>JAUDYJ010000014.1:12500-2412500 GCA_030761175.1 Masticophis lateralis
ACCCTAACCCGATCCGATTTGCAAAAGAAACACATATTCTTGTTTCCCACAGTCTGAAAATGCCAAAACACCTTCAATTTTCAACTGCGAACTTTCCACGAGGAGATAAAGCCAGTACATGTAACTTTTTAAAGAGTGATCCGATTTGCAAAGGAAACACATATTTTTTTTTCCCACAGTCTGAAAATGCCAAAACAGCTTCAATTTTCAACTACGAACTTTCCATGAGGAGATTAAGCCAGTATATGTAACTTTTTGAACAGCGATCCGATTTGCAAAAGAAAGACATATTCTTGTTTCCCACAGTCTAAAAATGCCAAAACACGTTCAATTTTCAAATATGAACTTTCCATTACGAGATAAAGCCAGTACATGTAACTTTTTGAAGAGTGATCCGATTGGCAAAAGAAACACATATTCTTGTTTCCCACAGTCTGAAAATGCCAAAACACCTTCAATTTTCAACCACGAACTTTCCATGAGGAGATTAAGCCAGTATATGTAACTTTTTGAAGAGTGATCCGATTTGCAGAAGAAACACATATTCTTGTTTCCCACAGTCTGAAAATGCCAAAACACCTTCAATTTTCAACTGCGAACTTTCCACGAGGAGATAAAGCCAGTATATGTAACTTTTTTAAGAGTGATCCGATTTGCAAAAGAATCACATATTCTTGTTTCCCACAGTCTGAAAATGCCAAAACTCCTTCAATTTTCAACTGCGAACTTTCCATGAGGAGATTAAGCCAGTATATGTAACTTTTTGAACAGTGATCCGATTTGCAAAAGAAACACATATTCTTGTTTCCCACAGTCTGAAAATGCCAAAACAGCTTCAATTTTCAACTACGAACTTTCCATGAGGAGATTAAGCCAGTACATGTAACTTTTTAAAGAGTGATCCGATTTGCAAAGGAAACACATATTTTTTTTTCCCACAGTCTGAAAATGCCAAAACAGCTTCAATTTTCAACTACGAACTTTCCATGAGGAGATTAAGCCAGTATATGTAACTTTTTGAACAGCGATCCGATTTGCAAAAGAAAGACATATTCTTGTTTCCCACAGTCTAAAAATGCCAAAACACGTTCAATTTTCAAATATGAACTTTCCATTACGAGATAAAGCCAGTACATGTAACTTTTTGAAGAGTGATCCGATTGGCAAAAGAAACACATATTCTTGTTTCCCACAGTCTGAAAATGCCAAAACACCTTCAATTTTCAACCACGAACTTTCCATGAGGAGATTAAGCCAGTATATGTAACTTTTTGAAGAGTGATCCGATTTGCAGAAGAAACACATATTCTTGTTTCCCACAGTCTGAAAATGCCAAAACACCTTCAATTTTCAACTGCGAACTTTCCACGAGGAGATAAAGCCAGTATATGTAACTTTTTAAAGAGTGATCCGATTTGCAAAAGAATCACATATTCTTGTTTCCCACAGTCTGAAAATGCCAAAACTCCTTCAATTTTCAACTGCGAACTTTCCATGAGGAGATTAAGCCAGTATATGTAACTTTTTGAACAGTGATCCGATTTGCAAAAGAAACACATATTCTTGTTTCCCACAGTCTGAAAATGCCAAAACAGCTTCAATTTTCAACTACGAACTTTCCATGAGGAGATTAAGCCACTATATGTAACTTTTTAAAGAGTGATCCGATTTGCAAAAGAAACACATATTCTTGTTTCCCACAGTCTGAAAATGCCAAAACACCTTCAATTTTCAACTGCGAACTTTCCATTACGAGATAAAGCCAGTATATGTAACTTTTTAAAGAGTGATCCGATTTGCAAAAGAATCACATATTCTTGTTTCCCACAGTCTGAAAATGCAAAACACGTTCAATTTTCAAATATGAACTTTCCATTACGAGATAAAGCCAGTACATGTAACTTTTTGAAGAGTGATCCGATTGGCAAAAGAAACACATATTCTTGTTTCCCACAGTCTGAAAATGGCAAAACACCTTCAATTTTCAACTACGAACTTTCCATGAGGAGATAAAGCCAGTATATGTAACTTTTTGAAAAGTGATCCGATTTGCAAAGGAAACACATATTCTTTTTTCCCACAGTCTGAAAATGCCAAAACAGCTTCAATTTTCAACTACGAACTTTCCATGAGGAGATTAAGCCAGTATATGTAACTTTTTGAACAGCGATCCGATTTGCAAAAGAAAGACATATTCTTGTTTCCCACAGTCTAAAAATGCCAAAACACGTTCAATTTTCAAATATGAACTTTCCACGAGGAGATAAAGCCAGTACATGTAACTTTTTGAAGAGTGATCCGATTTGCAGAAGAAACACATATTCTTGTTTCCCACAGTCTGAAAATGCCAAAACACCTTCAATTTTCAACTGCGAACTTTCCACGAGGAGATAAAGCCAGTATATGTAACTTTTTAAAGAGTGATCCGATTTGCAAAAGAATCACATATTCTTGTTTCCCACAGTCTGAAAATGCCAAAACACCTTCAATTTTCAACTGCGAACTTTCCACGAGGAGATAAAGCCAGTATATGTAACTTTTTAAAGAGCGATCCGATTTGCAAAAGAATCACATATTCTTGTTTCCCACAGTCTGAAAATGCCAAAACACCTTCAATTTTCAACTGCGAACTTTCCACGAGGAGATAAAGCCAGTACATGTAACTTTTTGAAGAGCGATCCGATTTGCAAAAGAATCACATATTCTTGTTTCCCACAGTCTGAAAATGCCAAAACACCTTCAATTTTCAACTGCGAACTTTCCACGAGGAGATAAAGCCAGTATATTTAACTTTTTAAAGAGTGATGCGATTTGCAAAGGAAACACATATTCTTGTTTCCTACAGTCTAAAAGTGCCAAAACACGTTCAATTTTCAAATATGAACTTTCCATTACGAGATAAAGCCAGTACATGTAACTTTTTGAAGAGTGATCCGATTGGCAAAAGAAACACAAATTCTTGTTTCCCACAGTCTAAAAATGCCAAAACACATTCAATTTGCAAATATGAACTTTCCTTTAGGAGATAAAGCCAGTACATGTAACTTTTTGAAGAGTGATCCGATTTGCAAAAGAAACACATATTCTTGTTTCCCACAGTCTGAAAATGCCAAAACACCTTCAATTTTCAACTGCGAACTTTCCACGAGGAGATAAAGCCAGTACATGTAACTTTTTAAAGAGTGATCCGATTTGCAAAAGAAACACATATTCTTGTTTCCCAGAGACTGAAAATGCCAAAACAGCTTCAATTATCAAATATGAACTTTCCATGAGGAGATTAAACCAGTATATGTAACTTTTTGAACAGCGATCCGATTTGCAAAAGAAAGACATATTCTTGTTTCCCACAGTCTAAAAATGCCAAAACACGTTCAATTTTCAAATATGAACTTTCCACGAGGAGATAAAGCCAGTACATGTAACTTTTTGAAGAGTGATCCGATTTGCAGAAGAAACACATATTCTTGTTTCCCACAGTCTGAAAATGCCAAAACACCTTCAATTTTCAACTGCGAACTTTCCACGAGGAGATAAAGCCAGTATATTTAACTTTTTAAAGAGTGATGCGATTTGCAAAGGAAACACATATTCTTGTTTCCTACAGTCTAAAAATGCCAAAACACGTTCAATTTTCAAATATGAACTTTCCATTACGAGATAAAGCCAGTACATGTAACTTTTTGAAGAGTGATCCGATTGGCAAAAGAAACACAAATTCTTGTTTCCCACAGTCTAAAAATGCCAAAACACATTCAATTTGCAAATATGAACTTTCCTTTAGGAGATAAAGCCAGTACATGTAACTTTTTGAAGAGTGATCCGATTTGCAAAAGAAACACATATTCTTGTTTCCCACAGTCTGAAAATGCCAAAACACCTTCAATTTTCAACTGCGAACTTTCCACGAGGAGATAAAGCCAGTACATGTAACTTTTTAAAGAGTGATCCGATTTGCAAAAGAAACACATATTCTTGTTTCCCAGAGACTGAAATTGCCAAAACAGCTTCAATTATCAAATATGAACTTTCCATGAGGAGATTAAACCAGTATATGTAACTTTTTGAACAGCGATCCGATTTGCAAAAGAAAGACATATTCTTGTTTCCCACAGTCTAAAAATGCCAAAACACGTTCAATTTTCAAATATGAACTTTCCACGAGGAGATAAAGCCAGTACATGTAACTTTTTGAAGAGTGATCCGATTTGCAGAAGAAACACATATTCTTGTTTCCCACAGTCTGAAAATGCCAAAACACCTTCAATTTTCAACTGCGAACTTTCCACGAGGAGATAAAGCCAGTATATGTAACTTTTTAAAGAGTGATCCGATTTGCAAAAGAATCACATATTCTTGTTTCCCACAGTCTGAAAATGCCAAAACACCTTCAATTTTCAACTGCGAACTTTCCACGAGGAGATAAAGCCAGTATATTTAACTTTTTAAAGAGTGATCCGATTTGCAAAAGAAACACATATTCTTGTTTCCTACAGTCTAAAAATGCCAAAACACGTTCAATTTTCAAATATGAACTTTCCATTAGGAGATAAAGCCAGTACATGTAACTTTTTGAAGAGTGATCCGATTTGCAAAAGAAACACATATTCTTCTTTCCCACAGTCTGAAAATGCCAAAACACCTTCAATTTTCAACTGCGAACTTTCCATGAGATTAAGCCAGTATATGTAACTTTTTGAACAGTCATCCGATTTGCAAAAGAAACCCATATTCTTGTTTCCCACAGTCTAAAAATGCCAAAACAGCTTCAATTTTCAACTACGAACTTTCCATGAGGAGATTAAGCCTGTATATGTAACTTTTTAAAGAGTGATCGGATTTGCAAAAGAAACACATATTCTTGTTTCCCACAGTCTGAAAATGCCAAAACACCTTCAATTTTCAACTGCGAACTTTCCATTAGCACATAAAGCCAGTACATATAACTTTTTGAACAGTGATCCGATTTGCAAAAGAAACACATATTCTTGTTTCCCACAGTCTAAAAATGCCAAAACACATTCAATTTGCAAATATGAACTTTCCATGATGAGATAAAGCCAGTACATGTAACTTTTTGAAGAGTGATCCGATTTGCAAAAGAAACACATATTCTTGTTTCCCACAGTCTGAAAATGCCAAAACACCTTCAATTTTCAACTGCGAACTTTCCACGAGGAGATAAAGCCAGTACATGTAACTTTTTAAAGAGTGATCCGATTTGCAAAAGAAACACATATTCTTGTTTCCCAGAGACTGAAAATGCCAAAACAGCTTCAATTATCAAATATGAACTTTCCATGAGGAGATTAAGCCAGTATATGTAACTTTTTGAACAGTGATCCGATTTGCAAAAGAAACACATATTCTTGTTTCCCACAGTCTGAAAATGCCAAAACACTTTCCATTTTCAAATATGAACTTTCCACGAGGAGATAAAGCCAGTATATGTAACTTTTTGAAGAGTGATCCGATTTGCAAAAGAAACACATATTCATGTTCCCCAAGGTCTGAAAAGGTCAAAACACATTCAATTTTCTAATGAGAATTTTCCCTAAAAAGTTAGAGCAAGGTGTTTTTCATAACTGGACCATTCTGACAGAAAATGGAACTTTCGACACACTGCTCAGATTTCCAAAAGAAAACAGATAATCATGTTCCTCACAGACTGAAAAGCGCAAGAACACATTCCATTTTCAAGTACGAACTTTCTCTGAGGTGATAAACAAATCAGTTTCTAACAATTGGCAGTATGACTCCAATAAGCCAGAAAGGGTAACTTTAGACACAGTCATCCAGTTTGCAAAAGAAAGACATATTCAGGTTCCCCACGATCTGAAAAGGTTAAACACGTTCAATTTTCAAGTACGAACTTTCTCTGAGGTGATAAACCAATCTGTATCTCAAAATTGGCAATAGGACTCAAGCGAGAGAAGGATACCTTAGACAAAGTGATCCGATTTGCAAAAGAAACACATATTCATATTCCCCAAGGTCTGAAAAGGTGAAACACGTTCAATATTCAAGTACGAACTTTCTCTGAGGTGATAAACAAATCTGTATCTCAAAATTGGCAATAGGACTCAAGCGAGAGAAGGATACCTTAGACAAAGTGATCCGATTTGCCAAAGAAACACATATTCATGTTCCCCAAGGTCTGAAAAGGTCAAACACGTTCAATATTCAAGTACGAACTTTCTCTGAGGTGATGAACGAATCAGTATTTAACAATTGGCAATATGACCCCAATAAGCCAGAAAATGTAACTTTAGACACAGTCATCCGATATGCAAAAGAAACACATATTCATGTTCCCCAAGGTCTGAAAAGGTCAAAACACATTCAATTTTCTAACGAGAATTTTCCCTAAAAAGTTAGAGCAAGGTGCTTTTCATAACTGGACTATTCAGAAAGAAAATGGAACTTTCGACACACTTCTCAGATTTGTAAAAGAAACATATATTCGTTTTCCCCACAGTCTGAAAAGGACAAAAACACATTCCATTTTCAAGTACGAACTTTCCCTGAGGAGAAAAACCAATCTGTATCTCTCAATTGGCATTCAATTTTCAAACGCGAACTTTCCCTAAAAAGTTAGACAGAAGATGCTTTTAATAACTGGACTCTATTCAGAGAAGATGTAACTTTTGGCACACTTCTCAGATTTCCCAAAGAAACACTTATTCATGTCACTCACAGTCTGAATATCACAAAAACACATTCCATTTTCAAGTACGAACTTTCTCTGAGGTGATAAACAAATCTGTATCTCAAAATTGGCAATAGGACTCAAGCGAGAGAAGGATACCTTAGACAAAGTGATCCGATTTGCAAAAGAAACACATATTCATGTTCCCCAAGGTCTGAAAAGGTCAAAGCACATTCAATTTTCTAACGCGATTTTTCCCTAAAAAGTTAGAGCAAGGTGTTTTTCATAACTGGACCATTCTGACAGAAAATGGAACTTTCGACACACTGCTCAGATTTCCAAAAGAAACACATAATCATGTTCCTCACAGTCTGAAAAGCACAAAAACTCATTCCATTTTCAAGAACGATCATTCCCTGAGGTAATAAACCAATCTGAATCTCAAAATTGGAATAGGACTCAAATAAGCTAGAAAAGGTAACTTTAGACACAGTCATCGAATTTCCAAAAAAAAGACATATTCATGTTCCCCACAGTCTGAATATCACAAAAACACATTCCATTTTCAAGTACGAACTTTGTCTGACGTGATAACAATTGGCAATATGACTCCAATAAGCCAGAAAGGGTAAGTTTAGACACAGTCATCCGGTTTGCAAAAGAAAGACATATTCAGGTTCCCAACCTTCTGAAAAGGTTAAACACGTTCAATTTTCAAGTACGAACTTTCTCTGAGGTGATAAACCAATCTGTATCTCAAAATTGGCAATAGGACTCAAGCGAGAAAAGGATACCTTAGACAAAGTGATCCGATTTGCAAAAGAAACACATATTCATGTTCCCCAAGGTCTGAAAAGGTCAAAGCACATTCAATTTTCTAACGCGATTTTTCCCTAAAAAGTTAGAGCAAGGTGTTTTTCATAACTGGACCATTCTGACAGAAAATGGAACTTTCGACACACTGCTCAGATTTCCAAAAGAAACACATAATCATGTTCCTCACAGTCTGAAAAGCACAAGAACTCATTCCATTTTCAAGAACGATCATTCCCTGAGGTAATAAACCAATCTGAATCTCAAAATTGGAATAGGACTCAAATAAGCTAGAAAAGGTAACGTTAGACACAGTCATCGAATTTCCAAAAAAAAGACAAATTCATGTTCCCCACAGTCTGAATATCACAAAAACACATTCCATTTTCAAGTACGAAGTTTCTCTGACGTGATAAACAAATCAGTATCTAACAATTGGCAATATGACTCCAATAAGCCAGAAAGGGTAACTTTAGAAACAGTTCCATTTTCTTTCTGAATTATGGGCACTTTGTGTCTACCTTTTAAGGGAAAGTTCGCGTTTGAAAATTGAATGTGTTTTGACCTTTTTTAATAAGCTAGAAAATAAGCACAATTTTCCCTCCCATTCTGAGGGTAGCTATGTACTGGTTGATAGAGTCCCCTTCAGCTTGGAGAATCTGTCTGTATTTGAACCTGCGAGCGATTCGTGAGGGGGTTGGCGAATAGTGATTTTTAAGCTTCTCCCTCAAGACCTCCCAGGGAACCGTCTGGACAGGAACAGGGGCTTAAACTTTGTCTAAGGTATCCTTCTCTCGCTTGAGTCCTATTGCCAATTTTGAGATACAGATTTGTTTATCACCTCAGAGAAAGTTCGTACTTGAAAATTGAACGTGTTTCACCTTTTCAGACCTTGGGGAATATGAATATGTGTTTCTTTTGCAAATCGGATCACTTTGTCTAAGGTATCCTTCTCTCGCTTGAGTCCTATTGCCAATTTTGAGATACAGATTGGTTTATCACCTCAGAGAAAGTTCGTACTTGAAAATTGAACGTGTTTAACCTTTTCAGATCGTGGGGAACCTGAATATGTCTTTCTTTTGCAAACCGGATGACTGTGTCTAAAGTTACCCTTTCTGGCTTATTGGAGTCATACTGCCAACTGTTAGATACTGATTTGTTTATCACCTCAGGGAATGATCGTTCTTGAAAATGGAATGAGATCTTGTGCTTTTCAGACAGTGAGAAGATGATTATGTGTTTCTTTTGGAAATCTGAGCAGTGTGTCGAAAGTTCCATTTTCTGTCTGAATTGAGACCAGTTAGGAAAAACAGCCTTGTCTAACTTTTTAGGGAAAGTTCGCGTTTGAAAAATGAATGTGTTTTGACCTTTTCAGAACGTGGGGAACCTAAATATGGATTCCTTTTGCAGATTTGTTGACTGTGTCTAAGGTTCCCTTTCCTGCTTATATGAGTCCTATTCCAATTTTGAGATTCAGATTGGTTTATCACCTCAGGGAAAGATCGTTCTTGAAAATGGAATGTGTTTTTGTGCTTTTCAGACTGTAGGGAACATGAATATGTGTCTCTTTTGCAAATCTGAGCAGTGTGTCGAAAATTACATTTTCTTTCTTAATAGTCCAGTTATGAAAATCACCTTGTGTCTAACTTTTTAGGTAAGGTTCGCGTTTAAAATTGAATGTGTTTTAACCTTTTCAGACCGTGGGGAACATGAATATGTGTTTCTCTTGAAAATCTTTTCTAGCTTGAGTCCTATTGCCAATTTTGAGATTCAGATTGGTTTATCACCTCAGAGAAAGTGAGTACTTGAAAATTGAACGTTTGACCTTTTCTGACTTTGGGGAACCTGAATATGTGTTTCTTTTGCAAATCGGATATCTTTGCCTAAAGCTGCATTTTCTGGCTTGAGTCCTAGCCAATTGAGAGACATACGACACATCGTTCCCATTGGCTAAGATGCACCCAGAAATGGCGGGAGAATTCCAGCAGCCTGATTGGCTGAGCGGTTTGACAGCTAGTCTATAAATAGCTGTCAAACGCCTGAGTTGCTGTTCTAGTTCTGGAGCTGTTTTGTTAGCTGTTAGCAATAAACCCTTGTTCCTTACACCTGTCTCGCCTCAGTTACTGCCCACCGTCGCTCTACAGAGCACTGGCGACGAGGATGGGATTCTGGGTGTGAGGTGACAGGTAGCTAAAGTCACTACGAGCTGGGTGAACTAGAACCCCATTCTTGTCAGGATGGCTCCACTGACGGAGACCTGGACTTCGTATGAAGGTCGCTTCGAATGCTTCCTTGACGGAAACGACTATACCGGGCTGTCCAGCAACCGTAAGAGGGCTCATTTTTTAAACGCGTGCGGCCCAGAAATGTTTACCACTGCGATGGCTTTGATGGCCCCTGTTCCTGTCCAGACGGTTCCCTGGGAGGTCTTGAGGGAGAAGCTTAAAAATCACTATTCGCCAACCCCCTCACGAATCGCTCGCAGGTTCAAATACAGACAGATTCTCCAAGCTGAAGGGGTCAACCAGTACATAGCTTCCCTAAGAATGGAGGGGAAATTGTGCTTATTTTCTAGCTTATTAAAAAAGGTCAAAACACATTCAATTTTCAAACGCGAACTTTCCCTTAAAAGGTAGACACAAAGTGCTTTTCATAACTGCAGTATTCAGAAAGAAAATGTAACTTTCGAAACAGTTCTCAGATTTGCAAAAGAAACATATATTCATATTCCCCACAGTCTGAAAAGCACTGTATCACAAAATTTTGTGATACAGAGTTGTTTATCTCCTCAGAGAAAGTTCGTAGTTGAAAATTGAACATGTTTGACCTTTTCAGACCGTGGGGAACATGAATATGTGTTTCTTTTGCAAATCGGAAATCTGTGTCTAAAGCTGCATTTTCTGACTTGAGTCCTAGCCAATTGAGAGATACAGATTGGTTTATTCTCCTCAGGGAAAGTTCGTACTTGAAAATGGAATGTGTTTTTGCGCTTTTCAGACTGTGAGTGACATGAATAGGTGTTTCTTTGGGAAATCTGAGAAGTGTGCCAAAAGTTACATCTTCTCTGAATAGAGTCCAGTTATGAAAAGCATCTTCTGTCTAACTTTTTAGGGAAAGTTCGCGTTTGAAAATTGAATGCCAATTGAGAGATACAGATTGGTTTGTCTCCTCAGGGAAAGTTCGTACTTGAAAATGGAATGTGTTTTTGTCCTTTTCAGACTGTGGGAAATATATGTTTCTTTTGCAAATCTGAGAAGTGTGTCGAAAATTACATTTTCTTTCTTAATAGTCCAGTTATGAAAATCAACTTTTTAGGTAAGGTTCGCGTTTAAAATTGAATGTGTTTTAACCTTTTCAGACCGTGGGGAACATGAATATGTGTTTCTCTTGAAAATCTTTTCTAGCTTGAGTCCTATTGCCAATTTTGAGATTCAGATTGGTTTATCACCTCAGAGAAAGTGAGTACTTGAAAATTGAACGTTTGACCTTTTCTGACTTTGGGGAACCTGAATATGTGTTTCTTTTGCAAATCGGATGACTGTGTCTAAAGTTACCCTTTCTGGCTTATTGGAGTCATACTGCCAACTGTTAGATACTGATTTGTTTATCACCTCAGGGAATGATCGTTCTTGAAAATGGAATGAGATCTTGTGCTTTTCAGACAGTGAGAAGATGATTATGTGTTTCTTTTGGAAATCTGAGCAGTGTGTCGAAAGTTCCATTTTCTGTCTGAATTGAGACCAGTTAGGAAAAACAGCCTTGTCTAACTTTTTAGGGAAAGTTCGCGTTTGAAAAATGAATGTGTTTTGACCTTTTCAGAACGTGGGGAACCTAAATATGGATTCCTTTTGCAGATTTGTTGACTGTGTCTAAGGTTCCCTTTCCTGCTTATATGAGTCCTATTCCAATTTTGAGATTCAGATTGGTTTATCACCTCAGGGAAAGATCGTTCTTGAAAATGGAATGTGTTTTTGTGCTTTTCAGACTGTAGGGAACATGAATATGTGTCTCTTTTGCAAATCTGAGCAGTGTGTCGAAAATTACATTTTCTTTCTTAATAGTCCAGTTATGAAAATCACCTTGTGTCTAACTTTTTAGGTAAGGTTCGCGTTTAAAATTGAATGTGTTTTAACCTTTTCAGACCGTGGGGAACATGAATATGTGTTTCTCTTGAAAATCTTTTCTAGCTTGAGTCCTATTGCCAATTTTGAGATTCAGATTGGTTTATCACCTCAGAGAAAGTGAGTACTTGAAAATTGAACGTTTGACCTTTTCTGACTTTGGGGAACCTGAATATGTGTTTCTTTTGCAAATCGGATATCTTTGCCTAAAGCTGCATTTTCTGGCTTGAGTCCTAGCCAATTGAGAGACATACGACACATCGTTCCCATTGGCTAAGATGCACCCAGAAATGGCGGGAGAATTCCAGCAGCCTGATTGGCTGAGCGGTTTGACAGCTAGTCTATAAATAGCTGTCAAACGCCTGAGTTGCTGTTCTAGTTCTGGAGCTGTTTTGTTAGCTGTTAGCAATAAACCCTTGTTCCTTACACCTGTCTCGCCTCAGTTACTGCCCACCGTCGCTCTACAGAGCACTGGCGACGAGGATGGGATTCTGGGTGTGAGGTGACAGGTAGCTAAAGTCACTACGAGCTGGGTGAACTAGAACCCCATTCTTGTCAGGATGGCTCCACTGACGGAGACCTGGACTTCGTATGAAGGTCGCTTCGAATGCTTCCTTGACGGAAACGACTATACCGGGCTGTCCAGCAACCGTAAGAGGGCTCATTTTTTAAACGCGTGCGGCCCAGAAATGTTTACCACTGCGATGGCTTTGATGGCCCCTGTTCCTGTCCAGACGGTTCCCTGGGAGGTCTTGAGGGAGAAGCTTAAAAATCACTATTCGCCAACCCCCTCACGAATCGCTCGCAGGTTCAAATACAGACAGATTCTCCAAGCTGAAGGGGTCAACCAGTACATAGCTTCCCTAAGAATGGAGGGGAAATTGTGCTTATTTTCTAGCTTATTAAAAAAGGTCAAAACACATTCAATTTTCAAACGCGAACTTTCCCTTAAAAGGTAGACACAAAGTGCTTTTCATAACTGCAGTATTCAGAAAGAAAATGTAACTTTCGAAACAGTTCTCAGATTTGCAAAAGAAACATATATTCATATTCCCCACAGTCTGAAAAGCACTGTATCACAAAATTTTGTGATACAGAGTTGTTTATCTCCTCAGAGAAAGTTCGTAGTTGAAAATTGAACATGTTTGACCTTTTCAGACCGTGGGGAACATGAATATGTGTTTCTTTTGCAAATCGGAAATCTGTGTCTAAAGCTGCATTTTCTGACTTGAGTCCTAGCCAATTGAGAGATACAGATTGGTTTATTCTCCTCAGGGAAAGTTCGTACTTGAAAATGGAATGTGTTTTTGCGCTTTTCAGACTGTGAGTGACATGAATAGGTGTTTCTTTGGGAAATCTGAGAAGTGTGCCAAAAGTTACATCTTCTCTGAATAGAGTCCAGTTATGAAAAGCATCTTCTGTCTAACTTTTTAGGGAAAGTTCGCGTTTGAAAATTGAATGCCAATTGAGAGATACAGATTGGTTTGTCTCCTCAGGGAAAGTTCGTACTTGAAAATGGAATGTGTTTTTGTCCTTTTCAGACTGTGGGAAATATATGTTTCTTTTGCAAATCTGAGAAGTGTGTCGAAAATTACATTTTCTTTCTTAATAGTCCAGTTATGAAAATCAACTTTTTAGGTAAGGTTCGCGTTTAAAATTGAATGTGTTTTAACCTTTTCAGACCGTGGGGAACATGAATATGTGTTTCTCTTGAAAATCTTTTCTAGCTTGAGTCCTATTGCCAATTTTGAGATTCAGATTGGTTTATCACCTCAGAGAAAGTGAGTACTTGAAAATTGAACGTTTGACCTTTTCTGACTTTGGGGAACCTGAATATGTGTTTCTTTTGCAAATCGGATATCTTTGCCTAAAGCTGCATTTTCTGGCTTGAGTCCTAGCCAATTGAGAGACATACGACACATCGTTCCCATTGGCTAAGATGCACCCAGAAATGGCGGGAGAATTCCAGCAGCCTGATTGGCTGAGCGGTTTGACAGCTAGTCTATAAATAGCTGTCAAACGCCTGAGTTGCTGTTCTAGTTCTGAAGCTGTTTTGTTAGCTGTTAGCAATAAACCCTTGTTCCTTACACCTGTCTCGCCTCAGTTACTGCCCACCGTCGCTCTACAGAGCACTGGCGACGAGGATGGGATTCTGGGTGTGAGGTGACAGGTAGCTAAAGTCACTACGAGCTGGGTGAACTAGAACCCCATTCTTGTCAGGATGGCTCCACTGACGGAGACCTGGACTTCGTATGAAGGTCGCTTCGAATGCTTCCTTGACGGAAACGACTATACCGGGCTGTCCAGCAACCGTAAGAGGGCTCATTTTTTGAACGCGTGCGGCCCAGAAATGTTTACCACTGCGATGGCTTTGATGGCCCTTGTTCCTGTCCAGACGGTTCCCTGGGAGGTTTTGAGGGAGAAGCTTAAAAATCACTATTCGCCAACCCCCTCACGAATCGCTCGCAGGTTCAAATACAGACAGATTCTCCAAGCTGAAGGGGTCAACCAGTACATAGCTTCCCTAAGAATGGAGGGGAAATTGTGCTTATTTTCTAGCTTATTAAAAAAGGTCAAAACACATTCAATTTTCAAACGCGAACTTTCCCTTAAAAGGTAGACACAAAGTGCTTTTCATAACTGCAGTATTCAGAAAGAAAATGTAACTTTCGAAACAGTTCTCAGATTTGCAAAAGAAACATATATTCATATTCCCCACAGTCTGAAAAGCACTGTATCACAAAATTTTGTGATACAGAGTTGTTTATCTCCTCAGAGAAAGTTCGTAGTTGAAAATTGAACATGTTTGACCTTTTCAGACCGTGGGGAACATGAATATGTGTTTCTTTTGCAAATCGGAAATCTGTGTCTAAAGCTGCATTTTCTGACTTGAGTCCTAGCCAATTGAGAGATACAGATTGGTTTATTCTCCTCAGGGAAAGTTCGTACTTGAAAATGGAATGTGTTTTTGCGCTTTTCAGACTGTGAGTGACATGAATAGGTGTTTCTTTGGGAAATCTGAGAAGTGTACCAAAAGTTACATCTTCTCTGAATAGAGTCCAGTTATGAAAAGCATCTTCTGTCTAACTTTTTAGGGAAAGTTCGCGTTTGAAAATTGAATGCCAATTGAGAGATACAGATTGGTTTGTCTCCTCAGGGAAAGTTCGTACTTGAAAATGGAATGTGTTTTTGTCCTTTTCAGACTGTGGGAAATATATGTTTCTTTTGCAAATCTGAGAAGTGTGTCGAAAATTACATTTTCTTTCTTAATAGTCCAGTTATGAAAATCACCTTGTGTCTAACTTTTTAGGTAAGGTTCGCGTTTAAAATTGAATGTGTTTTAACCTTTTCAGACCGTGGGGAACATGAATATGTGTTTGTCTTGAAAATCTTTTCTAGCTTGAGTCCTATTGCCAATTTTGAGATTCAGATTGGTTTATCACCTCAGAGAAAGTTCGTACTTGAAAATTGAATGTCTTTTTGTGATATTCAGACTGTGGGGAACATGAATATGTGTTTTTTTTGGAAATTCGGTGACTTTATCTAAAGTTACCTTTTCTAGCTTATTTGAGTCCTATTCCAATTTTGAGATTCAGATTGGTTTATTACCTCAAGGAATGATCGTTCTTGAAAATGGAATGAGATCTTGTGCTTTTCAGACTGTGAGAACATGATTATGTGTTTCTTTTGGAAATCTGAGCAGTGTGTCGAAAGTTCCATTTTCTGTCTGAATTGAGACCAGTTAGGAAAAACAGCCTTGTCTAACTTTTTAGGGAAAGTTCGCGTTTGAAAAATGAATGTGTTTTGACCTTTTCAGACCGTGGGGAACCTGAATATGGATTCCTTTTGCAGATTTGTTGACTGTGTCTAAAGTTCCCTTTCCTGCTTATTTGAGTCCTATTCCAATTTTGAGATTCAGATTGGTTTATCACCTCAGGGAAAGATCGTTCTTGAAAATGGAATGTGTTTTTGTGCTTTTCAGACTGTAGGGAACATGAATATGTGTCTCTTTTGCAAATCTGAGCAGTGTGTCGAAAATTACATTTTCTTTCTTAATAGTCCAGTTATGAAAATCACCTTGTGTCTAACTTTTTAGGTAAGGTTCGCGTTTAAAATTGAATGTGTTTTAACCTTTTCAGACCATGGGGAACATGAATATGTGTTTCTCTTGAAAATCTTTTCTAGCTTGAGTCCTATTGCCAATTTTGAGATTTAGATTGGTTTATCACCTCAGAGAAAGTGCGTACTTGAAAATTGAACGTTTGACCTTTTCTGACTTTGGGGAACCTGAATATGTGTTTCTTTTGCAAATCGGATATCTATGTCTAAAGCTGCATTTTCTGGCTTGAGTCCTAGCCAATTGAGAGACATACGACACATCGTTCCCATTGGCTAAGATGCACCAAGAAATGGCGGGAGAATTCCAGCAGCCTGATTGGCTGAGCGGTTTGACAGCTAGTCTATAAATAGCTGTCAAACGCCTGAGTTGCTGTTCTAGTTCTGAAGCTGTTTTGTTAGCTGTTAGCAGTAAACCCTTGTTCCTTACTCAGTTACTGCCCACCGTCGCTCTACAGAGCACTGGCGACGAGGATGGGATTCTGGGTGTGAGGTGACAGGTAGCTAAAGTCACTACGAGCTGGGTGAACTAGAACCCCATTCTTGTCAGGATGGCTCCACTGACGGAGATCTGGACTTCGTATGAAGGTCGCTTCGAATGCTTCCTTGACGGAAACGACTATACCGGGCTGTCCAGCAACCGTAAGAGGGCTCATTTTTTGAACTCGTGCGGCCCAGAAATGTTTACCACTGCGATGGCTTTGATGGCCCCTGTTCCTGTCCAGACGGTTCCCTGGGAGGTCTTGAGGGAGAAGCTTAAAAATCACTATGCGCCAACCACCTCACGAATCGCTCGCAGGTTCAAATACAGACAGATTCTCCAAGCTGAAGGGGACTCTATCAACCAGTACATAGCTACCCTCAGAATGGGAGGGAAAATTGTGCTTATTTTCTAGCTTATTAAAAAAGGTCAAAACACATTCAATTTTCAAACGCGAACTTTCCCTTAAAAGGTAGACACAAAGTGCTCATAATTCAGAAAGAAAATGGAACTTTCGAAACAGTTCTCAGATTTGCAAGAGACACATATTCATATTCCCCACTGTCTGAAAAGCACTGTATCACAAAATTTTGTGATACAGAGTTGTTTATCTCCTCAGAGAAAGTTGGTAGTTGAAAATTGAACATGTTTGACCTTTTCAGACCGTGGGGAACATGAATATGTGTTTCTTTTGCAAATCGGAAATCTGTGTCTAAAGCTGCATTTTCTGGCTTGAGTCCTAGCCAATTGAGAGATACAGACTGCTTTATCTCCTCAGGGGAAAGTTCGTACTTGAAAATGGAATGTGTTTTTGCGCTTTTCACACTGTGAGTGAGATGAATAGGTGTTTCTTTGGGAAATCTGAGAAGTGTGCCAAAAGTTACATCTTCTCTGAATAGAGTCCAGTTAAGAAAAGCATCTTCTGTCTAACTTTTTAGGGAAAGTTCGCGTTTGAAAATTGAATGCCAATTGAGAGATACAGATTGGTTTGTCTCCTCAGGGAAAGTTCGTACTTGAAAATGGAATGTGTTTTTGTCCTTTTCAGACTGTGGGGAACATGAATATATGTTTCTTTTGCAAATCTGAGGTGTGTCGAAAGTTCCATTTTCTTTCTGAATAGTCCAGTTATGAAAAGCACTCTGTGATAAATCCTCAGACTTACGACAGGTCCTCAGACATACGACACATCGTTCCCATTGGCTAAGATGCACCCAGAAATGGCGGGAGAATTCCAGCAGCCTGATTGGCTGAGCGGTTTGAGAGCTAGTCTATAAAGAGCTGTCAAACGCCTGAGTTGCTGTTCTAGTTCTGAAGCTGTTTTGTTAGCTGTTAGCAATAAACCCTTGTTCCTTACACCTGTCTCGCCTCAGTTACTACCCACCGTCTCTCTACAGAGCAATGGCGACGAGGATGGGATTCTGGGCGTGAGGTGACAGGTAGCTAAAGTCACTACGAGCTGGGTGAACTAGAACCCCATTCTTGTCAGGATGGCTCCACTGACGGAGATCTGGACTTCGTATGAAGGTCGCTTCGAATGCTTCCTTGACGCAAACGACTATACCGGGCTGTCCAGCAACCGTAAGAGGGCTCATTTTTTGAACGCGTGCGGCCCAGAAATGTTTACCACTGCGATGGCTTTGATGGCCCCTGTTCCTGTCCAAATGGTTCCCTGGGAGGTCTTGAGGGAGAAGCTTAAAAATCACTATTCGCCAACCCCCTCACGAATCGCTCGCAGGTTCAAATTCAGACAGATTCTCCAAGCTGAAGGGGACTCTATCAACCAGTACATAGCTTCCCTCAGAATGAGAGGGAAAATTGTGCTTATTTTCTAGCTTATTAAAAAAGGTCAAAACACATTCAATTTTGAAACGCGAACTTTCCCTTAAAAGGTAGACGCAAAGTGCTTTTCATAACTGGACTGTTCAGAAAGAAAATGTAACTTTCGAAACAGTTCTCAGATTTGCAAAAGAAACATATATTCATGTTCCCCGCTGTCTGAAAAGCACTGTATCACAAAATTTTTAGGGAAAATTCTCGTTAGAAAATTGAATGTGTTTTGACCTTTTCAGACCTTGGGGAACATGAATATGTGTTTCTTTTGCAAATCGGAACACTTTGTCTAAGGTATCCTTTTCTCGCTTGAGTCCTATTGCCAATTTTGAGATACAGATTGGTTTATCACCTCAGAGAAAGTTCGTACTTGAAAATTGAACATGTTTAACCTTTTCAGATCGTGGGGAACCTGAATATGTCTTTCTTTTGCAAATCGGATGACTGTGTCTAAAGTTACCCTTTCTGGCTTATTGGAGTCATACTGCCAATTGTTAGATACTGATTTTTTTATCACCTCAGAGAAAGTTCGTACTTGAAAATGGAATGTGTTCTTGTGCTTTTCAGTCTGTGAGGAACATGATTATGTGTTTCTTTTGGAAATCTGAGCAGTGTGTCGAAAGTTCCATTTTCTGTCAGAATGGTCCAGTTATGAAAAACACCTTTCTCTAACTTTTTAGGGAAAATTCTCATTAGAAAATTGAATGTGTTTTGACCTTTTCAGATCGTGGGGAACCTGAATATGTCTTTCTTTTGCAAACCGGATGACTGTGCTAAAGTTACCCTTTCTGGCTTATTGGAGTCATATTGCCAATTGTTAGATACTGATTTCTTTATCACGTCAGAGAAAGTTCGTACTTGAAAATGGAATGTGTTTTTGTGATATTCAGACTGTGGGGAACATGAATATGTCTTTTTTTTGGAAATTGGATGACTGTGTCTAAAGTTACCTTTTCTAGCTTATTTGAGTCCTATTCCAATTTTGAGATTCAGATTGGTTTATTACCTCAGGGAATGATCGTTCTTGAAAATGGAATGAGATCTTGTGCTTTTCAGACTGTGAGAACATGATTATGTGTTTCTTTTGGAAATCTGAGCAGTGTGTCGAAAGTTCCATTTTCTGTCTGAATTGAGACCAGTTAGGAAAAACAGCCTTGTCTAACTTTTTAGGGAAAGTTCGCGTTTGAAAAATGAATGTGTTTTGACCTTTTCAGACCGTGGGGAACCTGA
The DNA here is from genome assembly GCA_030761175.1 of Masticophis lateralis. Classification (NCBI taxonomy): domain Eukaryota; kingdom Metazoa; phylum Chordata; class Lepidosauria; order Squamata; family Colubridae; genus Masticophis; species Masticophis lateralis. The sequence continues at coordinate 31,741 of JAUDYJ010000014.1, forward strand.
ATATGGATTCCTTTTGCAGATTTGTTGACTGTGTCTAAAGTTCCCTTTCCTGCTTATTTGAGTCCTATTCCAATTTTGAGATTCAGATTGGTTTATCACCTCAGGGAAAGATCGTTCTTGAAAATGGAATGTGTTTTTGTGCTTTTCAGACTGTAGGGAACATGAATATGTGTCTCTTTTGCAAATCTGAGCAGTGTGTCGAAAATTACATTTTCTTTCTTAATAGTCCAGTTATGAAAATCACCTTGTGTCTAACTTTTTAGGTAAGGTTCGCGTTTAAAATTGAATGTGTTTTAACCTTTTCAGACCATGGGGAACATGAATATGTGTTTCTCTTGAAAATCTTTTCTAGCTTGAGTCCTATTGCCAATTTTGAGATTTAGATTGGTTTATCACCTCAGAGAAAGTGCGTACTTGAAAATTGAACGTTTGACCTTTTCTGACTTTGGGGAACCTGAATATGTGTTTCTTTTGCAAATCGGATATCTATGTCTAAAGCTGCATTTTCTGGCTTGAGTCCTAGCCAATTGAGAGACATACGACACATCGTTCCCATTGGCTAAGATGCACCAAGAAATGGCGGGAGAATTCCAGCAGCCTGATTGGCTGAGCGGTTTGACAGCTAGTCTATAAATAGCTGTCAAACGCCTGAGTTGCTGTTCTAGTTCTGAAGCTGTTTTGTTAGCTGTTAGCAGTAAACCCTTGTTCCTTACTCAGTTACTGCCCACCGTCGCTCTACAGAGCACTGGCGACGAGGATGGGATTCTGGGTGTGAGGTGACAGGTAGCTAAAGTCACTACGAGCTGGGTGAACTAGAACCCCATTCTTGTCAGGATGGCTCCACTGACGGAGATCTGGACTTCGTATGAAGGTCGCTTCGAATGCTTCCTTGACGGAAACGACTATACCGGGCTGTCCAGCAACCGTAAGAGGGCTCATTTTTTGAACTCGTGCGGCCCAGAAATGTTTACCACTGCGATGGCTTTGATGGCCCCTGTTCCTGTCCAGACGGTTCCCTGGGAGGTCTTGAGGGAGAAGCTTAAAAATCACTATGCGCCAACCACCTCACGAATCGCTCGCAGGTTCAAATACAGACAGATTCTCCAAGCTGAAGGGGACTCTATCAACCAGTACATAGCTACCCTCAGAATGGGAGGGAAAATTGTGCTTATTTTCTAGCTTATTAAAAAAGGTCAAAACACATTCAATTTTCAAACGCGAACTTTCCCTTAAAAGGTAGACACAAAGTGCTCATAATTCAGAAAGAAAATGGAACTTTCGAAACAGTTCTCAGATTTGCAAGAGACACATATTCATATTCCCCACTGTCTGAAAAGCACTGTATCACAAAATTTTGTGATACAGAGTTGTTTATCTCCTCAGAGAAAGTTGGTAGTTGAAAATTGAACATGTTTGACCTTTTCAGACCGTGGGGAACATGAATATGTGTTTCTTTTGCAAATCGGAAATCTGTGTCTAAAGCTGCATTTTCTGGCTTGAGTCCTAGCCAATTGAGAGATACAGACTGCTTTATCTCCTCAGGGGAAAGTTCGTACTTGAAAATGGAATGTGTTTTTGCGCTTTTCACACTGTGAGTGAGATGAATAGGTGTTTCTTTGGGAAATCTGAGAAGTGTGCCAAAAGTTACATCTTCTCTGAATAGAGTCCAGTTAAGAAAAGCATCTTCTGTCTAACTTTTTAGGGAAAGTTCGCGTTTGAAAATTGAATGCCAATTGAGAGATACAGATTGGTTTGTCTCCTCAGGGAAAGTTCGTACTTGAAAATGGAATGTGTTTTTGTCCTTTTCAGACTGTGGGGAACATGAATATATGTTTCTTTTGCAAATCTGAGGTGTGTCGAAAGTTCCATTTTCTTTCTGAATAGTCCAGTTATGAAAAGCACTCTGTGATAAATCCTCAGACTTACGACAGGTCCTCAGACATACGACACATCGTTCCCATTGGCTAAGATGCACCCAGAAATGGCGGGAGAATTCCAGCAGCCTGATTGGCTGAGCGGTTTGAGAGCTAGTCTATAAAGAGCTGTCAAACGCCTGAGTTGCTGTTCTAGTTCTGAAGCTGTTTTGTTAGCTGTTAGCAATAAACCCTTGTTCCTTACACCTGTCTCGCCTCAGTTACTACCCACCGTCTCTCTACAGAGCAATGGCGACGAGGATGGGATTCTGGGCGTGAGGTGACAGGTAGCTAAAGTCACTACGAGCTGGGTGAACTAGAACCCCATTCTTGTCAGGATGGCTCCACTGACGGAGATCTGGACTTCGTATGAAGGTCGCTTCGAATGCTTCCTTGACGCAAACGACTATACCGGGCTGTCCAGCAACCGTAAGAGGGCTCATTTTTTGAACGCGTGCGGCCCAGAAATGTTTACCACTGCGATGGCTTTGATGGCCCCTGTTCCTGTCCAAATGGTTCCCTGGGAGGTCTTGAGGGAGAAGCTTAAAAATCACTATTCGCCAACCCCCTCACGAATCGCTCGCAGGTTCAAATTCAGACAGATTCTCCAAGCTGAAGGGGACTCTATCAACCAGTACATAGCTTCCCTCAGAATGAGAGGGAAAATTGTGCTTATTTTCTAGCTTATTAAAAAAGGTCAAAACACATTCAATTTTGAAACGCGAACTTTCCCTTAAAAGGTAGACGCAAAGTGCTTTTCATAACTGGACTGTTCAGAAAGAAAATGTAACTTTCGAAACAGTTCTCAGATTTGCAAAAGAAACATATATTCATGTTCCCCGCTGTCTGAAAAGCACTGTATCACAAAATTTTTAGGGAAAATTCTCGTTAGAAAATTGAATGTGTTTTGACCTTTTCAGACCTTGGGGAACATGAATATGTGTTTCTTTTGCAAATCGGAACACTTTGTCTAAGGTATCCTTTTCTCGCTTGAGTCCTATTGCCAATTTTGAGATACAGATTGGTTTATCACCTCAGAGAAAGTTCGTACTTGAAAATTGAACATGTTTAACCTTTTCAGATCGTGGGGAACCTGAATATGTCTTTCTTTTGCAAATCGGATGACTGTGTCTAAAGTTACCCTTTCTGGCTTATTGGAGTCATACTGCCAATTGTTAGATACTGATTTTTTTATCACCTCAGAGAAAGTTCGTACTTGAAAATGGAATGTGTTCTTGTGCTTTTCAGTCTGTGAGGAACATGATTATGTGTTTCTTTTGGAAATCTGAGCAGTGTGTCGAAAGTTCCATTTTCTGTCAGAATGGTCCAGTTATGAAAAACACCTTTCTCTAACTTTTTAGGGAAAATTCTCATTAGAAAATTGAATGTGTTTTGACCTTTTCAGATCGTGGGGAACCTGAATATGTCTTTCTTTTGCAAACCGGATGACTGTGCTAAAGTTACCCTTTCTGGCTTATTGGAGTCATATTGCCAATTGTTAGATACTGATTTCTTTATCACGTCAGAGAAAGTTCGTACTTGAAAATGGAATGTGTTTTTGTGATATTCAGACTGTGGGGAACATGAATATGTCTTTTTTTTGGAAATTGGATGACTGTGTCTAAAGTTACCTTTTCTAGCTTATTTGAGTCCTATTCCAATTTTGAGATTCAGATTGGTTTATTACCTCAGGGAATGATCGTTCTTGAAAATGGAATGAGTTCTTGTGCTTTTCAGACTGTGAGGAACATGATTATGTGTTTCTTTTGGAAATCTGAGCAGTGTGTCGAAAGTTCCATTTTCCAGTTATGTCCAGTTATGAAAAACACCTTGCTCTAACTTTTTAGGGAAAAATCTTGTTAGAAAATTGAACGTGCTTTGACCTTTTCAGACCTTGGGGAACATGAATATGTGTTTCTTTTGCAAATCGGATCACTTTGTCTAAGGTATCCTTTTCTCGTTTGAGTCCTATTGCCAATTTTGAGATACAGATTGGTTTATCACCTCAGAGAAAGTTCGTACTTGGAAATTGAACGTGTTTAACCTTTTCAGATCGTGGGGAACCTGAATATGTCTTTCTTTTGCAAATCGGATGACTGTGTCTAAAGTTACCCTTTCTGGCTTATTGGAGTCATATTGCCAATTGTTATCACGTCAGACAAAGTTCGTACTTGAAAATGGAATGTGTTTTTGTGATATTCAGACTGTGGGGAACATGAATATGTCTTTTTTTTGGAAATTCGATGACTGTGTCTAACGTTACCTTTTCTAGCTTATTTGAGTCCTATTCCAATTTTGAGATTCAGATTGGTTTATTACCTCAGGGAATGATCGTTCTTGAAAATGGAATGAGTTCTTGTGCTTTTCAGACTGTGAGGAACATGATTATGTGTTTCTTTTGGAAATCTGAGCAGTGTGTCGAAAGTTCCATTTTCTGTCAGAATGGTCCAGTTATGAAAAACACCTTGCTCTAACTTTTTAGGGAAAAATCTCGTTAGAAAATTGAATGTGCTTTGACCTTTTCAGACCTTGGGGAACATGAATATGTGTTTCTTTTGCAAATCGGATCACTTTGTCTAAGGTATCCTTTTCTCGCTTGAGTCCTATTGCCAATTTTGAGATACAGATTGGTTTATCACCTCAGAGAAAGTTCGTACTTGAAAATTGAACGTGTTTAACCTTTTCAGAAGGTGGGGAACCTGAATATGTGTTTCTTTTGCAAACCGGATGACTGTGTCTAAAGTTACCCTTTCTGGCTTATTGGAGTCATATTGCCAATTGTTATCACGTCAGACAAAGTTCGTACTTGAAAATGGAATGTGTTTTTGTGATATTCAGACTGTGGGGAACATGAATATGTCTTTTTTTTGGAAATTCGATGACTGTGTCTAAAGTTACCTTTTCTAGCTTATTTGAGTCCTATTCCAATTTTGAGATACAAATTTGTTTATCACCTCAGAGAAAGTTCGTACTTGAAAATGGAATGTGTTTTTGTGATATTCAGACTGTGAGTGACATGAATAGGTGTTTCTTTGGGAAATCTGAGAAGTGTGCCAAAAGTTACATCTTCTCTGAATAGAGTCCAGTTATGAAAAGCATCTTCTGTCTAACTTTTTAGGGAAAGTTCGCGTTTGAAAATTGAATGCCAATTGAGAGATACAGATTGGTTTTTCTCCTCAGGGAAAGTTCGTACTTGAAAATGGAATGTGTTTTTGTCCTTTTCAGACTGTGGGGAAAACGAATATATGTTTCTTTTACAAATCTGAGAAGTGTGTCGAAAGTTCCATTTTCTTTCTGAATAGTCCAGTTATGAAAAGCACCTTGCTCTAACTTTTTAGGGAAAATTCTCGTTAGAAAATTGAATGTGTTTTGACCTTTTCAGACCTTGGGGAACATGAATATGTGTTTCTTTTGCATATCGGATGACTGTGTCTAAAGTTACCCTTTCTGGCTTATTGGGGTCATATTGCCAATTGTTAGATACTGATTCGTTCATCACCTCAGAGAAAGTTCGTACTTGAATATTGAACGTGTTTGACCTTTTCAGACCTTGGGGAACATGAATATGTGTTTCTTTGGCAAATCGGATCACTTTGTCTAAGGTATCCTTCTCTCGCTTGAGTCCTATTGCCAATTTTGAGATACAGATTTGTTTATCACCTCAGAGAAAGTTCGTACTTGAATATTGAACGTGTTTCACCTTTTCAGACCTTGGGGAATATGAATATGTGTTTCTTTTGCAAATCGGATCACTTTGTCTAAGGTATCCTTCTCTCGCTTGAGTCCTATTGCCAATTTTGAGATACAGATTGGTTTATCACCTCAGAGAAAGTTCGTACTTGAAAATTGAACGTGTTTAACCTTTTCAGATCGTGGGGAACCTGAATATGTCTTTCTTTTGCAAACCGGATGACTGTGTCTAAAGTTACCCTTTCTGGCTTATTGGAGTCATACTGCCAACTGTTAGATACTGATTTGTTTATCACCTCAGGGAATGATCGTTCTTGAAAATGGAATGAGATCTTGTGCTTTTCGACTGTGAGAAGATGATTATGTGTTTCTTTTGGAAATCTGAGCAGTGTGTCGAAAGTTCCATTTTCTGTCTGAATTGAGACCAGTTAGGAAAAACAGCCTTGTCTAACTTTTTAGGGAAAGTTCGCGTTTGAAAAATGAATGTGTTTTGACCTTTTCAGAACGTGGGGAGCCTGAATATGGATTCCTTTTGCAGATTTGTTGACTGTGTCTAAGGTTCCCTTTCCTGCTTATTTGAGTCCTATTCCAATTTTGAGATTCAGATTGGTTTATCACCTCAGGGAAAGATCGTTCTTGAAAATGGAATGTGTTTTTGTGCTTTTCAGACTGTAGGGAACATGAATATGTGTCTCTTTTGCAAATCTGAGCAGTGTGTCGAAAATTACATTTTCTTTCTTAATAGTCCAGTTATGAAAATCACCTTGTGTCTAACTTTTTAGGTAAGGTTCGCGTTTAAAATTGAATGTGTTTTAACCTTTTCAGACCGTGGGGAACATGAATATGTGTTTCTCTTGAAAATCTTTTCTAGCTTGAGTCCTATTGCCAATTTTGAGATTCAGATTGGTTTATCACCTCAGAGAAAGTGCGTACTTGAAAACTGAACGTTTGACCTTTTCTGACTTTGGGGAACCTGAATATGTGTTTCTTTTGCAAATCGGATATCTTTGCCTAAAGCTGCATTTTCTGGCTTGAGTCCTAGCCAATTGAGAGACATAGGACACATCGTTCCCATTGGCTAAGATGCACCCAGAAATGGCGGGAGAATTCCAGCAGCCTGATTGGCTGAGCGGTTTGACAGCTAGTCTATAAATAGCTGTCAAACGCCTGAGTTGCTGTTCTAGTTCTGAAGCTGTTTTGTTAGCTGTTAGCAATAAACCCTTGTTCCTTACACCTGTCTCGCCTCAGTTACTGCCCACCGTCGCTCTACAGTGCACTGGCGACGAGGATGGGATTCTGGGTGTGAGGTGACAGGTAGCTAAAGTCACTTCGAGCTGGGTGAACTAGAACCCCATTCTTGTCAGGATGGCTCCACTGACGGAGACCTGGACTTCGTATGAAGGTCGCTTCGAATGCTTCCTTGACGGAAACGACTATACCGGGCTGTCCAGCAACCGTAAGAGGGCTCATTTTTTGAACGCGTGCGGCCCAGAAATGTTTACCACTGCGATGGCTTTGATGGCCCCTGTTCCTGTCCAGACGGTTCCCTGGGAGGTCTTGAGGGAGAAGCTTAAAAATCACTATTCGCCAACCACCTCACGAATCGCTCGCAGGTTCAAATACAGACAGATTCTCCAAGCTGAAGGGGACTCTATCAACCAGTACATAGCTACCCTCAGAATGGGAGGGAAAATTGTGCTTATTTTCTAGCTTATTAAAAAAGGTCAAAACACATTCAATTTTCAAACGCGAACTTTCCCTTAAAAGGTAGACACAAAGTGCTTTTCATAACTGCAGTATTCAGAAAGAAAATGTAACTTTCGAAACAGTTCTCAGATTTGCAAAAGAAACATATATTCATATTCCCCACAGTCTGAAAAGCACTGTATCACAAAATTTTGTGATACAGAGTTGTTTATCTCCTCAGAGAAAGTTCGTAGTTGAAAATTGAACATGTTTGACCTTTTCAGACCGTGGGGAACATGAATATGTGTTTCTTTGCAAATCGGAAATCTGTGTCTAAAGCTGCATTTTCTGACTTGAGTCCTAGCCAATTGAGAGATACAGATTGGTTTATTCTCCTCAGGGAAAGTTCGTACTTGAAAATGGAATGTGTTTTTGCGCTTTTCAGACTGTGAGTGACATGAATAGGTGTTTCTTTGGGAAATCTGAGAAGTGTACCAAAAGTTACATCTTCTCTGAATAGAGTCCAGTTATGAAAAGCATCTTCTGTCTAACTTTTTAGGGAAAGTTCGCGTTTGAAAATTGAATGCCAATTGAGAGATACAGATTGGTTTGTCTCCTCAGGGAAAGTTCGTACTTGAAAATGGAATGTGTTTTTGTCCTTTTCAGACTGTGGGAAATATATGTTTCTTTTGCAAATCTGAGAAGTGTGTCGAAAATTACATTTTCTTTCTTAATAGTCCAGTTATGAAAATCACCTTGTGTCTAACTTTTTAGGTAAGGTTCGCGTTTAAAATTGAATGTGTTTTAACCTTTTCAGACCGTGGGGAACATGAATATGTGTTTCTCTTGAAAATCTTTTCTAGCTTGAGTCCTATTGCCAATTTTGAGATTCAGATTGGTTTATCACCTCAGAGAAAGTTCGTACTTGAAAATTGAATGTCTTTTTGTGATATTCAGACTGTGGGGAACATGAATATGTGTTTTTTTTGGAAATTCGGTGACTTTATCTAAAGTTACCTTTTCTAGCTTATTTGAGTCCTATTCCAATTTTGAGATTCAGATTGGTTTATTACCTCAAGGAATGATCGTTCTTGAAAATGGAATGAGATCTTGTGCTTTTCAGACTGTGAGAACATGATTATGTGTTTCTTTTGGAAATCTGAGCAGTGTGTCGAAAGTTCCATTTTCTGTCTGAATTGAGACCAGTTAGGAAAAACAGCCTTGTCTAACTTTTTAGGGAAAGTTCGCGTTTGAAAAATGAATGTGTTTTGACCTTTTCAGACCGTGGGGAACCTGAATATGGATTCCTTTTGCAGATTTGTTGACTGTGTCTAAAGTTCCCTTTCCTGCTTATTTGAGTCCTATTCCAATTTTGAGATTCAGATTGGTTTATCACCTCAGGGAAAGATCGTTCTTGAAAATGGAATGTGTTTTTGTGCTTTTCAGACTGTAGGGAACATGAATATGTGTCTCTTTTGCAAATCTGAGCAGTGTGTCGAAAATTACATTTTCTTTCTTAATAGTCCAGTTATGAAAATCACCTTGTGTCTAACTTTTTAGGTAAGGTTCGCGTTTAAAATTGAATGTGTTTTAACCTTTTCAGACCATGGGGAACATGAATATGTGTTTCTCTTGAAAATCTTTTCTAGCTTGAGTCCTATTGCCAATTTTGAGATTTAGATTGGTTTATCACCTCAGAGAAAGTGCGTACTTGAAAATTGAACGTTTGACCTTTTCTGACTTTGGGGAACCTGAATATGTGTTTCTTTTGCAAATCGGATATCTATGTCTAAAGCTGCATTTTCTGGCTTGAGTCCTAGCCAATTGAGAGACATACGACACATCGTTCCCATTGGCTAAGATGCACCAAGAAATGGCGGGAGAATTCCAGCAGCCTGATTGGCTGAGCGGTTTGACAGCTAGTCTATAAATAGCTGTCAAACGCCTGAGTTGCTGTTCTAGTTCTGAAGCTGTTTTGTTAGCTGTTAGCAGTAAACCCTTGTTCCTTACTCAGTTACTGCCCACCGTCGCTCTACAGAGCACTGGCGACGAGGATGGGATTCTGGGTGTGAGGTGACAGGTAGCTAAAGTCACTACGAGCTGGGTGAACTAGAACCCCATTCTTGTCAGGATGGCTCCACTGACGGAGATCTGGACTTCGTATGAAGGTCGCTTCGAATGCTTCCTTGACGGAAACGACTATACCGGGCTGTCCAGCAACCGTAAGAGGGCTCATTTTTTGAACTCGTGCGGCCCAGAAATGTTTACCACTGCGATGGCTTTGATGGCCCCTGTTCCTGTCCAGACGGTTCCCTGGGAGGTCTTGAGGGAGAAGCTTAAAAATCACTATTCGCCAACCACCTCACGAATCGCTCGCAGGTTCAAATACAGACAGATTCTCCAAGCTGAAGGGGACTCTATCAACCAGTACATAGCTACCCTCAGAATGGGAGGGAAAATTGTGCTTATTTTCTAGCTTATTAAAAAAGGTCAAAACACATTCAATTTTCAAACGCGAACTTTCCCTTAAAAGGTAGACACAAAGTGCTCATAATTCAGAAAGAAAATGGAACTTTCGAAACAGTTCTCAGATTTGCAAGAGACACATATTCATATTCCCCACTGTCTGAAAAGCACTGTATCACAAAATTTTGTGATACAGAGTTGTTTATCTCCTCAGAGAAAGTTGGTAGTTGAAAATTGAACATGTTTGACCTTTTCAGACCGTGGGGAACATGAATATGTGTTTCTTTTGCAAATCGGAAATCTGTGTCTAAAGCTGCATTTTCTGGCTTGAGTCCTAGCCAATTGAGAGATACAGACTGCTTTATCTCCTCAGGGGAAAGTTCGTACTTGAAAATGGAATGTGTTTTTGCGCTTTTCACACTGTGAGTGAGATGAATAGGTGTTTCTTTGGGAAATCTGAGAAGTGTGCCAAAAGTTACATCTTCTCTGAATAGAGTCCAGTTAAGAAAAGCATCTTCTGTCTAACTTTTTAGGGAAAGTTCGCGTTTGAAAATTGAATGCCAATTGAGAGATACAGATTGGTTTGTCTCCTCAGGGAAAGTTCGTACTTGAAAATGGAATGTGTTTTTGTCCTTTTCAGACTGTGGGGAACATGAATATATGTTTCTTTTGCAAATCTGAGGTGTGTCGAAAGTTCCATTTTCTTTCTGAATAGTCCAGTTATGAAAAGCACTCTGTGATAAATCCTCAGACTTACGACAGGTCCTCAGACATACGACACATCGTTCCCATTGGCTAAGATGCACCCAGAAATGGCGGGAGAATTCCAGCAGCCTGATTGGCTGAGCGGTTTGAGAGCTAGTCTATAAAGAGCTGTCAAACGCCTGAGTTGCTGTTCTAGTTCTGAAGCTGTTTTGTTAGCTGTTAGCAATAAACCCTTGTTCCTTACACCTGTCTCGCCTCAGTTACTACCCACCGTCTCTCTACAGAGCAATGGCGACGAGGATGGGATTCTGGGCGTGAGGTGACAGGTAGCTAAAGTCACTACGAGCTGGGTGAACTAGAACCCCATTCTTGTCAGGATGGCTCCACTGACGGAGATCTGGACTTCGTATGAAGGTCGCTTCGAATGCTTCCTTGACGCAAACGACTATACCGGGCTGTCCAGCAACCGTAAGAGGGCTCATTTTTTGAACGCGTGCGGCCCAGAAATGTTTACCACTGCGATGGCTTTGATGGCCCCTGTTCCTGTCCAAATGGTTCCCTGGGAGGTCTTGAGGGAGAAGCTTAAAAATCACTATTCGCCAACCCCCTCACGAATCGCTCGCAGGTTCAAATTCAGACAGATTCTCCAAGCTGAAGGGGACTCTATCAACCAGTACATAGCTTCCCTCAGAATGAGAGGGAAAATTGTGCTTATTTTCTAGCTTATTAAAAAAGGTCAAAACACATTCAATTTTGAAACGCGAACTTTCCCTTAAAAGGTAGACGCAAAGTGCTTTTCATAACTGGACTGTTCAGAAAGAAAATGTAACTTTCGAAACAGTTCTCAGATTTGCAAAAGAAACATATATTCATGTTCCCCGCTGTCTGAAAAGCACTGTATCACAAAATTTTTAGGGAAAATTCTCGTTAGAAAATTGAATGTGTTTTGACCTTTTCAGACCTTGGGGAACATGAATATGTGTTTCTTTTGCAAATCGGAACACTTTGTCTAAGGTATCCTTTTCTCGCTTGAGTCCTATTGCCAATTTTGAGATACAGATTGGTTTATCACCTCAGAGAAAGTTCGTACTTGAAAATTGAACATGTTTAACCTTTTCAGATCGTGGGGAACCTGAATATGTCTTTCTTTTGCAAATCGGATGACTGTGTCTAAAGTTACCCTTTCTGGCTTATTGGAGTCATACTGCCAATTGTTAGATACTGATTTTTTTATCACCTCAGAGAAAGTTCGTACTTGAAAATGGAATGTGTTCTTGTGCTTTTCAGTCTGTGAGGAACATGATTATGTGTTTCTTTTGGAAATCTGAGCAGTGTGTCGAAAGTTCCATTTTCTGTCAGAATGGTCCAGTTATGAAAAACACCTTTCTCTAACTTTTTAGGGAAAATTCTCATTAGAAAATTGAATGTGTTTTGACCTTTTCAGATCGTGGGGAACCTGAATATGTCTTTCTTTTGCAAACCGGATGACTGTGCTAAAGTTACCCTTTCTGGCTTATTGGAGTCATATTGCCAATTGTTAGATACTGATTTCTTTATCACGTCAGAGAAAGTTCGTACTTGAAAATGGAATGTGTTTTTGTGATATTCAGACTGTGGGGAACATGAATATGTCTTTTTTTTGGAAATTGGATGACTGTGTCTAAAGTTACCTTTTCTAGCTTATTTGAGTCCTATTCCAATTTTGAGATTCAGATTGGTTTATTACCTCAGGGAATGATCGTTCTTGAAAATGGAATGAGTTCTTGTGCTTTTCAGACTGTGAGGAACATGATTATGTGTTTCTTTTGGAAATCTGAGCAGTGTGTCGAAAGTTCCATTTTCCAGTTATGTCCAGTTATGAAAAACACCTTGCTCTAACTTTTTAGGGAAAAATCTTGTTAGAAAATTGAACGTGCTTTGACCTTTTCAGACCTTGGGGAACATGAATATGTGTTTCTTTTGCAAATCGGATCACTTTGTCTAAGGTATCCTTTTCTCGTTTGAGTCCTATTGCCAATTTTGAGATACAGATTGGTTTATCACCTCAGAGAAAGTTCGTACTTGGAAATTGAACGTGTTTAACCTTTTCAGATCGTGGGGAACCTGAATATGTCTTTCTTTTGCAAATCGGATGACTGTGTCTAAAGTTACCCTTTCTGGCTTATTGGAGTCATATTGCCAATTGTTATCACGTCAGACAAAGTTCGTACTTGAAAATGGAATGTGTTTTTGTGATATTCAGACTGTGGGGAACATGAATATGTCTTTTTTTTGGAAATTCGATGACTGTGTCTAACGTTACCTTTTCTAGCTTATTTGAGTCCTATTCCAATTTTGAGATTCAGATTGGTTTATTACCTCAGGGAATGATCGTTCTTGAAAATGGAATGAGTTCTTGTGCTTTTCAGACTGTGAGGAACATGATTATGTGTTTCTTTTGGAAATCTGAGCAGTGTGTCGAAAGTTCCATTTTCTGTCAGAATGGTCCAGTTATGAAAAACACCTTGCTCTAACTTTTTAGGGAAAAATCTCGTTAGAAAATTGAATGTGCTTTGACCTTTTCAGACCTTGGGGAACATGAATATGTGTTTCTTTTGCAAATCGGATCACTTTGTCTAAGGTATCCTTTTCTCGCTTGAGTCCTATTGCCAATTTTGAGATACAGATTGGTTTATCACCTCAGAGAAAGTTCGTACTTGAAAATTGAACGTGTTTAACCTTTTCAGAAGGTGGGGAACCTGAATATGTGTTTCTTTTGCAAACCGGATGACTGTGTCTAAAGTTACCCTTTCTGGCTTATTGGAGTCATATTGCCAATTGTTATCACGTCAGACAAAGTTCGTACTTGAAAATGGAATGTGTTTTTGTGATATTCAGACTGTGGGGAACATGAATATGTCTTTTTTTTGGAAATTCGATGACTGTGTCTAAAGTTACCTTTTCTAGCTTATTTGAGTCCTATTCCAATTTTGAGATACAAATTTGTTTATCACCTCAGAGAAAGTTCGTACTTGAAAATGGAATGTGTTTTTGTGATATTCAGACTGTGAGTGACATGAATAGGTGTTTCTTTGGGAAATCTGAGAAGTGTGCCAAAAGTTACATCTTCTCTGAATAGAGTCCAGTTATGAAAAGCATCTTCTGTCTAACTTTTTAGGGAAAGTTCGCGTTTGAAAATTGAATGCCAATTGAGAGATACAGATTGGTTTTTCTCCTCAGGGAAAGTTCGTACTTGAAAATGGAATGTGTTTTTGTCCTTTTCAGACTGTGGGGAAAACGAATATATGTTTCTTTTACAAATCTGAGAAGTGTGTCGAAAGTTCCATTTTCTTTCTGAATAGTCCAGTTATGAAAAGCACCTTGCTCTAACTTTTTAGGGAAAATTCTCGTTAGAAAATTGAATGTGTTTTGACCTTTTCAGACCTTGGGGAACATGAATATGTGTTTCTTTTGCATATCGGATGACTGTGTCTAAAGTTACCCTTTCTGGCTTATTGGGGTCATATTGCCAATTGTTAGATACTGATTCGTTCATCACCTCAGAGAAAGTTCGTACTTGAATATTGAACGTGTTTGACCTTTTCAGACCTTGGGGAACATGAATATGTGTTTCTTTGGCAAATCGGATCACTTTGTCTAAGGTATCCTTCTCTCGCTTGAGTCCTATTGCCAATTTTGAGATACAGATTTGTTTATCACCTCAGAGAAAGTTCGTACTTGAATATTGAACGTGTTTCACCTTTTCAGACCTTGGGGAATATGAATATGTGTTTCTTTTGCAAATCGGATCACTTTGTCTAAGGTATCCTTCTCTCGCTTGAGTCCTATTGCCAATTTTGAGATACAGATTGGTTTATCACCTCAGAGAAAGTTCGTACTTGAAAATTGAACGTGTTTAACCTTTTCAGATCGTGGGGAACCTGAATATGTCTTTCTTTTGCAAACCGGATGACTGTGTCTAAAGTTACCCTTTCTGGCTTATTGGAGTCATACTGCCAACTGTTAGATACTGATTTGTTTATCACCTCAGGGAATGATCGTTCTTGAAAATGGAATGAGATCTTGTGCTTTTCGACTGTGAGAAGATGATTATGTGTTTCTTTTGGAAATCTGAGCAGTGTGTCGAAAGTTCCATTTTCTGTCTGAATTGAGACCAGTTAGGAAAAACAGCCTTGTCTAACTTTTTAGGGAAAGTTCGCGTTTGAAAAATGAATGTGTTTTGACCTTTTCAGAACGTGGGGAGCCTGAATATGGATTCCTTTTGCAGATTTGTTGACTGTGTCTAAGGTTCCCTTTCCTGCTTATTTGAGTCCTATTCCAATTTTGAGATTCAGATTGGTTTATCACCTCAGGGAAAGATCGTTCTTGAAAATGGAATGTGTTTTTGTGCTTTTCAGACTGTAGGGAACATGAATATGTGTCTCTTTTGCAAATCTGAGCAGTGTGTCGAAAATTACATTTTCTTTCTTAATAGTCCAGTTATGAAAATCACCTTGTGTCTAACTTTTTAGGTAAGGTTCGCGTTTAAAATTGAATGTGTTTTAACCTTTTCAGACCGTGGGGAACATGAATATGTGTTTCTCTTGAAAATCTTTTCTAGCTTGAGTCCTATTGCCAATTTTGAGATTCAGATTGGTTTATCACCTCAGAGAAAGTGCGTACTTGAAAACTGAACGTTTGACCTTTTCTGACTTTGGGGAACCTGAATATGTGTTTCTTTTGCAAATCGGATATCTTTGCCTAAAGCTGCATTTTCTGGCTTGAGTCCTAGCCAATTGAGAGACATAGGACACATCGTTCCCATTGGCTAAGATGCACCCAGAAATGGCGGGAGAATTCCAGCAGCCTGATTGGCTGAGCGGTTTGACAGCTAGTCTATAAATAGCTGTCAAACGCCTGAGTTGCTGTTCTAGTTCTGAAGCTGTTTTGTTAGCTGTTAGCAATAAACCCTTGTTCCTTACACCTGTCTCGCCTCAGTTACTGCCCACCGTCGCTCTACAGTGCACTGGCGACGAGGATGGGATTCTGGGTGTGAGGTGACAGGTAGCTAAAGTCACTTCGAGCTGGGTGAACTAGAACCCCATTCTTGTCAGGATGGCTCCACTGACGGAGACCTGGACTTCGTATGAAGGTCGCTTCGAATGCTTCCTTGACGGAAACGACTATACCGGGCTGTCCAGCAACCGTAAGAGGGCTCATTTTTTGAACGCGTGCGGCCCAGAAATGTTTACCACTGCGATGTTTTTCTTTTGAAAATTGGATGACTGTGTCTAAAATTACATTTTCTTGCTTATTTGAGTCCTATTGCCAATTGTTAGGTACTGATTGGTTTATCAACTCAGAGAAAGTTCGTACTTGAAAATGGAATGTGTTTTTGTGATTTTCGGACTGTGAGGAACATGAATATGTGTTTTTCTTTTGAAAATTGGATGACTGTGTCTAAAGTTACCTTTTCTAGATTATTTGAGTCCTATTGCCAATTTTGTGATACAGATTTGTTTATCTCCTCAGAGAAAGTTCCTACTTCAAAATTGAACGTGTTTGACCTTTTCAGACCGTGGAGAACATGAATATGTGTTTCTTTTGCAAATCGGATATCTGTGTCTAAAGCTACATTTTCTGGCTTGAGTCCTAGCCAATTGAGAGATACAGATTGGTTTATCTCCTCAGAGAAAGTTCGTAGTTGAAAATTGAACGTGTTTGACCTTTTCTGAGTTTGGGGAACCTGAATATGTGTTTCTTTTGAAAATCGGATGACTGTGTGTTAAATTACCTTTTCTAGCTTATTTGAGTCCTATTGCCAATTGGGAGATACTGATGGGTTCATCTCATCAGCGAATGTTCGTTCTTGAAAATGGAATGTTCTTTTCATGCTTTTTAGACTGAATGAAATGAATATGTGTTTCTTTGGGAAATCTGAAAAGTGTGTCGAAAGTTACCTTTTTTTTCTGAAAAACACCGTAGGTCTAACTTTTTAGGGAAAGTTCTCGTTTGGAAATTGAATGTGTTTTGACCTTTTCAGACCTTGGGGAACATGAATATGTGTTTGTTTTGCAAATCGGATCACTGTGTCTAAAGTTACATTTTCTGGCTTATTGATTCCTATTTCCAATTGTTAGATACTGATTGGTTTATCACCTCAGAGAAACTTCGTATTTGAAAATCGTGAGATGTCGTGAACAACACCACAAGATTGATTGAAATTTAAACAAGCTGGTGAAACATGGATTAATCAAAAAAGGAAAAATGCAAGTTTAGTTTTCATTAATTCTTTAGAAGAAAAAGAGATTGGAGAAAGTGTTTTGAAAATGGCAACTGGCTTTGCTCGGAAAATGCTTGAGAAAATGGAGAGTGGAAAGTGAAAGTCAGAGCTTAGCCAACACCAAAGTACTTTAAAAGAAAAATTCTAGTAGGCAGAAACAAAATTGAATTAAACAGAATTTCTCTGTTTTTCTGGGGGGAAAAAAAAAGCTAAAACTTTTTTTAGAAGTATGACTCCTAAACATAAATCAAGGACGGGCTCCCTTACAACTCAGACAAAGAAAAAAGCAGAAATGACTCAAATGTGTCAGGAACATGAATATGTATTTCTTTTGCACATCTGAGTAAGCATGTCAAAATTTACATTTTCTGTCTGAATTGGGTCCAGTTATGAAAAACTTAGGGTCCAATTATGAAAAATAAGGGGCACCCGGGAATTGTGAAAATGAAGGCACTGGCCAGAAGCTATGTATTGTGGCCTGGAACGGATAAGGAGATTGAGGCGTGGGTAGCCACATGCACAGCCTGCCAGGAATCATGACCGGCACCCCACACTGCACCCACACATGATTGGGAGAACCCAGGAACACCCTGGTCAAGAATACATATAGATTTTGTGGTGCCATGCCAGGGCAACAAGCAAGATCTGGCAATTCCAAGTGGGGGACAAAGTTTACGCAAAGAACTTCAGCGGAAACCCCCTATGGATACCGGGAGAAAAAACCCATGTCACGGGGCCACATTTGTACAGACTGCAGACCGAGGATGGCTGACAGTGGAAGAGACACATCATTAATCTGTTGGCTAATACTTTTGCAAAAATTGTATAATCCGTATTCAGGAGAGATATTGGTCTAAAATTTTCCGGTTTTGTAGAACCTCCCTCTTTTGGTAGTGAAATAAAAGCTGTCTTCCATGAAGGGGGTATCTTACCCCCTTTTTGTATGCTACAAAATAAATCTTTAAGATGTTCAACTGCTTGCTAAGTTTTATAATACACCGCCGTCAAACCATCCGTCTCTGGAGCTTTAGCTGATTTCAGTTGTTTAATTGCAAAAACAATTTCCTCAACTGTTATTGATTGATTCAATGTTTCCTTTTGCTCTCTGGAGTTTTTTGTAAGTCTACCTTCTTCTAAATATTTATCTATTAGTTCATTCTTTATATGGTCTTTTAAAAGTAGGTCAGCTGTAACTAGAATAAAATCAATCCTAGAAAAAGATCTATGTCGATCTGAAAAAAATGTAAAATCCATTTCTTTTGGGTTCTGCACTCTCCGTACATCTTTCAGTTCCAGGTCTTCTTTCATATTAAAAAAAGTGTGGTAATTTAACTCATGATTTTGCCAAACTCTTATCTTTTTTGATTTCTATCACTCCGTTCCAATCTCCCATAATTAAAATAGACCTATAGTCCCATTGCAGTATTTTAGAATATAATAATTTATAAATGTTTTCTGTTGTTAGTTAGGAGCATAAATTCTGATCACCAGAAGTGGGCCGTTCTGTGTATATAATTCACACAGGAGGACACACTCTGGACTTGGTTTTTGTCTCTGGTCAGTGGTTGAATGGCCTAGATGTAGGGGATATAGTTATCGAACCCCTGTCATGGTCGGACCATTCTCTCCTGAGGCTAGACTTTCTGACCGCCGAACCCCACCGCAGGGAGGCGGAACCGATTAGGTGGTTCCGCCCCAGGCGCCTGATGGACCCTGATGGGTTTCAGAGGGAGCTTGGGCCAATGCCCGAAACTCTGGCTCATGACTCGGTCGAGGACCTGGTGGCCGCCTGGGATAGGGCGGCCGCCAGTGCCCTGGACCGAGTCGTGCCTTTGCGGCCTCTGACCCGGCACCGAATCTGCCCGGCTCCTTGGTTCTCTGAGGAGTTGAGGGAGATGAAGCGCCGGAAAAGACGCCTAGAGAGTGGTTGGAGGGTGAGTCGATCTGAATCCGACCGAACACTAGCTAGGTCCCATCTTAGGACCTATTTGGTGGCGATAAAAGCGGCAAAGCGTAATTACTTTTCCGCTCTTATTGCATCGGCAGATAACCGCCCAGCCGCCTTGTTTAGAGTGACCCGCTCCCTCCTACATCAGGGAGCGCGGGAGGACCTCTTGCAAGGGCGGGCTGAGGATTTTGCACAGTATCTGCACGATAAAATCGCTCAGATTCGGGAAGGCTTGGACTCTGACTGGGTAGACTCCAGCGAGGTGACTGAGGCTGGTCTTGAGAACGTTGTCTGGGATGAGTTCAATCCTGTGACTCCCGAGGACGTGGACAGGACTTTGAGGAGTCTAAACGCAACCACATGTTTATTGGACCCGTGTCCTTCCTGGCTGGTACTGGCCACTCGGGAAGTTACACGAGGCTGGCTCCGGGGGATTATAAATGCTTCTTTGAGTGAGGGTTTCTTGCCTGCCGCCTTGAAAGAGGCGGTGGTGAGGCCCCTCCTCAAGAAGCCTTCTCTGGACCCGGCTGTTTTGGCAAATTTTCGTCCTGTCTCCAACCTTCGCTTTGTTGCGAAGGTTGTTGAGAGTGTGGTTGCGCGCCAGCTCCCACAGTACCTGGAGGAAACTGTCTATCTAGATCCGTGCCAGTCCGGTTTCAGACCTGGGTACAGCACGGAGACGGCATTGGTCGCGTTGGTGGATGATCTCTGGAGGGCTCGGGACAGGGGATGCTCCTCTGTCCTGGTCCTATTAGATCTCTCAGCGGCTTTTGATACCATCGACCATGGTATCATGCTGCGTCGGTTGGGGGGTCTGGGGGTGGGAGGCACCGTGCTACGGTGGTTCTCCTCCTATCTCTCCAACCGATCGCAGTCTGTGTTGGCAGGGGGGCAGAGGTCGACCTCGAGGCGCCTCGTTTGCGGGGTGCCACAAGGGTCGGTCCTCTCGCCGCTCCTGTTCAACATTTATGTGAAGCCGCTGGGTGAGATCATCCGTGGTTTTGGGGTGAGTTGCCAACTGTACGCTGATGACACTCAGCTGTACGTCTCCACCCCTGACCACCCCAATGATGCCCTCGAAGTGATGTCCCAGTGCCTTGAGGCCGTGCGGGTCTGGATGGGGAGGAACAGGCTTCGTCTCAACCCTTCCAAGACCGAGTGGCTGTGGATGCCGGCGTCCCGGTATAGCCAGCTAGTGCCATCGCTGGCTATTGGGGGTGAGTTATTGGCCCCCACGGAGGGGGCGCGCAACTTGGGTGTCCTCCTGGATTCACGGCTGTCCTTGGAAGGGCATGTGGCGGCCGTGGCCAGGGGGGCCTTTTATCAGGTTCGCCTGGTGCACCAGTTGCGCCCCTTTCTGGATCGGGACTCCATGTGCACAGTCACTCATGCACTCGTCACGTCTCGCCTGGACTACTGTAATGCTCTCTACATGGGGCTCCCCTTGGGGTGCACCCGGAGGCTCCAACTGGTCCAGAATGCGGCCGCGCGGGTGATTATGGGAGCGACAGGGCGCTCCCATGTGACACCTCTCCTGCGCGAGCTGCACTGGCTTCCGGTGGTCTTTCGGGTGCGCTTCAAGGTGTTAGTTTTGACCTTTAAAGCGCTCCATGGCATGGGACCGGGGTACCTGCGGGACCGCCTGCTGCTACCGATAACCTCCCACCGGCCAGTACGCTCACACAGAGAGGGCCTTCTCAGGGTGCCATCAGCCAAGCAATGTCGGCTGGTGGCCCCCAGGGGGAGAGCCTTCTCTGTGGGGGCACCCACCCTATGGAATGAGCTGCCTCCAGAAGTTCGTTTGATCCCGGACCTCCGCACTTTCCGAAAGGCCCTTAAGACCTATTTATTTCAACAAGCCGGCCTTGCTTGATTGTTTTAATGGGGTTTTAACAAAATTTTTCTTATTGATTCCTGGGGTTTTAAATTGGGTATTTTAATGGGGTTAGAATTTTATTTGGAACGCCAATGAATTTAATTTAATTTTATCATTCTTTTAATGTTTGTATTATATGTGTTTTAAATCTGGTTGTTCACCGCCCTGAGTCCCCCTCCCGGGGAGAAGGGCGGTATATAAATTGAAATAAATAAATAAATAAATAAATAAATTGCTAAATATCTTCCGCAATCATCTGCTTCTATAATTGTTTGTGAGTCTGTTACTGAAATCCTGTGATATCACCAGTTCCCATAATCTATTTAGGAAGTGCAATGATGTGTGAGAGTGACTTTTGGGATGAGGAGAAGAGAGGATCATGTCCCTCCCAACCTCTTCCCTGTCCGAATCTGCTGCCAGCTCCACTGGTCACTGGTGGGCCACAAGAGCTATACGGATTCTTCCTTCGGCTTCTGTCACTCCTGTCTCCAGGCTCAGAGTCTACCGGGCTTTTCTGTCTTTCCCTCTGGGACTCGGACTGATGCCGTCCGACCTCGCCGGGGTGTTGTTGGGTGTGGTGGCCCTCTGGATTTCGGTCTCCTCGGCTGCGGTCGTTGGCATTTGGGTCTTGGGTGTTGGGGTGTCGATTGCAGTCCACCCCGGGGTGCTCCAGGGTTCCCCTCAGACATTGTCCCCGGTCTACTGGCGCTGTCTCGTTGCTGGCTCGGGCAGGGATCGGCGGGCCCTCTCCCCTGGGGTGTTGTAGGCCTACCTCGCTGGGGTGTGGCAGGCGTACCTCTTCGGGGTGTTGTAGGTCCACCTCTTCGGGTTGGTTTCCGTCCGATCCCTTCCACCTTTTGCGGAGCTGGTCGATGTGACATCTTCCAACTCTACCTGATAGGATTTCAGGCCGGTTGTGCTGTGGATCTTGCCCTTTTAGCCATTTTGGTGAGCCGTGGAAATTCAGCGCGAAGACGGGATCTCCCACGGCAAAACAGCGGAGTTGGCGGCTGGCGGTTGCAGGCACCTCCGAGTCATATTGGGGGTGCAGCCTGTCCAGGGGTGACCGGAATCTTCTGCCCATCAGCAGCTCGGATGGGCATTTCTTGGTGGTGGCGTGTGGCGTTATGTGTTGGGTGAGGAGGAAGGTGTCGATGCGCTCCTGCCAGTCACCCGGCACTGAAATCCTGTGATATCACCAGAGTTCCCATAATCTATTTAGGAAGTGCAATGATGTGTGAGAGTGACTTTTGGGATGAGGAGAAGAGAGGCTGCTTAGGGAAGGATCAGAGAAGAGGGGAGAATCCAGGGATGAAATTCACTTACCTTCCCTGCCGATTCGTAAATGTATACATACTACCACAGAGCCCTCATCAGAGCCTCCCCCAGACTCCAGAACTGGCCCATGTCCCTCCCAACCTCCTCCCTGTCCGAATCTGCTGCCAGCTCCACTGGTCACTGGTGGGCCACAAGAGCTAAACGGATTCTTCCTTTGGCTTCTGTCACTCCTGTCTCCAGGCACAGAAGGGCATTTGAGACCCAACGTGGCATTTGGAGAATTGATCCGGTGAATTTGGATTGAACTACTTCTAATGATGTAAAACATGAAGCTGACGGTCCAAGCAACGTCCCATAAAGGAGCTGTGCTAGCGACTTGGGCAAAAAAAGCTTAAGAGCAGCAGGGACATCGTAGCTTCCCTTTGTGCACAAACAATTAAGAATGGTGCTGGCTGATCTTTGGCCCAGGGCAGCTGCCTGTTTCTTGAACCCTTGGCCTGAATGGCCACCCCCAGGGATTTGAAGGTGGTACCTGCTCTATTCTCTGGCCATTTAGATACCATGAATCAAGTTTTGGCCTTTTTGATCTTTGTTTTCTCATCATTGATGCCCAGTTGATTGTAACTGCAGTCCTGGAGAAGGGCTCGCAAGGCTCTTTTAAGGCCTGCTGGTGTCCTGGAGAGGATCACAGGGGAATCTGCATAGAGCAGGAGGGCGAAGCTTCGGTCACCTATTTTTTTGGGGGGGGGGTTGTGATTTGGTTTGTTTAGCCATTTTACCATGCCAGTAATGTAAAAGTTGAAAAGCAGGGGAGCCAAAATGCCCCCGTTTAACCCCCTTTTGAGTTTTAACCGACTTCGAGAAGGACCCCTGCATATCACACCTCACCTTGAGGGATGTTTTGGTATGTAGGGCAGGTAATAGATGAAGAGGCCAGGGGTCAATGGAGGCAGCTTCCAGCTTCTCCCATAGCTTAGTCCTGGGAACCGTATCAAAGGCTGCCTTGAGATCTCTAAAGCAGGCATAGAATGATGCAGGTCTATTTGATATATATTTTCCAATCAGTTGATGAAGAACTAAGCACTGATCGGTAGTGCCTCTCCCCTCTCTAAACCTGGCTCCCTCTTCAGTGATCCAATTCTCAAGAGCCAGCCACTCTCCATCTGGAGGTGTTTTCCATCACGATGATCAGGGAGGAGATTAGCCTGACAACTTTCTTCTTGATCAACCCATGCTTTCTGGGAATCAACCTCTTGTTTTCAAAGTTTATGAATCATCTTTTTTTCCCTCTGTTCAGTTTATTTGTCATCTGCTATAAGTTCCCTATAATTGATCAATTGTGTCAATGATATTTTCTCTATGCTTTGTCAGTATATGATGAATAATTTTTTCTCAAACTTTCTTATTCACTTATGAAGATGATGGCAGTATTTGTATCCTAAGTAAGCATATTTGGAGATTAGATAATTGTGGAAGAAAGATTCAATGTGGGATGAAAAACAAAGTTTTCTGTTTTTCAAATTCCTGGATGTTCCCATTCCAGTTTCATCCCTTTCTGGAAAAGAATGAATTTTGGAATATTTCTGAGAGGGAACTGTACTTGGACCAAAATGGAGAGATAATGGCAGATATGGGCATCAGAATCTTCTTGGTTCTCCCCAAGGGGGATGTCAGGAGAGAGATTCTGGCGTATTCTCTAAGACAGAGACTTTCTATCGACCAAGATGCTCTTTCACAGCTAAAGTTGCTGAATAAGGTGGGAGAAACTTTGGTGTCTTTTCTCTGTTTTCCAAAGCTTGAGGAAAACAGTGGGCAAAGCAGGGGTGAAATGCTACCTGCACTCTGGTTTAGGGAAACCGGTAGTAAAAAAATACTTTTAAAAGGTTAAAAAAGATTCCAATGATCGCGTAGCACAGCTGTGATCATTGGAACCTTTTTTTAAAAAACTTTTTAAAGCATTTTTTTACTATTTATTCGCCCGAACCAGTATTTTAAAAAATGCTTTAAAAAAGTTTTTTAAAAAGCTGGCCAAGCCCACCCAGTCATATGACCCCACCAAGCCATGCCAACAGAACCGGTAACAACAAATTTTACATTTCACCACTGGGGCAAAGCCTGGAGTCTCCAGGGTGGTTGGCCTCCCATGCCAGTTGGTGTCATCTCATGGAAGCTCTTCAAAAGACGGGACCTAAGTGGAGTGGCTTTGCCACATTTTATGGAAACCTTTCAAGATCTTACTGGTCAGAGCTTTCTGTCTTCATCATAGTTTTACTCTACATTTAAAAATCGAATAAAAGCTTCCTAAACTTTTTACAGTAAATTTTGTTCTCTGTTTTAATAAGAATATATCATCATACTTTAAAAAATCAATTCTATTTCTCTAGACTTTATTAAATAGAAAAGTACTTTATTGCAATCTTAAATTCTGAAAGCAACAGGGAGGAACTAAAGGAAGAATCTGCCAGTAATTTTACCTCCTGCATGTGTTTAGATGTAGTCAGAGGTTTCACATTTACCCCAATGAAGACCAGAGGCTACTTGTCTCCATCTAATTCTCCCTCCATATACCACCCACGCTATCAAAAAAGTTCTCTTATGCTGATACCCTGGCATTAGCATATAGCCATAAGGACATCGAAGCTACAGAAGGTGTACTTACAGCCGACCTTACAACTTTGAGCACATACTTCCACCAATGGAGGTTAATCCCAAGTGTAAGTAAAACAGTTACATCATGTTTTCACCTCAACAACAAATTGGCAAAAAGAGAACTCAATGTATACCTAAATAAAAAACTGCTCCCATACGAGGCAACACCAAAATACCTGGGGGTTACCTTAGACAGGACCCTGTCCTTTAAAAAACATATTCAGAATATGGATGCCATATTCTGCAAAAATAACATCCTACAAAAACTATGCGGAACAACTTGGGGAGCTTCAGCCCCAACTCTCAGAGCAGCTACTCTCAGAGTAGCAGCCCTCGGGCTTTGCTACTCTGCAGCGGAATCCTATGCCCCTGCTCATATTGAGCAGCCCTGTTTGAGCTGCTCAAACAGCTCATATACTGTTCAACTTAACCATAGGATGAGGCTAATTACTGGGTGCGTAAAATCTACACCTAGTTACTGGTTACCAGTTCTTAGTCACAGACTCCCCCCGCACTTACGATGACAAAAAGCTCTCATTCGGGAGTATAGTAAGATCCTGTTAAATTCCTCTCTATCCATACATGGATACATTCCTGATCTCTTAAGATGCTGATCAAAGTCAAGAAATCCACCAATCTTGACAGCACATAAGTTGATGGCCGATCATCAGAACACCACACAAAAGTGGATGGAGGTGTGGAATAGCTGTTCCCCCCAAGATGTCTCCGAGCATATCAGTCCTAGTAGTATACGTCCAGGATTTAGCCCACCCCGTCACATATGGGTGACATATAATAGAATTAGAACAACTCATGGGGTGTGTGCTGACTCCCTTTATAAATGGGGAAAGACACCCTCAGCACAATGTGATTGCAGGGCCCCTCGACAGACTATCCAGCATATAGTGAGGGAATGCCCTA
The DNA here is from genome assembly GCA_030761175.1 of Masticophis lateralis. NCBI lineage: Eukaryota > Metazoa > Chordata > Lepidosauria > Squamata > Colubridae > Masticophis > Masticophis lateralis. Next base: position 57,135 of record JAUDYJ010000014.1, read on the forward strand.
ACAGAAGGTATCCAGGAGATTCTAGGGACTTCCTCTGCATAACAATGGCAGCTACTGACTGAATCTCCAAACTCGACATTAAACTTTGAAATGTTATTTCTGTTTTTCTTTTAGGTTTTCTTACTGCTTTTCTTACTGCTTTTCTTACTGTTTTTATTGTTTTTAATCTGTAAAAATGAAGTGTTTTAATACTGTGTGTGACCAGCCATACGCTAAATAAATAAATAAATCTCCCTACATTTTCCATGGACGGAGTGTCCTAACACCTTTTCTTTGGCATTCCTTTTCTTCTGCTCAGTCTCCATCTCAGTCCAAATATGTGGAAAGTTGTCATCCTGGATTTGTCAAGAGGGCTCAAGAAGAAGAGCCAGTTTGCTGCTACGACTGCGTTCCTTGTCCGGAGGGGACCTTCTCCACTCAGGAAGGTAGGTCACACTGAGGAAAATGGGAGGCTTTGTGGAACTGGATCCAAATTAAAAAACAGATTGAAGCTCACCTGGTTTTTTTTTAAATTTTTAACCTGCACAATTTCTTATCTAAACGGAAGTAAATCAAAAAGACATGGAAGGAGGAGCTGGGAAGAGATGGGAAGATGGGGTGGCAGACTGGGGAAGCTGTATTAACAGCAGAGGAATGATCTCTTCTCCTTTTTAGTTTGGATATGTGCTGATAATTTCACCTTTCTAGGAACATCTGAGATCTTTGAAACTTGATGAATTGTTATGCATCCACCTTCTGAAAGGCCTTCAGAAGTTGTGGGAGCTTCATCACTGGAGGCTTTCGAGAAGAGACTGGACTGCCATTTGTCAGAAATGGTGTAGGGTCTCTGCTTAGGCAGGGAGGAGTGGACTAAATGACCTATAAGGTCTCCTCCAACTCTGTTAATCTGTTATCTGTATATTGGATCCTCCCCTTGAGGATCACTGAGAAGGTGTCCCTGGTACATAATCTGGTGCTGGGGATAGTTATGGGGGGAACTCATTACACAAATAGTCTGCCAGTCATGTAGATCAATCAATAATCAGAAAAGAGCTGGAAAGGACCTCGAGATCTTTAGTCCTACCCCCTGATCAAGCAGGAGAGCTTATGTCATTTCAAAGGAGTGACTGTTGAATGAAATGGTTAAGAAATACTTCTTGGAAAATGCCTGTGGTATCAGCTGTTATCCAAAGAAGGCATTTCTTGTAAGATAAAAGGACAGAATATTAAAGAAATATTGCTTTTTTTGCTTTCTCAGATACAGAAAAAAGCACCAAGTGCCCAGATGATAAATACTCAAATAAGGACCGAGTTCAGTGTATCCCCAAAGTTATAACCTTCCTGTCTTATGAAGAACTTCTGGGCATCATCCTTTGCTCTACTCTTGTTCCTAACCACAGACTTTGTTTTAATCATCTTTATTAGATACCGAGAAACTCCCATTTTCAAAGCCAACAACCGGGACCTCTCCTACATCCTCCTGGTCTCCCTCCTGCTTTGCTTCTTGTCTCCTTCTCTCTTCATTGGTCAACCAAGGAAAGCCACCTGCCTGCTAGTTTGAAAACTTTAATGAGTGGAGAAAAATCCCTCGGCTGGCTTTGGTTCTCTGCACCCGCCCCAGGTACTCCTCGCCCCCCTTCCCCCCCCCCCCCCGCCACCAGCAACAAAGGCTCCTCCTGCAGCTGCGCCTCCCTTCTCCCCTCCCCCCTCCCCCGAACAGACAGCTGTCACTCAAGCGTTCTGTCCGGCTCCCTCGCTCCCAGGTCAGGCAGGGCTTCCCCCAGCAGGGGGGTCTGCCTGAGGCCCTCCCCTCCCGCCGCCTCACCCCCGCAGGAGCCTCTTCGGGGCTGGCCGGGAGCCTCGCCAGGGAGCCGGTGGGAGAGCAGCGGGCGAGCGAACGCCTGGATCGGCTTCTTCCCAAGCGGAGCGCCGAGGGAGCCCGGGGGCTGCAGGGGGGAAGCCTCTCTGCGTCTCCAGACGCTGCCAGGCAGGCGGGCGAGGCGGGCGCTGCGGAGGGGGCGGCGGCGGGGAAGCCGGGCTCGGGACGGGCGGATCGGCCACCCCCGGCTCCCTGGAAGGCTTCTCCCCCTCCGAGGGTGCAGCCGTCGGGCGGGGAGGGAGGAAGGGCGCCGGCTCCCAGCAGAGGCAGGAGGGGCGAGGAGGAGCAGCGGCTGCAGAGTTGGAGGCTCTGGGAAGGGAGGGAAGCAGCTCTTTTCCGGGCTCTGCGTGTTTCACTGCATCCATATGAACGGCCTTTCCTGGCCCCTCCCGCCCCCCTTAGACACTTCTCCGCTCTTCGGGCGAGCCGGCAGTCTGATCGCGGCGCTCCTCCTACCTGGCAGCTGCCTGCCCAGAAGCCCTGGAGGGGCAGCCGAGGGGCCCTCCCCCCCCCCAGGACTGAAAAGCCCCCTTTCGGCCTCTGTCAAGGGCTGCGCTGAGGCCCCTCCGCCCCAGCCCCCCCACTCTGTTCTTGGGGAAGCTGCGGGGGCGATGGGGAAGCTCAGCCTGTCTTCGCCCCCGAAACTCCAGGCGGCAACCTCTGGGCCAGGTGAGGCTTCCTCCGCCCTGCGGGAGAAGCGAGAGACGGCGGCCCTCCAGATGCAGAGCCTCCCCCGTTATTCAGAGACCGAGGCGCTGATCGGAGGAGCTTCTGCTTGGACGAGGCCATGGAAAGGAAGCCTGGGGTTATGGGGGGTGGGAGTCGGTGGATTGGTGGCGCAGCGTGATGTGTCCTCCGCGGGTGGGAGGTTGAAGGGGTGGCCGCAGGCAAGGGCTCTGTTAGATCGGGGCAGGAAAGAAGATGAGACCAGCGGAGTCCATGTAACAAGTTTATTCAACGGGAACAAGACTGGCACTGCGCTGCCGGAACTCTCCTTACATTCGCTCCGGCAGCCGCACCGCCGACTAGACAGGGATTCAAAATTCCCGCTGGAGGATTTTCTAACCAATCCCCGGCGGATGTCCTTATAAGGACATAACAGGCTCCTCTCCAAAGAGCGGGGAGGGGGTTGGGGAGACTTCAAAGTCAGCGGAGGGGCTGGGTGGCTGGGCTGCCTCGTTCTGACTTCGCCCGGGTGCAAGAGAGGGGGACAGGCAAAGGGCGGGCGAGACAGGTGTATGTTTGGGCAAGGCGAGAGGCGGTCAGGGAGGCGCTTTACTGTCCGTCCGTCCATCCATCCATCCATCCATCCATCTGGGTGTGTCTGAGACTAGGTTGAGCGTCCATCTCTCTCTCCATTAAATCAATAAAGAGAAGGTGGGATTTCTATTTAAGCTCCTGTCCAACGGCCTCATCCAGCCCATCCTGGAGACTGAGGGATTTGCATGACGTCTGTGTGGACTGATGGGAAGAGAAAAGGGATTGAAAGAGGAGGGGGGAGGGGGAAGGGAGTGGGGGGATGGAAAGAGGAGGGGGGAGGGGAGGAGAAGAGAAGGGGGTTTGAAAGAGTAGGGGGGAGCGGGGAGGAAAGGAAAGAAACCCTGTAACCTTTCCTTGTTTTTGGACGATTTTCTAAGTACAAACAACTGAAGGAGAATCAGCCTGAGCTGCTCAAAACTCCCCAGATGAAAGCAATCGGAAGGCCGCCCTCTTCAGAAGGGACCCCCTGCTGCTCTCTGGGCTTCCATTCCAGGCCTTTGTGGATTCCCCCTCCCAAGCCCTTCTCCAGTCTCTTCGGTCCATTTTCCTCCCTGATCAGCTGCCACAAAGTGCCTGGAGCAGACTTGTGACCTTCTCTTATTACACAGCTCTTACATAGCAGAGCAAAGCCCAAGCAGCCAGTCCTCAAACCAACCCAAAATACCCAGCAGCTGTCAATCATCCTCGGCCACATCGAATCCCTGCTGCAGTTGAAGAGGAAGGGATCCAGTGCGACGGCCAGTCTGAGAGGTTTGACCAAGGAAGGGAGGGCGAAGGGGCCTCTGCAGATCTCCAGAGCCAGAAGGTCTGATGGGGAGGAACTGGGTCCACCTGAACTCGATCAAAAGGTGGATTTCATGCCCCCCCCCCGAATCTGAGCACCTGCCATCTTTTCTATCCTTCCCCAAGGCAGAGGAAGCCCCTCCTTCTTCAGATGTTGCTGCCTACAGTTGTGGGAGTGAAAAAGGGCTGAGTTGTCTCAATCACCCCTCCCCCCATCTGCAACTTCCCAATAAACCCCACCCCGAGATATGGCGAGGGGGGGAGGGGGCAAAGTTCTGGAATCCCTAGGACTTAGCCCAGCCGCTCTCCACAAAGGCAAAGGGAGAAATGGGGGGGGGGGGTATCTGGACTTGGGCACAGCTCTTCTCTTCTCTTCTCTTCTCTTCTCTTCTCTTCTCCTCCTCCTCCTCTCCTCTCCTCTCCTCTCCTCTCCTCTCCTCTCCTCTTTTCTTCTCTATTCTATTCCACTCTACTCTACTCTACTCTACTCTACTCTACTCTATTCTACTCTACTCTATTCTCACCACTGAAAAGAGAGATTTTAAGATTAAATCAAGGGAATTAAACAAAACCATAAAGGCACAGCCTAAAGAGCATCCATCTCAAACAAGATGACCCCCAATCTCCCCTAAACTGCCAGGATCTGCTTAAGGACGACTTAAGCAGACGACTTAAGAGACCCAAAGGGCGGCCAATTTCCAGAGGACCCAGCGCCAAGGTCCATCCAGAGGCTCCCAGGTCAAAGGCAACTTTGGGGCTTCCATCCCAGTCTGGACTCAGGACCTCCCGCCTGTTTCTAGGGCACCTCAACTGGGGGAGCCCAGCCTGGCTGCATGGGGCCTCTGGTTGAGGCCCCCTCCCAAATGCCTGGGAATCTGTGGAGAGGAGCTGATGTCCACAATCTTGGGGTTCTCTCTTCTCCCTCATCCCAATTTCAAGTAGAAGTGAAAGACAAACAGGTTAGCTCAGAAGGAACTGTAAACTTCTGGAATCAAAATCTGTCTTTAAACCCCCTGAACTAAGGATGGTCTTGTGTGATTGTTACTTCAGGGGCCAATCTGGGTTCTGGGGGGAGGAACTTCCAAAGGGCCACAGAGGGTGTTGGGGTCTATTGGAGAGAATAGGGAGCTCTGCAGGGGCCACAGATGCCTCCCCAAAGAATGCCCCCCAGCCCTGGACCTCTTTCCATCTGTTGGGCACTTTCAGGGAAAGAGAATTTCCAGCTCTGGACCAAAAAGATTTTGAAATCTGATCTTCCCTCCAATTCTTCTACTGGACAGCATCTCTCCTTCCCAGCTGCCCCAAACCTCCTACCTCAAAATCAATCTCAAAGGGAAATTGAGGGAAGCCAGTTGGTTCCAGGATAGAGAGGAGGGGGAGGGGAGATGGTGGGTTGTGAGGGAGCTGAATGATCCACTTGACTCGTTTGATCTTAGACAGATTTTCTCCAGTGCCTGCAAGAAACTCCTGTGGTCTTCCCAGTTCAAGGATATAAAGGCAGTTAAGCTTCCCTTCCCTGTATTTTCTCTTCCCTCCTTCCTCCTCTCTCTCTCTCTTTCTTTCTCCCTCCTTCTCTCCCTCCCTCCCTTCCCCCCTCCACAAGTCATTTAAGGTCATCTTTCCAAGGTCTTTCACTCCCCATTTTTCCTTTTCCTTCCACGGACTTTGTCTGGGACTCTCTGGATGTCTCTTCCAGCTTCTGACTCTTGAAAGACCCACAGTTGCTTGGGGGGATCTCTGAAGGGACACCCCCCCATCTCTTCACAGCTGGATCCAAGATTGTGACATCACACAAAAGGACCAGAAATTCCTCCTGGGCTGATTGTGGACTGGCTACATGGGGTCATCCATCAGGGCTCCCTCTGAGGGTCTGCCCAGCATTTGAGGGGAAACAACAGGAGGAGCCCCCACCTCATGAAGGAGTTGAGGAAGATCCTGGGAAGGAAGCAGATCTGAAAAGGGGATCCAGCAGGTCACTGGTCACCTACTAGACATTTAAAATTAAATTCAACAATCACAGAGCCTGAGTAGCGTAGGGGAGTAATGCCTCCTTCAAAGGCAGCATTTAAGATCCAGCTGCTGCAATTACTTGCGAGTTCAATCCCAGGCAGGCTCAAGGTCGACTCAGCCTTCCATCCTTTATAAGGTGGGTAAATTGAGGACCCAGTTTGTTGAGGGCAATAAGCTGACTTTGTATAAATATAAAATATACAAAAGTATGAAGGCTATTGCTTAACACATTGTAAGCCACCCTGAGTCTCCGGAGAAGGGCGGCATATAAATCAAATTTTAAAAAAAACAAAACAGAGATCCCAGTTCATCTTTCCTTGCCCACAATGACTTCTCCTCCACCTTTGGCCCTTTGCCTTTTTCAGCAGGAAGCCTCACTTCTGGAGAAAGCCTTGAGATGCCCTCACCCTGCCTGTGTTTTCTAAAAATGCTCCAGTAGCCCCAGAAGCCTTCATGGAAATAAGCTTTGACAGAGACTGGCACTCTGCTTTTAAGTACCCCAAGTCTGGGTTACATTTTGACTTTCCCTCTTTACAACCACATCTGGTGGCAGAGACCTTGGGGGGCACCTGTCAAACTCTGGTTGCCCATCCCCATTTGAAAGGCAGAGGAATTGGAGGATGGAAGTAGGTAACACTAAGGAGACCTCAGTTGCTCCTTGACCTCTCTTCTGACCAAACTTTGGGGAAAAAGCTGGGAAGAGAAAACAATTCTTCATGGGCCACAATGAAGGTGATTAATGTCTTTAATTGATGCCAGTAAGTTTGTCTTGTTAAAACAGTGCATTTTCTCAGTGTTGCAGGAAGAACCATCTGGACTTCCCCCAATAACTCCTGTAAAACCTCTCTTTACTGATCCCAGATGGTCGTACTTGTGGGTCAGCCAGGAGTTCTGCCACTTGTGCATTACAGGAATTGGGTGAAAGGGCCCCAATGTTAAGCTTGTCCTGGAAAGAGGAGCTCAGGGGGTCTCTTGGGTCCCCCTTCCCACCAAGGACTCTTCCTGCGTGCTGCATTGGAGGATGGAGACAGAAAGCAGGTCAGGCTGGGAGAAATCCTCTCAATTCTGGAAACCTGCAGAGACTCGGCTGACTCCTTGCGCACAGACTGGGCCACCTCAAACCCCATGTCCTCAGGACGGTTTGGTAGACAGGAGAGAGGTGGGGTCCTCCCCCTCTGTTGAGAGGGGGCTGTTCCATTTTAACTTAGATGGTCTCTTTGACCTTCTTTCCAACCAGGGGTCTCCTCTGTCCAGAGGGTGGACTTTGTTCTCTCCGAAGACAGCAACAGGGTCCTTTCCCCAGGTCCAAAAAGCTATAATAGGGTAGCCACAGATAATCTGCATATATTGCAGCAATCTGTTTACCTTTCTCAAAATGTTAAATCCAACTCAGGATGAGTTTTACAAAAATTTTATAATCCATTTTCGTATATAAATCAAGTATGATCAAGATTATCTTTTAAACTATTTCAATTAGTAAAATATTTGCCATCCTTTCTGTAGAGAATTCAATCTATTCATAAATGTCCTTTAAGTTTCACGAAGTGAATCAAGCAATTGAAGAAGTTTCTGTTGCACAGCAGTGGTTTTCAGTTTAGTTCCTCCCTTGACTTCTGCTTTCTGTTGCTTGCCATCATCCCCCTTTTCCTCTTGTAGAGTACTGGGCCTCTGCTGTTTCTGCTTTAGTGAAATTTGCTTCTCATCTCAAGTTATATATTTATCTTTCAATTCTTGCTTCAACAGTTCAAGGCCCAGTACCACATCTCTTGAATCTCTGGAATGCTTCATTTTCAGATCTGGAAAATCCATAACAAAATCATCTGAAAAACCACCTAGTGCTCCTTTTTCTTCTAACACACTTTGATTTTCTAATTCCGTCTGCCTGCAATGTTCCTCAGTCTCTCTTTCAAACTCTTTATCTTTAATGTCTTCTTCCATGGTTAACAACGTAGATGAGGATGAAGATATGGGGGCTCCCTTAAGAATATTATTATAAAAATGTTCTGCTTTTTCAATAGTATTTAAACAATATCTCACATCTTGATATCTCAGAGTTACACCAACTGGTACATCCCATCTGAATGGAATCTTACTTCTCTTCAATTCCTTCACCAAAAAACCAAAATCTTTTGGTTTTTGGTTAAAATCTTAGGTGGTAGCTCTTTATAAACACTAATTTGTGTACCTTCTACCTGCACAATAGCAGAGTAGGACTTTTGCAAAATATCATTTCTCAATCTTCTATCAGTGAAATAGACAACAACATCTCTAGGCAGATTCCTTTGTCTAGCCACACGTGAATTCACCCTATAAACTTTTTCAATACAGCTGAGAATTTGATCATCTTCCAACTTTAGTAATGCCGCTAATGCCTTAGCACAGACTGTTCTTAAATTTTCTCTATTTTCTCTATTTCTCTTATGCCTCTTAATCTTATCGCAGACTCCATGGCTTTAAATTGAAGCATCATCACATCATTTTCAATTTTTTGATTTCTGGCATCAGCTTTAAAAAATTTTTCTTCTGTGGCTTTCATCTTGGAATCAAGCCCTGTACTGATTTCAGCCACTTTCTTCCCCATCTCCAACACTGCATTTGAAAGATCAGAAACTACTTTAGTAATACTTTGATTCAATTTATCATATTTTTCCTGTACCAGTTCCTCAAGTTGCTTCTGTGAGCTTTCTATCTTCTCAACAACACTTCCCAAAGACCTAGTTATAAAGTCTTTTAAATCCTCATTTCCAATTCCCTGCAACTGCATTTGAGTCTTTTCTACTTTTGCCTTTGTCTGATAAGTAAGGGAGCCCCCCCCCCCTTGATTTTTGTTTTGGAGTCATACTTCCACAAAATCTTAACTTTTCCTAAAAAAGCAAAGGAAATTTAAATCAATTTTGTTTCTTTTTTTAAAAAAATCCTGTTAAAATGTCTCTTTTAAAAATCTTGTTAAAATGTCTCTTTTAAGGACTTCAAAACTGGCTTAGCTCTCAGTTTCATTTTCCACTCTCCATTTTCTCAGGCATTTTCTCTAGCAAAGTCAGTCGCCATTTTCTGAGGCATTTTCTTAAATCTCTCTTTTCCTTAAAAATTATTAAAAGAACAAATACTTGCTGTTTCCTTTTTAGTGAGTCCAGGTTTCATCAGATTGCTCGCTTGCTGCAGATTTCTATCATTCTAGTGGCATTGCTCTCATCGTCTGGCTCTGCTGCTGCGAGCAGAGGTCCCTCGTTGCGTGGAGCTTCTGTGGGGTGAATAGGGAGCCATCACCCTGAGCCCTTCCCAGGACAAAAAAAGGTCCTGTGGACAACTCAGGGGGCTCTACCAACCCCCAGTAGCTCTACCCGCTCTGCTGTTTACAGAGCAGGTTTTCCGAGCCGCCTGCCAGCTGTAGGGCGGCTCCAACACGTGGCGAGGCCGGCGGTCATGAAAAGACCGTCCGGCAACGACGGAGACGCCACCAGAAGCCCCAATCCTCAATGCCTTTTGTTTTGCATTTCTTGCTTTGGGGTTTTGGGTGGGGGTGGTTGGACTATGGAAGCCAACAGGAAAGAAAACTAGGAGCCTTTAACTCAGTTTTCTTCATTGTTTTGTTTCTTGCTTACTGTTTCATTGTTATTAAAGTATTCAATCTCTGCTTCCAGGACAAACAGCGGCCACAGCTGAGATGACAACCATCACATTGTTGACCAGGGCTGAACGTCTGGCATCTTCTTTCATCAATGATGGTGATGTGGGAAGGGATGGATTCCGGTATGGAGGTTCCACAGTGATGGAGGCCGCCTCCTCATCTTCAGCTGGTGCTTCTGGTGACACTTGCAACCCCTTCAATGCAGAGGCCAAACCAAGCATGGACCCCAAAGAGGAACAAGGTCACTTTCCAGGGTCTCCAAGGAACTTTGGGGGTTTGTCTCTGGATGGCCGCAGCAGTTCTTTGTGTCTTTATGTAAATATGTATATCTATATAACTATAACTATGTAATATACCTTTTTTCTGTTTCTTTTTTCTTATTAATTAATAAATTAATTTTAAATTCAAGATTGCTCTCTAAATATTTCTTCTTTCAAGGGGAGGGGAGGGGAGGGGAGAGGAACGGGAAAGGGAAGGGGGAAGGGAAGGGGAAGGCGAAGGCGAAGGCGAAGGGGAAGGGAAGGGAAGGGAAGGGAAGGGAAGGGAAGGGACAGAGGCAGGAGAGGGGAAATGGTCTCTCTTCTCACCAATCTGTGGCCGTCCTTGTATCCCAAAAAGTCGCTCTTTCAGAGGTCAAGGCAGAGCCTTGGGCTCCCTGACCTTTGGGAGGGAGAGAAGGAGGGAAGGAGGGAGAGACAACACAATTGATAAAACTGGAAATCCTCAGGAAAGACTCTGCTGAAGAGACAAACAGAAGCTGGTTGTGAAAATATTTACAGACCCCTCGCACCCTGGACATAAACTGTTTCAACTCGTACCCTCAAAACGACGCTATAGAGCACTGCACACCAGAACAACTAGACGCAAGGACAGTTTTTTCCCAAACACCATCACTCTACTAAACAAATAATTCCCTCAACTCTATTAATCTTCTCATCGTTCCTCTCACCCATCTCCTCCCACTTATGATTGTATGACTGTAATCTTGTTGCTGGTATCCTTAAGATTTATATTGACTGTTTCCCCACGACTATAATTAAGTGTTGTATCTTATGATTCTTGATGAATGTATCTTTTCTTTTATGTACTCCGAGAACGTATACACCAAGACAAATTCCTTGTGTGTCCAATGACACTTGGCCAATAAAATTCATTAATATTCTCTTCTCTTCTCTTCTCTTCTCTTCTCTTCTCTTCTCTTCTCTTCCGTTCTATTCTATTCACTGTGGCTGTTCACAGCTTATTTCCCAAACTTTACGAAAACAATATAATTTTCATCACTTGACAGTAAGTCCGATTTGGATGATAAAACTAAACCCCGAAAGCAAAGATGCAGTCAAGAGTTCGGGTGCTGCAAAGCAGAGCGCCAGTCTTCATGAAAGGGGGTTTCCATGAAGGCTTCTATGGCCTCCAGAAGCTTTTTTAGAAAATCCGGGGTGGGTGAGGGCATCTCAGGGCTTTCTCTAGGCTTCCTGCTGCCCCCCCCCCTCCATAGAAAAGGAAAAGGGCCAAAGGGGAAGGGGAAGACATTTTGGGCAAGGAAGGATGGACTGAGATCTCTGCTGATGTTAAACTTAATGTTAAAAGTTAGGTGTATGTAGATGACTTGTGACCCTTCAGATCTGTTTCAATACCAGGATCTTCCTCAGCCCCTCCAACACGGAGGGGGCTCCCAATTTATTTATTTATTTATTTATTTATTTATTTATTTATTTATTTATTTATTTATTTATTTATTAGATTTCTATACCGCCCTTCTCCTAGCGGACTCAGGGCGGTGAACAGCCAATTAAAAACCAGTACACAAACGTTAAAAACATACTAAAACCAATATAAATTAGGCTGAAAGTATAAAACCAAATAAAAACTCTAAAAAGTTAAAATTTAAAAATATTTAAAAAATAGAAGGGATCAGGCAAGTCCGGCAAGTTGAAAGAGATGAGTCTTCAGAGCCCGACGAAAAGTCCGGAGGTCAGCAATTGTTCTCAGTTCTGGAGGAAGATCGTTCCAGAGGGTGGGGGCTACCACAGAGAACGCTCTCCCCCTGGGGGTCGCCAGCCGGCATTGTCTGGCTGACGGCACCCAGAGGAGGCCCTCTCTGTGGGAGCGAACCGGCCGGTGGGAGGCAATTGGTGGCAGAAGGCGGTCCAGTAAGTACCCTGGTCCTAAGCCATGGAGCGCTTTAAAGGTGATTACTAACACCTTGAAACGCACCCGGAAGTCAACCGGCAACCAATGAGAGGCCTTCCTTCCCTTGAAGGGCTGGGCAGACCCCCAGAGGGAGCCCCCTTGAAGCAGCACCAGAGAAAGTCAGCCCAGGAAAGATTTCGTGGCATTTTGTGGTATGTCCTAATCATTGATCCAGTGGTGGGGAGATGCTGGGGGTGCCCCTTCAGAGACCCCTCAGCAACTGGGGAGCTTTGAAGAGAAGCTAAAAGGGAGATTCTGAGAGGCCTCAGGGAAAGTCTCTGGCATAAAAGAAGGGGGGAAATGGGGGTGGAAAATGGAGGGAAGGACCTCCAAGGTTCCCAAGAGAGCTCAGCACTCAGAAGGTCTTTAATCTGCTAAATAATTGAAGAAGGGGGAAGGGAAGAGAGTGGGGGGGAGGGAGAGAGGAGGAGGAGGAGGAGGAAGGAGGGAGAGGAGGGATGGAAGAGAAAACGGAGGGAAGGGATGCTTCAGTGGCTTCCTATCCTTGAACTGTGAAGACTGCAGGAGTTTCTTGCAGGCACTAGAGATGACCTTTGAATCTCTCTCTGTCCAAGGCTAATGGGATCAAGTGGATCACTCAGGTCCCCCTCAGTCCATCATCTCCCCTCCTGCTGCTTTCTGTCCTGGATCCTCTGGCCCACTCCTTTCATTAAACTGACCAGCTTCCCTTCATTTCCTGGGAGATTTCTTTCAGGAGGTGGGATGCTTGGGGCAGCTGGGAAGGAGAGAGACTGTTCGGTACAGAATGTATGGAAGATCGGATTCCAAAAGCTTTTTGGTCCAAAAAGGGCCCGCAAAGTGCCCAACCAATGGGGAGAAGGAAGGAAGGAAGGAGGAAAAAAGGCCAGGGTTGGAGCCCCATTCTTTGGGGGGTCTCTGTGGCCCCTGCAGAGCTCCCCATTCCCTCCAATAGACCCCAACATCCTCTGTGTCCCTTTGGAATTTTCTCCCCCCAGGAACCCCGATTGACCCCTGAAGTAACAATTGTGCAAGACCATCCTTAGTTCAGGGGGTTGAAGGAGAGATTTTGATTTCTTCTGCACACTCCTGGCCTCCCTTGCCTGGCCCCTCCCCTCCCCTCCCGAGGGTCCCCCCCCCCCCCCGCTCCGAGAAACCAGCCCGTCTCAAGGACCCTTTGGCTCAGGCAGTGGGATTCCCCGCGGGTTCCCTCTCTCCGTCCAGCGAAGGAAGCGCAAAAAGGCCGCCGAGCCTAGAATTGGGAGGGGTCAGAAAGAAGGAGGACCAATGGGAATTCTGCCTTCTGCAGCATCATCCGTCTCCGGGCAGAGTCTCACCTGATTTCGCCACTGGAGGAGAGTTCCGCGCAGAGAAGAAGCCCCAGTTGGTTCTTCAGGCCAAGATCCCCCCTCCCCCTTTCTCCGCTCCCCTCTCCTCCGTCAGCTGAAGCCCCAAAGGACTCTGCCCGGAGACCGATGACGCTCAAGCAGGGAGAATTCCCATTGGTGCGTCCCCTCGTTCTGGCCCCACCCATCTCAAATGTCCGCCCCCGCACGCTCGCACACAGACACATACACACGTGTGTTTCATTTCACAGATGAAGATTCTGCTAAAGGAAGAGTTTCTGCACTGGGTGACAAAGGGGAGGAGGGAAGCCCCTCAGCCAGCGAGGACGTGCGGGGCCACAGCCACCCCCCAATCCGAAGGGAAGCTAAATCAGGAAGAGGCCGAGAGGATCTGCAGGGACCCCTCCTAGCCTAGCCGGATCCTCCCCCCTTTCAGCCTCCCCCACTTCTCTGGGGAATCTTCCGTTTGGCTCTCTCGGGAAAGGCGCAGCTTCACTTTACGGGAGAAAAAACCTTTAAACCGGCTCCTTCCGATTCTCTGCCCCTCCAACCTCAAATGTGAAGGGAACCCCCCCCCCTTTTTTTCTGTGGGTGAGGAAGACATTTTGCCCGTTTCCCCACAGGGAAATTTGCATAATCCATCTGTGGAACAAGAAACGCTCTTAAAACAAAAGGCTCCTTTTTCTTATTTTCTATTCAGATTATCATGGCCTAAAATAGAAAATAAAGGTAGTAAAGAAATGGGAGGGGAAAGAAAGGGGAAGGAGAAGAGTGGAATAAAGGGGAAAAGGAAAAGGAAAAGGAAAGAAAGGGAGAGGGGAGGGAAGGGAAGGGAAGGAAAGAAAGAGAAGGAGAGGAAAGGAAGATAGGAGAGGAGAGGAAAGGAAAGGAAAGGAAAGGAAAGGAAAGGAAAGGAAAGGAAAGGAAAGGAAAGGAAAGGAAAGGAAAGGAAAGGAAAGGAAGAGAGAAGAAGGACAGAAAGAGATGGGATGGCTTTCCTCAGCTTGGCAATTTCAGATAGGTTCAACTACAACTCCCAGAATTCCCAGCAGAGCTTTGATTGCATCGGATGCTTCTGACCTTGGGCCACCCAGCCCTGGGCCTTCTTGGAGTTGTAGTCGATGCACCTGTCGGATGATGGAAGGGAGAAGGGGCTCCTGGAGGCCATCCACTCGTGTGCGATTTGAGGACTGGATTCAGGCAAGACATGAGGAAGTAAACCCAAAGGAACCAAATTGTGGGCTTCCTATGATGTTTAATCCAGTGTTTGTCAACTCTGGCAACTGAAATGTATTAATTATTAGTTTTAAATTTTTTGAATTAAGCTGGAGTAGAAAGAAGAAAAGAAGATAAGTATAGAAAAAAGACCATTGTGCCATAACACACACACACACACACAGAGTTCACAAATCCTTCATATATGCAGGATATTTATTTGTTTGTTTGTTTATTTGTTTGTTTGATTGATTGATTTATATGCCACCCTTCTCCGGAGATTCAGGGCGGCTTACAATGCATTAAGCAATAGCCTTTATACTTTTGTATATACCTGCTTAGTAGGGCTTTCAGCACCCCCTAAGTGGTGTTCTTTTTTTATACAAAGTCAGCTTATTGCCCCCACAATCCGGGTCCTCATTTTACCTACCTTGAAAGGATGGAAGGCTGAGTCAACTTTGAGCCTGCTGAGATTTGAATTTACAGTAATTGCAGGCAGCTGGCAGCTTAAGTGCTAATTTGACAGCACTTTAATCCACTGTGCCACCAAGGCTCCAAGATATAAAGGTTTAGGCAAGAGTTTCAAACACACACACACAGAGCAGGGGTGGGTTCTAATTTTTTTTACTACCGGTACTTTGGGCGTGGCTCATTGTGTGGGTGTGGCTTGGAGGTCATGTGACTAGGTAGCTGTGGCTAGCTGGTCATGTGACCAGATGGCCAGGGCTATGTGTATAGGGACTACTCAGAGGGCTAAAAAAAGTCTTTTCTGACAGGTCCTCGCACTTTTGACTGGTCCTCACACTTATGACCATCCACACATTTATGCCCGTGCAGCATTCTTAACAACCATGTCACTTATTTCGCAACTACTTCTCTTCACCATGGTGATAAGATAGGGCAAAAAACGTAAAATGTGAGGACAGTCGTAAGTTTGAAGACTGGTCAAAAATTCGAGGACCAGTCAAAAATATCTTTTTCAGCCCTCTGAGTAGTCCATATGCACAAAAGGACTACCCAGAGGGCTGAAAAAAGTGATTTCTGACATGTCCTCACACTTTTGACCGGTCTTCGCACTTATGACTGGTCATCATTTATGTCCATTGTAGCATTCTTAACAACCGTGTCACTTATTTCACAACTGCTTCTCTTCACCATGGAGACAAGATAGGGCAAAAACCTAAAATGTGAGGACAGTCGTAAATTCGCAGACTGGTCAAAAGTGTGAGGACCCATCAAAAATAACTTTTTCAGCCCTCTGAATAGTCCATATGCATAAAAGGATACAGCAATAGAGAGCGATGAAGGAAAGGAAAGGAAATTAGAGTAGGAGTGAGGGTAAGAGAGGGAGGAAGAGAGGAGGAGAAGGAGAAAGGAAGAGGAAGCAGGGAGGAGGAGAAGAGTTCACAAATCCTTCATATATGCAAGACGTAAAGGTTTACGCAAGAGTTTGAGGAAAGGATACCCATAGTTATAACAGCCAAAGCCCAGTTGACATCTTTAAGTAACTCTTCAGAAGCTGCAAGTAAGAGCAAGATTTCCTTGAGGAATCAGGCCCACAAATTTCTCTTTCCAAGGTTGGAGATCAAAAGGCAGAGAGGCCATTTCTGTGCTCTCTCCATCAAGATCCAGAGAGCTGATCTAACCCTAAACCTTCAAGAGGAGAAGGGCCTGGGCAATTCCTGGGAGCTACCGGTCCAAGTGAAAGTCCAAGGATCTGCTCACAATGTTGAGCTCTGCTGTTATTTTAGATCTCCTGGGGTTGCAACAGCAGACACAACATCAAAGGTTTGGTCTCCAGTCTACAAAGGGAGCAGCACCAATGTTGGCAAACATATCTGGGTCCCCCTTCTCAGAGGAAGGTGGACTTGAGGCCAAGCATGAATCAGGAGATGGCATTAATTCACATCTGGAGGCTATTAGATTTGGGCAGGCTGTTCTAATTCATTATCAGCAACTAACAAAGACTGAAAAGCAATGAATGAACAGGCCCCAGTCCAGCAATTAATGGTCGGTTCTGTTCTATTTTTAAATATGATAACTGCAACCTCAAAGTGATGATGCATTTCTTTAAGACACAAGAATTGTTCCTTTATCTGAGGAAAGTATTCACTACATGGGGAACAGTCAACTCTATTATATGCCTTTTTAAGTACCCTTCTTATTAAATTGAATTGCATCAAATTGAATTTATTACAATTTATTACAAAAGTTTATTACAATCAAAGACCAGAGACCAGAAAAAATAAAAATACTCAAGGAATATCCAGTTAAAAATTCTAGAATGAAATAATAAACAGATAAACTCTATATTAAAATCACAATTTGGCATCCAATGTCAGTTATACATGGCTTAACAGTATTATAATATCACTCTTTAAACTGTGAGGCCCAAAGTTATTAAATGCAAAGGAGTTGTAATGTAAAAGGATTTGCTACTTTAGTTGTGTGAAATAGCTATGGTGGATTATTCACGTGCTTCCCATGATTCCCCAGCGCTGCTGCGGAGAATCTAGCCACCTTTTTTGTAACCACAGTCTATTCCTCCTTAAGCAGCCACTGGAACTAAGCAGTGTCGGAATGGCCAGGATGCCTATTGGTTATTGGGTTTAAAATATCTCCATAGAAAGAGCATAGAAGGAGTACATGTCCAACTGTCTGTCCAGGAGAGGATGGAGGATTGGAAGAGGGAGGGAGGGAGGGAGGGGGGATGGGGGACTTGCTACCTTGTGTGCCAGGTGAGTCTGGACAGAGCCGGATCTGGGAGCCAGAAACGAGCAGCCGAATAGGCTGAGCAGTTGGGGGCCAAACAGCCCGCAGGAGAAGAGGAGAACGAGAGCAGCCAGAAGCTGAAGGGGAGCCCAGGGGTCCCCAGGAGAGGTCTTGGGGGTCCCCAGTGAGTGGTCCTTCATGGAGCTACATCTAATGGGGGGAAGCATTCGGTGGGGTTCCTCAAGGTTCTGCCTTGGACCCAGTACTCTTCCACCTCTTCCTCAATGATCTAGGTGAGGGGACAGAAAGGGAACTCATCAGGTTTGCAGATGGCACCAAGCTTGTGGGAATTATTAGAACATGAGCTCAATTATCCAGAAGGATCTTGACAGACGTGAACGTTGGACCCTCCCTAGCAAGATGCATTCACTGGTGAGAAAAGCCAGGATCTGCAGGATCCTTAGCAGGAAAGCCCAATGCCTAGCTACAGAAGGGGCGGCACCTGGCTCAGCAGTGTTCCTGTGGAAGGATCTCCTGGCAAAGCACTTAAGGATCTGCCAGAACTCTGTTGCAGCTGACAAAAGAGGCCGAGGCAGCCTTAGGCAGCAATAAAAGAGGGGTAGATCCAAGATGGCGAGAAGTTCTGGTACTGCTTTATTTCTCACTGGTCAGACCACCCTCAAAATACTTTGTCCAACTCTGGTCACCCCCAAAAAGAAAAAGTTGTGGAGATTCTGGACAATGTGAAGAAAAGAGGAGCAAAGATGATTTAAGGTCTGGAGTCTAAATCACTTGATGATTTTGGTTGAGGGAGTTTGCTATGTGTAGCTGAGACAAGGTGGGAAGGATTGGGCAGCCATGATAGAATCTTCCGGCACTTTTAGGGGCTCTGAGAGAGAAGAGGGGAGGGGCTTCATCTTCAGAGCTCTGGAGGGAAGGACAAAAGGAAATGGGGGGAGTTTGTTAAAGGGAGACCCGATCTAGAAATCAGGAGAAATTTTTCATACAGTAGAAACAATCAAGCAATGGAATAGGTGGCCTCCCAAAGTAGTGAGGGCTCCATCTCTGGAAGTTTCCAAAGTGGACAAGAGAACCGGATGGTATAAAGTTCCTGCCTTGAGCAGAGGGTTGGACTAGAAGACCTCCAAAGTCCCTTCCAGCCCTATCAAACTGTAGGAGTAATGCCTCCTACAAAGGCAGCATTTAAGATCCAGCTGCTGCAATTACTTGTGAGTTCAATCCCAGGCAGGCTCAAGGTCAACTCAGCCTTCCATCCTTTATAAGGTGGGTAAATTGAGGACCCAGTTTGTTGGGGGCAATAAGCTGACTTTGTATAAATATAAATATACAGAAGTATGAAGGCTATTGCTTAACGCATTGTAAGCTGGCCTGAGTCTCCGGAGAAGGACGGCATATAAATCAAATTTAAAAAAAAAATCTATCTCCTATGTTCTTCCATCCCTAAGACGACTTCTCCACCCACCGGCCATTGACCAGCTCTAGTTGGCCTTGGTGGCCCCCGGCTTCCCCCTCCTGTTGCTCCTCTCTTGCAGTCTCTGGAGCAGCAGGAGTTTCTGCCTGCCCCCGAGACCCTCAACCCAGCCCTGTCTTCCAGCTCTGCCACCAGCTCCATCAGCCTTGCGGCCTCCGGGGGTCTCTACTGCCTCAAGGCAACTCCTGCAGACCCCTCAGCTCCCACTTCAGCTTCTAGCTGTTCTCCTCTCTCCTCCTCTCCTGCGGCTGCCCTGCTCCCAGCTGCTCGGCTCGTTCGGGTGCTCAGTTCTGGCTCCCAGATCCAGCTGTGGCCAGACTCTCTGCTCTTCCCACAGCAGAGCCCTCACCCTCATCACTGCTGCCCCTCAGCCTCATATGGCACTCCGAAGGTTGGAGCTGAGCATGGAGACTCACCGTTACCAACTTCACCTCACCTCCATCCTCCTCCTTGGCTTGGAGCCCTGGGATTCCTCATTGCTCTCAGGCCTTGATGCTGGGTGGCTGGGAGGTTTTCAGCTCAGCTGACAGTCCTGCAGTGACTGGCAAAGTGAATGTAAGGGAGGGGCTTCCCCTGGTAAGGGTGGGGCTCCCATGACTCCCCTGGCACACTAGGTGGCAAGTCAAGGGAAGGGAGGGGAAGAGTCTCTTTTCTTTCTCAAATGAGTAAAAGGCCCCCATTCCTCCATTCGAGCAAAGTTCTTCCATGTGCTGGTCACTCAGGAGTGCCAACATCATTTCTGAAGAAGCCCACTTGGCTGGTGACCTCTCTGTGAAGATTTTCGCTGTCTTTCTCCAAATGCCTGTTCTGCAGCTCTAATTCTTGGATGGCCATTCTGACCTGGTTCACTCCTTCTCTGTTGTCCTCCAGAGTTTTCTTCTGGTCTTCCATTGTGGCCTGATAAACACAGGTCTGCTGCTGATGCCGATTGTTGAGGTGCTTCTTCTCATTTCCCCTCACATTCTGAAGAGGGGTGATTTTCTGCTTCAGTTGGATGGAGTAGCTTTTCTCCACAAAGTGAAACTTTGGTCCCTCTCAGCCAGTTCATGCTGCAGACTCTAGAGGTGCTTCTTAAGTTCTTAAGAAGGTTCCAGACCTCTTTGAGGAGTTTCCCAGAAGTTCTAAGGCAGCCTTCTCAAGTCTGAGGAAAGCGACTTGGCTAGTAACCTCAGACATTTCTTTCTGGAGTTCTTCAATGTGTTTTACCAAAGATTTGTTCTCTACCTCTAACTGGTGGATCATCGTGTTGGCATGGTCCAACCTTCCTTTGTTTTCCAGCAGAGTTTTCTGCAGGTCTTCTGTTGTGCTTGGAAGTTGTTTCATTGTCTGTTTGAGACAACTGTGCTGCTCTTCCATCCATTGTTGTCTTTCTTGAATTCCTGGATCTGAAAGTCAAAGGAATCTCTCAGCTGGTTAATCTGGAGATGGAGGCCATCACAGCTCACTGAGATACCCCAAGGATCTTCCCTAAAGAACCTCAAATATTGGAAGACTGCTATCATGTCTCCCCTGGTCCTTCTCTTCCCTAGACCAGCCATGCCCAGTTCCTGCAACCGTTCATCATATGTTTTAGCCTCCAGTCCAGTGGTGGCTTCGTCCTGGTTCGAAACCCGGTTTCCGTGTGACCGAACTGGTTCTCCCTCCTGCCCACCCACCACATTATTCTTACCTTTTATTTGGCCCCACTCCCAATCTATTGCTGCCTCCTGAATCCCAGCTGATGGCTAGAGGGAAAAAAAACTGTTTAAACTCTTGTCCTGGGGCTTCAAAGGGCCACCCTACAGCTGATCAGTGTTAAAAGAAAACAAATGAGTAGACCGGTGTCTGCAAAAATAAATGGGTACACCCAGCTGTGGGATTCTACTTCGGTAGAACCGTAGTTAAGTAGTTAAGCCAGTGGGTCCCAAAGTGGTCGGTACCATGCCTTGGGGGGTGGTAAGAGTCAAGGAGGGCGGCAAGGGGGCGCTAGAGGCAAAAGGGGGTGGCGGGAGCGCTAAGTGGCAAGGAGGGTGGCCCTTTGGCCTGTGCCTCAAAGCAGTTACCTCCTTGCAAGCAAATAGCAAGAAAAAACAACTCCTTTCAACTTCAGCATAGACTAATTAGCCTGTTGATTATTTATTTATCAAATTTATCAAATTAGATCAGCCTCCCCTCAGCTGATTTCCTCTCAGCTGTTTTGCGCAGGGCTCAGCTGCTTGCTGCAAAGAGCTAAATTGCTGGAGCAGATTTTTTTTTCTCCTTATGCAAATCAAGCTGAAAATGAAATTGAAAGTAAAGCAGGGTGTTGGCTGTTTTGAAAAATTAGGCAGGCAGATTTCTTTTCTTTTTCCTCACCAAAAAAAGGTAGGTGCAAACAATGGGAAATTTAGGGCAAAAGAGGAGAGTTCAAGATTTTAAAACACAAAAGAAAAAAAGCTCTATTTAACTAGGGAATTGTAATAATTGAGATACTATTATTTGTATATTGTGTTGAAAGCAGAAATGGTTAAGTTGTGGAGGAATATATGGGGGAAATTATTTGGTTTATTATTATTGGTAAATATAATTAATTGATTTCTAAGAAATTGGATTGCATGGAAATAATCGGATTTTTTTTAAAAAAAATTTGATTTATATGCCTCCCTTCTCCGGAGACTCGGGGTGGCTTACAATGTATTAAGCAATAGCCTTCATACTTTTGTATATTTATACAAAGTCAGCTTATTGCCCCCACAAACTGGCTCCTCAATTTACCTACCTTAGAAAGGATGTAAGGCTGAGTCAACCTTGAGCCTGGTGAGATTTGAACTTACAGTAATTGCAGACAGCTGAATGTTAATTAATGCTTTAGGCTGCATTAGTCTGCTGAGCTACCAGGCTCTGTTCATATTGATTAATATACAAAAAAGATAGTTATTTAACTAATTGATTTATATTAAAATGTTGAATTTGTATTAAACAACTGTAATATTACATAATTAACCAATGTGAAGATGGATATAAAATAGATGGCAATGGGAAGGGGTATAATATAGAATAGAAGGGAAACATTGAATTTGATTAAGATTAGAGATGAGGATGAAGGGTAATATTGTTTTGAAAAACAATAAAGTTTTTTCATGTTACAAGAGTAACATGAAAAAAGTTACTGTTGCTGGCTGTTATACCTGCTTAGACCATGCAATGGCACTGTTTTCTGCCCATTAATGTTGAGGCCATCGTAGCCCTTTTAAACTTGGTTTAAGGTTTTTGAACCGGGATTCTTTCTTTTGTACCTGTTGTGCAGCCTTTGGGCTCCTGTTGCCGTATTGTTAATAATGAGGTGTTTAATAATAATGATACAGAGTAATAAAGTTATCATCACACCGTTAGGACAAGGAAGGTAAGCTACAACACAAATTAGAAAAAAAAAAAAGAAATAGTAATTCGATTCGTCCGAGATTACATACGCAAGATTAAGTGGCAACAGAGGAAATAGACCAATATCTAAAAGAGGAGGGAATGCCAGGAATAACTGAAGAAGAAGAAGGGATATTGAATAGAGAGATTACCACAGAGGAATTACAGGAAACAATTAGGAAACAAAAAAAACAAAAAAACTCCGGGAACAGATGGGTTACCAATAGAACTGTTTAAAGGATTAGGCGAATTGTTAAATTGGATGTCATTGGAGGTTTATAATGAGGCACTGAAAGAGGCAAAACTACCAGACCCTTGGAGGGAACCATGCATCTCATTAATCCCAAAAGAGGGAACAGAGAAAACACAGATAAAAACTATCGGCCGATTTCCTTATTAAACACCCTAACCCTGACCCTAACCCTAAGCCCCTAACCCCTAACCCTAACTTCTAACCCCTAACCCCTAACCCTATACCCAAACCCAACCACAACCACAATCACAACCAAAACCCAAAACCCAAAACCCAAAACCCAACCCCAACCCCTAACCCCAACCCCTAAACCCTAAACCCTAAACCCTCACCCTCACCCCCAACCACAACCACAAAATTAATAAAGTGTTAATATTAAATCTACCAGATAATAACCTTAAAAACTTATTACAAGGGTTTATTTTTCTGTCTGCTGTTCCAACTTGGTCCTGTTGCCCAGGTACTGCAGAACAAACTCTAGAGAAAGAATCCTGTTTCAAAAATGCCATCAAAATGATCCTTTTTCTTTTCTGCCTCCAGTACCTGGTTTTCACCACAGGATGGCACGTTATTCTGCCCCTCAGCGATAGTATTGAGGCTATTGATGGCCTCAATGTTAATGTTTTGGAATGGAAAAATCTGCCGCCGTGTGGTCAAAGCAGGTATTGCGGCCACAAAAAGGAATAACTAATGGGATTTTAAGGTTATCCTGTGTCTTTATTACGCAGCCTCATTATTAATCGGGCAATCGGAGGGCCATTTCCCGTGACACATGAACGGGAAAAGAAATCCTGCTTCAAAAGCCTTAAAGCGAGTTACCAAGGCCTATGAAGACCGATTAATATTAAAAAGGATTTAATAACAAATAACCTTAAAATGCCATGAAAAAAGTTACTCTTGCTGTCTGTTATACCTGCTTAGACCATGCAATGGCACTGTTTTCTGCCCATTGGGGTTGAGGCCATCATCGCCCTTTTAAACTTGGTTTAAGGTTTTTAAACCGGGATTCTTTCTTTTGTACCTATTGTGCAGCCCCTGGCCTCCTATTGCCATATTGTTAATAATGAGGTGTTTAATAATAATGATACAGAGTAATAAACTTATCATCACACCGTTAGGACAAGGAAGGTAAGCTACAACACAAATTACAAAAGAAAAAAGAAATAGTAACTCAATTCTTCCAAGACTAACATACAGAAGATTAAGACCCTGACTCTTGACCCTGACCCCGAACCTTGACTCCCGACCCCGACCCCGACCCCAAACCCCTAACCCCTAACCCCTAACCCAACTCCAACCCCAACCCCAAGTCCAACCCCAATATTAATGAAGTGTTAATATTAAATGTACCAGATAATAACCTTAAAAACCTATTACAAGGGTTTATTTTTCTGTCTGCTGTTCCAACTTGGTCCTGTTGCCCAGGTGCTGCAGAACAAACGCTAGAGAAAGAATCCTGTTTCAAAAATGCCATCAAAACGATCCTTTTTCTTTTCTGCCTGCAGTAACTGGTTTTCACCACAGGATGGCACGTTATTCTGCCCCTCAGCGATAGTATGGAGACTATTGATGGCCTCGATGTTAATGCTTTGGAATGGAAAAATCTGCCGCCGTGTGGTCAAAGCAGGTATTGAGGCCGCAAAAAGGAATAACTTTAATGGGATTTTAAGGTTATCCTGTGTCTTTATTACGCAGCCTCATTATTAATCGGGCAATCGGAGGGCCATTTCCTGTGACACATGAACGGGAAAAGAAAAGCCTTTGCTTCAAAAGCCTTAAAGCGAGTTACCAAGGCCTATGAGGACCTATTAATATTAAAAAGGATTTAATAATAAATAACCTTAAAATGCCATGAAAAAGTTACTCTTGCTGGCTGTTATACCTGCTTAGACCATGCAATGGCACTGTTTTCTGCCCATTAACGTTGAGGCCATCGTAGCCCTTTTAAACTTGGTTTATGGTTTTTGAACCGAGATTCTTTCTTTTGTACCTGTTGTGCAGCCCCTGGGCTCCTGTTGCCGTATTGTGAATAATGAGGTGTTTCATAATAATGATACAGAGTAATGAAGTTATCATCGCACCATTAGGACAAGGAAGATAAGCTACAACAGAAATTAGAAAAGAAAAAAGAAATAGTAACTCAATTCGTCGAAGACTTAAATACACAAGATTAAGTGGCAACAGAGGAAATAGACCAATATCTAAAAGAGGAGGGAACGCCAGGAATCACTGAAGAAGAAGAGATATTGAATAGAGAGATTACCATAGAGGAATTACAGGAAACAATTAGGAAACAAAAAAACAATAAAACTCCGGGAATAGATGGGTTACCAATAGAACTATATAAAGGATTAGGGGAATCGTTAAATTGGAGGTTTATAATAGGGCACTGAAAGAGGCAAAACTACCAGACACTTAGAGGGAACCATACATCTCATTAATCCCGAAAGAGGGAACAGACAAAACAGAGATAAAAACTATCGGCCTATTTCCTTATTAAACACCCTAACCCTAACCCTAACCCTAACCCCTAACCTCTACCCTAACCCCTAACCCCTAACCCCTAACATCTAACCCCTAACCCCTAACCCCTAACCCCTAACCCTAACCCTAACCAAAACCCAAAACCCAACCCCAACCCCAACCCCTAACCCCTAACCCCTAAACCCAAACCCAACTCCTAAACCCTAAACCCTCACTCCTAACCCCTAACACCAAAACCAACCCCAATCCATGCCCCAACCCCAATAATAATAAAGTGTTAATATTAAATGTACCAGATAATAACCTTAAAAACCTATTACAAGGGTGTATTTTTCTGTCTCCTGTTCCAAGAAAGAATCCTGTTTCAAAAATGCCATCAAAAAGATCCTTTTTCTTTTCTGCCTGCAGTACCTGCTTTTCACCACAGGATGGCACGTTATTCTGCCCCTCAGCGATAGTATGGAGGCTATTGATGGCCTCGATGTTAATGCTTTGGAATGGAAAAATCTGCCGCCGTGTGGTCAAAGCAGGTATTGCGGCCACAAAAAGGAATAACTTTAATGGGATTTTAAGGTTATCCTGTGTCTTTATTACGCAGCCTCATTATTAATAGGGCAATCGGAGGGCCGTTTCCTGTGAGACATGAACGGGAAAAGAAAAGCCTTTGCTTCAAAAGCGAGTTACCAAGGCCTATGAAGACCTATTAATATTAAAAAGGATTTAATAATAAATAACCTTAAAATGCCATGAAAAAAGTTACTCTTGCTGGCTGTTATACCTGCTTAGACCATGCAATGGCACTGTTTTCTGGCCATTAACGTTGAGGCCATCGTAGCCCTTTTAAATTTGGTTTAAGGTTTCTGAACCGGGATTCTTTCTTTTGTACCTGTTGTGCGGCCCCTGGCCTCCTCTTGCCGTATTGTGAATAATGAGGTGTTTAATAATAATGATACAGAGTAATAAACTTATCATCACACCATTAGGACAAGGAAGGTAAGCTACAACACAAATTAGAAAAGAAAAAAGAAATAGTAACAAATTCTTGCAAGACTTACTTTCGATCCGTTTTCTTTTCTGCCTGCAGTACCTGGTTTTCACCACAGGATGGCACGTTATTCTGCCCCCCCCCCCCCCCCCCGCGATAGTATTGAGGCTATTGATGGCCTCGAAGTTAATGTTTTGGAATGGAAAAACTGCCACCGTGTGGTCAAAGCAGGTATTGCAGCTGCAAAAAGGAATAACTTTAATGGGATTTTAACCTTATCCTGTGTCTTTATTATTCACGCCTTACTATTAATAGGGCAATGGGAGGGACGTTTCCTGTGAACCCGTATTGTTAATAATGAGGTGTTTAAGAATAATGATACCGAGTAATAAACTTATCATCGCACCATTAGGACAAGGAAGGTAAGCTACAACACAAATTAGAAAAGAAAAAAGAAATAGTAATTCGATTCGTCCGAGACTTACGTACGCAAGATTAAGTGGCAACAGAGGAAACAGACCGATATCTAAAAGAGGAGGGAATGCCAGGAATAACTGAAGAAGAAGAAGGGATATTGAATAGAGAGGTTACCACAGAGGAATTACAGGAAAAAATTAGGAAACAAAAAAACAATAAAACTCCGGGAATAGATGGGTTACCAATAGAACTGTATAAAGGATTAGGGGAATTGTTAATTGGATGTCATTGCAGGTTTATAATGAGGCACTGAAAGAGGCAAACCCCTAACCCCTAACCCCAACCCCATCCCCAACCCACGCCCCAACCCCAATAATAACAAAGTGTTAATATTAAATGTACCAGATAATAACCTTAAAAACCTATTACAAGGATTTATTTTTCTGTCTGCTGTTCCAAGAAAGAATCCTGTTTCAAAAATGCCATCAAAAAGATCCTTTTTCTTTTCTGCCTGCACTACCTGCTTTTCACCGCAGGATGGCATGTTATTCTGCCCCTCAGCGATCGTATTGAGGCTACTGATGGCCTCGAGATGTTAATGCTTTGGAATGGAAAAATCTGCCGCCGTGTGGTCAAAGCAGGTATTGCGGCCGCAAAAAGGAATAACTTTAATGGGATTTTAAGGTTATCCTGTGTCTTTATTACGCAGCCTCATTATTAATAGGGCAATCAGAGGGCCGTTTCCTGTGACACATGAACGGGAAAAGGAAAGCCTTTGCTTCAAAAGCCTTAAAGCGAGTTACCAAGGCCTATGAAGACCTATTAATATTAAAAAGGATTTAATAATAAATAACCTTAAAATGCCATGAAAAAAGTTACTCTTGCTGTCTGTTATACCTGCTTAGACCATGCAATGGCACTGTTTTCTGCCCATTAACGTTGAGGCCATCGTAGCCCTTTTAAACTTGGTTTTAAAGGATTAGGGAAATTGTTAAATTGGATGTCATTGGAGGTTTATAATGAGGCACTGAAAGAGGCAAAACTACCAGACCCTTGGAGGGAACCATACATCTCATTAATCCCAAAAGAGGGAACAGACAAAACACAGATAAAAACTATCGGCCGATTTCCTTATTAAACACCCTAACCCTGACCCTAACCCTAAGCCCCTAATGCTAACCCCCTAACCTCTGGCCCCAACCTTGACCTTGACCTCGACCCCTAACCTTTGACCTTTGACCTGACCTTTGGCCTGACCTTTGACCCAGCCTTTGACCCGGCCTTTGACTTTTGACCCGACCCCTGACCTTTGACCCCGACCTTTTGACCTTTGACCTTTGACCCCCTGACCTTTGACCGCCTGACCTTTAACCTTTGAACCCCTGACTTTTAACCTTTGACCCCCTGACCTTTAACCCCTGACCTTTGACTCCTGACCCCTTGACCCTTTACCTTTGACCTTTGATCTGACCTTTGGCCCTTGATCTCTGCCCTGATCCCTGGCTCTGCCCTTGACCCTTGGCCCCTGATCCCTGACCCTGACCCAAGCCACAAGCTACAAGCCTCTGAACTCCTAACCCCAAATCCCAAACCCCAAACCCCAACCCATAAACCATAACGCTTGCTCCAGGGAGCAAAGCTAGGACATATCTAGGCAGTGTGCAAAAAAAGCAGAGACGTCACCCTACCAACAAAAGTGCATATAGTCAAGGCTATGGTGTTCCCAGTTGCCACGTACGGCTGTGAAATTTGGACCGTAAGGAAGGCTGAGCGCCAAAGAATGGAGGTCTTTGAACTCTGGTGCTGGAGAAGACTCCTGCGAGTCCCTTGAACGGTGAGGCGATCAAACCGGTCGGTCCTAGAGGAGATCAACCCTGACTGCTCTTTAGGACAGGCCCTGAAGATGAAACTCAAATGCTTTGGCCGCCTAATGAGAAGAACTCACTGGAGAAGAGCCTAATGCTGGGAAAGATGGAGGGCAAAAGAAGAATGGGATGACGGAGGATGAGGTGGCTGGATGGAATCACTGAAGCGGTAGGCGTGAGTTTCAATAGACTCCAGAGGATGGGAGAGGGCAGGAAGGCCTGGAGCAACGTTGCCCGTGGAGTCGCGATGGACACGAGTTTGCAACTAACAACAACAAACATTTATTTCCTTTGGTGACTGGTATACCTGATAGGAGCACTGGTTTCTCTCCCTTAGCGTTAGCGTTGAGGCTATCGGAGCCCTTTCTTCTGTGCCTGTTGTACGGCTCCTGGGCCTTCTGCTGCACTATTAATATTAATGCCATAATAAGGCGTGGTGGGGTTTTTTGGTTTTTTCTTTTTTTTTTTTTTTTGCGGCTGCTATACCTAAGTGGCGCTGTTCCTTAGTAATAGCATTGAAGCTATCCTACCCCATTTTTAGTCGGTTTAAATCTTTGAAGGAGGAGTCCTTCTTCTATTTCTGTGATGCAGACCCTGGGCCTCCTGTTGCCCTATTAATATTAGTAAGACGTTTAATAATAAAAATGCAGAATAATAAACTTAAAATTCCATTAAAATCCCACCGTGCCGAGAAGGTCACTGCGCGAGGAAGTTGGGGGGATGACTAAGAAGAATGGACGGGAAGTCGGCCGTGATGGAAAGTCCTTGTTCAAATGAAATGGGGGACCGCTGCGGTATCGGACAGGAACTTGCCCGTTTAGAGAAGGTCGTTGCGAAACGAAGTTGGGGGAAAGTTAGAAGGTTGGACAGGAAGTCAGCCGTGATGGAAAGATCGTCTTCCAAAGGCACTGTGGGACGGCCTTCCTAGCATGAAAACTGTGCAGCAGCCTTCCTAGCATGAAAAGAAGTTGGAAAGGGCAGAAAGGAGTCGGCTATACTAGGAAGGTTGCTCACAGAAGCGCTGGCACAGAATTCGGCAGCATTGCCTTTTGTGGCTGCTATTCCTACTCGGACCGCTGGATGGCACAATTTTCTGTTTCTCGGGCTGCAGAACAAGCACAGAGGAAACAATCCTGTTTCAAAAGCCTTAAACCAAATTCAAAGGCTTCAATAGATACAGAATAATAGTCTTAAAATACCATCTAAAACGTTTCTTTCTTTTTTTGTGGCTGCAATACCTGCTTTGACCACCGGGTGGCACACCCTTTTCTGTCCCTTAACTAGGATGGCCTCAATGTTAATGCTATGGGACAGAAAACTCTGCCGTCCTGTGGCCAAAGCAGGTATCGCTGTCTCAAAAAGAAATAAACTTTTTTAATGGGATTTTAAGGTTATGAGCCCGCATCTACAATAGTTGTAATTTTTCCATTTTTCCAAGTCTATTTCAATTTGATTTCTCACTTGAATGAATTCATTTTCAGCTGTTTTAATAAAATAAGTTTGTTCGGGACTGAATTGTGTTTGGTGATCGCTACTTGGGCCTTGGTCACAATGTAGGTGCTTTCCTGGGCGGTGGGTCAGCGTGTAGTCGTAGGCTGCCAGAAACACAGTCCATCGGATCATGCGTGGGGAAAGCACCTGTGGCATTTGGCTGTTTCCAGCTAGCGGCCCCCAGAGTGGCTTGTGATCAGTGATGAGCTCAAAGTGGCGGCCGTAGAGATAGTTGTGAAGACGCTTGACGCCGGTCACCGCGGCCGGAGCTTCCTTGTTGATCTGGCTGTAGTTCCGTTCTGCAGTGGTCAATGTCCTGAAGAAGAACGCGATGGGTGCTTCTGTGCCATTGGACATCTGGCGGCTAAGGATGGCACCGACCCCATATGGGGAGGCATCGCAAGCCAGCAGCCAGGGAAGGTTCTCATTGTATTGGGCGAGAACGGCATTGGAAATTAGCAGTTGTTTCGCAGCTCTGAAGGCTCTGGCTTCTTTCCTTCCCCAGGACCGAGGAGATTTCTGGTGGAGTAGCCGGTGCAAAGGTTTGCCTGCCGATGCCTTGTGTGCGAGAAAAATGGCGTAGAAATTTAAAAGTTCAAGAAAGCCTTGGAGTTCAGTCTTATTGGCGGGCATCGGGGCCTCCTGGATGGCTTTGGTCTTTTCGGCGGTCAGGTGTAAGCTGGCTGAGTCCATGACGAACCCCAGGAATTCTACCTGAGGTACTGCGATGTGGCACTTGTCTCGTTTCGCCTTGAGGGCAACCTGCTGAAACCGGCGGAGCGCAGTTCTTACTCTGGTCGTATAGAGATAAGGATGTTGTCAAAATAGGGAACGGCTCCCGGAATGCCTTGAATCAGCCGTTCTATTAAGCTCTGGAACAATCCCGGGGCCACGCTGACTCCAAATTGGAGGTGGCGGCATTTGAAGGCTCCTTTGTGGGTGATGATCGTTTGGGCCTCAGCAGTAGCTTCATCTACTGGCAGTTGCTGGTAATCCTGTGCCAAATCCAGTTTAGAAAAAATGCCATTCCCGAGGAATGCAGGAGGTGCTGAACTACGGGCACTGGATAGGCATTGGCTTGTAAGGCACAATTCGGTGTGCGCTTAATACTCCGCGCAAATGCGAATTGTGCCATCGGATTTGAGGGGAGTGACGATCGGGGTCTCCCACCTGGCATGGTCTACGGGTTCCAGAATTCCTTTAGTGATAAGGTTATCCAGCTCGGCGTCCGCCTTTGGCTTTAATGCTAATAGAATACGACGCGACTTGAGGCGGATGGGTGCCACCTGGGGATCCGTTTTGAAAAAGACAGGAATTCCTGTGTAGGTTTCCGGTTTGCCATTGAAGAAGGATGGAAATTCTTAAGTCAGTGTTTCTAAGTCTGTGCTCTTGATTGAATTGATTCCGCTGATGGTCAGGCCCGAGGACTCAAACCGATCGAATCCTAGAAAACTAGGCAAGGACCCGTCAACCGCCACTAAGGGTAGGGGGCTGCTGAATTCTTTGAACTGAACCTTGAACTGGCCGTTACCTAAAATGGGAATGTGGTTTCCCTGATAGTCTCTTGGGATTAGGCCACAGGGTTCCAGACGTCTCTTGGCGATCTTGGGCATTAGACGCTTCAAGGTGCTCCGGGAAACTATTGATGTTGAGGACCCCGTGTCCGCTTTCATGCGGCAGGTTGTTCCCTCGATCAGGACGGTGAGGCGAATTTTTTTCTTGAGAGGGTTAGTGGTGTGGTGGATGACCGTCTCTGCCTGGGTATGGCCCTGAAAAATAGCATAGTGGTCTTCCCTGGTTCTCGGAGACCTCTGCGGTGGGCGGCTGTTGTAGGGGGGTCTTGCTGGTTGAACCGGCGGTGGCTGGACAGCTCTGCATACTTTGGCCGGATGACCCTTTCGTCCACAGTGCCGACAAACGGTGTCTTTAAAATGACATGCCACCCGTGGATGATTACCATTGCAACCCATACCAGCTGTTACAGGTGGCTTCTTTTCGCTGGCCCAACTCTTTTGCTTCGCCATTGTTGGAAGATATGAGAAACTCAATATTAAAAGAGCAGGGAAATTCCCCTAAAAGAAATAAGCAGAAACTCAGGCAGAGTTTCAGCCCCCAACTTGGTCAATGGGCCATTAAGAAGCTGAAGGCACCTTATTTTCCACAACAAAAGGAAGGACAAAATTACAGGGACCGGCAACATCCAAGCAGATATTGGACACAGTAAAGAAAAATAAACATCCAAGAAGGAAAAGAAATCAAATCAAAGTAATTAGAATTTTTAACACATGAGAAAAGGAGAAAAACACAAACATAACAAGCTAAATAATTATAGGGAACAAACAGCTACAAAGGGCTAGGAGAAACAGAGAGTAGTCTATAAAACAATTATTTATTTGCCAGATCCAGGACAGAGGATCTCAACACCATAAAACAATCACACACACAAGCCAGATCCAGGAACCCAATCACAAACAAAAACAGGATCTCAACACCATAAAACAATCATAAAACATATCAAAGGATTTACACACCAAATCAAAAGAATTTCAAAAGACTTTAAAGGGCCACATAGAAAATCAAGAGACGTTTTAGCATATAAAACAGGGTTACTCTTACAGTTCAGTCAGGCTAGCCTCAGGAACGCTGTGCTTATATTTGTTACTTGCCTGCCTTCCTATAAACAATAAACTGATGCTACTCTCAAGCAGTTGACCTCCAATCATTTCGAAGTAATCTCCCAGCCGGGAGTTTTGAATTCAAGAAGGAAAAGCTCTGCCTTCCAGCAATCCTTAAAGGAAAAAGGCTTCTTTTTCCTTCTAAAACCTCTTTGAGGTAGTTAACATCCACCTCCTCCTCCTCAGTTTCGACTCCAGGGTACACAAGATTAAGACTCTTTACCCTGACTGCGACCCTTGACCCTTGACCCCAAACCCAAACCCAATCCCTAACCCCAATAGTAATAAAGTGTTAATATTCAATATACAAGATAATAACCTTAACTTATTACAAGGGTTTATTTATTTTTCTGTCTGTTGTTCCAACGTGGACCTGTTGCCCAGGTGCTGCAGAACAAACTCTAGAGAAAGAATCCTGTTTCAAAAATGCCATCAAAAAGATCCTTTTTCTTTTCTGCCTGCACTACCTGCTTTTCACCACAGAATGGCACGCTATTCTGCCCCTCAGCGATCGTATTGAGGCTATTGATGGCCTCGATGTTAATGCTTTGGAATGGAAAAATCTGCCGCCGTGTGGTCAAAGCAGGTATTGCGGACGCAAAAAGGAATAACTTTAATGGGATTTTAACCTTATCCTGTGTCTTTATTACGCAGCCTCATTATTAATAGGGCAATCGGAGGGCCGTTTCCTGTGACACATGAACGGGAAAAGGAAAGCCTTTGCTTCAAAAACCTTAAAGCGAGTTACCAAGGCCTATGAAGACCTATTAATATTAAAAAGGATTTAATAATAAATAACCTTAAAATGCCATGAAAAAAGTTACTCTTGCTGGCTGTTATACCTGCTTAGATCATGCAATGGCACTGTTTTCTGCCCATTAACGTTGAGGCCATCGTAGCCCTTTTAAACTTGGTTTAAGATTTCTGAACCGGGATTCTTTCTTTTGTACCTGTTGTGCAGGCCCTGGCCTCCTGTTGCCGTATTGTGAATAATGAGGTGTTTAATAATAATGATACAGAGTAATAAACTTATCATCACACCATTAGGACAAGGAAGGTAAGCTACAACACAAATTGGAAAAGAAAATAGAAATAGTAACTCAATTCTTTCAAGACTTACATTAGATCCGTTTTCTTTTCTGCCTGCAGTACCTGCTTTTCACCACAGGATGGCACGTTATTCTGCCCCTCAGCGATCGTATTGAGGCTATTAATGGCCTCGATGTTAATGTTTTGGAATGGAAAAATCTGCCGCCGTGTGGTCAAAGCAGGTATTGCAGTCGCAAAAAGGAATAACTTTAATGGGATTTTAACCTTATCCTGTGTCTTTATTATTCACGCCTTACTATTAATAGGGCAATGGGAGAGACATTTCCTGTGAACCCGTATTGTTAATAACGAGGTGTTTAAGAATAATGATACCGAGTAATAAACTTATAATCGCACCGTTAGGACAAGGAAGGTAAGCTACAACACAAATTAGAAAAGAAAAAAGAAATAGTAATTCGATTCATCCGAGACTTATGTACGAAAGATTAAGTGGCAACAGAGGAAATAGACCAATATCTAAAAGAGGAGGGAATGCCAGGAATAACTGAAGAAGAAGAAGGGATATTGAATAGAGAGATTACCACAGAGGAATTACAGGAAACAATTAGGAAACAAAAAAACAATAAAACTCCGGGAATAGATGGGTTACCAATAGAACTGTATAAAGGATTAGGGGAATTGTTAAATTGGACGTCATTGCAGGTTTATAATGAGGAACTAAAAGAGGCAAACCCCTAAACCCTAAACGCTCACCCCTAACCCCTAACACCAACCCCAACCCCATCCCCAACCGACGCCCCAACCCCAATAATAACACAGTGTTAATATTAAATGTACCAGATAATAACCTTAAAAACCTATTACAAGGGTTTATTTTTCTGTCTGCTGTTCCAACTTG
Source organism: Masticophis lateralis (assembly GCA_030761175.1). Lineage (NCBI taxonomy): Eukaryota > Metazoa > Chordata > Lepidosauria > Squamata > Colubridae > Masticophis > Masticophis lateralis. The sequence goes on from JAUDYJ010000014.1 coordinate 91,104, forward strand.
GTCCTGTTGCCCAGGTGCTGCAGAACAAACTCTAGAGAAAGAATCCTGTTTCAAAAATGCCATCAAAAAGATCCTTTTTCTTTTCTGCCTGCAGTACCTGCTTTTCACCACAGGATGGCATGTTATTCTGCCCCTCAGCAATCGTATTGAGGCTACTGATGGCCTCGATGTTAATGTTTTGGAATGGAAAAATCTGCCGCCGTGTGGTCAAAGCAGGTATTGCGGCCGCAAAAAAGAATAACTTTCATGGGATTTTAACCTTATCATGTGTCTTTATTATTCACGCCTTATTATTAATAGGGCGATGGGAGGGACGTTTCCTGTGAACCCGTATTGTTAATAAAGAGGTGCTTAATAATAATTATACGGAGTAATAAACTTATAATCGCACCGTTAGGACAAGGAAGGTAAGCTACGACACAAATTAGAAAAGAAAAAAGAAATAGTAATTGCGATTCGTACGCGAGATTAAGTGGCGACGGAGGAAATAGACCGATATCTAAAACAGGAGGGAATGCCGGGAATAACTAAAGAAGAAGAAGGGATATTGAATAGAGAGATCACCGCAGAGGAATTACGGGAAACAATTAGGAAACGAAAAAACAATAAAGCTCCGGGAATAGATGGGTTACCTATAGAACGGAATAAAGGATTAGGGGAATTGTTAAATTGGATGTCATTGGAGGTTTATAATGAGGTGCTGAAGGAGGCAAAACTATCAGATGCTTGGAGGGAAACGTGCATCTCATTAATCCCGAAAGAGGGAACGGAGAAAACACAGATAAAAACTATCGGCCGATTTCCTTATTAAACACCCTAACCCTGACCCTAGCCCTAAGCCCCTAACCTCTGGCCCCAACCTTGACCTTGACCTTGACCCCTAACCTTTGACCTTTGCCCTGACCTTTGACCCCTGGCACTTGACCTTTTATCTGACCTTTGACCTTTGACCTGACCTATGAGCTGACCTTTGAACTGACCTTTGACCTTTGACCCGGCCTTTGACCTTTGACCCAACCTTTTTACCTTTGAGCTGACCTTTGACCTTTGAGCTGACCTTTGAGCTGACTTTGACCTTTGACCTTGCCTTTGACCTTTGACATTGCCTTTGACTTTTGACCCGACCTTTGACCTTTGACCCGACCTTTGACTTTTGAGCTGACCTCTGACCTCCTGACCTTTAACCTTTGATCCCCTAACCTTTGACCCTGACCCTGACCCTGACGGTAATCTCCTCAGGGAAAGTTCGTACTTGAAAATGGAATGTGTTTTTGTGCTTTTCAGACTGTGAGGAACTTGCAAATCTGAGTAGTGTGTCGAAAGTTCCATTTTCTTTCTGAATTGAGACCAGTTAGGAAAAACACCTTGAGTCTAACTTTTTAGGGAATGTTCGTACTTGAAAATGGAATGTGTTTTTGTGATTTTCAGACCATGGGGAACCTGAATATGTGTTTCTTTTGCAAATCGGATGACTGTGTCTAAAGTTACATTTTCTGGCTTATTTGAGTCCTATTGCCAATTGTTAGATACTGATAGGTTTATATCCTAAGGGAAAGTTCGTACTTGAAAATGGAATGTGTTTTTGTGCTTTTCAGACTGTGAGGAACATGAATATATGTTTCTTTTGCAAATCTGAGCAGTGTGTCGAAAGTTACATTTTCTTTCTGAATAGTGTCCAGTTATGAAAAGCACCTTGGGTCTAACTTTTTAGGGGAAGTTCGCGTTAGAAAATTGAATGTGTTTTGACCTTTTCAGACTGTGGGGAACCTGAATATGTGTATCAAAAGTTCCATTTTCTGTCAGAATAGTCCAGTTATGAAAAACACCAATTTTAGACACAGTCAACCAATCTGCAAAAGAAACAGATATTCAGGTTCCCCACGGTCTGAAAAGGTCAAACAAGTTCAATTTTCAAATACGAAGTTTCTCTGAGGTGATAAACCAATCAGTATCTAACAATTGGCAATAGGACTCAAATAAGCCAGAAAATGTAACTTTAGACACAGTCATCCGATTTGCAAAAGAAACACATATTCAGGTTCCCCAAACTCAGAAAAGGTCAAACACGTTCAATTTTCAACTACGAACTTTCTCTGAGGAGATAAACCAATCTGTATCTCTCAATTGGCTAGGACTCAAGCCAGAAAATGGAGCACAGATATCTGATTTGCAAAAGAAACACATATTCAGGTTCCCAACGGTCTGAAAAGGTCAAACAGGTTCAATTTTCAAACGCGGACTTTCCCTAAAAAGTTAGACAAACATGTTTAACCTTTTCAGATCGTGGGGAACCTGAATATGTGTTTCTTTTGCAAATCGGATCACTCTGTCTAAAGTTATCTTTTCTAGCTTATTTGAGTCCTATTGCCAATTGGGAGATACTGATGGGTTCATCTCCTCAGGGAAAGTTTGTAGTTAAACATGGAATGTGTCTTCGTGCTTTTCAGACTGTGAGTGACATGAATATGTGTTTCTTTGGGAAATCTGAGAAGTGTGCCTGAAGTTACATTTTCTTTTCAGTTATGAAAAGCACCTTGTGTCTAACTTCTTAGGGAAAGTTCGCGTTTGAAAATTGAATGTGTTTTGACCTTTTCTGACCATGGGGAACCTGAATATGTGTTTCTTTTGCAAATCGGATGACTGGGTCTAAAGTTACATTTTCTGGCTTATTGGAGTCATATTGCCAATTGTTAGATACTGATTTGTTTATCACCTCAGAGAAAGTTCGTACTTGAAAATGGAATGTGTTTTTGGAATATTCAGACTGTGAGGAACATGAATATGTATTTTTTTTGGAAATTGGATGACTGTGTCTAAAGTTACCTTTTCTAGCTTATTTGAGTCCTATTCCAATTTTGAGATTCAGATTGGTTTATTACCTCAGGGAATGATCGTTCTTGAAAATGGAATGAGTTTTTGTGCTTTTCAGACTGTGAGGAACATGATTATGTGTTTCTTTTGGAAATCTGAGCAGTGTGTTGAAAGTTCCATTTTCTGTCAGAATAGTCCAGTAATGAAAAACACGTTGGTCTAACTTTTTAGGGAAAATTCTCGTTTGAAAATTGAATGTGTTTTGACCTTTTCAGACCTTCGGGAACATGAATATGTGTTTTTTTTGCAAATCGGATCACTCTGTCTAAAGTTACCTTTTCTAGCTTATTTGAGTCCTATTGCCAATTGGGAGATACTGATGGGTTCATCTCCTCAGGCAAAGTTCGTACTTGAAAATAGAATGTGTTTTCGTTCTTTTCAGACTGTGGGGAACATGAATATATGTTTCTTTTGCAAATCTGAGAACTGTGTCGAAAGTTACATTTTCTTTCTGAATAGTCCAATTATGAAAAGCACTTTGTGTCTACCTTTTTAGGGAAAGTTCGCGTTTGAAAATTGAACGTGTTTGACCTTTTCAGACCGTGGGGAACCTGAATATGTGTTTCTTTTGCAAATCGGATGACTGTGTCTAAAGTAACCTTTTCTCGCTTGAGTCCTATTGCCAATTTTGAGATTCAGATTGGTTTATCACCTCAGGGAAAGTTCGTTCTTGAAAAAGGAATGGTTTTTTTTGTGCTTTTTACACTGAGTGACATGAATGTGTTTCTTTGGGAAATCTGAGAAGTGTGTCGAAAGTTACATTTTTTTTCTTAATAACATCCAGTTATGAAAAACACCTTGGGTCTAACTTTTTAGGGAAAGTTCTCGTTTGAAAAATGAACGTGTTTGACCTTTTCAGACCGTGGGGAACATGAATATGTGTTTCTTTTGCAAATCGGATGACTGTATCTAAAGTTACATTTTCGGGCTTATTTGAGTCCTACTGCCAATTGTTAAATACTGATTGGTTTATCACCTCAGAGAAAGTTCGTACTTGAAAATGGAATGTGTTTTTGTGATATTCAGACTGTGAGGAACATGAATATGTGTTTCTTTTGGAAATTGGATGACTGTGTCTAAAGTTACCTTTTCTAGCTTATTTGAGTCCTACTGCCAACTGTTAGATACTGATTGGTTTATCACCTCAGACAAAGTTCGTACTTGAAAATTGAACGTGTTTGACCTGTTCAGACCGTGGGGAACCTGAATATGTTTTTCGTTTGCAGATTGGTTGACTGTGTCTAAAGTTACCTTTTGAGTCCTATTTCAATTTTGAGATTCAGTTTGGTTATCACCTCAGGGAAAGTTCGTCCTTGAAAATGGAATGTGTTTGACCTTTTCAGACCGTTGGGAACATGAATTTGTGTTTCTTTTGCAAATCGGATATCTGTTTCTAAAGCTGCATTTTCCAGTGTGCTGCGTCTACACTCCATAGCTGGGACCAATCCTCTTTTCTGACATCAACTGAGAGAACTTTTTTTTTTAAATCAATTACCTCACTCTGTGCTCTAGCCACACCCCCTTTACCCCTAATTCCTCAGTCTTTCTCTCAGTTGCTGACAGACTGGGTGGATTTTTCCTCTGTGCTCTAGGTTAGTGCGTTAGGCCTTTGGTTATTTTTGATTAGTTTAATCCTTTTTTATTTCAATTTATTCAGTTAAGTTAGTTGTTTGTGTTTACTGTTTGGAGTGCCTGCCTGCCTTGCTGTGCTGCCGATCTTGTGCCTGCTGGTCAGGTCAGTTTGTGCCCTGCGCTCCTAGGCGCCCACAGCAGCCGGTTTCTGTCCCTGTGGGGCGGATCCGGTTTGGGATTATTGCTGCCGGTGGAGGGGGGGCCGGGCAGTTCGCCGTTGTAGCTCCCACCTCGCCTGTTGTTGTTCGGAGGCTTCCTGGCGTGTGAGGCGGCAGAGAGAGAGGCAAATTGCCTCAGGGAGCCTTCCCTATAGCCAGCGGCTTGCGCCCGGCTCGTGAGTCATTCCGGCCTCCGTCCTGACAGGGAGCTGTGGGCGGGGCCGAGAAAATCCGCCGGACAGCTGAGCGCTTGTTCGCAAATGGTGAGGAGCGCTTCTGAGAGCTGGGGGGGTGGCGGCTGTGATCGTCGCCACCACTCCATCGTCTGTTGCCTGTGGCCTGGCTGTTTGTAGCAGGCGCGGCTGGAGTGCTCGGGGCTAGGCGCGGCCGTCATTTTGGAGGCGTGGCCACCACCCTTTTTGCTATTTCTGATCTGGCGCTTTGCATTGCTCGCCTGAGGCCGTCCTTTTGGGCCATTTAGGTGCTCCTGGCCTTGTCTGGTGGTCAGTGCACCGAGAGATCTAGGACCCAAGCCCTTGGGGAGGCGGCTGCCTCACCCCTCGGAGCTAAGTGCCAAGGGTAGCTGCCTGTCTTGACCCACTGCACTGCCCTTGGGGGGGGGGGTCCTGGCAGCAAAGCTAATCGAAGCTTGCAAGCAACGTTGCAAACCAAAGCACGTTAAGCTAGGTAACACTAAGCAGAGCCTAGAAATACAATAGAAAGCAAAGGAAAGCAAAGCAAGTGTAGCTAAGCAAAGCTAAGCATAGCAAAGATCAACAAAGCAAAGCAACGAGCTAAGCACTGCAAGCAAAGCATTGTTAAGCAAAGCAAAGCAAAGCAAAGCAAAGCAAAGCAAAGCAAAGCAAAGCAAAGCAAAGCAAAGCAGGGCAAAGCAGGGCAAAGCAGGGCAAAGCATAGCATAGCATAGCATAGCATAGCATAGCATAGCATAGCAGAGCAGAGCAGAGCAGAGCAGAGCAGAGCAAAGCAAAGCAAGCTACACAAAGCTGCAAAAGCCAGGCTAAGTTGAGCTAAGCAAGACACCAAAAAAAAAAATTAACTAAAATTATTTAATTGATTTAATAAAGCAAATTACCACACTCCACTGCCTCCGCATTCATGGCAGACTCTTCTCTATCATCCGACCTCAAGCAGGAGACCAGCCCTGTTCGGTCAACCAAATTGCCAAAGAAAAAAAGGGAGAAGAGGTCGGCTAGCTCCAGCCATCACTCACGCCATCCGAAGAATTCCGGTGGAGGGGACAGGGACGCCCTTCGCCGTCATAAGGCGTTTGAGAAACAATACGAAAAGGCCAGGCTGGCCGCGGCCTCACTGGTGCGTCCTGAGCCTGGTAGAGCCCAGACCTTGTCTCCAGGTCTCGAAGCAGGGATGTCTGGCCAGGTGTCCCCCACTCCTTTGGCTCTGAGTAAGAGGGTGTCTCAGTCTATGCCCGATGTCTCAACTGCAGGGGTGGACCTTCTCGGCCGCCCACCAGACAAGCTCCATCTGCTACCTTTACGCCCACAGCGGCGGGCCTGCACCCAGTGGATCCAGCTCCCACGAGCCCACAGGTCGATTTCCAGACTATGCTGTCTACAGCCCTAGCCACGATCATGGCGGCTGGAGCCCATCAATCGGCTCAAGCTCAGGCAGCGGTGGGGCGGCAGGAGTCTTCCTCCGCACCCAGGGCGCATAGATCACGGTCCCCGCTTCAGCAGGTGTCAGATTCTTCGGACGAGGAAGAAACGTACCCTGAAGATCTTGAATTTTCCAAGGATGAGGGCCTGTTGCCTGATACCCCCTTCTCGGGCTTGTTTCGCCCATCCTTGTTTAAATCTCTCCTTCATAAGGCTCGTTTAACTACAAATCTGGGATCGGTGGGGGCGCAACTCCCTCCGTCTCAGCCAGAGGCTGGTCCACACGATGCCTTGTTTAAACAAGCCAAACGAGAAAAAGACTTTGTGCCTTGTCCACAGTTGTTCACTGATGTGCTCTAAGCTCCGTGGCTCAGCCTGGGTCTCTGACCGCGCCCAACAACCTGGACAAGAAATTATACTGCTCCGCCCCTGAGTTGGAGGCGCTGTTAGATTTGCCATCTGTAGATGCCCCTGTTGCGAATCTCACTTCTCAATCGGTGGTCTCGGCTGACCCGCTGGATGCATTGAAAGCGGAGGACCGGAGAATGGAACTGGCTCCTGTGTAAGTCGCATCAGGCAGTGGCCTGGGCCGTCATGACCGCTACGGCTACTTCGTTCTTCAACCGTGCTTCGCTGATTTGGCTGCGCCAGCTGCAGGAGCATCTTCCCCCGGAGGAGACTCGCTTACATCAAGATGTGAACAAGATTATTGCTGCCACCGAGTACTCTGCCGATGCTTCCTTGAACTCGGTTAAGTTTGAGTCTCGAGCCTTGGCTTCCTCCTTGACGGCTCGCAGACTCTTCTGGCTTCGCCCTTGGAAGGCTGCCGTTAAAACCAAGTGGAAGCTGGCGTCGGCGCCATACAAGGGGTCCTCTCTGTTTGGGGCCGCATTGGATCCACTCCTTGTGGAGGATAAGGACAAGCGGAAGGTCCTTCCATCGACCTTTCGGAGGCAGGACAGGCGGTTTCACCCGTATTCACACCGCCAGTCCTTTCGGAACTATTCCGGCCCTGGGGGATCCGCAGCCTACCGCCCTTCATTCCATTCTGCAGACCGTTCTTCAGACAGACACCACTTCCGGGACAGGGGCAGGTCACAGATCCCTTCTAAGCGCCCGTTCCGTGGGGCAGGCTCCAGGCCCTATTGGAGGGGCAAATGACTCGCCGCCGGAAGGCCCGGTGGGGGGTCGCCTCCGGGACTTCCACAGTCAATGGGCATTGTCGACCTTGGACGTTTGGATATGCCGTACGGTCTCCGACGGCCTTCGTATAGAGTTCATCGCCCAACCTCCAAACCGTTTTGTCAAGTGTCCCGTACCACGCTCCACAAGAGAAGTTCGTCTCATGGTGGCGGAGATCGCTCATCTGTTAGAAATAAAAGCCATAGAACAGGTCCCGTTGGACCAGCAAGGGGCCGGATTTTATTCAATTCTGTTCCTGGTGCCGAAGAGCTCCGGAGGGGTCCGGGGCATCCTCAATTTAAAGCAGCTGAACCTGGCGGTTCGATATCGTCGCTTCAAAATGCACTCGCTACGCTCCATTCTAGCTTCAGTACGCCAGGGAGACTGGATGCAATCAGTGGACCTTCGGGAGGCATGCCTCCATGTTCCGGTGCACCCATCCCATCGTCGATACCTGCGGTTCGAATTTGCTGGGAGTCACTACCAGTATTGTGCCATGCCCTTTGGTCTATCTTCTGCTCCCAGAGTCTTCACCAAGCTGGTGGCGGCTCTAGCGGCCACATTTCATTCTATTCCAGTGAGGCTGCTCTGTTACTTAGACGATATTTTGATCCTGTCGTCCTCCCGGGAGCGGGCAGTTCGGGACAGGGAGCAGGTGCTCCACGCATTCCGGGTGCATGGCTTCACTGTGAACATGGAAAAGAGTCACCTCATCCCATCAACATCCATCTTACACCTAGGGTCCGTGATAGATTCGGCAAAGGGCCAGGTGTTTCTGTCACCGGAGAGGATACCGGATGTCTCAGCGTTGCTGGCCAAGGTCTTGTCCCTGAGGTCGGTGCCGTTATCGACTCTGTCTCAATTGCTGGGGAAACTAGTGTCCTGTATTCACATCGTACCGTGGGCACGCAGACACTCCCGGCAGTTACAGTGGCTGCTCCTGCCGTTCTAACGGAAGGGCTGCGCGACCTCGTCGAGGAAAGTGTTTCTGCCTCCTCAAGTCCGGCTGTCTCTTCGCTGGTGGAAGTCTCCAGCCATATTTCGGGGCAGTCATTTCTTGGACCTGGACCGAGTGGTGCTCACCACGGATGCCAGTTTACACGGTTGGGGGGGCCACGTGGCAAACAAGGTGGCCCAAGGCAAGTGGTCTCAGTCGGAGCGTCGCCACAACATCAACCTCCTCGAACTGCGGGCGATCCGACTAGCTCTACTTCACTTCAAACCAGATGTCCAGGGACGCCATGTGTTGATCCTCATGGACAACACCTCCGCGAAAGCACATGTGAACAAGGAAGGGGGGGACGAGATCTCGTGCGCTGATGTTCGAGTCAGAGGGCCTATTCAACTGGGCGGAGCGCCATCTCCTGTCGATCCGGGCAGACCATATTTCCGGGGCGGCAAATGTTCAGGCAGACTGGCTAAGCAGGGAGCTGATCGACCCGGCGGAATGGCAGCTACACCCGCGGCTGTTTTGGGAGCTGACCCTCACGTTCGGGACTCCCATGATCAACCTGTTCGCCAGTCCCTCCAATGCTCAGCTTCCTCGCTTCATGTCCCGTTACCCCAGCCCGTCGGCGGAAGGAGTGGATGCGCTCAGGTGTTGTTGGCCGAAAGGCCTGCTGTATGCCTTTCCGCCAGTCGTCCTGATCCAGCAGGTGGTGCGGAAGAGTGGCGGAACAAGCAGAGATGGTGCTGATAGCTCCCAATTGGCCACGCCGCCCCTGGTTTGCAGATCTCGTGGAGTTCTCCGTCAGCAGCCCGTGGATCATCCCACCTCATCGGATTGCACTGTGCCAAGGGGCCATTTTCCATCCAGAGCCGCAATGGCTCCAGTTGGCCCTGTGGCATTTGAACGGGTCATCTTGAGGAAGAATAGATTGTCGGATGATGTGATTGGTACGATGCAGGCGTCTCGTCGTCCATCCACTACCAGAGTTTATGAGGCGACGTGGAAGGCTTCTGTCGCTGGGCAGCGAGCCATCATGTGGACCCTACTTCATCGGTCATCCAGGATGTTTTGGATTTCCTACAAACTGGGTTGACTAAGGGGTTAACCCTAACCCTAACCCTAACCCTAACCCTAACCCTAGCTCCGGCAACCTTGAGGCATCAGGTTGCGGCATTGTCCACGGTCATATCTTGCCCGCCGTATCGGTCCTTGTCTCATCACCCGTGGGTTCGTGACTTCCTGCATGGCGCTACTAATATTCGTCCCCCCACGGTTCACCAATACCCTTCCTGGGACTTGACTCTTGTTCTGCAAGCTCTGACGGCTCCTCCGTTTGAGCCCCTGGGTTCTGTGTCGCTAAAGTTTCTCTCCTTCAAGGTGGCGTTTCTGCTGGCGATCACATCGGCTCGCCGTGTTTCGGACTTAGCCGCCTTGTCAGTCAGGAAGGACTTATGCATCTTCCATGCCAATACGGTAGTTTTGCGGCTTGATCCAGCATTTACTCCTAAAGTTAACTCCTGGTTTCATCGTTCCCAAGAAATAGTGCTACCTGATTTCTGCCCCAACCCGAGGCATCATCGTGAGGTCCAATGGCATACGCTGGACGTTCGCAGGGCCTTGAGGCGTTACATCCATCGGACAGCGTCATTTCGGAGGTCGGAGGCGCTTCTTGTTTCCTTCCATCCGGTGTCCATGGGCCAGAAGATCTCGTCAGCGATGGTGGGCCGGTGGATCAAGGCCTGCATCTCTTTGGCGTACCAGCAGCAGGCCTGTCCGGTTCCTGCTAGGATTTTGGCTCATTCGACGAGAAGTGCGGCTGCTTTGGCGGCCTGGGCGACGCAGGCTTCCGTACTGGACATCTGTCGGGCGGCCACTTGGACCTCGCTGTCGCCTTTCATCAGGCATTATAGGATAGACGCTTATGCTTCTGCAGAGGCGTCCTTTGGCCGGAGGGTTTTGCAGAGTGTGGTTGCTGAGGCTCCTTTAGGGGGCAGTCAGCCTCCCACCCCTGGGGTTTAGGCTTGGGTATGTCCCAGCTATGGAGTGTAGACGCAGCACACTGGAAAATGGATGTTGTCTTACCTGAATGTCCATTTTCTGGGTGCTGCGGATACACTCCATTCCCCCCCATGTTTGGCTTCCTGCCTTGTTGGTTGTTTGGTTGTTTTTGTTAATAAAATTGTGTTGTATCCTAACCTGTGCTGCACCTTCGTTCAAGACTGAGGAATTAGGGGTAAAGGGGGTGTGGCTACAGCACAGAGTGAGGTAATTGATTTTAAAAAAAAAGTTCTCTCAGTTGATGTCAGAAAAGAGGATTGGTCCCAGCTATGGAGTGTATCCGCAGCACCCAGAAAATGGACGTTCAGGTAAGACAACGTCCGTTTTCTGGCTTATTTGAGTCGTATTGCCAATTTTGTGATACAGAGTTGTTTATCTCCTCAGAGAAAGTTCGTGGTTGAAAATTGAACGTGTTTGACCTTTTCAGACCGTGGGGAACATGAATATGTGTTTCTTTTGCAAATCAGATATCTGTGTCTAAAGCTACATTTTCTGGCTTGAGTCCTAGCCAATTGAGAGATACAGATTGGTTTATCTCCTCAGAGAAAGTTCGTAGTTGAAAATTGAACGTGTTTGACCTTTTCTGAGTTTGGGGAACCTGAATATGTGTTTCTTTTGCAAATCGGATGACTGTGTCTTAAGTTACCTTTTCTAGCTTGAGTCCTATTGCCAATTGTGAGATACTGATGGGTTCATCTCATCAGGGAATGTTCGTATTTGAAAATGGAATGTGTTTTCGTGGTTTTCAGACTGTGAGTGACATGAATATGTGTTTCTTTGGCAAATCTGAGAAGTGTGCCAAAAGTTACATCTTCTCTGAATAGAGTCCAGTTATGAAAAGCACCTTCTGTCTAACTTTTTAGGGAAAGTTCGCGTTTGAAAATTGAATGCCAATTGAGAGATACAGATTGGTTTATCTCCTCAGGGAAAGTTCGTACTTGAAAATGGAATGTGTTTTTGTCCTTTTCAGACTGTGGGGAACATGAATATATGTTTCTTTTGCAAATCTGAGAAGTGTGTCGAAAGTTCCATTTTCTTTCTGAATAGTCCAGTTATGAAAAGCACTTTGTGCTAAGTCCTCAGACTTACGACAGGTCCTCAGACATACGACACATCGTTCCCATTGGCTAAGATGCACCCAGAAATGGCGGGAGAATTCCAGCAGCCTGATTGGCTGAGCGGTTTGACAGCTAGTCTATAAATAGCTGTCAAACGCCTGAGTTGCTGTTCTAGTTTTGAAGCTGTTTTGTTAGCTGTTAGCAATAAACCCTTGTTCCTTACACCTGTCTCGCCTCAGTTACTGCCCACCATCGCTCTACAGAGCACTGGCGACGAGGATGGGATTCTGGGCGTGAGGTGACAGGTAGCTAAAGTCACTACGAGCTGGGTGAACTAGAACCCCATTCTTGTCAGGATGGCTCCTCCAACCTTCGCTCCTTTCAACCCACTGACGGAGACCTGGAATTCGTATGAAGGTCGCTTCGAATGCTTCCTTGAAGCAAACGACTATACCGGCCTGTCCAGCACCCGTAAGAGGGCTCATTTTTTTGAACGCGTGCGGCCCAGAAATGTTTACCACTGCGATGGCTTTGATGGCCCCTGTTCCTGTCCAGATGGTTCCCTGGGAGGTCTTGAGGGAGAAGCTTAAAAATCACTATTCGCCAACCCCCTCACGAATCGCTCGCAGGTTCAAATTCAGACAGATTCTCCAAGCTGAACTATCAACCAGTACATAGCTTCCCTCAGAATGGGAGGGAAAATTGTGCTTATTTTCTAGCTTATTAAAAAAGGTCAAAACACATTCAATTTTCAAACGCGAACTTTCCCTTAAAAGGTAGACACAAAGTGCTTTTCATAACTGGACTATTCAGAAAGAAAATGTAACTTTCGAAACACTTCTCAGATTTGCAAAAGAAACATATATTCATGTTCCCCACAGTCTGAAAAGCACTGTATCACAAAATTTTGTGATACAGAGTTGTTTATCTCCTCAGAGAAAGTTCGTAGTTGAAAAATGAACGTGTTTGACCTTTTCAGACCGTGGGGAACATGAATATGTGTTTCTTTTGCAAATCGGATATCTGTGTCTAAAGCTACATTTTCTGGCTTGAGTCCTAGCCAATTGAGAGTTACAGACTGGTTTACCTCCTCAGAGAAAGTTCGTACTTGAAAGTTGAACGTGTTTCACCTTTTCATACCGTGGGGAACATGATATGTGTTTCCTTTGGAAATCTGAGCAGTGTGTCGAAAGTTCCATTTTCTGTCAGAATAGTCCAGTTATGAAAAATACCTTGCTCTAACTTTTTAGGGAAAATTCTCGTTTGAATGTGTTTTGACCTTTTCAGACCGTGGGGAACCTGAATATGTGTTTCTTTTGCAAACCGGATATCTGTGTCTAAAGCTGCATTTTTGCGCTTGAGTCCTAGCCAATTGAGAGATTCAGATTGGTTTTGTCTCCTGAGGGAAATTTCGTACTTGAAAATTGAACGTGTTTGACCTTTTCAGACCGTGGGGAACCTGAATATGTGTTTCTTTTGTAAATCGGATGACTGTGTCTAAAGTTAAATTTTCTGGCTTATTTGAGTCGTATTGCCAATTTTGAGATACAGAGTGGTTTATCTCCTCATAGAAAGTCCGTACTTGAAAATTGAACGTGTTTGACCTTTTCAGACCGTGGGGAACATGAATATGTGTTTCTTTTGCAAATCGGATATATGTCTCTAAAGCTACATTTTTGGCTTGAGTCCTAGCCAATTGAGAGATACAGACTGGTTTATCTCCTCAGAGAAAGTTCGTACTTGAAAGTTGAACGTGTTTCACCTTTTCATACCGTGGGGAACATGATATGTGTTTCTTTTGCAAACCGGATATCTATGATAAAGCTGCATTTTCTGGCTTGAGTCCTAGCCAATTGAGAGATACAGACTGGTTTATCTCCTGAGGGAAATTTCGTACTTGAAAATTGAATGGTGTTTGACCATTTCAGACCGTGGGGAACATGAATATGAGTTTCTTTTACAAATCGGATGACTCTGTGTAAAGTTACCTTTTCTAGCTTATTTGATTCCTATTGCCAATTTTGAGATGTAGATTGGTTTATCTCAGAGAAAGTTCGTACTTGAAAATTGAACGTGTTTGACCGTGGGGAACATGAATATGTGTTTCTTTTGCAAATCGGATCACTGTGTCTAAAGCTACATTTTCTGGCTTGAGTCCTATTGCCAATTGAGAGATACAGATTGGTTTATCTCCTCAGGGAAAGTTCGTACTTGAAAATGGAGTGTGTTTTCGTGCTTTTCAGACTGTGAGTGACACGAATATGTGTTTCTTTGGGAAATCTGAGAAGTGTGTCGAAAGTTACATTTTCTTTCTGAATAGAGTCCAGTTATGAAAAGCACCTTGTCTCTAACTTTTTAGGGAAAGTTTGAAAATTGTATGTGTTTTGACCTTTTCAGACCGTGGGGAACCTGAATATGTGTTTCTTTTGCAAACCGGATATCTGTGTCTAAAGCTGCATTTTCGGGCTTGAGTCCTAGCCAATTGAGAGATTCAGATTGGTTTTGTCTCCTGAGGGAAATTTCGTACTTGAAAATTGAACGTGTTTGACCTTTTCAGACCGTGGGGAACCTGAATATGTGTTTCTTTTGCAGATTGGATGACTGTGTCTAAAGTGACCTTTTTAGCCTATTTGAGTCCTATTGCCAATTTTGAGATACAGACTTTCACCTCAGGGAAAATGGAATGAGTTTTTGTGTTTTTCAGACTGTGAGGAACATGAATATGTGTTTCTTTTGGAAATCTGAGCAGTGTGTCGAAAGTTCCATTTTCTGTCAGAATAGTCCAGTTATGAAAAATACCTTGCTCTAACTTTTTAGGGGAAATTCTCATTTGAAAATTGAATGTGTTTTGACCTTTTCAGACTGTGGGGAACCTGAATATGTGTTTCTTTTGCAAACCGGATATCTGTGTCTAAAGCTGCATTTTCTGGCTTATTTGAGTCGTATTGCCAATTTTGAGATACAGAGTGGTTTATCTCCTGAGGGAAATTTCGTACTTGAAAATTGAACGTGTTTGACCTTTTCAGGCCGTGGGGAACCTGAATATGTGTTTCTTTTGTAAATCGGATGACTGTGTCTAAAGTTAAATTTTCTCGCTTATTTGAGTCGTATTGCCAATTTTGAGATACAGAGTGCTAGTCTGTGCTAGTACAAATTAGTGACTGGTTTAACTTGACTGAGGAAAGAATTTTAAATGTAGAAGGATACGATTTATTATATGGATGGCATGCTTATTTATTATATGAAAAGAAAGTGGATAAAGTATTTAAAGGTCACATTCTTAGAAATGCTTTGTTGAGAGTTTGGAAGAAATATCAATATAAGTTAAAATATGACAAGATGAAGCGAGACATACTGACAGTAGTTACTGGTCTTTCAGAAGCGGTTGTTGAGATTGATAAAAAAGTGGGTGAACTTAGTTCAGAATTTGAATCTAAAATGAGGGCAGCTGACAATAAAATTTTTAATGTGGACATCAAGACTCAAAGAATTGAAAATGAAGTGACTATGATCCAATTTAGATTTATGGAGTTTGCTTTAAGATTGAGAGGAATAAAGGAAAATAATAGAGAAGATCTGAGAGTGGTTTGTGCTGATGCACTTGCTTTGATGTTAAAGATTAATCCTGAAGATGTTCTGAGCAAGATTGACAAGGTCTATAGAGTGAATTCTTGGATGGCAAGACAAAGGAACCTGCCTAGAGATGTGGTGATTTATTTTACTGATAGAAGAATGAGAAATGATATCCTGCAGAGGTCTTTTCTTTCTACTATCCAAGTGGATGGAAAAGAGATTGGCATCTATAAAGAACTGCCGCCTAAGATGCTAAGAGATAGAAAGGATTTTGGATTCCTGGTGACTGAATTGAAGAAACATCAGATCCCATTTAGGTGGGATGCCCCAGTTGGAATAATACTGAGATATCAAGGTGAGAGATATCGATTAAACACTATTGAAAAACCGGAACATTTTTATTTCAGTGTCTTCAAAACTGGTGCAGCATCTCCACATTCACCTTCAGTGCTGGCTATAGAGGAGGGTGACAAAGAGAAGGAATTTGAACAAGAGACTGAGGAACAGCAGAAGCAGATGGAGATGGAGGCAATGGAAACTCAGCGAGCAATGGAGGAAAGTCAAGGAGCAATAGGCGGCTCTTCGGAGGAACCATTGTTGGAGTTTTCAGAGGCCAGAAAAGGGCTACCCAGAAGTACAAGAGAAGTGGCATTGGACCTTGAACTACTGTTGCAGGAACCTAGGGATAAGCGTATAACTCGAGCAGCCCACAAGCAAATCTTAGATAAGCAACAGCAGCAGAGGTCTATCCCACCACAAGATAAGAATGGTGCCAATGGTAAACCACAGAAAATTGAAGCCATGGGAGGAGCCAGGCCAAAGACTACCACTCTTCAACAGAAACTTCGGCAAATGCTTTCAACACTTCATGAGACTACAAATAACAATTAAATTCCTATCTTGGAATGTGAATGGATTGAACTCACCACAGAAAAGAAGGAAAATATTTCATTATTTGAGACAATTTAACAATGATGTAATTTGTTTGCAAGAAACTCATATTAGAATGCAGGATTAAAAATATTTTTTTTTAATTGAAAAAGTTTTACAATACAAATTTTATCATTTCTCTCCCCCTTCCCCCCCAAACTCCCCCTTTCCCCCCAACTACCCCCCAACCCCCAATCCCCTATCCCCCCCATCCCCCTTGGCTTCCGCTACAAATTAAAAAAAAGAAATACATATAACAAAAATAATATAACAAATAAGCCTATAAGTAATAAAGTTTTCCTAAAACTAATATTATAATAAAAAACTAGTAATAGTAATATTTACCTCATTTATCAACCATCAATACTCATTTATCAATCAATACCACTCTTATAATATTTAAGCCCAGATAAAAAATGTCATACCTTTCTCTAATCCAATATTAATAATTATTTACCTAAGTCAATCCCCGTTATTAAATAATAATAAAATATAATATATAACATCTATGTCAAATAATTTTCTTTATCCATAATTTTCTTTATCAATAAACAAATTTTTAACCTTCTCTTCATCTTAATTACAGTTAAGCATACTGTAACCAACGTCATATTCCAACTGCGCCCATCAGCTATAAAAAAAACATTGAACATTTCTCTAATCTAATATTAATAATTATTTACCTAAATCAATCCCCCTTATTGTATAATAATAAAATATAATATATAATATATAACAATTATGTCAAATAATTTTCTGTCTCAATAATCCAGATTTTAGTCTTCTCTTCATCTTGGTTGAAGTTGAATATACTATCTTCCAACATAGTTTTTATAAACTTCATATTCCAGCTGCCCATCTCTCTGTATAAAAATCCCCCCAAGTGACTTTATATTTGTAAAATCCAACCGCAAAGATATTTTGTAATCCTCTAGGTAGAACATTCAACCTAGCTACTGCTGTACCACCTAAAAAGAAAAACAAATGCAGCTCATCCCAATTTTCCAAAGCTTGTATAAAAACTACAAGCTGCATTCCCAGATGTTCCTTTAAAGCTCTTTCAAATCCTGCCAACCTTTCCACTTCCTTCCTTCGGGTTTCCAAGATGTTTTCATCTTTATTTTCTTCATCTAGATGATTAGTTCCAAAAAGCTATAATAGGGTAACCACAGATCGTCTGCATGTATTGCAGCGATCTGTTTACCTTTCTCAAAATGTTAAATCCAACTCAGGATGAGTTTTACAAAAATTTTATAATCCATTTTCGTATATGAATCTTGTATGATCAAGATTATCTTTTAGACTATTTCAATTAATAAAATATTTGCCATTCTTTCTGTAAAAAATTCAATTTATTCATAAATGTCCTTTAAGTTTCACGAAACGATTCAAGCAATTCAAGAAGTTTCTGTTGCACAGCAGTGGTTTTCGGTTTAGTTCCTCCCTTGATTTCTGCTTTCTGTTGCTTGCCATCATCTCCTTTTTGCTCTTGTAGAGTACTAGGCCTCTGCTGCATCTGCTTTAGTAAAGTTTGCTTCTCGTCTTGAGTTATATGTTTATCATTCGGTTCTTGCTTCAACAGTTCAAGGCCCGGTACCACATCTCTTAAATCTCTAGGATGCTTTATTTTCAGGTCTGGAAAATACATAATAGAATCATCTGGAAAACCACCTAATGCTCCTTTTTCTTCTAACACACTTTGATTTTCTAATTCCATCTGCCTATATTGTTCCTCAGTCTCTCTTTCAAGCTCTTTATCTTTAATGTCTTCTTCCATGGTTAACGACATTGGTGAGGATGAAGATATGGGGGCTCCCTTAAGTATATTGTTATAAAAATGTTCTGCTTTTTCAATAGTATTTAAACAATATCTCACATCTTGATATCCCAGAATTACTCCAACTGGTACATCCCATCTAAATGGAATCTTACTTCTCTTCAGTTCGTCCACCAAAAAACCAAAATCTTTTCTGTCTCTTAAAATCTTAGGTGGTAGCTCTTTAAAAACACTGATTTGTGTACCTTCTACCTGCATAGTGGCAGAGTAGGATTTTTGCAAAATATCATTTCTCAATCTTCTATCAGTAAAATAGACAACAACATTTCTAGGCAGATTCCTTTGTCTAGCCACACGTGAATTCACCCTGTAGACTTTTTCCATACAGCCAAGAATTTGATCATCTTCCAACTTTAGTAATGCCGCTAATGCCTTAGAACAAACTGTTCTTAAATTTTCTCTATTATTCTCTCTTATGCCTCTTAATCTTATCGCAGACTCCATAGATTTAAATTGAAGCATCATCACGTCATTTTCAATTTTTTGATTTCTGGCATCAGCTTTAAAAAAATTTTCTTCTGTGACTTTCATCTTGGAATCAAGCTCTGTACTGATTTCAGCCACTTTCTTCCCCATTTCCAACACCGCATTTGAAAGATCAGAAACTACTTTAGTAATAATTTGATTCAGTTTATCATATTTTTCCTGTACCAGTTCCTCAAGTTGCTTCTGTGAGCTTTCTATCTTCTCAACAACACTTCTCAAAGACCTAGTTATAAAGTCTTTTAAATCCCCATTTCCAATTCCCTGCAACTGCATTTGAGTCTTTTCAACTTTTTCCTTTGTCTGATAAGTAAGGGAGCCCCCCCTTGATTTTTGTTTTGGAGTCATACTTCCACAAAATCTTAACTTTTCCCAAAAAAGCAAAGGGATTCTATTTAAATCAATTTTCTTTTTTAAAAATCCTGTTAGAATGTCTCTTTTAAGTACTTCAAAGCAGGCTTAGCTCTCACTTTCACTTTCCACTCTCCAGTTTCTCAGGCATTTTCTCTAACAAAGCCAGTTACCATTTTCTGAGGTATTTTCTTAAATCTCTTTTTTCCTTAAAAATTATTAAAAAGACAAATACTTGCTTTTTCCTTTTTAGTGAATCCTAGTTTCACCAGGCTACTCGCTTGCTGTAGATTTCTCTCATTCTAGTGGCGTTGCTCTCGTCGTCTAGCTCTGCTGCTGTGAGCAGAGGTCCCTCGCTGCGCGGAGCTTCTATGAGGTGAATAGGGAGCCATCACCCTGAGCCCTTCCCAGGACAAAAGAGAGGTCCTGGGGGCAACTCGGGGCTCTACCAACCCCCACAGGCTCTACCCGCTCTGCCATTTACAGAGCGGGTTTTCCGAGCCGCCTGCCAGCTGTAAGGTGGCTCCAACGCGCAGCGAGGCCGGCAGTCATGAAAAGACCGTCCGGCAATGACGGAGACGCCACCGGAAGCCTCCAGGATCAAAAATATTTGATGAATTCTAAATTAGGTGCACAATTTATATCTTTGAATTTAGAGAAAAAGAATAGTGTTGTGATGTATATAAATAAAAGATTATCAGCCAAAATTATAGAAGCAGATGATTGCGGAAGATATATAGCAATTGAATTATAGACACAGAATGGCCCACTTCTGGTGATTGGAATTTATGCTCCTAACCAACAACAGGAAAACTTTTATAAATCATTATATTCTAAAATACTGCAATGGAATTATAGATCTATTGTAATTATGGGAGACTGGAACGGAGTGATAGATATCAAAAGAGACAAGAAGAGTTTGGCAAAATCATGTGTTAAATTACCACAGACTTTTTTTGACATGAAAGAAGACCTGGAATTGAAAGATGTATGGAGAGTTCAGAATCCAAAAGAATTGGACTTTACATTTTTTTCAGATCGACATAGATCTTTTTCTAGGATTGATTTTATTTTAATTACAGTTGACATACTTTTAAAAACAAAGAAAACAAAAATATTTCCGAGGACTCTAACTGATCATAGCCCGGTATGGATAGAAATAGAAATGGGAAAGAAGGAGAGAAGATTGTGGAGAGTAAATGAAAACTTGTTTAGATATGAAAAGAATGTAATTGAACTTAAAAAACATATGAAGGAATTTTTTGAAATGAATTTGAATAAGGGTACCCCTATTGAAATTATTTGGGACGCGAGTAAGGCGTATATGCGAGGGGTACTGATTAATATGAACTCTAAACACAAATTAAACCAACAAAGGAAAAGATTAGAAATGGAAGCAGAAATAAAGAAAAAAGAACAATTACTTATAAAAAATCCGATGGATAAAAAGTTACAAGAAATTATAAAACTTTTGAAATGCTTATAGCGGAACAAACAGCAACTAATTTACAATTTGCAAAACATAACACATTTTGTAATGCTAATAAACCAGGCAGATGGTTGGCCTATACACTGAGGAAACAGCAGAGTTCTTGAGTCATTGATACCATTGAATATGGAGGGAAGGAAGTTTTTCAACAAAATTTAATCAAGCAAGCTTTTTTAGATTATTATACTAAATTATATGCTAAAGACTATATAAAGAATGAACTTATAGATAAATACTTAGAAGAAAATAGAATCACAAAAATCTCCAGAGAGCAAAAGGAAAGAATGAATCAATCAATAACAGTTGAAGAGATTATTTTTGCAATCAAACAATTGAAAACAGCTAAAGCTCCAGGGACGGATGGTTTAACAGCGGTGCATTATAAAACTTTACAAGCAGAAATGATTGAACATCTTAAAGATTTATTTTGTAGTATACAAAAAGGGGGAAAAATACCCGCTTCATGGAAGACAGCTTTTATTTCATTGATACCAAAAGAGGAAGGTTCTACAAAACCGGAAAATTTTAGACCAATTTTAGACCAATCCTGAATACGGATTATAAAATTTTTGCAAAAGTACTAGCCAACAGATTAATGCCAATTATGCAAGAGGTGATTCATCATGATCAAGCTGGATTTATAGAAGGCAGATATATGAAGGATAATGTGAGGCAAATTATAGACTTATTGGAACATCTTGAGAAGAGTAAACAGATCTCTGCAGTGCTGGTGTTTTTGGATGCGGAAAAGGCCTTTGATCGAATCAGTTGGAACTTTCTACTAAAGACTTTAACAAAGATGAACTTTGGGGACCAGTTTGTTCAGGCGGTCTCAGCAATTTATCAAGAACAAACAGCACAAATTATCATTAATGGAAGTTTAATAACAAATTTTAATATACAAAAAGGAACAAGACAAGGATGTCCGTTATCTGCATTGTTGTTTATTTTAACATTAGAAGTCTTGTTGAATTCAATACGGGATTCGAGTACTTTGAATGGAATAGCTATAAGGCAAGAGGGCTATAGAATAAGGGCATTTGCAGATGATCTGGTTGTTACCCTAACACGGTCAATGGAATCAATAATCCAGATGAAAGACATTATAGAAGAATACGGTATGGTATCAGGATTTAGACTGAAT
Source organism: Masticophis lateralis (assembly GCA_030761175.1). Taxonomy (NCBI): domain Eukaryota; kingdom Metazoa; phylum Chordata; class Lepidosauria; order Squamata; family Colubridae; genus Masticophis; species Masticophis lateralis. The sequence goes on from JAUDYJ010000014.1 coordinate 112,456, forward strand.
CAGAGAAAAACCAAGATGATAGTTAAAAATATGTCAGAAGGTCAAAAGAAGGAACTTGAAAGGATGGCAGGATTTGAAATAGTACCAAAGGTGAAATATCTAGGATTTCAAGTTGCAGCTTCAAATATAAAACTTTTTCAAAATAACTATGAAGTGTTGTGGCGAAAGGTGCAAAAAGACATGGAAACTTGGAAAAAGCTGCAGCTATCTTTACTTGGAAGAATAGCAGCAGTAAGATGAATGTTCTACCTAGATTTTTATTCTTGTTTCAAATGATTCCGGTGCTTAAAAATGATAAACATCTGATGGAATGGCAAAAAGGAGTGAATAAGTTTATTTGGAACGAGAAAAAGCCAAGAGTCAAACTGAAAATTATGCAAGATGTTCGTGAAAGGGATGGCCTTAAACTTCCAAATCTACGATTGTATTATGAAGCAGCAGCGTTGACCAAGCGAGTGATTGGTTTGGAATGACAAGGACTGAAATATTGAATATAGAAGGCCATGACTTGGAATTTGGTTGGCACGCATATTTATTTTATGAAAATAAAGTTGATAAAGTGTTCAAGAGTCACATACTCAGAAATTCTTTGATGAGAGTATGGAAGAAGCACCAGTTTAAATTGGATTACAAAATACCTTTGTGGTTGGATCTTGGTGATATTATACGGAATATAAAGTCACTCGGGGGGATTTTATCTAAAGAGATACTTTTTGATGATGGGGGCAGATGGAAATTAAAGACACTTAACACTCTGTTGGAAGAAGGGATTAATTTAACTTGGTTACAGTATAATCAACTTCAATTGAGATAGAGGGAAGATAAAGAAAAACGGTTTAATGATGTATGAAGAGGAATTTGTAAGACAGATAAAACAGAAAGGCCCAATGCATATTAAGAGGGTTTATAATATATTGTTGGAAAGAAACTCTGAAAATGAACTGGTTAAAGACTGTATGATAAAATGGGCACAAAACTTTGCAGAACCAGTTATGATGGAAACATGGGAAAAAATATGGGTCCAGAATGTTAAATTTACTCAGTCACAGAATTTGAGGGAAAATTTTTATAAAATGTTTTATAGGTGGCATTTAGATCCTAAGAAATTGTCATGCATGTATCCTAATGTTCAGCCAAAATGTTGGAGATGTGATTGTTTAGATGCTACATATTACCATATATGGTGGACTTGCAGGAAAGTGAAGGCTTTTTGGATCAAAATTTGGTGGGTTATGCAAAATGTTTTGAAGAAGAAACTCCAATTTTCTCCACAATTGTTTTTATTGGGTATAGTTAAGGGCTTTTCACTGAATGAAACAAAACTGATATTATATATGATTACAGCAGCTAGATTATTGATTGGTCAATATTGGAAAAAAGATATTTTACCTACTATTGAAGAATGGACCTTGAAGGTGGCCAGTTTTGCAGAAATGGCAAAGATATCAGCATATCTAAAAGACAGGACTCAAGAAACTTTTGTGTGGGAATGGAAGAAATGGATTGACTATGTGCAGAATAAATACCAAACAAAGAAGTATCAGATAGCTTTTAGCTGAATGTTATGTAGAAATTGTTATGTAGAAAAAGTTATGTAGAATGTTATGTAGAAAATGTTATGTAGAGAACGTTATGTAGAAATTTATAGTATATACAGGGTGTAGAGTAGTTTGGGGGAATTATGATATGATTTAGATTTTACTTTTTTAACATTTGGGATAGACTATGTGTAGAATAAATATAAATCAAACAAGTATCAGATAGCTATTATATGAATGTTATGTAGAAATTTTTAGCATTGACGGGGTAGAATAGCTGAGGAGAATTGTATGATATGATATGACTTGGATTTCACCTTTTAATATTTGGTGAGTTAAAAATGAATTATAATTTTTTAAGGTTATAAGGGAAGTCATGGGTGGGGAGGGATGGGTTAGGGAGGGTTAAGGAGGGGAAGAGGGGGAAAGGGGGGGGAATTTGTATTTGTAAAATTTTTTCAATTAAAAAAAAGCATTTTTTTTTGCAAAATATTTTTTATTTTTTTCAAACATAAGCATAAAATATATCTTTCAAGAACAAAGTCTCGATCCGGTCATAGGTATAATCACTTACATTTCTTTAACCAGCTCCATTCACAATTTCCCATTACATCTTTTTATAATTGAAAATCAAAACATACATTTTTTAACCTAAGTTCTAACATCTTAATCTAAACCATTCTAATTAATTATTTTAATTTTTCTAATCTAATTAATTTCCAACTAAACTTAGTTCATTTTTATCTTTTAAGCTCAAAATCAAAACATTAATCTTAAAACAAGATTCTAACCTCTTAATTTAATTATTTACCTTACAATTTTATCACCACAAATCTTATTTTCAAATCGAATACAACTCTATTTTTGTTTCAATTTATAGAAGAAAATTCTATCCATATTTCTTAATCTCTAGGTCCATTTCATCAAATCTTTAAATCTTGGACTTTATCACTTTAACTTTACTTTTCTCACATTTATCGTCTATTTAACATTTCATTTTACACAGATTTATCCCAAAATTCATATCCTCCTCCATATTTCCTACTATTGTTTGGCTGATTATTATTATCATATTATTATTTTGGCTGATTTCCAGCATAATCTCCTCCATACCTCCAACTATAATTTGGCTGATTTCCAGCATGTTTTATTTTGGCTGATTTCCAGCATAATCTCCTCCATACCTCCGACTATTGTTTGGATGATTTCCAGTATCTTTTATTTTGGCTGATTTCCAGCATAATCTCCTCCAAGCCTCCAACTATTATGTGGCTGATTTCCAGCATTTTCTCCTCCAAAACTCCAACTTTTAGTTCGCTGGTACCCAGCATCTTTTATTTTAGCTTTTCCCTTATCATATATTTATCTATTATTTAGTATTTCCCAATAGACTCTTCCAGATTGATTCTCTGCACATTTCATAATATTAATCATTTCCAACATATATTGAATTCAATCACAATTTGTTGCTTAGATCTGGGTATCTTGTATTTTCATCCAATAATACATTAATCACTTATATTTACCCTTCTCAAATTTGTTTACAACTTTAGAGTTAAAACATAATACATCAGACAATTAATTTTCTTAGATCTGTCTCATATTAATATATACTCTTATATTTTAACAAAGATATCATTTTTGACCACCTATACATCAATCCTCTATTTTTATATTACCTTCTTTTATTACCCTTCTTTGTTATTTCAGAGCCCTCCTGTTTTTGTCTAAAAATCATTTATACATTTAACTTTTAAGCATACACTTTAATTTTATCTGCTTCATTTCTTCCTTTCTCTATGTGTCCATAAATGTTTAACTTTGGTTCTTTTGTTCCTGCACCACACCTTTTGTTGTTAAGCCAGTTAATTTAGATTTTAATAAATCAAGTATATCTCTTCCTTCTTTGTAGAATCACCCAAGGACAGAATAGAGTCTCCTAGATCCAAAATCCAAAAATCTATAGTTGATTTCAAAACAATCCAAAATAGATCAGAATTCAAAGTGTTTCTTTTCCAAACAGAAGAAGGGACTCTACAATCCCCATTCCACTTAGTCACTGCAATCCCCATTTTATAGCTATTATACCGTACTTTTGTCTCTCTTCTTTAACTTCCCACAGATGTTAAATCCCAAAGTAACACTTCTCATCTCCAAGGTCAAAAATCCTTAGTTGTTTTCAAAGTAATCCAGTTTAAAAGTAATCTGCTGAGCCTGGATAGCTCAGCAGACTATTGTAATTTAACTCCAGCTGTCTGCAATTAGTAAATTCAAATCTCACCAGGCTCAAGGTTGACTCAGCCTTCCATCCTTTCTAAGGTAGGTAAATTGAGGACCCAGTTTGTGGGGGCAATAAGTTGACTTTGTATAAAATATACAAAAGTATGAAGGCTATTGCTTAACACATTGTAAGCTGCCCTGAGTCTCCAGAGATGGGCGGCATATAAATCAAATTAAAAAAAATAGCAAAACATCTTGTATCTCTTTCAAACCGAATGCAATCCACAATTCGCACTTTCACTTTTTTTAAAATTAGATTTATTAATCGCAGTCCTGGCATTGCACAACATCAGCCAGAGGCCCAGACCCTGAGGGTCTGTGCAACTCGGGAAACAAGAATCGCATTGGGGACCGGAGTGCCCAATCGCTCATAAACAGCAAGTGCGCACTCCCGTAACATGATTCAGTCCCCTGCTACTGCCTTATCTCCCCTCCCACCCACGATGCTAATCAAACAACCCTCACTCTCGCCCCTTGGCACTCCAGCCAGGCTCCCGTCCCCCCCTCCCGCCATTACCATCCAACACACTATGCTGCTCTGTAGCTATATGGACCCCCCCAGGTCCATCACTATGACCAACCAACCCCCTCCCCGAGCCCCTTAAAATCCTCCCTAATAACTTAACTAAAAAACCCTACAGCCTCCTCTTTGCCGCATGCCACCTCTCCACATGGACATCACCAGATGGTCAACACAGAAATCAGATTGACTATGTGCTCTGCAGCCAAAGATGGAGAAGCTGTATTCAGTGAGTAAAAACAAGACCAGGAGCTGACTGTGGCTCAGATCATGAGCTTCTCATTGCAAAATTTAGATTTAAATTGAAGAAAGTAGGGAAAAGCACTAGGCCACTCAGGTATGATCTAAATCATATCCCTGATGAATATACAGTAGAGGTGAAAATAGATTTAAGGAATTAGAACTGATAGAATGCCTGAAGAACTATGGCAAAAGTTTGCAACATTGTACAAGAGGTAGCAACTAAAACCATCCCAAAGAAAAAGAAAAGAAAGCAAAATGGCTGTCTGAGGAAGTTTTGCAAATAGCTGAGGAAAGAAGGGAGGCAAGGGAGAAAGGTACACCCAATTGAATGCAGGATTCCATAAAATAGCTAGAAGAGATTAGAATGCCTTCTTAAATGAACAGTGCAAAGAAATAGAAGAAAACAATAGAATAGGAAGGACCAGAGAACTCTTCAAGAAAACTGGAGATATGAAGGGAATGTTTTATGCAAAGATGGTCATGATAAAGGAACAAACTGGCAGGGACCTAACAGAGGCAAGAGATTAAGAAGACATGGCAGAATTACACAGAACTATACAAGAACGAGCTTAACATCCCTGATAACCATGTTGGGGTGGTCACTGACTTCAAGCCAGACATCCTAGATTGTGAAGTCAAATGGGGCTTAGGAAATTTGAGCAACAACAAAGCTAATGGAGGTGACAGTATTCCAACTGAGCTATTCAAAATTTTAAAAGGTAATGTAGTAAAAATGCTACACTCAATTTGCCAGTATATTTGGAAAACTCAACAGCGGCCACAGGATTGGAAAATGTCAGTTTACATTCCAATTCCAAAGAAAGGCAATGCCAAAGAATGTTCAAACTATCACACCATTGCACTCATTTCACAATGCTAGTGTGAAATGAGTGCAATTTTTAATGCTTAAAATCCTACAAGCTAGGCTCCAGCAGAATGTGCATAAAGAACTACCAGAAGTTCAGGCAGGATTTCAAAGAGGCAGAGGAACTAGAGGTCAAATTGCCAACATATGCTGGATCATGGAGAAAACTAGGGAGTTCCAGAAAAACATTTACTTCTGCTTTATTGCTTATGCTGATTGTGTGGCTCACAACAAATTGTGGCAAGTTCTTAAAGAGATGGTGTAGGGTTATTACAGTGTTCATCTGGATGGTTTTTGGAACTGCAGCTACACGTAATTGCAAACTTCAGCAATTCTCATCAGAGAGCAGTGTTCACAAGCATGTACAAGGACACAGGATGCAACATTGTATAGCCTGTAACATTTGCTGCTAGAATGTATAATATTTGATTCTTTCATTGTGTGTGAATACATGCATATTCCCATGAACACCAATGATGTAATTACTAACCAATTATTGTGCCTTGGAGATTTGTTAACCAATAATGAAATAACACGCAAGTAGGTGAGAACTGAGAAACTAAGAAACTATATAAATCATGTCTGATGCTCAATAAAGTGCTGTTGATTCTGCCATCTGGGAATCTGTTCCTTTATTTCATCTTCAGCCTCTGGGACACTAATGTTACATTTGGCACCTGGATCAGGGACCCATACTTTGTCCGGCAAGGACAGGTGCACCATCAGCCTTTGGGCTTCTCAATCTTATCTCTTTAAAGGTTTCTGTAAGTATGGGATCTTCGCTCTCTCAAAGTCGAAGAGAGCATGTTGAGGAATTGGCTTATCTTCTTAAGAAGTCTGAACTTTCTGTTTCACAGAAGGCTCTTTGTCGGCTGGTCCGAGAAATTGCCTTAACTTGTTCTTTCTATCCTGAAAGGGGTTCTTTAGAATTGTCAGAAAAAATTGGCAAGGTTTTACATTCTGAGCCGAGGACAGAGATAGATATTTTGCAGGCTTGGCATTTGTGTAAACATGCTGTAGAATTGTTTGGTCAGAAGGAAGAGAAGCTTTCTTCTCTTTTAACACCTCCCTCTCTTAAACCTTCTATTACTGTGATATGTCCTCCACTCTCTGAGAAAGAAGTTTTGTCTAAGGCTACAATACTTTCTTCTGCTCCTCCTGTTTCTTCTGACATTGAACAAAAGCTTCCTTCTACTGTTTCAAAATCTTCTTTTCAAAAGATGGTGAATGTTAATATTTCTGGGGAAAAGTTAGTTACACCGGTTGTGCTTCCTCCTGCTACGTTAGCTGTAGTTTCTGAGTGTGCCTTTAGAGTTTTTTTAAAAGTTCCACAAGCTGAACAACAGATAGCAGAATGGGAATGTTTGCTATTCCAAATTTTATGTGAGTTAAAGTAAGTTGTTTCTGATCATGAAATTAAACCTGTGGGGAATTGTTTCAAATGTGGAAAATCAGGTCATTTTCAGAAAGATTGTTGTTAAACGCTATCTACTGGTGTTGATTGATTCTGACTACACTGGAGTGATTCTTATACAAATTTGAGTTAATATTTCACAATTTCTTCCTAAAGGATCTTCTATAGCACAACTTCTTTTTCTTCCTTATAAAGTGCCTAACCCACTTACTCTGGACTCTTACTTCTCTAGGACTTCTTCAGTCTATTAATTCTCATAGACTACTTCTTACCTTATATCTTAATAAGCAACATTTTCAAGGTTTGTTAGACACAGGTGCCGATGTTACTGTCATCTCCTTTTTACAGTGGCCTGTGCAATGAAAAAATTTGCTTTCACTGTATTTGTTTTAAACAATAGCCAACCAACAAAATGATATCAATGGTGTGTTTTACCACAAGGTATGCTCAACTCTCCTACTATTTGTCAATATTTTGTAGATCAAGCTTTGCAACCTTTTCGTGATCAATTTCCTTCTTATTTGTTTTATCATTACATGGATGATATTTTAATAGCAGGTCCAGATCTTGATGAAGAACACGTGCTACAAACATTGACTACCATTGTAGCAAGCAGAGGACTCTACATAGCTCCTGAAAAAATACAACACACTGAACCTTATTCTTACTTAGGATTTAAAGTGTTACAATCTTCTTCCATTCCTATCTTACCTGAACTTAAGGTGCAATCTTCATATACTTTGGTCCAATGGCAAAAACTTTTAGGAATGATCAACTGGGCTCGTCCATATTTTCAAATTTCTACAGGAGAAATGTTACCTCTTTTTTCTTTGCTAAAAGGTTCCAAGCAACCTGGGGATTTTGTGTCTCTTACTTCTTTGCAACAGAAATGTCTCCAGGACATTCTAAATAAACTTAAACTGAGATATGTTGATAGAATTGTTTCTATAGCTAAGAAATTATGGTTAGCAATTCTTCCTACTTCACCTCTACCTACTGGTTATGAATAAGTGATTCATATTCATGAATGGTTGAATTTCTCTGCTTCTCCTCCTAGAAATATTTTTCCTTATCAGCAAGCTTTGGAAGAATTGATTATGAAAGCACGACGGAGATCTTTGCAATTAATAGGTCATGATTTGGATGGTATTGCTTTCACTCATACTAAAATTGAACATGAACTGTTTCTGATTCATATCAAATTGCTTTTTCTCAATATATTGGTGAGATTCAGTATTCTTTGCCTAAAGATCCTAGAATAATTATCACAAATACATTAAATCTTTCATTTTCTTCTATTTTTACTCGTTCTCCTCTTTCTGAAGCTTTAACAGTTTTCACAGATGGATCACCTACTCGTGGTGTTGTAGTTTGGATGGATGGTCAACAATGGTTTTCTAAATTCACTTCTGTTCAGACATCTGCACAACGTTCTGAGTTGGCAGCTGTTTTCTTGGCTTTGAGATTGTTTTCTGATCAACTTATTAACTTAATTGTTGATACAAAATATGTTTTTCTTGCAATGCAATCTCTTCCTTATGCTTATTGCGCAGTTTCCATTGATGCTAATCTTTTGTCTTTATTTTTATCTTTAAAACATGTTTTGGAAGAACGTGTCTTTCCTTTATATGTTGAGCACATTAGAAGCCATTTTTTTTTCAAAATTCTTTGACAGTCACAACACTTTTTTCAGATCCTGTTGCTAGTCATTCATATTTCATCAAAATGCTAAATCTTTGGCTAAACAATTTTCTGTTCCTCTTTCTCAAGCTCATGATATTGTTCGAGGATGTACTTCTTGTCAACAATTTGCTGTTCCTTTTGCCACGGGAGTAAATCCTCGAACAAAAACTAATCAAATTTGGCAAATGGATGTCACATAATTTGCTACCTTCAAACCATACACTTACTTACATGCAACCATTGATACACACTCTCATTTTTTATGGGTCACTGCTGCTAGACATGAGCGCACTTTTGATGCAATGTCTCATTGTCTTTCTGCTTTTTCTGTCATGGGACGACCAGTTCAGTTAAAAACTGACAATGGTCCCGCATATACAAGTAAAGAATTTACTTCTTTTTGTCACCAATGGAACATTCAATTAATACATGAATTCCTTACCACTCTCAAGGGCAAGCTATAATTGAGCGAGCTCATCACACATTCAAAGCTACATTGACTAAATTAATAAAAAATGAATCTGGTCCATACAATTTGCGAAAGATTCAAAATTTGATATCTATTGCTCTTTATGCATGGAATTACTTAACATTTTTAGATTCTTTTCCAGACATTCCAGTCACTCTACATTTTAATATTCAGGATCCTGTTTCACGACCTTTGGTACTCTATTGTCAACTTCCTGATCCTGCCTGGCGTGGACCTACAAAACTTATAACCTGGGGTCGTGGTTACGCTGCAATTGAGGATCTGCAAACAAAGAAAGCTGTGTGGATTCCAGGCCGATGTGTTCGTCCTTATGGAAAAAGTGACAACTCCCAGGATGCAACATCTTCCAGTCCTGCCTTGGGATCACCTTAAAATGCAACAACAATTGGAATAGTTCTTCTTACCTCACTCTACAAAAAAATTGCTTATGTATTGTTTTTTCTTTTGTTTTCTTTCTTTAGTTTCTACTACTTCTGAGACAACTCCTGCTTTTTCTCTTAGTCCTAATCTTTGGATTCGTCATGCTCAATATATGTTTTTGATTCATGGTCGCAACATAACTTTATATTATGAACCTCCTATGGCTCTTGGTCAAGTTGCTTTTATTCCTACTCTAATTAATTCTTCTGCTTTCATTGTTTCGCAACTTCAACATATTTCTCCTTCTTTGTTATTTTCTACTCCTCCACGTGAATTAAATTTAGTTAAATTGAATTATCTTTGAATTAATCAATTTACTAGAGGTTTATGTTTTTGTTGTTATGCTCATCATAATTGGTTTAATACATGGTCTGATTACCTGAAAGCTAAATGTATTTTAGATAAAGTAGGGAATTATAGTAATTGTATTCAGAAATATTGGTTATGGGGTACTGTTAATTCAACATCACAAGGTCATATTGTTATACCTGATATGTATCCTGATAATTTTTCTATTTTTAAAACTCAGGATTCTTCTAATACAAGTGGATTAACCTGTGCTGGATGGCAATTAAAATACTCTACTATGTGGTTTTTCTTTGATAAATATACAACTAATGTACACCCTCAGAACTATCAATGTGCTGAAATTGGATATTTGTCTCTACCTGTACAAATAGGTGCTCCTGATAGTTTTTCAAATCGCAGGAGACATGCAGTCATGGGATCAACATGTTCTAATGAAGTCATTATTGATACTCAGTTATCTGCATTGCCTACTTTTGGACGTGCATTAGCTGGAGCTATAACTGGAGTAATTACTTTGGGATCGTACCCAGGAATCATAGCTCAAGAAAATAGACATTCTATTCTAGGACTCACATGTCGCTTGGAGAAATCTATTAATGCTACTGCTGCAATTATTCGAGATTTGCAGAATGAAATTGAAAAACTAAATCAAGATTTGATTCAACAACGCTTTACTATAGACTATTTGTTAGCTCGTCAAAGTGGATTTTGTATCTTGGTTGGTCAACGTGCTTGTGCTGTGCATTTTCATTCACTTAATAAAACAATTGAAGATGAATTAGCTAACTTACAAGCTTCTATGAAAAACAATGTACATGAAGAATTTTCTCCTTTTGCTTGGTTAACTAAATGGTTACCTAATATTTCTTGGTTAAAACAATCATTTTTATATGGTGTACTTGTAATTGCATTACTTATAAGTTATTGTTGCTATATGCAATGTATTCCTTCATTTTTTGAAATGTTTCGCAAGCCTCCTGCACCGACTTTAAATTTAATTCAATTGCGTGCTCTTGAAAAATCTCTTTTCTCTTCATTAAAAACAAAAAGCGAGGAAATGTAGGGTTATTACAGTGTTCATCTCGATGGTTTTTGGAACTGCAGCTACACGTAATTGCAAACTTCAGCAATTCTCATCAGAGAGCAGTGTTCACAAGCATGTACAAGGACACAGGATGCAACATTGTATAGCCTGTAACATTTGCTGCTAGAATGTATAACATTTGATTCTTTCATTGTGTGTGAATACATGCATATTCCCATGAACACCAATGATGTAATTATTAACCAATTATTGTGCCTTGGAGATTTGTTAACCAATAACGAAATAACACGCAAGTAGGTGAGAACTGAGAAACTAAGAAACTATATAAATCATGTCTGATGCTCAATAGGAGTTTCCTGCGCATGCCCAAGATGGCGGCCGCATCTAGGGCTCCGTGAGAAGATGGGCTTTTGGCTGGCTTTTTAGAGGGTCCGCGGGGGTTGCAGACCATCGGCAACCCCCCGCCCAGCCAGCGGAACATATGGCCATCACGCTGGTGGGCTTGTAGCCCCCAGCGTGTCCTCCAGAGGCTCCCGCTGCTCAAAAACAGCTGAGAGGCGCTGCGAGAGATGGTGGCGGGGCAGTGAGCGGCGAGGAGATGGCGGCGAGCGAGTGGCAAGTGGCGGTGAGAGGGCATCTGGCGGCCGCTGCGAAGGTGGATGGAGCTTTGTCTGGCCGGGGAGGCGCCGGGGAGGCGCTGGAGCCGTGGGCTACACCTGTCATTGGGGCGGCCTTGCGCCGGTCTGCAGGCGCCCTAGTGGCAGGAGAGTGCCTGGAGGAGTAGAAGAACTTGGCGTGGAGGCGGTCTGGAGGTGGTTTGGAGTTGACCCTGATGGCTCCAGCGGCGTGGAGATGGCGCCGACGGCTCCAGCGGGGCCCCAGTTGCCCCAGCAGGGCTCCAGTTGCCATCGGGCTTACGGACCTATTGGGGGCTGGTGGGGGTTTTATCCTTGGGGGGCCTCCATAAGAAGGTGAATATCCGGCTTATGGAATTATCCCTCCCTCCCCCATCCCGCTTGTCCTCTGCTGGCCCTCGAACTATGTCCACTCCTCCGCTATCTGCCCGCTATTCTCCGGAGCAGTGCTTCAAACTTTGGCTTTTTCCATCATTTTCCATTATTCCGCTGGCTGGCCATACTGGAGGACAGGCCAGCTCACGGGAGGATTTGTGGAGCCGGTTCTTTTTGTCATCTACCCTGAGGGGGTGCCACACCTGCAGGATGAATCCGCCGGGCCATGGTGAGAAAGTGGCCTTGGACTTTTTAATCCCACCTGCTTTTTATGGTTGGACCACCATGAGAGGGTGGTCTGGACATTCCCTCAGTTGGACAGAACGCAGAGACTCCTAGCCGCTACCATGAGAGGGTAGTGGCGTTTTCTCCTGACTGACCTGGTCCTGCTTTCAGGATATTCTGAACTATTATTATGGACCTATGCCATGCCTTCCATTTTCTTCGCCCATATTTGCATCTTTGCCCATGTACCCTAGGTCTACGCTTCTTGCCCTGTGAGATTCCCCCCTCTCGCGGGTTTGGCCCTCTATGTTATCGAGGGCCTACCTTAATGACGGGTTTTGGGACCCCGAGTGGTGGCATGTCGCAAAACGGGGATTGAGGGTTTTTTTAAGTTCTTTTTTAAGGGGCGTTTTAGGGGGTTCTGGGGTGGGGGAGGGTGCAGGTTTGGGGGGAAACCTGGGGGGGAAAGGGACAGGCCCGGCAGTCTGTGATGCCATAGGGGGTTTAGTTTCTGGAGGTAAGAGAGCTCCTATAGAGCCCTCTGTTGAGGGTTGTGTGAGAAATACGCTGTGTGGGAGGGGCAGATATGGCGAGAGCAGGGGACCATATTGTGTGGTGGGGGTACGCACACGCTGTCTTCGAGCGATTGCTTGCCTCGGTCCCCTGAGCTACTCCTGTTCCCCGGATTGTTTAGAGTCTCAGGACCCGAGGCTCCGGCTGTTCTTATGCAATGCGAGGTCCGTTGTAAATAAGGCCCCCCTCATATGTGACCTTCTTCAAGAGGGGAGTGCGGACCTGGCCGGTATTACCGAGACCTGGTTGGGCCACGAGGGGCAGGGGTTCCCCTCGTGGAGATGTGCCCACCAGGTTTCCTTGCATTCCACCAGCCAAGAGCCCAGGGCAGGGGTGGGGGAGTAGCGGTCATTATTAAGGAAGGTCTGGGTCCGAGGGAGGCCACTGTACCTCAGATAGCCGGGTGTGAGTCCGTCTTTGTGAGGTGGGGTCCTGGTGGGCAGATGGGTCTGTTAGTCACGTACCTGGCTCCCTGCCACATGGCAACGACCCTGCCCGAGCTTCTCAATGTTATAGCCGAGGTGGCGGTTGATACCCCCAGGCTTATGGTCATGGGGGATTTCAACCTGCTATCTATCAGTGAAACATCTGAGATGGCTCGGGAGTTCATGGCTTCCATGACGGCCATGGACCTGACCCAGGTAATTCAGGGCCCGACTCCCATTGGTGGACACACCCTGGATCTAGTTTTCGTCTCTGGTCAGTGGTTGAGTGGTCTTGATATTGGGGATATAGGAGTGGAACCCTTGTCATGGACTGACCACTCCTCCTTTGACTCGACTCGCTGAACCTCACCGCAGGGAGGCGGAACCACCTAGTCGGTTGAGGGAGCTGAGGGAGATGAGGCACCGGAAAAGACGCCTAGAGAGCGGTTGGAGGGCCAGTCGCTCTGAATCTGACTTGACACTAGTAAGAGCTCATATTAAGACTTACATAGTGGCGATAAAAGCAGCGAAATCTAATTATTTCGCCGCTCTTATCGCGTCATCAGATAATCGCCCAGCCGCCCTGTTTAGGGTGACCCGCTCCCTCCTCCATCTGGGAGCGCGGGAGGAACCCTTGCAGGGACGTGCTGAGGATTTTGTTCAATATCTGGATGATAAAATAACTCAGATTCGGGATGATTTGGCCGCTGACTGGGTTAGTTCAGGCGAGGTGACTGAGCCCGGTCTTAAGAGTGTTATCTGGGCTGAGTTCGATCCTGTGGCTCCCGAGGACGTGGACAGGATTCTGGGAAGACTGAACGCAACCACATGTTTATTGGACCCGTGTCCAATGGTTGGTGCTGGCCTCCTAGGAGGTTACACGAGGCTGGCTCCAGGAGATTATAAACGCTTCTTTGAGTGAGGGTGCCCTACCGACCGCCTTGAAGGAGGCGGTGGTGAGGCCCCTCCTCAAGAAGCCCTCCCTGGACCCAGCTGTTTTAGCAAATTATCGTCCAGTCTCCAACCTTCCCTTTCTAGCGAAGGTTGTTGAGAGTGTGGTGGCGTGGCAGCTCCCCCGGTACCTGGATGAAGCTGTCTATTTAGACCCGCTCCAGTCCGGCTTCAGGTCTGGATACAGCACTGAAACGGCACTGGTCGCGTTGGTGGATGATCTCTGGAGGGCCCGGGGTAGGGGGTACTCCTCTATCCTGGTGTTGTTAGACCTCTCAGCGGCTTTTGATACCGTCGACCATGGTATCATGTTGCGCCGGTTGGAGGGATTGGGGGTGGGGGGGCACCGTTTTACGGTGGTTCTTCTCCTACCTCTCTGACCGGTTGCAATCTGTGTTGACAGGGGGGCAGCGGTCGACCCCGAGGCGCCTAGTGTGTGGGGTGCCACAAGGGTCAGTCCTCTCGCCCCTTCTGTTCAACATTTATGTAAAGCCGCTGGGTGAGATCATCCGTGGTTTTGGGGTGGAATTCCATCAGTACGCTGATGATACTCAGCTGTACATCTCCACCCCAGACCACCCCAACGATGCCGTGGAAGTGATGTCCCAGTGCCTTGAAGCTGTACGGGTCTGGATGGGGAGAAACAGGCTTCGACTCAACCCCTCCAAGACCGAGTGGCTGTGGCTGCCGGCGTCCCGATATAGCCAACTGACTCCATCGTTGGTTATTGGGGGCGAATCACTGGCCCCCATGGAAAGGGTGCGCAACTTGGGCGTCCTCCTGGACCCACGGCTGTCTTTAGAGGATCATACGACAGCTGTGGCCAGGGGGGCTTTCTATCAGGTCCGCCTGATACGCCAGTTGCGGCCCTTTCTAGATCGGGACTCCCTACGCACAGTCACTCAGGCGCTCGTTACGTCTCGCTTGGACTACTGCAATAGTCTCTACATGGGGCTCCCCTTGGGATGCACCCGGAGGCTCCAACTAGTACAGAATGCGGCAGCGCGGGGGATTATGGGAGCGTCAGGGCGCTCCCACGTGACACCTCTCCTGCGTGAGCTGCATTGGTTGCCGGTGGACTTCCAGGTGCATTTCAAGGTGTTGGTAATCACCTTTAAAGCGCTCCATGGCTTAGGACCAGTGTACTTACGGGACCGCCTTCTGCCACCAATTGCCTCCCACTGGCCGGTTCACTCCCACAGAGAGGGCCTCCTCAGGGTGCCGTCAGCCAGACAATGCCGGCTGGCGACCCCCAGGGGGAGAGCCTTCTCTGTGGGAGCCCCCACCCTCTGGAACGATCTTCCTCCAGAACTGAGAACGATTGCCGACCTCCGGACTTTTCGTTGGGCTTTGAAAACTTATCTTTTCCAACTTGCCGGACTTGCCTGATCCCTTCTATTTTTAAATTTTTTTAGAGTTTGATTGACCTATTTTAATATTTATCTGTTTTAAATTTTTCAGCCAAATTTATATTTGTTTTTAGTATGATTTTAACTTTTATGTATTGGTTTTTTAGTCGGCTGTTCACCGCCCTGAGTCCGTAAGGAGAAGGGCGGTATATAAGTCTAATTAATAATAATAATAAAGTGCTGTTGATTCTGCCATCTGGGAATCTGTTCCTTTATTTCATCTTCAGCCTCCGGGACACTAATACTACAAGATGGGAGTACCAGACCATTTTATTTGTCTCTTGAGAAACCAATATGTGGGTCAAGGAGCAACAGTGAGAACTGGACACGGAACCACTGATTGGTTCAAAATTGGCAAAGGAGTCCAGCAAGGCTGTATACTGTCGCCCGGCCTATTTAACTTATATGCAGAGCACATCATGAGAGAGGCAGGGCTAGATGAATCAAAAGTTGGAATAATAGATATCATTAAAAAAATAGAATATTACACAAAATTATACATAGGAGACCTAATACAAGGTATAGATATAGATAGATACTTTTTTTAAAAAAAAATATTGATTATTTAAAACAGTACAACAAAACAAATAAACCAAAAAAATGATCGCGACAAACTTTATAAAGTATTTACAACGTTTAAACTTCAGACGAATATAACATACAATAATTCGAATTATCTTTGACCATTTGAGAATTTATGATTAAACCAAATATACCATTTGTCCCAGCATTGAAAGTAAGCGGAATCCTTTTGGTCTCTCAGTGCTTTAGTTAATCTGTCAGCTTCCGCATACCCCATGATTTTCTCTAAAACAATATCTTCCGCTGGCAGATCTTTCCCCTTCCAAAACTGAGCTAAACAGATTCTTGCTGAGGTGATAATGAATATGCAGAGACACCATATATTTGTGCCAACATTATCTGGCCTGATATTCAGTAAGTAATGTTCTGCTTTCAAGGTTAGTTTGTATCCTGTAATTTCCAGAATTCACGTCTGTATAATTTTCCAGAATTCAGATATCTTAGGGCAGGTCCACCACATATGAAAGTAGCTGCCGAACTCCCCACACCTCCAGTAATTTGGGGAGAGATTTGGATACATTTTGGCGAGGCGAGCAGGAGGGAGATGCCATCTATATAACATCTTATATACATTTTCTTTATACGAGGTTGCCCACAAAAGTTTAATGTGTTTAAGCCAAATTTCTTCCCATTTAACCAAATCGATTGAGTAGCCAATATTTCTCCGCCAGGCAATCATTGAATCTTTAATTATTTCATCTCCTATCCAGTATTCGATCAAAAATGTATATATTCTTGATAGCAATTTGTCTTCCTTCCCTAAAATAATATTGTCCAAGTCGTGCTTATTCAAGTTAATGCCCTCCTGATTATCTTTTTTATATTTGGAGGAGATTTGGGCATAAGCCCACCAGTCCAATTGCCTTCCTTGCAATTCCAACTCTTTTCTAGTTTTCAGGCAGCCTTGGGGGTCCAGCAGTTCCCGGTAGGGGAGGTGGTTTTCATTGTTGTATAGGGGCCTATACGTAATGATCTTACAAAATAAGATTCTAAGTGGTTCTACCATTTCGAACTGCAAGTTCTTATAATAAACAGCTGTCAATCCATCTGTTCCTAGTGTCTTACCTAATTTTAACTGTTTAATTGCTGCAATAATCTCTTCAGAAGTTATTGGTTGGTTCAAACCTTCCCTTCCTTCTAGAGTTAATTCAGGAGTATTATCCTCCTTTAAGTATCTATCTATATCGGGTTTCCGGTTCTGGTCATCGTGCTAGCAAGATGGACTTGGAGTTAGCTCCTGTCATGAACTTGCCAACTTCCTAGCCTGAGCGGCTTTGCTTTGCCGCCGCCGGCCCCGGAGAGGCGGCCGCAAGCAGAGAGGAGCTAGGAGCGTGTCAGGAATGGCAATCCGGCACGCGAAAGCGAATCTCTCCTGTCTCAGGCTGAGAAGGCAGCGCCTGTAATGGTGGCTCTGCAGCGATGACTGCCCACATGGAAGGGAAACCTGATCGTGACCGACAAGGTGCCCTACACCTTTAATTAAATAAGAGCTAATGGAGATGGTGTTTTGACTCCTCTGAGAGCCCCACTGGATATGCTGAGGTGGTGAGATCTATGAAAAGTGCCCTGTGTGTGGTTGGAGCAAAGACGGGATAGCGGCTACATGTGTCCCACTCCTTACTTGTGGAGCTGATTTTGAACTGTGCTGGCTGAATGGAACATTTGGAAAGGATCGAGTTGTGAGCTGTATCTGGTGGAGGGTGTGATTGATTTTGGGTTGGTCTCCTGCTCCCTTCTCATATTTTTTATAGAGGATTTGGGAGGACTTGTGACTGAACAAACAGCTATACTTCTTGCTAGAAATCTATTACCTTTCCCCACCCCCTTTTTCTCTCAACGTGTTTATTAAAGAGTGTGTGTGCAGAATAGTGATATACCACCATCTAGTGGAGATCTTTATTATAACCTGTGTATAGCAACTCCTGGCAGAGAAGAATTTTGCCGTGTAATATTTTTTGGATTTCTTTTTCTTTTTTTTTTCTCCTTACTTTTCTTTCCTCTCTGAGCTATGTATTGAACATTACCTCTACTACTGATTAGACTGCTCATCTGATTAATTTAAATTCTGTCTACCCTTGATTACCCCCCTTTTTTGGAATTGATCGGATAAAATCTTTTCAATCAAAATGTCAACGGCAACCTCAGTGGTAACCACAAAAACTGGGAAAAAAGTCTTGACATTCCCTATGGTCACTACCACGGCTACACCCATCTTTTCGCCTTCGTCTGCCAGGTCACTGGATGATATGGTTGCTGCTGGGAAACCACCATCGTTATCAAGCTTACAGAACATGCTGCAGGCAATGCACGAAGTGATGACCAAAAATCAAGTTATTTCTAAAAATTTAGAGGACTTAACATCAGATATTAAAGGGGAGCTGGGAGCCGTTAGAAATGATATCAAAATGTTGAATGAGAGCTTGGAAGGTGTTCAGGGGGTGTTGACGCAACAGGAGAGTAAAATACAAGACATTGAAAGGAGGATGGGACGATGTGAGGAAAGATAAGATGGAGAGGAAAGAGAACAAATAGCGGTGAACAGAGTCCGTGAAGAGGAAATTATTTTTCTGGAAATGGAACGGTCATCTTTCTATCTGAGGATTCAAAATGTGGTGGAAGAAAGGGGGGAGCCGTTAAGAGATATAGTAGCAGAAATATTGGCTGGGACTTTGGAGATCACAAAGGAAGAGGTTTTGAGGGATATAGATCAGTAAGACACCAAATAAATTTATTAGATCAACAAGATTTGGAGAAAAAAATGAGGTGGATGAAACAAAGACAATTTGAATACGCAAATAAACAAGGGAGGTGGTTTACATATCGATTAAATAAAGAAAAGGAAAAGAATAGAATCCATAATCTGAAAGATGGGGATGGCAATTGGATTACAGGGGAAGAAGGGAAGAAAATAATAGCACAGGAGTTCTTTACTAACCTATATTGTAAGGAAGACAAATTAGAGCAGGAAATAATGAAATATCTTGAGGAATCTGACCTACCCAAAATACCAGCTATATCTAAGGAAATATTGGATGGGGAAATTACGGAAGAGGAAATTGAAAGGATTATGGTAAAACAAAAGATAGGGAAAACCCCTGGTATGGACGGTCTTCCGATCGTATATTATAAGGCACTTTGGGAGGTTCTTGGTACACACATGACTGAGTTATTTAATGGGGTGATTCGGGAGGGACAGACCCCCAAATCTTGGTCAGAAGCATTAATAATTCTCTTGCCAAAGGATGATAGTGACCTGTCCCAAATTCAGAATTATAGGCCCATTTTGCTTCTTAATGCAGACTACAAATTATTCGCAGCAGTTCTAGCAGAGAGACTGAAGGGTATCCTTAATCTATTTATCCATGAAGACCAAAATGGCTTCCTGCCAGGCCGACAGATTAGAGATAATGTAAGAATAGTTATGAATGTCATGGAATACTATGAAACTCATATTGACAAACAAATGGCCTTGATCTTTATGGACGCACACAAAGCCTTCAATCGAGTGAGCTGGAGCTTTCTAACAAGCTTACTACAACATATGCAATTTGGAGAAAGATTCATTCGAGCAATTCGCACTATTTATTCGAAACAGACTGCTAAAATATCAATCAATGGGGATGTTTCTGGCCAAATTGTTATTGAGAAAGGGACTAGACAAGGATGCCCACTTTCTCCACTGCTCTTCATTTTGTCATTAGAACCACTATTAAGGGAAATCAAACGTAATAAGGGAATAAAAGGTCTCTGTATTCAAAAACAACATTATAAGGTACAAGCCTATGCGGATGACTTAGTATTTATATTAGAAAATCCTCTGGTATCGGGTCCGTGTCTAAGTCATCCTCCAGGAAATAGAAAGTCATCCTCCAGGAAGTAGAAAGATATGGTAAGGTGGCGGGATTAAAAGTAAATAGGGAAAAAACCAAAATTATTACCAAAAATTTGCCATTAACACATAGGAAAGAATTAGAAATGAATCTGGGGTTTCAAATTGTCAACAAACTAAAATATTTGGGTATTATTTTATCAGCTAAATGTTCTACAATTAAAGAAGACAACTACTTGAAGTTACTCCAGAAAACAGGACAAAATTTAGAGAAGTGGAAGAATATGCAGATATCTTTTCTAGGTACGATAGCAATTATAAAAACATATGTACTCCCAAAATGGATATATCTCATTTACACCGCACCAGCTAGATTGGAAAATAAGTTTTTCCAAAAGTTAAACCAACATGTTTCAAAATTTATTTGGCAAAATAAAAAACCTAGGATTAAACTTAAAATGCTTCAAGAGTTGAAAGAAAGAGGGGGATTTGGTGTTCCAAAATGGGAATACTATTACCAGGCTGCAAATCTAGTTTGGATTAGGGAATGGATATTGTTGCATAGAAGGAGACTGCTCACTTTGGAAGGTGAGGGATTACACCAAGGCTGGCATCACTTCCTTTGGCAGAATAAAATATCAAAATACAGGAGTTTTGCAGGGCACTATGTAAGGAACATATTAATCAATTCCTGGAGGAAAATTAAGTCTAAATTCTACTCTGCTACTCCTCTGTGATTGGTCCCACTTGAGGCCATTACATATAGGCCCCTATACAACAATGAAAACCACCTCCCCTACCGGGAACTGCTGGACCCCCAAGGCTGCCTGAAAACTAGAAAAGAGTTGGAATTGCAAGGAAGGCAATTGGACTGGTGGGCTTATGCCCAAATCTCCTCCAAATATAAAAAAGATAATCAGGAGGGCATTAACTTGAATAAGCACGACTTGGACAATATTATTTTAGGGAAGGAAGACAAATTGCTATCAAGAATATATACATTTTTGATCGAATACTGGATAGGAGATGAAATAATTAAAGATTCAATGATTGCCTGGCGGAGAAATATTGGCTACTCAATCGATTTGGTTAAATGGGAAGAAATTTGGCTTAAACACATTAAACTTTTGTGGGCAACCTCGTATAAAGAAAATGTATATAAGATGTTATATAGATGGCATCTCCCTCCTGTTCGCCTCGCCAAAATGTATCCAAATCTCTCCCCAAATTACTGGAGGTGTGGGGAGTTCGGCAGCTACTTTCATATGTGGTGGACCTGCCCTAAGATATCTGAATTCTGGAAAATTATACAGACGTGAATTCTGGAAATTACAGGATACAAACTAACCTTGAAAGCAGAACATTACTTACTGAATATCAGGCCAGATAATGTAGGCACAAATATATGGTGTCTCTGCATATTCATTATCACCTCAGCAAGAATCTGTTTAGCCCAGTTTTGGAAGGGGAAAGATCTGCCAGCGGAAGATATTGTTTTAGAGAAAATTATGGAGTATGCGGAAGCTGACAGATTAACTAAAGCACTGAGAGACCAAAAGGATTCCGCTTACTTTCAATGCTGGGACAAATGGTATATTTGGTTTAATCATAAATTCTCAAATGGTCAAAGATAATTCGAATTATTGTATGTTATATTCGTCTGAAGTTTAAACGTTGTAAATACTTTGTAAAGTTTCTGTTGCGATCATTTTTTTGGTTTATTTGTTTTGTTGTACTGTTTTAAATAATCAATAAAAAATTTTAAAAAAAGAGACAAGACTGTTAGACTCGGGGTCTGTTAAGGAGAGAAACTTCTCATTCTTCTGGCAGGGAAAACCATCAAATGAGTCTAGGGAAGAGTCTAGGGATTAGCTTCATGGTCAGAAACACCCTACTAGGATCCATTACTCCACCTGCTGCAGAAAGTGAAAGAATTCTGTCCTTGCAGTTCCACTCATCAGCAGGGCCGGTTACTCTTATTAGCGCATATGCTCCGACATTATCATCTTCAGTAGAATCCAAAGACAAATTATACGATGATCTGGCTGCTACTATCAAGAAAATCCCTGAAAAAGAGCCACTGTTTATCCTTGGCCTTAATGCCAGAGTTGGAGCTGATTATAGTTCTTGGCCCACTTGTTTAGGTCAGTTTGCCATCGGGAAGATGAAGGAAAATGGTCAATGCCTGCAGGAGTTTTGCTGCTACTATGGTTTTTGCGTTAGCAATACATACTTTAAAACAAAGCCTCAACAGAGTCTCTTGGAAACATCCAAGATTGAAGCATTGGCACCAGCTCGACTTGATTCTTACCAGGTGCTCCAACCTCCCCAAGCTGCGTATTAATCATACGCAGCTATCAGGGTGCTGATTGCAATACAGACCATTCCTTGGTGTGCAGCAGAATAAAACTACAAACAAAGAGATTGCATCACTCAAAGAAGGAAGGAAGATCACAAACTGACATTAACAACATCCGACAAAAAAATGCTTTTAGAAGTTAAAAAAAAAATCCTCTGATGATTGTGTGGCTCAGCTGGGATCATCAGAGGCTTTTCAAAGCATTTTTTTCTGCAACCTCTTGGCCAAAGAGGTGGTTAAAAAATGCTTTGAAAACTCTCTGATGATCCCAGCTGAGTTGCCTGATCGGCAGAGGCTTTTCAGAGTATTAGCAAAAATGCTTTGAAAAGTTAAAAAAAAAAAAAATTGGCCATGCCTACCCAGTCACATTACCCCACCACCACCAAGCCACGCCCGCAGAACCGGTAGTAACAAATTTTACATTTCACCCCTGCATCACACTGTACAAGAACAAAGGTGACAGGGGTGACTTTAACAACTACCGCGGCATCTCTCTTCTTAGTGTTATAGGGAAGCTGCTTGCCTGTGTCGTACTGAAGAGGCTCCAGGTGCTTGCAGAGAGAGTCTATCCAGAATCGCAGTGTGGAATTCGAGCCAACAGGTCCACTACTGACATGGTATTTTCCCTTAGACAGTTGCAGGAGAAATGCAAGGAACAAAGACAGCCACTTTTCGTAGCCTTCATAAATCTTATGAAGGCTTTTGACTTGGTTAGCAGGGATGGCCTTTATAAAATTCTCCCCAAGATTGGATGTCCACCAGCTCCTCCTAATGAAGGGCACTGTAGTTTTTGATGGCTTAACTTCAGATTCCTTTGATATTCAAAGTGGAGTGAAGCAGGATTGTGTCCTCGTGCCAACCTTATTTGGGGTCTTTTTTGCTGTCCTGCTGAAACATGCTTTTGGAACTGCAACAGAGGGTATTTACCTGTGGACCAGATCAGACGGAAAACTCTTTCTAGATTGAGAGCAAAGTCTAAAATCCAGCTGAAATGCTTACGGGATTTCCTCTTTGCTGACGATGCTGCCATCATTGCTCATTCTGCTGCAGACCTTCAACAACTTATGGACAGTTTTAGCAAGGCCTGCCAAGATTTTGGACTAACAATCAGCCTGAAAAAAACACAAGTGGGGTCATGGGTCAGGACGTGAATTCACCTCCCTGTATTACAATCTCTGCACAAGAACTGGAGGTCGTTCATGACTTTGTGTACCTCGGCTCAACTATCTCTGGCACTTTAGATACTGAGCTGAATAAACTTATTGGCAAAGCGGCCACCACATTTTCCAGACTTACAGTATAGTTTAATAAGAAGCTGACAGAACATACAAAGATCCAGGTCTATACAGCCTGCGTCCTGACCACACTCTTGTACTGCAGTGAGTCTTGGATCCTTTATGCATGGCAGGAGAGAAAGTTGAACACTTTTCATATGCGCTGTCTCTGACGTATTCCTTGCATCACCTGGCAGGACAAAGTTCCAAATAGCGCAGTCTTGGAACGTGCTGGAATTTCTAGCATGTATACACTATTGAAACAGCGATGTTTACGCTGGCTTGGGCATGTCGTGAGAATGGCTGATGGTCGGATTCCAAAAGATCTCCTGTATGGAGAATTAGTGCAGGGAAAGCGCCTCAGAGGGAGACCACAGCTGCGATATAAGGATATCTGCAAGAGGGACCTAAAGGCCCTGGGAATGGACATTAACAACTGGGAAACCTTGACCTCCTATCATTCAGCTTGGAGGCTAAAGACGCAGCATGGCCTTCTCCAATTCGAAGAGACACTTGTTCGGCAGGCTGAGGTAAAGAGGCAGTCCCGGGAACCAGTGAAACCTGGGAGCTGGGCAGGGGACAGAATGTATCTGGCCTCAGTACGGAAGGAATTGCGACTCTCAAATTGGCCTTTTTAGTCACACTAGATGCCGTTTTAGGACCTCTTTCCAGAGCACAATATCATAGTCTTTTGAGACTGAAGGTTGCCAATGTAACCATGGAATAAAGTCACTGGGATTATTATGGATGGCGCACTTGCCATGGCTGGCACGCGAAGTGAATTATCAATCCTAGTCTGTAAGAAAGTCAGCGAAAAAGGAGGCAATGGTATAGAACAGTGGTTCCCAAACTTTTTCAGCCCACCGCCGCCTTGGTATTACAAACTCATCCTCAGTGCCCGCCACCCAAGGTTCTACTTACCTTTACTACCGGTTTGCAGCGGGGCCACGCATGCATGCTCACTTCGCTCATGCATGCACACGCTTTTCTGCACATGCGCAGAAGCGCTTTGGTGATGTTGGGGTCAGTGGGCAGGGCCTCCTGCTGATTTTACTACCGGTTCTATACAACTGATGAGAACCGGGGCAACCCACCATTGCCCCCATCCCCACACCCTATAAATAACATTGTTTGGAATAGCGCATGACCCACAAAGGAAGATAGTAACAATAAAATACACGGAATACAGCCATTTTTGGCCTCCTGAAACCTTGCTCCGCATGTCCCATTTTTGTGAAAAACGGGCCCGTTTTTTGCAAAAACAGGGTGCGCAGAGCCTTTGGGAGGCCTGCAGGCTGCTCCAATACAAATCTATCCCTGTAACAAAAATAGCTAACACTATTAGTTAACACTAAAGAAATCCCCTGAATCAACCAATCTAGAGCAGTGATTCTAAGCTCGGGGTTCTTTTTGAATTTGCTGACCACCAGCAAGTGGGAGAAAGCAATTTCACAGAGGAGGGGATGGAGAGGGCTGTGGGATGAATTCACACCCCTTCCCAGACCCCCTTGGGAGCAACCTGCAGTCCTCCCCTGCCTCCTCAGGCGGTGCAGCTAGTGGGGTGGGGGGATGCTTTTCAAGAAGTCACAAGGAGGGCTGAGAGCTGGTTTCTGTCCCACAAGTTAAGATTTGGCCCAGAACCAACCCCAACATGAAGGTCTTTTATTTGATCTTGTATTCCTTGTCTTTAACAGGTAATAGCATAAACAGCATTTTTAACAGGTAATAAATAAAATTTCTGATGATGTCAAAATAGCTCATAACTCACCTTTCTAGACAGCTATTATCATGTCTAAAAGCAAGATACTCTTCTCCATCTTTTGTCTGGAGTACCATTTAATCCAGAGCCTTTTAGTTCCAGAAGTCCAAGTTTAAAGTATGGACTTCTGGAATTAAAGCTCCATTTTTTAGCTAAAACTTAATTCACACCTGTTAATTTTGCTTGAGCAGCGTGAACAATTGACAGTGTGATCCTCCAAAGGTCTGAAAAATATATCATTGACTTTTCTTTGGCATTTAAACTAGATAACCAATGTGAAAAAATGCATTAAGGAAGGACTGGAAAGCCAATTCATACTGAACCGTATTGGGTTTTCCGTTGTTATTTGAATAAAATAAAAAGAAATCAAATAGTGGTACCTAGTATGGAAAAAAGAGATGAAATAATGGGTCATTCTCAACACTTGAATTCTCTACACTCTAAATATCTAGAAATTATTATGGTTAAGTGAGTTTTGCCCCATTTTACGATTTTTCTTGCCATAGTTCAAATCAAAGTTCAAATCAAAGATTTGATAGTTCAAAGCAGAGATTTGATAGTTCAAATCAAAGATTTCTGAGACCAATGTTGAATACTTAAATTTCAGTAGTGACCAATCCCAGTCTTAAAATGAGTTTAGAATCAGTGGGAGTCAATGAACTAACTAGCTGCTGATAATGAGTCCAGACCTGCCTTTCTTTTTCTTCTGTCCAAGTTTTGCAAGTACTTTTTCCAGGTATATGTCTTATTCCAAAGTATACAAACCATTATTGTTTGTATTGTTTGAACCAAAAAATGGGTCTTCCAAGCAATTTTAAAGGACACTGTCAGAATGGCTCTGCTCTCAGCCCCCCTTGTGGCTCCTTGAAAAGCACCCTCCCCCCACATATGTAAATGTAAATAATAAGCTTAAAAATCCTAGCCTTTTAAAACTGAAAATATGGAGAATTGGGAGGATGAATATGAGACACTAAGGGAGATGTTTCAAAAAGTAAGAGAGGCATTTAAGGTAAATAAAAGAAGCAGAGAATTGGTTAGCTTGCAAAAGAAAGAAAGAAAGAAAGAAAGAAAGAAAGAAAGAAAGAAAGAAAGAAAGAAAGAAAGAAAGAAAGAAAGAAAGAAAGAAAGAGAAAGAAAGAAAGAAAGAAAGAAAGAAAGAAAGAAAGAAAAGAAAAGATGAATGAGAAGCAAGAGAAACAAGGAGCTAATACTGAAAAGGAAATAATTGGAAAAAAAGCTAAAGATGATTATACCGGGTTCAATAGAAAAAATGGAATAAGATGAAATATACTGCTAATAATTAAAAAGATGAGGGGAAATTTTGAGAAATATACTTGATAAATGAAAGAAAGACCGGGGTTGCCTGGACTCCATAGTGGAAAATATAAAATTGAAAATGAATACAGCAATAGAGTGGGATGAAGAAGAGAGGAGATGGTGTTATAGAAGAAAGGATATAAGAGACATCCCTTTGGGTCAGCCAGAGCCAGCTTATTGCGCAATAGGTTCAGAGAGGTATGCGTACCTAAAACTTTGAACAACTTATGATTCTGAGACCACAGTTTTATACATTTTCAAAAAAAAATCCATTGACAGTTGCAAAACAAAATGGCAGCTCGGCGCTGAAACTCTGAGGCTAAGAGGGAGATGTTTTGGCATTTTCAAGAGTGTGGGGGTCAATTAACCATCCAGAGACCCCCCTCCCAGCAAGCTGAGGTAATTTCGGCTCAATAGAGCCGTGGATGGAGCCCAAGGGCAAAAGCCGAGCCGAGCCTGAATATCAGCTGTTCATCTGAGATAAGGATGAGGGCGGTGTGGTGGTTGTCTAAATTAAGGCCTGACTGTCACGTTCAAGGTGGCTGGAGCCCAATGAAAAAACACATGTATCAGCTGTTCATTGGAGCTGGGGCTGAGGGCAGCCCCAAGATCATCAATAACATAGCCAAGCTATCACGATTGGGGTGGCTGACGAAATGGCTGGAAATACGATGGCAGCAGCGATGCACTGGAGATAGTGCTGACAGGGATACCAGGGCTGATGGGCGTTGCAGGTGGCAACATGACAGCAAAGATGGCTACGGCAAGGGGGTTATCACAATGGCGAGGATAATGGCACTAATTGACAGCGACTGCGATGGCAACACCAAGAGGCTGCAAGAAAGCCCTCGTTATTAGCAGAGAAGAAGGCAATGCTACAAAGGCTACAAATGGTAGGATCCCTTCAACCTCTAGGGATCTGGACACTCCCCTTTCTGAAAAACTGGGGCTTATTCAACTAATGAACTAAATAGCCTGAGCAAGGTGGTGGGATAGGGACCTGGAATTACAATCTGGGGATGATGACTTCTCTCCCCCCTCAACTATCCCTCTCCCCTTTATTAGATCTAGTTCTATTACGACCACTCTGCTTTACCTTGCAATCTTAGACCGATCTGCAGCTTCATTTAACCACCTATCCCCCATGATTATCCTGTATATTCAATCCTAGGTACTTGTCCAGTGGCTCCACCTTATTATTATTTCTAATCTAATCCTTGGCCAGCTGATATCAGGACTGGAGGAGATACATACATTGAGAGTCTTGGATTATGGAGAGATAGACCACCTTCTCTTTGTCAATATGACACTGATTTAGTCACTGTGAGAGGCGACCCTTTGAGACCTCTACCCACCTCCTTTGGATGGTCTTACTACAATCACAAGACTTCCCATCATCGTGAGAGGATGATGTTGTTCCCGATGTATTGACATTTGTAACATACTGGTCTTCCTTTAACATCTATTCCCTCCCTATTTATATTACCTGTCTTAACCATCACTTACACTCTTAGAAGAAAATGGTCCTTCATCTCCTTCAACTCGCCCCTAACTTCGATGTATTCAACTGCGGAGCTCCTTACACTGCGAGATTCCCCCCTCTCGCATGTATGGCCTTCACAATTATCGAGGGCCGCCCTTGAGGACGGGTTTTGGGACCCTGAGAGGTGGTTTGCAAAAAACCGACGGCTTTGAGGTTTTTTTAGATAAATTTTTAAATTCTAATTTAAGGGGTCTTGGGAGGGATTGTAGGAACGGATCTGGGGGGATACATAAATCCACTGAATGGGATAATGGATCTGATGACCACGGTGGGGAGGACGGGGACAGAGATCTGACTAGGATGCAGGGGGATGAAACAATGGGCATTAGTATAGTAAGTGGGAGGGGCAGATATGACGGCAGCAGGGGGCCATATTATGTCTCACGAGTGCGCACTCGATGTTTACGTGCGATTGCACACTCCGACCCCCAATGCATCACTCGTTTCCCGGGTTGTTCAGAGCCTCAGTCCCTGAGTCTATGGCTGATGTTGTGTAATGCCAGGTCAGTGGTAAATAAGGCTCCCCTCATTCACGATCTTATTGCGGAGAGTGGTACTGACCTGGCAGGGATCACAGAGACCTGGCTAGGCCAAGAGGGAGGAGTTCCCCTTGTGGAAATGTGCCCACCAGGTTTCCATGCATTTCATCAGCCAAGGCCTCAGGGAAGGGGTGGGGGAGTTGCAGCAATTATTAGAGAAAGTCTTTGCCCGAGGGAGGCCACTGTTCCTCAGATAGCTGGATATGAGTCCCTCCTTGTGAAGTGGGGTCGGGGGATACAGATGGGCCTACTGATTACGTACCTGGCTCCCTGCCACGTAACAGCGGCCCTGCCTGAGCTGCTCGATGTTATAGCCGGGGTGGCTGTGGAAACCCCCAGACTTATTGTTATGGGGGATTTTAACCTTCCATCTGCTGGTGAAATGTCGGAATCAGCTTGGGAGTTCATGGCTTCCATGGCGGCCATGGACCTGACCCAGGTAGTTAAAGGCCCCACCCACTTGGGAAATCACACTCTGGACTTGATTTTTGTCTCGGACCAGTGGCTGAATGATCTTAAATTAGGGGATATAGACATCAAGCCCTTTTCATGGTCTGATCATTCTCTCCTTCACATGGACTTTCAAGTCACTTCTACCCACTGCAGGGAGACGGAACCAACCAAATGGCGTCCCAGGCGCCTGATGGACCCCGAGAGGTTCCTGACGGAGCTTGCACCATTTCCTGAGATTCTGGCTCACGACTCGACTGAGGACTAGTGGTCGCCTGGGACAGGGTGGCTACTGGGGCCTTGGACCGCGTCGTGCCATTGCGGCCTCTGACCTGATGCCGATCTCAACTAGCTCCTTGGTTTTCTGAGAAGCTGAGAGAGATGAAGCATCGGAAAAGACGCCTGGAGAGCAATTGGAGGACAAGCCGATCTGAATCTGATCGAACACAGGTGAGATCCTATATTAAGTCCTACCTAGTGGCGATAAAAGTGGCGAAGTCTAACAACTTCTCCGCTCTTATTGCATCTGCAGAGAACCGCCCAGCCGCACTGTTTAGGGTGACCCGCTCCCTACTTCAGGTGGGGACGCAGGAAGATCCTTTACAGGGACAAGCTGAGGATTTTGTGCAATTCTTGCATGATAAAGTTGCTCAGATTCGGGATGGCCTGGACTCCGATTGGGTAGATCCAGGGGAGGAGACAGGGGTAGGTCTTGAGAGCGTTATCTGGGAGGAGTTTGACTCTGTAGCTCCTGAGGACGTGGACAGGATTCTGGGAAAGCTTAACGCTGCCACATGTTTATTGGACCCGTGTCCCTCCTGGTTGGTACTGGCCTCCCGGGAGGTTACACGAGGCTGGCTCCAGGGAATTATACATGCTTCTCTGAGTGAGGGTTTCTTTCCTGTCGCCTTGAAAGAGGCGGTTGTGAAGCCTCTCCTCAAGAGGCCTTCCCTGGATCTGGCTTTATCATCAAACTATCGTCCAGTCTCCAATCTTCGCTTCGTTGCGAAGGTTGTTGGGAGTGTGGTGGCGCGGCAACTACCCCGATACCTGGATGAAGATGTCTATCTGGATCCGTTCCAGTCAGGCTTCAGGTCGCGATACAGCACAGAAACGGCATTGGTCGCGTTGGTTGATGCTCTCTGGAGGGCCCGGGACAGAGGTTGCTCCTCTATCCTGGTCCTATTAGATCTCTCAGCAGCTTTTGATACCATCGACCATGGTATCCTACTGCACCAGCTGGAGAGGTTAGGAATAGGAGGCACCGTGCTTCGGTGGTTCTCCTCCTTTCTCTCTGACCGTTCGCAGTTTGTGTTGGCAGGGGGACAGAGGTCGACCTCGAGGCACCTTATTTGTGGGGTGCCGCAAGGGTCGGTCCTCTCACCCCTTCTGTTCAACATTTATGTAAAACCGCTAGGCGAGATCATCCGTGGTTTCGGGGTGAATGTTCATCAGTATGCTGATGACATTCAGGTACACATCTCCACTCCAGACCACCCCAACGATGCCCTTACTGTGATGTCCCGTTGCCTGGAGGCGGTACAGATCTGGATGGGGAGAAACAAACTCAGACTCAACCCCTCCAAGACTGAGTGGCTGTGGCTTCCAGCATCTCGGTATAGTCAGCTGGTACCATCACGGACAATTGGGGATGAGACCTTGCTCCCCACAGAGAGGGCCCGCAATTTGGGTGTCCTCCTGGACTCACGGCTATCTTTAGAAGACCATTTGACGGCCGTGGCCAGGGGGGCCTTTTATCAGGTTCGCCTGATCCACCAGTTGCGCCCCTTTCTGGATCGGGATGCCTTGCGCACAGTCACTCATGCCCTAGTCATCTCCCGTATGGGCTACTGCAATGCTCTCTACATGGGGCTCCCCTTGAAAAGCACCCGGAGGTTCCAACTGGTCCAGAATGTAGCCGCGCGGGTGATTATGGGTGCATCTCGTTATGCCCATGTAACACCTCTCCTACGCGAGCTGCACTGGCTCCCGGTGGTCTTCCGGGTGCGATTGAAGGTGTTAGTTATCACCTTTAAAGCGCTCCATGGCTTAGGGCCTGGGTACTTACGAGACCGTCTTTTGCCACCAATAGCCTCCCACCAACCAGTTCGTTCTCACAGGGAGGGACTACTCAGGGTACCATCAGTCAAATTGTGCCGACTGGCGACTCCCAGGGGGAGGGCCTTCTCTGTAAGGGCTCCAACCCTTTGGAATGAACTGCCCCCTGATATACGAAACATCCCTAATCTCCGTGCTTTCCGCTGTGCCCTCAAGATCAGGCAGGGCTAAGCACGTTAACTGGGAATGATTAAAATATTATATAATTCTGGGTTTTATTTATTTGGGCTAAACTATGCTATAATTTTAATTATCAATTTTATGATGTTTATGCTTTTTTTTTCCTTGACTGTACACCGCCTTGAGTCCTGCGGGAGAAAGGCAGTATAGAAATATAATAAATAAATAAATAAACAAATAAATAAATAAAGGATTCTGTTAACTCAGCAGTTTATATGGTCATATACATTTGTTATATTTAATTGACATTTCCTAATTACTAAAGTTTTACATTATCCTTGCCAAACAATCATAATTCTTCTGTAAATTACTGGAGCATAGATTCAAATTATCTTCTGTTGATAAACGACTTCTAGCTCATGTGGATACTCTTGATCTTACCAACCTTTAAGATGTGTCATTAGAAAGTTCCTGTCTTCTGACAACTTAGAGGCCTCCTAAAGGTATCAAAAGGATTTTGGCTGACTTTGTACTTTTTCCAACCGGATGCATTTCCTGCTTTTAGAATAGAGTGAATAGAAAGTTATCCAGTGGTCATCTATCAGATCCCGCTTCATCTACATTAATGGAAGAAGGAAGGAGAGAGAGGGAAGGAAGATAAGGGAGGAAGGAAGGGAAGGGAAATTAGAGTAGGAGTGAGGGTAAGAGAGGGAGGAAGAGAGGAGGAGAAAGAGAAAGGAAGAGGAAGTAGGGAGGAGAAGAAGAGGGGGAAGGGAAAGTAAGAAGGAAAGAAGAGAGAGAGGTGGTAGGTTTGAGGAGAAAGATTGCTGTACAATAAAAAAAGATGAAATGGAAGAAAGGCAACCCCAAACAAATATAAAGATATTAAGATAAAGAATGAATTGTTGAACTTTAAAGAATAAGAGAGAACAAATATGAATAAATAGCAAACACACATACAAACATACAATGAATTTTCTTTGAACAGAGCATTTGGCTGGTTCACAAATTTAAACAGTGTTTAGTCATTTCAATTAAATTTACAATTTCCTTTTTGCCATATTTATTCCTCATCATTTTTTAAAAAAAACAATATTACCCTTCATCCTCATCTCTAATATTAATCAAATTCAATTTTCCCTTCTATTCTATATTATACCCCTTCCCATTGTCATCTATTTTTATATCCATCCTCACATTGATTAATTATGTAATATTACAGTTGCTTAATACAAATTCAACATTTTAATATAAATAAATTAGTTATATAACTATATTTTTGTATATTAATCAATATGAGCATAAATATTCCAATTATTTCCATGCAATTCAATTTCTTACAAATCAATTAATTATATTTACCAATAATAATTAACCAAATAATTTCCCCCATATATTCCTCCAAACCACAACTTAACCATTTCTGCTTTCAACACAATATACAATAGTATCTCAATTATTATAATTCCCTAGTTAAATAGAGCTTCTTTTTCTTTTGTGTTTTAAAATCTTGAACTCATCTCTTTTGCTCTAAATTTCCCATTGTTTGCACCTACCTTTTTTGATGAGGAAAAAGAAATCTGCCTCTGCCTAATTTTCCAACGTTGCAGCAAAGCCAACAACCTGCTTTATTTTTGGTTTCGGTTTCAGCTTGAATTGCACAAAGAGAAAAAAAAATCTGCTCCAGCAATTTAGCTCTTTGTAGCAAGCTGCACAAAACAGCTGAGAGTCGCGGATCTAAGCTGAAAGGAGTTGGGTTTTTTTCTTGCTGTTTGCTTGCAAGGAGGTAGTTGCACAGGCCAAAGGGTGGAGGCCACCCTCCTTGTCACAGCGCCCCCCTGCCGCCCTCCTTGCATCTCACCTACCGCCCCCTTTGGGAACCACTGCTATAGAGTGTATATAGGCACACAAAAAGATACATTAACTTCTATATATACTGTATGTATATGTACACATATACATACAAAAGAGCTCTTTTAAAACTATACATTCAACCACGCTTACTACATTTGGAAAACCACACCCAGAGCCCACTTTCTGCCACACATTTAACTATAACTTTTATACATTTAGAACATTACACACACCTTCAAATATTCTTCCCTTCCTAGCTTGCACATGACTGTTAGAGCCAGGAGAGGTCACGGATTGAGTAAAATGTGGTGAAACTCACTTAACAACGCTCTTGCTTAGCAACCAAAATTTTGGGCTCAATTGTGGTCATAAGTCAAGGACTTATAGTTCTCTGCCTTCCTCTGCATGGCAGCCTTGTCCTAGTAAACTCCTTTTCCTTTCTGACAATTTTCCTCTCTGTTAGAGGCACCAAAACAACTCAGACAATATAACGTTTCCTGCTGGAGCAGGGGGTTGAACTAGATGGCCTCCAAGGTCCCTTCCAGCCAGACAAGGAATAATGGATGGAAACTGAACAAGGAGAGATTCAACTTGGAAATAAGGATGAATTTTCTGACAGAACAATCAACCAATGGAACAACTTGCCTTCAGAAGTTATGGGTGTTTCATCACTGGAGGCTTTCAAGAAGAGATTGGACTGCCAATTTTAAGAAATGATGTAGGGTCTCCTGCTTGGGTGGGGAGGACTAGATGATCTATAACCATGATGGCGAACCTATTGCATGCCTATCATAGGTGGCATGTGGAGCAATATCTGCAGGCACGTGAGCCGTTGCCCTAGCTCAGCTCCAGCATGCATGCGTGCGCCAGCCAGCTGATTTTTGGCTGCCCCTTCCCTCCCAGGAGTCTCCACACAGCCCATTTTGGATGCCAGATAAGTACAGGGCTCACATGGAGACTCTGGGAGGGCGTTTTCGGCCTCCAGAGGGCCTCCTGGGGGGTGGGGAGGCTGTTTTCGCCTTTCCCAGGTTCCAAGAAAGCCTCTGGAGCCTGAGGATGACAAACAACGGGCGTACCGGGCCCACCGGAAGTTGGGAAATGGGCCATTTCTGACCTCCAGAGGCTTCAGTGAGGCCTGCTAGGCCCAAAACAGAGCTTTGTGGTGGTGGTGGTGTGTGCATGCGCGGGGGGTGGGCACAGTGGGCATTGAATTATGATTGTGGGCACGTGCATGCGTGATCCCCCCACACTACCCCCTGCTTTTGGCATGCAATGGCAAAAAGGTTAGCCATCACTGACCTACAAGGTCCATTCCAACTGTAAGGTCCCTTTAATCTGTAATGCTCTCAAAAACCACTGCTTTGGTCTTGGATTTAGCTGAGTCCACAGTATGAACACGGTCATTTTCTGATCCCTGCCCAGCAGTGGTGGGTTTCCAAATTTTTTACTACCGGTTCTTTGGGTGTGGCTTGGTGGGCATAGCATGGCTTGGTGGGCGTAGCTTGGTGGGGCAGGGGAAAGGTACTGCAAAATCTCCATTCCCTCCCCGATCCAGGGCAAGGTTACTGCAAAATCCCCATTTCCTCCCGATCAGCTGGGACTTGGGACGCAGAGAATAGATGGGGGGAAGGGCCAGTCAGAATTTTTACTACCGGTTTTCCAAAGTACTCAAAATTTCCGCTACCGGTTCTCCAGAACTGGTCAGAACCTGCTGAAACCCACCTCTGCTGCCCAGGCATGACAACTGCAAAAAGTAGAATGTTTACATGTTTATTTTTAATTTTAGGCATAAGCATGTCAGGTGACTGAAAGACATTTAGGATATCATTAATGTATAGATTGAAGAAATGGGAGCAGGTATCCATCCTTGTCGGGACCCTTGATTGGCATGACTTCTCCCTGTTAGGGCTGGTGAAGATAACAGGATTAGCAGAGATGGCAAAATTGATTTTCTTGATTAGAGAAAGGACAATTTATTGTCCTTTCCAATATACATTTATTAGTGACTGAAAACCCCTTATGGACTTTTTGTTGAAACATGAAAAAAATGAGCTTGTGATTTATATATTTGATAATGAAAAGGAAGGAACAAACTTGTCAGGCAACCTTAGAGAGAGAGAAGGTAAAATATAAATGCCCTTATTCTCTGCTGTTACGATCAGAAGCCACATCTCTTTTTCTTTTCTTTCTTTTCTTTCTATTCTCTATTTTTTATTGGCATTTTCACTTACATATATATTTTTATTTGTTTTCCTTACTTTTTTCTTTCATAATTTGTATTGTTTTTCTTCATAATTTCTTCAATATGAATTATATATCTAATTTTCTTTGCTTAGTCCTGCACCCAGATTCACATAGGCTGTAAGGACAGAATCAACATCTGTGGGAGGTGAATTAAGTGCCTCCATCCCACCAAGGCTTGGTCAGAATTCATCTATTGAGTCAAAATGATCCCATCCGCTCTGGCCCATTGCAGCACATATAAATATAATCAAATATTTTAAATATATATAATTTTAGGATACATACGATATTAGAGTTGGGTTTTTTTAGTTGGGTTTTTTTTTTTAGTTTTGTGGTAGACCCCGGAAGCTTCATAGTCCCCAGAGCTGTGCCTCTCATGCCTGACAAAGAATCTCGGCTTTCCAGCTCCAATGGAAGGAGGGAAGCATATGAGGCCTTTTCCCTGGCTGCCCTGATCCATCAGGAGCATCTCTCCTCTCCTCTCTGCACCTGCCCCTCTCCTCCCTCATCTCTTTAGCTCAGGCATCAAAGCTTGTTTTTGCAGAGCTCTCAGGGCTGTGGTCATAACTTGGTGCAAAGGCTGTGCCTCCTGGGGGCAGAGCTGCTTGCCAGAGCAGGTAATGTGAGCCTCTTCCCCAGAGGGATCCTGTTGAGGTCTTCTGTGATGTCTAGGATGGACCTCCCCTTTGTCTCTGGAATGAAGAGGTAGGTGAAAAGTCCCATTCCAATGAGCACACCGAAGAAGACGAGGAAGCAGTAGTGGCCAAGGGCCTCCTAAGGACAGAAAATCAGAAGTAAGGATGAGTCTCTTGGCTGAGGTTTAGAGAGGAGACTGAGGTGCAACTGAGGTCTTGCCGGAGTCTAGAAAGGGTAAGAATTTCCCATGGGTAAAGGTGACAGATTCACTGTCTAACCTTAGTTCACACTGAACTTTCTGAATGAAATCAAGACACTTTCTGGTTTTCTCAAGAAAGGCTCCCTTCCCAGAACCACAATCTCCCCTGCATAGTTGTTTGGGGCTGAAGGGAGAAATTGAGAATTGAAAACCTAATTAAATCCAAGCCACTGAGTGAATCTGATGGACAACAGGAGAGTTGGACAAGAAGAAGTCCTTTTTACCCATCACATAGGCTCCAAGAATGAGTGGACAAAGTGCTCAGTGGCTCAAACTAAAAAGAGGTTGGACAAATTCAACAGAGCTCAGAAAGGCCCAGACATGGATGGAGCTGCCTTCCTGGCGGTGCCGCATGTCTGCTTGCCTTCTGAGGTCCGGTCCCACATCCAGCCCTTGATGGGAGATGTCCCGCTTCCAGGCCAGTGAGTGGGCGGCCAGCCCTTGGGGGAGACACAGCCGCTGTGCTGGGGCTGAGAGAGGCAGCGGCGGCAGTACCTCATTTGCAGCCTCAGGACATCCGCCTTCCCTCCCGGAGCACTGCTCTGCCTCCCCC
The DNA here is from genome assembly GCA_030761175.1 of Masticophis lateralis. Classification (NCBI taxonomy): domain Eukaryota; kingdom Metazoa; phylum Chordata; class Lepidosauria; order Squamata; family Colubridae; genus Masticophis; species Masticophis lateralis. Next base: position 149,292 of record JAUDYJ010000014.1, read on the forward strand.
CCCAGCTCACCTTGGCCCCTTGGGGCAGCGCAAATACTGCTTTTGCCCTTCTCTTTCTGGGCGCAGCACTTCTGCTTGTTGGTCCGCTTCCCTCCAAAAGCTCCACAGCCGGCTGCTTTGCTTTTTCCTCTTTTTGGGAGGCTCGTGGGAGGCTTGTGCAGCAGTTCCGGCACCAGCATGGGGGAGGCAGGTAATCCAGACACCCTGTGCTAGTGCTTGTTTGGTGCAGCTGCAGAGCCAAGAGACAGTGGGACTAAAGGGCTGGTGCATTGGGATCGTCTCTGCCTCCCCCATGCCTCTGCCTCCACCTTCTGCTGGTGCCACCATGCAAGCCTCCCATGAGGAAAAAGAGGGAAAAACTTCGGGAAGTGGCCCAACAGGCAGAAGCACCGTGCCCAGAAAGAGACGGGCGAAAGTTATTCTGTGCTGAAGCAGAGGCATTCCGAGCCTTCAGCGTATCCCAGGATTACAACGCTGAAGGTTTGGAATGCAGCTTTTTTTGCGAACAGCAGGAAAATGGGGAGGGGGATTTTCCTGCCTACCATTCTTCCCTCAGTCCATGCTGAGCTTGAGGAATGGATGACAGGCAGGAAAATCCCCCTCCCCATTTTCCTGCCTTTCGTGAAAAAGCCTCCATTCTGAACCTTCAGCGTATCTCAGGATTGCAATGCTGAAGGCTCAGAATGGAGCCGTTTTCATGGGAAGGATGATAGGCAGGAAAATTCCCCTCCCCATTTTCCTGCTATTTGCGACAAGGAGTGACTGGGAGAGGAGGGGCCAGGTGAGGCGCCCCTCGACGTGAGTGATGTCGAGTTGGCCAGGCCCACCCAGTCCCCACCAAGCCATACCCACAGAACTGGTAGGGAAAATTTTTGAATTCCACTTCTGCAGAAACCTAAAGGACTGGTGGCTGAAGGAAGCACTGAAGACATTTTCAACCAACAAAGCAGAACAGGGAAGCAGGCAGAGGAGAGAGGCAGAGGGGAAAAATCAACTTCTTCTGGGGTTTTCGGCTGTCAATTCTTTAATCCAGGGGAATGTTTACTCCTTGGGTGAAAGTATCAACCCAGCTTTCACTTCCTCATGTCTCAGGGAAGCAGGTATTTTAGTGCCAATTCTTTGAGCACCCTCACTTGCTTCTCCCCACAGAGTGGTAGTTGAAGAGCCACTTAAAGTAGTTGAAGTGGGGTGCAGCCTCCCTAAGGCAAATCTTCCCATGGATGCCAGCTGCTGCTGCCACCACCGCCAGTGCAGGTGATGATGACAATGATTAGATTTTTATCCTGCCTTTTTGTATACTTTGGGTCTCAAAATCTTATGTTCTGCTTATTAATTATTGATTGATTTTAAAAGGTTTCTTTCATGCTCTTTCTCCAGCAGCTCCAAGCAGTTTTACTTTATCTCTAGAGCCACACTCTGTGAAGAAGGTTAGGTTGAGGGTGTTTGACTGGCTCAAGCCATGGTCAGTCAGGTCTGTTTTGAATGATGGTCTCTAAAGTGCCTTGGAGCTCGAAAGTCAAAATGGGAAACAAGGAAAGGAAGACCAGAGACTTCATTTGGGCAAAGAAGAAGGGTGGGTAGGGAACCCTCTTTGGAAATGATTGAAAGAAACAGTTAAAAATGCTATATTGAGCTGCTCTTTTTAAGACTCTTGAAGTACAGTAGAAGCAAATCCAAATGATATTCTTTAAAGTGAACACATTTCTTTGAAATTAGGAATACTGTATTTTCAGAGTATAAGACACACCTTTTTCCCCCCAAAAAGAGGGTGAAAATCTGGGTGCATCATATACTTTGAATATAGCCCCGCCCAGCTTCTCAAACGGAGGTTTCAGAGGCTGAAAAAAGCATCAGAAATGAAGCTTCAGAAAAGCCCTCAAACAGAGCTTCAGAAAAGAAGCCCCCAAACAGAGCTTCAGAGGCTTTTTTTCTAAAGCTCTGTTTCAGAGGCTTTCAGAGGCAAGAAAAGAAAGGTTTCAGAGGCAGAAAAAAAAAGCAAAAAAGAAAAAAATGCACAGAGCTCCCAACCAAGGAATCTGTTGCTAAAATTCACCTCTAGGAACAGCTGATTGGGGGTATTCTGGGAGGCCGATCCACCTGCCAATCAGTTTTTTTCTTATTTTCCTCCACAAAAACTAAGGTGCATCTTATACTTCGGTGCATTTTATACTCCCAAAAATACTGTAATAAGTATGTTTTCAAATAGTTCATTGGAAATCAGATTTAAAATCAATCAGCAAGATTGTCATTACTTACATGATTCATGTTATTATTTTAATTAATTTCTCCTTCCCTGTGGACTCATGGCCTTCAGTCCAACTTACCACCATAAAGGGAAAGCCTATGCCGGTGATAAAGAGGCCCAACCAGCTGAACGAGCCAGCCACAGCAAGGGCGGATGATCGTGCATCAGGACGGAAAATCTCCACCATGACAGAGAAGATGGCACCAGCTGAAAGAAGAGACAGCTGTAGGATGTCAAGAGTTACTCTCCTTGCAGGATTCATGTTCCATGCTCTTGAGCAGCCCTGGATCCCTTGTGCCCCTCCCTGTCAGAGCTCACCATGGCCAGGCCTTTAGTGCATGAAACAGCTTGCTGAGACCGCTCCTGGCACACTCTAATCTCTGTACATTGTTCACTTAATTTAAAATATGTCACAGTTCATAGTGAGGATTCTGGCCCCCACACCCATGTGAACATGTTCAAGCACATACTTCTACCCCCAAAATGACCCATCACCCCCGTGCCATAATATGAGATAATAATAATCTGCTGCACTAAATGCACTCCATGGGAGGAAAGATGCTTTTTCAAGATTGGTAACGGGCAGGGGTGAAATCTAAAATTTGTTACTACCAGTTCTATGGGCATGGCTTGGTGGTGATGGGTAATGTGATTGAGTGGGCGTGGCCAACTTTTTTTTTTTAACTTTTAAAAGCATTTTTTCTACAACCTTAAGAGGTTGCAGAAAAAATTGCTTTTAGAAGCCTCTGATGATCAGGCAAGTCAGCTGGGATCGCCAGAGGCTTTTAAAGGCATTCTTTTCCCTACAACATCTTCGGCTGAGGTTACAGAAAAAAATGCTTTGAAAAGCCTCTGACGATCCCAGCTGAACTGCGCGATCATCAGATGCTTTTTTTTTTAACTTTTAAAAGCATTTTTTCGGCCAAAGAGGTTGTAGAAAAAAATGCTTTTAAAAGTAAAAAAAAAAACAGCCTCTGGTGATCGTGCGGCTCAGCTGGGCATGGCGGGGGAGTGGACGCAGGGATTTTTGCTACCGGTTCTCTGAACCACCTGCCGCCATCGCTACCTGATCAGGTGATCCGGGAGCATTTCACCCCTGGTAACAGGGCATAAATAGCTGCAGAAGCCAGGATAAATCTTGTGTGGCAGAAGGCAGGGATTCCAGGGAGAAATTAGTTGCAGCTGGACCCCCTTTAGGTAGTATAAGTGCAGTTAGTCATCTAAAATTAGTAACATCAAGTAGAATCAACTGTTACAGAAAAGGACTGAAAAAAACTCCAATCATATTTATCAGAAGCAGGAACAAAGTTATTGTTGCTGTTTAGGAAACAGAAATGAACAGGCACTGGATGAAAAATATGTCACTTGACAATTGTTCAAAGAAAAAGAATCTTGGATATTGAAGTTGAGGCAAATGCAGAACATGAAATCACGGGCATGAATAGTTCCATTTTGTTTGTCTGGAAGAGACCTGTTCTGTTCTTGCTCCCAAATTTTCAAGTTCCAGACAAACTGGAACAGATTCATAAAAACTGCCTTGACCTCATCTTCTTCAACAGTTTAAGCTCAATTTATGGACTACAAATAAAAGAACACTTTTCCAACACTGACCACAGCATTATTGACTTTTGTCTCAATATACGCCCTTACAAAAACCATATAATAATGGGATACCCAACTACAACTTCAAAAAAGCCAACTATGATCTCATAGATACTGACCTCTCATTTTGTAAACAACAAACTTAAAGACTTGAGATCCATCCCTCCCCTAAAAGGACCTAACAGTAAAGAATGCAATGATGAAGCAGTTAAAGCAAACTTCTTTAACACATTCTTTGGCTCAGCCTTTTAAACAGCAATGGCTCATGCCCAACATTTCCTAGTCGTACCACTAATAACTACAACGATCTAACACAAATAGATTTCACAGAAGATAACATTGAAAAGGCACTATGCAGACTAAAACCATCTCTATCAGATCTGATGGACTATGTGTATATTTCTTTAAAAAGCTTTCTACTGCTATAGCAGAACCCCTAAGCATAATTTTGAAAAATCAGGACCAGCTCCCTACCCAACCTATGGTCACTAGCCATGGTCATCCCTATCTTCAAAAAGGGAGACCCCAGCCTAGTTGAAAATTACAGACCAATCTCTTTATGCTGCCTCACCTGCAAAGTCATGGAATCAATTAATAACCAATCCTTTACCCTCCACCTAGAAACAAACAACCTACTCTCTAATAAACAATCTGGTTTCAGAAAAAAAATTATCCTGTAATCTACAACTTCTACACTGCAAAAACATATGGAGTACAAATCTCGACACAATTTATATAGACTTCTGTAAAGCCTTTGATTCAGTGGTTCATGACAAACTACTCTAAAACTAAAATCCTGTGGTATCTCTGGACACCAACATAATTGGATAGTTGTGTTCCTGTCAAACAGACAACAAGTGGTCAAAATAGGGAGCACCCTATCAAATCCTGCACCTGTTAATAGCGGTGTCCCCCAAGGCAGCGTTCTAGGACCAACACTCTTCATACTATACATAAATGACCTTTGCGATCATATTATAAGCAACTGTGTTTTCTTTGCTGATGATGTAAAACTATTTAACACCACTGACAATGCTGCTACCCTTGCGCTCTTCTGCGCAAACACAGAAGCATTTTTATGACATTGGGGTCAGTGGGCGGAGCCTCATGCCATCTACATGGAGGGAAGCATGCAGTCAGGTAGCCCAAGGTTCAGTCTTAGGCCCAGTACTCTTCAATATCTTCATAAATGTTCTAGATGAGAGGATAGAAGAGGAACTCATCAAATTTGCAGAAGACACCAATCGGGGGGGGGGGGGGGATTGGTAACACCTTGGAAGACAGAATCCAGAAAGACCTTGAGAGATTTGAACATTGAGCCCTATCCAACAAAGTAAATTTCAGTGGTACAAAAAGTAAAGTCCTACACATAGGCAAGAAAAACCAACTGCACAGATATAGAATAGGTGGCACCCAGCTCAGCAGTATCAACTGTGAGATGGAACTAAGTGTCCTAGTAGAGCACAACTGAAGTATGTACTGCAGCTCCCCAAAAAAGCTAATGCAGTTCTCTGAATCAACAGACGGATAGTTTTGAGATCATGTAAAATGATAATACAGTTTTATGAGACCATGTTTTGAATACTACATCCAATTCTGGTCACCACAATACAAACAAAGATGTTGAAACCCTAGAAAGGGTGCAGAGAAGAGCAATGAAGATGATAAAAGGTCTGAAGGCTAAACCATTTGATTGAGAAAATTAAGTATGTCTAGTCTAGCAAGGAGACCTAGGGCTGATAATGAGAGCAATCTTTCAGTACTTGAGGGGCTGTTACAGAGAAGAATGAGTCAACCTATTCTCCAAAGCACCAGGACAGGACAAAATGTAATGGGTGGAAGAAACTGTAGGTGCTCTACCACTGGAGGTTTTCAAGAAGAGAATGAAGACCCATTTGTCCAGAATGGCTCTTCATATATAGGGTCTCCTGCTATGGGCATGGGGTTGGACTAGAAGACTTTTAAAGTCCCTTCTAACCTTATTATACAATGTTCTGTGTCATGGCTTCTCCAATTTGGAAGTTGGGGCCTCTTAGTCTCTGTTTCCCCTTTTATGTATTTGATCATTCTAGTACCCCAGAAGGACCTTGCCAGAACCTATCCCCTCAGCTTCATTTGGTCTTTCCTTGCCCCCCAGATAAGATGCTTTTCCCCACAAAATTGTTGGAGAAATATTTTTACTTGATTGAAGTAAAAGGTTGTGATGAGTAAGGCACCAGACTAGAACCACTGAGAAACCATGAGTTCTACTTCTGATTTAGTTGTGTGGTTTAAAACAATTTATTTGTCAAATTTATATGGCCACCCATTTCACAAAAAAGCATCTCTGGGCAGCATACGATAAGATTAGAATAAAATCAATATATAAAACTAATATTTTTAAAACAAACAAATAAATAAACAAACAAATAAAGTGTGTATAGACAATGAAGGAAGGTCGGTATTTGAATTCACTGTACTCACACGGACCACTTCCATAGAAAGTTATGAAGAGAAAGATGAGGACGATGCTGCTGTAGGAAATCCAGGGAGACTGATCCTAAAAGGGAGGAACAAGAGCAGGTGGGATTAAAATGAGGGCCCACTGCCAGCAGAGCAAAGTGTAGACCAGACATTGTCCCCTCCTATATGATATCTTTTGCAGCCTGTATATGGAGGACACTGTGGAATAGGGAACCCAAATTATTCAGTTTACAATTTATTTAGCTGCTGCTGCGATAGTGGTTCTAGCAACAGAAAATCTTAATAACTCCTATGGAGTATTAGCCCTGGATGTCTCTGAATTAGCAGAATGTTTTTGACCGGCCCTCACACTTATGACCATCCTCACATTTATGCCCATTTTGCATTCTTAACAAACGTGTCAGTCATTTCACCACTACTTCTCTACACCATGGTGATAAGATAGGGCAAAAAACGTAAAAAGTGAGGACAGTCGTAAGTTCGAGGACTGGTCAAAAGTGCGAGGACCAGTCAGAAATAACATTTTAAGCCCTCTGAGTAGTCCATATGCATAAAAGGATACAGCAATAGAGAGGGATGAAGGAAGGGAAGGGAAATTAGAGTAGGAGTGAGGGTAAGAGAGGGAGGAAGTAGGGAGGAGAAGAAGAGGGGGAGGAAGAGAAAGTGAGAAGGAAAGAAAAGAGAGAGGTGGTAGGTTTGAGGAGAAAGATTGCTGTACAATAAAAAAGATGAAAGGGAAGAAAGCCAACCCCAAACAAATATAAAGATATTAAGATAAAGAATAAATTGTTAAACTTTAAAGAATAAGAGAGAACAAATATGAATAAATAACAATAATTAGAAACACACATACAAACATACAATGTATTTTCTTTGAACATAGTATTTGGCCGGTTCACAAATTTAAACAGTGTTTAGTCATTTCAATTAAATTTACAATTTCTATATTTCCTTTTTGCCATATTTATTCCCCATCTATTTTTGTAAAAAAATCAATATTACCCTTCATCCTCATCTCTAATTTTAATCAAATTAAATTTTTCCCTTCTATTCTATATTATACCCCTTCCCATTGTCATCTATTTTTATATCCATCCTCACATTGGTTAATTATGTAATATTACAGTTGTTTAATATAAATTCAACATTTTAATATAAGTCAATTAGTTATATAACTATCTTTTTTGTAAATATTAATCAATATGAACATGAATATTCCAATTATTTCCATGCAATTCAATTTCTTACAAATCAATTAATTATATTTACCAATAATAATAAACCAAATAATTTCCCGCATATATTCCTCCAAACCACAACTTAACCATTTCTGCTTTCAACACAATATACAATTAATAATATCTCAATTATTACAATTCCCTAGTTAAATAGAGCTTTTTTTCTTTTGTGTTTAAAATCTTGAACTCTCCTCTTTTGCCCTAAATTCTCCATTGTTTGCATCTACCATTTTTGGTGAGGAAAAAGAAAAGCAATCTGCCTGCCTAATTTTCCAAAGTTGCAGCAACAGCAAACCAATTTACTTTCAGTTTCCTTTTTCAGCAAAGCTAGCTCCAGCAAGCAGCAGAGCTCTGCTCCAACAAGCAGCAGAGCCCTGAGCAAAACAGCTGAGAGTCGGGAGCGATCTAATCAAGGGCCAATAAAATTACAAAAAGAGATTGAACCCTTTGTTAAATTGCTGGTTCGTCTCTTCCTCCCTCTCTTACTCTCACTCCTATTCTAATTTCCCTTCCCTTCCTTCATCTCTCTCTATTGCTGTATCCTTTTATGCATATGGACTACTCAGAGGGCTGAAAAAGTTATTTTTGACTGGTCCTCGCACTTTTGACCAGTCCTCGAACTTAGGACTGTCCTCACATTTTACGCTTTTGCCCTATCTTGTCACCATAGTGAAGAGCAGTTGTGAAATGCGTGACACGGTTGTTAAGAATGCTACAATGGGCATAAATGATGACCAGTCATAAGTGCGAAGACCGGTGAAAAGTGTGAGGACCTGTCAGAAATCACTTTTTTCAGCCCTCTGGGTAGTCCTTTTGTGTACATGAACTACTCAAAGGGCTGAAAAAGTTATTTTTGACTGGTCCTCACACTTTTGATCAGTCCTCGAACTTACGACTGTCCTCACATTTTACATTTTTGCCCTATCTTATCACCATGGTGAAGAGAAGCAGTTGTGAAATGAATGACATGGTTGTTAAGAATGCTGCACTGGCATAAATGTGAGGATGGTTATAAGTGTGAGGACCAGTCAAAAGTGCGAGGACCTGTCAGAAATGACTTTTTTCAGCCCTCTGAGTAGTCCCTATACACATAGCCATGGCCACCTGGTCAGATGACCAGCTAGCCATGCCCACCCAGTCACATGACCTCCAAGCCACGCCCACTATGTCAAAGGGTCATGGCATTAGGAAGGTTGAGAACCACTGCCTTAGATTATGAATGTAATTGGCAGGCTCCATTACATTCTTAACTCAAGGATTACTTTTATTCATACTGCTTTATAAAACTTTAGTAAGGCCACACCTGGAATGCTGCATCCAGCTTTGGTCACCACATTACAAAAAAGATGTTTTAGACTTTGGAAAAAGTGCAGAAAAGAGCAACTAAGATGATTAAAGGCCTGGAGACTAAAACATATGAAGAATGGTTGGTTGTAGGAGTTGGGTATGGCTAGTCTACAGAAAAAGGGTGTCATGATAGCCATGTTCCAATATTCGACAGGCTGCCACAAACTTCCTAACAATGAGAACAATTAACCAGTGGAACAGCTTTCCTTCAGAAGTTGTGGGCGCTTCATCACTGGAGGTTTTTAAGAAGAGACTGGACAGTCACTTGTGTGAAATGGTATAGGATCCCTTGGTTGAACAGTGGGTTGGACTAGAAGGCCTCCAAGGTCCCTTCTGGCTCTATCCTGAATGAGTTTGAATTTTGGTGAAACCTTTGGTAAAAAGCACAAGCTTTTTTTAAGCTCATCTTTTAAATTGTTAATGGACTTTTATTTTGCTTTTCCATCAATCTATTTGATAATCAGCAGATGACAAGACAAAGACTGTACACACAGACACACAAACACATGCATGAACACACATATGCACACACATAAAAAACAGCATTAGTATAATTAAAATTTAGATAAAAATTAGATAAAAATGAAGAAACTGGTATCTGTTAAGTAAAAACCTTTGTGACAGTTCGTGGCAAGTGGGACAATAAACAGAAGTCTTCTAATAAGATAATACTATGCTTAGAGAAAGGTGAATTAAAAAGAAAGAATTATCCAAAGGAATAAACCAGGAATTAGCCAGGTGGGACTTGCTTACCTGGAGAGACAGAGTGAGGACGAGGAGGGCCAACGTGAAGGCCATCATCCCAAACCCGCCCCACAGCAGAACTCTCCGGCCCAGGCGGTCAATGATGGAGCTCTGAGGGCAAAAGAGATGGATACTCCAAACAGAAGCTCACCCCAAAGGAAACTTGCCACATGTGCAGGAGGAGGTGAGTGAGCGTAGCCTGACTTTGTTGCCACCTCCTGCCTTGACTTCTGACTGAAAGACATCTGTCTGGAGGAGTGGATGCCAACCCACCAGGGCCTCGATCCAGCTGCTGCCATCTGACTTTTCTCTTGGGAGGCTGTTTGCCTGACCCTTTCTCTTTGTAGCTGATTGTGCAAAATCATCTGTACTTACACACAGGACCACAGAGGCAAATTCGCAGAGACCAATGCCCAGAGTGACATAAGGGATGACTGGCTCTTCAAGCCTGGCAGTGCGGAAAACTTCAAAAGCATAGAAGTATATCTGGAAGGCAGAGCAAGGGGGATCATGGACTGCAGGTTTTCAAGATAAAGGGTTTTTGTATATGTAGTGGACAAGAGATGCAGACTTTCAAGCTCCATTGTTGCATTTTGTGCTTGTTTTTAGCTTTTTTTTAATGTGTTATTTATAAATTGCCTTTGCAACAAGAGGCTACCCATTGTCATTGTTATCATCAAGTCTTCCCTTTAGGGTAGCAGTTATCTCATGTTGCTGAATGGCAACGCTTTTCCTCAAGGCTGGTTTTCCTTTTCCTTTTGCGAAACTGTTCATTCCAATATAAAAGTTGAACATGCCTGAAGTTAGACACTCACAGCCTACAAGCTTCCATATCAGAGCTCTAGAAAATCAACTTGTATCCCGAGAAATCCAAATTAAGTCCTGTCTTCAAGATTCTGAGGCATCTTGGTTAAGAGACACTTGGCGGAATTGCCAAGCAGATGAGACCAGGCTGTAGGACTATTTCCAATCTTAAAATAACCCACTGAAAAGGATTGGTTTCAACCAGCCCATCTCTTGTTATAAGCACCTATTGGGTGGTGGGCAAAGTCTGGATTATTACTCCCTAATTGTAACCCTAATCCAGCAGCATCAATGGTGCCTTTATTAATTTTGATATGGAGACACAAAAATGGTAATGCCAAAGAATATATGTACTTTTCTGAAAGTCACAGAACTTTCTCAATAATAGATATACTTTGATAGCTGTATGCAACAAAATTTCATATCAATGTTTGCTGATTAGTTTACATTTAAAGTGACAATAAAGTTATTCTAAGTCTAAGTCTACTTTGGATTTCTCAGAAGCTCACTATGGGAGCCAGTAAAATGGAGATATTATGAAAACCATTTTCAGATCATCATAACCCAGTGGCTTTAATATGGAAGAGACAGGATAGAACTTATAGATGGAGGCTAAAAAAGGAATTAATAATTAAGGACTAAAAAGAAGCTGAAATAATATTTTGAGATTAATTTAAATAAAAGCACGGAAATAAGGACACTGTGAGACACAAGTAAGTTTAGGAGAGGACAATTTGTACTGCAAAATGGTAAATTGAAAAGACAAAGAAAAGGCATTTAAAGGGAATAAAAATAAAAGAGGAGGAATCAAAGAGGCATCCAGAAAGAAAAAAATCTCACCAAAAAAATTAAACTTCCACAAACTTTCCATGTTAACAATTAAAGAAATGGAAATAAGAATGAAATTTGCTATAAGCTAGGAAAATGGCTAATTTATAAACTGAAAAAAGTGAAAAGAAAATGATATTAAAATTACAAAATGGAAATGCTATGGTAATTGATAATGTAAAGTATGCAAACAAGGCGCTCGGCAGTTAAAGATGCTGAGCTCATCAGCAAGAAAGCTGACAATCTGGGTTCAAGACCTATGCCTGGGGTGTGTGTGTGTGTGTGTGTCCTGTTCTTGCCCCAGCTACTGCCCATCCAGTAATTGAAAGCATGCAAATATGGGCCAGTAAATCAGTACCACTTCAGTGGGAAGGAAACAGCGTTCTGTGTGCCTCAATGCATAGTCATGCTGGCCCCATGACCCCAGAAGAGTATTCAGACAACGCTGGGTCCCTCAGCTAAGAAATGGAGATGAACTTCTTCCTCTAGAGCTGGAAACAATTGAACGGGGGAAACCTTTACCAATCTGATGTATAATATGGATGTTCCATCAATATTATACAAAATATTATGAAGGAGAAGAAATTCCTCTGGCAAAAATAAATATTTAAAGAAACAAAATTTACCAACATGAATGAATAAACAGCTGATGAATGGAATAATAATAATAATAATAACAACAACAACAACAACAACAACAATAATAATGATAATGATAATGATAATGATAATGATAATGATAATGATAATGATAATGATAATAATAATAGAAATCTATGGGAAAAGGCTAGCCCAAAGAATTACCAACCTCCTATTATAAGTATTTTGAAGACTAACTATTACAATTTCTTTGAAAAGATGACGAAATCAATTCTGGATAGAGGAAGGATACCAGAAAGTTGGACAGATGCAAATAGAGCACTAATTCTTAAAGAAGGCCAAGACCTGACCTTATTACCATCTTTATTGACAAACTAGACAGCCCATGCATCTTTAGGTCATTCTTTAAAGACAAGGATTAAATACCATTATAAAAAAAGTTAGGTAAAAAACTAATTTGAAAAGGAGGTGTGAAAATATGTTGATCAGAAATAAGTTTTGAGAGTCCTTGGGAAGAAATGGAAATACAAGAAAATTAGCAACTGTCCCTGGTCCTGCTGAATGCCTTGGGGTAAAAAAAAAAGTTAGGTAAAAAACTAATTTGAAAAGGAGGTGTGAAAATATGTTGATCAGAAATAAGTTTTGAGAGTCCTTGGGAAGAAATGGAAATACAAGAAAATTAGCAACTGTCCCTGGTCCTGCTGAATGCCTTGGGGTAAAAAAAAAACAGGCTAGAAGGTCTGAGCCAAATCGCATAATTCCTCTCTTCTTCCTTCTTAGAACCACTTGCCTATGTATGGAGTACCAAGAGGAAGGCATAGTTCTGTTGGCCTTGTCTACAAATAGCAACATCAAAAAAGGGAAGGAAAGGCCATTTCTTGTTTCCAAATAGTATTCTACTCAACTGCACTCAGGCCACAGAGCTGCAAACTCGCAACCAGCAGAATGGTGATAAGCAATGGCCATCGCAAGCTGGGCTGTCTCACCACTTCCCAGATACTCAAATTCTTGGAGCCTGCAATGGTCATCTCTTTCAATGCTTCCTCGATTTCCGTTTGCTGATGCCTTTCACCCCAGAGGTCTTTCATTGCTTTGGGGGGAAGGGAGAGAAAAACAATTCAAATGTTCATCCCCCCCAAAAAATCACATTTAGCTGATTCAACAAGATAAATTTCTGTAGGATTAAATGAGTCATCAATTTGAAATCACTGTGCAGCCACAGGAGACCCAAGTTCAGTTCTCTGTGAATTCCTTTGATCATTATCTAGCACCAATTTGGCTTCACGGTTAATAGATCAGATTTTTTTTATAGGTAGCTAAATAAACTCTTAGTGCTTTGAACCCAACTCCTGTTTCTGGTTTCCTGTGCCTAATGTTTATAGAGAGAATTGGAACTGACTTTTGAAATAGCATCATATTAGATCATTTGGATTTTTTTAAAAAGCACATTTTATATGCTGTTATATTTGTGGAGATTCTGAATACCTACAGTATTAATCAGATAACATGATAACATTTTAAAGAAAATTTCCTTGTACTTTTTTTGTAACTACACATCATCTGGCAAGTAGAGCTCCATATTTATTACTGTGCCAAAATGGGCCTTAGGTGGTTATGGGCCTATGGTTTCCAGCAGATTCAATTGCTTATCTTAAGCAATTTGGCAGGCCCTGGATGAGGAGGTCCCAAAAAACTAGAGGAAAACTCAATTATCACCTCAATTTTCAAAAGGAGTAGAGAAAACTAACCCAAATCCTGCTCCCCCCGGGAGGGTGGGATGATTCAGTCTCTTAATTTGACTTTCTGGGCTGCAGTTCTTGCTCTGCTGAGGCACCACAGACACTTAACCCCGGTCTCCATTTTCATTTGCAGAGCACTGTTGCTCCAAACATTGGGGCATTTTCAATTCTAAAACTTGTTACAAAAATACAACACTTTCATGCTTTCTATTTTGGCCAGGGGGTAAGAGAGGCAAATAGGAATTGCTTTGCAGCCCCTCTCTCTTCTGAATCACTGCCATCAATTGGGATTTTTCTCTTTCCTGAAAAGCATTCCTGACAAACATTTTCAACGTTCCTCCTTAAAAACATACTCAAGTTTGAGAATAAAATTAAGAGAGATGCTGCTCATAAACTGCAGCTTTCCCCACAGGAAAAACAAGTTAGCAATTTGTCTAATCGCCATAATTTCTGGCCTTGGCATCTTCAAAATCCCAATTCCTTCCCTCTCTCTTCATGGTACTTAGTCATAGGTCTCTGATAACCCTTTTGTGTCCCTTTAAAGCAATTCCTGTTTCTCTGAGTCCATCTTGTGCCAGAACTGACGGCAGAAGCCAATAAAATGGAACTGTTACTTTTCTTCTTCAAAACTCTTTGGATGCAATCTACAATTCTATTTGACTTTTTTACAGCATGATCATGGTGATGATTCTTAATAACTTTAATCAAAAACTGTTAACTGTATTCCACAATATTTGTATTGACATTATTACCAAACTAGTCACGCCCGAAGCAGGGGTGAAATGTCAAATTTGTTACTACCGGTTCTGTGGTGGGGTGGGGTGGGGGGAAATGTGACTGGGTGGGCATGGCCAACTTTTTTTTTTGTAACTTTTCAAAGTAATTTTTCTAATGCTTTGAAAAACCTCTGCCAATCAGGAAACTCAGCTGGGATCGTCAGAGAGACTTTTTAAAAAATACCTCTCTGCCATCAGGCAACTCAGCTGGGATTGTCAGAGAGGCTTTTTATAAAATATCTCTCTGCGGATCAGGCAACTCAGCTGGGATCTCAGAGACTTTTCAAAGCATTTTTTTTACCACCTCTTCAGCCAAGAGGTTGCAGGAAAAAAATACTTTGAAATGCCTCTGACTATCCCAGCTGAGCCGCGCAATCGTCAGAGGCTTTTTTTTTTACTTTTAAAAGCATTTTTTCGTCAGAAGAGGTTGTAGAAAAAAATGCTTTTAAAAGTAAAAAATAAAACCCCTCTGATGATCCTGCGGCTCAGCTGGGCATGGGGGGGAGCGCAGGGATTTTTGCTACCGGTTCTCCGAACCACCTGCCACAGGATCAGGCGATCTGGTTCGAACTGGGAGCATTTCACCATTGGCCCAAAGTCTGTGTATCTGATTTTTGTTTCCTAAGTAAAACCTATTGGTCTCTACTTGGTTTCATGGAAGTTTTGTTGATTTCCATGATTTAAGTTCAAGCCAATGTATTGATAGTGCAGTAATAAGCAGTTCAAGTGAGAAGAAAGCCAACATAAAGAAAGCAGGGCTGCCCATGAGCCCACCACCACTTGCCTATCACCTGGGGCTGTTGAAGGACACCAGCAGGTCTCCGCTGAAAAGTTGTGATTGGCCTGGCTATAATTGGTTCATCACTGAATGTGGTAATAGTTGTCTTTTAAGTATCTCTTTTCTGGCCTTATCTAATTCTTCCTTACCCACATCATCCTTATTTATGAATTTATTTATTAGTCCCATTTATATGGCTGCCCTTCTCATGGAAAGCGATTCTGGGTGGCGTAATAGTTAAATGGCCACCTTTAGCTAAGCACAAAGAGGTTCTTTCCCGCAGGAGAAGACATGTGTCACCTTTTCGGCAGGCATCGGCATCCTTTCTTTGTATCAGGAGGTACGGGGGTGACTCCGGGAAGAACGGCAGCAGCAGCAGCTGCAGCAGGGCTGGGAAGCCGCACAGGGCCAGCAGGAGGGGCCACAGGGCCTCAGTGCCTAAAAGATCTCTGAGGAGATGTGTGGAAGAGAAAGAGACACCATTTTTCTCTCTGAAGGTATTGGATGACCAGAGGAGAGCCAAAGTGAAGGGGGTGAAGCAGGCACCATCTCTTTGACCAAAGTGCCCTTACCACCGTTGCAGCCTGAACTGAGGACCCCTTGACAACCCCAAAAGGGAGAGCAGTTTATTCCTCAGAAGGAATTTTCATATCAGTCTAAAGCAGTGGTTCCCAAAGTGGGCGGTACTGCCCCCTGGGGGGCGATGGGATGCCTTAGGGGGGCGGTAAGAGGCAAGGGGGGAGGCAGGGGGGCGCTAGAGGCAGGGGGGCGCTAGAGGCAAAGGGGGTGGCGCTAAGTGGCAAGGAGGGTGGCCCCCACCCTTTGGCCTATGCAGTTACCTCCTTGCAAGCAAACAGCAAGAAAAAACAACTCCTTTCAGCTTCAGCATAGGCTAATTAGCCCATTGATTAGATCTCAGCTGATTTGCACAAGGATCTGCAGCTTGCTACAAAGAGCTAAATTGCTGGAGCAGATTTTTTTTTCTCTTGGGCAATTCAAGCTGAAACCGAAACCAAAAGTAAAGCAAGTTGTTGGCTTTGCTCTTTGTTGAAAAATTGGAAAATTAGGCAGAGGCAGATTTCTTTTTCCTCATCAAAAAAGGTAGGTGCAAACAATGGGGAATTTAGAGCAAAAGAGGAGAGTTCAAGATTTTGAAAAACACAAAAGAAAAAGAAGCTCTATTTAACTACGGAATTGTAATAATTGAGATACTATTATATATTGTGTTGAAAGCAAAAATGGTTAAGTTGTGATTTGGAGGAATATATGGGGGAAATTATTTGGTTTATTATTATTGGTAAATATAATTAATTGATTTGTAAGAAATTGGATTGCATGGAAATAATTTGAATATTTATGTTCATATTGATTAATATACAAAAAAGATAGTTATATAACTAATTGATTTATATTAAAATGTTGAATTTGTATTAAATAACTGTAATATTACATAATTAACCAAGGTGAGGAATAGATGACAATGGGAAGGGGTATAATATAGAATAGAATGGAAAATTGAATTTGATTAATATTAGAGATGAGGATGAAGGATAATATTGTTTTTTTAAAAAAATAGATGAGGAATAAATATGGCAAAAAGGAAATATGTGAACTAGCCAAATGTTCTGTTCAAAGAAAATACATTGTATGTTTGTATTTGTGTTTCTAATTGTTAATATTTATTCATATTTGTTCTCTGTTATTCTTTAAAGTTCAACAATTCATTCTTTATCTTAATATCTTTATATTTGTTTGGAGTTGCTTTTCCTCCATTTCATTTTTTTTTTATTGTACAGCAATCTTTCTCCTCAAACCTACTACTTCTCTTTTTTCTTTCCTTCTTACTTTCCCTCCCCCCCTCTTCTTCTCCTCCCTACTTCCTCTTCCTTTCTCCTTCTCCTCCTCTCTTCCTCCCTCTCTTACCCTCACTCCTACTCTAATTTCCCTTCCCTTCCTTCCTCCCTTCTCTTTCTTCCCTTTCTCTCCTTCCTTCTTCCATCTCTCTTCTCCTTTCTTCATCCCTCTCTCTTGCTGTATTCATTTTCAATTTTATATTTTCCACTATGGAGTCCAGGCAACCCCGGTCTTTCTTTCATTTATGAAGTATATTTCTCAAAATTTCCCCTCATCTTTTTTAATTATTAGCAGTATATTTCCTCTTATTCCATTTTTTCTATTGAAAAAATTTATAATTTATAATCATCTTTATCTTTTTTCCAATTATTTCCTTTTCAATATTAGCTCCTTGTTTTTCTTGCTTCTCATTCAACTTTTCTCTTTCTTTCTTTCTTCTTTCTTTCTTTCTTTCTTTTTGCAAGCTAACCAATTCTCTGCTTCTTTATTTACCTTAAATGCCTCCCTTACTTTTTGAAACATCTCCCTTAGTGTCTCATATTCATCCTCCCAATTCTCCATATTTTCAATTTTAAAAAGTTAGGATTTTTAAGCTTATTATTTACATTTACATATGTGTGTGTGTGAGTGCTTTTCAAGGAGCCACAAGGGGGGCTGAGAGCAGAGTCATTCTGACAGTGTCTTTTAAAATTGCTTGGAAGACCCATTTTTTCCCTAACAATAATGGTACTTTGGAATAAGACATATACCTGGAAAAAGGACTTGCAAAACTTGGACAGAAGAAAAAGAAAGGCAGGACTGGACTCATTATCAGTAGCTAGTTAGTTCATTGACTCCCACTGATTCTAAACTCATTTTAAGACTGGGATTGGTGACTATTGAAATCTAAGTATTCAACATTGGTCTCAGAAATCTTTGATTTGAACTATCAAATTTTTGCTTTGAACTATGGCAAGAAAAATCGTAAAATGGGGCAAAACTCACTTAACCATAATAATTTCTAGATATTTAAAGTGTAGAGAATTCAAGTGTTGAGAATGACCCATTATTTCCTCTCTTTTTCCACACTAGGTACCACTACTTGATTTCTTTTTATTTTATTCAAATAACAACAGAAAACCCAATACGGTTCAGTATGAATTGGCTTTCCAGTCCTTCCTTAATGCATTTTTTCACATTGGTTATCTAGTTTAAATTCCAAAGAAAAATCAACGATATATTTTTCAAACCTTTAGAGGATCACACTGTCAATTGTTCACACTGCTCAAGCAAAATTAACAGGTGTGAATTAAGTTTTAGCTAAAAAATGGAGCTTTAATTCCAGAAGTCCATTCTTTAAACTTGGACTTCTGGAATAAAAGGCTCTGGATTAAATGGTACTCCAGACAAAAGATGGAGAAGAGTATCTTGCTTTTAGACATGATAGTAGCTGTCTAGAAAGGTGAGTTATGAGCTCTTTTGACATCATCAGAAATTTAATTTATTACCTGTTAAAAATGCTGTTTATGCTATTACCTGTTAAAGATAAGGAATACAAGATCAAATAAAAGACCTTCATGTTGGGGTTGGTTCTGGGCCAAATCTTACTTGTGGGACAGAAACCAGCTCTCAGCCCTCCTTGTGACTTCTTGAAAAGCATCCCCCCCCCCACCAGCTGCACCGCCTGAGGAGGCAGGGGAGGACTGCAGGTTGATCCTAAGGGGCTCTGGGAATGGGTATGAATTCATCCCACAGCCCTCTCCATCCCCTCCTCTGTGAAATTGCTTTCTCCCACTTGCTGGTGGTCAGCAAATTCAAAAAGAACCCCGAGCTTAGAATCACTGCTCTAGATTGGTTGATTCAGGGGATTTCTTTAGTGTTAACTAATAGTATTAGCTATTTTTGTTACAGGGATAGATTTGTATTGGAGCAGCCTGCAGGCCTCCCAAAGGCTCTGCGCATGCTGTTTTTGCAAAAAACGGGCCCGTTTTTCACAAAAATGGGACATGCGGAGCAAGGCTTCAGGAGGCAAAAAAATGGCTGTATTCTGTGTATTTTACTGTTACTATCTTCCTTAGTGGGTCGTGCAAACCACTATTCCTAACAATGCTATTTATAGTGGGTGGGGGTGGAGGCAATAGGTTGCTCTGGTTCTCACCGGTTCTATAGAACCGGTAGTAAAACCAGCAGGAGGCCCCGCCCACTGACCCCAACATCACCAAAATGCTTCTGCGCATGTGCAGAAGAGCGTGTGCATGCGTGAGCAAAGTGAGCGTATGTGTGTGGCCCGCTGCAAACCGGTAGTAAAGGTAAGTAGAAACTAACCCTGAGTGGGGGGCACTGAGGATGAGTTTATAGTACCAAGGTGGACTGAAAAAGTTTGGGTACCACTGGTCTAAAGGAAACGAGAAGACCAGTTTTCTCCTTGGCAGCAGGTAGGAAAACCACAGCCCAGACAGTCAAAGTTAGCCCAGTTAGCCTTCAATGGGAATGGAGGGTGGGAGGGCAAGAGCTTGTCTGGCTGGATAGGCTCATGGATGGTGAGTTTACCTTAAGCCCAGGATTTGCCCCAATGCTTTTCCAAGGGAGAAAAATATAGCTGCCGTAGTGGTGGCCAGGCCTCGGAACTTCTTGGGGGAAATTTCACCAAGATAGGGCCCATGGATATTCAGGCAGAGTCCTTCAAGAGAAGTATCACCGGAATCAAAAGGTCTCCCCCACATACCTGCCCCTTCTGATTTAGGGGATGCATTTGGTTTCCCCAAGGGTCAGAAGTTGCACCTCCTCCCCATCGTACCTGCACTGATGCCATAAAGGAAACGACCCATTAGAATAATTTCAAAAGACCTGGCCATCTTACTGGAACCAATAAGAAGAGCTCCCACGATTATAATAAAATTGCTGCAAATTAAAGTTTTCTTTCTGAAATAAACGCAATCGATTGTTAATTAGAGACTCCAACCACTGTGTATTTCCCACTGTTGAGCGATTTCTTTGAGACTCAAGCTCATTTCAAGGTTTTCAGTTCTAATTTAAGGTGAAGAGGGAGGGAAAATGAGAACTCTCCTAATTATATAGTCACCAACATCAGCATATGTGAAAAAATCTCACAGCTATAAGACAAGGGGCCATCATGAAAACTTTGTCTTGAGGAAAAGCCATACTTTCCGTATCTCACAGACAGTGATCCGCTCCATAAACAGCCCAGAAGACCCCCCAGGCAGTAGATGGAGATGATGAAGGACCACAGCACAGCCAGCCTGTCTGGCGGGAGAGAGACACCATGTCGCTGCAGCCACGTCTCATTGATGAAACTCTTGATGTCCTAGGAAAACAAGCAAGATTGTGTTCAACTACCAGGCTGGTTGCAAATCTTGGAGGATAACACAACCTGAATCAGTTTTTCATGCATTAATTTACATTATATGAATCTTGATAACCTGGATAGTTCAAGAATATTGTGTCAATACAGGAAATGGCTTAATTCAATAAACAGGCTTTTAATTTTTTTTATTGGTGATATACAACAGCCCCAACAAATATAGCATACTATAAGGTCCGGCCTCATACAATATAAAACAACATATAGATTATAATTGAATTAAACAATAAAAAATTACAAAATTGTATATTAATACAGATTAGGTCAATGTTAAATTTCTTGTCTTCAGAAGTTGTGGGTGCTCTATCACTGGAGGCTTTTAAGAAGAGACTGGACAATACTTATCCGGGCAGGGGTATCAAACTTGATTTCATTGAGGGCCGCATCAGGGTTGTGTCTGACCTCAGGGGATGAGGTGAGTGTGGCCAGGGTGGGCGTGGCCAGCTTGATGTCACTTGTGTCGGAAGTGCCTGTGGTGGCCTGAGCTCTCGGCCAGCAAAAATGGGCTCTCGATCTCCGTTTTCGGTCACGATGGCCTCCTGCAGTCCTCTGCCAGTGAAAGCAGTTGGGGAAGGGTATACAAGAATGTGGGGATGTAGGGGGGTCCATGAACGGTGCTGTGCAGATCAGAGAGCTCACAAGGATTCAAGGGTGTTTGTGCCACATGTGTTGTGGAGGGCCTGTGGGAGTGAACAGGAGGTACCTTGCAGGTTGGGGAGGTTTCACAAAGGTGCAATGAGGATGTGCAAAGGTGTGTGGGTGTGTGCAAATGTCCAGTGTGGAACTAGCACAGAGAAGCTAGAAGAGGGTGCACAGGTGGGGGTTATTTACCCCCCGCAACTTGGCTTCCTCACTGATTTTCTGGGGAAGCCAACCGGAAAGTTTGCAGGTGGTGAGCAAATGATTGCAGTGTGCTTGGCAACCAGTTGAAAGTGCACAAGGGTTGCCAAGCATCTAGATCATGATATGAGATTATGGGAGTGTTGGAATGGCCAGGCCTCCAAGGACTGTAACCGCCATTTGTTCAGCACTGTCGTAACTTGCCAGGCAGCAGTGTTAACATGGATGAAAGAATGGATGGTACTTAAGACTATTGACTATTGACTAAGGCTATTGACATTGGAAGCACATGATTTGCAATTGACCTGCCATGCCTTCTTGTGGTATGGAAAAACAAGATACATGGTTACTTTCAAAGACACTATATAAGAAATATATTGTTAATATTATTGTTAAACATGGGAGAAAACTAGAGAACATTATTTGAAGATACTGGTCTGGCTTTCGAAGATGGAAGCACTTATACATCCAAATATTATTAATATGGGAAATATTGTGAGATATAAAGATATTTTGACTGAAAAGGGTGAGCTCAAAACTAAACAAGAATTGAAAAAACAAGGGATTGATATGGCTTGGTACACACAACTGCTGTTGTGGCCCGTCAGTGGCCTGTGCAGATTGTAGCTGATTCCGACAACTAGGAGGCTGGTGTGGTGCTGCGCCAGCAGCCTGTGCAGCTGGCGCTCCAGTCGGATAGTGAGGAGGTTGGAGAAGATGTGGTGCCAGAGGCAGGGATTCAGCCAGGGCCTTCAGAACTTCCAGAAGCTCCTTTAAGTGAAGAGGACGAAGAGGAGAGCCTCTTCTCAATGCACAGGTGTGCAGAGCTGCCATAAGGCAGAGTGGTTCCTCAGGAGGAGGTCTCCTTGAGAGTAAGGCTTGGGGCTAATTGGCCACTCCCTTAGCCTACTTAAGAAGGAACGCCGCTTGCAACAAGCTTTAGAGAACAACTTTAGTTCACTCTTCTTCGTGTCTGCAAAATTGCTTCTGGGCTTTCTGTTAACCTATTCATTTCTGCACATTCTAAAATTTTAACATTCTCATCCGTAGGAATCTCTTCATTTTTCCAATTTTGTTGGAGAAGGAGGAGTAATAATTTTGTTACATGGTTGGAGGAGATGATACAACAGCATATTGATCTGAAACCTGAATTATTCTTTTTGAGGATTTTACCAGAAACTTACAGTAAAGAAAATGTATATTGATAATTCACGTAATAACTGCAGCTAGGACTGCATTTGCACAAAATTGGAAAAATGAAGAGATTCCTATGGATGAGAATGTAAAAATTTTAGAATGTGCAGAAATGAATAGGTTAGCACTTGAAATTAAAGAAAAGGAACAGTCGAATTATTATAACATATGGGAAATATTTTATCAATGGTTAGAGAGTAAATATGAAAAGTGAAAAAAAGCAGATGAGTGAAATAGAGAAAATGTTTTAACAAAGTTAAATAAGTTAATAAGTTAAATTGTTATAGTATTAGGTATGGTATATATTAGTATTAGTATTAAGTTAAGAATAGATAAAATAATAAATATGGCTATAAATCGTAATTGTTATTGTATTATATTATATTTGCATAAAATATTTGTACCCAGACGACACACTGTTTAACAGAAGATGATGTTCAAATCAAAATAAAATTTAAAAAAATTATTAAAAAAACCTTGGAACATTTGGTTGTAAGTCAAGGACTACCTGTAGATTACCTGTAGGGAAAGAAATATGGCTGCCTCATCTCAGAACCTGTTGTTCTGTTACCAAATGCATTGTTGTGAAGATGCTATTTATAAAATCAAAGGGAACGTATGGGTTTTGTGTCAGTATTGACTCATTGGATGCCCATGAAGAGAGAAGATTCTAGTAACAATTCAGTTCCATTGGTCCACAGGAATTCAACCGGAAGCATTACAGCGAGACAGTCGGGGAATTAGCAGGCTCTGACAAGCTCCGCAAAAACCCGGACTGACAAGCCACTGCCAAGGGGTCTTCAGACCGGAACCATCCTGTAGGGACAGGGAAGAAGGAGAGGCACCTCAGAAGGCCAAGAGGAACAGGCAAGTTCCTTGAAAGTCAGAGGAAACTCTCTCCAACTCAGCAGCGGCCATTGTGTGGCCATCTGCCCAGAAGCTGGGGCAACCGGGTTAAGTATTGAGCAGGAGCGGTGACTGGAGTTTTGAAGCCAGGTGAGTGACAGCCAACTCATAGGCAAAATAACAGAGAATGTTTTTTAAATTTGAAAGAACCTCAGCATAAAAACAGTAGCTAACGGGCATTGGGGGGGGGGGGAGGAAAGAAGATGTTTGAAGCAGAAATTTAAATTGACAAAAACCCGAAAAGAAAATTGACTTTTGAATAAAAATATTTGGACTTTAAAAATCAGAAGAAATAACCCCAAAATTGTCTAAAGGATTGGGAAAAAAACACGCAGATCCTTTTTTTTTTAATGCTAAGAAAAACAAAAGAGAAAATTGGAAATTAAGCCCAGCAATAGAAGTGCTGTACTAAAAAAAGAAGAAGAAGAAGAGGGGATTGTTTAATTTGGAGTAGACTATAAACCTGATTTGGCATTTTCAAAGTTAAAAAGAAGAAAAGAAAAACTAAT
Source organism: Masticophis lateralis (assembly GCA_030761175.1). Taxonomy (NCBI): domain Eukaryota; kingdom Metazoa; phylum Chordata; class Lepidosauria; order Squamata; family Colubridae; genus Masticophis; species Masticophis lateralis. The sequence goes on from JAUDYJ010000014.1 coordinate 173,120, forward strand.
AAAGACTAATAAAAACTAATAAAATAATAAACGTGGATTGAAACAAAATGGATATTTTTGTAGATTGCTAATTGGAATTGTGGATTGTAGAGAGACATCTTCAGGAGAAATAAGAACATTGCAATTTGGAAGTTTTGTTTTGGAAAACTATGATAGTGATAACAGCCGTGAGAATTTTTTGGGAGGATTTCTTTGTCTACAAGCGGCTTGACTTTGGAAAAGAAAAAGAAGAGGAATACAATGAATTTTTAAATTGGAATAATACCAACCTAGAAAGAATAAAATGGCCCAGGAAATTAGAAAAATGATGGAAATGATGTATTTGTCATGGAAAACGGAAATAAGGGAAATAATTATGTTACATGGAGAACCGAAAACTGAGGATCCAAAAACTGTGATAGAGCATACTCAAGCTCACAAGGAAATAACGACAGAGAAGCAAGACATCGAGATTGAAAATAAAGAAGAAGATAAAGACAATGAGATTGACTGTGTAAAATTAAATGATTATGTGGATAGTAACAATAAAAAGGAGGCTTTTAGAGATTGGGATTAACAATGGAAAAAACAGAGAGGGTGGAAAGAGACAAAGAAGGAAAGAAGGGTGGAATAGAAAGAATACAAAAAATTCAAAAGATTGCACTGTTAACCACTGTTAACCACTGTTAAGACAAGAAAGAGAAAAAAAGGTTGGAAAATAACAGGAAATACAGAGCAAAATAGAAGAGTCCAGGACTTTGAAATACAAAATGATTACACTGGGATTAACAGTGGGAAAATAAGAAAAAGGGAAAAGTGATGGGAAATAATGGGAAATAATGGGAAATAATGGGAAATATAGGGCAAAACAGGAGAGTTCAAGATTTTAAAGCACAAAAGAAAAAAAGGGGAAAGAAAAAGGCAACAATAAAAACAGAAAGGGAGAAAAGGAGAAAGAAATGAAAGAGAAATATGTTATGTATATTTAGAATTGAAATATGAATTGAAGTAAGAAATAATGGAAAATCATATGAATATATAAATGAATTGAACAATAATTGGAACATTTTTATCTGCATTTTTGGAATTTAGATAATGATAAGTTTTAGAAATATGAATAAGTTTAATAAATTAGAGGATAACAGCTAGAATATTTTCAATTTTAATTAGGGAAATTGTAATAATTGAAATATTTTTAATTGTATATTGTGGTGAAAGCAGAAATGATTAAATGGTGGTTTTGAGGAATATATGGGGAAAGCTATTTGGTTTATTATTATCATATAAAGAGAAACAATGGCTACATAATTAATTGACTTTTTAAGAACAGGACTGTATGTAATAATTGAAATATTAATGTTTACATTCCTGGAATTGATATAAAGAAATACATTGAAATATTCATGTTTACATTCCTGGAATTGATATAAAGAAATACATGGGGAAAGCTATTTGGTTTATGATTATTACATAAAGAAAAAAGATAGCTATATAATTAATTGACTTTTATTAAGATGTTGGATTGTATTATTCAAGAAAATTCTATAAAACAATTGGGCTTATTATTTTTATAAAAAATGAATGATTGTAACGCCACATAATTAATTAATTTGAACTAAGATGATAGATATTGAAATAGATGACAATGGAAAACATCAGTAATTATAATAAAGGAATATAAGGAAATACTAGGAATCGTATTAGGTTAGATCTTTAATTTAAGGGGTACAACATAGAATGGAAGGGAAAAATTGAAATTTGGTTAAGATAAGAGGTTAGGATGAAGGGTAATATTGGTTTTTTTAAAAATAGAGAGAATAAATATTATGGCCAAAAAAGAAGTATAGAAATTGTAAATTTAGTTGAAATGACTAAAAATTGTTTAAATTTGTGAACCAGCCAGTACTCTGTTCAGAAAAAATACACTGTACCGTATTTTCCGGCGTATAAGTTGACTGGGCGTATAAGATGACCCCCGACTTTTCCTGTAAAAATATAGGGTTTGGGCTATACTTGCTGTATAAGACGACCCCTCTTCCAACGCACACCAAATAAAAATTAAAAAACATCAACTGGCTCACCCACAATGTAAAAGCAGCTGTGCTAGACCCAAAATGGCCCTGCAACAAGCAGGAACCTCACACAGCCACAAAAAGCCCAAAAACCCAACTTTCACACTTTACACACACAAAATTCCACATACAGCTTTGTGAGATTTTGTGTGTTTGTGTAGTTAGAGTGAAACACTACAGAAACACATTAAATCTCAGAAAGGTGCACAAATATTATTTTATTTTATTTTTATTTTTATATGAAAGCTAAATTTAAAACTTCCTAGCCTAAAACTTAGACCTAGCCTTTAAATGGCTAGGTCTAAAAAAGAACAACTAAAAAAAACCCCAATTAACTATTTTTTTTAAAGCTCCCAAAAGGGAAAAAAACTTACCCAATAGAACAGGGGTCTCCAACCTTGGCAACTTTAAGACTTGTAGACTTCAACTCCCAGAATTCTTCAGCCAGCTTTGCTTTGCTGGCTGAGTAATTCTGGGAGTTGAAGTCCACAACTCCCTGTCTGCTTGATTGCAGGCAGGGAGATTCAGTTGCTTGCTGATGCAATAGATTACAGGCAAGTGAAGCAAGGCAAGCGTTGCAGCTAGCAGCTAAGGTAAGCAAGCTGAAGAGGGGGGATTTTTGCTACCAATTGGTAGGCAAAAATTAGCAGCTGGAATTGCCAGAGCCATGTAAAAGGAAAGTTTTTTCCTTTTACATGGTGCTGGCCATCCAAGCTCTGGCGATCCCAGCTGAGTTGTCTGCTAATCAGGCAACTCAGCTGGGATCGCCAGCACTGTGTAAAAAGAAAGTTTTTTCCTTTTACACGGCTCTGGCAATCCAAGCTCTGACGATCCCAACTGAGTTTATTTTATTTATTTATTTATTTATTATATTTCTATACCGCCTTTCTCCCGCAGGACTCAAGGCGGTGTACAGTCAAGAAAAAATAAAAGATACATAAACATCATAAAATTGATAATTAAAATTATAGCATAGTTTAGCCCAAATAAATAAAACCCAGAATTATATAATATTTTAATCATTCCCAGTTAACGTGCTTAGCCCTGCCTGATTGAACATCAGGGTCTTGACGGGCACAGCGGAAAGCACGGAGATTAGGGATGTTTCATATATCAGGGGGCAGTTCATTCCAAAGGGTTGGAGCCCTTACAGAGAAGGCCCTCCCCCTGGGAGTCGCCAGTCGGCACAATTTGACTGATGGTACCCTGAGTAGTCCCTCCCTGTGAGAACGAACTGGTTGGTGGGAGGCTATTGGTGGCAAAAGACGGTTTCGTAAGTACCCAGGCCCTAAGCCATGGAGTGCTTTAAAGGTGATAACTAACACCTTGAATCGCACCCGGAAGACCACCGGGAGCCAGTGCAGCTCGTGTAGGAGAGGTGTTACATGGGCGCAATGAGATGCACCCATAATCACTCGCGCAGCTACATTCTGAACCAGTTGGAGCCTCCGGGTGCTGTTCAAGGGGAGCCCCATGTAGAGAGCATTGCAGTAGCCCATACGGGAGATGACTAGGGCATGAGTGACTGTGCGCAAGGCATCCCGATCCAGAAAGGATCAGGCGAACCTGATAAAAGGCCCCCCTGGCCACGGCTGTCAAATGGTCTTCTAAAGATAGCCGTGAGTCCAGGAGGACACCCAAATTGTGGGCCCTCTCTGTGAGCAAGGTCTCATCCCCAATTGACAGTGATGGTACCAGCTGACTATACCGGGATGCTGGAAGCCACAGCCACTCAGTCTTGGAGGAGTTGAATCTGAGTTTGTTTCTCCCCATCCAGATCCGTACGGCCTCCAGGCAATGGGACATCACAGTAAGGGCATTGTTGGGGTGGTATGGAGTGGAGATGTATAGCTGAATGTTCATCAGCATACTGATGAACATTCACCCCGAAACCGCGGATGATCTCGCCTAGCGGTTTTACATAAATGTTGAATAGAAGGGGTGAGAGGACCGACCCTTGCGGCACCCCACAAATAAAGTGCCTCGAGGTCGACCTCTGCCCCCCTGCCAACACAAACTGCGAATGGTCAGAGAGAAAGGAGGAGAATCACCGAAGCACGGTGCCCCCTATTCCTAATCTCTCCAGCCGGTGCAGTAGGATACCATGGTCGATGGTATCAAAAGCCTCTGAGAGATCTAATAGGACCAGGATAGAGGAGCAACCTCTGTCCCGGGCCCTTGCCATTTCTGTGCTGTATCGCGACCTGAAGCCTGACTGGAATGGATCCAGATAGACATCTTCATCCAGGTATCGGGGTAGTTGTTGCGCCACCACACTCCCAATAACCTTCGCAACGAAGCAAAGATTGGAGACTGGACGATAGTTTGATAATAAAGCCGGATCCAGGGAAGGCCTCTTGAGGAGGGGCTTCACAACCGCCTCTTTCAAGGCAGCGGGAAAGAAACTCTCACTCAGAAAAGCATTAATAATCCCCTGGAGCCAGCCTCGTGTAACCTCCCGGGAGGCTAGTACCAACCAGGAGGGACACGGGTCCAATAAACATGTGGCAGGCGGTCCTTTTATGACCGCTGGCTTCGTTGTTTGTATAGAGCCGCCCCAACAGCTGTGAGGCGGCTCGGGAAGGCTGCATTCCGTAAGGAAGGACAGCTAGAGCCGGCGAGATGGGTAGAGCCCCCTGAGGAGCCCCCAGGTTCGTTCTTTTGTCCTGGGGAGGACTCAGGGGAAAAAAAGGCTTCCCTTTCAATTCGCCAGGGCTCCGGACAGTGGAGGATCTCTGCTTTGGCAGAGCAAGACGGCGGGAGCAACGCCTACAACAATAATAGAAATTTGCAGCAAGGAAAATAGGGTGAAATCTGGACCTTAATACTGCAAGTATTCCTGCTAATTTTTTCTTTAAAAAAAGAATTCAAAGGGGAGAAAGAGATACAAAGTAACTTAAAATGGCGACAGGTTTAAATGGAAGAAGGGAGAGTTAAAAGTGAAAGTGAGAGACTGACTGCTCAAAGCACTTAATTGGGAAATTTAAACATCTAAGAAGATAGATTTAATTTCTGCCTCCACAAAACTGGGGAGAAAAGCTGGAAAAGGAGGGAAATCCTCTTTTTTGGAAAAGTGTGGAGGTATGGCTTTGAAACAAACTAAATCGGGGGGGGGGGGCTCCCCTACCCATCAGACAAAGGAAAAGTCAGAAAAGCCACAAACGCAGATTCAAAGTCACGAGCAGGGAACTGGAAATGAGGATTTGAAGAAGTTTATAACTATGACTTTGGGAAATGTTGTGGAAAAAATGGAAAGATCAATGGAAAGATCTCAAAAGGAAATTAAGGAGTTGGTACAAGAAAAATATGATAAACTGAACCAAAATATAATTAAAGTAGTCTCTGGTCTCTCAGATGCGGTGGTGAAAATTGAGAAAAACGTGGGAGAACTTAGCACAGAAGTTGAATCTAAGATGAAAGTTACAGAAGAAAAATTTTTTAATGCTGATGTCAGAACACAAAGAATTGAAAATGAGGTGACAATGATTCAATTCAGATCTATGGAGTTCACTCTAAGACTGAGAGGTATAAAAGAAAATAACAGAGAAGATCTAAGAATAGTCTGTGCTGAGGCATTAGCTGTGTTGTTAAAGGTAGAATCTGACCAAATTTTTAGCAGAATTGATAAAGCTTACAGGGTGAACTCACGTGTGGCAAGACAAAGGAATTTGCCTAGAGATGTTGTTGTTTATTTTACTGACAGAAGACTGAGGAACAATAGTTTGCAGAAATCCTTCCTGGCCACTGTCCAGGTAGAAGGAAATCAGATTGGTGTATATAAAGAGTTACCACCCAAGATGCTAAGAGACAGAAAGGATTTTGGATTTTTGGTGACTGAATTGAAAAGATGTCAGATTCCATTTAGATGGGATGCCCCGGTTGGTATAATTTTGAGATACGAGGATCAAAGACACCGTTTAAACACTATTGAAAAAGCGGAACATTTCTATTATAATATTTTTAAAAGGACTGCCACACCTCCATGTACATCTACATTGTTAACTATAGAGGAAAGTGTTAAAGACAAAGAATCTGAAAGAGAGACTGAGGAATACTGCAAGCAGATGGAATTAGAAACTCAAAGAGCAATAGAAGAAGCTCAAGGAGCAGTAGGTGATCTTTCAGATGATGTTCTCATGGACTTTCCAGAGATTAAAAAGAAGCCCTTTAGAAGCACAAGAGAGGTGGCAATGGACCTTGAACTGTTGCTGCAGGAACCTAAAGATAAACGTATAACCAGAGCAGCTGAGAAGCAAATGTTAGAGAAGCAGAAACAGCAGAGGTCCAGTACACCACAAGAAGAGAAAGGGGCCAGTGGTACACCACAGAAATCTGAAGCCATGGGAGGAGCCAGACCGAAAACTACTGCTCTGGAACAGAGACTTCAGCAAATGGTTGATTCGCTTCGTGAAACTCCAAATGACAGTTAAATTTCTATCTTGGAATGTGAATGGACTGAATTCTCCACAGAAAAGAAGGAAAATATTTCATTATTTGAAACAATTTAATAATGATGTTGTTTGCCTGCAAGAAACTCATATTAAATTCAGGATCAAAAATACTTGATAAACTCTATATTAGGAGCGCATTTTTCATCTTCAAGTCTGGAAAAAAAGAATGAAGTAGTGTTGTATATTTCTAAAAGAATACCAGCTAAAATTATAGAAACAGATGATTATGGAAGATACATTGCAATTGAAATAAACTTACAGAATGATCCACTACTACTGATTGGAATTTACGTCCCCAACCAACAGCAGGAAAATTTTTATAAATTATTATATGCTAAAATATTACAATGGAATTATAAATCTATTATGATTATGGGAGATTGGAATGGGGTGATTGATATCAAAGTTGATAAGAAGAGCCTGGCAAAATCAGGGATTAAATTATCACAGACCTTTTTTTGCCATGAAAGAGGACTTGGAATTAAAAGATGGAGAGTTCAGAATCCGAAGGAATTGGATTTTACATTTTTTTCAGACTGACACAGATCTTTTTCTGGGATTGATTTTATATTGGTTACACCTGATTTACTTACTAAAACGACAAAGACTAAAATATTTCCCAGAACGCTAATGGATCATAATCCAATATGGATAGAAATAGAACTGGAGAAGAAAGAGAGAAGATCTTGGAGATTGAATGAGAATTTGTTTAGATATGAAAAGAATATAACCGAACTTGGAAAACATGTGAAGGAATTTTTTCAAATGAATTTGAGTAAGGGTACACCCATTGAAATCGTTTGGGATGCGAGTAAGGCATATATGCGAGGTGTACTTATCTATATGAACTCTAAGCATAAGTCAATTCAACAAAGGAAAAGAACAGAATTGGAATTAGAGATAAAGGAAAAGGAACAACTACATATTAAAAATCCGCAAGATAATAAATTGCAAGAATCTATAAAACTTCTGAAAGACCAATTTCAAATGCTTATAGCAGAACAAATGGCAACTAATTTACAATTTGCAAAACATAATACATTTTGTAATGCCAATAAACTGGGCAGATGGTTGGCATATACATTGAGAAAACAGCGATGCTCTCGTATTATTGACACTATTGAATATGGAGGGAAAGAGGTTTTTCAACAAAATTTAATAAAACAAGCTTTTTTAGACTACTATTTGAAACTATACCATAAAGACAATATAAAAAATGAGCTTATAGATGAATATCTCGAAGGGACCAGAATTACAAAAATTTCTACTGCACAAAAGGAAAGAATGAATCAAGGAATAACTTCTGAAGAGATTATACTTGCAGTTAAACAACTGAAAACAGCTAAAGCTCCTGGGACGGATGGTTTGATAGCAGTGTACCATAAAACATTACGAACAGAACTGATTGAACATCTTAAGGATTTATTCTGCAGTATACAACAGGGGGGTAAAATACCCCCATCTTGGAAGACGGCCTTTATCTCACTGATACCAAAGGAGGATGGTTCTACAAAACCAGAAAATTTCAGACCAATTTCTCTTTTGAATACGGACTATAAAATCTTTGCAAAAGTATTAGCCAACAGATTGATGCCAGTTATCCAAGAGGTGATTCATCATGATCAAGCTGGATTTATAGAGGGCAGATAAATGAAGGATAATGTAAGGCAACTCATAGATTTATTGGAACATCTTGAGAAAAGTAAACAGATCCCTGCAGTGCTGGTGTTTTTGGACGTGGAAAAGGCCTTTGATCGGGTTAATTGGAACTTTCTATTGAAGACTTTGTCTAAAATGAACTTTGGGGACCAGTTTGTTCAGGCGATATCAAGAGCAAACAGCGCAAATTATTATTAACGGGCGTTTAACAACCAATTTTAATATACAAAAAAGAACAAGACAAGGATGTCCGCTATCCCCATTGTTGTTTATTTTAACTTTAGAAGTCTTGTTGAACTCATTACGGGATTCGAACGCTTTGAGGGGAATAGTTGTAAGACAAAAGGACTATAGAGTAAGGGCATTTGCAGATGATCTGGTGGTTACCCTAACTGGTAACTAACACATCCTTTGGAATCAATCATCCAGATGAAACACATTATAGAGGAATATGGTTTGGTCTCAGGATTCAGACTGAATCAGAAAAAAACAAAGATGATAGTTAAAAATATGTCGGAAGCCCAAAGGAAGGAATTGGAAAGGTTGGCAGGCTTTGAAATAGTTTCAAAGGTGAAATATCTAGGTGTGCAGGTTGCAACTTCAAATATAAAACTCTTCCAAAACAATTATGAAGTTTTGTGGCGAAAGATACAAAAAGATTTGGAAAATTGGAAAAAACTGCAACTATCTCTACTTGGCAGAATAGCAGCAGTTAAGATGAACGTTCTACCTAGATTTCTGTTTTTGTTTCAAATGATTCCGGTGCTCAAAAGTGATAAAAACTTGACTGAGTGGCAATCAGGGTTGAATAAATTTATTTGGAATGAAAGAAAACCAAGAGTAAAACTGAAAATTATACAGGATATCCGGGAGAGAGGTGGCCTTAAAGTTCCAAACTTACGATTATACTATGAAGCAGTAGCGTTGACACAAATGACTGAGTGGTTTGGAACAACAAAGACTGAAATTTTGAATATAGAAGGCCACGATTTGGAATTTGGTTGGCATGCATACTTATTTTATGAAAACAAAGTGGACAATGTATTTAGAAGCCATAAACTCAGAAATTCTTTGATGAGAGTTTGGAAGAAGCACCAGTCTAAATTGGATTACAAAATACCTTTGTGGTTGGATCTTGGGCATATTACAAATATAAAGTCACTCGGGGGGATTTTATATAAAGTGATAACTTTTTACTGATGGGGGCAGCTGGAATTTGAAGTCATTAAAACTGTTGGAAGAAGGGATTGATTTAACTTGGTTACAGTATAGTCAACTTCAATCAAGATGGAGTGAAGACCAAAAAACTGGTCTGATGTTGCATGAAGAAGATTTGGTGATGCAGATAAAACAGAAAGGGCCGATGCATATTAAAAGGGTTTATAATATACTGTTAGAAAGAGATTCAGAGAGTGAATTGGTTAAAGATTGTATGATAAAATGGGCACAAAACTTTGCAGAACCAGTTATGTTGGAAACATGGGAAAAGATATGGGTTCAGAATGTTAAATTTATGCAGGCTCAGAACTTGAGGGAAAATTTTTATAAAATGTTTTATAGGTGGCATTTAGATCCTAAGAAACTGTCATGCATGTACCCTAAAGTTCAACCAAGATGCGGAGATGTGACTGTTTAGATGCTACATATTATCACATATGGTGGACTTGCAGAAAAGTGAAAGCTTTTTGGATTAAACTCTGGTGGGTAATGCAGAATGTTTTGAAGAAGAAGCTTCAATTTTCTCCACAACTGTTTTTATTGGGTATAGTTAAGGATTTTCCAATGAACGAAACAAGACTGATATTATACATGATTACTGCAGCCAGATTACTTATTGGGCAATATTGGAAAAGACTTTTTACCTACTATTGAAGAATGGACTTTGAAAATGGCTAGTTTTGCAGAAATGGCAAAGATTTCGGCCTATTTGAAAGATAGGACTCAAGAAACTTTTGTCAGGGAATGGAAGAAATGGATAGATTATGTGCAGAATAAATATCAAACAAAAAAGTACCAGTTAGTATTTAGTTGAAGAAGGAGTTGTGCAGAGGGCTTACAGCATACAATGGAAAGAGTAAGTGGAGGTAATTAAAATTAGAACAGAGATTGATATATTGATACAGAATCTTATTTGATATATGTGATTTTATTATATATTACATTATATTTTATTACTATTATATATTAGGGGGGATCGATAAAGGTAAATAATTATTTTTATTAGATTAGAGAAATGTTTGATATCTTTTATTTTGATTTAATCATTATAATACTTGTAGACTGAAAAATTTTATTATTGATAGGGGGGTAGATCAGATGAGAGAAAGGTTTCATATGTTTTATTTGGATTTCTCTTTCTTTGTGTTTAATATTTGTAGAATTTGAATTATGTTGATTGATAACTCAAGGTAATTATTATTATTATTTGGATGTTATTTTTGGAAAAATTTTGTTATTAATAGTGGGATTTGATATGTTATTCGGATTTCACCATATTTTTTTTTGTCTAATATTTGTAGACTGTATAAAATATTATTTTTTGTAAGGGAAGTCAAGGGGGGGATGAGGGGGAGGATACGGGGTTGGGGGTGGGGGGGAAATTGGGGGGAGAGAAAAATGAAAAATTTGTATTTGTAAAACTTTTCCAATTTAAAAAAAAACATGTGGCAGCGTTAAGCTTTCCCAGAATCCTGTCCACGTCCTCAGGAGCTACAGAGTCAAACTCCTCCCAGATAACGCTCTCAAGACCTACCCCCGTCTCCTCCCCTGGATCTACCCAATTGGAGTCCAGGCCATCCCGAATCTGAGCAACTTTATCATGCAAGAATTGCACAAAATCCTCAGTTCGTCCCTGTAAGGGATCTTCCTGCATCCCCACCTGAAGTAGGGAGCGAGTGGGCAGTTGGGCGGTTCTCTGCAGATGCAGTAAGAGTGGAGAAGTAGTTAGACTAATCAGGCAACTCAGCTGGGATCGCTAGCGCTGTGTAAAAGGAAAAAACTTTTCCTTTTACATGGCTCTGGCGTGTAACTCAGCTGATTAGCGGCAACTCAGCAGGCAATTCAGCTTGGTTCCTCAGAGCCATTTAAGGCTTGTCAGAGCCTTTCGGGCTGGTCTGCCTGGTTACAGGAGAACGACACCCGGCGTATAAGATGACCCCCGACTTTTGAGAAGATTTTCGTGTGTTAGAAAGTCATCTTATACGCCGGAAAATACGGTATTTTTGTATGTGTGTTTGTGTAAAAGATTAAAAAAAAATTTACAAAAAAAAAGAAAAAAAGGAAAGCATCCCATCACCAGTTGCATCCTCATCAGAGTGGTGACTGGCCAGTTGTTATTCTATGGGGTTCAACTCTCTACCACACAGGATATTCATTGTATAAAAAACAGAGAAGTTTCTACCCCGGATAGAAGTTATGTGAAAGCTTGTGCATGGAGGCATGATGTGATGTCACCTCTACGCCTCCCTGATCTGACGATTGAAGGGAGAATGGGTTGTATATACTGTGCTAACAGAAGTGCCCACGAGAGGTGATTTTTGGTCTAGCAGAGGCAACAGTTGAATGACTGGCAGCAGGGTGAAGCTGGAGAAGGACACCAAGAGGAAAGGAGAGTGGCCAGAAAGCTGCTTGCGCTAGGATTTATATGTTCAGCTGCATAGATTGTCTCCTAATGGAGGCCTTACCAGCTCTCTTAAGGCCATATTGGGCTGCAGATACTGAGATACTGAGAGATATTGTAGATATACTGCAGATACTGCAGATACTGAGTTGCAAAAACTTCTGTGACTTACCTGGGATGGATAGGTGATCACAGAGACCTGGAAGCCAATAAGGAGGGTCCCACTCATTCCTAATACAATCACCATTTGGAACAGCTGCCGGTACTGCACCTGGAAAGACAACATCCTAGTCCAGGTCATCTAGAAGTCCCCTTTCATACTCTGTTGTTGAAGCAGCTGAGAAAAAAGCTCCACAGGTACACACTGGGTACAGCAGAAGATCAGGTGAAAGCAAGAGAACCAGGGACAAGTCTCCAGACCAACAGGCTCATCTACCAAAAGAAGGCAGAGAGGATGTCCTCCAGCTAAAATGTCTGTCTGCGGCCTAGGCAGAGTCATTTGCAGAGAATGCAAGCATTGCTTATACGCTATGTCCTGGCTGGGTTGATGTCAGGAGAAAGTGGAGAAGAAATAATGGGTGAGGACCTTCCATTTTGCAAGTTGGCTGAACTGTAGCCATTTTCTTTTTTGTAGTCTCTAGGGAGGTTTCTTTTCTCATTCCTTCAAGGCTGATATAGCCTGGAATGAAGGGGCCAGGGGTGGGGTTTTAGAGATTAGCTGGGGTGTTGTAGTCAAAATAAAATTCTTTCCCCTGGATGTTCATGCAGGTGTCTGCAGGGTAGAGACTAAGGTCATCTACCAACTGGGCTGTATGCTGATTGGACCATGTGACTGAGACTCTGGGGGGAAGTGAAAAAGTTTTACTTTTAATTGGGGGGAAAAACCGGCACCAATTTAGAGCCAGTTTTCCATCAGGAATATGCCAATTTGATATTTCCTAATAAAATGTTTTTTGAGGAACTTGCTTGCCTCAGAGTTTTTATTGAATTGGGATGTATTACTTGGAACCCTGACATCAGTCCCATCCCAGAAGGAAATGGAGCCCTGGCTGGTCACGTTTGGCCCCTGGGAGAAGAAGGGAACGGTTGTATTGCCTAATCAAAGAGGGGCCAAAGGGAGCTTAGCGAGATGAGTGCAGATCCTGGGGCCAGATCAGTTATACTCCAGCGCACCAAAAATACTAGACAGGAATTGCTGAGAACTCCTAGAGGCCTGGAAGGCCCCAGGCAGCAAATCCCATCTTTCACAATGGGATACAGGAAACTACAAGCTTGTCAGCTAAAGGTTGTTGACATCATTGCCTGGGAAGATCCTGTAGAAGATAATTAAGGAACAGATCTGCGAAAATCTAGAAACAAGCAAAGCTATTATTGGAAGCCAACATGCATTCGTCAAAAACAGATCACGCCAGACAAACCTTGTTGCATTCTTTGATAAAGTGATTAAATTAGTATAATCCTGTGGACATAGTTTACTTAGACTTCAGTAAGGCATTTAACAAAGAAGACCACAGTCTACTTCTTGGTAAGATAGAACAATGTGGGATAGATAGCATCACCACCAAATCACACTCAATATACAGTCCTCAATGGAACTACATCTACATAATGGGAAACATGCAGTGGGACACTTTAAGGTTCTGTCTTGGGCCCAGTGCTCTTCAACATCTTCATCATGAATTTGCAGATGACACCAAGCTGGAGGGAGTAGCCAACAGCCAATAGAAGAGAGGCTCAAGATCCAAAAGGACCTTGACAGACTTGAACACTGGGCCTTGTCCAAGAAAATTCAACTCAATAGTGAGAAACGTAAAGTTACACTTACACTTAGGCAAGAAAAAACAAATGCATAAGTATAGAATAGATGGCACCTGGCTCAACCACAGTAACTGTGAGAGGGATCAACAACAGGAGTCTAGTGAACAACCACTTAAACATAAGCCAGCATTCTGTTGTTGTCAAGGGTGATTCACTCTTTCACCTAGTTGCTTCTTTGCACTCAACTTGACAACAAGGGAGGGAAGTGGTTGGAATGTCAGGGAAGGAATGGAATGCCAAGACTCTGTCTGCAGATTGTGAGACCCTGCTGCCATCCCAAGGTCATACAATGCAGGTGCTTGAACGATCTGGATTGTTACCATAACAAAAAAAGTGGGTTTAATTGGACAACGCAATGAACTGAGGAAAATGGCCAAAGGAAAAAAGCAAGTTTAACTATATGGGATTATGCCTGGGAAAACCAGAGCTGGTTTCACTTCTGGGCCAATGTAATGTATTAGGGAAGCACAATGTCCCAGGAGTTATCTTTTTGGACTGTTTCTAGCTCAGTGGTTCCCAAACCTTTTCAGTCCACCACCCACTTGGTACTACAAACTCATCCTCAGTGCCCCGCACCCAGGGGTGGGTTCTACTTATCTTTACTATTGGTTTGCAGCAGGGCCACGCGCGCGTGCTCACTTCGCTCGTGCATGCACACATTCTTCTGCATATACGCAGAAGCGTTTTGGTGATGTCGGGTTCAGTGGGCAGGGCCTTCTACTGGTTTTACTACCGGTTCTATAGAACCAGTGAGAACTGGGGCAACCCACCATTGCCCCCACCCCCAACCCCTATAAATAGCATTGTTTGGAATAGCGGTTTGCACGATCCACCAAGGAAGATAGTAACAGTAAAATACACGGAATACAGCCATTTTTTGGCCGCCTGAAGCCTTGCTCTGCATGTCCCATTTTTGTGAAAAACGGGCCCGTTTTTTGCAAAAACAGAGTGCGCAGAGCCTTTGGGAGGCCTGCAGACTGCTCCAATACAAATCTATCCCTGTAACAAAAATAGGTAACACTATTAGTTAACACTAAAGAAATCCCCTGAATCAACCAATCTAGAGCAGTGATTCTCAGCTGGGGGTTCCTTTTGAATTTGCTGACCACCAGCGAGTGGGAGAAAGCAATTTCACAGAGGAGGGGATGGAGAGGGCTGTGGGATGAATTCACATCCATTCCCAGAGCCCCTTGGGATCAACCTGCAGTCCTCCCCTGCCTTCTCAGGCAGTGCAGCTGGTGGGGGGGGGGGGGGGGATGCTTTTCAAGAAGTCACAAGGAGGGCTGAGAACTAGTTTCTGTCCCACAAGTAAGATTTGGTCCAGAACCAACCCCAACATGAAGGTCTTTTATTTGCTCCTTGTACTCCTTGTCTTTAACAGGTCAATAGCATAAACAGCATTTTTAACAGGTAATAAATAAAATTTCTGATGATGTCAAAAGAGCTCATAACTCACCTTTCTAGACAGCTATTATCATGTCTAAAAGCAAGATACTCTTCTCCATCTTTTGTCTGGAGTACCATTTAATCCAGAGCCTTTTAATTCCAGAAGTCCAAGTTTAAAGAATGGACTTCTGGAATTAAAGCTCCATTTTTTAGCTAAAACTTAATTCACACCTGTTAATTTTGCTTGAGCAGTGTGAACAATTGACAGTGTGATCCTCCAAAGGTCTGAAAAATATATCATTGATTTTTCTTTGGAATTTAAACTAGATAACCAATGTGAAAAAATGCATTAAGGAAGGACTGGAAAGCCAATTCATACTGAACCGTATTGGGTTTTCTGTTGTTATTTGAATAAAATAAAAAGAAATCAAATAGTGGTACCTAGTGTGGAAAAAGAGACGAAATAATGGGTCATTCTCAACACTTGAATTCTCTACACTTTAAATATCTAGATATTATTATGGTTAAGTGAGTTTTGCCCCATTTTACGATTTTTCTTGCCATAGTTCAAATCAAAGTTCAAATCAAAGATTTGATAGTTCTTTTTTAAAATATTTTTTTAAATTTTATTATTTATTTGATTCAGTACAACAAAATAAGTAATCACATATTGATCGCGACGGGAACTTTACACAATATATACACTACAATCGAAATTTTACATATAAAAAAATAAAATCTTCATTATCATTGACCTTTTATAGTTTTATTATTCAACCAGGCATACCATTTGTCCAACATTGGAAGTATACAGAATCCTTTTGATCTCTCAAGTTTTTTGTCAGTCTGTCGGCTTCCGCGTATTCCATAATTTTCCCCAAAAGCGAATCTTCAGTCGGCAGATCTTTCCCCTTCCAATGTTGAGCAAAGCATATTCTTGCTGCAGTGGTGATATATATACACAAACACCATATATTTGTGCCTAAGTTATCTGGCCTGATGTTCAGTAACTAGTACTCTGGTTTCAGTGTTAATTCATATCCTGTAATTTCAAAAATCCATCTCTGTATAATTTTCCAGAATTCAATTGTCTTGGGACAAGTCCACCATAAATGAAAATAGGTGCCTATCTCCCCACACTTCCAACAGTTTGGGGAGAGACCTGGGTACATTTTAGATAGACGAGCAGGAGGAAGATGCCATCTATACACCATCTTATACAAATTTTCTTTATAGGAGGTTGCCAACAAGAGTTTCATATGTTTTGCCCATATTTCTTCCCATTTTGTCATGTCGATTGAATGGCCAATATTTCTCCCCCAGGCAATCATTGAATCTTTGACTATCTCATCCCCAATCCAGTAGTCTATTAAAAGTTTATAAATCTTTGATAACATTCTATCCTCCTTTCCTAGAATAATGTTGTCCATGTCATGCTTAGTCAAATTTATACCACCTTGTTCACTGTCTTTTTTGTATTTGGAAGTGATCTTGGCATGTCCACCAGTCCAGTTTCATTCTCTGAAGCTCTAATTCATTTCTTGTTTTCAAACAACCTTGGGAATCCAACAACTCCCGGTAGGAGAGGTGTTTTTCTTTATTATAAAGAGACCTATATGTTATAGCTTCTAATGGAACCAACCAAGTAGGGGTTGAGGAATAGAATTTGCCCTTAATTTTTCTCCAGGTTTCAATTAGTATATTCCTCACATAATGTCCTGCAAAACTCCTATACTTTTTAACTTTATCTTGCCAGAGAAAGTGGTGCCAACCTTGTTGTAACCCCTCGCCAGGGCCAGATTTAGATGAAAAGAGGCCCTAGGCTATTCCACTTATGAGGCCCTTTCACCTCCCATTTTTAAGTTTGTAATTTTGCTAACAATTTGAATGTAGGCTCCTCTTGATCTTGAGGCCCTAGGCTGAAGCCTAGCCTATAGGAAAATCCGGCCCTCCCCCTCGCCTCCCAAGATCAACAGCCTCCTTCTTCTCAACAGTATCCATTCCCTGATCCAAACTAGATTTGCAGCCTGATAGTAGTATTCCCATTTTGGAACACCAAATCCCCCTCTTTCTTTCAACTCTTGAATCATTTTAAGTTTGATTCTAGGCTTTTTATTTTGCCAAATAAATTTAAGGACATATTAATTTAACTTTTTGAAAGAATTATTATTCAATCTAACTGGTGCAGTGTAAAATAGATATATCCATTTTGGAAGGACATAGGTTTTTATAATTGCTATCCTACCTAATAGGGATGTCTGCAGGTTCTTCCACTTCTCTAAATCCTGTCCTGTTCTATGGAGTAGATTCAAATTGTCTTCTTCGATTGTAGAACATTTAGCTGTTAATGTAATACCTAAATATCTTAATTTATTGACAATTTGAAATCCCAAATTCACTTCTAATTCTTTCCCTTGCTTTATTGTCTGATTTTTAATAACGACCTTAGTTTTTTCCTTATTAACTTTTAATCCCGCCACCTTACCATATTTTTCTACCTCATGAATCAAATTCGGTCCCGATACCGTGGGGTCTTCTAATATAAATACTAAATCATCGGCATAGGCTTGCACCTTATATTGTTGATTTTGGATATGCAGTTCTTTTATCCCCGGGTTACGTCTAATTTCCCTCAGTAGAGGTTCTAATGAAATAATAAATAGAAGTGGAGAGAACGGACACCCTTGTCTAGTTCCTTTCTCAATATTGATTTGACCAGAAACATCACGGTTGATTAAAATTTTTGCAGTCTGCTTCGAGTAGATTGTGCGAATTGCTCAAATAAACCTTTCCCCAAATTGCATATGTTGTAATAGACCCATTAAAAAACTCCAGCTCACTCGATCAAAGGCCTTATGCGCATCCATGAAGACCATAGCCATTTGTTTATCGATATGGGTTTCGTAGTATTCCAAAACATTCGTAACTGTTCTCACATTATCTTTAATCTGTCTGCATGGTAAAAAACCATTTTGGTCTTCATGTATAAATTGGCTTAAAAAACCTTTTAACCTCTCTGCTAAGACTGCTGCAAATAGTTTATAGTCTGCATTAAGGAGCGAAATGGATCTGTAATTCTGAATCTGGGATAAATCACTGCTATCCTTCGGCAAGAGGATTATTAATGCTTCTGACCAAGAGTTCAGGATCTGTCCCTCCCGAATCACCCCATTAAATAAGTCTGTCATATAAGGGCCTAGAACTTCCCAAAGTGCCTTATAATATTCAATCGGGAGGCCATCTGTACTGGGGGTCTTTCCTATCTTTTGTTTGCCCATAACACTTTCAATTTCCCCATCAGTAATTTCCCTAGATATATCTGGTATTTTGGGTAAATCAGATTCATCTAAATTCTTTATTTCCTGCTCTGGAAATAAATAAATTTCCTGCTCTTTTATTTCTTTATTTCCTGCTCTGGCTTGTCTTCCTTACTATATAAGTCAGTATAAAATTCCTGTGCTATTATTTTCTTCCCTTCTTCTCCTGTAATCCAGTTACCATTCCCATCTCTCAAATTATGAATTCTACTCTTTTCCTTTTCTTTATTTAATCGATATGTAAGCCACCTCCCTTGTTTATTTGCATTTTCAAAGTGTCTTTGTTTCATCCACCTAATATTTTTCTCCAAATCCTGTTGATCTAATAAGTTAATTTGGTGTCGTGCTAACTTCAAATTCATTTTGAGTTCTTTATTGTTTGGGTCCTGTTGTAACATGGCCTCACTTCTTGCCAGGTAATCCGATAATTTATTACGCTTAGCCCTTTCCTTCTTCCATTTCCCAGCTGTGTACTTTATCACCAAACCCTGAAACACTGCCTTAGCTGTTTCCCATACATTTAAAAAATTCGCATCCTCCTTATTATTTTCCTGAAAGAAAAAACCCATCTCTTTCTTTAAATGGCTTAGAAATAGTTAATCTTTAAAAATCCTCACATCCATTCTCCACCTGGGCCTTGTTTTCAGACCTCCCCATGTTATCCAAAGTGGATTATGATCTGCCCACTCATTGACACCAATTTCTACTTTCTGTGTTCCCTATCTCAGTTCCCCTGACAGTCATGCCGCATCTATCCGCGACCAAGATGAATACCTGGCGGAGAAATATGTGTATTGTTTATCTTCTGGGTGTTTTTCCCTCCAAATATCTCTGAGTCCAAATTCCTCTTGTATTTGATGGCAGATAGAAGGCAACCTTTTCTTTACTGTACTCTTTTTCCCTTCCTGCTTCCTCTTTCCGGATATATAATCTTTATCTTTATCATCTATAGCGTTAAAGTCTCCCACTACATAAATAAGTAGATAGTCATATTCTGCCAATCTAGAGTAAAGATTCTGAAAAAAGACTTTCTGGTTCCCATTAGATGCATAAATACAAACCAATAAACATTTTTTGCTACACATTTCTACTTCGATCATCAAAAGTCTCCCATCTTCATCTGCAAAAATAAACCTTGACTTTATATGCTTTTGTACGTAAATTACTACTCCTCTTTTTTTTGTTTCTGCTAGGGATGTGTATAATTGACCCAATTTAGTATAATTCAATAAGTAAAGATGATCTCTTTTTACATGTACCTCTTGGAGGCATATTATATTCAGACATGCTTTTATTAATTTGTTGAAAATCTTTTTCCTTTTATTTGTACTATTCAATCCATAGATATTAACAGACAATAGACGGATTTCCTCCCCCATCCCTTCTTCCTTATTACCCTTACTTGCCTTCTGCTTGGAGTTTCTTTTTTGTCTTGTTTCTCTCTGGGTCAGTCCCTCGGCACCTCTCTCAACCTGTGTCTGTGTTTGTTCTTTCCCTTTCTTACTTTCACCTAACTGCTCTGATTCCCCTCTCTCTTCCTCCTCTAATACTTCTTCCCCACTCTTACTCTCTGACTCTTCTCCCACATCTGATTCTGAGGGGTTCAAATGTCTTATAAGAAAAACTCTAGCGTCTCTAAGATTATCAATTCTCACTCTTTTTTCTGCCCAGGTAAATAATAACCTTTTGGTAGTAGCCACCTGTATAATACTTTATGCTTTCTCAATTGAACCGTTAAGAAGTGATAGTTACACCGTATTTCCCAAACCCGTCTGGGAAGTTGCCTTAGAAATAACAATTGTTTATCTTTACCGTTTTGTCTCTAGCCTTTGCAATCACTTCTTCCTTAAGGGCTTTCTTAGATAATCTGACATGGACCTCTGTCGGAAGTTTCTGTCTCCTAGCATAGCTCGTATGTACCCGGAAGACATCATCTATATCCCTCAGTACCTCTTCCTTTGTAATCTCCAAGATCCCACCCAAAATGTCTGCCACTTAAGGGCTCCCCCCATTCTTCCACCACATTTTGTATCCTCAGTTAGAAGGCTGATCTTTCCATTTCCAGAAAAATAATTTCCTCTTCGAGGGCCCTGTGCACCAAAACCTGTTCTCTTTTATTTCCATCTTGTCTTTCCTCACATCGTCCCACCCTCCTTTCAATATCTTGTATTTTACTCTCCTATTGTGTCAGCACCCCCTGGACACCTTCCAGACTCTCATTCAACATTTTAATATCATTTCTAACAGCTCCCAGCTTCCCTTTAATATCTGATGTTAAGTCCTCTAACTTTTTAAAAATAATTTCTTGATTTTTGGTCATCACCTCGTACATTGCCTGCAACATGTTCTGTAGATTTGTTAACGATGGGGGTTTCCCTGCAGCAACCATATCGTCCAGTGATCTAGCAGATGAAGGCAACGAGGTGAGTGTAGCCGAGGCAGCGACCATCGGAAGCGTCAAAACTTTTCCCCCCGCTTTTGTGGTTACCACTGTTGTTGCAGTTGACATTTTGATTGAAGAAATTTTCCCAATCAGTTTCAGACAGAGTTAATCAAATTTTGAATTAATCGATTAGTCAATCAAGCCAATAAGTTATATTACGGATCCTTCCCTTCAGATTAATTCATTAATTAGTTAGTTCATTAGGGATGATGTTCAATAAGTAATTCATTCAAAAATCAAAGGGGGAATTCCAAAACAGAGTTCTTCTCTCCTGAGATTGCTATATGTAAGCTGAGTCTAGAGTTCATCACTAGATGGAGATAGAGTGTTGTTCCACACGCACACCTTTTAGTAATCACGTTAAGAGGCGGAGGGAGGAAAGGATAATGTCTTTCTAAGAGGATATAGATCTGTTCATTCAGTCATTCAGTCTCAAATCCCAATTCATCAGTCAGAAAGACAGGAGATCAATCATCCATCAAACCTTCAGCCAGACACATCCCAATCCTTTTCCAAATATTCTTTTCAGACAGCCCAGTTCAAAATCGGCTCAGAATATAAGGTATAGCTCAGAATATAAGCAGCCACTTCCCCCATCTTAGCTCCGACCAAAAGAAAGGGCACTTTCCATTTTCCTCACCACCTCAGCATGCACAGTAGGGATCTCAAAGGAGTCAAAAGTCCGTCTCAGTTAATTCTATTTGATTGAAGAGGGACCCCTTGCCCGTCCGCGATCAGGTTTCCCTTCCAATATGGGCAGTCATCGTTTAGGAGCAGCCATTATCGGCGCTGTCTTCCCGACCTGAGACAGGAGAGATTCGCCTTCATGTGCCAGATTGCCACTCCTGACGCGCTCCCTGCTCCTCTCCACTTACGGCCGCCTCTCCGGGGCCGGCGGCGGCAAGAAAAGCCGCTCAGGTTGGAAAGTTTACAAGAACACGACGGGAGCTAACTCCATGCCTGTCTTGCTGGCACAATGATGTCACCGGAAACCCCATTGTGTATCCCATTGTGAAATATTTAAATTTCAGTAGTCACCAATCCCAGTCTTAAAATGAGTTTAGAATCAGTGGGAGTCAATGAACTAACTAGCTACTGATAATGAGTCTAGTCCTGCCTTTCTTTTTCTTCTGTCCAAGTTTTGCAAGTCCTTTTTCCAGGTATATGTCTTATTCCAAAGTATACAAACCATTATTGTTAGGGGAAAAATGGGTCTTCCAAGCAATTTCAAAGGACACTGTCAGAATGTCTCTGCTCGCAGCCCTCCTTGTGGCTCCTTGAAAAGCACCCCCCCACACACACACACATATGTAAATGTAAATAATAAGCTTAAAAATCCTAGCTTTTTAAAATTGAATATATGGAGAATTGGGGGATGAATATGAGACACTAAGGGAGAATTTTCAAAAAGTAAGGGAGGCATTTAAGGTAAATAAAAGAAGCAGAGAATTGGTTAGCTTGCAAAAAAAGAAAGAGAAAAGTTGAATGAGAAGCAAGAGAAACAAGGAGCTAATATTGAAAAGGAAATAATTGGAAAAAAGATAAAGATGATTATACTGGGTTCAATAGAAAAAATGGAATAAGATGAAATATACTGCTAATAATTAAAAAGATGAGGGGAAATTTTGAGAAATATACTTGATAAATGAAAGAAAGACCGGGGTTGCCTGGACATAGTGGAAAATATAAAATTGAAAATGAATACAGCAATAGAGAGGGATGAAGAAAGGAGAAGTGAGCTGGAAGAAGGAAGGAGAGAGAGGGAAGGAAGACGAGGAAGGAAGGGAAGGGAAATTAGAGTAGGAGTGAGGGTAAGAGAGGGAGGAAGAGAGGAGAAGAAGGAGAAAGGAAGAGGAGGTAGGGAGGAGAAGAAGAGGGGGGAAGGGAAAGTAAGAAGGAAAGAAAAGAGAGAGATGGTAGGTTTGAGGAGAAAGATTGCTGTACAATAAAAAAAGATGAAATGGAAGAAAGGCAACCCCAAACAAATATAAAGATATTAAGATAAAGAATGAATTGTTGAACTTTAAAGAATAAAAAAGAACAAATATGAATAAATATCAACAATTAGAAACACACATACAAACATACAATGTATTTTCTTTGAACAGAGTATTTGGCTGGTTCACAAATTTAAACAGTGTTTAGTCATTTAAATTAAATTTACAATTTCTATATTTCCTTTTTGCCATATTTATTCCCCATCTATTTTTTTAAAAAAACAATATTACCCTTCATCCTAATCTCTAATATTAATCAAATTCAATTTTCCCTTCTATTCTATATTATACCCCTTCCCATGGTCATCTATTTTTATATCCTTCCTCACATTGGTTAATTATGTATTATTACAGTTGTTTAATACAAATTCAACATTTTAATATAAATCAATTAGTTATATAACTATCTTTTTTGTATATTAATCAATATGAACATAAATATTCAAATTATTTCCATGCAATCCAATTTCTTACAAATCAATTAATTATATTTACCGATAATAATAAACCAAATAATTTCCCCCATATATTCCTTCAAACCACAACTTAACCATTTCTGCTTTCAACACAATATACAATAGTATCTCAATTATTACAATTCCCTAGTTAAATAGAGCTTCTTTTTCTTTTGTGTTTTAAAATCTTGAACTATTTTCCAGCCTTGCAGCAAAGAGCAAAGCCAACAACCTGCTTTATTTTGGTTTCGGTTTCAGCTTGAATTGCACAAGGAGAAAAAAAAATTTGCTCGAGCAATTTAGCTCTTTGTAGCAAGCTTCAGATCCCTGCGCAAAACAGCTGAGAGCAAATCAGCTGAGAGTCGCGGATCTAATCAAGGTCTAATTTGCCTATGCTGAAGTTGAAAGAAGTTTTTCTTGCTGTTTGCTTGCAAGGAGGTAACTGCACAGGCCAAAGGGTGGGGGCCACCCTCCTTGCCACTTAGCACCCCCCTGCCGCCCCCTTTGCCTCTAGCGCCCCCATCGCCCCCCTTGCCTTTTACCCTCCCCCCCAAGGCATCCCAACGCCCCCCAAGGGGCAGTACTGCCCACTTTGGAAACCACTGCTCTAGCTGGACAGTTGCAACTGCCGAAAAAGCCAATGCAGTCCTAGGCTACATCAATAGAGTGATTGTTTCAAGATCACATGATGTGATACTACTGTTTTCTATTGCACCAGTGATACTTCACTTGGAATACTACATCCAATTCTGGTTATCATAATACAAAAAATGTTGAGACCATAGAAAGAATGCAGAGAAGAGAACAAGGATGATAAAGGATCTGGGGGCTAAACCATATGATGAACAATTGAGAAAACTAGGTATGTCTAGTCTAACAAGGAGAAGACCTAGGGCTGATAATGAGAGCAGTCTTTCAGTACTTGAGGGGCTGTTACAGAAAAGAATGAGTCAATCTATTTGCCAAAGCATTTGATTGCAGGATAAGAAGTAATGAGCGGAAGATTTATTTATTGGTTCAATTTATATGCCGTCCTTCTCTGGAGACTCAGGGCGGCTTACAATGCGTTAAGCAATAGCCTTCATACTTTTGTATATACCTGCTTGTCTCCCTCCCCAAGTGGTGTTCTTTTTTATACAAAGTCAGCTTATTGCCCCCACAATCCGGGTCCTCATTTTACCTACCTCAGAAGGATGGAAGGCTGAGTCAACCTTGAGCCTGGTGAGATTTGAACTTGCAGTAATTGCAGGCAGCTGGCAGCTAAGTGCTACTTAACAGCACTTTAGTACACTGCACCACCAAGGCTCCTTAGATACAGAATTACTACAAAAAAAAGAATACAAATAGTGAAATATGAAGCCAGAAACCAGTTTGCAGAAAATCTTTCAGAGAATGAAAGATTTTGAACTGAAATATATAGGATACAGTGTCTCAATCATGGATAATAAAATCTGTGCCAGATATGACTTTCTTTATTACAGAATAATAGATTTGGAAGGTCCTTGTTCATGCAGGGCCCCCATCTCTTATCCAGTCATTAAAGAGATCCAGCTGAGAACTAAAGAGAAATTTCCTGACCGTGAGAAAATTAATCAGTGGAACAGCTTGCCTCCAGAAGTTATAGGTGCTCCATCATTGGAAGTTTTTAAGAAGAAACTGGACAGGCATTTGTCCAGAATAATATAGGATCTCCTGTCATGGGCAGGGAGTTGGACTAGAAGCCTCCAAGGTCCCTTCTAATTCTATTATTGTATGTTCTATCTTCTAAAACACTGCAGAAGTAATATCCTTAGATAAATTAACAAGTTATACATTTGTGAGCACTTGGACAGTGGTACTACATTAAATAGTATGACTTATATTGTATGACACTAAGCTTTCCTCCGTCTTTGATGGCCTGACTAACTTGGTCGATGAAGGGAATGCCTCACAGATTTTCTCCGAAAACTACAGCAAAATCTTCAAAGGTTTGTGGCTCTTGGCTGTTTAACCTATAGAAAAGACAATTGTACGATGACAGGACAGCCATCTTCAAAGGACTGAAAGTTCATCGAATAGAAGAGGGAGTAGATTTATTCCCTATCTCTTACCTCCACCCCATATACCTCAATGAGTCAAGGAGGCATCTGCCTGAGCCATTTTTGAATAGCGTGTTGTTTTTTAGAACTTAAAAAATATTTCAGTCCTGTTGCCTAAGAAACGGTTCTTGCATATTTCCATCAGGGAGGGAAGGGTTAGGGTTAGCTTTCCAAGTGGGGATCTGAGGGTATACTCACAAACTCCAAGAAGAAACTGACTGTCATTTTCTGGAGGGGAGCCTGCTGATCTCCAGCTGGCAGTTGTCAGGCTGATCAAGTTTCATTAACTGAATCTGGATATTTAGGAGAACTATGACCCAGAATTCAGTGATTTCTACTCTTGTTGGCTATTGGAGGATGGCATGCAATGTTGGATTAACAATTTCAAGAAGCAGATAAATCTGCTTGAGGTCACCATTTTCTCCACCCCTCACCTCCACCCCCACCCCCCATGCTGCCAGCAACTGATCTGAAGCCAGCAGATGGATGAATTCCTTCTCTGGACTTTAGTAATCCTTTGGGCTGATCAGTAACAGGGAGCTGCTGATATTGCTGTCTAGGGAGAAATGTGAAAAAGGGCAGCTAACTGAGGAGAGTTGAGGAGTAGAAATCCAACACCCAGATTATGTCCTTCTGCAGTATGAGGAAAATCTTTGGAAGACTTGAAGATCAGGTAGTGATCATGGTTGCAACACTTGGGATTGACCATTCACCTAGAAGTCACTAAATCCCATTAATGGGAAGGAGAAAAGGCCGGTTCAGAGTGATTGAGAGCAGTCCTAAGCCTCTGGTGTCAGGTCTGCCATCGTAAATGTTTCAGCTTGCTTTGCTTCACTTTGTCCCCTGGAAGATACTGCAGTGTGAAGTTGAATCAGTTAAAGTATTGGGTCCAGCGGACTTGTTTCAGAGACAATTTCCAGGGTATTTTTAAAGCTTCCAGGTTCTTATGGTCTGTCCATACTTTGATAGGGGTTTTCCCCCCTTCTAAGAAATGTGAATGCCCAACACAGCGCATATGACTCTTTTTCCCATTGTGTCCACCTCCGCTCAGTGTCTGACAGTTTTTTGAGATATAAGCGCAAGGTTGCAAGACCTCTTGGTCATTGTTTTGAAGTAAAACAGCTCTGACTGCTGCTTTGAATAAAACCGGAAACATTCCAAGGGACAATTGACAATTGTTTTGCCAATTGCAAGTTTCAATTTCTCCTTGGAATGTTTCCAGTTCTGAGTATTCCCTTATGGCCTCCAGGAAGTACTCTTAAACTCTGTTCTTCAGCCAAAGGAAGACCAGGGAAAACCCCAGGGCTCCTTCAACCAGTAGCAAAACCTCAAGCACCTTGGAAAGAAATTTCCATGGACTTTATAATAGAATTACCAGAAGACTTAGAAAGTACAGTATTACCAACCTGTTCTCTAAACAGGTACATTTCAAGCCATGCCCCCAAATTGCACACTGGCTAAACTTTTCTGACAACATGTATATAGCAGTGGTGGGATTCAATTTTTTTACTACCGGTTCTGTGGGCATGGCTTGAGGCAGCACCTTGCTATGAGTGACATCGACTTGGCCATGCCCATTCAGTCACATGACCAATGCTACAGAGACAGGGCAATTTCCTACGTACCTCCCCCATCCCCTTGGGCTGACACAATTAAAGCCTGCCTGCTGAGTCTGCCTGCCGAGCAGCCCGGACTGGAAAACGCATGGCTGGGGCAATAACAAGCTCCAAACTGTTGCTGCAAGCCTGGTTTTTTGAGGGTGGGGGTTTTTTTTGCCAGAAGCCCCTTGGAGATGCACTATTTTTTACAGAACAATTTCCGTGCCACCAAAACTTACTGTACCCCGTTGTTGTGGCGCTGCTTGTTGCTGCTGCAGCTGTTGGGGCACGGATTTCCTTTGCCTTCTGCATTCCCACCCTGCACTGAAGTGAACCAAATGGTCCAGGGTCTCCCCACTAAGCGGCTGCACTGAGCCCGCTTACAAACTTTGCCGAGTGCAGCTCCAAATGTTTGGCTCCTGCGTCCCTCCCAGCCAGTGCCAGTGTCCCTTCCTCTCTATCTCTCTCTGCCTCCCTGTTTCTCTCCCCTCCTCTGTGGGAGGGGAGGGAAGAACCCCTGAAGTGGTGCTGGGTGGTGGGAATGGCCGACGAGCTCAGGAGCAGCGCATCCATGCTCAAATAGCTGGTGGAGTGGCGGGGCATCCCAACACTGGCAGCTCTGCAGGAAAAGAAACTGGGGTTTTTTGCTGAGCTGAGCCAACACCAGGTCTTGGTGTGAACTCGCTGCAAACTGGTAGCAAAGGTAAGTGGAACCCACCCCTGGTGTGCACCCTCCTGGCCATGCCACAACTGGCCAGGGGGTCACAAGAGCAGGAGGAGGAGGAGGGTCACCGGAAGGGAAGCTTCCGATGTGGCTGGCGATCATTCCTCAGTCAGCCCAGATTTCCAAAAAATATCAAAAAAAAAAGAAAGAAAGAAAGAAAAAAGAAAGAAAAGAAATGAAAGGAGAAGCAAAGCACCCAAAGAGTGTTTGCTGGCTTGGCCCAGCTGTGGCTTTCCAAGAGATAGAGAAGAGACGCAGAGACAGAGAGTGAGAGTGAGATACACCAGTAGTGGGTTTCAATTTTGGCCGCTACCCATTTGCTCATGGGTGCTTGCATGCTTCTCCATTCCCCACCGTTACCCTTACCTTCTCAGGCCAGGTGAAGGAGGGGAGGGGAAGGCAAGGGGCAGGGCCAGCCACTGATGGGACAGGGAGCCGCAGCAGAGGGCCCAAAGAGTCGCATGCGGATGAGGGTTAGCCTTTTGCTGTTTCTGAAAAGAGATGGTTTCTGTGATCATTTCTTCTTTCTGGGCTGGGGATGAAAGCTCTGATTGACTCTACTTTATTTGATAATCCTGGGCTGTTGTGGAAGGATTTAGGGGAGGATTCCTCCACCAACCAAGTGATTCCCTCCTTCTAGAGAGGAGAGGCCCTGGCTGAGCATCAGGGCTTCACTGCAGGTCTCCATGTTGCTCATTATGAACTGCTTCCCTCAGAACTAGCCCTTCCCCCTCAAAGCAGTCTTTTGTTCCGGATGCTGGAGATTGAACAGATCAAGTGATTGTACACCTGGCATGACCAGGTGCCAATGAGTGAATCAGCACAGGGGGCTCTCTGCCGAAGGAGTCTGCCCAGCGGCATTTCCTGTGGGCATTGCCTGCACAAACTCTTTTTCCGAAATTGGACAGATGTCAAGCCAATTGAAACAAGGAGTTTTTGGATTTGTCTTAATAAAAGGTTCAACCAGATGTGGATTTGGGATTACCACATCCTTTCCCCACCTATATTAGATTCATTCATTCATTCATTCATTCAATTTCTATAGCTGTCCAGCTCAAACAAGTGATTCTGGTGAGTTGGCTGTGCTGCTGCCTTTTTTATCCTTCTCCACCTGTCCCCAATAGCTGCAACCCCAGTGCTCCTTCAGATCCCACTTCAAAGCTGCAAATACTTTGCATTTATGCTGAGTCATCTGTTGGGCACTGGTCATGCCAGCTGAGAAATGATCTAAGAGTTAAACAGTCCTGGAATGAAGCAATGCAGAAGCAGGTCTCTTATGTTGCAAAAAAAAATGACATGACTATGAGTCATCACCTATGGACACAAGGACACCGGCACTTTTTGCATTCATTTAGGCCTTTGGTGAATAATAATCATAATGCACTGGTTCCTCAGTCTACTCTACTCAACAAGTCAGGTCATCCAACCTTCTTTACATGAACAGTCTGAAGCTGTATGGAAAAAGAACATCTGAAGTAAAATCACTGCCCAATACTGTCTGTACATGCAGCCAAGATACCGCAATGGTATCTGGATGGGACGCACCGTATGTGCCATCCTCACCACTAACAAGAGAAAAATAGTAAAAAGTAAAAGTGAAGGAATCAAGATGCTCTTGGAAATAACATCAAAAGTCTGGATGAAGATGATCACTGGACATCCTCTAACCTGGCACCATCACACACTCAGAGAAGAAATACCATCAATTAACTAAAAGGTTAGAAAGACCAGAAAAATAAAGACAATGAAACATCCCACCCCATATGTTGAAGTTACTGGTGCCAAATGGGTAACAGGACTTTTGACTGAGCAACCAGGGCCAGCAGCTGCAGGACTACTGGAAGGAAAAGTGTTTGCCCATTGCAAATATTCAAGGATTGAAAAGAAATAAATAATGCTGTGTTATAAAATTGGATTTACAAGCCCAACGAGAAGACAATATCTAAAAAGAATGCATTAGTTCTATAAATAACAACATCCACAATCAGAAATAACAGTATAGCCATTCAACATCAATTTATAATACAAAATAAACTATTCACAGAAGTGGAACTAGAAGAACTGCAAAGGTCTACCCAGGGCAAAGAAATCAAAACCTCCCTGAAACAGCTCAGATTGTAAAGGTGTTGGAAGAAATATCCACCTGGTTCTGTTCCAAGCTGGGAGAAAGAAGCTGGAAGCAACATGGAGGCTGATTGGAAATATGGTTTATTGATGAAGCAGAACCACCAAACACATGTGATTCCAGGCAGCTGACAAAATGGAGTTGAGAGTTTGGGCTTTGCACTTGAGTTTCCTGTTCCTGTGCAAGAACATGTCCTTTAATATTCTATTGGCTGTTGTCAGATTCCTATGGAGTTATGTAGGGGTCATAGCAGGCTCTATAGCAGGAGTGTTAAACTCACATACCACAGATCGGATGTGTCATGCTCACCCCCGGTTTAGTGAAGGGGGGGGAAGTTGTGATATGTCACGTGATGACGACTTGACAACAAGAGTTTGACAACACTACTCTATAGACAAAAGAGGAAATGGAAATCCTAAATGCTTGCCTGAGCTAATTTGGTTGAAGTTTGGACTGCTCTGGAGTGATGCAATGAAGGGGCTTGTGTTCTGAAAGGGTGTTGGGCAATTTCTATTATGGCGTAATGCTTTGTCCTGGTTTGGAACTTGAGTGAGGGGCTAATCCTACCATTCTGCCTTTGTTCAGAATTTGCTGCAGGGAGTTTCAAAATATCCTGTTTTGAATGGATTACCAAATCTGCATTTCTAAAAGGTGCCTCCTCAGTTTCGACTTGGGGGCAGGGAGATTGGGGCTGCTTCCTTCTCTGAAAAACCATGTTTCTCCATTTCTCATCTAGGGAAATATAATATTCTGCCTTTTTAAATATTCCTCAAATATTTCATTCTTGTAGGAGAATTCTTCCCATAAAGGTAAACCACGGGAGTCAGCAGTAGAGAAACAGTTGAATGTTTTCATTCTCAAACTAGGAACCCTCTCTTCCGCCTCAAAAAGGACAAAGCCCGTTAACTAAAACAGTAGAAGAATTAAAAGAAGGAATAACTGAGCCTTTATAACAGCACAACACAACACAACTGCCTGCACTGACGCGTGTATGGAGAAATGTTTGTGACTTTGTTGAGTTGTAGAGATTTAATGAAAGACGAAGAAGTGGATAAAAAAGATCTTTTTCATCCACCACTCTATGTGCCTGCGGCAGTGACTGATGGGAATGTGGTGAATGTTGTCCAAGAACAAGAGGAGGGCAGTGGGACAGGATGAGGCAGTTCCCACAACCTGTGTTAAAGTTACAAGAAGAAGCCGATGGGAAACCGAGTTGTGATTTGGCAGACTTAGATTTGAGTCCAGGCAGAGTTCAACAAATCTGCCCCTGGTCATTAGAGTCTCCGGAGGATGCCACGGTCTTGCTTTTCTCCATGCTTTACCTGACTTCAGGTAAATTTCCATCCCAATTCTCATCCTGCCCTCCGTTTTCAATTTGGCTTGAAATATTTTTGGCACACATATACCACCCCAACCTCCAATGCTCCAGCCCCCATCATCAGCAATTTTTACAAAAATTCAAAAGGGAACCTGGAACCATTTCTAATGGTAACATTTTACCATGAGTTTTATC
Source organism: Masticophis lateralis (assembly GCA_030761175.1). NCBI lineage: Eukaryota > Metazoa > Chordata > Lepidosauria > Squamata > Colubridae > Masticophis > Masticophis lateralis. The sequence continues at coordinate 204,354 of JAUDYJ010000014.1, forward strand.
CCACCCTTTGTATTTGATTTTGGCTTGAAATATATTTTGCTCCTCAGCCCCATGCTCCTACTCCCGGCATCAGGAATTTTTCCAAAAATTGGCTTTTTCAGAAAGGGAACCTGGAAACATTCCTAAGAGTATAATTCCACCCTTAACCTCATCCCAAAATCCATGGTCCTCACCTGATCCAGCCCAGGAGATACAATTCTCTGTTGTGGCCCTATGGAAGTGCCCCTTTCCAGAGACCCTCCAACTCTTTTGGCTTTCTGGAAAGTTGTGAAGATCTGCATTTTCTTCCAGGCATTAGAGCCAGATGCTAAAGGAGTCCAATATCTATATTTTTGTATTGTGAATTTGTGCCTTGGCTATTGTGTTATGGTTATTTTTGTGAATATTTTTTCTTGTGAAATGGTTGTTAGCAACTCAGAATAATTTGTTTAAAGTGAACTACACCTATGTATTTCTGAATAAATAAAGAAATCATAGAAATCCAGATGCAGAGATGAACCTCGGCTAATCTGCATCATCTCCCTACCTAGGGTTTCTCCAGAATCTTCCCAAAAAGGGAAGTTTTGAGGTTGTCTGCATGCATAGTTTCTTTAGGAGTACTACCTCTTCCTGAAGAATAATTAATCCCTCTCACCCTAATGGATGCCTGAAGGAGCATATTTGAGTTATTTTATGCAAATCACAGTAGGGAAAGCCTGCAGCCAGTGGCTTGAGCCATGACTGTGGACTTTCTCCCCATAGCCTTCAAAGCAGAGAAGTGCTGACTTTCATTGCTCAGAAAGGAGTTAATTCTAGCCTTTGGTGTTCCTCAGTCCTCAACCTCTGCTACCAGTGCTCCAGCCACCTTGTCTGTAGTCATAGAATCATCCGGCTGGAAGGGACCTTGGATTTCTAGTCCAATCCCTTGAAAATCTCCAGTGATAGAGCACCCACAACTCTGCGAGGCAAGCCATTCTGTTGATCAGCTGTTCTCACTGTCAGGAAATTCTTCCTTTGTTCCAGGTTGACTCTCTCCTTAGTGATTTGCCACCTGTTCCTTCTTGTCCTGCCCTCAGATGCTCTGGAAAATAACTTGACCCCCTCTTCTCTGTGACAGTTCCTCATGTTGTTGCCCCACCCCCGCAATCTTTTTCTTTGATAGGCTAGACATCCCTAGGTCCTTCAACCATTCCTCAGATGGTTTAACTTCCAGTCACTTTATCGTCTTTCTTTCTCTTTCTCTTTTCTCCCAGCTTTTCTCCCCAGCATTAGGATTTGTGCATTGTGATACAGGGATACAGGGAGTACTCTGATACAGGGAGTACTCTGGCCCAGTGGAAGTTGGGACTGCAATTTCCACCCCTAAATAATGTGGTAGTAAAGCACAAAATCACATGATCCTTAGCAGTGGCAATCCCAGCAATCCCAGTTGCCATGAAAATCCCAGGGCTGCAGGGGTCTTAACCAAGGAACTCTTGTGACCATCCCATGGGAAGAGGCAGGAGTCCCAGGCATGCAGATTGGTAGATGAGAGCTGTAGGGGAGAGCTACAGAGGTTGGAGGCGCTGCAGGCAAGCCTGAGGGAACCAGGAGGGTGCCATGGGCAGATACCATGGAGTACAAGCAGATGGGCAGCTACAATGGCCAGTGGGTGAAAACGCAATGGGAGCTTTGCAGGAAGTCAGTAGGTAAGGTCAAAAATGGTCATGTGACCATTACAACCATTGTAACCATTGCCTGATGGCTGCCAAGCACCTGAATTGTGATCATGAGACCCCTGGGATATTGTGACCAGGTCACAGGTTCCTCTTCTTCAGCCCCATCATAACTGTGAATGGTTGCTGAATGAGTGGTCACAAGCGTAGGAACACCTGTAGGGGGACTTGATTTCTTTCTTTCTTTTTTTTCTTTCTTCTTTTTGCATTATTTAACCTGTTTTCGTTTAATTTGGGGGTGCTTTTAAATTATTTTTCTTATAAATTCATTAGCTGCCCAGAATTATGTATTTAAATTGGGCAGCTTGTAAATATTTATATAATCCTAATCTCTTCCCCAGTCAGAGGTACCAGCTAGTTGCATATGGTCAAGAAATTTGTGTGTGTTTGTGTTTGAGTCAGCATCGATTCCTGGTGACTGCCTGGATCAATCACTGTAGTTTTCTTGGCAAGATTTTGAAAATGGTTTGCCCTTGCCTTCATTCTAGGACAGAGAGTGAGTGAGTGGCCCAAAGTCACCCAGGTGGCTTAGTGCCTAAGGCAGGACTAGAACTCACCGTCTCCTAGTTTCTAGCCTGGTGCCTCAACCACTATAACAAACTGGCTATATTCCAAATCTGACTATGGCAAATGATTGCGATGCTTACTTCAGGTATCATCTCTCTTTGACAAGCTTCTGAGTACAGAAAGAAGCTCTCTTTTCCCTGGCAGAAACAAGACTGGTATTGAGAGTGTACCATGTAGTTCAGGGTACTTCCATTTTGAGCCTGGACTGGCACATAGTAGTTCCCCAGCTCTGGGAGGCCACTTTTCATACCTACGTTTGATAAAGGGAGGGGGAAATGAGGATTTTTACACCATGTTATCCTCACAAGAAAAAGAATACCATTGTTATATCTTCTTTGAGAGCTGTTCTCTCTCTTTTGAAGCTACAACCTAGTGGATGTAATTTCCTCTGGATACACCCAAGCATTGTCACAGGGCTGACCTCCAAAGTTACGCTTAATAAACTCTTCTGAGATTTCTAGGAAGCTCTTTCCTTTCGTCTCCGGGAGGAAAAACCAGACATAGAGAGTGGTTCCAACACAGACCGTGAAGAATGGTAGGTAGCAGTAATAGCCAAGACTTTCCTGAGAGGAGGACGAGGAGAGAAGAAAGGGATCAGCATACGAAGCACATGTTGACAGGAGCATGCAAGCAGAGCCAAAACTTGGCTGTAAAGTAATCCTCGGAGTAGCCTCACTCTTAACAAAAGTGAGGCTTCCTTGGCCTGTCCACTGGAGGAGAAAGCAGTGCCAATCTGCTAGGAGAGGAGATCCTTGACTGTGTAGCAATTGTGACTACAAATGGATCTAGAACAGGAGGAACACCTAGAGTGTTGCGGGGGGGCTCCTTCTGCTTGAATCCACAGCTAGGACAATATTTTCCATTGATGGACAGAAAGGATGTCTGCCTAAAAACAACTCACTCCAATTTCCCGTGTCCCACGTGAACTAACTGATGCCTTGCAGAAATATAAACAGAGAGCTTACCATCACAAAAGGAAATGCTAGGCCCACTAGAAATAAGTTGATCCAGAGCAGAGAACCGCTGATTGTGTAAGCAGCCGGGCGGGTGACCTGATCAAAAATCTCCGTGGGTATAATTCCTGTCACACCAGCTAGAGAAACCATGCAAATTAAATGTTGCTTTCTAAGAAGGAAGATAAAAATATGGCAATATCAGCCCAGTTTCTGACCTTTCCCAGGTCATGTATGGTGGTTTTTTCATGCCCTTGTTGAGACCCTTGGTGCTTTTGTAACTCACCTGGTCCAATGCCAAAGCTCAAGATGTAGGCAAAGATGCAGGCCATATTGAGATAAGGCATCCAGCTGAATTGGTCCTACAAGGCCAAAAGAGTGGTGGGACAGATGTGGGGGAAGGAGGGAAATAGGCAAATTAGGAAGTGCCCAATATATGACCTTACTAAATTGGAAGACCTGGGTCCTTCAACCCAAAGAAACAAAGAGCAAATCTTACCTTTAAAGATAATGCTACCATGAACAGGATGGCCCAGGTGGCCATGAGGCTGTACCCCCCTATGAGCAGCACTCGTCGCCCAACGCACTCGATGAGGAGGTTCTGGAAGGCAGCATTACAGGGAAGGCCCTTAACGGGCAGCCCACCCAGGCCCTCCACAGAGAGATCTCCCCCTCCCCATTGAAGAGATAAGTCTCCTCCCCTCCCCCATTGAACAGATACAAAAGAAATTTGGGGAGGTCAATAGGCTGGTACTTTCTAGAGACTGACTGAGTGATCATCTCCTCTATTTTGGTCTGTACATTTTGGGATTAGAACAGCTCTAAGGAATGCCATTTACTGAAAAGGATTTGGTTTTTACATGTCATATGGATAATGTGATCACCCAATTAAAAAACAGGAACAGCACAATACACGGTCAACTTTAGTCCTTTAAAGAAGACACATGCAGCCTTTTGTGGATCCCAGGGCCCGACTGCTCAGAATCCCACACAAAGGATTGGGAGCCTGCAATCCTCAGAAATGCTGGTCCTGTGATGGACATGCAGAGCCACTGAGCAATGATTCTCTCCTAGGGAGCTTGCTTGAGGGGGATTGGCAGGCATTGTGCTCCAGAGAAGCACAATGCTTTCTGGGCAATGCTTTGCCCAAAAAGTTGCCCCTCTATCCACTCATGGGTGCTTTGCAAAGTGGAGCCCAGGAATTGTGCAGATGTTCCTGATAAGGCAGAGAAGGGGCATGTAATGGCCTTTAGTGTCATCTGGAGCTGAGAAGCTTACAAGCCACTGATTTGATTTGATTTAATTTAATTTAATTTAATTATTTAATTTATCACATTTATATGCCGCCCAACTCCCAAGGGACTCTGGGCAGCTTACAACAAAAATAATGTGAACAATGAACATAAAAATGATTTTAAAATATTATAAAAACATTAAAAGCCCATGCACACATTCATGGCTGGATCTTGCAAGCCCCAGGCCTGCCGGAAAAGCCAGGTCTTCACCACTTTCTGGAAGGCCAATAGGATGGGGGTAGTCCAGATCTCAGGAGGTAACTGGTTCCAGAGAGCTGGGGCAGCCACAGAGAAGGCCCTCCACCACGGGCCTGCCAGCCAGCATTGTTTAGGTGATATGCCACCTTTAGTTTTTACAAGATAAGGTGGTGTACAATATGCCCTATGCTCTTGTTTTCCCAACAACAACTCTATGAAATGGGTTGAGCAGAGAGAACGACTGGCCCCATATCACCCAGCTAACATTTTTGCACAAGGGAAACAACTAATCTATTGGGGGGTGGGGGAGAAGCCCCCTGAAGCCCCAGATTTAGCATCAATGACAACTATACACATAATTCTCTGGGATGACATGATGGGCCTCCTTCCTGCAGGGAATAAGAGCTGAGGTGAGAATCAGTGGAAGAAGGTGGGAAATTACAGATAACAGAAGAGAAGGGAGGACAATCCAAAGCAGATCTATGACTTCCGTGCTGTGACAAAAGTGCCCTGGATACTACTCAGAAATGACAGGCAGCTCTGCAAAGGAGCAAGACTCCTTGTGATAATCTAGAAGACCACACTGTACCCAGTGTGAAAGAAAGGAGATAAAATTCTCACACAAGTCATGGACATGATAAGCTCACAACTCCCGGTGCCAATAACGCTGTACTGGATCTTGTCATATGGAATCCCTGCCTCTTGGAACACATATGAGGCATAGAAGTACATCTGCAAGAATAAAGAAAGAGCAAGTATCTCTGTATCCCTGCTCTACTGAGCCCCCATTTTTTATTGCTATGTAAGGGAGAGGTGGTTAATCTGCTTATCTGAGATAGGAAAGTCATGAAAATGTTCATGTAAAGCAGAGGTGGGTTTCAGCAGGTTTTGACCAGTTTGGGAGAACTGGTAGCAGAAATTTTGAGTAGTTTGGAGAATCGGTTCTGACTGGCCCCGCCCCCATCTATTCTCTGCCTCCCAAGTCCCAGGTGATCGGGAGGAAATGGGGATTTTGCAGTAATCTTCCCCTGGAGTGGGGTGGGAATGGAGATTTTACAGTATCCTTCCCCTGCCACACCCACCAAGCCATGCCCCACCCACCAAGCCACACCCACAGAACTGGTAGTAAAAATTTTTGAAACCCACCACTGATGTAAAGCATAAAAAGCCATATCACAATTTAAGCAGCAAAGAAAAATCTCCCAACTCTCTCTGAAACTCAACTCAAAAAACAATGACAGAGGATGCCAACTGCCACACATTTTAGTATGCCGCTCGGATTGTGCCAGCGGTCTCCTAAGAGAGCTGTCCCCCTCTCAGTTCCCAGGCCTATTGGAAAAAAGACATGCAGGATAGCAGTGGACAACCCCCTGGCCAGGCCGCTGGACTTACGGAATCATTGCCACAGAGCTGCATGGCACTGCTGAGCACCACCACAGTGATAAACTGCCACCGCACAGCCTGGTTCTTCCATAGCTCCCAGGGTGCCTTGGCCGCCTGTCCCTGGAGGGCTGCCTGCTCTGCCAGGATTTCTTTCATTTCGCTGCTCAGGTCGCTGCTGCCCCTCAGTTGCTGCAAAGCTGCAAGAAGCCAAAAGTGAGCCTGAGGTTCTTGGGAAAAGTGGAGGCCTCCAATTCATGGGTTGCCTTAGAATTTCTCAACATGTTCCAACCTGCTTCAAGAAAAGCAGAGCAGGTACAACAACCACACAGCATCTTATGGCATAAACATCAGCAGCTAGGTAGCATTTGAATGTCTGGGCCGTAGATTCCACTGTTTACTCCAGATGGGACCAGATTCCTCACATAAAGTTCCCTTTGGGAGAAAGCATCACTTCTACAGGGATTGCTGTAATTCCCATAGGACCTAAAATGGCCTCATGTAATGAGTCTGATTTTCCCTACAACTCTATTGCCTCCCATGTGGGTTCAGAAGTATTTTAAAAGAAAAGTCTTGCACTCTTCTGTACACAATAGAATTCCCTATGCTACTAGGCTCAAAATTCTTAGTTTGGATAACTTAGAACTGCGTCACTTGTGGTCATACCTAGGTATTGCATACAAAATTATACATAGTAATGTTTTACCTGTAAATCATAATCATAATCATAAGTTTATTTGTCAAGCATATATAAGATAACAGGTAAAAGTATAAACATAATTTGAATACATAAAAAGAGTAAGTAAAAAGGAATATTAGGACAGGGACGGTAGGCACGCTGGTGCATATATGCACGCCCCTTACAGACCTCTTAGGAATGGGGTGAGGTCAACAGTAGACAGTTTAAGTTTAAAGTTTGGGGGTTTGGAGAAGAAACTACAGTTAGGTAGTGCATTCCAGGCATTGACCACTCTGTTACTGAAGTCATATTTTCTGCAATCGAGTTTGGAGCGGTTTATCTTGAGTTTGTATCTATTATTTGCTTGTGTGTTGTTGTGGTTGAAGCTGAAGTAATCATTGACAGGAAGGACAGTATGGCAGATAATTTTATGTACTATGCTTAGGTCAGACTGAAGTCGGCATAATTCTAAATTGTCTAAGTTCAAAATTTGGAGTCTGGTGGCATAAGGTATTTTATTGATGGTCATGGACCTGACTCAAGTTGTACAGGGCCCAACTCACAGGGGTGGACACACACTTGACCTGATTTTTATTTCTGGGCAGTGGATAAATGCTCGGGGTAGGGTGAATTTTCTACTCAACCCCTGTCATGGACCGACCATTCCCTCCTTAAGATAGACTTTCCATCCAGCAACCCACGCCGCTGGGAGGTGGAACCAACTCGTTGGTTCCACCCCAGGCTCCTGATGGACCCTGACAGGTTCCTGACGGAGCTTGGGACATTTCCCACTGACCTTTCCCGTGACTCGCCAGAGGCCTTGGTGGATGCCTGGGAACGGGCTGCTACCAGGGCGTTGGATCGAATCGCCCCTTTGTGGCCTCTCCGCCGACAGGGATCCCGGTTTGCTCTGTGGTTTTCCATGGAGCTGTGGGAGATGAAGCGTCGGAAGAGACACCTAGAGGGCCGTTGGAGATCTTCCCATTCCGAATCTGACCGAACATAGCTAAGAACCCATATTAGGTCTTATCTTATGGTGATGGAAGCAGCGAAACAGATTATTTCACTGCTCTCATTGCGTCTGTAGAAAATCGCCCAGCCGCTTTGTTTCGAGTGACCCGCTCTCTTTTCAATCAGAGAGTGAGGGAGGACCCCTTTACAAGGCAGTGCTGAGGATTTTGTACAATTTCTGCAAGACAAAGTTGCTCAGATCTGGACGGGGTTAGACTCTGACTGGGCAGAGTCTGACGAGGAAATGGGAGCATGGCCGTGACAAGGGGGGCTTTTGCATAGGTTCGCCTAGTGCGCCAGTTGCGGCCTTTCCTAGACAGGGATGCCCTTTGCACAGTCACTCAAGCTCTCATTGTCTCTCAGTTGGAGTGCTGCAATGCTCTCTACATGGGGCTGCCCTTGGGGTGCACCCGGAGGCTCCAGCTGGTCCAAAATGCAGCCGTGCGGATTGTTATGGGAGCTTCCTGTTACTCCCTTACAACACCTCTCCTGCACGAGCTGCACTGGCTGCCGGTGGCCTTTCAGATCCCCTTCAAGGTGCTGTTACTTACCTATAAAGCCCTTCATGGCATGGGCCTGAGGTACTTGCAGGACCACCTCCTACCGGCCTCCCACCACCCTGTGCGCTCTCATAGAACTGCCCTCCTCCGGGTGCCGTCGGCCAGACAGTGTCGGCTGGCGACCCCCAGGATGAGGGCATTCTCGGTGGCTGCACCAACCCTCTGGAACGGGTTACCCACCAAGCTCCGGACGGCTCCCGATCTCCACACTTTCTGCATTGCCCTGAAGACATGGTTTTTTCATCAAATTCCCTGACCGATTATGGGATTTTTAACTTTGGGGATTTTAAATTTGGACTAGATTTTAGTATTTTACTGTTGTTGTTTTTACTGTGTGAGCCGCTCCGAGTCCTATGGGAGAAGGGCGGCATATAAATTTTAATAATAAATAAATAAATAAATAAATAAATAAATAAATAAATAAATAATAAATATTGCGGATAGAGGAATGGAGGACTTTTCTTGTAAAATATCTCTGGATTCTCTCGATTGTATTTATGTCCGATATGCAATGCGGGTTCCAGACAGATGAACTGTATTCAAGAATTGGTCTTAGCAAATGTTTTGTATGCTCTAGTTAGTAATATAATATTACCAGAGAAGAAGCTATGCAAGATTAGGTTAACAACTCTTAATGCCTTTTTATTTATTTATTACATGTATTTATATGCTGCCCTTCTCCCGAAGGACTCAGGGAGGCGAACACAAGTTAAGAAACATGTACAATAAAATCACACTTTAAATCAAATAATTAATTAATAATAAATAATAAACCCAGAATCAGAGTCAGCCTATTTGCTTGAACAGCCAAGTCTTCAGCTCCCGACGGAAGGAGCGGAGATCAGGAGCTGTCCGAAGCTCGGTAGGTAATTCATTCCAGAGGGTGGGAGCACTCACAGAGAACGCCCTACCCCTGGGCACCACTAGATGACATTGGCTCACCGTCGGAACCCTGAGGAGAGCGGCCCTATGTGAGCGAACAGGATGGTGGGAAGCAGGCAGGAGAAGGTCCTGTAAATATTCTGGACCTAAATCATGTAGGGCCTTATAGGTGAGAACCAGCACCTTGAAGCGGACCCGGAGAACCACTGGTAACCAGTGCAGCTGACGCAGGAGGGGTGTTATATGGGAGTAATAAGGGGCTCCCGTAACAACTTGTGCGGCTGCATTCTGGATCAGCTGGAGTCTCTGGGTGCATCTCAGGGGCAGGTAGAGAGGGAATTGCAGTAATCCAAGTGGGAAGTAACCAGGGCATGAGTGACTGTGCGAAGGTCATCTTGGTCCAAGAAAGGGTGCAACTGGCACACCAGGCGAACCTGTGCCAGTTGCACCCCTGGTCACAGCCGTTAGATGGTCTTCTAGGGACAGCCAAGCATCCAGGAGGACACCCAAGTTGCGAGCCCTATCAATGGGGGCAAGTTTTTCTCCATCCATCAAAAGTGATGGGGCTTCTGAAATCTGAGATGCCGGCATCCACAGCCACTCAGTCTTGGAGGGATTGAGTTTGAATCTGTTTCTACCCATCCAGGCCCGTTCTGCTTCCAGGCAACAGGACATCACGGAAAGGGCATCTCTGGGGTGGTCTGGGGTGGAGATGTATAATTGGATATCATCAGCATATTGATGATATCTCACCCCAAAGCCACAAATGATCTCACCCAGTGGCTTCATATAGATGTTAAAGAGTAGGGGGGAGAGAACCCCCTGAGGCACTCCACAATTTAGGGGCCTCGGGGTGGATCTCTGCCCTCCCACCCATACAAACTGTAAGCGACCCGAGAGGTAGGAGGAGAACCATTGTAAGACAGTGCCTCCCACCCCCAACCCCTCAAGTCACTGCAGTAGGATACCATGGTCGATGGTATCAAAAGCCACTGAGAGGTCACGTCGGACCAGGATGGAGGAACAACCACCATCCCGAGCCCGCCAGAGATCATTCATCAGAGCGACCAATGCCGTTTCCATGCTGTGTCTGCGTTGGAAGCCCGATTGGTACGGGTCAAGGTATTCCGTTTCCTCCAGGAACTGTGGGAGCTATTGCGCCACTACAGGAGACAGGATGATAGTTATTAAGTGAGTCTGGATCCAGGGAAGGCTTCTTGAGGAGAGGTCGAACCACCGCCTCCTTAAGAGAGGTGGGGAAGATCCCCTCTCTCAACAAAGCATTGACATTGCCTGGATCCAGTCTCTAATCACCTCCCTGGCAGCCGAAACCGATCAGGAGGGACAAGGGTCCAATAAGCAAGTGGAGGAACTAAGGTTGTCCATAATCCTGTCCACTTCCTTGATAGAAACAGGGTCAAACTCAATCTAGATATTATTCTCAAGACCCACCCTAGTCTCCCAATTGGATTCTGTCCACTCAGAGTTCAATCCGATCCGGATCTGAGCGATTTTATCATGTAGAAACTGTACAAAATCCTCAGCTGTGCCCTGTAAAGGGTCTTTTCTCGCTCCCTGATTGTGGAGGAAGCGGGTCACATGAAACAGGGCTGCTGGGCAGTTTTCTGCAGATGCAATGAGGGTGGTGAAGTAATCTCGTTTTGTCACTTCCATTGCCACTAGATAGGACCTAATATGGGTTCTTAACTGTGTTCGGTCAGATTCAGATCGGGAGGACCTCCAACATTCCTCTAGGTGTCTTTTCCGACGTTTCATTTCCCGGAGCTCCATGGAAAACCAAGGAGAGACCCGGGATCTGCGGTAGGTTAGAGGCTGCAAAGGTGCAATTCTGTCTAAGGCATCAGTAGCCGACTGTTCCCAGAATGCCACTAGACCCTCAGCTGAATTGCAGGATTGAGAGGTGGGGAATGTCCCAAGCTCCTTCAAGAACCTTTCTGAGTCCATCAGGCGCCTGGGGCGGAACCATTTTATGGGTTCCGTCTCCATGAGGCAAGGGCTGCAGATTGAAAGTCCAGTCTAAGAAGGGAATGGTCAGTCCATGACAGGGGAGTGATGAAAAGTTCTACCATGACCATTTATCCACTGCCCAGAGAGAAAAACCAGGTCGAGTGTGTGACCTCCCCATGAGTTGGCCCTGAATAACCTGAGTCAGGTCCATGGCTGCCATGGAGGCCATGAACTCCTGGACTGTCTCAGATGACTCACTGATCGAAGGCAGATTAAAATCTCCTGCAACAGAAGGCTGGGGAGTTCAAGTGCCATTTCAGTCAAGACATCGAGCAGTGCGGGCAGGGCTGTGGCAACATAGCTGGGAGATAGGTATGTGACCAACAAGCCTGACTGAACTCCAGGGTCCCACTTCAATAGAAGAGACTTACACCCGCCTATCTTAGGGACAGTGACCTCACTAGGACTCAGACCTTCCCTGACAACCACTGCCACCCCCCTGATCTGTCCCCCCCCTTCAGAGACCCACAAAAACACAGCCAGCCGAGGGTTAAGAGTCACTTGGCACACTCCGCAGTTCTTATCTCAACCTTGGCAGCGATATGCACACCGTCTGCCAAGGACTTTATTGGTTTACACAAACAAGAAAATCACCTACGTAGCTTTGCCGTTCATCTAGCTTCCAAGACTACGAGGTTGCTTCGTTTGTTTAGCTTTGTTCGTCACGAACTTCGTGACCCACCGTACTGTCTTAAATAGATATGCTTCTGGGTGTGGTCCAGTGAGTCATGGATCCTGTGACTCCAATCCAATGACTCAGGATTTCCTCATATGCCACAGCTGCAGTACCCTTTTCTCTCGCCTTCTTTGGCGTGCATCCAGGAATGACGTCTCTCCCTCACTCTCATCTGAGACACCTGTTTCCCCACTACTTGGCTCTCTTTCAGCTGGCACCTGAGCCGGTGCCAGAGGGGGAGGGCTGGGAGATCTGGCTGGTTCCTCTTCCTCCTGCTCAGAGCTGCCTTCCTCCAAAGGGATAGGCTCAGAGGACGGGGCCACAACACTATCCCCCACCGCAGGGCCCTTCCCCCGGGTCTGACGGTCGGGATGGGGTCGGGACGGGAACTGTTCGTGGAAAGCCCGCACCAGGTCAGGGGCCTGAACGGCAGATGCGTCCACCCAGGTGAAATCCTCGGCCCCGTACCCTTTCCAAGCGATGAGGTATTGGAAGCGCCCCTTCAGCCAACGGGAGTCCCGAATACTGTCCACCTCATACGTCGAGGCGTCGTCCTCGTCGGCTGCGGCTGGGGGGGCAGGCGGCGGCGGGCGGTGGAGACGGCTAGTGGGAGTCTCAGGGACCAGGAGGGACCAATGAAAAACGGGGTGGAGCCGCATGGAGCGGGGTAGAGTCAACCGATAGGCCACCGGGTTGATGATCGCCTCGATGGGGAAGGGACCGATAAAGCGGTGGGCCAGTTTCCTCACCGGCTGGTCCGTGGGGAGGTGTTTCGTGGACAGCCACACCCGATCTCCAACTTCCAGCGGTAGCGTCGCCCGGCGGCCGCGATTGGCGAACCGTTTATAGTCCTCTTTCGCCCGGATCAGCTGCCGCCGCACCAGTTGCTGCACCGCCTGCAGCTCCGAGAGGAAGTCCCGGGTCTCAGGAACAGGGGAGTCCATGATGGTCAACGGAAAAAACCGTGGATGGTACCCGACGTTGGCATGGAACGGTGTCATCTGGGTGGAGGTATGTTGGGAGTTGTTAAAAGCGAACTCCGCCAGGGGAAGGTACTCGGCCCAGTTGTCCTGCTGCTGGTTGACAAAACAGCGGAGGTACTGCTCCAGTATGCCAATGACCTTCTCCGTGCCCCCGTCAGTCTCCAGATGGTGTGACGACGACAGGCACACCTGCACCTCCAGCGCAGCCATCAGGCTTTTCCAGAAGCGGGCCGTGAACTGGGCCCCGCGATCCGAAACCACCCGGTCTGGCAGGCCGTGGAGGCGGAAGAAGTGTTGCAGGAACAGGCGAGCCGTGGTACGAGCCGAGGGCAGGCCGCGGCACGGGATGAAATGTGCCATCTTCGTGAGCGCATCCACCACCACGAGGACGGTCGTGAACGTAGCGGACAGGGGCAGGTCAGTCAGGAAGTCCATGGAGATGGCTCCCCACGGTCTCTCCGGTGTCGGCAGCGGCTGGAGGAGTCCAGGAGGGGGGCCGGACGCGGCTTTGGCCTGCCGGCATGGCACACAGGACGTCACGTAGGCGTGCACGTCGTGCCGTACCCGAGGCCACCAAAAAGTCCGCGTCACTAGGTTCAAGGTCTTAAAGAAGCCGAAGTGCCCCGCCGCGGGGTTGTCATGGCACTGGTTCATGACGAGGGCTCGGAGCGGACTTGTGGGCACGTACAGCCGACCCCGGTGCCTGAGCAAGCCCTCCTCCACGGTCCATGGGGACGCGGGGCCGACGTCCGCTCTCCGCTGCTGCGACCAGTCGTCCCGTCGCTGCGCTTCCAGCACCTGAGTCCGCAGGTCCACCGGTTCCTGGACCGCGGCCAAGGAGTCCGCTGGCAGCACCGTCCGGGGGGAAAGGGAGTCCTTGGGGCAAAAGTATTCCGGCTTACGGGATAGCGCGTCCGCCCTCTGGTTGAGGTGGCTCGGAATGTATGTGACGTGGAAGTTGAACCGGGCGAAAAACAACGACCACCGGATCTGCCGCTGGTTCAAATTCCTGGCCGTGGTGAGGTGCTCCAGGTTCCGATGGTCCGTCCGCACCTCCACCTGGTGTCGGGCCCCCTCGAGGTGATGTCGCCAAGCCTCGAACGCGGCCTTGATAGCCAGCAACTCCTTTTCCCAGATGGTGTAGTTGCGCTCGGAAGGAGTGAGTTTCCGGGAGTAGTAAGCGCAGGGAAAAAGAGTGCCGCCATCCACCGGAGCCTGTAGCAGCACCGCTCCAATCGCCACGTTGGACGCGTCCATCTCAACCACGAACGGACGGTGTGGATCGGGGTGCCTCAGGACCGGCTCCGTGACAAAGGCCTGCTTGAGAACCTCGAAGGCCTGCTGCTGCGGGGGCCCCCACTGGAACGGAACCTTCTTCCGAAGGAGCTGGGTCAATGGCACGGTCAGGGTGGCAAAGCCCGGGATGAAGGTCCGGTAGTAGTTGGCGAATCCCAACAGACGCTGGACGTCCTTCACCCGACGCGGGGGTTCCCAACTGCGCAAGGCCGCCACCTTGTGTGGGTCCATCGCGATGCCCTCAGGGGTGATGATGTGCCCGAGGAACTCTATGGAAGTCTGGAAGAAGTAACATTTCTCCAACTTCGCATAGAGCTGGTGCTCCCGCAGGCGCTGCAGGACCTGGCAGACATGCTGGAGGTGACTCTCCGGGGTCTGGGAATAGATCAAAATATCATCCAGGTAGATCACCACGAACCGATCCAGCATGTCCCGGAACACGTCGTTCATCAAGTGCTGGAAGACCGCGGGGGCGTTGGTCAACCCGAACGGCATGACGGTATATTCAAAGTGTCCGTATTGGGTGCCAAATGCCGTCTTCCACTCGTCCCCCTCTCGCATCCGCACCAGGTTGTAGGCTCCCCGGAGGTCGAGCTTGGTGAAAATCGAGGCCTCCCGCAACTCTCCATCAGCTCCGGGATCAGCGGCAGGGGATAGCGATTCCGTACCGTGATGGCATTCAAGCGCCGGCAGTCGCAACACAGGCGCAAGTCCCCCGTCTTCTTTTTCATGAAGAGGACTGGGGCCGAGAGCGGGGAGGTCGAAGGCCGGATGAACCCACGGGCCAGGTTCTTGTCCAGAAAGTCCCGTAAGGCGGCCAGCTCGGGCTCCGACATGGAGTACAGGCGTCCCGAGGGCAGGGGCGCGTTGGGCATCAAGTCCACCGCGCAGTCGTAGGGTCGGTGCGGGGGCAAGCGATCCGCCTCCTTCTCGCTGAACACGTCGGCGAAGGATGTCAGCTCCGGAGGCAAGGAGACGTTCGGGGCAGAGACGTCCTGGCCGGCACAGGTGTGGCGAAGGTGGTCGACACACTGCAGGCTGGGGAACGAGATGGCATTTCTCGACCACGCCACCTGAGGGTCGTGCGCCCGAAGCCAGGCCATCCCCAGGACCAAGGGGAAGTGCAGGTCCGCCGTCACATAAAACTGGATCGCCTCCTCATGGTTCCCAATGGCAAGGCGCAAGGGCTGAGTAGCGAAGTTGATGGGCCCCGCCACAAGTTCCCGCCCATCAATAGTTTCGACCCTCAACGGAGGGTCCACTGGAACCAAGGGAACCTTGTAATGGGCCACAAAGGCCTGGTCCATAAAGTTCGTGGTGGCCCCCGAGTCCACCAGCGCGTGCGCCTGGAGCCCCTCCGACCGGTTAGCCAACAACACCCGGGTGTTCAAAATCAGGTGCCGAGGGGGCTCACAGTCCACAGCCGCCGCCTCCGGCGGGGCATGGTCACCTGCCTGACCCAGAGTTTCCCCTAGGCCAGGCCTGACCCGTTTCCCGGCTGGTCACGCCGAGGCTCCGGAACAGGCTTGAGCGATCCACTCCGCTTCCGGGGACACGAGGCGGCGAAATGTCCAGCCTCGCCGCAATAGAGGCACAACCCCTCCGCATCCGCTCCTGGGCCGTCAGTTGAGGTCTGGCTGCTCCGAGCTCCATGGGCTCCTCAGCCGTCGCCACCAAACGCGGTACGGTCCGGGGCGCTGTTGGTACAAAACGCGGGGGTGCCGGCACTGTCGGTGGTTCCGGAAGAGCCCTACGGGGCCGTCGCCGTTGTAGGCGGGCATCGACGCGCAGGCATTGGGTCACCAGCGCGTCCAGGGTCTGTGGCGCCTCCACCCGAACCAGCTCGTCCTGCATCTCATCGCAGAGGCCGTCCTGGAAGGCATCCATCAGTGCCGCCTCATTCCAGGCCGAATCCTGGCCTAGCAATCGGAACTCCGCAATATAGTCCTGCAGGGGGCGCTTGCCTTGGCGGAGGTCTTTGATGCGCCTCGCTGCCATCTGCACCCGGAGGGGGTCCTCAAACATGGTGCGCAGGTGTTGCAAAAAGCCCTGATAGTCCAGAAGCAAGGGGCTGTCTTGCAGCAACAGGGGCGTGGCCCATCGGGCGGCAGTGCCAGAGAGGGAGCTGATAATAAAAGCCACCCGAACCCGGTCATCCGGAAAATCCTCCGGCCGCATTGCCATGTACAGCTGGCACTGTCCCAAGAAGGCCGGGAACATTTCCTGCTGTCCAGAAAACTTATCTGGCATGTTCACTGGGCATCTTGGACGGGGAAGGGGAGCAGGTGGAGCTGCTACAGGAGCATTTCCCAAAGCAAGTTGTGCAGTTAGCTGTGCTACTTGCTGTTGCAGAAGTTGATTGGCCTCCAGCATCTGCTGTACCTGCTGCTGCAGCTGTTGGTCCATCGTGGATTAACGATGGAGTTTTGGGTGACGAACAAGATGATCTGTCCCCCCCCTTCAGAGACCCACAAAAACACAGCCAGCCGAGGGTTAAGAGTCACTTGGCACACTCCGCAGTTCTTATCTCAACCTTGGCAGCGATATGCACACCGTCTGCCAAGGACTTTATTGGTTTACACAAACAAGAAAATCACCTACGTAGCTTTGCCGTTCATCTAGCTTCCAAGACTACGAGGTTGCTTCGTTTGTTTAGCTTTGTTCGTCACGAACTTCGTGACCCAGCGTACTGTCTTAAATAGATATGCTTCTGGGTGTGGTCCAGTGAGTCATGGATCCTGTGACTCCAATCCAATGACTCAGGATTTCCTCATACGCCACAGCTGCAGTACCCTTTTCTCTCGCCTTCTTTGGCGTGCGTCCAGGAATGACGTCTCTCCCTCACTCTCATCTGAGACACCTGTTTCCCCACTACTTGGCTCTCTTTCAGTTGGCACCTGAGCCGGTGCCAGAGGGGGAGGGCTGGGAGATCTGGCTGGCTCCTCTTCCTCCTGCTCAGAGCTGCCTTCCTCCAAAGGGATAGGCTCAGAGGACGGGGCCACAACACCCCCCCGCCCCTTCCCTGGTGTTGCGGCTGGTGCAGGACATGAAAGCCTGGGGGGCATAAGTTAGAGAGGGGGATTCCCCCCTCTTGCCCCAACCAGGTCTCTATGATACCAGTCAGTTCCTCATCCTCCTCATCAATAAGGTCTTGTATGAGGAGGGCCTTATTCATCATGGACCTGGCATTCACATACACCAGACAGAGAACAGGTTCCCTCGCTCTCATATCCCCAGGAAAGCAGGGTGAGCAGGAGGTATGGGAGCAAGCCACCATCCGAATGCTTCTGGTATGATGCTCCCTACTCCTACTTCGATTTCTTCTGCCCCTTCCCACCATCACAGGTATAGAATGTCCCACCCTCCTCCGAGCATCCCCCACGACCCCCAACCCCCCCCCCCCAACCTGTCAGGACTGTCAGAATGGTATGGCTGCTGAATTTTAAGAGACCCCCCCCAGTCTCATTTTTGTTATTAAAAACCACCCTCCTCCCAGATCCCCTTAAAATTGGATCTAAAAATCTATTTTAAAAACCCCATAGCTTCCATTTTTTAGCATACCACCTCTCAGGGTTCCAAAACCCATCATCAAGGGCGGCCCTCGATAGCTGAAAGGGCCAAACCTGCAAGAGGGGGGTGTCTTGCAATACAAGGAGCTCCGCAGTTGAATACATTCAAGAATAGCAACGAGCCGAGAGTGTTGAAGGATCATTTTCTTCTAAAGGGTGTTAGAGATGGTTAAAAACAGGTAGATTAAATAAGGGAGGAAAAGATGTTAAAGAGAAGACAATATGCTAAAAACATCAGAACATCGGAACATCATCGCCCTCTCACGACGATGGGTAGTCTTGTGATTATAATAAGTCTATTCAATGGTGGGAAAAGTCTCAAGGGCCGGCCTCTTACAAGAAGATGGTCTGTCCCACCATAGTTCAAGACTCTCGGTGTCTGTGCCTCCTCCCGTCCTGACACCAGCGATAGCCGAGGCTTAGTTCAGAAAAAAACAAGGTGTAGTCATAGGATGGAATAAATGATTGAATAATCCGGGTAATCCAGGGAGGACAAGATGGTCAAATAATGGTCAAATAAGGCTGCAGTTCAATCAAAAGCTGTAAATTTATGCTGAGTGACCATATTAGGCCTAAGTCTAATAAGGGGAGGAGGAACAATCAAGGTGGGGGGAACCAACTGTCATCCCCCAGCTAACGATCCTCAGTCCCTTCCCCATCACCTTGATCTTCAGGCCATTCAGCCCATTAAGTTGTTAAGCCCTCTCCCATGCTTCAGAAAAAAAAGGGGGAGCGTCCAGATCCTTCAAAACTGAGGGATCCTAACATTTGTAATGCTGTCCTTTTCTCCATCAATAACGGGGTGTCTTCGCAGCCAGGCCTCCAGGTACTGCCACAGTCCTCCAGCTGTCTCAGCACTCCTGCCAGCACCATTGTTGCCCTGGCAGCCATCTAGGCCCTGAAAGTTGGGCCCCAATTGCGGCAGTTTCCATACTGTTCTCTAACTTTCTTCCCGACAGTCAGTTGTTCCTCAGGCTCCATCCACGGCTCTATCGAGCCGGCAACACCTCGGCTCACTGGGAAGGGGGTCAAAAGATGGTTAACTGACCCCCGACACCCCTGAAAATGCCAAACATCGCCTCCCTAAGCTAAGGGTTCACTGCAGAGCTGCCATTTTGGTCTTTTGCCCAACGGAATTTTTTACAATTTTTGGCAATGTTGTTACAGTGGGCTCTGGCACTTAGATCTTTAGAAATGATTACTCTAAACTCCTTGACAGAGTGAGAGTTATCTACAAGGTCATGTCCATCTAATTTGTATTTTATTTTTTAATTTTTTTTTGCCAATGTGTAAGACAGAGCATTTGTTGGTTGAGATTTAAAGTTGCCACTTGTTAGACCAATCTGACACATAGTCAAGGTCTTTTTGAAGGGTAGTTGCAGTGTCGGTGGTGTTGAATAGTTTAACATCATCAGTGAAGAGAACACAGTTAATATGATCAGAAAGGTCATTTATGTATAGTTGGACCTAAAACACTGCCTTGGGGAACACCACTATTAACATGTACAGAATTTGATAGAGTGCTTCCTATTTTGACCACTTGTCTGTTTGACAGGAAGGCAGCTATCCATTTATGTAGGAGTCCAGAAATGCGATAGGATTTTAATTTTAGAAGTAATTTGTCGTGTATCACTGAATCAAAAGCTTTACAGAAGTCTATGTAAACTGCATCTATTGCTTTGCCCTGATCAAGATGTGTAGTCCATATGTTTTTGCAATGTAGTAGTTGTAGATTACAGGATAAATTTTTTTCTGAAACCAAATTTTTTGTTAAAAAGTAGGTTGTTTGTCTCTAGGCGGAGGGTAATAGATTGATTAATGATTGATTCCATGACTTTGCAGGTGACGTAACATAAAGAGATTGGTCTGTAATTTTCAACTAGGCTAGAATCTCCTTATCTGAAGATAGGGATGATCTTGGCTTGTGATCATTGGTAGGGCAAGGTGCTAATACTGAAAGATTTTTCAAAAGTTATGCTTAGAGGTTCTGCAACTGCAGTGGAAAGCTTTTTTAAGAAGTATACACATAGTCCATCAGGTTCAATAGATAGAGATGGTTTTAGATTGCGTAGTGCCTTTTCAACATTGTCTTTTGTAAAATCAATATGTATAAGATCACTGTAATCATTGTAATTGTCTGTAGTTCGACTGGGAAATATTGGGTATGTGTTGTTGCTGTTTACAAAGACTGAGCCGAAGAACATGTTAAAAAAATTGGCTTTAACGGTTTCGTCAATATAGTCTTCGTTGTTTGGACCTTTTAGGGGTGGGATGGATCTCGAGTCTTTAAGTTTGTTGTTTAAAAAATTATAGAAGGCATGGGTGGACTTTGTGCCTAGAAGATTTTCTTCTTGCTTGATGTGATAATTGGTGCATTCAGTCTTTATTTGTTGGCCTAAGTTGTTGTAGCGGTTTTTGAAGTTAGCTACGTAGTTAGTTTTGTTTTTTCGCCAAAGAGATTTTTTTTGGATTGTAATTTCCTTATTGTTATTGGTAGTTTATTTTTTCTGGTTTTGTGGAATATTAGTGGTATGTAAAGTTTAATGATTCTTTTGACTTCGCGCAAGAAAATGTTTTAATGGTCATCAGCAATATTACAGCCAGAGAATAGAATTTGCCAATCAAGATATGAGAGTTCATATCTTGTTTAAGGTCAAGGCCACAGTTAACATGGGAAATGATCTTAAAGCCTCAATAAAATGACTATTTTTGTTTTAATCGCAATAATACGTGCGATAACAACTGCTTTAAACTCAGTGTAAAGTGTGCTAAACTTGACTGTAAAAAATATGATTTCTGTAACAGAGTTGTCAAAGTCTGGAATGCTCTACCTGATTCAATTGTTTCAGCTACAAATTTTTAGTTTCAGTCACAAATTGACTTCCATGGATCTTACATCATACTTAAGTGGTTAGTAGAGGCTGCATGCATAAGTGCACTAATGTGCCTATCGTCTCTGTCACTGTATTTTTATTCTTTTATTTTTGTTCTCATTTTTGTTTGACAAATTCTAATAAATAAATAAATATCCCTATAACAATTTGCTCTTTGGGCTGTACCTCAGGACAGGAGGCTGATCTGGACACCCTTGCTTACCAGAGATGCATGAATCTTGATCTCCTCGGTCAATCAAGAGATAGCGGGGGCTTTCTGGAGCCCAGGGCAGAAACACCAGCTGGATTAACCCAGGCATCACATTGCTGGCTAGAAGGATAGGCCAGCTCTCTTCTGCTCCCAAGATTTCCCTGCATTAAAATCCAGAGTCACTTATGGAAACAGATGCAGGGTCTCATTTAACAGACTTTAATTATTAATTGTCATCACAGCAATGTCTCTCCATAAATCCATACAAAAGAGAGACAACAGGCCCTTTTGCCGTGTTTAAGGTTTAAGGTTTGTTTAAGGTGCAGTGCATAGCCCAGCCCTGGGTACCCTACAGCAGGCTCCTAGCAAAGGGTGTTTCTTGTAATGACACACACACCCCAGGTTTCCCCAGACCTTTGTATCTCACCTGAGTCCAGCCACCTGGCCAAGCACCAGGCCGAGGGCTGTGAAAGATGCCGAAGTCATAGCCACGGCTCCCCGGAGCTCCTTGGGTGCGCTTTCCCCCAAGTACATGGGCTGGATGCTCATGGCCACTCCTGTGCAGACAAGTCCCCAGACTCAGAAAGGAAACATATTTATTTATGACATTTATTATGACCACTTGGCTGGTGACAGGGATTGGTTAGCCATGGCTTTTCATGCTAAATGAGTGAACTTTCCAGCCAAAGTTTTACTCTGTGAATGCTCTCCCCTTTCCCTTCTCTTTCACTTTCTGCTTGCACTTCTTTGGCCTCAACCAAACAGGTATCACAGTAGAGAGGGTGTCCCTTAAAATACCAAGCCCTATGCTACATAGGGTTTCTAGCACCTCAATTACACCGGGGGGGGGGGGGGGGGATGTCAATCAATGCAGATCAGAGGAATCCCATGGGCATATCAAGGCATGCCCATCACTACCCATCCCACTGCATTCTGGACCAGCTGAAGCTTCTAAGTGGTCTTCGAATGCATTGCAATAGTGGAATCTAGGGCATAACTGATTGTCTGAAGCTCTTCCTGGTCAAGAAAAAAGACACAACTGGTACAGTAGATGCTGTCCACAGCCATCAGCTGCATATTGAGCAGGAGCTGTGAGTCCATATAAAGATCCCCAGATCATGCACTAAATAAGGAGGTGCTACCCCATCTAATGAGCTTAAATGGACTCCAGAGGATGGTAGAGGACAGGAAGGCCTAGAGGAACATTGTCCATGGGGTCACAATGGGTTGGATATGACTTCACAGTTAACAACAACCCCACCCAAGGTTAAAGATGGAATATCCTCAGATTCAGTGGCCCTCACCAAGAAACATACTTGGGAGGTCTTCTAATCCAACAGCTTGTGCAAGGCAGGAGACCTTATATCTGCAACCATTGATAGGATTGAGTCAGAAATGGTTCCTCCCCTCCCAGACTAATCTTGACAGCCTCATTTGGCCCGTCTGATCTTAAAAGATACAATTGGATATCCTCAATGTATCCTAGCCAACAATTGTGGAATCAAACCCCCCTCCCCCCCAAACAAAGAGAACCACCCCAAAGTTCTGTCTTCCCATTTCCAATCCTCAGAGCCAGCTAGGAAGGATACCACGGTCAATAGTATTGAAAGCAACTGAGAGATCAAGAACCTCCCCCCCCCACCCCCACTATTGGAAGGCAAAGACAGAGGAAGAAAAGCAGATTTTGATGGATTCTTGGCTCCAGGTTGTAGCCCTGACCTATCTTCAAGAAGCAAACCATGGTTAGATAGCATAGACTGCTTTTCAAAATGCTGCAGTGACCATGTATCTCCTCATGTCTTGGACCTACCAGAATTGATGCCAGCAAAAAATCTGCTCAGCAAGATCATTTCAAAGGATTTCGCCACCCGGCTGAACCCCACCAGCAGTGCAGCAAGGGCCACAAATACGTTGTTCAGCAGTAAAGATTTCTTCCTTCAGGGGAACCAAGGGAGAAAAGTTTCAAAGGCTTGTTTTGCTTTGTGTGCCTCTTTCCTGGGCCCCTCTTGGCCATCATTCAGCATAATGGCTGCTTCCGTGGCTCCTTGCATGGCCAGAGTGGCAGATAGCCTGGGTTCCAGTCCCAAGACCTTAAACAGGGAGTGGCATGTTAATGACCCTTCCCCCCCCAAGTGGAATGGGACGACTCAGTGGCCAGGTGGGCGTGGCTGAGTAGGCATGGCTGGGTGGTCGCAGCCGGGTCACGACTAGGTGTGGTTGCATGGGTGTAGGCAGCTCGACATGGGCAACTTGATGCTGTTCACTCAGCATGGTTGACATGGTACATCCTGGTGGGCATGGCTGGAGAGGTGCAGTAGTCTTGGCCCTGTTGACTCAGGACTGCTGGGTCAGGATGGAACAAGTCACATGGCTAACTTGACGGAGGGACAACTCAGTGCCCCACAATCTTCTCACCTCCCCAAACTGCCGTCAGCCAAGCATGTGCGCATGCATTTCAGGTTTGTGGACTTCTCCCCAAGCCCAGGCATGATTGGCAGTTTGCCAGCTCAGATGTGGCTAAGTCTCCAAGCTTGAAATGGTGTATGTGTGCATGGTGCGTGTGCGTGTGCGTGTGCGTGCAGCACACCAAAGGAGACATTCTCCCAATCCCAGATATCTGAGTGCTGGCGTTCCCATATCCAGTGCCCCCTCCTGGCAAAGCAGGAGGACAATGCTGCTGCACATGGAAGGAGGAGAAAGTTTTCATGAAGCAGTTTCCTCCGAGTCCAACTTCTGGAGAGAAGGAGAGGGTGGCAGGGGAGCTGCGGGGGAGGCTGGCCAGGCAAAGCAGGAGGCGAGGGTGACATTGCTGCATGTGGAGGTGAGGAGTCAAACTTCTGCCTTGACAGATCTCTGGAGAGCAAGAAGAGGAGGCAGGGGAGCAGCGCTCCCCTATCCTGCACAAACAAATATTTTTACAAAATAAACAGGTTCTCACATGTAATGAATTATTTCATTTACAGTTTGAAGACTTCAGAAACTCTTGACTTAATTCTGAGGTTGCTTGTTATTCAGTGGACTTTCTCCCCATTTTTGCCTGCATTTTTTAGCTAACGTTTTATTAAATATTAACAGATTGCTGCATAATTTACTGCTTAGAAATAGCATGCCAAAAAGACACGTATATTTGCTGCAGGTCATGGAAGCAGAATATATAATAGAGTTCATACATTGATCTGCTTTATATATAAAATCATCATAAATGTTACTGTCACTTCTGGTGCTGATTTACGTGTGGCTAGTTCTTAAAACAATTGTCCATTTTATATAAGCCAACCTAACAGCAAACCATTTATTACAAAATCATTGGCTATGAAGAATATTTTAAAACTATAGAGTTGGAAAACATAATGTAGAGATTTTAAAGGGGAACTATTGAGCATGTCATTGCTGATCTGCACCAGAGCATTGTGCAGTCTTCAAGCACTCATTTATAATATATTAATGTCATTTCTTTCTTCTTTTTCTTGATCGAACTACAAAGATCAACTACAAAGAAGGAGGGGTGGTGGTGGAACTGCATGAGGGAAGGCTGGCCCAATCTGCCCACATCCTTACCATGCATGCTTGGAAATGGGGATTCCCTTTCAAGAAGGGCCAGCCTCCCTTGTGCAGGACCAGGGAGCACTGCTCCTCTGCCACCCCTTCCTTCTCTCCAGATATCTGTCAAGGCAAAAGTTGGAGGAAACTGCTTCATGAAAACTTTCTCCTCTGTCCTTCCATGTGCAGCAGCATTGTCCTCCTGCTTTGCCGGGAGGGGGCACCGGACAGGGAAATGCCAGCACTCAGATATCTGGGACTGGGAGAAGAATGTCTCCTTTGGCATGCTGTGCGCACATGCACATACACAGACACACACACCATTCCAAGCTTGGAGACTTTTATCCACTCTAAACTGGCAAGCTGCCAGTCATGCCTGGGTTTGGGGAGAAGGACTTCTCCTTCCTCTGTGTACAAAAGCCCCAAACTTGGGCTGTGGTCTGTGTATGTGTGTGCACGTGCTTGGGTGCTGGGAGTTTGGGGAGGTGAGAAGCTTGTAGGGCACCGGGTTGTCTCCAAGTCGAGTTAGCTGGTGCGATTTGTTCCGTGCCATCCCCAGGCAGCAGGGTGGAGCTGGCTGCACCTACTGAGTCAGCTGTGCCAAGTGAGTGGCATTGAGCCAACCATGTCATGTCGGCCTAACCTAACCATGCCTACCTAGTTGTGGCGACCTGGCTGCGACCACTTAGCCATGCCTACCGAGCCACTCCCTCTCTTTCCCAAGAGCTGAGATGCCAAACCCTGAGAGAACAGGGGAAATCTGGGCATGGGAGTGCAGACTGGAAAGCCTCAATGCATGCCTGAATGCAAATGAAACTTCAGGGGTCTCTGCTTACAGGGGCTCCTCCTGGGACCCTGAGCTGTCCCTGCCAACTCTGTGTTTTTTGGGCTGCTTGGCTGAGGAAAAGGGAATGCAGCCTCTGAGCAGGCCACAAGGGAGGAAAGAGACAATTGTCCCTGTCCGCGTCCAGCCCTCACACTCTTTAGTTTGCAGCCCTCTGACAGAACTCTTGTACAGCTAGACTACAACTACCAACTCCCAGCTCCATTTGGCAGTGTATGGAGCACCCAAGTTTCCTGCCCTTCATTCATGACCAGGCTGCATTAGTGATCAGGATCATCCAACTGGAACCTATCAACATGGAGAAAATAGCAGGTTACCAGGAAATAATCTGATAAGAGTTAAGATGGCAAAAAGTAGCTTCAATTGCATTCCATTTGGTTTCATTAAATGTACAATAAAGAGAGCTATCTGGAGTCCAGTATCCAAATGCTCCTGGCTGAATCCAGTTCTAGAAGACATTAGAAGATATTCCTCCTGCTGAGAGTGGCTGATCCAGTCCAGCACAGGCCTCCCGACCCCTCACCTGCCCATCTTCACAGCCATGGGAGCAGCAATTAGTGCTCCAACCAGGCCCCCCAAAGGATACATGGCAACAATGAAGGACCAGACCAGCGTGATCATCTTTGCCTCCAAGGCAGCTCCAGTGCGATCCAGCCAGGTTTCATTAATAAAGGACTGGATGAACTACAGGATGGAGAAAAAAATATTGTGTGGGAGAAATAGAGCTAGATCACACAGAGCCCCACCCATTGTAAACCAGCTGCTCTGGGGTCTGTTGGTGTGGCAGTGAGAGGGAGCCATGAAAACTACTAGAGGAGGTCTGAATTTAGTTACTCCACAAGCTACGACTCCTCAAAAGCTGCAGGAAGAATCTGGGAAGTTTAAGTTTAAGTTTAAGTTTTATTGCATTTATATACCGCCCTTCTCCCCGAGGGGACTCAGGGCGGTTTACAGCCATATTAAAACAATCACGTATAAAATTTAAAACTAATAAAATAATTAAACTATTTGGCCATAAAATTTAAAACCCCTAAAAACCCCTATTAAAATTAACACTAATTTAAATCAGACCGGCTTGATGAAATAGTAGGGTCTTCAGGGCTCGTCGGAAGGCACGGAGGTCAGGAATCTTTCTTATATCCGGGGGTAGTTCATTCCATAGGGCTGGGGCTCCCACAGAGAATGCTCTCCCCCTGGGGGCCGCCCGTCGGCATTGTCTGACAGACGGCACTCTGAGGAGGCCCTCTCTGTGAGAGCGTATCGGGCGGTGGGAGGTATTCATTGGCAGAAGACGGTCCTGTAAATATCCCGGTCCTAAGCCATGGAGCGCTTTGAAGATGGTAACTAACACCTTGAAACGCACCCGGAAGACCACCGGAAGCCAGTGCAGCTCGCGCAAGAGGGGAGTTACCCGGGAGCGACGAGTCGCTCCCATAACCACTCGCGCGGCCGCATTCTGGACCAGCTAAAGTCTCCAGGTGCTCCTCAAGGGGAGCCCCATGTAGAGAGCGTTACAGTAGTCCAAACGGGAAGTGACGAGAGCGTGAGTGACTGTGCGTAGGGCGTCCCGATCCAGAAAGGGATGCAACTGGGCAATCAGGCGGACCTGATAAAAAGCCCCCCTGGCCACGGCCGTCATATGATCATCTAAAGACAGCCGTGCATCCAGGAGGACGCCCAAGTTGCGAACCCTCTCTGAGGGGGGCAAGATCTCATCCCCAATAGCCAGTGATGGCACCAACTGGCTATATCGGGGCGCCGGCCGCCACAGCCACTCTGTCTTGGAGGGATTGAGTCTGAGCCTGTTCCTCCCCATCCAGATCCATACGGCTTCCAGGCAGCGGGACATCACAGCAAGGGCATCATTGGGGTGATCCGGGGTAGAAATGTACAACTGCATGTCGTCAGCATACAGTTGACACTTCACCCCAAAACCACGGATGATCTCACCCAGCGGCTTCACATAAATGTTGAACAGGAGGGGCGAGAGGACAGACCCCTGTGGCACCCCACAAGTGAGGTGTCTCGAGGTCGACCTCTGCCCCCCTGCCAACACAGACTGCGTACGGTCAGCAAGAAAGGAGGAGAACCACCGCATAATGGTGCCTCCCATTCCCAAACCCCCTAACCGACGCAGCATGATAACATGATCGATGGTATCAAAAGCCGCTGAGAGATCAAGAAGAACCAGGTCCGAGGAAGATCCTCTGTCCCGAGCCCTCCAGAGATCATCAACCAACGCGATCAATGCCGTTTCCGTGCTGTAACCCGCCCTGAAACCCGACTGGCACGGATCCAGATAGACAGCTTCATCCAGGTAACAAGGGAGCTGGAAATATCCAGAAGGCCTGTGTCTTAGCTGAAGGGCAGCTGTCCCAGTGGACATTTGTCATTTCTGAACCCTCCTCACAAGAGGACACTGCTACACTTCAGAGGAGTTAGGAGATAATGTTAGGCTTCCCCCAAGGCCGACGTGACCTGCCCTTCACCTTGAGAGGTGAGGGGGGCACCTGCCAAAGAGCTCATGAGATGAACTCAAAATCGGGGGTGGGGGAGGAGGATGAGAGGCTGTCCCTCCCTTGGGGGCCTGTTCCAATGAAAGGTGATCAAGGAGTGTGGAACAAAAGGGCCACCTTACCACAGTGGGGGCGTTGATGATGGTGAGATTGTAGCCATACTGAAAAGTGCCGCCAATCCCAGCTGCACAGATTGTCAGGATCAGGATCTTACCTCGAACCTGAGGAAGAATCACAAGTAAAATTGGCAAGAGCAGAACCTGGGTGGGAAGTGGTATCACAGAGGCAGAGCTGAAGACTCCCAAGTGCCCCTCTTGCTAGGCTGCAGACCCCGAAGGGAAGGGGGTGAGGGAGAGACTAGCTGCCCCTGCCAAGCTTGCTTCTGAGCAGTTTCTTTGAAAGGTCTTGGCCTTTGCCTGCCCAGCACCTGCCTCTTGAGCTTTGCCCATGGGTGCCTTTGGAGGACCTGCCCAGCAAAGCAAGACTGGGCCTCTTTGAAGGGTTCTGGTGCATGTCAAGAGAATTTCAGTGAGCACGAAGACCATCCTGTAGGCATCTGCCCATCTGAATCTTTCTAGGGAGAAAGAAATACCAGTTCCTGACCCTGAGTGCATTTCTCAGCCCTTCATTCCTATAAATCCTGGGACGGGTGTTGTCCCTACATGTCAGAATTGGCCTGAGGTTTTTGTTCATCCTTGCAGACCATTTGCATTTGTCCAGTTATTCCAGAATGTCAAAATAGTGGGTGACTTTTTCCATCTTTTACTTTCTGAGTAATAAATTATGCCCATACACCCAGAAGTAACAATGCCTTCTTTCACTATTACAAAATGCAGAAAAACTGCAGAACTGTTAAAGTTCAGGAATTCTAGTGTAAAAAAAATCACACAGAATAACTGTTTCATTCAGAAGCGTGAGAGAGCCAAAGTCATTCTTTTGAGTTCTGCCTTCCCCCTGCCCCCTTTAGGTGTATATGTAAGGGTGGGCTGGATGAAACTTTTCTTAAGTACAGAACAGCTTAGGCAGGCGTCCCTCTCTTTTGTTCAGCTGTAGGAAGAACAAGGCAGTACAGACCAAGCTGATTTGCAAGAGGCTGCCATTACAGCAAATCTCAATAAAATGAGATTCTTTGCAGTTGATTTCCTGGACTGGTTCACCTATTGAGGCTGACCCTGAGGCACTGCATGATCAATAGCTTGGGAGGGTCTAGCTCAGGGGTGTCAATTTCATTGAGTGCTGCAACAGCATTATGGTTCTCTCAAAGGGTCAGTAGTCAGGTCACTGTGACTAGGTAGGCGTGGCTGGGTGGGCATGGCTTTATGGGTGTGGTCGGCTCGATGCTGATTTCTGGGTGCGGCTAATTTGGGAAAGCTGGGTCAGGACGGAACAAGTCACACAAGGCCAACTTGACGTGGGGACAATTCGGAGCCCCACAAGTTCCTCGCCTCTCCAAACTGCTGGCATGCGTGACAGTCATTCCCATCTCCCTCCCTCCCTCCTTCCTTCCTCCCTCCCTCCCTCCCTCCCTCCCTCCACACCCAGGAAGCGATGAGGGGAGGGGGAGAGTTTGGTAGCTGTGCTGGTGAAAGGGAAGCACTCGCAGGCTGTGTGGCTGAGCCAACAACTGAGCCAAGGAGGTGCTGGTGGCAGGCGCTGATCTACAACCTTGTGGTGGCCATCCAGGTCAGCCTTAGAGGCACAGTCAACCTTAAATCTGTCCTGCAAGGCTGCCCTGGAAACAGCGAGGGGCTGCCCCCACCTCAGCCCTGTCCCCTGGGCCTGCACCCAGGAGACAGCAAGCACGTGGAGCCTGGCATCCCTGATGACCATCTTGCCCTGCAGGCTGAGCATGTTCTGAGCACTTCCCTTTCACCTGGGATGCCAGGCCCTGTGCATTCACCTTCTCCTGTGCACATACCCAGACGGCAGGGCCAAGGAAGTGGTTATCTCCAGGGTGGCCCTGTGGATCTAAACCTGACTGTGTTCTGGCCCTGATGGTCCCCAAGAAGTTGTAGATCAGCACCCGGCCAAGCTGGGCTGGGTAATGAGGTGGCAGGGGCCAGTCCTTCACTGTCTCCAAGGTGGCCCCGTGGGCCAGATCTAATCACATTATGGGCCAGAACTGGTCCATGGGCCTTATGTTGGACATGTCTGCTTTAGAGGCAAACAGATGGAAAAAGGGAGTGGGACGTACTGTAAGCACTGGGGCCACCATAGAAAATAACACAGTCCAAGGGTGATGCTGTACCATCAGAGTTTCTTGTAGGTTGAAGATTCCTTTTTCCCCCAGAATATAATTCAAGATTTTAATTCTTAGCTGTCAGTGAAATACCCGGTTTGGCACAGCACCCATATCTAAGCAACAAGGACAAGTCCACAGCAAACAATAATATTCCCTGAGGAAGCAGTCCAATTCCAGTCCAGCACTTTGGGTCCTGTTCAGAGGTGAAATGCTCCCGGTTCAGACTGGATCACCTGATCCGGTAGCGATGGTGGCGGGTGGTTCGGAGAACCGGTAGCAAAAATCCCTGCCCCCCCCCCCCCACCACCATGGCCAGCTGAGCTGCACGATCATCAGAGGCTTTTTTTTTTACTTTTAAAAGCATTTTTACTACAACCTCTTCGGCTGAAGAGGTAAAAAAAATGCTTTGAAAATTCTCTGACGATACCAGCTGAGTTGCCTGATCGGCAGAGGCTTTTCAAAGCATTTTTTTGCAACCTCTTTGAACAGGTTGCAGTAAAAATGCTTTGAAAAGTTTAAAAAAAAAAAATTGGCCACACCCACCCAGTCACATTGCCCCCCCAAGCCACTCCCACAGAACCGGTAGTAACAAATTTTACATTTCACCCTGGTCCTGTTGGCTAAGGAACATTGTTTGGGGTGCCAAGAAAACACTTTTTCCCTCCTTCCCTGCTTCCCTCCCTCATTCCCATCTCCTTTCTTCCTTCCTTCCACCCTTCCTTTCATCCTTCCCTCCTTTTCATTCCCATCTCCTTCCCTCATTTTCTTCCTTCCTGTTTCCTACCCTTATCCTTCCCTACTTCCTTCATTCTCATTCCCATCTCCTTCTTTCCTTCCTCCCTTCCTTTCTGTTTCTCTCCCTCCTTCTTTCCCTGCTTCCCTCCTCATTCCCATCCCTTCCTTCCTTCCTTCCCATTTCCCTCCCTTCCTCCTTTCCTGCCTCTCTCCTTCTCATTCCCATTTACTTCCTCCCTCCCTCCTTCCCTCCCCTTTCTTCCTCCTTCGCTCTGCACCCAGGAAGGGACAAGAGGAGGGGGAAAGTTTGGCAGCTCCATCAGTGGCCATACCACTGGCAGCTGTGGCTTTCCCATGCAGGGGGCAGGCAGTCCCAGTGAAAGGAAAGTGCTCACAGTCTGCATGGCTGAGCCAGCAAGCAGGCTATGGAGACACTGGTGGTGGATGCGGCACTGATCTACAACTTCTTGGCAACCATCTAGGGCGTAACATGGTCAGCCTTAGATCTGGCCCATGGGTCCACCCTGTAGACAGCAAGGGCCACCCCTGCCACTTCAGCCCTGCCCTGTTGGCACATGCCTAAGAGGCGGTGAGCACGCATGGCTTGGCATCCACGGTGATCGTCTTGCCCTGCAGGCTGACCACATTCTTAGCACTTCCCTTTCATCTGGGACACCAGGCCCAGTGTGCTTACCACCTCCTGTGTGTGCACCTATGGATGTGCCTGAGGAGACTGGGGCAGCCCCATGCATCTAAGGCTAACTGCATTCTAAAGTTGTAGATCAGTGCCTAGCTGGCCTGTGCCAAGGAGCAAGGTGGCAGGGGCTGGTCCTTCGCTGTCTGCAAGGGAGCCCCGCGGGCCAGATCTAACACATTGGCCTTGTGTTTGATATGTCTACTTTAAAGTATGTAGTTGTGAAATAAGCATATTAAATCCTTCTGAAGTGCTAATTGCATAAACTGGGACAGAACAAAGTATTTTTGATGGAAAAACAATCCTTTGCATCATGAAAAGTACACCATATCCAGAGCTAAACACAATGGTGGTAGCATTATGCTTGGAGCTCCTTTTCTTCAGCTGGAACTCGCGCTTCAACTGGAACAGTCGAGGTGGAGGAACAGTTCCACAAGCTAATCAATTTTGGCACAAAATTTTCAGGCCTCTACTAAAATGTTGAAGATGAAGAGGAATGTCAGAGCTGCCATTCTTCTACATTATGTATTGCCTGCTGACAGCCTGCCATATGCAATGGAGGGGGGAGGGAACAGATCAGTGGGGTATGATAAAGGGAGAGTTAGCATGAGGAATCAAAGCCATGCATCCTGCCATCCCCTGAGAATCACTGGCTGTTCTACGGTCATACAAAGGAATGCAAAACCAATCACCCAACGAAAATAGGGATTGTTACCCAAACAATTGTTAGCACCTAATTGGACCCCCTTTGATAACTAGATGGGTAGATGGAACTTTCATGCTTTGGGCATGAAAACCCCAGATCCAGCTTTGCTTCTTCTGTAACCCTTTGGCTTTAGTAAAGTGGTTTACTAAAATTTCGCAAACAAAATGCCTGAATTCCTCCTTCTATTAAATGTGGCCCTTTTTGGTCTTATCTTTGTCTGCGAGATGTGGTTGAATGTATCCTTTCCAGACTCCAATACCACAGTACATGACTATCATGTTTTCCAATCTGACTCTACTGAAAACCGTAGAGGGGGTGGTGTTGCCATTTTCTATAAAACGTCCCTAGATCTGAAAAACTTTCAAGTTACACAGGAGCTTGCTCTTCCTGAGACCACTGCAAATTGTCCCTAAATACCAAATTTTGCTTCTTACAGAGCCGTATGACCTCAATCATACAAATAAGCTAACTGCACTACTAATGTGGGTAGCCTCCTGCTCACACCCTCTTATTTTTCTTGGTGACCTCAAATTATCTCTTAATTGGACCCTAAATTAATGTACAACTGAACCTATACATGCAACCCTGTACAATACCGTTACTACTCTGGGACTGGATCAATTAGTAACAAACAACACTAGACTCAACAACTGCCTTGACCTCTTCTTCTGCAAACAGTTTAAACTCAATTTATGGACTACAAATAAAATAACCTTTTTCCAACAGTGACCACAGCATGATTGACTTTTGTCTCAATTTACGTCCTTGCAAAGAAAGTCATAATGATGGGACTCCAAATTATAACTTTTAAAAAGCCAACTATGACCTCATAGCTGCCGATCTCTCATCTCTTGATCGGCACATTCTGTTCACTGGCTGTTCTGCCCCAGCTCCGGATTCCAAGGAGTGTGACAAACAGACCCCTTAATACAAACAGACCCCTTTCAAAATGCAGCCTTCCAGTGCAAATGTTCTTATCAGCCTGCTATGAATTACAGAGAATAAACAAAGTCTGACAAGGGTAGGCAACCAGCCCAGAAACCAAGATATAACAAGAAACTCACTCTCAAAATGCTCTGTGTAGTAATTAAATGTTGTTTCCAGCAGCATGTGCTATCTGTGAGTGAACTTAAATAGGCTAAGGGAGTGGCCAATTAGCCCCAAGCTTTACTCTCAAGGAGATCTCCTCGTGAGTAGCCACTCCTGCCTTTTGGCAGCCTTGCGTGCTCGAGCATTGAGAAGAGGCTCCTCCACTTCACTCTCTTCACTTGAAGGAGCCTCTGGAGGTTCTGAAGGCCCTGGCTGAGTCTCTGCCTCTGGCACCACATCTTCTTCAGCCTCCTCGCTGTCCAATTCGAGCACTGGCTGCACAGGCTGCTGGCGCGACACCACACCAGCCTCCTCGTTGTTGGGATCAGCCACAATCCTTGCAGGCCACTGGCGGGCCACAACACTGGCTGTAATACTGCTGAAGACCATTATAACACTTTTTTGCTCAAAGTCAAAAGAGTCATTAAACTATACATACCATTAGTAACCCCCAAAGCAAAAAAAAAAAAAAAAGATAAAGGTAGAATGCACCAATTACCACTGCAAACAAGAGGAAAAGCCATTACACACAAAATCCACCCACACCTTCTATAACCTCAATTGCAATGTTCCGCTACATATTGCTTTCACAGAAGATAATGTTGAAAAGGCACTACACACACCCACACCTTCTATAACCTCAATTGCAATGTTCCGCTACATATTGCTTTCACAGAAGATAATGTTGAAAAGGCACTACACAACATAAAACCATCTCTAACTACTGGCCCTGATGGATTATGTGCCTACTTCTTGAAAAAGCTTTCCACTGCCATAGCTGAACCTCTAAGCACAAACTATAAGGTATCTTTCAGAACCAGCTCCTTGCCTGATCTATGGTCATTAGCTACTGTCATTCCTATCTTCAAAAAAGGAGAGCCAAGCCTAGTTGAAAATTTCAGACCAATCTCACTGTGTTGCGTCACCTGCAAAGTCATGGAATCATTTATAAACCAATCCATCACCCTCCACTTAGAGGCAAACAACCTACCCTCTAACAAGTAGTTTGGTTTCAGGAAAAAATTGTCCTATAATCTGCAACTCCTACACTGCAGAAACATTTGGACCACACAATTTGACCAGGGTAAAAGTAATAGATGCAATTTACATAGACTTCTGCAAAGCCTTTGATTCAGTGATACATGAAAAACTACTGTTAAAACTAAGCTCTTATGGCATTTCCGGACCCCTAAACAAGTGGATAGCTGCAATCCTGTCGAACAGACAAATAGTCAAAATAGGGAGCACCCCAACAGACCCTGCACCAGTTAACTGCGTGTCCCCCAAGGCAGCGTTTTAGAAACACTCCTTCTGCTTTACATAAATGACCTTTGTGATCATATTATAAGCAGCTGCATCTTCTTCGCTGATGACATAAAACTATTCAACATTTATAGGTGGCACATGGCCCCTGCAAGGATGGCAAATATATTTCCCAACACGAGAGCAAACTGTTGGAAATGTGACCATCAACAGGGCACCTTCTATCACTGTTGGTGGACCTGCAATCAGGCACAAAAATATTGGAAGATGATTTCGAAGTGGATTTCAGAAATTATAAGAGAGGATTTTGATTTTGACCCCAAAGCACTTCTCCTGGGAATCTTGAAAACAGAGTATGTAAAAGAGAAATAGTATCTGATTATACAAATAGTGACAGCTGCAAGAATTTCTTTTGCCCAGTATTGGAAGGAAAAACAGCTACCATCAGAAGAACTTGTTATAAAGAAAATATTGGAGTGCGCAGAAATGAACAAATTATCCCTAGAAATCAATGACAGAATAGATTCGGAATATTATGGCATGTGGGACATGTGGTATGAGTGGATGGAGAGAAGAAATAAAAAATGAGATAGTATATAGAGGTTAATTACTAGCCAATTAATGAAGATATATATCACTGAGTATTATTATATGCAATGATTATTAAGATAAAACCTACCTATAAGAAGCAATAGTATATGTATATGTATGGCAAGTTAAAAGTTTGTGTATCTGTATATGCATCACGGAACCGAAAATGTTTTTTTATTGTATTGTCGATTTGTATAAATAAAAATTATTAAAAATCAAAAAAAAAAAACTATTCAACACCACTGACAATACTGCTGCCCTATAAAGCGACCTTGACTATGTATCTGAATGGTCAAATAATTGACAACTCCAAATCTCAACCAATAGTCTTACACTTTGGCAACAAAAATCAGAACACCAAATACAAGCTGTGCAGATACAACCTCGTAGACGACCCTCACTCTATCAAGGACCTAGGAGTACTCATCTCAAACGATCTAAGCCCCAAACTAAGAAAAGAATGGCTTCATCAGATCAGTTTTGGAATGGCCCAGCAGAGGCCAACTTGAATCCTATTGAAAATCTGTGGGGCAATGGTGAAATGTAAAATGTGTTACTACCGGTTCTGTGGGTGTGGCTTGGGGGGGGGGGGTAATATGACTGGGTGGGCATGGCCAACTTTTTTTTTCTAAGTGGTTGCAGAAAAAAATGCTTTTAAAAGCCTCTGACAATCAGGCAACCCAGCTGGGATTGCACGATCATCAGAGGCTTTTTAAAAAAACTTTTAAAAGCATTCTTTCGGCTGAAGAGGTTGTAGAAAAAATGCTTTTAAATGTAAAAAAAAAGCCTCTGATGATCGTCTGGCTCAACTGGGCATGGGGGCGGGGCACAGAGATTTTTGCTACTGGTTCTCCGAACCACCCGCCACCGTTGCTACCAGATCGGGTGATCCGGTCCAAACCAGGAGCATTTCACCCCTGCTATGGGGTGATTTGTGAGCTTCTTTGTGAGGAAGAGCCAGCTGATTCCCAAGGCAAGAAGTGCCATGCTGAGATGCTTCTACCCCAAAAGACTGAAT
This sequence comes from Masticophis lateralis, assembly GCA_030761175.1. Taxonomy (NCBI): domain Eukaryota; kingdom Metazoa; phylum Chordata; class Lepidosauria; order Squamata; family Colubridae; genus Masticophis; species Masticophis lateralis. The sequence goes on from JAUDYJ010000014.1 coordinate 240,447, forward strand.
GCTGTCATAAAATCAAAAGGTGCTTCAACAAAGTATTAATTTATTGGTGTCAACTTTATGCAATTGCATTATTATAAGTTTAATTTTTTCATTTATCCTAAAAGATTTCAGTTTGTTTTTCGATTGTAGTTTACACATTAAATGTGGAAAATATTTTCAAGTTATTTATCTTGGTCTGATTTTTTACACCTCAAGAACCTGGCATTTTAACAGGGGTTCTATATCCACTGTACATAGTTTTTCTAACTATGTAAATTAAATTTTTATTTAGTTATATATAAAGGGACTCATTATTATGGGTTTGATGCAATGCTAATTGTATTAAATTTAATAGGGAATCCAATAAAAAATGACTCCCTCCTCCCCAACTCGCAAGATTCAGCTGGGAGCCCTCCTAAAACAGTGGCCTCATTCTGTGTGGTAGGTGCAGCAGCTTTACCTCAAAGGCCGGGGAGACTCTGGGGAGTGACCTGGCACATTTGACTGGGCCAAAGGGAAGTTTGGAGACTGGCAGCTTCCTACGAACCTTGTCAAAGGAATTTGTGTTGTTCAGAGATTTTGCGGTTCCCCAATTCCCAAAAGGACCATTTCATAACAGCCATCAGAAGAATGAAACTTCTGCCATTTTTTGTCTTGGAGCAATCAGCATTGGCATTACTGTAGCAAGGCAGATGCTTAACCAACTTTTAAAAATTACAACCACAGCTGTTGTTTCCCTTAAGAGTTTTTCAACTTGTTTTTCAACAAGTTATTTCCCTTGAAGAGCAGCCCTCCCCAACCTGGCAGACTTTGCTTTGGGGAGTAGCTCCCATCACCCAGGGAAGTGTGACGAGGTTCCTCCCGCAAGTATTGGGCTTCCCCAGAAAAGAGAGGAGTGACTATGTCCTATGGCTTCCTAGAAGAATAGCTAGGTCAACCAGTTGCTCCCCAAAATAAAACTTAAAACTGTACCACTTGCTGAAGTGCGCTCATCCTGCTTGAGATTTGCACCCGACCAGTCTGTTGAACCCTTTGGGAAGAAAGCTGGAGCACTGTCTGAATCTCTAAGTCAGGAATGTGTGCTTAATCACCCATTACACACCATGATGCAAACATTTAGCTTGGCAGGTGGGAAGCTGCTCTGAAAGTTTCCACTGAACCGGGAGTAGGAGGCAAAGAGCAGGTGGACCAGATGCCTACAGACTGGGGGGAAATGTTGGTCTGAAGTCCCTCCACTTTTGCAGTGAATAACCAGCATTGCCGATCGGCTGAAGAGCAAGCATGATCTGCTAGTGATGTCAGAATTGATGTAGTTAATTTTTGAGGGTCTCTTAATGGGTTTGATGCCCTCAAAGGCAGTACATCATGTACATCATGACCAGAACAAGCTTCAGAGTCATGAAACAAAGGCAGAGGGTCTTTGAGGGTCTCAGCTAGAATGTGAGCCTTGGCTTGTCTCATCTTCCAGCTCATAATTCACTAATTTACAACCTGCCTTTCATCTAGAACAGGGGTGTCAAACTCGATTTCATTGAGGGCGGCATCAGGGTTGTGTTTGATCTTGGTGGGCCGGGGTAGCCAGGGTGGGTGTGGCCAGCTCAATGTCACTCCTGTCAGGGATGCCTGTGGTGGTCAGAGCGCTCTGCCAGCAAAAATGGGCTCCCGAGCTCCGTTTTCGGCTGCCACAGCCTCCTGCAACCCTCTGCCAGTGAAAACAGAGCTCAGGGGGCCTTCCTGAGCTCCGTTTTCACTGGCAGAGGGTTGCAGGAGGCTGTGGCAGCCGAAAACAGAGCTTGGGAGCCCATTTTCGCTGGCAGAAGCACCACAAGCCAGTCCTTTGCTGTTTCCAGGGCGGCCCCATGGACTAGATCTAAGTACCCCATGGGCCAGATCCAGCTCCCACGCCTTGAGTTTGACACCCCTGATCTAGAGCATTCCCACAACCTTGTAAGGCAGGTTGGCTGAAAGTCCCCAAAGCTTTCATGATCAAAGATGGTCTTGAATGGTACTCTCCACAGCCTAGACCAGGGGTATCAAACTGGCAGCCCGTGGGCCGGATGCATCATGCACAGGCCACACCCATCCCAGCTCCGTGAAAGGGAAAATGTCACAAAATGTCACATAGTGGCAGCGCAACACCACGAGTTTGACACCTATGGCCTAGACCATTTGACTCCCAGATCTGTTGTTCCAGTATCTACTAGGGATTTGCAATTGCTGGACATGATGAAGGTAACTTGCAATTCAGGTAATACATGATGGATTGAAATTGGAGAGAGAGTATGTGTCAAATATTAACCTCTCTACCATGCTGTCTCTCCATCTGGGACAGTAAAACCATAGCCCACAGGAACAATTTGTAAGTGGATTTTTTATTGTCCTGTTGATCTTCCTGTATTTTAAGCTGTAAATTTTACACTCCGGTTTCCTGTCCTGTGAGTTACACATCATTAACCATACACCTTTGCCTAGAGCGCCCTTTTCCTAGGCCAGAGGGAGGAGGTGTTATAAACACGCACAGTAACTCATACTTCTGATAAAGATTAAATACAAAGCAGAACATAAAATAATAGGGTTGGAAAGGACATGAGGTCTTCTAGCCCGACCCCCTGCAGAAGACCCTTTTATAATTCTGGACAAATGGCTCTTAATTTCTTCTTGAAAACCTCCAGTGATGGAGTGCCCACAAGTTCTTTCTACCCATTACTTTTCCTGCCTCTGGATCTTTGGAAAAGAGGTTGAGCCCCTCTTCTCTATGAGAACCCCTTAAATACTGCAAGGCTGCTCTCATGTCACCCCAGTCCTTGTCTTCAGATCAAATCACAACAGATGGGACTTTTGGAATGGAGAAACAAACATTACTGGGAATTCTGGTTCAAGCATCATACACTGCCTTATAAAGCATGCTTTTTGGTCTATGAACTAAATTTAATTTAACAACAGAAACAACTGCAATGGATATTTGTCCACTTTTTTTCTTCTACTAGCAGAAACAGGAAAGCAGATAGCTATTTTGGAAATCTTTCATTGATCTACATTATTTCCTACCATACAGTTCTTCCCTAGGGAAAAGATACATATTTCTGCCCTTCCCTACTTGGTCAGGGCAGCCACCTACAGAGGAGTGCCTGGCAATCCCTTTGCTTTTCAGTCAACAAGTGGCTGGGTTCACAAAGAATAATAGGAAGCCACAATCCTTGGTTTACCAATGACAACATCTCAAGACGAACCCAATGGAGCATCAGAAGCAGCAATGATTGCATAAGTGGAAGAGAAGTCCCTTCACCCACATTGTACACATCCAAACTCCAAAAACAGCCCCAACACAGAATAGCCTATGCCTGTGATGGCGAACCTATGGCATGTGTGCCACAGGTGGCACGCGGAGCCATGTTGTCTGGCACACGCAATGTCGGCCATTCCTCTTCCGTGTTCGCACCCGAAGCTTAGCTCATCAGACTAGTTGGCCAGTGCGCATGCGTCCACCAGAAACGGAAAGTATGTTTCCCGGCACGCGCATGCTCACGGGACAGCTCCTCTTACAACGTGTGTGAGGCTGAACTATTAGCTGCTGTATTATTGGCCTCCTGTTGCTTTCCCGGACTATCCAGCCCAAGCCCAGCTGCTCTGCTCCTCGTCCTCCTACCTGCTGTCAACTTCCTAATTTTTGTTGCAGGTGGGCTGCTGTGGCAAGAGGGGGGCTGGGGGGGCGGCAGGGTGCTGTCCAGGATTGAGGTGGGCTGCTTGGCATGGGGGGGGCAGGAATACATGCACCCAGCGGCGTCTTGTTGGGGGGAGGGTGTGCAGAACCGGTGCAGACGAGAAGCAGAAAAACTTTTCAGCGGGAAGACTACCATACAGACAGCTTTGGGTGCGATTGGGGCAGGGGCGTGTCCTGCCTTATTCTCCTGCACTTATTTTTCTTTCCAGACCACTTCCAAGCAAGTGGTGCACAAACTTCAGCTGTTCTTGCGCTGCCGCCTGCACCGCTTGCTTGGAGCTGGTCTGGAAAGGATAAAAAGTAGCCAAATTAGGCAGGACACGCCCCTGCCCCTGCCCCAATCGCCCCAAAAAGTTTCCATACGGTAGTTTCCCTTTTAAACTACGCAACTCGAGTGATCGCCCACCCAAACGGAGCCAGCTTGCTCTTTCCTCCAGGGAATGAGCTCGGGGTCCAAAAAGTGCTTCCCTCTTCTCCTCTACTTGCATGAAGTTACTGGCACTGCACCCAGGTAGCAGCTGATGGCAAAACTCACTTAACCATAATAATATCTAGATATTTTAAGTATAGAGAATTCAAGTGTTGAGAATGATCCATTATTTCATCCCTTTTTCCACACTAGGTACCACTATTTGAGTTCTTTGACTTTTATTCAAATAACAACAAAAAACCCAATACAGTTCAGTATGAATTGGCTTTGCAGTTCTTCCTTGATGCATTTTTTTACATTGGTTAGCTAGTTTAAATGCCAAAGAAAAATCAATGGCAAAACTAACGGGTGTGAATTAAGTTTTAGCTGAAAAACGGAGCTTTAATTCCAGAAGTCCATTCTTTAAACTTGAACTTCTGGAATTAAAAGGCTCTGGATTAAATGGTATTCCGGACAAAAGATGGAGAAGAGTATCTTACTTTTAGACATGATAATAGCTGTCTAGAAAGGTGACTTATGAGCTATTTTTACATCATCAGACATTTAATTTCTTACCTGGTAAAAATGCAAAGACAAGGAGTACTAGGAGCAAATAAAAGACTTCATGTTGGGGTTGGTTCTGAACCAAATATTACTTGTGGGACAGATACCAGCTCAGCTCTCCTTGTGGCTCCTTTGAAAGCATCCCCCCCCCCACATGCTCCAACACCTGAGGAGGCAAGGGTGGGCTGCAGATTGATCCCAAGGAGGTCTGGGAGTGGGTGTGAATTCATTTCACAGCCCTCTCCATCCCTTCCTCTGTGAAATTGCTTTCTCCCACTTGCTAGTGGTCAGGAAATTCAAAAGGAACCCAGCTGAGCATCACTGCTCTAGATTAGTTGTTTCAGGGGATTTCTTTAGTGTTAACTAATAGTATTAGCTATTTTTGTTACAGGGATAGATGCCTCATTTTTAAAAAAAAAAATTGGTGTTTTTGTAGACTCCAAGTCTGCAAAAACTGTTATTGTGGGGTTTTTTTTCCCAGAGAAAAGACGTTAATCATGTATGAGTTGTTTTTTCTAAACTAAAACCTTCAGGTTACTATATTTTTCGGACTATAAGATGCAGTGGTGTATAAGACGCACCAAGATTTCGAAGAGGTAAACAAAAAAAAAAAAAGGTTTGCCCTCCCCAGCCCCCAGGAGCAGTCTGCAGGCCTCCCAAAGAATCTGTGCACCCTATTTTCGCAAAAAACGGGCCCGTGGGACGGGGCTTTGGGAGGCTAAAAATGGCTGTATTCGGTGTATAAGATGCACCAACATTTCCAACCTCTTTGGGGGGAGGGGGGAAATGCGCCTTATATGCCAAGAAGTACGGTAAATTGCCATGTTGGCACTCCGAGATAAATATGGGGATTTTGGGTTGCGGTTTGGACACTCGGTCTGAAAAAGATTAGCCATCACTGGCCTATGCAAATGATTGTGCCAGCTGGACGTGGGCAGAAAAGGGTAAATGGGGGAAATCACAAGGAGTAATTATCACAAACGTCTCACTTGTATTGTTTTTATAAAATAACTCAAGGTGGCGAACATGCCTAAAACTTCTCCCTCACTCCTATTTTCTACGCAAGTATTAGCTGAGGTGAGTTGGGCTGAGAGAAACTGGCCCAAAGTCACCCAGCCAACTTTGTTGCCTAAGACAGAACTAGAACTCACAGTCTCCCAGTTTCTAACTTGGAACCTTAACCACTTATCAATTAAATTAAACTCAATTTGTATTAAAAAAATGAAACGTAACAATGAAAACTAGAAGATTGCTGCAAGGGTATCAAAATATAACAAACGTGAGCATTCAATATAATCAGTAAGGCATAACTTCCTAACTTCCATTTCTACAAAGTTTTAGCCAAATATGTAGAGATGCTACCAGTCATGGACAGGAAGAACAGTGCCCATTCCTATACCCCAACGGAGAAGACATAACATCATTCCCGATAACCATCTGTAACGGGACCAGCCGTCATGAGAGGATGGTTGGTCATTAGCCTCCGTTGGAGAAAAAAGAACATTGGACCTTCTCCCTGTTGTGAGAGGACAGTGGAGGCCAGCTCTACAAATGGATATTTTGTGACCTTCTATGCTCAGTTATGGACTATGATGGACTCCCGGACTGGCCTTCCTTTCCCGTCTTTGGTTTGGTTGATGCTCCCAAAAGCTGACTTTCTTGCGCTGCGAGACTCCCCCCTCTTGCAGACCTGACCCTCCATGTTATCGAGGGCCTATCTTGATGACGGGTTTTGGATCCCCAAGAGATGGCATGCAGCGAAGAGGGGGTTGAGGGTTTTTCAATTGGGATTTTTAATGAAAATTTTAAGGGGACCCGGGAGGAAGGGAGGGGGTTGTAGAGATGGACCTGGGGGGGTTCATATAGCCACCGAGCGGGATGATGGGTCAATTGGACGCAGTAGAGGGATCGCGGAAGGAAATTTGACTGGGGAAAGGGGGTGTCAAGAAGGACAGTGAAATTGAAAGAGTGGGAGGGGCAGATATGATGGGCGCAGGGGACCATATCATGTTCCAGGAGTGCACATACACTGTTTACGAGCGATTGTGCACTCTGGCCCCCAATGCACGACTCGTGTCCTGGATTGCCCTGGGTCCGTGGCTGATGTTGTGTAATGCCACGTCGGTTGTTAACAAAGCCCCCCTCATTTGTGATCTTATTTTGGAGGGGGGTGCAGGCCTGGCAGGTATTACAGAGACCTGGCCACGAGGGGGGGAGTTCCCCTCGTTGAAATGTGCCAACCAGGTTTCCGTGCATTTCACCAGCCAAGGGCTCAGGGGAGGGGTGGGGGAGTGGTGGTGATTATTAGGGAAAGTGTTAGTCCTAGGGAGACCACTGTTCCTCAGATAGCCGGATGTGAGTCCCTCCTCGTGAAGTGGGGCTGTGGGGGGCAGATGGGTTTGCTGACTACGTACCTGGCTCCCTGCCATGTGGCGGTGACCCTGCCCGAACTGCTCGACGTTATTGCCGGGGTGGCGGTTGATACCCCCAGACTTATTGTCATGGGGGATTTCAACCTGCCATCTACAGGTGAGGCATCAGAGGTGGCTCGGGAGTTCATGGCTTCCATGGCCGCCATGGACCTGACCCAATTAGTTCAGGGCCCCACTCACACAGGGGGACACACTCTGGACTTGATTTTCATCTCTGTCAGTGGTTGAATGATCTCGGTAGAGGGGATCTAGACATTAAACCCTTGTCATGGACAGATCATTCTCTCCTTCGCTTGGACTTCCCTGCCGCTTCCCCCCGCTGCAGGGAGATGGAACCGATCAAATGGTTCCGTCCCAGGCGCCTGATGGATACTGAAAGGTTCCTGACCAAGCTTGGGCCATTTCCTGAGACCTGCACACAACTCGACTGAGGACCTGGTGGCCCCCTGGGAGAGTGCAGCAACCGGGGCTTTTTGACCGCGTCGTGCCTTTGCGGCCTCTGACCTGATGCCGATCTCAATTGGCTCCTTAATTCTCCGAGGAGTTGAGAGAGATGAAGTGTCAGAAAAGACGCCTAGAGAGCATTTGGAGGACTAGTCAATCCGATTCCGACCAGACACTGGTGAGGTCTTATATCAATAAGGCGATAAAAGCAGGAAAATCTAACTATTTTTCCGCTCTTATCGCATCTGCAGAGAACCGCCCAGCCACTCTGTTTAGGGTGACCCACTTCCTTTTTCGGGTGGGGGGGAGATCCCTTGCAGGGTCGAGCTGAGGATTTTGTGCAATTCCTGCATGATAAAGTTGCTCGGATTTGGGAAGGCTTGGACTCTGACTGGGTGAGTCCGGGGGAAGAGACGAGAGTAGGTCTTGAGAACATTATCTGGGAGGAGTTTGAACCTGTGGCTCCTGAGGATGTGGACAGAGTTCTGGGTAAGATTAGTGCCACCACATGTTTATTGGGCCCGTGTCCCTGGTACTGGCCTCCCGGGAGGTTACACGAGGCTGGCTCCAGGGGGTTATAAGTTCTTCTCTGAGTGAGGGTACCTTTCCCGCTGCCTTGAAAGAGGCAGTGGTGAGGCCCCTCCTCAAGAAGCCTTCCCTGGACCCGGCTGAATTAGCAAATTATCGTCTGGTCTCCAACCTTCGCTTTGTGGTGAAGGTTGTTGAGAGTGTGGTGGCACGACAACTTCCCAGGCACCTGGATGAAGCTATCTATCTGGACCCATACCAGTCGGGCTTCAGGCAGGGGCACAGCACAGAAATGGCATTGGTCGTGTTGGTGGATGATCTCTGGAGGGCTCAGGACAGGGGTTGTTCCTCTGTCCTAGTTCTGTTAGATCTCTCAGCGGCTTTTGATACCATCGACCATGGTATCATGCTGCAGCAGTTGAGGGGGTTAGCAATAGAGGGCACTGTTTTGCGGTGGTTCTCCTCCTTCCTCTCCGACAGCTCGCAGTTTGTGTTGACGGGGGCAGAGGTCGACTTTGAGGCTTCTCACATGGGGAGTGATGTAAGGGTCGGTCCTCTCGCCCCTTCTGTTCAACATTTATGTGAAGCCACTGGGTGAGATCATCCGAGGTTTTGGGGTGAGGGTCCACTTGTACGCTGATGATACTCAGCTGTACATCTCCACCCCAGACCATCCCAATGATGCCCTTGATGTGATGTCTCGCTGCCTGGAGGCCGTGCGGGTCTGGATGGGGAGAAATAGGCTCAGACTCAACCCCTACAAGACTGAGTGGCTGTCGCAATATAGTCAGCTGGTGCCATCGCTGACTATTGGGGGTGAATCTTCGCCCCCCAAAGAAAGGGCTCGCAATCTGGGCGTCCTCCTGGACGCACGGCTGTCTTTAGAAGAGCATATGACGGCCAGGGGGGCTTTCTATCAGGTTCGCCTGATTCGCCAGTTGCAGCCCTTTCTGGATCGTGACTCCTTGAGCATGGTCACTCATGCCCTTGTCCCAACTGGACTACTGTAATGCTCTCTACATGGGGCACCCCTTGAAAAGCACCCAGAGGCTCCAACTGGTTCAGAATGCGGCCGTGCGGGTGGTTATGGGCGCAACTTGTTGTGCCCATGTGACACCCCTCCTGCGCGAACTGCACTGGCTCCCAGTGGTCTTCCGAGTGCGATTCAAGGTGTTGGTTACCACCTTTAAAGTGCTCCATGGCATTGGACCTGGGTACTTTTGAGACCGTCTTCTGCCACCAGTAGCCTCCCACCAGCCAGTCCACTCCCACAAAGAGGGTCTCCTCAGGGTGCCATTGGCCAAATTATGTTGGCTGGCGACAGCCAGGGGGAGGGTCTTCTCTGTGGGAGCCCTTGCCCTTTGGAATGAACTGCCCCCAGAAATGCGTAAGATCTCCAACCTCGGTGTATTTCGCTGTGCCCTCAAAACCTAGTTGTTCCGCCAGGCCGAGCTATCAATATAAATATTTTAATTGGTTTTAAATTTGGGATTTTAAATTTGGGGGTTTTATAATTGAGCCAAACTATTTAATAATTTTAATAATTTTTAAATTTTGTCTGTCTTTGTGCTTTTAATCAGGCTGTACATCGCCCTGAGTCCTTCGGGAGAAGGGCAGTATAGAAATAAAATCATCATCATCATCGAGATTTTTATTTTAATTTTGTTTTACTAAAGACTTCTTTACCAAAACAACTTTTCCTCTTTTATTTTTATATGCTGTCAATCTGGCCGAGGAGACTCTAGGCCAGGGGTGTCAAACTCAATTTCATTGGGGGCTGCATCAGGGTTGTGTTTGACTTCGGGGGGTCGGTATGTGTGTGACCAGGTTGGGTGCAGGCTGGGTGGGCATGGCCGGCTCAACATTACTCGTTGAGGCTCCATTTTCAGCCATGACAGCCTCCTAGGGGGCTTCCCGTTTTCACTGGCAGAGGGCTGCAGGAGGCCATCACGGCTGAAAATGGAGCCTGGGAGGGCTACCTGCAGCCATCCTGAGCTCCATTTTCGCTGGCAGAGGCACCGCAGGCCGGTCCTTCATTATTTCCAGGGCAGCCCCATGGGCTAGATTTAAGCACCTTGAGTTTGACACCTCTGCTTTACGCAGTTTACAACCAAATAAAAGTGGCACAGTAAAGTATTATTCCCATTTACTGTTATTTCTTGGAAACCATTTCACCGATTTAATCTCTAATTTCCCCCTCCTCTCTTTTGTCATTTACAAGTCTAGAATCTCAGTCTCCTGATGAGAGGTGTGTGTGTGTACTGGGAAGGGTATTGGGCAGCTGGATCCACTTGGCAGATCATAACCAGATTTCTAAAACTGAGGTTCAGTGACTAAAGAGGTAGAAGAAAACCTCCTCTCAACTATACCTCCTTTCCTATTTCTTGTCAAGCTGCTTACAGAATAGGGGCAAAACCTAAACACTCCCCTAAGGCTCCTGTCTTTTCCCCAACATTGATTCAGTGCAAGCAAGTCCAACCTGAGATTTCAGGAGGGACACAGAGGAGTTGCCTCTAACTGTATGCTTAAACCCTCGTATCAATCCTACTATATGGCAAAAAGCCTGGGAAGAATTATGGTGGGGAGACCATTTATACAAATCAATGAGAGGCCACTGCATTCCCTTTTTATGGGAAGGGGAAGATTCTTTCAAATCACACTGGACTCCTGGTGCCTACAAGTAGTCCTCAACTTACAGCAGTTCATTTAGTGACCATTCAAAGTTAAAACAGTACTGAAAAAGTGATTTATGACTGTTTTTCACTCTTATAACCATAGCAGCATCCCCATGGTCATGTGACCCAAATTCAGATGCTTGGCAACTGGTTCATACTTATGACCGTTGCTGTGTCCCAAGATCATCTGATCCCCTTTTGCAGCCTTTTGACAAGCCAAGTCAATGAGGAAGGCAGAGTTCACTTAACAATTGGGTTACTAATTGATCAACTGCAGTGATTCACTTAACTGTGGCAAGAAAGGTGTAAAATGGGGGAAAACTCATTTAACAAATGTCTCACTTAACATAAATTTTGGGCCCAATTGTGGTTGTACATCAAAGACTACCTGTTTTACACACACTTTTTATGGCTAATCCTAATCATGCCTTTTTTACTCATTTAGCCAACCCTAATGCTGGGATTTCCTAGTGCTCTTTCACTCCAGCCCTCCCTGGCCTTTGAGGGAGCAAACAAGCCAAAGCAGAACTACTCAGCTATTATCTTATATGGCGCTGCTATATAGAATTATAGGAAACAGATGGCAAAAGATGACCTGCTAGTCCATCACCAGGAACTGTGGTGGTACAATGAGTAGAACGCAGCTTTGCAGGCATTCCCACTTTGAGCAGTTCTATCCTGACTGGTTCAATAGCAAAGACTTATATATCGCTTCAGTGACTTACAGCCCTCTCTAAGCGCTATACAGAGTCGGCTTATTGCCCCTAATAACCTGGGTCCTCATTTAACCAACCGCAGACGATGGAAGGCTGAGTCAACCTTAATGTCAGCCCTGGAAGCCATCTTTTGCTTTGGGGCTGCCACATTTAGTGCCTGCAAGGAGCGGTGGAAGTTTAGCCATAACATTCCTTTCTCTGGGAGTCAAGGACAACTGCCCTGCACCTGGATAGGAGTGGCTGAGGATTGCCTCCAGTCGGTGTCAGTGCAGGGGATAGATCTTTGACTTTCTTTTGGGTGGGGAAACCTCAGAACTCTCAGATTCAGGTTTTCCCAGGTGCGCCAATATGACTTCTCTAATAAAATGGAACTTTGAGGAATTGCCTGCCTCAGTATTGTTTTGTTGGGGTTGTTAGTTGGAATGCTGATACTTGAGCTGGTGAGACTCAAACTGCTGGCAGTCAGTAGGAGCCTGCAGTGCTGCATTCTAACCACTGCGCCACCACTCTTCTTGGAGGACTCAGCCTTCCACCCTTCCAAGCCCAGTAAAACAAGGACCCAGATTGTTGGGGGCAAAATGCTGACACTGTGAACTGCTCAGAGGGCTGTAAAGCACTATGAAGTGGTATATAAATCTGCTATTGCTCTCAAGTATGCCTTTTTATTTATTTAAATTAATTTTAAAACTTGTATTTTTTATCAAATGATGGACACATGCTTATCCCAAGCATGTTTAAAGTCAGAAATTGGAAATTGGTTCCCAGGTTCCACTATTCTTTTGTGAAGTCATCCTTTCTAACATGACTTTTGATCTTCCCTCCTATTAGGTTTTTTTTTTAAAATTAGATTTATATGCCACCCTTCTCCAAAGACTCAGGGCGGCTTACAATGCGTTAAGCAATAGTCTTCATACTTTTGTATATTTTATACAAGGTCAGCTTATTGCCCCCACAAACTGGGTCCTCAATTTACCTACCTTAGAAAGGATGGAAGGCTGAGTCAACCTTGAGCCTGGTGAGACCCGAACTGGTGCAATTGCAGACAGCTGGATGTTAATAACAGGCTTTAGTCTGCTTATTAGCCTGTTGAACTATCCAAGGCTCTTATGCTCGTGTTCTTGAGTTTTGTTTAACATTGAAAATACCGCCTTCTAGAATAGGGGTCCCCAACCCCCAGACCACTGCTGGGCTGTCTGAAGCGGTTGGCAAGCATGCATGCATCCCCATTTGCTTGAGCGGCGTGTTCTGACCCAGGCTTAACAGAATCACGAAACAGACTCCTTGTCCCGAAAAAACTCCTCTTTTTATTTGGTTAATGTGAATTCCTATCATTCACATCCAGAAAAGCCCCAGCAATAAGCCTTTCAAGATTTAATTGCAAGAACAGACCTTATCAGTCCTTGGATAGTTGCCAGGCCGATAGCTTCCAGTTGCAATGCTGTAAAATGAAATACCTGGCAAGGGGTCTCTGTGAGGCACGAACTCAGATAAGCAAATCAGCAAACTAATTAACTCCTGCAAACAACACTCCCCTTTTGCTCCTCTTTATTCTCTATGGGAGTGGCCATTCAGTGTCCTTTACTTTCGAGCCGACCCGTAACGCTGAGCACCCGTCAGAGGTGGGTGCTCAGCGTTACGGGTCATCCATGTTCCTCCCCAATGGGTGGTCCATGTTCCTTCCCAACCTCCTCACTGTTCGAGTCTGGCGGCCACGATAATGTATTCAGTTCCTCCAATCTCTCCTGATGTGTTTTATCCCTCAAAGCTTGCACCATTTTTGTTGCCCATCTCTGAATCCGCTCAGTTTTATATCATGTTTTTAAGTGGGGTCTTGAGAACTGGACACAGTGTTCCAAATGGGGTCTGACTAAACCTCTTTCTATAGCAGGATTAGGACCTCCTTTTTCCTTGTTCCTTCTAGTGGTGCATCCCAGAATTTTGTTTGTGTTCACAGCTACCTGGCCACACCGTTTGCTCATTTTGCAGTCATCTGCTATGAGTATACCTACAACTTTTTCTTCTCTTATCCAGCACTATACCCCTAATTCTGTACCGTCAGAGGGTTTATTTTCCCTAAGTGCATGCTCTTACATTTAGAAACACTGAACTGCAGTCTCTACATTTTGACCAATTTTTCAGCCATGCCAAATCATTTTCCATGTTACAAATATCCCCAGGAACACCAACTCTATTATAAATTTGTGTGTCATCAGCAAAAAGACAAATCTTACCTAGCAATCTTTCTATTATATCATTTACAATGTTGAACGGAAGAGGATCTAGAACTGAGCCTGGGAGTATGCCGCTTGTGACAGGTCTAAGACAGTAGGCTATAAACAATCACACCCTGGGCTCTGTCCTTGAACCAACTTTCCACCAGTGAACCACCCAGGGCTTAAGCCAGAACCTGTACAACTTTTCATGAGTTTGTTATGTGCAACTGAACCAAATACTTTGCTAAAATCCAGATAGGCTACATCCACAGCAGTTTATGAATAGACCCATGTTTCCCCGAAAATAAAGCCGGGTCTTATTTTCTTTTGATCCTCGAAAAACTGGCTAGGGCTTCTTTTGGGGGGGTCTTATCCCCCCCATGTACTGGTATGAAGTGGGGGGCAAGGGGCCCCACATGCTAGCTTCCTAAAAGGTCACAGCAGGCCATCCCACCATTCAAGAAACAGCTGATTCGCAGGCGCTGCTCAGGCCGCTGTCTCCAGCAAGTGTGGCCACTTTCGCAGCCAACTGCAGCCGCAAAAGAAGCTGGAAGCCAAGCAACGCACCCCACATGCCTCATGCCCTCCTTACCTAACAGTGATAGTCACAGCAGGCAGTTCCATCCACGGAACAGCTGCCTCGTGGGTGCCGCTCTGGCCACTGCCTCCAGCAAGCACAGCTGTTTTTGCCATCAAAATCGGGGTAGGCCTTACTTTTTGAATAGGTTGTATTTTCAGGGAAACATGGTATTATACTAATAATATATTTATAATATAATATAAAAATATAAACCTTTATAAAACCAGCATTATACAGCTTCTAAAATATCCCCATAATATTTCAATATATGTTATATCAGGCTGGAAATGTTTATTAAAACATAATCATAAGCCATCTTGGGCAATTGCAAACTTGGCAAAATTCCAAAGCAGATGTTGCAGATGTACAGGTGTTGCTTAAAAGAGACTTGTGTTCAGCCAGAATAGAAACATCACCAGCTCATTTTGTTAACTCAAGCACTTCAGAATGACTGTCATGCAGTCAGGCAACAATGGAAGAAACATACTTCTAAAACAAGCCATTAACTGAGTTCCTAGATCATACTGGTTTGCTTAACCACCATTATACTAAAGAAATGAGCTGAGATCATGCAACAAGCTACACCAAAACCAAATGTGTCAACATAGTGGCTTAGTGACACCCCCCATCCCCAAATATTGCAAAGAAAAACTGACTGCTAGGCACATGGACAGAGAAAAAAGGGAACTAATTAGTATACATTTGGGGACAAAGAAAAGGAATTTGGAAATGCATCTTCCATCTTGATGGATTATTTATTTAAAAAGTCGTTTGGGCATGGGAAAAGAAGGTTTTGACAGCTGCCACAATTCATCTTTACTGGATCCCCAGAGGTAGAGACTGGGGAAAGGAAGGACGCCTGGCTTGCCAAGCTAATCCAGAGAGGGCTGCAGGCCCCCAAGCAGGAGGCCAGTCCTTCGGAGAGACAGTCTGGTGGCCGAAGGTCCTTTGCAGAGGTTACCAGGCTGGAGCTGTGTTTGCTAAACGCCTCATGCGCCTGCAGAGAAGACAACAAAATTCATCAGCAGCAGATTCATGGCACAACTTCAGTTTAAACTGAGAAGCAGGCTGGAAAAGAAGACAGGAACAACTCCTGTGCAGGGAGAACAAATCATCATTCCCATTTCAGTACATGGAATTCAGCACAATCCTTGGCACAAGAGCATTTTCCGGAAAGTTCCCTTCAAACCACAGAGGCACAATTAGCCAGGGTTCCTCAAAATGGTCAGTACTGACCCCAAAAGATCAAAGGGACAATCCATTGTTGTTGTTATTTTTAGAACTATTAATTAGAGTTGTATTTATTAAATTATTTTCATACATTGTTTGGTAATCCATGAACCATCTAAAACTTTACCTGAAGACTCTGGGAAGACTTACGAGTCTTCTTAACTCTTCTTCTGATTGTCAGAAGTAGTTAATTCTAATTTTAAAATCTGTGAAACATCTGGGAACATCGAAAGTTTTTCATTTGTATTTATTTGTTAAATTTATTTGCCAGCTATCTCGCTGTGGGGCTACTCCAGGCAAGTACATTTGGTATCATGCAGAAAAAGAAAATTCCACAAGGAGAGGCAGAAGGCAGTACCTTGTGTTCCGATCTTGGTCTCGGATCTTCTTCTCCATCTCTGCATCAGTGAGGGTTTCAAGCAGAGGGCACCACTGGTCAGCATCCCCAGTGTTACGAATGGCAATCTCCACAGTCGGTAGGGGGTTTTCACTAACAGATGACATGAGAGAGAAGAATCAGAGCTAACAAAGTCCTGAGCTCCAAACCTTGGAGTACAGGGTCACATCCTTTTATTCTCACTCACATCCTATATGGACTGCCACATCCAGCAGAATTGGATCTGAAGTTAAGCAGACAAGTTGGCTTCAGATTGTGGAAGACACTTGGACTCCCAGGTGCAAGGAAGCAGAGGTGCTGCATTACAGCCTCTTGCAGTCACAACAGCTGAACTCCACGTGGTAGGAGTGGGAAAGCTGTGCCTCTCAGAATGTCTATTTCCAACAGTCCTGAGCAGCACAGCCAAAGGAAATATTCAGCAATACCTGGTGGTTCACAAATCGGCCATCCCTCAGATCCCCCAACTTGGGAGAGAATCAAAGCATAAATACCTGAAGGCGTATGTCTTCTGATGCCAGCTCAGCTGCCCCCGGATGCTGTAAGCGATGGTGGTGACAAACTCACCACCCAGTCCAAGCTCTGAGCACAGCTTCAGGGCAAACTTCTCAGGGGAATTTTCCTTCTCAGACATATCCCACTCAAACTGGTCCACCAAGGAGATGTTCCCCACATGAATGTTGAGCTAGAAGCAGAAGACGCAGGTGAGGTTCATTTTTTATATGTCAAGCAAACTAGAATCTAGCCATCCCTCTCCATCTCCTACAGAATATGAAGATCAAAATAACCGAGTGCTACAGACTGAACTTCAATACAAGGCCTCCATGCCTGCTGGCTGCCTTCCTTTGGAGAGCAACAGTTTCCATGCTCCACCTATTTCAGGACATGTTGGGGTAGGCAGTAATAAAAAACTCCAGCAAAGAAATGGAACAGTACAAAGGTACCCAGAGGTGTCATGCAAAGCAACTATTCTTGTTTGATGTTCCATCAGAATCTTTTTCATAGGACTTGCTCATTCCTATAAAAATATATGTATCTCCATTTTTCAGAATAACATACAATTATAATCTAAAGAAAACTCACCTAAGGTCTTTTAGCCAAACATAGAATGCAATTACAAAAGATAGTAGTTAACGTATTAAAATAAAATGTACACTGCTTATAAAGCAAAAGCAGTAACTGAAAAGTCAACTGATCTGCAAACTTTGGCAATGAAAATTAAGAAATTAATTTTTTCCAATTTAACAACAGAAGGAACAGACTTTCATTTATCTGATTCTCCTTGGTTAGGGAGAGTCCTAAAGTCATCCTTCAAGATCCTGCGATAAGCAACGGTCTGCAAGTAGTTTCAGAAGCTGTGCTTTGAAGCAGCTGGGTGGAGGGGGCAGGGCTGCAATCATTTCATTGCTGGATAAAACAGCCATTTTGGAATTTATTTTTTCAAATGGATAATAATTCGTGTCTTATTTCTTAACCACTTTAAGAGACTATTATCTTTATTAACTAAAAGAGGCTCTCTTTAGTCACCGCCTTTTTGAAACTCTGCACCATTTTTGAAATTTCTTTATTGTTAAATGACAAGGAAGAGGATTCCTGGAGGCAGCTAAAATAAGGAAGTGTGGAATATTTTTTCTTTTTAAATTTGATGGAGAAGCATAAGGATAAAAGTTGTGGTTTAATTTTACTATTTTTAAAATAATCTGTAGCCCTGGATTGCTTTGTTTATCGGTGATTGAAATTTTCCTATTTTCATGAACTCTGGCCAGGAAAAGGAATAAATAATAAATGTTTGACCACTAGAGGGAGCTACAAAGATGCTTAATCCTGAGCTTGGGTCTGTCATCAGGGAAATCTTTGAACGCTCTATACAGAAAATCATCTACCATAAACCGGCTAGGGACTAAAGATACAAATCATACAGATGATATTAAAAAGGATAAGAGATACAATTAGAAGTAGAAAATTATCACCCCTTTGTGATAAGTCAACAAATACTGGACAATGCAAATAACTAATTTTGAAATATAAACCTGATAACATTATTATTATTATTATTATTATTATTATTATTATTATTATTATTATTATTATTATTATTTATTGGATTTATATACCGCCCTTCTCCTTGTGGACTCAGGGCGGTGAACAGCCGAATAAAAATACAGTACACAAAAGTTAAAAATCTTTAAAACCCATATAAACTTTGGCTGACAGTTAAAAACAATTAAATACTTAAAATACAATAACCCTAGAACACTAAAAATTTTAAAATTCAACAGGGATCAGGCTAGACCGGCAAGCTGGAAAAAATACGTTTTCAGGTCCCAACGAAAAGTCCGGAGGTCGGAGATCATTCTCAGTTCTGGAGGAAGATCATTCCAGAGGGTAGGGGCTGCCACAGAGAAGGTTCTCCCCCTGGGGGTCGCCAGCCGACATTGTCTGGCTGACGGCACCCTGAGGAGGCCCTCTCTGTGGGAGAGAACCGGCCGGTGGGAGGCAATTGGCGGCAGAAGGCGGTCCCGTAAGTACCCTGGTCCTAAGCCATGGAGCGCTTTAAAGGTGATCACCAACACCTTGAAACGCACCCGGAAGTCCACCGGCAACCAATGCAGCTCGCGCAGGTGTCACGTGGGAGCGCCCCGTCGCTCCCATAATCCCCTGCGCGGCCGCATTCTGCACCAGTTGGAGCCTCCGGGTGCACCCCAAGGGGAGCCCCATGTAGAGAGCATTGCAGTAGTCCAGGCGAGAAGTGACGAGCGCCTGAGTGACTGTGCGTAGGGAGTCCCGATCTAGAAAGGGCCGCAGCTGGCGTATCAGGCGAACCTGATAAAAAGCCCCCCTGGCCACAGCTGTCGTGTGATCCTCTAAGGACAGCCGTGGGTCTAGTAGGACACCCAAGTTGCGCACCCTTTCCGTGGGGGCCAAAGATTTACCCCCAATAACCAGCGATGGTGTCAGCTGGCTATATCGGGACGCCGGCAGCCACAGCCACTCGGTCTTGGAGGGGTTGAGTCGAAGCCTGTTTCTCCCCATCCAGACCCGCACGGCTTCAAGGCACTGGGACATCACTTCCACGGCATCGTTGGGGTGGTCTGGGGTGGAGATGCACAGCTGAGTATCATCAGCGTACTGATGGAACTCCACCCCAAAACCACAGATGATCTCACCCAGCGGCTTTACATAAATGTTGAACAGGAGGGGCGAGAGGACCGATCCCTGCGGCACCCCACACACTAGGCGCCTCGGGGTTGACCGCTGCCCCCCTGTCAACACAGATTGCGACCGGTTGGAGAGGTAGGAGGAGAACCACCGCAAGACGGTGCCCCCCACACCCATTCCCTCCAACCGGCGCAACATGATACCATGGTCGAGGGTATCAAAAGCCGCTGAGAGGTCTAACAGCACCAGGATAGAGGAGTACCCCCTACCCCAGGCCCTCCAGAGATCATCCACCAACGCGACCAATGCCGTTTTGGTGCTGTATCCAGACCTGAAGCCGGACTGGAGCGTGTCTAAATAGACAGCTTCATCCAGGTACCGAGGGAGCTGCCATGCAACCACACTCTCAACAACCTTCGCTAAAAAGGGAAGGTTGGAGACTGGACGATAATTAGCCAAAATAGCCGGGTCCAGGGAGGGCTTCTTGAGGAGGGGCCTCACCACCGCCTCCTTCAAGGCGGCCGGTAGGGCACCCTCACTCAAAGAAGCATTTATAATCTCCTGGAGCCAGCCTCGTGTAACCTCCCGGGAGGCCAGCACCAACCAGGAGGGACACGGGTCCAATAAACATGTGGCTGCGTTCAGTCTTCCCAAGGTCCTGTTCACGTCCTCGGGAGCCACAGGATCGAACTCAGCCCAGATAACACTCTCAAGACCTGCCTCAGTCACCCCGCCCGAACTAACCCAGTCAGCGGCCAAGTCATTCCAAATCTGAGTTATTTTATCATCCAGATATTGAACAAAATCCTCAGCACGACCCTGCAAGGGATCCTCCCGCGCTCCCAGATGGAGGAGGGAGCGGGTCACCCTAAACAGGGCGGCTGGGCGATTATCTGATGACGCGATAAGAGCGGTAAAATAGTTAAATTTCGCCGCTTTTATCGCCACTAAGTAAGTCTTAATATGAGCTCTTACAAGTGTCAAGTCAGATTCAGAGCGACTGGCCCTCCAACTGCTCTCTAGGCGTCTTCTCCGGCGTTTCATCTCCCTCAGCTCCTCGGTGAACCAAGGAGATAAGTGAGTTCGGCGCCGGGTCAGAGGCCGCAAAGGCACGACGCGGTCCAAGGCCCCACTGGCCGCCCTATCCCAGGCCGCCACCAGGTCCTCAGCCGAGTCGCGTGTCAGTGTCTCAGGAAATGGCCCAAGCTCCGTCTGGAACCTATCAGGATCCATCAGGCGCCTGGGGCGGAACCACCTGGTCGGTTCCGCCTCCCTGCGGTGAGGTGTAGCGGTCTGAAAGTCGAGTCGAAGGAGCGAGTGGTCAGTCCATGACAAGGGTTCAACACCTATATCCCCGATATCAAGACCACTCAACCACTGACCAGAGACAAAAACTAGATCCAGGGTGTGTCCACCAATGTGGGTCAGGCCCTGAATTACCTGGGTCAGGTCCATGGCCGTCATGGAAGCCATGAACTCCCGAGCTATCTCAGATGTTTCACCGACGGATGGCAGATTGAAGTCCCCCATGACCATAAGCCCGGGGGTCTCAACCTCCACCTCGGTTACAACATTGAGAAGTTCGGGCAGGGTCGTTGCCACGTGGCAGGGAGCCAGGTACGTGACTAACAGACCCATCTGCCCACCACGACCCCACCTCACAAAGATGGACTCTCACCCGGCTATCTGAGGTACAGTGGTCTCCCTCGGACCCAGACCTTCCTTAATAATGACCGCTACTCCCCCACTCCTGCCCTGGGCTCTCGGCTGGTGGAATGCAAGGAAACCTGGTGGGCACATCTCCACGAGGGGAACCCCCCCCTCGTGGCCCAACCAGGTCTCGGTAATACCGGCCAGGTCCGCACCCCCCTCTTGAAGAAGATCACATATGAGGGGGGCCTTATTGACAACGGACCTCGTGTTGCATAACAACAGTCGGAGCCTCGGGTCCTGAGACTCTAAACAACCCAGGGAACGGGGATAGCTCGGGGGACCGGGGCACGCAATCGCTCGAAGAAAGCGAGTGCATGCCCCCACCACCTGATATGGTCCCCTGCTCACGCCATATCTGCCCCTCCCACACAGCGTATTAATAGCGCAGCCCTCGACAGAGGGCTCTGTAAGAGCCCTCTTACCTCCAGAATCTAGACCCCCCGCGGCCCCAAAAACAGCCGGACCTAACCCTCCCCCCCGTGGGTTCTCCCCCAAACCCACTCCCACCCCCACCCCTGAACCCCTTAAAAATCTACTTAGAAGAGACCTTAAAAAACCCCTCAATCCCCGTTTAGCGACATGCCAACTCTCGAAGTCCCAAAACCCGTCATTAAGGTGGGCCCTCGATAACATAGAGGGCCAAGCCTGCGAGAGGGGGGAGTCTCGCAGGGCAAGAAGGCTGGTGATGGTTTGAATATAACCTTCCCAGTGCTATTGAAACAAGAGTGGCAAGTAAATTCACAATTTTTAAGAGCTCAAGTTTGGGAGACTAACAAGGTTGAGAATCCTTTGAGAAAAAAAGAGAAATCTCAGAGATTTTTTATTCTACAAGGAAGTACTCCAAGTTAATCTACAATTTTTAACAGAACTTTGGGACTTTTTCATGGATTATTAACAAGGCTGAGAATTTCTTGAAGAAAAGAGACTTGATAGACATTCCTGAAAATAAAAAATACTTTATTCTATGAAGTTAAGCTGGAGAGAGTGACTTAAATCTTAATGACTTAATTAGTTAGGATGGATGAATTTAGTTAGTTAGAGTAGCAATGAAAGCCCTGAAAAGATATTCATATGCTGGTGAAGAAAATGAATAAATTACTATTTTATAAAAGTGTTAAATGTTTTAAAAAGCTATGATGTTCTTACTGTTGCCAACTGACCACAAATTTTAATCAGTAGAGACAATGTGTAATGACTTGCTAAAAGCTCCCTTGGAGACAGTAACCTACGCCTTGGGCAAGACCACTATCAGTAAGAAAGGAACATCTGCTCAAGATGAAAATTAAAAGTAAACATGATAAGATAGTTGTTGTTAGGCAGGAAATGTCAAGATGACCCTTTAAAGTGTAAAACAACTTGGAGAATGACTAAGGAGAATAAAGGGGAGTTGGGAGGGCTTCTTAGGCATGGCATGCATTGTGTAGGAGTATAAAATGTGTAGCTTGAAAATTGCATTTTGCGTTCTTTGAACTCAATCCAATTGGGAAGGATCTAAGAGGCTGTGCTTGCAACCGCTTTTTATTTTTCTTCATGGTATCTCCAAAAAACCTTTGATTTTGTGAACCAGGCTTGTTTTTGAACTATGAGTATACAATTAGGGTTTTTATATCTCACACTGTGATATGTCTATGCTGGTAGTCCTCAATTTACGACCACACTGAGATTAGAATTTGCCCTGCTAAGGGATATGGTCGCAAAGCAAGATGTTATGTGACCGCATTCATAATCCTGACTCTTCCCACTACAACACTCTATGAACGTGGAAACTGGACTTTGAAGAAACACGACAGAAACAATACTGACGGTTTGGAACTTTGGAACTGGAGAAAATTCCTGAAAATACGATGAACAGCCAAGAAAACAACGAATTGAACAAATCAATGTGGAGTTTCCAGTTGAGGCACAAATGTCCAGGGTCAAATTACCGGTAGTCCTCAAATTACAACCATTGAAGCTACAGTGGCACAGAAAAGTGACTTATGAACAGTCCTTGCACTTATGACCATTGCATCATATGGTCAAAATCCAGGCATTTGGAAGCCAGCATCTATTTACGATGGTTGCGGTGTCCTGAGTCACATGTTGACCATTTGCAACCTTCCCAACTGGCTTCTGAGAAGCAAAGTCAGTGGGGGAAGGAGGATTTCTTTAATGACCATGTGATTTGCTTAATACAAAATCAGTGGGACTCACATGACCACTGTCTTGCTTAGCAGTGGAAATTCTGGTCCAAATTATGGTTGTAAATCAAGAACTTTTTTGTATCATATTTTGAACACATTATGTTAAAATCGAGCTCTCTGGAGAGCCAAAAGATGTTCCTCTGCACCTCCACAGTAAGATGGGATAGTCAATGGAAGAAAACAGTAGACCTGACACTATTAGCAGAATTGCTGTGGAACAGCATGTGGTCTGTAGCAAGGAAGGACTGAGCACAGATGGGAACAAAGCTGCTCTTCATCAGAGGGGGCTTCTGTCCACTTTGTTATAAAGAGTTATATATGGAAGCATAAAACAGGGAATAGGCTCCATAGAAGCATGTGAAAAAGCAAAACTGAACAACAGAAACAGAATGAGTAATGAATGAATGAATATGTATGCAGAAAGAAGTACACTGAATGATTTCATCATACAGATAAAAATGAATGAGTAGAATACAAAACCAATAAGCAGATGACTAAACAGAGAAAAAATGAGAAAGGGAAAGGAAGGCAAAGACCGTGGCTTTTGTACAGAGCAGTGGTGAAATGTCAAATTTGTTACTACCGGTTCTGTGGGCGAGGCTGGGGGGCCCAATCACATTAAACTAATGTGACTGGGTGGGCGTGGCCAATTTTTAAAAAAACTTTTAAAACCACTTTTTCTACAACCACTTCTGCGAAGAGGTTGTAAAAAAAATGCTTTCAAAAGGCTCTGATGATCCCAGCTGAGTTGCCTGATCGGCAGAGCCGATTAGGCAACTCAGCCTTTGACGATCCCAGCTGAGCCAAAGAGATTGCAGAAAAAATGCTTTAAAAAAAAAAGCCTCTGATGATTGCGCGGCTCAGCTGGGCATGTGGGGAGTGGGGTGGGCAGGGATTTTTGCTTCCGGTTCTCCAAACCACCCACCTCCATCGCTACCGGATCAGGTGATCCGGTCCAAACCGGGAGCATTTCACCCCTGGCACAGAGGTAATGAAATCCTCAAAAAGAGAGAGGCGAGAAGTTAAATCATTGGTGTGCTGGAGGCAAGAATGGCTTTCAATGATAGAAAATCACAGAGAGATGTAACAAATGTATGGAAATAAACTTGCTGCATGTCCTTTTCTCCAATCTCCAGCCTTTGTTTTGCTTTTTTCTATGCTCTGCATCACTTTATTAAAGCTGACATGTCTTCACAAGCTAGAGAGCTTTGCAGTACTTTCCCCACTGCCTCCCCTTTTCTTGCCTTAATGATGACCCGCTGATCTGACTGGTCCTCCAGGATGCTGTCGGTAGGGTAGGACTCAATTTGCTGTCGGATTGCAGATGCGATCGCAGGAACAAAAGTGAGGGGATTCAAATCCAAGTCATCACAGAGAATCTCTGAAAACATTTCTGGAGTCATCAGTTTTTCTGATGGAAACGAGAAACCTGTGTTATTAGGCAAACACCACAGCAACATTTGCTTCTGAGCTATAAATACTCTAAAGCATTTTACAAGCATTCTACAGGCTACAAGAAAAACTATTTCAATGGGTTCTCTTGAATCGGTTAACAGAATGACTTAAAATGCAGTATACACAATATATGCACAGGCAAAAGCAGATTTTCAAAACACAGTTCTATGAACCCTTCATTTCTGACACTAACAAAATCAAGATTGTACACGGGAGCATAAAAAGGTACCATCTAAGTGTGGTGAGTTCAAGCACCTGCTGCAGTTGCCTTATTGAGGGCCCTAAGATAAATCTCTTTGTGCTGCTTTGGATGTGGTCAATTTATGCTAATTATTTAACTCCAATGCCTTTTCTGAGTGTGCTGATTAGTGCATAGCTAAAAAGAAAATATTTTCTGGTTTACTGATTTAACTGAAAATGTCAAAACCCTTTATAAAACTGCTGCATTTTCTGTTTAGTTAAAAAAACTCAACCTTCCAATCTGAAGTTAAGAGTAGGTAAAATGTATTTTTAGGGAAAAGCCATATTTGCTCCTGAATGTTTCCAATGGCTGGAATCAGGATGGTTAGATCATTTGCATATCTTTCTTTACAAACCATTCATATTCCACGTAAAAGCGTCTCTCAGTTTCTGCCCATCGATTTCCATGTCCAGCCGGATTGGGACCAGCACCTCTGGTTGTGAGGCATTTTCGTGGATCACTGCTGGGTCGTGGTCATCAAAACTGGGAAAAAATGATAGGACCATCATTGAATTAGACACAGCAGACACCAGGGGCAAGGGAGGGCAGATTCAAGGAGCAGGAATCAGGAGGGCTCTGGGGAAGATTCTACCCTTGCAGAAGAAGGAACCGCAAGGCACGCTCATCCTTTCTAAGGGAGAGCAGCTACTTCTCTGGCATATTCTTTCTGTTAATTTTCTTAAATTTATTTAGGACGATAACTACTATATGTTTGTGAAACCACTGGAGGTAAAACACCATTAGTGCACTTAATCACATAAAATTAAGAGTATTTTTCATCAGATATATTTGAACCCTCACCAAACAGGCTGTTGAACTCCGTTAAAAAAAATGGTAAATTTTCTCCAATAACTAGCCAACAGCTATGCTTTCAGTCTTGTTCACTGGATTAAAACATAGTATTATAAACAGTTAGGAGGGTTTATCATAAAATAATTTCTTGTTATGATGCCATGAGGAGCCATAAATGTCCACTCTTTCCTCTCATTTTTTATTTGACTTCAGAACCATTGACTAAGAAAAGAAGATAGAACATCAATTACCATAAATTATTATTATATACTGATAACATTTTGTGCCTTACTGATGTATTGATGACTTTTTAAATCAAAATTTATAGATTGAAATATGCTTTAGTAGTAACAGGTTATTCTCTTAATTAGAAGGAGTAATATTCTTCCTGTTAGTTCTAAAGTTGCTATGGATCGACATGGGCTTAACATTTTGCTTCATCCCATTTAAATATATTGTAGTTTTTTCCTTTCCTTTCCTTTCCTTTCCTTTCCTTTCCTTTCCTTTCCTTTCCTTTCCTTTCCTTTCCTTTCCTTTCCTTTCTTTCTTTGTTGGTAGTATTAATAATTCCAATTTTCTCAAGCAATTATCTATATAAATAAATGGTTTAAAATCCCCCAAAACTAATAAAGGTAAATGGCATGTAATTAAAGTAGAAGTGATCAAGTGCCTTGGCTCAATCACCCAGAGAAAAACCAAGATTTCAGCAGCCCATGATTTCAGTGGCCATGCTACCCTTGGATGGTGTGCTGTTCCACAGGATAGGCAGCCCAACAGAGAAAGCAAATCCCATCAGATAGAATGGGCCTGGACCACATTTATTCAGTTAGATCTCTGGGATTTAGAGATGGCCAATCCTGCAAATAAACCGGCCCAATTCCATGCTAAGGTTCATAATTGATTACCAGTACTTTAAATTGGACTTACATCTACTGAATCAGTGAAGCTGGTGAAGAAGAGGTGCTACAGGGGTGTATTGCAGTGTGTTGCTGCATTCTGGACCAACTATAAGTTCGAAGTGGTCTTCAAGGCAACCCCGTGTAAAGTGTGTTGCAATAGTCCAAATGGGAGATGATCAAAGCACCATGAGCACAGGCTCTCAGATGGGGCAACCAGAGCCCCAAAAAGTTGCACAAAGATCTTCATGATCACACTGCCACCAGCAGTGTGTCTTTTGTCTTTTCTGTAGATCATGTAGCCTTAATTCTTTCACAATTTTTGTATGCAATACCAGTAATTCAGGAAATCTTGAAAAGGTAAAGATAAAGGTTCCCCTCGCACATATGTGCTAGTCGTTCCAGACTCTAGAGGGCGGTGCTCATCTCCGTTTCAAAGCCAAAGAGACAGTGCTGTCCGAAGACGTCTCTGTGGTCATGTGGTCATGACTAAATGCCAAAGTTGCACGGAACGCTATTACCTTCCCACCAAAGGTGGTCCCTATTTTTCTACTTGCATTTTTTACGTGCTTTCGAACTGCTAGGTTGGCAGAAGCTTGAAGAAGTAACAGGAGCTCACCCCGTTACACGGCACTAGGGATTCGAACCACTGAACTGCTGATCTTTTGATCAACAAACTCAGCAGCCATTGAGCCACTATGTCCCTTAAAAAACATGTAATCATTTATATGAAATCTGACTATTAAATGTTATTATGAGTTCAAATGCACTTTTGCATTTGAAAAAGCTTAGTCTATAGTTATGCAAAAACTTTGCACACCAACAAATCTGGAACCGTACAGTTTATATACCAACATTTCTCCTTTTTCTACATAACTACATTTCTTTTTCAGGTAAAAACCCATTTGTTCCCACATGCTGAAATGAGCATTCAGGTTACTACAGTCTAGTACTCCACTCCCAACCAATTTGTCCCAAACAAATTGTTACGCTCACCAGAGCGGGAACGTTCTCTTCTTGTCTCGGCCCAGGCGATTTCTGTTAATGGTGGTTGAGCAAGGCACAGCATCCAGATGATGGGAGCTATTGGGAAGAGTTGGAACCCACTGGCTGTTTCTTTTGGCCTTCTGTTCCCTTGAAGAGAAAGGTGCTCATGAAGAGGAAAGTGCACATTCTTTAAAACATTATTCTTTCCTGAGTGAGAATTCACATGCAACACTTACACCAGCCATAAGTTTTATATGGATTTTGTGGTGCATATCCAGCAAAGCAAATTTTGCAAGGAAGAAAGTTGCACCACCAGACCCAGAAGATGCACATTGCAGGTAGCAAGAGGAAAATAAATCAGCTGGTTACCTAAGATAGGTGGGAGGTTCAGTGCTGATGGAGACGGCTTTGTACTTCTCATCATTTCCATCCAGGATTTCTTCAACTTCAGAAGCTTTTAAGAGAGTCACGCTGGTGGCCAGGGTGGTATACCCATGATCTGGAGCAGGAAAGGGAGACTCAGAAACTGTTGGTTGTGGAACTTGAGAAGCACCAACCTCTCAGACAGCTAAAAGATCAAAAATGGTACCTGGGCTGTACTGGCCAAGAAAGCAGCTGCTAGCCAAAAGTAGGCTCCCATTCCCTCATCTTAAGTTCTAACCCAGAAAAAGTAGGCTTCCATTCCCTCGTCTTAAGTTCTCCCTTCACAAAAGGGAGCCAAAAACACTCTCCACAGATGCTCCTGCAAACACTGTTTCAGCAGGAGTGTTATTTATTAGACAGTTGGGTAAATTGCCTATTTCCATGAAATCAATATCAAAAGCATTAAACAATTCCATTTAACCAGGAGCAATTAACACAAACCATCTGCACCCCAATGCTTTGCAGAATAGCCAAATCTTTAACGTAAGATTTTCTAAAAGGAAGGAGGTTGAGGACACCTCAGAAGCTAAGATGAGCTTCCCCAACATGAATGGGGCA
Organism: Masticophis lateralis; assembly: GCA_030761175.1. Classification (NCBI taxonomy): domain Eukaryota; kingdom Metazoa; phylum Chordata; class Lepidosauria; order Squamata; family Colubridae; genus Masticophis; species Masticophis lateralis. Next base: position 268,739 of record JAUDYJ010000014.1, read on the forward strand.
GTTACAGATGGTCCAGATGTGAGTAGCCATTGGGGCAATTCAGTGTATCCATGTAACACTTCTACTTTGTGTGCTTATTGATTCCTGGGTACCATCATCAGTCCTGATTCAGGATTTAATCAGTCCTGATTAAATTATGTGATTACCAAGATGCTGATTCTCACTTATAAAGCCCTACACTTATAAAGCCCTAAGGCCCCGGCTCAACCCCTCCAAGACCAAGTGGCTGGGATTCCGGCATCTCCTGATCTAGCCACCCCATCACTTATGATGGGAGAGGAGTTGTTGACTCCCTCTAAAAAGGCTCGCAATCTTGGCATCTTCCTTGGTAGATCATCTAACAGCCGTGACAAGGGGGGCTTTTGCACAGGTTCGCCTAGTGCGCCAGTTGCGGCCTTTCCTAGACAGGGATGTCCTTCGTACAATCACTCAAGCTCTCATTGTATCTCGACTGGACTACTACAATGCCCTCCACATGGGGCTGCCCTTGGGGTGCACCAGAGGGCTCCAGTTGGTCCAAAATGCAGCCGCGCAGGTTGTTACAGGAGCTTCTCGTTACTGCCATGCAACACCTCTCCTGCGCAAGCTGCATTGGCTGCTGGTGGCCTTCGGATCCACTTCAAGGTGCTGGTACTTATCTATAAAGCCCTACATGGCATGGGCCCGAGGTACCTGCAGGACCACCTCCTACCGGCCTCCCACCGTCCAGTGCGTTCTCATAGAACTGCCCTCCTCCGGGTGCCATCGACTAGACAATGTCCGCTGGCGACTCCCAGGATGAGGGCGTTCTCTGTGGCCGCAGTGACCCTCTAGAATGGGTTGCCCATCGAGCTCCGGACAGCTCCTGATCTCCGCACCAGCCTGAAGACATGGCTTTTTTATCAAATTCCCTGACCGATTATGGGGTTTTAACTTGGGGGTTTTAAATTTAGACTGGATTTTAATACTGTATTGTTGTTTTTATTGTGTGAGCTGCCCCGAGTCCTACGGGAGAAGGGTGGCATATACATTTTAATAATAAAATAAATAAATAAATACACCAGGGGTGTCAAACTGGATTTCTCCGCGGGTCAGATCAGCATTGTGGTTCTCCTCTGTGAGCTGGCGGGGGGTGGGTGGGGGGTGGGTGGGCGGGACAGATGCCTCCTGCAGCACCCTGCTGGCCAAAATGGGATGCTTCCGTCCCGCCCCGTCCCTCCATGCCTTGTTTTCACCCTCCATGGCCTCCTGCAGCACTCTGCCAGTTGTTTTCAGGCTCATTTTCAAGCTATTTTCAGGGCCAGTTTCGGCCAGCAGAGTGTTACAGGAGTCCACGAGGGGGTGAAAACGAGGCATGAGGAGGCACATGCAACCTGTTTTAGCCACCAGAGGCCCCACGGGATGGTCCTTTGATATTTCCAGGCCAGCCATCCGGGCTGGATTTAAGCACCCCGAAGGTCAGACCCGGCCCACTGGCCTTGAGTTTGACACCCCTGCCATACATGATGTAGGGTGAGGGTTATAGAGGTTTCACCCTGTCCCATCCAACAGAATGGGAATGTTCCAGGTCTCTTTCCTAAAAATATGTCGTCTGATGGGACCTGGAAAACATGGGGAACAAAGGAGACAATAAGGGAGCTGGAGAAGACAGATAACCTTTCAGCTATCATAACTGCATGCCTGATGCTAATAAAAAGAAGTCTTTAGTTCCTCGAGAAAGGAACTGACAGGCTTGAGACCAGAACAAAATATGAAAGCTTGTTGCAATGATCAACACGGACATCAAGACTCAAGTGTGGTAAAGATGGAAAGCAATGACATTGGAACAGTTGAGAGGTTTCCACGGAGTTCTTTTCCAACTCCCTTTCAAACTGGACAAGAGATGAAAATGTCTGCAGAGATTCTCAGTCATCCAGGTCATGGATGTCCCAAAGGTGCTTTTCCAAAAGGCAGTTGGACTTCCTTGATTTTGCCTTGAAAATGTTTCGCTTCTCATCCCATTCTCATCTTGGAAAAAGAGGAATTTCCCCCTCTTTTGACTTCTCTTCCTGTATCTCCCACATGTGTCTGTGCATCTCTATAAGATATATTCTAATAAAGTGACCGGAAAATATTTGCCCTCATATGAGAGACTAAGAAAAAAAGTTGAAGGATGATACTGACTTATCTTAGACCACACAGTCGAGATGTGAGAAACATGAGAAGAAAGTCTTTCAGAGAGAAACAATTTGCATTCACTAGTTATAACTCTGACTAGGAATTTCTACTTCCTTCTTCAAGCATCTGTATTTGACCAGAGGACATAGCATATGAAATCCTACATATGGCACATGATATTTTGGGAAGCTCTCTAAGTGGAAGGACCAGAGTAGCTATTATACCCTGGAGCCCTAAGGACAAAATGTTTATAGATGGGGCAGCAGTGGGGATCACACTGTGGTGGCATGGCAGAAGAGATATGGAAGCCCTATTGAAGTGGGTGGCCATGGCCAGCACAGGAGGCAGCCCTTCCCAGTTATGTCAGGGCTGCTCGGCCCCTTAATCAGGGCCCACAGATCAGCTGAGCCGCTCTGGCCACTGCCTCCAGTAAGTGTGGCCGCTTTTGCAGCCGATTGTGGCCACAAAAGCAGCAGGAGGCCAAGCAATGCGCCCCATGCACCGGCCTTCTGAAGGCTACTGTAGCAGCAGCTATCCACAATTTTTTTACTGTTATTTCACCCGGTCCCATATGGCCCAGTACAGTGTTAATACTTCAGAAATAGGACGTTGACTCACCTGAATGTCCATTTTATACTGGCTGTGACGACATTCCACCAATTGGGTAATCTTCACTCTCATTGGCTTGGCTGAGTGCCCTTCAAAATTCCTCTACACCTTGGTCACGCCCATGCCTTCTGCGCATGTCCAGTCTTTTCACGAAGTCCCCCATCTATATATTTCACATCAGGAACCGGAACTCCAGATCTCAATCCGACCAGCAATCCAGAATATCAGTAACACCAGTCGCTGTAAAGGAAATAAAGCAAAAAACCCCAACCCAGGCCAGGCGATGGAGAAGGAAATGGGAGGGCCGGAATGTCGGTGCAGCGAGTATAAAATGGATGTTCAGGTGAGTCAACGTCCTTTTTCCTTCTCGCTGCTCCGACATGCCACCAATTGGGACATACCCAAGCCTACTTTAAATGGGGGGGAACCGTATCCATCCTCTGGCCCTGGGTGGAAATTACAGTTTGTAAAACTCTTCTACCAAAAGATGCATCCGCCAAAGCGAATGAATCCAAACGGTAATGTCTGATTAATGAAGATATGGATGACCATGTGGCCGCTCTGCATATATCATCTATAGAGGCCTGAGTGGCCAAAGCGGCGGATGTAGCCGCACTGCGTGTAGAATGTGGCACTATGCCCCCTGGAATCTGGGAACCCTGCAACTTATAAGCGGAAGAAATGCATGCCTTAATCCATCTACCAATTATCGCAGAAGATACTTTCTGTCCCATAGTACATGGGAGAAACGAGACCAATAAGGCCTCAGACTTGCGGAATGAAGCTGTTCTTGTGATATAACATTTAAGTGCTCTACGAACATCTAATGTATGCCACCTTCTCTCCAACGGGTTCCTAGGATCCGGGCAGAAGTTAGGTAGGACTATTTTGCGCACGATGAAATAGGGAATTAATTTTAGGGACAAATACCGGGTCTAGTCTCATTACAACTCTATCCGGGAAGAAAATAAAAAGATCTTGATGAATCGACAATGCAGCCAATTCAGAGAATCTGCGTGCTGATGTCACTCCCAGCAGGAAAGCTAGTTTCACTGTGAGATGTCGTAAGGGTGCATCCTTGAGCGGCTCATATGAAACCGAAGTCAGCGACTGTAATACTAGGTTAAGGTCTACTACTGGAGGTCGTAAATTCACAGTACCGTGTAAGAAACTCTTGGATCCTGAGACAATGAATGACCTCTATCAGTATGAATCACTGTCGCTAATGCTGCAACCTGGCGTCTCAGTGTGGCCGGAGCCAGTCCCCTATCAAATCCTGATTGCAGGAATTTCAGAATGTCCGGAACCGTTGCAGGATCTGTATAGTTGGTAATGCACCACTGAGCGAACCTTTTCCAAGACGTGTTATAGATGCGTATTGTTGCCGGCAGTCTGGCCGCTTGAATAGTAGCAATGACGTCTCCTGGCAGCTGGTCTTTCATGAGACGTATCCGTTCAAGTGCCAGACGGTCAACTGGAGCCAGTCTGGATTTGGATGATAAACTGCTACTTGGCTCAGAGACAGTCTGCCCACTGGTATCTTCCACGGAGGTTCAATTGAGCAATCCTTCAGATTGGTGAACCACTCCCGGGGAGGCCAATACGGGGCCACTAAGATAAGGTCCGCTTTCTCCTCCATCAGTTTCCTGATGACATGTGGAATGATGGGGATGGGGGGAAAGGCATATAGCAGCCCCCGAGGCCATGGAGCCCCTAGAGCATCATAAGCTTCTGCTCCTAGTGCTGGAAATCGGGAGAAGAACCTCGGGAGCTGTGTGTTCTTTTCCGTGGTGAATAGATCTACTAATGGGGTACTGAACTTGTTGACAATCTCTAGAAACAGACTCAGATGTAACCTCCATTCCAACTGGTCGATACTTCCCCTGCTCAGCCAATCTGCTTGCTGATTTTGTGAGCCGGATATGTATTCTGCTCGTACCAACAGGACGTATCTTTCTGCCCACGCCATCAGCCTCTCTGTCTCGTCTATGAGCGATTTCGACTGCCTGCCCCCGTCTGTTTAGATGGGCCTTTGTGGCCATATTGTCGATCAAAACTAAGACATGTTTCTGCGCTACTTGATGTTGGAAATGATGAAGTGCCAACCTGACCGCTCTCAATTTCAGCCAATTTATGCTGTGTTGTTTCTCTGGGAAAGACCATGTCCCTTGTGCAAGTTGAGACCCTAGATGGGCTCCCCATCCAAACAGACTCGCATCAGTGGTCAGCGTGATCCTGGATGGTTCGAGAAATAAGAGTCCCCGCACCCAGAGCGGGGGAGAGCCACCACTTTAGCGATAGTCTCACAACGGATGGTACTGCTATCTTGGTTAGAGAGTCTGCTGTGCCCTGTCTTTGAAAGGGCAACAGTAGCCACTGTAGCTGTTGAGAGTGTCAACAAGCCCACGGTACTATGTTTATACATGAAATCAGTTTGCCCAATAGTTGGGACAACAGAAGGAGGGAGATAGTCCAGTGTGAAAGCACCTCTGAAACCAGGTTCCGAATGCTGGCTTGGCACTCAGGGGAGAGATACACTAGACCCTGTTGCAAATCTAACACTGCTCCCAGATGTAATATCTGTGTCGCAGGGACAAGCTGACCCTTGTCCCAATTGATAGTCAGTCCGTGATCTTGCAGTGTTTGGATCACCCGCTGCCTGTCCCTGTTCACCTGATCTAATGATGAAGACAGAATCAATATATAACAGACAATATATATATAACAGACAATTCTGACTTTTCCCGAAGTGTTGCCGCGACAGCAGCCATCAGCTTCGTGAAAGTCCTCGGAGCCGACGAGAGGCCAAAGGGCATAGTTCGGTATTGAAAATGTCGGTCCTCGTAAACAAATCTGAGGAATTGCCTGTGTGCCGGGTGGATGGGCACATGCAGATATGCCTCCTTCAGGTTGATGGATTGCATGAGATCACCGGAATGGACGCACCCCAGAAGAGACCTGAGGGAGTGATTTTGAAGTGACGATACCTCACATGGAGGTTCAACTGCTTCAGATTGAGTATGCCCCGTCAGCCCCCCGAGCTTTTGGGCACGAGAAATAGGATAGAATAAAACCCCATGTGTACTTGATGTTCCGGGACTGGTTCTATGGCCTCTATCTTTAGTAAATGCTGAATCTCCAACTCCATTAGGTGTTGCTTGGAGGGAAGAGTGGGGCAGGGGCATTGGAGAAAACAAGATGGAGGGGTCAAGGAGAACTCCAGCTGTAGCCCATCACCATGCGAACAATCCAGTTGTCCATCGTTGATCACTTGGACTGGTGGTAGAACAGCTGGATTTTCCCACCAATGGGAAGAGAAGTCAGGGAGTCATTTCCCTCAACAGAAGGAACGGGAACCCATTCCTCTGAAGGGACGCTTAAATCCAGTTTGACGCCTGCCCCGGTCACGAAAGGACGACCTATCAGAGTAGGTAGGATATTGGTGAGTTGATGATCGTGGAAAATAAGAACCACTGGGTCCCTGCTCAGCCCAAAATGGCTGCCTTGGGTATGGAGCAAAGCGTCGATCTGGTCGTCGGTAGGAAGACAGCAAAACCTTCTTATCACTTCCCTCCACCAAAGATAGGCTCCAGTGATGCGCCAAAAAGAGTCTGGCTGTGCTAGGGCGCCGACAAGAGTCGCCATTTAGGACGACTCCCTTGGCGGAGCCAGAGGAGGCGACGAGATGTAACTGCAGAGGCTAATGCTCGGGATGCAAACTTGTCTGCATCTAAGAAGGCGTCCGCCAAATAATCTGCTGCAGCTATTATTTTGACCATGTCCTGTTGGAGCCTAGCGTCCTGTGGGGGCACTCGGTCTCGCAATTGACGAAGTCAAGTCAATGAAGCCCGATTAAAAAAGGATGCTGAAGTTGCAGCCCGTATAGCCCAGGCGGCCGCCTGGTGAGTATCTTCCAGCTTCAAACCTTCACTGGCATCACTAACCAACACCGAGCTTGACATGAGGCTTGCCAAAGGCTCGTCAACTGAGGGCAATTGAAGTAGAGCGTCCAATTCTGGAGAGGCACAGTAGAGTTTTCTATCAAGACTATTTGGACCGGACAGCAATCCGGGTCGCTCCCAGGGTTTCTTAACCACTTGGGAGAAGAGGTTTGGACAGGGAACATAATCATAGTCTGTAGGAGGTTCTGGAAAGAGGTTGCTATTGAGGTCCAGCTGCGTAGTAGAGGAAGTGGGCTGGTCGCGACCCTGCTCCATATTTGTAGCTGCTCTCGCCTTGTGAAGGAGAGACTTAAACATTGAGGATTTGAATAGTCCCTGGAAGGCAGGGGTATAAGGCACCTGCTCGTCATCCTCTGACAGCTGAAAGTCATCTAAATAATCACTCTCTGGAGCCTCCTCCTCGAGGTGGCTATAGTTTTGCATGGAATGGTGTGTACTAAACTTGAGGAGCATGAAAATTATGAGACGAATGAGTTGTGGGCCCCACGGGCAGACCAGAGTGTTGCAATTCAGCTTGGAAAATGCGGGTAAATGTCTGTGAAAGCAAGGCCTGGAAGTCTAAAGACGGACCAGCTGGCCGCCCTTCCCCTACACGGAGCCCTGTACCGTTGGGGTGTAAGTAGCTTCAGGGGCTAATTGGGTAAACGGATGAAATCCTGAGCCAACAGCAGCTTGTCTTTGGGTATCAGTACCCCTGGGCATGTAAGCGATATTAGGGGCCTGTAATTCTAACAGTAACTGCCTGGCGCCATTCCGCCTGATTTGGCGCTGCAGAGGATAAAGGAGTAGGTTCCAGGGCATGAACCACTACGACTTCCTTAGAAGCCTCCTGAAGCAGCAAGGCACACTTTATTAAATTGCCTCTCAAGGGCATTGTGTCTACATTGGTCCTCCTTGGACCCTTTGGGAAACTGCTCCACTTGGCTAGAAATAGCTGTCCCTGAAGTGGCCTTGGACTTGGACTTGCCCTTCTTGGATTTAGAGGGCTTAGGTGAGGGAGCCCTGGGTGGAGAAGGGCCCTGCTCCAGGTCTGAAGAAAGTTCCTTCTCTGCCATCCCCCCAGTTATCACCCAAGAGAATTAGAAATAGAAAAGGTTTAATAGTACTTCCCTGTCATATCCAGGTCCTGGAGGGAAGGTTGCAGACAGGAGGCAGGACAATTCAGACCACGTCTGTTGTCAGGCACTTCTTTGCCTCTCGCTGGCACTCACAGGCCCAAGGCTGAGGCGATGTAACAGCCCTGACCTGCTCTGTCCAAAATGGCGGTCGGGCAAAAAACATTGGTTAAAATGGCAGGCGTGTCGTGGAAACTCTCCACGACACTGCATAAAACCGCAGCCTGGTGAAAACCGCCTTTTAAACTCCTCCGCAAAACACTCCTGGCCGATTTGGCGAGTTCACTCCGTCTCAACTCCTGCTAGCGATATCGATCTCCGAAGTGCCCTCCTGTAAACTCGAGTTTGCCTGCAAGGCAGTGACTCCTAAGCCGCTCTCGAAATCACTATGAGGGCTGCGTGAGTGAGGGCGGTTCTGCCGGCACGCCAGACAACCAGCTCCTCACTCTCGGCAAAACGGCTGCTTTCGGGTGACTGTCCGCCCCCCCCCACTGCGCTGAAAACATAGAGAAGCCCAAATGGTGGCCGGCGCCCCAGTCGGGAAACGCCCTGGCCACCCAGCGCTAGAAACAAATGTCCAATAAATCGCAGCCCTCAGTACCTTTGAATTAATTTAGTAAGTCCAATTTGATCCAAACAGTCTCAATGAATTAGGAGAAAAAGGCATACCAGTCTGATCACCAGCAACTGAGTGAAAAGACTGGATATGCGCAGAAGGCATGGGGGCGTGACCAAGCTGTAGAGGAATTTTGAAGGGCACTCAGTCGAGCCAATGAGAGTGAAGATTACCCAATTGGTGGAATGTCAGAGCAGCGAGGAGGAAAAGTTAACTTTTAATACCATACTGGGCCACATGGGTTGTGATGAAATAATGGCAAAAAAATTATGGATAGCTGCTGCTACACACTTCGGAAGGCCAGTGCAAGGTGCCTGGGAGTACCACCTCCATACCATTTTATAATAATTCTCTTTTATTCTTACTGACATATTTCTCAACACTCTTGGTTGCCAAATTCCTTCCCAACTCTGTTGCCCTATTTGTATCTTCAAATCCGTTTCCCATATCATTTTTCCTAAATTTTCCCTCTCCTCTTCCTCCAACAATATTTTATAAATTCCATTCATTAAGCCTTTTATCCCTTTATTTTCTTCCTTTAGTTTTGTTTTTTTCAATTAATTCCTCGAACCTCGTTAACTCTTTCTCTTATCCAATTTTTAGTCCATTTGGCTTTTTAGTCCATTTTGTTCCATTTGGCTATAATTTAACCAAGACAATCGTTTTTCTCCTAGAACCTCTTCCAATTCCCCACGTGTCCACATTCCTCCTAACCATTCCCTTAGTTTCATTTTATTTTTCTCTTTTAAAATTTTATTCACATTATTCTTCAAATTCCCTGGGAAATTTTCCAAGATTACTACCGGTGATAACGGAGAGTTCTTTGGAAGCAGCCTCTCTTTATATTTACTCCAAATTTCCCAATGAAACTTCAGGAGAGGATTGCTTATACTTTCAACCCATTTCTTTCCACCTTCATAAAAAATGTGTTTTCCAGCTTCCATTCTAATTTGATTTTAATTTTAGATTTATCTTCCAACCATTCCAATTCTCCTATTTCTAAAATTGCCTCTATAATATGTCTAAGCCTATTAGCGACATAATATAATTTAATATTTGGGAGTCCTAAACCCCCTTTTTTTGGCTTAGATATCACTTATTTTTATTTATCCTCGCTTTCTTATTCCCATTACAATAGTTATTCAGTATATCCTGCCAACTCTTTAACTCTAATTCTGATATTCTTATTGGTAGCATCCTAAAAGCAAAATTAATCTTTGCTAAAATCTTCATTTTTACTTAAAGCTATTCTTCCAAACCATGATAATTCAACCTTTCATATTTATTCAAACTTTCCAAAATCTCCTTCTTTAAGCTGCCTAAATTCTCCTTTTCTAACTTCTCCAGATTTTTTGTAATTCTAACTCTCAGATATTTAATATGTTCTTTAATTCTCATTTCGCTTCCCTTTCTTTCCCAATCTTTCTCTTCCTTTTTAGTGTAATTAAACAGCATCAACTCAGATTTTGACCAATTTATTCTTAATCTAGTTATTTCTTCAAATCCTTTAGATGCCATCCAATTCTTTCCATCTTAACTACTATATTCTTAACTGTTAACGGTGTATCATCAGCAAACATATTTATTTTTATTTTACCTATCTCTTCTATCTCCCCATCATCTCTTAATGTGTTGGCCAATAGTTCCATAACCAATACAAATAGGACAGGCGAGAGTGGGCACCCTTGCCTTGTTCCTCTGGCTAGTCGTATTTTGTCTGTAACACCATCATTCACCACCACTAAGGCAGAATTCTGAGAATATAATTGATCTACAACTTTAAATTTCCAAACCCCATTCTATCTATTACCATCTTTAATGCTTGCCAGCTCACACAGTCGAAGGCCTTAAAAATATCTAAGGCTAATATCCCCACTTTAAACTTTAAAATTTTAATCTCCTGAATTACATTTAACGCTCTACCAACCAAATTATGCATAGCTCAACAGGCTAATAGCCTGTAATTAACATTCAGCTGTCTGCAATTATTGCAAGTTCGAGGCTCAAGGTTGACTCAGCCTTCCATCCTTTCTAAGGTAGGTAAATTGAGGACCCAGTTTGTGGGGGCAATAAGCTGACTTTGTATAAAATTTTTTTACAAAAGTATGAAGGCTATTGCTTAACACATTGTAAACCACCCTGAGTCTCCGGAGAAGGGCAGCATATAAATCTAATTAAAAAAATAATAATTTGTCGGCCCATTACAAATCCACATTGATCTTCCCTTATATAATTACCTATAAAATTATTCATTCTTCTTGCTAAAATAGTTGAAAAAAAATTTGCATCTTGATTTATTAATGATATAGGTCTGTACGAATCAGGGAGCGTTGGATCCTTGCCTGGTTTAGATATTAATATTATTATCGACTGCTCCCATGATTCTGGAATCTTTTCCCCTTCTAATATTGCATTACACAGCTTTAATAATTTCAGTACCAATAACGTTTTAAATATTTTATAAAATTCTGTTCCTAATCCATCTACCCCGGGTGATTTACCCACCTTCAAACTTTCAATTACTTCTACAATTTCCCTTTGAGATATTACTCCTTTCTATTAATTCTTTATGCTCCATTTCCACACCCCTTTTTATATATTTCCCAATATAAGCTTCCATTCTATCCCCCTTAACCTCCTTACCCTTGTACAACTCTTTATAAACTTCCTGGAATATTTTTAACTTTCCTTTCATTGTACTACAAAAATTCCCCAATTTAACTTTCACTATACCTATTGAATTTTTAGCTTTCTCCTTTTGTGTGAGGCTGGCAAGCATCTTAGAATTTTTATTACTATTTTCAAAAAATTCTCTTTTCATGTATATTAAATTATTCTGAACTTCCTCTAAATTTTTATTCTCTAATTCTTTTTTCTTAGCTTGTAATTCTATTAATTTCTTCCTTGTATGCCAATACTCTTTTTCCAATTTCTTAATCTGTTCCTCTAATTTTTTCCTGTAATGCTGCTTCTTGCCTTTTAACATTACAAGTTTCCCTAATACATATTCCCTGTGTCACTACCTTCATGGTATCCCACACCAATCTCGTTGCTGTTTCTCCTTTTTCATTAATTTCCCACAATTCTGACATCTCCTTTTGCATTTTCTCAACCACTTTCTCATTTTTAAGAATCCTTGTAGTCAACTTCCATCTAACCACTTCTCTATAGTCCTTTTTTACTATGAAGTCTAAACTAACCACCACATCTGTTACTTTAATTACTCCCATTTCCATTCTACACAACTTAGTTGCCAAATCCCTAGAAACAAAAATATGATCAATTCTAGAATAAGATTTATAAATTGAGGAATAATATGTGAACCCAGGCTCCTCACCTTTAAGAAAATGCCACCCATCCACATAATCTTTTTCTTTTATTAATTTATTTAAAATGGTGATATTATTCCTCCTTTCAGCACTTGTGGGATTGGTCCTGTCCAATCTATTATTCATAACCATATTAAAATCTCCATCTAAGGTAACATGTCCTTCTTTCAATTCTTCTATTACTTTAAACAATTCTAAAAAAAGTTATCTAGGTCCCTCATTTGGGGCATAAACATTAACCAACATATATGCTGTGCTTTCAATTTGACCTTTAATCATAATAAATCTACCTTGCCCATCTTTTTTATGTTCTCCATAATAAATCCAGTTCTTTTAGAAATCAGTATGGCCACCCCATTTTTTTTTTGAAGTCCCCAGTGACTTTTCATAATGGAGTGACCACTTCAAGCGAACTTCATTTGCTCCATTCTTATCCTGGTGAGTTTCCTGAAAAAAAATGATGTCAGATCTTTCCTTATTTAACAATTGTTGGATTCTCCTCCTTTTCACAACTGCCCCCAAACCTTTAACATTGAGTGTTGTGATTCTTATAGTTTTATCCATATTCAGCACGTACAAATTCTTTACGATCCCTTGTGCACTTTAACTTAAACCAACATATAAGAAAACATAAAACAAACTCAACTAAATAACCCTCATAAGCTACCCCCCTTCCCCACCCTCCCACCCCCAAATCTCCCCAAACTCTTTCCCCCCCACTAAATCTCCGGGAGCCTAATGCTCCAGCCATTTTTCCCTTAAAAGGGGGGGAGGGAGATGAAGCCCACAGTCCGGAACCAGCAAGTCTTCTAATATTAATGTTACAGATTTATCATCTCAGTCTTATCAATTTCACTTCCCACTTGATGTGGCTCCTCTTCCTACGCCATTGGCACTTTTAAGAACAGCATCGTCTTGCAAATCCAGTCCCAGACTTGTAAGTAGCTCAATGCTACGCTCTCACAGAGTAAGCCTACTCATAGTACCATCATTAAAACAATGTCGTCTAGTAGTTCCAAGGGAGAGAGCCTTCTCTGTGGGGGCACCTACGCTTTGGAACAAAATACCACCTGGAATACGAATAATCCCAGATCTTTGCACTTTCCGACGTGCCCTGAAGACCTTTCTGTTTCAACAAGCAGGGCTAGCATAAACATCTAAATTCTATGCCAAGGTCTTAGTAGATACACCAAGTTGACTCAATTTATTATTTACTGTTTAATTCGGGTCTTCTCCCGTGTAAAATTGGAAGTATCTTGGCGACGTTTCGACGAAGTCTCATTCGTCATCTTCAGGCTGGTGTTCTCGGCTTCGTGCTTCCAGGAGCAATGTGAGATCGCAGCTGTCTCTTCCTTTTAACTGCTAGTGGGGGTGTGAGCTGATTGGGTGGGAGCTTGGCTGTGTTCTGATTGGGTGGAGGTGTGTTCTGATTGGTTAGGGGCTTGGCTGTGCTCTGATTGGATGGGGGGTTAATTGTGCTCTGATTGGCTGGGGGTGTGTTCTGTTTGGGTGGGGGCTTGGTTGTGCTCAGCTTAGTCTGAGTTGCAGGGGGATTTGAGCTGGTGAGCTGCGTTGTTGTTGTTTGGCTTCGTGTTTGTGGCCGTGAGAGCTCTTCATGCTGGATGTCAGTCAGTTCCTAACCAATCAGAACACATCTCCACCCAATCAGAACACAGCCAAGCTGCCACCCAATCAGCTCACACCCCCACTAGTAGTTAAAAGGAAGGGTCAGCTGCAATCTCACATTGCTCCTGGAAGCACGAAGCCGAGAACACCAGCCTGAAGATGACGAATGAGACTTCGTCGAAACGTCGCCAAGATACTTCCAATTCTACGTGGGAGAAGACCAATAAATAAATAAATAAATAAATAAATAAATAAATAAATAAATAAATGCCTTGCTCCAAAGAGGTAATCCTATATTGTTTCCCATCATACATAAACCTCATAAATATTGGTATCCCCATGCGTACTTTGTCTCCCTTCTCTTGAGCTCTTTGGTAATTGGTTTAACGCTACACCTCCACTTAATTGTCTGGTAGCAAAGATCGTTATAAACTTGAACTGTAGATCCTTGAAACTTCAACAAAGCTAGCGACCTCAGCTTCATCATCAGCTGCTCTTTTTTATAATAATTAGAAAATTTTACCAAAATGTCTCTGGGACGAGACCCAGCTCTGAAAGCGCCCACTCTGTGGATGCGCTCAATGTCCTCTTTTCCCGAGGCCAGGTTAGGAATTATTTCTTTAAACCATCGTGGGATCAATTTCCTCATATCCTCTCCTGTCATCTCTGGTAAATTTCGAATTCGTATTGATGATGCTTTGATCTTCCAGAGAAATCAATCTTTTCTCATGCTCATCAAACTCCAGAGAGCGCTTTTCTTCCATCTGCCTCATTTGTTTCCCTAATTGGTCAGCTTCCACTCTAAGAAGCTTAATCTGTTTATTATTATGACTGATATTTATAGCTAATTGGTCCATGTGCTTATCAATTTTTTTTGCATAATCATCCAAACTTTTAAAAATCGCCTCTTTAATGCTAGTCAGCATTTCTCTTGAGTTCATCCACAGTTGCTGGCTGTAAACCAGCTTTCGCCGCCATTATTGTTTCGCTCTCTGAGCTCTCTTGCTCTGATTCACCCAAGGATTGTCTTTTTAATTGTGCCGAGGTATGATTTGAAGGATGGATATGTTGCCACGTATATTTGCTAACACCTTTTTGTTTTTTCAATGGCATAAATCTTCAAAACCTGGGCAACAATCAAATAAACTTTTGCAAACTTCGGGAGTATAAACAACTCCCTTCTGCTTCCAGCGGGTTTTTTTTTTAAATATGTAATAAAATGGGGTGCTTAACCATGTGAGGTTGTAAAGTTATTAATCACTCCTTGAAGCTAGCTGCTGTCTAAAAACAATTCCGAACATTCTTCTGTGGCATTCCAACAATAGCGATTAGGCCCCACACTTTAAACATTATTTATCAGTTTTTCACTGTCCCAAACAATTCTTTTTCCTCTGCTGTTGACCCAGATAATCATAAGCAATCCTTCACAAATTTCTGTCCATTTTAGTTAGATGATAAATTTTATCGGCCCACAATTCTGGAGCCAGGAAAACCTCTTACCGGCTCATCAGGCTGTCAGGCTCCACCCACCCACCCCAGCGCTCTTCCAGTACCGCCCTAGTGCTCTTCTTTCCTTGGACCACCTTTTCCGGTTGGAATCAACCCATCCATTGTGAGATCTCAGTTCTAACTGGTTCCCACTTTTATAAAATACAGGGAACTGGAGCTGCTTCTTTGCCTCAGTTTCATGGAACAGCCGTCCTTCCTTTGGAATCTTCCTCATTTAAGTTTCCAAAAGTTAATTAAGAGATTCTCTTGCAAAAAGGGGTTCAAATGCTTAGCCAGCTGCACTGTATCAAGATGACACAGCTTGTTTCTTTTTCTTTCTTCACAAGTAAATCATCACTCATTGCTCTGAATAAGTATTTGCTGCCACCAGGGTGGATTTGATTTAGATTAAGTCGATTAAGTTTACTAGTTATTTAATGATTTAAATCACTAGTAAAAAGGCTTGATTTAAATCCTCGATTTAAATCATAATTTTTAAAGAGCAACTGTCATCTCTGTCCCGCAGTGGCTCCTCTGACCCGCTGTTGATTCAATGACAGTCCCAATATTGAAGAATAAACAGTCTCATGCTACATAACTAAGCTCAATTTCATGCTCAATAAACTAAATTATTCATGTATCTTAAATAGAAAACTATTTTTAGATAAGATTTTTACTCCAAAAGCATTTTATTAAAGTAAACTTGATAAAAAAAATTAAAAATCCAATTTAAATTTTAAAAATCTGATTTTTTAATTTTTTTTTATTATCACTTTTTATCTACCCTGGCTGCCACAAATATTGATTTATTCCAAAATCATGGAGGTCCGTGAAATACCCAACTGAGATAAACTCTACGGTTTTGTTAGGAAATGATAATTTACTAACTTGTTGGGTTGGTAATATATAAACCTCAATATAGCTTTAAGACTATATTGCTGTATTGCATCATACTGTTTCTTGATTGGTTAGCTCTGTAGCCAATGTCCTTAAGAGAGAGCTTAAAACATGGTTAGTTTCTTCTCTACTGATTAGTATTGCTCTTTACTGCTCTTTATTCTCTCTGCTACTCTTCGCTGAATGTTACTGATCGTTACTGCTATTTGCTACTGTTTGCAACTGTTTATTGTGTATGACTACAACGACTGGTAAGAAGACTTTGTTATTGGAATATCCCTGGACTATTGTTTTACTATCTACTGCTTTATCTGTGTATGACCTGGACTGTTTATTGGACTGTGCCTTATTGCTATTTCCTAAAAGTAAACACAACTCAGTGTATGTGTGTGCTGGCTGTGATTATTTGCAACAGCTCTCAGTCACTTTCATGTGCACACCCTTGCTACTCTAGGGTTGCTCTGCGAATTCCTCAATAGGTTTCAAAAAACATGTTTTGCTAGACTGATGATAATGCAATATCGTACTTCCATTGTATGGTATAAGTGTATCTCAACAAGCATAGAACTTACTTAAAAACTCAAATCTTGCCTTGATAACTCTCTTCTTTACCTAAGGCTCATGGACCTGGGTAACTATAGATTAGTCAGCTTGACATCAGTGCCTGGGAAAATCCTAGAAAATATAACCAGGCAATGTGATTTGCAAGCACTTGGAAAAGACATAAGATGGTTACAAGAAGCTAGCCAGCATTTGTTAAAAACAGGTGTCAGATAGATTTTACTTTCTGTAATAACTGGTTAGATTACGCTATAGTACGCTAAAAATAGTGTACTATAGACTTCAGTAACATGTATGATAAATTTAAGCATAGTGTCAGGTTTTCAGGCCGTTTTCAAATAAAAAGCACATCGAACAGCGTCTTTATGAAACCAATTTTCATTTTTTATTTAGCACGGCAAACTTTCACACTGATTCCATGTACCCCGGACTGCCTTCCTGACCCAAAAACCCTCCTCTTCCTTCCCTTGCTCCTCTGCATCCATTAGCCATCTTCCCAATCATTCACCCCTAATCTACTGCTCCAATTCACAGGAATTTCCACCCTCCAATCCATTCCCTAGGGGACGTTATCTCTAGAGAAAAATAAGTAGGTGAAAGGTGACTCTCCCTTTCCAGATGCCTGCGTTCTCCTCATGTCAGCACTAGGATAAATGCATCTTGACGTGCTGACATCTAGCCGCCTTCTTAATAAAATAAATGGGTTACCATTACTTGACCCTCTACAAGATGGCTGCCAATGTGTTCCTGGGTGCAATTCCAGGTGCTGGTTGCCATCCTTAAAGCCCTTCATGCCCTAGGTCTGGGTTACCTGATGGATAGTCTTTTCCAGTGAATTCTACCTCTCTGATCCTATCCAATGAATTCTACCTATTTGAGCCAGTAGGATGGGTATGCTGTGGATCCCATTGGTCAGGGAATGCCAGCTGGCAGGGTCCAAGAGACCTCCTTTTTCTGCCACATTCGCCTTCCAGGAGTTTAGATGATCCCAACCCTATTGGCTTTTTGCAAGGAAATAAGATCTGGTTCTGTGTCCAGGCCTGGGCTTGAGTGTTGAAGGGTCTCATTTTCTTTGTGCTGGCAATCAACAATATATCCTAATATTGAGAAATCATTTTCTAATTTATTTTAAAATTTCTTGCAACCCAGAATCATTTGCTGAGGTGGGCATCCATACAAATTGATTGACTGAATAAATGATTAGAAATCATCAACATATATACAGCATACAAAAGAGGTAATAAGAACCCTAGGAAAGAAACAAGAAAAGCTAGAATATAACACCTCCAGTAACCAACACAAGATAATCCGGGATCAACACTAGACAATTTTAAAACAGCAAAATATGATTTAATAGCTTCTGATTTTGCATCTTTAAATCAGCACTGTCTGTTTTCAGGTTGTAAAAATGTAGAAGATTTTTATAACATCTTCTTGTTTGAAATTAATCAAGGTATAAATTTATATGTACCAAGAAAAGCCAAAAAAGTTATAAAGAATAAATTACCCAAGGCAATAAGAAAATTACAATCAAAATACAATCTTCAAATAGGGTGGCACGCTATCCTCTGGGAGGAGAAGAATAAAATCCACCAGTATTTCCAAAAGCATTACATCAGGAAGGCACTTTTAGATATTTGGATCAAGACTAAAAGAAGTAACTATACAGAAGTCCACAATTGGATATTGATAGTAGAAATGCTCACATATCCGAATCTCATTAAAGTAGGAGGTGTTGTTACACATAAAGAAACTTAATGAGAAGGGAGAACTGAAATCAAGGAATAATTTAAAGGAAGAGGGAATTTAATTAGAGTGGTGGGCATATCTACAAATACAATCCAAATGTATGAAGGATAAAAAGGAACGGGGTATAAAAATAGAATCAACAGAATTGGATAAAATTTTACTAAATACGGAGAGTAAGGCCATAAGGAAATTGTACCACTATCTATTAGAACAAGACATCCTTGAAGAATAAGTAAAGGAGACTATGATAACCTGGAATAAATGTTTTGGTCATAGTATTGATTTAGATAATTGGATGAATCTATGGGAAAAAAATATTAAAATTACATTGGCAACCTCGTATAAAGAAAACCTGTATAAAATGTTTTAAGATGGCACTTCCCACCCACAAGATTGGCAAAAATTAGTACAAATATTCTTCAAGATGTTGGAAATGTGAGGTGGTCCTACTATTATATGTGGTGGGAGTGTTCGAAAACAAAATGTTTTTGGTATCAAGTAAAAAGCTGGCTAGAAGAAATTCTAACGATTAAAATAGAAGTCAAACCAGAATTTTTCTTATTGGGAATGACAGATGGTAAATATAATAAAAATGTAACCTACCTAATATTACATATATTAGCTGCAAGAAAAGCATTTGCTCAGAAATGGAAGAGTAAAGAAATACCCTCAGAAGAAGAAGTGTTATCTAAAATCTTCAATTGTGCAGAAATGAACAGACTCACTTTGGAACTCAAAAATAAAAGCAAATCAACTTATTATGAAATCTGGACTAAATTTTATGAATGGTTACACAAGGAGAAGAATGCCAAGAAGAAGGTGTAGTGAATGTCTAGAAATATATACGTCAATGTATACTGAACTTGTGTGTGCGATATAAGTTTATTGGATATGGATATAGTTGTTTAGGAGGAATTATAATTCCTATGTAGTATGCTTGACATGTAATGAAGTAAGATATATGTAAATTTGTGTATAGATTAAGGAATATATTATTTATTAATTTGAATTAGATGGAAATGTTAGAAACTGGAGATGTCAAACCATGTCTATTGTTTTTTAAATTTGAATTATTAATAAAAACATTTTTTTTAAAAAAAAGAAAATTACAATCTAAGAAAATATCTCTGGTGGAACAAGAAGACAGGTTATGTTGCCAACTTCAAAAGCCACTACAAAGCCTTATGTCATCAAATTAAAGATGAATTCACCAATTATTTCTGCAAACAGGAGGAAAAGCTGTTAAACTCAAACTCTATGCGAGCCTTTTACAATTTTGTTAATTGAAAACTTAAAGATTCACAAGGGATTCCACCCCTAAAAGGGCAAAATGCAGTTGATTGTAATGACAATGTTGGTCAGGCCACTCTATTCAATACATTTTTAAGTTCAATTTTTGTGGATAGCAATGGTTGCAGTCCCTCATTCACAAGTCGAACCACAAATAGTTATGGTAACTTGCTTAATATTAAATTTATAGTATATAATGTTGAATTAGTGTTACGTCATCTAAAGCCATCGCTATCCATAGGACCAGGTGGATTATGTGTTTTTTTTTTCTTGAAAAGCTTGCTACTGTCCTAGCTGAACCTTTGTGTACTAGTTTTGAAGTATCGTTTTGAACTAGCTTTCTGCCTCATCTATGGTCATCAGCTATAGTTATACCAATCTTTAAAAAGGGTGACTAGTTCAATAGAAAATTATAGACTAATCTCTTTGTGTTGTGTTACATGCAAAGTTATGGAATCAATTATAAACCAATCCATCGTTCACCACTTAGAAACAAACAACTTGCTATCCAACAAACAGTTTGGCTTTAAGAAAATCCTGTCCTGTAATTTATAACTTTTCCACTGTAAAAACATCTGGACTACATGTCTTGATCAAGGTAAAGCTGCAGATGCAATTTACAAAGATTTTTGTAAGACTTTTGATACAGTAGTACATGATAAACCCGTTGAAATTAAACTCTTATGGCATTTCTAGACCTTTGCACAAGTGGATTGCTGCTTTCCTGTCTAATAAACTGCAGAAAGTCAAAACAGGGAACTCGCTGTTTAATCCTGCATCAGTTAACAGTGGTGTTTTGCAAGGCAGTGTCTTAAAATTTTCTTTCGCTATATCAACGATTTATGTGACCAACTTAAAAGCAATTGCGTCCTTTTTGCTGATGAAGTAAAATTATTCAATACTACACAGGGTGGATTTGATTTAAATCAAACTGATTTAAATCATGATTTAAATCACTAGTCAGTAAGGCTTGATTTAAATCAGTTTTCTACATATAGACTAATTCATATAGAATTAGTCAGTACATATAGAGCCTGAGTAGCGTAGGGGGCTAATGCCTCCTACTAAAGGCAGCAATTAACATCCAGCTGCCTGTAATTCTGTGAGTTCAATCCTAGCCAGCCTCAAGGTCGACTCAGCCTTCCATCCTTTCTAAGGTGGGTAAATTGAGGACCCAGTTTGTGGGGGCAATAAGCTGACTCTGTATAAATATATACCAAAGTATGAAGGCTATTGCTTAATGCATTGTAAGCCGCCCTGAGTCTCCGGAGAAGGGCAGCATATAAATCAAATTAAAAAAAAAATTCTTGCTGGTATAACTTTAATATGCAAGTAGATGAAGATTTTTAGAATAACAACTTTTCATATTAGTTTTTTTTATCCCCAGTTCAGTAGGTTAATCATTCATATTTGGACAACTTTTCTGTTGTACTTAGGAAAGAGAAAAACAATCATTACCTTAATAATAACAATTTAAATAGATTTATTCAACTGAAACAATAACATTACAGCGTATGTTATTTGCTTAAACAAACATCCATGTTTATTAACTAATTTGGCTAAACAAAATATATATATTTTAAGAAACTTAGACTGTTAGCCCAGCCTACACATGAAAAACTTAAATACTGTCCTCTGTAGCTCACTCGCCATCTTCATCTTCTTCTTTGTTCATAATCTGAAAAAGAAAAACAACCTTTCCTATTTTATCGGGTCCCAAACGATTTCTCAATTTAGAATGAAGGAAGAGTCCAAAGGAAGAGACTATTCTTTCAATGCCATAAGAGCCTGGATAGCTCAGCAGGCTAATAAGCAGACTAAAGCCTGTTATTAACATCCAGCTGTCTGCAATTGCATCAGTTCGGGTCTCACCAGGCTCAAGGTTGACTCAGCCTTCCATCCTTTCTAAAGTAGGTAAATTGAGGACCCAGTTTGTGGGGGCAATAAGCTGACTTTGTATAAAATATACAAAAGTATGAAGGCTATTGCTTAACGCATTGTAAGCTTTCCTGAGTCTTCGGAGAAGGGCGGCATATAAATCTAATTTTTTTAAAAAATGCCTGCAGAAGCTACTGCTGTTAAAAGTGAAATCATTACTTGAACAGTCTCTAAATCCAAGTGCTTAAGTGACTTCCGTCAGTTCACTGGTGTGACTTTCTTTAAAATATCTTCAGGTTCCCCCTTAGTTTTGAAGTTTATTATAGTTGGCATTACAGATGGATGATCGCTGGATACCCATGTCATAGCTAACTCCTCTTCATCAGCACTGATACTGGATAGTTTTCACCCTGATACTGGATATTGACAATATTTGCCAAAAAATGAGCTGGAGACAGTACTTGTCCCATTCGTTTTTTTAGTGCTTGTAATTTAATTCTGTGCATGTGTATTTCTGTTTTTAAGTGTTCACTCAGTTCCTTCCAAATTTCAACAGCATCAGCAATAAAACAGCTATTTTTCTGTATTTTCTTTAAAGCTTCAGAGATGGGTTTCAGGATGCTCAGCATATGTTCAACATTTCTCTTAAGCCCAATGTTGAGGATTTTGGCCGTGACAGTGCCATCTATTTTATCTCGATTTTCTTCACAAACTGTCATCAGAATAGGCCAGTTCTTGATATACTGCTCAAAACAGTCCACTACAGAGTTCCATCTAATATCTTGTGGGAGCGTTAGCTTGGTTCCACCCATCCTTTTCAGAGCTGCTGCAGCAAAATGATTGTTATGGAAGTATTTAGCAATTTCAACAACATTAGTCTTTATTTCTGGAACACTTAAGTCTTTGGCTAAGAGGTGCAGCAAATGAGCACTGCAACCATATGTTATTAGCTTTGTATTCCCTTCCTGCTCTTCTAAATTTCTTCTCATCTTGGATACATTTGCAGCATTGTCTGTGACCAAACTGCGTACTAGACATTTGAATTTTTGCTCACACGTTATTATAGCTTTTACTGCCACTTCTTGTAAATATTCTGCTGTGTGTGCATTTCCTGACGTATTGATTGTGCAAGGAAGACTTTCCCTTCTTCTGTTGTTATACAAGCACATACAATAGGATCATTGTGGACATTACTCCACCCATCAGTACTTAGGTTAACAATTCTACCCTCCAGAGCTGTTGCACATTTCTCCATTTCTCTGTCATACACTTTATCCAGCAGTTTCCCTGCAACATCTGCTCTGCTGAGTGGACTGTATCCTGGTCTCAGTGACTGAACCATATTAATGAAATGTGGGTTCTCAGTCAGACGGAAAGAAGAGTTCGTTGCATAAACAAACTGGGCAATTTTTTCATCAATTAACTCTTTTTCTAATCTGCTAGTTTTTATTACATACTTATCTGTGGTGGTTCCAGAAGGGAAGGGTTTTTTCTTTCTTTTAGGTGATAGTGATATGTGGCTGTGGGTGTCTGATGATCATGATGCTAATGAAGCACTATCCTGGATGAATAACTCTGAAACTGTAGAACAGGAAGACGGTGATTTTGAAGGTGGATAGTTTCCAGAATCCATGAATTCCCCTAAACAAAAAAGTCAATGCTGTCATTTTATTGCTTATACAATTTCTGCTTATTGTACACAGCACTGCCCCAAAAGGAATATTTGCTTTTCTTCATAACTGTACCAAATGACAGTAACATGCACTAATAATAAGAAATATAATTTTGCTCAAACATGACAGTTCAAGGCAGTCTTTAGAAACATGATTCAATAAAAATGTTTACCAACCCGAAGATCCTGCCTGTTCAAATGTGTTTCTTTGGTCATCTTCATCACAGCACTTCTCATGATGTTGCCTCATTTGGGCCAGCAGACCTTGCATTTCTTTGTTGCAGTGTTTGCAGTTTGCACGCATGCCTGCCTTACCGATAGGTAAAGGAACTTCATTAAAATATTGCCAAACTGGGTCTCTTTTACGGCCTGCTCCCATTATAAGTTTTTTCCTCCAAGGAAAGAATATGATAAACCTCAGGTCATACACACAAAAAGATCCAAAGACTTGTCTGTCTGTGGCTGTGCAGTATTGTGCTCAGAAAGTTTCACTTTCATTTTGTACTGCTTGTCTGCTTGCCCCTTTCTCCTCACACTTAGTTTCACTTTCTACTTGTGCAGATCTATTCCACTCCAAACAATCAGAAAAATATTGTTTCTATTCTATTCACTGAACTTCTTGAAACTTAGCACTGAAGGGGTTGATTCTGTATTCATAGGTTTGTAGAACAATAGGATTAAGGTCTTTTTCTCAACTCTGTTCATGTTATAACATTTTGCTGTGAAGAAGAGGCATGTGATCTCTGCTGAGTCAAATTCAGTTTTGAGAACTGCAAAAGTAAACCAAGCATCTGTGATAATATCTTGTAGGCAGAGAAACTGCCCAATAATCTTACAAAAACCTCTGGAAGAGCATGACATTGTGAATGGATTAAAGGAATTTATTTACCAAAAAAATTAAACATTTACAGCCTTATTCTACATAATTAAAAAACTAATCTTTATTTCATGATGGAATAACCTTTGGATGGTAATATATTTTCCTCAAAAAGCATTTTATTTAAAAAAATCCAATTTAAATCAAAAAAATCTGATTTTTTTATTTTTAAAAAAAAATCATTGATTTTTATCCACCCTGATACTACAGATTGAAAACAACACGGCTGTCTTTAGAAGATCATGTGACAGTTGATGGCTTCTATTAGGTTTGCCTTATCTACCAGTTGCGTCCCTTTCTGGCGTCCCTTTCAGAGACTGTGCGTCCCTGCGCACAGTCACTCATACCCTTGTCCCGTCCCGTCTGGACTACTGTAACACTCTCTACATGGGGCTCCCCCTTGAAGAGCACTCGGAGGCTCCAACTGTTCCAGAATGCGGCCACGCGGGTGATTATGGGAGCGACTTGATACACCCTCGTGACACCTCTCCTGTGCGAACTGCACTGGCTCCCAGTGGTCTTCCGGGTGTGGTTCAAGCTGTTGGTTACCATCTTTAAAGCACTCCATGGCTTAGGACCCGGATACTTACGGGATCGCCTTCTGCCACCAATGGCCTCCCACCGACCAACACGCTCCCATAGAGAGGGACTTCTCAGGTGCCGTCGGTTAAACAATGTAGACTGGCGACCCCCAGGGGGAGAGCTTTCTCTGTGGGGGCACCCGCTCTCTGGAATGAACTGCCCCCCTGGGATACAGATGATTCCTGACCTGCATACTTTTTGCCGTGCCCTTAAGACCCTGCTATTTCAACAGGCTGGACTGGCTTAATAAAAATTTGGATTGGGTGTTTTAAATTTGTAGGTTTTTAACTGAGGAGCCAAAATATTTAATCTAATTTTAAGTTGTTTTTAAATTTTGTATTGCATGTGATTTTATTGTGGCTGTATACCACCCTGAGTCCTTCAGGAGAAGAGCAGTATAAAAATTTAATAAAATAAATAAATAAATAAATTCTGTTGTTTTGCAAAGTGATCTCGACTATGTGTCTGAATGGTCATCTATTTGGCAATTACATATTTTTACATACTGGTAAATGCAATCAGAATGTCAAGTATAAGCTAAGTGGTATTGATCTAGCAGATGACCCTCACATTGTCAAGGACCTAGGTGTACTTATTTCTGATGACCTATGCTCCAACGTTCATTGTAACAGTGTTGCTAAAAAAGCATTAAGAGTTTAATTTAATTTTGCAAAGCTTTTTTTCTGGAAACATTGTATTGCTAATTAGAGCTTATAAAACTTATGCTAAACCCATCTTAGAGTATTGCTCAACTGTTTGGAATCCCCATCATATATCTGACATCAGTACAATCGAGTGGGTTAGAATTTTAGGAGAAAAGTTTTGTACTCTTCTGAACATAATAGAATTCCCTATGCTACTAAGCTCGAAATTCTCAGTTTGGATAACTAAGGCAGAATATCAGCAAATAGCCTGAGCCTATAAAGATGAAGTGAGAAAAAGCTAAGGCTCGCAATGAACAAAGGCTTGCAACTAAAGTAAAAAATAACAGAAAAAGCTTTTTCCAACATGTTAAAACAAGAAAAAAGTCAAGGAAACAATTGGTCCGTTGCTTGACAGACTTGAACATTGGGCACTATTTAACAAAATGAAATTCAATGGTGAAAAAAAGTAAGGTTCTACATTTAGGCAAGAAAAACAAAATGCACAGGTACAATATATATGATACCTTGCTCAATAGTAGTAACTGTGAGAGGGATCTTGGAGTCCTAGTGGACAACCATTTAAATATGAGCCAGCACTGTGCTGCAGCTGTCAAAAAAGCCAACATAGTTCTAGGCTACATAAACAGAGGGATAGAATCAGGATAACGTGAAGTGTTAATACCACTTTATAATGCCTTGGTAAGGCCACACTTGGAATATTGCATTCACTTTTGGTCGCCATGATGTAAAGAAGATGTTGAGACTCTTGAAAGGTCTAGAGAAGAGCAACAAAGATGATTAGGGAACTGGAGACTAAAACATATGAAAAATGATTGCAGGAACTGAGTATATCTAGTTTGATGAAAAGAAGGACTTAGGGTGACATGATAGCAGTGTTCCAATATATCAGGGGGCTGCCACAAAGAAGAGGGAGTCAAGCTATTCTCCAAAGCACCTGAGGGTAGGACAAGAAGCAATGTGTGGAAACCAGGAATGCATTAGGTGTGTATTATGCATGTGTGCGCAGCATGCGTTTGGTGCACACTGCGCATGCACAGGCAGCAAACCGGTAGCAAACCGGGGAGGATTTCACCACTGGTGGAAACTAATCAAGGAGAGAAGCAATATAGAACTAACGAGAAATTTCCTGAAAGTTACAACAATTAATCAGTGGAACAACTTGCCTCCACTTACATTCACTTGCCTTGTGAATGCTCCAACACTGGAAATTTTTGAGAAGATGTTGGATAATCATTTGTTTGAAGTGGTGTAGGGTTTCCTGTCTAAGCAAGGAGTTCAGCTAGAAGACCCCCAAGGCCCCTTCCAACTCTGTTATTCTATATTCTAGTCTATATAGCAATGGCACTTAGATTTATGTACTATTCCACAGTGCTTTTTACAGAACTCTCTGTCAGGAAGTTGCCCAGGATATTGCCGCAAACAATCTGGGTCCTCATTCTGCCAAGCTCAGAAGGATGGAAGGCTGAATCAACCTTGAGCCCATCAGGATCAAACTCCTGGCAGCAGGCAGTTTGTTTGCAATGTTGCATTCTAACCACTGCACCACCAGGGCTCATAGCATAAAACGACTTGAATGAAGAAATAAAGGGAATGATCAAACTGGCAGATAATATAGGGTAATTTCAATAGAAGAGAATCCTCCAAAGTCTTCCAGCCCTATGATTGTATTAGAGTTGAACAATGGGACGTGGCAGGCAGCAGGTGAGTGGATGCCAGCTAACTGGCGCTGCCATGATTTGTCTGAAATGACAGGTGCTCTTTAATACTACTTTTATAAGCTGCTTAGGTTTCACTTTCATTTTTACTGCTTGCCCTTTTTTCTCTGTAGTGTACATAGATTTGCAAAACAATGGGATAAAGGAATATTCCTGAATTTTGTTTTATGATTTATCTCATGGTTACTGTGAAATTGTATGAATGCATCAATGCAGCGCATATTATCTCAGCTTGCAGAACTTGGATTCATTAAATGAGTTTACCAAAAATGTAAATACTGCAGAATATGCAGCCTCATGCTACATAACTAAGCTCCATTTCATGCTGAATAAACTAAATTATTAATGTATCTTAAATAGAAAACTACCTTTAGATAGATTTTTACTCCAAATGCATTTTATTAAAATGAATTTGACCAAAAAAAATATCAGATTTAAATTTTAAAAATCCAATTTGAATTTTAAAAATCCATTTTTAAAAAAAAAATCATCAATTTTTATCCACCCTGCTTGCCACATTATGAGCTACAGGGAGACTTGTCCATGGGGAATTCTTTTTCCATTTTTTTCCCATAAAGTTCTCATATCTGCAAAAAATAAAATACTTAACCACTTTTTATTTACTGAA
Source organism: Masticophis lateralis (assembly GCA_030761175.1). Classification (NCBI taxonomy): domain Eukaryota; kingdom Metazoa; phylum Chordata; class Lepidosauria; order Squamata; family Colubridae; genus Masticophis; species Masticophis lateralis. The sequence goes on from JAUDYJ010000014.1 coordinate 296,134, forward strand.
AGAATTTTCAAGTCAAGGATCACAGTCTAGACTGGGTGTCAGCAACCAGTGACTCCATCCTGGGACACTCTTTCGTCTGCCTGCAGTGACTCCCTGTCGGCTGAAATCACCACTGGCTGACCCCACTCCTTGCTCTCCCCTCCTAGTCACTCCCCGACTGGCCTGAGAAAGGCGATGGCGGGAGATGGAGACTTGCTCCATATTCCACAGCAGGAGTGAAGCACCCCTGTATTTGCCTCATCTCACCAGTGCTTCTACCAGCCCATGCTGCATGCACCTCAGTCGCTTGGGGAGATGCGCGACTTGCTTACTGCCCCACTAGCCTGGCCTGGCTGCAGCCAATGACTCTGCTGTTGCCACCTCCATGGCATGCCCGTTGCTCTTGCAGTGCCTTGTACAGCACAGTTAAATTTAGTATGCTTCACAACGGGGGAGACGTTGTCCCCTCCCTCTCCTGGAGCTGCTTATGACACGGAGCATCAGCCACAGCCGAGCTGGGCCAGTGTTTCGGGGCAGAGAGCAAGTCACACATCTCCCTGAGCGACCGAGGTGCACGCAGGACCAACAAGGGCCAGAAGAAGCGCCCACGAGATGAGGCAAGTACAGGAGCACTTCACTCCCGCTTTGGAATGTGGAACAAGTCTCCATTCCTTACCTTCTCAGGCCAGGCCAGGAGTGATTGGGAGGGGAGGGCAAGGGACAGGCCAAGCCAGCCTGTCCCTTTCCCTGGTGTCAGCCGACAGGGAGCCACAGCAGGGGGACAAAAGAGCTTCATTTATCTGGGAACCTGAAATGACTCTTGATTTAAATCATATGGTAAAAAGCACCCAAAGAAGAACAACATCAGCCAAAAAACCCACCAACCCTCGCCTGTTTTTGGAAATGGTTCAAGAGGGAACACACATATGCACAAGAGAGCGAGTGGGAGGGGGAGACAGAAAGATAGGGAGGGAGAGGGAGAGAGAAAGAGAGAGAGGGCAAAACAGAGAGAGGAGAAAGAGAGAGACAAAGGGACAGACAGAAAGAGACAGAGAGGGAGATAGACAGACAGACAGATTTTGTTGTTAGTTGCGAAGTTGTCGCAACTAACCCATCGCGACCCCATGGACAACGTTCCTCCAGACCTTCCTGTCCTCTACTATCTTCCGGAGTCCATTTAAGCTCACGCCTACTGCTTCAGTGACTTCATCCAGCCATCTCATTCTCTGTCGTCCCTTCTTCTTTTGCCCTCAATCTTTCCCAGGATTAGGTTTTCCTCCAGTAAGTCCTTCCTTCTCATTAGGTGGCCAAAGTATTTGAGTTTCATCTTCAGGATCTGGCCTTCTAAAGAGCAGTCAGGGTTGATTTCCTCTAGGACTGACTGGTTTGATCATCTTGCAGTCCAAGGGACTTGCAGGAGTCTTTTCCAGCACCATAGTTCAAAGACCTTGATTCTTTGGCACTCAGCCTTTCTTATGGTCTAACTTTCACAGCCATACATTGCAACTGGCAAAACTATAGTCTTGACTATACACACTTTTGTTGGCAGGATAATGTCTCTGCTTTTTAGTATGCTGTCTAGATTTGCCATAGCTTTCCTCCCCAGGAACAAGCATCTTTTAATATCTTGGCTGCAGCTCCCATCTGCGGTGATCTTGGAGCCCAGGAAAATGAAATCAGTCACTACCTCCATTTGCCAGGAATTCAGAGGGCCAGATGATAGATAAAGAGAGAGACAGAAATACCTGTTTCCCACAGAAAAAAAAAAAACAAAAAACACCGGGAGCCACAAAACCTGGGTAGGCGTGGCTGGGGTGTGTGTGTCATGTGATTGGGTGGGAGTGATTGATGTTGAGTTGGCCACACCCACCCAGGTTTTGTGGCTCCTGGTGTTTTCTTTTCTGTGGGAAAAATGTTTTTTTCCCCACACTTCCCAAACACCCAAAGGGCTCTTTGAGTGTCTAAGTTTGCAAGACCCCTGGTCTAGACCTAAGAACCTGTATACATTTACAGGCATGCGTACCAAAGAAAGATACTCTACAAGCAGAAGAGAGCATCAATTAAAAAGTGCAAAGCAACTTCCCTAAAATGCAAGATTCCATTTGGAGCATTTGGTTAATTTAAAAAGGAGATATTCATTGTGGTGGATACCATGGAGGAAGATTAACCAGGACAGCTTCATATTAGTGATAGCATTAGGAGGAGGATGCTGGGGTACCTTCTTTGGGAGGAACTACCATCTGGGGCTCTTAGACGGGCTTGGGGGCTGCTGGGTAAGCAAAAGAAAGAATCAGAAGACCTTCCCGGACAGCCCAACCCAACTCCTACCTTCTACCTCCATGGACTTCCAGAACATCCTGATCAGCAGAGACCACAATGGCAAATTAGAAACGCAAGTCTACAGAAAAGCTATACATACTAACCAAGTGCTCCACTACCAAAGCAACAACCCAACCTACCATAAGAGAAACTGTGTAAGAACTTTATTTAGATGAGCCCAAACACACTTCAGCAACCTGGAACAACAGAAAAAGAACTTCTATCTAACAGTGATGGCTAAACTTTTTTAGACCGAATGCCCAAACCGCAACCCAAAATCCCCATATTTATCTCGGAGTGCCAACATGGCAATTTACCGTACTTCTCGGCGTATAAGGCGCATTTCCCCCGCCCTCCAAAAAGAGGTTGGAAATGTTGGTGCGTCTTATACACCGAATACAGCCATTTTTCGCCTCCCAAAGCCCCGTCCCGCTGGCCCGTTTTTTGCAAAAACAGGGTGCACAGAGTCTCTGGGAGGCCTCCAGACTGCTCCTGAGGGCTGGGGAGGGCAAACCTTTTTTTTTTTTTTTTTTGCTTTGCTTACCTCTTCGAAATCTTGGTGCGTCTTATACACCACTGCGTCTTATAGTCCAAAAAGTATGGTAATCTGAATACTGAGGTTTTAGTTTAGAAAAAACAACTCATACATGATTAATGTATTTTCTCTGGGGGGGGGGAAACCCCACAATAACAGTTTTTGCAGACTTGGAGTCTGCAAAAACACCATTTTTTTTAAAAAAAGTGAGGCATCTATTCCTGTAACAAAAATAGCTAATACTATTAGTTAACACTAAAGAAATCCCCTGAAACAACTAATCTACAGCAGTGATTCTCAGCTGGGGTTCCTTTTGAATTTGCTGACCACCAGCAAGTGAGAGAAAGCAATTTCACAGAGGAAGGGATGGAGAGGGCTGTGAGATGAATTCACACCCACTCCCAGACCTCCTTGGGATCAACCTGCAGCCCTTCCCTGCCTCCTCAGGTGTTGGAGCATGTGTGTGGGTGTGGGGGGATGCTTTTCAAGGAGCCACAAGGAGGGCTGAGCCGGTTTCTGTCCCACAAATATTTGGTCCAGAACCAACCCCAATATGAAGGTCTTTTATTTGCTCCTTGTACTCCTTTTCTTTGCATTTTTACCAGGTAAGAAATTAAATGTCTGATGATTTAAAAATAGCTCATAAGTCACCTTTCTAGACAGCTATTATCATGTCTAAAAGTAAGATACTCTTCTCCATCTTTTGTCTGGAATACCATTTAATCCAGAGCCTTTTAATTCCAGAAGTCCAAGTTTAAAGAATGGACTTCTGGAATTAAAGCTCCGTTTTTCTGCTAAAACTTAATTCACACCTATTAGTTTTGCTTTAAAATTTAAAGGAATAGCTTTGAACAGTGTGAATGATTGACAGTGTGATCCTCCAAAGGTCTGAAAAATATACCATTGATTTTTCTTTGGCATTTAAACTAGCTAACCAATGTAAAAAAATGTATCAAGGAAGGACTGCAAAGCCAATTCATACTGAATTGGGTTTTTTGTTGTTATTTGAATAAAAGACAAAGAACTCAAATAGTGGTACCTAGTGCAGAAAAAGGGATGAAATAATGGATCATTCTCAACACTTGTATTTTCTATACTTAAAATATCTAGAAATTATTATGGTTAAGGGAGTTTTGCCATCAGCTTCTACCTGGGTGCAGTGCCAGTAACTCCATGCAAGTAGAGGAGAAGAGGGAACTCGATCACTCGAGTTGCGTAGTTTAAAAGGGAGACTACCGTATGGAAACTTTTTGGGGCGATTGGGGCAGGGGCATGTCCTACCTAATTTGGCTGCTTTTTATCCTTTCCAGACCAGCTCCAAGCAAGCGGTGCAGGCGGCAGCGCAAGAACAGCTGAAGTTTGTGCACCGCTTGCTTGGAAGTGGTCTAGAAAGAAAAATAAGTGCAGGAGAATAAAGCAGGACACGCCCCCGCCCCAATCGCACCCAAAGCTGTCTGTATGGTTGTCTTCCCGCTGAAAAGTTTTTCTGTTTCTCGTCTGCACCGGCTCTGCACACCCTCTCCCCTCCCAAGATCAACAAGATGTCACTGGGTGCAGGTAGAGGAGAAGCAGGAATAAGACTGGACACGCCCCACCCAGAGCGTACCTAACAGTCTCCATAGGGTAGTCTCCCTGCTGAAAAGTTTTTCTGCTTCTCATCTGCACCAGGAATAAGGCAGGACACGCCCCACCCAAATCGTACCTAACGGTCTCCATACAGTAGTTTTCCCGCTTAAAAGTTTTTCTGCTTCTCATCTGCACTGGCTCTGCACGCCCTCTCCCCCCCCCCCAAAGTTCAACAAGACGCTCCTGGGTGCAGGTAGAGGAGAAGCAGGAACATGCCCCACCCAGATCGCACCTAACGTATGATGTAGATGTGAAGCAGAAAAGCTTTTCAGCGGGGAGACTACTGTATGGAGACTTTTTGGTGCGATTGGAACAGGGGCGTGTCCTGCCTAATTTGGCTGCTTTTTATCCTTTCCAGACCAGCTCCAAGCAAGCGGTGCAGGCAGCAGCGCAAGAACAGCTGAAGTTTGTGCACCGCTTGCTTGGAAGTGGTCTGGAAAGGAAAATAACTGTAGCCGAATAAGGCAGGACACGCCCCCGCCCCAATCGCACCCAAAGCTGTCTGTATGGTAGTCTTCCCGCTGAAAAGTTTTTCTGTTTCTCGTCTGCACCGGCTCTGCACACCCTCCCCCCCCAAGACCAACAAGACGCCGCTGCGTGCATGTAGTCCTGCCCCCCCATGCCAAGCAGCCCACCTGCCGCCCCCCCCAGCCCCTCTCCCGCCGCAGCAGCCCACCTGCAACTTACCAAAAATTAGGAAGTTGACGGCAGGTAGGAGGGCAAGGAGCAGAACAGCTGGGCTTGGGCTGAATAGTCCAGGAAAGCAGCAGGAGACCAATAATACAGCAGCCAATAGTTCAGCCTCACACACGTTGTAAGAGGAGCTTCATACAAAGTATGTATGAAACATACTTTCAGTTTCTGGTGGACGCATGCGCACTGGCCAGCTAGTCTGATGAGCTAAGCTTCGGGTGCGAACATGGAAGAGGAATGGCTGACATCGCGCGTGCCGGACAACATGGCTCTACGTGCCACCTGTGGCACGTGTGCCATAGGTTCGCCATCACGGCTCTAGGCCCATGATGGCGAACCTACAGCACACATGCCACAGGGGGCATGCCGAGCCATGTCACCTGACACGCTAGCTACACTGATTTTCAGGCCTTCTGGGCCCACCAGGAGGGAAACAGGCTGTGGGTGGGGGAAAGCCTGTTTTTCTTTCTCACCTGGCTCCAAATCCTCTCTATGCATCTGGGGAAGGCAAAAACAGCCTTCCCCACCCCCTTGGAGGCCCTCTGGAGGCCCAAAACGGCCCATTTTCCAACTTGGGGTTGGACAGGAAGTGACATTTTTTGCTGTCCGCAGCCTCCATAGCCTCTCTAGGAGTCTCTGGAGGCTGGTTGGTAAACAGACCATTTCAGGCCTCTATGGGGATGGCTGGGAAGGCTGTTTTCACCCTCCCCAGATGCATAGAGACAATCTGGAGCCAGGTGAGAAAGAAAAATGGGCCTACTGGGCCATCGCGTGCCAGGAGCAGTGGGGGGGGGGGTCATGCGCGCATGCGGGGAGCACCACCCCCTTCCTGGCACGCAATGGCAAAAAGGTTAGCCATCACTGCTCTAGAGGGGATTCTCCCCCAGCCCAAAAAGGACCTCAAGCACCACTCCACCAGCAGTCAGGACCCAAATCAGCATAAATTAAAAATCAAGAAACTACCAAGAAGCCAACAGCAAACAGTCCAACCAAAGACTCTCTAAAACCACCCCCATCCATAGGAAAGGCACCAGAATATAAACCGTCTACCTTCTATCACTGATGAAGTTCCCTAGTTGGGCCATGAAACGTCTGCAAGAAAACAAGACAGTCGGAGAGGATCCTGGAGCCCTCGAACCAGCACTGCGCTCCAAATATTCTCCTTTATCAATACTTTACATTCCCTTCTAGCGCGGCCGCCTTACCTCGGCTCCCAAGCTCTTCGTGCCGAGGAAGGGCAATCTCCGAAAAGGGCCACACGGTCGAGCCGCCTTCGAGGCTTTTCTTCAACTAAACAGGCGGCGTGGGTTCCCGAAAGCGAGCCGTTGCCACTCCCGACCCTCGGTAGCTGACCACCCCCCCGCCTTCCCTGTTCGGCCCTTGGGGGCCCAAAGGGGGGAGCTTTCTTTGCTGCTTGGCAGGCCGCCTTGCCCCCCCCCCCGTCATTGCGCACGGGGCAAGAGCCCCCCCCCGCAGGATCCCGCTGCCCTCCCCTCCGCGCGGGAAACTCACATCTTCTCGGGCTGTGGCTCCGCTGCGACTCTGCGGGAGGAGAGCAAAGAGAGCGTCACGCCGGGCCTCCCCCGCGCCGCCCGCCCCCGTCCCCTCGCCCGCCGCTCCCCGTGGGGCTCACCGTGGGACGAGGCGACGATCTTCTTGCGCTCCTCCACCGTCGCCAGCCGCCTCCAGAGCGACGGGTAGCGCTTGTAGAGGGAGCCGCGGAACATCCGCAGGTAGTTGCCCACCTGCAGGGCAACACAAGGGGCACCGGCGGCAGGTTAGACGCCGGCGGGCGAGCGGGCTCGGCCGAAGCAGCGCCTGCGGACGGGGATGGGGGGGAGGAGAGCAGCGGCGGAACTTCCCGCCACAAGGCCGTGGAGGCCGGCCATTGGCCCTGTCTGCCACCCACCTCGGAGCCGATCATGTAGAAGTCGCCGTCCTCCTCCAGCTGGAACTTGACGGGCTTCTGCCCGAAGGTCTTGCTCAGCGCCATCATCATCATGGCTGGGCACGGCCTAGCGCACGACGCCAACACGCACGCGCGGGCCCTCGGACCCGGATGAGGCGGTCGCCGTGGAGACCGGGCCGGCCGCTGAGGGTAGGGCGCGTTGAGGCCCTCGGAAGCTGAGAGACCCCCCTGAGAGCTTCCTCGGAAGCGCTTTCCGGCGGTGTCGCTGCACGGTGGGAGGCGCGGGGAAGCCTTTCCGTGTTGGACCGAGCAAGGAAGGGACGCGCGCCTGGAAGGGCTTGCAGAAGGATTTGAGTTCCTCAGGAAAAACAGATCCGACAAAAGACAAGGCGGAGTTGCGATGAACGTAAAGAATCGCCTCTAGAGAAGTGCCAAAACCGAGGATGGTGGAAAAGGAAAAAGAAATGGCATCGCCATAGGCGTCTATTGCAGGGCAAGCAACGACGCACAGGAAATAGATGAACCGTTTGGTAGTCCGTGAGCTATGGGGCTTGACTCTTTTGTATAGGAAGAAAGTGAACTGACAATTTCTTCAGATGTCTCTAAAAACACTGTCCAACAGTCTCGATCTTTATTACTACCTCTGACACAGCCCTTCTATCATCTTTTCTAGTTCTGCAGTCCAAATTATCATCTCTTCCATCTGGCTGGGAGCCCCCCCCCCCCCCCCCCACACACATACACACTCTCTCTTCCCTGACTCTGACCTCCACTCGCAGCCTGGAGATCATCCTGCAATGCAACAAAGGGGCCGTTGTCATGTTCTACTTCACCTTCAGCTACATTGACTTCTTGGCTGACATCTGCTTCACGGTGGCTTTCCTGATCAGGAATCTGCCTGGGGCCTTCAACGAAGCCAAGCTGATGACCTTCAGCATGCTAATATTCTGCAGTGTCTGGGTGACTTTTGTGTCCACCTCCCTGAGCACCAACTGAAACACATCGTGGCTGTTCCAGTCTTCTCCATCCTGGCCTCCAATGCTGGGCTGCATCTTCATCCCCAAGAACGTTATCCTTCTGAGTCCAGACCTGAACACAAAGGAGCATCTTATAGCCAGAATACAAAAATGAGACAGAGGAAATTCCTTTTAACATGATTCACACTCCAAACATAGAAAATGGTCCAAGCTATTCTCCATGCATGAGTGGGTATTTTTCTTGAAATAAATAAAGGGTGTGTGGAAGATTGTGAGGAGACAAATTTCTTGAGAAATAGGAGCATGTTATCAAGACAGAAATATAGAAGGAATGTATGGAGCAACGTTGATGCACTCGTTTCTCAATACATTTCATCCAAACTGCTGTGGCAATGCAGCTGAGTTTCTCTTTATTTACTCTTTCTTGAGGGTAGCAACAATACAATAACTCTTTCTTGAGGGTAGCAACAATACAAGGGTGGGAAGGTAATTTGAGTATTGCTAATTATGAATATTCATGCTTACATCATCTATTAGATGAAATATGCATGTATGATTGTCATTTTCTCATCCTTTCCTGGAATGTATAAATATAAGTGCATCTTTTTGTCTGTAGGATTTCCTCCCATTATTTTCTGGAGGGAAATTCCTCCAGTGGTCTCAAAATAAATAATAACTGCACTGAGCCTGGATTATTGGCTTTCTTGGGTCCTGCGTTTGATTCTACAGAAACTGGTTCTAGAAGTGGGATTCACAATCTTCGATCTGCCACCAGGGACAGCAGATGGGGCAGCCTTACAGGATGAGTGTTGGGAGATTGATCCCATGTCCCTTCCTGATGCCACATAAAGGCACTGTTGAGTGTGTGTGAGGCCATAGTCTGTGTTTAAGAGTCTGTTGTGGCTGTGGAGGTTTGTGGAGTATTTGTGATCCGCCTTGCAGTCCAAGGGACTCGTAGGAGTCTTCTCCAGCACCATAGTTCAAAGGACTCAATTCTTTGGTGCTCAGCCTTTCTTATGGTCCAACTTTCACAGCCATACATTGCAACTGGGAAAACCATAGCCTTGACTATACACACTTTTGTTGGCAGGGTAATGTCTCTGCTTTTTAGTATGCTGTTTAGATTTCCCATAGCTTTCCTCCCCAGGAGCAAGCATCTTTTAATTTCTTGGCTGCAGTTCCCATCTGCGGTGATCTTGGACCCCAGGAAAATAAAATCCGTCACTACCTCTATTTTTTTCCGCATCTATTTGAATTTAGAGGGCCACATGCCATGATCTTAGTTTTCTTAATATTGAGTTTCAAGCCAATTTTTGCACTCTTCTTCACCTGCATCAAGAGGCTCTTTAGTTCCTCTTCACTTTCTGCCATTAGAGTGGTATCATCTGCATATCTGAGGTTGTTGATATTTCTCCCGGCAATCTTAATTCCAACTTTTTTTTCCCCCAATTTTTTTTTATTTTCAGAGACACAAACAAAACAAAACATAAAAACATTATCATTCCATACAATTACAGACAGTGTATCAGTCGGTGGCATTTTTGTGCTTCTCTTCAATTTATCACTAAACATGCTAGCTTATTTCCAAAAGTTTCAACATCCATTTATATCATAATTATTTCCAATTATTATTCTCTATCCATTGGTAAAATAAATCCCATATCAAATAATATTGTCTATCTTCCTGCTCTCTTATTTCAAATGTCAGTTTACTCATTTCAGCACATTCCATCATTTTCTTAATAATTTCTTCATCATTAGGTAACTTTTCTCTTTTCCAATTTTTAGCAAATACAATTCTAGCTGTTGTCAAGAGATTCACAATTAAATATTGCAGTTCTTTATTATATGTCTCCGGTATAATCCCTAATAAAAATATCTCTGGTTTAAAATCAATATATCTCTTTATCATTTTTTCCAACCATGTGTGTAGATTGGTCCAATATCTCCTTGCTTCTGCACATGTCCATCACGTGGAAATAGGATCCTGGGGTCTGATGGCATTTCCAACATTTCTCCAATTTATTCTGGAACATTCTGACTATTCTCAACAGGGATAGATGCCACCTGTAGAACATCTTATACAAATTCTCCTTATATGCCATAGACATTGTCATTTTATAATTATGTGACCACAGTGTTTGCCATTTCTCTAAATCAATACCATAACCAAAATTCTTCCCCCATGCTATCATTGATTCTTTAACTTGTTCTTCTTCCAGTTTAACCTCTAGTAAATAACCATATAGCTTTTTAATTATATGATCATCAGAACCTATCAGAATCTTGTCTAGATTAGTCAATACATTATAAAAGCCTTCTTGTTTAAGGTCTTCTCGATATCTAGAGAGTATTTGCATATATGAAAACCAATCCATCTTATACCCTTGATCTTCCATATCTTGCTTTAATTTAAGTTCACCCTTTTCATTCAATAATTCCTTATATCTTATAATTTGTTTCCCTTTTAAACACCACTGGATACGAAAATGCTTCAATTGTAGATACCCAGACTGGTATCTTCAAATAGTGATTTTTTTTTACCTTCTCCCAATTCATAAGGCTTCACGTATTTTATGTCTTCTAAAATACCCCTCTATTTTAGTTCCTTTATACCACAAAAAAGCATGCTATCCCAACAACGAATCATGTCCCTCCAAATTTAACAATCTAGTATTTTTTTAAAAAAATTTTATTGAAAAGTTTTACAAAAAAAAAGAAGCATTTCCCCCCCCCAAAAATCCCCCCACCCCCATTACCTCCTCCACCCAACCCTTCCCGCCCTCCCCCCTCCCGACTTCCCAGAGCAAAATTCAGGGAATCATAAGCTAAATTAACCTAACCATCCTTAAGCTAATAACCCCCCCACCCGAAACCTTAACTCCATTATAGATAACACAATATATCTTTACATTCATTCGTACGCAATTTGATATCTTCGCATCTGGTACTTATTTTAAATATAGTCAATCCATTTTCTCCACTCCAAGATATATTTTTCTTGTGTATGATCTTTCAAGTATGCTGAGATTTTCGCCATTTCAGCTAAATTTGTTACTTTCAGTGTCCATTCTTCTATAGTAGGCAAAGAGTCTTTCTTCCAGTATTGTGCTACCAACAGCCTAGCTGCTGATATTAAGTTTAAAATCAATTTGATCTCTAATACTGTACAATCAGTTGTTTTACCCAATAAAAACAATTGTGGAGTAAATTTTAACCTCCTTTTCAAAATATTCTGCATTACCCACCAGATTTTTATCCAAAATGCTTTGATCTTTTTACAAGTCCACCATATATGATAATAAGTTGCATCGTCACAATCACATCTCCAACATTTGGCTTGCACATTTGGATACATACATGACAATTTCTTAGGATCTAAATGCCATCTATAGAACATTTTATAAAAATTTTCTCTTAAATTTTGTGCTTGCGTCAATTTGACATTTCTAACCCAAATCTTTTCCCATGTTTCCATCATTATTGGTTCCTGAAAATTTTGTGCCCAAAATTTTTTTGTTTTAACATACAATCCTTGACCAATTCCGTTTCTGAATCTATTTCCAATAATGCATTATACAACCTTTTAATATGCATTGGACTCTGGTCTCTGATCTGTTTTACCAAATTTTCCTCATTTTGCATAACACCAATTTTTTGGTCTTCCCTCCATCTAGCTTGGAGTTGACCATACTGAAGCCAAGTATAAATTATCCCTTCTTCTTTCAGTACCTCTGAAGATTTCAATTGTAATTTACTCCTTTCATTAAAAAGAAGCTCCTTGTAGGTGATCACCTCCATTTTTTGTTCTGTACTTATATTTTCTATTGCATGTCTAGGGTTTGCCCATATAGGTATCTTATAGTTTCACTTATATTGATACTTTTTCCAAACCCTTAACAAAGCATTCCTAAGTATATGACCTTTAAAAATCTTACCCACTTTCTTTACATACAATAGGTAAGCGTGCCATCCGTATAACAAATCATATCCTTCTATATTTAGTATTCTTTCTTCAGTTAAATTGAACCAATCACTAATTTGCACTAACACAGATGCTTCATAATACAGTCTTAAATTAGGCATTTTCAGACCCCCTCTCTCACGAACATCCTGTATAATTTTTAATTTTACTCTAGGTTTTTTCCCAGACCAAATAAAAGTATTAACTCCTTTCTGCCATTCCCTCAAATTTCCATCTTTCTTAAGCACTGGTATCATTTGAAACAAAAATAAAAACTTGGGTAATACATTCATTTTTATTGCTGCTATTCTTCCCAGTAGGAATAATTGCAATTTTTTCCAGTTTTCCATGTCTCTCTGCACTTTTTGCCAAAGGACTTCGTATTTGAGGCTGCAACATTTACTCCTAAATATTTAACCTTTTTAGCTATTTCAAACCCCGTTATTCTTCCTAACTCTTCCCTTTGAGATACAGACATGTTTTTAGTTATTATCTTGGTTTTATGTTGATTTACTTTAAATCCAGAAACCCTACCATATTGTTCTACTATATCCAACATGTATGGAACTGTTTTTAAAGGTTGAATTAAAGTAACAACCAAGTCATCTGCAAATGCTCTTAATCTATAATCCTGTTGTCTAATTACTATTCCTTTGAGTTTATCAGATTCACGTATCTTGTTCAACAAAACTTCTAAAGATAAAATAAATAACAATGGCGATAAAGGACAACCCTGCCTTGTTCCTTTCTCAATCTTAAAGCGATCTGTTAGGCCTCCATTGACAATTATTTGTGCTGATTGTTCTTGATATATTGCTCTGTGCAAACTGCTCTCCAAATTGCATTTTCTCAATTATTTTAAACAAAAATTGCCAATTCAATCAATCAAATGCCTTCTCTGCATCCAGAAAGAAGAGTGCTGCCGAGACTTGGTTGTTTTTTTCCAAATATTCCAGTAAGTTTATAACTTGCCTCACATTATATTTAATTTGTCTCCCTTTTATAAATCCTGATTGATCATTATGAATTATTTGTTGCATAACTGGCATTAATCTATTTGTTAATATCTTAGCAAAAATTTTATAATCAGTGTTCAAAAATGAAATTGGTCTAAAATTTTCAGGCTTGACACAATTCGGATCATCTTTTGGAATCAGTGAAACAAAAGCTGTTCTCTAGGAGGGTGGGATTCCTCCCCCTAATTGGATCCTAAATATGTACTCCCAAAATGGATATATCTCTTTATACCACACCAGCTAGATTGGAAAATAAGTTTTTCCAAAAGTTAAACCAACATGTTTCAAAATTTATTTGGCAAAATAAAAAACCTAGGATTAAACTTAAAATGCTTCAAGAGTTGAAAGAAAGAGGGGGATTTGATGTTCCAAAATGGGAATACTATTACCAGGCTGCAAATCTAGTTTGGATTAGGGAATGGATATTGTTGCGTAGAAGGAGACTGCTCACTTTGGAAGGTGAGGGATTACATCAAGGCTGGCATCACTTCCTTTGGCAGAATAAAATATCAAAATACAGGAGTTTTGCAGGGCACTATGTAAGGAACATATTAATCGATTCCTGGAGGAAAATTAAGTCTAAATTCTACTCTGCTACTCCTCTGTGGTTGGTCCCACTTGAGGCCATTATGTATAGGCCCCCACAGTCTTGTCTCTTGAAGGGCAATGATGTCCATTTGCAGTCTGCTCAATGGCAGCTGTCTTACATACATCATCTATCTCTTGTAAATCGTCAGAAAGGCCAGAGGTCATTGTCAGAACATTCCAGGTGCCCAACTTTAGGGCTAAAGTTTTCTTTTGTTTGTTGCATGGTGTAAAGTTATCGATCTGCTTGTTGGCTTTGACCCTAAACCCCACATACCCTGTGAGGTTAAGAGACCATGGCAGGGCAGCACTTCACTGGCTGGGGACTGCCCAGCTTAAGGGTGGTAGCTGCCCAATGAGGTACAATGACCTCTCCCACTGACGAAAGTGGCCCCTGGCATCACGCTCTACATCAATCAAGCAAAGACTTATAACCGGTAACTGCCACTTCCCATGTTGTTTCAATGCTGTATGCAAAGCTGGAGTGTCCTCTCCAGAGCACGAGGCCTGGGTAGATTAATTTGGAGGATAGACTGTTACCCAAGCAGCAGATCCCCCCTCTCCACGTTGCTGAAATAATCCAATGGAACGGCAAAACCGATATGATTAGTTCCAGCTGCGTCACAGGAGTTACCAGAAGATGATTGTACACAGCCATTAACTGCTTCCGGGACTCCAGCTCCAGATTTTGCCTCGAGATTGACTCCTTAAGCTTTTTCCAGTAGTAGATATAGTCACAAGGCAGGATGTTTGTAATCAGAGTTTGTAATTCTTATAAGGACATCTGCTGGGGATTGGTCAAATCCACCGGCAGGAAATTCAAACCGCTGTCTATGGGCGGTGTGACTGCCGGAGCGAATATAAGGAGAGCTCCGGCAGCGCAGCGCCAGTCGTATTTCTCACTCAATAAAAGTGCTGAATGGACCTGAGCTGGTTGCGTCTTTTGTTCCTGTGCTTTGATCTAACACTGGCGACAAAGGAGAAGAACCAGAGCAACAACCGCGTGGCACGATTGCCAACCGACCAAGAGCTGACCTTTTGAGCTGAAGTTACTCACCTTCAGCAGATTGCAGCATGGCATCGCCGCAAGCTCCGATCGCATTGCTGGCCCCATTCAATCCCGGACGGAAGAAATGGAGGTCCTACATGGTCCGTTTTCGCCAGTTCCTGCAAGGGAACGGCTACAGGACCTGGACGACGATCGGAAGAGAGCCCTCTTCTTGGCACATTGTGACTCCAATGTCCTGAAGATGGCCATCGACCTCGTGGCGCCCAGATATATTGAAGAGATGTCCTGGGCTAACCTTCAGGAAGTCCTGCAGGAGGACTGTGCACCCACAGGCATCCCGATTGCAAACAGGTTCACCTTCCACCAAAGAAACCAACGGGAGGTTGAGCCCATCAAGGATTTCATGGCTGCCCTCCGTTAAATCACAGCAAATTGCGAATTTGACGTCGACAACGCCATCCATGATCGCATCGTTTTCGGAATGAGGGATGTGGCCCTCCAGAAGAAGTTCCTGAGCCGCAAGAGAATCCCGCTCAAGGAGGTCCTTGAAAAGGCCACAGTCGCCAAAACGTCTGAAAAAGTGGCAGCCGTGATGGTAAAGGTGAGAGGGATCCACAAGATCCACAAGTCGGTTCAGAGCTCCTCAGATGACTCCGCCGCTGCATCCGAATCAGATGAGGAAATGGCTGTACACAAGGTTTCCCGACCCCCAAGGCGGGATACCCCACAAAATGGCGACTGGGGGGAACGCTGCGACAGCTGCAAAGGTGACCACCCCAGGGCAAGCTGCATGTCAGCCTTCGCTTGCTTTGGCTGTCATAGTAACGGAGGGAGGGGGGTTT
Source organism: Masticophis lateralis (assembly GCA_030761175.1). Classification (NCBI taxonomy): domain Eukaryota; kingdom Metazoa; phylum Chordata; class Lepidosauria; order Squamata; family Colubridae; genus Masticophis; species Masticophis lateralis. The sequence continues at coordinate 311,588 of JAUDYJ010000014.1, forward strand.
AGGTAGCTGAGCTTTGAATGAATCTAAGAAACGAAACCAATTCCTAAGCTGTTATCAGGCCAACGGACACCGCATTCCTGGATGCTGACACAGCTAGACGTGTGCTCCCACCTGATCTCTGGGAGACCTTTGAATTGGATGATTTACGGTGGACAGTGGGAGGGGATGCTTTCTATATGTAACTTTCGCGCTTTTTGCCTCAGAATTCTGCTTTCCATGGTTGCGTTCATTTCATATCTAGTAAAAGTACCATACTTTAATCTATGATGAAGTCTGAGTTTTCCTTTCCTGGATACTGAAGGAAGCATAGCCAACATTAAGCAGAATTCTCACACTCAGCCATCCCGGACAACACCGAGGGGGCTGAAATCCACAGAATGTCTGATCAAGAAAGTGATTTATTTATTTATTTATTTATTTATTTCAATTTATATACCGCCCTTCTCCCCGGGAGGGGGACTCAGGGCGGTGAACAACCAAATTTAAAACACATATAATATAAACATTAAAAGAATTTTAAAATTGAATTAAATCATTGGCGTTCCAAATAAAAGTCTCAACCCCATTAAAATACCCAATTTAAAACCCCAGAAATCAATAATAGCGAAAAAATTTTTGTTAAAACCCCATTAAAATCAATCAATTTAGATCAGATGGGGGCATATGGCTCAGCAATGTCTTCATACCAGCCGGAAGAAGAGACTGCGGTGTGGATGGAGAATTTACAGCTGAGAGAGGAGCCAAAAGAAGCCCGTTGGTCGAAGGGAGTTGGAAGGTTGCCGGATCTGGGAAAGACACCCCATGGAGTAACCAGCTCTAGACTCCGAAAAGGAGAGGCAGTGTGGCTGCAAGAGCAAAAGGAAAGCCTCATGATGGCTCAAGCACTGCAACTCATCCACGATGTTGAAGAAAGCCGAAAAAACCATGAGTTTTATGCAACCCTGAAGGGAAGGGAAGAGAATACTCCAAAGTAGATCCAGAGGAAGGGGCTTGTGGGGGAGAGGAAGAGGGAGCTGGCAAAGGTACATCCCAGGCTTTGGGTAGTCAAGTGAGGGATGCAGCAGTCCAGGGGGCCCCAGCCTTGCAGGCCCCACCCCGCAGACACAAGAAACCAAAAATCCCCCCCCCCGCCTGGAAAATATGGAGGAGACCCGAAAACCCTGGGGCTTTTCTTAACCAAAGTGTGGAATCACATGCAAGACTGGGGGGAGGACTACCTGTCGGATGCAGCCCGAGTGAGATGTGTCACTAGTGCCTTAGAGGGAGTGGCAGCTGAATGGATGGTGGTCCTCCACAATAATAATTCCCCCCTGCTGCAGAATACAACCAGTTCATGACAGCTCTTAGGAGGCGTTTTGAGGACCACCTAGCTGAGCGGAAGGTGAGACTCCAAATGAAGAGTATCCAGCAGGGCCGGAGATCGGTAGCGGAATACACCCAAGAATTTCGGGAGCTGGCGCCATACATGACAGGGTGGTCAGAATTGGCTCTGCTGGAGAGTTTCAAAGACGGACTGAATGAGGAAATCTACCAAGACTGTAGAGCACGGGGGGTCCCCGAAGATCTGCACAGTTGGTACATAGCAGCTGAGGATGCGGAAATCGAGATAGGCCGAAGTCGACTCCGAAGAGGGCATGCTGGGGAGCCTTCATCCTCCTACTACCGCAAGGAAGCCCCAAAGATGGCTGGTGGGAGGGCGGAGTCCAAACCCAAGCCGAAACCCTTCACGTGTTTCAAGTGTGGCATGGAAGGTCACCAGGCTGCTGAGTGTTCCTCCAAGCCAGTGCCAAAACCTACCAGCAGAGGGCCTAAGAAAACGGACAAAACATCCACAAAAGTTCGTGAAGCCGCACTGGAAGGGGAAGTCGTTGAGTTCGCTCCCCGGGCCAAGGGTGAGTTGGGAACTCCGACCAACGTGGACGACAGCGAGACCGACTCTGACTCCGATGATCTGGTGAGTCACACTGAGGGCCCCATGCTCATCCCCGTAGAACTAAGGGTGCCATCCACAGGGGCCCACGCACAGATGCCAGCCTTATTAGACTTTGGGTGCACCAGATGCATTATCAGCCCGAAAGTAGTAGAGGAGATGGGCCTGGGACTGAAAGCATTGAAAAGGCCTATTGCATTTTGTCAGCTAGATGGATCGATGGCAGGAGGGGCCGCAACCAGTTTCATAACGGAACCCATTGAAATGAAATTAGGGGACCACGTAGAGACTCTCAGTTTTATTGTGGCCCCTAGCATGGAACGACCCCTTATACTTGGCCTGCCCTGGTTACGTAAATGGAACCTGCGAATTAACTGGAAAATGGGGGTTTTGCACATTCACGCTAGGAACCCGCCACTAGAGAGGAAAGAACCCCCCCTTGAGGGCGGAGAGGAGCACCAAGAGGCAGAGATGGCAATAGACCACATTGAAGGGGAGGAGAAAATTCCAAAGGAGTATTGGGATCTCCGTGAAGTCTTTAGTGAGAAAGCCTCGGATCACTTTCTTCCAATACTGGGCCACCAATAATCTTGCTGCAGTTATTAAATTCAAAATCAAGTTAGTCTCTGTTACTATACAATCCGTAACTATACCCAACAAAAATAACTGTGGTACAAATTTTATCCTCTTTTTAAAAATATTTTGTAAAATCTGCCAAATTTTAATCCAAAAGGCTTTAACCTTTTTACATGTCCACCATATATGAAAATAAGTGGCATCTTCACAATCACATCTCCAACATTTGGGTTGTACATTTGGATACATACAAGATAACTTTTTTGGATCTAAATGCCACCTATAAAACATTTTATAAAAATTTTCTCTTAAATTTTGTGCTTGTGTAAACTTTACATTTCTTACCCATATGTTCTCCCATGTTTCCATCAATATTGGTTGTTCAAAATTTTGTGCCCATTTTATCATACAATCTTTAATTAATTCTGTTTCCAAGTCCATTTCTATCAATATATTATACAACCTTTTAATGTGCATTTGACTTTGGTCCCTAATTTGTTTTATCAAATTTTCATCACCTTGTATAATACCAATTTTCTGATCTTTTCTCCATCTGGCTTGTAGTTGCACATATTGAAACCAGGTTTGAATTATCTTTTCCTCTTTCAAGATGTTCAGAGGTTTTAATTTTAGTATACCTTGTTCTATATTCAGAATTTCTCTATATGTGGTTACATCTTGCCTACTTTCTATACTTATATTCTCTATTGCGTGCCTAGGTACTGTCCATATAGGTACCTTGTCATTTAGCTTATACTGATATTTCTTCCAGACACGCAGTAGAGCATTCCTCAATATATGGCTCTTAAATGTTCTATCTACCTTTTTATCATACACTAGATAAGCATGCCAACCATATACCAAATCATATCCTTCAATATTCAAAATTCTTCCATTTGTCAAATTAATTGCTGATAATACAGCTGCTTCATAGTACAATTTTAAATTAGGCATTTTCAAACCACCTCTTTCTCGTGCATCCTGTAATATTTTTAGTTTTACTCTTGGTTTCTTTGCTGCCCATACAAACTTATTAATACTTTTCTGCCATTCTTCCAAGTTAGCATCTTTTTTAAGTATTGGTATCATTTGGAATAAAAATAGAAATTTAGGTAAAACATTCATTTTTACTGCTGCTATCCTACCTAACAAAGATAATTGTAGTTTTTTCCAGTTATTCATTTCTGTTTGTATTTTGTGCAATAACATCTCATAATTATATTTATACAGTTTCCCATTAGATGATGCAATATAAACACCCATATATTTAACCTTTTTAACTATTTCACATCCCATTATTCTTTGTAGTTCTTGTTTTTGTTTTGTTGTCATATTTTTAGCTATCATCTTCATTTTCCCAATATTTATTTTAAACCCAGATACTTGACCATATTGTTTAATTATCTCCATCATACCCCTAGTTGATTTCATTGCCTGCGTTAAGGTTACAACCAAATCGTCTGCAAATGCTCGTGTCTTATATTCATAATTTCTAATCTTGATTCCCTCCATCTCTTCTGAGTCCCGTATTTTATTCAGCAACAACTCTAAAGTTAATATAAATAGTAATGGTAGTAAAGGACAACCCTGTCTTGTACCTTTTTCAATTTTAAAAGTTTCTGTTAAACCACCATTGACTATTATTTGCGCTGTCTGTTGCTGATATATTGCCTTTATAAATTGCATGAAATAATTTCCGTATTGCATCCTTTGCACTCCCCTTAATAAAAATTGCCAACTGACTCGATCAAAGGCTTTTTCAGCATCTAAAAATATAAGCACTGCAGGGATTTGGTTGTTCCTTTCCAAATATTCCAGTATATTAACAATTTGTCTTACATTATTTTTCATTTGTCTGCCTTGTATTAATCCAGATTGATCACTATGAATCATTTGCTGCATAACTGACATTAATCTATTTGCTAATATCTTTGCAAAAATTTTATAATCTGTATTCAGTAATGATATAGGTCTATAATTCTTTGGTTGTGTCAAATCTTGATCTTCTTTAGGAATTAAAGAAATAAAGGCTGTTTTCCATGAAGGTGGTACCCCTCCTCCCAATTGTATTCTGTTGAATAATTCCCTAAGAGGTGTAACCATTTCCATTTGTAAATACTTTTTTTTTAATTGAAAAGTTTTACAAAAAGAATTCCCCCCCAATATTCCCCCACCCTCTTCACCTCCCCCCCATCCCCACAACCCTCCCCCCCCAGACTTCCCAGAGCAAAATACAGGGTATACCAATTAACAATCATAAGCTAAATTAACCTATCTATTCTTAAACTACCCAATCCTCCCCTGAAACCTTAACTCCACTATAGATAACATAATATTTCTAGAATTTAGCATTCATTCATAAGCTATTTGATATTTTCTTGTCTGATACTTATTTTGAATATAGTCAATCCATCTTCTTCATTCCAATATATATCTTTCTTGTGTATAGTCCTTCAAATATGCTGATATTTTTGCCATTTCCGCTAAGTTTGCCACTTTCAGTGTCCACTCTTCTATAGTAGGCAAAAAGTCCTCCTTCCAGTATTGCGTTACCAATAGCCTAGCTGCTGATATTAAATTTAAAATAAATTTAGTCTCTAATGCTGTACAGTCCGTAGTTATACCTAGTAAATACAGTTGCGGAGTAAATTTCAATCTTTTTTTCAAAATATTCTGCATCACCCACCAAATTTTTATCCAAAATGCTTTGATTTTCTTACAAGTCCACCATATATGATAGTAAGTTGCATCATCACAATCACATCTCCAACATTTAGCTTGTAGGTTTGGATACATACATGATAATTTTTTAGGATCTAAATGCCATTTATAAAACATTTTGTAAAAATTTTCTCTTAGATTTTGTGCTTGCGTAAATTTAACATTTCTAACCCAAATCTTTTCCCATGTTTCTATCATCACTGGTTCCTGAAAGTTTTGTGCCCATTTTATCATACAATCCTTGACCAATTCCGCTTCTGAATCTATTTCCAATAATGCATTATACAACCTTTTAATATGCATTGGACTCTGGTCTCTGATCTGTTTTACCAAATTTTCCTCATTTTGCATAACACCAATTTTTTGGTCTTCCCTCCATCTAGCTTGAAGTTGACCATACTGAAACCAAGTATAGATTATCCCTTCTTCTTTCAGTACATTTAAAGATTTCAATTGCAATTTACCCCTTTCCATAGAAAGAAGCTCTTTATAAGTAATCACCTCCTGTTTTTGTTCTATACTTATATTTTCTATTGCATGTCTAGGATTTGCCCATATAGGTATCTTATAGTTTAACTTATATTGATACTTTTTCCAAACCCTCAACAAAGCATTTCTAAGTATATAACCTTTAAACACCTTATCCACTTTTTTTTCATATAACAAATAAGTGTGCCATCCATATAACAAATCATAACCTTTTATATTTAACCTTCTCTCTTCAGTTAAGTTAAACCAATCACTAATTTGTGATAAAACCAATGCTTCATAATACAATCTTAAATTGGGCATTTTAAGACCTCCTCTCTCACATACATCCTGTATAATTTTCAATTTTATTCTTGGTTTTTTCCCACCCCAAATAAAAGTATTGACCCCTTTCTGCCACTCCTTCAAATTTCCATCTTTCTTAAGCACTGGTACCATTTGAAACAACATAAAAACCTGGGTAGCACATTCATTTTTATTACTGCTATTCTTCCCAATAAAGATAGTTGTAACTTTTTCCAATTATCCATTTCTTTCTGCACTTTTTGCCAAAGAACCTCATAATTATTTTTAAATAATTTCGTATTTGATTATACGAATATTTACTCTTAAGTATTTAACCTTTTTAACTATTTCAAACCCCGTTAATCTTCCTAAATCTTCTTTTTGAGATATAGACACATTTTTAGTTAGCATCTTCGTCTTATGTTGATTTACTTTAAATCCAGATACCTTACCATATTGACCTATTATATCCAACATATAAGGAACTGATTCTATGGGTTGAGATAAAGTAACAACCAGGTCGTCTGCAAACGCTCTTAATCTATAATCTTGCTGTCTGATTACAATTCCTTTTATTTTATCAGAATCACGTATCTTGTTCAACAAAACTTCTAAAGTTAAAATAAACAACAAGGGAGATAAGGGACAACCCTGCCTTGTTCCTTTCTCAATTTTAAAAACATCCATTAAACCTCCATTAATTATTATTTGTGCTGTTTGTTCCTGATATATTGCTCTAATTGATTGTATAAAATACTCTCCAAAATGCATTTTTTCTATTATCTTAAACAGGAATTGCCAATTCAAATGATCGAAGGCCTTTTCCGCATCCAAAAATATGAGCGCTGCAAAAACTTGGTTGTTTATTTCCAAATATTCCAATAAATTTATAATTTGTCTCACATTATATTTCATTTGTCTCTCTTTTATAAATCCTGATTGGTCATTATGAACTGTTTGCTGTATAACCAGCATTAATCTGTTCGCTAATATCTTAGCAAAAACTTTATAATCAGTATTCAAAAGTGAAATTGGCCTAAAATTTTCAGGTTTGACACAATTTTGATCTTCCTTTGGGATCAGTGAAAAAAAGCTGTTCTCCAAGAGGGTGGGATTTCTCCCCCTGTTTGTATTTTACAAAATAAAGCTCTAAGCGGTTCTACCATTTCAGACTGTAAATTCTTATAATAAACAGCTGTTAGTCCATCTGTTCCTGGAGCCTTACCCGTTTTTAATTGTTTAATTGCTGCAATAATCTCCTCAGAAGATATTGGTTGATTCAATCCTTCCCTATGTTCTAACATTAATTCAGGAATATTCCCTTCCTTTAGATATCTATCTATATCTATACCTTGTATTGAGTCACTGGCATACAACTTTGTATAAAAATCTAAAAAAGCTTTTTTAATCATATTCTGTTGATAGGCTTCCTTACCTCTAAATTCTATCTTACTAATTACTCGTGATTTCTGTTTTTTCCTCAACACATAGGCCAACCACCTACCTGGTTTATTAGCATTACAAAATGTATTGTGTTTAGCATATTGTAAGCTAGTTGCCATCTGATCGGCCATTAGCATATTAAATTACTCTTGTAATATTTTTATTGCTTCCTTTACTTTTTTGTCTCCTGGACTAGATATAAGTAATTGTTCTTTCTTTTTTATTTCCTCCTCTATCTCTTTCTGCTTCTTTTGTTGTTTTAATCTATATTGTTCATATGTATTAAATTTCTCCTCATAGAGGCCTTGCTTGCATCCCACACCTTTCCATAGAAGTACCCTTATGCATATTAATAGCAAAAAATTCTTTCATTTGTTTTTTAAGCTCATTCACATTTTCTTCATATCTAAATAAGTTTTCATTTAACCTCCAAGACCTCGTTTCTCCCCTCTCCTGTTCCAATTCCACCCAAACCGGACTATGATCAGTTAGAGTTCTTGGACATATCTTCTTCTTCTTTACCCTAGAAAGAAAATCATTTGTAGTTAGTATGAAATCAATCTTAGAAAAAGATTGATTAAACCTTTTCAGAAAAAAAGTAAAAGAAAGAAAAAAAAGTAAAATCTCTTTCCTCAGTTTTCCGTTCTCTCCAAATATCTCTCAATTCCATATCTTCCATCATATCAAAAAAAGATCTAGATAATTTTGCACATGTTGAGATCTTTGTTAAACTTCTTTTGTCTCTCAGAGTATCTTTTACTCCATTCCAATCACCCATTAGTATAAAAGATTTGTAATCCCATTGTATTATTTGAGTATGTAAAAATTTATAAAAATTATCTTGTCGTTGATTAGGTGCATATATTCCAATTAAAAGCATTTTTGCACTGTTAGTAATTCAATTGCAATATATCTTCCTTGAGAATCTGCCTCTATTAAATTAGCTGGTAATCCTTTCTTTACATATATAACTAATCCATTTTTTTTCTCTGGTGCTGATGCCACAAAGTATGTACCTAATCTTGAATTTATCAAATATTTTTGGTCCCAAAGTCTAATATGTGTTTCTTGAAGACAAATAACATCATTCTTAAATTGTTTCAAATAATGAAATACTTACTTTCTTTTTTGTTGTGAATTTAAACCATTAACATTCCAAGATAGAAATTTAGTTGCCATCTTTGGCCCCTCGAAGCTTCATGAGCATCCGCTGAATATCCTCCTCCATCTTACTCTTCAGCCTAGCCCCTCCCACTGCTTCTGTTTTTTTTTCTTCTTGAGATGAATATTTGAATTTGTTGCGCTTTTTGTTGTAGTTGTTTATAGGTTGATCATGTCAGGCATTGTTCTTTTGGTTCCTCTATCTTCTTAGGTACATCAAGAGTTGGAGGCGGGCCCCCAAATTGCACCAGATCTTCTTCCATAATGCTTCCTCCAGCTGCCACTTCAGCATAAGTTTGTACCTGCTTTCCATCTTTCTCTTGTTGTAACATCTCCATTTTCTTTTTACCACCTCCCCAGGTGAGGGTGGGTATCCAGCCTTTAAAACATTGACATAAAAATCGTTTGCCTTCCAAACTGTATTTAAATGGTATCTTTCTCCATGATAAGTCACTATTAAACCAGTTGGAACATCCCATCTATACTGCAGTTGCTGTTTTCTCAATTCATTTACCAGGAAACCAAAGTCCTTTCTACTTCTTAACATTTTGGGAGGGATCTCTTTAAGAACCAGTAGTTCTTGTCCAGCCACCTGAACCTTGTTATTATAAGAAGCTTGTAGAATATTACTTCTAATCCTCCTGTCTGTGAAATAGATCACCACATCTCTTGATAACTGCCTTTGTCTTGCTGCCTAGGAATTAACTCTGTAGATTTTATCAATCCGAATTGCCACATCTTCCACTCTTTCTTCAATAATCTCTGCTATAGCTTCAGCACAGGTGTCCTTTAAGTTTTCCCAGCGATTTTCTTTCAGCCCTCTCAGTCTCAAAGAAAATTCCATGGATCTATATTGTAATATAACCAATTCATCTTCCACCTTCTCTGTTTTAGTCATAATCTCTCCAACTTTTGCTAAGTCCTCAGACTTACGACAGGTCCTCAGACATACGACACATCGTTCCCATTGGCTAAGATGCGCCCAGAAATGGCAGGAGAATTCCAGCAGCCTGATTGGCTGAGTGGTTTGACAGCTAGTGTATAAATAGCTGTCAAACGCCTGAGTTGCTGTTCTAGTTCTGAAGCTGTTTTGTTAGCTAATAAACCCTTGTTCCTTTACACCTGTCTCGCCTCAGTTACTGCCCACCGTCGCTCTACAGAGCACTGGCGACGAAGATGGGATACTGGGCGTGAGGTGACAGGTAGCTAAAGTCACTACGAGCTGGGTGAACTAGAACCCCATTTTTGTCAGGATGGCTCCTCCAACCTTCGCTCCTTTCAACCCACTGACAGAGACCTGGAATTCATATGAAGCTCGCTTCGAATGCTTCCTTGAAGCAAACGACTATACCGGCCTGTCCAGCAACCGTAAGAGGGCTCATTTTTTGAACGCGTGTGGCCCAGAAATGTTTACCACTGCGATGGCTTTGATGGCCCCTGTTCCTGTCCAGACGGTTCCCTGGGAGGTCTTGAGGGAGAAGCTTAAAAATCACTATTCGCCAATCCCCTCACGAATCGCTCGCAGGTTCAACTTCAGACAGATTCTCCAAGCTGAAGGGGAATCTATCAACCAGTACATAGCTTCCCTCAGAATGGTAGCTTTGAACTGTGAGTTTAAAGACTTAGAAGATTCCCTTTTAGAGCAATTTGTGTGCGGGGTTAAAGACCCACGCATACAACGCCACTTGCTTGAAAAAAAGGAAATCACTCTCCTGTCAGCTATTGAGGAGGCACAGGCGTGTGAGCTGTCCAGCAAATCCACCATGGAGATAAGGAAATCGCAAGGCTCCCTCCCTGCTAGCAAGCCTGCCACCATACATTCGGAAGAAGTGGACCCAGAAGAAGAGGATGAGGGGGAGGACAACATTAGCCGCCTCAAAACAGTGAGGGGAAAAATAAAAGCCTCTGAAAAAGAGTTTGCCGGCCCTCCATGTCAGGGTTGTGGTGAAAAACATCCCAGAGCCAGTTGCCGTTTTAAAACTGCAGTTTGCCGCAGGTGTGGGAAGAAAGGACATTTGGCACATGTCTGTAGAGCCAACCTACAGACCTCCCAAACAAACCCCAATAGACAGCCTTTCCTCAAAAGCACGAAGCCAAGTGGGGACTGCTACACCATTCGGCGGGGAACCAGATATCCTGATGTGGCCACCTGCCAATCAAAAACACCATCTAGCCACAAAATTTACCTCACGATTACATCGAGGGTGTCCCTTGCCAAATGGAAGTCGACACCGGATCCTCCAAGTCCCTCATTTCATGGGACACATTACAGAAGTTGGTCCCTACATGCAAGAGAGGAAACCTGAAACCCTGCCATCTCCGTCTGCGAGATTACCAGGGAAATCATATTCCCGCTCTGGGCCAAATTAAACTCCTGGTGGAGTACAAAACTTTCACCGGCAGCCTGCCCTTGATCATTGTAAGTGGCCACCTCCCCAGCCTGCTGGGCCTCGACTGGTTTGGCGCCCTTCGGCTTGGCATCACTGGCATCTGCTCGACCACCTGTGATGACTTTGAGGACATCCTGACTGAGTTCACCGAGGTTTTTGACAGCAAACTAGGTAAATATAATGGATCACCTATCTCCCTTAGTCCAGACCCCCAAGTCGCACCAATTAGGTTAAAACCTAGGAGAGTGGCTTTCGCACTTCGACCCTTAGTAGAAAAGGAACTGGATAAATTGATAGCACAAGGCATTTTAGTGCCCACTGACCATGCCCCCTGGGAGACCCCCATAGTCATACCCATCAAGCAAGATGGGTCTATAAGAATCTGCGGGGATTTTAAGTGCACAGTAAATAGGGCGCTCCAGGCTAACCCCTATCCAGTGCCAGTGGTGCAGCACTTGTTGCACTCTTTGGGGCGAGGCACCATTTTTGCCAAATTAGATATGGCTCAAGCCTATCAGCAGCTTCCGGTGGATGCTGCCACGGCTGAGGCTCAGACAATTGTAACCCACCGGGGTGCTTTCAAGTGCCAACATCTCCAGTTCGGCATCAGTGTCGCCCCAGGCATTTTTCAGGGTCTGATGGAACGACTCTTGCAGGGCTTGCAAGGAGTCATTCCATACTTTGACAACGTGCTTATCGCAGCCACCAACCAGGCTGACCTGAAGCACAAGTTGAGGGCAGTCCTGCGCCGTTTCCAAACGGCCGGACTCAAGCTTAAGAAACAAAAATGCAAGATAGGTGTGCCTAGTGTGGAATTCCTAGGGTATCTCATCGATGCCACCGGCATCCATCCAACTCCCTCTAAAGTAGCTGCCATCAGACATGTCCCAACTCCTTCCAATAAAACCGAATTGCAGGCATTTTTAGGGCTTCTCAACTTCTATAGCATCTTCCTGCCTCACAAAGCATCGGTAGCAGAGCCCCTGCACCGGCTTCTGGACAAGAAGACCCACTGGTCCTGGGGCCCCACTGAAGCCGCTGCTTTTGCGGCTGTAAAAAACCTTCTAACCTCCGATGCTGTCCTTGTCCAATATACTGACAGCCTCCCCCTGGTCCTAGTTGCTGACGCTTCCCCTTTTGGCATCGGGGCTGTTCTCAGCCACGCCTTGCCCAATGGCACAGAAGCTCCCATTGCTTTCTTTTTTTTTTTTTTTTACCAAAATCTTTATTGATTAAAAATTATAATACATTTCTGTCATTTCCGGTTTCATAATATTATTATACATAAACAAGTATACTTTCATGGTATTTACATTCATGCATTATTATTATTTACATTATTTACATTCCCATTCATTGCTTTTATCCACATGCCTTTTGTCGGTGAAATCCTCATGGGTACATTATATAAGACTATCATACAAATACCTTTCCAATTTTCATTCTTAATTTACAATTCACTAAGAGTATAACAACATATATTGCTCATTCAAATTAACTTTCATATTCAATTAAAAATATCATTATCCATTTTGTCTTTGTTTGATCCAATCGTACCATCTATCCCATACCCTAGAATATTTTGAGCTTTCCTCATTTTTTAATTTCTGCGTTAATTGATCCGATTCCGCACACAAATATATCTTTTGTATTACTTGCTGATCGTTTGGCAAATATTCCTTTTTCCATACTTGTGCATTCGCTATTCTCGCCGCTGTAATTATGTGGTGTATTAAGTATATCTTTTCTTTTCTAATGTTTTGTTTGTAAATTCCTAATAAAAATATCTTGGGGTCTAGTTCAATTTCTTCTCCTACTATTTGTATTATCCACATTCTAATTTTCTCCCAATATGCCTTAGTTTTGGGGCATAGCCACCACATATGGTAAAAAGTTCCTCTAGCCTGTTTGCACTTCCAGCATTTTGAGTCTAAGTTGGGATACATTTGTGCTAGCCTCGACGGGGGTAAGTGCCATCTATACCATATCTTATATTGGTTTTCTTTATAACTTACCAATTTTGTCATTTTAATATTATTTTCCCAAATTCTTTCCCACTCTTCTAATTGGATATTTCCGCCTATGTTTTTGTTCCAGGCAATCATCTGCCCTTTAATTAGATTCTTACTCAATTCCAGTTCTAATAAATATTTATATATTTTAGATATCTTCTTCCCTTCTTTCGTTTCCAGAATTTTGTCTAATCTATTTGGGTTTAACTCTACTCCTCCTTCATCCCTATCTTTTCTGTGTCTATTTTGTATTTGAAAATACATTCCGGTGAAATTAGAAAAAAGTTTTTTTATCAATTTGAATAAAATTACGACAAAATTTGTATGGGAAGGTAAAAAGCCTAGAATAAGCCTGAACACACTACAGGACGATAAATTTAGAGGAGGGTTTGGGTTTCCTGCATGGGACAAATATTACAAAGCAGCAAGCCTGCTGTGGATAAAGGAGTGGGTTAACCTAGAGAATCAACGTTTACTAAAATTAGAGGGGCATGATCTAATGATGGGGTGGCACGCCTTCCTGTGGACTTCCGGGAACAAAAGTTATCATCATTTTAAGAACCATATAATTAGAGGTGCCTTAATCGATATTTGGCTGGAAATAAAAAAAAAATGTTATAAGAAAGTTCCCGGGTGGTTTTCCACTGTGGAGGCGGTCATGCACCCAAACACCATATCCTTTCAAAAAATTATACAATACCGAGATATATTAGACTCAGACGGGATATTAAAAACACGCCAGGAACTCAGAGATGGGGGAATAGAATTAGATTGGTGGTCCCATTGCTTTCTATTCAAGAACCTTGTCCTCTACCGAACGAAATTATGGACAAATTGATAAAGAAGCATTGGCTGCAGTTGCCACCATAAAACGCTTCCATGACTACTTATACGGCCGGCCGTTCACACTAGTCACGGACCACAAGCCCCTACTGGGACTGGTGGCAGGGAACAAACAAACCCCTCAGGTTCTCTCTCCCCGTATGTTGAGATGGGTAGAGTTCCTAGCTTCGTACTCCTACAACCTCATTTACCGCCCTGGCAAGCATCTTGCCCATGCAGATGCTCTCAGCCGCTGCCCCCTTCCTATCACCGTACTAGACCCTTCCCCAACCTCTTCAGTGCTCCTCATTGACTCCCTCAATCTGCCAGTGACTGCTTCTGACGTCGCTGCCCTATCTGTCAAAGACCCCATCCTGCGCCAGGTCCTTGACTGGGTGCGAAGGGGCTAGCCCATGGGTAAAGTGCCCTTAGAGTTTAAACCGTACCAGGCAAGGCAACATGAGCTGTCAGTCCAACGAGGGTGCCTTCTATGGGGAAATAGGGTAATAATACCATCCCAGCTACAACACCGAGTAATGGAATGCCTTCACGAGGGACACCCTGGCATCGTCAGGATGAAGGCATTGGGTCGCAGCTATGTATGGTGGCCCAATTTTGACCAGTCAGCCACTGCGTGGGTCACCAGGTGCCAGGCATGCCAACTATCACGTCCAGCAGCCCCAGCAGCCCCTGTGAGAGAGTGGGAAATGCCCAAAAGCCCATGGTCCAGGATTCACGTGGACTTTGCAGGCCCCTTCCATGGACAAACCTTCCTGATCGTGGTGGATGCATATTCGATGTGGGTTGAGATAGAAGTGATGGCATCCACCACAGCTAGTGCTTTAATCAGGGCAATGCAGAGACTCTTTGCCACCCACGGCCTCCCTCATGTCCTCGTCTCTGATAATGGGCCACAACTAACTTCTGCTTCCTTTCAAACCTACCTAGCGGGGCTCGGGATCCGCCATGCCCGAGTCGCCCCGTTTTGCCCAGCCAGCAATGGGCTGGCTGAACACGCTGTAAGAACAGCCAAAGACACCCTATCCAGGTTCGCAAAAGGGGACTGGTCAGAGAAAGTGGCGAGATACTTGTTGACCCAACACGTAACCCCCTGCCCTTCTACCAACAGGAGCTCTGCTGAACTGTTAATGGGCCGTCGGCTCCAAACAGCCCTTGACCGTCTGCACTCCAGTTACACCCCAGATAAGCCCACAGGGTCTACCAGCCGTGCTCGCAGCTTCCGTGTGGGTGACCTTGTTTTTGCTCAAAACTACTCAGGGGAACCAAGTGCACGTCTCGGGGCCCTACTCCTACCAAGTTGAACTACCCGATGGCCGGCTCTGGCAGCGCCACATCAATCAACTGCGTGCACGCATCACAGGAGGCGAAAAAGAATCAATAAGCCAGCAGGAATCCGAAACCCATCCAGTCCCTAACTACGAAAATCCAGGCCCTGTCTCAAGCATGCCACCCACAACCAACTTACCTGGTGAACCAGGCCCGCCTTCCGAAGTCGAGTCCGACGTTGAGATTCCAGAAGAGTCACTGGGAGTTCCACAGGCAGCACAGACACCTCCCACTCCTTCGGAAGCCGTCCCTGAACTGCGTAGATCTGTGCGGACCAGGCGACGCCCTGCCTACTTGAGCAATTACACATGCGCTATCCAGGAGGGAAGGGGTGCTAAGTCCTCAGACTTACGACAGGTCCTCAGACATACGACACATCGTTCCCATTGGCTAAGATGCGCCCAGAAATGGCGGTAGAATTCCAGCAGCCTGATTGGCTGAGCGGTTTGACAGCTAGTGTATAAATAGCTGTCAAACGCCTGAGTTGCTGTTCTAGTTCTGAAGCTGTTTTGTTAGCTAATAAACCCTTGTTCCTTTACACCTGTCTCGCCTCAGTTACTGCCCACTGTCGCTCTACAGAGCAACTTTATCTTCCAAATTCAAATTGGCTTCATTAATTTCTTCTACTCTCTCATCCAGCTGAATGAGGTGTTTTGACAATCCTGAAACTGCCAATAAGATATCATCTCTTATTTCATTATGCTTTTCTTCGACCACATCTTTAATTGCCTTTATGTCCTCCTCAAATTTTTTAAGTTTCCCTTCCATAATTACTGTTTGATTATTCATAGCTGCAGTTTGATTATTCATAGCTTCTTTTATGAATTCTTTAAGATCTCCAAAAAAAGCCTCCTGACTCTGTGTATCAGCCAGAAGCTGAGCTTTCTGTGTCACTACTGACACTACTGGGGAGCCTCCCCCACTTTTAGGAATTCCTGGCTTCGCTTGCTTAGAAGCCATTTTCATTTTTTAAAAAGAATCTTTTTCCTTTTCACAGCCACAAAGTCTCTTGAACTACTTTCAAAGGTTTATAGATTATAATTTGTAAGTCAAAATGGTCAAAATAGTCCTTTCTCCACCAGCTTCTCAATTTCCAGCAGCTTTAAGCCACTCAGAGCGCAAAACTCTCAATAGGCACTTTCGTTTCTAACTTTCACTTTCCGCCCACAACAAAGGTGACATTACTTCCAACCTTCCACTGAGTTAGATTCAATTAGAAACAATGTAAGCCCAGAGTTAAGCACCGATACTTGCAACTGTTTGTTCTCCTGCTCCCGCTCTGTCTGCTCTTGTGATCATTCAAACTATCTTTTACTTGCAGAGTTGGTCACGACGTCTAACTCTGTATAAACAGAGTCGTCCTGGATCCGCAGCTTCAGTGAGCCCTCACCTTCCAAGGCTCTGGAATTATTCCAGAGAGCTTTCAGGGGGCTCTACCCACACTCACCGGCTCTTCTCTCCTTCTTCTCCTGATGGAGAGGTTTCCAAGCCGCCAGACAGCTGTTTTGCGCTGTCAAGGCAGCTTTTATGAAATCATGGGGCTGGCGGTCCGATGAGACCGTCCACAATGCCAGCGGTGCCAACTGGAAGCCCTCCATTTGTAAATACTTGTAGTACACAACTGTTAGTCCATCTGTGCCAGGGGCTTTACCAGCTTTTAATTGTTTAATTGCCAAAAGACTCTCCTCCTCATTTATTAATTTATTTAACCTATCCCTTTGTTCCTCTGTAGCTTTAGGAATATTCTGTTTGTCCAAATATCCATCTATCTCTACACCTTGTATTTTATCCTCAGAATATAATCCTGTATAAAATTCTAAAAAAGCCTTTTTGATCATATTCTGTTGATAAACCTCTTTACCCTTATAATTTATTTTCTCTATAGTGCGAGATTTTTGTTTTTTCCTTAACATATATGCCAACCATCTACCCAGTTTGTTTGCATTACAAAATGTATTATGTTTGGCATATTGTAAATTTGTTGCCACCTGATCTGCCATCAGCATATTAAACTGCCCTCGCAGTAATATAATTGCTTCTTTAATTTTCTTATCTTCTGGGTTATTTATTAACACCTGTTCTTTCCTCTTTATCTCTTCTTTTAGTTCCAACCTTTTTTGCCTCTGTCTACGTCTATATACATTATTCATGTTTATCAAAACCCCTCTCATATATGCTTTACTAGCAGCCCATACCATATCCATGGATGCCCCCTTATGCATATTTAAGACAAAAAATTCCTTCATTAGCTTTTTACGCTCTATTACATTTTTCTCATATCTAAACAGATTTTCATTTAAATGCCAAGATCTCCTAGGCCTTTCTCCATATTCCAATTCCATCCAAACCGGGCTATGATCTGTTAATGTCCTAGGACAAATCTTTATCTTCTTCACCCTAGAAAGAAAATCATTTGTAATTAGTATAAAATCAGTTCTTGAAAAAGATTGATGTCTATCCAAAAAAAAAGTAAAATCTTTATCTTTATAATTCCTTTCACGCCAAATATCTCTCAGTTCCATGTCTTCCATCATGTCAAAAAAAGATTTAGGTAATCTCGCACTCGTTTTGGAAGTTTGCAGTAACCTTCTCCTGTCCAAGCTAGGATCCAATACTCCATTCCAATCCCCTAACAAAACGCATGAAGTGTAGTCCCATTGTAAGAGTTCTGAATGTATCAACTTCTAAAATTTTTGTTGTTGGTGGTTGGGTGCATATACCCCCATTAAAAGTAGTTTTTTCCCTTCTATTATCAACTCAATTGCCAAATATCTTCCTTGCTGATCTGCCTCAATTAATTTAGCCGATAAGTCTTTTCTCAAATATATCACTATTCCATTCTTTTTCTCCGGAGCAGACGCAACAAAATGTATTCCCAGTTTCTCATTTATCAAATATTTCTGATCATTTATCCTTATATGTGTTTCTTGCAAACAAATTATGTCATTTTTGAATTGTTTCAGATAATAAAATATTTTCTTCCTTTTCTGAGGTGAATTTAAACCATTGACATTCCAGGTTAAAAACCTAAATGCCATCTTCAGGCTCTCAAAGCTTGGCAAGAACCGATTGGAATTCTTCTTGGAATTTCTTTTTTGGTCTCGCCCCTCCCACAGCTTCGCTGCTTATGTTTGTGCTTTCTTGCATCAGTGCCTGGGCTTGCTGCATCTTCAGTTCTTGCTCCTTACGTTTAGTTATCATTCTGGTTTGTCTTTGCTTTTTTCCATCTTCTGCTTTCTCCATTATATCCCATGTTTGAACTATACTTGCAAGTTGCAGTAATTCATCTTGCATAATCATAGCACCACCATGAGCTTGTGCCTGTGAATTTTCTTTCATCTTCTCTGTTGCTTGTTTTCCCTTTTTGGCTCCTGTAGATGGTGGGTATCCAACTTTAATATATTAGCATAAAAATCTCTTGCTTTCCAGATTGTGTTAAGACGGTATCTTTCTGCAGCATAGTTCACCACCAGTCCAACTGGCACCTCCCATCTATATTGTATCTGGCGAGTTCTAAGCTCATCTACCAGAAATGCAAAGTCTTTCTTGGATTTCAACATTTTAGGAGGAATTTCTTTGAATACTGCCAGTTCCTGCCCTGCAACTTGTAACCTTCCTTTGTATGCAGCTTGCAAAACCTCATTTCTAATCCTTCTGCTGACAAAGTGAATTACAATATTTCTTGGTAATTGTCTTTGTTTGGCTATCCATGAATTAACACCATATATCTTGTCGACCTGTCGCTCATATTCCCCATATTTCTCTCAAGTTTTCTTGAGGATTTTCTTTCAGGCCTCTCACTCTCACTGCAAACTCCATCTATCTGTATTGTGACATCATTAATTCATTTTCTGTTTTTTCCACCTTTGTTTCCACCTCTTGAAATTTATAGTCCAAATTCTCATTAGCCAGATTAACTTCTTCAACTTTTTCTTCTAAATAATTAACATGCTTTACCAATCCTTGTAATGCAAAAACAATATCTTCTCTAATCTGTTTGTTCCTTGTCTTAATTAAGTCCTTAATTTCTACCATTTCATCTGAGACCTCTTTAAGTGCAAATGTAATTTCTTCTTTAAAATCCTCTTTAATTTGCCTCTGCATTCCTTTTAAGGCTTCTTGAAGCATTTCAGGTGTTAGTTGTGATTGTGATTGTGATTGTGTTTGAGCCTGTGTGTCAGCTGGAACCAGTAAAGTTTGCAGCTTGGTAGTTTGAGCTGGAGAGCTTCCTGCTGATTTAACCAGCCCTGGCTTTGTTTGTTTTGAAGCCATTTTAATTCTGCACAGTCTTAAAATCAAATCAATAAGCCAGAAGTTCAAAAGCAAAAAATACTTTAACTTCAAGTCTTTAGCCTTTAATTAAATCTTATTCTTAAGTCCCAAAGTCTTAGCTGTATTCAAAGAGTCCAAAAGTCTTTAATAGAACTGAAGCTGACAGCTTTAACGAGTTAACAAGTTACTTCCTCTTTAAGTTTTACTTTCGCGTCTGCTAACAAGCTTCTTAACAAGCTAGCGCCATTTTCCCCTCTTCAGCTTCTTCAGTTTTAATGAAGCAATACTCTGATGGAATTAAAGTAAAATACTTGCAATTTCTTGATCTCCTGTCCTTGTTCCGCCTGCTTCAGAAATCAGTTCTTTTTCAGTTGTTCGCAGGGATGGGCACTGCATTTTGTTCTGTCCTAAGGCAGACGCGCCTCGGCTTTGGAGCAATTACCCCAGGCTTCCTAGGGAGCTCTCGCCCTCTGTGCCCCAGAAAAAGTTCCTAGGGCACTTGGGGAGCTCTACCTTCGCCTGGTTGGTCTCTTCCCCCTCTTCTCCCGGGGAGGAAGGTTCTTTGCTGCTAGACAGCGGATTTTTCACTGTTCTAGCGGCTAACAAAGTTGCGAGGCTAGCGCTCCTTAAAGGAGCGTCCACAACGGAGCAGAGCCACTGGAAGTCAGCCCCAGGCATTTTTCAATCTATGATGGAACGCCTTCTCCAAGGCGTTCCAGGGGTGGTGCCGTACTTCAATGATGTACTAATCTCCAGAGATTCCAAAGCACAACTCCTTGACCGACTCAGGCTCATCCTGCAGCGGTTCAAGGCAAAGGGCTTGAGAGTCAGGAGAGATAAATGCATCAGGAGGTCAAGTTCCTGGGCTATCTCATAGACGGCATGGGCATCCACCCCACCAAATCAAAAGTTAAGGCTATCCATGAAGCTCCCAGCCCCCAAAACAAAGCAGAGCTTCAGGCTTTCCTTGGATTACTTAACTTCTACAGTGTATTCCTCAAACAGAAAGCACGATTGTTGAACCACTTCACCACCTGCTGGGGAAAGCGGCTTCCTGGAAATGGGAAGAAGAAAAGGAAGCAGGTTTACAGGCCATCAAAGGACTGCTATCTTCCAAGAGTGTTCTCATCCAATACCACGAGACACTACCCATCAAGCTAACCTGCGACGCATCGCCATACGGGGTTGGAGCGGTGCTCAGCCATGAACCACCGAATGGCTCAGAAGCATCTATTGCATACTTCTCTAAAACCATGTCCAGCGCTGAACGGAACTACAGCCAGCTGGACAAGGAAGCCCTGGCTATTGTCGCAGGAATCAAACGGTTCCACTAATATATCTAAGGAAGGAGCTTCACAATTGTGACTGACCATAAACCACTGCTGGGGCTCTTCACAGGCGACAAACCAACCCCGACCTTCATGTCCCCAAAAATGACCAGATGGGCCATCTTCTTAGCCGGCTACTCGTACAGATTCGTACGCCAACCCGGCAAGTCGATCGGAAACACCGATGCGCTGAACAGATGCCCATCCAGAGATCCAGTGGAAGACCCAGCCCCCATGCTCGAGCTGTTCCACATAGACAAGGACACCGCCTGCCCTGTCACATCCACAGACGTGGCTGTCCACACACAAAAGGACCCAACCCTCAGCCAAGTCAAGTCCTGGGTCCTGCGAGGCTGGCCGACAGGAAAAACGGCGGAGAAATTCACCCCATTCGTCAGGAAACAGCAGGAGCTGTCCGCGATGAACGGCTGTTTGCTATGGGGAGAAGACGCTAGAGACTCTGCATAATGGGCACCCTGGCATAGTCCTCATGAAGGGCTTGGCACAGAGTTACATCTGGTGGCCATCGCTGGACAAAGATATCGAGGAGTGGGACTCCAGATGCAACCCGTGCCAAGAAGTGCGTCCTGCGCCTCCCCAGGCTGAACCGTCGCACCTAGCAGCCCCTGGTCAAGGATCCACATTGACTTCGCGGGTCTGATGCAGGGGCGCTACCTCCTAATCGTCGTTGATACCTCGTCCAAGTGGCTAGAGGTAGTACCCATGGCATCCACCACAGCCGAAGCAACGATCCGGGCTCTCTGCTGACGCTACCCACCCTCCGCCGACTCTTCGCTACTCTTCAAAACCAACCTACCTGACCTGTTGGTTTCCGACAACGGGCCCCAACTTATGTCCTTGCCCATGGAAGCATTCCTGGCCGGACTGGGCATCCGCCATGCCCTCTGAGTGCCCTACAGGCCGGTGGGAAATGGACAGGCAGAACGGATGATGAGGCTCACCAAGGAAGCACTCACCAAGATGGGCATGGGCGACTGGCAGGAATGGATAGATAACTTCCTCCTCACCCAACACATCACACCGCATGCCACCACCCGCAAGTGCCCGGCGGAACTACTGATGGGCAGATGACTGAGGTCACCAACTGCATCCCCAGTACAATCCAGAGGTGCCAGCAACAGTCAGCCACCAGCTCCGGACTTTCACCATAGGGGATCCGATCTTCGCTTTAAATTTTCACGGATCTCCAAAATGGCTGAAAGCAAAGTAGGTAGCACAACTGGCCCGAAGTCTTACACTGTGGAGCTGGAAGATGGACAGGTTTGCTGACGTCACATCGACCAGCTCCGGAAAAGGTGCAAGGGAGTCAATGAAAACCAGCCCGATGAAGTAGGCCTGCCACACCCCGAAGAGGTGGGCCTGCCCCACCCTGTCGAAGGAGGCCTACCACACCCCGATCAAGTGGGCCGGCAGCCAACTAGATGAGGAAACCAGCATCGAGCATCGGGAGTAGACCGGGGACCACCCACCAAGGGCACCAGACACCACTCTGGTGAGGACGGCCACCGACCCTCCAGGGATGAGGACCGACAGGACTGTGAGACAGTAGACCTGGGACTGGCCAACAAGGGCACCCTGCAACGCACCGGTGAGGTAGGCCAACACCACCCCGGCAAAGGCGACCTCGAATACAGAGACTCAGTACACCGGGGATGAGCCACCGGGGGAGCCCCAAAGCATTCCGATGAGGTCACCCAATGCAACTGTGTGGTGAGGGAGACCTCCACTCACCACGCAGCAACAAATGCCAACTGGACAAGGTCGGCCCAAACCACCCCTGTGAGGAGGGCCTCCACCACCCCAGCGAGGGAGGCCTGCACCAGCCCGATGGGGTCGGTCAACGGCATTCCCACCTCAACCAACATCAACGTACTCCCAGGCAACGCCATTCCAGCAAAGAGGCCACCACCACCCCTGCAAGAAAGGCCTGCGCCACCACAGCAAGGACGGACAACAGATTCCGCGACCCAGCCGTCACCATGGGAGGACACTAACCTCAACCGAGGGTTGCCCAAAACAACCCAACCAACAACCGAGTCAGAACCAGCAAACACCGGACCTGTCAGAAGCAAGGGGAACACCAGTCACTTACCGGGATTCAGCAGTTCCCCACCGATCAGCAGCAACGGTCAGCAGGAAGAACTCCATCAGCCAGGCCATGAGGAAGACCAATAGCGCCAGCAGACAATGGTCCACGACCCAACTGGAGGTGCTGGAGTGACGCCCGCACACTCAATGGCTGGATCCAGTCCAGTTCCAGGGAGGGAACCGGGAGAAACAGGAGCCCCGTCTGTTCAGAACGACGGCGAAGCCCAAATTGGCAGGTCAAGTAGGACTTCCAGGCATCCTGCGTACCTGCGCGACTACATGCTGTAAAGACCTGATGGACAGACTAAGAACTAGGGGGAAGGAGTGTTATGTCCTTATAAGGACATCTGCTGGGGATTGGTCAAATCCACCAGTGGGAAATTCAAACCGCTGTCTATGGGCGGTGCGATGTGTTTCACGAACAGTTTGGCCAATTGGCAGGCTGAAGGTAGTCCACTGCAGGGTATGAAATGTGCCTGTTTGGAGAATAAGTCTATTACAGTCCAGATCACTGTGTTTTCACCGCTCCTCGGTAGTTCGACTATGAAGTCCATAGCAATTTCCTCCCATGGCCTTGACGGTTCAGCTACTGGCTGCAGCAGTCCGGAGGGTCTCCCTGGTCGGGTTTTCTTTTCTTTTTTTTTTTTTATTGAAAAAGTTTTACAATACAATTTTAATATGCCTTCCCCCCCAACCCCCCACCCCAACAACCACCCCCCTCCCCCCTCAGCCCCCCCTCCCCCCCGTCTTCCACTATAAAACAATCATATATTACAATCAACAATCAACAATTTTTTTAGGTGAGATCTGGTAACAATATAACAGTTTTTATATTGGGGAGAAACAGGCTTCGACTCAACCCCTCCAAGACCGAGTGGCTGTGGCTGCCGGCGTCCCGATATAGCCAGCTGACTCCATCGCTGGTTATTGGGGGCGAGTCATTGGCCCCCACGGAAAGGGTTCGCAACTTGGGCGTCCTCCTGGACTCGCGGCTGTCTTTAGAGGATCATATGACAGCCGTGGCCAGGGGGGCTTTTTATCAGGTCCGCCTGATTCGCCAGCTGCGACCCTTTCTAGATCGGGACTCCCTACGCACAGTCACTCATGCTCTTGTCACTTCCCGTCTGGACTACTGTAATGCTCTCTACATAGGGCTCCCCTTGGGGTGTACCCGGAGGCTCCAACTGGTGCAGAATGTGGCCGCGCGGGGGATTATGGGAGCGACGGGACGCTCCCACGTGACACCTCTCCTGCGCGAGCTGCATTGGCTGCCGGTGGACTTTCGGGTGCGTTTCAAGGTGTTGGTAATCACCTTTAAAGCGCTCCATGGCTTAGGGCCAGGGTACTTACGGGACCGCCTTCTGCCGCCAATTGCCTCCCACCGGCCGGTTCGCTCCCACAGAGAGGGCCTCCTCAGGGTGCCGTCAGCCAGACAATGCCGGCTGGCGACCCCCAGGGGGAGAGCCTTCTCTGTGGCAGCACCCACCCTTTGGAATGATCTGCCTCCAGAGTTAAGAACAATCTCTGACCTCCCAACCTTTCGGCGGGCTTTAAAAACCCATCTCTTTCAGCTCGCCGGCCTAGCCTGATTCCTATAACATTTTATCATTTTAGAGTTGTATTTTAAATATGAAGTTAGTTTTTAATTCTATGGCCACTTATATTATTATTTTATAGAATTTTAACTTTTGTATGTTTGTTTTTTAATTGGCTGTACACCGCCCTGAGTCCGCAAGGAGAAGGGCGGTATATAAATTCAAATAAAGTTAAAGTTAAAGTTAAAGTTTTAAACTTAATTAGTACAAAAAATATTCTAAACTTGTAAAATCTATTACCCCCCCCCCCAGATATATAACCACATAAATCATTTATAAAAAAATCATAGAAAATTTCGCATACTAAATATAACACTTATCTTTTTTTAAAAAAAAAAGAATTATAATAAAATAATGTTGGGCATCTTAAGTTTTGAATTAAAATATCATATAAATCCCAAAGTTTACTCTTAATAATATTTCCTAATCAATCAAATATAAAAATCATCATTAAGATAAACAAAAAAGCATCAAATAAGATAACAAATTTAACCTTTTAAAATAGAAAAAATTAAGCTATTTTTTAAGAAAAATATATCAAATTCAAACAGTACAGGTATAAGGTAACAAATTTAACCATTTATGATAAAAAAAAATTAAAACTCATAACATCTTTTAGTTTTAAAAAAATATGAAAATATATCAAATTCAAACAATACATCATCATAGAAATATATATTCAGTTATGTAATTAATAGACATTATTATAACTCGAGTGCTACTTGAAGCTTCTTACTTTGATATTTATTCTGCATGTATACTACCCACTTCTTCCACTCCTTAGTAAAAACTTTGGGTCCTATCTTTCAGGTATGCAGAAATCTTAGCCATTTCTGCAAAATTAGACATCTTCAAAATCCATTCCTCTATAGTAGGTACACTATCCTTCTTCCAGTATTGTCCAATCAGTAATCTAGCTGCAGTAAGCATGTACAAAATTAATCTCGTTTCGGCTGATGAACAGCCCTTAACTATTCCCAACAAGAAAAACTGAGGAGAAAATTCAAGCTTCTTCCTCAAAATATTCTGCATTACCCACCAAAGTTTAATCCAAAATGCTTTCAATTTTCTGCACGTCCACCAAATATGAAAATATGTTGCATCCAAACAATCACACCTCCAACATTTAGGTTGAACATTTGGATACATACATGATAACTTTTTAGGATCTAAATGCCACCTGTTAAACATCTTATAAAAGTTTTCCCTCAAGTTCTGTGCTTGTGTAAATTTAACATTCTGGACCCAAATCTTCTCCCATGTTTCCAACATTACTGGTTCTGCAAAATTCTGTGCCCATTTTATCATACAATCTTTAACTAACTCACCCTCTGAGTCTCTTTCTAACAATAAATTATACACTCGCTTAATATGCATCGGTCCTTTACGTTTTGTCTGAATCACCAAATCTTCTTCATGTAACATTAGTCCAATTTTCTGATCTTCTCTCCATCTCGCTTGAAGTTGAAAATACTGCAACCAAGTTAAATTCACTCCTTCTTCCAACAGGGTATTCAAAGGTTTCAAACTCCATCTGCCCCCATCATTAAGAAGTATCTCTTTATACAACAACCCCCCGAGTGACTTTATATTTGGCATAATCTGCCCAAGATCCAACCACAAAGGTATTTTGTAATCCAATTGAAGCTGGTGCTTCTTCCAGACTCTCATCAAAGCATGTCTTAAGATATGACTGTTGAATACACTGTCTCTCTTATCTTCATAAAGTAAATATGCATGCCATCCAAATTGCAAGTCGTGGCCTTCTATATTTAAAATTTCTGTTTTTGTTGTTCCAATCCAATCTCCAACTTGTATCAACACTGCAGCCTCATAATATAGACATAGGTTTGGAACTTTAAGGCCACCTCTTTCACGAGCATCTTGCATAATTTTAAGTTTAACTCTTGGTTTTTTCCCATTCCAGATAAATTTATTTAAACCTGCTTGCCATTCCATCAAAGACTTATCACTTTTAAGCACCGGAATCATTTGAAACAAAAACAGAAATCTAGGTAGAACGTTCATCTTAACAGCTGCTATTCTACCAAGCAAAGATAGTTGCAGCTTCTTCCATGTTTCAAGATCCTTTTGAATCTTATGCCAAAGTTCCTCATAATTATTTTGAAAAAGTTTTATATTGGATGCTGCAACTTGAACTCCTAGATATTTCACCTTTGTAGCTGTTTCAAAGCCTGCCAACCTTTCAAGTTCATTCCTTTGTGGTTCCAACATGTTTTTAACTATCATCTTAGTCTTTTTCTGGTTCAGGCTAAAACCTGAAACCAGACCATATTCCTCTATAATGTTTTTCATCTGTATGATTGATTCCAAAGGTCGTGTTAGGGTAACAACCAGATCATCTGCGAATGCCTTTGTTCTGTAATCTTTTTGCCTTACAACTATTCCATTCAGATTGTCCGAGTCCCGTAGAGCATTCAACAGCACTTCCAAAGTCAAAATAAACAATAATGGGAATAATGGACAGCCTTGTCTTGTTCCTTTCTGTATGTTGAAATTGGTAGTTAAACTGCCATTAATAATAATTTTTGCCGTTTGTTCTTGATAAATTGCCGAAATCGCTCGTATAAACTGGTCCCCAAAATCCATTTTGTGCAAAGTCTTTTTTAGAAAATCCCAATTGACTCGATCAAAGGCCTTCTCCGCATCCAAAAACACCAGCACCACAGAAGTCTGTTTATTTTTCTCAAGATATTCCAATAAATCTATGAGTTGCCTGACATTGTCCTTCATATATCTACCTTCTATAAAACCTGCTTGGTCTTCATGAATCACATCTTGAATAACTGGCATCAATCTGTTGGCTAATACTTTAGCATAAATTTTGTAATCCGTGTTCAGGAGAGATATTGGTCTAAAATTTTCTGGTTTAACAGATTCTTCTTCTTTAGGTATCAATGAAATAAAAGCCGTCTTCCACGAGGGAGGTATTTTACCCCCCTGCTGAATATTACAAAACAAATCCTTAAGATGCTCAACCAATTCCGCTTGTAAAGTCTTATAATATACTGCTGTCAAACCATCTGTCCCAGGAGCTTTAGATAGTTTCAATTGTTTTATTGCAAATAAAATCTCTTCAGATGTCATAGGTCGGTTCAGTCTATCGCTTTGTATGCTTGTAATTTTTGTAACTCTCATCTTCTGCAAATAATCATCAATAAAGTCCTTTTTAATGTTATCTGCTTGATACAATTTAGAATAATAATCTAAAAAAGCTTGATGTATTGAATTCTGTTGAAACACTTGTTTCCCTTTATACTCAATAGTATTTATTATGCGAGAACTTTGTTGTTTTCTCAGAGTATAAGCCAACCATCTGCCAGGCTTGTTAGCATTGCAAAAAGTGTTATGTTTAGCATATTGCAAATTAGTTGCTGTCTGATCAGCCATCAATATTTGAAATTGATCTTTCAAAAGTTTTATCGTTAACTGTAATTTCTCATCAGTCGGGTTTTTAATAAGCAATTGCTCTTTCTCCTTTATCTCTGTCTCCAATTCTACTCTTGACTTCTGTCGTATTATTCTATATTTAGAATTCATGTAAATCAATACACCCCTCATATAGGCTTTACTTGCGTCCCATACAGTCTCAATAGATGTACCCTTATTCAAATTGATATCAAAAAATTCCTTGAGATGTTTTTTAAGATGCATAATATGCTTTTCATGTCTGAATAAGTTCTCATTCATTCGCCAAGATCTTCTCTCCCTCTTGCCAAAGTCCATCTCCAGCCATACCAAGCTATGATCCATTAAAGTCCTAGGAAATATTTTTGTTCTGGCCACTTTGGACAATAAATCAGGAGTAACCAACATAAAATCAATTCTTGAAAAGGATTTGTGTCTATCAGAAAAGAAGGTAAAATCCAACTCCTTCAGATGATGAATTCTCCATACATCTTTTAATTCCAGTTCTTCCTTCAATGCAAAAAAAGTTTGTGGTAATTTATTCCCCTTCTTAGCCAACGTCTTTTTATCAAGATTTGTATCAATCACACCATTCCAATCACCCATAATAACAAAAGATTTATAATTCCACTGCAATATTTTAGTATTCAATAATTTATAAAAAATTTCCTGCTGCTGGTTCGGGGCGTAAATCCCAATAAGAAGCATCGAGACGTTCTGGACATTTATTTCAACTGCGATATATCTTCCTTCATCATCCGCTTCTATCAGTTTAGCTGGTATTCTTTTAGAGATATACAAAACTAATCCGTTCCTTTTCACAGAGTTAGAAGATATAAAATGTAAGCCAAGTTTTGAGTTTATCAATAATTTTTGATCCTGGGTTCTAATATGAGTTTCCTGCAAGCAGACAACATCATTTTTATATTGCTTCAAATAATGAAATATTTTCCTTCTTTTCTGTGGTAAATTTAAACCATTCACATTCCATGATAAAAATCTTAGTATCATTTTGGGGATAACTGAAGCCCTTTAAGGGCTCGCCTCAGATTCTGTTCAACTGCAGATATCTTCGGTCTCGCCCCTCCCACTGCTTCAGAGTATAGTTTCTTTCCATTTGCACCATTCTCCTCCTGAGGAATCCTGGACCTCTGCTGACTTTGTTTCTCTAATCTTTGCTTCTCTGCTGCCCGAGTTATTCGTTGATCTTTTGGTTCTTGCAACAACAAATCGAGGTCTGGCTCCACTTCTCTTGTAGCTCTAGACTGCTTTGATTTCCCCTCTGAAAATTCTACAAAAAGATCCTCTGAGAGACCTCCTACTGCTTCCAAGGTCTCCTCCCTTGCTGTCTCTAAAATTTCCTGTAGTTCTTTTTGCTGAATCAGTTCTTGAGTCCCCTCAACAATATTCTTCTCTTTAGAGATTTCTTCAATAGATAACAATGTAGATGAGCGTGGGGGTGTTGAGTTTTTTTTAAGAACATTGTTGAGAAAGTGTTCTGCTTTTTCCACAGAGTTAAGGCGGTATCTCACATCTTCATATCTCAATATGATACCAACCGGCGCATCCCATCTAAATGGAATCTGACGCCTTTTTAGTTCATTTGCCAGAAAACCAAAATCTTTCCGATCTCTTAACATCTTAGGTGGCAGCTCTTTATAAATCCCAATTGGATTCCCATCATGATGAACCATGGTGTGGAAAGAACTTTGCAAAATATCATTTCTCAATCTTCTATCAGTAAAGTAAATCACAACATCTCTTGGCAAATTTCTTTGTCTCGCCACACGCAAATTAACTCTGTACAGCTTGTCAACTTTTTTGTCAATCACATCTGGATCAGCTTTTAAAATCTTAGCCAATATGTCCACACAAGCTGCCCTTAGATTTCCTCTATTATCTTCCCTTAGGCCTCTCAGTCTTATGGCGAACTCCATATTCCGAAATTGTAACATTGTAATCTCGTCCTCTAGCCTTTGACTCTTAATCTCCACTTTAAAAAACTGATCATTTACTGCCTTTTTATTAGCCACCACTTCAAGATTTAAATCTTCAACTTTTTTCTCCACCGCCAGCAAAGCATCTGTTAAAGCAGTAGCCACAGTAGAAACATCCTGACTTAATTTGTCTGTTTTTTCTTCCAACTTATCCAACATTTCTTTTTGATTTTTCCCCATCATTTCATCCATTTTACTCATTTTTACATCCATTTTACTCATTTTTCCAGAAAGCTCTCCCAGGGATTTATGTATATCAGATATGAAAGTTTTCAAATCCTCCATCCCACTACCTTGTGGCTGTCTCTGAGCTGGCACTGATGGCGTAGCTGACTTTTCTTTTGTTTGGTGTGTGGGGGATTCCCCCCCCCCCGCTTTCTTTGAAGCCATGCCTGAACAAAGTTTAAATCTTTGAAAAAAAGAAAATCTTACTCCTTTTCCTGTTTTCCCCAGCTTTACAAAAAAGGAATCAAATCATCAAAACTTTCCAGTTAGAAATCTTACTAATGCAGTCAGTTAGAATTACAGGCAGGCTTTGACATATTGTTATACTTTCACTTTTCCTCACTTGTTCCGCTTTAATCAGCCGCCATTTTCAATCACTTTCACACAGAGACAGCTCAATTTCAAAGTTAAAAAAAATCCTTAGATATAGTTAAAGTTCTGAAGAAATAATCCAGATCTCACCAAATCCTTTGCTAATTAGAAGAATGTGTATTGTAGCAAGTGGAGTTGCTCTCGTCGTCTCGCTCCATTTAAAACAGAGATCCCACGCCGCTTGGAGTTCCAGCAGCCTGAATAGGGAGACCTTTCACAGAATGCTTGCCAGGGCAAAGGGGAAGCCCTGGGAGCGCTTCTGAGATCTCAACCTCACGGCTGCCTACTCTTATCTTCCCTTCCGATCGAAGGGAAGATTTACAAGCCGCCTTCAGGATGAAAAAGCGGCTCTACAGGCAGCGGGGGCGGCAGCCATAAATCTAGCTGCCGACAACGCGAGGACGCCACCGGAAACCCTCCCTGGTCGGGTTTTCATCATGGCACAGATGGTACAACTTTTTACATAGCTGTCTATGTCTTTTCTCATGTGGGGTCACCAAAATTGTCTCCGTGCTAAATGCAGAGTCTTTAGGAACCCAAAATGTCCCGCTGGTTGAACGTCGTGGCTCCTCTTGAGGACCAGGGTGCGTAGAGTCTCTGGGACGTAAAGTTTTGTCCCTTTCCAGGCTAGGTCAAGGAAAGAGATGTTTTGTCAGGAGATGTTGATTGTCTTGGAACCAAGGGTCCGCCAATGTTTCTGCCTTGAGCCTTGTCGTCAGATCACTCACTGGCGGGCCCTGCTGGTCGTGATGCTGCCGTCTGGTGGTTACCTGGCCCACTCCTTGGGCAGAGGGGATGATGGCATTCACCACCTGCTCCCATTCACTGTTTTATTGGGGCATTTGGGAGAGGGCATCGGCCAGAAAGTTTTTCCTCCCTGGGATGTGCTTCAGCTCGAAGTTGAAATGATTGAAGTATTGGGCCCACCGGACTTGCCTGGGCGATAACTTCCTTGGAATCTTGAGGACCTCCAGGTTTTTATGGTCAGTCCAAACCTCGAATGGTGTTTGGCCTCCTTCTAGCAGATGTTGCCAGGTTAACAGCGCCCACCTCACTGTGAACACTTCCTTTCCCCCTGCCGCCTGTCTCTCTGTGTTGGTGAGTTTGCGGGATGTGTAGGCACAGGGTTGTAAGTCCCCCTGGCTGTTCTTTTGGAGTAGGACTGCCCCCACAGCCCTGTTGCTGGCATTTCTTGGATGACGAAGGGTTGTTCGGGGTCAGAATGCTTTAAGACCGGTTCTTTTGCAAACATTTCTTTTTGTGTCTCGAACGTGTGTTGGCAGGCTGGATCTCACTGTAGAGGTTGCCCTGGGCAGGGTTTTGTTGCAGGACTCCCTATTTTTAGGAGGTCTGTCAGAGGTTTGGCAATTCTTGCAAAGGAGGGGATGAATTGCCTGTAGAAGTTTGCGAACCCCAGGAAGCTTTGCAGTTGTCTTCGGGTGTGAGGGGGTCGCCAGTCTAGGACTGATTGTACCTTGGCCAGGTCCATCTCTATCCCCTCATTTGACACTCGGTAACCTAAGTAGTCCAGCTGCGGCTGGTGGAACTCGCATTTTGACAGTTTGACATACAGGTTCGCTTTTAGCAGTTTTTCCAGCACTTTGCGGACTAGGGGTACGTGTTCATCTATGGTTTCCGTGTAAATGAGGATGTCATCTAGGTAGATGAGGACTCCCTTATAGAGGTGGTCATGTAGAATTTCATTTATCAATTGCACGAACACCGCTGGGATTCTCTGTAGCCCAAATGGCATCACCTTGAATTGGAAACTCCCCAGGGGGCAGTTGAATGCTGTCTTCCACTCATCTCCTTCCCTGATTCGTATCCGGTAGTAGGCTTTGCGGAGGTCTAGTTTGGTGAAAAACTTCCCCTTGGCCAGGTACGCTAGCATGTCTTTCATGAGGGGAAGGGGATATAAGATATAAACAGCATTGATCCCGCGAAAATCAACCACTAGGTGCATAGAGCCATCCTTTTTCTCTCTGAAGAGGACCGGTGCTGCGACCCGCGGTTTGGCTGGCTCAATGAAACCCCTTTGTAGGTTTTTGTCTATGTAGTTTCGCATTTCTTGCATTTCACAGGGCGTCATGGCATACAATTTAGGTTTTGGGAGTTTTGCTCCAGAGATGATTTCGATGGCGCAATCGGCTTTGCGGTAGGGTGGTAAAACATCACACTCAGCCTTGCTAAATACTTCCACCAGGTCTTGATACTCTCTTGGGATCCGTTCTGTCTCGTGGGAGCTTTTGGATGTGGCCCCTAACTGCTTTGCAATACCCTTCGGGACGGGCTCTCGTGTCACCACCATCTTCTTTTGTTCAGGCAGGGAAGGTTGGGGCTCTTGTGGGTGGTGCGCCTTTCCCTGTTGGAGCAGCAAGGGTTGGGGCCCCTTTGCTATCCTCGGTCTGCGGGTCCCCTCTTGCCACCAAATGATTGGGCCCCACTTGTCTAGCCAAGAGAGTCCCAGTATGACTGGATCGGTCATCTTGGGGGCTATTATAAACCGAATTGTCTCCCAGTGGTCCCCTAGCTCCAGCTTCACTGGTTCGGTCAGGTGTGTGGCGTAAGCCCCACCTACTAGGGTCCCATCAACTTGCTCAAATAGAATTGGGTGGTTGAGCTTCTTAGCCCGGATCCCCAATTTCAGGACTGTGGGTAGGTTAATCAGGCACCTTGTGCAGTCCAAATCTATTAGGGCTTGGAAAGTCCCTTGGGTCCCTGTTTTTGGGGCTGTTAGGCGTATGGGAAAGAGGAAAGGGTGGATGGGTCCACTCACCATTGGGTTGTCTTCACCATCGTGCTTGCTGTCATACAAGTCGGGGGTTTGATCTCCATCATAGGTAGGTAAAATGAGGACCCAGATTGTGGGGGCAATAAGCTGACTTTTTATAAAAAAAGAACACCGCTTGTGGGGGGCCCAAAAGCCCTACTAAGTAGGTATATACAAAAGTATGAAGGCTATTGCTTAATGCGTTGTAAGCCGCCCTGAGTCTCCAGAGAAGGGCGGCGTATAAATTGAACCAATAAATAAATAAATCATCTGGGACTCTTGCTTCGGTCAGGTGGGCAAAGACCTCTGTACCCAGGGGGAGTTTTCGTGGTGCATCGGTGGCGCACTTAGGGCCCCGTTCTGGTTGTGCTTTTGGCAGTGGGTTTGGCCTCGGCCCAGGGGTTCCACACACTGCTGCCAGATGTCCCGTTCCCCCACATCTGTAGCACCTTAGCGGGCTCCACGGAACAAAAGGCCTTTGGGTGGGCCGTGGTGTCGTATTTCTGTGTCTGCTACTTGGTCTCGGGTCCGATTGGTATCTCTCCTTGACATCAGGTTGCTTTAACATGTCGTTGGCGTGCAGCCCCCTCTCAATTTGCATCGCTACCCAGAACCATTTGGAGACTCAGTTCGGGATGTCCCAATAAGCGGTCACTTGGGCGATTCGCTTATCTAGGCTTGTTCTGAAGAAATACACCAGTAGTCACTCTGGTAGAGGAGGTAAGGTGCCAACAACTCTTCTGAATTCACAAATGTGCTCCTTGGTGGGTTTCCCTTTCTGCATTAGGTTTCAGAGTTCGTCTTCTACATAGGGGTCCTCCCCAGCCTCTTCAAACCTGGCGTGTAGTAGTTGCAAGAAACCATCTGCATCTTGCAGTTGGGGGGCGCAATTCTTGTTGAGGGCTGCTGACCAGCTCCTTGCTTCTCCCTCTAGCCCTTCTGAAATGACACTGACTAGGGCTCTGGGGAAAGGGTAAAGGTGTCCATATCTCTCGATGTAGATCTCAGCTGCGTCGAGGAATTGCGCTACCTGGTGTGGGTCCCCATCGAACTTCCCTCTAAATTGGGGTGGCTCTGCCCTCGGTGCCCCTCCTCCCATTGCGGGGCTCTCTGATCCTGCCTAGGGTGCCATTGGCCTTCTTCCTCATATCTCATTCGGGTCCTGCCCAGACTGGTGTGCTTGCTGGGGAGAGGGGAACCCGTGGATGCACACTGGGGCCATCTCTCCTTCTGGTGCAGGAGGGGGGAGGGCTGTGCTCCCGTCTATGGTGACTCAGTTCAGCAGGCTGGGCTGGCCTCCCCCTCTCCTTGGGCCTGCAGGATGGCCCCTCCCCCAGTCGGACAGCACGGTCAAATTCTTCCTTCAATTTCTCTATGGGATTCTCGAGTGGCAGCTTTGAAACCTTTTGCTGTCTGGCTTGTTGCCCGTCCCATGACCAATTTGCCCTCCCTAATTCACTGAGATGCCACCCCTTACCTTTCACGTCCGGAAAGGGGAACTCCGCTTCTGCAGATTTTGGCAAAGTCCACCAAGATCCATTTTTCTTTTTCTTGGCTTGGGGCGTGATTCTCTGATCTTCGTAATGCTGTGGCAGTGCTGGAGGAGGGGGGGGGCTGGTTTGCAGCTGCTTGAAGTAAGCTTTCAGTAGAGAATTGGCTTTCCGCCATGGCTTCGGAAACTTGGCGCCAATCCATTCGAACATCTGGCAGGGAGCTGGAGGGCTGGAGGTTTGCCAGTTTGGCTTGGAAAGTTGAGTGCTAACTATCTGCCAGGCTCCGTTGTTATCTCCAAACAAATGAATTTCCAAACATCTGTTCTTTGTGGAAATATTTGTCTTTATTGGGCATAACAAACTAATCCGTGACTCTGTGCAGTTAGCACTGAACTTTGGCCCCCCAAGACCTCTCTTTCCAGCCCCCAATTCTCTGCGTCTCATTGGCCATCGTCCAAGTCATTCTTCACATGCCATCTCTGTCACTTCATGGAATGTCCCCCCTCCCATCCCATCTCCGTGGAGACAGTTCTTCAGGGGAATTAAATAAGTGAAAGTTCAAGCCTCCCCTCTCCTTCCTTATGGCAGCTTGGAAGCTGACACCTGTATTGTTCCGATCACCTCATCTGACACAATCTGAACTCAACTCAGATCTGAAAGATCTGAGATGAAGATCTTTCTTCAGGAGGACACGTTCAAATGCCAGACGGCCAACTGGAGCCCCCGAGGCTCGGGATGACAAATGGCCTCCTGGCACAGGCAAATCCGATGAGGCGGTATTACCCACAGACTGTCCACCAAAAATTCCACTAGGTTGGCAAACCAAGGCCGGCATGGCCAGTTGGGTGCCACCAGCAACAGCTCGGCCCTTTCCGCTACCACCTTCCAGACCACTTGTTGGATCAGGGCGACTGGAGGAAACTGAAGTGTTTCAAAGATTCAAGGAATTTTACAAGAGAGTAGAAACACAACACAATGTCAAAATAAAACAAATTATGACTGATAGGGGGTCAGAGTTCCTATCAAGGGACTTCTCCAATTGGACAAAGAAACACGGAATACTACATTTTTCCTCTTCGCCATTCTTGCCATTCCAGAACGGAGTGTCAGAACACAGGAACGGCATATTACAAACAATGGTAAGATGCGTACTAGAAGACGCAGGACTGGGACAACATTTCTGGGCAGAAGCACTCACATATTCAAATTACACACTAAACAGGACATGGTGAAGCGTAATAAACAAAACTCCCTATGAGGTTATGTACAGTAGGAAGCCCCAGATAGCTCACCTACTGTTTGGGGTAACAGCAGATGTACATGTACCGAGGCAGCTAAGGCGTAAAGGGGACAAAGTATCAAAAAGACTGAGGTTTATGGGGTATGAGTCCAGAACAAAGGGATACAGATTTATCAATAAGGACAATAGGTTTATCGTGTCCAGATCAGCAGTGTTTCACAAGAACACAAACTGGTCAAAAATACATCTCAATGAAGTCTTATCCAGGCAGAAAGTCACAGACAATGTTAGGAACACAAGCAGACCAGACGCAACCAACACAGAGAAACACAAGAAACACAAGCCCAAACACCTAGAAGGAATCACCAAAGAATGGAAAGAGGACCATCCCGTTATCAAGATAGATGCACTCACAGAAAAAGAAGCCAAACACATGCATGACACAGAGACACTACCCAATAGGCCCACCAGACACAACAGAAACAAAATGCCAAAAAAATTCGATGACTACGTACTTTCAATACACACGAACTCCACAACACCCAACTAAGACATTCTCAGGTTGCCACAAGAAGAAAGGGCCAGGTGGGAGGAGGCCATAGATAAAGAGATGAACAGCCTGAGGGAGTTAAATGTGTATACCCCATCCAAGGTGCCAGACAACAAGATACCCATTGGGACAAAGTGGGTTTTCAAAATCAAAGAACTCGAGGACAATAAAACACTGTAAAAGCCAGGCTAGTAGCGTAGGGCTTTGCACAAAAGTACCCAGAAGATTACACAGATACATATTCACCCACGGTCAGGGCCGAGAGTATAAAGAGCACCCCAGTGGTAGCAACAATCCTAGGATTGGAGATTTACCAATTTGATGTGCAAACTGCCTACCTCCACGCAAAGCTAGACAAAGAGATTTTTGTCAGGTCACCCCAAGGAAGAAACAACCAGAAGGGAGATACCTGGCTGTTAAACAAGAGTTTATATGGGCTAAAGCAATCCGGTAAGAGGTGGTATGAGTGTCTGGGGTTTACAGCCACCTCCGCTGACCTATGCTTCTTCACCAAAAGGGAGGGCACATCCATTGAATACATGCTTGTGTATGTGGATGATATCTTATACTGTGGCCAACATAAGCAAAGTTGTGATGTCTTCGCAGATAAATTGGGGAAGCATTTCGCACTGAAAACTCTGGGGAAGGTAAATAAGTACTTGGGTGTACAGATCGATAGGACACAGAAAGGTTTTAGGATCTCCAAAAAGGAGAAGATATTGGACCTATTAAACAAATGCAACATGGAGGAGGCCAAACCCTGTGACACACCCATACAAATTGACTTTTTGAAACACATGAACGATGAAGGTGAGGCTTTCAAGGACAACACCCTATATAGATCTATTGTTGTGTCACTTCTATATATAGCAAACTGGACTAGGCCAGACATCCTCCTAGCAGTCAACCAGGCACGTCAGTGACCCAAAGGTGTACCACTGGGAAGGTGTAAAATGAGTGCTCAGATACCTAAAGTATAGCATGAATGCCTACCTAAACCTAGAGCCAGAGATATCCAAGGAACCAATCTTAACCTGCTACGCCGACGCTGACTGGGCAGGCGATACCAAGAGCTGGAAAAGCATGTCCGGCTATGTATTCCTCATCAACAGCTGTCCAGTACATTGGTACACCAGGAAACAAAACCTGGTGGCCACATCCACAGCAGAGGCAGAATACATCTGTCTTTCCAAGGCAGCCAACAACCTAACCTGGTTCAACGACCTGCTCAACATCTGGACCGAACCAGCCTACCCGATAATAATACACGAGGACAACAAGGCGGCCATAGACATATCTATGGCAGACACAGTGGGTCAGAGGTCCAGACCTATAGATATTAAGCATAAGCATGTCAGGCAGTTAACGAACATTGGGTTCATCAAGACAATACACTGCGGTACACTGCGAAACCGCTGAACAAATCGCTGATATTCTGACCAAACCTCTACAAAACAAACAGCATGCCTACCTGACTTCAAGACTATGTATACACATGTTGGTCCAAGCACTAGGCATTTAGAGGGGGATTTGTTGCATATAAATGCCTAGCATTGTTCCCCTGGCATAGCAAGGGTTACTCCCACCAACCCAGCCAGACCCTCCCCTGGTCCCTCCTTACCTTGACTCCGCCTCCCAGGTATAAAATGTGTGACCCAGGGATCCAGATGCACTTCCAGATGAGTACCTGTAATAGAAACACTTGATGAATAAAGCAATCTGATTCAACTGCATTTTGTACTTGAGTTATTGGGTAAGATCCTAGAAAATAAGCAACACAGTCTGTATTCTGTTCCACCTCTGCTATTCCGGAAGTGGGGAGGTAGCCTTATTCCACTCCCTCCCTCTCCTCTTTGCCAATTCTGTCAAGTAAAATAGTTTTAAAAGTTCAGGAGTTGAGTATATAAAGGAATCTTGTTTCCAAGACAACAATTTCTCACCCAGATGATCATCTCGTTCTTTTTTCTTTCTCTTCTTGCATGTGGCCGCCCGGCTTTTGACAGCTCCTAATGGCTGTCTTCCCTTGCCACTGGGTCAGAGGCTAATGCCGGCACTTCAGGGAACTTGTGACTTCTCTGTTTGTACCAGCATGTGCCTCCGTTCTTCACTGTCCCTTCAGGACAGCTGTGATCCCTGGGGATCCCCTGAAGCAGCTGAGATATCAGCTTTTTCCAGGAGCTCTGGAATTTGCCATACCAGCTGTTATGTATATAGTTTTGGTGGGAGATTTAATTTAATTTATCGCATTTCTATGCCGCCCAACTTCCAAGGAACTCTGGGCGGCTTACAGCAAAAGTAATGCGAACAATGAACATAGAAAAATTATTTAAAACATTATAAAAATATTTAAAAACATTTAAAGCCCATGCACACCATTCATGGCTGGAACTCGCAAGATTGCAACAGCGAGATCAACAGCCCCAGGCCTGCCGGAAAAGCCAGATCTTCACCGCTTTCCAGAAGGCCAATAGGGTGGGGGTAGTCTGGATCTCAGGAAGTAACTGGTTCCAGGAGCTGGGGCAGCAACAGAGAAGGCCCTCTCCTGCAGGTCCACCAGCTGGCATTGTTTAGCTGACGGGACCCAGAGGAGACCAACTCTGGGATCTTACCGGTTGCTGGGAGCTATGCAGTAGAAGGCAGTCTCGAAGATAGCCTGGCCCTGAGCCATGAAGGGCTTTAAAGGTAATAACCAACACCTTGAATTGTGCCCGGAGACCAATAGGGAGCCAGTGCAGCTCGCGGAGAATTGGTGTAATGTGGGTGTACCTAGGTGCACCCACAACAGCTCGCACAGCTGCATTATGGACCAACTGTAGTCTCCAAACACTCTTCAAGGGTAGCCCCATGTAGAGCGCATTGCAATAATCTAACCATGAGGTGACAAGGGCATGACCCTCCTGATCCAAGTAGGGTCACAATTGGTGCACCAGGCAAACCTGTGCAAAGGTCCCCCTAGCTACAGCTGCCAAATGTTGCTCTAATCTTATCTGTGAGTCTAGGAGGACACTCAAATTGCAAGTCCATCCAGAACCAAGGATGGACAGTTGACATAGTCTTTAGGAGGCAATACCCACAGCCACTTGGTCTTGTTTGGGTTAAGTCTGAGCCTGTTGACTCCCATCCAGATCCTCACAGCCTCCAGGCACTGGCATATCATATCCACCGCTTCACTGAACTGACACAGGGTGGAGATATACAGCTGGGTATCACCAGCATATTGCTGATACCCCACCCTGTATCATCAGATGATCTCACCCAGCGGTTTCATGTAGATGTTAAATAGGAGGGGAGAGAGGACCGAGCACTGAGGCACCCCACAAATGAGGGGTCTAGGAGTCAATCTCTGTCCTCCTGCAAACACCGACTGTGATTGACCAGAGAGATAGGAGGAGAACCACCGTAACACAGTGCCTCCCACTCCCAACTCCCTTAGTCGTCCTAGAAGGATAGCATGGTCAATGGTATCGAAAGCTGCTGAGAGGTCAAGTAGCACCAAGATAGAGGAATGACCCCCATCTCGGGCTCGCTAGAGATCATCCATCAGCGTGACCAAAGCAGTTTCTGTGCTATAGCCAGGCCTGAAGCCAGACTGAAAAGGGTCTAGATAATCCATTTCATCCAATGACCATAGGAGCTGAAGTGCTACCACTTTCTCTACAACCTTTCCCACAAAAGGTGGGTTGGAGATTGGACAAAAGTTCTTTAATTCTGCTGGATCCAGGGAAGGCTTCTTGAGGAGTGGCCTTACAACTGCTTCCTTTAATGGTTGCAGGAAGGACCCCTCCCTCAAGGATGCATTAACTAAAGCCTGGAGCCAGCCTCGTGTCACCTCCCTGCTGGCCGAAACCAGCCAGCAGTGGGTCCAGCAAACAAGTGGAGGAACTCCTACACCCTTGTCCACTTCCTCAGGAGTCACAGGCTCAAACTCATCCCACACAATAGGACTAAGACCTGTCCCCATCATCTCGGTCAGAATTGCCCAGAATCCAGGTCCATCCAAATCTGAGTGGCTTTATCCGACAGAAACTGCACAAACTCCTCAGCTCAACCCTGCAAGGGCTCCTCCACTCCCCCTACATTAAGGAGGGAATGAGTCACCCTAAATAGGGCAGCTGGGCACGAAACAGCAGATGCAATAAATGTGGAAAACTGTGAACATTTTGCCGCCCGTATCACCACTAAATAAGTCCTAATAAAGGCTCTTAAGAGTGTTCGGTCAGATTCGGAGTTACTGGTCCTCCAGCGTCACTCTTGACATCTCTTCTGGCACTTCATCTCCTGGAGGTCCTCGGTATACCAGGGAGCTTTCCTGGATCCACCACCATGGAGAGGTTGCAAAGGCGCAATCTGGTCCAGTGCCCCAGATGCCGCCCTATTCCAGGCAGCCACCAGGGACTCAGCCGGATTGTGGACAAGGGAGTCAGGTATCTCTCCAAGCTCCTTCTGGAACCCTTCAGGGCCCATTAGGCATCTGGGGCGAAACCATTTAATCAGCTCCACCTCCCTACGATGGAGGAGTAGCACCCAGAAGTCTAACCTCAGCAGGAAATGATCTGACCATGACAAGGAAGAAGCATCTATACCCCTTAATTCCAGATTTAAACAACAATAGGTCACTTGTGATTGGTCAACTCCCTGGCCAACAAGGTATATAAAGGGAGGTGTTTGCCTATAACCTTTACTGAAATCTCACTATACATTAAAGAGCTGTTGTCACTACCTTGCTTCTGCCTCCTTAATCACCCAACTTAACATTGGTGACAAAGGTGGGATAGAGGCACTGAGAAGCAAGCCAAAAAAAGAGCTACCAACAGCAGATTCAGCCAGGTTGACAAGCCTGTACATAGCAGGACTACCACAATGTCTGCGTATGTACCGCCAAAGCCTTTCGACCCAGCCAGAGAGAAGTGGGGGTCATACATGATCCAGTTCGAGTGCTCCCTGGAAGCCAACGATATGCAGGGCTTC
Source organism: Masticophis lateralis (assembly GCA_030761175.1). Lineage (NCBI taxonomy): Eukaryota > Metazoa > Chordata > Lepidosauria > Squamata > Colubridae > Masticophis > Masticophis lateralis. The sequence continues at coordinate 353,112 of JAUDYJ010000014.1, forward strand.
CCTGGCAACCAAAAAAAAAGCCCTCTTCCTCAGCCACTGTGGACTGGAGGTCTTCAACATGGCTGAGTCACTTTCAGAACCGACTCTGGTCCAGACCATATCATGGGAAGTGCTACAAGCCACGCTTAAAGCACATTACACCCTGGTACCATCAAAGTTCATGCAGCGCTACAAGTTCTGGCAACGAGTACAGCAAGAAGAGCTGATCAGCACGTACATGGCTGCCCTGCGTAAGGCTGCAATGCACTGTGAGTACAGAGATCTCAATGATGCGCTCCTAGAGCAACTAATCTGTGGCGTTAGAGAAATACGCCGTCAGAGAAGATTGCTCACAAGGCCTAACCTGACTTTACCCAGCGCCCTCGACGAAGCGAGGGCACACAAGTCATCCACCAAGGCGGCGGGGACCCTGCAACGACCAGCCACCTCACAAGGAACCCCGAGATTGACACTGGTAACCGAGAGACCACCCAGAACAACAGCGAGGAAGAGTTGGACAAGGATGTTTCCAAACCGGACTTCCGGTGGCGCCTTCCTCGTCGGCGGCGGGCTCCTCCATGCCCGCCGGCATCCCGCCGCGTTAGAGCCGCCTCACAGCTGGCAGGCGGCTCGAACAACCTGCTCCTCAGCGGGAGGAGCAGGCAGAGCTCCTGGGGGTGAGGCAGGGCCCCCTGAGTCGCCCCAGGATCGTTTCGTTTGTCCTGGGGAGGGCTCAGAAGGATGGCCCCCTCCATACCTCCAGAGAAGCTCCGCGACGGGACTGTCCTCCGCTAAGCAATTAGCGGAGCCAGACGCTGGAAGCAACACCACAGCGTCTATGGAGTAAGCTGAATAAGAAAGAAGCAAAAGAAAAGAAAAGAAAGAAGCAAAGATGAAGCAAGTATGGATTTTTTAAACTGATTTTTTTACTGATTTTTTGGAAGAGTAACGAGAGGAGGGGGGAAGGAGAGGAAGAGAAGTGAAAGTTCCTAAGAAAGTTTTTTTTTAAAATGGCGATTGGTCTTAATTGAAAGAATGCCAGAGCGATTGAAAACGGAAGCTTTGAAATGAATGCCTTGCTATGGGAGAGTCACTTAAAGTAAACAGAATTTTTTTTTTCTCTCTTCCCTTTTTTCTTGGATATCTTTTTTAAAGTAAAGTATGGCAAAGTGAAGTAGTATACTAAAGCCATTTAAAGTAAAATAAAGATGACTAAAGGAAGGGGGGGCTCCCCCTTGAGCCAGTTAAAGAATAAAGCTGAGATGATGCAATTGTCTGGATTGGCAGAAGGGGACTTAAAAGAACTTATAACAACTCCTTTATTGAGTGTAGTTGACAAAATCAAAAACTCACAGAAGAATCTTGTGGACTTGATTGCTGGAAAGCATGACCAATTAAGTCAAACGATTGTTAAAGTAATTTCAGACCTTTCAAATGTGGTGATGGAAATGGAGGAGAAAGTAACTGAAATTAGCAGTGAAATTGGCTCCCAGATTCAAGAAATACAAGAAAGGTTTGTGAAAGCTGAGATTAGTAATCAGACTATACAGAATGATATTATCATGCTTCAAATTAAAACTATGGCCTCTGCTATCAGAGTAAGAGGTATTAAAGAAAACCAGAGAGATTTAAAAGCAACTATTGCAAAGGTTCTTGCTGAACTACTAGAGCTTGAGGATGAGATAATTCTTGGTTGTATAGAGAAAGCTTACAGAGTCAACTCACGAGTAGCCAAACAAAGGAACTTATCCAGAGATGTTGTTGTCTACTTTACTGATAAAAGGTTGAGAGATGACATCTTACAAAGGTCCTACTCTGCCAGAGTGCAAGTAGAAGGTGAACAAATTAATATTTTTAAAGAATTACCATCGAAGATTTTAAAGAAAAGGAAAGAATTTGCTTTCTTAACTAAAGAATTGAAGAAAAGTAATATCCCATTTAGATGGGACTTACCAGCCGGTATAATTTTTAGATATCACGGAGTGAGATATTGTTTGAATACTATTGAAAAAGCGGAACATTTTTATAAAAATATTTTTAAGGGAGCTTCGAAAGACTTTAAGAATAAGAAACAAGAAAGAGAGCTTGTAAAAGGTAAACAGAAGGATGAGACTCAAAGAATGAATCAAAGAATGTCAAAAGAACAAGGAGCGCAATCTGGTTTCTTGGAGGATCTTACTATGGACTTCTCAGATGGGAAAATAAAATACATCAGTGAACCTAATCTAGGAGCACCGGACCTTGAACTGCTGGAGCAAGTTTCAAGAAATACTATTATTCAAGATGATCAGCAGCAGAGGTCCAATGCTCCGCAAGAAAAGGATGGTGATATCGAACAGCAGGAACCAGATTCTAACGAGGAAATTCGAGAGTTAACTAATGAGTGTCTTAAAGTCCTTCATCAGATGCAGTTGTTATCAGAAAGCTTGGACAATCTTGGATACCGGTTATAAAATTCCTAAAGTTTATATGGATTTGGATTTATGGATTATAAAGTCTTCATCCTGACTTGGAGTTTCTTTTTTTATTTTGAATTGGATTTAATATCTTGAGCAAGTTTAACAGAGGGCTGCAATGGTAGCAGTGTTCTGTGATTATCCGATTATAGTTTTTTTTTGGAACTAGCAGCGTTCTGTGATTATCCTATCATAGTTTTTTTTGGAACTTATAATCTAAGAGGAAGGAATGGAAATGAAAATATCTCACAACCAGAAGGAGTGAATAATAACGGGTGGCAGGATTTGAAATAGTTGTTATAAGAACATCTGGGAATGCAGCTGCTAGGACTTTTTTTTCTCTTTTTGATTTTTTTTGTCATTAAGGTTTGGTGGAGCTGCATTGGGGGTGTTTTTTTTATGTTGTAATAGAATACGTTAGTTTGAATGTTTCTACCTGGAGGAGTGAATATCTTCGTGGTTGGACGTTATTTATATAGTAGCAGTGTCTTGTGATTACCCTATCATGGTTTTTTTTTGGAAATTATTATCTAAGAGGAAAGAATGGAAATGAAAACGTCTTACAACCAAGAGTGGACAACAAAGGGTGGCAGGATTTGAAACAGTTTTTACAAGAACATTTGGATGCAGTCTCAAGGATTTCTATTTCCCTTTTTTCTTATTCTTTTGTTAAGGCTTGGTGGAGCTGCATTGGGGTTTGTTTTTTTTTTGCTGAAATAGAACACGTTAGCTTGAATGATTCTACCTACAGGAGTGAACATCTTCTTGGTTGGATGTTATTCATATAAAGTCTCACGGGGGGTTTATATGGAATGTTTTGTTTTACTGATGGGGGCAGACAGAAGATGAAGAGTATCGCAATTGGATATAGGTGAAGAAAGAAGAATTAACTTCAATCAGGAAGAAGAGAAGACTGTAATTCGAGTTATGGAAAATTATAATAATATATGTATGATTATATTATATTGCATGTTTTTTCCCTGAAGGGGGGATTTTTGTGTTTTTGAATTAGGGGGAGTAGTTCGGATTAAACTAGATGGCATTATCTAATATGAATAAGTAAGGTATAGAACTTTGGAGTGATCGAGTATGGTATAGGATTAGTAATGCTAGTAATGTTTTTTTTTATTTTATTTTTTTCTTCTTTTTGTTTCTAAATTGGCTTAAACATTATAATGGCTATTTTTTTTTTTTGGTGCCTTCTTTTATTATAATATTGTTAATTTTAGACAGATATTCATGTTTATGGGTTTCTCTTTGCATTATTTCATTTTATTTTTTATTTTTTTTTATTTTTTTTATTTTTTTCATCTTTTTTTTTTTTTAATTCTTTTCTTTCTCTCTTTTCTCTTCCTCTCAACTTAGATCAGAATAGAATTGAGTATATAATAGTATTTGTTTTTCTGGCTGTTAAAAATTTTCGTTGTTGTTTTTCTTTTTAAGAAATATGCAGCGGAAGTCAGGGGTGGGATGGGGAGGGAGGGGTCGGGGTTGGGGGGAGGTTGGAGGGGATGGGAGGGGGGGTGGGGGCAGGGGTGAAAAAAGGGGGAAAAATTTTTTATTGTAAAACTTTTTCAATTAAAAAAAAAAAAAAAAAAAAAAGGATGTTTCCAAACCGAAAGACAGACACGCGAGTAGAGAGAGCATCACGAGAGCTGCTCAAGCTGCGGAGGGTCACACCAGAGACAGACCTGTAAGTTCAGGGATGCCATCTGCAGACGCTGCAAAAAGAAGGGGCATTTGGCAAGAGTCTGCTGGGCAAGCCTACCGGTCAACCACAAGCCCCAGGACAGCTACAGCCAATCAGAGCCAGTGCGACACAAGCGAACCAGTAAAGACGGCGACCAAAGGAAAAGGCACGAATATCAAAACCACGAGACCTGCAGCACCAGTATTGGCCAGGCCAGCGTGACCATCGAAAAGAAGGTCCACACCACGATCGAGATCAAAGGAAAACCCTGCAAGATGGAGATCAACACCAGGTCATCCCTGTCCATCATGTCCTGGGCCACCCTGAAAACCATCCTCTCCAGCGTTAGAAAGAGTCAGCTGAAGTCCCAGCAGATTCGGCTTCGAGACTACCAGGGGAACTGCATCCCTGTGGAAGGAGTGAGCACGTTCCAGGTCACGTATGGCGAGTATCAGAAGGAGTTACCCCTTACCGTGGTCAGTGAAACCCTACCAAGCCTCCTGGGCCTGGACTGGTTCAAGGCCCTAGGAATGGGATTCACTGGCGTCCACAGCACCAGCAGCAGCACCCTGAAGGACGACCTCATGCAGAAGTTCCAGAACGTGTTCAATGACTGGCTGGGCAAGTACGTGGGGTTTGAGGTTTGAGGTTTATTGGATTTATATACCGCTCTTCTCCCAAAGGACTCAGGGCGGTACACAGCCATAATAAAACAGAAGTCATACAAAAATTAAAACCAATTAAAAGAATTAAACAAATTGGCATCCATTTTTTAAAAAACCCAATTTAAAACCCATCCAAGTTCTTATTCAGCCAGGCCAGCCTGTTTGAATAGCAGGGTTTTTAGGGCCCTGCGGAAGGTACGGAGGTCGGGAATCGTACGTATCCCAGGGGGTAGTTTGTTCCAGAGGGTGGGTGCCCCCACAGAAAAGGCTCTTCCCCTGGGGGTCACCAGCCTACCTTGTTTTGCTAATGGCACCCTGAGGAGCCCCTCTCTGCGGAAGCGTATTGGTCGGTGGGAAGCTATTGGTGGCAGGAGGCTGTCCCATAGATATCCGGGTCCTAAGCCATGGAGCACTTTAACGTTCAAGGTGCGGTTCAAGGTGTGGTAACCAACACCTTGAACCACACCCGGAAGACCACAGGGAGCCAGTGCAGCTCACGCAGGAGAGGTGTCACATGGGTGTGCCTAGTCGCACCCATAATCACCCCCGCTGCTGCATTCTGGACCATTCTGAGCCTCCGAGTGCTCTTCAAGGGGAGCCCTATGTAGAGAGCGTTACAGTAGTCCAGATGGGATGGGATGAGGGCATGAGTGACCATGCGTAGGGCGTCCCGATCCAGAAAGGGACACAACTGGTGCATCAGGTGAACCGATAAAAGGCCCCTCTGGCCACAGCTGTCATGTTCTTCTAAGGACAGCCATGCATCCAGGAGGATACCCAGATTGCAAGCCCTCTCCAAGGGGGGCAAAGTTTCACCCCCAATAGCCAGTGATGGAACCAGCTGGCTATATCAGAACGCCGGAAGCCATAGCCACTCAGTCTTGGAGGAGTTGAGTCTGAGCCTGTTTCTCCCCATCCAGATCCGCACGGCCTCCAGGCAGCAAGACATCCCAGTAAGGGCATCATTGGAGTGGTCTGGGGTGGAAATGTACAGCTGAGTGTCATCAGCATACAGGTGACATTCCACCCCAAAACCACGGATGATCTCACCCAGAGGCTTCACATAAATGTTGAACAGAAGGGGCAAGAGGACCAACCCTTGCAGCACTTACCGCCTTGCGGTAAGGCGCCTCGAGATCAACCTCTGCCCCCCTGCCAACACAGACTGCGTCCGACTGGACAGGAAGGAGGAGAACCACCATAACACGGTGCCCCCCCATTCCTAACCCCTCCAGCCGTTGCAGCATGATACCATGGTTGATGGTATCAAAAGCCGCTGAGAGGTCTAATAGGAGTAGGACCGAGGAACATCCCCTGTCCCGAGCCCTCCAGAGATCATCTACCAATGTGACCAATGCCGTTTCCATGCTGTATCCCGGCCTGAAGCCCGACTGGAATGGATCCAGATAGACAGCTTCATCCAGGTACCGGGGAAGTTGCTGCGCCACCACACTATCAACAACCTTCACCATGAAGCGGAGGTTGGAGACTGGACAATAGTTAGTTAATATCGCCAGGTCCAGAGAAGGCTTCTTGAGGAGGGGCCTCACCACTGCCTCTTTAAAGGTGGCGGGGAGGAAACCCTCACTCAGAGAAGCATTGATAATCCCCTGGAGCCAGCCTCGTGTAACCTCCCGGGAGGCCAGCACCAACCAGGAGGGACACGGGTCCAATAAACATGTGGCAGAGCTCAACCTATCCAAAATCCTGTCCATGTCCTTGGGAGCTACAGGGTCAAACTCCTCCCAAATAACACTCTCGAGACTCACCATCGTCCCTCCCCTCTGTATCTACCCAATTGAAGTCCAAGCTTTCCCGAATCTGAGCGATTTTGTCATGCAGGAATTGCACAAATTCCTCAGCCATCTCCTGTAAGGGGTCTTCCCGCACTCCCACCTGGAGGAAGGAGCGGGTCACCTTAAACAGGGTGGCTAGACAGTTCTCTGCAGATGCAATAAGAGCAGAAAAATAACTAGATTTTGCACCTTTTATCGCCACTAATAATATGAGCTCTTACCAGTGTTTGATCGGATTCAGAATGGCTGACCCTCCAATCACTCTCTAGGCATCTTTTCTGGTGCTTCATCTCCCTCAGCTTCTCTGAGAACCAGGGGGCTAGATGGGATCGGCTTAAGGTCAAAGGCTGCAAAGGCACGACTCGGTCCAAAGCTTCAACAGCCGCCTTTTCCCAGGCGGCCCCCAGCTCTTCAGTCAAGCCGTGAGCCAGAGCTTCAGGGAATGGCCCAAGCTCCATCAGGAACCTATCAGGATCCATCAGGCGCCTGGGACAGAACTACCTAGGCGGTTCCATCTCCCTGCGGCGGGGGGGAGGCGGCTCAAAAGTCTAGTTGAAGAAGTGAATGATCTGACCATGACAGGGGTTTGATGACTAGATCCCCTAATTCCAGTCATTCAACCACTGACCAGAGACAAAAATCAGGTCAGTGATTTTGTCCCCCCATGTGAGTAGGGCCTTGAACTAACTGGGTCAGGTCCATGGGTCAGGTCCATAAACTCCCAAGCTATCCGTCAGGTCAGGTCCATGGGTCAGGTCCATAAACTCCCAAGCTATCCCCGATGTTTCAACAACGGATGGCAGGTTGAAATCCCCCATGACCATAAGTCTGGGGTTATCTACTGCAACCCCGGCTATTACATCAAGCAGCTCAGGCAGGGTTGTTGCCCCGCGGCAGAGAGCCAGGTACGTAGTCAACAAACCCATCTGCACCCCATGACCCCACTTCACAAGGAGGGACTCACATCTGGCTATCTGTGGAACAGTGGTCTCCCTCAGACAAAGACTTTCCTTAAAAATAGCCGCCACCCCCCCGCCCCTCCCTTGAGCCCTCGGCCGATAGAATACACGGAAACCTGGAGTGCAAAATTCCACAAGGAGTCCCCCCTCCTGGCCCACCCAGGTCTCCATGATCCCTGCCAGGTCTGCACCACCCTCCTGAACCAAATCATGTATGAGGGGGGCTTTATTAACCACAGACCTGGCATTACAAAGCATCAGTTGGAGGCCTGGGCCCTGTCCAACCCGAAGCACAGGAGTTGCATTGGGGTCCGGAGTGCACAATCGCTCTTAAGCAGTTAATACGCACTTCTGTAACCTGATTCGGCCCCCTGCTACCACCATATCTGCCCCTCCCACTTACCGTGCTAATTGTACTTCCCACACCCTCAACCCTTGGGATCCCAACCAGACCCCCATCCCCGCCCTCTCCGCCTTGGCCACCTGGGGTGTTAGTTCCAGTGGACCACGTCAAGTGGGAGACCCCAATAGTGACCCCGGTTAAGCCAGATGGATCTGTGTGCATCTGCGCCGACTACAAATGCACGTTTAATAAGACTCTTCAACAGAGCGCTTACCCTGTCCCAATCATGCATCATTTACTCCATTCGCTGGGCCCTGGCAAGATCTTCACAAAACTCTTGCGCAGGCATACCAGCAACTATCAGTAGATGGCGCTACCGCGGAGGCACAGACTATAATAACGCACAGGGGTGCCTTCAAATGTACCAGGCTGCAATGTTGCATGAAGGGCACCTGGGATTGTAAGGATGAAGGGGCTGGCCAGAAGCTATGTCTGGTGGCCCCAAATGGATAACGACATTGCCGAGTGAGTAGGGAAGTGTAACCCTGTCAGGAATCCAGACTAGATCCCCCAACAGCACCAGTCAGAGAATGGGAGAGACCCCAAGGGCCATGGGCTAGAATCCACATAGACTTTGCAGGCCCCTTTCATGGCCAAACATTCCTGTAATCGTTGAGGTCTACTCCAAATGGCTCGAGATTGCCCTGATGCAATCTATGATCTCCAAAGCAGTAATCAGAGTACTTCGGAAACTATTTGCCACCTATGGACTACCAGACACCCTTGTTTCAGACAGTGGGCCCCAAAAAAGAGCCTTGGTGGCGCAGCAGACTAAAGTGCTGTTAAGTAGCACCAGCTGCCTGCAACTACTGCAAGTTCAAATCTCACCAGGCTCAAAGTTGACTCAGCCTTCCATCCTTTCGAGGTAGGTAAAATGAGGACCTGGTTTGTGGGGGCAATTGTTGTTGTTATTGTTATTGTTATTTCTATACCGCCCTTCTCCCGAAGGACTCAGGGCAGTGTACAGCCTATTAAAAGCACAAAAACAGACATCAATTAAAAATAATTAAAATTAATAAATAATTTCAGCTCATATTAAAACCCAACATTTAAAACACCCAATTTAAAATCATTACATTGATAGCCTAGCCTGGCGAAACAGTAAGGTCTTGAAGGCATAGCGAAATACATGGAGATCTGATATCTTATGGATTTCCGGGGGCAGTTCATTCCAAAGGGCAGGGGGTCCCACAGAGAGGGCCCTCCCCCTGAGTGTCATCAGCCAACATAACTTGGCTCCCTCTCTGTGGGAGCGAACTGGCCGGTGGGAGGCTACTGGTGGCAGAAGATGGTCTCGAAGGTACCCAGGTCCATAACCTGAGTAAAATGAGTTGTGCCCATAACCATCTATGCTGCCGCATTCTGGACTAGCTGGAGCCTCCGAGTGTTCTTCAAGGGAAGCCCCATGTAGAGAGCATTACAGCAGTCCAGCTGGGAGGTGACAAGGGCGTGAGTGACCGTGCGCAAGACGTCTTGGTCCAGAAAGGGCTGCAACTGGCGAATCAGGCGAACCTGATAAAAATCCCCCCCTGGCCACGGCCATCATATGCTCTTCTAAAGACAGCCGTGCGTCCAGGAGCACGCCCAGATTGCGAGCCCTCTCTGTGGGGGGCAGAGATTCACCCCCAATAGTCAGTGATGGTTAGATTTTGGTTAGAATAGTTAGATTTTGCCACTTTTATCACCACTAGGTAGGCCTTAATATAAGACCTTCCCAGTGTTTGGTCAGATTCGGATTGACTAGTCCTCCAAATGCTCTCTAGGCATCTTTTCCGACACTTCATCTCTCTCAGCTCCTGCAGAACCAAGGAGCCAATTGAGATCAGCATCAGGTCAGAGGCCGCAAAGGCACGATGCGGTCCAAAGCCCCGGTGGCCACACTCTCCCAGGCGGCCACCAGGTCTTCAGTCGAGTCATGTGCCAGGGTCTCAGGAAATGGCTCAAGCTCTATCAGGAACCTTTTGGGATCCATCAGGCGCCTGGGACGGAACCATCTGGTCGGTTCCATCTCCCTGCGGCAGAGGGAAGTGGCTGGAAAGTCCAAGTGAAGGAGCAAATGATCTGTCCATGACAAGGGTTTAATGTCTAGGTCCCCTCTACCAAGATAATTCAACCTCTGACAAGAGATGAAAATCAAGTCCAGAGTGTGTCCCCTTATGTGGGTGGGGACCTGAACTAACTGGGTCAGGTCCATGGCCACCATGGAAGCCATGAACTCCCGAGGCACCTCGGACACCTCACCTGCAGATGGCAGGTTGAAATCCCCCATGACAATAAGTCTGGGGGTATCAACCGCCACCCTGGCAATAACATCGAGCAGCTTGGGCAGGGTCGCAGCCATGTGGCAGGGAGCCAGGTACATAGTCAGCAAATCCATCTGCACCTCACAGCCCCACTGCACAAAGAGAGACTCACATCTGGCTATCTGAGGAACAGTGGTCTCCCTCGGACAAAGGCTTTCCCTAATAATAGCTGCCCCTCCCATTCCCCTCCCGAGCCCTTGGCTGATGGAATGCACAGAAACCGGGTGGGCACATTTCAATGAGGGGGACCCCTCCCACTTCCTGGCCCAATCAGGTTTCTGTAATACCTGCCAGGCCTGCACCCCCCTCCAAAATAAGATCACAAATGAGGGGGGCTTTGTTAACAACCGACGTGGCATTACACAACATCAGCCACGGACCCAAGGCCTGAGGCTCTGTACAACTCAGGACACAAGTCACACATTGGGGGCCGGGGAGTGCAATCGCTCTAACACAGCATGTGTGCACTCCCAGAACATGATGTGGCCCCATGCGCTCATCATATCTGCCCCTCCCACTCATTATTTCAATTTTCCTGCCCTGCTTCCCAGTCAAAATACCATCCGGATTTCACCTTTTCTTTTGTTTAATATTTGTAGATTGTATAAGAATAATATTTTTTGCAAGGGAAGCCAAGGGTGGGATGGGAGGGGAGGGGGGATAGAGGGGTAGGGGGGGAATTGGGGGTGGGGGAAATGGAAAATTTGTATGTGTAAAACTTTTTCAATAAAAAAAAATACCATCCAGGCCCCCTCCACTGGCTCAACCGGTCCATCATCCCGCCCAGGTCCATCTCTACAACCCCCTCCCCCCCTCCCGTGTCCCCTTAAAATTTTCATGAAAAATTTAGCTTAAAAACCCTTCAAACTCCTCTTCACTGCATGCCATCTCTCGGGGTTCCAAAACCCATCATTAAGATAGGCCCTCGATAACGTGGAGGGCCAGGCCTGCGAGAGGGGGGAGTCTCGCAGTGCAAGAAGGTCAGCTTTTGAGAGCATCAGCCGAACCAAGGACAGGAGGGAAGGCCAATCTGGGATTCCACCATAGTCCAAGGGGGATAACCGAGCCTAAAAGATCACAAAATGTCCATTGTTGTTGTAGAGCTGGACTCCATTGTCCTCTCACGACAGAGAGAAGGTCCAAATTTATTTCCTCTCTAACGGAGGGCCATGTCCGAACCATCCTCTCACGATGGCTGGTCCCATTACAGATGGTTGTCGGGAATGATGTTATATCTTCTCTGTTGGAGTATAGGAAGTCCCTCAGCTCCCCACAATGGTGCTCGGTCTCTCCCACCGGCTAAAAGTGTAACTTGGAACATAGAAAGAGGTCCAAAAATGTAGCAACGTAGCAGTTTGTAAGCCCCTCCCCCAAGGGGAGGGGGAGGGGGAGGCAGAGAGAGGGGGGGAACAATCTCCACAGAGGAGGGTATCATCTCCTCCTCTGCCGATTTGTAATCTCAGGACTCCTCACCTCATCTTCTTCCTTCACTCTCAGCAAACGTCCACCATTGCGGTATCCTGCGATAGACACCATCAACGGCACCAGTTTCACCCCCCACCCCCCCGCACCCCGACAATCCCAGCCATCCCAGCACTCCAGGACATCTACGTCTGTGGGTCCGCGGGGGGGGACCGACCCCAACACCGCCAGTTAGCCTCCATCGCCATCACCGCTTTGGCTCCGTTACTTCGAGTGATGGGGAGGGAGGAGGGGGGGAACATCGCCCCTCGGCTGCTCGAATTACCACTGGGGCACCATCCCCTTCCAAGCCCCCTCGTCTCTGGTGTAATAAAGACCGCAGCCAGGAAGTTGAGTCAGGCCCCCACCACCATCACCGCTGCCGCTGCTACCACCGTCACCACTCCACCATTATCTTTGCGGTGTTCCGCGGTGTCCCGTGGTGTTCTGCAGTGCCGCTGCCACCATTATCTCCGTGGTGTTCCCTGACTTCTGCAGTGCTTCCAAAGGGCCTCAATCAGAACACCGGCCCCTAGCTCCAACCGAGATGTTTTGGGGGACGTAAAAGCCCTCCCCAGGTTGGGAAGTGGCTCTCCTCGCCAGAGCTGGGGTTGTAGGAAGCTTTAACGACCCCTACACCCCCAGGAAGGCCAAACACAGTCCCATCGTCGGATGGGAGCTAACCCGGTGCCACCATCTTCGTGCATGCATGATAAGAATCAATAAGCTGACTTTGTATAAAAAAGAACACCGCTCGGGGGAGCCGAAAGTCCTACTAAGCAGGTATATACAAAAGTATGAAGGCTATTGCTTAATGCATTGTAAGCCGCCCTGAGTCTCCGGAGAAGGGCGACATATAAATTGAATCAATCAATCAATCAATCATCAATAATAAATAAATAATAAATAAATAATAAATAAATAAATAAATAAATAAATAAATAAATAAATAAATAAATAAATAAATAAAATTCACAGCAACCCAATTCGAGGGTACTTAGCAGAACAGAAGTTGAGGGAGTTCCAGAGGGGGACACTGGTGTTCAGAGGAATTATGCAAATGGTCTCCTATGGGTACCCAGGGTAATATCTGACATCAAGGGCCCAAAATCGTATATGGTAGACATGGAAGATGGGAGGATCTGGCGTAGGCACAGCGATCAACTCAGAAAAAGGTTGGCCGGGGGACCAGAAGTGTACTCAGAAATTCCAAGCTACCAAAGTCCTGACTACCAAAGTCTTCCCACAACAGCTAACTCAAGCCCAAGAAGGTCAGAAGATTTAGCTGTGAATCCCAGGTTCCAGCACAGCCCCAGCGAGACGCCACTCCTAGCCGAGGAGTTCAATGCCCCCAAAGAAATCCAGGAGATTCCATTGGCGGAGCCAGGAGAAACAAAAGTGTTATGAGTGATCTGGATGGATGGCCCAATAACATGCAGAGATACACATGTGGTTAATCAGATCATGTCTTTATTTACTGATGTTTCTTTCTTGCAGGTACATACAGGAATGCAATCAGGATCAACATGCGGTGACCTTAAGAGCCCAGGAGGCGTGGTCTCAGGTAAGGGGCGTTCTTGGGAAGGTTCAAGTGTTCTTGGGTTAACCCCTGGGGTGCTGGTCTAGGGAAACTACACTGAGCAGGTAGGGCATTTACACCTAACAAATCCCCCTCTAAATGCCTAGCCTGTGAAGGTGTACCTAATAGAGGTTGCCTGTGAAGGTGTACCTAATAGAGGTGTGGGGTTGATGAGTATACCCAGCTTGGATGTGAGGTATGCATGCTGTTTGGATGGCAGTGGCTTGGTGAGTATGTCTGCTGTCGGTTCCTTGGTGTCGAAATGAGTGGTGTTTATGAAACCTGTCTTGGATAGCTGTCTTACGTGTTTGTCCTTTATGTCAATGTGCCTAGACCTTTGACCTATGGCGTCTGCCATTGAAATTTCTATGGCGGCTTTGTTGTCTTCTAAGATGGTTATGGAGTGGACAGGTTCGGCCCAGATGCTGGATAGCAGGTCATTGAACCAAGTCAGGTTGTTGGCTGCCTTGGATAAGCAAATGTATTCGGCTTCAGTGGTGGATGTGGCCACTAGGTTCTGTTTGCCTGTGTACCAATGCACCGGGCTGTCATTTAAGAAGAATATGTACCCTGATGTGCTTTTGCAACTCTTCACATCGCCAGCCCAGTCAGCATCAGCAAAGCAGGTAAGCGCGGGTTGCTCAGAGGGCTCAGGTTCTAATAGCAGACATGCGCCTGAACTGTGTTTTAGGTATCTTAGCACTCTTTTGACTGCCTCCCAGTGGTAAGCAGTGGGCTTACTCACGTGCCTGGATAGTAAGTTTACGGAGAGGGCGATGTCGGGCCTGGTCCAATTGGCGATATATAGCAGGGAACCGATGGTAGACCTATACTAGGTGTTGTCTGGGAACTCTGGTGATTCGGAGTACATGTTCTTTAAGAAATCCACCTGCATGGGGGTGTTGCATGGTTTAGCTTCGGCCATGTTGCATTTGTGGAGTACTCTGAGATCTTTCCTTCTTGGGACAGGCGGAAGCCTCTGGTAGTTCTGTTCACCTGTACGCCAAGGTACTTGCTCACGTTCCCCAGTGATTTCAGTGAGAATTGCTCGCCTAGTTTGTTGGCAAAGGTGTCACAGTCCCCTTTATCCTTGCCTATGTAGAGAATGTCATCCACATAGACGAGTACGTATTCTGGTAAGTCTTTGCCCTTTCTGATGAAAAAACAGTTGCCAGCAGGTATCGCCCTGAACCCTATGGATTCGAGTACCTTGGCCAGGCACTCGTACCAGCATTTTCCAGATTGCTTAAGTCCATATAAGCTTTTGTTGAGTAGCCAGATTTCTCCACTGGATGTGCTCTTGCTGGGTGGGGCCCTGACATAAATTTCTTTATCCAGCCTGGCGTGTAAGTAGGCGGTCTGAACATCGAACTGTTGTACCTCCAGACCCAGGACGGATGCGACTACCAGGGTGCTCTTGACACTCTCGGCCCTCATGGTCGGGGAATAGGTGTCTATGTAGTCCTCAGGGTATCTTTGCACGAATCCCTGGGCTACTAGGCGTGCTTTGTAAAGGGCTTTACCGTCTTCCAGGGTCTTGATCTTGAATACCCACTTGGTTCCGATGGAGTTCTTTCCTTCAGGTACTTTTGTGGGCTTGTACACATCCAGTTTCTTGAGGCTCTCCATCTCCTTTTCCATGGCCGCTTCCCATCTGGATCTCTCTTCCATGGGGAGTCTAGTTACCTCATCGTAGGAAGTTGGCGTGATGGGGCTGGAGTGCAGGTGCATAATGTAATCTTCTAAGCGCTTAGGTAATTGGTTCCTCGTGGACCTGACTGGTCTTTTGGGGACTGACTCGCTGTCGTGCAGGAACCTTGCTTCTCTTTGTGTAAGCATGTCTGCCTTCAGCTTTGGGTGCTCGCCCTTCCATGCATTGGTATTGGTCCCATGGTGATTAGGCTCGTCTACTTGATGTGGTCGGTGTGCTTGGGCTGCCCTGTTCTTGATTGTCGGTAGGTGCCTCACGTCGGTGGTAGATCTCATTCAGGTGTATCCTGACCAGTTGGCCTGCTCGTGGAAGGTTGCAGTTCTGGACATGATGAAACGATTATTGTTGTCTATGAATTTGAACCCCTTGGTCCCCGGTTCATAGCCCATGAACTTTAGACATTTGGATACCTTGTCCCCCTTTCGCCACAATTGTTTGGGGATGTGTACATCCACGGTGACCCCGAATATGTGCAAGTGTGATATCTTTGGTTTTTTGCCATGCATTACTTCGTAAGGGGTTTTGCCTATCACACTGGACCATAGCCTATTGAGGGTGTAGTTAGAGTAGGGCAGTGCCTCCGCCCAAAAGTGTTGCCCTAGCCTAGAGTCCTCTAAGGCGCACCTCACCATGGTCTGCAGTGTGGAATTCCCCCGTTCTACGACGCCATTCTGGAAGTCTGAGAACGGAGAGGAAGTGTAGTGTAGGATGCCCTTTGACCTTAACCATCATGAGAATTCCCCTGATAGGAATTCTGAGCCTCGGTCAGTCATTATTTGTTTTATTTGTGTGTTGTTCTGTACCTCTACACTTTTGTAGAATTCTTTGAACCTGAGGTAGGTCTCTGCTTCAAGGTGTATACGAAACCATAGCGGCTGTAATCATCCACTATGGTGAGGAAGAACCTTTTACTGTGTTTTACTGATGGTCTTAGAGGCCCTACCAAGTCCATGTGCACCAAGTCAAAAGTGTGGTTGGTGGTGCGAGAAGCCCTTTTGGGTCTGGGTGCGGTTTTCAGTTTAGAACACTTACACACCGAGCAGTCCAGGTTGGTTTCACAATTCTTTATTCTGGTTCCCTCAGTACAGTCAACCATCTTTTGTATCACTGGAAAGCTGGCATGCCCTAGTCTGCAGTGCAGGAGGTGAGCACAGTCATCATGAATGGGTCTGCCTATGGTGACCTTCCCTGTACTCTGTGTGTCAGTCTTGCTTGTGTTTGGGTTGTTGCTCGTGTCTGTTTCAGTATTGTTGATGCTGGGAGTGTCAGCCTTCCCTGCGTGTAGGTAAGGGAGTCCTTCTCTAACGTCTACCTTCCCTAGACTCTTAGTGCCCTTGCTCATGTGCATTTCTCCCCCTTTAAGTAATACTTCAACCCCCAGCTCGGTGCTGAGTTTCAATGCTGCAAGGATATTGTGTGGTATTTCAGGGACCAGCAACACCCCCTCTATCTTCCCTATCACTGGAAGAGTCACGTCCCCCCTACCTGTCACTCGTACCTCGCTCTGGTTGGCTACTTTAATCGAGAAGTTCTCCACTTTGAATGAGGAGAGCAAACCTCTGTTGGGGGTGGTGTGGTTGGTGGTTCCGGAGTCGATGAGCCATATGGTGTTCCCTTTGTCTGTTCTGGTGGAGTGTGAGTGCCCACCTATACCATATGATGACCCGGGTCTGTTGTCCCTAGAGCCTTCTCTGTTCCCCCTGTGGTCCCTTGGTGTGGGTGAATCCCTACGTCTGTATCTGTCATCAGGGGAGCATCTGTCTGGATACCTGTCCCTGTGGGTTCTGGGGCAATCCCGCTTGTAGTGTCCCTTGGAGCCGCAGTTGTAGCACTCGGTGGGATCCTGTGCCCTGTCTTGAAAAGCTACCCTTTTGGTGGGCCTGGGTTCCCTACGTGTGTGTTGGCGACTCCTTCTGAGGTTGTCTTCAGCTTTCTAGAGACATGTGGCCTAGGGTGGCAGTGTCTAAATGAGTAATGAATGTCTCCCAGGATGGGTCTAGCGAGTTAACTATCACGCTTTTCATAGTCCATTCTGATACTGTCTCCCCTCTAAGGTGTAGCTCTGCTCTAACTGCGTTCAGACTTAGGAGGTGTTCCCCCATGGAGATCCCGGGTTTCATTCTTGTAGAGTAAAAGTCCTTAGAGATTTGGGTTGTGGTGGCCACGTTTTCACTGTAGAACAGTGTGAACAATAGTTGTACCACCTCAGATACTGTCATGTTCTGTCCTATGCTGTAGTATATGGAAGAGGAAAGACTAGAGATTAATATGCAAAATGCCCTGTGATGCAGGCAATCCTGCTCCAGGGTCCAAGGTTTTTCAGGTGGATTGGTTATACACAACAAAACATTTTCCTTTAAAAATACAACCTGGAGTTGCTGGTACCAGTCCAGCAAATTAGACCCATCTAACTTTAATCTAGGGAAGTCATTGGGCAAATTCCCTGTATTATTGCTGTTAGTACTTACAGCTGGAGTCCGGCCATGATGCTGAATGTGTGGAAAGTCACAGTATGGCATGGGGATGCTGTTTGGCAATTTAAAAGTCCCTCCAAGCATTTTTTTTCTTCTTCTCTCCATAGGCTGTTCTGCACATGCATGAAGTCCATTCTGCCTATGGAGTCGTCGGGGAAGGATCTTCTGCTTGCGGCTCCAGTGAAGAGGCCTCTCCTGGACTCGTGGGCCTCTGCCTCGTCCTTGGCGGTCCAGCGGTGGTCCAGGGAGGGTCTTGATGGATGGCCCAATAACATGCAGAGACACACATGTGGTTAATCAGATCATGTCTTTATTTACTGATGTTTCTTTCTTGCAGGTACATACAGGAATGCAATCAGGATCAACATGCAGTGACCTTAAGAGCCCAGGAGGCGTGGTCTCAGGTAAGGGGCATTCTTGGGAAGGGAGGGGTTCAGGTGTTCTTGGGTTAACCCCTGGGGTGCTGGTCTAGGGAAACTACACTGAGCAGGTAGGGCATTTACACCTAACAAAAAGGTCCCTCCAACCGGCTTGACGCCACACCTCAGACTGAACTGCGCAGGTTAACCAGGGTCCGGACACACCCTGGTTACCTGCATGATTTTGTATGCAAATGTATAGACTAAGTGCCTTCTGGGAGGGGAAGGGTGTTATGTATAGTTTTGGCGGGAGATTTAAACAACAATAGATCACTAGGGATTGGTCAGTTCCCTGGCCAACAAGGTATATAAAGGGAGCTGTTTGCCTGTAACTTTTGCTGAAATCTCACTATACATTAAAGAGCTGTTGTCACTACCTTGCTTCTGCCTCCTCAATTGCCCAACTTAACACCAGCTGTGGTGCTGGCCACAGACCCCTTCCCCTCCTCTTTTAAGCCTTATGGGAGGAGCCAATCATCTCCAGGCCTTATTCCTGAGTCGTCTCTTTAGTTTTAGTTTTAACTATTCTTGCCTTCTGGCAACTCTGCGCATGCATGCGCTAGGAACAGGCTCCTCCTGTTCCTCTGCCTCTCTGATATCCGACTCTGGAGGATCCAGAGTCTGCGCATAACTCCCAGATGGCTCTGTCCCCCTCTCTGCCTCTGATGCAGAACCGAGCCTTGCCCAGACTCCAGGATTGGCCCATGTTCCTCCCCAGCCTCCTCATTCCGCTGCCAGCTCCACAGGCTGCTGGCAGACCACAACAAACGCAAACCCTTAACAGAGAAGCCACCCTGGACATCCTCTTTCTAAATCTGCTGAGACCCCTCCTTCTCAATCTACAGGGGCTATTAAGTGCTGCCATTGTAGACAAATGGGTCATCAGGCTTCTGAGTGTCTGATCCCTGTGCCAATTCTGCAGCCACATCCTCCCATGGCCACCAGAGACAGAAGGGCACCAAAAATGCTGCCAAACACCAGCCACTTCACCTGACAAGCCATAGAGGTTCCCCTCCCCACTGAAGAGAGCAAAGAACCTCGAGCCAAAAGAGCTTCTCCCAGCGAGATGAAGATGACCCGATTTTGAGTGCAGCCATCCCTCCCACTTTTCAGTTAAAGTGAATTTGGTGGCGCCTGAGACAGGGGAGCAAGGAGAACTTTCAGCAGCCTGTAGTAATACAGGCTGCACCAGATGCTTAATTGGGCATCCAATCATTGAATAATTAGGGATAAAAACGAGAGCCCTGAAAAGCCCAATTAAGTTTGAACAGGTGGATGCAACATTAAATGGAGGGGTTCCAGCCACCCAGTAAGGTTAGAAATGGGAACCCTAGTAAGGTTAGAAATGGGAACACATCTCAAACTTTTACGATTTATAGTGGCACCAAAGATGTCCAAATCTGTCATTTTAGGCCTTGCATGGCTTGACAAATAGGCCCCAACCATTAAGTAGGAAGATGGATGCCGGAAGATCATAATTGGCATCGGCCCATTACATATATAATAGCATTCTTCTTTTCGGTCAAGGTCAGGGTGTTCCTGCATCTGGAAAAGGAGTGGTTGAAGTGGTGGCTCAAGATGGAACAGATGATGATTGGGCCATGTGATGGATTGAGGGGTGCAGGGGCTGGATTTGGAATGCTGATTTTCTGAGGGAAAACCCAGAACTCTCAGATACGGGTTTTCCCAGATGTACCAAAATAACTACTCTAATAAATTGGAACTTTGAGAAAATGCCTGTCTCGCAGTTTTCAATTGGGGTTGGGTTCTTCTGGAACGCTGATACTTGACTTCCTATAAAGAATTTTATTTATTTTTTTATTGAAAAAGTTTTACAAATACAAATTTTTTCCCCCGTTTCCCCCCCTCCCGTAACCCCCCCTCCTCCTCCCCTCCCCTAACCCCCCCCCTTCCTCCCCCTCCCCCCGACTTCCCCAGGTGAAATCCAAATCCTACCATATCATACATTACCATCCTACAAACCTAACCCCTGACTACACTATAAATTTCTACATCTTGACATTCAACTAAAAACTATCTGGTACTTTCTTGTTTGGTATTTGTTCTGCACAGAGTCTATCCATTTCTTCCATTCCAACATGTAAATTTCTTGGGTCTGGTCTTTTAAGTATGCTGATATCTTCACCATTTCTGCAAAGCTGGCCACCTTCAAACTCCATTCTTCTATAGTAGGCATAGAGTCTTTTTTCCAATATTGGCCAATCAATAATCTGGCTGCTGTAATCATATATAATATCATTTTTGTCTCAGTCACTGAAGAATCCTTAACTATGCCCAGTTACAACAGTTGAGGAGAAAATTTCAGTTTTTTCTTCAAAACATTTTGCATAACCCACCATATTTTAATCCAAAAAGCCTTCACTTTCTTGCAGGTCCACCATATATGATAATATGTAGCATCTAAGCATTCACATCTCCAACATTTTGCCTGAACATTAGGATACATACACAATAATTTCTCAGGATCTAGATGCCACCTGTAAAACATTTTATAAAAATTTTCCCTCAAATTCTGTGACTGCGTAAATTTAACATTCTGAACCCATATTTTTTCCCATGTTTCCATCATAACTGGTTCTGCAAAGTTCGGCACCTACTTTATCATGCAGTCTTTAACCAACTCATTGGTTAAATGAGTTATAGACCCTTTTAATATGCATTTGGCCTTTATCTTTTATCTGTCTTACCAAATCTTCTTCATGCAACATTAAACCAGTTTTTTGATCTTCCCTCCATCTCAGTTGAAGTTGATTATACTGTAACCAAGTTAAGATTATCCCTTCTTCCAACAGTGTATTTAATGTTTTTAATTGTAACCTACCCCCATCATTAAAAAGTACCTCTTTATATAAAATATATATATATATTCCGTGTAATATGACCAAGATTCAACCACAACGGTATTTTATAATCCAGTTTAAACTGGTGCTTCTTCCATACTCTCATTAGGGAGTTTCTAAGTATATGGCTCTTGAATACTTTATCAACTTTGCTTTCATAAAATAAATATGCATGCCACCCATGCATCAAGTCATGGCCTTCTATGTTTAATATTCCAATCTCTGTCATTCCAAACCAATCACTCGCTTGCGTCAAAGCTGCTGCTTCATAATACAGTCGTAGGTTTGGGATTTTAAGGCCACCTCTTTCACGAACATCTTGCATAATTTTCAGCTACTCTTGGCTTTTTCTCATTCCAAACAAACTTATTCACCCCTTTTTGCCATTCAGTCAGATTTTTATCATTTTTAAGCACGGGAATCATTTGAAACAAAAATAAAAATCTAGGTAGAACGTTCATCTTAACTGCTGCTATTCTACCAAGTAAAGATAGTTGCAGTTTTTTCCAAGTTTCCATATCTCTTTGTACCTTTTGCCACAACACCTCATAATTATTTTTGAAAAGTTTTGTATTTGAAGCTGCAACTTGAACTCCTAGATATTTCACCTTTGCTACTATTTCAAAGCCTGTCTTCCTTTCAAGTTCCTTTTTCTGAGCTTCTAACATATTTTTAACTATCATCTTGGTTTTTTTCTGATTCAATCTGAATCCTGATACCATACTATATTCTTCTATAATGTCTTTCATCTACATTACCGATTCCATAGGCCGTGTTAGGGTAACAACCAGATCGTCTGCAAATGCCCTTATTCTGTAATCCTCTTGCCTTATAACTATTCCATTCAAAATACTCGAATCTCGTATTTTATTCAACAAAACGTCTAAAGTTAGAATAAACAACAGTGGGGATAGTGGACAACCTTGCTTGTCCCTTTTCCTATACTAAAGTTTGTAGTTAAACTTCCATTAATAATGATCTGTGCTGTTTGATCTTGATAAATTGCTGTAACAGCTTGCACAAACTGGTCCCCAAAACCCATCTTTATTAATGTCTTTAATAGAAAGTTCAATTAACTCGTCCAAAGGCCTTCTCCGCATCCAAAAACACCAGCACTGCAGGGATCTGTTTACTCTTCTCAAGATATTCCAGTAAATCTATAATTTGCTTCACATTATATAGAATTTTATTGTGACTACATATCTTCTTCCCAATCCCCACTCCCAATTTCCCACAATAGGATTTGTGGCAGGCCTGAAACCTGAAGGCACAAAGGTAGAAAGATTATTTCCAGGTCTGACACATACAACAATTCAATATGACAGCCAGAAAGGACTTTCTCTGGCCTTTTGCAAAGTTACTTAAATTCAACTTAAATATAAGAGAAACAATCTTGATATTAATATACAACAGTGAAACAGCCTTCTCTGAAAGGTTGTGAATTTTCCATCTCTGGAAAGGTTTAAGAAGAGGCTGGAAAGCCACTTCTCATGTATAGTTTAAAACAGCAGTCCCCAACTTTACCAGTTTGACGACTTGGTGAGGGGGAGAGAGGGGATGGTTCTGTGTGAGTGGTAGGCAAACACATGAGTGCACACAGCTCCATTTCTGCAAGTGCCAGGCACTTGCGCAAATGGAGCTATGTGTGAGCACGAGCACCCACTGCTCGTGCAAGTGGAGTTGAAAGTGCATATGTATGCTCACCCACCACTTGTGCGGCTGGTTCCAAACACGTCATCGCCCATTAGTGGTTTAAAGGGTTTCCTGCATACTGCAGAGGCCTGGACTAGATGATCCTTTTTTTGGTATATGTTTTATTTGCACTTTTCCTTTAACCACCAGCATGTTTTGTGGACAGTGTAATGACTGGGTCAATACATTTTTTACACAGTGTTAACAATAATAATACAATTACATATACATAGTTTTTATCTTCCAACTTACCTTAATAATTCTTTTATATATCAATATGTATAATACTATTTTCCCAATTTGTACTCCCCCCACCCCCACTTATTGCGGTTCTTCCATATTCACCTCTTTAAACAGTATGTTCTCTCTTTATTGCTTTCTCCAAAAATATATTTAAACATCAATTTCTTCATGTAATGTGTTTATTGATCCCTGTTAGGTCACCAATATTTTAATATTTTAAATATTACTCAAATTCCACCAAATTTCCAATATTTCAGTTTTCTATAAACATCAATAAAACCAAATATTAATAACATTTAAATGGATTATATTTCTAAGTCCCCTAAATTTGTAGACCCTAAAAGCTATAAATTCCAATATATTCCAATAAATTTTGTACACTGTTAATCATAATAATACATTTAAATATAAAAGAGCCTGAGTGGCGTAGGAGGCTAATGCCTCCTACTAAAGGCAGCATTTAACATCCAGCTGCCTGCAATTACACCAGCTCGAAACTCCCCAGGCTCAAGGTTGACTCAACCTTCCATACTTTCTAAGGTGGGTAAATTGAGGACCCAGTTGTGGGGGCAATAAGCTGACTTTGTATAAACTATACAAAAGTATGAAGGCTATTGCTTAACACATTGTAAGCCGCCCTGAGTCTCCGGAGAAGGGCAGCATATAAATCAATTTTTTTAAAAAAAATGCCTAATCACAGTCTTCCACCTCCTAACCTTAGTATATTTGTGGCTATGATAAATTATATTATATATATGTGTTACTATTTTCCCAATTTATACTTTCTATTTGTTTCTATTAGTTTTTAATACCACCCCCTTTACCATAATAAGATATTATGTCTCAGCCTTTTTTTAATTTCATCATTTATTGACTTTTTGGTGATTCTTTTATATTTATCTCTTGGGATCCTATATTTCTTTCTAGCATTTTTACATAAACTGAATGTTTCCTCTGCTTTACCCCTTATCTCCTTCTTCTGCATCATTTGGATGCCCATCTGTAACTGTAATTTTCCTTTTTTTCTCTGTGCTATTGTAAGGTCTTAAGGAATTATCTATTGGATTCTTAATATTTATTGCTATTGTGTTTTAATTGTTTTTGTTTTCTTCTGGCTTATTTTGATTTGTCTTCTCCACCACTCCTGATTTCTCATCCGTCTTCTGAATATTTTGTTCATCTTTGTTGAGGGTCTTTTACACTCACTTCTTTATCTTTGGACAATCCCATCATCTCCTTATGAGAGCCTTTTAATTTCTACTTTATCTTTAAATATTCCCATCAATTTCTTTGTCGCTATTTCTAACATTTCTTCATAAAATGTTATTGTCTCCTGCTGGGTCATTTTGTAAGCAGGAGACTTTTTATCCCAGTATCATGGGATATGTAAAATGTAAATATGTAAAAATATGTAAAATTTATAAAATTTTACAATATGTAAAAACTCCAGAAAAAAATCAGTTACTGACAAAATTTAGTCAATCCCAAAGTTATTCTCTAAATCCCTTAATTTTCTAATCCTTAGATGCTATAAATTTGTGTTTTTCAGTCTCTATAATTTCCAACTTATACCTTCCCAATTATCCAGATTTTAAAGTTTTATTTATCTTTTCTTCTTCTGTCACTTTTCTTCTTGTGCTTCATAAGATGATCTGTCACGTGATGTTGATAACCCAAATCCAATTTAGCCCACCGTATTTCTTCAAATTTTTCAAATCCGCTTTTCAGTGTACAGTTCTAATAAAGTTTTAATGTTCTAATCTAATCTAAAAGCTCAATAAATATTTCCCAGCATCCAAATTGCCTATTAAGATAAAGTGAAGGTCAAGTAGCTTTCCAGGTGTTATTTACTTTCTCTCATCACTTTCCTTTGAATTCCTTTGAATTTTACATGTTGCAGTAATCTTCTTCCTCCAGTAGATGGCTCCCCTGCTCCCAATTACACTTTAACAGAGTGTAAAAGTCAAAAAAAGCTGATTGTCATCCAGTCAGGGGTGTTAGAGATAGAATTTAGAAAAGCAATATCTCCAATAGTCACTTTTCACTTTCGTGGCTTTCTATGTTTTAAATCATCCTTTAGGGTTTTTTTTACTTCTCAATCTTTAATCTTCCTCTTTAGTTTTTAGTCTTTAATCTTTCTCCATAAATCCAATCACCACTTTTTTAACGTTTGGAGATCATTTTTTGAAACTTTTAACAGGTTAAATATCTAAGGTAACAGTTGGAAATTTTCTCACCCAGTTTCACTGCTCTGTCCACACACCACTCCAGCACAAGATCTTAGAATCCCAGTTGTCCCAACTTGTGACTGACCAAAGATGGCCATTGTATGCTGCACTTCAGGAGAGCTTTCTTCAGATCAGCGGGGAAATTGCAATTTCCTCGTGATTGACGAAGTGCCTCTTCTTTCTTCACCAGGGCAGCTTAACCCCATAGGGTAGTGGTGGAATTCAAATTTTTTTACTACTGGTTCTGTGGGCATGGCTTGGTGGGCGTGGCAAAGGAAGGATACTGCAAAATCTCCATTCCCACCCCACTCCAGGGACCAGCCAGAGGTGGCATTTTCCTGTTCTCTGAACTACTCAAAATTTCTGCTACTTGTTCTCCAGAACCTGTCAGAACCTGCTGAATAGCACCCCTGACATAGGGTCTCCCAGCAAGCACTTGCTGGCTACATTTCAGAGAGCCTGGCGGAGCTCCACTGTTTTCCAGCCGTTCTCACTGCAACATCAGCCAGGACTAGATTATCCTTATGGTATGTTCCAACTCAACAATTCTGTGATTCTGTTATTCAGGACAGCTCTGATGTTCTCTGCCTTCTCATGAACTGGAATCCATATTCTACATTCAGGCAGGAGAATATCTTGAAGCTGTGAGTCTTCCTGAACCCAACTGGCGAGGATTAGTGAGCAGATTTTATAACTAGAAAAGGAAGGAAATTAATTTAAAGGAAATGTATAATAAGGTTTGATCACCCCATCCTCCCAGGAGGAGAATCCTGCAGTGTGTGTCCATTCACATGCCTGGGAAGGAAGAGGACATTGGGAAGGGGACAATGTGAAGGAGCCTGAGTAACGTAGGGGAGTAATGCCTCCTACAAAGGCAGCATTTAAGATCCAGCTGCCTGCAATTACTTGCGATTTCAATCCCAGCCAGGCTCAAGGTCGACTCAGTCTTTCATCCTTTATAAGGTGGGTAAATTGAGGACCCAGTTTGTTGGGGGCAATAAGATGACTTTGTATAAATATAAATATACAAAAGTATGAAGGCTATTGCTTAACGCATTGTAAGCTGCCCTGAGTCTCTGGAGAAGGGTGGCATATAAATCAATTTTTTTTTAAAAAAAAAAAGGTAAAATCCCCTCTTCAGCTAAAGGCCAGTAGGACATGAGGTGGCAAGAAATCAAATGAGGTTTGGACTTCCAACAAATTAGAACCAAAAAGCATAGCAGGAGGACTAGCTTTGCAAGCATGAGGGTTGGCTGGTATGTTTGGGTTTCATGCCTAAATAAGTTTCAACTTTTTGCCATCAAGCATTCCACTCTTTTATTTTGCATGTATTAATGGATGAATTATCCAACAATCTCATCTTACCCAATGAGCAAGAAGAGAAGAAACAGGCAAGGTTAATGATCACTCTGCTGTCATGATTTCTGTAGCTAAGCGGAACGAAAACCAGCTGACCTTCCTCAGTCAAAGCTCTTTGGTGAAGAGGAATTACAGGATGATGCAGGGGCTCTTCTCCAACCTGGTGAGTAGGCAGGCAGTAAATGTGGCCGTCTGCAGCTGAGGCACATGAAGCCCAAAGGCTTACTGGCCCATCCTGTGCAGCCCTACAGTCCACCTCTGGGTCAACTGTTGGAGCAAGGCCAGGATGGCATGTTCCTGTGAGGATCTGTGGCTTTGCCCAGCTAGCTGTGGATGGCCTCGTGGTTGTTTGGTTGGTTCTAAGAGAGTCTAGTTGCCATTGCCCACCATCCTACTTGGTTCTCTTGTCCTATGGACCCACTCTAACTTACTACAGGAGTTACCCTTCTCTCTTTAAGGCCCTTCCTGCTGTTCAGTCATTTACCTCAAAAATAATTGTAAACTATAATCATAATCATCAAAATCCATACACCATAGAACACAGAATAATAGAGTTGGAGGGGACCTTGGAGGTCTTCCAGTCCAATCCCTTATCCATGGCAGGAGATCCCATACCATTTTGGGCAAATGGCTGTCCAGTCTTTTTGAAAACCTCCAGTGATGGGGCAGCCACAGTTTCTGGAGGGAAGTTGCTCACTAGTTAATTGTTCTCAATGTCAGGAAATGTCTCCTTAGTTCTAGGTTGGATCTCTTTTTAATGATCTATCATCAGTATGATAGTAATAATTATTATTATTAATTATATTATATTATATTAATTATATTTAATGACCCATCATGCTTCCTGCCATGGGAAGCAATTCTAAGCAACTTCTGAACATGTCTCCTTCTAATCACAGGACTTGGGATTCTCTAATCCCAAGTACCCTCGTGTTCTCTCCCCAACCCCACCACATATTTTTAGGGTTTCCCAAGGTCAAAGACCTTCTGAAAGAATCTGACTAGGGACAACTTATGTTTTAGTTCTCATCCATGCTTTGCTCTCTCTACAGGGTCATTACCAGAGGTTCTTTCAAATGATCCTTGTCCTAGGGATTGGTGGGAACCTTATTGTTGGCTACCAGATTTCTGTGATCAATTACCCCTCTGTGGTAAGAAATATCTTAAGTTGCTAGACTGGGAGGCAGAGACCCCTCTGCCATCCATTAGGGTTAGAGTTAGGGTTCATCCAAGGCTGCTTCCTGTCTTTTCTGGAACCAGAAGGCCACCGTATGTGTGTCCCCAACCCCACTGCCATGCTAATTCTCTTTCTGCATGTTGAAGGTGTTATTCTAAGTCAGATGAAGTCAAATGAAGACAGATAGCAAGTTAAAATGGATTGCAAGCCCTTCATCTCCATATTGATAACTGTATTTGATACATATTTGAACCGTGATAACTCCTATCAGCTGATAGGAGAAAGTGAAGGCCAGAATAGCTTTCATTTAGCAGCTTACCCTGATAGGTCTCAGCCAAAGTGCTGAGCGATGCCCAGTCACGAGAGAAATAAATAGTCAAGAAGTGTTGGGGCCAGATTGGTCTGCTTCACTTTGAATTTATTTCCACAGCCTGCCCTTTCCTTAACTATAGGATGGAGCCTGTCCTGAGCCCCACATGCTTCAAGCAGGGCTCTTGGGCTCATGGCTGCATAGCATGCATTTTTGCTACTGGTTCTCCGAACTGCCCGCTGCCATCACTACCTACTTGCCCGAGCTGGTCCAAAACAGGAGCATTTCACCCTGGTCCTGCCCCCCAAAGCTCAGCTCTTCCCCACCCCAATTATGGGCTATCTAAATCAGCCAGAGGATTTTTTATCTTTGATTTTTGCCCTGAGAAGCTCATCTACCAATCAGATGCAGATCAGTGGTTCCCTCCTACTATATTGGCTCCTCCACAAAGTTCCACTGACTGCTCAGCCAGAACACTTTCTTTGCCATTTTTATTTTGCAAACGATATGTGTCAATCAGGCCAGAACTTGCTTCATCCCACCCGCTTCAGCTGCCAGCCAGAATTTTATTTATTTATTTCCCACATGACTTAATCAATCTCCTCCAATAGCACTAGTGCTTTGACTAAATAAATACATAAATACATTCTGGGCTGATAGGCCTGCTCTGTGCCTATGCCTCTCTTGAGCCAAGCCCAAATGGATATGAGGATCTGTCCCCATCAAAAGGAAGCAAACCAAAAAACCCACCTGCCCATAAGGCTGGGACTCAGACAGGCTCCCCTGTCACTCAGGGCACTTCCTAACCAACCACTCGACAGTTGAGATGGTTAAAGGCAACGACAACAGCAGCAACTACAATATAGGCTGCAAAACGTAAGTGACTCATCTCTCTCTCTCAAGCAAGCCAAAATGTCCAGGAGTAGACAGACTTAAGCAGCTGGACTTCATCCTCCACACCATTACTGGCCATATCACCAATGCATTGTAGTTGGTTCATATGGCAAGACGTGGTTGGGAGAAGATTGTTTTAGTAGGATGAGACAGAGGCCATATTGTGAACCCCTCCTGGTAGTGATTAGACCAGTGGTTCCCAAACTTTTTCAGTCCACCGCCCTCTTGGTACTACAAACTCATCCTCAGTGCCCCCCACCCAGGGATGGGTTCTACTTACCTTTACTACCGGTTTGCAGCGGGACCATGCATGCATGCTCACTTCCCTCGTGCATGCACACGCTCTTCTGCACATGCGCAGAAGCATTTTGGTGATGTTGGGGTCAGTGGGCAGGGCCTCCTGCCAGTTTTACTACTCGTTGTATACAACCGGTGAGAACCGGGACAACCCACCATTGCCCCCACCCCCACCCCCTATAAATAGCATTGTTTGGAATAGCGGATTTCATGACCCGCTAACGAAGATAGTAACAGTAAATACATGGAATACAGCCATTTTTTGGCCTCCTGAAGCCTTGCTCTGCATGTCCCATTTTTGTGAAAAACGGGCTCGTTTTTCGCAAAAACAGGGTGCGCAGAGCCTTTGGGAGGCCTGCAGGCTGCTCCAATACAAATCTATCCCTGTAACAAAAATAGCTAACACTATTAGTTAACACTAAAGAAATCCCCTGAATCAACCAATCTAGAGCAGTGATTCTAAGCTGGGGGTTCTTTTTGAATTTGCTGACCACCAGCGAGTGGGAGAAAGCAATTTCATAGAGGAGGGGATGGAGAGGGCTGTGGGATAAATTCACACCCATTCCCAGACCCACTTGGGATCAACCTGCAGTCCTCCCCTGCCTCCTCAGGCGGAGCAGCTGGTGGGGGGGGGGGGCGGGGGATGCTTTTCAAGAAGTCACAAGGAGGGCTGAGAGTTGGTTTCTGTCCCACAAGTAAGATTTAGTCCAGAACCAATCCCAACTTGAAAGTCTTTTATTTGCTCCTTGTACTCCTTGTCTTTAACAGGTAATAGTATAAACAGCATTTTTAACAGGTAATAAATTAAATTTCTGATGATGTCAAAATAGCTCATAACTCACCTTTCTAGACAGCTATTATCATATCTAAAAGCAAGATACTCTTTTCCATCTTTTGTCTGGAGTACCATTTAATCACAAGAGCCTTTTATTCCAGAAGTCCAAGTTTAAAGAATGGACTTCTGGAATTAAAGCTCCATTTTTTAGCTAAAAGTTAATTCACACCACACCTGTTAATTTTGCTTGAGCAGTGTGAACAATTGACAGTGTGATCCTCCAAAGTCTGAAAAATATATCATTGATTTTTCTTTGGCATTTAAACTAAATAACCAATGTGAAAAAATGCATCAGGGAAGGACTGGAAAGCCAATTCATACTGAACCGTATTGGGTTTTCTGTTGTTATTTGAATAAAATAAAAAGAAATCAAATAGTGGTACCTAGTGTGGAAAAAGAGACGAAATAATGGGTCATTCTCAACACTTGAATTCTCTACACTTTAAATATCTAGATATTATTATGGTTAAGTGAGTTTTGCCCCATTTTATGATTTTTCTTGCCATAGTTCAAATCAAAGTTCAAATCAAAGATTTGATAGTTCAAAGCAGAGATTTGATAGTTCAAATCAAAGATTTCTGAGACCAATGTTGAATACTTAAATTTCAGTAGTCACCAATCCCAGTCTTAAAATGAGTTTAGAATCAATGGGAGTCAATGAACTAACTAGCTGCTGATGATGAGTCCAGTCCTGCCTTTCTTTTTCTTCTGTCCAAGTTTTGCAAGTACTTTTTCCAGATATATGTTTTATTCCAAAGTATACAAACCATTATTGTTAGGGAAAAAATGGGTCTTCCAAGCAATTTTAAAAGACACTGTCAGAATGATTCTGCTCTCAGCCCCCCTTGTGGCTCCTTGAAAAGCACCCCCCCACACACACACATACGTAAATGAAAATAATAAGCTTAAAAATCCTAGCCTTTTAAAATTGAAAATATGGAGAATTGGGAGGATGAATATGAGACACTAAGGGAGATGTTTCAAAAAGTAAGGGAGGCATTTAAAGTAAATAAAAGAAGCAGAGAATTGGTTAGCTTGCAAAAAAAGAAAGAAAGAAAGAGAAAAGATGAATGAGAAACAAAAGAAACAAGGAGCTAATATTGAAAAGGAAATAATTGGAAAAAAGATAAAGATGATTATAAATTATAAATTTTTTCAATAGAAAAAATGGAATAAGATGAAATATACTGCTAATAATTAAAAAGATGAGGGGAAATTTTGAGAAATATACTTCATAAATGAAAGAAAGACCGGGGTTGCCTGGACTCCATAGTGGAAAATATAAAATTGAAAATGAATACAGCAATAGAGAGGGATGAAGAAAGGAGAAGAGAGATGGAAGAAGGAAGGCGAGAAAGGGAAGAAAGAGAAGGGAGGAAGGAAGGGAAGGGAAATTAGAATAGGAGTGAGGGTAAGAGGGAGGAAGAGAGGAGGAGAAAGAGAAAGGAAGAGGAAGTAGGGAGGAGAAGAAGAGGGGGGAAGGGAAAGTAAGAAGGAAAGAAAAGAAAGAAGTGGTAGGTTTGAGGAGAAAGCTTGCTGTACAATAAAAAAAGATGAAATGGAAGAAAAGCAACCCCAAGCAAATATAAAGATATTAAGATAAAGAATGAATTGTTGAACTTTAAAGAATAAAAGAGAACAAATATGAATAAATATCAACAATTAGAAACACACATACAAACATACGATGTATTTTCTTTGATCAGAGTATTTGGCTGGTTCACAAATTTAAACAATGTTTAGTCATTTCAATTAAATTTACAATTTCTCTATTTCCTTTTTACCATATTTATTCCTCATCTATATTTTAAAAAAAACAATATTACCCTTCATCCTCATCTCTAATATTAATCAAATTCATTTTTTACTTTTATTCTATATTATACCCCTTCCCATTGTCATCTATTTTTATATCCATCCTCACATTGGTTAATTATGTAATATTACAGTTGTTTAATACAAATTCAACATTTTAAAATAAATCAATTAGTTATATAACTATCTTTTTTGTATATTAATCAATATGAGCATAAATATTCCAATTATTTCCATGCAATCCTATTTCTTACAAATCAATTAATTATATTTACCAATAATAATAAACCAAATAATTTCCCCCATATATTCCTCCAAACCACAACTTAACCATTTCTGCTTTCAACACAATATACAATAGTATCTCAATTATTACAATTCCCTAGTTAAATAGAGCTTCTTTTTCTTTTGTGTTTTAAAATCTTGAACTCTCCTCTTTTGCTCTAAATTTCCCATTGTTTGCACCTACCTTTTTTGATGAGGAAAAAGAAATCTGCCTCTGCCTAATTTTCCAACCTTGCAGCAAAGAGCAAAGCCAACAACCTGCTTTACTTTTGGTTTTGGTTTCAGCTTGAATTGCACAAGGAGAAAAAAAAAATCTGCTCCAGCAATTTAGCTCTTTGTAGCAAGCTGCACAAAACAGCTGAGAGCAAATCAGCTGAGAGTCGTGGATCTAATCAAGGGGCTAATTAGCCTATGCTGAAGCTGAAAGGAGTTGTTTTTTCTTGCTGTTTGCTTGCAAGGAGGTAACTGCACAGGTCAAAGGGTGGGAGCCACCTCCTTGTCACTTAGCGCCCCCCTGCTGCCCCCTTTGCCTCTAGTGCCCCCCTGCCGCCCCCCTTGCCTCTTACCACCCCCCTAAGGCATCCCACCATCCCCAGGGGGCGGTACCGCCCACTTTGGGAACCACTGAATTAGACCATATCTTTATGTTACAAAAAGCAGGACGTAAGAATGAGGCCAGTTTACATGTTGCTAAGCATAATAATACCTTTTCTTTCTGTTCTATAAGTAAAAGAGAAGCAGGAAAAAGCCTAGGAAGAGAGCAAATTAAAGATGACTTTTCCTCAGTGGTGAAATCCACTGAGGAGAAGGTTCTGTGGGCTTGGTGGGCATGGTGTGGCTTGGTGGCTGTGGCAGGGGAAGGATACTGCAAAATCCCCATTCCCTTTCCACTCCTGGAGGAAGGGTACTGCAAAATCTCCATTCCCACCCCATTCTGGGGCCATCTAGAGGTGGTATTTGCTGGTTCTCCAAACTACTCAAAATTTATGCTACCTGTTCTCCAGAACCTGTCAGAACCTCCTGGAGTTCACCCCTTCTATTCCTGATCCACAGTGTATAGATCTGAAACAGCACAACTGCAAAGAAAAAAATTGTTTGGAAGCATTCATAAATTCATCTGGAATCAAACCCCTTCCCCAAAAGTCTTCCTTGGCAGGGAAACAGGGGTTCTGGAGTCCCACCCTGGTGCCCAATGCCAGGGAGCCTCAGCAAAGACAGACAGGCGTATCTACTTGGATATTTAGCCAGATATGGCTAGAGACTTGACCAAGACTTTGACCCAAAGCACTAATCTGGAGCTTCAGGTTTTAGTAGTGGTTGGAATGGAAGGAAATTAAGAAGGAAAAATGTATAAGCACCTCAAGCGAAGCCATAAGGGATGGCTGATCCTAGAACCAAGGCACAGAATTTTAGGGTTGGAAGGGACCTTTCTAATCCAGCTGCCAACAATCAGTGGAACCGCTTGCCTCTAGAGGTTTTGGTTGCTCCATCATTGGAGGCTGTTAAGAAGAGACAGACAGACAACCATCTGTCTGAAATGGTATAAGATTTCCTGCTCAAGCAGGGGATTGGAGTAGAAGACCTTTCTTTCAACTCTGTTATTCTGTATTCTATTCTGCCTCCCTGAACAAAGAGCTGTCCAACCTTCATTGCAAAACCAGTGATAGAGCCTCCAAAACCCAGGAGGCAGCTGGCCCACTGCTTCATTGCTTCAAGAATCCAATAGTCAGGCCAACTCTCCAGCCTCAAGATTGACAGTTTCTTGGATTTGGGGCTTCAGACTGAAATGCTACTAATTCCTTTTCAAAGGGATCATTTGTTATATTACTGTTAGTACTGTAGTTTTTTTAAAAAAGTATTACCTGTAACTATGGATGTGTGTTGCTTAAAAATATTACATGGACCATTTTGTCCTACTCCCTCCTGCCATTGCTGGAATTAGGCTCATTTCATCTGCAAGCCTTGGTTTTACAACAGGCTTGCTCAGACACTTTCACATCGTAGGACCTGCTTGTAGGCTTGGTGTGCAATGCCACAGTTTGGGATGGGGTGGGGGGGTGTTGGGTGGCAAAAGGTTGAGGAATTCAACAGTAATTTAGTCTGGAGAATCACCATCATGCTCTTCTTCCCTCTGTTCTCAGTATATCAAGAGGTTCATGAATGAAACCTGGCTGGAGCGCACTGGAACCCCCCTCGATGAAAAGATGCTGCTCTTCCTGTGGTCATTTGCTGTGTCTGTCTATGGAGTAGGAGGCCTGTTGGGATGTCTCTGCAGTGGATTCCTGACTGTGAAATATGGGAAGTAGGTGTGCCCAACAGATGCCAGGAACCTGGCAGCTTCCTTGGGGCAGAGCTGAGAAATAAATGCATCCCTCAGTTGCAAAAGAAACCATTGGGCTGCTGGCCCAAAGAAAGCAGGAGGGCCACAAAACATCTGCAGGCTTCTTGAAAAAAACCTGCAGTTGTTTTATAAACTTTCTTTTGGTCTAATAAATATAGGAAATAAATGGGCTTATTCAAAATGCAATGCAAAAGGGATTTTAAAAGGGATATTTCCTGAACTGTTCGTATTCATCGTTGGCCCTGCTGGCATCTGGGATGCTGTCTCTGTTTTAGAAAGTCAACCTGATTCACTCTTAAATCTTGTTCTCCCACTTGTGATTTAACTCCCTGTCACTTTTAGATGGGCAGGTATCAGGGCTTTGAGGGAGCAGTAGATGAAGCCAGTCCCACGAAATAGGCTTGCAAGCAAGGCAGCCCAAGGCAGCGAGGCGGCTAATGTGTTACTTTCTCTCCTACTCCTTTTCTTGGCCCATGGGCACAGAAAGAAATGCCAGCTGAGCACAGACCTCCTGGTCATCCTGACGGCTGTAGTCATGGTCTGCAGCAAGAGAGCCAAGTGCTTTGAAATGGTTCTGCTTGGACGATTTGGTTACGGGATATGTGCTGGTAAGAAGCCTTAGAAGGCTGGGCTTTAATGTGGCTTTTGATATTCTCTGGAGGGCTCAAAGTCCCAGGGGCTCAAAGACAGTCTCCTGCCACACACCAGCCATGGAACCCCAAGACAGAAGGCAGCTATTGCTGTGCCCACGTCCACTGATGTTCATGGTGGACAACTAACTGGTCAGCCTTTGGAAGAAGAGGGCCATTAGCCCTCTTCTTCCAAAGTTGGAAGGGCTCTTCTGCCCTTCCAACTTTCAGAATAATATAGCTGGAAGGGACCTTGGAGGTCCTCTAGTCCAATCCCCTGCTCAAGCAAGAGACTCTATACCATTTCTGACAAGTGGCTGTCCAGTCTCTTCTTAAAAGCCTCCGGTGATGGAGAACCCACAACTTCTGGAGGCAAGTTGTTTCACTGGTTGATTGTTCTCACTAATAGGAAATTTCTCTTTAGTTCTAGGTTGTTTCTCTCCTTGATTAGTTTCCACCCATTGTTTCTTGTCCTGCCTTCAGGTGCTTTGGAAAATAGGTTGACCCCACCCTCTTCTTTGTGACAGCCCCTCAAGATGCTATCATGTCCCAGTCCTTCTTTTCACTAGACTAGACATAGCCAATTCCTGCAACCATTCTTCATATTTTAGACTCTGACCCTTAATCATCTTAGTTGCTCTTCTCTGCACGCTTTCCAAAGTCTCAACATTTTTTAATAATGTGATGGCCAAAAGTGGATGCAGTATTCCAAGTGTGGTCTTACCAAAGTATTATAAAGTGGTACTAACACTTCATGAGATCTTGATATTTAATGTGATCTTGACTCTATCCCTCTGTTTATGCAACCAAGGTTTTGTCTTGTTTATACATTAGGTTTTTTGGCGGCTGCTGCACACTACAATAAATGATTGTCCACTAAGTCTCCAAGATCTCTCTCTCTGATAAACTGGGCAATTGACTAATGATGGTGGCAACAGAGGAGCCTGTATCAGATCCTGGGGAGAAAAAGTTAAAAGTTAAAGTTAAAAATTAAAGTTATAACTTGTGATATGAGCATTCTCTGGACTCCCCGCTGAAAAACCTCCGGGTGCCCCAATGATCTGATGCAGCTCTTGTCATCTGCCTAAGCCAGCAAACAACTCTGATCCTGGGACTGTATGGTTATTTTAAATTTCATTGGTTTCTGTTTGTTCTTCCTTTCTCCTTCCTTTCATTCTAGGCCTCTGCCAGGCCATTCATTCTCAGTATGTTGGAGAAATATCCCCCAGGAAATGGAGAGGACTTGCAAATGCTACTTCGGGATTCTTTTGGTCTCTGGGGAAATGCTGGGGCCAAATCTTGGGACTCAGGTACAGAAGGAGCAGGATGAGGAAAGAAGGAGGGGGCTGATCCTCCACCCCCAACCTTCGATTTCCTACCCTCTAGGGAACTCCTGGGAACTGATTCATCCTGGCCTCTGCTGCTGGCCTTCCCTGGTGTGGCAGCGTTCCTCCAGCTGCTCCTCCTGCCCTTCTTCCCTGAGTCTCCTTCTTATCTCTTAATCCAGGAGGGAGATGAGGAAGGCTGCCTGAAAGGTAAGTTGTCCTTTAAAAAATTGTTCCCACCTCAGAATGACCAAAGTGGAGCTGGTCTTGGCAAATGTGTAGTCCAAACCTTTGACTCGCCTCCTGGTAGGAAGAGGAGGAGCTGGAGATGGTAGGGACTTCAGCTTCCCTGCAAATCTCTGCATCATCGTCGTCGTCGTCTTCTTCATTGTCATGATCTAGTGTTTCTTTTGAAGGGTCCAGAATGTGCTGTGCCATAATGCTGTTGTAAGAATGTTAAAGGGAAAGGCAATAAAAGAGGCTTATTTGGCTAATGGGAGGTCCTTATATGGGGGGTCCTAGGCAGATTTCTGATCAATGTAATATGAGAGGGCATTCATGGAACATAATCCTTAAACAATCCTCCTATTGGCCCTTCGCTCACCTGGATCATCTTGAACAGAGTTGCTGGCCTGCAATCTGTGGCTGTCATAAGAACAGAAATATTGTAGTGATTGGTGTTCTTGCTGCCACAGGGTCACCCTTATAAGAGGGTCTTACATATGTTTTATCTCTTTTATGCTTGTGGAGCCTCCTGGAACTTTTTTAAAAACCAGGATGGAAAACAAGATCTATGAACAGGAGGGGCTGCCCAGGAATAACCTGGTACAAAGGTGCTGTTGTCCCATCATTCCAAGCAATAACTAAGGCCTCATTCATGGTACCAGATCCTCAAGAACAACCCCAAGGTCCTTTTGAAAACCAGCACGGTCCATTAGGTACCCAAAGTGGACCAAAGGAAAGTTTCCAAGATCGTACATCAGAGAAAAGCTGTGGAGAACTACAAAGCCATCAAAGAGTGATCTAATCATGATGAGAGATAGATATTAATATCTCCAGATCATATTGCCACTGGCCCAAGACAAAAAACAGATTGAACCTCTGTCCTCTGCTGAGGCAAGTCCAAGGTTGCCATAGCCAGGGAAGGCAGGTGAAATCTCCCAGGCCAACCTGACTAGAGAATCAGGCAGTTCAAACATTTCTGGTTTTCTATCCAACTAGCCCAATCCTTAGCAAGTTGTGAGCTAGGGCAGTGGGTCTCAACTGAAACCTAAAGATGTGTGGATTTCAACTCTCAGAATTCCTCAGCCCCAAATCATAAAGTTGATGAGGGGGAGAAACACTGAGGTGCAGGACCAAGTTAGAGGCAGCTTCCCCCACTCCACCCCCTGTGGGCACCTTTCCCAGTAACCACTTAGAGGTTGGGCAGCTGCCTGCAAGGATGGGGCTCTTGTAGCCTGTCAGATCTTTCTGGCTGGGGGTGGGGGTGGGAAGGCTGCTGCCGCCCAGGAATGACTTAGCTAACCTTTGTGACCTGCATCTTTTCTCTTCCCAAGCAATGCAGCAGCTGTGGGGCCAAGGGAATCACCAGGAAGAGCTTGGGGAGCTGAAGAAAGAAATGGCCCCAGGAGGGAAAAGGAGCAAAGTGCTTTGGCCAGGAGAGCTGCTCCACGATGCATCGCTTCGCCAGCAGCTGAGCATCCTAGTAGCTGTCATTGTCACTGTACAGCTCTGTGGCATCAATGCGGTTAAGTGTCCCTTCCTCACACAATCTTTGCAGAATTGAGGGAGAGCCAGCTGGTGCCTGCAGCCTAGAAACTGCCCAGGCTTCTCCAGCAAAGCCCCTTGAAGGAGAGGCCTGGGTGACTAGCCAGGCTAGGGAAAGGGACAACAACAACTGGTTTTATAATATGGAAAAGTTAACACAAAAAAAAAATGAATTAGCAAGGCAACACAATCTCTACAAGAACTACAGCGGGGCATTCCCAAAGTTGCACAACTCCTGTTGCCAACAGCATGCCATCTTAATCAAGACTGGTGAAACTGGCAACCACCACATATGGAGGAACAGCATAGGCCTCACTTTAGGCAAGAGCCCAACTAGACAGTCCCTCGTGTGTTTTTCACTTTGGGGTCCTGGGAAATGCAGTGCTGGTTTTGTCTCAGCACTGCACTGGACTTTCTCCTGCCCAACTCCTGGGCTGCCCTCCAGGTCTAGAACAAGTCACCGGTCAACTTGCTGTGGTCAACTCACTGTGGGACAACTTGCTGCAGGACAAAATTGAGATAATATCAAAGAAATGGTGGAATATAATCATTAAAGAAAGGATGCAAAAGGAGGGACAAAATGAAATGTGAATGACAAAAATTAAATTTTTTAAAAAATATTTTAAATAATTAAATAAAAGTGTTGAATTGTCCCACAGTGAGTTGCCTGTGGCAAGTCGTCCCATTTCCCTGAGGTCTCCTCCTCTTTCTGCAAGTATTTCAAGAGGGGGAAATGCCACTTCTTGAAGCCAGCTCCAATACTGGAAGAGCCTGGCATATTGATCTGGGGAGGCAAAGGGTCCAGCAGCCACCTCGGAGGGTAGCAGGGATCTTGAGCACAACTTCAGTGCTCTTTAGAGGAAGGACCAGCCTGGCCAGATTTGGCACATTTGCCCTTCAGCTGCTCCTCCCCCCCCTCCCTACTGTGTTCACAGGAAGGAGTCCCCCCCCCTCCCTACTGTGCTTCTAGGAAGGAGTCACCAGTCCCACCCCTCTCCAGCTCTTGTCTGTGGAGTCATGTGAGCAGCAGATTGGGGGTGGAGTGGGTGGGTGAAATGACAGCAGCCACTGCTAAAAGCAGACCTTCACATGGCTTCACAGCAGCCCTGAGCTTCTGAGGCAGGGAGAGATCTTCACTACTTCTTGGCAACTATTAGCATCTTCTTTTTTCCACTTAGGTTTATTTCTATGCTTTCGAAGTGCTTCATAATGCAGGTTTAGAAGAGAGACTTATCCCCTACATCTCCCTGGGCATTGGCTTCTCT
This sequence comes from Masticophis lateralis, assembly GCA_030761175.1. Taxonomy (NCBI): domain Eukaryota; kingdom Metazoa; phylum Chordata; class Lepidosauria; order Squamata; family Colubridae; genus Masticophis; species Masticophis lateralis. The sequence continues at coordinate 392,330 of JAUDYJ010000014.1, forward strand.
GAGCTCTTCTCATCTTTCCTTTGTGTAAGAACTTTCTAAATAGTTTGTTTTATTCAGAAAACCTCCCTCCTCTGCCAGTGTTACGTTGCCATTATGAATCTTCTTTGGTGACGGTCACTATTCTTCTCACACCCTCCTCCGTGATTCCCCAGAGGCACAGCCTGCATCTCTGCTTGGAGCACGAGGTAGCAAGCCCAAACTCTGGCCAGGACCACTTGGCAAAGCCTTTGGCCAGCCTGGGTCCTCTGATGCTGGACATCCTGGCGGGGCCTGCCCCCTTGGAGGGAGAGGCACATGCTCCTGGGCTAAACCCCAGTCTGGATGGAGCTGTCAAGCCAACTGGAATCATCAGGCTCCCACAAGGACCACTTTGATTATGCAGGAGGTGCTTGGTCCACAATTCTCCAAAAGGAAAAAAAGGCCAAAATGTCATTTGTACTGTTTTGAATTTGAATATAAAAGTTCTGCTTGACACGTATTATTTAATTTAGATGCCAGGAAATCTGCCCGTGTTTCCCTGACATTGGCACATTCCCTAATTTCCCCTCTCCAGATATTTACCATTGAACGATATGGACGGAGGCCGCTGCTGTGGAAAGGCTGTGGGTCGATGGCCTTGGTGCTCTTCTTCCTCACAGGGACACTTTCTCTGCAGGTAAGAAGAAAAAGCTTCTCTGGAAATTCTCTATTTTGGCCTCATCCCCTTAGGAAATGAAAGCTTAGTGCCATCATCTCTTCACTTTAAGGTGAACATTTGTCTGCATTGTTTTGATAGTCCCATATAATTCTGATGATCAAATCCTAAAATCTTCTCTCAGTTTCTCGCAAAAAGTCCAATAATGGCTTCCAAGCAGAAATAAAATTTGGCAAAGTGTTTTCTTTCATCAAGGCTGTCAATTTTTCCATCTCTGTCAATTCCACCAGCTTCACCATCCATTCACTATAGGTCTTTACGAGTCCTTCCACCTTTGGGCATTTAAAAATCTTGTGCTGTTGTCATATATAAAAGCAAAGGCCCATGAGATGATTCCATTTGTTTGTCCATTAAGCCAAAAAGAAAACCCTCTATTTTCAATTGTACCTTCACTTTTAAAATCTTCTGCATCAAAATAACCCCAGGAGGCAGATTGGGCCACTGCTTCATAGCTGATCACCCCACCCAGTGGTGTGATTCAAATAATTTAACAACCGGTTCTCTGCCCTAATGATTTCTTTCAACAACCAGTTTGCCAAACTGCTCAGAAAGTTAACAACCGGTTCTCCCGAAGTGGTGCATACTGGCTGAATCCCACCACTGATCCCACCGCATTTTAGTGGGATTTAGATCCAGGCTTTGACCTGACTATTTCAAAAACCCTATTTCTCTCTTTTTTCAGTCATTTCTTGCTGTATTTATTGGAATGTTTAAGGTCATGGTTACGGGAGAAGGCTTGAAAGCTGGCTGTTGTCAATCTTGCAGGGTAAACCAGACATGAAACACAGCCACATTAACTAACTCCACTTTATTGTAAGCTTACATTACAAGAGTTCTCCTGCCATTACACTTACTGCTGAAGAACTTAAGGAGAGTCCCTAACCCTAACCCTAACCCTAACCCCCCTGGGCCTCTTTCTCCACCCACTAGGCAGCTCTAGACCACGCCCTCTCTTCTCTAACCTTTCTCTTCTCCCAAGGACTTTCCCAAATACCACTTCATCACTCTGGGATGCTTGACTTGGGATTCCCATCCAGAATAGGGTGTCAGATTTGATGGCCTAATGGCCTTTCTGAGTCGGCAAGTATGACTTTTGACCAACTCTCCCAACCTGTCTCTTGATGAGACTGAACACAACTGCCTGGGCTACTGATGGGAAGGATTCCTGCAGCAGTGATTGGAGTACAGGCAGAGCTGTCAACCGTTTGAACCTTCTTCCAGACAAGGTCCACAGTCTGGCCTTGCTTGGTGAAGCCTCCCGTTTTCTGAGAAGGATGCATTGATCAGAGAGCCCCATGTTGGGGGTAGGGCTGCTGCACATCCTGGTCTCCAAAGCTTCTAGACTGCCTGTTTTCTTGTTCCCACCTCCAGAAAAACCTTCCCTGGATGTCTCTCTGCAGTGTCATCCTGATTTTCTTGCTTGTCATCCTCTTTGGAGTTGGACCAAGTGAGTATACAAGTCCTTTCACAAGTAGCCATGCGGAAAGAGAAAGCGGCTTGATGGAGTGGGTGGAAGAGGGGGGAGTCCTGCCAAGCCACAGCATTGGTGGAGAGAAATAAAGACAGGAGCAAAGGGACTCTAAGCAGTAAAGGGGCGGGGGGGGGGTAGGCTTGGATAAGAACTAAGTGCCACCCGTGGAAGAGAAACTCTTTGTTGGAAGAAAAATCCAGTTCCAAGCTGGGAATAAAAAAGAGTCTGCTCAAGAAAGAAAGTTTTTTTTATATATAAAAGTTTCTTTTATTTTTTACACAAACACATAAACAAACATACAGTATATTTTTTCTGAACAGAGTATTGGCCAATTCACAAATTTTTATAATTTTTAGTCATCTCCAACACAATTTAAATATTCACTTTTTGCCATAGCGTTTATTCTGTCTAATTTTTATAAACCAATATTACCCTTCATGCTAATCTCTATCTTAATAAGATTCAATTTTTCCCTTTTCATCTCTAAATTAAACCCCTTAAATTTAAAATCTCACAACATAAAATAATCCCAATATTTCCTTAAATCCCCTTATTATGATCATAAAGATTTTTCTTTATCAAATAATACAACCCAACATCTTAATAAAGCTCAGTTAAATATATAACCTTCCAATCATTCATTTCTTTTCTATTATTTTTCTTAAATTTTAACTCCAATTTTCCCTGATTACAATAAAAAATATTCCACCTATTACAATTTCATATATTAAACTTATTCATATTTCTAAATTTCTTAATCTTATTTTGTTCCAAATAGTACGATCAGTTAACATTCTAATCATTCATTTCTTTTCTATTAATTTTTCAAAAATATGATCTCTTCTTATTAAATAACAAACCAAATTACTTTGTACAATTTCTTAAATTTTAACTCCAATTTTCAATTACTTTGTCAAAAATATCTTAATCGTTTCTAATTTCACATGTAATTAAAAATATTCCAATTACTACCATTTCCCTAATTACAATAAAAATATTCCACCTATTACAATCTCATATATTAAACTTATTCATATTTTTAAATTCATTTTAGTTTATTTATACATCCATGTAATTTTCCATTACTTACTTACTTTCTTTCTTTCTTTCTTTTTCTTTCTTTCTTTCTTTCTTTCTTTCTTTCTTTCTTTCTTTCTTTCTTTCTTTCTTTCTTTCTTTCTTTCTTTCTTATTTATTAGTTCGATTTATATGCTGTCCTTCTCTGGAGACTCAGGGTAGCTTACAATGCGTTAAGCAATAGCCTTCATACTTTTGTATATACCTGCTTAGTAGGGCTTTTGCCCCCCAGCGGTGTTCTTTTTTATACAAAGTCAGCTGTTTCAGGACTAGAGGTCATCTCTTCTGAAGGGGGGCCGAATGTCAGCCTCCGCCTTTCCTTGCTTTGGCTGTCATAATAATGGAGGTGGGGGTTAGGTAGCTGGGCTATGGATCGATCTAAGAAACGAAACTGATTCTTAAGCTGTTATCAGGCCAACGGACACTGCATTCCTGGAGGCTGACACGGCCAGATGTGTGCTCCCACCTGACCTCTGGGAGACCTTTGGATTGGATGATTTACGGTGGACATTGGGAGGGGATGCTTTCTATATGTAACTTTCGCGCTTTTGCCTCAGAATCCTGCTTTCCATGGTTGCGTTCACTTCATATCTAGTAAAAGTACCATACTTTAATTTATGATGAAGTCTGGGTTTTCCTTTCCTGGATACTGAAGGAAGCATACCCGACACCCACAATCCGGGTCCTCATTTTACCTACCTCGGAAGGATGGAAGGCTGAGTCAACCTTGAGCCTGGTGAGATTTGAACTCATAGTAATTGCAGGCATCTGACAGCTAAGTGCTACTTAACAACACTTTAGTCTGCTGCACCACCAAGGCTCCTTATACTTAATTAATTTCATTATTACAGTTCAATACCTTCCAAGTATAACAATCTTAATTATAACATTTTCTAAAATTCATTGTATCTATAAATTCAATCTATAATTGAACTAAGACTAGTTCAATTCATTTTTTAATTCTAAAAGTATACAACATATTCCTCTTTTATTTCTTTCTCCCATTTTTTTATTTTACATCTTTTTCTTTGTATTTTAAAATCCTGAACTCTTCTTTTTTGCCCTGTATTTCCCATTGTTCTCCATCCCTTTTTCCTCTTTCTTATTTTCCCAGTGTAATCATCTGAATTTTTTGTATTCTTTCTATTCCACCCTTTTTTCTCTCCTTGTCTCTTTCCACCTTCTCTATTTTTCCCAATGTAATCTTTAAGGTTCACCTCTATTGCTAAGTAGACGTTTACACTTTACTCCCTATTTTCTTCTCCTTTTCATTATTACTACCCACATGATCATTTGATTTTTCATAGTCAATATCTTTATTTTTATCTTCATCTTTATTTTCAGTCTCCCTTTCTTGCTTCTCATTCATTGTTTCTCTGACATAATTTCCAGTTCATCAGATTCCGGTTTTCCATGCAGCATTGTAATTATTTCCCTTACTTCCATTTTCAATGATATATGCATCATTTCCATAAGTTCCTGTGCCATTTTATTATTTCTGGGTTGATGTTATTCAAATTTTAAGTTTTGTTATAATCCGCCTTCTTTTATCATCAAGGTCAAGCCACTTGCAGACAAACAAACCCTTCTTAAGAATTTCCACAGCTGTTATCACTTCCAAAGTTCAAAGGTTTTTTTTCCAAAATAAAAGTTCAGTATTACAATGATTTTATTTGGCCTGAAGGTGTCTCTCTACAATCCACAATTCCAATCAGCATAAAAAAGTATCCATTTTGTTTGCAATCCACGTTACCAATCTACTAATTTCTTCTCTTCTTCTTTTTTAATTTGTATTTCCCCAAATCAATTTAAAGTCCAATCCAAATTACAAAGTCCGTTTTTCCTCTCTTTTTTAATAAGAGACTTCTATTACACGGCTTTAATTTTAAGTTCCTCTTTGGTTTTTTTTTTTCAGCATTCAACAGAAATCTTTTTCTTCCCCTTCCAATCCCCTCCACACATATTATAGGTTTTTAAAGTTCACAAATTTTTATCAAAAAGTCAATTTTCTTTTCGGGTTTTGTCACTTTGAACTTCCACTTTAGTTAGGGGTGAAATGCTCCCGGTTCGGACTGGATCGCCTGATCCGGTAGCAATGGAGGCAGGTGGTTTGGAGAACCGGTAGCAAAAATCCCTGCCTCACCCCATGCCCAGCTGAGCCGCACAATAATCAATAACAATAACCTCTTTGGCCAAAAAATGCTTTTGAAAGTTAAAAAAAAAGCCTCTGATGATTGTGTGGCTCAGCTGGGATTATCAAAGGCTTTTAAAAGAAAAAAAACCTTTTTTTCTTTTAAATGCATCTGACAATCCAAGCTGAGTTGCCTGATCGTCAGAGCCTTTTGAAAGCATTTTTTTACAACCTCTTTGCCAAAGAGGTTGTAGAAAAAATGGTTTTAAAAGTTAAAAAAATATTGGCCATGCCCACCCAGTCATATTACCCACAGAACTGGTAGTAACAAATTTTAGATTTCACCACTGACTTTAGTCTTCTTCTTACTTCCCCACCCTCCGTGCCCATTAGCCGCTATTATTTTGCTGGGACATTTTTAACAAATTTAAAAATCTTCCTTTTTTTTTTTTTTTTGCCTATGAGCTGGCAATCACTTACCCAGCATCAGTACTCCATTCAATTCACCGCTCCTGTTCAATACTTGGTCCGGTTGCCCCAGCTTAATGATGGCTGCAATGGCCGCCACCCCCGCTGCCAAGTTGAAGAGTTTCTTCTGACCTCCAAGGAACTTGCCTGTTCCTCTTGGTCTTCCAAGGTGCCTCTCCTTCTTCTCCATCCCTACAGGACATATCTGGTCCGAAAACCACTCGGCAGCGGCTTGTCAGCCCGGGATTTTGCAAGGCTCATCAGAGCCTGCTATTTCCTGTCTTGACACAACACTTCCGGTCGAATCTAAGAAAGAAAGTGTATTGATGAGTAGAATCATCAATAGCATATGGTTCTTGGACAGGTGACAAATTGGCTGAATGAGTGGATGGATCTTTATAGATTTCTGTGATACTGCTGGGGATTGTGCAATGTCTGAAATGCCTCTAGGGCCATGATGGCGAACCTATGGCATGCATGCCAGATGTGTCACACTGAACCTTTTCTGTGGGCACGCGCACTGTCGCCCCTCCCTTTATTATTTTTTTATGAATAATTCAAGGTGCAAACATACCCAATACTCCTTCCTCTTCCTGTTTTCCCCAGAACAACCCTGTGTGATGGGTGTCAAGACTCATTCTCCCTTTCACCCACATTTTCTCCTTCTCTCACAACTTGACAACAAAGGGAAGAGGCGGTGGAATGGAATGCAAAGGTGGGGGGGTGATATCGAAGCAACCAAGGCATCTCTGGAAGCTTTCAAGGACATTGACTGTGGCTAGCTATTTTCTCATAACAAAATGAACGGAAACTATTGGACTCTCCGTGGCCCAGAGGGAAAAGGGGGAAATGTTGAGACTTTAGAAAAAGTGCAGAGAAGAGCAACTAGAATAATTAGGGGACTGGAGACTAAAACATACAATGAACGGTTGCAGGACCAGGGGAGACATGACAGCAGTCTTCCAATATTTGAGAGGCTGCCATAGAGAGGAGGAGGTCAAGCTATTTTCCAAGGCACCTGAAGGCTAGACTAATGGATGGAAACTGATCAAGGAGAGATTCAACCTAGAAATAAGGAGAAATTTTCTGATAGTGAGCAGTTGCTTTTGGAAGTTGTGGTTGCTTCATCACTAGAGGCTTTCAAGAAGAGACTGGACTGCCATTTGTCAGAAATGGTGTAGGGTCTCCTGCTTGGGCAGGGGGATTGGACTAGATGATCTACAATGTCCCTTTGAACTCTGTTAATTTGTTAAATCTGTTAAATAACTATGCTTGCGTTTGCATGGGAAATCCAGAGCTGGTTTTGCTCCTTCTATGCCAATGCAGTTTTTCAGTAAAGTATTATACTTGGTAAAATTATGTCCCAGGAGTTTCTTTTTTTGGAAATGCCAACTAGATTGTTGACAGTGGGTTGGGCTGAGAGACCTTTAATATCATCTGCATCAATTGCAGAAAATGACATAAATGGATGCAAATAAGGTAAGAATATCAATTATGGAAATGACTTACGTTGATATAAATGATGTAAAAGTTAATTTTGCAGATTACTCCAATTAAGATTTGACTGCCATTGGACTATAATGGACCCCTTGCCCCCAATACTCCATTAAATTGAACTGAACCAAATGAAAATTAGCAACTGATAGAGTTATTGATGACTGGAGGTTTTTTTTTTCATTTCTGGATGTTACTGTTGGTGTTTTTTGTAAATTGACCCAAAGAAGGCTGTGGATTGCCATGCCACTGCTAACGGTTCTCTGGATAAATGAATTCTTGCTCATCCTGGGTTAAAAAGGGTCTCTCTGGGTCTGAACATATTTTTCTACATTGTCCCTCTTAGATGGAGCCACATTCTCTATTATGATGGAAATTTTCAGCCAGTCCTCCAGGCCAGCAGCATTCACAATCGGTGGTTGTCTAAGCTGGGCAGGCCTTTTCATTGTCGGAATCGCCTTCCCCTTTGCTGAAGTGAGTTTTTCCCAGCCCTCCATTTCTGTCCCCTGAATGGCTTCCCCATGGCAGCAATCTTCAGGCACTGGGTTGGGCTGCAGGTAGGGAGATGCACCACATCTTGGTTGTTCAGCCAGTCCATGGCAGTCATTAAATGTGTCTGAAGCTGCTAGAAATAGCAATAATGCCAACAATACAAAACAATAATAATTGTTATTTAGCTGGAAGCTAAATCATATGACGAATGACTGAAGAAACTGGGTATGCCCAGTCTAATGAAGAGAAGGATTAGGGGTAATATGATATCAGTCTTTCAATTCTTGAGGGGCTCTCACAGAGAGCAGGGGGGCAATCTATCCTCCAAAGAATCTGAGGACAGAACCAGAAGTAATGGGTGGAAAATCATTAGCGATTCAACTTAGAACTAATGAAATTTCTTATCAGGGAGAATATTGTAACTAGTGGAATGACTTGCCTCCAGAATGGAGGTTTTTAAGAAGAGATTGGACAGCCATTTGTCCAGAATGTATATGGTTTCCTGCTCAAGCTGGGGATTGGACTCGAAGATCTCCAGGATCCCTTCCAACTATTTTATTCCATGTTCTGTATATTTTTAAATGTCAGCTAGATAACTCATGCCCCATTGGTCATCCTTTCAGAGATAGTCCCTACCTAAGGAAAGAAACAGCACAACTACGGGTGGGCAAAAAAGCAAGGGGAGCAGGAGCAACTTCAGGCTTCCTGCCAGCTTCCCCATTGACTTTTCTTATGGGAAACTGGCTCGGAGCATCAGAAATCATCCTTCCTCCTTTCCCCCCTCCCATTCATGCTGGTTTCCCCATTGACTTTGCTATGGTAAGCTTGCAGGGAAAAAGCCAGTGGGGAAGCCTGTAGAAAGTTGCAGGTCAGCAGGCAAGTAAGTGGCTACTGCCACATGGTGAACGGATCAGGGGATTCACTCCAGGTCAGGAGTGAGGATGCATGAGACGGGCAGGGCAGGGCAGGAAGGGTGCATGGGGTATCCCATGTGGGTCATATAGAGCATGCACTGTGGGTCAAGAAAGGTGCACAGAAGTCACAGAGAGGTGTGAGAGGTATTGCATGAGTTGAGTAACATGCATAGATCAAGTAGGATGTGTGGGGGTCACAGAGCTGTGTAATGCATCACATAGGTCAGGAAGGGCATCAGAGGTATTCACTAGGTTTGGACCGGTTCAGGCAAATCAGTAGCAGCAATTTTAACTGGTTCACCAAACCAGGTTGGCCTCACCCCCGCTCACCCACTCACCACTCGCCCCGCCCATCTCCGACTTATATATGTTGCCTTCACCTTGCGGCCAGCTAATTGCATCACCTCCACACCTCACCTGCTATGCTCAGCTCACCAAAGGTAAGCATGTCGCCCACTTGCCTTGGGTCAGGGGCCAGGGCCCAGGAACGCGCCATTCCCTGAGGCCCCAAAGCCTCTGTCTGCCCACTTGCCTGCCTCGGCTGCATCGGGGAACATGCCATTCCCCGGCTCCGGCCTTGCCCCAGAGCCGCCGGCCTCTCGCCCTCCGCCTCGCTCATCTACCTTCCATCCAGGTAGCCTTGGTGTGGGGACAAGCTGCAGGAACTGCCTTCTGAGCAGCTCCGCTGTGAAGGGAGGCAGAAAAATTTGGCTTCTCTGCTGCAGCATTCAACGTGGCTGCTTCTCTCCTCCTTCTCGGCCTCATACACACAGAGCAAACATGAGAAACAGCCAGGTTGAATGCTAGAAGACTTGGCCAAACTTTTCCATTGGTTCTGTGGGCCTGGCTTGTGGATGTGGCTTAGTGGGGTGGTGCCACCCTACCTTGCCATGAGTGATGTTGAGTTGGCCATGCCCTCTCAGTCACATGACCTCTCCACCAAGCCACGCCTACCAAGCCTCACCCACAGAACCGATAGGGAAAAAAATTGAATACCACCACTGAAGGTTATATGGGGTGTGGGTAGAGAAGAGTGCCTGGAGTTGGATGACTATGTGAGAGGTGCCATGCAGTTGGGGGAAGGTGCACAGAATTGGGGGAGTGTGCAGGGTAACTGCATGGACTAGGAAAGATTCTTTTCACCCTGTTCCTTCCTCTTCCCTCCCTCCCTTCCTTCTTTCCTTTCTTCCCCCACCCCACCTTCACTTTCCAGCAAACAAGCAAGGGGCTGCTGCTAGGTGGGGGATGAAGCAAGGGATTGTGAGACTTGCTGGGACACTGTCACAGAATACTAAAAATGAAGATCACATGACTGCAGCAATGGCCAATAGTACTAAAGCAGCCACAACTTTCCCAAATTTAATTTCCTTGGAAGTTTTGGGTTCCAGATTTTGGACATATTGTGTATGTTAACCTATCTGAGGTACCTTGACTCTAAAATGATGACACAACTGCTGATACAATCACAAATGAGCCTGAATGTCAAAGCTCTGCCTTTAAAAAGTTTCTGCATACTGCAGATGAAGTGGCAATAAGTCCAATGGTTTCCTTGAATTTCTGCCAAATTAGTTTCTGTGGTTGGTGGCACAAAACAATTCCTTGACATTATGAAGATTTACAGGGAAGAATGAAATCTTTCTGATAAACTCTTCCCAGTTGTAGGGACTTCAATTGTGCTCAGAAACAAAATGCATGTGATAAATGAAGATAGAGAAGTTGCAGCAAAGATGCAACATGCAGATAATAAATAAGCTTTAGCCAGCTGAACAGCCCAAGCACCACCCAGAGCAACTTTGAAGTGAGGGTATCTGTGCACCATCCTTAACCTGATTACTGGATTTACTTATTTTCAGTATTCACATTAAGCCATAAAGCTGTCAGCATCACACAGTCTTAACAAAGTCAAAAAATCAAAGTCAGTTTCGTCTGATGCTCCCTTTTCTCCATCCTCTCTTGTAGCTTTCTCTAGATGCAGTTTCTGTTTCTTCACCACTAGACCGCAATTCTAGTTTGAACTTTGGGGATGGAGATAAAAGGGGGAGTTTGTTCAGACACTAATAAGACTGTTACTGTTTATTGTGTCCATTTCAGGAAAGTCTGGGCCCCTTTTGCTTCCTTCTCTTTGCCACCGTGCTCTCTGGCTCTGGGATATTCTTCTACTTATTCCTTCCAGAAACAAAAGGCAAATCTGCGGTAGAGATCACAGAGGAATTCAACAGCTCGTCTTTGGGAAAGAAACTTGATGTTCTCAGGAAAAGTTTCAGTGAGGACCATTCGGTCTACTCCAGTTTCTGAATTGCATCTGCTGAGGAAGAACCTCTGGGAGGAATTCTTGATTTTAAAGGGTATGGGGATCACAAAGGGCTCTGCTGCCAAAATGAACTTTTCCCCTCTCTCATGATGCAGCACTTTTGGCTCCTGGGAAGGCACAGGTGCTTCCTCCCCCCCCCCCGAAAGTGTCACTCTTCATTTTAATCTGAACGCAATGGCCACCTACAAATACAGAGAGTCATCCTGTAACCTAGATCATGGCATTGAGGTGACCTATTGATCCCTCCCAACATGTTATTATGTTGCCACTGCTTGCTGGCTTCATTTCTATTCAAACTCAAATGCTTTTCCTGCACGTAGTTTTCCTTATTGTTTTTCCATTGGTTGGAAAAGCAACTCATGGCTCTGCTCAAATCTCAAGTCGATCAATTAAACCAAGCAGTTAATGTGTAAAAATGGCTGCTTAAGAGTTACTGTTTGGAATTATTTCCTCCCATCCCTTCTATCTTTCTTTCTGCTTTATGACTTAAACAAATAACATACCCAAGGGTATGTTTATTTTTGAGCAACTTAGAATATGCTAACAGTAGAATAAAAATGTAAAAAAAAAGGACAGTAATTCAATTCCAAGATGCTCCCTGTCCAAGTCCAATTCACTCAAAACATGGCGTGTACAATGGTTTTCAGCAAGAGGGCTGAAACATTTGGCTTTTGACTCAATTCCTGGGTTTTTCTTCTTTCTAAACTATAGCTGTGCAGTGTTGCCTAAGTTTCCATTAAATAATTTTTATCAAATCTCCACTTAGAGCAGGGAAAGGTAACTTTTACTTCAGCATTCAGGTTTGGGGCCTGACAGGGCATCTTTCAGGAGTCCAACTGAAGGTAAGTCAACCATATTCAAAGATCTGGAGCACCAGGGAACTACCAGAGGACTGGAAAAGAGCTGATGTGGTTCCTAACTTCCAAAAAGGGGGGGGGGGGAATGGATACAGGAAACTATAACCTAATCAGCTTGACTGGGAAGATTCTGGAAAAGATAATCAAGCAAAAGACTTGCAAATACCAAGAAACAAGCAAAGCAATTACCAGAAGCCATGGGTTTGTCTAAAGCAGATCACGCCAGGCAAACCTTTATCCTTCTTTGATAAAGTAGCAGAACAACAAAATCAATGAATTGAGCTGAGCCCAATCCCCTGCTCAAGCAAGAAACCCTATACCATTTCAGACAAGTGACTGTGGGAAAATCCACAGAAAAAAGACAGACACTTCAAAACAGGGAAGAAACAGATGAATTTTTCAAGACAGAGAACAAAAGGTCAAGAACTCTTGTAAACTGTAAACTGACACTGCAACAGGAAAAATAATTTAGTTTTTATTTTGATTTTTTTAACAAACAAAAAAGTCATGGAAATAGAGACTGACACTATAGTGACTTGCAAAGTGTGCCATATGTTTCAGTTTATGTATGCATCAAATTTAAACTACTTGAATAACTAGAAGAAAAAGTAAAGAATTTATAGGCAACTCTAGCTACTCTGAAACTCAATGAACAAAGTGAGAAATCCCAACCTAAACAAGAAGACTACACCAAAATAAAACACAATAGGGAGCAAACAGCTTCTTTAAAAAATGACTCTATATGTGAACATAAAGAAGAAAACTGATACACCCATATTGAGCACAATAGGGAACAAAAAGCTTCCATAAAAAATGACCTTACATACATCCCTAAAGACAAGACCAATTGAAACATCTCACTTTTAGAAGAAAAGAGCAAAGCCCTTACTATCTACCCTAGCCCACTCCACTGAAGTCCCTCTGGAACTGAACCGTGGGCAAGAGTGACCATGTCAATATAATACAAACACAAGCAATAGAATACAGGTGTCTTAAACTTTAAGATTTTAACAATCTCAGAGACAGTTTAAGCAAAATTTTATGGATAAAAATCCTAAAGGGGAAAACAACTAAAAAAGCGTGAGAAACACTGAAAAATATGATCATAAAGGCTCAATCCAGCACAATACCACTGAAAAAGAAAAATAAGAAATCCAAGAAGAAACCAGCATGGTTGCACAAAGATCTCTCTGACAAACTGAAAGACAAAAAAGATAAGTACAAAAAATGGAAAAGGGGGCACACAACTAAAGCAAAATATCAGCAGATAGCCCGAATCTGCAAAGATGAAGCAAAGGCTCAGAATGAACAAAGACTTGCAATAAAAGTCAAAGATAATATAAAAATGTTTCTTTCAACATATAAATAAAAAGGAAAAAAGTCAAGGAAACAGTCAGTCCACTAAAGGAAGTCATTGTTTGCAAAAAGAAACTAGTATAGCCCAACGTACCAAAAACTTAACTGTAAAAGACAGACTAAACATTAAAATTAAAATAAACAAGAAAATGGTAGAACACCTGTCTGATGAATAAAACTCTAGGACCTGATGGATTATATCTCAGAATTCTGAAGGTTCTGTTATCTCAGAACCTTTGTACCATATCTTTAAAAAAATCCTTGAGCACCAGGGAACTGCCAGTGAAAAAAGCTGATCTGGTTCCCATCTTTAAAAAAAGGGGGCGGGGGAAACAGATCCAGGAAACTATAGACCAATCAGCCTAACATCAATACCTGGGAAGATACTGGAAAAAATAATGAAAAAACAGATCTATGAACATCTATTTATTTATTTATTTATTGGTTCAATTTATATGCCGCCCTTCTCCAGAGACTCAGGGCGGCTTACAATGCGTTAAGCAATAGCCTTCATACTTTTGTATATACCTGCTTAGTAGGGCTTTCATCCCCCCCCCCAAGCGGTGTTCTTTTTTATACAAAGTCAGCTTATTGCCCCCACAGTCCGGGTCCTCATTTTACCTACCTCGGAAGGATGGAAGGCTGAGTCAACCTTGAAACAAATAAAGTTATAACTAATAGCCAGCATTGGTTTGTTAAAAACAGATCTTGCCAAACCAATCTTATTTCATTCTTTGACAAAGTGCCCAAATTAGTAGATCAGCAAAATGCTTTGGATATACTTAGACTTCAGCAAGGTTTTCAACAAAATAGACTTTCTTGGAAAACTAGAAAAATATGGGATAGATAACATCACCACCAAATGGATTTGTAACTGGCTGATAAACCTTACTGAATAAGCAGTGGAGTACCACAAGGTTCCGTTTTAGGCCCAAGGTTCAATAATTTATTTATTTATTTTATTTTGTCAAGCATGTATTTTATGACAGATACAAATGTAAATGTAATTATAAATACATGAAAAGGATATGAATAAAAGGACAGGGACGTAGGCATGCTGGTACGCTTATGCACGCCCCTTACAGACCTCTTAGGAATGGGGTGAAGTCTACAATAGACAGTCTAAGGTTACAATTTTGGGGATTTGGAGAAGAAACCACAGAGTCAGGTAGTGCATTCCAGGCATTGGCAACTCTGTTACTGAAGTCGTATTTTCTGCAGTCTAGTTTGGATCGGTTTACCATGAGTTTGTATCTATTATGTGCTCTTGTATTGTTTCGGCTGAAGCTGAAGTATTCATTGGCTAGTAGGACACTGTAGCAGATGATTTTATGTACTATGGTTAGGTCAGGCCGAAGATGGCAAATTTTGCCAAAAACAGTGAAATTCTAAGTTGTCTAAGCCCAAAATTTTGAGTCTGGTGGCATAAGGTATTTTGTTACGAGCAAAGGAGTGAAGGACTCTTTTTGTGAAATATCTCTGGACTCGTTTGTAGTTTGTAGAGGGTAGTGGATTGGTTTATGATTTTTTTTGCCAATGTGTAAGACAGAGAATTTGTTGGTTGAGATTTGGAGTTGCCAATTGTTTGACTATTCTAACACATAGTCAAGGTCTTTTTGTGGAGTAGCAGCATTTTCAGTGCTGTTGAATAGTTTTACATCCTCCACAAAGAGAATGCAGTTGCTTATAATATGATCGCAAAGGTCATTTATATAAAGAGTGTAGGTCCTAAAATGCTGCCTTGGGGGACACCATTGTTAATAGGTGCAGGGTTAGATAAGGCATTCCCTATTTTGATTACTTGCTGCCTGTTTGATAGGAACACAGCTATCCACTTACGCAGGAATCCGGAAATGCAGAAATTCGGATTTTAGTTTTAGTTTTAGAAGTAGCTTGTCATGTACCACTGAATCGAAGGCTATAAAAATAGAAGTCTATATAAATTGCATCTATTGATTTACCCTGGTTGAGTTTTGAAGTCCATCTGTTTTTGCAGTGTAATAGTTGCAGATTGCAGGACAATTTTTTTCTAAAGCCAAATTGCTTGTTAGAGAGTAGGTTGGTAATCTCTGCATAGAGGGTAGTGGATTGGTTTATGATTGATTCCATGACTTGCAGGTGACACAACATAATGAGATTGGTCTGTAATTATCAACTAGGCTGTGGTCACCCTTTCTGAAGATAGGGATGACTATGGCCAGTGACTATAAATTTGGTAAGGAGCTGGTTCTGAAAAATATTTCATAGATTATGCTAAGTGGTTCTGCTGTGGTGGTTGAGAGCTTCTTTAGGAAGTAAGCACATAATCCATCAGGGCCAATCAATAGAGATAGTTTTAGGTTGTGTAGTGTCTTTTCAACAGCATCTTCTGTGAAATTGAAGTAGATCGTTGTGAGTAGCTGTGGTACAATTAGGAAATGAGGGGCATTAGCCATTGCTATTTACAAAGACTGAACTGAAGAATGTGTCGAAGAGGTTGGCCTTAATGGTTTCATCATTACAGTCTTTCTCATTTGGTCCTTTTAGTGATGGGATGAATCTTGAGTCTTTAAGTTTGTTGTTTATAAAATTGTAGAAGGCTTGGGTCGATTTAGTGCATATTAGATTTTCCTCTTGTTTGCTGTGATAACTGATGCATTCTGCCTTTATCTGTTGGCATACAGTTTTGTAGCAACTTTTGAATGTAGCTACATAGCCAGTTTTGTTTTTGCGCCAGAGTTTTTTGAGGGGTCTGAAGCTTGTTGTTGTTATGGGTAATTTATTTTTCCTGGTTTTGGAGGTTATTAGTGGTACATATAGTTTGATTATTCTTTTGACTTTTTGCAAAAAAATGTTATAATGGTCTTCCGCAGTGATGCAGCCAGTAAATAGAGTTTGCCAATCAAGAGATGAAAAGTCATCAGTTATGAGATCAAAGTTGGCTTTTCTAAAGTTATACTTTGGGATTCCATCATTATGATTCTCTATGTGAGGACGTAATTTGAGATAAAAGTCTATCATGCTATGGTCACTGTTGGAAAAGGTTCTTTTATTTGTTGGCATAGTTGGCTTTTCAGTTTAAATTGAATTTAAACTGTTGCAAAAGATGAGATCAAGGCAGTTGTTGAGTCTAGTGTTATTAGTTACTAGTTGATCTAGTCCTAGATTAGTTACAGCATTGTACAGGGCAGGGCTGAAATCCAAATTTTTTCCCTACCAGTTCTGTGGGCGTGGTTTAGGAAGGGGAAGGATATTGCAAAATCTCCATTCCCACCCCACTCCAGGGGAAGGATACTGCAAAATCTCCATTCCCTCCCCTCCTGGGGGAAGGATATTGCAAAATCTGCATTCCCACCCTGCTCTGGAGCCAGCCAAAGGTGGTATTTGCCGGTTCTCCGAACTACTCAAAATTTCTGCTACCGAACCTGTCAGAACCTGCTGGATTTCACCCCTGGTACAGGGTTGCATGTATGGGTTCAGTTCTACATTCGTTTAGGGTCCAATTAATAAGAGGTAGATTTAGGTCACCAAGAAAGATAAGAGGGTATGGACAGGAGGCTGCCCTTGTTAGTAGTTAATACCTTCATAAATCACTTAGATGAGGGAATAGAAGGAGAACTCATCAAATTTGCAGATGATACTAAGCTGATAGTAATAGCCAACACCCCAGAAGACAAATTCAGAATCCACAAAAATCTTGACAGACTTGAACAATGGACTCTATCCAACAACATGAAATTTAATGTGGAGAAAAGCAAGGTTTTACACTTAGGTAGGAAAAACCAATACAGATTAGGTGAAATAGTAACTGTGAGAGGGACCTTGGAGTCCTAGTGAATGATCAATTAAACATGAGCCAGCAGTGTTTGGCAGCAGCCAAGAAAGCTAATATTGTTTATGCTTGGTTGCATAAACAGAGGCATAGAATCAAAATCACATGAAGTGCCTCCAGTACTGCTTTATAAAGCCTCCCATTATTACTGTGGACATAGTATACTTGGACTTCGGCATTTGACAAAGTAGACTACAACTTACTTTTTATTAAAACTATCAAGAGTATCAAATTTCAATGTTTGAGGGGCTATTACAAAGAAGAGTGGATCAATCTATTTTCCAAAGCACCTGAGGCCAAGACAAAGAAGTAACAGATAGGAGATCCTTAAAGGGAGATCCAACCTAAAACCAGAGAGAAATTTCCTGACAGTGAGAAGAAATAATCAGTGAAAAAGCTTGCCTCCAGAAGTTGTGGGTGCTCCATCACTGGAGGTACAAGAAGAGATTGGACACCCATTTGTCTAGAATGGTATAAGGTCTCCTGCTTGAGCAGGGGGTTAAAATTGGAATAGAGCTGGAAAGAACCTTGGAGGTCCAGCCCCCTGCTTAAGCAGGAGAACCTATACTATTTCAGATAAGTGACGTGTAGTCTCTTCTTAAAAACTTCCAGTGATGGGTTAGACTAGAATACTTCCAAGGTCCCTTCCTATTCTGTTATTCTGTATTCTTTATAATCTATCTGTATTATATATAATCTAGGGCTGGGTGCAAGACATCTGATAACTTGAGGCACCCCAGTCCGCTGTTGGAGGCCATGTCTCAGAATGAGGCCTATCCAATCCTGCACTCATGTACTTGACTTTTCCCATCCAAATACTAACCCCTAACCCCAACCCTAACCTTTGCTGAACATCATTCTTCGGGATTTGCCCTATTGATCTAGCCTGACAAGATCCTTCTGAATTGTGATTTTATCTTCTAACCAAGCTCCATAGCTTGCTCACAAGTACACCCATCTGTAGACTGTTGATGAAGATGCTGAACAAGGGCACAAGTAAAACACCCTGGACTTCAAAACCCATAGGTCAAATGTCAAGCCCTTATCTGTGTTTTCTAATAGTCATGCTTCATCGTATCACTCCTTGAATTCAAACTGCTTGTTCACAACTCGGGGTTATAGCTTTCTCTTGCTGACTTCTTTTTTCAGGTTGGAGACAAACAGAAAATGATAAAAAATGATGACTTCATCAGAGGCAAAGGAAAAATGGGTCCTATGTCAGAAGGGGCTTTGCTGGGATTCCTGCTCTAAGCCTAACCCCCTGGACGGGTTACACCATATTTATCCAACTTGCCCACAAGACTTTCTCAAATGTTTTACTGAACCTATAATACTACACATACACAAGACGAAAGACGAAGGAGTTCCCACAGAGGATGTTGCTTCCACATATCCCATTGATGGACACACATCATCAGTGGGCCCTTAAATGAAGTGGGTGGGAGTGTTTGTCCTCCCTGCCGCCCAGTCTCAGAAAGGCTGCAGCCAAAGTAAAAGCCCTCCTAGCCCCAGCCTTCATTTGCTCCTTGAGCAACTACTAGGAGTGCCTAAATTCACAGTTGACATAATCCAGAAACAAATGGCCTTTGGGGTCAATAGTTGCTAGCTTACTTAGATGATCCAAGCCTATTTTGCTCCTTCTGGACTCTGAGAGTTTCCAGACGTTGGGTCAGGACATCACCGCATCTCCCATTTTATTCTGGCTGGAGGTGTATAATTAGGCATCATTTGCATAGTGATATTTATCCTCAGCTGAAGAATACTTTACACGAATGAGTTCATGTAATTGTAAAATCTACAAGTCTCCACCTCTCTTCCCCCCACAGCCATCAACCGAGAGCATCCATTCAGAACGGAGCCCACAACTATATATAATGCGCACAACTCAGGGGTGAAATGCTACCGGTTTGGTCCAGTTCTCCTGAACTGGTAGTAAAAAATGTAAAAAAAAAAAGTTCTGACAATCAGCTGAGCGACCCTTAAAAAAGTAAAAAAAAAAAAAAAGGCTTGGATGATCACAGCTGTGCTACATGATTGTCCGAGCCTTTTTTTTACTTTTTTAAAACATTTTTTTACTACTATCAAGCCAGTAGTAAAAAAATGCATTCAAAAGGTAAAAGAAAAGGCTTGGACAATCGCACAGCACAGCTGATCACCTCCCCCCAGCGCTATTCTACTCCTAGGCCTCATTATGATGCATGCTGCGCATGTGTGTGCACCACATGTTTGGTGCACACTGCACATGTACATGTGTACCTCATGTTTGACACGTGGCATGCATGCACGGCCAATGAACAGGTAGTAAACCGGTTCAGATTTCACCACTGCCACAACTCCCAACCTTGCAGACAACCCAGAAGGATAGTGTGATCGGCAATACTGAAGGCTTCTGAGAGATCCAGGAGAAAGATGAGTGAGCTACCTTCATCTAATTCTCCATAAAGGTTTTCCATGAGAACAATCAGTGCTGTTTCCACTCCACATCCTTCGGCTTGAATCCTGACAGCCAAAAGTCCAGATAGCCTCCTTCTTTCATTGTTCATGGCAGCTGCTTCCAGGGAGGAAAGGTTTGGAATTAATTTATTATTTATTTATTTATTTATTTATTTATTTATTTATTTATTTATTTATTTATTTAATTTATTTATTTTTATTTATTTATTTATTTATTTATTTTTATTAAAATTTGTATGCCGCCCTTCTCCCATGGGACTCAGGCAGCTCACATAGTAAAAACAGACAATAATATCAGCCATGTCTTCAAACCAGTACGGAAAGTGCGGAGATCTGGAGCCATTTGGAGCTCAGTGGGTAACCCATTCCAAAGGGTTGGTGCGGCCACAGAGAACGTCCTTGACCTGGGGGTCGCCAGCTGACATTGTCTGGCTGACAGCACCTGGTGGAGGGCAGCTCTATGAGACCGCACGGGGCGGTGGGAGGCCGGTAGAAGGTGGTCCTGCAAGTACCTCAGACCCATGCCATGAAGGGCTTTAAAGGTAAGCACCAGCACCTTGAAGCACATCCGGAAGGCCACCAATAGTCAGTGCAGCTCGCACAGGAGTGGTGTTGCCTGGGAGTAGCAGAAAGCTCCCGTAACAACCTGCGCAGCCACATTCTGGACTAGCTGAAGCCTCTGGATACACCCCAAGGGCAGCCCCATGTAGAGGGCATTGCAGTAATCCAACCGAGAGACAATGAGAGCTTGAGTGACTGTGCAAAGGGCATCTCTGTCTAGGAAAGGCCATAACTGGCACACTAGGCAAACCTGTGCAAAAGCCCCCCTTGTCACGGCCGTCAGATGATCTGCCAAAGACAGCCATGAATCAAGGAGGATGCCAAGATTGCGGGCCCTTTCAACAACTCCCCTCCCATCATAAGTGATGGGGTAGCTAGATCAGAAGATGCCGGAATCCACAGCCACTCAGTCTCTTGGAGGGGTTGAGCCGGAGTCTGTTTCTACCCATCCAGACCTGTACTGCCTCCAGGCACTTCAACATCACGGAAAGGGCATCTCTGGGTTGCTCCGGGGTAGAGATGTACAATTGGGTATCATCAGCATACTGATGATACCCCACCCCGAAACTGTGAATGATCTCACCCAGTGGCTTCATGTAGATGTTAAAAAGCAGGGGGGAGAGAACCGACCCCTGCGGCACCCCACAAGTGAGGGACCTTGGGGAAGATCTCTGACCCCCCACCCAAACAAACTGCATCCGACCCGAGAGGTAGGAGGCGAACCACTGTAGAACAATGCCCCCTACTCCCAGCTCCCAGAGCCATCGCAGTAGGATACTATGGCCAATGGTATCGAATGCCGCTGAGAGGTCAAGTAGCACCAGAATGGAGGAACAACCCCCCCCTCCCGAGCCCGCCAGAGATCATTCACCAGGGCGACAAATGCTGTTTCCATGCTGTGGCCGCGCCTAAAACTGGATTGGTACAGGTCAAGGTAATCAGTTTCCTCCAGGAATTGTGGGAGTTGGTAAGCTACCACTGCCTCAACAACTTTGCTACAAGGCGAAGGTTGGAGATGGGACGGAAATTGTTTAGGGAAGCCGGATCCAGTTTTGGCTTCTTGAGGAGGGGCTGCACCACCGCCTCCTTAAGAACAGCAGGGAAGACCCCATCCCTCAAAGAAGTTGGTAATCGCTCGGATCTAGTCTCCAGTCCCTTCTCTGGCTGCCACAACCAGCCAGGAGGGACATGGGTCCAACAAACGTGATGGTTCCCAATCTACCCACAATCCTGCCCACTTCATCTATAGAAACACGGTCAAACTCAACTCAGATGTCACCTTCAAGACTTGCTTCCACTTCCTCATTGGACTCTGCCCAGTCAGAGTCTAACCCTGTCCGGATCTGAGCGACTTTGTCTTGCAGAAATTCTATAAAATCCTCAGCACTGCCTTGCAAGGGGTCCTCCCTCGCTCCCTGATTGAGAAGAGACCGGGTCACTCGGAACAAGGCCACTGGGCAATTTTCTGCAGACACAATGAGAGCAGTGAAATAGTCCCGTTTCGCCGTTTCCATCGCCATAAGATAAGACCTAATATGGGTTCTTAGCTGTGTTCGGCCAGATTCGGAATGGGAAAATCTCCAATGGCCCTCTAAGCGTCTCTTCCGATGTTTCATCTCCTGCAGCTCCATGGAAAACCACGGAGTAAATCAGGATCCCTGTCGGCGGAGAGGCCACAAAGGGGCGATTCGATCCAGGGCCCCGGTGGCAGCCAGTTCCCAGGCGTCTACCAAGGCTTCTGGCGAGTCACGGGAAAGGTCAGTGGGAAATGTCCCCAGCTCCGTCAGGAACCTGGCAGGATCCATCAGGCGCCAGGGGCGGAACCAACGAGTCAGTTCCATCTCCCAGCAGCATGGGTTGGTGGATGGAAAGTCTAGCTTCAGGAGGGAATGATCAGTCCATGACAGGGGTTGGGTGGAAAATTCACCTCTACCCCGAGCATTTATCCACTGCTCAGAGATAAAAATCAGGTCGAGTGTGTGTCCACTCCTGTGAGTTGGGCCCTGTACAACTTGAGTCAGGTCCATGGCCATCATGGAGGCCATGAACTCCCAAACCAAGTCCGATGTCTCGCCGGCTGACGGGAGATTAAAATCCTCTACGACCATCAGGTCGGCGAGCTCAACTGTCAGTTCGGCTATGACTTTGAGCAGCGCGGGTAGGACTGAAGACACGTAGCTGGGAGACAAGTAGGTGATCAACAGAGCCGACTGTACTCCAGGGTCTCATTTCAACAGAAGTGATTCACACCCACCTATCTGAGGAACAGTGACCTCCCTAGGTCTAAGGCCTTCCCTAATAACAACCGCCACTCCACCGCCCCTCCCGTGGAGCCGAGGCTAGTGTAGTACATGAAAACCGGGTGGGCATAAGTCAGAGAGAGGAACCCCACCCTCTGGGCCCAACCAGGTCTCCATGATACAAGCCAGGTCTGCACCCCGCTCGTCTATCGGATCTCGCACGAGGGGAGTCTTATTAACACTGGACCTGGCATTCACATACACCAGCCAGAGTCCCGGGTTCCGCACTCCTAACCCCCCAAGGACACAAGCAGAGCCATGCAGGCCGGAACGCTGGACCCGCTGCAAGCAGTGGGAACGGGTCCCTCTGTTGACCTCTCGCCCTCTATTCTGTCTACCGGCACATCTTCCAACCGCTATGGTGATACAATGGCCCGCCCCCCACTCCCCTCACTCCCCGTCCCTGTCATCCACCAGGCTAACTCCCTGATCCGGAGAGACCCCCGCAGGTCCACCCACTAAACTACCCATCCCCTTCCCAGAACCCCTTAAAATTTTAACTAAAAACTTCCCCAAAAAACCCTTCAGCCCCCTCTTCACAACATGCCACCTCTCGGGGTTCCAAAACCCATCATCAAGGTAGGCCCTCGATAACGTGGAAGGCCAGGTCTGTGAGAGGAGGGTGTCTCACAGTGCAATTAGCTCGGCCACTGAATACATCTGATAATCCAAATTTGGGGATAACATCTGCTCCACCAGGAAGCTCGAGAGGACCCCTTGGAAGGTAGAGCTGAGGAGTTTGTACAATATCTGCATGACAAAATCACTCAGATTCGGGAACACCTGGACTCTGACTGGGTAGATTCAGGGGGAAGGATGGAGGCAGGTCTTGTGAGTATTGTCTGGGAAGAGTTTGATTCTGTGACGCCCGAAGACATGGACGACACTGGGCAGACTGAGCGCAGCCACATGTTTATTGGACCCGTGTCCCTCCTGGCTGGTGCTGGCCTTTTGGGAGGTTAGACGAGGCTGGCTCCAGGGGATTATAAATGCCTCCTTGAGTGAGGGTGTCTTCCCTGCCCCCTTGAAAGAGGCGGTGGTGAGGCCTCTCATCAAGAAGCCTTCCCTGGACCCGGCAATGTTGGTAAATTATTATCCAGTCTCCAACCTTCGCTTCGTTGCGAAGGTTGTTGAGAGTGTGGTAGCGTGACAGTTCCCTCAGTACCTGGATGAATCATCGTATCTGGATCCGTTCCAGTCAGGCTTCAGGCCTGGGTACAGCACAGAAACGGCATTGGTCGCGTTGGTTGATGATCCCTGGAGGGCCTGGGAAGGGGTTGTTCCTCTGTCCTGGTCCTATTAGACCTCTCAGTGGTTTTTGATACCATCGACCATGGTATCATGTGGCATCGGCTAGAGGAGTTAGGGGCAGGGGGCATCGTCCTATGGTGGTTCTCTTCCTTTCTCTCTGGCCGGTCGCAATCTGTGTTGACGGGAGCAGAGGTCGACCCCGAGGCCCCTTGTATATGGGGTGCCACAAGGGTCGGTTCTCTCACCCCCTCTGTTCAACATTTATGTGAAGCTGCTGGGTGAGATCATCTGTGGTTTCGGGGTGAAGTATCACCAGTACGTTGACGACACCCCGGACCACCCCAACGGTGCCCTTGACATGATGTCCCAGTGCCTGGAGGCTGTGCAGATCTAGATGGGTAGAAACAGACTCAGACTCAACCTATCCAAGACCGATGTCAGTGTTCCAATACTGACATAGAAGCAATGAGGAAAAAAGTTTGACATTTCACCTAGAAAAGCTTTCGGTGAATTCAGTCTCCTGGGAGATGTATGGGAGGGGTGACATTCCAGTGTGCTGAAGAGGCAGATAAGAGAGAGTGATCTGGAGGAGAGCCAATGGGGGGCAGTGAATGGGGAAGGAATAGGAGGGGTTTTGGGTAGTGGGGCCAGTACTGTCTGCATGGTTGTCAGGCATGGCTGCATCGCTCAATAAAGAGAATATTTCCTAAAGTTTGATGCTTGGAAATTAACTTTGAGGATGAAACCGAAACTTTGACAACCGAGTGGCTCTGGTTTCTGACATCCCGGTATAGTCAGTTGGTGCCATCACTGACTATTGGGGGCGAGTCATTGGCCCCCACGGATAGGGCTCACAACTTTGGTGTCCTCCTGGTCTCACGGCTGTCTTTAGAAGAACATTTGACGGCTGTGGCTAGGGGGACTTTCTATCGGGTCCGCCTGATTCACCAGTTGCATCCCTATCTGGACCGGGACTTGTTAAATACGGTCACTCATGCCCTCGTTACTGGGTGCAGCCTGGACTGCTGCAATGCTCTCTACATGGGGCTCCCCTTGAGGAGCACCCAGAGGCTCCAGCTGGTCCAGAACGTGGCCACGCGGGTGGTTATGGGAGCGGCGTGGCGCTCCCATGTGGTTCCCCTCCTGCGCGAGCTGCACTGGCTCCCGGTGGTCTTCTGGGTGCGCTTCAAGGTTTTGGTTACCACCTTTAGAGTGCTCCATGGCATCGGACCGGGATATTTATGAGACCGCCTTCTGCTACCAACAGCCTCTCACTGACCAGTATTCTCCCATAGAGAGGGGCTCCTCCGGGTGCCGTCGGCCAAACAGTGTTGGCCAGCGGCCCCCAGGGGGAAAGTCTTCTCTGTGGGGGCACCTACCATCTGGAACAAGCTCCCCCTGGAGATACAGAGGATCCCGGACCTGCGCACGTGCTCTCAAAACATTTTTATTTCAGCAGGCTGGCTTGGCCTAGCTCTCCCTTTTAAATTTTTTAAATTGTTAATCTATTTTGTAATTGGGTGTTTTAAATAGTTTTGGCCAAAATATTTAATAATTTTAATGGATTTTAATGTTTGTATTATCTGTTTTTTATCTTGGCTGTGCACTGCCCTGAGTCCCCCTGGGAGTAGGGTGGTATATAAATGTGGAAAGAAAGAAAGAAAGAAAGAAAGAAAGAAAGAAAGAAAGAAAGAAAGAAAGAAAGAAAGAAAGAAAGAAAGAAAGAAAGAAAGAAAGAAAGTAAGTAAGTAAGTAAGTAAGTAAGTAAGTCTGGTAATTTCATCTAAGAAGTCCTCAGGCAGGAGAATGGACACAATGTTGGTAAAGCAGTGGGAAGAGTCTCGTACTGTTTCAGCCCACTCGGAGGTTAATGACCCCGTCACCCTCTCATGGTGACAGGTCCAGATGTATGTAGCGAAGGCATTTGATGGTCCATCTCCTCCGGTAATAAGATGTTGATGATAAGTCGCAGAAATGGAGCAGGTACTATTTAAACCTGCTGGGTTCAAGGCAGATTGTGGAGGAGACAAAGTGGGCCCTTTCAAGGCTACAAGGCTCTTTTTCCTGCTCATTCCTTTTGACTGCAGAGCCAGCTTTCCCCCCTCAGAACCCACAGACTCAAAAATTCCTGGGTTACACAGCCTTTAGCTTCCAACCAACCAGCTTCTAAACTGGACTATTTATGAGTGATTTCATTCAAAAGTGTTGGAAATGAATTCAGCCAACAAGCATGGGTCGATGAAAACAAAGAGATTTTATTAAAAGAAAATAATAAAAGCTATTTTGCAAAATAGGGTGGGTATATCCTAGCAGATCTCAACAGAGGAGTTTAAGCCAGGAAGCCATACCTAAAATTTCAAAAGCATTACTTTTTATAGTTCTCTATCCTGACGGTCCATTTTCCTCCTCCTTTGGACTTACTGGACAGGTCCTCTGAGGTTTCAGCTAATCCAAGATGCCTCAAAGGAATACATTATTTCTCTCTTTGTTTTCTCAGATTACTTTCTCTTCAGCACTTCCCGTATCACTCCGTACCTGTCCATTACACATCTACATAGCATCTCTAAGTTTTAAGGAATGTCTCTGTGCACCCTCAGCAGGCCCCTCTCCTATGCCAAAGAACAGAAGAATGCCCACATGTCCTTCTCCAAGCATATGCACCATGGACATGGGAGAAAAGTTCCACAAAGCATATAATCTAACTACATTGTAAAATTCAGTCATATTTAGATCTTAATGCAGGAAGGATACAATTGATTTCATACATATGTTTTTACAGAGGTACATGTATTATAAATACTTAACAAATAAATGCTTAAATGGAAAATACTTTTGTAGCAGCATAACATATATTGTACAATAGAATAACAAGTTTCTATTCAATTATTACTGTTCCCTTCGTTACTATTTTATTTTTGAATTCCCTTATATCCTACAAAAGTATTCAGCCAGACACTGTCAGTGAACACTTGATTGTCAACCTCCCTTCCCTACTTACCTTCTTTACAACATACAATTATTATACTCTGGATTTATCTCTCCTCCATCACCACCAACCCCCATATTGCTGGACTCCACTTCAGCTCAGTTCTCATCTAGCTATAGTCCAAAGGAGACCTTTAATCTTTTCTCAGCACAGGCAGTCAGGAAACTATTCTGGTTCCCACCTCCCACCCAGAATCCATGTTTCACACTGCCCAGCTCCCAAGCTTTGGTTCCTTTTACAACCCATCAGGCAATAAAAATCCTCCTCGTCTGGATGTCAGCATCCATCCTGACCATCTCCAGCCAGGGTCCCCGTTTCCAATCTTCACCCCTCAACAAGCCAGCTTTGTTGCCATACCCTTCTTCCTCTGTTCCACCATCCAGAAAGCTTTTCACTGGAAGAGCACTAGAAACTTTCTATGAAGCTATCACTCCTTGTTGATTTCTGCACTGGAAACGGCCTTGGGAGGAGGTCTTCCCCTGAAGATATTTAAAAGAAGATGAATGCTAGATCAGTGCGTTCCTGCATGGGGAAGGGACTGGATTCTAAGGACCCTTCCAACTTTTATATTTTATGGTCCTGTAATTCAAGAGTAGAAAATAAATGCATGTGGGAAGCAATCATATAAACAAAGAGAAGGCAGAATAAAATACCAAGGACAGGCATCAAAGGAATTCCTAGTCATCTTCAGCCCCTATGCTGATGAGATGATGAGTGATGAGATGATGAGAGACAGGGGGACTTGGACTCAGATCTTCAGTCTCTGGACTCCCTCTGGTGAGTCCAGAAGGAGCTGGATATTGGCAAGTTAAAAAGGATAGCGAAATGTGGTATTAGATGCAAAGTTTGTCTCTTGTCTTTGGTGGCAGTCCATCTGTCCCAGTGCAACTGAAATGATGCCCTTTGAAGTGGGGAATTCCAGCAATAGGATGTTGGGGAGATCCAACAGCCGCCATGACTGGCCATGAATGCAAAAGAGCTCTCTTTGAAGCCTCTTCTTCCCATCATGCTTCGTCACAGAATCTATGGATAGCCTAACTCCAGCAACAAATGTACCATTTCATCCTTTGTTCTTGAAATCATTACAGTGAATGATTAACCAGGCAATTTGGGATTTCACCAATAAATGAAATAAAGAGGCCAAAGTCCAGGGCTGCCTTCTGTTAGAAACAAGATCCAAAAGAGCTTCAAGCAGAGATGGCACTGATCTTCTGGGATGTGGTGAGTACAAGCCAGTCAAGGCTTCCTGGCATCCCATCCCAAAGGGCTGCTAAAGGCACAGCAGTAGCTACTTCCAGGTCACCCAGAACCCCCTGGAGCATATGCTGCATAGGCATCTTCCCTGACCTTCTATCCATGCAAAACTCAGCATGCCAGAGGGATTCTGCATCCCTCAGCATGCCAGAGGGATTCTGCCTAGGCATGAAGTTGGGCTAAATCAGAGTTCCTCAAAGTGATTAACCCGATGGGTTGATGGGACTCTTGATAGGGGATAGTAGTAGTAGTAGTAGTAGTAAAATTCAAAAATCAGACTAGAGATGGGAGAGACCTGCCATCTCTAGTCTAACCCCCTGCTTAAGCAGGAGATCTTATACCATTTCAGACAAGAGACCGTCCAGTCTCTTCATAAAGACCTCCAGTGATGGAGTACCCACAACAAGCTTTTCCATTTGTTAATTGTTCTCGCGGTTAGGAAGTTTCTCCTTAATTCCAGGTTGCTTCTGTCCTTGAATCCATTGTTTCTTGTTTTACCTTCTAGTGCTTTGAAAAATAGGTTGACTCCCACTTCTTTGTGGCAGCCCCGCAAATACTGGAATACTGCTATCATGTCACCCCACGTCCTTCTTTTCTCTAGACCAGCCCTTCCCAATTCCTGCAACTATTCTTCATGTGTTTTTGTTTCTAGGCTTTTAATCATCTTAGTTGCTATTAGTTAAGGTAGTATTTATTAAATTATTTTAAAAATTAATACTTAATTGGGGATGATGAACAATCTGAAACTTTATGAAGAATTGATGAGCTGAAGAGTTTGGGGAGCCCTGAGCTAGATGAGCTTCAAAGTGCCTCCCAGCATCAAAATTCTGACTTTGTCCTTCAAAAGTTCCATTTCCCTAAATTTGCTTAGGCTGGGTTTTTACCACAAAATGGGTGCCTTGAGCCACTGCAAAATAGGCCCTTCACCTCTTCAAAGCTTCCTCTACCTTCAAATCTTCTTCTGGGAAGCCAGAAAGATGGCAGTGGAGCTCTGATCTCAGGAAGTCTGTCCTTCAGTCATGGCCCCCTCCCCAGTTGGGAAAGCTCTTTTTGGTGGTTTCAGACCAATAATCACTCCTGGCAATCCTGAGAGGAGTTTCCTTTTCCCCCATCCCTTGGGACGCCCCGCCCCCCCCAGGATTGCATCTCAGGGAAGGGAACAGTGAGTGTTGCCAGGGACATTGGCCTGAGGAGGATCCTCCAGCATTATTCTCATTGTGTGGGTGTGGAAAGGTGAAATTTGTTTTCAAATGGTGTTGTCCCTCTTCTAGGCTCTGGATGATAATTTTATAGGGGCTAGTCAAAGGAAATTAACACAAAGGGGAGTGAGAGGAAAGATTATTTTGAACTAAAAGGTTTAAAAGCTACATAAGTGAATGGCATTTAAAGATTCAGGCAAGAAGAGGGGGCTGAATGTGGACAGTCTAAACTGACATCCCCAACGGCAGTCTACGCTTCAACACTCCCAAGGGCAGTCATGTTGTTTCGATGAAGAAAGATGCATAGGCAGGAAGATGGTTCACGGGAAGGCCCCTCGGTGGGAAGGCACCTTGTTGAAAGCACCCCGACCCCTTCCAAAAGGCTCCCTTTTATTGTCATTTTACAACTACCATGGCAAAACATTAATCAACGTTTACTTGTACTGATTGGCTAAAGAAGGCTCGTGAATTCCATGTGGACCCCTCGTGTTTCCCTCATGTTCTTCCTGTGACAAACAACGCCTATGTGCCGGGTTCCCATGCCTTGCATATTTGAGATAGGGTCTCTGCCAGACATCCTATCTTTACACTCCTGATGAGATTAGGACCTTGTGCTGATGTTGTTTACTCAGCGTGGTTTGCCAACCACTGAGATAACACCATCCTCACACAGCCAGCACTGTGGGATGAAGATGCCAACACCTTCCCCACAGTTCTGTCCATTGCCCCTCACCCCGGCCTCTGGCCTGACCAGCAGAACCCTCTCAGCATACGCCTTGCCTTTAATTTAGAGGCTGGCCCTTCCTTTGGAGAGATTCTGTCAGGTGCATAGATGGGGTGGGTGGGTTTGTTGCTATATCATCTATGGTTGATTTTTATGTCTTTGTGTGATACTTTACTTCTATGTATTTATATGTTCATCAAATTTCTATGCTGCCCATCTATCTGGTAAACAAATAAACTAAAAACAGATCCAATCTATGAAATAATTAAAAAATCAAACCACATATCATATTATGCAGCATTTGACACCCCCTGCCCCACCTGGTGAAAGAGAAGGCCTTCCCCACTTTCCCAAAGGCCAGGAGAGGTGAGCCATCTTCGACTCAGGCAGGGTCTTTCTGTAGGGAGGCACAATGACATCAGCCAGTTCCTGCACTCCCAAGCAAAAAAAGGGGGGGAGATACAGAGCAGGGCCAGTTGTTGACACACACGCACGCACACACACACACACACACCAACATTTTGGAAGAGAAAATGCATTTAACACAATTCCTTTGGAAAATAATATCGTTCAACTCACCTCAATTGGGCTTGAAAGCAATTTCTTACACCAGCCAGTTTTCTCTAACCAACAGTCATGGTTAGATAAGAGACATTCTTATCCTCCCCTTTTTGGCATTCTCTAAAAAGGATAGAAATAGAAACCAGGTTTTTGGTTTAGGAAAAAAAAAACAGTGTTGTTTCTCTTTCTCCGAGATTCAATATCAGAGACTCCTCTTAATGGTGGTTATTCTGGGAATCGGAGGATCACTGCAGATTGGCTTCCAAGGATCTATGATCACCTATGCATCTGTGGTAAGCAATTGTTGTACCCAAAATGGTCCTAGCCTGGCGCCAAAGCCAACAAAGACCACCAGGCACGAGGAATGGCATTTTCAGTTTCTTTTATTGGAGTACTCCAGCAAAAGGGTCTCAGCAGCTAAAGGAGCCAAGACCTCAAAAAATGCACAAAGCACAAATTGTATACAACTGTGATTAAGTTATCCTAAGAATCACACATTTAATTAATTAATTAATTAATTAATTAATTAATTAATTTTTATACTGCCCTTCTCTCGAAGGACTCAGGGCAGTGAACAGTTAAAATAACATACAAATAAAATGTGAATATAAGATGGTTAAGCCAATTTGGCTCATCAGTTAAGAATCTTCAGCATATAGATTTAGAACAATTAGAAGAGATTTATGCCAGCCCAGCTTGGTGAAACAGAAAGGTCTTAAATGCACGATGGAAAATACGAAGATCTGGGATTATTCGTATCCCTGGGGGCAACCTGTTCCAAAGGATAGGTGCCCCCACAGAAAAGGCTCTTTCTCTGGGAACCACTAGTCAACATTGCTTTAGTGACGGCACCCTGAGGAGGCCCACCCTGTGAGAGCGTGCTGGTTGGTGGGAGGTTATCGGTTGCAGAAGGTAGTCTCATAGGTACCCAGGTCCTAAGCCATGGAGCACTTTAAAGGTAAGAACCAACACCTTGAAGTGCACTCGGAAGACCACCGGGAGCCAGTGCAGCTCACTTAGGAGAGGTGTTACATGTGAGCGCCATGTCGCTCCCAATATCACCCATGCAGCTGCATTCTGGACCAGTTGGAGCCTCCGCATGCACCTCAAGGGGAGCCCCATGTAGAGAGCATTACAGTAGTCCAGACGGGAAGTGATGAGGGCATGAGTGACTATGCATAAGGAGTCCCGATCTAGAAAGGGTCGCAACTGGCGAATCTGGCGAACCTGATAGAAAGCTCCCCTGGCCACGGCTGTCATATGCTCTTCTAAAGACAACCGCAGGTCCAGGAGGACACCCAAGTTGCAAGCCCTCTCTGTGGGGGCCAATGACTCGCCCCTAATAGTCAGTATTGGTTCCTTGACACATGTTCCTCTTGATTGGTTTCTTCCACTTTATCTTCCTTCTTCACACATTGCATATCAAAATTACTACTACAACAATAAGCCACAGGTTACCAAAGTTTAAATACCTACGTTTCTTAACTAGCATCCTTCTAGCATGTCCTTCTAACTTGCTAGACAATAGTGTCCCATCATTTGTTACCCTCATTGCAGCTGCAACTATCTGTGTCAGCAATTTGTTTAACAAACTTTCCTAATTCTAACCCAGTGATGGCTAACCTTTTTGCCATTGTGTGCCAAAAGTGGGGGGAGCGTGGTGGGGTCACACACATGCGTGCCCACATCCATAATTCTATGCACCCCGCCCCCCCATGCTCCCCCCACTTTTGGCATGTGATGGCACAGTAGCCCATTTTTTGCTCTCCCCAGGCTCCAGAGCCTTTCTAGGAGCCTGGGGAGGGCAAAAATGGCCTTCCCCACCCCTCAGAGGCTCTCCGGAGGCCGGAAACAGTGTGTTTCCTGACTTCTGGTGAGCCCAGAAGGCCCGAAAATCAGCTGGCTGGCACAGGCATGCATGCCAGAACTGAGCTTGTGTGCCCACCGATATGGGTTCGTGTGCCACCCGTGCCATAGGTTTGCCATCATGGTTCTAACCTGAGTCGTTCACAGCCCTCCTCCCAGGCAGGATCTGCATGGAGGATCTACTGGTCACAGCTCTGCAGAACCTGCCTTGAACTCATCACCCTGAGGTACAAAAGAAAGATGCCCCTTGTGGTTCAGCATCTTTGACAGAAGAGGAGAGGACTGTGGGGGAATTCTCTCCCTGCTCTGCAGGATGGAGTGGCAGAAACAGTGGCCATGTAGAAGGACATTTCTGCGGGGTCCTTGGTCTCTCTGAGCTGGGTTGTTTTCTTGCAGACATTTCATTACCCAAACTAGATAACATCAAAGTGAAATGTTTTGATAAGATTAACAGAGTTGGAAGGGACCTTGGAGGTCATCTAGTCCAACCCCCTGCCCAAGCAGGAGATCCTGCACCATTTCTGACAAATGGCAGTCCAATCTCTTCTTGAAAGCCTCCAGGGATGAAGCAACCACAACTTCCGAAGGCAAGTTGTTCCATTGGTGGATTATTTCTCACTGTCAGAAAATTTTTCCTTATTTCTAGGTTGAATCTCTCCTTCATCAGGCCCAGGGGCCACAGTTTGAGGGGTCCTGATTTAGTGCAATATAAAAAAATGCAAATAATTTTTCCGCGGACCACCAAAAATTTCTCACAGACCATCAATGGTCCATGAATCACCAGTTTGTGACCACTGCCCCAGACGGTACTCTGCAGGGCCAGTATACCAAAGGACATCTTTGTGGGCCCCCAGGATCCAGTCCTACTATTTACACTATTTATATTAAAAATGGAATTAAAAGAATTGAGAACCTGGCATGCTGCAAGGCATCATGTCAATCTCTACGTCTGACTTTTGTTTGGTAGTAGAATAGTTTTGGTATTGCTTTCTTCTGCTCCAAACAGCTGGGACTGGCAGGCCTCTGGAAGGCAGCCATCTCCAGGTTCCAGCCTCAAGAACACCCCAAGCCCCCCACCATGTCTCCCCCCAGATCTTTAAGGGGTTCTTTGGAAACACTCCTTTGAGGGTCCCCCTTCCCATCTTTAAATATTCCCCAGCTCCCAAAGAAAATTGTGGTTCTCTCCCACAGGCAATGCCACGTTCCTTCCGGCACTTGGAGCAGCCCTTCCCAAACTTTTTAGAAGCCTCTGTCTCCCTTGCCATGTAATGGGCACAGAATAGCACCAGCAAAGGCTCTTTAGAGACCTTCTACAGCCAGATCATAGGTAGCCCTTGACTTACACCTGTTTGTTTAGTGATGGTTTGAAGTTACAGCAGCACTTTAAAAACCTGATTTATGACTGGTTTTCACACTTACGACTGTTGCTGCATCCTCATGGTTACAGGATCAAAATTCATGCATTTAGCAACTGGCAAGTATCTATGACTGCTGCACTGACCCAGGGTCACAAAACCATCATTTGTAGCCTTCCCAGACGGCTTCTAACAAGCAAAATCAATGGGGGAAACCATATTTCCTTAATGACCAAACGATTCATTTAACAACTGAACTGATTTGCTTAACAATTGTGGCAAAAAAAGTCACAAAATTTACTCAACTGCCTTGTTTAGCAACAGAAATTTTGGGCTCAATTGTAGTTGTAAGTGGAGTACTATCTGCATCATCCTTCCATTGAAATGAAAATATCCAAGAAAGATGCCTGTCTGGTTCCAAAATCTGGCAGGTTCTCATTTACTGAGCCTGGTGGCCCAGCTGACTGGTGGCTATCATGGTATCATTACAGGCAGCGCCTGCCTGGGCAGTGTCTTCTTTAGGCGTCTCCTGCCCTTTCCTTCTTACGAACCATAACTGAGCAATCTGTTGGGTTTTTACCATCAGTGATGAGAAAACTATCTCTGCCTAACCACATCCCTCTTTTCCAGCACATCAAAGAGTTCATCAATGAGACGTGGTTGGAGAGGTTTGGACATTCAGTCCATCCTTCAACGCTCACCTTACTGTGGTCTTCGGTGGTATCCATCTTTGGCTTGGGAGGTCTCCTGGGCTCCATGAGCAGTGGATGCCTGGCTGCCAAATATGGAAAGTACGTCCCCATTGAATACTTGCTTCCATCAAGGTGGTCTTGAAAGCATTCAAGAATAATGTGCCAATGGTCAAGTCCTTGAAAGTCTTTCAGCAGCAGGTGGACTTTTTAGCCAGGCATTTTCAGTTGCCCTAATAATAATTCTAATTGGTTGCTTGGCTGGTTGTTTAATTGTTATAGTTTATTATAAGCCCCTTTGAGTATGGTGGTGGTGGTGGTGGAGGAGGAGCAAGAGGAGGAGCAGGAGGAAGAAGATGCATGGAGAAAAAGAGGAGATATGTGGTTGAGAGTCCAATGGTCAACCCAAAATCAGAGGGGGATCATAGCTTAGTGCCATAGAAGCAATAGGGATGAAGATCACTGGAAGTTTATCAGAGTTTTTGTATTAGCAAGAGCTGAATATATTTTGGAAGTTGTGTAAGGCCATTTTTTAAAGCCAGTAACGCCAAATCTGACAAGTTACCTTCCTGACCAGATTATAGTTAGTGGTCAGGGATTTTTTTCCCCTGTTCCTATGAAGACAGTTCAAAGAATTTAGCTAGCTAAATTCCTCATTTAGCTATGAGGAAACTGGGAAGATACGTATGCCAGCCCTCTTCCTGTATCTCAAAGCCAGAGACATAAAAAATTCTTCTTCTCTCTTCTTCTCAAGTATAGGACCTGAATTTCAATGACAGGAAAGAGAAACCTTCCTGAATGTTAGAAAGATGCTTCCTCTGTGGAATGAAAGACCCAGAGAGGCATCTCTCAGGGAGGCCTTAATCAACTTTCCTGCCATTCCAGGCCTTCCCATGCGGCCCTCGGTCACTTTTGCCACCATGAAGGTCCAGGCGACTTCCTGAACATGTTGTGCAAAGCATAAGCACTGGGGCAGGAGAGGGGCCATTTTGACCCCCAAAGGCTCCAGAGTTACTTTAGTCTGAGAGGCAGTACAACGTGCAGAGAGGACACATCTCCTGCTCCAGTAGCTCAAACCAGGGTCCCTATCTGCCTTAGGAAGCCCATTCCAACCAGGCTGCTCCAGGCTGTTCCCTTGGCCAATCTTTCTAGTTCTCTCACACACACAAATCCCCACGCCACATCAGTGGTGAAATCTAAAATTTGTTACTACCAGTTCTGTGGGCATGGCTTTTGGGGGGGGGGAGGGTAATGTGACTGGGTGGGTGTAGCCAATTTTTTTTTTTTTTTACTTTCAAAACCATTTTTTCTACAACCTCTTCAGTTGTAAAAAAAATGCTTTCAAAAGGCTCTGACGATCCCAGCTGAGTTGCCTGATCATCAGAGGCTTTGCTGATCAGGCAACTCAGCTTGGATCATCAAAGGCTTTTAAAAGCATTTGATGATCCCAGCTGAGCCGCGCAATCATCAGAGGCTTTTTTTTTTTACTTTTAAAAGCATTTTTCGGCCAAAGAGGTTGTAGAAAAAATTCTTTAAAAAAAAAAAAAAAAAAGCCTCTGATGATTGTGTGGCTCAGCTGGATATCGGGGGGTGGGGGGGCAGGGATTTTTGCTATCGGTTCTCTGAACCACCCGCCTCCATTGCTACCGGATCGGGCGATCAGGTCTGAACTGGGAGCATTTCACCCCTGCCCCACACCCTGCCTGATGGCAAAGGGGTGTTCTGCCCCAGCTTCGGATTCCCAGAGAATGTAACACACAACAACCTTCGCAAACACTGTTTAATTCCAAACAAGAATGCAGGCTTCCTGTGCAAAAGATCCTTATCAAAGTTATTAAGAACAAAGTCCAACAAAGGTTGTCAATCAGCCCAGAAAACCAGATATGAGAAGTCGCTCGCTCTCCAAGATGCTCTGTAGTAATGAGACGTGCTTTCTAGCAAGAAAGCACTAGCTGCATGCAACTTAAATAGGCTAAGGGAGTAGCCAATTATCCTCAAGCCCTACTCTCAAGTAGACCTCCTCCTCCTGAGTAGCCACTCCTGCCTTTTGGCAGCCTTGCGTGCCCGAGCATTGAGGAGAGGCTCCTCCACTTCACTCTCTCTACTGGAAGGAGCCTCTGGAGGTTCTGAAGGCCCTGGCTGAGTCTCTGCCTCTGGCATCACATCCTCTTTGGCCTCCTCGCTGTTTGACGCAAGTGCAGCTGCGCAGGCTGCTGGCGCGACACCACATCAGCCTCCTCATCATTGGGATCAGCCACAATCCGCGCAGGCCACTGGTGGCTTCAACATGGGGTGAGGCTTCAACATGGGGTGAGAAGTGGTAGGCCCTTCTGTTTCTGAAGGAAGAGATGGTTGCTGCTGGGCCTCCCATGAACAGGCTGGTCTCACTTTGAGCCAGAAATCCCTATCCTCTTCCAAGCATCAGAGCCATCTCTGCCCCTTTTTCATGGACAGGAAGAAGTGCTTTTGGGGCAGCAGCGTGCTGATGGTGGCCAGCGCATTCCTCCTGGGCTTCAGCAAAATGGCCAGGTCTGTCGAATTCATTCTGGTTGGACGTTTTCTGTGTGGCATCAGCACAGGTATGCACTCACCTCTCCGAACTGCTGCCAAGACCCAAGCAGGTGCCAAGACATATTAGGAGCATTGGTATTAAGAGCCTTGGTGGCGCAGTGGACTAAACTGCTGCTGTTAAATAGTACTTAGCTGCCAGCTGCCTGCAATTACTGCGAGTTCAATTCTCACCAGGCTCAAGGTTGACTCAGCCTTCCATCCTTTTGAGGTAGGTAAAATGAGGACCCGGTTTGTGGGGGCAATAAGCTGACTTTGTATAAAATAGAACACTGCTCAGGGGGGCTCAAAAAGCCCTACTAAGCAGGTATATACAAAAGTATGAAGGCTATTGCTTAATGCATTGTAAGCCGCCCTGAGTCTCCAGAGAAGGGCGGCATATATAAATCGAATAATAAATAAATAAATAGGACTGAGCAGGAGCATTGGATGTGAACATGCAATGGTTGAATTGTAAGGAATTTAGAAGGGCAGAGGAAGAGCCTCCAGTGGGAGCCCCAGAGGGCACCAAGGGCATTGCATTGTTGCTCTGGCTGTGGGCTGCCCCCTTTTGTGCAAGGCGCTCTTTTGCTGTCCCCAAGGTTTCGATCTGGCCAAGCCACATCAACCAATCCTTAGCCAACTTAAGTCAAGTGACTCAAGGCTGAGTCCCACTATGAAGCCAGGAGATGGTTGGGAGCCAGATAGAAGAAGAAGCAACCCCGCTAAGATCAAGTCAGTTTCCACAGTTCCCTATTTTGTGCTTCTCTTCTTTGTAGTCAAACTGTTCTTGCTTCACTTCGATGGCGCAGCAGACTTTCACTTCTTGTGACCCCATTAATTTGTTTTCTGCCTTCAATTCAAGGTGTTTGTATCCTTCTTCATCCCCAGTACCTCGGGGAGATTTCCCCCAAAAAACTCCGCGGATTTACCACTTCAACCTCTTCCATGTTTTGGTGTTTGGGAAAAGTCCTCGGTCAAGTTATGGGATTAAGGTACAGTCACA
Source organism: Masticophis lateralis (assembly GCA_030761175.1). Taxonomy (NCBI): domain Eukaryota; kingdom Metazoa; phylum Chordata; class Lepidosauria; order Squamata; family Colubridae; genus Masticophis; species Masticophis lateralis. The sequence continues at coordinate 430,159 of JAUDYJ010000014.1, forward strand.
CTTTCCTCAATGTCCTGGTTTCATGACACTTTTTCAGCATTAATGATTGTGGTCATGAGAGCACAAGACAACAATCAGAGATGTGTCTTATCCACAAGCCTTTGGAAACAACCTATGTTTTCTGTCTGCTTTCCCAGGGAGCTTTTGGGAAGTGGGGCCCTCTGGCCAATGCTGCTGGCCTTCAGTGGGACTGCGGCCTTGGTCCCCTTGCTCACACTACCATTCTTCCCCGAGTCACCACCTTACTTGCTCTTGCACAAAGGAGACGAAGAAGGATGTGTGAAAGGTAACAGATGACAACACTTCCTCCTTTCCACAAGAAATGGTAACATTAAAAAGCCTCTGAAAAGGCAGCTAGAAAAGCCATGAGAAATTGGGTCAAGTCAAAGGGAGGCAATAAGATGGGGCTGAGTTTGGCACTGTCCATTCCGATTATCATTGTTAAGTATGGATCTCTTGTATACGGTTTTTATATAGTTTTAGTTTTTATTGTTCTAAATTGCCTTATTGTTTGGATCCTTTAATGTTGCTTTCATGGTTTGTGAGCTGCCCCAAGTCATATAGTTGAGATAGGGAGCAATGTAAATTCTCTAATAAATGCCAGAGGGTTTTTCCTATGGCCAGACTCTTCCCCGGTGCCCCAGATGGGAAGGCCAGAAACAATTCAAACCACATGCAAGAAGATACAAGAGCAGGCATCAGGAACAACTTCCTGACATGTGCTAACCAGTGGAACAGACTGCCACAAGAAGGGGGCCCTCCCCTCTCTCAAGATCCTCAAACAAAGGCTAAGATCCAAACTGCCTAAGCAGGACATGCCACAAAGCAATTCTGAGATGGATTGCTTTCAGAAGTGGTGGATGCTCCATGACTGGAGTTTTTAAGAAAAGACTGGACAGCCATTTGTCCAGGTTGGTATGGGGTGCTTGTGCATTGGCTTGTGCATTGGGTTGGACCAGAAGAGCTCCAAGATCCCTTCCAACTCTTTTATTCTCTTCTGTTAGAGACAGACAATCCTGCCCACTCTGAGTTCCCCTCCTTCTACATCCAGAGAAGGAATAGCTGTGCCATTTCTGGCCTGCCACAAAGTGGAGCTGATGTCACAAAGAAATGGGCCAGGTGGTTCTGCTGCCAGGCAGGGAGCCAGAGGAGATGTACCTGCTGTACCCAAAGTTGTGTCCTGTGGCAGGGATGCCCGTGTCCCTGCCATGCACTCTTTCTCATTCCCAGCAATGAAGACCTTCTGGGGGGAAGAGCCTCATCGGGCAGAGCTGGACGATTTGCAGAAAGAGCAAGCAGCCCTGAACATCGCCCAGAGCAAGAGCTTCCTGGAAGTGGTCAAGGAGCCTTCCCTGCGCTGGCAGCTCTACATGTTGCTTGTCCTGGCAGTGACCACGCAGCTGAGTGGCATCCAGGCAGTTGAGTGAGGCCCCTGCTCCATTGCTTCCGGGGGGGAGGGGGGAATTTTACTTGGAGATACGGAAGCAGGAAAACCCTACAATTTCCTTTGACTGACATGGGGGGAGTAGTTTCCAAGCCAGGACTGGCTCTTCCTTCTCTTCCTTCCTAAGCCTGGTTTGATGAATGCAATGTTCTGAACTCGCTCCCTTCTATTGAAAGCCTCCCCTTCCAGGACTGCTCCTGTGCAGTTGTAGCATCTTCCTCCTGTCCTCAGATGGCTTCCCTGGTTTCTCCTCTTCCTCCTTCTCCTCAGATTTATTCCTACACCTTTGAAGTGCTCCAGACGGCTGGGTTCCACCTTGAGCAGATCCCCTACTTGGCCCTGGGAGTGAGCCTCTGTGAATTTCTTTCCACCATCCTTTGTGTGAGTGAGGGGGTGAGATGCAGCAGGAAGCAGCTGGGACAGTTGCTGGCCAAGAGCAGGCAGCCTTTCCTCCAACAGGGAGAGAAGCCTGGACAGGACCATGGCTAGAGGCTGCCTGAGTGGCTTTGTGGCCACAACTTGAACCCTCTGCAAGCACCAGGCATTGATAGCACAACCTTATTGGTGGGTTTTGTGGTTAAGGGGCTGCCTAGAAACCAGGAGACTGTGAGTTCTAGTCCAGCCTTAGGCAACAAAGCCAGCTGGTGACTTTGGGCCAGTCGCTCTCAGCCCAACAGGATTGTTGTGGTGGGGAAAATAGAAGAAGGAAAGAGCATTAGGTATGTTCATCCGCTTGAGTTGTTTACAAAAATGATGAAAGTGGAATAAACATTTAATTATTAAATAAATAAATGTGAAATAACCTTACTTCCTGCTGGCCCTTGGAGAAAGGTAACATATGTAAAGTGGCAATCTCAGGGATTTCCCAAGCAGCAGCACTGCCCTCTGTGCTGGCTATGAGCAGACGTCCATTGTCCTGTTCCCAGAGCATCTTGTTAGGATCTATCACTGAAATTAGGGCAGGGCACGGAATGGAATGGAACAGATGGAATGGAACAGAACAGAATAGAATTCTTTATTGGCCAAGTGTGATTGGACACACAAGGAATTTGTCTCTGATTTATAAGCTCTCGGTGTCTATGGAGATTCTCAGTCATCCAGGTCATGTCTGTCCCAAAGGTGCTTTTTCAAGAGGCAACTGGACTTTGGTTTTTCTTTAAAGATTTTTTTGCTTCTCATCCAAGAAGCTTCTTCAGCTCTCAATATTAGTCATCGGTTAAGCTGCAAGGGCATCTTCCAAGTGCTCATTCCTCTTCCCAAATCCCTCAGAGCTTCATCATTGAACGATTTGGAAGAAAGGTGCTTCTTTGGGCAGGCTACGCATTGATGGGCACCATGCTGGCTGGTATCACCTTAGCTCTCTCCTTACAGGTGAGTAAATACCTCATGAGCTGCTCATCCAAACAAGGGATGCCAACTGTTGAGTAATCTATTGGAGGAGGCAACTGCACTAGGTTACACTCCCCTGATCTAATAGGTTCCTCCCCGCCCCTCCCTCTCTCTCTCCCTCCCTCCCTCACACACACACACACACCTTTGTGGTCAGAAAAGAAGGAAGCAACACACTGAGGAAGATAATTTGATTCCCAAGGCAAAAGCAAGGCTGAGGGCTGAGCAAAGTCAGAAGAGAAAGTTTATTCTGCTGACCAGACAAGGGCCCTGTAGATGGGGAGGCCAAGAATGGGGGCCAGGAACCAGGGTGTTTTTAGGCTTTTGATAAAAATTAAATCTCTGGCTCACGAATCATAGGGAGTTGGTTGACATCCATGTTTGATTATAATAAGTTAATGAACTAAAATGCAGTTTTGTTTATTTCAGCCCTGGTTCTCCTGGATGCCTTATTGTTGCCTGTCTTTGATCTTCTGTTTTGTATTTGTCTTTGGAATGGGCCCAGGTAATTTCTTCAACATAGATTTATATGGATACCCAAAGTTACTTTTGGTTTGAACCTTTCAAAGTAGGGGGCAGAATAAAGTAAGGTGGGGCTGGTGAGTGCTATAGCTTTTCTGCAATCAGTCAGACGGGCAAATAACTGTGGGGATGCTGAAGTTGCCACAACTTTGAAACCTGGTCATAAGTAGCTTTGGGGAATATGTCATAACTTCCAGTCACAAGTTGAAACTACCTGTTCCTTGTCCAACTATTGCTAAAGATGGGAAACTGAGAAATTATAGGATATGCTGTAATAAAGGATTAATAATAATATATCTAATAAACAATATAATAAATATATAAATAAAGGATTGTTGTATACAAAAGGGTACCTCTGGCCACAGGTGAAAATATATACAGTCTGTTTCCAGTGTGGTGATCTGGACCCTGGCACGACTTTCAGGAGCTGAAGCAGTTGCTAGATCTGGGCACCCTCTTTAGCCACCACTCCAAAATCCTTCCAACTTCTCTTCTCCTTTTCCAATCATGGTTAATCAAGTGATTAAGTCCTCTTCCTAGCCACAGGTAAAGTTTGGATACAACTGTGTCTGGCTCAGGAGTCCTCTCAATGAGAAATCTCTGTAAGATTACTGATAGAGTTGTGGTGATGGTAACAAACTCTCCTCTACTTCCTCCACAGCTGGTGCCACAGTCTCTCTCAGGATGGAAATCTTTGATCAGTCATCCAGAGCCCCTGCCTTTGCGATTAGTGGGACCCTCAGCTGGGTTGGAGTCTTTGTGATTGGAATGGTGTTTCCACTGATGATGGTGGGTGATTCTGGATTTATTCCTCCCTCCAATCTGCAGGAAAATTGGGGTAATCAACTGCCACATCTTGCAGTTGGTTGAAGCTGACTTGCTGAATGATGCAAAGTTCTCAATACCAGCTTGGTATTTGGAAACCAGTCAGGAATATTTATTGGGATTCGCACAAAAATCAACCTCTGTTCCACTAAGAAGCTGTTGTAATCCTAAATAGTTGATGGCATTTTTTTTCCTCATCCCCAGGAAAACTTCCGTCAGTTCTCTTTTCTCATCTTCATGGGGAGCCTTTACACTTCAGGATTTATTATTTACTTCTTCCTGCCTGAGACAAAGAAAAAATCCATCCTAGAAATCCGAGAAGAATTTGATAAACTTAATTTTAAGAAGAAACAAATTCCTGTCTTAGAAGCCAAGCTGACCAAAGACCATGAATTATGTACCAAACTATGACAACGTTGGACCAGGGGTGAAATGTAAAATTTGTTACTACTGGTTCTGTGGGCGTGGCTTGGTGGTGGTGGGGGTAATGTGACTGGGTGGGCGTGGCCATTTTTTTTTTACTTTTCAAAGCATTTTTTCTAAAGCTTTGAAAAGCCTCTGCCGATCAGGAAACTCAGCTGGGATCGTCAGAGAGGCTTTTTTAAAAATACCTCTCTGTAGATCAGCTGGGATCATCAGCTGATCTATAGAGATCAAAGCCTCTGCTGATCAGGAAACTCAGCTGGGATCGTCAGAGTCTTTTCAAAGCATTTTTTTACCACCTCTTCAGCCAAGAGGTTGCAGAAAAAGATGCTTTGAAAAGCCTCTAACTACCCCAGTGATCATCAGAGGCTTTTTTTTTTTTACTTTTAAAAGCATTTTTTCTTTGGAAGGGGTTGTAGAAAAAATGCTTTTAAAAGTAAAAAAAAAAAGCCTCTGATGATCCTGCAGCTCAGCTGGGCATGATGGGCGGGGGGGGGGGGCAGGGATTTTTTCTACCGGTTCTCCGAACCACCCGCCGCCATCGCTACCGGATAGAGTGATCTGGAACCAGGAGCATTTCACCCCTGCATTGGACTCTCAAATTTCAGAGAAGCCCTGCATGGTTCAACCTGCAGCTTTTTGGAGGTCCCTTTAAATGACTCTCCAGAATTGCTTCTCTATCCCTAAGATGTTAAAGCATTTCCAGTCACCAAATCACGGTTGTTTTGTGATTACATGATCCAGTAAGAAATAAAGATCCTTGTATTCTTCACAATATTGCACATTTTAATAGATCACACAAGGGCCTGGCTAGCTCTGGCAGGACTGTAGCATGTCTTTTATAGAGGAGGAATGGAACATATCCAGAGTCCTGGCACTGGATATCAAGTTGACCTTCACTTCTACACACATCATCTAAATCTGGGAAGGTCCAGGGTACAGCACCACAGGGGACCTCCATCATCACCATCATCTAGATAGAGTGGTTTATAATCATCTTGCCACAAGCGTATTTAGTTCCACTTTTAAGGAAATTCTAGAATTGGAATTGGGTAGAGGTAGAGGAAAAGGTAGAGGTAGAGGTGGCGTGGCATGGCATGGCATGGCATGGCATGGAAAGAGAAGAGAAGAGAAGAGAAGAGAAGAGAAGAGAAGAGAAGAGAAGAGAAGAGAAGAGAAGAGAAGAGCTTTAGAAAGAAAGAGCTTTATTTGGCCAAGTGTAATTAGATTAACTTCCAGTGCAGTGTACATACAAAGCAACAAAGTTACAGATTAACAGAGTTGGAAGGGACCCTATAGGTCATCTAGTCCAACCCCCTGCTCAAGCAGGAAACCCTACACCATTTCTGACAGATGGCAGCCCAGTCTCTTCTTGAAAGCTTCCAGGGATGAAGCTCCCACAACTTCTGAAGGCAACGTCTGTTCCATTGGTGGATTGCTCTCACTGTCAGAAAATTTCTCCTTATTTCTAGGTTGTATCTCTCCTTGACCAGTTTCCATCCATTATTCCTAATCTGGCCTTCGGGTACCTGGGAAAATTGCTTGACCACCCCCCTCTCTGTGGCAGCCCCTCAAATATTGGAACCCTGCTCTCATGTCTCCCCTGATCCTTCTCTTCTCTTCACTAGACTAGCCAGGCCCAGTTCCTGCAACCATTCTTCATATGTTTTAGTCTCCAGTCCCCTCATCATCCTGGTTGCTCTCCTCTGCACTTTTTCTCGAGTCTCAACATCTTTTTTATAGTGTGGTGACCAAAACTGGATGCGGTATTCTAGGTGTTGTCTTACTAAGGCTTTATAGAGTGATATTATTACCTCCCTTGATCTTGATTGTATCCCTCTGTTAATGCAATTTAGGATTACATTGGCTTTTTTGGCTGCCGCTCCACAGTTAGCTCATATTTAACTGTTGGTCCACTAAGACTCCAAGACTCCTCTCACAGTCACTGCTATGAGTGCTTGGTTTCCCCAAGTTTATATGTGTACTTTTGGTTTTTCTTAAGTGTAGGACTTTACTTTTCTGTACATTGAATTTCATTTTGTTAGGTAGGGCCCAGTGTTCAAGTCTGTCAAGATCCCCAGAGCCTATCTTTTAGAGTGTTAGCTATTCCTGCCAGCTTACTATCATCTGAAAATTTGGTAAGCTCCCCTTCTATTCCCTCATCTAAGTTGTTTATGAAGATATTGAAGAGTACTGGGCCTAAGACTGAACCTTGTGGTACCCCACTGCTTACTTCTCTCCATGTAGACTAGAAAGCGTCTAGAGCCTGGGGAGAGCGAAAATTGTCCTTCTGGTCTCACCAGAAGTTGGCAAATGGGCTGTTTCTGGCCTCCAGAGAGCCTCCAGGGGTTGGGGAAGTCTGTTTTTGCCCTCCCCAGGCTCCAAGAAAGCCTCCGGAGCCTCGGGAGGGTGAAAAACAGGCCTACTGGGCCTACCAGGCCATTGCGTGCCAAAAGCAGAGAGAGTGCAGGAGGTCACGTGTGCATGCGTGTGGGAGTGGGGTGCATTGAATTATGGGTGTGGGCACATGCGCGCATGACCGCCCCTGCGCTCCCCCCACTTTTGGCACACAACAGCAAAAAAGTTAGCCATCACTGCTCTAGACCCTTTACTTTTTCTTCTAGTAACTTGATTAATTTACATTTGGTACATATGTAGTTTGGGTATTCTATGAGAATAAGTATATACATGGAACATGTTCTGCAGATTACAATAGTATCAGTTTCTTCCATGAGTGAATTTTTAAAAAATTGAGAGTGAAAGTGTAGAGGGTTTTACCGCAGATTTTTAAAAGGGAAAAATGTCCAATTTGGAATACAGATATTCTAACAGATCATTTAAAATTTGGTGGACTCAAGTCTAGCTAAAAGTTTAATATTCTAACATAGTAATCATCATCATCATCATCATGATACCAATAAGAAGGGTTTCATTTCATTTCCAATTCATTTCTTGAGGAAATGAGTTCTGTGCTCTGTGGAAAAGTCCTTCTAAGTGCAGGATTTACCTTCGCGAATCCTTCAGATTCACTTCCCCCTACGTATTTTACCCACTTCCTCAACATTGACCATTTGAATGTCCAGCTACAGTTCACAGTTTCTGCAGCTCTTTCTCCTCCTTTTTATTTTTACCCTGTATGGATTAGTTGATATTGTCAACCAATTTGGTGCCCTCACTCCATTGCAGAAACTGGCCCTCTATTTAATCTGTTATTGCTACACAAGTCTGGGAATTCATACATGAAGCTGATTAGTTCCATTCAGTCTGGTTCCATGTCTTACATTTGCAAGAAAGTGCATTGCTAAGTCTTGTACTTAAGGAGGAGACGTGGCTATTAAGTCCACTAAGTTCCCTGATTGCTCCTTTTTGGTCAACATCTTGGTCTAGTCCTTCATAGACTGATGTTGTCAGAAAGTGTTATAGGAATACAGGAAATACAGGAGCATTTGTACTACAACTTAAACAGTAAATGATGTCATCCAAGCAGCAGACATGACAAAACAATAACAAAAGAATGATGTGACAATATTGAAGCATAAAATACTTTAAAGCCTAATCAAAAAGAAAACTCAAAATTGCCTTTCCTGGAATTTTAGATTATATGTTAAACCACAGTATGGGTCCTCAAACTACGGCCTTTAAAGCCATTAATTGGGGCCGCGTGGGACCATGAGGTTGCTCCGCCCACATTGCCCTGCCCACCCACTGGCCCTCATCCCCAATCCTGCTAAGTGCAGGATTTACCTTTGCGAGCTGGAAGTGGAAGGTAAGCTTTTGGAGGCAGGAGGAAGCCAAAAACGCAGTCGTTTTTGCCCGGCAGAAGGCTTCTGGGGAACAGGAAGGCAAAAAGGCCTGGCATTGCAGCCTATGTGGCTCCCCTTTCACTGAGACCGCCCCTGCCCCTCCCCGCCCCGCCCCACAGGGGAAAGCCACAGCCGCGGTAAGTACAGCCACCAGCAGCATTGTCAAACTCTGGAATGAGAAGGAGGCAGGCAGGGAAGGTAGGAAGGAAGTTGAGAAGGAAGGAAGGAAGGAAGGAAGGAGAAAGAAAGAGAGGTTCTTTTTGTGGGGAGGCAGCAAAAGAAGCAGCATTCCTTGTTGGGCATGGCTAATCTAGTGAAGAGAAGGATCGGGGGACACATGATAGCTGTCTTCCAATACATGAGGGGCTGCCACAGAGAGGAGGGGGTCAAGCTGTTTTCCAAAGCACCTGAAGGCCAGACAAGGAGTAATGAATGGAAACTGACCAAGGAGAAATTCAACCTAAAAATGAGGAGGAACTTTCTGACAGTGAGAACAATCAACCAATGGAACAGCTTGCCTTCAGAAATTGTAGGAACTTCATCACTTGAGACTTTCAAGAAAAGATTGGACTGCCATTTGTCAGAAATGGTGTAGGATCTTCTGCTTTAGTGGGGGGTTGGACTAGATGACCTATAAGGTCCCTTCCAACTCTGATAATCTGTTATATATCTTTTATAGTAAGAGAACACCTGTCTGATCATTGGGACCTGACGGACTACAACCTAGAATTCTAAAGGAGCTGCTGATATCATCTCATTTTTTAAAATTGTTTTCATTTAACGTTTACATCTTTTAAATCTTAGTTACACTTTTTACAGCTTTCCAATACCAGCATTTTAAGTATTATCCAATTTATCTTTCAGCCAACTATATACATACACGTTTTGTTACATTCATATAATCAATACATTTTATATGCATACCTACTACACATTAAATAAAACATTTCATTATAGTATCTTCTCTTTTGCTATACACTATCCATTAATTTTAGATTCCTTTTCCAGCTGATCATACCATCTGGTCCATGTTTCATAATAAATCATTTTCTCTGTCCTTAAGTTCCATCCTTATCTTATCTGCTTCTTATGCACACACCTTTTTTATAATCATCGTGTCTGTTGGAGCATGTTGTTGTTTCCAATTTTGGGCAAATGAGATTCTAGCAGCCGTAATTATGTGAAGTATGAGGTATTGAATTTCTTTAGTCATTTTTTGTTTTATAATCCCTAACAAAAATAATTCAGGTTTCACATCAATTTTTTTTCCCAGTCATTTCCTCCAACCATTTTTTAATTTTAAGCCAATAATCTCTTGCTTTGAGACATGTCCACCACATGTGGTAGTATGTCCCTTGTGAATGATTACATTTCCAACAGTGCAGTGGATTGTTTGGAAACTGTTAGGATATGATTTGGGCCTAACAGTTGTCCAGGCAATATATGTGTTCTGTGACTTTAAGTTTTAATGCTGCATCATGCTGTAATGCTGAGTCATGCTATAATTAGGTGTAATTTAGCAACATATTTAAGAAAGGTACTGTAATGTATTCAGTTGATGATAAGCTGCCATTGTGCTATCATCGCTTGCGTGTGTGGGTGGATCTGCTACCATCCGGGATTTGTGAACCAGAGTGAACCAACTACTGTTTGTTTGGTAAGAAGCTTTTTGGATTTAACCGGTAAAGACTTGGACTGTTTAGAAGACTACGAGATTGTTTATTTTCCACTATAAAGAAACCTTTTGATAACACCAGTTTGCACGTATCTCATATCTCATTGCTCTCAGCAACGTTTCTCTGTGCACTTTACTCTGCTAACTGTAAACACAGCAACAATATCCTTAACATTAACATCTTGGCCAATCTCGCCAGAGGTAAATGCCACCTATAAAACATTTTATAAATATTTTCTTTGTACACGGCCAACGTCATTTTATAATTTGTTCCCCATATTTTTTCCCAGTTCTCCAATTCTATGTTGTATCCAAAATTTTTCATCCAAATTATTGTTTCCTTCACCATTTCCTCTTCCATTTTAAATTTGAGGAGACAGTTATACATTTTGGTAATTATCTTTTCATCTGTCTCTGTTAATATTTTATCTATTTCTTGTTGTCCATTTTGAAAGCCATATAATTCTAGGTCTTTTTTATATTTTGTTTGGATCTGTAAATAAGGCCATCAATCTATTTTAATTCCTTCTTCTAATAGTTCTTGTTTGGATTTCAAATGTCCTTGTCCGACTAGCAATTCTTTATAGGTTACTATTTTGTTTAAGCCAATTAAATTGGGGTAGACCAAGGCTTCCATTGTCAATATCCATCTTTGTACTTTTGTGTAAAAAAATTTTTTAATCTTCGTCCAAATTTCTAGCAATACTTCTCTCACCTGATGGAAATATGTATGGGCTTTGTTCTTTCCCTCCCAAATAAAGGCATGCCAATCTCTCTGTAAGTGGTGCCCCTCAATCGTTAGAATTTTCCATTTTTTAAATTTATCCATTCTTTGAGCTATGATATTACTGCAGCATGATGGTAAAGTTCCCAGTCTGGGAGGCCAAAGCCACCCTTATTTCTAGAGTCTTGTAAGAGTTTTAATTTAATTCTGGGCTTTTTCCCCGACCATATAAACCAGGGGTGAAATCTAAAATTTGTTACTACTGGTTCTGTGGGCGTGGCTTGGTGGTGATAGGGTAATGTGACTGGGTGGACATGGCCAATTTTTATTTTTTTTTAAACCACAATTCAGCCTGGGATCGTCAGAGCTTGGATTGTCAGAGTCATTTAAAAGAAAAAAAGGCTCTGATGATCGCGTGGCTCAGCTGGGCATGGGGGGCTGGGGCAGGGATTTTTGCTACCAGTTCTCCGAACTGCCCACCACCATCGCTACCTACTCGCCCAAGCTGGTCCAAACTGGGAGCATTTCACCTCTGATATAAACGTACTAATCATTTTATTCAATTTTTTGAAAAAGCTTTTCCCCAGTTTTATAGGTACCGTTTGAAATAAATATAAAATTTTTGGTAGGATATTCATCTTTATAGGAGCAATTCTTCCAATCAATGATATTTGTAATTTTGCCTAACTCTCTAAATCTTTTTGAATTTGCTGCAATAATTTCAAATCATTATCTTCCTTTATTGAAGATATTCTCACCATTATCCAAATACCCAGATATTTTACTTTTTTTACCATTTGAATTCCTAATTTCTCCTCTAATTTCTTATTTTGGCCTTTTGTAAGATTTTTGGTGAGTGTTATGTATGTATCTATTTTGTGCGGGAAATTCAAATGTTGGAATACTTGTGATTGGTTAACGGTTATTTCAGAACTGTATATAAGAAAGGCTGTTGCCTGTAATTCTTTGCTGAAGTCTCACCCTGAAGTAAAGAGCTGTTGTCACGAGCTTGCTTGTGCTTCTCGTTATTCCCACTCTACAACATTGGCGATGAGGATGGGATTGAGGCCACAAGAAGCAAAGCAAAAAGAGCTTTGAGTTTCAGCCAGGGTGACGAGCGGACCACGGAGACTTACGGCAATGTCTGCCTACATTCCGCCAAAACCCTTCAACCCGACCTGAGAGAAATGGGGGTCGTATCTAACCAGGTTCGAGTGTTCCTTAGAAGCAAGTGATATGCAAGGGCTCTCGGCAAATCGAAAAAGAGCTCTCTTCCTAAGTCACTGCAGGCGGTTTTCGAGATGGCCGAATCCCTCTGCGAACCTACACCAGTTCAGACGGTTCCCTGGGACGTTCTACAAGCAAATATGAGGGCCCGCTATGCTCCCGTTCCTTTGAAATTTGTACAACGCTACGAACTCCAGCAACGAGTACAAAGGGAGGGAGAACCGGTCAGCGCATACATGGCTGCACTTCGAAAAGCTGCAACGCATTGCGACTACTGGGATCTAGACGACACACGCCTCGATTTGTGGTATTAGAGACACTCATTTACAGAGGCGTTTGCTCGTGAAGCCAGATTTGACATTAGCCAGTGCACTTGATGAAGCAAGAGCACACAAAGCGTCCACTAAGGCTTCCGAAGTGCTACAATGTCCACAGCCGGGTAAAGTTGACCCCAACTCAGCACCTGTCCATCGAGAGGAGGCACGGACCAGTATGGAGGAAGAGTCAGACGAGGACGTCTTCCATACTGACAAAAAGAAGGGTGAGCAAAGTCGTCGCCGTGAAAACTGCTCGAGTTGTGGTGGAAATCACGAGAGACGCTGTGAAAAGAAGGGCCATTTGGCTAGAGTCCATAGAGCTCCATTTCCTAGAAACAACAAGTCACATGACCACAATGACCAATCAGAACCAACGCGCTCAAACCAGCCAACCAGAGATGGCGGCGCGAGAAAATGGCGTGAGAATCCAATGCGAGACACCTACAGCACGAGAATCGGCCAAGCCAGCACGTTTGTAGAGGAAAAAATCTTCACCAGAGTAGAGATTGAAGGGAGACCATGCGATATGGAGATGGATACCGGGTCTGCCCTGTCAATCATGTCCTAGGCAACGCTTAAATCACTGCTACCGAAGCTCCGAAGAAATCAGCTATCAAGGCAACGAATCCAACTCCTCAACTACCAAGGAAACCAAGTTCCTGTGGAAGGCGTAGGCACGTTCCTGGTCACCTACGGCAAGTTCCAGAAAGAGCTTCCACTGACAATCATCAGCAAGGCGCTACCAAGCCTCCTGGACCTTGGGTGGTTTCGAGCCCTCAGCATGGGCTTCACAGGCGTCCACAGCCTCAGCGGACCATCCCTAAAGGACAGCCTCCTGCACGAGTTCCAGGATGTTGTTGAAGAATCGCTAGGCAAGTACGTGGGGACCCCTATTTCCTTTAACCTAGACCCTAACGTAGCCCCGATTAGTTAAAGGTGAGGCGAGTACCACTTGCCTTAAAACCAAAAATAGACGCAGAACTTGACAAATTGATTAAGCAAGGGGTGTTGGTCCCTGTAGATCATGCTAAGTGGGAAACCCCAATAGTCACACCAGTCAAGTCAGATGGTTCAATCAGAATCTGTGCTGATTATAAAGTTCGATCAACAAGGCGCTCCAGCAAAGCGCGTACCCAGTCCCGATTGTCCATCACTTACTACATTCCCTGGGCCCTGGCAAGGTATTCACTAAATTAGACCTTGCGCAGGTGTACCAGCAGCGGCCAGTAGATGACGCTATGGCAGAATCACAGACCATAGGAACGCATAGAGGTGCGTTCAAATGCACTAGACTTCAGTTTGGGGTCAGCATTGCACCAGGGCTTTTCCAAAGCACTATGGAGCGCCTACTTCAAGGACTCCCGGGGGTTGTTCCCTATTTTGACGATGTCCTCATTAGTGGCCAGAATGAGGCACAGCTTGGAGACAGAGTTAGGCAAGTGCTCACAAGATTTAGAGAAGCAGGACTTAAGTCAAAAAGACTAAATGTAAAATTGCAGTACCGTCTGTGGAATTTTGGGGCTACTGAATTGATGGCTCGGGTATCCACCCCATGGAGAGCAAAGTAAGGGCCATTTAAAACGCACCCACACCAAAATCAAAGGCTGAACTGCGAGCATTTCTCGGACTTCTGAACTTTTATACTATGTTCCTTAAGGACAAGGCCACCATTGCGGAACCATTACACAGGTTGTTAGGAAAAACGTTCCTTGGGTTTGGGGCAAGGCTGAAGTGGTGGCGTTTAAGGCAGTAAAAAAACTTTTGTCAGAAGACAGTTTTCTAATCCAATACAATTCGACCTTGCCACTCATTCTTGTCTGCAATGCGTCCCCTTTTAGAGTGGGCGCTGTATTGAGCCATAGACTCCCAAATGGGTTAGAGGCGCCCATAGCATACTACTCTCGCACCCTGTCCAGTGCAGAATGAAATTACAGCCAGTTGGACAGGGAGCCCTTGGCAGCTGTGGCAGGAGTAAAAAAAAATTCATGAATATTTGTTTGGTGGAACTTTTGAACTTGTAACAGACCATCAGCCATTGTTGGGACTTTTGGCTGGCGACAAACCAACCCCGGCCACTCTTTCCCCCCGGATGACCAGGTGGTCTATTTTCTGGCCGCCTATTCATATCGACTGTTCCACTGACCAGGCCAGACTCTGGGCCATGCTGACGCTCTCAGCCGATGCCCATTGCCTGATTTGTTGGAGAACCCGACACTGGAAGCCCCTGTCTTATTGCTTGATGTGTCCATGGGGCCTATCTCGTCTAGCGAGGTGGCAAGGGCATCTGCCAAAGACTCTGTTATTCGCACTGTTATGGGTTGGGTCATGAGAGGGTGGCCAACCAAGGTGGACAGTGGGGAATTTCAAGTATTCTTTGTGAAAAAGAATGAATTCTCTGTGCTGGGTGGCTGTTTATTGTGGGGCGATAGGGTGGTCATTCCCTCGTGATTGAGGCAGCAGGTCTTGGAACTACTGCATGAGGGACATCCTGGTATAGTCAGAATGAAAGGGCTGGCTCGTAGCTATGTGTGGTGGCCACAAATTGATCAGGACATTACGGAATGGGTAGGGAAATGCAGACCCTGCCAGGAGTCCCGCCCAGATCCCCCAGTAGCTCCGGTTAGGGAATGGGAGAAGCCTAAGGGACCATGGGGAAGGATTCATATTGATTTTGCAGGGCCTTTCCACAGGCAGAATTTCCTGGTAATTGTTGATGCTTTTTCTAAATGGTTAGAAATATCTTTAATACTGTTCTGTCCCCGCCCCCAGGAATACACCCAAACGGACAGTTGGAGGTTAAAATAAGCAGTCTGGCAGAACTTTTAATGGGTCAGAAACTAAGATGCACCCTCGATCAGTTACACCCAAACTACTCACAAGATAGCTTCAAGGGGGAAGAGAGAGGATTAAGACAATTCCAAATAGGGACCCCTGTATTTGCAAGGAATTATGCTAGTGGTCCACTTTGGTTAGTGGGAACCATTGTAGGAATCATCGGGCCGAAATCGTACACCGTAGATGTAGGACAAGATAAAATTTGGAGAAGGCACATAGATCAATTGCGCAAACGTTTAAATTGCAAAGCCTGTGAAAATCCAAACATTGTTGAACCTGACTTCCAAAGTTTCCCTAAAACAGCTATCTCAAGCCCGAGTGAACCAGAATATTTAGCGGGTAAGCCTGGGCTCCAGCGCCGCCCCGATGAGTCGACACTCGGAGTCAGCCTCCGATAACCATGCCTCCGGAGAAATCCAGGAGGTTCCATTGGCGGAGCCAGGAGAGACAGGAGGAGAGACAGGAGGTCCCTCTGACCGGCTCAACACCTCGCCAACAACTGATCTCCGCAGGTCAACCAAAGTAAAGTCACGCCCTGGTCACCAGCGTGATTTTGTATGTAAATATGTAAATAGATAGAATAAGTGCTTTCTGGGAATGAAGGGGTGTTATGTATGTATCTATTTTGTGCAGGAAATTCAAATGTTGGAATACTTGTGATTGGTTAGTGGTTATTTCAGAACTGTATATAAGAAAGGCTGTTGCCTGTAATTCTTTGCTGAAGTCTCACCCTGAAGTAAAGAGCTGTTGTCACGAGCTTGCTTGTGCCTCTCGTTATTCCCGCGCTACAACAGTGAGTATCTTTGTTTTATTTTTATTTTTAAGCCCGCGACTATTCCAAACTTTTCTATTTCCCGTAGTAGGACTTCTCCCGTTTTCAAGGGATCCTCTGTTATAAACATCATATCATCTGCAAAGGCCTGTGTTTTATCTTTTTAAATTTTTAACCCTTTTATTTCCTTGTTTCCCCCTTATCTGAGCCGATAGAACTTCTAATGAAAGAATGAATAAGAGCGAAATTTTTCTTGCCTAACCCCTTTACTTATATTGACTTTTTCAGTTAGGTTTCCATTTATCATGATTCTTGCGGTTTGATTTGAATAAATTGCCCTAATCATTTCTATAAATTTTTCTCCAAATTTCATCCCAATTAATTGAATAGTTAGAAATAGCCAATTCAAGTTGTTGAACGCCTTCTGTGTATCCACCAATATTAATGCCAATTGTCTTTCAGGGTGAGCCTCATAATATTCATTATGAAATATATATTCATTATAATTCTTGTATTGTTTTTAATTTGTCATTTGGGTAAAAAACTGTGGAGATAATATTATCTCAGTGGTCGCCAAACCGAACTGAGTAAACAATATCACCATAAAATCCTTATCTCATCAGAACAGTAGGACAGGATATCTGGCAGAGACCCTATCTCAAATATGCAAGACATGAGGACCCGCACGTAAGCATTGTTTTTGACAGGAAGAACATGAGGGGAACATGAGGAGTCCACGTGGAATTCACAAGCTTTCTTTAGCCAATAAGAACAAGTAAATGTTTTGTCATGCAGTTGTAAAATGACAATAAAAGGGAGCCTTCTGGATGGGGTCAGGGTGCCTTTCATCAGGGTGCCTTTCACCAAGGGACCTTCCTGTGAAACCATCGTTCCTGCCTACGCGTCTTTATTCATCGAAACAACAAAAAACCATTTTGATCTGAATGAATAATTTTATTTTTTTTTTAGTCTTTCTGCCATTATTGTCACCAGAATTTTATAGTCGACATTTAACAGCGAGATTGGCTATAATGTATGTGTTGATTGTATTTTCTTTTGGGATTAATGTTATATATGCCTCCATCCACAAGTTTGGCATTTTAGCTCTCTCCAATACCTCATTATATATTTCCAACATAATTCCTTCTGAAGATTCTTGACATGTTTTATATAATTCTGCTGGAATTCCATCTGGCCCTGGGGTTTTATTACTTTTTGTTTTTTGCTTGCCTCTTTCAACTCTATTATAGTAATTTTATTGTTCAACATTTCCCTATCTTCCTCTAATACATTTGGTAAATTTCTCTCCCATAAATATTCTATAATGTTTTCTTCTGCAGTGTTTTCTTGACAATATAGTGTTTGAAAATACTTTTGAATAATGTTTTTTTTCTCATCAAACTTATAATGCATCTTGTAAATGCTGTATCAATTTTTTAGCTTTTTCTTTTTTCAATTTATGGGCTAACCATATTCCTGGTTTATTTGCTATTTCAAAATAATTTTGTTTTGCCAATTTTATATTCCATATCATTGCCTTCTGTTGTAGTATATTAATTTTGTTTCATTAACTCTCTTTCCTCTATAATTTTCGCATTCTGGGGTTCTTTCTGTAGGGCTATTTCTAATTTTTTTAGTTTCTCCAATAATGACACTTGTTGTTCCCTTTTCTCTTTATTTTTTGTCACCACATACCCTATAGTAATCCCCCTCATATATGCTTTGGCAGTGTCCCATAAATTCTGTCGTGTTGCATATTCATTCCTATTCTCCTTAAAGAAATTTTCTAATTCCTTTTCCATTGTTTGTTTGTAAGATTTTTCTTTTATAATTCTTTGGTCAAAAGTCCATCTCCTTTTTTCCCCCCATCTTTCCATTTTAATATTAAGGGACTATGGTCCATCCCAGTGTTTGGCATTATATCCATCCCTTCTAAATTGTTTATCAATTCTAGATTCATCTAAGCGATATCTATGCATGACCAGGAATTGTGTGGGTGGGAGAAAAAGGTGTATTGTTTTTTCTCTGGGTTCAGTTCTGTCCATGCATCTCTTAAATTAAACTCTTTTACCATCTCAAAAAAATGTATTTAGTATTTTCAGTCTTTTATGTTTATTTTTCTCCGTAGTCCTATAATCTAATTTATTGTCTACCACTCCATTAAAGTCCCTGTTACATCAGGCAAGTGAGGAGCCGAGAGCCAGGTTGAAGTGAACAACTCTTTAATATACAGTGAGAATCCAGCAACTTTGCAGTTTGACAGCTCTCTTTATATAACTACTTTCCAAGTGTCTTAACCAATGAGCATTGAGATTTTTCCCGTTCTAATTTCTCTCCAAAATTAGATACATAACACTCCTCCCCTCCCAGAAAGCATTTTACCAAACTATTTACATACATAATCACGCAGGTGACTAGGGTGTTCCCTGATTCTAGTTGACCTGCGCAATTCAGTCTGAGGCGGGATTTAGGCTGGTCAGAGGGACCCTCCCAGCCCAGCCAATGGAACCTCCTGGATTTTTTTATGGGCATCGCACTCTTCGGATGGGCCTGGCTACAATCATCAGGTAAGTCTTTCAGCCACTTTGGGTTTGAGTTAGCTGTTGTATGAATGATTGGTGAGTCAGGGACTGGTTTGTCTATTTTACAGTCTGGCTCGTCAGGCATTATTTGGCCCAGACGTTTCCTTAACTGGTCATTATGTCTGCACCATACCCTTCCATTACTGACTTCTACAATATATGACCTGGGCCCGGTAATGTCAGTGACCTGCCCAGCCATCCAGAGGGGACCGTCCGCATAATTTCTCACGAAGACAGGGGACCCAATAGAAAAACTTCGAGTCTTACTTTCGGCTTCTATGTACCCCTCAGGGTACATGTTGCCTATCTGGACCCGGCAATGTTGGTAAATTACTGTCCTGTCTCCAACCTTCGCTTTGTTGCAAAAGTTGTTGAGAGTGTGGTTGCGCAGCAGCTGCCTCAGTACCTGGATGAATCGACCTACCTAGATCCGTTCCAGTCGGGCTTCAGACCCGGGTACAGCACGGAGACGGCATTGGTTGCATTGGTGGATGATCTCTGGAGGGCTTGCGACTGTTCCTCTGTCCTGGTCCTATTAGATCTCTCAGCGGCTTTTGATACCATCGACCATGGTATCATGCTGTGCCAGTTGGAAGGGTTAGGGGTGGGGGGCGCCATTTTACGGTGGTTCTCCTCCTTTCTCTCCGACCGGTCGCAGTCTGTGTTGACAGGGGGGCAGAGGTCGACCCCGAGGCCCCTTGTATGTGGGGTGCCACAGGGATCGGTCTTCTCGCCTCTTCTGTTCAACATTCATGTGAAGCCACTGGGCGAGATCATCCATGGTTTTGGGGTGAAGTACCATCAGTATGCTGATGACACTTAGCTGTACATCTCCACCCCAGACCACCCCAATGATGCCCTTGATGTGATGTCCTGGTGCCTGGAGGCCGTGCGAATCTGGATGGGAAGAAACAGACTCAGACTCAACCCATCCAAGACCGAGTGGCTGTGGTTTCCGACATCCTGGTATAGTCAGTTGGTGCCATCACTGACTATTGGGGGTGAGTCATTGGCCCCCACAGATGGGGTTCGCAACTTGGGCGTCCTCCTGGATTCACGGCTGTCTTTAGAAGGGCATATGACGGCCATGGCCGGGAGGGCATTTTATCAGGTTCGCCTGAATCATCAGTTGCGTCCCTTTCTGGATTGGGACTCGTTACGCACGGTCACTCATGCCCTTGTCATCTCACGCCTGGACTACTGCAATGCTCTCTACATGGGGCTCCCCTTGAGGAGCACCCGGAGGCTCCAACTGGTCCAGAATGCGGCCGTGCGGGTGGTGACGGGAGCAATGTGGCGCTCCCATGTGACCCGCCATCCTGCGCGAGCTGCACTGGCTCCCGGTGGTCTTCAAGGTTTTGGTTACCACCTTTAGAGCGCTCCATGGTTTAGGACCAGGGTACTTACAAGACCGCCTTCTGCCACCGGTAGCCTCTCACCGACCAGTCCGCTCCCATAGAGAGAGGCTCCTCAGGGTGCCATTGGCCAAACAGTGTCGACTGGTTGCCCCCAGGGGGAGAGCCTTCTCTGTGGAGGCACCTGCCATCTGGAATGAGCTCCCCCCCGGAGATATGGAGGATTCAGGACTTACGCACTTTCCACCGCACCCTAAAAACCCTTCTATTCCAATAGGCGGGTCTGGCCTAACTTTCCCTTTTAAATTGGATTTAAATTGGGTTTTTAAATGTTTATATAAATTGAATGGTTTTAAATTTTTCGAGCCTAAATTTAATCTTTTTTAATAATTTTTAACTTTTGTATGTAAATTGTATTTTATTTTGGCTGTTCACCACCCTGAGTCCCTCTGGGAGTAGGGCGGTATACAAATTTGATTAATAAATAAATAATAAATAAATAAATAAATCTAGGGTACAATGGAGTCTCCGGCCCATTAAGAGCTCTGCTGGACTTCGTCCCATTGCCATGCAATGGGTAACATGCTGGGCTGCTAGAAAAGTATCAATCCTGGCTTGCCAGTCTCCCGGTCCGAGTCTGGCCAATGCCTCTTTGGCTGATCTAACAAATCTTTCAGCTTGACCATTACTGGCCAGATGAAAAGGTGTTGTGAGTGCGTGATGGACCCCTATCTCAGCTAGATACACCTTGAATTGAGTAGCGATAAGTTGAGGCCCATTATCTGACACCAGAGTGTCCAGTAGCCCATGCGTGGCAAATAGTTTCCGGAGCGCTTTAATTACAGCCTCCACAGTGGTGGAGTGCATTAGAATGATCTCCAGCCGCTTTGAATAAGCGTCCACCATGATCAGAAGGTTTGACCATGGAATGGGCCAGCAAAATCGATATGAGTGCAGGACCATAGTCCCCGGGTCCTTTCCCACTCTTTGGACTGGGCCATCAGGGGAGCAGGGCGAGACTCTTGACAGGGAGTACACTTGGCCACCCATTTAGCAATGCAGTCATCCATATTGGGCCACCACACATAGCTCCTTGCCAATCCCTTCATCCTCACAATTCCTGGGTGACCAATATGCAATGTGGCCAATACTTGCTCCCTTAGACACGGCAGAATCACCACCCAGTCACCCCATAGTAAGCAACCCCCTTGCATAGACAGCTCATGTTGTTTATAGACAAACGGTTTAAATTCCCTGCCAACAGGGCCGTTCAGCCATCCTCTATGCACTTAGCCAATAACAGTTTGCAACACAGAGTCTTTAGCAGAGGCCTTTGCAACTTCAACAGAAGTGATAGGGCCAGAGTCCATAGAGTCAATAAGCAGAACAGGGATGCCTGGAGTCGAGCCCTCCAGCAAATCTGGCAGCAGGCACCTGCTGAGGGCATTGGCATGCCCAAGGCTCCAACCTGGTCGATGGAAGAGGCAGACCTTGCAGCAGGAGTTCCATGACACTTTGAAACAGCCCAGGGGCAATGCTAACCCCAAATTGTAGTCTGGTGCACTTGAAGGCCCCTCTATGTGTTACTATAGTCTGTGCTTCTATGGTAGCGTCATCTACCGGCAATTGCTGGTATGCCTGTGCAAGGTCGAGTTTAGCGAAAACCTTGCTGGGGCCCAAGGAATGGAGCAAGTGCTGTACAACAGGGACAGGGTAGGCACTTTGCTGGAGGGCTTTGTTTAGGGTACACTTATAGTTGGCACAGATATGCACTGACCCATCAGATTTGAGAGGGTTTGACTATCGGGGTCTCCCGTTTTGCATAGTCGACCGGTATTAGTATGCCCTGATATATGAGCTTATCCAGGTCCTGGTCTATCTTAGGCTTGAGCGCGAATGGCACTCTCCTCGCCTTCATTCTAATGGGGGCTATATTAGCATCCAGGTTAAAAGAAATAGGAGTCCCCACATACTTGTCAAGGCGATTGTCAAAAACATCCTGGAATTCGTGGAGCAGGTCATTTGTCAGGCTGTCATTGGTGGAGTGGATCCCGGTTACCCCCATGCCCAGGGCTTTGAACCAGTCGAGTCCTAGAAGGCTCAGTAGACATCCTCTGACCACGGTGATTGGCAGCTGCTCATTGAAATGACCGAATTTTACCTGGAACGTTCCACAGCCTTCAATGGGAATGCAATTTCCCTGGTAATCATTCAGCCTTAGATGCTGGTGTTTCAGCTGATGTTTCTTGATGTCCGGAATTGCTGCTTTTAGCTCAGCCCAGGACATGATGGTAATAGACGAGCCAGTGTCTATTTCCATTTGTCATGGTGATTCCTCAATTTTGACTATTACATGCAGCTTTTTCTCTGGGGATGTTGTAGCTTGCTGATGCGAGTCTGGAATGTCTTGGGGGTTTTGGAATAGACGCCTTGTTTTTGTTGGACGTTTCCATCCTACTTGTGAGGTCGCGGTTGAACGGCTTGATTGGCAAATGCTCTCTGTTTGTGACTGGACGGTTGACTCGCCCTGCACACTCACGCCAAATGTCCCTTTTTGTCACAACACCTACAAATGGCATCTTTGAAATGGCAAGTCTGTCTCTGATGGAATCCCCCACAACTAGCACAACTCTCTTTCTGGCCATTATCATCCCTCTACTTGCTGTCAGTTTTGAAGACATCCTCATCTCCTTCTTCATCACTATCTGATTTCCTGTGGATAGGGGTAGACTTTTGTGCCGCCTAGGGTGGTGCTGGTCGCTGCAGGGATTCTGCTGCCTTATTAGACAATTCATGGACTCTGGCTTCGTCTAGGGCAATGTGAAGGGTGAGGTTTGTCTTGGCCAGTAGTCACCTCTGGAGGCGAATGTCCCGGACTCCGCAGATTAGTTGCTCTAGGAGAACATCTAGATCATGGTACTCGCAATGTGTGGCGGCCTTGCATAGCACTGCCATGTATGTATTTATCGACTCTGGAATCTTTGCCAGAACTCAAAGCGCTGATCGAATTTGGATGGCACAGGGGCATAGTGTGCCCTCAATGTGGTCTGTAGCACCTGCCATGGTACAGACTGCACCACTGTTGGCTCTGACAGCGATTTGGCTGTGTCAAACACTTCGGAGCCACAGTGGCTCAAAAAGAGGGCTCACTTCCGATTGTTGGCTAGCCCTTGGAGGTCATTTGCTTCGACAAAGCATTGAAACCGTGTCATGTACGATCCCCATTTCTCTTTCGCAGGATCGAATGGTGTTGACGGTGTGAAGGCGGACATTTCTCTGCTGTGCTCGGCTCGTGCTGATTTTCCCACTTGGCTGGATCCAGTTGTCAGCTCTTATTTGCGCAACCTGTCTACCTCAATCCTATCCTCGTCGCCAGTGTTAGATCAGGCAGGTGAGGAGACAGGAGACAGGTTGAAGTGAACAACAACTCTTTAATATACAGTGAGAATCCAGCAATTTTGCAGTTCGACAGCTCTCCTTATATAGCTGCTTTCCAAGTGTCTTAACTAATGAGCATTGAGATTTTTCCTGCTCTAATTTCCCTCCAAAATTAGATACATAACAGTCCCCTATTATGCAAATAGTTTCACTCTCTAATTCAGTTATTTTCCTATGTAATTTGTTATAAAAACTTTCTTGTTTTGTGTTTGGTGCGTAAATTATTATTAGAAGAATTTTTTGTAATTTGTGTTTATTTCCATTATTAAGATTCTTCCATCTTTATCACTAAATATTTTCCTAGAATTTAGCCAATCTTTTATATATACAGCAATCCCTCTTTTTTTATTTTGTGCCAGCACCAATGTAGTTCCCCTAATTTAGGGCATTTTATGTGCTTTTCTCTAATATGTACCTCCTGGAGGCAAATGATATTCATCTTTTCTTTTTGTAATCTTTATAATATCTGTTTACGTTTAATCAATGAGCTGATGCCTTTTATGTTTACTGATAGCATCTTTATTTCATTCTCCATCTTGTTATTTGTCTATTGGTCTTGGTCCTCTCCTTGCTCTACTCTCGGTCTGTGCTCTTGTCCTGGCTCCTTCTCTCACCTGAATCTCTGCTTCCTTCTGATCTCGTGTCTTGTTCCGTAATTTTTTCCTCCGATACCTGATCTTCCTGACTTTTACTCTCTCCTTCCTCCCTACTATCCCGTTCATCTTCCCCGCTTATGTAGTGATCGTAAAATTCCTGAGCCTTTTCCAAGATGTCAGTCCGGAATTTCTTCTCCTTCTCCTTCTCCTTCGCCATGTTATTAGCCTTACCCTGATGTTTCCTCAAATCCAATATCTCTTTGACCTCAAAATGCTCTTTTCTATGTCAGCACTGAGAAGCTGACATTCCCCTTCAATGAGTATTAGGACAGGAGGAGGTTCTTGGTCCAGACGCTCAGGTTTCAGCAAACTAACATGAAACAGTAGATGAATCCTCCGCAAGTTTTAGGCAGCTCTAAATGCACCGTAACTAGGTTAACTATGCATACAATAGGGAAAGGACCCACATATTTGGGTCCAAGCTTTTTCAACTTTTGGGTAGATTGCAAGTACTTGGTGGAAAGGAAAACTCTATCTCTTACTTTGTAATCCCTACCCTGGATTCTTTTCTTATCAACTTGGTTTTTATGGGCTCGGTGAGCCTCGTACAGAGCCTTACATGTTATAGTCCAGGTATTATGTAGCTGTTCAATCCAGTCAGCCAATGAAGGTATTTGTGGGTTTTCCTGAGGCAGCTCTGGGATGGGCACAGTCTTGGCCTGAGGCTACCTTAAATGGGGTAAAACGAGTACCGCTGTGTATAGAGTTATTATAGGTGACCTCTGCAAACGGCAGCAGGTCCACCCAGTTATCTTGCTGATAACTTATGTAACATCTAAGGTATTATTCCAACACCGAGTTAGTTCTTTCACAAGCCCCATTGGTCTGAGGATTGTGGGCAGAGCTTAACCCCTGGGCAGAGCCTAACAACCCCAGGAACTCCTTCCAGAAGTGGGAGGTGAACTGAACCCCTCTGTCCGAGATTATTCACTCCGGAGCCCCGTGTAATCTATACACATGCTGGACAAACAGTTTAGCCAGAGTTATAACCAAAGGGATCTTGGGACATGGTATAAAATGTACTTCATTAGAAAACAAATCAGTGACCATCCAAATGACCGTATTTCCCCTTCTTTCAGGCAACTCAACAATAAAATCCATGGATATCTCCTTCCATGGGGCTCTTGGTCTGGCTACACTCTAAAGTAATCCAGGGGGTTTCCCAGGAGGCTTGTTTGCTGATGCACATATAGGGCAGCTCGCCATCTAGGCTTCTATGTCTTTCTTTAGTGCCGGCCACCAGAATTGTTGTTTAACTAAATGCAATGTCTTTACGAATCCAAAATGCCCAGCAATTTTAGCATCATGGGCATATTGTAATTCTCAGAAGAAAAAACAAAACAATATTTGGAAAAAGCTGAATTACCTACAATACCATAGGCATTTAAAAAGGCGCTAGAGGAAAGAATAATAATGATGGAACTTACAGAAGCTATCAAAAGGCAAAAAAATGGCAAAACACCGGGCCCAGATGGGCTACCAGCAGAACTGCATAAAACACTTCAAAATATTATAAATAATATGATGTTGGAAGTATTCAACGACCTGCTGATAGAGGCAAAAATAGCGATTTCGTGGATGGAGGTAGGGGTGAAATGTTCCCAGTTCAAACCGGATCGCCTGATCCGGTAGCGATGGAGGCGGGTGGTTCAGAGAACCAGTAGCAAAAATAGGGATTTTTGCCCCCCCCCCTCCATATCCAGCTGAGCTGCACAATCATCAGAGGCTTTTTTTTTATTTTTAAAAGCATTTTTTCTACAATCTCTTTGGCCAAAAAAATACTTTTAAAAGTTTTTTAAAAAGCCTCTGATGATTACGTGACTCAGCTGGGATCCTCAAAGGCTTTAAAAAGCATTTTTTCTACAACCTCTTCAGAGGTTGTAGAAAAAATGTTTTTAAAAGCCTCAGACGATCCAAGCTGAGTTGCCTGATCGGCAGAGGCATTTTTGCTTTTAAATGCCTCTGATGATCCAAGCTGAATTGCCTGATCAGCAGAGTCATTTAAAAGGAAAAAAGCCTCTGCCGATCAGGCAACTCAGCTGAGATCATCAGAGCTTTTTGAAAGCATTTTTTTACAACCTCTTCGCCAAAGAGGTTGTAGAAAAAATGGTTTTAAAAGTAAAAAAAAAATTGACCATGCCCACCCAGTCACATTACTCCCCGCCCACAGAACCGGTAGTAACAAATTTTAGATTTCACCACTGGATGGAGTCATATATTATTCTTATACTGAAAGAAGACGCAGACTTGCAACAGATAAAAAATTACAGGCCAATCTTCCTGTTGAAAGCGCATTATAAAATATTTGCTTCAATTATAGCAGAAAGACTAAAGAGATTCTTAAATTAGTTTATACATACAGATCAAAATGGATTCTTACCTAAGAGACAAATTTATTTATTTATTTATTTATTTATTATTTATTTATTAATTAAATTTCTATACCGCCCTTCTCCTGGCGGACCCAGGGCGGTGTACAGCCAATTAAAAACCAGTACATAAACAATTTAAAAACATCCTAAAATCAATATAAGTTAAGGCTGAAGGTATAAAACCGGCTAAAAACTCTAAAAAGTTTAAAATTTAAAAATGTGTTAAAATATTTAAAAATAGAAGGGATCAGGCAAGTCCGGCGAGTTGGAAAAGGTGCGTCTTTAGAGCCCGACGAAAAGTCCGGAGGTCAGCAATAGTTCTCAGTTTTGGAGGCAGATCGTTCCAGAGGGTGGGGGCTACCACAGAGAACGCTCTCCCCCTGGGGGTCGCCAGCCGGCATTGTCTGGCTGACGGCACCCTGAGGAGGCCCTCTCTGTGGGAGCGAACCGGTCGGTGGGAGGCAATTGGTGGCAGAAGGCGGTCCCGTAAATACCCTGGTCCTAAGCCATGGAGCGCTTTAAAGGTGATTACCAACACCTTGAAACGCACCCGGAAGTCAACCGGCAACCAATGCAGCTCATGCAGGAGAGGTGCCCTGTCGCTCCCATAATCCCCCGCGCGGCCGCATTCTGCACCAGCTGAAGCCTCCGGGTGCATCCCAAGGGGAGCCCCATGTAGAGAGCATTACAGTAGTCCAGGCGAGACGTGACGAGCGCCTGAGTGACTGTGCGTAGGGAGTCCCGATCTAGAAAGGGCCGCAACTGGCGTATCAGGCGAACCTGATAGAAAGCCCCCCTGGCCACGGCTGTCGTATGATCCTCTAAAGACAGCCGTGGATCCAGGAGGACGCCCAAGTTGCGCACCCTTTCCGTGGGGGCCAATGATTCGCCCCCAATAACCAACGATGGAGTCAGTTGGCTATATCGGGACGCCGGTAGCCACAGCCACTCGGTCTTGGAGGGGTTGAGTCGAAGCCTGTTTCTCCCCATCCAGACCCGCACAGCCTCAAGGCACTGGGACATCACCTCCACGGCATTGTTGGGGTGGTCTGGGGTGGAAATGTACAGCTGAGTGTCATCAGCGTACTGATGGAAATCCACCCCAAAACCACGGATGATCTCACCCAGCGGCTTTACATAAATGTTGAACAGAAGGGGCGAGAGGACCGACCCTTGTGGCACCCCACACACAAGGCGCCTCGGGGTCGACCGCTGCCCCCGTCAACACCGATTGCGACCGGTCGGAGAGGTAGGAGGAGAACCACCGAAGAACGGTGCCCCCCACCCCCAATCCCTCCAACCGGCGCAACATGATACCATGGTCGATGGTATCAAAAGCCGCTGAGAGGTCTAACAGCACCAGGATAGAGGAGCACCCCCTACCCCGGGCCCTCCAGAGATCATCCACCAACGCGACCAATGCCGTTTCGGTGCTGTAACCAGACCTGAAACCGGACTGGAGCGGGTCTAAATAGACAGCTTCATCCAGGTACCGGGGGAGCTGCCATGCCACCACACTCTCAACAACCTTCGCTAAAAAGGGAAGGTTGGAGACCGGACGATAATTTGCCAAAACAGCTGGGTCCAGGAAGGGCTTCTTGAGGAGGGGCCTCACCACCGCCTCCTTCAAGGCGGTCGGTAGGGCACCCTCACTCAAAGAAGCATTTATAATCTCCTGGAGCCAGCCTCGTGTAACCTCCCGGGAGGCCAGCACCAACCAGGAGGGACACGGGTCCAATAAACATGTGGTAGCGTTCAATCTCCCCAGGATCCTGTCCACGTCCTCGGGAGCCACAGGATCGAACTCAGCCCAGATAACACTCTCAAGACCGGGCTCAGTCACCTCGCCCGAACCAACCCAGTCGGCGGCCAACTCATCCCGAATCTGAGTTATTTTATCATCCAGATATTGAACAAAATCCTCAGCACGTCCCTGCAAGGGATCCTCCCGCGCTCCCAGATGAAGGAGGGAGCGGGTCACCCTAAACAGGGCGGCTGGGCGATTATCTGATGACGCAATAAGGGCGGCGAAATAATTAGATTTCGCCGCTTTTATTGCCACTAAGTAAGTCTTAATATAAGCTCTTACTAGTGTCAAGTCAGAATCGGAGCGACTGGCCCTCCAACCGCTCTCTAGGCGTCTTTTCCGGCGCTTCATCTCCCTCAGCTCCTCGGTAAACCAAGGAGATAAGTGAGTTCGGCGCCGGGTCAGAGGCCGCAAAGGCACGACACGGTCCAAGGCCCCACCGGCCGCCCTATCCCAGGCAGCCACCAGGTCCTCAGCCGAGTCGCGTGTCAGTGTCTCAGGAAATGGCCCAAGCTCCATCTGGAACCTATCAGGATCCATCAGGCGCCTGGGGCGGAACCACCTAATTGGTTCCGCCTCCCTGCGGTGGGGTGCAGCGGTCAGAAAGTCGAGTCGGAGGAGCGAGTGGTCAGTCCATGACAAGGGTTCGACGCCTATATCCCCAGTATCAAGACCACCCAACCACTGACCAGAGACAAAAACTAAGTCCAGGGTGTGTCCACCAACGTGAGTCAGGCCCTGAATTACCTGGGTCAGGTCCATGGCCGTCATGGAAGCCATGGAAGCCATGAACTCCCGAGCCATCTCAGATGTTTCACCGATGGATGGCAGGTTGAAGTCCCCCATGACTATATAATTAAAGACAATATGAGAATAATCTTGAACACACTGGATTATTTATTTATTTATTTATTTATTATTTAAATTTTTATACCGCCCTTCTCCCGAGGGACTCAGGGTGGTGCACAGCCATAGTATATCACATATATCACAAAATTGTTTCTCTCCATCCAGATCCACAAGGCCCACAGGCAACAGGACATCACATCAAGGGCATCATTGGGGTGGAGATGTACAGCTGAGTATCATCAGCGTACTGATGGAACTTCACCCCAAAACCACAGATGATCTCACCCAGCGGCTTCACATAAATGTTGAACAGGAGAGGCGAGAGGACCGACCCTTGCAGAACCCCACAAACAAGGCGCCTCGAGGTCGACCTCTGTCCCCCTGCCAACACAGACTGCATACAGCCAGAGAGGAAGGAAGAGAGCCACCGTAACACGGTGCCCCCTACTCCTAACCCCTCCAACCGGTGCAGCATGATACCATGGTCGATGGTATCAAAAGCCACTGAGAGATCCAATAGGACCAGGACCAAGGAACAACCCCTGTCCCGAGCCCTCCAGAGATCATCAACCAATGCGACCAATGCTGTTTCCATGCTGTATCCTGGCCTGAAGCCCGATTGGTACGGATCCAGATAGACATCTTCATCCAGGTACTGGGAAAGTTATTGCGCTACCACACTCTCAACAACTTTCACCACAAAGCGGAGGTTGGAGACTGGACAATAATTCACTAATACAGCCAGATCCAGGGAAGGCTTCTTGAGGAGGGTCCTCACCATTGCCTCTTTCAGGGCGGTGGGGAAGACACCCTCACTCAAAGAAGCATTAATAATCACCTGGAGCCAGCCTCGTATGACTGCCCGGGAGGCCAGCACCAACCAAGAGAGACATGGGTCCAATAAATATGTGGCAGCGCTAAGTCTACCCAGAATCCTGTCCACATCCTCAGGAATCACAAGGTCAAACTCCTCCCAGATAACACTCTCAAGACCCACCTCCATTACCCCTTCTGAACCTACCCAATTGGAGTCCAAGCCTTCCCGAATCTGAGCAATTTTGTCATGCAGGTATTGTACAAAATCCTCAGCCCTACCCTGCAAGGGGTCTTCCCACGCTCCCAAATGAAGTAGTGAGCAGGTCACCCTAAACAGGGCGGCTGGGTGGTTCTCTGCAGACGCAATAAGAGCAGAAAAATAGTTAGTTTTTGCCGCTCTTTTTTAAAATTATTATTAGTTTTTATTGTTTAAGCATCATAATACAATTTCGGCATTTTCGGTTTCGTGGTGTTAATATACATTTACATTGTTATTTACATGGTATTGATTCATTGTCTTAATCTAAAAATACTGCCCGTAGGATTCCTTACTTTTATAATTCTTAATGTCCAATAATACATTTTATTTACATAAGGTTACATCTTTATTCCCTTTTATTTCCTACTATTGGAAGTATAATTCATATCTATATACTCTTTAATTAATCATCCTTTTAAACTTTAAACTCTCTCGAGTTTCACTTCTCTTTTCTTTTCTTCAACCACTCACGCCACAATTCCCAGACACTATAGTAGTCAGTTTCCTCTCTGTCATTAATTTCCAATGTCAATTTGTTCATTTTGGTACATTCAAGTACTTTTCTAATTACGTGCTCTTCGGATGGCAATTTTTTCTCCTTCCAATGTTGAGCAAAGGAGATTCTCGCTGCTGTTATTATATGTGTAATGAGGTATTTCTTCTTTCTTGCATATTCTGTCTTCAGGTTTCCCAGGATAAATATTTTATAGAAATATAATTCTAATTCGATGGTGTCTCCTGTTATTTCTGACACCCATTTACGTATCATCCTCCAAAATTCTTTAGCTTGTGGGCAGGTCCACCAACAATGATAGTATGTACCTTGCTGAAAGCCACACTTCCAATAATTTGGAGTCATATTTGGGTAAATTTTAGCAATCCTAGCCAGTGCTAAGTGCCACCGATATATCATCTTATATTGGTTTTCCTTATAAGTTGTTGCCTTGGTCATTTTAAGATTTTTATTCCAAATTTGGTCCCACTCGTTCAAATTGATGGTTTGTCCAAAATTTTTAGCCCATACTGTCACTGGATCTTTAACTACCCCGTCCATCAAATCATACTCTACCAAATATTTATACAGGTTGGCCAGAATTTTTTTGTCTGTACCCATCCATACTTTGTCAAAACCATTAGTGCCTATTTCTATGCCCTGTTCTTCTTTATCTTTTTTATATCGTGATTTAATTTGTGCGTATGTCCACCAATCTATATGGGTGCCCTGTTCTTTCAATTCTTCCATTGTTTTGAGATTCCCTGCCCATATATCTCTTTATATTTTGCTGTTTTACCCAATTCCAATGCGTTTGGATATATTATTGCCTCCATCATGGATAGCCATCTGGGGACTTGGGTATATTGTTTTCATCTTATTTCTCCCCATGTCAACATTAGCGTATCCCTTATTTTATGTTTGTGAAAATATGATCTTGTTCTTTTCCCAGTTTCCCAGAGATATGCATGCCATCCCTTTTGGAGGTCATGTTCTTCTAAAGTCAAGATTCTTTTATTTCCCAAAGTTGCCCGTTCTTTTATCCATACTAAGTTTGCTACTTTTTGGTAAATTTCCCAAATTGGTAATCCTAGGCCTCCCCTATCTTTTTTATCTTGTAAATTCCTAATTGCAATCCTAGGTTTCTTCCCTCCCCATATAAATTTTCTAATAATAGAATTTAATTCCCGAAAAAAATTCCTATCTAGTTTTACTGGGGCAGTTTGAAATAAGTATAACAACTTTGGTAGTATGCTCATTTTGATTGTTGCAATCCTCCCTAAAAAGGATATCTGGAGCTTCTCCCACTTTTCTAAGTCTCGTTTAATGTATTTAACCAGGAGTACATAATTATCCTCTTTAATGACCGAGCATTTTGTTGAGATACATGCTCCTAGATATTTTACTTTCTTTACGGTTTGTATCCCCATTGATTCTTCCAACAATTTTTGTTGATCTTTGGTCATATTTTTTGTCAGCATTTTGGTTTTAGATTTGTTTAATTTAAACCCTGCCACCTCTCCATACTTACCAATTTCCTCCAAAGTTTGGGCGCCTGTTTCCAATGGTTCCTCCATAATTAATGCCACATTGTCAGCAAAGGCTTGGGTTTTATATGTTTCCTTTCTAATTTTTAGTCCCTTGATTTGCTTATTTTCTCTAATCCTCTTTAATAATACTTATAATGCTAGGATGAACAAAAGTGGTGATAGAGGGCATCCCTGTCTCACTCCTTTCCTTATTTGAAAAGTTTTTGTTAATTCTCCATTCACTAAGATATTGGCCCTTTGTTTCTCATAAATCGCAGTTATTGTGTTCACAAAATTTTGTCCAAATCCCATTTTGTTAATTTGTTGCTTCATAAAATCCCAATTTAAATTGTCAAATGCCTTTTGGGCATCTAAGAAGGCCAATGCCATTTCTTTGTCAGGGTGTTCCTCGTAGTATTCTAATACATCTAATATTGTCCTTGTATTGTTTCGTATCTGTCTCCCTGGCAGGAATCCATTTTGATCACTATGTATTATCTTATTCAATATTACCTTTAGCCTTTCCACCATGATACTCATATAAATTTTATAGTCAGTATTAAGGAGGGAGATAGGTCTATAATTCTTTATCAATTTTACATCTGTTCCTTCTTTTTGGAGGAGCGTAATATACGCCTCCCTCCATGATTCTGGAATCCTAGATTTTATCAGGGCCTTATTATAAATATCTAGCAGTTTTGGTAGGAGAATGTCTTGTAATTCTGAGTTTTTATATAGTTCCCCTGGGAATCCATCCAGACCCGGTGATTTGTTTTTTTTTTCAATTTAGATATCGCAGCCATTAGCTCTGTCATTGTAATTTCTTTACTTAACATCTCTTTCTCTTCCTCTCCCTCCCCAATCACTGGGAGTTCTTTTTCCAATAAATATTGTTCCACTTTTCCTTTGGGGATATCTTCTTCCTTATAGTAGTATGTAGTAGTGTAGTATTCGCGAATAATCTCTAATTTCTCTTCTTCCTTATTTATAATATGTCCCTCCTGATCTTCTAATTGGTAAATGATCCCTGTTATGTTGTATCTATTTTGTGCGGGAAATTCAAATACAGGAATGTCTGTGATTAGTTAACGGTTATTTCAGAACTGTATATAAGGAGGGCTGTTGCCTGTGTTTCTTTGCTGACGTCTCACCCTGAAATAAAGAGCTGTTGTCACTAGCTTGCTTGTGCCTCTCGTTATTCCGGCGCTACAACATTGGCGGCGAAGGTAGGATTGAGGCCACAAGAAGCAAAGCAAAAAGAGCTTTGAGTTTCAGCCAGGGTGACAAGTGGACTAGGGAGACTTACGGCAATGTCTGCCTACGTCCTGCCAAAACCCTTCGACCCAACCCGAGAGAAATGGGGGTTGTATGTTCGAGTGTTTCCTGGAAGCAAGTGATATGCAAGGCCTCTCGACAAACTGTAAAAGAGCACTCTTCCTAAGTCACTGCGGGCCAGACATTTTCGACATGGTCCAGTCTCTCTGCGAACCAACTCCAGTTCAGACGGTCCCCTGGGATCCCCTGCAAGCAAACCTGAGAGCCCACTATGCTCCTGTTCCTTCAAAGTTTGTGCAATGCTACGAGCTCCGGCAATGAGTACAAAGAGAAGGAGAGCCGGTCAGCGCATACATGGCCGCACTTCGAAAAGCCGCAATGCATTGCGACTACAGGGATCTAGACGACACACTCCTCAAGCAGTTGATTTGTGGACTTAGAGACACTCGTTTACAGAGGCGCTTGCTTGCAAAGCCAAATTTGACATTATCCGGTGCGCTTGATGAAGCAAGAGCACACGAAGCGTCCACTAAGGCTTCCGAAGCGCTACAATGTCCACTGCCAAGTAAAGAGGGCCCCAAGTCAGCATCTGTCCATCGAGAGGAAGCGCAGACCAATACGAAGGAAGAGTCGGACAAGGACATCTTCCATACCGACAAGAAGAAGGCGAGCAAAGTCGTTGCCGTGAAAAGGAGCCTGAGTAGCGTAGGGGGCTAATGCCTCCTACTAAAGGCAGCAATTAACATCCAGCTGCCTGTAATTCTGTGAGTTCAATCCTAGCCAGGCTCAAGGTCAACTCAGCCTTCCATCCTTTCTAAGGTGGGTAAATTGAGGACCCAGTTTGTGGAGGCAATAAGCTGACTTTGTATAAATATATACAAAAGTATGAAGGCTATTGCTTAATGCATTGTAAGCCGCCCTGAGTCTCCGGAGAAGGGCGGCATATAAATCAAATTTTAAAAAAAATAAAATAAAAATAAAACAAAAACTGCTCGAGTTGTGGTGGAAACCACGAGAGACAGTCCTGCAAATACCGAGACGCTGTTTGCAGGCGCTGTGAAAAGAAGGGCCATTTGGCTAGAGTTTGTAGAGCTCCATTTCCCAGACATAACAAGTCATGTGTCCACAATGACCAATCAGAACTGACGTGCTCAATCCAGCCAACCAGAGACGGTGGCGCAAGAAAATGGCGCGAGAATCAAAAGCAAGACACCTACAGCACGAGAATCAGCCAAGCCAACACGCCCATAGAAGAAAAAGTCTATATGAAAGTAGAAATTGAAGGGAGACCATGCAACATGGAAATCGACACAAGGTCTGCCCTGTCAATCATGTCCTGGGGAACGCTCAAGTCACTTCTACCGAAATTCCAGAAAACCCAGCTGTCACGACAACAAGTTAGCCTCCTCGACTACTAAGGAAACCGAATTCCAGTGGAAGGTGTGGGCACATTCCGGGTCACCTACAGTGAGTTCCAGAAAGAGCTTCCTCTGACCATCGTCAGCAAATCATAGCCAAGCCTCCTGGGCCTAGCTTGGTTTTGAGCCCTTGGCATGGGCTTCATGGGCGTCCACAGCCTCGGAGGACTGTCCCTAAAGGAAAGCATCCTGCACAAGTTCCGGGATGTTTTTGAAGAGATGCTAGGCAAGTACGTGGGGACCCCTATTTCTTTTAATCTAGTCCCTAATGTAGCCCCGACTAGGTTGAAGGCAAGACGAGTACCATTTGCCCTAAAGCCAAAAATAGACGCAGAACTTGACAAACTGATCAAACAAGGGGTGCTAGTTTCTGTATACCACGCTAAGTGGGAAACCCCAATAGTAATGCCAGTTAAGGCTGACGGATCAATCAGAATCTGCGCTGATTATAAATGCTCGATCAATAAGGCGTTGCAGCAAAGCACGTACCCCATCCCGATTGTCCATCATTTACTTCATTCCCTGGGCCCTGGCAAATTATTCACTAAGTTAGACCTTGCACAGGTGTATCAGCAGCTGCCGGTAGATGACGCTACGGCAGAATCACAAACTCTAGTAACGCACAGAGGTGCGTTCAAATGCACCAGACCGCAGTTTGGGGTTAGCATTGCACCAGGGCTTTTCCAAAGCACTATGGAACACCTACTACAAGAACTCTCGGGGGTTGTTCCCTATTTTGACGATATCCTTATTGGTGGCCAGAATGAGGCGCAGCTTGGAGAACATGTTAGACAAGTGCTCACCCAATTCAGAGAAGTGGGACTTAAGCTCAAAAAGTCCAAATGTAAAATTGGGGTTCCCTCCGTAGAATTTCTGGGCTACTGAATTGACAGCACAGGCATTCACCCCATGGAAAGCAAAGTAAAGGCATCCAAAATGCACCCACACCAAAGTCGAAGGCCGAACTGCAGGCTTTCCTGGGACTTCTAAACTTTTATACCATGTTCCTCAAAGACAAAGCCACCATTGCGGAACCATTACATAGACTGCTCAGCAAAAACATTCCTTGGGCCTGGGGCAAGACTGAAGCGGCCGCTTTTCAGGCTGTTAAAAAACTTTTATCTGAAGACAGCTTCCTTATTCAATACAACTCAGAATTGCCACTTGTGCTTGTCTATGATGCATCCCCTTTCGGAGTAGGCGCTGAGTTGAGCCAGACTTCCAAATGGGCTAGAGGCGCCCATTGCCTATTACTCTCATACCCTGTCCAGTGCAGAATGAAATTATAGCCAACTGGACAGGGAAGCTTTAGCGGCTGTGGCGGGGGGTCAAAAAATTTCATGAATATTTGTTTGGCCGAACTTTTGAACTGATTACGTACCATCAGCCATTGTTGGGACTTCTGGCTGGCGACAAACCAACCCCAGCCACTTTATCCCCCCAGATGACCAGGTGGTCTATTTTTGTGGCCGCTTATTCGTATAGACCAATCCACCATCCGGGCTGGACTCTGGGCCATGCCGACGCCCTCAGCCGATGCCCCTTGCCCAATCTGTTGGAAAACCCAACTCCGGAAGCCCCTGTATTGTTGCTCGATGTTGTATCCCTGGGGCCACTCTCGTCTGGTGAGGTGGCGAGGGCATCTACCAAGGACACTGTTTTACGAACTGTCATGGGCTGGGTCATGAGGGGTTGGCCGACGAAGGTGGACAGTGGGGATTTTCAAGTATTCTTTAACAAAAAGAATGAGTTGTCTATGCTGGGGGGTTGTTTATTGTGGGGCGATAGAGTGGTTATCCCCTCCCGGTTAAGGCATCGGGTGTTGGAATTACTGCATGAGGGGCACCCTGGTATAGTCAGAATGAAGAGTCTGGCTTGGAGTTCTGTGTGGTGGCCACAACTTGACCAAGACATCACAGAATGGGTGGGAAAATGCAGGCCTTGTCAGGAGTCCCGCCCGGATCCCCCTGTGGCTCCCGTTAGAAAGTGGGAAAAGCCAAAAGGACCATGGGGGAAGATCCATATAGATTTTGCAGGGTCTTTACACGGCCAGAATTTCTTAATAATTGTCAACACATTTTCCAAATGGCTGGAAATAGCCCTAATGCCATCAACCACTTCCAAGGCGGTAATCAAGGTCCTCAGCAGGTTATTCGCTACCCACAGGTTACCAGACACCCTGGTATCAGATAACAGGCCCCAATTCACGGCAACTCAGTTTGAAAGCTACCTGGCCGAGTTAGGAATAAGACACGCATTGTCTGCCCCTTTCCATCCGGCTTCTAATGGGCTTGCAGAGAGATTTGTTCAAACAACCAAAGAAGCCCTGTCCCGACTCGATGCGGGGGACTGGCAAGCCAGGATTGACTAATTCTTATCAATACAGCATGCAACCCTGTGCACTGCCACAGGGCGCAGCCCAGCAGAACTTTTAATGGGCTGTAAACTCAGGTGCACTCTCGATCGCTTACATCCGATCTATTCTGCAGATAATTTTAAGGGGGAAGAGGGAGGATTAAGACACTTCCAAATCGGGACCCCTGGTATTTGCAAGAAATTATGCTAACGGTCCACTGTGGATAGGGGGAATTATTATTGGAATCACCGGCCCAAAATCGTACACAGTGGACGAAGGGCATGGTAAAATCTGGAGAAGGCATATAGATCAATTGCGTAAACATTTGAATTGTGAAGCCTGTGGGAATCCCGACATTGTTGAACCTAACTTCCAAAGTTTCCCCGAAACAGCTACCTCAAGCCCGAGTAAATCGGATTACTCATCGGGTAAGCCTGAGTTCCAGCTCATCGGGTAAGCCTGAGTTCCAGCCGGGGATGGCCACGCCTCTGGAGAAATCCAGGAGGTCCCATTGGCGGAGCCAGGAGAGACGAAAGGTCCCTCTGAACCGGCTCGATGCCTCACCAACAACTGAACTGCGCAGGTCAACCAGAGTAAAGTCACGCCCTGGTCACCTGCGTGATTTTGTATGTAAATATGTAAATAGATAGGATAAGTGTCTTCTGGGAGTGGAGGGGTGTTATGTTGTACCTATTTTGTGCAGGAAATTCAAATACAGGAATGTCTGTGATTGATTAATGGTTATTTCAGAACTGTATATAAGGAGGGCTGTTGCCTGTGTTTCTTTGCAGAAGTCTCACCCTGAAATAAAGAGCTGTTGTCACTAGCTTGCTTGTGCCTCTCGTTATTCCCGCGCTACAACAATCCCTTTCTCTTTTTCTTTTTTGATTCTATAGGACAGCCATCTGCCGGGCTTATTTGCGTTTTCAAAGTGGTATTGTTTAGTTCGTTTGATTTCATAAGCCAATTTTTCCTGATCAATTATATTTATTCTATGCCGTATAGTCATCCAATTTTCTTTTGCTTTCTCATTATCCGGGTTCTGCTGTACTTCCGTCTCTGCTTTCTCCAATTCTTCCAACATTTTCCTCTGGGTCTCTCTTTTTTCTTTGTTTTTGTGTGCTCCATATGCTATTGCCAATCCTCTTAGAAATGCCTTCATTGAATCCCAAATTATTCCTCTCTCAGTTGGTTCCTTTTCATTTTCTTCAAAAAAAGCTTTTAGTTCTTCCTTTATTTTCTCAATATTTTGTTTATCCCGTAGAAATTTTAAATTTAATCTCCATCTTACATTCCTCCTTTTATATCCATTTCTCCATTTAATCTCCAATGGGTTGTGGTCCGCCCATATATTGGGTGCAATCTCAGCTGACGTGATGTCCATTCCTATATTCCTACTTGCCCATATCATATCAATTCTGGACCATGTTTTTTGGGGGTTTGAGTAGAAAGTATATTGCCTTTTATATGGATGTAGGGATCGCCAGATATCTATCAGATTCATTTCGTCTACCAGATCAAAAAAAGATTTTGACAGGTTTTTCCTTTTTTTTTTTTTGGCCCTTAGATCTTTTGTGGTCTTTATTTGGATCTACCACTCTGTTGAAATCTCCGATTATGCATATGTTGTTATTGTCCATTTTGCTTAATATTTCTCGTACTTTGTTGTAAAATTCTCTTAGATTTTTGTTCGAAGCGTAGATAGCAGTTATTAGAATTGGGGAATTGTCTTTCTTAATTTCTACCACTAGGATCCTACCCTTTGAATCTGCATATTTCAGTTCTGCTTTTATTTCTTTTTTGATGTACAAAGCCACTCCTCTCTTCTTCTTTCCTGCCAGGGAGGTATAAAGATTTCCAAGTTTTTTGAATTCCAAATATTTTTCCTTCTCCTTTTTTTATGTGGACCTCTTGTAAGCATATTATATCCGCATTTTGCTTAGCTAATTTGGTGAAGAATATTTTTCTTTTTATTGTCATTCAATCCGTTTACATTGATGGATAAGAGTTTCCAGTTATCCATTTTTATAGCCTTGCGTTGTTTTAATTTTTATTCAATCGTGTAACTCTCTGTGGCCTTTCTTTTTTCTGTACTTCCTTGCTTTCCTTCTCTTCTATCTCTTTCTCTTCTGGGGTCCCTTCTTTTGATCTTCTTTGCTGGGTGAGATCTTCTTCTGTGTTGGCCGCTTCCAGTTCCTCTTTACTACTTTGATCTTCTTCTGACCCTCTCAGTTGGTCTAAAAATTCCTGGGCCTCTACCAGGCTTCCTATTTTAATTTTTCTCCCTTGCCATATTATCAGCATATCCTCCGGCAGAGTCCATCTAAAGAGTATATTCCTCCTATTTAGTTGATTAGCTAGGAATCTGTACTCTCTTCTTACTTCTCTCACCCTCCTTGGAACTTTTTTTAACACAATCACCTCTTTTCCTTTATAATTAATTGGTTCCTCCCTCAGCATATTATAGAAGATATCCTTGCCTTTTTTTCAGGCGAACCTTATATGAACTTCCCTAGGCAACTTATTTCATCTGACATAATTGGTTTGCACCCTATATACCTCGTCCAATTCTTTTACTATGTCATCTGTGTCTTGTTGTAATACCTCGGCTATTAGTCCCACCATAACCTGACCCAAGTTTTCATCCTTATCCTCAGAGATGTTTTGGAAGTGCAGATAGGAGGCTCTATCCATTTCTAACTGCGTTATCGAATCCTCCAGCTCCTTATTTTGCGCCATTAACTTTTGGTCTACTGCGTCCAAATTCTTTTTTTGTTGCTCAGTTTTGGACTCCATCTTGTTTATTTTCTGTTCATTCATTTGTATCGACTGCTGTATATCACTCATTTTTTGATCAATAACTTTAATGTCCGTTTTCAATTCTAAATGGTTACTAGACATCTTTTCCTGCATCATCAGCATTGTCTCTTGTATCATGGTTAACATAGACTGCATCGCTTGCATAGTTGGAATCATGGCTGATTTTTCAGTCTTAGATAAGCCTTCTGTTGACTTTTGCATTGCAGGTGATGTCGATGTAATCGTGGGGTTGGAGAGGTTTTGGGTTGTTTTCTTCCCAGTTTTGGTCACTGTAGATAAGAGACTTGTCATCTCCCTCAGTATTCATGCCTGTTCTCTCACTATCTTTTCTATATTTCTCCAGACCATCCACTGATTATTATTTAATTATTTTTCCCTTGTGCCTTCAATTATTTCTTGACTATTACAACTCCCTGTCTATCCCTTAATTTAACCCTCCAATAGTTCTATCAGATCTATTGATCTCTTCTATCTGGATCCAATTATGTCTGTTCAAATACTGGTCTCTTTCCACTAATTAAATCAATATATATTATTCACATTCACCCCTCAATCAGTTGCAATTCTATTTATAACTAATCATATATCATATAACAATCACTTAGTTCACCTGTAATTCTACCAGTAATTAATCAAATATAAGGAACAATAATACTTAATTTAAATAATCTCAAGTAACAATTAGATATATTCTTATTTATAATAATTATCTATATATATGTATATGAATAATTATATAGACAATTAATTACTGTATATAAATAATTAAATAAGCAATCAGTTAGTTTATCAATCAATAAATCACTTAATCAAAAATTTATCAATAATTATATTAGGTAATATAATTAATTTATGAAGAAAAATATGTCTTAAATATAAATAATTACAATAAGTTAGATATTTAGTATAATCAAGCTTGAACCCAGCTATATAAATAAATTCTTCTAATCACCTAAATATTATCGATAAAAAATAAGACTAAATAGAAAGCAGTACCACTATAAATACACTAGTGTGCTGGAGTTAATAATAATTTATATCAGTATAGTTAATTACTTAATTGTTCTTAATCCCTTCAGAATCTTCACTTATTAAGACCAAGGTTGGGAGGTGTGGTAATCGGGTAACACCAGCTTTCACTTCCCCCGTCTCTTCGTATCTTCGGCTGTCAAAGTGTTTTAGTTCAGGTACTTTTTTTTTACTTGTCTTTTACTTGTTTTTTTTTACTTGTCTTTTTACTTTTTACTCCAGGTAGTCCTTCCAGACGCTCTAGCCACTCATTGTTCTTTTCATTGGTTTCAATATGGTTACACTTCCGGATCTAATCTCCAACTGCTCTTCTCTCTCTATCAACAAATCCACATACAAAAGTATTAAAAATTCTCTTGTTCCACCCGATCAGCAAGTTATATCCATTTTCTTAATAGTGCCGCCGCTCCGCTTTACAAGTCCCTTCTTTCTGCTCTCTCACTGGCTTGTTTGTGATCCCCCTCAGGTGTCATCTTCTCCTTCTCTCGCAATCGCCGCTTGTTCCTTTGTAGGTCCTTTCGATCCGATCCAGCCAGCCCAATTCAAGCACAATTCGAGCATGTTCGGGGGAGAGTGGGTATGAGTGCTCTCTAACACCCCTTTCATCAAAATCATTTGCTTCCCATCTTGTTGATTATTGCAGCTTCGGGTCCGCCATTAAAAGGCAGACGCGCTACGTTGGTTCGACAGTGAATATCAGTCTGGCTGAGTGGGTTTGCAACTCACCACACAGCCTGCCGATGCCTCACTTTTGTCCGCGAAGTCCTCCAAACGTCTACGCCTCGAAAGGTCCCCAAAACGCGGCGATAAGATGCAATGGAAAGGAGCGATCGCTCTTACCACGCCATGTCATCACGAATCATCAACCAGAAGTCCAATCAGTTTTTGCCACTCTTATCACCACTAGGTAGATCTTAATGTGAGACCTCATCAGTGTTCGGTCAGATTCAGAGCGATGGGCCTCTAATCGCTCTCCAGGCATCTTTTCCGGCACTTCATCTCCCTCAACTCCTCAAAAAACCAGGGAGCCAATTGAGCTCGGCACCAGTCAAGGCCGCAAAGGCACGATGCGATCCAAAGCTCTAGCGGCCACCTTATCCCAGGCAGCCACCAGTTCTTCAGTCGAGTCATGAGCCAGAGCCTCCGGGAATGGCCCAGGCTCTGTCAGGAACCTATCCGGATCCATCAGGTTCTAGTTGAAGGAGTGAAGTACATCCAGGGAAACAAATGGCCTTGATTTTCCTTGATGCTCAAAAGGCCTTTGACAACATAAGCTGGGAATTTATGTTGATGCAACTAAAAATTATGGATTTTGGAGAAAAATTTATTAATATGATTAAGACAATATACATAAGCAAGCAGCAGATATGGAGATATGACTGAAAAGGTTAATATTATGAAGGATACAAGACATCCCCATTGTTATTTGTATTGACACTGGAGGTATTAAACAAAAATATAAGACAGGATAAGGAGATAAAGGGTATGGAAATAAAAAAGGAGGAATATAAATTGCAGGCATTTGCAGATGATTTGGTATTTGTTTTAGAAGATCCGCAAGAAACAGGACCAAAGTTATTACAAAGAATATGGTGAGGTGGCAGGACTGAAAATCAATAAGGACAAAATGAAAATCTTAGTGAAAGATCACAGAGAAGCAGAAAAGGAACTTGAAGGAGAGATTAGATATCCAGATTACAAAGAAAGTAAAATATTTAGGGATACAACTAACAGCAAGATGTGTAACAATTAAGGAAGACAACTACTACAAGCTAAAAAGCAAAAAAAGATAGATTTGGATAGGTGGAAAAACCTGCAATTATTGTTAATAGGAAGAGTAGCTACAATTAAAATGAACATATTACTGAGAGTACTGTTTTTATTCCAACAATCCTGATAAAATTGGAGAAAAAATATTTTGAAGAGCTCAATAAGATAATAATGAAATATATATGGCAGAGGAAAAAAGCAAGAATTAATCTAAAAATGTTACTGTTGTGGCTCCGTTGCCTGAGCCAGGAGAGGACTCCGAGAGTGAAAGGGAGGAATTGGCAAGACCTCCCTCTCCAGGACCCTCCTCTCTGGCAATGCCCCTGGAGGACACCAAAGGGCAAGAGATAGGCCCAGAGCCAAACACATCCCCGCAGTCACAGGTGGACAGCGACGAGGGAGATAAGTGCTGGCTGGATCCTCGCCAGCGACGCAGGGAGAAACGTGCCCAACAGAAGGCAAGGTGTGCTCGTGATTAGCTGACTCACTGGACCACACCCCACAGGCTATAAAAGAGAGTGAGTTCAGCCTGCACCTTTGTGATGGACAAAAACAGATACTCTTGCATCCCAGCTTCAGATCTTCCTGCATCTCAGCTTCTTATTTCTGGACATTTTGTGGTGTGTATTTTCCTGTTACGTTAATAAAGGTTTTGGCATGCAGCTGCTGGGATTGCTGCCAAGCTTCTTATCAGACTACTTGGTTGCCTGCCAGCTCATTTAACCTCCGACTGTCCGAGTGGGTGTATTCCTGGGAGCGGGGACAGAACAGTTACAAGATAAAAGAGCTAGGGGAGAGTTTGGAATTATATTACCAGGCAGCAGAGCTAACTTGAATGAAGGAATGGATTGTATCGAGTAATACAAGGTTATTGACATTGGAGGGACATGACCTGCAATTAGGTTGGCGTGCTTTTTTATGGTATGGGAAAAATAAGGTACATGGTTACTTCCAAAGAAGTAAGAAATGCTTTGTTATTAGTATGGGAAAAAATTAGAGAGCAACACTACTTGAAGATACCAGTCTGGCTTTTGACGATAGAAGCATTTATACATCCAAATATTATTAATATGGGAAATATTGTTAGATACAAAGATATTTTGTCAGAAAAGGGAGAACTTAAAATGAAATGTGAATTGGAAAAGCAAGGGATTGATATGGATTGGTACACACAGCTGCAAATACAATCTAGATACGAAAAGGATGCTAAACTTCATGGTTTTTATATGGAATTGACAGAATTGGATAAAATATTGACAGGAATAGAAGAAAGAAAGATTTAAAAATTGTACAGTTACTTATTGAGTGTTAAATTAGAAGAAGAACAAGTCAAAGGAA
This sequence comes from Masticophis lateralis, assembly GCA_030761175.1. Classification (NCBI taxonomy): domain Eukaryota; kingdom Metazoa; phylum Chordata; class Lepidosauria; order Squamata; family Colubridae; genus Masticophis; species Masticophis lateralis. Next base: position 474,277 of record JAUDYJ010000014.1, read on the forward strand.
CAATGATAGCATGGGTGAAAAACACACGATAGAATGTGCATACAAGGAAAATTTATATAAAATGTTTTACAGTTGGCACTTAGCACCAGAAAGACTGGCCAAACTGTTTAAAGATAAATCAACTAAATGTTGGAAATGTCAACAGACACCATATATGTGGTGGACATGTGGGGAAGCAAAGAGATACTGGACAAAAATTTGTATGTGGCTGCAATAACGTATTGATTTAAACCAGAATTGTTCCTGTTAGGGATTTTACCAGGAATTTATAGTAAAGCAACTGTATATTTGATTATTCATGTAATAACTGCAGCTAGAATTGTATTTGCACAAAATTGGAAAAGCAAAGAGTTCCCTATAGATGATGAAGTAATTAAGAAAATATTAGAATGTGCAGAAATGGACAGATTAACACCTGCAATTCAAGAAAAGGAAGAATCAGATTATTATAATATATGGGAGTTATTTTATCAATGGTTAGAGAATAAATATGAAAGCAATGTATTGTAAAAATAGATAAGTAAAGAAGAGAAATGTCAGGTTTATGTTGTTTTATCAATATTATTATTATTTAGTATTAATATAAGAATGAATGTAAGAAATAAATATGGTGTCAAGTTTGTTAAAACACAAAGAATTTTATACTCAGATGACACACTGATGGAGTGTTTGTATTAAAAGAAAATTTAAAAAATTATAAAGGAAAAAAAGAAAGAGTGCAGAGAAGAGCAACAAGAATGATTAGGGGACTGGAGGCTAAAACATACAATGAACAGTTGCATGTACTCAGTATGGCTAGTCTAGTGAAGAGAAGGACATGATAGCAGTCTTCCAATATTTGAGGGGCTGCCACAGAGAGGAGGAAGGGGGTCAAGCTATTTTCCAAGGTACCCAAAGGCCAGACAAGGAATAATGGATGGAAACTGATCAAGGAGAGAATCAATCTAGAAATAAGGAGAAATTTTCTGGCAGGGAGAACAATCCACCAATGGAACAGAAGTTGCCTTCAGAAGTTATGGGTGCTGAAGACTTTCAAGAACAGATTGGAGTGCAATTTGCCAGAAATACTGTTTGGGCAGGGGTGGGGTGAGGGTTGGACTAGATGATCTGCAGGATCCCTTCCAACTCTGTTAATCCACACACTGACCAAGAGAAGTGCAGGTGCCATCCAGGTCACAGAAGGGATGGCCAGCATTGTTCTGATGCAAGCCAGACCTCTATTCAGAGAAGCACAGTAGGGAAGGGGTGGGTGCAGGGTGATGTCAGATTCTCAAGCCTTTTTAAGCAATTGCTTCAATGTTGCCTGACTGTGATTAATGAGTCAGAAAAAAGAGCACCTCAGTAAAGAAATGTGTATTCAGGTCGCTGTCACTAATATTGCATTATTTTAGTCCAAGAAAATGAATTCATCTTGTCAACTCTAACCAACTACTGACAGAAAGTTTCATTTCTATACCCATCTCTCATGGTTTTCAGGACTTAGTGAGGCAAGGGGGTTGGACTAGATGACCTACAAGGTCCCTTCCAACTCTGTTAATCTGTTAAAAGGAGAAATTTATATAATCTGATGTCAGCAGAGGCCAAATATTTCTCAAATCTGTGGGTGTTAACAGAAGCTAGGCAGTTTCTGATCCTTTAATTGGTCATTTTATCTACTGGTGGGTTATTTATTTAACCCAAAAGCTCCAACTTTGCAGAGAAAGCAAAATTAATAGATTAATTGGAAACCTGCATGGTAAACTTTAACTTTAATTAAATGGAGCCAATTACTAATTTCTGCAGTAAGAGACTTCTTGAGAAGCAGCCCATGTGCCTTCCAGTTACAGGAAACTAGTTCCTGCTCACTCCTTAGCTAAGAGATGGCTAACCTCTTCTCCGATCTGGTGAGTACGGGGCTACCTATCATTTACCACTACCACCCCATACACAGACACATCCAGAGAAGAAAATCTCTGGGTGCCGAAACTCACAGAGAGTCTCCTTGCTCCCAGATATAGCTCCTTGCTATTCAGTTGATAGCCCGCCTTTTCTTTAGGGTTTGTGAAGGGAATTATCAGGGTCACTCAGCTACCTGAGGGAGGCATTCTCTCCCCAAACACATACCACTTTTTGGAAGCTCTGCTCCAATTTTCAGGGAAGGGGGAGTGCTGTAAAAGAAGCACAGGAGAAGATGCTGAGCGCCAGCTGGAGCTGGGGAGAAGGCTTGGGATGGAAGTAATCTAAAAGACAAGAGGTGGGATTCAGTGATAGGGCTCCTCATTGCGCTGGAACATTATGGCATTTTGTGTTCCAATCGTACACATGTCTGTCAAGAGGTGAATCCCAGTTAAATTCAAAATTCAACATTAAATTCAAGTAGAGTGATTGTTAGGCTGCCCCATAAGTAGCAGGTGAGTGGACATATTCTTGGTCTCTAGGTGATGCAGTACCTCTGCTTCCCTCATTTTTATCATGCATGATCGTTAAATACTGAGCTAATGGCATGGCCTAAGTTCTCCCTCCTGGCCTGGATTGCCAGTAGTCTAAAAGTAGTCTAAAAGACAAGGTGGGATTCTTCCTTGGAGATGGCCAGTTCTGCCAGGTGCCTTGGGGCAATGCCAGAGCTGAACCTTCTTCAGCTGCAAGAATGCCTAATGCCAGAAGCTTTTATATATACCCAGAGTGGTCTTTGACAGGCGGTTTACATTGTTTTCAGCTTGTTTTTAATTAGCTGGCCTGTTTTAAAGATAAAGGCACAATAGCAAAGCTATTTAAAGATAGCTTTGCTATCTTAGTAAGGTTGCCAGGAGGTGAAGGGCCTGAACTTTAGGGCCAGAGATTGGAGCAGAGAGTAGCTTGCAAGGAGGAGGGGGCAGTGAGAGAGGGTGAGTCCACCCACCTCAAGGCAAGGTGCCACAGACTGCCTGAAAAGCATGGACAGGGAAGAAAGGGCAGCCTGCCTTGAGTGCCAGGCTCATTAGACAATCGCTCCTGACTAACTCCAGGGCATTCTTCTGTAGCTTCATGTTCAGATCCAGCTTGAAATGAATTGTGGAAACAAAAACATTTTATGGGAAGGACAGGTCCATATTATGTGGGTGGAGGAATGGGGGGCAGCGGCATTTGAACCAGCTTAGTCTACATAGAAGTCAGAATATAAAGTCAGAAACAGCAACAACTAGTATGTTCTTTCTTTTTTATCATTCAACAGTCATTAGGAAGGAAGACTTGGCCATTAGATAATTCTTGATTTGATAGCTATACCAAAGACATCAAGAAATGGAGCAATGGGATGGGGTGGGTGGGCTGGGAGAAGCCATCAGCAGGGAGGAAGGGGAGCGGGGTGGGGGGAGGAATTGTGCTGGTGGGTTCCAGAATAGAAGGATGTCCAAATCAACCTTCTCCTTCAGAGCCCCATTTGAAGCCCAAGATATAGGCCAAATCCAAAGAGTTGTTCTGGAGAAAGTCGCTCCAATTCTGAACCTCTGCTGGAACCCAAAAGCTTATCCAAGGAGACAATAAAAAACTAGTTTTGCTAAGAAATTCTATGTGTTTGTACCCTTGCTTTCGTGCATTCTCTTTTCTCAATAAATTCCCTTTTCATATTTAACCTTTATTAGTTTAATGCAGAGTTTCCATTAAAACATCCCTTATGTGCACAATTAGTTACCTAGCTACTCATTAATCAGAGTCTGATAGCATCCTCTCAGACTAACGTGTTTGATTAAAAGGCAAGCAACACAATATCATTGATAGGAAGAGAGCAAGCACACCTCCTTGTTTCACCCCTTTAGAGATCTTGAAGTTATCTGTCAGGTATACCGCGCAGGGATGTCAAACTGGCGGCCCACAGGCTGGATGCGTCATGTGCAGGCCACACACCCCCAAGTTCCGTGAAGGGAAAAAACACTGTGATACATCATGTGATGGCAACATGACATGGCGAGTTTGACACTCGTGCCTAGAGTAAATCTAATCTGAATTTGATTATTTGTATATAATGCCATGATTAAAATCAATTACTTTTTAATTTAGATGGTTGAATTTTTTTTTTTCAAATTCAACCATCTAAATTAATCTACAGCTTGTTTCTATTGGTAGGATCAAAAGCTGCATGAATTAGTCACAAAGGAAATAGTTTTCTATTGTCATGCTATTTATGCAATGATCCAATATAAAACCATGGTCAACTGTGGAGAATCCCTGCCTGTAACTCTGCAAACACATTGTTATCAATGAGCCAGACCTTTAATTTATTGACTAGATATTTTGCATAAATATTGCCCCTGACATTAATCAGGCTAATTGGTTTATATTTTTTTTGCATATTGAGAACACTATGCCTGTGTTGCAGCCCTGGAGAAGTTGACCAGAGGAGTTAAAGTTTAACCAAAATAGACTTTCACCAAACAGTATGTCTCTTTAAAAAACTGACTCTCTGATCTTGGCTTTGTCTTTAGACACAAATCCAAGAGGTGATAATATCCCTGGAGATGATTCTCTTCTCGGGGAGGGGGGGGGCTTGACTGAGGGCAAAGCCAGGATAGAGACTTGACAGGGGACCAGGGTGTTACATCACTAAGATGTACATTCATTGGAGAATTAGCAGGAATGGGATAGGAAGCAAACTAACTAGTATAAAAATTCTCCCATTTCTTCTTTAGAAAGCTCTTGTTTTCACCCCAACTGATGGTTACCACTTTCCGGAATAAGGTTGTATCCTTAGACTAGATGGCGGGAGGAGCAAATGACAAAGAGTTATTTTCTTGTACTTTAGGAAAAGTTTATTCTCTCCTTTCTTCCTAAGGAGTTCTGTGACAACCCATGAGGAGTAACTTCTTTGGTTTTCCTTGTCAAATTCCTAGCCATACAATGTGCTGTTCTATATTCTACATCAGAAGAGCAACTATGTTGTTAAAAAGATCTCAACCGTTTTGCCTTCAAAGGCATTAAGCTTTATGAGCTGTTGAAGTAAACAAAGCTCACAAAAGACTATGCCTTTTCATCAAATAGTCTAAAAAGATGCTCCCTATTTCCTTCGAATGTCTGTGTACCATAGAGTAACATGACTCTCCTCCTACCATGCCTGCAGCTGCCCATTATATTTCAGGATCAGCACATGGAGTTCTGTTTTATATTTCTGAGCTCTCAGAGGAAGATCCCCAAAAACTTGTCTTTGTCCCAGGGAGGAGAGTTCGTTGGCGGAAGGCTGTGAGCTCTCCAGCTGGACAGGGGTTTTCAGGAGGTTCAGCATGAGTGGGAAGGGGAGGCGAACTTGGCACCTTGTCCTGGAGACCCCCTAAGGAAGAGTCAATCAGGGACTACACGTTATTCTAGGCAGCAATCCAGCCTTATGGATGCCCTTCCCCTTTCTCAAGTTGTGTACATGGGTATGAGAGAGGGAGGGGGTGACTTTGAGGATACAGCTTTGGTAGAAAATGGGTATCCAATGCTAGAAGCCTTAACTTCTTTTCTCTTTCCAGATTCAATACCGGGGACTATTTCAAATGATCCTTGTGCTGGGAATCGGGGGCAGCTTCCCTTATGGATTTCACATTTCTGTAATAAACTATCCCTCCCTGGTAAGCGATAGTGCCCCTTCTTCTACGGGCATTTCCTTCAGTTCCTTTAGCCAGGGGCAGAGAAGGTTTACCATCCTGGAGTTCCAGGACTGTTGTGCCCAGAGTGATGGAGTGGCTGGGACATTGTGCTGGGGTGGCTGATAGGTAAACTCATGGGAAAAAGTGAAAAAAATCATTAACTGTAAAATGAATGTATTTTCTTTATCCACAGCATATTAAAAAATTCATTAATGAGACCTGGCTGGAACGACATGGCTCACCATTGCCTCAAGAGAACGTTATCTTGTTATGGTCCTTCATAGTATCCAGTTACGGGATTGGAGGTCTCGTAGGGAGTGTCTGTTGTGGATACCTCACCACAAAATATAGAAAGTAACTTCTTCACTAGTTAGATCTGTCTATAGTATGGCCCTTATTTGTTAGCTCCAAGTATCAAATGTTCAAAATGTTTGAAACTATATTGATTGTAGCCCTTTGGCACCCTGTTCAGAGTGTTCACATGGCACGGTCAAACTAAAGGTCAAGATGATGAACACAATACTGCCCTCTATTGTGCTTTGCTGAGAAACCCCTGGAAATGCCTCTCCCTCACTGCCTCCCCTTCTGTTGCAGAAAGAAGTGCCAGATGTTCACCAACCTGATCATGCTGACTGCTGCCCTATTCATGGGTTTCAGCAAGATGGCCAAATCTTTTGAGATGATCCTCCTTGGACGCCTCCTATATGGGATTGGCATTGGTAGCTATATTGGATTGGCATTGGTAGCTATATGGGATTGGCACTGGTAGCTGTTGGCTGTCTTATAACTATGAGCAAGTCCATTGACTCAGCACGGGCAAAGTTCTGCTGTGATCAAATGTTCTAAAGGAGAGGCTGACTCAAGAGTGGTTAAATCAGAGCCCTCCTTGGCACAGGCCTCTCCCTCTCTCTTTCTCCCCTTCATATTCGCCTGGTGTCATTGTAATCCTTCTCACTCAGCTACCCATAACTCAGTAATGCCTCCGCAATGTAAGATAGTTTTAATGACATGACATCTTAAATGACATGCTGGCCAATTTTTCGATACTCTTCTTTGTAACCCTTTTCCTTTCTGAAGGGTTTTCTTTCAATATACATCCTCAATATGTGGGAGAGATTTCGCCAAAGAAGTTGCGGGGATTTACAAATGCAACGGTTGCAGTCTTTCTGACACTAGGCAAAGTTGCAGGACAAATCATTGGTCTTGGGTAAGTCCTTTCCAAAACTCTCTCAGTGAAAGCCATTTAAATCACCAGATGCCTGAAGTGGAACACTTAATTTCAACTTTAATTTAAAAAAAGTTTTCATTTCAGTTGAAACTGGAGCCGTTGGCTTTGCACCTGAAGTTATGAAAATATTATGATATGAATATTAACTTGATAATTGCTGTACAATAGAGTTCTGATCGACCATCTTTTTTCCTCAAAAATAAATAATACAGATACAGATGAGGCAAAAATATTTTGAATGTTATAGTAAACTCAGGAAATAAATTGTAGAATCTCAAGTTTCCCACCTTCTTGGGTCAATTTCATTCCACAGAGTTTCAAATGGACCAAACAGTGTGGTCTTGCATTGCTTACAATAAGAGTGATTTTCCAGTGGAAAGGAAAACCTCAAATCTTATTCCCATCTTTTAAAATAGAATTCTTTATTGGCCAAGTATGATTGGACACACAAGGAATTTGTCTTGGTGCATACACTTTCAGTGTACATAAAACAAAAGATACATTTGTCAAGAATCATAAGGTATAACGCTTAATGATAGTCATAGGAAACAAATAAGCAATCAAATCATATTAAGAAAGTCAATATAAATCATAAGGATACCAGTAACAAGGGTACAATCATGCAGTCATAAGTGGGAGGAGATAGGTGTTAGGAACAATGAGAAGATGAATAGTAATGCAGACTTAATAACTAGTTTGACAGTGTTGAGGGAATTATTTGTTTAGCAGAATGATGGCATTCGGGAAAAATTATTCTTGTGTCTAGTTGTTCTGGTGTGCAGTACTCTATAGAGTTTTGAGGGTAGGAGTTGAAACAGTTTATGTCCAGGATGCGAGGGGTCTGTAAATATTTTCACAGCCCTCTTTTTGACTCATGCAGTACACAGGTCCTCCATGGAAGGCAGGTTGGTAGCAATTGTTTTTTCTGCTGTTCTAATTATCCTCTGAAGTCTCTGTCTGTCTTGTTGGGTTGCAGAACCAAACCAGACAGTTATAGAGGTGCAGATGACAGACTCAATAATTCCTCTAGAGGAATTATTAAATTCCAGCAGATTTTTCTCTCAGCTGGGTTTTTTCCTACATAAATCAAGATCTTTATACAGCCGTAGCTCAGTGAAATCCCATTCACTAGTTTGTAGGCTTTTTCAGGCATCAAACCAGCATTTTGCTGTCTACTGGGAGACTAAAGTGAGACTAAGATAGATCTATTTCGGACTAATTAGTCCTCATCAGTTAGCCACACCCTCATCTCATGTCTCCTCCCTGTAAAGGTCAAATATTTATTTTCTTGTCTTTTCGTAGGCCTTTATGTGTATTTTTCTCTCAGCTGGGTTTTTTTATATATAAATCAAGATCTTTATACAGCCATAACTCAGTGAAATCCCTTTTTTATACAGCTTTTTTATACAAGTTTTTTATTTTATAAACAAACATACATACAATACATAATCATTCAGGGTATCATTTGAGTACATCTTTTGTGTCGTCTTCCTACTCCTCCACTATTTATCATATCTTAATATTATCATTTCATTTATTATAACATTTCTCCCACATTTCTTGCTTTTCTATTAATACATTTATCTATTTCAGAAAAAACATTCTTTGTTGTGTTTTTTTGATGACGTTTTTGATGTTAGGTGTCCATTTTAGGTCTTTAGAACCTAGAAATTTGAAGGTCTCTACTGTTGATACTGTGTTGTCTAGTATTGTAAGAGATGGTAGTGTGGGAGGGTTTCTCCTAAAGTCCACCACCATTTCTATGGTTTTGAGTGTGTTCAGTTCCAGATTGTTCTGGAGGCTAGTTGTTCAACCTCCCATCTGTATGTGGATTCATCATTGTCTTGAATGAGACCAATCACTGCTGTGTAACCTGCGAACTTTAGTAGTTTAACAGATGGATCATTTGAGATGCAGTCATTGGTATATAGAGAGAAGTGGAGAGAGCATACAGCCTGTGCAGGTATCTGATGTGATTCTGCTTATCTTCACCTGCTGCTTCCTGTCTGTTAGGAAGCTTATGATCCACTTACAAGTGTGTTCAGGTACCACTAGGTGGTTTAGCTTAGTTAGAAGAATGTCTGGAATGATGGTATTGAATGCTGAACTAAAGTCTACAAAGAGGACCCTTGTGTAGATCTTTGGAGATTCGAGATGTTGTAGGATTTAGTGCAGAGCCATATTAACAGCATCATCTGTTGATCTATTTGCTCGGTATGCAAATTGCAGGGGGTCTAACAGCGAATCCGTGATGATTTTCAAATGGGACAGCACTAGCCTTTCAAAGGTTTTCATAACTACAGATGTTAGAGCAACTGGTCTGTAGTTGTTCAGTTCCTTGATGGTGGGCTTCTTTGGCACTGGGATGATAGCAGACCGTTTGAAGCAAGAAGGAACATAGCACATCTCTAGAGATTTATTAAAGATACGGGTGAAGTTGGGGGCCAATTGATCAGCACAGACTTTTAAGCAAGGAGTTATCTTGTCTGGGCCTGGAGCTTTTCCTGGCTTTTGTCTGCGACATAGATCTTGCACTCCCTTTTCTGTGATCACTAGGGGTTAGGAACCCAATGGGATGTTGTAGGAGGTCAGTTGTAGGAGGTTTGGCTGATGTTGGTGTGTCTGAGATGGGGATTGTGGAGATAGGTGGCTTAGTTTCCTTTCAAACCTACAGTAAAACACGTTCAGGTCATCTGCCAGTTGTTGATTTCCTTCAGCCTGGGAAGGAGGTTTGCAGTAACCGGTGATATTTTTAAGAGTTTTCCATGTTTGCTGGTTCATTTGTTGAGAACTGATTCTTTAGCTTTTCAGAGTAGCTTCTTTTTGCTACTCTGATCTCCTTTTTGATCTCCCTTGTTAATACATTTCTGGCCTGATTGTACAGCATTTTATCACCTTTTCTGTAGACTTCATCTTTGAAATGACGTAGCTGCTTAAGTTTAACTGTGAACCAAGGTTCGTTGTTACTGTATATTTGCAAGTTCTGGGTCGGTATATGTAAATAGCACAATTACCTTCACTTTGATAATGAGACAGATTATTTGCTATTTAAACAAATCTGGATAATCTATTTCAGTTTAAATTTAAATTTTAAATGCCATTCAGTCCTTGGAGGAGGGATTTTCTTCCATCTTTTCTTGGTGAAGAAGTGGAGAAGATTGCATAATTTCTCCACATCTTATCCATGCTGGGTGGTGCCATGGCTCAGTGATTAAGACACTGAACTTGTCAGCTGGAAAGCCAGCAGTCCAGAAATGAGACCCAAGCTCCACATGATAGGATGAGTAGATAAATAGGTACCACTTTGGTGGGAAGATGACAGTGCTCCATGACATCATGTTGGCCACATGACCATGGAAATGTCTTCAGACAGTGTTGGTTCAATGGCCTTGAAACGGAGATGAGAATCATCCCTTGTAGTCATCAATGACTAGCAAAGTAAAATCTGCAAGGGGACTCCATTATCCCTACTGAGTGTCCTTGACTCTGCAGAGACTCACAAAGTGTGGTGAATACTGTAGTGAGCAAATAAAGTCTGGAGGAGAAAAGCCAAAGCCTTCTCTCTTATGCTCTTCTTTTTTCCATAGGGAAATTTTGGGCTCAGAGTCTTTGTGGCCACTGCTGTTGGCTTTTAGTGGGCTCACAGCCACAATCCAATTGGTGACACTCCCATGCTTTCCTGACTCCCCACCATACCTTCTGATACAGAAAGGCAACGAAGAGGCCTTCCTGAAAGGTAGGAAAATCCTCCTCCTCCAGTCAAAAGGAGAACAGGACTAGAATATGCTGTTACACTTGGAAACTTGTCAGGTCCAGCAGTCCTCTGCCTTGGAGGCAAGCAGGATCGTTAACGCAGCAGGGGAGAGAGAGAAGGGGGGAGGGGATCTTCTCTTACAAAGAGAGGAAGTGGGAAGGGAACATCAAACTCTCCTGCCTGATACCTGGGAGAACAGCCACCAAGGAAACCTGAGAGAATTATGTTTTTCCATCACCATGCCAATGCTCCTGAACTGAAAATTAGTTAAAAAGTGATAGAATTAAAATGCCAGTTGAAAACAAATTAAGTTTCACCACAGAGGATACTTATAAACATATGGGTCACTCCAACAATCAAATAGCATTACACACTTCGAGGTCAATACAGTATAACTAAGGAATATATAGAAAGCATAAGGAAAGTCCTGAAATCCATGCTTAATGGTGGAAATACTATTAAAACCATCAATACTTTGAATTAGCCCACTTTTTCAATTCTTATATCCTGGACACAAAGTGAACTAGAAGCACTAGATCAAGAGCTTGGCAAATCGGCCATCAACCATGCACTAGAGTCATGTGGTAACCTTGATAGATACAGAATAGAATATATAATAACAGAGTTGGAAGAGACTTTGGAGATCTTCTAGTCCAGTGATGGCGAACCTTTTTGGCATTGAGTGCCCAAACTGAGTGTATGCATGTGTGTGCATGTGCGCGTGCTGGAGCGCCAGAAACCAGAAGACTAGCTGGCCGGCGTGGATGCCCGCGCCCCCCAGTTGGTCTTCAGGTTTCTGACACACACATGCATGCCAGCCAGCTGGTCTTCGCACCCACCAGAGCACCGGAAATCTGAAGACCAGTTGGATGGTGCATGCACGTCTGTTTTTTGGCCTTTTGGGGAGCCATTTTCAGGCCATTTTCCAGTGCTCTGGCACACTCGAAGACTAGCACGATGGAAACCAGAAGAGCAGCAGGCGACAGTGCACATGCCCAGAGACAGGGCTCCATGTGTCACCTCTGGCACGCATGCCATAGGTTCGCCATCATGGTTCTAGTCCAACCCGCTGCATAAGCAGGAGACCCTATACTATTCTGGACAAATGGCTGTCCAATCTCTTCTTAAAAACCCCCAGTGACAGAGCACCCACAACTTCTGGAGGGAAGCTGGTTAATTGTTCTGACTGTCAGAAAAGTTCTAGGCTGGATCTCTCCTTGATAAATTTCTATCCATTACTTCATGTCCTGCCTCTCAGGTGCTTTGGAGAATAGGTTGACCCGCTCTTTGTTGTATCCCATGGTGAAGGGATTTTGGCTACTAAAGATAGCCAAAATATATGAAATGACCTAATAAAGGAAGTACTGAAAAGCAATGAAACCAAGGAAGTAGGTAAGAACAAGCAGCTGATGACAAATCTAGCACTTGTGCTTATTGAACAATCCCATGCTACAAAGGCTGCATTGGTTACCAGTTTTTTCTTGAGTGTAATTCAACTGAGAGTCCAGGATGGAAGCAACTTGGGAGGCAGAAGGAGAATGGAAGGATGAAAAACTGGCCCAAGCAAGAATGAAAATAGAAGGGAACAATGAAATATGAAATACACCTTGATAGAGGTAGGTAGCTTGACTTGGTACACAATATTAATTACAGATTCATTAGGCAAGGAACTATTAAATTTGTGATCTAATTTTTTGCAAGGAGGCGGCATGTCAAGTAGAAATCCAAACTTACGGTAATCGCCCGTTTGTAAACTGGGATCAGGTTGATGATGGTTGTCTGCAAATCCTTTGTAAACCTCTTTAGCTATCTTAAGTTGATCTTGCAAGACTTGATAAATCATCACTAATTCTTAAAAGTTCTCCACTGCTGAATTTGACGAAGAGCTTGTGAAAATGAGAACCAAGACACCATACTTAGTAGGGAAGACAGACATACAAATGGTTGTCTGATGCGCACTGTTATATGTATATTCTGCAATTGATAAATGTTCCACCCAATTATCTTACTGGAAATGTAGAAAACAAGGTAGATGTTGTTCTAATACCGTTCAGATGTTATGCAGTCTTAAGCATAAAGATTCTTGCGCCACTCTTCTTGTAAATCCATCAAGTCATCAGATGTGTTGATGGCTGCAACCATTTCCATTAGAATGATGCTTTGAAGGACAACAACATGATTGGCTTAATTATATTCAGGTTTCCAGGACAAAGTGCCAGCTTGCTTATTATGGTTACTTGGAATGTAAAACTTGGAAATCAAATGGAGAGAAAACCAGGGTTTATCTAAGCTTCCTTGGTTAGGTTTATGAGTGAATTGCAGGTACTCCAAATTTTGATAGACAGTTTGCATTTCTACAGTATGCCAGGCTTGTTTGATATGATGACACCATCTTTTGAAAGTGATTCTGATGGCTAAAGTTCCTTATCCTAAATAGTATACAGTAGTTACATTTAGTCGGGCTTACTTTTCTTGAGAAACAGGCACAACAGTTTTTCTCCTTCTGCGCATGCTCTAAGATGGCAACTCCCGGTAGATCCTCCAAGGCTGAGTAAGGATTAAGGGGGCCTATGGATTCCTATGTGAGCCAAAATTCAGCTCCTGGCCCGGTCCCAGCTGGGCGGTAGTCAGGGCAGTCCGGCGATGGGTTTTTTAGCCTTGTCTGACATCTCGAGCCGGAATGGCTGGCAGAATTTGAGTTGGGCCGCAGAGCCGAGGAACGCGCTGGAGGACTCTGGAGGACTGTGTAGGCGTTCAAGGCTCTGACGGCACTAACGGAAGACTTGGAAGACTTGGAGTCGGGACTTTGGATTCTGGAGCCAAGGATGGTGGTGACTCTCGGCTCCTTTGTAGCAACAGTAGAGATTGGGGGGGGGGGGAGTTGGTGAGGGTGGCTTGTTGCAGCCTCACCACCCCCTCCCCCTTACGAGCCTCCGGCTGCCTTTTTTACAGCTATGGGCAGCTGGCTCGGCAGTTTTACAACGCTGGCGGGGGAGGTGGAGGAGGGGGGCGATGGTGGCTGTTGTGGCCTCGCCCCCTCACCTCTCCGCGACCCCTGCAGCAGTGAGGGCGGCAATGGAGGACGGTGCTTTCTTTACAACAATGGGCAGCCGATTCAACGGTCTTACAACACCGACAGGGGTGGTGGAGGGAACAGGGCGAGGGTGGCCTGTTGTGGCCTCGCCCCCCCCCCGTGAGCCTCTGCCCGCCTGTAACGCTGCAGTGGTGAAGGCAGTATCCCCTCTCCTGGGCATCATCATGATTATATCCCCTCTATTTGACATCATCATTGTTGCATCCCTGACTCTGACTCTGGCTATGTTTATTGAACCATCTTTACCATCTTACCATCTGTATCATCTGCCAGCGCATTGAGACCAACTTTACCCACTACGCTCTGTTCTGAGAAGAGGTCCCGGCCTGGGTGTGGGCTTCGAGGGAGCCGACCTATTGCTGCTGCCACTGGACAGGATTACATCCATTAATGCCAGTTGCCGTGAGAGGGCAACTAGGTACTATCTCTCCGGGGGCAGTGGCCTGAGACTCCTCTTCACTGCTGTGAGAGGACAGTGAAGCCCGATGGACTTACTCACACCAGAAATGGGCGGACTCTTTCTCTTGGACCTTTGCTTTTAAGACGTTTTATGAATCCTTGGCCTTATTTATTCTCTCAGCTGAATTGCGATGTATTTATTAGCCGATCTCTTAGCACTGCGAGATTCCCCCCTCTCGCAGGCCTGGCCCTCTTCGTTATCGAGGGCCTACCTTAATGACGGGCTTTGGGACCCCGAGAGGTGGCATGTGGCAAAGAGGAGGGTGAGGGGTTTTTTAACAAGGGGTTTTAAGCAATTTTTAGGGGGTTCCAGGGGGGGAGAGGGTGGGGGTAGAAGTGGACCTGGGGGGGTCCTTGGAATGTCAGAGCGGCAGAGTGGATTTGAGGGACGTAGCGGAGGGAGTCGGGGGGAGGGGCTAGAAAAAGTGCCGGGGGAGGACAAGAAGGGCCATTCCATCTGTACAGTGGGTGGGAGAGGCAGATATGACGGGCGCAGGGGGCCATATCAGTTTCGGGGAGTACGCACCCGCTATTTGCGAGCGGTAGCATGCTCCGGCCCCCAGAGCGCTTCCTGTAACCCTGGTTGCCCAGAGCCTCAGGGCCCAAGCCTTCGGCTGATGCTATGCAACGTCAGGTCTGCAGTAACTAAAGCCCCCCTCATTAACGACCTAATCCAGGAGGGAGATGCAGACCTGGCGGGAATTACAGAAACCTGGTTGGGCCAGGAGGGGGGGGGTGCCCCTCGTCGAGATGTGCCCACCAGGTTTCTGCGCATTTCATCAGCCGAGGGCTCAGGGGAGGGGCGGAGGGGTAGCGGTGATTATTAAGGAAGACCTTGATCCGAGGGAGGCCACTGTTCCTCAGGTTGCTGGCTGTGAGTCCCTCCTTGTGAAGTGGGGTTGTGGGGTGCAGATGGGCTTGCTGATCACGTACCTGGCTCCCTGCCGCGTGGCAGCAGCCCTGCCTGAGTTGCTTGACGTAATAGCTGGGGTGGTGGTTGGTACCCCCAGACTTATGGTTATGGGGGATTTCAACCTGCCGTCCATTGGCGAAATGTCAGAGGCGGCTCAGGAGTTCATGGCTTCCATGACGGCCATGAACCTGACCCAGTTAGTTCATGGCCCCACCCACACGGGGGGACTCACGCTAGACTTGGTTTTTACCTCTGGTCAGTGGCTGAATGATCTCGATTTAGGGGAACTAGTCATCAATCCCTTGTCATGGACAGATCATTTGCTCCTTCGTCTAGACTTCCATACCGCTTCCCTTCGTCGCAGGGAGATGGAACCGACTAGGTGGTTCCGTCCCAGGCGCCTGATGGACCCAGACAGGTTCCTGACGGAGCTTGGGCCTTTCCCAGAGACTCTGGCTCACGGCTCGACTGAAGAACTGGTAGCCGCCTGGGATAGGGCGGCTGCTGGGGCTTTGGACCGCGTCGTGCCTTTGCGGCCTCTGACCTGGTGCTGATCTTGATTAGCTCCTTGGTTTTCCGACGAGCTGAGAGAGATGAAGCGCCGGAAAAGACGCCTAGAGAGCGATTGGAGGGCCAGTCGCACTGAATCTGACCGGACACTGGTAAGAGCTCATATTAAGACTTACCTAGTGGCAATAAGAGTGGCGAAACGTAATCATTTCTCCACCCTTATTGCATCAGCAGATAATCGCCCAGCCGCCCTGTTTAGGGTGACCCGCTCCCTCCTACAGTTGGGAGCGCGGGAGGACCTCTTGCAGGGGAGAGCTGAGGAATTTGTGCAATATCTGCATGATAAAGTCGCTCAGATTCGGGACGGTCTGGACTCCAATTGGGTAGTTCCGGATGGGATGACGGGAGTGGATCTTGAGAATGTTATCTGGGATGAGTTTGACACTGTGACTCCCGAGGACGTGGACAGGATTCTAGGGAGGCTGAACGCTACCACATGTTTATTGGACCCGTGTCCCTCTTGGTTGGTACTGGCCTCCCGGGAGGTTACACGAGGCTGGCTCCAGGGCATTATTAATGCTTCTCTGAGTGAGGGTGTCTTCCCGGCCGCCTTGAAAGAGGCAGTGGTGAGGCCCCTCCTCAAGAAGCCTTCCCTGGACCCGGCTATATTAGGTAACTATCGTCCGGTCTCCAATCTTCGCTTCATGGCGAAAGTTGTTGAGAGTGTGGTGGCACAACAGCTCCCTTGTTACCTGGATGAAGCTGTCTATCTGGATCCGTGCCAGTCGGGTTTCAGGGCGGGTTACAGCACGGAAACGGCATTGATCGCGTTGGATGATGATCTCTGGAGGGCTTGGGACAGAGGATCTTCCTCGGTCCTGGTCCTTCTTGATCTCTCAGCGGCTTTTGATACCATCGGTCATGGTATCATGCTGCGTCGGTTAGGGGGTTTGGGAGTGGGAGGCACCATTATGCGGTGGTTCTCCTCCTTTCTCGCTGACTGTACGCAGTCTGTGTTGGCAGGGGGGCAGAGGTCGACCTCGAGACACCTCACTTGTGGGGTGCCACAGGGGTCTGTCCTCTCGCCCCTCCTGTTCAACATTTATGTGAAGCCGCTGGGTGAGATCATCCATGGTTTTGGGGTGAAGTGTCAACTGTATGCTGACGACATGCAGTTGTACATTTCTACCCCGGATCACCCCAATGATGCCCTTGCCGTGATGTCCCGCTGCCTGGAAGCCGTACGGATCTGGATGGGGAGGAACAGGCTCAGACTCAATCCCTCCAAGACAGAGTGGCTGTGGCTGCCGGTGCCCTGATATAGCCAGTTGGTGCCATCACTGGCTATTGGGGATGAGATCTTGCCCCCCTCAGAGAGGACGCAACTTGGGCGTCCTCCTGGATGCACGGCTGTCTTTAGATGATCATATGACGGCCGTGGCCAGGGGGGCTTTTTATCAGGTCTGCCTGATTGCCCAGTTGCGTCCCTTTCTGGATCGGGACACCCTACGCACAGTCACTCACGCTCTCGTCACTTCCCGTTTGGACTACTGTAATGGTCTCTACATGGGGCTCCCCTTGAGGAGCACCTGGAGACTTCAGCTGGTCCAGAATGCGGCCACGCGAGTGGTTATGGGAGCGACTCGTCGCTCCTGGGTAACTCCCCTCTTGCGCGAGCTGCACTGGCTTCCGATGGTCTTCCAGGTGCGTTTCAAGGTGTTAGTTACCATCTTCAAAGCGCTCCATGGCTTAGGACCGGGATATTTACAGGACCGTCTTCTGCCAATGAATACCTCCCACCGCCCGATACGCTCTCACAGAGAGGGCCTCCTCAGAGTGCCGTCTGTCAGACAATGCCGACGGGTGGCCCCCAGGGGGAGAGCATTCTCTGTGGGAGCCCCAGCCCTATGGAATGAACTACCCCAGGATATAAGAAAGATTCCTGACCTCCATGCCTTCCGACGAGCCCTGAAGACCCTACTATTTCATCAAGCCGGTCTGACTTAAATTCGTGTTAATTTTAATAGGGGTTTTTAGGGGTTTTAAATTTTACGGCCAAATAGTTTAATTATTTTATTAGTTTTAATTTTTATACGTGATTGTTTAAATATGGCTGTAAACCGCCCTGAGTCCCCTCGGGGAGAAGGGCGGTATATAAATGCAATAAAACTTAAACTTAAACTTAAACAGTAACCCTGGAGAACAGCTCCAACAACAACATCCTGTCTCCCCTAGGAAAGTTCTCAAAGGATCCCAGTGGCATAGGTTCAGTTCAAGAGGCAAAAGAAGCATATCGCCTCAAATGCCTTTTGCGCCTTTTGGTCAGATTCAAGGTCAGATCAGGATGACAAGAAAGGGTCTCCCCCCTCAAAAAATACTTATGACTAGCTTTTCTGGCAGGCCTTGGATAATTGATCAATGAAGAAAGAGTGTGCTTCATACTCTTTACTGTTTTACTGTTTTTACAGTATTGTAAGAATTTTTTACAATATTGTATTCTGATTTTGTATACACTTAGAACAGCTGGCAATAACTTATCAATCTTAGACATAAATATTAACTCATAACTTTGCCTCATTTCCATAATAGATTCATGGATGGATTATCCATATCTCAATCTGAAGGGTGACCTAGGGTCACCCAAGTGGGCAAAGGGACACAAGGGAGCCATCATGAGTGTCCTTCTTTCCACAGCCATCAAACAGCTCTGGGGTGAGGGGGACCATCAAGCCGAGATTGATGACATCAAGAGAGAAAAGGCAGCCATGTCTTGCACGAAAAGTCTCCGAGTCCTAGAGGTGCTGAAGGCCCAATCACTGCGCTGGCAGCTGTATGTGATGATCACCGTCATGAGCACCCTGCAGCTGTGTGGCATCAATGCAGTTGAGTCTTTGCTCAAAGGAATCCCACAACTGCTGCTGTCCTCTGTCACTGTTGGCAGAGAGTAACATAACCTGTGGCTCAGCCCATCACAAAACCCAGGTTGGCAAGATCATAGAACCATTTAAGAAAAGAAAATGTTTTATTTGGTGCAGGCTGAGTTGGACATTTATCTCCCCTACTTAAAATGAGGTATTATTAACTGGACCCAAAACTCCTTTTCTTAAAAAAAAAAAAAAAAACCCAAAAAGCCCCTTCCCCTTCTCTCCTTGTCCTTCCCTTCTAAAAACACTGCCTATCTTCTCATTTTTTGTTATTTTCTAGATCTACTTTTACTCGTTTGAAGTTTTTCGCACAGCCCAGTTTGAAGAAACCCTCATTCCATACATTGCACTGGGTGTTGGCATCTGCGAGTGCTTCTCATCCATTCTGTGCGTAAGTTCAAGAGGACATGCAAGAAGGGTAGAAATGCAAGAAGATGGGCAGAACCATGTCTTCTAAGCACCCCGTGGGCCGGCCCCAGCCCCTGGGCCTTGAGTTTCACACCCCTGGTCTAGAAGACCTTACAACTGTGTTATACTGTTCCTTAATAGATTTTGGAGAATAATTGTTAGCATTCCCACAATTAGCCCATCAAAATGTATTTCCTTCTGCATTTTAGAGTTCTCTGATTGAGCGTTTTGGGCGGAAACCTCTTCTCTGGGGAGGATATGCTGCCATGGTGCTTGTGCTGGCTGCACTCACAGTAACCCTTTCATTCCAAGTAAGGGAGATATTTTAGTGTTTTTTTCCCTGGCAAAAGTGGGTGTCTGCTTCTCACAATGGTGAGATATAACAAAATGAAAATGGGGTGGATGGCAAAATGAAGACCATTCAGATATGCTTTGTGGGCATTTTTCAAGAGCCCCATTCTAGACAAGGAGGGCCAAATGTCCCCTTAATCCAATTTGACACCTCACATTTCCAATTGCCCTAGCAATAGTCAGGAATCAGAGTGTGGTTGCTGTTATATTTATTAAAGGAGCCTTTTTCATTCTAGCATCGCTTCTTTTGGATGCACTACTTGAGTGTCGTTTTCATTTTCCTCTTTGTCATCTTCTATGGAATTGGACCTTGTGAGTATTTCCACCCAGGACAGATTGCTGTATGGGCTTGGATGGGGAAGAACAATCTCCAACCCAAGATCTGAGGGGCTGTGGGGTTTGGGCCGCCCAAATCTGGAGATATTCCATCTTTGATCTTGAATGGAATTGCACTCCCTTCAGATGTAGTGCACAATTTGGGGATATTCCTGGATTCACAGTTCCAGCTCAAAAAGAGGTGGTAGCTATAGCCAGAAAGGTCTTTACACAATTTCATCTAATGTGCTAGTTTCCTAGATCCAGGGGTGTTTCATAGTCACTCATGCCTTGGGTCACCTTTCAACTTGACTATTGCAAAGCTGTCTACATGGGGCTGTCCTTGAAGACCCCCTGGAAGTTCCAACTGGTCCAGAATACAGTGGCACAGACAGTGACAAGCATGCTTCAATGCACCTATGGGCTCTGCTAACCCTAACCTAATTCTGATTGCCAGCTTGTTTCCTAGTGCAATTCACTACTTCTAAAGCCTATACACTGCTTAGGGCTTGGTTATTGGAGGAACCATCTGCCTCCCACAGTATCTGTACAGCTATTTTGATCTGTTGGCACACTCCATGTTCCTTCAATTAAACATTTATCAGAACCACAGAATTACTACAGAGTGAGCTTCTCTGTAGCAATCCTGACCCTCTGGAACGAGGCTCTCCTTGAGATCCAGAAGGCCCACACTCTGCTATTGTTTAGGGGAGCCATGAACCTGGTGCTTCACCCAGGTCTTTGGCAAGGAAGAGTGGGATAAGCAGATTGCTTAAAGCAGAGTTATAAGGTCCTTGACCACAAGCTCCATTATTTATTAGTCAAATCTATATGCCAGCGAATTCCCAGTGAGAAGCCGCCCACAACATTCAGAAGGAAATTACAATAAAATAAATTAAAGGAGGGAACAAAAGAAATACAAAATAGCAATAGCACTTAGACTTATATACCACTTCACAGCCCTCTAAGCGGTTTAGAGTCAAGCTTGTTGCCCCCTACAATCTGGGTCCTCATTTTACACACCTCAGAAGGATGGAAGGCTGAGTCACCCTTGAGCCTGGTAAGATTTGATCTGCCAAACTGCTGGCAGCCAGTGATCAGAAGTAGCCTGCAGTACTGCACTCTAACCGCTGCACCACCACAGCTCAAGATGGTAAGAATGATAGACTGGAAATGAAGCAAAGGTTCTGTTGTTAGGCACTCAACACCTGAGCTGAGGCGTGTTCCTTAATCCTCCCCAGATACAATAATGGTTTCTGGAATAATGAGTTCCTATTAAGAGAATGCAATAAGGCTGCTCACCTGATTTTGAGGAATGAAGTGCAGGAGCCCAAGATGGCTTATTCTTGTTGCCCTCAGAAACGCATCTATCCTTGCCCAGTCCATCCATGGCTACAAGAAAACCTTTCTCTTCACTCTTCCCATAGCTGGAAGCCTCACATGAGTATTGACTCTGTCATATTATGCATTCTTTCTTTCTCTCCCTCTTTGCTAGCTGGTGCCACAATATCAGTTATGGTGGAAATCTTCAATCAAACATACCGTCCATCTGCCTTTGTAATTGTGGGATTTATCAACTGGATGGGGCTCTTTCTGCTTGGGATGATCTTCCCATTCATTGTGGTAGGATTAACTTGATTTGGCCAATGCACCTGAGTTGCGAAAAGGACCAGATGTTATATACACTGGTTTAACTGCACAACAATATGAAATAGAAAAGGACAGGGCTTGTTTAATGAACTAGATCCAGCCCTGTATTGACTTATCCTTAAATAACATTGAAGAATGCAACAGTGTCCCTTTTTTAGGTTTTAATTTTCCTTTCTCTGTTTTCAGGAATATCTTGGTCCCTTCTGTTTTCTGATTTTTATGGGGATCCTGGCTGTTTCAAGTGTAATCATCTACTTATATCTTCCAGAAACAAAGGGAAAATCTATTCTCGAAATCACAGTGGAGTTTAATAAGCTAAATTATGGAAAGAAACAGGTTTTTCTCACAGAAAATAGTTCTCCAAAGGAAACTGTACTTTGTACCAAACTTTAATTCTTGAACTGCAAAATCTCATTTTTGAGAACTGTACAGCACATAAAATTTACCAATCACAACACTAAAGCATTTGTTCTGAAATTTTGCAGCTTCACAAAGAGCAAAATCCACCTCTACATTTGAAGAACATTTGATGTGTCATATTGTACCCTGCACTAAAAGCAAAGCCTGTCTTCTCAGTTTGTGTCCAGAGCATAATCATATTAACTGGCTACCACCTGCACAGCAGACACCCTATATCAGTAGTTACTATTTGACCCAATTATCTCTTCTCTTTGTCTTGAAGAATGTCTTTACTCCCATAAAAAAAAAAAACATTTTACACAAATATATCAGCAGTGATCAAGGACGCAGTGGCTCAGTGGCTAAGACACAGAGCTTGTAGATCAGGTTGGCAGTTCGAATCCCTAGCACCATGTAATAGAGTGAGCTCCCGTTACTTGTCCCAGCTTCTGCCAACACAGCAGTTCAAAAGCAAGTAAAAAATACAAGTAGAAAAAAATAGGGACCACTTTGGTGGGAAGATAACAGTGCTCTGTGTGCCTTCGGCGTTTAGTCATGCCGGTCACATGATCACGGAGACATCTTCGGACAGCAATGGCTCTTTGGCTTAGAACCATCTTAGAGCACCATCTCTAGAGCCGGAAACGACTAGCACGCATCTGCGGGGGAACCTTTACCTTTACCTATCAGCAGTGATAGTCCTGAATTGGCTCCTTGACTCATAAACAAGTACTGTATTTTTCGAAGTATAAGACACTCCGAAGTATAAGACGCACCTTATTTTGGGGGGAGGAAAATAAGAAAAAAAAATTCTTGAGAGGCTCCCCATTTGAGAGGCTGCATTTGCAGCCTCCAAAAGCTCCAAAAACTCCATTTGCAAAGGAGCTTCTCTTTGCAAAGGCAGCCTCTCAAACAGACCTTTTGGAGGCTGTTTGACAGGCTCTCTGTTGCAAAAGGGTGGGGGCCAGTAGGTAGGTGGGGCTACATTCAGTGTATAAGATACACCCAAATTTCTGCCCTCTTTTAGGGATGGGGAAGTGTGTTTTATACTCCAAAAAATACAGTAATCACAAATTACTCCATTACCCAAAATGCCAGTTGCCAGGAGGGGATAATGGAGTTTTCTTCCTGGGTGCTTTTATACTGAGGCACCCAAAAAATAGCATCAGCGAGAAAATTCTTTCCCCTTGGCAAGTACCGAAAGGTGAAATTGAACTGATTAAAGTACTGAGCCCATCATACTTGCTTAGAGGATAGTTTCCTTGGGGTTTTCAGGACTTGTAAGTTCTTGTAGTCAGTCCACACTTCAAAACGGATCTTGCTGCCCGCCAGGTGTCTTTTTGCCTGGCGATACTTCAGACGGTTGAGCTGAGCATGTGGTATGTGGAAATCTGTGGCATGATGCCCCCCTCAAAAGTCCTCTACTCAGCCTCTCGGGCCCAAGTGGACAATAACTGAATTCTCAGAATGAGTCCCTCTTTTCTTATCCAACAAGAGCAGCTTGTGGTGGCAGTTCATAAGGACAGACTGCCATTCAAAGATCACTAAAGGCTCTTGTGAAAGGCCCCCTCAGCCAGAAAGCTGAGATTGGGGTCAGCATCTTTCTGGCATGGATCAGCGGCCTGCATGGCTGTTTTGCTGGTCTTGGTAGTAAGGAAAAAGAGTAAAAAGACTAAAAAAGCAGGTCAGTTTTCACAGGCCTAATTTATTATTTATTTATTTATTTATTTATTTATTTAAATTTATCAATTTATATACCGCCCTTCTCCCCGAGAGGGGGACTCAGGGTGGTGAACAGCCAAATTAAAACACATATAATACAAATAATGTGGAAATGTTGAGTCAGCAACCCCAAAGTGAGGTATGGAGGCCTTGGGGACTGGAGCCCCACCATATGACACATTGCCGGTCTAGCCAATGGACAGGAGTGCAAAAGTCTGCTGTAGGACCTGCAGAGAAGTTGGAAAGGTGAGATGATTTTGTGGCACAGCAGGGAGTTCCTCTTCAGGGAGAGAATTGTTGTGGGGGTTCCTCTGGGAGAAAGGCAGGCAGGCCAGAGGGATGAGTTCTACCTAAAAGCTGCCAATAGGGAACCCCTGGTTTTCAGGAGGGGAAAAGGGCAGAGATCCCTGGGCCAGCTCCCAACCCAGATGTGCAAGGCATCCAGGAGCCTCCACAGCTGTGGAGACCCAGTAGCGTCTGGAGGGACTTTAGACCGCTACATTATTTACAGCCAGGAGCCCAAGTTTGGTGTAGCGGTTGAAGCATCAACCAGAAGACGGTGAGTTCGAGTCCTGCCCGGCACACAAAGCCAGATGGGAGGCTCTGGGGCAGTCACCCACTCCCAGCCCTAGGAAGGAAGCAATGGCCAGCCTCTCCTGAATCAAACCTTTCCACTCCCTTCAGGTCCCCTTCCCCATATTCCCTCCGGTCCAACTCTGGGCTTCCTTCTCATCTTCCCTTTCTCAACCCTCCTGGAAGAACTTTTGCCTCGGGAGGGGCGGCTGTGGAAATTCTCAATTGTCCCTCAGGGACTCCTCCCGCTTCCCGCCTGGCGAGGGGAGGGGGGAGGCAGTTCCACCCACCGGAGGAGGGGCTAATCGGGGAGGAGGCGGCGGCGGCTCTGGGGGTGTGGCCAGCGCAGCAGCAGCAGCTTCCAGCATCAGCTCCGCCGCCGCTTCTTCCTCCAGCCATGCCGGCCTTCGTGGTCTCCACCAACGTCTCGCGGGACGCGCTGCCCGAGGGGCTGCTGGCCGAGCTCACCGAGGAGCTGGCCAAGGCCACGGGGAAGCCGGCGCAGGTGAGGGCCGGGCGGCCGGGGGCACGTGGGGGGCGCGGGGCGAGCGCCCTCCTCCCGCCATCTCTCTCTCTCTCTCCTCCCCCCCGCAGTATGTCTCAGTGCAGGTGAATCCGGACCAGGTGATGTCCTTCGGGGGTTCCAGCGCGCCCTGCGCCATCTGCAGCCTCCACAGCATCGGCAAAATCAGCGCGCCGCAGAACAAGGCCTACAGCGCCATGCTGAGCGCGCTCCTGGCCAAGCGCCTGCGTGTGCCCGCCGACAGGTATGGGGCGGCGGGCGGGGCGGTGGGCGGAGCTCGCTCTGTCTCTCCCTCTCATTCGTTCCCGCTTCTCTCCCCCTCTCCCCCCGCAGGGTCTACATCAACTTCTATGACATGGCCCCGGCCAACGTGGGATGGAACGGCTCCACCTTCGCTTAGCGGCGGTGCCGCGGCTGCTGGGGAGGGGAGGAGCTGGAGGGCGGGGCAATAAAGGCTTCGAACAGTCCCTTCGCCTCTGGCTGTGTCTTTTCGCGAACGAAGGGGGGTGGGGCCTGGTCACCGACGTCATCGGGACGCGCCGCCTGCAGACATGGCGCTCTTCTCGGTTCGCAGGTGAGGCCGCGTGGTTAGGGCTGGCTGACCGACCCGACCTGTGTGGGACGAAGGCGGCGGGGCTTCCGGAGCGGGTGTCGGTCAAATGGTCTGGGTCCTCTGAGGGGGCGGCCACCGATGGCGCTGCGTTTACTTGGTGACCGAAATCGGCATGGAAACAAAACCCCCCTCAGAGGCTCGGACGTGCGGCATTAAACATCCCTCGAGGGGAGTTTAAAGGTTTCAGTCGCTGAAGGTCGGAAACAAACCAAAACAGCGCACTGCTTGTGCCCGGCTCGAAAAAATCAAGAAATGGGCAACGCTTTCAAAATCTTCGGAATACCCTGGCCAATTTGGGGGTGGGTGGGTGTTGCAAACGGTGTAAGCAAAAGCTCGAACTTGATCCGACAATCATTAAGCGAGTGAGTTATGGCGAGCCTTAAAAACAAAAGCTGTTCATTAACGGAAGAAGTGATTGGCAGAAGAATAGGAATATTCAGATGTTCTATATAATAACGTCTGTAACGGGGGGCGGTTTAAAGTGCTATGTGGCAAAATG
This sequence comes from Masticophis lateralis, assembly GCA_030761175.1. Classification (NCBI taxonomy): domain Eukaryota; kingdom Metazoa; phylum Chordata; class Lepidosauria; order Squamata; family Colubridae; genus Masticophis; species Masticophis lateralis. The sequence goes on from JAUDYJ010000014.1 coordinate 499,791, forward strand.
CCACACTGCTGGGATCTGCACATGTAATGCCCCCTTGCAGTACCACATTCTAGGTGCAAATGAAGGCCAACACCAGCTAAAGAAATGGCAGCTGTGATTACATGTCATAAACCAGCTAATTAAGGCTTGGGTCCTGCACACATACTTCTACCAGGGTTACAAAGCTTCAGATAACTATCTCCCTCAGGGATAAAGGAATTGCAATCCTCATCACCAAAATTGGGGATGATGAGAGCTGTGGTTCAACATCCTTTGGTTACTGATACGATGGCTTGTCATTTTTTCTCCCAATTTTTAATTTTAATTTTTTTATTTTAAACTCATGACTTGCTCCGAGAGTAGGGGGCAGTCAAGACTAGGAGGACCTTTGCCTTCAGGTGCTATCATAGAACGTAAAATAATAGGGTTGGAAGGGACATCTACATGGGGCTGCCCTTGAAGACCACTCAGAAGCTTCAGCTGGTACAAAATGCAGCCGCACAGGTTGTGATGGGAGAATCCCAATACTCCCATGTTACACCTCTCCTGCGCGACTTGCATTGGTTGCCGGTTGCCCTCCGAGTGAGATTCAAGGTGCTGGTGATGACCTATAAAGCCCTACATGGCTTAGGCCCAGGATATTTGGCAGACCACCTGCAGCCAGCAACAACATCCCATCGCCTGGTTCGCGCTCATAGAGAGGGCCTGCTCAGGGTGCCGTCGGCTAGACAGTGTCAGCTGGCGGCCCCCAGGGGTAGAGCCTTCTCTGTGGGCGCGCCCACCCTCTGGAATCAACTCCCCCGGAGCTCCAGTTAGCTCCTGACCTTCGCACCTTCTGCCGCGAATTAAAAACTTGGTTATTCAAGTTCCCTGACCTGGACTGATGGGGTTTTTATGGGTTTTCAAAATTTTATTTGGTTTAACTAGATTTTAACTCGTACAATGGCTTTGTGGATTTTATTGTGAGCCGCACTGAGTCCGTTGGAGATAGGATGGCATATAAACTAAATAAAATAAATAAATAAATCTGCCTGTGGCAGAGTACCATTCTGTTCTAGCTGTGCCCATTCCTGGACCAGGAGACCCTATACTGTCCTGGTCACCTCATGTTGGATAACTATAATACATTCTGCATTGGGTTGCATTTGGAAAACAACTGGAAGAAGTGCAAAATGTCGTGCTGCTATTCATGTGCACGCTTCAATCTATTCTACAACCTGCATTAGCTATCAGTTTGCTTCTGGGTTCAATTCAAAATGCTGACGATCAATAAAGCTCTAATTGGCATGAAGTTTAACTAGCCTTTCAAAAAGTTCAAAAAATGTGGAGTTGGCCCACAGAAATCAGAGACTTAGACATAACTAAAAAACATATCATTATATTGATTAGTATACCGTATTTTCCGGCGTATAAGACGACTGGGCGTATAAGACGACCCCTGACTTTTCCTGTAAAAATATAGGGTTTGGGCTATACTTGCTGTATAAGACGATCTCTCTTCCAATGCACACCAAATAAAAATTAAAAAACATCAACTGGCTCACCCACAATGTAAAAGCAGCTATGCTAGACCCAAAATGGCCCCTGCAACAAGCAGGGACCTCACACAGCCACAAAAAGCCCCCAAAAACAACTTTCACACTTTACACACACAAAATTCCACATACAGCTTTGTGATATTTTGTGCGTTTGTGTAGTTAGAGTGAAATACTACAGAAACACACTAAATCTCAGAAAGCTGCACAAATATTATTTTATTTTTATTTTTATTTTTATATGAAAGCTAAATTTAAAACTTCCTAGCCTAAAACTTAGATCTAGCCTTTAAATGGCTAGGTTTTAAAAAGAACAACTAACCCCCCCCCAATTAACTTTTTTTTAAAGCTCCCAAAGGGGAAAAAACCTTACCCAATAGAACAGGGGTCTGCAACTTTGGCAACTTTAAGACTTGTAGACTTCAACTCCCAGAATTCCTCAGCCAGCTTTGCTTTGCTGGCTGAGTAATTCTGGGAGTTGAAGTCCACAACTCCCTGCCTGCTTGATTGCAGGCAGGGAGATTTAGTTGCTTGCTGATGCAATGGATTGCAGGCAAGGCAAGCCAAGTGTTGCGGCTAGCAGCTAAGGTAAGCAAGCTGGAGGGGGGGATCATTTTTGCTACGTACCAATTAGCAGGCAAAAATTAGCAGCTGGGATGGCCAGCGTGGTGTAAAAGGGACGTTTTTCCCTTTTAAACGGGGCTTGGCCATCCAAGCTCTGGCGATCCCAGCTCAGTTGCCTGCTAATCAGGCAACTCAGCTGGGATGGCCAGCATTGTGTAAAAGGGAAGTTTTTCCCTTTTACGCAGGGCTTGCGTGTAACTGAGCTGATTAGCGGCAACTCAGCAAGCAATTCAGCTTGGCTCCTTAGAGCCATTTAAGGCTCATCAAACCGTTTTGGGCTGGTCTGCCTGGTTACAGGAGACCGACACCCGGCGTATAAGACGACCCCCAACTTTTGAGAAGATTTTTGCATGTTAGAAAGTCGTCTTATACCCCGGAAAATATGGTATTTGTTTTTTCCAAACTGGCATTTTAATTTTTGACCATTTATAGTTTAAGCATTTTGAGAACTTTTTGAAAGGCTGGTAAAACTTCATGCCAGGTAGAGCTTTATTGATCGTCAGCATTTTGAATTGAAGATCAAAAACCGTGGAGTTGGCCCACAGAAATCAGAGACTTAGACATAACTAAAAAACATATCATTGTATTGATTAGTTTTTCCAAACTGGCATTTTAATTTTTGACCATTTATAGTTTAAGCATTTTGAGATCTTGTACAGCTTCTTTCAGTTGTTTTATGCTCTGGATGGCATTGGCTTTGATGGTGTCTAGTCACCCTGGCTTTTGGCAGCCTTGTTTCCTTTTACTGCTGAACATTCTGAGCATCACTGCATAACTATGTAATAACTAATAAAACAAGGAAACAATTCACTTGAGATTCTGCCTCAGAAAATTCTTTTTGCTTGAAATCAGTAGCCTTAAAAGTAGCATATACTGCTCTAAAGCAAAAACAAACATGAAAACTATGGTAAGGTAGCTAAAAAGCTGAATATCCAACTGAACATTAAAAATACTGCTTTGTTTTTCCTCCCATCCAACCACCAAGGATGAATGTGTATGTGTTAAAATTACTTTCCTGTGGAAATCCCCAGGTACATTAGTGATGAAGAGGATAATCCAGAATGTAAGTCCCAGTTGCTCTTAAATCGGCTGCAGGAGCAAGCAAAGACTCGACAGCTGCAAAAACAGGAGCAGAACTGGCCCACTTCTGGGCAACGAAAGAGATTGGTGCCTGGAACCCTTGAAGAAGAAACCAATGAGGAATTAAAACTAACAAGCAAAAAGAAGAAAATAAGTCAGGAATCTCTTTCAGCCCAAAGTCACAGAGAAAAGGACCCAAGACAACATATTTGCGGGGCAGAAAGTTTGCGCGAGAAAGGAGATGACTCAAGCAAAAGTAAGAAGAATGGTGGGAATTCCAGAACACCTAAAAGAAAGACAGAAGCAGTTCAAGGTAAAACAAATCTTGATTTTGGCTGGATCCTTCTGGGAGCTTTACTCAGGTTTCATTTGGATACTATGAAGGACTGTTAATATTTAGAGCTGTTTTTCAGACCATTGAGCAGAGCACTTATTCCATAGTTGCAGCTTCCCTAAACAAAATGCAACAAACCTTGTGAATCTCGAATTTTACTTTTCTTAGCACAAACTACACAATCTGTTTTGATGTGTTCGGTGAATTATTTTCTTCCCTTCTTGCTTGCATTGTGTGGCTGTTAATGCAAGCACCTCATTGGTATCAGTATTTCTGTTACCAACAGTCTGCAAGAACCCAAGTCAACACAAAGTAGACTACCTGTGCTGTTCTTCCTTTAGCTTTTTGGTTTGGTACTTTTTGAAAAGGGTACTTGACAGTCCACCTTCAGGTCCAGCAGGAAGGGCACATTGCAGGATCTGTTCGTGAAGGAATGTCATCTGATGGGGCCCAGGAGGAAAGCCTTTTCTGCTTTGGCACCCACCCATTGGAACATCGTTCCCCTGAGGTCAGACTGACTCTGACCTTACCGGCCTTCTGGAAAACCTGAGCATTGCCACCTGGTAGGGGTAGTGCAGAGCTGCAAAATGGCCATACTGCTAGTGAGTTTGGGTGTGCTTACCCACCAATTGTTTTCTTTAATGGCTTTAATTGCCTTCCTTGTTATATTTTGGTTATTTGTCTTTATGTTCTTTCATTCTGCAAGCTGCCCAGAGTCAAATATGTGAGATGGGAGCCTCTAGGAATTGCATAAACAAACTAATACTTTTAGAAAATATGTATCTAGAGCCCCTTTCTGCCTGAAAACACACACCTTAAGATAAGCCACTTTCTTCCATAAAATGTTTCTTGAAAACCAAGTTATTTGTGTTATGTCTGTCCCTTTTAACAGTTGAAAGTATGTTGGAGAATCATCTGGAAAGTAGAGCTACCCCAGCAGAAGAATATATAGGAGGTTTTGGAGACAAAGACAGTCAAGCAAAAGAAGATCAGATGATGCTGACACCAAATCCAAGAACAGCTTCTAGCCTGATTGTCCTTGGTCCTTGTGATCAAAGGAATCTGCACAAGGTAACATGATGATTAACCAATGTCAAATCAAATCTTTACTATGGCCATGGTCCAAAAGGAAGATGGGGTACAGTCAATCAAAAAGCCCAAAAGCTGCTTCAGTCTAAAACTCTGAAAGCCAGAACCAGTCCAAAACGTAAGCTTCCTCAGAAGGAGAAACGCCCCCCTACCCCTTCCAATTTACACCTAGCCACTTCAGTGAGGAACTCTTCTCACCATGGCTCCTGGCAGCTCCCTCCACTCCTATTTAACGAAAACTCACTTTTTAATTTGCAGAACTGCTGCCCTCTTGGCCCTGGTTTAGGGCAGATTATTTTGAGTGTTAGAGAAGAACAGAAACCTTGACAGGAGCTATGGGGGTGGGCAGGCTTCCCTTCAGTGGGTCAGTCCAGAGCAGAGACTGAGCAATTCTCGTCTTCTAGGGATTCCTGCCTAGGTTGGGCTGTTGGACTCTCAAGTTGAGGGCTCTGCATTTAACTTTCAGGTGCAACCTTTTGTGCCGCGGTGGTTCAGTCAGCCACAGCAGTTCCAGAGGCAGATCAGAGAGAACCTCATCCCTCTCCAGGATGTTCCAGTCATTCACCCTAAACTGAGGAAGAAGCTGCAAGCCAATGGAATAGCATCTCTCTTTCCAGGTATCAGAATAAAGAGGAGAGTCGGCTACATATTTCTGAAGTTCATTCACCTAGTTTTCATATTGGAAGTGAAGTAGTAATAAAATGCTGTTTTCACTTTTTGTATATTAAATGTTGCAGTTAGCAGACAACCTTGCAGAATAATAGTTTTGCTTAACTAATATTTTTTGTTTCAAGCACATTTTTTATGAATGTTATTTGAGGCCACTGTAATGAGCAGTGTGGTGGCCTAGAGGTTAAGACGCTCACCTCCCATTCCGAAAGTTGAGGGTCCAATCCTAATTAGTGGCAAGTATTTCTCTCTTAGGGCGCAAAGAAAAAATAGTTGCTGTGAACACCATGTGGCATCAGGAAGGGCATCTGGCCAAAAAACACTCAGCTCCATGCAATCACCCCAACTCTGCCCCCAAATTAAGGCATTACACTGTCGTAAAAAGGCAGTTTATTAAAAGCCAATATAGCCTTCTTTTAATATTTAATCTGAGAGCGATATTGTGCAGGGCACTTTTCTCATGCTTGTTACAGAATTTAAGAAATAAAATGTTATGTGCAACAAATGTTAAAGATATGAACAGATGCCTCTTTGGTATCTCTTTGTTCCTCAACCTTCTATCCAGATTCATGAATCAGTTTGCCTGTGAATGAGGAATGAGCCCTCTTTGTGCGAACACACCTGTCACACAGCAGCTGTTGCCAGACAAGCTCACAGTAAACAGCCCAACCAAAGAACCTTCAAGACCACCCCCACCAGTACTGACAGAGCAAGTCACTAGAACAGTTCCCCAACCTGTCTGGGTTGATGGTCTGAAAGGAGGAGAGGGAAGGGCAGGGGCTTTTGCATGTGTGTGAATAGGGCTGCGAGCACACAGTACAAATGGCAACCATAGCGCCCACACAGGGCTCACAGTAATGGTAATGCCCAGCAACACTTGTGATGACAGCACCCTCGTGGCAATGGTGATGCGAGGTGCGAGCAACAAGTGGAGGCTTTGTCTGTGCATACACGCGCTGGCCAGCCAGTCATGTGGCCTGGTGGCGAAGAGACCGTGGCCCACAGGTTGGGGATCCCTGCACTAGAACATCAACTAAGAGCAAACCCCACTCCTTACTAACACCGATGATGTTACCTATGAGTAATGAAACATCTGCAAGGAAAAAAACCAATCTCAGAGAGCAGCAAGGACCCCCCCTTCTGCCAATTCATCTGTCCTTCCTCCTCATTTCTTTATTGTAATCTTACTTGAGTAGAGCTTGCCCAAGTGTTCCTTGGAGGTTGAGGAGAAGCCCAATTCCCTGCCCCAGGCTTCCCTTGCCCCTTCCATTGAGAACAATCACAAGAGAGGGTGGAGCTCGGCTTTCAAAGAAGCCTCATTCAGATGCATACCAGGGAAGTTTACTCTCTTCTGTCATGGCATCTCTTTCCTCTTTTCATTGCTACATTAGTGGTAAACCATTGTTTGCCTCATCTGGAAGCACAGGAGGGATTGACCCACAAGAGGAAGGAGGCAAGGATTCATGGCCTGCTGGAATATTTGAGCAGAGGGGGCTAAGTTCTGCTCAAAGCCACTGGATATCTGAAAAGAGAACATTTATAGCTCAGGTGGAACTGGGGGGGGGGGGTCCACGTGCCCCCATAACAGTGATGATGTTACCTAGTTTGGCAAGGAAACGTCTGCAAGGAAACAACCAAGGACTCTTCAACCAGGTGTTTGTTTGAGTTTTGTTATTACTTATTACCTGTGGCAAACATCTAAAATATTTAAAGGTTTTCTTCATTTGACATTTGAGACATTTTACCATTTTCTGTTTTGTGTGAAGCTCTTATGCTTTCTATTGGGTGATAACCCACTAATATTTCCCACTCTCCTCTTTAGTTCAGGCTGAGGTGATTCCAGCCATCTTGGATTGTGGGCCCAATGGGGCTTTAGCTGGCAGAGGTGGCTACCCCCCATGCGACATCTGCGTTTCAGCCCCCACTGGCAGTGGCAAGACATTAGCCTTCATCATTCCGGTGGTACAGGTGAGCTTCAGCTGGAATCAAGCACTGCTGTTGTGTCTGGGGGTGTGTAGGGCATCATCCAGAACCAAAGTCCATACCCACCCCAGGATCCACAGCCGGTGCTTCAAAGTCTGTACGATATGCCAGAGGTGAACAGTGGAAGCATCCAGGGAGAACTGGATCCCAGCTTCTAGGATTTCTGCAGTTTGAGTATTTAGTCCAGTTGCAAAGATTTAATTTTCTTGCCATAAAACTGAAAGTTTTGTAGTGAGTTAAGTACCTATGAAAGATGAAATAGAAGAACTAGAGTGAAAGGAATGTTGTAGGTTAGCTGAAGAGACAATAGCAACTAATAATTGTGGTCAGTGCTCTGGGAACTCTCAGCCTGGGTTTCAGTTTGTGTGTGTGTTTCTCTGTACAGAGAGTGCGTTTGTGCATATGTTTATGTGCGTGTGTTTCTCTGTACAAGGGAGATATTTTTTGTGCACTTATTTGGGAGGATGTAACAGAACTCTACTGTTTTGACTGTTTCTGATCTCCCGTTTTTGTGTTGGCAGGCCCTGTTGGACCGCGTTGTCTGCCATGTACGGGCTCTGGCAGTCTTGCCCACCAAAGAGCTGGCTCAACAGGTATCATCTGAAGGGAGTTGGCCCCTGTTTTTCCCCTCCACACACAGGAATATTGGAGTGGGCTAGCTTAAGAACAGTCTTGGCTGAGAGACAAACACAAGAAAATGAATTAGTTGCTACAACCTTCTGCTCACACTGTGTTAGTGCATCTGCAGCAGAGCCCCATAAAACTGGCAGACAAACTTGTGGCTTGTCATGTTTGCTATATATTTTGTTAGAGCCCTGAGAGCCACCTGCCAGGTGACCCAAACATAGTGGGAGATGCCATTGTTGTTATTGATACTCCAGTAGAAGAGACTATGAGGAGCTCAGGCTGTAACAGTTAAGTTTTTGGTGCTCTCTGAGCTTGTTGATTTCTTCCAGATGTTTCATTACCAGGCTAGGCAATGCCATTAAGACATTTTCTACAAGAGCAGTAAAAACAATAATGCTTTAAAAATAAATGCAACAAATATTCATTTTTAGCAAAAAAAAATTAAGATTGCAATCAAGTTGTCCCTAGAGAGCCTGGCTGGTCATCCTCTATTTCTTAAAGAAGGCTGTGCAAGATCAGGGGAACTTCCCATGGAGAGAATCCCACTACAGAGTCTCCTGTTGCGAAGTCCCTGCTTTGGCCCACTTCATTGTCAATCCCCAGGAGAGTTGTAAACTGGGCTCCCAGGTGACTTTGAGGCACACAGCCTTCTGACCCTCAAGCACAATGTGCAGAATAACAGCAACTCTTTTGGCTGCTAGGGAACCTAATGGGAGACAGGGCCAGGTGACCTCTCTGCGGAGCCTTTGGGTATTCCTAATGTTGGGCCTCCCTCTAAATAAGGATACATGGGAAAGATGGGAGTTGAGGAAATGCCTCTCTGTTTACTGTTTTCCTTCCCTCCCTCCCTGATGTTCACATATTCATGTTCTCTCTGTTCATCTCTCTTTCAACATTGACTTTTTTGATAGGTGGCTAAAATATTCAACATTTACACTGATGGGACTGGGCTGAAAGTTGTCCAGCTTACCGGACAGAAATCTTTCGTGAAAGAACAAGAGTCCCTTGTTGAGACAACGTAAGTCCACGTTCTCCTGGGACTGTGCATCAATTTAATTCTTGCTGCCTTGTCCTGTTAGCTTTGAAATAAGAGATACAAAATTTGTTACCATCCTAACTAAGAAAGATTCAACTGCAGCTTTTCTGACCCTGAAAAGAGGACTGCCTGGGAGCAGTAGCTAAGGTCCAAGCGTGCTGTATATCTGCATTTGTGAATCCTTAATCCTGACATGACCTTGAGTATGTTGTGGCTTGCCCTTGGTTCCTGTTATGTGATATTTTGTGCAACCTCATGGCTGATTGTCCTGTCAATTCCTCATTTGCTCAATGCTTTCTGGTTCCTAGAAAGAGATTGGGAAACAGTCAAGGCCTGGGATGAATCAACATCTGGATGGGACCCAAAGCAACATTCCCAAGGGTGCTGCTACTAATTTTTCTGCCTTGTTGTTTTTGGGCAGGCTGATGGGATTTCGTAGTCTGGCAGACATTGTTGTAGCCACTCCAGGACGCCTGGTGGACCATCTCCAGCAAAGTCCCCAGTTCAGCTTGCAAGAGCTTCGCTTCCTGGTGAGGGCAACTCCCCAAAAGTGGGGCCTGAATCAAAACTCTCTTAGCAGCCACTGTGAGAGCATCAGAATTCCTCCTGTGTCCCAAGGCAAAAGGGTTTTCAGGTTTACTTCTGCATATTCATGTTTTACCATAAAATTCATGAGTTCAGCAGCTCCCAACATATTTTTGCTGGTATTTGCCTTTGGGCCTGTAAATTGGGAGTGGAGGACAGGGCTGGCTAGGTTCTTGTTAGCTCAGCAAGCTTGCGGGCAGGAGCAGCTATAGCTGGAATCACATCTTATGCATTACAAGCTTTTTGCCCAAAGATCCTGCACTTCTTTCCTCCCCACAAGAATGAGCAACCAGCCTAAATTCTTGGCAAGACATGCCCATCATGGTTGCCAGCCTGCCAGACCAGAATCACCCGGCTGAATGGTCCCCCCCCCCCCCCGCCTTATTTCTGAGTGCAGATCATTGACGAAGCGGATCGCATGATTGACAACATGCATCAGGATTGGCTGCAGCAAGTAGTAGAGGCTGTGCACCAGGCTGAAGGGGGCTCTGGTCCCTGCAGGCTGTTCAGAAGGGTGCAGCCAAATCCCTCCACAGCAGCCAGGTAAGAGATTTCTGCTGGGCGTCCGCATTGAGTTACAGGGGTCTTATCCTGCCACAGAGACCCCCTTGAGAGGAGAGGGGACTGAGCCTCAAAGAACCAACATGGAGGATGGTGGATTAACCAAGAGGGCGGCTTGCTTTTCAGGAGGAAGGCTCTCCCTTCCCTGTTTTTCTTTTCAGGGCTTGCTGCCCCCGGCTCCCTCTGCAGAGGCTCCTCTTCTCAGCCACTCTGACGCAGAACCCCGAGAAACTGCAACAGTTGGGTCTTTACCAGCCTTGCCTCTTCACGCCAGCTCAGTCTGGAAAAGGGAGCAATGTGCTTGGCTCTCAGCCATGTGTTGGCAAAAAGTACATTCTCCCCGAGGGACTCTCAGTAAGTGTTCCTTCTCTGGATCTTGTTCATGTGCTTTGTGCCCTTGGAAGAGGAGCCTTTGCCCAGGAAAATATGTTGATTTGCTTAATATTGATTCCACACTGTCAGTATAACTGTCCTCAAGGTAGTTACTCTAGGATGCCACCAAAAGGAATCTAATAGGACAGGAACTGGAAACATCTCTTTCTCTGGGATTGGTTTTGGATACCAGACACCTCTGTTTTCCAGCTTTGAAGGTGGAATAGATACCTGATCAGCTGTTGCAAGAGTTGGTAAATAAATGGGTAATTCATAAAAAAATTAAATAAGGAAGCCTATTACCATAAAAGACATGAAGCAGAACTGCCAAATTTTATCCCTTGTGGCTGCTGGCTGGCCTGGGTAAGCTCTTCAGAATATTCTGCTCCCGAGTGAGGCAGCTTCAAACGAGCCACACTCCCAGGGCAAATGTTGCCTTTCCCCCTCTCTCTCTAGCAATATTATGTCCCGTGCAGCCTGAATTGGAAACCGCTGTTCCTCCTGCATTTCCTGGTGACACTGAAATTCTCCCAAGTGCTGTGCTTCACCAACAGCAAAGAAACTTCGCACAGGTGAGATTGCATGGCAGGGCTGGTCTTAGATCAGGCCCCTGGTTGTAGATTCCGGGTTCCTATTGCCTGACCTGACTGGCGACAGCTCCCTGGATTTTCCAGCAAGGATCTTTGTCAGCTGAACTGATCATCCTTGCACAAAAGCATCATTATCTTCCAGTCAGTTCCCTCTCCCCCAAGTGTCACTTCTGTCTGTCCTCAGACTCTTCCTGCTAATTCAGGCCTTTGGTGGAGTGAAGGTAGCTGAGTTTTCTTCAAAGCTGAGCTCGAGCAAAAGGAAGATGACCCTGAAGGAGTTTGAGCAAGGCAAGATCCAGCTGTGAGTCTCTCCTGGAGGAGTTTTGGCATCATCTGCTCTGAAATGCTGATCTCATCTGCACTAGGGCCTCTTTGCATCAGGATTTAGAGGCTGTGGCACTAATCAGGGCAGGTGCTTCTCTTTGGAGGCTTCCTCTTCAGGCCTTCAACAATTCTTCTCCATCAGTTTTGCTAGCTAAATCTTGCCAACTTCCCTTTGCAATATAGTCTGTTCTTAATGCTACATATTTTTGATTCTAATTTCTAACACTCAGATTTATCCATTAGTGCTTTGGCTAGCACATTATTATTTTTTTGAATGCCTTCAAGTCAGCCTCGATTCCTGGTAACTGCCTGGACCAGTGTCTGCAGTTTTCTTGGCAAGATTTCAAGGGTGGTTTGCCATTGCCTCCTTCCTAAGGATGAGAGAGAGTGACTGGCCCAAGGTCTCCCAGCTGGCTTTGTGCCCAAGGTGGGAGTGTCCATCTCCTGATTCTAGCCCTCACCAATATACCAAACTAGCTCTCACAACTGGAGTCTGGTCATGCTCAAATTATTTGTGTCATGCGGAAAGCAATTAATTGCCCTATGTTTCTTCCCGAACAGTTTAATCAGCACAGATGCCACGGCTCGAGGAATTGATTTTGGTGGTGCGAAATGTGTCATTAGCTACGATGCCCCTCAGTTCATCAGAACCTACATTCACCGGTACTTTTCTCAGAGGAATGTGAGGACGAGGCATTCTGAAAATAGTTTCGGGGAATCTGATCTCTCCCTGAAAGCCCCAAGTTTTCCTTTTGGTTTTGGGGAAGATTGGAGGGGGGGAGGTATTGTTCATCTCCTCACCAGATGCCTTTTGCCTTTAGGGTGGGCAGAACAGCTCGTGCTGGGAAGGCAGGCCTGGCTTTTAGCCTGCTCCTCAAGCAGCAGGTAGGTGGTCTTGTCCCGCTCTCTGGAAACTCTCCTCAGAACATGTTCTGCAGCCCCTGGTGCCAGGGGGTGGAGCACATATCACAAGCCACTTAAAAGTGACATGTTTCAATGGTACATTAAAGAACGGTTGAGCAGAGCCTGAGTAGCGTTGGGGAGTAATGCCTCCTACAAAGGCAGCATTTAAGATCCAGCTGCCGGCAATTACTTGTGAGTTCAATGCCAGCCAGGCTCAAGGTTGACTCAGCCTTCCATCCTTTATAAGGTGGGTAAATTGAGGACCCAGTTTGTTGGGGGCAATAAGCTGACTTTGTATAAATATAAATATACAAAAGTATGAAGGCTATTGCTTAAAGCATTGTAAGCCGCCCTCAGTCTCCGGAGAAGGGCGGCATATAAATCAAATTTTTAAAAAAAGAGGGCCCAGGAAAGTGGCTACCTCTTTAGGAGGCTAGATGCACTTCCACTGAACCTGCTGGTTGCTGGAGAAGGCCACCATTACTGCAGTGCGGAGAAGTCATGAGGTTCGTCCGCTTTCCTTCTCTAGGAGTATAGGTTCCTAAAGATGCTGAAGGATGCAGGCCTTCCAGAGTTGCAGCCACAGCTGGTCAAGAGTACCTTCATTCAGCCTTTCCTCCAGCAGTATGAAGTAGCCCTGGCCGAACTTGCACGGACTGTCAAGGTAGCCTGGCTTTTAGAGGGAGGGAAACAAAGGTGTTGGAGGGGGCACTAGAGTAAATATTCAAGCAGCTGTACAACTAGCATATGTCACTATGCCTTTAGAAGCAAATTCTGTGTACCAACTCACAGTATACACAGTTGTGGAAAAATTCCATTTTTATTTTTATTTTTTTTATGTTTTATTGGATTTTTATTTTTAAACATATCAACATTAATACGTGAACGGTGTGCCTCTGGGTATAGTTCATGTTAATACAAATAACAACAGTCAATTGTTACATTAATCAAACTTTATATAATCCTAATATTAATATACTTGATTATTTTAAAGTAGCTATTCAATATTTCAATGTTCCATTCTAATGTCAATGATCTTTGTAAACATACATAGTAATACCATCTTTCAACCTCTCATCTTTCCATCTAATATATTCAATTTATAGAAATTATAACTGCTAATATTACCCTTAATTCTTATTTCTATCTGTATTCTGGCTTCTAATCAAGTCACTTACTAATCCTAATGTTAATACACATATTTAATTAAGGCATAGTCCTTTATATTCTGTGTGTATATTCTTATTTCTACCTCTATTTCTAGTTTTTAATCAGGGCATCATTATATTAGAAAAAAGAAGAAAGAAAAAATCTTTTCTATCCATCATCTCTTGTCCGTTTTAATACTTCAATTCTTACTTGTTTTTTGGCTTTCCTTCCATACTCCTCTCTTGAATCTTTGTCTCTGTCAACATCCGTTATCTTCATTATTCCATTTAAGTATTTCTCCCATCTCTATCCTCCTAAGCTGCCAAATCTCCAAGGTATCCACCCATACCCCTATCTCCCTTTCAAAAACATTTTCCAGGTCATCTAATTCCATTTTTTGATCTCTCAAAAAAATTTCTCGTCCTCTTGGTTTATTTGGTGATTTCCTCCATTCTTTCCGCTGCCTCTTCCCTTTCCTGGACTCTTTTATCTTCAGTCATTGCCAACTGCATCATACTTTCTAATTTGCCACTTAAGTCTTTTATCTCTCTGTGGTTCTTTGTCATGGTATCCCTAAAGCTTTAAAACATCCACGCCATATCTCTTGAAATCTCATTTCATTTCCCCCTGAAAGAGCATCTAGTTTAATAAGTCCACTTTTAGTCAGGGTCACAAACAATATATTCAGTTCCAATTTCGCTCATCAGAGTTCCATAGTCATAGCTCTTTACATCTCAGGGTTATTGATCAATTCCATTTAAGTAGTCCAGGCAGTTTCCACACAACAAAAGTCACTTTACTTAAGAGTCTTTCTTATTCTCACAATAGTAAAGTGATTAATTATAGAACAATTAGTCTCACCACAATCCTTCAAAAGAATGTTGCTCATTTCTTCTGTCAGAATTTTCCTAGATTTGTAGAGGTGTAGTATATTCCATTCACTAGCAGATGGCAGCATCAACAGAGGTTCCAGCATTGTTTCAAACGTGATAGATTAATTAATCTAAATATAATTCAATTTGTAGAGACAAAATTAAGTACTCAAGTATATTCAGATAAATAGTTCCAGCATTTTATAATGCCTTTCCATAACAACGGCTATCCAATTTAAAATCCAATTTTCTGTGATTAAAAGATCTTTAGTTTTTCTCCCCTCAGTTCCTTTCATTCAGGTCTAGGATTTTTCTCTATGATTGTTCGCTGCTTTAAAAAAGGTAATTCTAAGAGTCTCTTTTCTCTTTTCTTCTTTTTTCCTTTAAGTTTAGAGACAAAATACCAAAAAAGGGATCTTACCCAGCTCCAATCGCTCTGCTCCAGCATCAGTCTTAGGTGTTCTTCGGCTGCCCCAGCTTTGTGGCAGCCATATTTAGGCTGCCTTTTCTTGTTGTGGCTGACAAGGAAAGAAAAACCCCGGGTCAGACAGGAGAGTTGCGACTCTCCATGACTTCGCAGGGCACCCCTACAGGGAGACTTTGACTCCCCTCGGAGCCCACCAACGTGGAGAATTCAGCACGGAAACTCCCATTTCTCAGGCTGTGGTTTAGCCAGAGCAAAAGTGAACTGTTCTGACCTAGGCTCCCTTAAAAAGCAGGAAGCAGGAATTGGTCCTGGCAAAACCTCTTTTATTTACACGACTGAATTACTTTCATTCTCAGTCAGCAAGGTTTGTCCAAACAGTTTTTCAAAGGAGTATTGCTCAACACACCTTATCTTGTTTGGCAAGCTACCATGTAACTTGTTTCCAACCGCAGAGTAAGACAAAACTTGGCACAGAGTCTCTTAGAGTTACGAACAGAACTTTGCACTGTTGAAACTACCGAATGAATGAATTATTTCCTGCAAAAGCCCCCACCCCATTCGCTCCTCTTTTGTTTCTTATGGGAGGGACCAATCATCTCTAAGGTGTGGCTTTACTTCCAACTTGACCCTATTTTCTGAGTTGTTCTTGTCTTTTGCAGCTCTGCGCTGGAAACGGGCTCCAGCAGTTCCTCTGTCTCACTTGCTGTCTATCTCCCTCTCTGCCTCTGATGCAGAGCCCTCGTCCATGTTTCTCCCCAACCTCCTCACTGTCTGACTCTGCTGCCAGCTGTGCTGGCCTTCGGTGGGTCACAACATGAACTGGCTCCTCTTGTCTCTCTGAAAATGTGTAGAAGCCTAAAGAACTTAAGTTATGAGGCTAATCTCTTCCACAGTGGAGGCGGTATAACTGTCCAAACCACTATTCCAAGTGCTGAATGAATTAAATAGGCTTAACCTCCTCTCTATTTTAACAGGAGGAGCAGGTTGGAAAGCGATCTTAAGGCAGTCTGGAGAAATACTTCATGTATGCCCCAAGATGTTGCAAACCAGCAGAACTGGAATTTGACCCCACGCTCTTGAGGGCCAATGCCTGGAAACAGATATTCGTGAAGAGCAACTTGAGGGCTAAAGAATGAATGAAGGGACACAGCCTGTTCTCACTGCGAAGCAGGAAGAATAATTCTCAACTCTTAAAAAACAGATTAATAAAAGCCTCTCTGGGCAGAAGACTTCAGCCTTTGCCAGCGCAGTGCCACTTTCATGAGCAACCCCAAACAAGTGCAAGTTGCACAAATTAGTATTTGAAATGGCTGAATCTCCAAAATGTGGCAAACTAGTTGTGTTTATGATGTCCTTGTTGATGAAATAACAGTTATGCTAATTTTTGATATCCAGTCTGTTTCTAGCTATGTCTCAATTACAAAAATTACACTATTTGAGTGCATGCATTCTGCTACTAAGCTGTACAGCAGTCCTTCGGGTTCAAAGGAGACACACTTTGGGGCAGATCTTCTGTTGACATGGAGGTTGATCTGCAGTCTAGTGCAGCAAGGATACTGTTGCTCTGCAGTGGACGCAGTCTAGTGCAGCAGGGACACTGGAGATCTACTCTTGTAACTGGGGGTGTTATTCTGTGATGCCGTTCACAGCTTTTCTTTCAGGTTTCCATATTGCCTATCTTCAAAGCCAGTGGAGGCTTCGTAGCCCAGAGCTCACCAGCGAGTTAGGTCAAAAGCTGCAACTTTTGCTTCCCTTGGCTGGATGTCCCAGGGCACAGTGTTTCTTGCACAGCATCTTCATAGCCCTTTTGTGGTTGACCTTCCCGGATTCTAGTGCACTGTAGAACAACAGGCGAGGCTGTCCATTCTGATGCCATGGCCCACTCATGTCACCTGAGCTCTGGTCATCAGGGACTCAATCAATGCTGGTGGATTCTGCATAATCCAAGGCCTGGCATCTCCCCCTTATTCAAGAAAGTAAAAGACTCTTGAAACTTGGTATTTCAGAAGGAACCTTTTATTGAATAGAGGTGATAGGGCGAAAGAGAAAGCAGGCTCTTGGCCCTCAGGCCATGCAGTTAGATTAAAGAAATTAGAATCCCCTCCCAACCGTCTGATGTGGATTCAGCCAATCCATAAATGCGAAGATGTTATTGTTCTGAGAAAGTGATAAGGGAACTTTCTCAGGGTCATCCTTCCACCGGCTCTCAAACAAAGGTGAGAAAACACCAGGCTGCTTAGGCGCCAGGCTAGAAGCTATAAATCAGTAAATTGCAGATATATTGGGGAGAAAGCCATAAAGTATACATGCATTAATAAATGCAGGGGTTCCCCTCTTCCCGCTTGAGAAATGGCAGATTCTCAGATCTGACATTCTGCCCTCCTTAGAAAAAGAGAGAATCCATCTGGAAAGAAACAAGGAAACATATTAAACAGCAATAATCAAAATGGTTTGTCTGGGTATTGCAGGTGGAATTTCCTTAATAGTGGCGGGGCGTGAACATGTTTCTTAGCTGCCCATTCGTTTTGGGATTGAGGTAGGTGTTTCCATGCCCTAAGTATTGTGTGGAACAATGGTGGGTGCGTGAATCAAGTATTTCTTTGATATGAAAATATTTTTCTCCTTCCACCATAATGGGGACGGGAGGTGTGGGTGTAGGTGATCTGATGTCAGAGGTAATTTCTGGTTTGAATAGTGAAATACGGGGTGAACTTGCCTAAGGGTCTTTGGCAGGAGTAGTTCCACTCTGACGGGGTTTATGACCCTAGTGATAGGGAATGGCCCTATGAACCTTGGCCTCAATTTCTTTTGAGGGCTGAAGTGAGTGTAGGAATTTTGTGGATAGGTAGATCCTGTCTCCTACTTTTTGGTTCAGCCCTCTTCTTGTCAGCTTGGGCTTTAAAGGCTGCCCTAGCTTCTTGCAGAGCCAGTCTGACAACTGGCCATGTGGTTTGTAATTTATGCATCCACTCTTTAAGGGAGGGGATGTCTGGTTCTTCCTTGGGTAATTCTGGCATAGGAGTGAATTCCTGGCCAGTGGCTACTTGGAATGGGATAAATCCTGTGCTGGTGTGTACTGAGTTATTGTATACAACCTCAGAAAATAGCAAGAGGTCTGTCTCGTTGTCCTGTTGGTCATTTATAAAACAAATATTGTTCTAGCATGCCATTAGTCTGTTCAAACCCCCTCCCCCATTTGTCTGGGGGTGATGGGAGGAGCTTAGCCCGTGGACGGTGCCTAATAAGTTCAAAAAAGCCCGCCAAAATCTTGAAGTGAACTCCCCTGTCAGAAATAATCCTCTGGGGAGCTCCATGGAGGCAGTAGATATGAACCAGGAACATTTTTGCTAATGCTTTAGCTGTTGGGATTTTGGGGCAGGGGATAAAATGGACCTGTTTGGAGAACAGGTCTGTTATTACCCAAATAACTGTATTTCCAGCGCTTTCAGCGCTTTTTTGAGAATGACGTCTGTAGAGATCTCTCTCCAGGGTGCTGAAGGCTCAGCTACAATCTGTAAAAGTCTGGGGGATTTTCCTTGCCGTCTCAGCTGCAGCACAAACAGGGCAGCTGGCCACATAGCTTTCTATGTCCTTTTTCAGGGATGGCCACCAAAGCTCTCCTTTGAAGGGGTGCAGAGTTTTTACAAACCCAAAATGTCTTGCTAGTCTGGAATTGTGGCATTTTTTCCATAAGGTCCAGGCGTTGGGTTGCTGGAACATACAGTTTATCTCCTACCCAAGCTAAGTCATTTTTAATCAAGCAGTTGTTTTTGTGGGTTTTGAACATTCATCGTGCAAACGGCTTTCTTGAATGCCTGGGTGGTGGTGTTGTCAGTGGGTTGGTCTTGTTTGGCCTATGCTCTTTAGTTGCCAACTGAGGGTTTGTAGCAGAGGTTTTATTACCTCGGCTTTTGTATTGGGGTTTCCTGGAGAGGGTGTCTGCTAGGAAGTTTTTCCCCCCTGGGAAATATTTACAGGTGAAGTCAGACCACTTAAAGTATTGTGCCCAGCATACTTGTTTGGGGTAAAGTTTTCTTGGGGTTTTGAGGGCTTCTAGGTTTTTGTGACCAGACTTCGAACAGGATTTTGTTCCCGTCCAGAAAATGTCTCCAGCGTACAATGAAAGCTTTCTTCTCCCAGATGGCCCACTTCTGTTCCATTTCAGTTAATTTTTTGGAAGTGTAAGCACATGGTTGCAGCTGATCCTGTTCATTCATAACGGCCCCTACAGCTATATCACTGGCATCAGCTTGTATGACAAACGTTTTATCTGGATCTGGGTTTTTTAATACAGGCTCAGCTGAGAAAAGTTTTTAAATTTTTTGAATGGCACTTGGCATTCCATTGTCCAGTTTAGTGATTGCCTGGGTTTTGGTTTGTCCTCCCATTTTGTTTCAAGCAGGTTAGTAATGGGGACGGCAATTTTTGCAAAAGCCAGGATAAATTGGCAGTAAAAGTTTGCGAATCCCAAGAAGCTTTGTAGCTGTTTACGTGTGCAAGGTGGCTCCCAGTCAACCATGGCTAGCACTTTTTGCGGGTCCATCTCTATCCCTTTGTGGGATATTTGGTACCCTAAATAGTCTATTTTTTCCTGTTGGAATTTGCATTTGGAGAGTTTTGCATACAGCTTTGTGGAGCAGACTTTGTTTAGGACCACTCAGACCAATTTTGGTTTCAGTGTATATTAGAATGTCATCAAGGTAAACCAAAACCTATATAAGTGTTCGTGAAGCACCTCGTTAATTAGTTGCATGAAAACGACTGGGGTGTAATCGGAATGGGAGTCCTTTAAATTAGTAACAACCCAATGGGGTATTGAATGCTGTCTTCCACTTGTCCCCTGCCCTTATTCTGATGCGGTAATACATCTCCCGTAGGTCCAGTTTAGAGAAGATTTTTCCTTTTGAGAGGTGTACCAGCATGTCCTTCATAAGGGGGATGGAGTACACATTTTCTACGCTCACCATGTTCAAATTTCTATAGTCTGCAAAGGTGTAAAGTGCCATCCTTTTTTTCACGGAACAGTACTGTTCCAGAAACTACACGATTTTTGGTCGTGTAAGTTCGATAAATCCCCTATCAGGTTTTTGTCAATGAATGTCCTCGGTTCTCAGGGGACATGCTGTACATTTTTGGCTTGGGAAGTTTGGCCCCTGGTAAAATTTCAATGGCACAGTCCATGGCACAGTGGGGTGGGAGTTTGTTGGACCCTTCTTCGCTGAATACTTCAGCTAGGTCCCTGTATTCCTTTGGGGTCCCCTGGGTTGGCATGGCCCAGCCAGGCATTGCTGTCTCTTTGTTCTTCCCCTTTTGGCTTTATCCTCTTTTTCGTCTGCAAACATCACGTGCTTTTGGAATTTTATGGTCTCTTGTTTCCAGTTTATTTTAAGGTTTCATTTTTTTAGCCATGTGAGACCCAAAACTGTGGCAAAAATGGCAGGCTCCCTCCCCACCCCCCCCCGGCCGGCTACTGTCCCTACTGACTCCAAAAGAAATCTCAACATCAAAACTATGTGTGGTGATCAAGAGTAGCAAAGCTTGCTTGCTTTGTATTGCGTCTACCGAGAGCGCCCCACTCATTATTTAACCCTTGTGGAAGTCTAAAGTGGTCTGCTGGCCATTGTGGTGAGCTTGTGTATCCTTTGCAGAATAAAAGGACTCACATTTGCTGATTTGGATGTCTGCTGGTCAGGTTCAGGTGAGGTTTGTTTGTTTTTTAATTCCTTTGTTTAATGGAACAGAACAAAAAGAAAATAATATATAGCCAAAAAAAAAAAAAAGTAATATTAAAAATTATCTATATGGGCTTTTCATACACATATATGAAATTTTACTTATGAAATGCGTTTGAATATTAGTGGCTCGGGTTGGTAGTTAGGCTGGTGGTTTGAGCTCCGAGCTCTGCAATTTGATTGCAAATGTTTCGTCCCCATTCGAGGACACATCGTCAGTGCGTTTTGAGTTGTGTTCATCTGTCAGAAGAGAGGTCTTTACCTTTTTATGAAGAAATCACCACGTCTCAGTAACAACAGCCAGCCAATCAAACAGTCTGAAATCAGACCATGACTCAGAACTACCCAAACAAACAACATTCAGACTAATTTGCATCTCACAAAAAGTTATTTAAAGACCTGACAGTTGAGCACAATTCTAAACACACTGACGATGTCTCCTCGAATGGTGACGAAACGTTTGCTACCAAATTGCCAAGCTTGGAGCTCAAATCAATAGCCTAATTTTCTATATAGTCATCTATTTCCTCAGTCTCTCAAACCCTGGACAGCAACAGTAAAATAGTCAGACCAGATAAAAATAGCAAAACACAAAATGAACCTGGCCGTGCAGATATTCAACAAAAAGCAACTCATCCCAATTGAGCGGTGCCAAATTCTGGGCAGCAATGCCATCTCAGACAACGGGCCATAAAGCAGGCATGCTTCTTGGGACACTGATGGTAGATTCATTGTTTCAAAGAGGAGCCTGCTTCCTGTTGCAGGTCTTCCAGAGCAAAGAAAAGTAACCAGGCTTTATTCCCCAAAGGTCTGTATAGGTTCCCAAATATGTTGAATTGCACCCAGAAGCTCATCAGTCATGAATAACAGTTTGCACCACAGGGGTGCCTTGTGTGCGCTGGGACCTGCTGCAATCTCTAATCTTCAACTTGGCTAGAGCACGTTGCAGTTCTCCAAATAGAATCCAGGTCTCAGGAAGGGAGCAATGTTACCCCAGGCAAATCTGGGCAGAAGCCATCCCAACTTTAGCTGCTACCCATACAGTCTTTGTTTTAGGGCTCCTGATATTAAGAGGGCTGAAATCCCACAACCACTCTTTTTTTTAATTAAATATTTATGCTGCCCATCCTCCCTATAAGGCAACTTTGAGTGGTTTACAGATTATAAAAAATAAATAGAAAAGTAATTAAAATATTCAAATTTCAAAACTGCAAAAATCAGGACTGAGGAACAGCATGGAAATGAGGTTTTACCTTGTCAATTACCTCCAGCCACGAGCTCCCTCCCTCTGGGCCCTCTTACTGCGGTAGGCTCAAAGCCGGTTCTTCCCATCCAAATCTTCCTAGCCTCCAGGCAACAGCAATAGCACTTAGACTGCTTCACAGTGCTTTTATAGCCCTCTCTAAGCAGTTTACATAGTCAGCCTTTTGCCCCCAACAATCTGGGTCCTCATTTTACCAACCTTGAAAGGATGGAAGGTTGAGTCAACCTTGAGCAGATCAGAATCGAACTGGAGTGAGCAGTGAGTTAGCCCTGCAGTACTGCATTGTAACCACTGTGCCCACCATGGCTCTTAATTATTATTATTATTTATTGGATTTCTATACCGCCCTTCTCCCAAAGGACTCAGGGTGGTGAACAGATTAAGATACATATAAATATATTTTATAAACAGTAAATAATAAATTAAGTCAACGGTGTATCTACTAAGACCTTGGCATAGAATTTTGATGTTTATGCTAGCCCTGCTTGTTGAAATAGGTCTTCAAGGCACGTCGGAAAGTGCGAAGATCTGGGATTATTCGTATTCCAGGTGGTATTTTGTTCCAAAGCGTAGGTGCCCCCACAGAGAAGGCCCTCTCCCTTGGAACCACCAGACGACATTGTTTTAATGATGGTACCATGAGTAGGCCTACTCTGTGAGAGCGTATTGGTTGGTGGGAGGTTATTGGTTGCAGCAGGTGGTCTCGTAAGTACTCAGGTCCTAAGCCATGGAGCACTTTAAAGGTAAGAACCAACACCTTGAAGCGCACTCGGAAGGGCACCGGAAGCCAGTGCAGCTCGCGTAGAAGAGGTGTTACATGCGAGCACCATGTTGTTCCCATAATTACTCGCGCAGCTGCATTCTGGACCAGTTGGAGTTTCGGGTGCACTTCAAGGGGAGCCCCATGTAGAGAGCATTGCAGTAGTCAAGTCGGGAAATGACGAGGGCTTGAGTGACTGTGCGTAATGAGTCCCGGTCTAGAAAGGACGCAATTGGCGAATCAGGCGAACCTGATAGAAAGCTCCTTTGGCCACGGCTGTTATATGATCTTCTAAAGACAGTCGTGCATCCAGGAGGATGCCTAAATTGCGAGCTTTCTCTGTGGGGGTCAATGACTCATCCCCAATAGTTAGTGATGGGACTAACTGGCTGTACCGGGACGCCGGTAGCCACAGCCACTCAGTCTTGGAAGGGTTGAGTCGGAGCCTGTTTCTCCCCATCCAGACCCGTACGGCCTCAAGGCACCGGGACATCACTTCAAGGGCATCATTGGGGTGGTTTGTGGTGGAGATGTACAGCTGAGTGTCATCAGCGTACAGATGACATCGCACCCCAAAACCACGGATGATCTCCCCCAATGGCTTCACATAAATATTGAACAGGAGAGGCGAGAGGACCGACCCCTGTGGCACCCCGTAAGTAAGGGGCCTCGAGGTCGATCTCTGTCCACCTGTCAACACTGACTGCGACCTGTCAGAGAGGTAGGATGAGAACCATCGTAATACGGTGCCTCCCATTCCCAGCCCCTCCAACCGGTGCAGCATGATACCATGATCAATGGTATCAAAAGCCGCTGAGAGATCTAATAGGACCAGGATAGAGGAACATCCCTTATCCCGAGCCCTCCAGAGATCATCAACCAATGCGACCAATGCTGTTTCTGTGCTGTATCCAGGCCTGAAGCCGGACTGGAACGAGTCTAGATAGACAGCTTCATCCAGGTACTGTGGGAGCTGTCGTGCCACCAGACTTTCAACAACCTTTGCTAAAAAGCGAAGGTTGGAGACTGGACGGTAGTTTGCTAAAACAGCCGGATCCAGAGAGGGCTTCTTAAGGAGAGGTCTCACCACCGCCTCTTTCAAGGCAGGAGGTAAGAATCCCTCGCTCAGAGAAGCATTAATAATTCTCTGGAGCCAGCTACGTGTAACCTCCCGGGTAGCCAGCACTAGCCAGGAAGGGCACGGGTCCAATAAACATGTGGTCGCATTCAGCTTCCCCAGTAACCTGTCCACGTCCTCAGGAGTCACAGTATCAAACTCATCCCAGATAATGTTCTCAAGATCTGCCCCCATCATTTCATCCGAAATAACCCAGTTAGAGTCCAAGCCTTCCCGAATCTGAGCGATTTTATCGTGCAGATATTGTGCAAAATCCTCAGCTCGTCCTTGCAGAGGATCTTCCCGGGCTCTCAGCTGGAGTAGAGAGCGGGTAACCCTAAACAAGGTGGCTGGGCGATTATCTGCCGATGCAATAAGAGCGGAAAAATAGTTACATTTTGCCGCTTTTATCGCCACTAAGTAGGTCTTAATGTAAGATCTCACTAGTGTTCGGTCGGATTCAGAATGGCTGGTCCTCTACCTGCTCTCTAGGCGTCTTTTCCGGCGTTTCATCCCCCTCAGCTCATCAGAGAACCAAGGAGCTGGGTAGGTTCGACGCCGAGTCAGAGGCCGCAAAGGCACGACCCGGTCTAAAGCACCAGCGGCCATCCTATCCCAGGACGCCACTAGGTCTTCAGCCGAGTCATGAGCCAAGGTCTCAGGAAATGGCCCAAGCTCCATCCGGAACCTATCAGGATCCATCAGGCGCCTGGGGCGGAACCATTGAATTGATTCCGCCTCCCTGCGGTGGGTTGTAGTGGTCAGAAGGTCAAGCCTAAGGAGAGAATGGTCTGACCATGACAAGGGTTCGATGACTATATCCCCTATATCATAACATCAGCCTAAGACTCGGGCTCAGAGACCTTGAGCAACCCAAGGAACAAGAAGAGCTTTGGAGGTCAGAGCACGCCACCGCTTGAAGATAGTGGGTGCGTACTCCCCTGACATGATGTGGCCTCCTGCTCCCACCATATCTGCCCCTCCCAACCAAAACCTTGATGGAACAGCCCATTTCCATGCCAGTATTAAGTCTGTCTGTTCCCAGTTTCGAGTTTCCTATGTAATTTTGTGTTGACTTTAGCTTCACTTTTGGAAAATTATTTACTAATCCCTCCCTCTGTGGATTGCCCCCCAAATCCACATGATCCACCCTGTTTATGCCCACCCCCCTTTCAGAAGCCATTAAAATCTTGGTTAGAAAATTAGATAAGAAAGCCCTTAATCCCCTCTTAGCACCATGCCACCTCTCGGGATTCCAAAATCCGTCATCAAGGTAGGCCCTCGATAATGTGGAGGGCCAAATTTGTGAGAGGGGGGAGTCTCGCAATGCCAAGAGTTCGGTCGCCAAATGTCAAAAGTTTGGGGGTTTTTTGTGCTTTTCTGAACTATATATAATCTTATTGATCCAGAGTCAATAAAAATACAAAACACCAGAACCTGGGACATTTGGTTTCTGTTTGGACCCTTGTCTCCCAGAGGCTAAACTAACCAAAGCCTGCCATCTTATGATCTCATGAAAAGCAGCCATCTGGAGCACTTGTGGGCAATCTCAGTTCCTCTCCTTGTCTGGCATCCCTTCTTCTTTTTTTCTCTGGTTTCTTTATTATATTCTAATGTGTCTTTTTCTTTGCTCTCTATCTTTCTCCATCTTTTTTTAATTTGTATTAGTTTTTAGGCTTGTAACTTGTAATCTTTAATAAATTTATCATTCCCATCTAACAATTTTTCACCTTTTTTTCACTTCAAGCAATTTGCCAAGATCTTACTAAGTGTTCCGTTTGATTTAAGCATATTAAATCAAAATCCAGTACTGTGTGACGAGAAATACTCAGTTCATGTTTATTTTATTGTAATATCCACCCTCTTAACCTCACAGCAAGTCATTGTGGGCTGCTTTCCCCAGATTTCCTTCCCCTCCCCCCGCCCTGTTGCTACTGCCTCATCCCCACAAGAGTTTTGGTTTTGCTTTTTCAAAAAAGTTCCTGCCTGCCCCTGAGGGCGGAACCTGGTCTGGCCTGGCTCCCATTTTTCCGTTCTTTGCCCTGTTTTCCCTTCTGGGAGAGTCTTTCGCGGAAGGAGGCATGTGAGAACCAGCCTCCCTTCCTAGTACTCAGCTACTCCGTCCATCCAGCTGGCAGAAGAATGGGGCTGGAGCTCTACCTGGACCTTCTGTCCCAGCCCTGCCGGGCGGTATACATCTTTGCCAAGAAGAACCACATCCCCTTTGAGCTGAAAAATGTGGAGCTGTTCAAAGGTGAGAGTCCCACAAGGGCGCCCATGGGGGGGAGGGACTTTTCTCAGCTGGGGGGATGGAGGCGGAGCCTCCTTCAGGGGGACCCCTTGGCTCTCTCGGCAACAGTTGGGTGGGCCTTGCCTTGTTTGATAAGATTTCATGGGGCCCATCAGAAACAGGAGGGGACTCTCCCATGTGATAGGAGAGCAGTCTGAGCGGGTGGGGGTACAAACTGGAGGGAAGGTCTTGCACTGAAAACCCTTCGTTATGCTGGTGCCTTCCTCTTGCCAGATTCTATCCTGGGGACCAAGGTGCCTGGAGCAGAGGCGGAAGGGGGGGCAATACCCCCATCAGGTAAGAGGAGCTCAGGCTTTATATGAATGGAAAACTGAGGTATGGTCTGCATGGACAGAGAGGGGAGGGGTGCCCTGTAATTTGGCATTCTCCGATTATTTTTTCCCAAATGGGTGGAATGAATTTCAGTTCGGCCCCAGGCAGAACTGTGAACTAGGACACCTCTTGACACCTCAGCAGAGGAGAGGAGAACAAGAGGGCTGTTTACTTTCAGAGTAACGGTTGAGCACCTGCTCACAAAGTGTAATATTGTCAGGGATCTTCTGTTGCTGAGTAGCCTTAACTATCAGAAATCTGGCAGGATCTTCCCACCAGCAGCTGTTGGAAACGCCTGCCACCATTTTCCTCCTTCGAGGCTTTAGGTGTGCATGGCGTGTCCTAACAAAGCCAGGATGACGCACTGGGGAAAGGAGGGGATGTAAATAAGTGCCTCCCCTCAACAATTTCACTCCAATCTCTCCTGCAGTGGTGCCAAGTTCCCTGTTTGCTATGCAAATACAGCTTGAAAGGGTCCAAAGGGCCATTTGAGGTTGCAAATGCCCTTTGGTTTTCTGCACCCAAACTGGACAGGGTTCTTCCTCCGATAAGATAAGCAAACTGGTTCTTGTACTTTGCTTCTGTGGCTGCTCAAAGCACCTTTGAGTGTCTTATTCAGCACAGTCTTTCTGTAACTAATCCCAGTCCAGGGCACTCTGGATCTCTTGTGACCTGGCAGCTTATAAAAGGATCTTTATCATATTTGCATTGCTACTGTTGTTTCTGGAGAAATTAGAGATGCTCAGAAATAAATAAATCCCAACATTCATTATTCACTTTCCAAAGTAAACCTTCAGTGGTTTCCTCATTCCTATCTTGCTTACCTGCCCTCTCAAAGTCAGCTTGGTCTCCAAAAAAAAC
The DNA here is from genome assembly GCA_030761175.1 of Masticophis lateralis. NCBI lineage: Eukaryota > Metazoa > Chordata > Lepidosauria > Squamata > Colubridae > Masticophis > Masticophis lateralis. Next base: position 526,887 of record JAUDYJ010000014.1, read on the forward strand.
CTGAGGCAGGACAGCCCCTCCACACCTGGACATTGTTCTATGTGGTGGTTTCAACATCCCTCCCTGTCCCACAATTTCCAACAAGTTTGATGGAATTTCTCTTATGGAGCCTTCATGCTGGTGTTTTTCCACATGCTGCCATCCGCAGAACAAACCTTCCTGTTTGAATAAGCTGTGAAAACTGTGTGTCTGTGGGTAGCTACGAAGCCTGGAATACAATACTCCACTCACATTTGTAACTTAAAAGTTGTGAGGTGACAGCTATCACTATGCTGTCTGTTCAGCCACTTCCCTGGGTGGAAAAAAGGTTTCCCCCCCCATTTCTGATCCATATCAGATTTACTAGAAGAATCTAATTCTGAGATTATCTGATAGTATCCACAATTTTCTAGTCAATTTCAACTGCAGAAAGCAGAGTTCAGAGTTCACTTTACAATCTCAAAGGGACGCTTGTGCAATTTATTAGCAATCCATCTTTCTAGCTGTAATTCAGAGAAGACTTGGGTGGAAGATGTTTGCTCTCCACTCCAGATAGACGTAGCCAGGAACCTAGCCTCTCTCAGGCTTCATGATGGAATATCTGCTTTGACTTCAAGGGTCGCAGCGCAAGGAGGGCACAGGAGTGAAGAAAGTCCCTGTTTTGAAGGATGAGACCTTCATCTTGGCAGAAGGGTAAGGAGAGTTTCCCCCACCCCCGTTTCTCCTTGTCTAAAGCCATGTTTGGAGACCAGTGGGAACAAAGTAGCTGGGAGCATCTGCAGATTTGGGATCAGGGGACACAATGGAGTTACAGCTAAAGACATTAATTCTGGAAGTTTCTTTTTATTTATCCCAGATAACAAGGTATTCATTGCTGAGTTTGATTGGGCAGTGGGAGGGTCAGAAATTGAGCAGAACTGGTATACCTCTCTGTGGTACCTTATTTTACATGAGACATTTGGAAATGTTCTGGAGAACTTCAGTAGACCAGATGGACAATTGAAAGCCCAGAATACTTTTGCTTGTTTCAGTTGTTTCACCTTGGACAATCCACATTCTGCTTTGATTAAGCCAGATGCTCAGTTGTGTTTTGCTCACCAGCTCCTCCTCTACAGAAACTAACTCCTGCCTTCCTTTTGTGATCCTTTTGTGATCCTGTCCTCCTCAATTTCCATGAATCCATGGTCAGCACGGCCATCCTTTTGTATTTGAGTCGCAAGTACAATACCCCAGATCACTGGTACCCATCTGACCTACAGAAACGAGCAAAGGTGGATGAATACCTATCATGGCATCAGGCTAACATCAGATCCAATGCTCCCAAGACAATGTGGATTAAGGTGAGAATTTGAAGAGGATCTGGAGATTTGGGAAGCCTCAGCTTGACTCAGAAGATTTAAGATCTGTTCCCAAAAGCTGAAACAGATTAAAATGACAAAATGGTAAATGCTACAAGTGGTTGAATAGGTTCTCTCCCCACATTCCCCCCTCCTCCCATCTCTATCCTTACTACAAGCTGCCATGTGTTCAAGGTCAAATGTCAGCATTCGCAAGCACAGTAGTTTCTCATCCAAAGGAGGGACCTCAGTAGTTTCTTCCCTGGAACCCACTATGTTGAAAAGGGAGCAGGCCTTTTGTTGATCATCTATCCATCCGCTTTCAGAGGAACACCACAGTTTGTGACCTCAGCGGCATGAAGTGGCCACTGCTAAGAACCTGGCCCCAATCTTCACCTTCCCAGGTGAGCCTGGGCTGCTTTTTGGTAGGGATGACCAGTCTCCTTCTGGTGCAGGTGCTGATCCCCCTGTTCACGGGCCAGCCGCTCCCGGCAGAGAAACTACAAGAGGTGATGGATGGGCTGGCCAGAGCGCTGGATCAGTTTGAAGGGTTGTTTCTCCAGGACAAGCCCTTCCTGGTGGGCAGTGAAGTCTCTCTTGCAGACCTGGTGGCCATTGTGGACCTCATGCAGGTGACCCCGAGGGTGCTGGGTCCTCATCTTCCCCTGTGCCTGATTGCCCTTCAGCGGCAGAGGGCCAAAGCACCAAGTTTCTCAGTAAAGGAAACTCACTAACCAAGCAATGGAAAGACCCAAAGAGGGGTGGGCATGCGGGGGGGAGGGGGAAGAGAACAGCCAATGAGCTACAGGCTAATGAAGAGGGAGCTCTGATGATACCCAGAGTGGTTCCTGGGTCTTTCCTCTCAAAGGTGCAATGAGGCTTTCCCAGGTGCGCATTGCCTGCCCTTCCAGCTAGACTAGACTAGGAAATCCAAGGCCTGCCTGCTAAAACCACTTTTATTGTAAGGTCAGAGGGGCAGGATTTGGCGAGTCTGAATGAGCTTCCCACTCCCTTCCTTTGTCTTCATGACATCCAGGAAAGGTCTTGTCTGAGATTCTTACTTGGAGTATAATCCTAGTCTGGACTAGTCAGATTTTTTCTCTCTGGCCATTTTCTCCTCTTCCTTTGCCCGCTGCACTCCTTGACATGAAAGGGCATCACTAGCTGCCCACAAAAAGGGTCCCCTCCCTTCCACACTGCAAAAGCAGCCTCTAGGCAGGGAGGTCTGCATCAAAGCAAGCCCAGCTCTACTGCGACAAGTGGGGAGGGGCGCAGGCACCCTGGGGGACCAGAGACAGGTTGTGGGGCCTGTGTGGTCTGAGCAGGTTCGGTGGCACAGGCTAGAGCACCGACAGACCTCTCTGTTTGGAGGGCCCTGATCTTCTGCCAGCTGACCTGATGTCACTGTTTGCCAGCCTCCGCATTTCCTTCCTTGTTTCTGCAGCCTGTGGGTGTTGGATGTGACATTTTCAAAGACAGGCCCAGACTGGCAGAATGGCGCAAAAGGACAGAAGACGTGATTGGAAAGGAGCTCTTCCTGCAAGCACATGAACTGATCCTGAACATTAGTAAACTGAGCACTATCCAGATCAATCCACAGCTGAAGGAGCAACTGGCCCCCGTTTTGTTAAAGATGATGAGATGAGTAAAGGGATTTCAAAAGAGAGGATAGTGTGGCTGTCTCTGGGTTTGTTAACTTTTCATTTAGAATTATGTCTGCAAGAGGCTATACTGGCAAAAGCCCTGTCAGGCATCCAGCAGCCATCACATGAGCTCCACTGTTATGCTTGAGTCTTCCTGATCCCTGGAGACTGGCTCTCTGCCCACCAGGACAAGCTGCGAGGTCCCCAGACCCTCTGCGAGTCCTCTTTTCTGCCCAGACTAGGGGTCTGCAACCTTAAACAATCAAAGAGCTATTTGGACCCATTTCCCACAGAAAAGAAAACACCAGGAGCCACAAAACCTGGGCAGGCGTAACCAACTCAACATCACTCCCACCCAGTCTTTTTCTCTCTTTCTCCCTCCTCTCTCATTTATTTCCCTCCCATTCTCTCCCTCCAGCTCTCATTTCTCTCCCTCTCCCTCTTCTCTCTCATTTGTTTCTTTTTCCTCTCATTCTCCCTCCGTCATTTTCCAATTTCTCTTTTTCTCATTTCTCTCTCTCCCTCTCATTTGTTTTTTTCCCCCTCCGTCCCTCCCTTTTTCTTTCTTTTCCTTCTCTCTCTCATTTCTTCCTCTCTTGTCCCTCTCCCCATTCTCTCTTTCTCTCATTTGTTTCTCTCTTTCCTCTCTCTCATTCTCTCCCTCCATCATTTTTGTGTCAGCTCAGCATTTGCCGTTGCCGCCAAATGCAGGGAGGAAAGAGCTCTGGCTCTCCGGCACAGTGCAGCCGGCTACTCACCTGTGTATGCAGTGGTGGCAGTGAGGAGGAGTCGCCATTGCTGCTGCCATGATCCTGGGCCAGTAGGGTATCCTGCCTGTGTGTGTGTGTGTGAGTGAGTGCACGCATGCGGGAGAGATGAGAGAGAGGGGAAGAATTCTCGTCTCTCCCCTCCTCCCTTATTTGGCGGGAGGCGAGGGCTGCCTTGAATGCAAATGTGGCATGAAGACAAGTACAGGGCCACTTCGCTGCTGCACTAAGGCTCCGGCCATTGCCTTGCCATGTCCCCTCTTCATGCATTGCCTTACCATGTCCGCCTCCCTCCCCACAAGTCTTCAGCCAAGCGCAGCAGACACAAGCTCCAGCCTGAGGCGGCGGGAGGCAAGGGCTGCCTTGAATGCAAATTGGTGCCAAGGAAAGTATAGGGCCACTTCACTCCTCACTAAGGCTCTGGCAACCCTCCTCCTCCTCACGACACCCTGGCCAGCTATGGCGAGGCTGGGAGGGTGTGCAAGAGCTCAGCCAAAGCACAGCAAAGGCATGTGCAGGGTGGGCAGGCACTTGCTTGAGGAGGGTCTCTACACTTGTGTGCACCCTCCCGGCCTCGCCACAGCTGGCCAGGGGCTTGCCCCTCACGCACACGCACACATACACATAAACATGGCATCATTGAAAAGCATCAGTGTCTTTTAGTGACCATTCAAAGTTACAGTGTCACTGAAAAAAGTGACCATTTCTCACACGACCGTTGCAGCAGTCACTGCAAGTATTTATGATGGTTGCTGTGTCCCGGAATCATGTGATCCCCTTTTGTGATCTTATGACAAGCAAAATCAATGGGAAAGCCAGCTTCACTTAACAACCATGTTACTAACTGAACAACTGCAGTGATTTACTTAACTCTGGCAGGAAAAGGCATTAAATGGGGCAAAATTCATTTAACAACTGTCTCACTTAGCAACATAAATTTTGGGTGCAGTTATGGTCGTACATCAAGGACTACCTGTACTGTTCACTCAGCTGCTGCCTCCTATCATGGGCTTCCGCCCACTGAAGGGCTGCAATGATTAAACAGATACCCGGGGGTGGGGGGGAATGTTGGAGTTGTGCAAACCTTCCAATTGACAAAACTGAGGAATCTCAGTTTTAACTCACTTTAACAGCAGGCTAAGCTTGGTTAGCATTAACCTAGTTGAAATTTTTTAGTTTAGTGTATCACGTGACCCCAAAGAAACAGGTGAGCAGAGCAGGCAGATTAGCTGTGCTACTGTCTAAAAACATAATTTACACTGATGGCTCGAGAGGAATTCTTTAAATAGAGCAAACACCCCCAAATGCTTCAGTAAAGCCACAATTTCTATTGCTGATTTCCCAGTTCTTGTGGGAAGGGGATGAAAGTGACAAATGCACCTCTCCTGTGCCATGCACGTGGCTCAATGTCCCTGGCAGCAGAAGGGCCCCCATTGGCTACTGCTGCCACATCCACTGGGCTCCGTCCCACCCTGGATAAGGAGGGATGCCAAGCCCCCAAACCCCTCACACCCCCAGCCATGAGAGCAACCATAACCATGGCCTATCTAAGGGCTGCCCACCAGGTGGCTCCAGCAAAGGCCTGGCCTGATTGGCTACGGGGTCGCTTGTTCCGTCAGCCAATCAGATGTCTGAGGTTTCCGTTGGTTCCACCACTTGCAGCTGGTCCTCACAATGGTGCTGGAGCTGTATCTGGACCTGCTTTCCCAGCCTTGCAGGGCAGTCTATATCTTTGCCAAAAAGAACAACATCCCTTTCATGATGAAGCCTGTTGAGATGCTGAAAGGTGGAGGGGGGTGGAGTTCCCCTGCAAGCTCCCTTTTCTCCTGCCCTTCTCCTTCCCCCTGCCCCCAATCTTCTCGAGGCTCCCTGCCTCGGGGTCCCCTTAAGGCTCCCCACCACCTCTAGGAAGTGACCAGAAGGGCATGAGGGACATCTGCAGGCATCTTCCCAGTCGGTGGAAACAGGCTTTGTGCCTTGACCATGCTGGGATGAGGGCAGCATTCTGTCCTCCTCATGGAGCAGACTCCAGCTACCCCATCCAGAGGCCGACCCTTTCTGAGGCACCAGAAGGGCAGACAAGCAGCCTAAACTTCTCCGAGATCTTGGAGCCATCGGGGGTCTTCCTGTCCTGATGCTTTCATGGAGTCCTCTTGAGCACAGAGATCACAGTGGAGGCCAAAGAGAAAGGGCTTCCCCCCAGCACCTTTGGAAAGCCTGGAGGCTTTGGGGATGGAAACAGTGGGAGGAGGCCCGTCTGGGATTTGGGCCCTCAACCCAGCCAGAGCCCCTGCTACGCCCCCCCCTCCTGGCACCCGAGCTGCAAGCTCTTAGCCTTGGGGATTGAGTGGAGGGGAGGGTGGGTGGAAAGCCTGTTTTGCTTTGCGTTGTGCAGTTTTCTTTTTGGCTGACGTGGTTTATCAATGTTAGGGCAACACTTCACTGAGGAATTTAACAAGGTGAACATCCTAAGAAAAGTGCCTGTCCTGAAGGATGGAGATTTCATCCTAGAAGAGAGGTGAGGACTCCTGATGAGGAGGGGGAAAGCAACCACGCCCACTTTGACCAACTGAAAGATCGCTAGGAGAAGAAAGCAGTATTATTGGCTCGGTGAAAAAGCAGCTGGATTTGTGTCCTCCAGCTGGAATAAAAAATTCCAGTTGCAGCTGGACTGGTGACAGTGGTACCCGCAGCTTGAGAGCCAGAAGTGTAAGAGGTCCCTTCCAATTCGGGGCCTCCTAGACACCCGGCCAAAGGGCCAGTTCCTGCAAGCTCTCTGGCTGCAATACTAACCTAGGTTCCAGCCAACAAAAAGCCAGGCCGAGACCAAAGGGATGAAATCCTGGTCTGCTTCCACTAATTCCAAGGAGGGGCTGCTCAGATGCACAGGAGGGGGGTGCACATGGCAGCAGCTGTTGTGTACCTGGTCAGCTGTTGCAGCAGAAAGCCTGGCCTTCCCTCCAGCGAAGCCGCAGCTCAGGGATCTGGGCTGAGCATGCACGGAAGGCATGCTTGGAGACACACACACACACACACACCAAAGGAAAGAGTGTGATTGCCTCCCATTGGGGCAATCTGGGTTTACTCAACCTCCCAAAGAGAACAACCAAAGATGGACAAGAAGACTGAAGGGCAGTACCCAGAAAGGCTCTGGATGGCTCTCCTTCTCCTGGAGGCCAAATCCAGTGGAGGGCACTGAGGGGACAGGGGCCCAGCTTGTAAGGGGCTAGTCCCAAAGAAGGAAGAGAGTCCAAATGCCTGTTGAATATAATGGATAGGATTTTATACAGAGGAATGGCAATTTCTGCCTTAGCAAGGACAATGACCTGGCATCCAAGCAATCCCCACCCCATGTTCAGCATGTGCAGCCACAGCTAAAGGCAGCATTCTGGGAACACGGTGCCCACTTAGCCAGCACACAGGAGGATGCTAGGACAGGCAAGGCTGGCAAGGACATTGGGGGCCAAGAGGGGGGGAGAGGTCAGAGCAGTTGGCAGAAATCTGGAGGTCTATCTGGAGGGCAGGGCAGGGCAGGGCAAGAGCCCGGTTAGCAGAAGCAGCATCCCAATGGCGGCAGCTGCTGGCTGGCAGAATGGCTGACCTTTGGAGCAGAAGATTCTGTCTGGCAAAGAGGCAATTGGATCCCGCCCTGAGCAGTAGGTTGGGCTGGACGATCTCTTAAGTGCCTCAAAGTGAGCAGTCTTTTTCCTGCCTTGGCTCTTTGTCTTCTGCTCACCAGCACAGCCATCCTCCTCTACCTGACCCGGAAATACAACACTCCCAGCTATTGGTACCCGCCCGACATGAAAAAACGAGCCCGCGTGGACGAGTACCTGGCCTGGCAGATCAGCACCATTCGGGCAGGCACATCCAAAATCCTCTGGCTCAAGGTGAGGCTGGGCCTCCTGCTCATTGGCAGTGCACCCCCCCCCCAACTGGCCTGCACAGCCTCCAACATCCCAGGAGGAGGAGAAGGGAGGGTTGACTTGGGGAGTGGGCACCTGGTGGGGATGCTTTCCCCACCAAATCGTTAGAGGCAGAGACCGAGGGAGGGGGGCATCCCCATATAGAAGACAGGAAGCCCCAGGGTAGTAGCGGAGAAGCGACCTAAGCTTGGAGAGCTGCATGTGTCCCAGCCAGTTTGGCAATGGCTGGCAACTCAGATTAATGAAGCCCATGCAAGAGACACCCTTGGCAATCAGATCACTTGGGGGCATTGCGTGCCACTCCCAAACACACCTTCATGCAGACATGTCAGTGCGAGGCCAAGGCAGCAGGGGTCTATCTCCTGCTTACCCCTCCTGACAGCAACTCCTCAGATCCCCTGGCACTCTCCTCAGAACAAGGGAGACACCAGCAAAGGAACCAAGCAGCCAAACTGACAAGAGCCTCCTCAGGATCAGCTCTCTGGGAGCCCCATTCCCAGCCCAGCCCTTCACAGCCTCCCTTGGCACCTGCCTGGGCGAAGCTGGCCCCCACTCTTCTCCCCTCTTCTGCATGTCTCTGTGCGGCAGGTGGTGATCCCACTGTTTGTGGGCCATCAAGTGTCCCCAGAGAAGCTCTATGAATCGATGGAGGAATTGAACCTCGCCATCCAGAAGCTGGAGGACAAGTTCCTGCAGGATAAGCCATTCCTCATTGGCCCAGAGATCTCCCTGGCCGACCTGGTGGCCATTGTGGAGCTGATGCAAGTAAGGCACCCCGCCCCAACAGCTGACCTCCGAGAGGAGACTCGGAGTCTTCCAAAGCAGACCCCTGCCAACTGCTGTGCCTCCTCTAGCCCTTGGGAGCTGGCTGTGACATCCTTGAGGGTCGCCCCAAACTCCAGGAGTGGCGCAAAAGGGTGGAGCTGACATTGGGGAAGGACCTCTTCATGGAAGCCCACAACCGGATCCTGAACCCCCAGGAACTGAAGAGCATCATCATTGACCCGCCCCTGAAAGCACAGATGAAGCCCTTGCTCTTGAAGATGCTGAAATAAATATTGAAATATATCAATAGGGCTTTCCCTCTCCTTGCATCCTCCTCCCCACCCCCCAGCCCTGGTTTCAGGTTTGGCTTCCAATGATCCTTGCTCCAAGCCTCTTTCCCTATTGCCTGGCTCACCTCAGCCAGGGGAGGCACTGGAATAATTCCTGTTGACATAAGCATATTGGCATCTTTGAGGCTACTGAGCAACTCCCCCCCCCCCCGCGCTACCCTGTGCACATCCAGATTCTGAATGAAGGCTGCAACACAGGTTCAGAAGGAATCAAGTACTTTTGCCAACAATAAATGTTAGAACTGCAGATTACTCATCTTCAATTGTCCTCGTTCACAATTCTTTAGGAAGTGTATATTGAAAAAGCATAATAAATAAAATCCAGTGATAAGATAAAATAATTGTAATATTAAATATATACCACGTGGAACAAGTAGCTTCCAGGTTGTAATCCAAAAGATTTTTCCAACACTTGGGAACGGAAGCCTCAACTGGCCCAGGAAGTCTCTCAGCAAGAGCCTTCACCAGCAGGTGAGAAACCCCCTTATCTCATGGGATGGGGGCATCTGGAGGGATGCAGATACCCTGAGCCAAGGCATCTTTCAAGGCTTGGGGCCAGACCGGGAATGAACCAGTCTGGTCTTCCGTCTGATCAGATTGGCCAGGTTGCTGCTGGGCTGATTTAGACGAACAGACACTTCCTATCATGCAGCAGCGATCCAAAGAGGGATTAACATGGCAGTGGCCCCTCAGCCCAGCAGGGCCCTTGAGGAAATATGTGAGAGTGGACATAAAGCAATCTGGCCTGTTTCAAAGCATGCCAAATGATGCACCTGAACCTTTAGGGCAAGAGTGGGCTGTGCCCCCCCCACTGCGCAAGCTCCCAGTTTGGCATAAGTTTGATTCCTGGCAAATATTAATGCTGTGATTTCTGAAAAATGGTGGCATGGTTGCTAGCCAGTCTACAGCAGGAAACAAATGAAAATTAAAAATGCAACCCTCAACTCTCATTTGTGGCCTTAGAAAACACCGAACAATCCCTGCCCATCAACCTTACACTGCAGTGCAGCTTCTCCCACTTTCCATCATCCCCACCCCACTCCACCCCGAGTATGCATTCACCCAAGCTATAAAAACCTTCCTGTTCTGCTGTGGTAGGACAAGGTAAGCAACAGGTATACAGGTGAAGGTATAGAAGAAGGATCTTCACAGGCTATAGGTGGTGTGGTGAAGGTGATGAGAACAACACAGATTGTTTTTTCCCCACAACTTTGCCCAGAGCTCAGACTTGCTCTAGGCTGTGATCCCCCTTGAATTGTTGAATTGTCTCTGTTGTTCACTCTGGAAGGTAGAGATCTTATCACGAAGGGAGTCTGAACATGGGAGGCAGACAGAGCACGAACAAGTTCAGTTCTTTGGTTTATTTTTAATTTAGTAGTAAAGACCTGCAGGCACCCTGCTTGGAGTTCTTATTGATCAAATATGAAGTTTCTGGTCCTCAGGAAAAAAGATAATTGCCTTTAAACTACCTTTACAAAAGAGACACAGGAAGACACTTCACTGATTAAGCAGGAATCCAAGTATAACTGACCGACAATTATTATAAAGAGCCTTGATGGAGCAGCAGACTGAAGTGCTGTTAAAGTAGCACTTAGCTACCAGCTGCCTGCAATTACTGCGAGTTCAAATCTCACCAGGCTGAAGGTTGACTCATCCTTCCGAGATAGGTAAAATGAGGACCCGGATTGTGGGGGCAATAAGCTGACTTTGTATAAAAAAAGAACACTGCTTAGGGGGGCCCAAAAGCCTTACTAAGCAGGTATATACAAAAGTATGAAGGCTATTGCTTAATGCATTGTAAGCACCCTGAGTCTCTGGAGAATGGCGGCATATAAATCGAAGAAAAAGAAAGAAAGAAAGAAAGAAAGAAAGGAAGGAAGGAAGGAAGGAAGGAAGGAAGGAAGATCAAGCTAAAAGGATTAGTGGCTTCTGCAGTTAGAAGATCTAACTAAGCATTATTTTTAGAGCACCCAAGTGCGACCCAAGAGACATTGTTGACTTAATTTCTAAATCCTTTACCAAAGTTCTTGAACAAACTTAGGAGTCATGGGGCAAGAGGAAAAATACTTTGGTGAATCAATAACTATAAAAGCAGCAATTAATGATAGAAAATAATCTTGCAATGGACCAAAATGGAGCCGCAAAGTGCCATAACAAAGTATGCAAACAATACCCAGAATTTCACACACAGTTACAATCCTGTTTAGAATTCTTCCAGAGATCAGATGTTTCCAACTAAGGAATGTTAGACATTATCTCTGAGGGCTGCTGGATAGAGAATAAAGCAAAAAATTCAAAAAAGAGGACAGTACAGGTACTTATCGACTCCGTAATTGTTCAAAGTTATAACAATTACCCCAAAAGCTACTTAGGATCCCATTTCGAATTTATGACCGCTGCAGAGCAACTGCAGTCATAATGCTCCGATGACATTGTAGGGATGCTGCCGGACCTCCATCACTGACTATCTTCGCTGCCCCCTCCCCGCATTTTGCCCCTTAGGGTCCCTGTAAGCCTTGCACTGCTTTCCTCCCAGCTCTGGCTCAGGGTGCAGTCCCAGTTCATCTCTCCTACTGAAACTGGCAAAGAAGCCACCAAAGAAGTGGAGCCCTCTTTGCATTCTTACAGAGAGAGAACTGTGGCTAACTATAGACTTCAAGATATTGATTAAAGGGATTTTGATGGCTAAAACCCATAATAAATAAAATGGATTTGTTAAAGAGGATTCACGCAGACACCCTCCACCCCAATGAAATAGCAGAGTGCTGCTCTGCTCTTCCTTGGTGTAAACCTGGAGTTGTTGGAAGGGGCAGAGAAGAGCAGAGCTCAGAGTCCGAGACTCCTCGGGATCACACCTGCAACCGGTCATCCGACATGCTCTCCAAGTTAGCACGCAGCCCTTTGCACCCCTGGCGACCGACCCACCGGGAGGGAACCGACTCGTCTCTCTGGGCCTGGGGCAAGGCTGTGGGACCAAGGGGCGCAAAGGCTGTCGCCCCACTCCCCTGCCTTCTTTTCACACGCAGCCCGGCTGTCACCTGACGAAGCAGGGCGGAAGGCCTTGAAACGGGCGCCCCAGCCTGTCCAGAAGTCTTTGGAAGCCGAAACGCCGGTTACGCCGAGGGGAGTCCAGGGCCGGGCACCCCCGACTGCGCTTCCTTCTCCCGGGAAAGCCGGTTGGGCCCACGACTCCTTCCACCTCCGCATCAGCCACGGCCGAGGCTCCCCGGAGAAAGGCGGGGAGAATCCGGGAGACTCACGGAGAGGCCCGGGCCCCTCCCGCCCGCCGGGCTTCTTCCTTTCCAGGCTGGAAGGCGCCCAGAGAGAGCCCGGAGGCCCCGCGCTCTTGGCGCCCCTCCCGCTCCCTCCCTCCCTCCCGGCCCCGAGAAAGAGGCGGAGGCGGTGGGCGCAGCGCTTTATTGCCGGTGGGGGGGGGCTCTCACAGGAAGGTCATCACGGTCCCCTTCTTGCCCACCTGCCAGGGCTCCAGCGGGTGGAAGCGGATCAAGATCCTGCGGGAGGAGCGCAGTCAGAGCCGGAGACCCTCGCCCGCCGCCGCCGCCGCCGCCCGCCAGCCGCGCCCGCATCGGCTCACCTGTCGGCGCCCAGCCCCAGCTCGCGGGCCAGGAACTCGGCGAAGTGTGCGCTGTGCGTCCGGTTCTGCTCGGCCGAGCCCACGGCGCCCACCGCCCAGACCGAGAGCAGCGCGCCCGGCGCCGCCGAGCCACCCATGGAGAGCGCCAGCCCGCCCTTCACCGTCGCCGCCACTCGCTGCGAGGAAGCGGCCGGGTCAGCCGGGGACGGAGGGGGGGCGGCCGCCCCTCGCCTCCCCTCCCCGCAGCCCCCCCACCCCCACCCCGCGTACCTCCTCCGGTTTGCCCAGGATGGCGGCGGCGGCGGCGCTGAGCCGGGCGGGCAGGTCGCGGGGCAGCTGCGCCGGCGGCACGTTGGTCTCCAGCTCCACGAAGGGCATCTTGTGCGGCGCCCCGGAGGAGGGAGCCCGCCCGCCCGCCTGCCTCGCCGACCCGCGGCGGGAGGGGCGGGGCGCAGGAGGCACCCTCGCCGGGCGGGATTACTGCCGAGCCGCTCCGCCTTTCCTCTTACAATAAGCTATTCGGAATGTCTGCCCTGTTGCTCCTCTAAATAAAAGAAGATATTTCGCGCTTTCATGAGTAACATTAAAATAACTCAAAATAAACGCCCCGAGTCGCGTTTCCGAGGCCCTCCGATCTCGCCCGAAGAGCCGAACGCTGCGAGAGCGGCCGAGACCGGAAGGGGCGCGGCGCAGGACGGTTGGGTACTCGGCAGCCAATAGGCGGCTGCCTTGCTGCCCGGTGGCGCGCCGGCGGCTGGGATCCCGGCTTCGGCCAGCATGGTCCGCGTCTCCCGGGGGGCGCGGGAGAGGGGGGCCGGGGGGCCGGCCGCGGGAGAGAGGTCCCCGGGGGGCCTCCACGACTGAGCGTTGTTGTCTCCGCAGATCCGGATCGCCGCGCTCAACGCCAGCTCGGCCGTGGAGGACGACCCCGAGGGGACCCTCAAGAGCCACAAGTCGCAGACCAAGGAGGCGCAGGTGACTCGCCCGGCGGGCCTCCCCATTCGCGGCCTTGTGTGGCTCGCGCGACTCCCCCGCTCTCCGTCCCCGGGGGCCGCCAGCCGGGATAGCTGGTTCTGAGAGCTGTGGAAGTCTGTGGGCCTCCGGCAGAGAAGAGCCAGCCGCGTTCCGGACTGAGAGGCGCAGCGGGAAAAGGCGCTAAAATTCTTTAGTTTTATTTGGGTGGCGGATTCTTCCTAGCAGGCAATAAAGCCCCTTTTCTGTCCTCCCTGGGTCTGGGTCTGAGGGCTTAAGGAAGCCTTGCTGGTTAAATGCCCAAAACTTCTGCTTAGGTCCGTTAGCTTGATAAACAGCAGTTACGTTGTATTGATTTTTTTAAATGATCGCTGCCTATAAAATACGTAGATACTGTCCTTGTGCCCCCAAGTGAGGTCAGCCGGGAGCTGCTTTTATAGACCTCAAGTGTTGCTTTGGTTATTGATTATCTTCACTGTAATCAGAGGCTAGATGGGGGGATCTGGAAGACTCTTCCATACCATGGCTCGTGGCTGTCCAAGATCACAGGTTTTAGATTAGATTAGATTAGATTAGAGCCTAAAAGGTTTTATTGTAGCTAACGCATAACTCCAAAAAGTTGTGTGGTTTCCTAAAAATAATATCAAATAAAATGAATCGTTTTGGTAAACAAATGCAAAAGTGATCCTGGTGGGAGATCAACAATAAAATCAGTAGAGCATATCCCAGGGTCTGAGGGGGGAGGGAATGGCTGGTTTAGCCCAGATAGCTTTGGCCTGGTGACTGATGTGATATATGGGATGACAGACATGGTTGTCTCTTTGCTCCTTGCAACCAGAATATTCATTGGACTCTCTAAAGATGGTTTTAAAAGAGCCTTTGATTGATTTAGTTATGTTGAAAGTGTAAAATGAATGGAAATTATATATTCATATGGTATATGAATTATTGATTTAGTAATGATTGATAATCCAAATTTAAGATCATATGGAGCCTGCCTATCATGATTATTATGCCATCCATCGGTGAAACATCTGAGATGGCTCGGGAGTTCATGGCTTCCATGACGGCCATGGACCTGACCCAGGTAATTCAGGGCCCGACTCACGTTGGTGGACACACCCTGGACTTAGTTTTTGTCTCTGGTCAGTGGTTGGGTGGCCTTGATACTGGGGATATAGGCGTCGAACCCTTGTCATGGACTGACCACTCGCTCCTCCGACTCGACTTTCTGACCGCTGCACCCCACCGCAGGGAGGCGGAACCAATTAGGTGGTTCCGCCCCAGGCGCCTGATGGATCCTGATAGGTTCCAGACGGAGCTTGGGCCATTTCCTGAGACACTGACACGCGACTCGGCTGAGGACCTGGTGGCTGCCTGGGATAGGGCGGCCGGTGGGGCCTTGGACCGTGTCGTGCCTTTGCGGCCTCTGACCCGGCGCCGAACTCACTTATCTCCTTGGTTTACCGAGGAGCTGAGGGAGATGAAGCGCCGGAAAAGACGCCTAGAGAGCGGTTGGAGGGCCAGTCGCTCCGATTCTGACTTGACACTAGTAAGAGCTTATATTAAGACTTACTTAGTGGCAATAAAAGCGGCGAAATCTAATTATTTCGCCGCCCTTATTGCGTCATCAGATAATCGCCCAGCCGCCCTGTTTAGGGTGACCCGCTCCCTCCTTCATCTGGGAGCGCGGGAGGATCCCTTGCAGGGACGTGCTGAGGATTTTGTTCAATATCTGGATGATAAAATAACTCAGATTCGGGATGAGTTGGCCGCCGACTGGGTTGGTTCGGGCGAGGTGACTGAGCCCGGTCTTGAGAGTGTTATCTGGGCTGAGTTCGATCCTGTGGCTCCCGAGGACGTGGACAGGATCCTGGGGAGATTGAACGCTACCACATGTTTATTGGACCCGTGTCCCTCCTGGTTGGTGCTGGCCTCCCGGGAGGTTACACGAGGCTGGCTCCAGGAGATTATAAATGCTTCTTTGAGTGAGGGTGCCCTACCGACCGCCTTGAAGGAGGCGGTGGTGAGGCCCCTCCTCAAGAAGCCCTCCCTGGACCCAGCTGTTTTGGCAAATTATCGTCCGGTCTCCAACCTTCCCTTTTTAGCGAAGGTTGTTGAGAGTGTGGTGGCATGGCAGCTCCCCCGGTACCTGGATGAAGCTGTCTATTTAGACCCGCTCCAGTCCGGTTTCAGGTCTGGTTACAGCACCGAAACGGCATTGGTCGCGTTGGTGGATGATCTCTGGAGGGCCCGGGGTAGGGGGTGCTCCTCTATCCTGGTGCTGTTAGACCTCTCAGCGGCTTTTGATACCATCGACCATGGTATCATGTTGCGCCGGTTGGAGGGATTGGGGGTGGGGGGCACCGTTCTTCGGTGGTTCTCCTCCTACCTCTCCGACCGGTCGCAATCGGTGTTGACAGGGGGGCAGCGGTCGACCCCGAGGCGCCTTGTGTGTGGGATGCCACAAGGGTCGGTCCTCTCGCCCCTTCTGTTCAACATTTATGTAAAGCCGCTGGGTGAGATCATCCGTGGTTTTGGGGTGGATTTCCATCAGTACGCTGATGACACTCAGCTGTACATTTCCACCCCAGACCACCCCAACGATGCCGTGGAGGTGATGTCCCAGTGCCTTGAGGCTGTGCGGGTCTGGATGGGGAGAAACAGGCTTCGACTCAACCCCTCCAAGACCGAGTGGCTGTGGCTACCGGCGTCCCGATATAGCCAACTGACTCCATCGTTGGTTATTGGGGGCGAATCATTGGCCCCCACGGAAGGGGTGCGCAACTTGGGCGTCCTCCTGGATCCACGGCTGTCTTTAGAGGATCATACGACAGCCGTGGCCAGGGGGGCTTTCTATCAGGTTCGCCTGATACGCCAGTTGCGGCCCTTTCTAGATCGGGACTCCCTACGCACAGTCACTCAGGCGCTCGTCACGTCTCGCCTGGACTACTGTAATGCTCTCTACATGGGGCTCCCCTTGGGATGCACCCGGAGGCTTCAGCTGGTGCAGAATGCGGCCGCGCGGGGGATTATGGGAGCGACAGGGCGCTCCCACGTGACACCTCTCCTGCGTGAGCTGCATTGGTTGCCGGTTGACTTCCGGG
Source organism: Masticophis lateralis (assembly GCA_030761175.1). Taxonomy (NCBI): domain Eukaryota; kingdom Metazoa; phylum Chordata; class Lepidosauria; order Squamata; family Colubridae; genus Masticophis; species Masticophis lateralis. The sequence goes on from JAUDYJ010000014.1 coordinate 543,328, forward strand.
TGCGTTTCAAGGTGTTGGTAATCACCTTTAAAGCGCTCCATGGCTTAGGACCAGGGTATTTACGGGACCGCCTTCTGCCACCAATTGCCTCCCACCGACCGGTTCGCTCCCACAGAGAGGGCCTCCTCAGGGTGCCGTCAGCCAGACAATGCCGGCTGGCGACCCCCAGGGGGAGAGCGTTCTCTGTGGTAGCCCCCACCCTCTGGAACGATCTGCCTCCAGAACTGAGAACTATTGCTGACCTCCGGACTTTTCGTCGGGCTCTAAAGACGCACCTTTTCCAACTCGCCGGACTTGCCTGATCCCTTCTATTTTTAAATATTTTAACACATTTTTAAATTTTAAACTTTTTAGAGTTTTTAGCCGGTTTTATACCTTCAGCCTTAACTTATATTGATTTTAGGATGTTTTTAAATTGTTTATGTACTGGTTTTTAATTGGCTGTACACCGCCCTGGGTCCGCCAGGAGAAGGGCGGTATAGAAATTTAATTAATAATAAATAAATAAATAAATTAGTCGTGACGGTTGCAAAATAGGATGGCTTTGTGACTGACCAGATTTCTGAGCCATTTTGCAGCAATTGTTAAGTGAATGTGACAGTCATAAAGTGGCCACTGCAGTCGATAAGTGAACACTGTGGTCACAGTTTTGCCAAAAACAGGAAGTTAACAAATCTGGACCTTAAGTAGCTCCCAGGTAGGCCTGTTGCAAGGACAGTTGTAAATCCAGGGCTGTAGGAGATGAGCAGGCTGAGCCTGGGGAGGGGTGGGAAGGGAGGTGTCAAACTCATCATCAATTTGGAGTCTCTGTCCCTGTAGATCTGGGTCTGGCCAGACTTCTACCTGGCATCAAATTGCCATGTCCATTAGTAGTTTAGAGTCTTGTGTATAGGTAGCATAAAATAAATTTGTAATACTTTCAAACTATCCTGGTTCCTGATTTCTTATATCTGACAAGGACCATCTGTACAGTAGTGCTTGAAAGTTTGTGAAAATTTTTGAATTTTTCTGTATAAATATAACTTAAAATGTGATCCTAAAACTACACAAAGCCATTAAACAAGTAAGCCAAAAATATATTTTGCTCAGTAAATGAATAAGTAAAATGGTTTTGCCTCATTTATTTATTTAATTAATTAGTTAATTATTTTATTTCTATACCGCCTTTCTCCCGCAGGACTCAAGGCGATGTACAGTCAAGAAAAAATAAAAGATACATAAACATCATAAAATTGATAATTAAAATTATAGCATAGTTTAGCCCAAATTAAATTAAATTGGATTCTCTTGCTTTAAGATGTGTGGAGAACAGACCATGTGTTAGGTCATATTTAAGAAGAAAAAATGACAGTTCAAAAGGATCTCTGCAAACTTTTAAGCACGTCTGTATTCTGGTTTACTGTCTATGACAGGTCCCCAAGCCCCCAGGCTACAGGTCAGCACTGGTTTGCAGTGCTCCAGAAACCGGGCTGCACAAATGAGTAAAGCCCCATTGGTGCACACATGGGATGCAGGTAGTGTGTGAAACCACACCCCTCCGGTCTGCAGAAAAACCTCTCCCAATGAAACCAGTCCCTGGTGTCCAAAATGTTGGGGGCCACTGCTCTATAAGATTGTTCATATGGTGATACTAAGATATTTTGGTTTAGATATACAAATGTACTTTTGAACTGTGTACCCCAGATTTAGAATTTACCACTATGGATTTATCCAACTTGGAACAAAAAAGCAGACCATTGTTCTGTATTGGAAAACAGCTCAGAATCAAAATAAAGCTGGAAGGGACCTTAGAGGTCTTCTAGTCCAGCCCCCTGCTCAAGCAGGAGATCCTTTACCATTTCAGGCAAGTGACTGTCCAGTCTCTTCTTAAAAACCTCCAATGATGAAGCACTTGCAACTCCTGAAGGCAAGCTGTCCCATTGGTTAATTGACTTCACTATTAGGAAATTTCTCCTTAATTCTAGGTTGCTTCTCTCCTTGATTAGTTTCCATCCATTGTTTCTTGTCCTGCCCTCTGGTGCTTTGCAAAATAAATTGATCCCCTCTCTTTGTGGCAGACTCTCATATACTAGAATACTGCTATCGTGTTCCCCCCTAGTCCGTCCTTTCTCTAGATTAGCCAAACCGAAATCCTGCAACTGTTCTTCATATGTTTTAGTCTCCAGATCTTTCATCATCTTAGTTGCACTTCTTTGCACTTTTTTCAAAGTCTCAATATATTTTTTGTAATGTGGTAACCAAACTTGGATGCCCTGTTTCAGGTGTGGTCTTATTCAGGGTTTATAATCAGGGTTAATATTTCTCGTGACTTTGATTCTGTGCCTCTGTTTATATAAACAAGTATTGTATTAACTTTTTTGGCTGCTGCCACACACTGCTGACTTATGTTTAAGTGATTGTCCACTAAGATTCCAAGGTCCCTCTCACACTGTTTTTGAGCCAGGTTTCACCTAAATTGTACTTGTACCTTTGGTTTTTATGCCCAGGTGTAAAACCTTGCCTTTCTCCACATTAAATTTCATTTTGTTGGATAGGACCCATTGTTCAAGTCTGTCAAGATCTTTTTGGATCCTGAGCTTGTATTTTGGGGTGATGGCTATTCCTGCCAGCTTAGTGTCCTTTGCAAATTTAATTAGTTCCCCTTCTATTCCCTCATCTAAGTCATTTATGAACATATTGAAGAGTACTGGGCCTAAGACGGAACCTTGTGGTATCCCATTGCTTACTTCCCTCCATGTAGATGTATTTAGTACCATTAAGGACTACTCTTTGAGCACGGTTTGTCAGCCAGTTACAAATCTATCTGATGGTGATGTTGTCTATCCCACATTTTTCTAACTTACCAAGAAATAGGTTGCGGTCTACTTTGTCAAATGCCTCACTGAATCACAGCATACCATGCTCTCTTGCTAAACATGGGGTAGGTCTGGAAGAAAATTCAGAAGATGCCCAGCAGTTGAAAGAACCAACCGAGCCTCCCAGGTACCTTCTCTGAGGTAGAGTGAAGCCTTGAAAGAGTTCCACTCAAAACAGCCCTATTGCCTTTCATCGCTGAGCAAGACTCGCAGAAGTGTGTGTTTGTTCTGAGCATGTGTACATCTTGTAAATCTGCTTAAATTAATGTCTTCTTAAGATTTCAGAGTTGCAGGAGCCTTGTTCTGTTTTCGGAGTGGGGTGTTTAATCAAGCGCACTGTGTCTCTGGCTCTGTAGGAAGCAGAAGCCTTTGCCGTCTATCACCAAGCGCTGGACCTTCAGAAACATGACCTCTTTGAAGAGTCGGCCAAGGCCTACCACCAACTGCTGGAGACTCGTCTGTTGCGCGAAGTCAGTGAAGAAGGGACTGCTTGATGTGGTGGGGGAGCTTCTTGGTCTTATTGGGAGGTGGCATCTTTGGCTCTGCTGCCACTGAAGATCTCTTAGTGCAGCAGTCCCAAACCTTTCTGACTTGGCCCAGAGAGGGAAGAGGGGATGCTTCTGTGTGAGTGGCAGGCGCACATACTGCTCCATTTGTGCAAGTGCAACCCAGCCTCTGCTCGCACAAAGGGAGCTGCAAATGCCCCTGCTTGTGAAAGTGGAGCTGCGCGCATGTGCTCATCTTCCACTCGTGGGCTGGTTCCCAACAGGTTGTGGCCCAATACTTGGCCTTAGCCCAGGAGTTGGGGGCCCCTGTCTTAGTGGATTGCAATCTGAAGAAACTCTATAACCATTGATAATCTAGGAAAAATAGGAAGCTTTATTAGGGACCCTTTTCAGAAGCTAGTTAGCAATGATGTTTGCAGAAGAGATAGATGGAAATTAATCTGTAAGTGGGGGCTTGGTTCTGGATGCATCTTCAGGCCGAAACCACTTCAGGGATTCCCTACAGTTTCCTTTTAGAGTATTTTTCTTTCTAGGCCAATCTTGAATTTGCTATTGATTTTTTTAACACGAGAGAGACTAGAGAGAGAGGTGCTTATAGTTTTTACTGGTTCCATGAGCAGGAAGGGACACTCAGAAGGCACAATCAGCAACACACTGAGCTGCTGCCTCTCCTTGGGGATCCCTGTTCCATAGCGATCGATTCATAGGGAGCTTCATCAGCAGGAGAGCAGGACCGGTGAGCAGTCAAGCAATCTCCAACCCCACATGCCATTTCTTTCCAATATTCGGCCTGGCTGCCATACATCCTCTTCCTGGTCTTTCCCCCAATATCTGAACAAGAAAAGGGGTTTCTTATTCATTTATTTATTTATTGGTTCAATTTATATGCCACCCTTCTCCGGAGACTCAGGGTGGCTTACAATGCGTTAAGCAATAACCTTCATACTTTTGTATATATCTGCTTAGTAGGGCTTCCCCCCCCTCCCCCCAGCGGTGTTCTTTTTTATACAAAGTCAGCTTATTGCCCCCACAATCCGGGTCCTCATTTTACCTACCTCGGAAGGATGAAAGGCTGAGTCAACCTTGAGCCTGGTGAGATTTGAACTTGCAGTAATTGCAGGCAGCTGGCAGCTAAGTGCTACTTTAACAGCACTTTAGTTTGCTGCTCCACCAAGGCTCCTTGTCTTTTAAAAGCTGGTGTGTGTGTGGAATTCCTGCTAGAACCTCAGATCTGCTTTGGGGTTTTGAAAGCCGAGTCCTCCTGGCTTTAATCATGGCCGCAATGGATAGCAGGGCTTGTTTTATATCTCGAATTCAGGAAGCAGCCTGAAAGATCATTTGGTGATCTTTTAAATCATCATTATAGACAAAACATTTTCCTCCACTTCCTTCTGATTTTCAGGCTGTTGCATCTGGAGATGAGAGGGAGGGGTTGAAGCATCCAGGCTTGATGCTGAAGTATTCAACTTACAAGAACTTGGCCCAGCTGGCTGCCCAGCGAGATGACATTGAAACAGCTATGGAATTCTATCTGGAGGTGAGCCGTTGAGTGGAACAATTTCCACTGTTAATTTAACTCCCCTCTCTCTACAAAAGGGCAGCTGAAATTACCCTACCAAAATGAATCCTTTGTCATGAACTGTTGGCTGCCCGCAAGCAGTGGGTGACCTCTAGCCTCTGACAGCCCAGTTTACCTGAAGAATCTCTTCTGCTGTGTTTCCCAGGCTGTGCTGCTTGACTCCACAGATGTCAACCTATGGTATAAAATTGGACACGTGGCCCTCCGTCTTACTCGTCTGCCCCTGGCACGGCATGCTTTTGAAGAAGGGCTTGCATGTAATCCAGATCATTGGCCTTGTTTAGATAACCTCATCACTGTCCTCTACACCCTCAGCGACTACTCAAGTAGGTCCTTCCTGCTTTTCTTAATTTAGAATTTCTTGTAGTGTTGGAGACAAGCAGTCTTGGAAATTGCAAGTAGGAGGGTTGATTAGGACCAGTACATAGCAGTTATGCATGCCTCCAAGTTATAAAACATGCTTAATATATGTCTTTGGTGTTTTGTTTTTAAGCTTCTTTATATCTTAATTCCAAAGTTAGAAAAGGACAGATTGATGGCAGTTTCTCTCCCTCTCTGATGGTGCTCATGCAGAAGATGATTGTGTTATGTCTTTATTTATTCCTCAATCTCAGGGGAATCTAGACAACCATCATAAACATCTTGTTCAAATTTGCAAGTGTTGAAAAATGTGACTTAAAACTGTCATGGTGTCCCTGCAGTCACATAATCAAAATTCAGGTGCTTGCCAACCATCATGTATTTATGACAGATGCCATGTCCCAGGATCATGTGATTGCTATTTGTGACCTTCTCAAGGGGCTTCCAACAAGCAAAGTCAAGGAGGGAAGCTGGATTTACTTAATAATTACAAGAAAAAAGCTTGTAAAATTGGACATGGCTCACTTAATGAAAGTATTGCTTAGTAATGCAAGTTCTGATCTCAATTGTGGTTGTAAGTCAAGGATCAGGATGGTTACCATGCATAGATCTCAACAATATGGCTAAGTTTATTTTGTGACTTCTGTAAAGAGCTAGCACAAAGGAGTCTGGAATGCATTAACAGATGTCTTCTTTCTTTGTTGATATCCTCAGCATGCTTATATTTTATTTGCAAAGCGCTGGAAAGAGATAACTGTTACAGCAAAGGACTTGTTATTAAGGAGAAGATCTTTGAGGAACAGCCGTGCCTCAGAAAGGACTCCTTAAGGATGTTTCTGAAAGGGTAAACAACTTTCTTGTTTTCACATTTGGTGTTACTCTGGAAGTCGTCACAATTTATCGTGAGATTGGCAAACAGAGTGGCTTGCCAGGCTGAGGGAGTGTTTATAATAACCTTTCTATAAACTTGCAGATTGGTGTCTGGTGTGTTCTGTTCTATAGAGGATTAAATTTGTGCTCTAGATTGCAATATTTATCCTGTTTGAATTCAGAAATAGATTGGGTGTGAATTTGCAAATAAATCATGTACCAGGTAAAAAAAGGCTATTGATTACTTCAGAAATTTGATATTAGGGAAAATATTTGGTAGGTAAATAAAGCAACTTTTATTGATTCAGAAACCAATAGCTTTATATTTATAGTTCATTCACGTGCATCTCATCAAATTCATTCATCTGTTTCATGCTATATTTTATTGCAAGATAATGATTCCATTAATATAATACAATTAAAATCATCCAGGCATCATCCATGGCCCAGTAAGTTGAATATCTGCAGGGTTTTGCTTGGGTCTTCTACAAATTTCAGCTGGAAAGGAATAAATTCTCTTCTCCCTAAAGAACTTGTGCAGTGGAAGGTTGATTTTTTTCTTTCTTTCTGTTAGCCAGAGCAGTGGACATGGGTTGTTAAGAGATGTTTTCAAAAGCCTAATTTATGGGGAAAGGACATCCTTGGCTAAGTAGGCAGCAAAATGAATGCAAACCTCCAACCCCCAACTTGTGCTGTGACCTCCATTCCCACATCAAATACAGTAATGGCCGTAAATGTTGGCACCCCTGAAATTTTTCCAGAAAATGAAGTATTTCTCACAGAAAAGTATTGCAGTAACACATGTTTTGCTCTACACGTTTATTCCCTTTGTGTGTATTAGAACAAAACCAAAAAAAGGAAGAAAAAAAGCAAATTGGACATAATGTCACACAAAACTCCAAAAATGGGCTGGACAAAATCATTGGCACCCTTTACTTAATATTTGATTGCACACCCTTTGGAATAAATAACTGAAATCAGTCGCTTCCGATAACCATCAATAAGCTTCTTATACCTTTCACCCGGAATTTTGGACCACTCTTCCTTTGCAAACTGCTCCAAGTGTCTCTTATTGGAAGGGCGCCTCTTCCCAACAGCAATTTTAAGATCTCTCCACAGGTGTTCAGTGGGATTGAGATCTGGCCACTTCAGAACTCTCCAGCGCTTTGTTGCCATCCATTTCTGGGTGTTTTTTGATGTATGATTGGGGTCATTGTCCTGCTGGAAGACCCAAGATCTCTGACGCAAACCCAGCTTTCTGACACGGGGCTCTACAGTGCGACCTAAAATCAGTTGGTAATCCTCAGATCTCATGATGTTGAAGATCAAGGCACACATTCAAAGCACTCATTGCCAGAGGCAGCAAAACAACCCCAAAACATCAGTGAACCTCCACCATATTTCACTGTGGGTACTGTATTCTTTTGTTTGTAGGCCTGATTCCGTTTGCGGTAAACAGTAGAATGATGTGCTTTACCAAAAAGGTCTGTCTTGGTCTTATCTGTCCACAAGACGTTTGCCCAGAGGGATTTTGGCTTACTCAAGTACATGCTGGCAAATTGTAGTCTTGCTTTTTTATGTCTTTGTGTCAGCAGTGGGGTCCTCCTGGGTCTCCTGCCATAGCGTTTCATTTCATTTAAATGTTGATGGATAGTTCGCGCTGACACTGATGCTCCCTGAGCCTGCAGGACAGTTTGAATTGCTTTGGACCTTGTTTGGGGCTGCTTATCCACCATCCGGACTATCCTGCGTTGGCACCTTTCATCAGTTTTTCTCTTCCGTCCATTCCCAGGAGATTAGCTACAGTGCCATGGGTTGCAAACTTCTTGATAATGTTGTGCACTATGGACAAAGGCAAATCTAGATCTCTGGAGATGGACTTGTAACCTTGAGATTGATGATATTTTTCCACAATTTTGGTTCTCAAGTCCTCAGACAGTTCTCTTCTCCTCTTTCTGTTGTCCATGCTTAGTGTGGCACGCACAGACACACAATGCAAAGACTAAGTGAACTTCTCTCATTTTTATCTGCTTTCAGATGTGAGTTTTATATTGCCCACACCTATTACTTGCCCCTGGTGAGTTTAACGGAGCATCACATGCTTGAAACAATCTTATTTATCCACAATTTTGAAAAGGTGCCAATGATTTTGTCCAGCCCATTTTTGGCGTTTTGTGTGACATTATGTCCGATTTGTTTTTTTTCTTCCCTTTTTTGGTTTTGTTCCAATACATACAAAGGGAATAAACCTGTATAGCAAAATATGTGTAACTGCAATACTTTTCTGTGAGAAATACTTCATTTTCTGGAAAAATTTCAGGGATGCCAACATTTATGGCCATGACTGTACATGTAATTATGAGTGTGAACAGGGTGTATTTAAATTCTTTTTCCTGGTTGCCTCCTTTCCCTAGACCACAGGAGTGGTGGAGAGGGTCAGGATAAATGTTTGTAGAATAACCAAATCACAGAGTTGTGAGGGACTTGGACGTCTTCTAGTCCAAACCTTGCTCAACCAGGACACCCTATAGGTTCCTGACAAGTGGCTGTCCAATCTCTTCTTAAAAGCCTCCAGCCAACACTGAACATTTTAAAGAAAAGTTTAGCTTTTGTGAAGTGTAGCAGCAGTGAAGGGCTGGCCACACATCAGCACAAGGGCAAGAGATTGGCAGTGATGCAAGTAACAGATTTTTGGCCACTGCTTAGTACCAGTGTCAGATTGTGACTACTATGCTGATTTGCACCTATAAACTGTTGCCTAAAGCTGATCCTCCTAGACAGGCACCAGTGGGTTTGATTGATACTCAAACAGCAGCAAAACTAAATAATTTACTTGTTGAAATCTGATTCTTTTTCAGTGACCTGCCAGTGTGTGATGTGCCTGTGAGTGCATCAGAAACACAAACAATCCTGGAGGAAGCCCTAGAGCTGCGCAGGAAAAGGCAGGCCTTGATGGCTCGGAAGACTGAGCCAGACCTCAAGCTTGCCCAGCCCATCTATCTGTTCACGTACGTTTCTGCTAAGTGTCAGCTTATTGCAAAGTGACACCATTTTGATAAAAATCCAGGTTGAATGCTATTTCTTCCTAAGACTTCCCCAACCAATTCTTGCAACTTAATACTTTGTGGTTGAGCCATGCCCTTTTTCTCTGGAGTCTCCTAAAAGGTGTCACGAAGATCATGTCTCCCACCACAGCACATAGGCAGGGATCTCCTCACTCTTGCCTGGATCCTTCCCAATCTTAGTCCACATATTGTCAGAAACTCCAAGGATTAAAATCAAGAGTTTTCCATCAGGATGGGAATGTTCTGGTGTGGTTGATGATATAGAATTCTTTAGTCTTCTCTCCCTTCCTTGGTAGTCATCCTATCAGATGGAGAGGGAGTTCATTCATAAGACCTGTACCTTAAAACTTGTACCTTACACACATGGCAGTGTGCCCTTGCACGTACATACATTAATAGGTGTGCATACATACCCTAAAATTACCATATAGGACAGTCAAAGAATTTACCCTTTGTAGATAGCCAAATGTATTTGTATACTGCAGGATTTTAGCTGCTACCAGAAAATTAGCAATAGACTGCCAAACTCTTGTTCCTGTGAAAACATTAAATAAGCAAACGTTCTCCCTGGGGACTTAACTAATAAATGAGTATTAACCGTGAGATGATCCATGAATTTTGGATTAACAAATTAAAAGAAAATTGCTTTTATTTTGTTAATTGCATATGGTCGTTCTAAGGTGGGCAATGAATTATTCAAATCATAAAAGCTGAGGTTGTTTTTGTTTCAGGATCCAATCTGGGTATGTCACGGGGACTAGAGGTTTTGTCAGCTGAGCTCTCAGACTCGTGCTGGGGCCTATTTTCAGGGAACTTCTCTCTAGTAGAGTGTGTGCTGTTCTGTGTGTGGTATTTATAATGCCTGTTCTTTGTGGCTTTTTAGATGTTGATTGGGTTGTGTTGATGGCTGACTTCTAAGTCGTTGGCTGTCATTTACGTGTACTGCCCAGTCCTCATCTTTTAAGTACTTGATAGTACTTTTAAGTACTTGGTGGTAAATGAGCATTCCTGTTGACTGACGAGGGGCCTGTTTCCCAGGCTTCAGTCACTTCCTGTTTTTGTGCCTGCTTGTCCAACAATCTTAGTAACTGCAAAATTGAATGTGTGTCCTTGTTCATTGCAGCATGAGGCTACCAATGAGTCTGGGTCTCCTCGTCTGATCACTCACTTGTGTTCTTGTAATCTGGTGGTTAGCTTCCTCCCCGTCTGTCCTACATAGTCACAAGGGCAATCCACGTAGGGAATTTGGTAATTACACTGGAAGTATCTCCCACCTCCAAGCAAACTTTACAATGCATGATTTGTCCTTCATATAGTAGCCTCTGGGCAGTGTGCGATGCCCATTTGCAGATCTCGGAAGCTGTGTTCCAGAGCATCTGACATGTTTTTGTTGTATGGCAGGGTGTGCCATGTGGTTGGTCTTACAGCTTGTTTCTTCCTTTCTCTCCCCACCGTGTTGCACAGATACCTTGTGACAAATGACTGTGGGTACCCATTCTGCTTGAATTGTTCAAGTAGGTACCTGCTCTTCAGCTGTTTGGCTTGCTGGGTACTACAGTGGGTTCTCACACACTGTAGTGTTCTGGTACAATACTTTTGGTGTGACAGTGGATGGTTGCTGTTGAAATTCAGAATCTGGAATGTTGGTGGCCTTGCAATAAACTGTGGTTTCTAGGCCTTCCATCCTTGTCTGTTGACAAGTACATCTCAAAATGTTAATTGCCTAAATGTTTCTTCCTCTGTTGTGAACTGCATGTCTGGGAAGATGGAGTTCAGTATGGTATGAAAGTCTTTCAAGTGCATTTCTCTTGATGATGACGAATGTGTCATCTACATAGCACCACCAGAATTTAGGTCTGTAGTTCTGAAATGCACTGCGTTCTAGTTCATGCAGGACTGTTTCTGCAATGACTCCTGATATTGGGGATCCCGTGAGTGTCCCTTTTATTTGTTCATACAATTCACTTTTGAATGTGAAGAAGGTGTGTTGACAGTATTGGAGTAGCTTCATGATTTGTGGCACTGATCAACCCAGATTGGATCCTGCAGCTTTATCCTGGGACACTTACAGTATGTTTTTGTTTCCCTGTTTTCCATGCAGGTGGAAATCTTTAGGAGACAGTCTGATGGCCACTTACTTGCATCTTACAACTTGTGAGCCATCTCGTCCAAGCTTGGGCAAGCGAATTGATCTCTTGGAATACCAAGATCTGGACCAGCACCTGGAGAGCCAAGCAAATTTAGCCCCCATTAGTGTTCTTCACCCCAGCCCTGTCAGTTCCAACCCACTAGTGCCTTTGACTGAACCACTCTTCACGTATACACCACTGACTCCCAACTTCCCCAGTTTGACTATACTGGAATCTGTAAACTCTGCAGGTGAGGAAGATCTTTGCAAGAGGCATCATATGAATGGGAAGTCCTTCCTTGCTGAATAGTCTGTCCTTCATTTAATATGCTGTAGAAGAAAAAAGTTGGCCACTTAGTCTTGACTACTACTTCCAAGTGCAGTGGGGGTTATTTTATTTTATCTTTACTTTTACTTTACTTTTATTTTACTTTGTTATTTTATTTTCTCCCCTAGTTCTCTGGGAACTAGGACTAGCTACCTCAAAGCAATTACTTGTTCTGGCCCCTTTGGTTCTGGTTCTCGTATACCTGGTGACTTGGGATGTCAGGGCCCTGGCCTCAGTCTGCTGCTACTTAATGCCAGGTCTATTATTAACAAGGTTCCCCTTGTTCGGGTCTTAATCCTGGAGAAGGAGGCTGACCTGGCATGTGTAACTAAGACTTGGCTGAGCCAGGAGGGGGGGATTCCCCTCTCAGAGATGTGCCCAGACGGGTTTCATCAACCGCGACTCCAGGGAAGGGGTGGAGGAGTGGCAGCTATTGTCTGGAAGAGCCTTTGTCTTCACAGGATTCAACCGCGACTCCAGGGAAGGGGTGGAGGAGTGGCAGCTATTGTCTGGAAGAGCCTTTGTCTTCACAGGATTCCTGCCCCAGAGATTGTTGGGTGTGAGTCTCTCCTCTTGAGGTTGGACTCAAGGGTTCAGTTGGGCTTGTTGTTGACGTACCTGCCTTCCAGCTGTGTGACAACAGTCCTGCCTGTGCTGCTAGAGGCAGTAGCCAGGAGGCAGTGGAGACTTCAACCTACCTTCACTTGGCAATTCCTCAGATGGGGCTCAGGAGTTCATGGCTTCCATGACAATCATGGACCTGACCCAAGTAGTTCAGAGTCCGACCCATGAGGGAGGACACACACTCAGCCTGGTATTTCTCTCAGAGCAATGGAGATATGATCTGGAATTAAGGGGAATAGAGATCTCTCCCTTGTCATGGTCAGATCATTTCCTGCTGAGGTTGGACTTTAAGACGCCATTCCTCCATTGGAGGGAGGCGGAGCCAATTAAGCGGTTCCACCCCAGATGCCTAATGGACCTTGTAGGGTTTCAGAAGGAGCTTGGGGAGATACCTGACTCCCTTGTCCACAGTCCGACCAAGACCCTAATGGCTGCCTGGCATAAGGCGGCGTCTGGGACATTGGACCGGATTGCACCTTTGTGACCTCTCAATGGCAGCGGATCTAGGAAAGCTCCCTGGTTTACTGAGGAGCTCTGGGAGATGAAGCGCCAGAAGAGATGGTTAGAGCAACGCTGGAGGACCAGTAAATCTGAATCCGACCAAACACTTTTGAGAGCCTTTGTTAGGACTGACTTAGTGGCAAAATGTTCACATTTTTCTGCACTTATTGCATCCACGGATTCTCGCCCAACCGTCCTATTTAAAGTAACTTGCTCCCTCCTTAAGGTTGGGGGAGCAGAGACGCCCTTGCAGGGTAGAGCTGTGGAATTTGTGCAGTTTCTGATGGATAAAATTGCTTAGATTTGGATGGACCTGGACTCTGATTGGGCAGTACCAACCAAGATGACAGGGGCAGGTCTTAATCCTATTGTATGGGAGGAGTTTGAGCCAGTGACTCCTGAGAAAGTGGACAAGGCTGTAGGGGTGATGAGCTCCTCCACTTGTTTGTTGGACCTGTGCCCCTCCTGGCTGGTTTTGGCCAGCAAGGAGATGACACGAGGCTGGCTCCAGGCTTTAATTAACGCGTCCTTGAGGGAGGAGTCATTCCCGCAGCCACTAAAGGAAGCGGTTGTAAGGCCCCTCCTCAAGAAGCCTTCCCTGGATCCAGCAGAATTAAAAAACTTTCATCGAGTCTCCAACCTACCCTTTGTGGGAAAGGTTGTAGAGAAAGTGGTGGCACTTCAGCTCCTGCGGTCATTGGATGAAACGGATTATCTGGTCTGGCTTCAGACCTGGCTACAGCACGGAAACTGCCTTGGTCACACTGATGGATGATTTCTGGCGAGCCCGAGACAGAGGTCAATCCTCTATCTTGGTTTTACTTGACCTCTCAGCGGCTTTCGATACCATTGACCATTATATCCTTCTGGGGCAGCTAAGAGAGCTGGGAGTGGGAGGCACCGTGTTATGGTGGTTCTCCTCCTATCTCTCTGGTCGATCACAGTCGGTGCTGGTAGGAGGACAGAGGTTGTCCCCTAGGCCTCGTTTGCAGGGTGCCTCAGGGCTCGGTCCTCTCTCCCCTCCTATTTAACATCTACATGAAACCACTGGGTGAAATCATCCGACGACACAAGATGAGGTATCAGCAATATGCTGATGATACCCAGCTGTATATCTCCACCCCTCGTCAGTTCAGTGAGGCAGTAGATGTGATGTGCCGGTACCTGAAGGCTGTGAGGATCTGGATGGGAGTCAACAGACTCAGACTTAACCCAGACAAGACTGAATGCCTCTGGATATTGCCCCCTAAAGACTATGTCAATTGTCCATCCTTGGTTCTGGGGGGAGAGAAAGTGTCCCCCTCAGAACGGGCTCGCAATTTGGGTGTCCTTCTAGACTCACAGCTGAGATTGGAACAACATCTGACAGCTGTACCTAGGGGGACCTTTTCACAGGTTCGTCTGGTGCACCAACTGTGACCCACTTGGATCAGGAGGCTCTCCTCACAGTCACTCATGCCCTTGTCACCTCACAGTTGGACTGCTGCAACGTGCTCTACTTGGGGCTACCCTTGAAAAGTGTTCGGAGACTACAGTTGGTCCAGAATGCAGCCGCGCGAGTTACAGTGGGTGCACCAAGATACACCCATATTACACCAATTCTCCACGAACTGCACTGGCTCCCTATTGGTCTCTGGGCACAATTCAAGGTGTTGGTTATTACCTTTAAAGCCCTACGTGGCTCAGGGCCAGGCTATCTTCGAGACCGCCTTCTACCACATAGCTCCCAGCGACCGGTAAGATCCCACAGAGTCGGTCTCCTCCGGGTCCCGTCAGCTAAACAATGTTGGCTGGTGGGCCCATGGGCGAGGGCCTTGTCTGTGGTTCCCCCGGCTCTCTGGAACCAGTTACCTCCTAAGCTCCGGACTGCCCCCACCCTATTGGCCTTCCGCAAAGAGGTGAAGATCTGGCTTTTCCGACAGGCCTGGGGTCGTTGATCTCGATATAGTGATCTTGTGAGACCCGGCCACAAATTGGAATGTATGTGTTTTAACGTTTTAACGTTTTAATGTTTTAATGTCTTATTTTAACTTTGGTATGGGATATTGTTCCATTGTTTTATTCTCTGTTGTAAGCTGCCCAGAGTCCCTTGGTAGTGGGGTGGCATAGATATGCGAAAAAATAAATAAAATAAATAAATAAAATTTATTTAATACAAAACACAACGAACCTCCAACAATTCATAACAAGTATATATTGCTATAGTTTATATAGTTGTAGCAGAAAGAGCTTGCAAATAAACCAGACTGTCACAGACAAGCTGATTGATGGACAGGCTGTAAGATTCTATACTAGATCAAAAAAAATTCTCTAAACTCTTGAAAATAGCATGTTAATTACAAGAAACGGGGGTTTATTAGCAAGTCATGCCAGACTCACTTCATCATATGTTTTCTTCAGGTAATTTTTTTTAAATCTTAGAGGGAATTATTATATACAAAAATATAATAAGTGTATGTGTGTAAAATCCCAGCTGCCAGCTCTTTACCTGGTGTTGGCTTTCATGTGCATTGAGTTTTTCCCAAGAACCCAGGACAGTGATGGTGAACCTTGGAGCCATGTTTGCAGAGCCCAGTAAGACGGAGGCTACAGAGCCATTTGTCAGGAATGTTTCGTTTGGGTTCCTGCCTTGAGCAGGTAGTTCAGCTTGCCCTCTGTGGCTCCAGGTGCTGCCACCACCTCTGCTTGAGATTTTGGAGCTGGAGAGGAGGCAACAAGTTCTCTGTGGGGCCACCTCTGATCAGCCTTGAATTTGGGGACAAGAGACCCACACAGAAACATAGATTTTGTCAATAAAAAAGTCAGGGAAAATAATTTGATAGAGGCCGCTTGTTAATCCAAAACTCTTTGGCTCTTCTCAGGTGATGCTTCTGGGGGTGACAAATCTAAGAAAGGGTTGAAACGGAAGAAAATCATGGAAGAGAGTGGTGAAACAGCAAAGAGGCGATCAGCTCGAGTCAGGAATACCAAGTGCAAAAAAGAAGAAAAAGTCGATTTCCAGGAGCTGCTAGTAAAATTCCTTCCTTCTCGGTGTGTGTTTCCATTCCTAAACATGTGCTGGTTCTAGGAAAAAAGCTGGGAGGGGGTGGAAGGGTGTTGAGAGACTTCAGTGGGGAGGCATAGCCTTGCAACAGTGGATCAGATTGCCAGGCTACCTTTGCCCCGCAGTCAGATTCTCTGGTCTGCTTCTTCAGTGCTTTTCTGGTGTGCTTTCAGTCTGAGGAAGCTGGATCCAGAAGAAGAAGGTCCATTCAACCACTATGAGATCCAAAGCACAGCAAAGGAAGAGAACTCCCAGCCCCTGGGCTCCCATAGGATGTCCCTTGACCTGACAGTCTGCATGGAATCTGGTAAGATTTTTTTTCTGGTTTGTCTTTTTCTGTAGATGGGATCCCTGTAAAGATTTACCTCCACTTTTTAAAAAAAGTTTTTAAAAACAACACAATAAGCAATCACACATACATAAAAACAAAATACGTCAAGACAACATATTTAACATTACATACCGTCAATGGTAATTTTACAGCATTTCATATTGACATACATATTTTGGTTCTATCATTTCTATTTACTTCTCAATAGTAGAATAAACACATTACTCCAACGCATATATATATGTATATATGTGTGTGTGTATATATATATATACACACACACACACACACACACACACACATACATATACACACACACTAATATTCATTGTTCTTATCTACACATTTATATTCATTTATTTACGTCTATTTAATGTTATTCAGTTACTCCAATTTGAGTTTTATCAGTGTTAAGTTAAACATTTCTTGTTCTGATTTCTAATTTTCGAGCCAACTGTACATTTTATTCCATATTTCATAATAGTCCGAATCCTCTCTCTCTTTCAATTCCATAGTCATTTTATTCATCTCAGCGCATTCTAGAATTTTCCTATTTCCCTGTTTCTTCTTCTGGGGCGTGGCGGGGCTGCTGCTGCTGCTGCCAGAGCGTGTTTGCAGCAGCTTCTCTTGGTTTTATTTTATTTTATCAATTTTTAATATACCCATTGGAGCCTTTTTATTTAAATAATATTTTTTGGAGACAATAACAGCATAGACCACAACACAGACAAAGTTTTGGGCTGATGAGGACTAATAAGACATGGGGAAAAGAAAGAAGCACCATGGCACCAGCCCGGGAGCCCTCCCACCAACAAAGAATGAAAAATAACCAAAAATTGACGAGCACTTTGCTGACGAGATTTGTAAGTAAAAATATCCCCCCCTCTATTTCCAACAATCTGAAGAGGTTAAAAGGGGACCGGCAAAGAGATTTGACAAAACAGCAGATACTAGTCTTTCCCGACTTAGAGGGAGGGGAGCAAAATGAAAGCTAGCTGTTTTCACAAACAAGGAGTCCAGCTACAGCCTGCATGGAGACTGAGATAAAGTCTAAAATGTTTAACAACAAACTAATCCAGAGTGTGAAGAGTTTACCATGGGAGAATACAACAGAGCTTATAGCAAAGCAATACCTTCTTACAGCACAAACGGTGGTTTCAATATTTGAGCAACTAATAACCATCCAATATGATGTAGAGACACTGAAAAAAGATATAGCTGTTTTTCTGCAAGCACAACATCAGGCTACAGGCACCCCCACTAAAGTCCATACAGCAGACTTGGGTAAATCCCAAACTCAGGATAAAGAAGAGAAAAAAGAGCAAAGACCCAGGGAAACAGTTAAAGAGCCTGCCAAAAAGTGGCAGCCCACTCAGAAAAACAGTCCTCCAGACAAGGCATCGAGAGGAGGGGGTATTAATAGAGGTATTAATAGAGAAGTTTCATTGGAAGACAGTAAAGCATCTTCCTTACAATTGCAGCAATCACATCGCTCACTACAAACAGGTTGCACTTAGAATCCATATGAACAGAATTAATCATGGACGCTGGATTACCAAGTGTGCTATACTAAATTTCCTAAGCCAGTTTCTTCACTGCCACTGGGGGCAGATTGATCTCCATGCTGCGGAATGGCTTTCTGAGGCCCCAAGTTGGAAGCGAATTCTTTTGTCTTTCAAACAGCCAACCATACCACTGATGCTATTCAAGATGAAGGCACATCTAGCCTCCTTTCAAATCTTTCCCGTCAGAGTTTTCTGTGAGGAAAGGGTTAAACCCTTACTTGTTAACATGCGAGCTCCCAAAGTTGCTGTCTCTTCCGCAATCTCAACCTTGGAAAAGAGAGAGGAAAAAAGTAGGAGTAAGCCAGCCTTGTCCAGCGAAGATATACTTAACAGCACAGAAACTGATCTCATTAATGCTTTTGGCACTCTCCCAAGGAAAGAACAAGATAACATACTATTCAAGTTAGAAAATTTAAAGAAATTCTTATTGGACATAATGGACACAGCTGAACCGCTTATTGATCTGGTTTCCCCTATAATTGAGCCTCTTACTTTGCCCAGGGAGCAAAGATTTGCATAAAAATGAGATCATGGAAAACAGAAGCCAAGACACACAGGGGCCATTAGAAATCCCAGTAGAGAAGGAGATGCTAGCATCCTTATGTGATGATCTTATGATACCTTTAGCACATCATCAAGAAATCGAGAGAGGACCCATGTCAGTGTCATCAGCTCCAAGCCGAATGGAGCACAACCAAATAACCCCCTGCTCTACACCTAGAGAAGAGATATCGGAATGGCAAGCCTTGTTAGCTGGTGCTAAATCATCTTACCCGAACAATTTTACCAGGAGTTGACACAGAATTTAGATGGGGCACCCTTCCTTTTAGAGAAGGCCAATTTCGTGCATGACGACACCTCAACTCATTGCAATAACCATACAACTTCCCTTTGTATAAATCAAATTTCCTGATGAGCTGCAAAAGAGGATCCCCTCTCCATCATAACCTGGAATATAGCGGGTTGAACTGTTCCATCGAAAGACCAACTTTTTTTTGACTATATATCACAATTTGATATTCTCTTCTTACAGGAAACCTGGGCCTCCGTAGAGATACAGTTGGGTTAACTCAGAGGTGAAATGTAAAATTTTTCTCTACCAGTTCTGTGGGCGTGGCTTGGTGGTGGTGGGGTCCTGTGACTAAGTGGGCATGGCCAATGTCACTCACAACCATGCCCACTCAGTCACAAGAAACTCCCCCCAAGCCACGCCCACAGAACCTGGTAGGAAAACATTATAAATTTCTATTCTGCCGCCCGCTCACCACCCACTCTCCCTTCGCTTTGGGTTGGGGGCTGGGGCCCAGAGACGCGCTATTCACTGAAGCCCGGAACTGCCGCCTGCTTACCGCCTGCCTCAATCGGGTCAGGGAATGCACCATTCCCCGACTCCAGCCTTGCCGTGGAGCTGCCGCCTGCTCGCCCTTCACCACGTGGCGTGTCCTACTCCTTACCTTTCTCCCGTGGCTGGCTGCCAGGGAAGGCAAGTGCCCAAAAGTTACCGGAGCTGCTCTCCTTGAATGTGCCGCCACCATCGGTGCCCTGGGCCATGCACCGGCTGCGCAAGTGCACACCCAACCTGCCATTGATGAATGAATGAAATAAATGGTGTGCGCTTGCGCAGTTGGCGCATGGACCAGGGCGGCGTGAGAAAGTTAAGGAGTAGGACAAGCCGTGTTGCGAAGGGCGAGTGGGCAGCGGATCTGCGACAAGGTTGGAGTCAGGGAATGGTGTATTCCCTGACCCGGTTGAGGCAGGCGGTGAGCAGGCAGCAGCTCTGGGGCTTCAGTGAATGGCACGTCTCTGGGCCCCAGGCTCCGACCCAAAGCGAAGGGAGAGCAGGTGGTGAGAGGGTGGGGCAAGGCCGGAGTCTCTTTCTGGGCGTGTCACTTCTGTTGGGCCACTTCCTGAAGCTGGCAGCTCTGCAACCAGCCGCTTTCCTTTTCCCCTCTTTTTCCTCATGGGAGGCTTGTGTGGTGGCACCAGCAGAAGTGCTGCGGGGAAGTGGCCCAACAAGCAGAAGTGCTGCACCCAGAAAGAGAAGGGCAAGAGGGGCCAGTCGGTTGCAGAGGCTAAGGTGGGTGGGGGGAGCCTCCAGCTGCCATCGCTACCGATTCTCCGAACTACTGGCCATCATCGCTACTGGATCGGCTGATCCGGTCTGAACCGGGAGCATTTCACCGCTGGGTTAACTCTATCCCAGCTGTCCCAAGTAAGGTGGGGGAGAGAGCTAAAGGGGGTATTGTGAAGTTAGTGAATATATCCTTGCAATTTAAATGTGTATCACTGCCACCTTTGCGGCCATGGGTTGTGACTACCTTAGTCTTATTTAAACAGGTGGAGATTTTGCTTTTCAATATCTATATTTTCCCACTCAATAAGATTAATTTGATCAACAAGCTTTGAGGCGGCATAGAAGATTTTATCCTGGGCTGCTTAGATAAATACCCTACAGCAGCAATAATTATTGGGGGGGACTTAAACATTAGGATGGGCCCAGACGATCGAGCATTATTTAATCAATTTAAGATCCATTATGATGAGAATGTACCGGGAGAACCCCTGCATCCCAGACAATTTAAAGACACTAAGGCAGATCAGGCAGGACTGTGTGTAAAACAGATGACTGTACTCTTGGACCTTTGTATCCTGAACGGTTCCACTTGGGGTGACTACCCAGCAGGCTATACTTATCGAGGAGCAGGAAGAAAATCCACAGTTGATTACTGGATAATATCATACGACCTCCTGAAGTTCTTGCAGAAGATGGAGGTAGACTCACGTTTAGAAAGCGATCACGATTCACTTATCATTACTCTTACATTACACCAGAAATTACTAAGGGTTGGCTCAAACTACCTACCCAGATTAGAGAACCAAAATAACCACGTAAAAATTAAATGGACCGAGAAAAATGCAAAGGAAGTTACTAAATGAATATTAGTTCCAGAACCCATAGAACCATACATCTCTACTAAGAAATAAGTTTGAAGGACCATACTTAGAGGAGTTTGAAACTTTAATTTCAAATTTGAAATCAGTTCTTGCTAAGAGAATAAGCTCACTCCAAAAATCCAGTTTTAAAGAACAAAAAATGGTTTGATAAGAGATCGCGTGCAATTAAAAAGGATATATAATAAGGAGTACAGAAGAAGTAAAAATGACCCTTCTGAGGATCACACTCACTTCTTAAAACAGTTGAAAGCACAATATAATACCCTCCTAAAAGAAAAGTGCGGCTTTGAAAGAGTCATGGCAGAAATTAATTACATCAGTCAGGACAAAAAATACATCCCTTTTTTGGTATATCACCAGAGGATTGGGGAAATCACCCTTACCCCCAACTAGTCAGGTACCGATTCAGGCCTGGGAAGAATATTTCAGCGAGTTATATACAGACCCCGACTATATAACTAAGGAGAGCAAAATTAGTTTGGACCAAACTGCTTACTGGCCCCCTGTCACACCAGAAGAGGTATCCCGGCTGATCAAATCCCTTAAGGCTAATAAGGCACCTGGTGCTGATAATGTCCTCCCAGAAATAATCAAAAAGAACACCAATTGGTGGGCCCCACTTTTAGCATCATTGTTTACATTTAGAGAGAAAACAGGACGTATGCCCAGAGATTGGGGATTAGCAATTATTATACCAATCTATAAAAAGGGTAATAGAAATGATCCAGGAAATTATAGACCCGTTAGTCTTTTGAGTGTTATTAGTAAATTGTATGCTAAACACCTAAACTATAAATTCCAGGATTAGCTAATTTCAGGGGGGATAATCAAGGATGAACAAGCCAGTTTTAGAGAAGGAAGATCTACGGTGGATCATATCTCGATACTTCACCATCTGGTGCAAGAATATATATACAAAAAAAAATCCTCTCTCTATGTGGCCTTCCTTGATTTTAAGCAGGCCTTTGATTCAATATCCAGGAATACCCTATGGGAGAAATTAAAATGCACTACAATCGATAAACGCCTCCTTTTCCTCATACAAAAATTGTATGCCACCTTGAAAGTGAAGTGTAATCGTCAAGGGACTTTAACTAGCCCAGTAAAGGTTCAAAAAGGGGTACGGCAGGGCTGTATCCTGTCCCCCTCCCTTTTTAACTTCTATATTAACCCCTGATTGATCTCTTACAGAACCCTGATCTACATCCTCCTAGTGCTGACTCATTACTTCCCTCCCTCTGGAAACAGGCGATAGATCACAAGCTGGGCTCTTATGGGCTCTCATCGGTATTCTTAATGCCCCTCGGCTTTGACAAAGCAAAGCAAGTGGTAATTGATAGAATGAAGGACATGGAGTTCCAAGAAGAACTAAATAGGTTGTCTCTCCATAGTAGGGACAGAATCAAGCAGGGTGTGTAGGAATCAGCAGGATATCTAAATGATCTGATCTTCCCAAAACAAAGAACAGCTTTCCTCAGGGCCAGATTTAATATTCTCCCCTCAGCCTTTCTCCAGAGTAGATACAAGAGAACACCAATAGCAGAACAGGTATGTATATATGGAAAGGGAGAAGTCAAATATATCTCACATGTTTTATTGTATTGTGAGTTATACAGAGTATGTAGGTCAATATACATTCTCTCCTTACTAGAGAGATTGCCAGAGAGGACAGACGACTTTTATGTAGGCTTTTTCCTCCAAGACTCAAATCTGGCTACCATGCGTGCAGTGCCAAAATTCTGTGTCGCTGTAATATCCACAAGAAAAAAATTGGTTACCGAATTATAATGTCAACTGGTGCAAATTATTTTGAGATATCTATAACAATACATTTACTCACATACTTATCGGCTCTACACGCATGCAAATTAGGTTTGAGATCATGTATTTTCATAACAGAGATGTTATTATTCACAATTGATATCAGTAGGTTCGGGGGAGAACCTGTCAGGGAGGAGGCTGGAGCTGGCTGAAGAGCGCGGTACAAAAGATGCAGGTACCAGGGTTGAGGAGGGAGTTAGAGTTTGTGTTGTGGATGGTCATTATATCAGTACTGTGGGTGGGAGGAGCAGATACGGCAGGAGCAGGGGGCCACATCAGGTTGTGGGAGCGCGTGCCCGCTGGCTTCAAGCGGTAGCGCACTCCAGCCTCCAATGCTCACCTCGTTCCCTTGGTTGCACATGCCCTGGGCCTTCGGCTGATGCTGTGCAATGCCCGGTCCATGGTTAATAAAGCCCCCCTCATTTGTGATCTTGTGCAAGAGGGGGGAGCGGACCTGGCGGGTATTACGGAGACCTGGTTGGGCCAGGACGGGGGGCCCCCCTAGTGGAGATGTGCCCACCCGGTTTTCGTGCATTTCATCAGCCGAGGGTACAGGGGAGGGGCGGGGGGGGGTGGCGGTGGTCATTAGAGAAGGCCTTGGACTGAGGGAGGCCACTGTTCCTCAGACGTCCAGATGTGAGTCCCTCCTTGTGAAGTGAGGTCATGGGGTGCAGATGGGCTTGCTGGTTATGTACCTGGCTCCCTGCCACGTGGCAGCAGCCCTGCCTGAGCTGCTCAATGTCATAGCCGTGGTGGTGGTTGATACCCCCAGGTTTACGGTCATGGGGGATTTTAACCTGCCATCCATTGGTGAGACGTCTGAGATGGCTCGGGAGTTCATGGCTTCCATGACGGCCATGGACCTGAGCCAGTTAGTTCATGGCCCTACTCACAAAGGGGGAAACACCCTGGACCTAGTTTTTGTCTCTGGTCAGTGGTTGAGTGATCTTGAGATAGGGGATATAGTGACCTTGTCATGGTCGGACCACTCCCTCCTTCGCTTTGACCTTCGAACTGCCCCACGCCGCTGCAGGGAGGCAGAACCAATAAGGTGGTCCCGCCCCAGGCCTGATGGATCCTGATAGGTTCCAGATGGAGCTTGGGCCATTTCCTGAGGCTCTGGCACACTGCTCGGCTGAGGACCTGGTGGCCACCTGGGACAGGGCGGCCACTGGAGCTTTGGATTGAGTCATGCCTTTGTGGCCTCTGACCTGGTGCCGATCTCGCCTGGCTCCTTGGTTTACCGAGGAGCTACGGGAGATGAAGTGCCCAAAAAGACGCCTGGAGAGCGGTTGGTGAGCCAGCCGTTCTGAATCTGACCGAACACGGGTAAGGTCTCATATTAAGACCTACCTGATGGCGATAAAAGCAGCAAAGCATGACTATTTTGCCGCTCTTATTGCGTCATCAGATAATCGCCCGGCTGCCCTGTTTAGGGGACCTGCTCCCTGCTCCACCAGGAAGCGCGGGAGGACCCCTTGGAGGGTAGAGCCGAGGGGTTTGTACAATATCTGCATGACAAAATCGCTCAGATTCGGGAACACCTGGACTCTGACTGGGTAGATTCAGGGGGAAGGATGGAGGCAGGTCTTGTGAGTATTGTCTGGGAAGAGTTTGATTCTGTGACGCCCGAAGACATGGACAGGATACTGGGCAGACTGAGCGCAGCCACATGTTTATTGGACCGGTGTCCCTCCTGGCTGGTGCTGGCCTCTCGGGAGGTTAGACGAGGCTGGCTCCAGGAGATTATAAATGCCTCCTTGAGTGAGGGTGTCTTCTACGCTGCCTTGAAAGAGGCGATGGTGAGGCCTCTCCTCAAGAAGCCTTCCCTGGACCCAGCAATGTTGGTAAATTACCGTCCAGTCTCCAACCTTCGCTTCGTTGCAAAGGTTCAGAGTATGGTAGCGCGACAGCTCCCTCAGTACCTGGATGAATCGTCGTATCTGGATCCGTTCCAGTCAGGCTTCAGGCCTGGGTACAGCACGGAAATGGCATTGGTCGCGTTGGTTGATGATCTCTGGAGGGCCCGAGACAGGGGTTGTTCCTCTGTCCTGGTCCTATTAGACCTCTCAGCGGTTTTTGATACCATCGACCATGGTATGCTGCATCGGCTAGAGGAGTTGGGGTGAGGGGCACCATTCTACGGTGGTTCTCTTCCTTTCTCTCTGGCCGGTCGCAGTCCGTGTTGATAGGGGGACAGAGGTCAACCCCGAGGCCCCTTGTCTGTGGGTTCCCACAAGGGTCGGACCTGTCGCCCCTCCTGTTCAACATTTATGTGAAGCCGCTGGGTGAGATCATCCATGGTTTCGGGGTGAAGTACCACCAATACGCTGACGACACCCAGCTGCACATTTCCACCCCGGACCACCCCAACAATGCCCTTGACGTGATGTCCCAGTGCCTGGAGGCCGTGCGAATCTGGATGGGAAGAAACAGACTCAGACTCAACCTATCCAAGACCAAGTGGCTCTGGTTTCCGACATCCCGGTATAGTCAGTTGATGCCATCACTGACTATTGGGGGCAAGTCATTGGCCCCCACGGATAGGGCTCGCAACTTGGGTGTCCTCCTGGACTCATGGCTTTAGAAGAGCACTTGACGGCTGTGGCCAGGGGGACTTTCTATCAGGTCCGCCTGATTCGCCAATTGCGTCCCTATCTGGACTGGGACTTGTTAAATACGGTCAGTTATGCCCTCGTTACTTCCCGCCTGGACTACTGCAATGCTCTCTACATGGGGCTCCCTTTGAGGAGCACCCGGAGACTCCAGCTGGTCCAGAACACGGCCACGCGGGTAGTTATGGGAGCGGCATGGCGCTCCCATGTGGTTCCCCTCCTGCACGAGCTGCACTGGCTCCCGGTGGTCTTCTGGGTGCACTTCAAGGTTTTGGTTACTACCTTTAGAGCGCTCCATGGCATTGGACCGGGGTATTTACGAGACTGCCTTCTGCTACCAACAGCCTCTCACCGACCAGTATGCTCCCATAGAGAGGAGCTCCTCCGGGTGCCGTCAGCCAAACAGTGTCGGCTGGCAGCCCCCGGGGGAGAGCCTTCTCTGTGGGGGCACCTATCACCTGGAACGAGCTCCCCCTGGAGATACGGAGGATCCCGGACCTGCGCACGTTTCGACGTGCTCTCAAAACATTTTTATTTCAGCAGGCTGGCTTGGCCTAGCTCTCCCTTTTAAATTTTTTAAATTGTTAATCTGTTTTGTAATTGGGTGTTTTAAATTGTTTTGGCCAAAATATTTAATAATTTTAATGGGTTTTAATGTTTGTACTATCTGTTTTTTATCCTGGCTGTGCACCGTCCTGAGTCCCCCTGGGAATAGGGCGGTATATAAATGTGAGTAATACATAAATAAATATTATTTTTAATTTATTGTATGTCTATTGCTGGTCGATGACTGTAATGAAGTTTTTTTCTATTCTAATTACTGTTTCGTCTGAGGGTACACTGTTTTGTTTCCAACTTTTTGTGAATGTGATTCTTACTGCAGTGAATATGTGTAGTGTAATGTATTGAAGGTTTTTGTTCATTTTCGGGTCCAGTATTCTTAATAAAAACAGTTCAGGTTTCAAATCTTCTTTTGCTTTGTAATTTCTTCCAGCCATTTTTGAATTTTATACCAATACTTCCTTGTAATGGGGCATGTCCACCACATATGATAGAATGTTCCAGATTTATGGTTACATCTCCAACAATTGGGTGATAAATTTGGGTACATCTTGGCCAATTTCACTGGTGGCAAATGCCATCTATAAAACGTTTAATAAAGGTTTTCTTTGTAGGCAACTGCTGTTACGTGTTTGTAATTCCTTTCCCATAGTTTGTCCCACTATTCTAATTCTATTCTGTGGCCAAAATTCCTAGGCCAGCTAATCATCATTTCTTTTACAACTTCATCCTCCATTTTATCTCATAGTAAAAAATTATATAATTTTGTAATCATTTTTCCTTCCATTCTTAGTAAAATTTTGTCCAACTCCAATTGTTCTTGATCCTTTTTTAGTCTTGTTTTGATTTGTAAGTAGGACTACATTCTATGTTTATTCCTTGTGTTTTCAACGTTTGCACTGATTTTAATTCTAGGACTTCCGGTTGGCGTTCTCTCCGTCGCAGGGCGGCTTGTTTGATCGGTCGCCGCCCCCGCCGTCTGTAGAGCCGCTTTTTCGATCGAAAAGTGGCTCGGAAAGCTCCCCTTTGGAATTAAGGGGGGGCTAGAGTGGGCAGCTTTAGGTTGAGCCCCAGAAGCGCTACCAGGGTGATTTTTCGTGCCCTGGCAAGCGCTCTGTGTCTGGGCTCCCTCTTCAAGCTGCTGAATCTCCGAGCGGCGTGGGACCTCTGCAAGACAGAGCGAGACGGAGAGGGCAACTCCAACTGTTACAACATACTTCAAAACGAACTACAACGAATTTGGTGAGACCTGGAATTTTTTATGAGAATTATAACTATCTTAAATGGACTTTTTCTTAACTTTGGAAAGCAAGCTGTCTCTGTGAGAAAGTGCTTGAAAATGGCGGCTGATCAAAGTTGAGCTAGTGAAAGGAGAAAGCGCAGCAAGAAAGTGAAAGTGTGCCTGCCTGTAATTGTACTGAGTCTATTTACAAGTTTTATAAGTTCCTTCTAACTGCAAAAAACAACGGATTTGACTCTTTTTTTGTAAAACTGGAGAGGACAGGAAAAGGAGGAAGATTTTTTTCTGTTTTTCAAAGATTTAAATCCTGCTCAGGCATGGCTTCAAAGAAAACGGGGGGGGGGATTCCCCCACACATCAGACAAAGGAAAAGTTAGTGTCAGCTTCAAAACAGTCACAGGACAGCGAGACAGAGGATTTGAAAGCATTTATATTAAATATACACAAATCCTTGGGAGAGCTTTCTGGAAAAATGAGTAAAATGGATGAAAGGATGGGGAAAAATCAAAAGGAAATGAAGGAGATGGTGGAGGAAGTGAAGGAGTTGGTGGAGGAAAAAACTGATGGATTACATCAGAGTGTAACTAAAGTAGCTACAGCTCTTACTGATGCCTTACTGGCTGTTGAGAAAAAAGTGGAAGACTTAAATTCTGAAGTGGAAGCTAATAAGAAGGAAGCAAAGGAACAGATGTTTAAGGTGTTGGTGCAGAGCCAGAGGCTTGAAGAGGAGATCACGATGTTGCAATTTCGGAATATGGAGTATGCCATAAGACTGAGAGGTTTAAGGGAGAATAATAGAGAGAACTTGAGGGCAACTTGTGTGGAAGTTTTGGCTAAGATTTTAAAAGCTGAACCAGATGTGATTGCTAACAGAATTGACAAGCGGTACAGAGTTAACTCACGTATAGCGAGACAGAGGAATTTGCCAAGAGACGTGGTGATTTATTTCACTGAGAGAAAATTGAGAAATGACATTTTGCAAAGTTCTTTCCATACCACTGTTCAACATGAAGGTAACCAAATTGGTGTTTACAAAGAGCTGCCACCAAAAATGTTAAGAGATCGGAAAGATTTTGGCTTTCTTGTAAATGAGTTGAAAAAGCGTCAGATCCTATTTAGATGGGATGCTCCTGTTGGTATCATTTTGCGACATGAGGATGTAAGATATCGTATTAATTCTGTGGAAAAGGCGGAACAGTTTTACAACAATGTTCTTAAAAAAATTTCAATATCACCTCGTTCATCTACACTTTTACCTATTGAAGATATCTCAGTTGAGAAGGTTCCTGAAGAGGGGATTCAAGAAGTAATTCTGCTAAAAGAAGGACAGGCAAATCAAGAAGCAGCAAGGGAGGAAACTCTAGGTGCTGTAGGAGGCCTCTCAGAGGATTCGCTAATAGAACTTCTTGAGGCTAAACCAAAGCAATCCAGAGCTACAAGAGAGGTGGAGCCTGATCTTGACTTACTGATGCAAGAACCAAAAGATCAACGTATAACCCGAGCCGCAGGAAAGCAAAGATTAGAGAAACATCAGGGGAGGATACCACAGGAAGAGAATGGCACAAAAGGGAAAAAATTATACTCTGAAGCTGTGGGAGGGGCGAGACCGAAGACATCGGCTGTTGGAGAGAGTCTTCGTCAAATGCTCAAAGGGCTTCACTCATTTTCAGAATGACACTCAGATTCTTATCATGGAATGTGAACGGTTTGAACTCACCACAGAAAAGAAGAAAAATATTTCATTACTTGAAGCAATATAAAAATGATGTTGTTTGTTTGCAAGAAACTCATATTAGAACCCAGGACCAAAAATTTTTAACTTCAAAACTTGGATCACATTTTATATCTTCTAGTTCTGTGAAAAGGAATGGACTTGTTTTTTATATCTCTAAAAGAATACCAGCTAAACTTATAGAAGCGGATGATGAGGGGAGATACATTGCAGTTGAAATAAATATACAGAATGCTTTGATACTTCTAATTGGCATTTACGCCCCGAACCAGCAGCAGGAAATTTTCTACAAAGTGCTGAATAATAAAATATTGCAGTGGAATTATAAGTCCTTTTTGATTATGGGTGATTGGAACAGGGTGATTGATGCAACGCTTGATAAAAAGACGTCGGCCAAGAAAGGGAATAAGCTACCACCGACTTTTTTTTCATCGAAAGAAGAATTGGATTTGAAGGATGTTTGGAGAATTCATCATCCCAAGGAATTGGATTTTACCTTTTTCTCTGATAGACATAAATCCTTTTCGAGAATTGACTTTATGCTGGCTACTACTGATTTACTTATTATAGTGACCAAGACAAAAATATTTCCCAGAACTTTAACGGATCATAGTCCGGTGTGGATGGAGATAAACTTTGGTAAAAGAGAAAGGAGATCTTGGCGTATGAATGAAAATTTATTTAGATATGAAAAGAATATTACGGATCTTAAGAAATATGTTAAAGAATTTTTTGATATTAACTTGAACAAAGGTACACCTATTGAGATTGTATGGGACGCATGCAAGGCTTATATGAGGGGTGTACTGATTTACATGAATTCTAAATACAGATTAATACGTCAGAAGTCAAGAATAGAATTGGAGGCAAAGATAAAGGAGAAAGAGCAATTGCTTATTAAGAATCCGACTGATGAAAAGGTACAATTAACGATAAAACTCCTGAAAGAACAATTTCAAATATTGATGGCGGATCAAACAGCAACTAATCTGCAATATGCTAAACATAATACTTTTTGTAACACTAATAAACCTGGCAGATGGTTGGCTTATACTTTGAGGAAACAACAAAGTTCTCGTATAATAAACACTATTGAGTATAAAGGGAAACAAGTGCATCAACAGAATTTAATACATCAAGCCTTTCTAGCTTATTACTCTAAATTGTACCAAGCTGATAAAATTAAAGAGGACTTTATCGATGATTATCTGCAGAAGAAGAGAGTTACAAAAATCTCAAGTACACAAAGTGATAGATTGAATCGACCTATAACATCTGAAGAGATTTTATTTGCAATAAAACAACTGAAATTATCTAAAGCTCCTGGGACAGATGGTTTGACGGCAGTATATTATAAGACTTTACAAGAGGAATTGGTTGAGCATCTTAAGGATTTGTTTTGTAATATTCGGCAGGGGGGTAAAATACCCCCCTCGTGGAAGACGGCTTTTATTTCACTGATACCTAAAGAAGAAGAATCTGTAAAACCCGAAAATTTTAGACCAATATCTCTCCTGAATACGGATTACAAAATTTATGCTAAAGTATTAGCCAACAGACTGATGCCAGTTATTCAAGATGTGATTCATGAAGACCAAGCAGATTTTATA
Organism: Masticophis lateralis; assembly: GCA_030761175.1. Lineage (NCBI taxonomy): Eukaryota > Metazoa > Chordata > Lepidosauria > Squamata > Colubridae > Masticophis > Masticophis lateralis. The sequence continues at coordinate 573,617 of JAUDYJ010000014.1, forward strand.
GAAGGTAGACATATGAAGGACAATGTCAGGCAACTCATAGATTTGTTGGAATATCTTGAGAAAAATAAACAGACCTCTGCGGTGCTGGTGTTTTTGGATGCGGAGAAGGCCTTTGATCGAGTCAACTGGGATTTTCTAAAAAAGACTTTGCACAAAATGGATTTTGGGGAACAGTTTATACAAGCGATTTTGGCAATTTATCAAGAACAGACGGCACAAATTATTATTAACGGCAATTTTAACATACAGAAAGGAACAAGACAAGGCTGTCCATTACCCCATTGTCAAAACTTGCGATTTCATCCTCGAAATAATTTAATTTCCAAGCAATATCTTAGGAAATATTCTCTTTATTGAGAGATGCATCCAAGCCAGACAACGGTGCAGACAGTACTGGCCCCTCCATCCAAAATCCCTCCTATTCCTTCCCCAAAACTGCTCTCCATTGGCTGCCTTCCAGATACTCTCTCTTATCTGTCTCTACAGTACACAGGAATGTCACCCCTCCCAACATCTCCCAGGAGACTGAATTCACCCAAAGTTTTTCTAGGTGAAATGTCAAACTTTTCTCCTCCTTGCTTCTATGTCAGTTTTGGAACACTGACATCCGGCCCCTCTCCCTTCATTCTCTCAGCGAAGCCTGTGCAGGAGAAACAACAGGTTTAGTGCTGTCACCCCATCTGATGAGGTATACCACCCCCTCCCGCCTTGCCCGGGTGATCTGCATGGAATTTAGCTATAAGCCGGTCAGCATGAATGTTGTTGCTCTTCACCCAGGAAGCTTCTGACAAAGGGTAACCCTTCCACTTAACTAAGTATTGGAGACGGCCTCTGTGCCACCTCGAATCGAGAATTCGCTGTACTTCATAGTGAGTTTGGCCTCCAATGATCAAAGGCCCTGGGGGGTCACGTGGCACTGGCCTTAAGGTTGACCCCACCACCGGCTTCAGCAGACTACTATGGAAAACGGGGTGTATCTTTCCTAGTAAGCAGGGCAATTGCAATTGTACTGTGACAAGGTTGATTATTTTTACTATAGGGAATGGTCCTATGAATTTTGGGCCCAATTTCCTAGTCGGAAGCTTGAGTCTCAAATACTTGGTGGAGAGGTAGACCTTCTCTCCTACTCGGAATGGTCTTTGAGGGGCTCGGTGCTTATCTGCTTGCTTCTTATATGCTTGTGTCGCCTTGTCTAATGCCTTCTTGACGTTCTCCCAGGATTCTCTTAACATCGCCATCCAATCGTTTAAGCTGACGGAAGAAGGGGGGTCCCTGGGATACTCTGGCATGGGAACAAAATCCATACCGCTCACTACCTTGAATGGGGCTAGTCCTGTGCTACTGTGGACAGCATTGTTGTACGCGACCTCAGCAAAAGATAGGAGGTCTGCCCAGTTCGACTGTTGGTAGTTTACGTAGCACCTCAAATACTGCTCTATCATAGCATTCAGTCTCTCCGCCCCCCCATTGGTGCTCGGGTGAAATGCTGAACTGAGACCCTGGGATGATCCTATGGATCGTAGGAATTCTCTCCAAAACTTCGCTGTGAACTGGACACCTCGGTCGGAGATGATTCTTCTGGGCACTCCATGCAGGCGGTAGATGTGTTTCACAAACAGCTTTGCCAATTGGCGGGCTGAGGGTAGTCCGCTACAGGGTATGAAATGTGCCTGTTTGGAAAATAAGTCTATTACAGTCCAGATCACCGTGTTTCCGCCGCTCCTGGGTAGTTCGACTATGAAGTCCATAGCAATCTCCTCCCATGGCCTTGATGGTTCAGCTACTGGCTGCAGCAGTCCAGGGGGTCTCCCTGGTCGGGTTTTCATTGTGGCACAGACGGTACAACTTTTTACATAACTGTCTACGTCTTTTCTCATGTGTGGCCACCAAAACTGTCTCCGTGCTAAATGCAGAGTTTTTAGGAACCCAAAATGTCCCGCTGGCTTAACATCATGGCTCCTCTTAAGGACTAAGGTGAGTAGCGTCTCTGGGATGTAAAGTTTTGTTCCTTTCCAGGCTAGGTCATCCCTTTTCATCAAGAGATGTTGATTGTCTCGGAACCAGGGGTCCGTCAATGTTTCTGCTTTGAGCTTTGTCGTTAGGTCACTCGCTGGTTGGCCCTGCTGATCACGATGCTGCCGTCTGGTAGTTATCTGGCCCGCTCCTTGGGTGGAGGGGATGATGGCATTCACCACCTGCTCTCGTTCACTGTTGTATTGAGGCATTCGGGAGAGGGCGTCGGCCAGAAAGTTTTTCCCCCCTGGGATGTGCTTTAGCTCGAAGTTGAAACGATTGAAATATTGGGCCCACCGGACCTGTCTGGGTGATAACTTCCTTGGAGTTTTGAGGGCCTCCAAATTTTTATGGTCAGTCCAAACTTCAAAGGGTGTTTGGCTTCCTTCCAGTAGATGTCGCCACGTTAACAGCGCCCACCTCACTGCGAACGCTTCCTTTTCCCACGCTGCCCATCGTCTCTCGGTGTCAGTGAGTTTGCGGGATGTGTAAGCACAGGGTTGTAAGTTTCCTTGGCTATTTTTTTGGAGTAGGACCGCCCCCACTGCCACATCACTGGCATCGGCTTGGATGACGAAAGGTTGGTCGGGGTTGGGGTGTTTCAGAATTGGTTCTTTTGCAAACATTTCTTTCAGTGTTTCAAATGCGTGTTGGCAGGCTGGGTCCCACTGTAGAGGCTGTCCTGGGCGAGGTTTTGTTGCTGGGCTCCCTGTTTTTAGGAGGTCGGTTAGAGGTTTGGCAATTTTTGCAAAAGATGGGATAAATTGTCTGTAGAAGTTCGCGAAACCCAAGAAGCTTTGCAGTTGTCTGCGGGTGCGTGGGGGTTGCCAGTCAAGGACTGATTGTACTTTGGCTGGGTCCATTTCTATCCCTTCATTGGATACTCTGTAGCCTAAATAGTCTAGTCGTGACTGGTGGAACTCGCATTTCAACAGTTTGACATAAAGGTCTGCCTTCAGCAGTTTCTCAAGCACTTGGCGGACGAGGGGTATGTGTTCGTCGATGGTTTCCGTGTAAATGAGAATGTCATCCAGGTAGACGAGGACCCCCTTGTAAAGGTGGTCGTGAAGCACCTCATTTATAAGTTGCATGAATACCGCCGGCGCCCCCTGTAGTCTAAAAGGCATTACTTTAAATTGGAAGCTTCCTAATGGGCAATTGAATGCTGTCTTCCATTCGTCACCTTCCTTGATGCGTATCTGGTAGTAGGCTTCGCGAAGGTCTAGTTTGGTGAAAACCTTTCCTTTGGCCAGGTGGGCTAAAATGTCTTTCATGAGAGGAAGGGGGTATAAATTTTGTACACAGACTCCGTTGACACCTCGAAAGTCAACTACTAAACGCATAGAGCCGTCTTTCTTCTCTCTGAAGAAGACTGGTGCCGCTATTCGGGGTTTGGCTGGCTCAATGAAACCCCTTTGTAGGTTAGTGTCTATGTATTTTCGCATTTCTTGCATTTCCCGGGGTGTCATAGCATACAGCTTAGGTTTAGGTAGTTTTGCCCCAGGGATGATTTCGATGGCGCAATCGGTCTCACGGTGGGGTGGTAGAACATTACACTCAGTCTCGCTAAATACTTCTGCAAGGTCTTGATATTCTTTTGGGATCTGCTTTGTGTCATGGGGGCTGTCGGATGAGGCCGTCAGTTGTTTAGCTGTACTCTTGATCAGGGGCGCTGGGGTTGAGGGCATCTTTTGTCCTCTTGGTGGGAGGTGCCGGGGCCTCTGTGTGGGAGGTGTCCTCTGTGGCTGTGGCAGCAGGGGGTGAGGCCCCCTTGCTATTCTCAGTCTGCGGGTCCCCTCCTGCCACCAGATAGTAGGGCCCCACTTGTCAAGCCAGGAGAGTCTAAGTATAACTGGGTTAGTCATCTTGGGGGCTATTATAAACCGAATCATCTCCCAATGATCTGCTAGCTCCAGTTTCACTGGCTCGGTTAAATGTGTGGCCTGCGCCCCCCCCACTAAGGATCCGTCTACTTGCTCAAATCGGATTGGGCGGCTGAGTTTTTTCGCTCATATTCCCAATTTTTGGACCGTGGGTAAGTTGATCAGGCACCTCGTGCAGCCTGAATCTATTAGGGCTTGGAAAACCCCTTGGGTCCCTGTTTTTGGGGCCGTTAAGCGTACAGGGAATAAAAAAGGATGGATGGGTCCACTCACCATTGGGTCGTCTTCTCCATCGTCATCGCTGTCATACAGTTCGGGAGGCTGATTCGCATCATCTGGGTTCTCCCTTGCTTCGGTCAAGTGGGCGAAGACTTCTGAACCGGGGGGGGCCTTCGTGGTGTGTTGGTGGCGCGCCTGGGTCCTTGTCCTGGCCGTGATTTGCTCGTTGGCTCTGGTCTCGGTCCCGGGGTGCCACACATTGCTGCCAAATGGCCAACTCCTCCACATCTGTAGCATCTCAGCAGGCTCCGGGTGGTGGGTGGTCTTTGGGTGGGTCCTGGTGCTGAAGTTCCTCGTCTGGCATACGGTTCCTGGTCCAGTTGGGCTTTCTCCTTTGCCTGTGGTTGCTTTAGCATGTCGTTTGCCCTTAGCCCTCTCTCGACTTGTGTCGCTATCCGGAACCAGTCAGTGAGTCGGTTCGGAATATCACGATAAGCGGTCACTTGGGCAATCTGTTTATCTAAGCTCGTTCTGAAGAAGTACACGAGCAGTCGTTCCGGCAAAGGAGGTAAAGTCCCAACAACTCTCCTGAACTCACGAATGTGCTCTTGGATGGGCTTTCCCCTCTGCCTTAGGTTTCTAAGCTCATCTTCTACATAGGGGTCTTCCCCTGTTTCTTCAAAACGGGCTCGCAACAGTTGTAAGAAACCATCTGCATCTTGTTGTTGGGCGGCCCTGTTTTTGTACAGGGCCCCTGACCAGCTCCTTGCCTCTCCCTCCAGGCCTTCTGCGATAGCACTGACTAGGGCCCTGGGGAATGGGTAAAGGTGTGCGTAGCGCTCGATGTAGATCTCAGCCGCATCGATGAATTGTGCTAGCTGGTCTGGATTCCCATCAAATTTCCCTCTAAACCGGGGTGGCTCCCCCCTAGGCGGCCCCTCCTCCCATTGTGGGCCTCTCTCAGCCTGCCCATAATGTCGTTGGAATTCTTCATCATCTCTCCTCCGGAGGCGGGGGGGGTGATGCCCGGTGCAGGCTGATGGGCTTGGTGGGGGGAGGGGGAATCCAGGGATGCCTGCCAGGGCTATCTCTTCGTTTGGTGTGGGAGGGGGGAGGACTGCGCTCCTGTTTGTGGTGACTCAGTTCAGTAGGCTGGGCTGGCCTCCCCCTCTCCTTGGGCCTGCAGGACGGCTCCTCCCCCAGTTGGACAGCCCGGTCAAAATGTTCTTTTAACTTATCTATGGAAGTTTCGAGGGACTTTTTTGAAGCTTTCGGCTGTCTGGCCTGTTGCCAGTCCCACATCCAATCCACCCTCGCTAATTCCCTTAGAGGCTGGCTCTTACCTTTCCCGGCTGGAAAGGGGAATTCCATTTCTGCCGACTTCGGCAAAGCCCACAAAGGTTCTTTTTTCTTCTTCTCAGCTGGCAGCTTTGCTGGAGGAGGGAGGGGTTGGGCCTTCTGTATATCCACGTTTGCTTCTAGTGCCGCTGCCTGTAGCAGGCTTTCGTTGGAGAGTTGGCTTTCGGCCATGGTTTCCGGGCTCTCTCTCCACTGTGTCCAGACTTCTGGCAAAGACCCAGAGCTCTGGAGGCTTGCCAGATTGGCTCGGAGAGGGAAAGGGAAAAGAAAAAAAAATTCAGTACTGTCTGTCTGTCAAAACTTGCGATTTCATCCTCGAAATAATTTAATTTCCAAGCAATATCTTAAGAAATATTCTCTTTATTGAGAGATGCATCCAAGCCAGACAACGGTGCAAACAGTACTGGCCCCTCCATCCAAAACCCCTCCTATTCCTTCCCCAAAACTGCTCTCCATTGGCTGCCTTCCAGATACTCTCTCTTATCTGTCTCTACAGTACACAGGAATGTCACCCCTCCCAACATCTCCCAGGAGACTGAATTCACCCAAAGTTTTTCTAGGTGAAATGTCAAACTTTTCTCCTCCTTGCTTCTATGTCAGTTTTGGAACACTGACACCCATTACTGTTTATTTTGTCTCTCTCATATTTTGAAACCTCAGGTAGAAGGCAAATCTCTCTAATTCCAAATGGGTAATTGCCTCTTCCAAGTCTCTGTTTGCCGCTATCAATCTCTCTTTGGTTTCTTCTATTTTCTTTTCGGTTTGTTCTGTTCTTACTACTCCTTCTTTTTTTAATATTTTATTGTGTTTTTTCTTTTTTTCATAATTCCAATACATAATCAGACAGTGTTACTTTTTCCACAGGTTAGATTAATTTTTTCTATATGTTTTATAATACCATATACATATACATATACATATACATATATATAAAACTTTACACTAATTTTCATCCATTTTTAATTCGGTTATCAATCCACCTGTACCAATTATACCACACAGTATAGAATTCTGAATCTTTTTTTTCCTTTAGTTCTAATGTTAATTTATTCATTTCAGCATAATCAAATATTTTCTGAATAAAAGGTTCCTCAGGTGGTATATTGTTTCCTTTCCAATGTTGTGCATATGTTATTCTTGCTGCTGTGAGTATGTGAATGATTAAATACCTTGTTTTTTATCATATTTGGTCTTTAGTACTCCCAGGAGAAAGGTTTCTGGAATCAATTTGATTTTATTATTAATTAATTCTTGTAGCCAATTTTACTCCAATACCTCTTTGCTTCAGGACATGACCACCACATATGAAAAAAGGTACCTTGGTGATATCCACACTTCCAGCATTTAGGGCTTATGTTTGGATAGATTTTTGCCAATTTTGCAGGTGCTAGGAGCCATCAGTATACCATTTTATATTGGTTTTCTTTGTATGATGCCGCTTTTGTTAATTTGTAGTTTCTATTCCAAATCATTTCCCATTCATCCAAATTTATATTATGTCCAATATTTCTGGCACATGCTATCATTGGTTCTTTTACCACCTTTTCCACCCTGTCATAGTCTAATAAATAATTGTATAATCTTGATGATATTTTTTTTGTGGACCTACCAATAGTTTGTCTAATTGATTTGCTTCCATCTCAATGCCAAATTCTTCTATGTCTTTTTTGTATCTGGGTTGTATCTGCAAGTATGGCCACCAGTCAATATGTATTCCCTGCTCACCTAGGGTCTGATTACTTTTGAGTTTTCTTTGATTGTCTAGGAGTTCTTTATAACTAATCATTTTACTAATATCTATTGTATTGGGATATATCATGGCTTCCATGGTGGATAGCCAATTCGAGATTTTCATATACTGTTTCCTTCTAATTTCCTCCCATATTTGTATTAGTGCTTCTCTAATCTTATGTCTATGAAAATATGTTTTGGTGTTATTCTTTTTATCCCACATAAAGGTGTGCCATCCTCTTTGTAGATCATATCCTTCCAAGGTTAGGATTCTTTTATTCCTTAAATTAACCCAGTCTCTTATCCATACTAAAATGGCCGCTTTGTGGTATGTTTCCCAATCCAAGAGTCCAAAACCTTCTACTTCTATTGTCCTGTAATGATTGCAATTTTATTCTTACTTTTTTTCCCAGCCCGAACAAATTTCCTGATAATTTTGTTACATTCTGCAAAGAATTTTTTATCCAGTATAATGGGTATTGTTTGAAATAAGTACAATATTTTGAGCAGGATGTTCATCTTAATAGATGCTATCCTGCCCAAAAATGACAATTGCAATTTCCCCCATTTTTCCAAGTCTTTTTTTATTTTTTGAACCAGGACTATATAATTATCTTCTTTTAGAGCCGAGCATCTTGCTGATAATCAAATCCCTAGATATTTGATTTTTTTAACTATTTGTAGATCTAATTTCTTTTCTAATTCTTTCTTCTGTATTGCTGTTAAATTTTTAACCAATAATTTAGTTTTCCCTTTATTCAATTTAAATCCAGCTACTTCCCCATACTTTCCTATTTCTCGCAATAGTATTGGGCCCGAATCCAAAGGTTCCTTGATAATGAGAGCTACGTCATCCGCAAAGGCCTGTGCCTTATATTCCTCTCTTCTAATCTTTAATCCTTTTATTTCACTATTCTTCCTAATTCTATTTAGCAGGGTTTCTAATATCAAAATGAATAACAATGTTGACAGTGGGCAACCTTGTCTTACCTCTTTCTTATTTGAAAGATGGTTTGTAATATCCCCATTTAATATTATTTTTGCCCTTTGTAGTTTATATATTGTTTCTATCATTTTTTCAAATTTAATTCCAATTTCATTAATTTAATTTGCTCAATCATAAATTGCCAATTTAGATTGTCGAAGGCTTTTTGGGCATCCAAAAAAGCAAGGGCCATTTGTTTCTCTGGATGTGCTTCATAGTACTCCAGGGTACCCACAATTATCCGTATATTATTCCTTATTTGTCTATCCGGGAGGAAGCCATTTTGATCTGGATGTATGATGGCATTTAGTATCTTTTTCAATCTTTCTGCAATTATATTCATAAAAATTTTATAGTCCGTTTTTAAGAGAGATGTTGGTCTGTAGTTTTTTATCTGTTTTGGTCTGTACCTTCTTTCGGAAGTAATGTAATATATGCTTCCCTCCACAATTCTGGTATTTTTGCTTCCAGTAAGGCCTCATTACACATCTCCAATAATTTTGGTTCTATGATTTCATGTAGTTTTTTTATAAATTTCTCCTGGGAGACCATCTGGGCCTGGTGTTTTATTGTTTTTAAGTCTCGAAATTGCTCCTCTTAGCTCTTCTATTGTTATTTCTTTATTTAACATTTCTCTTTCATTCTCTCCTACTGGTGGAATTCTTTCCTCCTTTTAAGTAATTTTCAGTCTTCTCTATCGGTATCTCTTCTTCATTATAAAGGTCTGTGAAATATTCTTATGCTATTCTCATTTTGTCCTCCTCTTTGTTCTGTAGTTCCCCCTTTGTATCTTCCAGTTGTTGAATAATCCACGTCTTGCTTTCTTTCTTCAGTTTATAGGCCAACCACCGGCCCGTCTTGTTTACATGCTTGAAGTAAGTTTGTTTAGATTATCTAAGGTTTTTTACAGTCTCCTCCTGGTCTAATATGTTCATTTTATGTCTCAATAGTGTCAGTTTCTCTTTTACTATTTTGTCTCCTGGACTTAATTGAAGTTTCTTCTCCATGTTTCCAATTTCTTCCTATTATGTGCCTTCCACTTTTCTTTGTTTTTTTGTGCATTGTATGCTATCGTTATCCCCCCTTATGTAAGCTTTCATGGTGTCCCATTAATTAGTTACAGAAATGTGCTCCTTTTTTTTTCATTAACAAATAGTCTCAATTCTCCCGTTATCTTTTGTATGTATTCCTTTTCTTTTAAAATTTGTAAATTTAACTTCCACCTCCTGACTTTCCTTTTTTGGGGAGCTCTCCAGTTTATTTCCAATGGGTTATGGCCTGCTGATACATTGGGGGTAATTTCTATTGTTTCTATTTCCAATCCTAATTCTTTATTTGCCCATAACATATCTATTCTGGACCACGATGCATGGTTAGAGTAGAAGGTATACTTTTTTCATTGGAGTGTAGGGTCCTCCAGGTATCTGTTAGATTTAATTCTTCTACAATATTAAAAAATGTTCTCAGTAATATGTTCCTTTTTTTTCCTATTGTCTTTACTGCTGTGGTAATCTTTTTCTATGTCTATAATCCCATTGTAGTCCCTCACAATACAAATGTTTCTGTAATCCATTTTAATTATCTGTTCATGTAGTTTTTTATAATACTCTCCCTGGTTTTTGTTTGGTGCATAAATAACTACTAACAATATTGGTAGAGTTCCTCTCATTATTTCCACCATTAGTGTTCTTCCTTTAGGATCCACATATTTTTGTTTAGCAACAATCCCTCCCTTAACATATATTGCGACCCCTTTCTTTTTTCCCCCCAATAGCGCTGAGTATACTTTCCCTAATTTCCTATACTCCAGATATCTTTCATCTTGTTTCCGTACATGGATTTCCGGGAGACATATTATATCTATATTTTGTTTGGCTAATTTTGTAAATATCTGTCTTCTCTTTTTTGTTGCATTCAGTCCATTCACATTTATTGACAGAAATTTCCAGTCTTCCATATTTGAATTCTCTGTCAAGTATTAGTATTTATTCGCCCTTGTGACCCTTTATGTTCTTGTTTTGCTTCCTTTTGTGTCTCTGTTCTCTCTTTCTACTGTGTTTTTCTTCTCCGAAGATCCTTCTTTGATGTCTCGTTGTTTTGGGGGTTCTTCTTACTGATTTATGGTCTCCATTTCTTCTTTGCTACTCTGTTCCCCTTCAGTTCCTATCAGTTGGTCCAGAAAGTCTTGCGCTGTCACTAGGCTATTTATTTTTAGCTTTTTTCCTTTATCAAAATCTTTGTTTCTCTTTGTTGTTGTCTTGACAGTTGAAATTTTTCTGCTGATTCATTCTCTATCCGCCCAGTCACTGCTCAATCTCTTACTGTGAGTCCTCTGACCCGAAAAGACCAATCTCACTTCTCAAAGTTCTGGTAGTTTTACAATGTTCTGGCAGGTCCCATATACTGACACCGTCTATTCCGGTATTCTTCTCTTCCCACTGTTTATTAGCTCATCGCAGCCTCGGGTCTGCCATTCCAAAATGACAGACGCATTCGCACTGGATCGACAGATGCGTCCGTTCGTGCGGTGAGCACTCGCCAGGGGTGGGTTCTAAATTTTTTTACTACCGGTTCTGTGGGCGTGGCTTATTTTGTGGATGTGGCTTGGAGGGCATGTGACTGGGTGGGCGTGGCTAGCTGGTCATGTGACCAGGTGGCCATGGCTATGTGTATAGGGACTACTCAGAGCGCTGAAAAAAGTCATTTCTGACAGGTCCTCGCACTTTTGACTGGTCCTCACACTTATGACCATCCTCACATTTATGCCCGTGCAGCATTCTTAACAACCATGTCACTCATTTCACAACTGCTTCTCTTCACCATGGTGACAAGATAGGGCAAAAAACGTAAAATGTGAGGACAGTCATAAGATCGAGGACTGGTCAAAAGTCAAAAATAACTTTTTCAGCCCTCTGAGTAATCCATATGCACAAAAAGATACAGCAATAGAGAGGGATGTAGGAAGGAGAAGAGAGATGGAAGAAGGAAGGAGAGAGAGGGAAGGAAGAGAAGGGAGGAGGGAAGGGAAGGAAAATTAGAGTAGGAATGAGGGGAAGAGAGGGAGGAAGAGAGGAGAAGGAGAAAGGAAGAGGAAGTAGGGAGGAAAAGAAGAGGGGAGGAAGAGAAAGTAAGAAGGAAAGAAAAGAGAGAGGTGGTAGGTTTGAGGAGAAAGATTGCTGTACAATAAAAAAAGATGAAATGGAAGAAAAGCAACCCCAAGCAAATATAAAGATATTAAGATAAAGAATGAATTGTTGAACTTTAAAGAATAAGAGAGAACAAATATGAATAAATAACAATAATTAGAAACACACATACAAACATACAATGTATTTTCTTTGAACAGAGTATTTGGCCAGTTCACAAATTTAAACAGTGTTTAGTCATTTCAATTAAATTTACAATTTCTATATTTCCTTTTTGCCATATTTATTCTTTATCTATTTTTTTTAAAAAACCAATATTACCCTTCATCCTCATCTCTAATCTTAATCAAATTCAATTTTCCCCTTTATTCTGTATTGTACTCCTTCCCATTGTCATCTATTTTTATATCCATCCTCACATTGGTTAATTATTGGTTAATTATACAAATTCAACATTTTAATATAAATCAATTAGTTATATAACTGTCTTTTTTGTATATTAATCAATATGAACATGAATATTCCAATTATTTCCATGCAATCCAATTTCTTACAAATCAATTAATTATATTTACCAATAATAATAAATCAAATAATTTCCCCCATATATTCCTCCAAACCACAACTTAACCATTTCTGCTTTCAACGCAATATACAATAGTATCTCAATTATTACAATTCCCTAGTTAAATAGAGCTTTTTTTTCTTTTGTGTTTTAAAATCTTGAGCTCTCATCTTTTGCCCTAAATTTCCCATTGTTTGCACCTGCCTTTTTTGATGAGGAAAAAGAAAAGAAATCTGCCTCTGCCTAATTTTCCAATGTTGCAGCAAACAGCAAAGCCAACAACCTGCTTTACTTTAGGTTTCGTTTTCAGCTTGAATTACACAAAGAGAAAAAAAAATGCTCCAGCAATTTAGCTCTTTGTAGCAAGCTGCAGATCCCTGCACAAAACAGCTGAGAGCAAATCAGCTGAGAGTCACGGATCTAATCAATGGGCTAATTAGCCTATGCTGAAGCTGAAAGGAGTTGTTTTTTCTTGCTGTTTGCTTGCAAGGAGGTAACTGCTGTGAGGCACAGGCCAAAGGGTGGGGGCCACCCTCCTTGCCACTTAGCGCCCCCGTCACCCCCTTTTGCCTCTAGCACCCCCCTGCTGCCCCCCCTTGCCTCTTACCGCCCCCCTAAGGCATGGTACCGCCCACTTTGGGAACCACTGGCTTAACTACTTAACAACCGCTTCTACCGACGTAGAATCCCACCACTGGGTCTACCCATTTATTTTTGCAGACACCGGTCTACTCATTTGTTTTCTTTTAACATTGATGAGCTGTAGAGCGACCCTTTGAAGCCCTGCGGCAAGAGTTGAAACAGTTTTTTTCCCTCTAGCCATCAGCTGGGACTTAGGAGGCAGCAATAGATTGGGGGTGGGACCAAATAAAAGGTAAGAATAATGCGAGGGGCAGGGGGGGCGAACTAGTTCGGTGACGTCGTATCGTCACCGCTACCGGCTCGCGGGAACCAGGCTGAACTGGGAGAACCCACCACTGGCGCTCGCCCCTTGCTTCACCACCCTGTGAACTCTCTCTCTAGTCCGCAGTACCCTCCAGGCTTTTGTGTCCCTAAGGGTCCCCAAAATGCGAAAAATCCGGGGTTGAAGAACGGGGATCGCTCTCCTTCCACCGTCTCGCCATGAATTGCCAACTGGAAGTCTGTTCTGTTCTTACTTACGTTTTTCACTTTTGTATCTTGAATTTTTTCTTTCTTTATGTCTTCTTTTACCTCTCCTAATTCACCCTTCCTTACAATAATAATACAGTGTTAATATCCAATTTTTTAAACTATTATATATATGAATCTCAGTTATAGCTTCTTATATTATTCGTATCGTTAACTATATTGAATATGAAAGAAAACAGTATCTTAAATATGAGGATCTCTATACATACAAATTATTAATTGACAATTACGTGTTTGATATTAATTAATTTGTTTGATTATATTTAAATCAATACAAAGTTTGAAGACATGAGAATCAATATGTTTCTATGAACTGTTAAAGTTTGAAGCTTGTAATTCCAAGTAATATCTCAGTAATAAGTCTCTTTGGGATTTATCTAAGTATTTAAAGTATACAATAAAAATTTGAAATATCTAGGGCAGTGATGGCTAACCTTTTTGCCATTGCATGCCGAAAGCAGGGGAAGCGCAGGGGGCTATGCACGCACGTGCCCACACCCATAATTCATTGCGCCCCATCCCTCCGAACTTGCCCTGCTTTTGGCATGCGATGGCACGGTAGTCCAGTTTTTCACCCTCCCCAGGCTCCAGAGCCTTTTTGGGAGCCTGTGGAGAGCAAAAACAGCCTTCCCCACCTCCCTGGAGGCCCTCCAGAGGCCAGAAACAGCCTGTTTCCTGACTTCTGGTGGGCCCAGAAGGCCTGAAAATCAGCTGGCCAGTGCGCGCATGCATGCCGGGCCTGAGCTAGGGCAATGCTCGTGTGCCCACTGATATGGCTCCGTGTGCTACCTGTGGCACACGTGCCATAGGTTCACCATCACAGATCTAGAGTGATTACAATATACAGCTGTTTAAAAGTAGGTGTCCTTCAAAGTCGTTTAAATTACCACAGTTCTTTGTCTTCGGTCTCTCTGCTCACTCTGCAACTTCCTTGTTCTCTGCTTTCTGAATGGCAGCTACCTTCAATTTGCAATCACTGACACTGTCTTTTTTGTTCACTTTCTTTACTTTCTTCCACTTCTATCACCAATGTCCCAGAAAGGTAGCCTTTTCTTTCTTCCTGCCACATTCCTCCACAGAATTTTGTTTCTCAAAACACTTTCCAATATATCAACCATTCAATCCACACTCGCAATCACTTTCCCTCCTCTCCAATCAACAACAATTCTGTCTTCTTCCTTCTCTGCTCCCATTGCTAAGGCGCCGCCACCTCCACCTTGGAGACTCACTTTTATTCAGTAGTTTTTGTAAATCCCATCCACCAGAGAGATAGTTCGGTGTCCCACATTTTTTCTTTTTCCTATCCGCCAATACTTCTGCCGCTTCTCACTTTCTGCTTCCTCTCATATCTTTGTCAGGCCGCCACAACTCCGGACCTCGCCTTGACAGCTGGTCTCTTCTGCGCTGGTTTTCAGGGCTTTCACCCTTCACAACAGGGCATCACTCCTCTCCCCGTCACCTCTGGATGTTCCCCTCACTATAGCTGTCCCCTCCAAGGATCTGCTTTGCCATTACTGGCTTCCAAAACGCAGAAAATTGGGCAGGGAGAACGGAGTCTAGTTCCCCTGCACCACACCAGCATGGCGCCACCCCGGAAGTCCTGATTTACCTCCACTTTTATTATACTGTTTGTTTTTCTTAAACATCAGCTTAATCTGTTGATCCATTCATTCCGTGAAAATCAGCTTGTGATGGACTCACACCCACAAAGTGGCAATTTTTCTTCCAGAGAAGCAAGATGTTCATAAGTTCCTCTTGGCTAATTTGAACAACGGAGGCATCCTTGAACTGATGATGAGATACCTGAAAGTCATCAGCCAGAAGTTCCTGGTCAAGTGGCCACCAGGCTTGCCCGAGGTTGTCCTGAATATCTACAACAACTGGAGAAAGCACAGCAGCAGTCTACCCAACCCACTATTAAGGGACTGTCACAATCAACACATCAGGGTAAGGATCACCAAGACTTTGGGGCAGCAAAATGACATTTCTTCAAGCTTCCCATTGGCTTGCAAGCGCTCTTTACACCAAGACTGGAACACTGGGAAAGGTGTTTGCAAGCTGATGGGAGGCTTAAAGCAATGCAATGTCGCCCCAAAATCTTGTTGGCTTGCAAGCACTCTTTCGTCAGATCTAAACCACTGTAGTGCAATACAAAGAGAGATCTCACACTACTGATCTTGTGTAATCTTGCACTACAGTACTTTAGGCCTCTGTTCACTATGAACCAAGGCCTGGACATGACCCATGGCAAAAGGCTTTGCAAATGGAGAGGCTGCAACATTTGTAACTTCGGGACTGGGTCGTAAGTACTGGGGGGGGGGGGGGCAGGCTCGGTCATAACTTGGAATGGTCACTAAATGAATTGTTGTAACTGGGGGATTACCTGTCTTTCTACCTTGAAAGAGTAACCAAGGGTTTAGAAGGCTCTGCAGTGGCTCCCTTTTGCCTGTCAGAGCCCTCATAGCAAAAGAGAAGGAACGGGGCTCAGTGGGCACCATGCAGCAAGTGCAGCACAGCATCTGCTCCATTTAAATGAGGCACACAACTGATCTACACAGTGTTGTGTGTACAGAAGAAGTAGGAGAGACCAGAAAAGTCATGTGGTTTTATGAGGTTTCACAGCCAAGAAAGCTCTGCCTCTTTAGTCTTTCAGCCACCAGAAAGAACCTGGACTCATTCATTTCCTTTGAGGAGGACAGTTCTGTGGTCAGTTTCACATCCAGTTTTATTGGTTCATAGAATCGAACCCAAGTCCACAATGGTTTGTTCTAAACACAGTTCCATTGGATGGTGTGCTCTCTGCCAGAGAGAACATGGGAATTGGTCTCACCAGCTCAGAGAATCACATACCTTAATTAACAAATAAGTTTTAGTAGCCACTAAACTCCTGAACTGAAAAACTGTCTTAGAAGCACCATTGGATGCTCTGTTCCTTTTCAGTGAGGAACAGCCTGAGCCCCTTCTACCTTCTAAGCGATGAAGTGCCTTTCTGTTACTGGAAAGGCCAGTGTCAACTTCAAACCAAACCTGGCAGCAGCCATTTTTCTGTTCCTCAGTTACCACACAGAGGGGAAAGGGGGGAAAGGAGGTTGGAATGCCTTACTAGACACAACCGAGAGTTTCTTGTGAGTACCACAATCATCTCTACTGGCAACAGATAAAGTTGGGAAAGGAGTACCTGAAGAGACCACCAATTAACCCAGTTGGCCAATGTGACCTATGACACTTGGGGATAGGTTTTCCTTTGAAGATGTGCCGATATGAAGTACCCAATAAAGAAGAATGTTAAGAAGGATCCTAATCTGAGAGTTCTGATTTGATTGGGCTCATTAGTCGGAGCCTTGACAGCCAGATCTTGGCAGGCATTGCAAGTAGCAGGAATGCTGCTGATTAGAAGAGCTGATTTGAACTACTGAGTGCATATAGAGAAAAAAGTAGACAAAAATCCACCCTGCCCACCCATATTGTCCAGCACCCCCTTCTTTCTGTCATGCCTTTGCCTATATTTCAGGAGATGATGCTGATGAGTCTGTCCTGCATGGAATTGCAGCTGGATCAGTGGTTGCTGGCCAAAGGGAAAAGCTCCATGGGTGAGTGAGTGAGGGCTAGAAGTTCAGCAGATTCTTTTAGATGTGGGGTCTCTTTGCTTACCAGGGGGCTGGCTTTGGAGGGGAGCTTGGCAACACTTGGCATGCTTCGCCCGAGTGAGTTCCCAGGCTCACAAGAATGGAAGCAGAGAAGGGGACTGCTGCCACTGGCCACACAGACCAGTGGAAGAAGCTCCCCAGGAGTCTCTGCCTGCAGAAGGGGGCTTCCTTTGCATTCTCTGCTTCAGGCTCTCGTTTCAAGGGGCTAAACAGGGAAAATGCTTCTTCCAGTATCTCCCAGGAATGGTCCCGCAGCCAGCTCGGCAAATGGCAAATTTGGACCAGACTTTCCAGGCACCCACTTCTTGGGGGATCTGCTGCAGCTCTCGTTCGCTTCTTCCCAGCGGGACCTCTTTGAGGAGAGTTGGTTGCAGTTTGCCGTCCGAGTGTATTGGCTGAAAGCTCGGTTTCTGGCTCTGCAGGTTTGTATTTTGCTGCAGCCAAAGGCTCTTAATGCTCAATTTTATATTCCTTGCAAGACAAGTTTAGACAAGTTTTAGAGCAAACGTGTCATGTAAACATCCCTTAAGATGTAACCAGGAAGTGGCCCTTGAGGTATGTGCTTTATGAGCACCCCACTTGATGATGGTACTGGAGGAAGTGAGAGCTGAAAGCCATGTTGCTCCTGCAGGGTGAAATGGAGCAGGCCCTGGAGAACTATGACGTCTGCACGGAGATGCTTCAGCATTCTGCTGCCCTCGAGGCCGACCCTGACAGCAACAAGAGGGTGGTGATCAGACTGCCCAACCTCCATGTTGACTCTGTGGTTTCTTTGGAAGAGGTAATGTCACCTGGTTGCCTTTTTGGTCATCTTGTTGGCTCCGAGCCATGCTTATCATCTCCCTTTTGCAGTTGGTTCCATGTTATTTTGAGGCATCGAGATTTATCTTGCCATAAGGGTCTCATCTGAAGCCTCTGCGCTTGCACTTGAGTCAGCATTTTGCAGTTTGGCAGGTCCTGGCTTTATCTGATATTGAAAGCATCACCTCTATGTTGGAGGAGATGCTTGATTCAAATGCTCTACTTATGCTTCTGGATTTAAGAAATTACAACAGTAGTTTTTAAAAATTAAAATAAAACGGTGCTCTAAGAATGTCTGTCCACCTCAGCTGCTTGTCATCTTTCCACTGTGTATTCTCTGGAGTTCGTCGAACATAAGAGGGAAGAGAAGTTTTTTATTTTTTAATTTTATTTTTATTTTATTCCGATTTATATGCCGCCCTTCTCCCAAAGGACTCGTGGCAGCTTACAAGACAAAAATTCAACAATATGAATGGGTACAAATTAAAATGCAATTAAAATCAATTAAAATTATTACACTGTAAACTCCCCCCCCAAAACAGGTCAGTCCATTTGATGAAAAAGCCACGTCTTCAGTTCACAGCAGAAGGAGAGGAGGTTGGGGGCTGTCCTAAGGGAAAACCATTCCAGAGGGTCAACGCTCCCACGGAGAACGCTCTCCCCCTGGGGGCCGCCAGCCGACATTGTTTGACTGACAGCACCCTGAGGAGGCCCGCTCTGTGAGAGCACATAGGACGATGGGAGGATGGCAGAAGGTGGTCCTGCACATACTCCGGGCCTAAGCCATGTAGGGCTTTATAGGTAAGCAGCAGCACTTTGAAACGAACCCGGAGGACCACCGGCAGACAGTGCTGCTCGCACAGGAGAGGTGTTACACGGGAGTAACAAGAGGCTCCCGTAACAACCCGGACAGCCGCATTCTGGACTAGCTGAAGCCTCCAGGTTCATCCCAAGGACAGCCCCATGTAGGGGGCATTACAGTAATCCAACTGAGAATTAACAAGGGCATGAGTGACTGTGGCGAGGGCATTCCGGTCTAGGAAAGGGCGCAACTGGCACACCAGGTGTACCTGTGCAAAAGTCCCACTGGTTACGGCTGTCAAATGATCTTCTAAAAACAGCCGAGAATCCAGGAGGACACCTAGATTGCGAACCCTATCAGAGGGAGCAAGTGCCTACCCTCCTATCACAAGTGATGGGACCACTAGATCCCGAGTTGCCGGCATCCACAGCCACTCGGTCTTGGATGGGTTGAGTTTGAGTCTGTTTCTTTCCATCCAGGCCCGCACCGCTTCCAGACAGCGGGACATCATGGAAAGGGCATCCCCAGGGTGGTCTGGGGTGGAAATATAAAGTCGAGTATCATCAGCATATTGGTGGTACCTCACCCCAAAACCACGAATGATCTCACCCAGCAGTTTCATATAAATGTTAAAGAGCAAGGGGGAGAGAACCGACCCTTGAGGCACCCCACATGTGAGGGGCCTCAGGGAGGATCTCTGTCCCCCCGCCCATACAAACTGTGAGTGACTCGAGAGATAGGAGGAGAACCACAGTAAAACAGTGCCTCCTATCCCCAGCTCCCCGAGTTGCTGCAGCAGGATACCATGGTCGATGGTATCAAAAGCTGCTGAGAGGTCAAGTAGGACCAGGATGGAGGAACATTCCCCATCCCAGGCCCACCAGAGATCATTCACCATGGTGACCAATGCCGTTTCTGTGCTGTGGCCGTGCCTGAAACCTGATTGGTACAGGTCTAGGTAGTCCGTTTCCTCCAGGAATTGAGGGAGTTGCTGTGCCACCACAGACTCAACAACCTTCGCTAAAAAGCGAAGGTTTGAGACTGGACGATAGTTGTTAAGGGAGTCTGGATCTAGGGTAGGCTTCTTAAGGAGGGGTCGAACCACCGCCTCTTTAAGTGCAGCGGGGAACACCCCTTCCTTTAACAAAGCTTTGACAACAGCCTGGATCCAGCTTCCGGTCACCTCTCTGGCTGCAGAAACAAGACAAGAGGGACAAGGGTCCAATAAAGACATGGAGGCACCAAGCCAACTCATAATCCTGTCCACTTCATCCATTGAAACAGGCTCGAACCCAACCCAGATGTTACTCTCAAGACAAGCCCTAGTCAGACTCTGCCCAATCAAAGTCCAACCCGGTCCGGATCTGAGCGATTTTATCTTGCAGAAACTACAAAATCCTCAGCTGCCCTGCATGGGGTCCTCCCTCGCTCCATGATTGAAAAGAGAGCGGGTCATTCTAAACAGGGCTGCTGGGCAATTTTCTACAGATGCAATGAGAACAGCGAAATAATGACGTTTTGCCGCTTCCATCACCACAAGATAAGACCTAATATGGGTTCTTAACTGTATTCGGTCAGATTCCGACCGGGAGGATCTCCATCCACCCTCCAGGTGTCTTTTCCAATGCTTCATTTCCCTAAACTCCATGGTAAACCATGGAGCCACCCGGAATCTGCGTTGGGTCAGAGGCCACAAAGGCGCGATTCAATCCAAGGCCCCCACCTCAACCTGTTCCCAGGCCGCCACCAGGGCCTCGGACAAATCATGAGTTAAGATGGCGGGAAATGACACAAGCTCCATCAGGAACCGTTCAGGGTCCATCAGGCGCCTGGGGAGGAACCATCTCACTGGTTCCGCCTCCCAGCGGCGGAGTCTGGCGGAGAGAAAATCCAGCCTAAGGAGGGAATGATCAGTCCATGACAAGGGGTAGAAGAATAAATACCCCCTACCCCGATCATTTATCCACTGTCCAGAGAGAAAAATCAGGTTGAGTGTGTGTCCTCCTATATGAATTGGGCCCTGTACAACCTGAGTTAGGTCCATGGCCGTCATGGTGGTCATGAACTCCCGCACTAGCTCAGATGTCTCCCCAACCGATGGCAAGTTGAAATCTCACACAACGAAAAGGCTGGGGAGTTTGACCGCCAACTCGGCCAGGACATCTAGTAGTGTGGGCAGGGCTGAGGCTACGCAGCTGGGAGGTAGGTATGTAACCAACAGACTGAACTCCAGGGTCTCACTTTATAAGGAGCGATTCACACCCGCCTATCTGAGGAACAGTGACCTCCCTAGGGCTGAGACTCTCCTTAATAACTACCACCACCACCCCGCCCTGCCCTGGGGTCACTGCTGGTGAAGCACACGGAAGCTTGGGGGACATAAATTGGAGAGAGGAACACCTCCCTCCGGCCCTAACCAGGTCTCCGTGATGCAGGCCAGGTCCGTTCTCCATTTGCTGTGGCTGGCTTTCCATAGTAGACTAAACAGAAGATAATAAAAGATAGATTGTGAGCCAGCTTCTGAGGGATGCCAGCCACTGTCGGTTGGTTATTGTGGTGAATGGTGTTGCTTTTTAACCCCAGGTAGACATTAGACTTGAGTATGACCCATCCAGTGTTTCATTCTTGCAGATTGATAAGAATCTAAAGTCCCTGGAGAGATGCCAATCTCTGGAGGAGCTTCAGCGCTTGTACGAGGCTGGGGACTACAGGGCTGTGGTTCAGCTGCTCCGTCCAACGTTGTGCCTCAATGGGGGCAGCAGGACAGAGCATTTGGAGTTGGCAATCTCCATTCCAGAGAGGCCAGCTCAACTTCTCTTGCTACAGGTGAGTTTGATGTTTTTTACTTTCAAGTAGATTGGTGTAAATTAGTATAAAATGAATGGAACATGATCAGCTATGAGGAAGAATTGCTTGAAGAAGGATAAACGTGACCTCACAGCATTAATGCTATTTAACTCCTTTTGTATAGTGTAGGGAATTTAATGTCTGCCAGGATATCAGATTATAATAATTGGCAGAGAAGATACAGCTGGAGAATAACATTGGAGTAATCCAGCTGGCAAATGCCCATAAATTAAAACTGCATGCTAATGGTACGGTTCTTACAATCATTAATCCAAAAGATTCTTTAGAATTGATAAAAAATATATACAATATTCAACAGTTTGTACTCGAGATTAACCAAAATAAGTCTGTCTGGAGAAAAATGCAACGAATAACAAGGTTTAATAATAGTATTAAGCCTTTTATATAAAAAATGAAGACTTATTCAGAAATAATTATATACCGTGTTTTCCCAAAAATAAGACCCCATCTTATATTTTTTTGAACCCTGAAATAAGCGCTTGGCCTTATTGCAATGTGCTCAAAAGCCCGGTTGGGCTTATTATCAGGGGATGTCTTATTTTAGGGAAAACAGGGTATCTGAAAAAATTCATAAGATAGAAAAATTAAATCTTTCTTGATAAGGAAGAATATCTGTAGTAAAAATGAATATGTTATCAAGGATATTTTTTTTTATTTCAAATGATCCCAATAGGAGCAAAGAAAGATCATGGAATGAATGATGTTGATGAAATCTTCAAACTCTCCATGGAATGGTCAAAAACTGGTTGAAGCTTGGTTTCAGCATCTTCAAATCAGTATAGGTTAAAACAAAAATAAGGTGGCACAAAAGATTTGACCAAACTTGAAAGGCTTATGACACAAAATTCAGGGCATCTTTGGGGATTTATATATAAGTTACAATTGAAATAAGATTCAGAAACTGAAGATGTGAAACCTTGCATGATTAAATGGATGCTAAATTTTATCCATTCAACAAATATTCTTGGAAGAAAAATATTGAATTCACAGTGAATATTACACTTACAGAAAACTAGCATAATATTTTTTGTTACTATTGATATATTATTCCAGTTACAATTGTCAAATGGTCCATATTTTTTAAAAAACTTGGAAATGTAATGATCAGGTTGGATCTTTCTTTATATTTGGTGACAGTCTCAAAAAGCTCAGCAATTCTGGAAGATGATTCACCATAGGATGAAATAAATTTTTAAGTACCGACTTTCCATTCTTGCCAAGGCTTTTTCTGCCAAGAAGCCCCCAGCCTTATATTCCTACAAAGTACACCAAAGTACGCCAAGTGGGCCTTACCCACCATGGCCACGGCTGGGACTTTCCTCACCTGCTTCTGGCAATTACAGTCCGTTCCTTCATTAGAGGATTGACAGATTAAATTTGGAGAGTGCAATACTTTAATCTGAAATAATCTATTTATGGACTGGAATTTTATCCAGAGACTTCTGCCCTATTTCAAATTACGATTTCTTTTAACGTAAGATTGTAAAGGACTAGATTTCATCTGATTTGGCACTAGTGCAAAGCTAATATGTGACTTGCTTTAGTGTTTCCTGTGAGAATAAAGAAGCCATGTTTTCTTTGGGATTGTGTGCCAGACAGTATGAAATGTCCATTGTGTACCTGAAGAGAATGATGGTGAAGGTGGGAGGAGGAATGCCTCAGTGTATAGACATCGTGGGGGGAGCATTGGTTTTGTCAGTTGCAAGGAACAAGCAACTGTCTAAAAACTGGCTGCCCACTTGGTTATCTGAAAGAGAAAATGGAGATGTCAGGAGCAACATTGGGAGTGGGGTACTTAAGGAGCAGGATTGAGGTTTGCTTATTTCATTTTCTACCTCTTTCCGTGATTTAATATTTCTTGTTCTTCTGTGTGACTGTATGCTTTGCATAACACTGTGGACCCCAAAAAGAAAGGGTGTGATAGGGATAATGTATAACCTGTAGGAAGCAGCACAGATGCCTGTAGAGTCCAGGATTTATGGTCTTTTTGGCCTTGCTCTCCTGGTGTGAAGGAAGCAGCTTTTCTGTCTGTGCAACTCATCCTTCTCTTCCCTGAATTTTTTTAATCTTCTATCCCTGTGATGGTGAATCTATGGCACGCGTGCCACAGGTGGCACACAGAGCCATATCTGTGGGCACGCGAATGTTGCCCTAGTTCAGCTCCAACAAGCATGTGCACGCCAGCCATCTGATCTTCAGGCCTTCCAGGCCCACCAGAAGTTGAGAAATAGACCTCGGGGGGGGGGGGAGACCGTTTTCGCCCTCCCCAGGCTCCTAGAAAGCCTCTGGAGCCTGGGGAGGGCAAAAAACAGGCCTACTGGGCTCACCGTGCCAAAAGTGGGGGGAATGTGGGGGATCGTGCGCACATGGGGGTCAGGGGGCATTGAATTATGGGTGTGGGCACACGCGGGCGACCCCCTCACACTCCCCCTGCTTTTGGCACGCGATGGCAAAAAGGTTAGCCATCACTGTTCTACCCTCTTCCTGATATTCTCTAGGACTCCCTTCTTCGACTGAAGGACTATCAGCAGTGCTTGGAATGCTCTGAAGTAGCCTTGAACGAAGCTTTCCAGCAGATGATCAATATGACAGCCACCTCGGCCAAGGAAGAGTGGGTGGCCACTGTGACTCAGTTGCTCCAGGGCATCAATCACTCCCTCTCAGCAGACAGCAGCAGCCTGAGCAAAGTTTCTGCCCTGCCGAATCTCACCCGATTAAGTCACAACCTCATCCAGGTAGGGGGGGGGGCTCCTCTTGACCCCGCAGCTGCTGCAGCTTACACCCTAAGAGCTCTGTTTGGAGCAGCAGCCAGTCAAAGAGCACCCTTGCTTATATTTACACTACCACAAGTCTTACAGAGATATATCTATGTATTGTGATAACATTTTGTAACATTTCATATCGGACTCCAGATACTGATTGCAGGGAAAACCACAGCAAAAAGGGACACATCTCTGGCGAAAGGGACAAGTCTTCCACTAAAACCCTGTAAAATGTTCTTCGGAGCATAATTTGGTTGGCCAGCAGCTCAGCAATCATCTTTTTACAGATAGTCCTCACTTAATTACCACTATACAGATAAGCGGCTATCCAGTCTCTTCTTAAAAACCTCTGGTGTTGGAGCACCCACAATTTCTGGAGGCAAATTGTTCCACTGATTAATTGTTCTAACTTGTTGGGTAATTTCTTTTTAGTTCTAGGTTGGTTCTCTCCTTGATTAGTTTCCATCCCTTGCTACCTTCCGTTTCCATCCGTCCTACCTTCTGGTACTTTGGAGAATAGGTTGATCACTACTTCTTTGTGACAGCCTCTGAAATATCGGAACCCTGCTATTCTGTCACCCCTAGTCCTTTTCACTAGACTAGACATAACCAGTTCCTGTAACCATTCTTCATATGTTTTAGCCTCCAGTACCCTTGTCATCTTAGTTGCTCTTCTCTGCACTCTTTCCAGAATCTCAACATCTTTTTTATATCATGGTAACCAAAACTGAATGCAGAATTCCAAGTATGGTCTTTCTTGGAAGGCCTTATAAAGTGGTATTAATACTTCACGTGATCTTGATTCTATCCCTCTGTTAGTGCAGCTTAAGACTGCACTGGCTGTTTATGGTTATTCCCACGTACTGCTGGCTAAGTGATTGTCAACTAAGACTCCCAAGATCCCTCTCACACTTACTGTTGAGCCAGGTACCACCTATACTACCATGTTTCCCCTAAAATATGACTGGGTCTCATTTTCTTTTGGGCCCCATTTATCCCCTGTCATGGACCGATCACTATCTCCTTCGGCTAGGCTTCTGTTACGCCACCCCTTCTCGCTGGGATGTGGAACCGACCACCTGGTTCCGCCCCAGGCGCCTGATGGACTTGGAGAGGTTCCAGACGGAGCTTGGGATGATTCTCTCTCTCCCACGCCCCGGCCACGAACCTGGTGGAAGCCTGGGATGAGGCTGCTACCAGGGTTCTTGTTCCTTTGTGGTCTCTGACACGTCACAGACCCCGGTTGGCGCCTTGGTTTATTGAGGAGCTCCGGGGGATGAAGCGACGTAGGCAAGACCTAGAGAGCTGTTGGAGAGCCAGTCGTTCCGAATCTGAACAGTCCCAGCTAAGGTTGTTCACTCGGGCCTACCTGGTCGAGTTGGCAGCGGCAAAGCGTTGCTACTTCACCGACGTCATCACGTCTGCAGAGAATCGCCCGGCTGCCCTGTTCAGGGTGTCCCGCTCCCTCTTGAATCAGAGAGTGAGAGAAGATCCTCTGTGGGGACGAGCCGAGGAGTTTGGCCAGCATCTGTTGGACAAGATTGCTCAGATTCGGGACGGCTTGGACTCTGACTGGACAGAGTTAGACGGTGAGGAGGCAGCGGGTCCTGTGCTTTGGGAAGAGTTCGACTCTGTTACCCCAGAGGAAGTGGACAGGATCATGGGGAAACTGAGTGCGGCCACTTGTGTGCTGGACCCGTGTCCCTCCTGGCTGGTTTATTCAGCTCGGGAGATGACACGCGGCTGGATCCAGGTGGTGATAACAGCTTCTTTGAGGGAGGGAAGCTTCCCGACCGCCTTGAAGGAGGCGGTGATGAGGCCCCTCCTCAAGAAGCCGGCCTTGGATCCAGCTGTTTTAAGTCATTTTCGTCCAGTATCCAACCTCTGCTTTCTAGCAAAGGTTGTGGAGAGTGTAGTGGTGCATCAGCTCCCGCTGGCCCTGGATGAAGTGGATTACCTCGACCTGTACCAATCGGGTTTCAGGCCCGGGTACAGCACGGAGACGGCTGGTGGATGATCTCTGGAGGGCTCGGGACAGAGATTATTCCTCTGTTCTGATCCTATTGGATCTTTTGGTGGCTTTCGATACCGTCGACCACGGTATCTTGCTGCATCGACTTGAGGGGTTGGGAGTGGGAGGCACCGTTTAACGGTGGTTCTCCTTCTACCTTTCAGGTCGAACGCAAACGGTGTTGGCAGGGGGGCAGAGATCAGCCTTGAAGCCCCTCACTTGTAGGGTTCCCCAGAGGTCGGTTCTCGCCCCTTCTGTTCAACATCTATGTGAAACCGCTGGGGGAGATTGTCTGTGGTTTTGGGATAAGGTACTATGAATACGCTGAAGATACTCAGCTCTTTATATCCACCCCAAACCAACCCAGTGATGCCCTCGACGTAATGGCACGGTGCCTGGAAGCAATATGGGTCTGGATGGGAAGAAGACTTCGACTCAACCCTGCCAAGACCAAGTGGCTGTGGATACCGTCATCTCGGTTCATAGGAGAGGTTCCATCGTTGGCTATAGGGGGTGAAGTTTTACCCCCTGTGGACAGGGCACGCAACTTGGGTGTCCTCCTGGACTCACGGTTGAATCTAGAAGATCATATAACGACCGTGACCAGGGGGCATATGCCCAGATCCGTCTGGTGCACCAGTTGCGCCCCTACTTGGACCGAGATGCCCTATGCACAGTTACTCATGCGCTAATCACCTCATGTATTGACTACTGTAACACTCTCTACATGGAGCTGCCCTTGAGAACCACTCGGAGGCTTCAGCTGGTGCAAAATGCCACGTGGGTTGTGATGGGAGAATCCCGATACTCCCATGTTACACCTCTCCTGCACGACTTGCATTGGTTGCCCTCAGGGCGAGATTCAGGATGCTGGTGACCTATAAAGCCCTACATGGCTTAGGCCCAGGATATTTGGTGGACCAGCTGCAGCCAGCAACAACATCCCTTCGCCCAGTTCACGCCCATAGAGAGGGCCTGCTCAGGGTCCCGTCGGCTAGACAGTGTTGGGGTAGAGCCTTCTCTGTGGGCACGCCCACCCTCTGGAATCAGCTCCCCTTGGAGCTCTGGTTGGCTCCTGACCTTCGCACCTTTCGCTGCAAATTAAAAACTTGGTTATTCAAGTTCCCCGGCCTGGACTGATGGGGTTTTTATAACTTTTTAAAATTTTATTCGGTTTAACTAGGTATTTTAACTCCATACAATGGTTTTGTGGATTTTATTGTTGTGAGCCACCTTGAGTCCATTGGAGATAGGGCGGCATATAAGCAAAATAAAATAAAATAAAATAGTCCCGATTGTTGTTCTAATTTTCCTATTTGTTTTATATTTAAGTTTTTGGTTAAAATTTTGGTTTTATTTTTATTAATTTTTAGCCCTGCCACCTTGCCAAATTTCTCAATTTCCTCCATTAATTTTATTTGTGTCTCCAATGGATCTTCTATACAGAATACAAGGTCGTCAGCGAAAGCTTGGACCTTGTAATCTTCTCCTTTTACTTTAAGTCCTTTTATATTTTTGTTTGATCTAATTCTCCTGAGCAAATTTTCCAAAGTTAATATAAAAAGTAGGGGCGAGAGTGGGCATCCTTGTCTTACTCCTTTTCCTATTTCAAAATGATTTGTTAATTCCCCATTGACTAACAGTCTTGCCCTCTGATTTCTATATATTGTAGATATTATCTTACAAAATTTTTTCACCAAAATCCATATTTTTTATTTGTTGTTTCATAAATTCCCAGTTGACTCGGTCAAATGCTTTTTGTGCATCCAGAAAAACAAGGGCTGCTTGTTTCTCTGGATGCTCTTCATAGTATTCTATTATGTTTAATAATAACAAATAGTAAAAAAGATAAAATACCTAGGCATAAAGTTGACAACTAGAAATATAGCAATCAAAGACAATAATTATGGAGAATTAATACAACAAATTAAAAAAGATTTAGAGAGATGGGGGAATCTAAAGCTATCGTTACTAGGACGAATAGCGGCAATAAAGATGAACATACTTCCAAGGATCCTCTACTTATTTCAAACTATCCCGATTAGATTAGAAAAAATTTTTTTCACAAATTTGAATAAATTAACAGCAAAATTTATATGGGAGGGGAAAAAACCGAGGATAAATTTAAAAATATTACAAGACAATAGACTAAGAGGAGGTTTTGGCCTACCGGCCTGGGAAACATGCTACAGAGCCGCAAGCATAATGTGGATTAAGGACTGGGTCAACTTAGATAACCAAAGGGTACTGAAATTAGAAGGACATGATTTATTAAAAGGCTGGCATGCTTATTTATGGAATATAGGAAACAAAACATATAAACATTTTAAAAACCATATAATAAGAAACTCAATTACTACATGGATGGAAATTAAATGCAAGCACTACACAAAAGTCCCAGGATGGTTATCCACACTAGAGGCAACAATACACCCAAATATAATGTATCCCAGCACAGTATCTACGCAAAAAATAATAAGATATAGAGACATTTTAGATAAAGATGGGAAACTCAAACCTCGCCAAGAACTTAGGGACATGGACATAAAAATAGATTGGTGGCCGTATTTGTTAATACAAAACAGATATAAAAAAGATAGTGAAGATGGAGGAGTCGAGATAAAGCCCAATCAACTTGACAAATTACTAGAAACAAAAAAGGGAAAATTAATTTCAAAGATTTACAAATATCTACTTGAATTCGACTTAGCAGAAAACATAGTCAAAGGCCAAATGATAGCCTGGGCCAGGAATATTGGAAGGAGTATAAAATTAGAAGAATGGGAAATGATTTGGAAAAACAATTGTAAAATAACTAAGGCAGTAACATTCAAAGAAAATCACTATAAGATGTGGTATAGATGGCACCTGGCCCCAGCCAGACTAGCAAAAATGTACCCAAATTGTAACCCGACATGTTGGAAATGCAGACAAGCCCCAGGAACATTTTATCATCTTTGGTGGCTCTGCCCAAAAGTAAAAAAATTCTGGACGAAAATTGGAAAATGGATAACAGAAATAACAGAAGAAAAGATAGACCTAAAGCCCGAAATCTTTTTATTAGGTATATTTGAAAAAGAAATTAAAAAAGAAATAAAATATATCACACTACACATAATTACAGCAGCAAGATTAACCCTAGCACAATCTTGGAAACTAGAAAAGTTGCCAACAGAAGAACAAATAATTCATAAAATACATAGGTGCGCAGAGATGGATAGATTAACTCTAAAATTAAAAAACAAGGAAGACTCACACTATTATCAAATTTGGAATAGATGGTATGAATGGATTGACAAACAAGGGGAAAAAAACAGATGTTAAATACATCAAGAAATCAAAATTAGTAAATTTACACCGTCAACATAAATATATTACAGCAAGTAAAGATAAATGTATATATATGGTTATATATTGAAATGTTATAGATAGAAAACTTTTGCTTAGCAATATTAGAACATAAGTAATACTGAATTGTACTTCGTTTTTAGCCTTAAGATTGTTTTTATAACTTTTCTCTTTTTTGTCTTTTATCTGTTTATATCAAATAAAGTTGGTTTTAAAATTAAAAAAAATAAAATAAAATAAAATAAAATAAAATAATAAAATAAAATAATAAAATAAAATAAAATAAAATAAATAATAAAATAAAATAAATAAAATAAAATAAAATAAAATAAATAATAAAATAAAATAAAAATACTTTTTCAATGCCTCTGTACCTTTAAATGGTCACTGAACAGGGCAGTCATTAACTGAGGACTGCCTGTACTAGACTCTGCAGTCCAGTTTTGCAGCTTTTTCTGACTAGCAAGCCCTGCCTAGAGCTCCTACAGCGTTTAGGTGTCCGTCCTATGACAGCACATTAGATCGTACATCTTTGGGGATGGGGGGAATGAGCATTCTGACAAGTAACAAAGTGTTGCCCTGGTGCCTTTAGTGATGCTCTCTTCTTCTTGTAGCTGAATCTCAAACATCTGAACTAAAGGACTGACTCTCAATTACCTTTGTGGCTTTAATTTGCTGTGTCTCTTTCTTTGTTAATTAGATTATTGATTCCAGCATGGTAGTCCAGGAGGAACCCAAAGAGCCATTTGTGTCCTCAGTGCTTCCCTGGATTATTCTTCATCGGCTCATTCAGCATGAAGAAGAAAATGTCCAGCCCCTTTGCTGCCAACACGAGGAGCAGCTGCAGAATCCACAGGAAGGAGGTGAGTCCTGGTGCTTCCTTTCTTTTCTTTTCTTTTCTTTTCTTTTCTTTTCTTTTCTTTTCTTTTCTTTTCTTTTCTTTTTTCTTTTCTTCAGGGTCTCTTTTTCCTCCTTCCCATCCTTCTGCAGTCCTCTGGCTGGATGCTTGTCCTCTTCAAAGGGTCCCAAAAGGGATGCAAGGTGGCATCTACAAACTCCTTCAAGATTCTCTGATGTATTGATCTGAGCATGTCAGAATGTCATCGGGTACTTCATCCTATGGTTTTCTAGCGAAAAGGTGCATCAGGTTTACAGCCGAGGTTCCCAAACAGATCTCAGCACTCTTAGTGTCTCAGTAATTTTGCCTATTGCCCCATAATTCCCAAAACGTGCCACAATGCCAAAGGTACTGCAGCAAACTTACAAGAGCCTGCAGCATTCAGTCTGTGAACCAGAATCTACTCTATTGCTACGATCCATTAAGGAAGTTGCCTGATCAAAAATGAGGTAAAGTCATTCTCTAACTTTCGTTTTTGACAAATCCATGCTGACCTCATAATTCCTTATCTGGAAGCCACAAGGTCTAATGGAACATAGCAAATTGAGGCTGAACCCTAGCATGATTGACTGGCTGTTTGACTGGTAACCACGGTGTAATTACCTGACTCCCTTCCTTGATCTTGAGGATCTGCCTTGAGGAGGAGATCCCCAACTTGGTTTCTTAGCTCCTTCAAAATCAGTAGACGCCATGGCCAGAGACAGGTTTATCCAGCTTCAGGGTGGCCCTTCTTGGAACCAGAAGCTCTGCTAACAGCTACCTCCAAATTGGTGCTATTAGTGCAAAATGCAGCAGCTGCATGCTCAGGAGGGTGAGGTGATCAAGTTCAAGCAGTTTGGTAGACTATTCTGAGTGATTCCTTTGGGCTGACTGATTTGTTCCTTGCTTTGAAAGACTTTGTTGGAGCAGAAATATGCCTAAAATGCTCTATTAAAATGAGAAACTGCTATCTGAAGTTTTTTCATCCATCCTTCTAAAGTTGATAATGAGTTCTACTTATTTCTCATCTTATTCGCAGCGTCTCCAATTCAAGACACGCCTATGCTGCCCCCTTCCCTTATGTTGCTGAACACAGCCCATGAATACCTTGGAAGGCGATCCTGGTGCTGTAACTCAGATGGAGCTCTGCTTAAATTTTACGTGAGTAGAAATGTCAATTTCTTTTAGTATTGATTGCTTTTGATCTCCACCCTTGATATAATGAGGTAATTGTCTTGCATTGTTCAAAAAATGTAAGCTGATCTCTCCCCTGTTTACAGGTCTTGACATCCAACCTTTTCTGAATATCTTTAGAAAAATCCAGTATAAATAAAAAAGAATTTTTCTGCTGAATTAATCTCATATTGAGATCATAGGAAATGACATTCCTTAAGATTTTATTCCATTGGTTTGTAGGATAGTCCAACTCTTTTTCCCAAGTTCTTGCAAATTACCATTATGTCCTTCAATGATATTGCTTGGTTTTCTATAAAAATAGTTTGCTTAGAAAAACCTGTAGCTACCTGTAGAACATCTTCCTTCAAAGTTTTCTTTTGTATTTCCTATGAACATTACTCTTTCTAAAATCTATGTTTTGACCTAAAATCAGTCATTCTAACAATGCGTAATCTCAAAGTTCTCAGCACTTCAATATCCCAGTCTAGGGGAAAGGAAGAAAATACAATAAGAAAAATGAAGACATTTTCCTCAACTGCAGTTTAGGTTCTTCATTTGTCTGTTTAATTTCTCTTTCTTGTCTTTACTACCTCACCAATATTTACTAGGTTTTAAAATATATCAATGCATGGTAAATTTCTTATATGTGCAGTTTCTTCTGTAAATGTTTTGAATTTCTATTGATTCCTCTTTACTTAATTAAAAAAATATTTCATTTCTCTGCTCAGAGAATAAATCTTGTTATCTTATTTGCATTTCTATGATATAGCTGTTATGCTATTCTGCCTTAGTCTCTAGTTTGTCATATTTATCCTCCATGAATAAGTCCATAATCTATGGAAGATTTTTCCATTCTTGTCAATTCACTGTCTGTATTGTGCCTCTTGTTACTCATTTTTAATGAAGAAGGAACAGTTTAAAATTCCTTTTCATGAATTTTCATAACCTTTCATGAATTCAGAAGAGAATATTATGTTAAGAGTAATTATTATGTTTCATAGTTTCCTTAATGGTTATATGTAATATAACATTAAAAAAGTATTTGAAATATTACTTCATAAACTCAATTAAAATGGTAATTTTTTTCAGAACAATCAAAACAAGTATTGTAAAGATCCTTTTAAATTATTTGTAAAACTATATTTAAAAATAATGTGAAAGTCTCGAGTAGCGATATTTATACTTGAGTATCCTCTTGTAATAGCAGCGTATTGAGTCCAGTAATTAAAGTCAGTAAAAGAAAATATGACAGTTAATGAGATCTGTTTTTGCCAATCTGAATACCTAATTTTGCTTTCCCACAAAGCAAAGAAAGGTGTGTCAAGAATGCGTACTTATTTTTTTAAAAAAAATTAAATATAATAAAATTAACACAGAATGCGTACTTTTGATATAAATCTACAGTATTTGTTCAGTTTACATATTATTGTTGTAAAAAATTAGATTTATACAACCTGTGATAAATTACAGAGTTTAAAACTTAAGCCAGTAAATCTCAAAGTTGTAAAGAAAGCATAAAATACAAAGGAGTGTTACAGAGAAATTGATTATGTATTTGATAAGAAGTATAGTAGAATAAAAGTCTGTTAATCTATTTGCTGCTGGATCTTTTTCTTATGGAAAAAGATGATAAAATTTGTAATCCACCAGGTTTATTCAGCTTCAGGCTATCTCTGAGGGATAATCTGCTGCTGTGTTCTCTGTCTCAGATTATCTTTGCCTGATAAGATCCAACAGATTACCTCTTGTATAATTGGTTAAATAATGATGGTCCCAGTGTTTGAGAATACTCC
The DNA here is from genome assembly GCA_030761175.1 of Masticophis lateralis. NCBI lineage: Eukaryota > Metazoa > Chordata > Lepidosauria > Squamata > Colubridae > Masticophis > Masticophis lateralis. The sequence goes on from JAUDYJ010000014.1 coordinate 606,773, forward strand.
CCGCTTGGCTGGACCTTGCAAGTCAAAAGGAATCCCAGATAACGTGACAAGGCAGTGCCCAATCACAGCCTTGGATCATGCCTCCTGAGCAGAATGGCCATGGAAACTGTGGGAGCTCTGCCTGGGAATCGGTCTGGATTCAGCTCCCTTATTGCCATATTTAACCTGAGTTCATAACTGGGCTTGGTCAGAATCAGTTTCAGAATTTCTCCACGAAGGCTTTGTCTCTTGGAGTATCTGCTCCACAAGGTAGATCGGATAAAGAAACCAATGCCATATAAGACAGAACTAACTTTATTGGAGCTGGTCCAGGGGTGAAATGCTCCTGGGTTGAACTGGATCGCCCGATCTGGTAGCAATGGATGTGGGTGGTTCAGAGAACCGGTAGCAATATCCCTGCCGCCGCCACCCCCTCCCCAATGCCCAGCTGAGCTGCACAATCATCAGAGGCTTTTTCTTTTAATTTTTAAAAGCATTTTTTCTACAACCTCTTTGGCTGAAAAGATGATCACGCAGCTCAGCTGGGATCGTCAAAGGGATCATCAGCTGATGATCCCAGCTGAGTTGCCTGATCGGCAGAGGCTTTTTTTTCTTTTAAATGCTTCTGACAATCCAAGCTGAGTTGCCTGATCGGCAGAGGCTTTTGTTTTTTTGTTTTTTATTATAAATTTTTATTGTAAATTGAATACAAAAAAAGACAAAAAGAAGACGACGACAAAACAAAATCACATATATACAACTGGGGTTGATTCAGCCCCCATATACATGCAGTTCCTAAGTAACATTACATACCGTCATACTACATCTTCAATTAATTTTTCCACACATTGCATCTTACTCTTGCTAATCTTCTTTCTTCTAGTTTTACCTTATATATATTTAGCTTAGTATCAACAAATCTATGCTATATGCTTTCCTTACATCTACCTCATGGCATTTTTACTTCTATCCATTGGTACTATTTATCCCAGCTTTGATTGAAAATTGATTCTTGTCTATCTTTAAGAATATATGTTAATCTATCACATTTTGCACACCACAAATTTTTTTTAATAATCATCTGATCCGATGATTATTAAAGGTACTTCCTTCTCTTTCCAAAATTGCGCATATGCAATTTACTTATTTATTATTTATTACATGTATTCATATGCTGCTCTCTCCCGAAGGACTCAGGACAGCGAACACAAGCTAAGAAACATGTACAATAAAATCCCATTTTAAACCAAATAACTAATTAATAATAAATAATAAAACCCAGAATCAGAGTCAGTCTATTTCCTTGAACAGCCAAGTCTTCAGGTGCCGACGGAAGGAGCAGAGATCAGGAGCTGTCCGGAGCTCGGTAGGTAACTCATTCCAGAGGGCGGAACCACCTACAGAGAACACCCTACCCCTGGGCACCGCTAGACGACATTGGCTCGCCGTCGGAACCCTGAGGAGAGCGGCCCTATGTGAGTGAGCAGGATGGTGGGAGGCAGGCAGAAGAAGGTCCTGCAAATATCCTGGACCTAAGTCATGTAGGGCCTTATAGGTGAGAACCAGCATCTTGAAGCGGACCTGGAGAACCACTGGTAACCAGTGCAGCTCACGCAGAAGGGATTTTATATGGGAGTAACGAGGGGCTCCCGTAACAACCCGTGCGGCTGCATTTTGGATCAGCTGGAGTCTCTGGGTGCATCTCAGGGGCAGGCCCATGTAGAGGGAATTGCAGTAATCCAGGTGGGAAGTAACCAGGGCTAGAGTGACTGTGCGAAGGTCATCTCGGTCCAGGAAAGGGCGCACCAGGCGAACCTGTGCAAAGGCCCCCCTGGTCACAGCCGTTAGATGGTCTTCTAGGGACAGCCGAGCATCCAGGAGGACACCCAAGTTGCGAGCCCTATCAACAGGGGGCAAGTTTTTCCCCATCCATCAAAAGTGGTGGGGCCACTGAAACCCAAGATGCCGGCTGGGTGGCATCCACAGCCACACAGTCTTGGAGGGATTGAGTTTGAGTCTGTTTCTGCCCATCCAGGCCCGTAATGCCTCCAGGCAACGGGACATCACGGAAAGGGTATCTCTGGGGTGGAGATGTATATTTATTTATTTATTTATTTATTACATGTATTTATATGCCGCCCTTCTCCTGAAGGACTCAGGGTGGCGAACACAAGTTAAGAAACATGTACAATAAAATCCCATTTTAAACCAAATAACTAATTAATAATAAATAATAAAACCCAGAATCAGAGTCAGCCTATTTGCTTGAACAGCCAAGTCTTCAGGTCCCGACGGAAGGAGCGGAGGTCAGGAGCCGTCTGGAGCTTGGTAGATAACTCATTCCAGAGGGTGGGAGCACCCACAGAGAACGCTCTACCCCTGGGTACCGCTAGACGCTAGACGACATTGGCTCGCCATCAGAACCCTGAGGAGAGCGGCCCTATGTAAGCGAACAGGACAGTGGGAGGCAGGCGGGGAAGTTCCCCTCTCTCAACGAAGCATTGACAATTACCTGGATCCAGTCCCTGGTCACCTCCCTGGCAGCCGAAACCAACCAGGAGGGATAAGGGTCTAATAAGCAAGTGGAGGAACTAGGTTTGCCCATAATCCTGTCCACTTCCTTGACAGAAACAGGGTCAAACTCAATCCAGATATTATTCTCAAGACCCACCCTAGTCTCCCGATTGGATTCTGCCCAGTCAGAGTCCAATCCGATCCGGATCTGAGCGATTTTATCATGCAGAAACTGTACAAAATTCTCAGCTCTGCCCTGTAAAGGGTCTTCCCTCGCTCCCTGATTGAGGAGGGAGCGGGTCACACGAAACAGGGCCTCTGGGCGGTTTTCTGCAGATGCAATGAGGGCAGCGAAGTAATCTCGTTTCATCGCTTCCATCGCCACTAGATAAGACCTAATATGGGTTCTTAACTGTGTTCGGTCAGATTCAGATCGGGAGTACCTCCAACTCTCCTCTAGGCGTCTTTTCCGATGTTTCATTTCCCGGAGCTCCATGTAAAACCAAGGAGCGACCCGGGATCTGCGGCGGGTTAGAGGCCGCAAAGGTGCAATTCTGTCCAAGGTGTCGGTAGCCCGCATTTCCCAGGATGCCACCAGAGCCTCAGCTGAATTGCAGGATTGAGAGGTGGGGAATGTCCCAAGCTCCTTCAAGAACCTTTCTGGGTCCATCAGGTGCCTAGGGCGGAACCATTTTATGGGTCCCATCTCCCAGCGGCAAGGGTTGGCAGATTGAAAGTCCAGTCTAAGGAGGGAATGGTCAGTCCATGACAGGAGTGATGGAAAGTCCCCCCCCTACCATGACCATTTATCCATTGCCCAGAGAGAAAAACCAGGTCAAGTGTGTTTCCTCCCCTATGAGTTGGGCCCTGAATAACCTGAGTCAGGTCCATGGAGGCCATGAACTCCCGGACTGTCTCAGATGACTCGCCGATCGAAGGCAAATTAAAATGCCCAAAACCAAAAGGCTGGGGAGTTCAAGTGCCACTTCAGTCAAGACATTGAGAGCAGTCTAGAGCCACAAGAGAGGTGGAGCCGGACCTTGACTTGTTGTTGCAAGAACCGAAAGATCAACGTATAACTCGTGCAGCAGAGAAGAAAAGACTAGAGAAACAACTTCAACAGAGGTCCAAGATGCCACAAGAAGAGAATGGTGCAAATGGGAAGAAACAGAACTCTGAAGCTGTGGGAGGAGCGAGGCCAAAGACATCTGCTGTGGAACAACGTCTTAGGCAAGTGCTCAAATCGCTTCAACAATCCCCAAATGACAGTTAGATTTTTATCATGGAATGTCAACGGTCTGAATTCTCCACAGAAAAGAAGGAAAATATTTCATTATTTGAAGCAATATAAAAATGATGTGGTATGTTTGCAAGAAACTCATATTAGATCCCAGGATCAAAAATTTTTGATAAATTCAAAACTTGGACTACATTTTATATCTTCTAGTTCTGTGAAAAGGAATGGATTAGTTTTGTATATTTCCAAAAGAATACCAGCTAAATTGATAGAAGCGGATGATGAAGGAAGATATATCGCAGTTGAAATAAATATACAGAATGTTTCGATGCTTCTTATTGGGATTTACGCCCCAAATCAACAGCAGGAAATTTTTTATAAATTATTGAATACTAAAATATTGCAGTGGAATTATAAGTCTTTTTTGATTATGGGGGATTGGAATGGAGTGATTGATACAAATCTTGATAAGAAGACTTTGGCCAAGAGGGGGAACAAATTACCACAGACGTTTTTTGCATTGAAAGAAGAATTGGAATTGAAGGATGTATGGAGAATGCATCATCCGAAGGAATTGGACTTTACATTTTTTTCTGATAGACATAAATCTTTTTCCAGGATTGATTTTATGTTGGTTACTTCTGACTTATTTACTAAAATGGTCAAGACTAAAATATTTCCTAGAATTTTAATGGATCATAGTCCGGTGTGGATGGAGATGGATTGTGGTAAGAGGGAGAGAAGATCTTGGAGAATGAATGAGAATTTATTCAGACATGAGAAGAATATTATGGACCTTAAAAAACATGTTAATGAATTTTTTCAAATTAATTTGAATAAGGGTACACCTATCGAAATTGTTTGGGATGCAAGTAAGGCTTATATGCGAGGTGTACTGATTTATATGAATTCTAAATACAGATCAACACGACAAAAGTCCAGAATAGAATTGGAGTCAGAAATAAAGGAAAAGGAACAATTGCTTATTAAAAATCCGACTGATGAGAAATTACAATTAACTATAAAACTTTTGAAAGATCAATTTCAAATATTGATGGCTGACCAGACGGCAATTAATTTGCAATATGCCAAACATAATACTTTTTGTAATGCTAATAAACCTGGTAGATGGCTGGCTTATACTTTGAGAAAGCAACAAAGTTCTTGTACTATAAATACTATTGAGTATAAAGGAAAACAAGTTTTTCAACAGAACTTAATACATCAAGCTTTTTTAGATTATTATTCTAAGTTATGCTGATAATATTAAAAAGGATCTTATTGATGAATATCTGGAGAAGAAGAGGGTTACAAAAATTTCAAGTACACAAAGTGATAGATTGAATCAACCTATAACATGTGAAGAGATTCTATTTGCAATAAAACAACTGAAATTATCTAAAGCTCCTGGGATGGATGGTTTGACAGCAGTATATTTTACAATCAAAATTGGTTGAGCATCTTAAAGACTTGTTTTGTAATATTCAGCAGGTAAAATACCACCCTCATGGAAGACGGCTTTTATTTCACTGATACCTAAGGAAGGGGGTTCTATAAAACCAGAAAATTTTAGACCAATGTCTCTCCTGAACACGGATTATAAAATTTATGCAAAAGTATTAGCCAACAGACTGATGCCAGTTATTCAAGATGTGATTCATGATGACCAAGCAGGTTTTATAGAAGGCAGATACATGAAGGACAATGTCAGGCAACTCATAGACTTATTGGAATATCTTGAAAAAAATAAACAGATCCCTGCGGTGCTGGTGTTTTTGGATGCGGAAAAGGCCTTTGATCGAGTCAACTGGGACTTTCTAAAAAAGACTTTGCATAAAATGGATTTTGGAGTTTATACAAGCGATTTCAGCAATTTATCAAGAACAGACTGCACAAATTATTATTAATGGGAGTTTAACTACTAACTTTCAAATACAGAAAGGAACTAGACAAGGTTGTCCGTTATCCCCATTGTTGTTTATTTTAACTTTAGAAGTGTTGTTGAATTCTCTACGGGACTCTAACAATTTGAATGGAATAGTTGTAAGGCAAAAAGATTAGAGAACAAAAGCATTCGCAGATGATCTGGTTGTTACCCTAACACGACCTTTGGAATCAATTATACAGATGAAAAACATTATAGAGGAATACGGTCTGGTTTCAGGTTTCAGCCTGAACCAGAAAAAGACTAAGATGATAGTTAAAAATATGTTGGAACCACAAAGGAGTGAACTGGAAAGGTTGGCAGGCTTTGAAATAGCTACAAAGGTGAAATATCTAGGAGTTCAGGTTGCAGCATCTAATATAAAACTTTTCCAAAATAATTATGAGGAATTGTGACATAAGATTCAAAAGGACCTTGAAACTTGGAAGAAACTGCAACTATCTTTACTGGGTAGAATAGCAGCTATTAAGATGAACGTTCTACCTAGATTTCTGTTTTTATTTCAAATGATTCCGGTGCTTAAAAGTGATAAGACCTTGATGTAATGGCAAGCAGGTTTAAATAAATTTATTTGGAATGGGAAAAAACCAAGAGTTAAACTTAAAATTATGCAAGATGTTCGTGAAAGAGGTGGCCTTAAAGTTCCAAACCTACGTTTATACTACGAGGCAGCAGTCTTGACACAAGTGGGTGATTGGTTTGGTACAACGAAAATAGAAATTTTGAATGTAGAAGGCCACGATTTGGAATTTGGTTGGCATGCATATTTATTCTATGAAGAGAAGTTGGATAGAGTATTCAACAGTCACATTTTGAGACATGCTTTGATGAGAGTTTGGAAGAAGCACCAGTTTCGATTGGATTACAAAATACCTTTGTGGTTGGATCTTGGGCACATTCTGCCAAATATAAAGTCACTCGGGGGGATTTCATACAAAGAGATGCTTTTTAATGATGGGGGCAGATGGAGTTTGAAACTGTTGGAAGAAGGGGTGAATTTAACTTGGTTGCAGTATCTTCAATTTCAAGCGAGATGGAGAGAAGATCAGAAAATTGGACTAATGTTACATGAAGATTTGGTGACTCAGATAAAATGTAAAGGACCGATGCATATTAAGCGAGTGTACAACTTATTGATAGAAAGAGATTCAGAGGGTGAATTAGTTAAAGATTGTATGATAAAATGGGCACAAAATTTTGCAGAACCAGTATTGTTGGAAACATGGGAAAAGATTTGGGTCCAGAATGTTAAATTTACACAAGCGCAGAATCTGAGGGAAAATTTTTACAAGATGTTTTATAGATGGCATTTAGATCCCAAAAAATTATCATGTATGTATCCAAATGTTCAGCCTAAATGTTGGAGGTGTGATTGTTTGGATGCAACATATTTTCACATTTGGTGGACTTGTAGAAAATTGAAAGCATTTTGGATTAAACTTTGGTGGGTTATGCAGAACATTTTGAAGAAGAAGCTTGAATTTTCTCCTCAGTTTTTTTGTTGGGGATAGTTAAGAATTGCTCAACAACTGAAACGAGACTGACCTTATATATGATTACTGCAGCTAGACTACTGATTGGTCAACATTGGAAAAAAGATAGTGTACCTACTATAGAGGAATGGATATTGAAGATGTCTAATTTTGCAGAAATGGCTAAGATTTCTGCATACCTAAAAGACAGGACCCATGAAGCCTTTGCTAAGGAGTGGAAGAAATGGGTAGAGTACATGCAGAATAAATATCAAAGTAAGAAGTTTCAACTAGCATTTGATTCTTAATTATATCTATTAATTATTTTATTATATTTTATTAAATATTTGAATTTATATTTGTATTACCTTATACATTTATATTAATATCTAGATAAATTATAATGTTAAAAATAAGTTTATATATTTGATAGACAGATGAGCTTTACTTTTATACATATATATATCTTTTTAAATAATATTATTATTACTAATATCTATTAATTATCTTAAATTTAATGTAACTCTATATATTTCCTACTTTTTTAAAAATATTAAGATTGAATATTGGGAATTATATTTAAAGTTAAACATTTATATGATATTTTATTCTAAAAATTTATGATGCTCAAAATTGTTTTTTTTTATATGTTACTATATATTTGAAGCAAGTGGGTAAAAGATGTTAGAAGGCTAGATTAATTTTCTTTATTATTACTTAGGTTAAATTTGTTAAATTTGTTATATTTTTAGCTGGATCTCACCGGGTTTTTTTGTTGTTGTTTGATGTTTATTGATATATATGATTGGTTAATAGTGGAAGTCAGGGGGGGAAGGGGGGAGGGATAGGGGGGAAGGGAGGGGTGGTTGTGGGGGTGGGGGGAGTGGGGAGGGGAAAGGGGTATAAAAAATTTGTATTGTAAAACTTTTTCAATTAAAAAAAAAAAGACATCGAGCAGTGCGGGCAGGGCTGTGGCAATATAGCTGGGAGATAGGTATGTGACCAACAAACCCGACTGAGCTCCAGGGTCCCACTTCAATAGTGGGACTCACACCCGCCTATCTGAGGGACAGTGACCTCCCTAGGACTCAGACTTTCTCTAACAACCACCCCTCCGCCCCTTCCCTGGTGTCACGGCTGGTGCAGGACACGAAAGCCCAGGGGGCATAAATCAGAGAGAGGGATTCCCCCCTCTTGCCCCAACCAGGTCTCCGTGATACAGGCCAGGTCCTGGCCTCCTCAATAAGATCTCGTATGAGGAGGGCCTTACTCATCACGGACCTGGCATTCACATACACAGACGGAGACCAGATTCCCTCGCTCTCATATCCCCAGGAAAGCAGGGTGAGCAGGAGGTATGGGATCAAGCCACCATCCGAATGCATCTGGTGTGATGCTCCCCACCCCTACTTTGTTTCTTCTGCCCCCTCCCACCATCACAGGTATAGAATGTCCCACTCTCCTCCAAGCATCCTCTACGACTCCCAACCCGCCGGGACTGTCAGAATGGCATGGCTGCTGATTCTTAAGAGACCTCCCAGTCTCATTTTTGTTATTAAAAACTACCCTCCTCCAGGATCCCCTTAAAATTGGATCTAAAAATCTATTTTAAAAACCCCAGAGCCTCTGTTTTTTAGCGTACCACCTCTCAGGGTTCCAAAACCTGTCATCATTCTAGCCGCAGTGGTAATATGTATAAAAAGGTACCAATCTATCTTCCTTATACTCCCAGGATTTATTCCTAATAAGTAGACCTCTGGTTTTAATTGAAAACTAACTCCTGTAATCTCCATGAGCCAATCCTTTATCTTACTCCAATATCTTTGGGCTTGTAAACGTGTCCACCATTGGTGGTAAAATGTACCCCTGGCTGCCCCACATTTCCAACATTCTGCTGAAGTTCCAGGGAGTATCTTCGCGATTCTTGCTGGTGGTATATGCCATCTATATAACGTTTTAAATATATTTTCTTTGAAAGACACTGCCATTGTCATTTTTGCATTTCTATTCCATATTTGTTGCCATTTTTCCAGATCTAATGTATATCTGAGATTCCTCCCCCAGGCTATCATCGAGTCTTCAGCTACAAAATGGGACAGGAGGAGATTATATATCTTAGTGATACATTTCTTATCACCTTCCAGGAGGGCCTTATCAAACTCTTGTGGTGAGATAAAGATCCCCCCATTAGCTTTATTTTTTTGGTACCTTGTTTGAACTTGTATTCGTGAAATATTTATGCTGTCCTGTCTTGATTGGCCAGAGAAAATAATGCCACCCCTGCTGCAAGTTATGCCCTTCAATTTTTAATATATGCTTCCTCTTCAGTGTTATCCAATCTTTCACCCAAACCAGGCAGCAAGCTTGATAATACCTCTTCCAATTGAGGAGCCCCAAACCTCCCCTTGTTTTTTTTTCCTGCATCATTTTCCTTTTTAAAAAAAAAATAAAAATATTTATTTACATTTTCAATTAAAAACAAACAAACAATAATCAAACAATCAAACATCATACAATAAAAAAGAACAGTGTATATATGAATAAACCTATAAACCCCTATACCCCCTAACCAAAACTTCCTGTACTTTTTTTATTATTATATTCCAGAGAAGACAGAACGTCTTACATATCTTTATATATCGATCCAATCCTTTCTACTTCATTGCTTTTATATACTATATATTATGTTATCTTATATATTATATATTATATATTATATCCCTAGTAAGGGATATATTTCCTCATCTATTTTACAATTGTTTTCTTTTTCTCAATCCATCTATAGAATTTTTCCCATGAGAGACATTCGCGTTTGATCTTTATCTTTTAATTTTTTGGTTAATTTATCCGCCTCAGCACATTCCAAAATCTTCTGAATAATAACTTCCTCTGGTGGGCTATTTTGGTTTTTCCAAAATTGTGCATATGACAGTCTCGCTTCTATGATCACATGTAGAACAACGTACTATGTATCCCTTTCCATGTTCTCTGGCCTAAGTCCAAGCAGGCATGTCTCTGGGCGCCAATCAATTTTTGTATCTAAAATTTCATTTAACCATCTTTTTATTTTCCCCCAAAATTCCATTGCTTTCGGACATGTCCACCATTGGTGATAATATGTGCCCCTCTCCTTCCTACATTTCCAGCATTCTGCTGCTTGTCCCTTGAACATTTTCGCTAATCTATCTGGAGAGAGGTGCCACCTATATACCATTTTATATATATTCTCTTTGTAGGCTGAAGACACAACTAGTTTCATATTATCCCACCATATTTCCTGCCATTTTTCTAAATAGATTGGGTGTCCAAAATTTTTCCTCCAGGCAATCATTGTATCTTTAATAATTTCGCTTATCTCTATTTCCATCAGCAATTTGTAAGTTTTCGAAATCATGCCTTTTTCTTGTCCTATTAAAATTTTATCTAATTCTTGTAGTTCATTGTTAATACCTCTCTCTTTATCTTTATTGTATTTAGAATTAATCTGGGTATATGTCCACCAATCAATATGTATTCCTTGGAAGTTCAATTCTTGTTTCGATTTTAATTTCCCCATTGGGTTCAGTATTTCTTTGTATGTTAGTTTTTTTATCGAAGTTATATAATTTGGGGTATGTTAACGCTTCTATGGGTGATATGCAACATGGTACCTTAATATAATATTTTTTACTCAATTTTTCCCAAGTCCGAATTAGAATATTTCTTACATAGTGTTGGGTGAACCACTTGCTTTGTGAAGTATTATTTTTCCAAAGAGCCTCATGCCAGCCTTGTTGTATATCAAATCCTTCTAATTTGAGAAGACGTCTATTTCTTAGAGTAATCTATTCTTTTACCCAGGTTAATATGGCCGCTGCATGATAACTCTCCCAGCATGGTAATCCCAAGCCCCCTCTCTCTTTTATTTCTTGCATCATCTTTCTTTTCATCCGTGGTTTTTTCTCTTGCCAGATAAATTTCGTTATTATTTGATTTAAATCCCTAAAAAAAATTTTTGGTAGACTAGCTGGCGCAGTTTGAAATAAGAAGTTAAATTTTGGTAACACATATTTAACAATTGTTATTTCGTCCTAAAAGTGACAGTTGTATTTTGCCCCATTTATCTAAGTCTTTTCCTAATTGAATTAGCAATTTATTATAATTTTCTTCTTGTAAACTTGAGCATCTATTAGTTAGCCAAATTCCCAAATATCTAATTTTTTTCACTACCTTCAAACCAGTCGTTTTTTGTAGATTTATCTTATTTCCTTCTGTCATATTCTTAGTATGTTTGTTTTCTTTTTATTAATTAATAAGCCTGCAATAGCTCCGTATTCCTCAATTATTCCTATTAAAGATGTACAAGATTCTAAAGGCTCTTCTAAAATGAAGACCATGTCATCTGCGAAGGCTTGGGTTTTAAATGTCTGTTGGCCTGTTTTAAGACCTTTTATTTTTTCGTCATTCCTTATTTTGCGTAGTAATACTTCTAATGATAAGATGAAAAGTAGTGGAGAGAGCGGGCATCCCTGTCTTGTGCCTTTTCTAATATGAAATTCTTCTGTCAAGTCCCCATTTATCAGTATCCTAGCTGTTTGGTCTGAATAGATAGCTTTAATTGCATTTCTAAATTTCATTCCAAATCCCATGTATTCTAATTGCAACAATAAAAACTCCCAGTTTACTCTGTCGAATGCCTTCTGTGCGTCTATAAATACTAATGCAGCCTGTTTGTCTGGATGTTGTTCATAATATTCCAGTATATTTAGCATGATTCTCATATTATCTTTTAATTGTCGTGATGGTAGAAAACCATTTTGGTCCATGTGTATGAATTCATTTAAGAAAACTTTTAGTCTATTTGCTAAGCTTGTAGTGAAAATTTTGTAGTCTCAATTCAGAAGGGAAATTGGTCTGTAATTTTTTATGTCTATCAAAAGCGAGTCTTCTTTGGTGATTAAACTAATGTTAGCCTCTCTCCATTAGTGGGGAATTTCTGATTTCTCTAGTACTTCATTAAATAGGTCTTTCATATGTTCTCCCATGACTTCAATCATTATCTTATACAGCTCCGCAGGGGTTCCATCTGTGCCTGGGGTTTTCTGGGTTTTTTTGTTTCTTAACTGCTCTTTCAACCTCGGCTAAAGTAATTTCTTCTTCCAGGATCTCTTTCATTAGATTAGTTATCTTAGGTAGATCTGAGTTCTCTATATACTTTTTTATCACCTCTGTTGGGATCTCCTCTCTTTTATATAATTCTTTGTAAAAGTCCACCGCAATTTTTTCCTTTCCTTTTTTGTCTTTTACTAGGTTTCCTTCTTTGTCCTCTAATTGTTCAATTCGCCTAGACTCTTTTTCTTTTTTTAACCTATATGTAAGCCATCTTCCCAATTTATTGGCTGATTCAAAATGTTTTTGTTTTGTTATCCTTATCTGCCAATTTATCTAATTCCAACAAATTAAGCTGATGTTTTAGAAAGATCACTTGTTCTTTTGCCCCCTTGGAAAGTGGATTATCTTGTAATTGTTCTTCCGCTTTCATTAATTTATTTATTAGCTCTTCCCTTTCTTGATTTTCTTTTTTATGTTTGATGGCCGTGTATTTAATAATAAGACCTCTTATGTAAGCTTTGGCCGCGTCCCATATTATTTGGAATGGCATTCCTGGTGTTTTGTTTTCTTGAAAGAAGCAGGGTATCTCTATCTTAAGTTTTTGTATAAGTTCAGTTTCTTTTAATATCTCTGTTCTCAACATCCATCTCCTTCTGTTTTTCCCTTCCTTCTTTAATGTAACAAGCACTGGATTATGATCAGCCCATTCATTCGGCATAATTCTAACATCTAATATTTGGGAATTTAATTCTTGTGTCATCCAAATTATATCCAGTGTAGACCATGATTTGTATCTAGGGGAATAGTAAGTACATTGTTTACCTGTTGGATTATGTTCCCGCCAGGTATTTACCAGTCCTTTTAATACGTGGTTTTTTCCCCTGCCATATGAATTTTCCAGTTATCTGATTTAGTTTGTTTAAAAACCCTTTCTCTAATCTTGCAGAAGCCATTTGGAAAAGATATATCCATTTTGGTAACAATGTGCCTTTATCACTGCCACTCTTCCTAGCAGGGATAGCTGTATTTTCTTCCACCTGTCTAGATCCTGTTCCATTTGCAAAATAAGTTTTTCATCGTTGTTCTTCTTTATCGAGAAGCATTTTGGGGTCAACCATGTGCCCAAGTATTTTACCTTTTTAACTATTTGTATTCCCATCACATTCTCTATCTCCATTTTCCGTGCCCCTTTAATATTTTTAACAAGTAGTTTGGTTTTATCTCTATTAATTTGTAGACCCGCTACTAGGCCAAATTCCTCAATACTTGTTAACAAATTCGGCCCCGAGGTCATTGGCTATTCCAATATAAAAACGAGATCATCTGCAAATGCTTGTATTTTAAACTTTTTGTCAGCTTCTCAGTGCTGACATAGTAAAGAGGGGGTTAAATTCCTGTGGGATTATTAAGAGAGACTGCCGTAGAATGATTTAGATAATGACCAATAGGATAAGGAAGCAAGCCAGGAAAGGGAGGGAATTTGGAGCAGAGGTCATTTCCTGACTGCATATGAGTCCGTGAAGACGTTGTTCTAACAAATAAAAGTTTTTTTTCTTTATTATCAAAATGTGAGAGGCATCTTATTTCTTAAGACAACTCCAGCCGGACAGACAGTCAGGAAATAATCTTTTAAATAAAAAAAAATGCTCTCTTCAAAAACTTTTCTTCTAAAAATATTTATGCATTCCTAAGCTACTGCCGACGTTGGCAGACCTTCAAATGTCTCCGAAAGTAAACAAACCTTATCAGAGGCCATGGAAGAAACAATCTCAACCGGAGGTTTGCCTCAGAAAAGGAAAAAATTATGATGCCTTTTGCTGGACTCCCATCAAGTGCCAGGTAAGGGGGGAAGGTTCTATGGCTCTCCAAACGGCAGCATAGCCCCCCCCACACACACACAAGGAAAAAAAAAAGATGAGAGAAGAAAGCTCCAAAATGCACTCAGGGCTTCCCTCCCTGCTCAGCAAGCGACCCAGCCCAGCCACGGCATCACTCCCCTGCACCCAAATGGGAGATGATGAAGAAGCCCAAGGGTATCGTGGGCAGGCTCACAGACCCCTGCAATGGGAGGAGAGGCCACTGAGGATGGAACCACCCCGATTCAGAGGGAAATTTGATGGGGATCCGGACCTGCTAGCTCAATTTCTCGATGCAGCTGAGATTTACATCGAGCACTATGCACACCTTTCCCCTTTCCCCAGGGCCCTGGTCAGTGCCGTCGCAGAAAGTCTGGAGGGAGAAGCAAGGAACTGGTCAGCAGCCCAGTACAAATACAGGGCCCCCCAACTGCAAGATGCAGATGGTTTCTTACAACTGCTGCGAGCCCGCTTTGAAGAAACAGGGGACAATCCCTATGTAGAAGATGAGCTCAGTCACCTAATGCAGAGGGGGAAGCCTATCCAAGAACATATCCGTGAGTTCAGGAAAGTTGTTGGGACTTTACCTCCTTTGCCTAAACGACTGCTAGTATACTTCTTTAGAACAAGCTTAGATAAGCAAATCGCCCAAGTGACTGCTTATCGAGATATTCCGAACCGACTGTCTGACTGGTTCCGGATAGTGACGCAAGTTGAGAGAGGGCTATGTGCCAACAACATGCTAAAACAACCACAGGCAAAGGAGAAAACCCAGCTGGACCAGGAACCGTCTACCAGACCAGAAACTACAGCATCACGGGCCATCCAGAGGCCATCCACCCCACGGAGTACACTGAGGTGCTACAGATGTGGGGGAGTTGGGCATTTGGCAGCGGCATATGGAACCCCGGGGCCAAAAACAGAGCCCCCGGCCAAGGCACGACTGGAACAAGGACCTAGGCACACCACCAAGACACCATTAAGACTTTCTCCGACTGCAGAAGTTTTTGCCCATCTGACTGAAAATAGGGGGAGCTCCGATGATGCGAATCGACCCCCCGAACTGTATGAGGGCGATGACGATGGTGAAAACGACCCAATGGTGAGCGCACCCATCCACCCTTTTCTTTTCCCCATATGCCTAACAGCCCCAAAAACAGGTACCCAAGGGACTTTCCAAGCCCTAGTAGATTTGGGTTGCACGAGGTGCCTGATTAACCTACCCACAGTCCTAAAACTGGGGATCCGGGCTAAAAGGCTCAGCCATCCAATCCGTTTTCAGCAAGTTGATGGATCCCTACTGGGGGGGGCGGATGCCACACATTTGACCGAGCCGGTGAAGCTGGAGCTAGCGGATCACTGGGAAATGATTCGGTTCATAATAGCTCCCAAGATGACCAACCCAGTCATACTGGGACTCTCCTGGTTGGACAAGTGGGGCCCCATCATCTGGTGGCAAGAAGGGACCCGCAGACTGAGGATAGCAAGGGGACCCCACCCCCTGCCACCACAACCAGAGAAAACGGCCCCTCCTCCCACCCAGGGGGTCCAACCCCTCCCTCTAGAGGGACAAAAGACGCCTCCAACACAGGTGCCCAACCCGCCCTGTAAAGGGACAACAGAGCAACTGGCAGCCACCTCCAGCACCTCCCACGGCCAGGACCAGATCCCAAAAGAGTACCAAGACTTGGCAGAAGTATTTAGCGAGACCGAGTGTGACGTACTACCACCCCACCGCGACCCCGATTGCGCTATCGAAATCATCCCTGGTTTGAAACTACCAAAACCTAAATTGTACGCCATGACACCCCGTGAAATGCAAGAACTGCAAAAGTACATAGACAAGAACCTACAAAGGGGTTTTATCGAACCAGCCAAACCACGGGTAGCGGCACCAGTTTTCTTCAGGGAGAAGAAAGACGGCTCCATGCATCTGGTGGTCGATTTTCGCGGGATAAACTGTGTCTCCGTGCACAACTTATACCCCCTCCCCCTCATGAAAGACATGCTAGCTCGCTTGGCCAAAGGGAAGGTTTTTACCAAACTAGACCTTCGTGAAGCCTACTACCGCATACGCATCAAGGAAGGAGACGAGTGGAAGACAGCATTTAACTGCCCCCTAGAAAGTTTTAAATTTAAAGTGATGCCTTTCGGACTACAGGGAGCACCAGCGGTGTTCATGCAACTGATAAATGAAGTTTTACATGATCACCTTTATAAGGGGGTCCTCATCTACCTGGACGACATTCTCATTTACACAGAAACCATAGACGAACACATACCCCTCGTCCGCCAGGTGCTCGAAAAACTGCTGAAAGCGAACCTCTATGTCAAACTGTCAAAATGCGAGTTCCACCAGTCACGGCTAGACTACTTAGGCTACCGAGTGTTCAATGAGGGGATAGAAATGGACCCAGCCAAAGTACAATCGGTCCTTGACTGGCGACCCCCACGAACCCCGGAGTTCTTGGGGTTCGCGAACTTCTACAGACAATTTATCCCCTCTTTTGCAAAAATTGCCAAACCTCTAACCGACCTCCTAAAAACAGGGAGTCCAGCAACAAAACCTCGCCCAGGACAGCCTCTACAGTGGAGCCCGGCCTGCCTACAAGCCTTCGAAACACTAAAAGAAATGTTTGCAAAAGAACCTGTCTTGAAACATCCTGACCCCAACCAGTCTTTCGTCACCCAAACAGATGCCAGCGATGTGGCAGTGGGAGCGGTTCTACTCCAAAAGAACAGCCAAGGGAACCTTCAGCCCTGTGCTTACACTTCCCGCAAATTCACTGACACAGACGCTGGGCAGCATGGGAAAAGGAAGCGTTTGCAGTGAGGTGGGCGCTGTTGACCTGGCGACATCTGCTAGAAGGAAACCAGACACCGTTCGAGGTTTGGACTGACCATAAAAACCTGGAGGCCCTTAGGACCCCGCAGAAATTATCACCCAGACAAGTCCGATGGGCCCAATACTTCAATCGGTTCAACTTCGAGCTGAAACACATCCCAGGGGGGAAGAATTTTCTGGCCGATGCCCTCTCCCGAATGCCCCAGTACAACAGTGAACGGGAGCAGGTGGTGAATGCCATCATCCCCTCGCCTCAAGGAGTGGGTCAAGTAACCACCAGACGCCAGCATCGCAACCAGCAGGGCCAACCAGTGGGTGACCTGACGACATGGCTCAAAACAGAGACATTGGCGGACCCCTGGTTCCGAGACAATCAGCATCTTTTGACAAGGAGGAACGACGTAGCATGGAAAGGGACGAAACTTTACGTCCCAGAAACTCTATGCACTCTAGTCCTCAAAAGGAGCTACGACGTTAGACCAGCAGGCCATTTCGGTTTTCTAAAGACTCTGCACTTAGTACGAAGACAATTTTGGTGGCCTCACATGAGGAAAGACGTGGACAGCTATGTGAAGAGCTGCACCATCTGTGCCACGATGAAAACCCGACCAGGAAAACCTCCTGGGTTACTGCAGCCAGTAGCTGAACCGACAAGACCATGGGAGGAGATTGCAATGGACTTTATAGTAGAGCTGCCAAAGAGTGGCGGAAACACAGTGATCTGGACCGTAATAGACTTATTCTCCAAACAGGCACATTTCATACCCTGTAGTGGACTACCCTCAGCCCGCCAATTGGCCAAGCTGTTTGTGAAACACATCTACCGCTTGCATGGAGTACCCAGAAGAATCATCTCCGACCGAGGTGTCCAGTTCACAGCGAAATTTTGGAGGGAATTCCTACGATCCATAGGATCATCCCAAGGTCTCAGCTCAGCATTTCACCCGAGCACCAATGACAGGGCGGAGAGACTGAATGCCATGATAGAGCAGTACTTGAGGTGCTATGTAGACTACCAACAGTCGAACTGGGCGGACCTCCTATCTTTTGCGGAGGTCGCGTACAACAATGCTGTCCACAGTAGTACAGGACTAACCCCATTCAAGGTAGTGAGCGGTATGGATTTTGTCCCCATGCCAGAATATCCCAGGGAACCACCTTCTTCAGTCAGTTTGAACGATTGGATGGCGATGCTAAGAGAATCCTGGGAGAACGTCAAAAAGGCATTAGACAAGGCGGCACAGGCTTATAAGAAGCAAGCAGATAAGCACCGAGCCCCTCAAAGACCGTTCCGAGTAGGAGAGAAGGTCTACCTCTCCACCAAGTACTTGAGACTCAAACTCCCAACTAGGAAATTGGGCCCGAAATTTATAGGACCATTTCCTATAGTAAAAATAATCAACCCGGTCACGGTACAATTGCAGTTGCACCGGTTACTAGGAAAGATACACCCCGTTTTTCACAGTAGTCTTCTGAAGCCTGTGGTGGGGTCAACTTTAAGGCCGGTGCCACGTGATCCCCCAGGGCCCTTGATCATTGGGGGCCAAACTCATTATGAAGTACAGCGAATTCTCGATTCGAGGTGGCACAGAGGCCGCCTCCAATACTTAATTAAGTGGAAGGGTTACCCATTGTCAGAAGCATCATGGGGGAAGAGCACGAACATTCAAGCTGACCGCCTTATAGCTAAATTCCATGCAGATCACCTGGACAGGCCGGGAGGGGGTGGGACACAGTCCCAGATGGGGTAATGGTATTAGACCTGTTGTTTTATCTTGTGCAAGTTTTGCTGAAGAATGAAGGGAGAGGGGCCGGATGTCAGCTTCTCAGTGCTGACATAGTAAAGAGGGGGTTAAATTCCTGTGGGATTAGTAAGAGAGACTGCCGTAGAATGATTTAGATAATGACCAATAGGATAAGGAAGCAAGCCAGGAAAGGGAGGGAATTTGGAGCAGAGGTCATTTCCTGACTGCATATGAGTCCGTGAAGTTCTAACAAATAAAAGTTTTTTTTTCTTTATTATCAAAATGTGAGAGGCATCTTATTTCTTAAGACAACTCCAGCCGGACACTTTTCTTTCCTAACATTGGTTCCTTTTATTTCTCTGTTTTGTCTGATTTAATTTAGTAAAGGTTCTAGGGTCAAAATAAATAACAGTGTGGATAGCGGGCAACCTTGCCTAGTTCCTCTACTTGTTTGTATCTCCTCTGTTGTTTCACCTTCAATTAACACTCTTGGATATTGTGCTTTATAAAGTGCTCGTATGGCTTGCGTAAAGCTAGATCCAAAATCCAGGGTTTGGGAGTTTCATCATTGGAGGCTTTCAAGAAGAGACTGGACTGCCATTTTCAAAAATAGCGTAGGGACTGCTTGTGCAGGGGGTTGGACTAGATGACCTACAAGGTCCCTTCTAATTCTGTTAATCTGTTAAAGTGATACTTCAGGAAGGATAAGAAGAACTCCTGCTGACACCTCTGAAGCCTGGATGGACCCTTTTAATAGGCCTGACAGTCCTGTTGAGGTCTTGGGTCACAATCAGTAGCAACTGGATTAAGAAGTGTTTTAACTACAACCAATGTCTACATGTGACGCCTCTGTATTCAGATCAACTGTTGCTCAGAGGCAACAATGAGGTCTAGTATGTGTTTTCCTGCATCTGTTGGGCCAGAGATTAATGAGGAAAAGCCTTGGAGGGCATCAATTTCCTGTCTTTTCTTGATGAGTTCTATCACCAACTCTGAGATCAGATCAGAAAAAGAACCAGCAGGGCAGCTGCCCTTCCCTTTATGGACATTATGCTGATTTTGCAGAAAGATTTGCACAGATTTGTTGTGATCATTATCTTAAATAGCTCAGGATGCAGATACTTGTGGAACCACCTTTTTCCAACTGTCTTTGCCCATTCCATAAGATCCAGGGTAATTGGTATGCTTTGGATCATATCTATCAAGCAGTGATATTTATAAGACCCAGAAGATGGGCCTTCTCTGTCACCATGTCTACCCTCTGGAATAGGACTCCTCCTAAGATCCATAGAGCGTGATCCTGCTGCCCTTTAAGAGGACCTGGCTTTTCCCACCGGTAGGAATTAGGACACTGTGCATCTGCCACTTGAGTTTCTATTAAGTCCTATCATTCCTTCCCACCTGGCACAACACCCTGTCAATACCGATTGGAGCTGGCCACAGAGAAAGGAGGAGAAGCACTGCTAAATCTTCCCATCTACTCCCAATAGCTGAAACCAGCTAATAGGGTCCTCTGCTCGGTGGTACTGAAAGCCACTGAGAGACGAAGGTCCACAAGATGGATGTGCCACTGCCGTGCCAGCTCTGCCATTGTTCATCAACAAGCATAACCACTGCCTTCTTTGTACTGAACCATAGCTTGAAACCCAATGAAACAAGACTGGATGATCCACCAGGGTCTTCAGGAGCTGCAGTCTAAGCACCCTCTCCACCACTCTCTCCCTAAAGCAGAGATTGAAGTCTAGCAAGATCCTATCCTCTTAAGAAGAGGGTGTAGCATAGCCCCTTCAGGGCAGGGAGGGCCTTTTTCTGCAGAGACTCTGACACCCCTGCACGGTTCCCATTCCCCCATCTTTTTTCCCCAGAGCTTCTGCTGGCTGCCATCTCTTCCTTGTTAAAATTGTTCTCCTTTCCCCATCTTGGCCTTTGCTTCCCATTTGCACCCCTCACTGTGGCTATGTGTGCTGCATATTTGTTAAAGCAGCCCACCTTCCTGAACACCCAAACGAGATCTTTGCTTACCCTTAACTGCTAAACATCTGTTCTGTTCTAGGTGCGGGTTCTGCAAAAAGAACTTTTAGCCTCCACCACAGAAGACACCCACCCTTATAAAGAAGAGCTGGAGACGGCCCTGGAGCAGTGTTTTTATTGCCTGTATGGCTTCCCAAGCAAAAAGAGCAAAGCCCGGTACTTGGAAGAGCATTCTACCCAGCAGGTGAGGCTGTCTGGTGCTCAGGAGCAGAGAGGCCTTTTGGCGAGAGATCCCTCCAGCATTTATGACACCGCCATGGGCAGGGCTGTGGAGTCGGGAGATAAATGTTCTTTTAAACTTGCTTTTTTTTAATTCCAATCTAAATTTAGTAGGAGTCGGAGTCGGTGCATTGTTTGCCAACTCCGACTCCAGGTACCCAAAATTTACTCCGACTCCGACTCCACAGCTCTGGCTATGGGCAAAGCTTATGTCCTTTTTTCTGACAGTGGTCAGCCAGAGGTTTCTATGACTCCTGTCTGATGTCCATCTTTTTTCCTAAATTGTGTCTCAAAATGTAACCAAAAAAGTTTAATCACAAATAGTGAAAACAAAGCTAATGATATTGTCAGTAAAATTAAGCTTAGAGCAGCTCTGTCTGTTCAGGACTCTGAAAGATCATTGCACAGTAATTCCTCAGAATCCTACAAGGTAAGAAATCATATAGGTTATGAAATCCAGCTGTCAACCTGGCGCTCAGTGCAGGAATCCAAAGTGATCTACTCTCAATAGATGCTTGTCCAGGCTTTGATGAAATGAATGGAAGAAGAAGGAGCCTCTTGGGTAATTTTCACTTCATGCATTAGTTTGATCAGTGCATATTTAAAATCTCTTTCTTTCCAAGGTGGAATTGATCTGGGAAGATTCCCTATTCATGTTTGAATATTTTAAGCCCAAGACCCTTCCTGAGTTTGACAGCTATAAAACCAGCACCGTCTCTGCTGACCTAGCCAACCTTCTGAAGAAGATGGCCACGATCGTCCCTCAAACAGATAAGCCTATGCTGAGATTGGAAGAAGTATCAAGTTACATTGAAGGGACCTTGAGCAAGGTACGAATTACTTTGCTTCTGGGAATGCTTCATAGGAGTTACAAGTGCTTTATTTTCAGACTTCGGAAGAGAGCTGGCTGGGGCTATTGCATGAGAAAGACAGAAAAGCTTTGGGTGCAGAGAGAAACAGCTCTCCTTTTTGTGCACTTACAGTAAGCAGGTCCTACAAAGAGATTAAACTCTGATCACTGCTGGTGCTGCTGGGTTAATGAAATGTCTGCAAGTCAACAGAGAAGCTCAGAGAGCACCAATTAAACCCTGAACTCAGAGGTTCTCTTCTGTTGGATGCAACTCAGTTTAAGTATCCTTGTTAGAAACCTGCATAGTCCCTGCTTTAAGAAAGCCATCATTGCCCCATTATTCATCTGATTTTACAGCTTCTTTTGAGATTCAGTTGGCGTCCCCTTTCTAATATCTGTTATCTGTTAGCCCATGTCCTGCATTCTGATTTTTTTCTCTAAGATGCAGCTTTAAGGTGTTTGAAGTATGTTAACTTATGTCATCTTAGCTGCCTTTTCTCAAGACTAAATATACCCAACTCAATTAATTTCTTTTGGTTTTCTATCTTCGGATCATTGTTGTTATTATTTTTTGTACATATTTCAATTTCATAGAATTATAGGATGTAAAGATTGGAAGGGATCTTGATTCAATCCAGCACCCTTGCCCAAGAAAGGAATCCATTGTGGCATTATCCCTGGCATTCAACTTCTGTTTAAGGGGCCCTCCATCACCTGAGGAAGTCTATTCCATTATTAAGCATGTTTTACAATTCAAAAACTGCCTCCTTATAATTTAGCCTCCTTGTTTAGTCATCTGTTTGTTTATTCTATGCAACCAGTTTGAACAAACTGATTAAAAGTGGTTGAGGTCATATTAGTGCCTTGGCTGATGGCTTTCCGAAAACTAGCTAAAACAGCTTTTCTGGAGACCATTTTGGGAATGCCATTCCTATTTCTAAAGTGGATTATTAATGCAGTGTTGTCTTGGATTTAGTATGATTTTATTGGTGTAAACTGCCAAGAGCTCATGAAGATCATATGAGCATATAAAGACAGAAATGCCCATTGATGCACTGGAGGTGTCAGCCAACCCTTAGACAACCTTTGCCTGTTCACTTTCTCTTCTTTTGGCTGTTTCTGGACCTCCAGATACCTTTTGTGAATATCTTTGCCTTTGCTAGTCTCCTGAAGGCCAGCCTGGATCCTAGGAGGGTTTTCCCAACTGGTCAGCAGTCTGGACAGCCCTCCCCACCAATCCAGAAGCTTCCCTGATCCCTGAACCCAGCACAGGGGTGCCTGATGTGGTGTTTCTCTTTGTTGCCAGGTGCCAGCCCTCCCGGAGGGTGCCGACTTCTCTCCTCCAGTGGTGACTGAGCTATACTATCTCCTGGCTGACTACCACTTCAAGAATAAGGAACAGTCCAAGGCCATAAAGTTCTACATGCATGACATTTGCGTCTGCCCAAACAGGTCAGGCTGACTGTCTGCTCAGAGGGGAGCCTCTGCTTGCTTGCAGGATGGTGTTTGCGTTGCCTTCCTTTAGCCCTGCCCACAATCTACGTTCCACGGGCACCTGGACCTCTAGAAAAGGCTGCTGCAGCTGTTGTTGATCCTGGCAGCAGCAGCAGCTTCTCTCCTGGGCAAAGCCCTTCAGAGGGAAGCAGGTGATGCTGATGCCACAGCAGGGAAGAAGGGCCGCCTCCCCACCTCCTCCATCATGGAGAGAGGCATCTCCTCTTTGCCTACATTTCCTCTTTGATCTGTTTTGCCCTTGAAATGAAAGGATCATGAAAATGCCTAATGTGAGCACAGGTCATAACATGGATGGATGTTTTCTGGCTTTCTTTTACATCTGTTCAGTGTAACTGATGATATTTTGATATTGTGTTAATTGAATTGCAGCCTTCCAAAATCAATCCCATTCCTATATTTTATCATTGAAACCATGGAAGATTTTCATGGTTCAGAAGATTCTTAGAGCCAACAGAGGATATTAAATTCATTTTTTAAAAAGTAAGAAAGTGAGCCAGGAAGAACATTCGTGTAGGACTCTGTGATATGGGACTGATTTCCAGAACTGTAGGCTTGAGAAGTTCTTTCAGCTGCCTGAAAATGCTCCCAGAGCAGCTTTCACCTAGAAAGCTGATGATACCAGATGCTTTAATTTGGATCCTGGACTGAGCAGAAGGTTGGGCATAAATTGCCCCTTTCAGCTCTTTTGATTCTACACAATATGTTTTTGTTTATAAAATTAGTACTTCAGTTGGATCTCCTTTCATTTTTAACTTCACAACAACAACCTTCTCAAGTTAATTGGACACTGAAACAAAACAGTTTATATTCCCTTTGCTGATAGAGAGCTTAGAATAGGCATTAGTTTAGATTCTCAAAGGGCTTAGTTCTCATAGGAAAATGGATATTATTAGTGTGGCATTAGAGACACAGATTTAAGAACTTTCATGTACAAGTTCAGGAAGTCAAGTCTTGGGAATGGATGACCTGGCAGCTAAAAAGGATTTGGACAGCAAACAGCTAGTAAAGATGGGCGTAGATAAGGGAATAGAACTGAAGTGTACTTAGAAAGATTTCTACAATGTGAGGTAGTCGTAAATGTTTTGCCTTTTTCTACATTTCTTGTAGAAGGCTTTAATGAAGGACAAGGAAGGGCTAGCAAAACCCTGTGTTTGCACCGCTGAAGAGAATTGTTTGGTTCTATCTGAAGATGAAGAGGAGTAACAACACTAAAGGACAATTGCAGACCAGCATGGAGGGCACATAGAGAGTTCCAGATGCTCAGGTCTTTTGCTAGAGGAAAGGTAGCAGACCACAATTGCTAGCCAAACTGAAGAGAGAACTGCCATTAATCTGTGTGACACACACACACACACACAACCTCTAAAATTTGTAAGGTTTAAAAAAAATAGATTGGTGGACACACAGATTAAGTTTGTATCATAATCTGGACCTCTATATACATGCTTAGGATTGCTCTGGGGCCAGAGGCAAAAAAATAGTTTTAAAAGCTAGCAATAGCAGGCTGTCTTGCCAACAGAGAAAGAAGAGATGCTCTGCTATGGAAGGTCAGGCAATTAGCCAACTAACTGTATGTTGCATTTACAAAGCTTAGCTGAAAAAACAGCTACTTCTGCTAGGTGTTATCAGAAGCTGGAATAAACCCCCGAAGGTTATTTGACTTCTCGTTTGGTCCCTGAGTCTATATGCCCACCCTCTGACAGTTCCCTTGAGAGGACCATGTTGAAAAGCCAAGTGCCGTGCGGGATCTCAATGGTTGGCCCTACTGGGACTGTGGCTGTGTGTTCTCTTTCAGGTTTGACTCGTGGGCAGGCATGGCCCTAGCCCGGGCCAGCCGCATTCAGGATAAGCTGAACTCCAATGAACTGAAGAGCGATGGCCTCATCTGGAAGCAATCCACCCCAGTGCTGAGCTGCTTCAAACGAGCCCTTGAGATCGATGGCTCGAACCTCTCGCTCTGGATAGAATATGGCACCATTTCCTACGCTCTGCACTCGTTCGCCTCCCGGCAGCTGAAGCAGTGGAAATTGGAGCTGCCCTCAGAGGTGGTGCAACAGGTGGGGATGGCTGCCATGGCATGAGGGGCTTGCCACCCTGCACGTGATTTGCTGCTGAGCCAGCTTTCTCTTTCAGATGGAAGAGCGGCGCAACGGCATGTTGGAAACGGCCAAGCACTGCTTCACATCAGCTTCCCGTTGTGAGGGTGACGGAGACGAAGAGGAGTGGCTGATCCATTACATGCTGGGAAAGATTGCAGAGAAGCAGAAGCAGCCCCCGGGGGTCTACCTCTTTCACTACAAGCAGGCGGGTCACTTCTTGCACGAAGAAGCAGCACGATACCCCAAGAAGATCCACTATCATAACCCCCCGGAGCTTGCCATGGAGGCCCTGGAGGTAAGGCAAGGCCCAGACCCACCAGTCACCTACTGCTGACCCCTAGATGGCCTGTGGT
Source organism: Masticophis lateralis (assembly GCA_030761175.1). Lineage (NCBI taxonomy): Eukaryota > Metazoa > Chordata > Lepidosauria > Squamata > Colubridae > Masticophis > Masticophis lateralis. Next base: position 632,524 of record JAUDYJ010000014.1, read on the forward strand.
TCAGGTGAAGCCTCCAGCTGCTCTTCCTCTTTGGCCTTCAGTTGATCAGGGCCTTGCAAGTTGCATCAGCCTGATAGAGGAGGCTGTCCAAGTTTGAGCCTCTCTTCCCCTGGGGGCTACAGCAGACAAGGGGCTTGATGTCTATCCTGGACTGTGTCATCTTCAGAAAACTCTAAAACCTGGGATTTTGAGAAAGGCTGCGTTCCTGTGCATCTCCCCAATCTGGTTCCTACTTCCAGCCCCTTCTAGTGCTAACGGGGGGTGAGGAAGGTTCAAGAGAAGCCTGTCTGCTGAGCCCCTTTGGCTGGATGATTCCACTTTTTTAATATGTAATTCAATGCAACAGACATACCCAATACTCCTCCCTTCTCCTACTTTGGTCACAACAGCCAGCACCCACTTTGGTTGAGTGACAGCGATTGATTGGCCAAAAGTCGCCCAGCCGGCTTTCACATTAAAGAAAGGATGGAATCCTATTTGGCAGATGCACCCCAATACATTAGAAGTGTCCTCAAAGAGAGTGAACTGGGTGGGACACAGCTACTTTGGGAAGAAGGTGCAGGTGCCATTCTCAAAATCGTTTGACTAATGTAATACAAGTAGTCCTCGCTTAACAACCATTCATTCAGTGGCTGTTCAAAGTTATGGCAGTGCTAAATGGTACTTAATATGGGCCTGAACTTATAGCAGCCCCCCACAATCATGTAATCAAAACAGGCCACCCACACTACAACCCCTGGGGTATTTCAATTCCCCTCCACCCCCTATCTTTCCCCCACCCCCACCCCCATCTCAGCCTTTTCAGCCATCCTCTGCAACAGGGCATGGGTGGCACAGTAGTTAGAAAGCAGTACTGCAGGCTGCCTACAGTTCGGCAGTTCGATTCTCACCGGCTCCAGGTTGACTCAGCCTTTCATCCTTCTGAGGTCAGTAAAGAATCTGAGGACCCAGATTCTTGGGGGCAATTTGCCTACTCTGCAAAACTGCTTAGAGAGGGCTGTAAAGCACTATATAAGTGCTATTGCTATTGCTATGGGGCTGAAGTAGAAGCCCACAGCTTCAGCAGTCTCGGCCAGCCACACCATTCCTGAGCCAGTTTCAGTCCCAGCATCACCACCTGAGGCCCTGTGTCATAAGCAGCCACCCCAGCAAAAAGGTCAGCCATGTATACACTTGCCTTGCCCTGCCTTCTGCAGACCTTGCTGCACCCAGCTGACCACCATTTTCCTCCTGCAGCTGCTGGTTGCGTTCACACCATTTTCCAAATAGAATGAGATGGGATGGGATACTTCATTTGTCTCCAGTGCAGAAGCTGTTAGTGTACAGTACATTGCAAAACAACAGAGTAATAATAGTTGTAATAATGATACCAGTAAGGGGGTAGTAAAGAAGATGAGAAGGATCACAATAATGCTACAATCATACCACATGGGTAAGTACATAGACATAAAACAGCACTATGGGAATTAGGTATTCAGCAGAGTGATAGCATGAGGAAAAAATTCCCTGTGTCTGTTTTAACATGCCCTGTAGTGGCATTCCAAAGGGAGGAGTGAAAGCAGTTTATGTCCAGGATATGAGGGGTCTATAGATACTTTCTTCGCCTACCTCCTGAGCCTCGCTATATACAGGTCCTCAATGGAAGGCAGATTGGTTGCAGTTGTTCTTTCTGCAGTCCTAACTACTGGTATCAGTTGGTTTGTACCTGTCCTGTTTGATTGTTGTGCTAAACCAGACAGTTATTGAGGTACAAAATGACAGACTCAATAATTCCTCTGTAGAACTGTATCAGACCTTGGGAAGTCTGAGCTTTCTGAGTTGGCACAGGAAGAACATTCTTTATTGTGCCTATTAATGATGGTGTCCATTTCAAGTCCTGGGAGATTATAGAACCCAGAAACTTGAAGAATTCTACTATTCATACTGTGCATTCGAATATAGAAAAAGGTGATAGAGTAGGAGGGCTCCTCATCTCTACAGTTTGAAGAATAGCAGACACAGCCTTGTTGCAATGTTCAGGAAAGGCTCAAGCTTGCTGAAGGCTTTCTGAAGCATCATTAGAAGGTGTGCACCATTTGAAGAGCAGCGCAAGGGCCCTCGAGAGAAGACCTAACATGGGCCAGGGCGACATATCTCATCTTGCAACAGGACATATTTTCTGTCTGTTGTAGTCTTGAGATATGTTTCTCCCCTCATCACTGCGGTGATGGGATTTTCTGTATCTCCCTCAATATCATCCTTCCCCTCTACGTGTGAGGTTCCCCCCCCCCAAGACACTGAGAATAGCCCTTCCCCAACTGAGAGAAAGAAGAAAGAAGCTGCCTTGAGCTGAATGACAATCAAAGTCTACCTGAAGTTTGGTGGCCTTCCCAGCCACCTTGCAGGCAGGTACCTCTGCACAGGGTGGCAGGTTGGTTGAGTGAGATCTTTATACATTGGTTTTATTAGACTGCCTTTTCAAGAACAATAAGAACTCAACTGCCATGCTGGGCACCACAAAAGACATGAAAGGCCTCTTTGTCCAGCAACTTGAAGGGTTTCAACTGCCCTGAGATGCCCAGCATGGTCCTACCAGATGGGCACTGCCAAGAAGGCTCACTCCAGATCCCTTTAGGGTGGATCTGGCTTGCCTTGCTTTTCATTCTCTCTTGTGTATGGATTTTCTCAGATGGCTGAATTCAAAGGAGAAACTTTTGCCACAGTGAGTTTCTTTTTTTCTTTTTTATTTGATTTATATGCCGCCCTTCTCCGGAGACTCAGGGTGGCTTACAATGCGTTAAGCCTTCATACTTTTGTATATTTTTTTATACAAAGTCAGCTTATTGCCCCCACAACTGGGTCCTCAATTTACCCATCTTAGAAAGGATGGAAGGCTTGAGTCGACCTTGAGCCTGGGGAGTTTTGAACTGGTGTAATTGCAGGCAGCTGGATGTTAAATGCTGCCTTTAGTAGGAGGCATTATCCTCCTACACCACTCAGGCTCCTTCTTTCCGGTAGGTCTACTTTCGGCTCCACGCATCAATCCTAAAACTGGTGGGAAAACATGACACAGGAGCAGATGCTGAGCTGCTGGTTACTTTTATGAAGGAAGCTGCTGAGGGCCCCTTTGCCAGGGGAGAGGAAAAAAACACCCCCAAGCTCTCTGAAAAGTGAGTCCCTTTTGTTGCTGGCTTCAGCCATAGGGAGGGAAATGGGCAGAGCTTTCTGGGGTGGGGTAGCAGTGGTGGTGCTAAAAGCAAACCTTTGGAGACACATTATGGCATTTGGACATTCTGACATTTTGAATTGCTCAGTTTATACTTTATACTGGGAAAGGATGGACACTAAATGAAAAGCTCTACTGAAATCTTCCCAGGCCTCTGGACAGCCGGCTTGACATAAGAACCATCCTCTGTATCAGTAAAAACCTCTCAGAACTTTGCTTTCCAGAGCTACCAATAGGGTATCTCCATGAGACGCCGGGGGTCCCAGAATGAGGATCCAGGCAGTGTACCTGAGGCAGGGAATTATGAGAGGGAAGGGTGGAAGTCCCACCCAATTCCCTGCTCCAAGTGCTGAGGCCCAGTCTTGAGACTTGAGTGTGTGGGGCAGGAGCAGGTCTTCTTCAGCTGTAAAAATCATGGTGGGAGGTGGGGGCACTAGGGTGTAGCTGATCACTTTTGAAGCCTTGCTGGATCAGAGATTCCTATTGGGACCTGATGAAAATTCCTCACTGACCAGTGGGCGTGCTTGCTCTGAGTGCTGGAGACCCTCACTAAGAGGCTACGGCTAAGCAAACAGGTTTCTGCCTATCCCTGGCTATTTTGTTCCCACAAAGACCAAAAAAATTCAAATACAACATTCCTTTTCACAAGGGGCTGTTCAGAAGTCTTATAGAAATTCCTTGTGCTCTATGCAGCTGGGCAAACAGCTGCTAAGCAGCAGCTGCCACCCTTATGCCCCTTTTCCAGTCTGGGTATGTCAGGGTTTAGGTCCGTGATGGCGAACCATTGGCACGGGTGCCATAGGTGGCACGCAGAGCCATATTGGTGGGCACGCAAGTGTTGCCCTAGTTCAGCTCCAATTCGCGTGCGCGCGCCAGCCAACTGATTTTCAGGCCTTCCGGTCCCACTGGAAATCGGGCAACTGACTGTTTCCAGTCTCCGGAAGGCTGCCGGGGGAGGGGTGGAGGCTGTTTTTGCCCTCCCCAGGCTCCTAGAAAGCCTCTGGAGCCTGGGGAGGAGGAAAAACGGGCCTACTGGGCCCACCGTGCCATCGCGTGCTAAAAGCAGGGGGAAGTGTGGGGGGGTCACGTGCGGGAGGGCGGGGCGCATTGAATTATGGATGTGGGCACACCCACACGCGACCCCACACGCTCCCCCCACTTTTGGCACGCAATGGCAAAAAGGTTAGTCATCACTGGTTTAGGTGATCCAGAGCTGGTAGTTTTGCAATTTTTATCAACAACAATAATCTCAAGGATGGTGCCAGTTTTGGTGCCAAATCTCAACCACGTAGGAAGACAGAAAAGTCCTTTTACATTATTTTCAGACCACTTATTAAAACGGGTGCTGGTGTTCCTTGAGAATTTAGAATTGGAAAATATCAAAATAACTTCTACATAAAAACAGACGTGGAATAATTTACAGAGGAAAGGCTTCAAAAGTAACTCAGCACAATGTAAATTACATATCACCAAAATAAACCAGACTGATTGTAATAACCCAGTCTAAAAATAACTGATGTAATTTTTAACATGATTTATTAGGGTGCAGTCTTTCAATACAGGCAGTCCTTGACTTAACAATTGTTCGTTTATAGACCATTTGAAGTTACAACAGCACCAAAAAAAGTGACCTATTACCATTTTTCACACTTAGGACCATTGCAGCATCCCCACAGTCACATGATCAAATTTGGATGCTTGGCAACCAGCCTGTATTTATGATGGTTGCCGTGTGTCGGGTTCACATGATCACCTTTGGGACATTTTGACAAGCAAAGTCAATGGGGAAGCAAGATTCACTTAACAACTGTGTCAGGGAATTGAGTAGCCGGTGTCCAAAAAGCCAGACACTGACATGAACTTACAGTTTTATATAAATACATTTACATCAAACAAGATAGTCAGGCAAACGAGCATTGTCAACACAGCAGAAACATCATGAGGTAAATTAACCCAGTTAACCGCCACTGCATGTTCTGCCTCACTGCACAACCCTTCACTGCTCCAGCTGCTAAATTTAAATATCTTAAACTATGTTACTAACTTAACAACTGCAGTGATTCACTTAACAACTGTGGCAAGAAAGGCCATAAACTGGAGCAAAATTAACTTAATGGTCTTGCTTAGCAACAGATATTTTGAGCTCAACTGTGGGCCTAAATTAAGGATTACCTGTATTCTGATTTCCAAAAAGTGCATTGAGTTACAAGTATGTAGTGCTTTCACCCAGTAGCCTCCTACGCAGACCTCCTGCAATGGCATCAGCAACATCACAAGTGTAGCTGCTGGGCATCTGTCACTATGCAATGTAGGATGTGTGGCTCCACCACCACAACCATTACATTGAATTAATTCTTAAGCGACTGTAATCTGAACCTGAATATGAGTTTTTTTTTTAAAAAAAAAAAAGCCAAAACTATGCATTAGTTAGAAGGGCATCCGATTCTGAAAAAGCTGCTAGTTCTGGTCTTTGGTTGAGGGAAATGAAGAAGAAGGAAGTAGCTAATGGATGGATTAACTGGGGGTGGGGGGTGGAACGAGGGCTATAAACATTTGGGCACATTTCCTGGGCAGAAGTCAGAAAGTAGGTGCGGGCAGTCAGAGGGACCTGTGGGAAGCAAGAGGGAAGAGGAGTAGCGGGGATATGGAAGCAAGAGAAAGCATTAAGGGGCCCGCAAGAATCCAGACATTTGCATTGGGTTCTGTCACCTTGTCCAGCTGTGACGGTGGTCCTGTGCCAGGCCCCCTGCCTCTCCAGAGTGCTTGCTCTCCCCCTCCCCCAGGAGCCATTGTGGGCTTTTCCACTCTTCACAGTCTCATCCTCTTCTTCCCCCAGGGAAAAGCTTTGCATGGCAGACGAGGACTCGCATTCTTCTGCAGGAACTCTGCCAGGCCCCGGGACTTCCCTGCTCTCTTCCTCTGGTCCAGGTCTGACTTCCCCACCCTACACAGCCACTCCAGTTGACCACGATTACGTCAAATGTAAAAAAAGCCATCAGCAGGCAACACCGGATGGTACAGTCCCTGTTCTCAATACTGTCGGCACTTGGAGGTGCTGGACTCCTGGCGGGCGGGCGGGCTCAATTGGCAGCTTCCAGGAGGGTGAGGGGTCCAGGGTAACACGGGCAATATTGTCACTCATTAACCCCTTTAGTTTGCCACCACCTCCCCTCTGGCCTAAACAATAGGAGGGTCTCGTTAATGCGCTTTCCTTCAAAAATCCAAACTTCTGCCCACGTCCTGAGGGCCCCACATGGGATTACTTCAACTCCCAGGATTCCTGGCTGTCACAACATGGGCACTCCACTCCACACTGTCCCTTTCTTCTCACAGGTCAGCTTAGTTCCAGGTGGATGGGCAGCTTGTTCTGCTGCAACTGGATGGGAAGTGGTTGCCTGTTGGGATGGGCCCTGATCCACCAGGTAGTCTTGAAAGGATCTGCCTCTTGTCACAGAAAGCTCTGCATCTCTTCCAGGAAGCACAGGAGGAGTCTGCCACAGGTCCTCCAAAATGCTCCAAAAGAGTAGACGAGAAGGGGCCTCTGCTTAACAGCCACCTGCTTGCTTTGTGAGGCTTCAATTGGATCTTGGGCATCTAGGTGGAGTCCGCTGCTTTCCTTATCTGGAACCAGCCTCACCGCCAGGCTGTTTCCTGGCCTCTGTAAGCCAAGCAGGGCTTAAGGCTGAGCATGCAGATGTAGCCTTTCCGGTCAATCAAGAGGCAGGCCAAAGTCGCAGGTTCCCTTCCTGTCTTCTGTTGCAGCCGTTGCTCATTCTTTCTTGGCATTCAGTCATAGCTGGAGGTGATGCCCTCCACCCATGAATGATAGATGTCTATTTAGGAACCTTCTTGCAAATATTCCCCATGAGGATCTGGGTGACGATCCCATCTCATCATTTTGAAATTATTTGGATCAGAGAGCTGGACATTTGACCTTTGGTGGACCTGGGCCCATTCACTAGGATGCATTCCCTTTGAAAGGAGCTTCAGCATTGTTTTCTTGGTATTTTTGCCACCGTCTACCTATTTTCTCATTTCTTTGTCCATGGTCGCCCCATAAAACTTTTTTTCTGAGAAGCCTTCTCTTCTGGAACATGATATGTCTCTCTTTCACTATTTGAAAGGATGGGCTGTAACTCCTTAAATCCAAGCAGTGCATGCTAGAAGCAACGACAAATGAGTGACCACTTTAACTCAGAAGACAGAGTGTTCCAGGGGTGCTCTTGGGGGACCCTCTCTGAGCAGGGCCAGAAGAGAAGTGAATTTTGGCAAGTCTCAGCGGTGAAACTGCCACAGTTGGGAGGCAGTGGGGCAAGAGAAATCCTGATAACCAAACCATAGAGGGGAGAAAGGGAACTGTTTCAGTTTGCCATAAATACATAGGAGTATTTATGGATCAAAGATAAAATGTGGTTGTAGGAGATCATTAAACCGTGGGGGGTATCTCTGAGGCTGCTTTTCTGAGCTGGGCCTCTATGTTAGCAGAGAGGCCTGGAATGGTGAGGGTCTGGTCTCAAGAAAATTACAGTTAGATTTATCTACTGCATTTTGTGCTGGAGTTCACCAAGACATACAGAGCACTCCTTCTCTAATTTTCCCCCATGAAAGTTCAATGATGTAGGTTGCGCTGAGAGAGAGATTAATCCAAAGTGAGCCAGGACCTCCATAGAAACAAAGGATAGAAATGTGCTCTTGGAAATCAGAGAAAGTCCGTTAAGGACTGATCACATGTTGTCTGCAATCCACATGATATTTTGGTGCAGCTCAGAAGACAGAATGAAAGTCAGTTTCTTGTCTTATCCAATCCATGACTGGCTGCAGACATGGTTCAGCACCTCTACAGCTTCACCTGGGCTGGGTGAGTCAGAAGTGTTGAGCTCTGGCTGGTCACCTTCAGGAAGGGACTTTCTGCCTAAATTAAATGGCCCTTAACTCCCATGGCCACCAGCCAGCTAAAAAAGTTGACTTGGTTGTTTCGTGGCATTACTCTCCATTGCCCTATCAGCCAGTTCACTCAGCAGTGTCTCCTAGCAGGCCTAATGGCTTACTAATAAATATTAGTGTCTTTCTCCAACATGAAAAAAACCATTTCTATGGCATCAGAATTTCAGTTAGGGTTTTCATCTAAACAGATCAAATGTCATCAGCTTAGAGTTCCAGAAAATGAGGCTGACCTGCTCTTTCAGAGGGATGGGCAGAATTATCTGGTAATGCCAAGAATTGTTTCACTGTATTTGAATACTTAATCAAGGAGAATAGGGAGGCCTGCAGGGGGAGGGGGGGAGAACTCCTCTATCGTTGCCTCTGCAATGCTCCCCCCTGGTTTGAAACAGTGGAGAAGCTCTGACTCTCAGACCAGTCTGTTCCTTATGCTGATGTCCGCAAGATTTGGCTTCTCTCCCTCATTTTGATTGTGACTCAGATCAACCATAGGGCTTTAAGAAAATCACTGTCTTGTCAGCCCAACCCTGGTTAAGGCCGGGACACAGAAATGGACTCCTGCGGACAGAAGCAGCTTGACTTGGCCACATTTGCATTGGATTTTCAGTGACACAGCCAAGAGCATGAAAAAATGCCTGCCTTTTATTATGGCAGAATGAGAAAAGACAACTAGAGAAAGCACATCTGGTTGAACAAGTTAAATGCTAAAGAGAGGCCTATCTTGGGCCTGTTTTTGATCAGCGCAGTCCGTTCTATAGAAAGGAATGGGAAGTGTCTAAATTGAAATTGGTTACCCATGGCCAGACCTGACATATTTGCCTGCTTTCCCCCCCCCCCCCCCCCCCCGCCCTGCTGTCCAGCTGCCTACATCAGTCAGCAGGATCCTGCTTCTCCGAGCCTTGAAGGTATGGAAGATATTCCAGGGGAGCCAGTGTCATTCTTGTCACACTCTGCCTTTGTTCTCTCAATCATGGCTGTTTTTGTTTGTTTCTGCTGTTTTTGTATATTCATGCTTTTGTAACCAATATTGCCTGTGTTGCCCTAACCCTGTTAAAAATGATTCATAGACTTTCCTTACTTGCTTGTTGCCCATCATGGCTTGCTTGAACATCACAGCTGCAACTGATGATTTGGCTGTGCAAATGTTGGAAAAGCCCACAATGGCAACAGCCTTCTAGGTTCAGCTGCTGCACCCTGCATTGGCTTGATGATGGCTGGGTAGACTTGGGCCCCCTTTCGCTTTTCTGCTGAATCCATTTCTGTTTATTCTTAACCTGAGCAGTTGTTTTGAATATGCATAGTTACATTTCTGGAAAAAAGGACTGCTTGTGGGTAACAGACAAGTCTACTTGCAAAAGCATCTCCTAAGGCCGTGTTTCTCAACTTTGGCAGCTTAAAAATGGGCTTTGCTGGCTTGGGAATTCTGGGAGTTGAAGTCCACCCATCTTCAAATTGCCAAAGTTGAGAAACACTGCCCTAAGATGACCAGGCCTGACTTTTTTTTTTAATATACTTTATTGATTTTTTATAGATACAAAAAATTTTCATTTCTATTTACATCGGATACGCAGTGTTTATACATATATACATAAAATTACTTGGTGTCACTTTTACCATTTGTTATTATTTATTTAACACACCTTTTACTCCTATTTTTGCTTTTTTTTTCGTTCATCCATTCGTACCACCTTTCCCACACAGTATAGTAATCTGAGTTTTCATCATTATTTATTTCATAGGTTAATTTGCTCATCTCTGCGCACTCTAATACCTTCCTAAGTATAAGTTCTTCTGGTGGCAGGATTTTTTCCTTCCAGTATTGGGCATAGGCCAACCTAGCAGCTGTAGTTATATGAATCATTAAGTGGGTCTTTATTTTTCCAAGTCTCTTCTTCACTATTCCCAGGAGAAATAGTTCCGGTATCAGCTCTACTTCTTCTCTAATTATTTCTTGTACCCATCTCCCAATTTTGGTCCAATATTTTTTCGCTTCAGGGCATGTCCACCACATGTGAAAGAAGGTGCCCTGACCATGGCCACATTTCCAACAATTTGGGGACATGTTAGGAAACATCTTCGATAGTCTAGCAGGCGCTAAGTACCACCTATGGAGCATTTTATAGTGATTCTCTTTATATGAAGCAGCTCTAGTCAATTTATAATTTTTATTCCACGCCTCTTCCCATTCATTAAAATTTAAATTATATCCAATATTTTTTTCCCAAACACTCAGTTGATTTTTGGCTATGGCCTCGGCTCTATCTTGATCTAATAAATAATTATAAAATTTAGCTAGGACTTTTTTTTCGTTTCCCATCAAAATTTTATCCAATCCATTGTATCCTAATTCTAAACCATACTCCTCCTTATCTTTCTTGTATCTTGACTTTATTTGTAAATATGTCCACCAATCTAAATTTATGCCTTGGTCTCTCAGATCTTCATTTGATTTAAGATTTCCTCCTCCATCTAAAATGTCATTATATCTACAAATTTTTTCCATCCCCCATCTGTTTGGGTGGATCAAGGCCTCCATCATAGAGAGCCATTTTTGAACTTTATTGTAATATCTCTGTCTAATTTCAATCCACGTTTGTATTAGTGAGTCTCTAATTTTATGTCTACGGAAATGTGTTCTTTGTTTTGTATCTATGTCCCATAAATATGAGTGCCACCCTTTCTGCAAGTCGTGACCTTCTAACGCTAAAATTCTCTTATTTTCCAAAGTGGCCCACTCCCTTATCCATACTAACTTGGCGGCCCTAAAATATGTTTCCCAATGACTTCTGGGTGGGACTTCGTCGTCGCCGGGCGGCTCCTGTGTAGCTGCCGGCTTCAGCGCGCATTAGAGCTGCTAAACAGCTGTTTAGCGGCTCGGAAAATCCCCCTTTTGTTTTAGGAGGGGGCAAGAGCCGGCGAAGCCCAGGTAGAGCACCAGAGGCACCTCCAGGGATTTTTTTTAGCCCTGCAAGGTGCTCTGTGTGAGGGCTCCCTATCTTCTTCGCTGAAGCTCCGCGCGCCGAGGGACCTCTGTCAGCGGCAGAGCGAGACGACTGGAGTCATCCCATCCCTTAAAGATACATCTTGCAATGGTTTGAATTGTGAGAAAAAATTTTTAAAGGGGAAATTTTTTAAAAAGAGTTTTAAAGCTTGCTGAGACTTAAAGAAAAAGAAGTGGCAGTTTAAAATTTGGAGTGAAAGCAACGGAAAATGGCGCTTGGCTGAAAAAGCAGAAACGAAAGTAGAAAGTGAAACTGATAATTAACAACTCTAGCCTGCCTGGCGTTAACTCAAAAGACTTTAAAGATTTTAAAGTGGAAAATAACTTTGGTTGTTCCCCCTTCCTGCAAAACTGGGGAGAAAGACTGGACTTTTAGGGAAGGGAGGAAGATTTTCTTTTTTTAAGAAATTAAGGTGTTCTCCAGGCATGGCTTCAAAGAAAACTGGTGGGGATTCCCCTCCTCACCAGACAAAGGAATTATCAGCCAAGCCATTAGCTCAGCCTCAGAGTACAATGCAAGGAGGAGGGAATGAGGATTTGAAAGCTTTCATGGCCAATTTAACAGCAACTCTTGCTAACCAGATTAAAGATTTGAATGTGAAGATTGAAAATAATCAAAATGAAATGAAGCAATTTGTAAAGGAAAAAAGTGATAAGTTGAATCAGAATGTAACTACAGTGGTAACGGCTCTGACTGATGCTTTGGTGGTGGTTGAAAAAAAAGTGGATGACCTAAATTTAGATGTGCAAAAGAATAAGAAAGATGCAGAGGAGAAATTTTTTAAGGTGGACCTGAGGAATCAGAAGATGGAGGATGAAATCACCATGCTACAATTTCGAAATATGGAGTTCGCCATAAGATTAAGGGGTCTGAGGGAAAACAACAGACAGGACTTGAGGGCTGTTTGTGTGGACATATTGGTCAAAATCTCAAAAATGGAACCCGAGCTAATTGAGAAAAGAATTGATAAGATCTACAGGGTTAATTCTCGAGTAGCGAAACAGAGGAATTTGCCCAGAGATGTTGTGATTTATTTCACTGACAGAACCCTGAGAAATAATATTCTGCAAAGTTCTTTTCATACCAGTATTCAGGCGGAGGGCAATCAAATTGCAGTTTTTAAAGAGCTACCACCCAAAATGTTAAGAGATCGGAGAGACTATGGTTTCCTGGCGAATGAATTGAAAAGGCGACAGATCCCATTCAGATGGGATGCACCAGCTGGAATTATTTTGAGATATGAGGATGTTAGATACCGTCTGAATTCCTTGGCAAAAGCAGAACATTTTTACCACAACATTCTTAAAAGATCTCCAACACCACCATGCTCATCCACATTGTTATCAGTTGAAGGAGCTTTTCAATACAAGGATTTTGAGGAAGAGATTTTAGAACCTTCAAAGGAACAAGAACAACAGGCACTTCAAGTAATGGCAGCGGAGGAAGTTTTAGGAGCAGAAGGCGGTTTAACGGAGGACTTTTTTATTGGCCTTCCAGAGCCAAGAACAAAACATTCCAGAGCGACAAGAGAGGTGGACCCGGACCTTGAATTGATGATGCAAGAACCAAAAGACCAACGTGTAACTCGGGCAGCGGAAAAGCAGAGACAAGAGAAGCAAAAACAACAGATGTCCGAGCTGCCACAAGAAGTGAAAGGGACGAATGGGGCATCACAAAAATCTGAAGCAGTGGGAGGGGCAAGACCTAAGATTTCTGTTGTTGAACAAAGTCTTAGACAAGTCCTCGGCAAGCTTCGTGAATCTTCAGATGGCAGTTAGATTCTTATCGTGGAATGTGAATGGTTTGAATTCCCCACAGAAAAGAAGGAAAATATTTCATTATTTGAATCAATACAAAAATGAGATTGTTTGCCTCCAAGAAACTCATATTAGAACCCAGGACCAAAAATATTTGACAAATTTAAAATTTGGAGCACATTTTATTTCTTCTAATTTGGCAAAAAGGAATGGACTGGTGTTGTATATTTCCAAAAGAATACCAGCTAAACTTGTAGAATCGGATGATCAAGGAAGATATATTGCGGTTGAAATAAATGTACAGAATGTTCAGTTTCTTTTGATAGGAATCTACGCCCCTAACCAGCAGCAAGAAACTTTTTATAAATTATTACATAGCAAAATATTGCAATGGAATTATAAATCCTTTTTGATTATGGGAGATTGGAATGGAGTGATTGATATAAATCTTGACAAGAAGACATTGGCTAAGAAGGGGAACAAATTACCACAGACTTTCTTTGTATTGAAAGAAGAACTACAACTGAAGGATGTATGGAGAATATATCATCCGAAGGAACAGGACTTTACCTTTTTCTCTGACAGACATAAATCCTTTTCTAGAATTGACTTTATATTGGCTTCTACTGATTTACTTGCTAATACGACTAAGACTAAGATTTTTCCAAGAACTTTGTCTGATCACAGCCCTGTATGGATGGAAATGGATTTTGGTAAAAGGGAGAGAAGATCCTGGAGACTTAACGAGAATTTATTTAGGTATGAGAAGAATATAGAGGATCTTTAAAAACATGTGAAGGAATTTTTTCAGCTGAATTTGAATAAAGGTACACCTATTGAAGTTGTCTGGGATGCAAGTAAGGCTTATATGAGAGGTGTACTGATTTATATGAATTCTAAGCAAAGGACAATACGACAAAAGACGAGAATAGAATTGGAGGCCGAAATAAAGGGAAAAGAACAATTGCATATAAAAAATCCGACTGATCAGAAGCTACAGCAAACCGTAAAACTTCTGAAAGACCAATTTCAAACATTGATAGCTGATCAGACGGCGACTAATTTGCAATTTGCTAGACATAATACCTTTTGCAATGCTAACAAGCCGGGCAGATGGTTAGCATATATTTTAAAAAAGAAACAAAGTTCTCGTATAATAGAATCTATTGAATATAAAGGCAAACAGGTCTATCAACAGATGTCAATTCATCAAGCTTTTTTAGATTATTATTCTAATTTATATCGTAAAGATAACATTCAAGAGGATCTTATCGACAAATATCTTGGGAAGATGAGAGTTACAAAAATTTCATCGGAACAAAGAGAAAGACTTAATTATTTAATAACTTCTGAAGAGATTTTGTTTGCAATTAAACAACTGAAAACAGCTAAAGCTCCTGGGACGGATGGCTTGACAGCAGGATATTATAAGAATTTACAATCAGAGTTGGTAGAGCATCTTAAGGACTTATTTTGTAATATACAGCGGGGGGGGGGTAAAATACCCCCCTCCTGGAAGACGGCCTTTATCTCACTTATACCAAAGGAAGACGGCTCTTCAAAACCAGAAAATTTTAGACCAATATCTCTCCTAAATACGGATTATAAAATTTTTGCTAAAGTTTTGGCCAACAGACTGATGCCAGTTATTCAAGAGGTGATTCATAGTGATCAAGCAGGTTTTATTGAGGGGAGATATATGAAGGATAATGTGCGGCAAGTCATAGATTTATTGGAATATCTTGAGAAGAGTAAACAGATCCCTGCGGTGCTGGTATTTTTGGATGCGGAAAAAGCCTTCGATCGAGTCAACTGGGATTTTCTAGTAAAGACTTTGTATAAAATGGATTTTGGAGATCAGTTTGTACAAGCAATTGAGGCAATCTATCAAGAACAGACAGCCCAAATGGTAATTAATGGAAGTTTAACTACCAATTTTCAGATACAGAAAGGAACTAGACAAGGTTGCCCGTTATCTCCATTGTTGTTTATTTTAACCTTAGAAGTCTTGTTGAATTCTTTACGGGATTCGAATAAAATGAGTGGAATTGTTGTAAGGCAAAAAGACTACAGGACCAAAGCATTTGCAGATGATCTGGTTGTAATCCTAACACGACCTTTGGAATCAATCATTCAGATGAAAAAAATTATTGATGAGTATGGTTTGGTCTCAGGTTTTAGACTAAACCAGAAAAAGACTAAGATGATAGTTAAGAATATGTCGGAACCACAAAGGATTGAATTGGAAAGGGTGGCAGGCTTTGAAATAGCTATAAAGGTGAAATATCTAGGAGTCCAGGTTGCAGCGTCTAATATAAAACTTTTTCAAAATAATTATGAGGTTTTGTGGCATAAGATACAAAAGGACCTTGAAATATGGAAGAAACTGCAACTATCTTTACTTGGAAGAATAGCAGCGATTAAGATGAACGTTCTACCTAGATTTCTGTTTTTATTTCAAATGATTCCAGTGCTTAAAAGTGATAAAATATTGGCTGAATGGCAG
This sequence comes from Masticophis lateralis, assembly GCA_030761175.1. Taxonomy (NCBI): domain Eukaryota; kingdom Metazoa; phylum Chordata; class Lepidosauria; order Squamata; family Colubridae; genus Masticophis; species Masticophis lateralis. The sequence goes on from JAUDYJ010000014.1 coordinate 647,935, forward strand.
TCAGGTCTAAACAAATTTATTTGGAATCAGAAAAAGCCAAGAGTTAAGTTTAAAATTATGCAAGATGTTCGTGAAAGAGGTGGCCTTAAAGTTCCAAACCTACGTCTATATTATGAAGCTACAGCGTTGATACAACTGGGTGACTGGTTTGGAATAACGAAAAATGACATTTTGAATGTAGAAGGCCACGATTTGGATTTTGGTTGGCATGCATACTTGTTTTATGAAGATAAGTTGGATAATGTTTTCAAAAGTCACATATTGAGACGGGTGTTGATGAGAGTTTGGAAGAAGCACCAGTTTCAGTTGGATTACAAATTACCTTTGTGGTTGGATCTTGGGCAGATTATGCCAAATATAAAGTCACTCGGGGGGTTGTTATACAAAGAGATACTTTTTAATGATGGGGGCAGATGGAACTTGAAATCCTTTAAAACTCTGTTGGAAGACGGGAAGAACTTAACTTGGTTACAGTATTCTCAACTTCAATCGAGATGGAGAGAAGATCAGAAAATTGGATTAATGCTACATGAAGAAGATTTGGTGATACAGATGAAACAGAAAGGACCGATGCATATTAAGAGGGTGTATAACTTACTGTTAGAAAGAGATTCAGAGAGTGAATTAGTTAAGGATTGCATGATAAAATGGGCACAGAATTTTGCAGAACCAGTGATGTTAGAAACATGGGAAAAAATATGGGTCCAGAATGTTAAATTTACGCAAGCACAGAACCTGAGGGAAAATTTTTACAAGATGTTTTATAGATGGCATTTAGATCCTAAGAAATTATCATGTATGTATCCAAATGTTCAACCCAAATGCTGGAGGTGTGATTGTTTGGATGCTACATATTTTCATATTTGGTGGACTTGTAGAAAAGTGAAAGCTTTTTGGATTAAACTCTGGTGGGTTATGCAGAATGTTTTGAAAAAGAAGCTTCAATTTTCTCCGCAATTGTTTTTGCTGGGTATAGTTAAGGATTGTTCACTGAATGAAACAAGATTGATTTTATACATGATTACCGCAGCTAGGTTACTGATTGGACAATATTGGAAAAAAGATAGTGTACCTACTATAGAAGAATGGACTTTGAAGATGGCTAATTTTGCGGAAATGGCAAAGATTTCTGCATATCTAAAAGATAGGACCCATGAAGTTTTTGTTCGGGACTGGAAGAATTGGGTGGATTATGTGCAGAATAAATATCAAATTAAGAAGTATCAGTTAGTATTTGATTGAGGATATTTAGAAAAATGGGTTGATTATGTCTAGAATAAGTATTAAATTAAGAATTTTTAGTTAGTTTTTTGATAGAGGTTGAAGAAATAAAGGATTATTTTTATTGTTATTACTATGTTAAATATATATATTATAGTGTTATATTTAAATATAAATTTATATACTTTGGTTATACTGCTGTCTTTAACAAAAAGAAGGGGGGGGAAATTTTATGTTTGTGTAGCTTCAAGGGGGCATTTATAGATTTTATAAACTTTATTTGTTTAAGTTTTCTTCTTACTAGTAAAGAATTCTGAATTTATTTTATCTTTGTTAAATTTATGATACATATTGTGGATCTCACCTATATCTAATGTTTAATAATGATTGATATATACTTATGATTTGTATGTAATGGAAGTCGGGGGGGGAGGGCTGGGGGGGAGGGGAGAAAATGCGGGGTTAAAATTGTATTCTAAAACTTTTCCAATAAAAAAAAAAAATATGTTTCCCAATCCGGGAGGCCAAATCCTCCCATATTTCTTTTCCCCTGTAGCACTTTAAGTGAAATCCTCGACTTTTTGCCCTCCCATACAAATTCCCTAATGTTTTTATTTAATTCTAAGAAAAAAATTTTATCCAAATTCACTGGTATATTTTGGTATAAGAATAAAATTTTGGGGAGGATGTTCATTTTGATCGCGGCTATCTTACCTATAAGTGACAATTTGATTTTCTTCCATCTGTTCAAATCTTGTTTTATTTTTTGAAGTAGGGGGGTATAATTATCATCTTTTAGGGATGAACACCTTGCAGTTATCCAAATTCCGAGGTATTTTATTTTCTTGACAACCTGTAGTCCCAGCATTCCTTCTATCTCCTGTTTCTGTGTCTCAGTTACATTCTTAGTTAATATTTTGGTTTTGGTTTTATTCAATTTAAAACCTGCCACTGCTCCGTATTTATCCAATTCCTCTAACACTTTTGGTCCCGATTCTAATGGATCTTCTAATATTAGGGCCACATCATCTGCAAATGCTTGTGTTTTATAAACCTCCTTCCTAATCTTTAGGCCTTTGATCTCCTCGTTTTTCCTAATTTTTCGTAATAAGACTTCTAAGGCCAAAATAAATAATAGCGGAGATAGGGGGCATCCCTGTCTTACCCCCTTCCTGACCTGAAATATTCTTGTCCTACCTCCATTTACCAGGATGCTCACCCTTTGATTGTCATATATAGTTTTAATCATTTTTTCATAATTTATTTCAAATCCCATTATTCTAATTTGTTTAATCATAAAATTCCAATTTAAATTATCGAATGCCTTTTGGGCATCCAAAAATATTACGGCCATCTGTTTTTCCGAATGTTCCTCATAATACTCTAGTGTATCTAATATTGTTCTCAAATTATCTCTTATTTGTCTCCCTGGGAGGAATCCATTTTGATCTTTATATATCCAAGCATTTAATTTTTTTTAGTTCTTTCCGCCATTATAGTCATAAATAATTTATAGTCGGTGTTCAAAAGAGAAATAGGCCTATAATTCTGAATTTGTTTTTGGTCAGCACCTTCTTTCGGCAAGAGTGTAACATGCGCTTCCCTCCACGAATCCGGAATTTTTGATCCCCTCAGTGTTAAGCATCTCCCTCTCTTCCTCGGCTATTTGTGGGAGCTCTGCATTTTTCAAGTATTGCTCTATTTCTTCTTCTGGGATCTCCTCTGCTTTATATAGGGTTTCATAGTACTCCCTCACTCTTTCTAATTTGTCATCTTCTTCGTTTAAGAGGTTACCTTCTGAGTCTTCTAGTGTTTGAATCGTCCCTTTTTCATTTTCCTTTTTTAATTTGTAGGCCAACCACCTGCCTGTCTTGTTGGCGTTCTCAAAGTAATATTGTTTTGTTCTTTTTAATTTTTGTGCTAATTCTTCTTGTTCTAAAATATTTAATTTATGCCTCCACATCAGCCAATTTTCTTTTGTAGTTTTATCTCCTGGATTTTCTTGGAGTTTTTTTTCTGCTTCTCCTAGATGTTTTAAAAGCTCTTCCAAGGATTTTCTTTTTTCTTTATTTTTATATGCGCTATATGATATCACAACCCCTCTTAAATAAGCTTTCATCGCATCCCATACAATTTCAGGAGATGTTCCTTGATTCCCATTTTCCTTAAAGAAGAACCTTACTTCTTCTTTCAATTTGTCAATACACTCCTTGTCGTTCAATAAATTCGCATTAAATCTCCATCTCTGATGTTTCCTTCTTGTTGTATTTTTCCATGTTATCTCCAGGGGGTTGTGATCCGCCCAAATATTTGGACTAATCTCTACTGATGCTATTTCTGCTCCAAGCTTCGTGGTGACCCAAGCCATGTCTATTCTCGACCAAGACTTTTGTGGGTTGGAGTAAAATGTGTACTGTCTATCGTTTGGGTGTAGGATTCGCCATATATCAATTAGATTCAATTCTTCAACTAAGTCAAAAAAAGCTTTTGGTAACTTTGCTCTTTTATTTTTATTTATTCTATTACTTTTATAATCTTTGTCTGGGTCCACAATTCCATTAAAATCACCTATTAAGCAAATTTCATCATATTCCATTTTTCCCAATTGCTCGTGGAGTTTTTTAAAATATTCACCCTGTTTTTTGTTCGGAACATAAATGCCCACTAATAATACTTTAGAATTACCTCTCATTATTTCAATCATAAGGGTTCTTCCCTTTGTATCCTTATATTTTAAATCTGATTCGATCCCTTTTTTAACATAGATTACTATCCCCCCCCTTTTTTTTCTCTGCTAACGAGGTAAATGTTTTACCAAATTTTTTATACTCTAAATAATTACCCTCATCCTTTTTTACATGAACTTCTTGTAAACAAATTATATCTACATTTTGTTTTGTTAATTTTGTAAGTGTTAATTTCCTTTTTTTCTTATCGTTCAGTCCATTGACATTTACTGATATTAATCTCAAATCATTCATTCCTGTTTTTTTGTTTGTTAGTGGGTTTTTTTTTCCTTTCCTCCCCTTCCCCTTCTGGTTCTTGAATTCTATTTGTTTCTTACGGCTCTTACTGGTCTTGTTTTCTTCTCCTTAGCTTCCTCTTCTTCTGTCTTCTTCTCTTCTGAGATTCCTTCCTTGTTGTTCTGTTGATGCGGGGTCTCCTCTACTGGATTTGTTGACTCTATCTCCTCCTTGCTACTTTGTTCTTCCTCTGTTCCCCTTAATTGGTCGAGAAAATCTTGCGCTGTGCTCAGACTGTCGATTTTTATTTTTCTCCCTTGCCAAGTGATTAACATCCCTTCTGGAAGAAGCCATTTAAATAGAATATTTCTTTTATTCAATTGCACCGCTAAGAATCTATATTCCTTTCTTGCCTCTCTCACCCTTCTTGGCACCTGTTTCAGAATGATCACTTCCTTTCCTCCATATGTTATTTGTTCTTCTCTGGCTATGTTATATAATATATCTCTTACTTTCTTTCTTGCGAACCGGACGTGGACTTCTCTAGGTAATCTGTTTCTTCTTGCATAATTTGTTTGGACACGATAGACCTCATCCAATTCTCTAATAATCTCTTGTTTATCTTGTTGGAGCACCTCTGCGATCAATTCTGCCATCTTTTCTCCAAGCTCCTCCTCTTTACTACGTTCTGGAAGCGGAGGTAGAACGACGCCCTATCCATTTCCAATTGGATTAATGAGTCCTCTAAATTCTTATTCTGCATTGTCAATGTCTGGTCCACCGTATCTATTCTCTTTTCATTTTGTTCTATTTTTGACTCCGCCTTCTGAATCCTTTGTTCGTTGTTGAATATTGAGACTTGTATCTCATTCATTTTTTGATCTAGTGCATGAATATCTGTTTTTAATTCGGTGTGGTTACTTGACATTTTTTCCTGTAAAGCCATCATGGTCTCTTGAATTAACGTCAACGTTGATTGCATAGAGAACAACGTTGAGGTTGCTATTGATTTTTCAAATTTCGATAGTCCTTCCGTTGATTTTTGCATCGCTGGGGAGGTCATAGTTATGGTGGGATTTGAAGGGGTCTTTTTTCCTGTTCTCACAAATGTAGATGACACGTTTGCCATTTCTTTCAAGATTGTTTTTTGCTCCCTAATTATTCTTTCAATATTTTTCCAAATTAACATTCACTAGGTAACACTTCTTTCTTCAAATATTATCTGTGGATTTATAATACAGTAGCTTTTCTAGGTCTTAAAATGTAGTTAACCCCTAATTATCAATTCAGACCCATTCAGTGATCAAAGTCTGTTTAACAATCTATATCACTTTCAGTCAGTATCCTAAATACATATCACTTAATTCGTTATCTTAATACCAGAAAATAGTGTATAGCTTGTAGTTAATTGATTAAGTTAACCATTAATAATTAATTTACCAAACAATAATTAACACATTAATAAAGACTAAATCTACTTGGAAAAAGAAAAAGAAGAGAAAAAAAATTAAATCAAGTCTTCCTGTCTTACTGTAATTAACTAAAGTTTTCTTAATAGCATAGATCTCTATATTCTTAAAAGGGGGGGGGGAGAAAAGAAAGTAAGAAAGAAAAAGAGAAAAGAGAAAGAAAAGGGGACAATGCAAAATACAGTTATAATTTATATCTAAAATTTCTAGATCAGATCTGATTCTTAAAGCTAATTCTTAAATTCAAAATCTTTATATAGCTATGTATAAGTAAATTAACATAAATAGGTAATATAATACAAGTAAATTTAATGCTGTAAATAATTAATTAGTATATTAATATATTGCCTAACCTACTGTATGCTAGTGTATACTATATATACTAAATATATGAAGAGATCAGCAATTAATTAATATAAAAATTTCAACTCTTATTAATATTATTATGACAATATAAAAAAAAGGAAAAAAACAACTTCAAAGTATTAACAAGAAGGTTTTCATAGAAGAGGACAGAGGTAAAGTAAGAATGGGAGGAGGGAATATATATATATATCTTAGGTTTTCAGTGGAGATCTGGAGGGCTTCCCCTTGAATTCCTTTTGAAAGTTCCTTTTGAAATGCACTCCAGAGGTCCTTTTAAAATGTAGTAAATATTTTATCAAATGGAGTTTTTACCAGTTCCTCCTCCCATCTCCTCGAAGTCTTTCTCTGTGCCAAGTTGACTTATTAAAGTCCAGTCTTTATGGTAAATTCCCTCTGCAAGATTGTCTCAGTTCCAGTCTCTTCAATTATTGCTCTGCCAAGTCACTGCAATGGTCGTACCTCCTGCTTCCCAAGTCAGTCCGGCAAAAGTCAGATCTCCCACTTGCTTCACCCTTCGCTGTTTTAGGTAATAGAAATAACAATTTTTCCTGGATTCTCCTTCTTCTTACTCACAATGCCTGCCAAGCCTCTTCTCCTTTGCACAGTCAAAACTAACGTCCTCAATCCTTCGTTCTCCTTGGCTTATCAGGCTCTCTAGCCTCTTTCTCTGCTCTCCGCTCTCTGTCGCCGCTCTTTCACTCTTTGAGCACTCCTCGCCCGATTCCGCCGACCCCTTTGATTGATGGTCAATTTCAGCTAGGTGAGGGTGGCACTTTCTGATTCCAACACTGCAGCCTCCGATCTTCCTTGCTTCCCGTCTGGATTGTCGGCTACTGCAGCTTCAGGTCAGCCATCAGATGGCTGACTCACCGTGCCGGCTTGACAGGGTTGCCCGATCTAGTGAGAAGCGTTAGCGCTCCACTTTCTCACTACCCCGGCTCTCCCTATTGTCCGCGGGACTCTCCAGCTCCCGCGCCCCCGAGGGGATCCCCAAAGCACGATGACAGGCGGTGTTGAGGAGTAGCGATTACTCACCCCGCGCCATTTCGCTGCAGCTCACCAACCGGAAGTCGACCAGGCCTGACTTATTCCCGAACCGGGCCTGCCATTATATTGAAATGGGTGTGGCAATCTGCTTCAAGAAACCTTGAAGCTGAGTCAAAATTAGACATTCAGTCTTGGTGCCCCCAAATTGAAGAACTGGGACCAATGGATCCAGATCAGGATGGTCTACAGTCTGATTGTTTTAACTATCTTTTTGTTGGGCAGTCAGATGCTTTTGTCCCATTTTTCACCCAGGAAAATCCCACCATAGCTGAATCAGAGGGCCAGGCAGGGCCAGAACAGCTATTTGTCTTTACTCCATTGGGGGAAGCAACACCTGCTCCCAAACTGACATCACATCAAAACCGTATTACGGCCACTGACAGAAAAGACAAGATCATAAAATCTAACACACAACAAAACATTCAATAAATTATCCTGTGTAAGTGAGCTTCCCTCTGCTTCCCTCCCTGGTAGTCATTCCATTGTGCCCTTCTTGTGGCATTTCCATGTTGCTCAGCACAGTTTCACCACAGGGAGGGGACTTAGGGATTTCTGCCACAAAATGAGGTACACATAAAATTGTTCAGTACAGCTGGCAAGATTTTTTTTTTTATGGATGGAAGACTGTCCTCTTAAATCACTGTTCTAAGTGACTCTAAAACTTTTGGGAATTTTCCTGAAGGATGAAGAGAGACCTTTAAAGTGAGTCCTTGGAAATCACCCCACACACATGGAGGATGCGCAAAAATACCCACACCTTGCAGGCATCAATCCATAGGATTGGTGGGTATCTAATCTAATGCCAAGGCCCACCTTGCTGGTATAGTCAAATTGACTAGGCAGAAAAAGCAACATTATATTTAGCTATCTTTTCTACAGCATATGCTATCTGACCCATGATTTAGGAGTAGATGATGTTGATCCCATGGTGCTCAGCCATGTCATCTCTTGGTTTCCTAATTTTCTAGGGACCTGATACTATCTCAACAACTTCTCCTAAAGTTTGTAGTTGCTATCCTTATGCTAATATAAATTTCTCTGCTTTCATTCTTTGATGCTTTGATTTCCCTGATGAACACTTTTATAATATTTCCTGATGTGTACAAAGCTTTCTGTTTGTATGCAAATCTCAGAGGGATGAAGACTTTTCCCTAGGTTTTATTTACTGCCACTGCACTCTGAGGAACTAGAGGGAGCAAATGGTTTTAGAGTGTAGAGGATTCCTTCTAATAGGAAGTGCTTTTCACAGCAAAGTTCCACCAGAACCATCTTATCACTTACTAAATTTCCCTGTTTCTTAATGGCCCTTTCCTCCTCTGGCTGTTTTGATCAAACAAGAAATGGCAGAGCCAAAACAGACAGTTAGCTCCATCACTTCCACTTTACTGGCTCACAGGAAATAAAAGGTATTCATCTTAACTGGATAAGCAGTTGTGAAAAATGACAGAATAAGCTGAGGTCTGCCAAAATCTGCCATTTAATTCTGAGCAGAAGTGTTATTTTGTCTTACAACAGGCTGCCAAATCCATTTCCTCTAGTTTTTAATTCTCGTGGCAGCAATTTGTTGTGTGATTGTGACAAAAAAGTAAGATTTGACCCCTTAATATGGGCTCTATCCTGTGTTGGACTGGATTGTGTTTCTCCTTGGGTTGAATTGCTTTTTCACCCCTCCCTCTAAGCTTTCCAGGCAATGGGGGTGGGGAATAGAGCCATCAGCTCCTTTCTTCAATGTCCGAGGACATTCTCACAGACCACCCATTTTTTAATAAAATCACTCCTCGAAAATGGCAGGAATGCCCCCCCCCAAATGGGTGTCCAGAGTACACGGGTGCTCTCAGTGGCTTCTCTGTCTAATTCCCCCTCCATTCCTACAAAGGTTGTACAAGTCTAAACCCCTCCAGACGTCTATATATCTGTTTCAATATAGCAGATACTTTCCAAAACACCATCCTCCAATCTTGCAGAAAAAGCAGCCCATATTGGCAATAGAAGTCCCAGGCCCTTCGCTGGAGTGCAGCTTCTGCATAAGAACACTTTCCATGCCACCCTTGAGGCCACCTCAAATATTGATACCTCATTCTGCCCCTCCAGTTACTAAAAGATTGATAGGAGCTGGATCAAGGAGCCAGAATTCAGAATAAACGAAGTTGCTTTCCCTAAAGATGAAAAATGATGGCTTAGGAGGTTTCATGGTTGAATTGCAGGGGTGTGTGTGTGTGAGCTTTCTAGAGAACTGCTGCCTCCTGCCCTTGCAAGGAGACATCCTACCCTGGGACCCTCCTCCCATTCCCTAATACTTTCTGGGCAAACAGAACCAGTCTTTTGTTTCCTAGTGTCAGAACAGACCGAATGAATTTTCACCAGGAAAAATAATTTATGGGGAAAATACTCCTGTTTATATATGTGTGTGTGTGTTTAGTCCAGCCACAACTAAAAATAATCATTTCCCTGAAGTACCTTGCCAAAAAAAGAATAAGAAGTAAGCTTGCAGTCAGCTGTTGCTGCAAAGTTTCCCCTTATGGCAAGCATCAGTGTTGCTTGCTTCCTACTATCTTGCATTTAAGATTAGTTTTGGGAAATTTTTGTCAGTCAATGTAGGAGGGAGATTAGCCAAACCAGGGGGAAGAGTCAAATGGAGAATTAGTCTTAAATCCATACATAGGCACAAGAGGGCAAAGCCTGGCCCTCCTTGAATGCCTTGAACTTTATCTGGTTTTACCTACCTTCAAACTGTCACAGGAAACCAGTTAATTGAACTCTTCAGGTGTGGATCTGCTTTTTCGTACCTGACTGCCAAAAACTGAGCAGCCTTGCAGATGTTTGGGTTTTCACTATTCTTTGTAGGAGGGGAACCTAATCTTAGACCTCCTTTAGCCCTTTGAAAACTAAGGATTATTCCTTAAAATGCTAGGAAGATTTGCTAGACATTTTGGGTTACAGCTGCATGTATGCTTGTTGAGGGTAGTGTGGTAGAGGGAGATATCTGTCTGGTGGGCTCAGCATTTCCAGAACCAGCTTAGCACACCCAAGTTGCCTTTTGCTTCTGAATGTCAGCCACGATTTCTCTGGTTTGTCAGGACAACCTCCCATTCTGTAGCTTCTCAGCCATCCTCAGATGAGTTCTCAAATTACCCTTTCATTATAATCATTTCCTTGTAAGTTTTAAATGTCACTCTCATTGCTTGCTATACTGTGCACGTCTTTATTTAGCTTACAAATTGAGGATAAGATATCAGATAAAAATGAGCATCTTCCCCAAGCGCTTGTAATGCAATAACTGCTGCCATATTTAAGGAACCAAGGCCTTTGGCTTTGCTGCAACTGATTGCCATAGTCACCTGAACGCTAAGAGCTTTAAAATATTCCTGCCATTACAATTAGTTCTAGCTGAAAGTTTTAAAATTGATATATATAAGGAAGAAGTGTTAGTGGGCTGTAAGAGGAGAGCCTCCATGGTGAAACAAATAAGTGGATTTGTTGCTCTTTGCGCTTACTAGAAACCGAATGCTGAAATGTAGGGAGGGGGGAGGGTGACAGCAGCCGCTGTCTGGAAAAAAAGGGGGGGGGGTGTTGCTGCCAAAGCACTGTCTCACTTGTGTCCCTGTTTCTCCTGTGCAGACAGAAGTCAGGACAGCACGGCAGTGGGGCTCTCAGACTCCAATTCCACCCAGGACACCTTTATGGAGCTTGCTAGCCTCCCGGACAACAGCAAGAAGATGTTTCCCGAGGGGAGGCCCTTGGCTTCCTGCTCAGACGCCACAGCACCTGGGAAAGAGAGTTTAGCACCCACAGAGGACAGGGGTAAGTTGAGCAAGGCTGGAGCCTTCGGGCCTTGTGCCAGGGAAGGAAAGCCTGAGGCTCCTTCCTGGGCTTCTGCTGCCAGAGGTGAAAAGGCAAAGTTGGAGCCAGGGGTGCCTCTCTGCTCTCCTGCCTACCTACAAGGCGGTTGCGGATTTGGGTGAGCTGGATCAAAGGGAGGGTAATGTTGCCTATTTTCTGGCCCCTCTAGGGAAGCTGGAATACCCCCTGGGCAGCCCTGATGCCTGCCGTGCTGCAGAGCAAAAGCCCCCTCCACAGGGACATTCCAAAGCCTCTGCTCCCCCCCTCCCCCAGGGGGACTCCAAGAGACCAGCAGAGTCCCTCTGCACCAGCCATTTTGGCCAGGGCCTCCCCACAGACCTGGAGGAGCAACGCACTTTCCTGACCGAGCGCTGCATCACCGCCTTCCACCTCTGCCTCAGCCGCTTCCCCCAGCACTACAAGAGTCTCTACCGCCTGGCCTGCCTCTATGCCTGCAGTCCCACCCATAAGGTAGTGGGGGGGCCAGGGGTCTGCAAATTTAAGGGGAGGGGACAAGGCCAGGACAATTAACCTTTCACAGGAGAAAAACTGTCTCCAGGATCCTCATGGAGGCTCTGCTCTACCCAGCTCTCCCAATGAGGAAAGAAATCTATGGTTCTGAAGACTGAATTTTGTCTCTGGGAGTTCCGGTTACCTCTCCCCCTAACCCTCCGCCTTTCAGCTTTGCCCAGGGATGGGAAATGTGTGCATTAGGTCAAGAAGTGGTACCTTGGGGAATTTTGAAGGAGGAAGAGGTGGAAAGGGGGGCTGCAGCAACTGCCACAACCCTGGCTGCTTTTTCCTGCCAACCAATTTGTTCTTTTCTTGCACTCTGTCCTATATAGAATCTGCCGTGGGCACGCGATGTGCTGCTAGGCAGCAGTCTCCCCTGGCAGCAGCTGAGGCACATGCCAGCACAGGGTCTCTTCTGTGAGAGGAACAAGACCAACTTCTTCAACGTAAGTAGACTGCCCGGGCTGCAAACAGGGTGCTTTCTCTGACTTTCCCCAGCTGCTTGTTTCCTTTGCCTCAGGCAAGATTCTAGGCAGGCAGACCAGGACCCAGCAGGACCTCTCTGCCCTGGACAGTTACCTCCTTGCCCCACATGCAGCTGTGGAGCTGCTCCCTTCCTTTCCTGTTGGGCAGCAAGAGGGAGGGCCTTGGGCAGCTCTGTCTGGCCTGTGACTTGGCTGAGCAGAGCAGCATCACTCCAGGGAGGTGGTTGCTTTAGTCAGAGCAGTTTCTGAGTCCCCAGAACAAGGCATTTTATCCCTACCTACAACAAATGAACTAATGGCAGGAATTTGGAAGCATTTCACCCCCTTCCATGGAGAACAGAAAAAATATTTAAAGTTTTATGAGGATGCTCTCCAAGTCATGGCCTTGAGAGCAGTTGATATGAATGTGACTGGCCAGAAGTCCAGTTCCTAAAAATCCCCTTGTGGGAGGAATGATGAGCTACTTTGGCACAGGTGGTTTCTGTCTAGTTACACAGACCAGTGGGAGGCAAGAGCTGTGTTACCCTTTGGGACTTTTACCCTTCGGGACTCTTTGGGGTTCAAACCCTCTCATGGACCTTTGCACTTTAGATGAGTATAGACAGGGTATTAGCCCCAGCAGCTCTCCAGGCCCTGGTGCGGAGAGATTTCTTTTTTTAAATATAAATTTTATTAAGTATACAGTTAAAAAACATAAGACTTGGTGCAACTTGTCTGATTCATACTTTTCTAACACTTTTTCTTTCGCGTATATTACAATATAATATCATGCATGTTCCATATATATTTTTTGAATATTCAATCTCACTTCAATTACATACCTAATCACTTCAATTACATACAGATGATATTTTCCAGGAAAAATAATGTATGGAAATGCATAGTTGTGTTTCTACAAAAACCACGTGATAGAACACCAGAAAGCCCCACAGGAGCCCACTCTGCACACCTCTTCCCTTTGGACACGATTATTCTTTCTCTGCCCTCTTTTCTTTAGCATGGAATGGAATCAGAGTTGGAAGGGACCTTGGAGGTCTTCTAGTCCAACCCCCTGCTCAGGCAGAAAACCCTATACTATTTCAGATAAATGGTTATCCAATCTCTTCCTAAAAACTTGCAGTGTTGGAGCACCCACAACTTCTGAAAGCATGTTGTTCCACTGATTAATTGTTCTCACTGTCAGGATATTATTTCTCCTTAGTTCTAGGTTGCTTTTCTCGATTAGTCTTAAGATGCTTTGGAGAATAGCTTAATTCCCTCTTCGTGATCGATATTTAGATATTTGAACACTGCTATCATGACCCCTAGTCCTTCTTTTCATTAAGCTAGACATACTCAATTCCAGCAACTGTTCTTCATATGTTTTAGCCTCCAGTCCCCTAATCATCTTCTCTGCACTTTCTAGTCTTTTTTTTTTTACATTGTGGTGACCAAAACTGGATGCAGTATTCCAAATGTGGCCTTACTAAGGCATTATAAAGTGGTATTAACACTTCACATGATCTTGATTCTATCCCCGTTTATGCAGCCTAGAACTGTATTGGCTGTTTTGGCAGCTGCAGCACCCTGCTGGCTCATATTTAAATGGTTGTCCACTAGGTCAACCTAGTTAATACTGTTGAGCCAGGTACCACTTATACTATACCACTTGGTTTTTCTTACCTAAATGTAGAACCTTACTTTTTTCAGCACTGAATTTCATTTTGTTAGATAGATAGTGTCCAATGCTCAAGTCTATCAAGATCCTTCTGTATCTTAAGCCTATTTCTGCCAGCTTGGGGTCATCTGCAGATTTGATGAGTTCCCCATCTATCCCCTCATCCAAATCATTGATAAAGATGTTGAAGAGTACTGGGCCGAAACTGGGAGTGCCCCACTGCATACTTCCCTCGATGTAAAGTTTGGTTGGTCAGCCAGTTACGAATCCATCTGGTGGTGATTTTTTTTAAAATTTATTTTTATTAATCATATTTCTATGCTGCCCACTCTTGGAGGACTCTGGGCGGCTTACACCAAAGACAGTATACTAAATAGCATATTGCCCCCAACAATCTGGGTCCTCATTTTACCCACCTCGGAAGGATGAAAAGCTGAGTCAACCTTGAGCTGGTGAGATTTGATCTGCTGAACTAGCAGTCAGCTGAAGTAGCTGCAGTACAGCACTCTAACCACTGCGCCACCTCGGCTCTTAGGTGATGCTGCCTAACCACATTTTTCTATCTTATCAAGTAGTAAGTTGTGGTATACTTTATCAAATGCCTTGCTGAAGTCCAAGTAAATTATATTCATAGCATTCCTCTAGTCCACTAATTTTGTCACTGTCAAATAATGCAGTAAGATTTATCTGGCATGATCTGTTTTGTCAAAAGCCATGTGGGCTTTTAGTTATGATTTTGTTTACCTCTAGATGTTCACAGATTCAATCTAGACAAATCTTACTGCATTATTTGACAGAACCCTCCCTGGTATTAAGATATACAGGCACTGCCTTTTTCTGCCTCCCGCTCAGAGGTGGCCTTGGGACACAAGTGTGAACTGCAAAAGAAAGAGTTCTAGAGGGCTTCTGATAACTTCAGTCCAGCAGCCAACTTCCCCTATGTAAAGGATGAGCTGGAGCCCCCTGGTCACTTCAGCCTGAGAAACAGAAGGCAGAACTAGCAGGCTGAAGTATCGCGGGGTCTTCATCTATCTGTCTAATGCTGTCTGGAGGTTTTTCTGGGCCGCTCAGGTCCCCTCCAGGAAGCCCTCATGCAGAGGCGTGAAGCACTGCCTAGGACAGTGATGGCTAACCTTTTTGCCGTCGCATGCCAAAAGCGGGGGTTGCACATGGGGGGGGTCACACGTGTGTGCCCATACCCATAATTCAATGCCCCCCCGTGCCCCCGCGCATGCATGCACAACCTCCCCCCGCTTTTGGCACATGACACCAAAAAGGTTAGTGGTGGGCTCAGGAGGCCTGTTTTTTGCCCTCCCCAGACTCCAGAGGCTTTCTTGGAGCCTAGGGAGGGCAAAAACTGCTTTCCCACCACCCTGGAGGCCGGAAACGGCCTGTTTCCCAACTTCCGGTTGGACTAGAAGGCCCAAAAATCAGCTGGTCTCCACGCGGATGTGCACTGGAGCTCAGCTAAGGCAATGTTCGCGTGCCCACAGATATGGCTCCGTGTGCCACTTGTGGCACGCGTGCCATAGGTTTGCCATCATGGGCCTAGGAGGAACGGAGGCAAGGGGCAGCAGAGGTGAGAAGGGAAAATCATGGTGTCCAAGAGTCTCTCACCCAGCCAGCCCTCCCCGGCAGCTTCAGGGCACTGAACCTGAACAGCGCTATTCGGATGGCTGTGTTGAGACAGTGAGTTGGATGAGTTCACCCAGTTGCTTCACCTGCATATGAAACAGGAGTGGAAAGAGGACTGAGCCCTACAGCCCCCCACAAAGGAGGGACTGCTGGAGGCTGCATCGTTCTCTCCCATCAACAGGAAGGCAGTGTTGCCCACCTACCCTCAACTCCAGACCCAGTTCAGGATACCATGATTGACGGTATTGAAAGCTGTTAAGAGGTCAAGAGCAAGGAGCATCCCATGCCCTCTAGAGGTCATCCAAGAGTGCCTCTGGCTCTCAGACCCAGGCCACCTTCTCTACCATCTTCCCTAAAAAGGGAAGGTTGGAAATTGGATGAAAATTGTCCAGAATGACGGGGCCTAGTGATGGCCGTGGAGGTCTCCCTAAAGAGCCAGTGGGACTACCCCTCCCTTAAACTCAGATGGAGGCCTTGACCAGCCCAGAGGGCATAGATCTGCACTGAAAGCCCCAAAGACCCAAGCCACTTCCTCAGGCCCCACAAGATATTATAGCTACTTCCCAGTCTTGGAAAGTGACTTTATTTTTTTTTTATTTTTTTGTGAGCAGCAACTTAAGCCCTGCAGTTGCCTGGTGATAAGTGGATGAATCCAGATTGCCAGGTCTCCCTGTCCATAACCAGTGCTTTGGCCAAAGATGAGCAATGTTCCCTCCCCCTCTGCTGCTCAGACAAGAGTTCCAGTCCATGGCAGAGTGGCTTGTCCAAGAGAAGCACTAACTGCCATTTCCCTGGGACGAAGAGCAGCTCCACCTTTCTCGCTTCTCTCTGTCCTGACTCAGCAGCCTCCAGGCACCTCTTGGGATTTCCACAGCCCTCTGGGCTGGGCCAGCGGTGTGTGACCAAGTCTCACCAGCATCCGGATGCTGCTGCTTCTCCTGCTGACATGTCATGTTTCTCTTCAGGATCAGGAGGTGCATTCCCTCTCCTTTCAGGATGGTGGCATCTCGCTCTCTCTGAGAGGCTTTGGGGAGCCACATAACAAACACCAAATAATGTTGTATAACTCAGGGCCTTAGCTTGTCTGGAGTGAGGTTGCTGCTATGGAGGATGTCATGTCATTCCCTCTCCCTCTTTCGGTTTTAAACTCTGATATATATAAACAGACCAAAATCCTGTGCAATGGTCAGCTTCCCCGTCTGGTCAAACTGGGGGTGTTAAATTCAGTTGAACTTCCTTCCTGAAAGGAAAAAACCAGGCCCCCACCCCCTTAAATTCAGGAATTAGGGGTGGGGGGTTCCTTGGGAGCAAGTAGAGGCTTCGTTTTCTGCCCCAGGCTCGGCTGCTGCCCTGAGAACTAAGGCGCTGGGCTGTGTTGGGGAGGGGGGGGTGCCTGAAGAGGAGCCCCTGCTCCGGCCCTCTTTTTAAGTGGGGCTTCCTCCCGGCGCTCCTTAATGATGGCGCGCCAAGCTTTCGGGCCTCCTCTTAAAGCGTCCCTTCCCCGCGCCCGTTAAAGGTGCCTCGGTTCCCGCCTTGGACCGGCGAGATGAGGGGCAGTTTCTCCCCTCGATTGCAGGTGCCGTGGGGATGGGAGGCGCACCGGGGGTTTCGGGAAGGCGCCGTCTCTCCGGGGCGCCCCAGGCGGAGCGGGAGGAAGCGGCGGTGTTGTAGCTACAGGCAGACGGAGCACAGCGCCGCCTTCCTTCGGCTCCCACGGGGGCGGCGCGGCGGGTCGCGGCGGCTCTGCTGGGGAGGTAGGCGGCGCGCAGGAGGGGCCTGGGCCGGTCCAGGGGAGCTTCGCGGGCTGGTCCGGACGCGGAAAGAGGCGGCCAAAGGGCGGCACAGGGCGAGGCCACGGCGGCTTCGTCCTCCTCCCGCGGCCTCGGAGCCACGCGCGGGCGTCGCCCGGAAACGGCCGCAGTCGCGGGGGCGGAGGCAGAGGCGGTGCCACAACACCTCCCCCTCTCGTGCGCGCGTCTCGCCCGGCCGCTGCCGCTCTTCGGGGGCGGCGGGCCGCTGTTTGCGTCCGTCCGAAATGGTGAGCGGCCGGGAGGAAAGGGGGCTCCGTGGCCGCTCCCCGAGAGGGAGGGTAGGCGGCGGCGGCTGAAGGGCCAGTAGGCCCGTCTCGCCTCTGCCGCGCTCGCTTCCTTCCTGGGCGGCTCCGCTTTGAATTCCGAGCGGCGGCCCTCCCGGGCGCACTTTGCGGCCGCTTCTCGGTGCTAAGAGATGCTGGCGCAGCCGCCAAGCCCGACTCGAGTATCCCGAGTCAGCGGCCTTGAAGCGGCTCTGCCTTGCTTCTTTCATGTACAAGCCGGATTTCAGTGCCCGGAGATTGACTGGCCCGCAGGACCAAGGGGCCCGGAGGTCGAGAGAGAGCTTGGGGGGGGGGGGGCTTTCCAGGTGACCGAGGTCTTTCAATGATTGGAGCCTCAGGATTGCAGCGTCCAGTCATATGAATAGTCGGGGGGGGGGGTGCAGCCAGCGGGTATCCTGGCCCTTAAGAGACCCTCAAAGGCAACAGTGGCCCTTCCAAAGCATCCCAGGAACGTCCGCTGACCTTTTAAGGACTCGGCAGGCCTCCTTTGGATCCTCAGCTGCCCATTTCCATCTCTGGATGCAGGACAGGTCCCTCCATTACTTCCTCTGAATTAACTTTAACTTCTTAAAGCATGGCCCTGGTCTTGCCCAGTAGCAGCTTAACCAACATTTGCTGTTGTCTCTCTTGCCTGTTTCTTCCACAACTGACCACAGTTAACTAGGACCTAAATAATCAGAAAACTTCTCTCCCTTTATCTCTTTAAGCTTGAATAGCTGAGTTCAAAACAGAAGTGTAGACTTCTGCAAGCACACATGCCTTGTGCTGGGAAAAGTGATTAGCGGTGAGCAAGTTTTCTTCAGTGGGCGCCTCACCCACAGCTGGAGATTAGATGGGGAAGCCAACCTATCCAAGAGGCAGGATCCTCTGCCTGCCAGAGTCAAAGGCGGGAAGAGCATGTCCCATTAATGACTGTCTCCTCCTCTTGCTTCCTGTGCAGGGAATATGGCGCATCCCCGTGGATGAAATCGACCGTCCTGGTAGCTTCGCCTCTCATATGAACCGCTCCATTGTCCTGCTGCTGAATGTGCTGTCCCAGCTCAAAGATTACCCCACCTTGCTGAAAATCTCCTCTATGCTGCAGAGGACCCCTGACCAGGGAAAGTGAGTGCCCTTTTCCCTCCGTGAGGGAAGAATGGAACTTCCTAGGCTTTGTTGAGGGGGGAGGGGCCTATGGGTCTGGGGAGGCAAATGGCCTCCCCAGACCCATAGGAAGGGAAGGGAAGCCCTTCTTGGTAGCATTCACAAAACCAAATACGGCTTTCCTTGTGTCACCTGTGCCTTCCTGAGCTGGGAGTTGAGCTTTGGGCCTGGGAACCCCAAAGAAGCAAAAATGCCAAACAAACCTGCAGATCAGAGTTTAGCACACTCAAGGGCTTCTGTGCTTCATCCCAGTTATCTTATTTCTTCCTCTGATTAAGGAGTTGCTCATTGATGCTACTGGCACTTTCTCCAAGTTGTCAAAATAATTTTGAATAAATGACACTGACTGGACTGAAACTTTCTTTGGGGAAAAGGGGACAGTTGAGTCAAGCAGAGGGAAGTGTTTGTTAGCAGCCTTTGCAAGTTGGTAGCATAAAGATTTTTTATTTTGATAGAAATGGAGTCCTATCAAGGGATCATGTCCTGTAGTCAGGGCAAAGTTTCATCATAAAATTCTGGCAAGGCCAGTTCCAGAAAGACGAATGATCCTTCATTGGTCATTCTGTTCTTGGGATGACAGGGCGCCAGAAATTGTTCCTTCAAGGCTTTTAGACTTCCAGGCTCTGTTGCCATTTGGAGTTGTGTGGTTTTAACTTCAGCCAGGCAACTCCATATGTGGGCCTGTGACTAAGGATAGAAAGTCTCACTGGATTATGGAATTATGGAATGTTTTACTCCACCCACTATTGAATCTGAGTAGCTGCTGCCCTGTAAGGTGGGCCTGGAAGAACATGATGGTGCTGTGTGGCAGGTGGCTTAGCTCCCCTTGAAATGATGTGCAGTTTCTGCATCTAACCTGTATGACTCCTCCTTTCCTATCTACAGGAAATACTTGCGGGATGCGGATCGCCAGGTTCTTGCCCAGCATGCCTTTGTTCTCACCGTGATGGTGCTAGAGGACATGTTGCATGAGCTCACCGAGGTAAGTCTTCCCACGCCACCTGCGATGCAGACTTTCATGGAAATTCAGCCAGCTAACTCTGTTTGCCTTGAAGGTCTCTGAAGATCAAAGCGGTCAGGGCTGTGACATTTTGGAGGCAAGAATGACTACTGATGTCTTTCACAAGGCAAGTGCGGAGGATGGCCAGGAACCCCTGCCCCCAAAGGCAGCCCTGTCCAGCAGGGAGGGGGCATCTTACGGCACTGAAGATGTGGCCCAAGAAGAGGGCCAGGACCAGCCTCTCACTGCCATGGAGCCAGACGAGGGCAAGCCGGATAAAACCCTGAAAGAAGCGTCTCCATTGGGCTCTGCTGAGCCCATGGAGTGCGACCACTTTTCTGCTGAGCCTGAAAAAATGGAAGCTTCCTCTCTTTATCCTGAGCCAGCCCAAGTGCCCTCTGGCAAGATCTGCAAGGACAAGGCCCCTGAGAGCCGGACCACGGCAGAGCTGTCTCTGGAGGACTTAAGCATCAGCTCCAAGCACCAGCAGCTGGAGGCAGGAAAGGGCCAGGGCCAGGGCCAGGCCAGCCCCACAGAGGAGACCAGCCAGAAACCCAACCGGAAGAGGAAGCTGGCCGGGGACACAGAGTCGGGGAAGACCCTCCTTCTGGATGCATACCGTGTGTGGCAGCAAGGGCAGAAGGTCATGACCTACGACCTAGGCAAAATTGAGAAGATCATGTCTGAGACCTACATGCTCATTAAGCAAGTGAGTAAAAGGCTGATGAGCTGCTGGTTTGCAATGGCACTCACAGCTGGGCTTGTTTCCCTCTTGGCATCCAGGGATGGGTGACAAAATGGAAGCCTCGCCCATTGGCCAAGAGAAACAGCAGCAGCAGAGGCCTTGCTAATTTCTTATTAATTTCACCCCAGGATGCTTCACAAAAACATATGTTTAAAAATAAATGATCTAAATCGTCCTTAAATAAAATAAGCAAGCACTGTCCCAACTAAAACAAAAATCATTACAAAAAGGAAGCAACATAGCCAGCCATGAAAAAGACAGTCTGTTCCCAGAGGGATTGTCTCAGAGGCAAGCCCATTCTTTCAAGAGAAGCCCCCCACCCCCCAGGTCCCTCTTAGGAAAGACAGCTTCACCAAGAGGGGAGGGCTGAGACTTATTCTGAGGGAATCTTAAGCAGGGCCTTCCCAGACGGGGCTGGCTGAAGGTCTTTTAGGAATCATCTTCTGACTGCTTTGTAATTTCTGCCCACAGGTTGATGAAGCGGCAGCTCTAGAACAAGCCGTCAAATTTTGCCAAGTGCACATTGGGGCTTCTGCCCAAAAACAGGTAAGTCCCCAGCTGGCCTCTCCTCAGCCAATGTGAGAGCTGTTCTGTGGCTGCTGCTGGGAGCCCAGTGAAGGGTGGGAGAGCTGTGCTTGGTCCTGCCAGCCCTTGGAGCTCTCCCCACTTGGTGAAGCTATTAGTTCATCTGGCCAGATGAATTAAGGCCTTACAGCCTTATGAATTAAAGAGGTTTGCTGGGGCTAAGTTTATGCTGTTTAATTTCTAAGGAAGCCTAGGTCAGAACCAAAGGTGCAGCTGAGGAGGGGCAGTTAAGAAATGCACTCAGTGGAATTTGCCAATGGTGTGGAGTTGGGCTCTGCATGCAGTTACAAACTCCCACCCATTGCCCTGCCTTTCCTTTTTTTCTCTTTTCTAGTCAGCTGGAGATGCTCCAGCCACTCCAAAGCACCCCAGGGATAATAGGGACCACTTCTTTGCTGCTGCCCCTAAGTCTTTGACGCCCCCCATGGGAACTGCTACGGAAGCCACCTCCTCAGTTGCAGAAGCTCTGCCCAGACCAGCAGACCAGCAGAGCAAGGCCAAGGCAGCCTCACCCTCCTCCTCCTCCACCTCCTCCTCCTCCTCCTCCTCTTCCTCCTCTTCCACCACCGGTGGTCTCCTCCTGCCACCCCAGGAGCCGGCAGGGGTGGAGAACATCAAGGAGATGCCTCCTACATCCAATCTCAAGCCTGGTGAGTTTTTCTCTTGTAAAGATGTGCTTCTTGACTGCTTGGTCTGTGGCCTCCTCACAGAGTCTCTTCCTGTGGTTGGTAGCAACTGCTTTAGGCAGCCATGGAACTTCCTTTTCAGAATTGACTTGTTTGAAGTAGTCAAAGGATCCCTTTGCACTGGGTACTAAAACCCAGCTAAATTCCAGGCACAGCAATAAATCTATGAGGGAGGAAAGCTTGAGAGCATAAATTATTCTCCAGGCTTTCTTAAAAGCTGGCCTGGAAGGACTGATGGGCCTCAGGGGTGGAGAGCCTCTCTTCCTGGCAAGTGTGGGATGCCTCATCTCTTGCGCATCTTCAGTGGTGAAAGTAGCCTTTAGGCAACATGGTGTCAAATCAACTAAGGCTTTCAAGAAAACCAAGAAACTGATTCAGAAATGTAGTAATAGCTGAATGCATCTCTCTCTCTCTCACACACACACACACACATACACACACACTCCAGGCTCCGTTGGAAAGTCCAGACTCCTTTTCCTTCTTGTTCCCCCACCCACCCATCCAATCAAAGCCTCTTTGAAAGGAGTGCTGCTTCCAAAGCATTGACCGTTCAGTTCCTGCTGCTTTCTGGTGCACGTGTGTCCTGTCCTGAGAAGGCCTCCACTCAAGGAGTCTGGCCTTCCTCACAATCTCTAAGTACCTCACCATGGCCACATTGAAAAGTCTCTTTTCTCTTGGAGTCAACAGACAAAACAGCCCTTCATCCAGCTCACAACAAAAAGAGGGGCATGGAGAATTCAGTGAAAATCCTGGTTCTTTTTCTACTTAACTAACTTCTGCCTGAAATTTGTCCACTGCCTGCCCGCCCACCCACCCTAACTGTCCACAGCTTGGGAGTCCTCCGTCATGATTGTCAGTGCCAAGATCAGAGATTAACCTATCATCAACAGTGTTCTGCCATCTAGGGATTGTATTCTCCTATCCTGGGTTCATTTTCCTGAGACATGTTTTACACCCCCGAAATGGTGAGTGGTTATGGGAGCGACAGGGTGCTCCCACGTAACACCTCTCCTGCGCGAGCTGCACTGGCTCCCAGTGGTCTTCTGGGTGGCGCTCCATGGCATAGGGCCGGGGTACTTGCGAGACCGCCTGCTGCTACCAATAACCTCTCACCGGCCAATACGCTCACACAGAGAGGGCCTCCTCAGTGTGCCATCAGTCAAGCAATGTTGGCTGGCGGCCCCCAGAGGCACCCGCCCTGTGGAATGAGCTACCTCCTGGAATTCGATTGATCCCGGACCTCCGCGCTTTCCAAAAGGCCCTGAAGACTCACTTATTTCAACAAGCCGGCCTAGTTTAATTTGGTTTTAATGGGTTTTTTTAAATTCTTGATCTTATTGATTTTGGGTTTTAAATTGGGTATTTTTAATTTGTAGATTTGAGATTTTAAATTGAAACGCTGATGATTTTATTTTAATTTTTTAACTTTTTTATTATATGTGTTTTAATTTGGCTGTTCACCGCCCTGAGTCCCCGTGGGGAGAAGGGCGGTATATAAGTTGAAATAATTAATAAACAAACAAACAAACAAAACAAAACAAAACAAAACAAAACAAAACAAAACAAAACAAAACAAAACAAAACAAAACCAGAGTGGATGTTGCCCATGACTGCTCCTTTCACCTCTTCTGGGCAGTCCCTGATGGGAAACATAGTGATGCTGTTGAGCTGTACACTTCCTGGAACTTGTGCATAGGGTGAATGTCTTGATCAGCATATAGATGGCAAGATCCTGGTACAGAGTGGTGTCTCTTTGTCTTAGCATGTCACTTGTAGGTTGGAATCGGGTGGGTTTCACTTACCTTTGCTACCAGTTCGTGCGCTCTCACAACCACTTCTGCACATGCGCAGACTGTATTTGATGACGTCTGGGTGGGCGGACAGAGTCTCCTGCCGCTGCTAATTCCGTTCGCCCAAACTGGTAGCAGCCCACCACTGTTTGGAATTGGCCTTCAGTCCAGGAAGCCCCTCCCAAGATGCTCCATTGGACAAAAAGGTGGCGCCTGGGCAGCAGGAAATGGCCTTCAAAAGCAGTGAACAGGGAACATGAGAAATAAAGCAGCTAAGAGCCTACAACCTGTTAAAAAATCAGATGATTTCAAAGGGTTAGGGTTAGGTTTGTTTGATCTGGAAGACACAGAAAGGTGTGTCTCTAGCAGCTGAAACTCTGCCAATTACCCTCCCCTTGATTGCTGGCCAGGCTCTGTGGCTGATGAAGCAGGACCCGGGATTTCTGGCACTTGGATCTTCTTGCTTCCTTTAACAGAATAATAAAATTGGAAGAGACTTTAGAGGCCTAACCCAACCGTTGCTCAAGCAGGAGACCTTATACCATTTCAGACAAATGGTTGTCCAATCTCTTCTTTAAAACCTCCAGTGTTGCGAGATTTAAAACCTCCTTTAAAACACTTTCAGTGAAGCATAAAAAGATATTGAGTGCAGAGAAGAGCAACTAAAATGATTAAAGGCCTGGAGACTAAAACATGAACGGTTGCAGGATTTGGGTTTGGCTAGTTAGAAAAAAGAAGGATGAGAGGTGACGTGATAGTAGTATTCCAGTATTTGAGGGGTTGCCACAAAAAAAGGGGGGTTTAACTTGTTTTCCAAAGTACCAGAAGGCAAGAAACAATGGATGGAAACTAAACAAGGAGAGAACGAACCTAGAACTACGGAGAAACTTCCTAGCAGAAAGAAAAATTAACCAGTGGAATGGCTTGCCTTCAGAAGTTGTGGATGCTCCATCACTGGAAGTTTTTAGGAAGAGATTGGACAGTTACTTGTCTGAAATGGTGAAGGGTCTCCTGCTTGAGCAGGGGGTTGGACTAGAAGACCTCCAAGATCCCTTCCAGCTGTATTCTGAATTGAAAATTAAATAAAAAGATGGGTTGTGCGATCTGGTTCTTGGGCTGAAGGATAAGATCTTGAACCTGAAGCCAGGAGACCGTAAGCCTGAGGCTTGGAGAAGTTTGCCATCTTTCAGATTCCTTTTAGGAAGTGTATGTTGAGGAATGAGAGGAAATAGGCCAGTGTGAGGCACCAGCAGATGAATGCCACTCTCTGCTATCAGCCCTGTCAACAAGGGAAGAGTGATTGGCAGTTAGGAGGGGAGTGGGCTGCTGGGGCCAAGTTCTGTTGCCAGCCTGATGTTTCCCCAATAAAGCAGAAATGTATTGGATAGTATGATATCTCTTTTCTGTTGTGCATGTGTGATCCTGTCTCTGAGGTTGATGATCGCATGCAAGGCTGATTTCTGGAGTTCTTATGAAGAGACCTACTTAGAGCAGGGTTCCTCCACTTCCAGGAAGTTCCAGAGTTTGCTTGCTAGCAAGCCAGCTCTGTATCTTCTGTGGCTCCAAGTAAAAAGGGTTGCAACAGAGCTTCCAAGAATGGCTGTGGGACTCCTTAACCCTGACACATATCTGCAACTCCATGGGCATCACGGGTTTCCAGTTCTCTTGGGATGCTTTACCTGTGGCATGTGAATGCAGACAAGTAGCGTCTCCTTATCTCCCAGAAGGGGTTATAGCCATTGGGGCATGAAATGCTGAAATCCCCCCATACGTGGTGGCCTGAATACAGCCCCACTTTCCTTGTCTTGCACAGCCACAGAAACCAGTTCTCTCCAGTAAACCCCAGTAGCCTAACTGCTGTGTAACACACACTCTTGATCTGCAGAAAGGTCAGCTTCAGGAATGTTCTGTAAGAGCTTCCAATGAGCCTGGAGAAATCTCTTTTCAGGGTGGGGGGGCAGTTTACACCTGTAAGAGTAACCCTTGCCCTGCTGGATCTCTCTGTTTGCACAGACAAAGAAGAGGAGAGCAGATCGGAGCCACTCCTGGTGGGACTGCAGCAAGAATCCCCCCACTGCCAGCAGATGAAACTGGCTGCCATCAACCCCTCTTCTGGTCTACCACCCTGGCAGGTGGAGTCAGCAGGACAGATGGGGGGTCCAGGTGAGGAAATCCTAGACCCTCGCTCAGTTCCATTTGGGAGGTGGGAAGGATCTACCGGATACTCCCATTTTTCCACTCTGCCCTCCAGGCCTCAAAAGGAGGCTGAAAGAGTCCTCCAGAACGTTGCCAATCTAAGAGCGGCCAGTTGCTCCAAGGTGCCACCCCCACCCACCCCCCGTGCCTTCAAAGGCCTCTGTGGCTCACTTCTGTTTCTACTGGGTGTGTGTGTGTCTTAGCATCCAGTTCCAAGACAGAACTCACAGCAGATGGGCATCCCCTGGGGAGGCAGGTCAGCAAAGCCAGCAGCAGCCGAGTGAAGTCCCGCACCTTGCCCAGTGTGCCAAAGCTCTTCATCCCTTCATCCGTCTCCAAATTCCCACCTGAGATCACCGTCACTCCACCAACACCTACCCTCCTGTCCCCAAAGGGCAGCATCTCAGAAGAGACCAAGCAGAAGCTCAAGGTGCATTATGTCATTAGAGGAGGGGGTTCTATGCTGAAAGGGTGGTGGGGAGGGGGAATCAGCAGAGAATGGTCCCCTCCCTCCGGACCATGGGGTGATAGCTGGTTTCTTCCACCACCACCACAAACACACACACACACAGAAGAATCACCATTCCTACTCTGTGCTGGGGCTCATCCCACCAGGTGGGCTGTGCTTGTCCTCTGTGGGTCAAAGGGCCTGTTTCTGATGGGGGGGCTTGGACTAGTAACTGACCCCCACTATTTCTTCTTCCGGAACAGTCTGCAATTCTTTCGGCCCAGTCAGCAGCCAACGTGAAGAAGGAGAGTCTCTGCCAGCCTGCCCTGGAGGTGGTGGAGACCTCCAGCCAAGAATCTTCTCTGGAGAGCGACTCTGAGGAGGAGGAGGAGGAGGAGGAGGAGGAGGAGGAAGAGGAGGACAATGATTGCATGGACATCTGAAGCATCTGGGCTGCTCCTGGGGTGTGCAGGGTGTGATGGACAGAGAGGGGCTCTACCTGCCTGCCCACTGCCCAGAGAGCCTCCCGTTGCCTTGCCTTGCCACTGCCTTTGCCACTGCTGCCCCCAGGCTGGCATTGTCCCCGTCTCCCCCCCCCCTCCTTCCCCTGGGCCAGTAAACGCTGCTCTTGCAACCTTTGGCATGCTGCTCCTGCTCCTAGCACCCCTGCCTTGCTGTGGCTGGGGGAAGGAACCTTCAGCCATGGCTGAGCAGAGTCAAGGAGTAGTTGTGCCCCCAACCGTGCACCCTTCGTCCTCACCCGCTTCTCTCACTGTTGCCTGAATTTGCATGAAGAGGCGTCGGTCGGTCGGGGCATCACTAACCGAGAAATGGAATGGTTTTCGGTACCATTTTGATAAATGTCTGTTTTTTTTACAGAATGAGGCAAAAAGTGTACATGTTTTGTTTTTTAAGTCGCTGTGGGAAGATTGGTCGCATTTATATGAGAGACAATAAAGAAGACCAATAATTTTTCTACAGAATGTTGTAATTTGTAGCATAATTAATGCAAATCCTGCACAGGAACCAGAATGTGTATCACTTAAGTCTAAACGGAGTTTTATCAGGCTGGGTTTCAGTCGTTGGGGGAGTCATTGTATAAAGGGTGCAATACAGAGCTTTGTATAAATACACATTTTTCTAATAAAGTCAAAGCATGTCTCCCCTGTACCTCCCAATTCTTTCTATCCACAAGTTGAAATCTTGGAATCTCTCTCTCACGCTGCTGTAGGTCACCTTTCTCTCGTACATTGATTCAGGGTCTGCTCTACAGGAGCAACTGCACTGTGTTCACAATTATCAGGCAAGTTGTATTTTGGGGGATTAATTTCATTATTGAACAGCTACAGCTTGGTCAATCCAAAATGTTAATAAACCTCAAACCTGAATATTTAAGAAAGTCAAATAGGTTTTGGCTTTCTTAGGAGAATATATGTGCACAATTATTGGGCAACTATAGTTGCAGAATTATTATGCAACTAAATTAAATATTAAAATTTGCCCATCTCATTTATTTGCATCTATTAAAGTGAGAATAACAAGTCAAAATGTACAAATATTTCTGACATTTTTTTAAAAAAGTGACCAATATAGCCACCCTTCTTTTCAATAACAGTCATACGCCTTCCGTTCATGGAGCCTGTCAGTTTCTTGATCTGTTGACAATCAACTTTCTGTGCAGCAGCAACCGGAGCCTCCCAGATACATTCAGAGAGGTGAACTGTTTTCCTTTACTGTAAATCTCCCGTTTAAGAAGGGCCCACAAATTCTCAATAGGGTTTAGGTCAGATGAGGAAGGGGGCCATGTCATTATTCTTTCATTTTTAAGGCCTTTACTGGCTAGCCACGCAGTGGAGTACTTCAATGCATGTGATGGAACATTGTCCTGCATAAAAATCATGGTCTTGAAAGATGCAGACTTTTTCCTGTACCACTGCTTGAAGAAAGTCTCTTCTAAAAACTGGCAGTAGTTTGGGAGTTGATTCTGAGTCCATCTTCAACCCGAAAAGGTCCAACTAGCACATCTTTCATAATACCTGCCTATACCAGTATCCCACCTCCACCTTGCTGGCATCTGAGTCAAATGGAGCTCTGCCATTACTGATCCAGCCACAGGCTCATCCATCTGGTCTGTTAAGAGTCACTCATCATCAATCCATAAAACCTTTGAAAAATCTGTCTTCAGTTATTATTGGGCTCAGTCTTGCCATTTCAATTTATGTGTCTTATTCAGTGGTTGTCGGTTTCAGCCTTCCTTACCTTGGCCATGTCTCAGCACTGAACACCTTGTACTTCTGGGCCCTCCAGATAGGTTGCAGTTCTGGAATATGACAGCACTGGAGGATAATGGTCCCTGGTAGTTTCATGTTTGATTCTTCTCAAATCTTTGGCAGTTAAGGTGCATCTTTTTTTCTCAACACATTTCTTGCGATCCTGTTGACTATTTGCAACAAAATGTTTAATGGCTCTGTGATCACACCCTCAGTATCTTAGCAATTTCAAGAGTGCTGCATCCCTCTGAAAGACTTTTTACAATTGTTGACTTATCAGAGTCAATTAAATTTCTTTTTAGCCCATTTTGCCTGAAGAAAAAAAGCTGCCTAATAAGTATACACACCTTGATATAGGGTGTTGATCTCCTTAGGCCGCACCCTCTCTCATTACACATCATCTGATCTGCTTATATCCACTAAGCATTCAGGTTGATACAGCTTGGAGGTGGAAAATATGCATAAAAATGATATGGTCAAAATACTCACTTGCCTAATAATTGTGCACATAGTGTATAGAAAATCTGAATAAGAAGGTTGGTTGCCCAGGCAGATTAGCTCCTCTGGTCTTAGATTTCAATTTTGAGTTGAAGCGTTCTTCAATAGGCAAAGTCCAAAAATGAAGAAAAATTACTGATTTTATATTAGGAAAAATATTGTTAAATATAATTTAAACTGAGGGATGTTTACTTTTGACTTAAAGAACAATACTCTTGAAATGAATTCCCACAGACATGATTGTATCATTTAATGTACATTCACCTAATTTACTTGTAATTTTTTAAAATAAATTTTGTAATGTTTCTTAAAAGTAATTACAATTTCCCAAGTCCAAGCATCAAATCTGAGTTAGGACTAAGAGCCATGCTTCAAAACTTGAGAAATTATCTAGTCTATTCTGATTTTTATTACGCAAATTTTCACATGCTTCCTTTTAGTGAAAAGACCTAAATACTTCACAATCACTAAAAAGGCAAAATAACAAAGTAAGCAGTAACAAAATAGCAAAACATCCCCCCAAAACCTGCACTAGAGGAACCAACTTCATATTCAACTGAGGATTGCCCGTCTGGTATTGGGGCATATTCCACACTTGGGGTGCCATCTCTCAAAACACTCAGCCTTCACTATATAGAACATAGAATAACAAGATTGGAAGAGACGGTGGAGGTCTTCTAGTCCAGGGGTTTGAAATCAAACTCTATTTCATTAAGGGACACATCAGTGTTGTGTTTGACCTCAGGGGGCTGGAGTGGGTGTGGCCAGGGTAGGCGTGGGCAGCTCAACATTATTCATGTGGTGGCCCAAGCACTCTGCCAGAGAAAACAGGCTCCCAAGCTTCATTTTCAGCAGCAATTGGTTCCTACAACCCTCTGCCAGCAAAAACCGAGCTCCATTTTCGCTGGCAGACGCACTGCGGGCTAGTCCTTTGCTGTTTCCAGGACGGGCCCACAGGCCAGATCTAAGCACCCTGTGGGCTGGATCCAGCCTCCAGGTCGAGTTTGACACCCCTGTTCTAGTCTAACCTGTTTGTCCATTACACCATCCCAGACAAATGATTGTCCAATCTCTTACTGAAAACCTTCCATGATGAGTGTACACACAAGCTGTTCTACTGATTAATTGTTCTTGTTCCCAATAAATTTCTCCTTTTTTGGTTGGATCTCTCTTTAATGATCTTCCACCTGTTACTTCTTGTCCTGTTCTCAGGTGGTCTGGAGAACAGGTTGACCATCTCTTCTTGAGGGAGCCCCTCAAGTTCCTTAAAATAGCTATCATGTTGCCCCCTAGTCCTTCTCTTTGTTAGACATACCAAGTTCCTGAAACTATTCATTGTGTGTTTTTTATCCTCTAGTCCCCTAATCATCTTTGTTGCTCTTTTCTGCAGTCTTTCTAGGGTCTCAGAATATTTTTTTGATTGTGACCAGAACTGGATGCAATATTCCAAGTGTGGTTCTACCAGTGCAAAGCGACACTATCACTTCACATAATTTTGATACTGTCACTCTGTTGATGCAACCTAAGAATGTGTTGGTTTTTTGGCAGCTACAGCTCACTGCTGGCTCATGTGACTGCCCACTAGGACCCCTAAATCCCTCTCACAGTTACTACTGTTTGGTCAGGTACCATCCCTTCTATACCTATACATTTGGTTTTTCTTGCCTAAGTTTAAAACCTTGCTTTTCTCACCACTGAATTTTGTTGCATTGAAGTCAGGGTTCAAGTCTGTTGAGAGCTTTCTGGATCTCAAGCCTATCTTCTAAGGAGTTGGCTATTCACCACAGCTTTGGTATAATCTACAAATTTGATGAGTTCCCCTTCTATCCTCTCATCTGGGCCAGGGGTGTCAAACTCATGGCCCGCAAGCCAGATGTGTCACACACTGGCCATGCCCATGCCCAGTTAAGTGAAAGGGGAAAAAGTCACAATACGTCACGTGACAACGGTTTCAGACCTGGGTACAGCACGGAGACGGCATTGGTCGCGTTGGTGGATGATCTCTGGAGGGCTCGGGACAGGGGATGCTCCTCTGTCCTGGTCCTGTTAGATCTCTCAGCGGCTTTTGATACCATCGACCATGGTATCATGCTGCGTCGGTTGGGGGGTCTGGGGGTTGGAGGCACCGTGTTACGGTGGTTCTCCTCCTATCTCTCCAACCGATCGCAGTCTGTGTTGGCAGGGGGGCAGAGGTCGACCTCGAGGCGCCTCGTTTGCGGGGTGCCACAAGGGTCGGTCCTCTCGCCGCTCCTGTTCAACATTTATGTGAAGCCGCTGGGTGAGATCATCCGTGGTTTTGGGGTGAGTTGCCAACTGTACGCTGATGACACTCAGCTGTACATCTCCACCCCTGACCACCCCAATGATGCCCTCGAAGTGATGTCCCAGTGCCTTGAGGCCGTGCGGGTCTGGATGGGGAGGAACAGGCTTCGTCTCAACCCTTCCAAGACCGAGTGGCTGTGGATGCCGGCGTCCCGGTATAGCCAGCTAGTGCCATCGCTGGCTATTGGGGGTGAGTCATTGGCCCCCACAGAGGGGGCTTGCAACTTGGGTGTCCTCCTGGATTCACGGCTGTCCTTGGAAGGGCATGTGGCGGCCGTGGCCAGGGGGGCCTTTTATCAGGTTCGCCTGATGCGCCAGTTGCGCCCCTTTCTGGATCGGGACTCCATGTGCACAGTCACTCATGCACTCGTCACGTCTCGCCTGGACTACTGTAACGCTCTCTACATGGGGCTCCCCTTGGGGTGCACCCGGAGGCTCCAACTGGTCCAGAATGCGGCCGCGCGGGTGATTATGGGAGCGACAGGACGCTCCCATGTGACACCTCTCCTGCGCGAGCTGCACTGGCTTCCGGTGGTCTTTCGGGTGCGCTTCAAGGTGTTAGTTTTGATCTTTAAAGCGCTCCATGGCATGGGACTGGGGTACTTGCGGGACCGCCTGCTGCTACCGATAACCTCCCACCGGCCAGTACGCTCACACAGAGAGGGCCTTCTCAGGGTGCCATCAGCCAAGCAATGTCGGCTGGTGGCCCCCAGGGGGAGAGCCTTCTCTGTGGGGGCACCCACCCTATGGAACGAGCTGCCTCCAGAAGTTCGTTTGATCCCGGACCTCCGCACTTTCCGAAAGGCCCTTAAGACCTATTTATTCCAACAAGCCGGCCTTGCTTGATTGTTTTTAATGGGGTTTTAACAAAATTTTTAATTGATTTTTGGGGTTTTAAATTGGGTATTTTAATGGGGTTAGAATTTTATTTGGAACGCCAATGAATTTAATTTAATTTTATAATTCTTTTAATGTTTGTATTATATGTGTTTTAAATCTGGTTGTTCACCGCCCTGAGTCCCCCTCCCGGGGAGAAGGGCGGTATATAAATTGAAATAATAAATAAATAAATAAACAACGTGCTGCCACGAGTTTGATACCCCGATCTAGGCCATCCAACAATCTTTGGGCACCTGCAGAGCTCTTCTGCAGACCTACCAAGCAGTGGACGCAGCTCCCTCCTCCAGGGCTTGGGCTTTGTTCCCCATTGAGGGGCCAGTTCTGTCTGGCTTCTCTGACTCTTCCCCTGAATGAAATGGAGAGCACTTCAGGATTTTGAAGACAACGCAAGAGAATCATAGAATCATAGATTTTGAAAAAGATTTTCACTGCATTCACCACTTTGGGCTTCTATATGAGGAAAGTCTGATGCATAATGTTGTAGAAGGTATCTTAGGAGAATAGATCCTAAGTCCTAATAGACTTAGGATCCTAATCGATCCTAAGAGTTTTTTCCATCTTTAAAATGAAATGTTCAAGTCTATTTCCGAGTGAAAAAAACCCTGGAAGCAAAACAAACGAAAATTGATTCATGCCTGGCATTTGGGCAATTGGACTGTTGGCTGACAGATATTCTGTCAGGTTTATCCTGGATAAACAAGCAAGCCAGCATGGATTGAGGCTACATTTTATAGGTCTTGTCATGGGATCTAGATTCCTAATTCTTTTATTTCGGGAACTGTTTCTCTGAAGAAACAATAGTAAAATAACCACATATAATTTCAGGTTAAAGGTGGCCTGGTAAATGCACTAGGAACATTTCTAATAGAACCCATGTTAGAATATTTGCATGGTTGTTAAGCAAAGGAATGACGTCTTGTTTCACTTTGGCTCCTTGTAAATACCTCTGTGCTCCAAAGGCAATTAGAGAGACCAGAGCATGAAAGGGCTCAATTAGATGTCAGGGAATTATCTCCTGGGCTAAATACCTCTTAAGAAAACTCACATTAAAGGGAGACAGGCTATCAATATGCACTACATCGATAGGTATTGAGCAAATTAAAAGCTATTTTCCTACACACATTAGTTCACTTTGCTATTTAAAAACAAAACACAAACCGAAAAACTAAGCACTCAGGTGGGGGAGCAGCCACGGGGAAGGAGAGATTTTTCCCACAGCTATTCTCATCATTTTTTCATTTACTTTCTCCTCCCAGCTCCAGTTTGACCTCCATGCAGCCATTTCTACTTGGTTGTGCACCTCTTCACAATGGAATAGAATCGTCTTGCCCTTCCAGCTCATAGGCTCTGCCCCAGTTGCTGCAAGCAAGATGAAGAGACAAGCCCCCAGATTCTTGGAAGATTCACAAGATACTTGTTTACTCATTCAATCAGAAGGGAGAATGGAAAGCCTTCCTAAAAAGATAAGTATTGGTCTGCAAGATCTTCCCATTTCTCTGTCCATGTAAACTTCTGAAAAAGTATATTTGATATTTGGCCTTGGTAATATGGCATACTCAATTTTAAAAGCTTGCTTAAATACCCCCTTTATATTAGTAAAAGTAGGGGGGGAGAAGCCCACAGGATTAATGGACTTGGTAAACTAACCCGAGGGCTTAAATTAAACCACCCACAAAAACATCCTCACATCCCGTTTTTAGAAGAGAAGTCCCTGTGTAGTGTCCGAGTTGGAGTTGTCTAAAAAGAAATAACGTGCCTCTCACATTTTGATAATAAAGAAAAAAAAACTTTTATTTGTTAGAACAACATCCTCACGGACTCATATGCAGCCAGGAAATGACCTCTGCTCCAAATTCCCTCCCTTTCCTGACTTGCTCCCTTATTCTATTGGTCATCCTCTAATCAATCTACTTAGTACTTACTCTTACTAATCCCACAGGAACTTAACCCCCCCCCCCTTTACTATGTCAGCCCTGAATGAAATGCAACTTGAGAGGCTGACATGTAGCTTTGGCCTCATTCAAGTCCACCCTGCAAGCGGCCTAAATTCATCCCTTGGTTGCAGGATTAGAACTGGATTTTCTGGCTTCTCCAACAGAAGATTTAGCACATGAATGATCACGCATCACTCACAATCTTGGTAATAATGCAGTGAGTCCAGCATTTGCCAAAATCCTTGTCAGCCTGTGGAGGCTGCTGTGGGCAGAACCTTCTCCATTTCTGTCACTGGCCACTGTCCGCTCTTTGTCAGCCAAGGGAAGCCAGTTCCCTGATCTCCCTGGAGACATCTGCCTGGATTTCCTTTGACTGGGATTTCATAACATGCCTTTCTGGTATTAAATGGACTGCTAAATTGGTTACTAAAATTCTGTGGTCTTTCCCAAAACCAGCCATTCTGTCTGTCTTGCTGATTTACACTAGGAGAAGGAAATGTTCCTGGTCCCTATGAGAGCATTACAGGCTGTTTCCGATGACAAGGTTCCTGGTTCCTTCCCAGTGGGTGGGAGGAAGGGAGAGCAGGGCCATTTTGCCAACTCCAGGTCCCTCTTGCATCTGTCACAGGATATTTCCAGCACTGTCCCCTGGGACCACTTGCTACAGCATGAATTGATCTGGAATATCTGGGAAAGGGGTGCAATTGACAAAGGCACTTGCAGTTTCCCCTTGCATCTCAAGTGACAGGAAGCAGCCTCAGTCCACCATTGACCAGCTCACAGTCAGGGTGGGTTGACTGACAGAGATGTAGGACCATTCTTGATGCCCTACATGAGCCCCCTCCACCACTTCACCCACTTCTTAGTTGGTTTATGTTTGGACATTGCTGGAAGACCATGAAGCCTGTGTCTAGAATTGGCCAGTTGACAATTTTCTTTCCTCCCCCGTTTGGCCAGGTCCTCAAGATGCCAGAAAAATTACTGGAACTCTACTAATTGGTATAAGCTGAATCATGAAAGCAGAACAGCAATTTCCCTTCTCTCCTTATACAGGTAGCACTCAACTTGCAACCATTTGTAACTTGTAACTTCAAATAGTGACCTTTTGAAGTTACAACAGCACCAGTGGTGCTGTTCTCCCCGGTTCTTGCAAACCGTTAGTGGAAATTTTGAGTAGTTCGGAGAACCGGTAAATACCACCTCTGCCTGGGCCCACCCCCAATCTATTAGCTGCCTCCCAACTCCCAGCTGATCAGCTAGAAGGAAAAAATCAGGGCTCACTTGACAAAGAAGAGGGGAAAAAACCAACAAGACACTGTCGCTTTAAATTGAGAAGCCAAGAAGCCTCCCAACTGATTGGCTAGAAGGAAAAAATCAGGACTCCTTCTCAGCCAGAGGAAAAAAAAACGCCTGGCTTTAAATTAACAAGCCAAGAAGCAGCTTCTGGAAGGAGGTTTTTGCTTGCAGAAGCGAAGTGACATTCAGCAGTTCGTTTCTGGGTCAGCTGAACAACAAACTGGATAAGAGGAGGGATTCTTATATGGTTCTATGTTTTTGAAATTTTCGGGTTTGTGCAACATGGGCTTTGTGTTTCTAAATAGGTTTGGGTGATTTCCATTGTGAAATATCCTGTCTTGAATGAGTTTTCTGCCTGCTTGTAAACGGAGCTGAACTTCTGGCTTCCACTTTCTATTATCTCTAATCTCGGTAGCTGTTTTCTTCTTACAAAGTTTCCTTTATGCAGCTGGCAGGAATGTGGAATGAGTATCAGGCATGTTCCTTGTTAGCAGCTTTATTTTTCCTTGCTTGTGAGTAATATTTTATTTGGGGAAATGAAGAGGGGGGAGTTTGATTCCTTCCCAGAGCAGGTTAGTGGGATGGGGACGGAATGGGGATTTTGCAGTATCCTTCCCCTGTCACCCATGGCATGCCCAACAAGCCACACCCAGAGAACCAGTAGTAAAAAAATTTGAAATCCACCAGTGTATAAGTCCATCTTAATATACTATTCCTGGTATGTGATGTTTTGTATACATACACAGAAGGAAGCACTCTTGTAATCTTTGACTTTTAGGCTTGCTGTCAAACATCAGCCATAATACTAATGACTGTTTTGAACAATATGCAGGTTGTATTACACAAATGGCTATTTTATATGTGAAATTATGACTGAAATATTTCTGCACCTGTATTGGTTCACGCTGTCAGGAAGTTTCTCCTTCGTTTTAGGCTGCTTCTCTCTTTGTTCAGTTTCCATCCACTCTCTCTTAGCCCAACCCACTTCACAAAGCTGTTGTGAGATAAATAGGAGGCAGGAAGGAGTGCTTGCCTCCTTGATTTAGAAGTAGATGTAGATATATATGCAGATATATAGGAATTTACAGAAGTAGAAATTTATGGGATGATTATTATCATCATTAGGCAGGTCACAGGATAGGCCATAAAAGAGTGGACAGACCAAATGAGTTACTAGAGAAGGAAATGATGATCAGGCTTTAGTTTTCCAAAAACAAAATTCAACCAGGACGATGTCAGCCTGACTCTCGAAATCTTGTCCCTCCAGCTCAGAGAGAGTGCAATCAGCCACCAAGGAGGCCCAAAGAGCGACTGCAGAGGGGAGTTGCTGCTCCAGATGGCTCTGAATGAAAGTGAAATGACTTTCAGCTGCTGATGTACCAGGTGTAAAAAAGGGGGGGAGGGGTTCATGCTGCAAAATCAGCCATTGTAATAAATAATGTCAGGACCAGGACCAAAACAAATCCGGTTTTGTAATTCAGAGAATCCATTAATTGAGGGACTTGTGGTATAGAGGAGCATTGATTGTTCTCCTGCAGAAAAGGAAAAATGGAGTGGACATTATTAACAAAAGGATGTCAAATCAATGCTTGGATACAACTCAGAAACTGACAGAGTACTTGATTCATATCCAGGGCAAGCCAATTCATGTTCCAGAGATCCCAGCCTCTGCCAAGCGGGAGCAGAGAAAGGGAAGCTCAGCAGTTCTAATGTGACAATAGTTTCTCAACCTTCTCAAGGGATTCCACTCTATCAGCCTCCATTGTTACAGCCTGTACATCAAGAGACTTGGATGGGTCCTCAGAGTCTCCCATCTATGGCCCATTCTATCAGAAGTGGTGACTCCTCGGCTGAGGAGGAAGACTTTATTGCCTTTTCTGAGGATGAGGGGATGGATACAGAACCCTCCACTTTTACAGGCCTTTTCAAACTGGATTTATTTAAACCATTGCTTCGTAAGGCCAAGTCCATTACAAATTTGGAATCTGAAGCAGCTTAAAACAGATGAAAAGATGGTTAATATTCAACAAACAAAGTCAAAATATGAAGAAAGATTGGCAAAATTAGAAGAAAAAGATGATCAAAAAGAAGAAAAAATGAAGGAAATAGATTGGGAAAGTCAAACAAGAAACAACTGGTTTAATTGGATAGGAAATGGATAAAGCAGAATTTTTCTTAAGATTTCAAAATATGGAAGAAGAAAAAGGGAAAACTGGGCAGATATTATGAATGGGATGCTGGCAGAGGCTTTAGAAGTCACTAAAGAGATGATGGAAAGGGTCGACGAGATTTATCAAGTTTACACTAGATATGCAATACGTAATAATCTGCCAAGAGAAGTACATATAAGATTTACAAAGAAATCGATTAAAGCACAAATTCTCCAGGCAGCTAGAGAAAAGACTCTGAAATATAACGGGAAAGATGTGATAGTTTTGAAACAAATAGCAAGAAAAGTGAGAGAGCTCAGAAGGAGATATAGA
This sequence comes from Masticophis lateralis, assembly GCA_030761175.1. Classification (NCBI taxonomy): domain Eukaryota; kingdom Metazoa; phylum Chordata; class Lepidosauria; order Squamata; family Colubridae; genus Masticophis; species Masticophis lateralis. The sequence goes on from JAUDYJ010000014.1 coordinate 685,522, forward strand.
TTTTTGACTAAAAATTCTGATGCAAAAAGGAATTAACTATAGATGGTTAGTTCCAGAAGGATTAGGTTTAACCTGGCAACTTCAAAGATATAGATTGAACATAATTGATAAAGCAAGAGCATTTGATGATGAATTCCTCAATGAGAAAGAAGCAGAAACGGAAGTCGAAACTCAATTTACATTAGTTCCAATAAAATTTACGGAAGAAGAATTGGCAATGTTTGAATCAACAGAAGGTGCTGTTGGTGGGGTTGTGGAACAAAAGGAACAGCGTGAAGTTAGATCTACTAGAGCAACAAAACCTACATATAAAGTATGAATATGGAAGAAAGAAAATTAATTTCAATAAACATTAATGGACTTAATTCAGCCAATAAAAGAAAAAAAAGTATTTCATAAATTAGAGAAATTAAAATTTGATATAATTTGTTTACAAGAAGTGCATATTAAAAAACAGCATGAACTGTTAAGGATATAGTTGTGAGATAACCAGGAAGGGTTATGAAGCAGAGCATAGAGTGTTTGCGCACGGAAATGGTACTAAGAGTAGTTGTGAATAAACTGCATACAAACTGGTTTTTAAAGTAGTTTACTTATAGAGCAAAGCAAATTCATAGTCTTTTTCCAATCCAAGTCTTAGCCATGCATAATCAATCCAGAGATACAAAACTTCTTACCTGTTTGTAGAACAATACACGAATCATTCAGTAACAATATAAAATATTTCATAAAAGCAGTAATAAATAAACCATGATCAAATTGACCATCTAAAGAGATCAACGGTATCTACAACATAGCAGCAGGTAACAATATGGTGTAATGTCCACACAGACCACAATCAAACTCTCCTTAAATACAGTTGCTACGGAGCTCATCCAATCAGGATGCAGAATGACTCAGCAATACTCTTAAAGCTATATTCTACATATTCATACTGTAAACATATAATGTTGGCTTATATATTATCTGGCCAACTAGTTAGGCAATGACCATTTCCTAACATGAACAATTATTGATTCAACCAAAACTTGGAAAAACTTTTTTATCTTTGTCACAAAGCAAAAAGAGAGGAGTTGCTCTATATATTAGAACTGTAAAAGAGGCAGAGCAGAAATATGCAGATCCAGAAGGTAGAATTTTGATGGTGGAAATAATTGATAATAATAAGAAACTACTTTTGGTAGCAATTTATGCTCCAAATAACAACCAAAGTGACTTTTACAGAAAATTACACAACAAAATAATTGAAATGGACTATGATAATATATGTATGATGGGAGATTTCAATGGAATCATGGATGAAAAGTTGGATTATAAAACACATAAAATAATGAGGTATAATAGAAAGATATTACCGAGATCCTTCTTTAAAATGGTAGAGGAAATAAACTTGAAATATATATGGAGGGAGAGAAATTAGAAAAATAGACAATATACTTTTTATTCTGATAGACACTTATCTTGGTCCAGATTAGATATGATATGGACAACAATGGACTTGACTTTGAATATTGAACAAGTTAAGATAGAAATTTGTGGGCGGATCACAATCCCGTGATTGCTATTTGGAAAGAGCAGAAAGGAAGATCTAGATGGACTTTAAATAATACAATATTAAAAGAGAAAGATTTTGTACAGGAAATGGAAAGAGTTGGATTTTTTCTTTAAGGAAAATAAGAAAGAAGAAACATCGATACAAAATCGTTGGTATACAATGAAGGCCTATGTCAGAGGATTAATACAAGGAAAAGAAATGGGAAGAAAAGACAAACTTTCAAAATATTGACTGATGGCTATAAAAGATGTGAAAAGGAACTCCAGAAAGATCCACATAAGAAAGATATTAAAATTAAAATGGATATAATAAAGCATAAAATGGATCTACTGGAAAAGGAAGAACTAACCCAAAAAATAAGAAATGTCAAACAGAATTATTTTGAAAATGCAAATAAACCTGGAAGATTGTTAGCATATAAATTGAAAAAGGAAAGATAACACAATTAATTGATGATCAAGGACAAAGTAAATCTGGAAACACAGAGATGGGGAAAATAATACAAAAATACTATAGACAACTTTACAAAAGAGAGACAATAGAAGAGGAAAAAGTGGCAAGGCATTTACAAAAAGCAAAATTACCCCCGTCTTCTTCTCCTCCCTACTTCCTCTTCCTTTCTCCTTCTTCTCCTCACTCCTACTCTAATTTCCCTTTCCTTCCTTCATCCCTCTCTCTATTGCTGTATCCTTTTATGCATATGGACTATTCAAAGGGCTGAAAAAGTTATTTTTGAATGGTCCTTGCATGTTTGACCAGTCCTCGAACTTACGACTGTGCTCACATTTTATGTTTTTGCCCTATCTTGTCAACATGGTGAAGAGAAGCAGTTGTGAAATGAGTGACACGGTTGTTAAGAATGCTACAATGGGCATAAATGATGACCAGTCATAAATAAGTGCAAAGACCGGTCAAAAGTGCAAGGACCTGTCAGAAATCACTTTTTTCAGCCCTCTGGGTAGTCCTTTTTTTTTTTTTTTTTTTTATTGAAAAAGTTTTACAATACAAACATTTTTCCATTTTCTCCCCCCCCCCAATCCCCCTCCCCTACCCCTCCCATCATCCCTCCCCAACCCTTTCCCTCCCTATCCCCCCCCTGACTTCCGCTACAAGTTTAAAAAAAACAAAATTTAGAACAAGGGAAAAAGAAGAAGATTATTAAATATTCAAATTCTAAATTAAACAAATTTCGAAAGAGGAAAAGAAAGAGAAGGAAGGAAAGAGGGCAAAAAAGTAAAAAACAAACTAACAAGAACAAACATTAATATATCTAAACAATATTATAATAAAAAAAAAGTTATAATTAAAAACACCATTATAGTTCTATCCTAACTACACCCTTAACTAAAGAGAGAAAAAAAAAAACCCCAAAAACATAAAACACAAAAAATATATATGCATATGTAGTCATAATCATACAGTTATATCATAAGAAAAATTATCTTTTATTTAATTCATTTCTCAGTCTATATAATCCAAATTTCAATCTTCTCTTCAACTTGATTGATGTCAAATATATTTCCTCTCATAAATCCACTTCGATAATCTTCATCTTGCCGCTGCCCCCATCAGCAAAGTAAAACATTTCTCCACACAACCCCCCGAGTGACTTTATATAAGTAAAATCCAACCACGAAGATATTCACTCCTCTAGGAAAAAATCATTCCAACTAGCTTATACTATACCTAAAAATAGGCTTTTGCAGCCTTTCAAACAAAAGCTGCATTCCCAGATGTTCCTTTGAAATTAGTTCAAATCCTGCCACCCTTTGCAATTCAACCCTTCGGGTTATAAAATGTTTTCAAGTTCTTAGTCTTCTTCTAGACGATATGTTCCACCAAAATATATAATTGGGTAACCAATGATCGCTGCTAGCTTTGCAGCAATCTATCAAAACTCAGGATATCATGTCCAATCCAGGATAAACTTCATAATAAAAGTTTTTATAATCCATTTTAATATGTGAGTTTGAAATTAATCCAGTTTAGAATGAACTTTTAACCAGTTATTGTGCTTAATCCATTTTTTCCAAGTCTTTCAATGCTTTCAGATTCAGTATCAAGCAGTTCATGATGCTTTTTGAATTTATCACCTGTGGTTTCCAGTCGGATTTCTTCGTTGAATTCTAATTCCTGTCGATTAGCATCAACCCCCATGTCTTGAGAAGTATTGGACCTCTGCTGCTGGTCATCTCGATGTAACACTTTGTTTTTTGAATCTTCCTCCAGCAATTCAAGGTCTTGTAATCCCCCCGAAACACTGGGGTGTTCAGTTTTCTCATCCGAAAGATCCATAGTAGAATCCTCTGGACAACCACCAAAATCTCCTTTTACTTTTAACACACTTTGATTTTCTTCTCTCTTTTCACATTTTGCAAACTCTGTTTTTGACTTTTTATTCTTGAGATGTTTTGGTGCTCCCTTAAAAATATTTTGATAAAAATATTCTGCTTTTTCAATAGTATTCAAACAATGTCTCACACCTTGATATCTAAAAATTATACCAGTTGGAAAGTCCCATCTAAATAGGATATTACTTCTCTTCAATTCCTTGACCAAAAAATCAAATTCTTTCCTGTCTTTTAAAACCTTCCAAGGTAGTTCTTTGAAGACCCTGATTCGTGTGCCAGCTACCTGCAATCTATCAGAATAAGACCTTTGTAGAATATCATCTCTCAGTCTTTTATCCGTGAAGTAGACAACGACATCTCTAGGCAAATTCCTTTGTTTAGCCAAACGTGAGTTAACTCTGTAAACTTTCACAATAGAGCCCAGAATTAGTTCATCTTGTAACTTTAATAATTCTGCAAAGGCCTTTGCACAAGTTGTCCTTAGGTTTTCTCTGTTATCTTCTTTTATCCCTCTCAATCTAATTGCAGATTCCTTAGACTTAATTTGAAGCATAATAACATCATTCTGAATATTATGATTATTGGCCTCTGCTTCCAGGAGTTTCATTTGTAACTCTTGTATTTGGAATTCAAATTTACTACTCATCTCAATCATTTTCTTCCCCATTGCAGCCAGCGCTGTTGAAAAATCTGAAGCTACTTGGGCAATGATTTGATTTAGTTGGTCATATTTCCCAGAGACCAGTTCCTCAAGATCCTTCTGTGAACCTTTTATCTTATCTACCACACTCTCTAAGGACCTTGTAATTAACTCTTTTAACTCCTGTTCTGTAAGTCTCTGCACATGAGACATTTCAACTTTATTCATCTGATTCAAAGGGGAGCCCCCCCTTCCTTTAAGTTTAGGCATCTTTACTTTTTTTTAAAAAAAAAAAAACCAAGAAAAAGAATGTTCCTTACTTCAATAGAGAAAAGAAAAAAAAAGGGTAAAAAAAATCTGTTTAAATCAGCCTCTATTCCTTTGGGTTCTTTGTCTGTAACAGGATATTCCTTTCAAGACTAAGCTCTGCACTCCATTCCACTGACACTTTCGTTTCAGGCAGAGCCTGTCGCCATCTTAAAGACTTTCAAGTTTCTTCCTCTCCTTCCCCCTTCCCCCCCCTCCTCTTCCGAAAAAAAAACTCCGTTAAAGCAAAAATCCATACTTGCTTGAAATTTTCTTTCCTCTTTTCCAGCTTGCTCCAAATGTGATTTCAATCGTGGTGTTGCTCCCACGTCTGGCTCCGCTAATTAAGTAATTAGCGGAGGATCCTCTCGGCGCGGAGCATACCCTGGGGGTATGGAGGGAACCATCCCTCTGAGCCCTCCCCAGGACATGGAAAATTCCTGGGGGGCTCAAAGAGGTTCTACCTCACCCCCAGAAGCTCTGCCTGTTTCTCCCGCCGAGGAACAGGTTTTTCGAGCCGCCTGCCAGCTGTGAGGCGGCTCTAACGCACCGGGAGACCGGTGGGCATGAAAAGCCCGCCGCCAACGAGGAAGGCGCCACCGGAAGTCCCCCCTCTGGGTAGTCCTTTTGTGCACATGGACTACTCAGAAGGCTGAAAAAGTTATTTTTGACTGGTCCTCGCACTTTTGACCAGTCCTCGAACTTACGACTGCCCTCACATTTTACGTTTTTGCCCTGTCTGCATGGGGAAGAGAAGCAGTTGTGAAATGAGTGACATGGTTGTTAAGAATGCTGCACGGGCATAAATGTGAGGATGGTCATAAGTGTGAGGACCAGTCAAAAGTGCGAGGACCTGTCAGAAATGACTTTTTTCAGCCCTCTGAGTAGTCCCTATACACATAGCCATGGCTATGTGTATAGGGACACATATCAACCAATGTGACCAATGCTGTTTCCATGCTGTATCCCGGCCTGAAGCCTGACTGATACGGATCTACATAGACAGCTTCATCCAGGTATTGGGGCAGTTGTTGCACCACCACACTCTCAACAACCTTTGCCACAAAGCGGAAGTTGGAGACTGGACGATAATTTGCTAATACAGCCGGGTCCAGGGAAGGCTTCTTGAGGAGGGGCCTCACCACCGCCTCTTTCAGGGCGGAGGGGAAGAGATCCTCACTCAAGGAAGTGTTAATAATCACCTGGAGCCAGCCTTGTGTGACCGCCCAGGAGGCCAGCACCAACCAGGAGGGACACGGGTCTAATAAACATGTGGCAGCACTAAGCCTACCCAGAATCCTGTCCACGTCCTCTGGAGTCACAAGGTCAAACTCCTCCCAGATAACACTCTCAAGACCCACCTCCGTCACCCCATCTGAACCTACCCAATTGGAGTCCAAGCCTTCCCGAATCTGAGCAATTTTGTCTTGCAGGTTTTGCACAAAATCCTCAGCCCTACCCTGCAAGGGGTCTTCCCACGCTCCCAAATGAAGTAGTGAGTGGGTCACCCTAAACAGGGCGGCTGGGCGGTTCTCTGCAGATGCAATAAAGGTGGAAAAATAGTTAGATTTTGCCCCTCTTATCACCACTAGGTAGATCTTAATATGAGACCGCACCAGTGTTCGGTCAGATTTGGAGCGGCTGGCCCTCCAATCACTCTCCAAGTGTCTTTTCCGGTGCTTCATCTCCCTCAGCTCCTCAGAGAACCAGGAAGCCAACTGAGATCTGCACCAGGTCAGAGGCCGCAAAGGCATGACACGGTCCAAAGCTCCAGCATCCGCCTTATCCCAAGCAGCCACCAGTTCTTCAGTCGAGTCGTGAGCCAGAGCTTCCGGGAATGGTCCAAGCTCCGCCAGGAACCTATCTGGATCCATCAGGCGCCTGGGACGGAACCACCTAGTCGGTTGACAACATCTAAAGCATATGACAATGTCTACACATATAAGGAGAATTTGTATAAGATGTTTTACAGGTAGCATTTACCCCCGATGAGGATAGCCAGAATGTTCAAGAATAAATCAGAGAAGTGTTGTAAGTGCCATCAGACCCCAGGATCATATTACCATATGTGGTGGACATGCGTAGAAGCAAGGAGATATTGGACTAAGATACATGTGTAGTTGGAAAAAATGATAAAGAGACATACTGTATTGATTTTACACCAGAGATATTTTTATTAGGGTTCTTACCAGAAACATTCAATAAAGAATTGCAATATTTAATTGTGAATATTTTAACAGTGGCTAGAATTGTATTTGCTAAAAATTGGAAAGGAGAGAAGATAATTACTGATGAAGAAAATTATCAAGAAAATGCTGGACTGCGCTGAAATTAGTAAACTGACATTTGAAATAAGAGAACAGGAAGATAAACAATATTATTTGATATGGGAGTTAATTTATTATTTATCAATGGATAAGTAATAAAATATGGAGATGAAATATGATATATGGAATGAAATTAAGATAAAATCTGCAAACACTTTTACACTTTTAGGGTAAAAGAACATTTGTCATATATTGTTATTTTGAAGATTTTGGGAGCATGAAAGGATTCTAACCAGGAGTGAAATGTTCCTGGTTCAGACCGGATCGCCCGATCTGGTAGCAATGGTGGCGGATGGTTTAGAGAACCAGTAGCCAAAATCCCTGCCCCACCCCCATGCCCAGCTGAGCCGCAGGATCATTGGAGGCTTTTTTTTTTTTACTTTTAAAAGCATTTTTTCTACAAACTCTTCCGACGAAAAAATGCTTTTAAAAGTAAAAAAAAAGCCTCTGATGATCATGTGGCTCAGCTGGGATAGTCAGAGGCTTTTCAAAGCATTTTTTTCTGCAACCTCTTGGCTGAAGAGGTGGTAAAAAAAACGCTTTGAAAAGTCTCTTGTCGGTCCCAGCTGAGTTTCCTGATGGGCAGAGAGGTATTTTTTAAAAAGCCTCTCTGACAATCCCAGCTGAGTTTCCTGATCAGCAGAGTGTCAGTATTGAAACTATGACACAGAGGCTTTTCAAAGCATTAGAAAAAATGCTTTGAATAGTTTTTTTAAAAAAAAGTTGGCCATGCCCAAGCCATGCCCACAGAACCGGTAATAACAAATTTTACATGTTACCCCTGATTCTAACGGATATAAAAACTGTCTGTAATTGTTTGGAAAGGATGTTTTTATGTTGTTTAAACAAAACAAAAAAAACCCTTTTTTTAAAAAAAAAGGATGCCGTATTTTTCTGGGTGTCGCATCACATGTCCAAAATATTCTAACTTTCAGTTTTTAATGGCTTTGATGATTTCCCTTTGCTTTTCCAGGCAGCTTATCACCTCATTTGTGATTTTGTTAACCCAGTTTATACGTAACAGTTGTCTATAAATCCACATTTCAAATACTTCTAGTTTCTTCAAGTGGTTTTCTGTCAGAGACCAACTCTCTACTCTGTAGAGCAGGATAGAAAAGATGTAACGAATTTCGGGTTGGCGATTCATGGTGTCATGGCATTGCGAGAGAGATCGCTGCTCTCCAACGCTGTTTTTCACTGCGTTTTTATATTAACAAATTTTATTTCATAATCAACATGCAAATATATAGGCATATAAACAAAAGATAGGCAGTCATCAAAATATAGCATCTAATACATCAAAGCTTGAAAAAGTTTTTAAATTTTTCCCCCGCCTCCCCCCTCCTATCCCTACCCCCACCCCACCCCCCCACCCCCAGACTTCCCAGAGCAAATACAGGGTAAAACATTTGATAAACACACACACACAAAAAACACACACACTATCTATAGATTTATCTCCCTCTTGCACTTCAACTTGCCTTGTTTATATCTAAATATAACTGTTCTTGCTTGAAGATAGTCCCATTTCATTTTTTTTATTGAAAAAGTTTTACAATACAGTTTTTAATATCCCTTCCCCCCACTCCTCCCACCCCAACAACCACCCCCACCCATCCCCCATCCCCCCCTCCCCCCCCGACTTCCGCTATCAAACAATTATATATTACAATCCACAACCAACAACTTTTTTTAGGTGAGATCTAACTAACAATATAACAAATTTAAACTTAAATAGTACCAAAAAAATTCTAAACTTATAACATCTATAACATCATATCTATTACCCCCCTAGCCAAATATATAACCACATGAATCATTTATAAAAAACTCATAAAAAGTCTCGCATACTAAATATAACACTTATCTAAAACAAGTAATAAGATAATTTTGAGCATCTTAAACGTCTTAAATTTAAGATTAAAATATCATATAAATGTTTAACATTAACTATAATTCTCAAAATTTACTCTTAATAATATTTCTTGATCATTCAAATATAAAAGTCAACATTAAACAGGATAAACAAAATGGCATAAAATAAGGTAACAAATTTAACCGTTTATAATAGAAAAAAATTAAACAAAACTCATAACATCTTTTGGTTTTTAAAAAAATATGAAAATATATCAAATTCAAACAATACATCATCATAGAAATATAAATTCAGTTATGTAATTAATAGACATTATTATAACTCAAGTGCTACTTGAAACTTTTTGCTTTAATATTTATTCTGCATGTATACTACCCATTTCTTCCACTCCTTAATAAAAGCTTCATGGGTCCTGTCTTTCAGGTATGCAGAAATCTTAGCCATTTCTGCAAAATTAGACATCTTCAATATCCATTCCTCTATAGTAGGTACACTATCCTTCTTCCAGTATTGTCCAATCAGTAATCTAGCTGCAGTAAGCATGTATAAAATGAATCTCGTTTCAGTTAATGAACAGCCCTTAACTATTCCCAGCAAAAAAAACTGAGGAGAAAATTCAAGCTTCTTCCATTGGTCTGCATTACCCACCAAAGTTTAATCCAAAATGCTTTCAATTTTCTGCACGTCCACCAAATATGAAAATATGTTGCATCCAAACAATCACACCTCCAACATTTAGGTTGAACATTTGGATGCATACATGATAACTTTTTAGGATCTAGATGCCATCTATAAAACATCTTATAAAAATTTTCCCTCAAGTTCTGTGCTTGTGTAAATTTAACATTCTGGACCCAAATCTTTTCCCATGTTTCCAATATCACTGGCTCTGCAAAATTCTGTGCCCATTTTATCATACAGTCTTTAACTAATTCACCCTCTGAATCCCTTTCTAACAGTAAATTATACACTCGCTTAATGTGCATCGGCCCTTTACATTTTATCTGAGTCACCAAATCTTCTTCATGTAACATTAGTCCAATTTTCTGATCTTCTCTCCATCTCGCTTGAAGTTGAAGGTACTGCAACCAAGTTAAATTCATTCCTTCTTCCAACAGGATATTCAAAGGTTTCAAACTCCATCTGCCCCCATCATTAAAAAGTATCTCTTTGTATAACAACCCCCCGAGTGACTTTATATTTGGCATAATCTGCCCAAGATCCAACCACAAAGGTATTTTGTAATCCAATTGAAGCTGGTGCTTCTTCCAAACTCTCATCAAAGCGTGTCTTAAGATATGACTGTTGAAAACTCTATCTCTCTTATCTTCATAAAGTAAATATGCATGCCATCCAAGTTGCAAATCGTGGCCTTCTAGATTCAAAATTTCTGTTTTTGTTGTTCCAATCCGATCTCCCACTTGTGTCAGCACTGCAGCCTCATAATATAAACGTAGGTTTGAACTTTAAGGCCACCTCTTTCACGAGCATCTTGCATAATTTTAAGTTTAACTCTCGGTTTTTTCCCATTCCAAATAAATTTATTTAAACCTGCTTGCCATTCCAACAAAGACTTATCACTTTTAAGCACCGGAATCATTTGAAATAAAAACAAAAATCTAGGTAGAACGTTCATCTTAACAGCTGCTATTCTACCAAGCAGAGATAGTTGCAGCTTCTTCCACGTTTCAAGGTCCTTTTGAATCTTGTACCACAGTTCCTCATAATTATTTTGAAAAAGTTTTATATTGGATGCTGCAACTTGAACTCCTAGATATTTCACCTTTGTAGCTATTTCAAAGCCTGCCAACCTTTCAAGTTCATTCCTTTGTGGTTCCAACATATTTTTAACTATCATCTTAGTCTTTTTCTGGTTCAGGCTAAAACCTGAAACCAGACCATATTCTCTATAATGTTTTTCATCTGTATGATTGATTCCAAAGGTCGTGTTAGGGTAACAACCAGATCATCTGCGAATGCCTTTGTTCTGTAATCTTTTTGCCTTACAACTATTCCATTCAGATTGTCCGAGTCCCGTAGAGCATTCAACAACACTTCTAGAGACAAAATAAACAATAGTGGAGATAATGGGCAACCTTGTCTAGTTCCTTTCTGTATATTAAAATTAGTGGTTAAACTACCGTTGATAATAATTTGTGCCGTTTGTTCTTGATAAATTGCCGAGATCGCTTGTATAAACTGATCCCCAAAATCCATTTTATGCAAAGTCTTTTTTAGAAAATCTCAATTGACTCGATCAAAGGCCTTCTCCGCATCCAAAGACACCAGCACCGCAGAGGTCTGTTTATTTTTCTCAAGATATTCCAATAAGTCTATGAGTTCCTGTGGCGTCCTCGTCGTTGCCGGGCAGCTAGTTTTATGGCTGCCGCCCCCGCCGCCTGTAGAGCCGCTTTTTCAACCGAAAGCGGCTTGGAAATCTTCCCTTAGATCGGAAGGGAAGATAAGAGAAGGCAGCCGTGAGGGTGAGACCCCAGAAGCGCTGCCAGGGCTTTTCCTTCGCCCTGGTAAGCGTTCTGTGAAAGGTCTCCCTATCCAGGCTGCTGGAACTCCGAGCGGCAAGGGATCTCCGTTTTAAACGGAGCGAGACGACGAGAGCAACTCCACTTGCTGCAATACACATTCTTCTAATCAGCAAAGGATTTGGTGAGATCTGGATTATTTCTTCAGAATTTTAACTATAAGGATTTTTTTTTTTAACTTTGAAACTGAGCTGTGTCTGTGTGAAAGTGATTGAAAATGGCGGCTGACTAAAGCAGAGCAAGTGAAAGGGAAAAGTGAAAGTGCAACAGTTTGTTTAAGCCTGCCTGTAATTTTAACTGACTATTAGTAAGATTTTTAACTGGAAAGTCCTGATGATTTGATTCCTTTTCTGTAAAGCTGGGGAAGACAGGAAAAGGAGGAAGATATTCCTTTTTTCAAAGATTTAAATCCTGTTCAGGCATGGCTTCAAAGAAAGCGGGGGGGGGGGGATTCCCCCACACATCAAACAAAAGAAAAGTCAGCTACGCCATCAGTACCAACCCAGAGGCAGTCACAAGGCAGTGGGATTGAGGATCTGAAAACTTTCATACTTGACATACATAAATCCCTGGGAGAGCTTTCTGGAAAAATGAGTAAAATGGAGGAAAGGATGGGAATAAATCAAAAAGAAATGATGGATTTGGTGGAGGGAAAAACCAACAAGTTAAGCCAGGATGTTTCTACTGTGGCTACTGCTTTTACAGATGCTTTGCTGGCGGTTGAGAAAAAAGTTGATGATTTAAATCTTGAAGTGGTAGCTAACAAAAAGGCAGCAAATGATCAGATTTTTAAAGTGGAGATTAAGAGTCAAAGGCTAGAGGATGAGATTACAATGTTACAATTTCGGAATATGGAGTTCGCCATAAGACTGAGAGGCCTAAGGGAAAATAATAGAGAAAATCTAAGGGCAGCTTGTGTGGACATATTAGCTAAGATTTTAAAAGCCGATCCAGATGTGATTGACCAAAAAGTTGACAAGCTATACAGTTAATTCGTGTGTGGCGAGACAAAGAAATTTGCCAAGAGATGTTGTGATTTATTTTACTGATAGAAGATTGAGAAATGATATCTTGCAAAGTTCTTTTCACATCACTGTTCACCATGAGGGGAATCAAACTGGTATTTACAAAGAGCTGCCACCTAAGATGTTAAGAGACCGGAAAGATTTTGGTTTTTTGGCAAATGAATTAAAAAGGCGTCAGATTCCATTTAGATGGGATGCTCCTGTTGGCATTATCCTGAGATACGAAGATGTGAGATATCGCCTTAATTCTGTGGAAAAAGCAGAACATTTTTACAACAATGTTCTTAAAAAAGTCCCAACACCCCCACGTTCATCTACACTTCTATCTCTTGAAGAAATTTCTAAAGAGAAGGATCTTGATGAGGGGATTCAAGAAATGATTCAGCAAAAAGAACCACAGGAAATTTTAGAAATAGCAAGGGAGGAGACTCTGGGAGCAGTAGGAGGTCTCTCAGAGGATCTCTTTATAGAATTTCCAGAGGGAAAATCAAAGCAGTCCAGAGCTACAAGAGGAGCCGGACCTCGATTTGTTGTTGCAAGAACCGAAAGATCAACGTATAACTCGTGCAGCAGAGAAGCAAAGACTAGAGAAACAAAATCAACAGAGGCCCAGGATTCCACAGGAGGAGAATGGTGCAAATGGAAAGAAATTATATTCTGAAGCAGTGGGAGGGGCGAGACCGAAGATATCTGCAGTTGAACAGAGTCTTCAGCAAGCCCTAAAAGGGCTTCAGTCATCCCCAAAATGACACTAAGATTTTTATCATGGAATGTGAATGGTTTAAATTCACCACAGAAAAGAAGGAAAATATTTCATTATTTGAAGCAATATAAAAATGATGTTGTTTGCTTGCAGGAAACTCATATCAGAACCCAGGACCAAAAATTTTTGACAATTTCAAAACTTGGCTCACATTTTATATCTTCTAATTCTGCGAAAAGGAATGGATTAGTTTTGTATATTTCTAAAAGAATACCAGCTAAACTGATAGAAGCGGACGATGAAGGAAGATATATTGCAGTTGAAATAAATATACAGAACGTTTCGATGCTTGTCATCGGGATTTACGCCCCAAATCAGCAGCAGGAAATTTTTTATAAATTATTGAATAACAAAATATTGCAGTGGAATTATAAGTCTTTTTTGATTATGGGTGATTGGAATGGTGTGATTGATACAAATCTTGATAAAAAGACGTTGGCCAAGAAGGGGAATAAATTACCACAAACTTTTTTTGCATTGAAGGAAGAATTGGAATTGAAAGATGTATGGAGAATTCATCATCCGAAGGAGTTGGATTTCACTTTTTTTTCTGACAGACACAAATCCTTCTCAAGAATTGATTTTATGCTGGTCACTCCTGATTTATTGTCTAAAGTGGTTAAAACAAAAATATTTCCTAGAACTTTAACGGATCATAGTTTGGTATTGTTGGAGATGGACTTTGGCAAGAGGGAGAGAAGATCTTGGCGAATGAATGAGAACTTATTTAGACATGAAAAGAATATTATGCATCTTAAAAAACATGTTAAGGAATTTTTTCATATCAGTTTGAATAAGGGTACACCTATCGAGACTGTATGGGATGCAAGTAAGGCTTATATGAGGGGTGTACTTATTCACATGAATTCTAAATATAGATCAATACGACAGAAGTCAAGAATAGAATTGGAGACAGAAATAAAGGAGAAAGAGCAATTGCTTATTAAAAATCCAACTGATGAGAAATTACAGTTAACGATAAAACTTCTGAAAGATCAATTTCAAATGCTGATGGCTGATCAGACGGCAACTAATTTGCAATATGCCAAACACAACACTTTTTGCAATGCTAATAAACCTGGTAGATGGTTGGCCTATACTTTGAGAAAACAACAAAGTTCTCGCATTATAAATACTATTGAGTACAAAGGGAAACAAGTGTCTCAACAGAACTCAATACATCAAGCTTTTTTAGATTATTATTCTAAATTGTACCAAGCTGATAACATTAAAAAGGATTTCATTGATGATTATCTTGAGAAGATGAGAGTTACAAAAATTTCAAGTATACAAAGTGATAGATTGAATCGACCTATAACATCTGAAGAGATTTTATTTGCAATAAAACAATTGAAATTATCCAAAGCTCCTGAGACAGATGGTTTAACAGCAGTATATTATATGACTTTACAAGCGGAATTGGTTGAGCATCTTAAGGACTTGTTTTGTAACATTCAGCAGGGGGGTAAAATACCCCCCTCTTGGAAGATGGCTTTTATCTCATTGATACCTAAAGAAGAAGAATCTGTAAAACCAGAAAATTTTAGACCAATATCTCTCCTGAATACGGATTACAAAATTTATGCTAAAGTATTAGCCAACAGACTGATGCCAGTTATTCAAGATGTGATTCATGAAGACCAAGCAGGTTTTATAGAAGGTAGATACATGAAGGACAATGTCCCATTTCATTCTTGTCCATTCTTCAGCAATAAGCAGATCTTCTTTATTCCAGTCAAAACCTAGTAAAAATTAAACATCGCATCTCCAACCCTTACATATATTACCACAATGAGAAAATGTTTCAACTAGTCTCCAGTAAAATATATTGTAAAAAATCTTATACTTTCCATCCTATAAACTTACATTAAACATAAACTTATTCAACTTATTCTTTACAAATCCACTAGATAACATTAATGTAATTTAAAACAAAATATAAAAATTTTAATGATATCCTTCTTGGAGCCCTTAAGTTTGTATTGAGAAATCTATACTGACCTTAATTTTAACATCCACAATAATTTCCTTTTAGTCTATCAACTTTTATAGTTAAAAAAAAAACATTGTTCAAAATGTACTTCCAAGCACAGGTAGCCATAACCTATAACAATTCAAACATAACATTACTTAAAATAACTTTCCAAAGTAAATCATGTCCTTAAGTATAAGTAAATCATTCATTTTCACTCTAATATAACTTTTCAAAACAAAAAAAATCATATCCCTTAATATAGTAAGTACTATACTATATAGTACTATAGTACTATAGCAAGTATAGTAATTCTTTTTCACCATTATTATCCTCCCCAACAAGGAGGAGTATAATTCTTCCATCTCCATTTTTTCCTGGCTTTTTTATGAGCCTTCTTCTTTAGTCTTATTCCTCCATCTTTTTTTATTTTTACAAACTCTTGAATTTTCAGCTGTAATTTTTGAGACTTGCAATCTTGTACGCTTCACAAAATAATTCCTTTTAAAAAGCACACCTCTTTAACTAGAATTGAAAGTCCATTTTTGTAAAGAAATTGTAATGTTCCATTTTGAATCCTTCTTCTTATATTAAAAATCTCAACGCCTCCTGTCTCTTTTCCATTTGACTGTGTCAAAACCTCTGGAAATATCTCTCTCCATATCTCCTGATTAATCTTCTTCAAGCCTGTCAGCTTTCCATTCTTAATTTGTAGAACATCCACTCCATTTTCCTCAGGCACTTTGAACTGGGTTACTTCTTCCTTCTCTTCGTTCAGCATTTCAATATTATTTGGCATCTGGGATATCAATACAGTGTCTCCCCTTATATCTTTGTTACAAATTTGAGTAAAAATCTTCTCTAAATGCCCTTCCAGTCTTTCCATTAACGAGGAGGTAAATGATTCTAGCCTTTCTTCAAAAAGATCCACTGTCAGTATTTGTTTAACCGCCATTTCCAAAAAACACTTTCCAGCAGCCTCACAACAAGGTCAGTAAAATTCTTATTCTCAGTCTCCAACAGGTATTACCATTTAATAGTCAATAAATCCTATTTTCTTGAGCTGCAAACTTTAGTTTCAACTTCATTTAGCCAAACCTTAAAATACTGACAGCTTTAACAACTTTAACAAGCGCTAACGAGCATTAACGATCACTTTCTTCTTTAGCTTTCATTTTACTCTTTCCAGCAAATCAGCGCCATCTTGTTTCTTTTAAAAACTTTCTCTCACCTCTAGAAGGAAGTAGTATTTATTGGAGTTAAAGTAAAATACTTGCAATAATTCTCCTGTTTTGCTCTGCCTGCTTTAAAGTCACTCCTTGGAATCAGTTGGTTTGCAGGGGTGGTCGCGACGCCTTGTTCTGTCATTGACAGAAATGTCCTGCTTCAGGTGCTTGGGGAGCTGCTTCAGGTGCTTGGGGAGCCCTCACCCTCTGCATCCCAGGATTAATCCTGGGGGTTTGGGGAGCTCTACCCACGCCTGTGCACTCACTTTCCCCTCTTCACCTGAGGGGAAAGTTCAAAGCTGCCAGAACAGCTGATTTTCACTGTTTTGGCGGCTTTACAGATCACGAGAATCAGAGCTCCCAAAAGGGCTGCTATGGTGCCAGCAGTGCCACCGGAAGTCTTCACCGTGTTTTGAGGACTCCTCGAGGCATGGAAGCCTGGAGAGGTTCGCAGACAATAGGGAAGTTCAGTAAGCGGAGAAATAAGGAGCAAGCGCTCTCTGCCGGACCGGATGCTACTGTTAAACCAGCGCGGGTGAGTCTGCCTTTCAATGGCAGACCCAAGGCCGCGATAGCCAACAAAGAGATGGGAAGCAAGGAAATTCGGGGAAGCTGGTGTCAGAAGAGCACCTATATCCACGTTCCCTGAACACCGTGGGATCGGAATCGGTGGGATTAGTGCCAGCTGTGTCGGGAGAAAAGGACCTGTAGAAAGGGAATGAGCAGCAATCGAAAGTAAGGGAGCAGATTGAAACGGCATACGACTGCAGGCAAGCTGGCTAAAAATAAGAAAAGAAGGATCGGTGAAGCCAAGAGGTAGCGTAGGCAGAGGTCCGGAGGAACACATTTATAGAAATAAACGAGGAAACTTTGGTGGTATATACGAAGACCGGGCTGATAGTGGAGAAGTAAGGAACCAGAAGTGCAGCCATTATTTAGAACAGCTAATAAGACCGCTAAAAGCGGGGGACTGATCGAGACCAATGGAGGAAAGCGTACTGAAACCAGACACAAACTAACCAGCCTTTGGAACCAGAAAGATTTTGAAAGCACCAAAAATCAACCTGCAAGAACTCTCACAAACCTCTATGAACTAACAATAGGAGGAGAACCATCAACTCTCACAGGAATTTATATACCCTTTTGAAACCTTTATATCTTAATATACTAACATTTTGATATCCTCTATCAAATATCCTTTTTAAATATCCTCATATATATTTGCACATTTATATATATATACTATATACATCTATTTATCTGAATAATCATATAGACTCAGTTCTAATTAGTGATATCTTTCTTTCCTCATCAATTTTCTCCATTATTTTGATTTACAATAGCTAGTATTTAACAATTGTGATATTAATTGATAATAGATCATTAATTAATAATAATTTGACAATTGGATAATTAATGTGTACCTGGAAATAGAATTAAATATCTCTGAACATAATTGAATTAATTGAATCAGCTGTGAATTAAGCAATTCTTTGATTTAGGATTGATTGCATGGGATGAAATAATAATAATAATAATAATAATAATAATAATAACAACAACAACAACAACAACAACAACAACAACTTGGGGATTTTAGAGGCCTCTGAATTAATGCATAATAAAGTCAAGGATGTTCAACCAAGTACATTCAGCGAATTCATAAGATATTAATGTCCAAACTGAGTGGAGGAAACATCATAAAAGCCATAAATACCTGGGCTATACCTGTGATTCGATACTCTGCAGGAATAATTGACTGGACCCAGATGGAGTTAGACAATTTGGACAGAAAAACAAGGAAGCTTATGACAGTGAATCATGCCTTGCACCCTAAAAGTGATGTTGACCGATTATATTTACCAAGAGCAGAGGGTGGTCGAGGACTCCTACAAGTAAAGCAGACTGTGGAAGAAGAAAAATGCAGCTTGAATGATTACATCCAGAAAAGTGAAGAACCAATGATTAAGGAAGTAAATAAAGGAGGCCTTTTAAAGACAACTAAAACAAAAGCAGAATATAAGAAAGAAGTATTTGAGCAGCGAGCTGAAAATTGGAAAAGCAAAGCTCTGCATGGCCAATACTTGAAAAGTATTGAAGGCAAAGGTGACCAGAAACTAACTTGGAACTGGTTAAGATCAGGAGTACTGAAAAAAGAAACAGAAAGCTTTATTTTGGCAGCTCAAGAACAAGCCCTAGCCACAAACTGCATGAAGGCAAAAATTCAACATGTTACCACCAACAGCAAATGCTGCCTCTGTAATGAGAAAGATGAGACAGTCGACCACCTGATCAGTGGATGCAGCAAAATTTCACAAACCAACTACCTACAACGCCATGACCATGTTGCTAAGATCATTCACTGGAAATTGTGCCAAAAGTTTGGATTTGAGTACAACAAAAACCACTGGGAACATCAGGTTGAGAAAGTTCTAGAGAATGAGAAACTCAAGATCTTGTGGGACTTTAGGATTCAGACTGACAGGCACTTGGTCCACAACACACCTGACATAACGGTAGTTGAAAAGAAAAAAGTATGGTTCATTGACATTGCAATACCTGGTGATGCACGGATTGAAGATAAGCAGCAAGAAAAAATCACAAAGTACCGGGACTTGCAAATCGAAGTTGAGCGACTATGGAAAAAGAAATCATGTGTTGTTCCGATTGTAATTGGAGCCCTTGGAGCAATACCCAAAGGGCTACCCCGCTATTTAGAAATTCTAAATTTACCAGACTTGAACATTTTGACTCTACAAAAAACCACCTTACTCGGAACAGCTTACATCCTCCGACGATATCTTAACAGTTCCTAGGTCCTTGGTTAGGACTCGAGCTGCTGAGCTATTAACCAGCCTCAAAGACTGTGAATCTCACTACAAATTAAATAATAATAATAATAATAATATTTTTCCTATCCTAATATCTGAGAGTCGGAAAGTGATTTTATTTACTCTTAACTAGAATATTATTGTGATAAACTCTGTAAATTACGGTTAACACTGCACTTCCGATGTGGCATGAAACACCTTGTATTTTGTTTTATTTTTAAAAATCAATAAAGTATATTTATAATAATAATAATAATTATTATTATTATTATTATTTTATTTCTATACCGCTCCTCTCCCGAGGGACTCGGGGTGGTGTACAGCCTATTAAAACAAAGAATATACAAATATCAAAATTTAAAATTATTAAAAATATTACACAATTTTGGCCTAAATTAAAACCCCCAATTTAAAACTCCCAATTTAAAATAATTACATAGTTAGCCCTGCCTGGCAAAACAGTAGGGTCACAGCAAGACACACAGAGGTCGGAGATTTTGTGCATTTCTGGGGGCAGTTCGTTCCAAAGGGCAGGCGCTCCCACAGAGAAGGCCCTCCCCCTGGGTGTCGCCAGCTGACATTGCTTGGCTGACGGCACCCTGAGGAGTCCCTCTCTGTGTGAGCAGACTGGCTGGTGGGAGGCTATTGGTGGCAGAAGTCGGTCTCGCAAGTACCCAGGTCCTAAGCCATGGAGCGCTTTAAAGGTGGTAACCAACACCTTGAATTGCACCCGTAAGACCACTGGGAGCCAGTGCAGCTCATGCAGGAGAGGTGTCACATGGGCGCAATGAGTCACGTTCATAACCACCCGCGCGGCCGCATTCTAGACCAGTTGGAGCCTCCAACTGCTCTTCAAGGGGAGCCCCATGTAGAGAGCATTACAGTAGTCCAGTCGTGAGATGACAAAGGTGTGAGTGACCATGCGCAAGGCGTCCTGATCCAGAAAGAGTTGCAACTGGCGTACCAGGTGAACCTGATAAAAAGCTCCCCTGGTCACAGCCGTCATTTGCTCTTTTAAAGATAGCCATGCATCCAGGAGGACGCCCAGATTGTGAGCCCTTTCTGTAGGGGACAAAGATTCACCTCCAATAGTCAGCGATGGCACCAGCTGACCATACCGGGATGCCGGAAGCCACAGCCACTTGGTCTTGGAAGGGTTGAGCCTGAGCCTATTTCTCCCCATCCAGACCCGCACAGCCTCCAGGCAGCGGGACATCACATCAAAGGCATCATTGGGGTGGTCTGGGGTGGAGATGTACAGCTGGGTGTATCAGTGTACTGATGGACTCTCACCCCAAAACCATGGATGATCTCACCCAGCGGCTTCACATAAATGTTGAACAGAAGGGGCAAGAGGACCGACCCTTGCGGCACTCCCCAAGCGAGGCGCCTCAAGGTCGACCTCTGCCCCCTGCCAACACAAACTGCGAATGGTCAGAGAGGAAGGAGGAGAACCACCGCAGCACGGTGCCTCCTATTCCTAACCCCCTCAACCGCTGCAGCATGATACCATGGTCGATGGTATTAAAAGCCGCTGAGAGATTTAATAGGACTAGGACAGAGGAGCAACCCCTGTCCCGAGCCCTCCAGAGATCATCCACCAATGTGACCAATGCCATTTCTGTGCTGTACCCCTGCCTGAAGCCTGACTGGTACGGGTCTAGATAGATGGCTTCATCCAGGTGCTGGGGAAGCTGTCGTTCCCTAGAAGGTCTCAACAACCTTTGCCAAAAAATAAAGGTTGGAGACCGGACGGTAGTTTGCTAGTACAGCCGGGTCCAGGGAGGGCTTTTTTTTTTTTTTTATTGAAAAAGTTTTACAATACAAAAATTTTTCCCCCTTTTTCACCCCTCCCCCACCCCCCCTCCCATCCCCCCCAACCTCCCCCCAACCCCACCCCCTCCCTCCCCATCCCACCCCTGACTTCCGCTACACATTTCTTAAAAAAAAGAAAACAGCAAGAATTTATAACAGCAAGAAAAGCAAATACTATTATATATTCAATTCTAAATTGAGAGGAAGAGAGAAGAAAGAAAGAAAAGAATTAAGAAAATAAAAATAAAAAAAAAGCCCATAAACATCAGTATTTATCTAAAATTAACAAAATTATAGTAAGAAAAACACCCAGAAAGAATAACCATTATAATATTTAACCCAATTTAAAAACAAAAAAAAAAAAACATTACTAACATTACTAATCATATGCCATACTCGATCCCCCAAGAATTATATAACCTACATATTCATATCAGGTAATATCAAATAGTTTAATCCCAACTACTCCCCTTAATTCAAAAACACAACCCCCCCCCGAAGAGAAGAACATAAAACATACAGTATAATGTAATTATACATATATTATTATAATTTTCCATAGCTCGAATTTCAATCTTCTCTTCATCCTGATTGAGGTTAAATCTTCTTTCTTCACATATATCCAATTCCAATAGGCTTCATTTTCTATCTGCCCCCATCAATAAAATAAAGCATTCCACATAAACCCCCCGTGTGACTTTATATAGATAGCATCCAACCATGAAGATATTGAAGATATTCACTCCTCTAGGTAGAATCATTCAAACTAACGTATTCTATTTCAACAAGAAGAAACCCAATGCAGCTCCTCCAAATCTTGAGAACAAAAAAATCAAAAAAGAAAAAAAGAAAATCTTAGAAACTGCATTGCCAGATGTTTTTATAAAGCTGTTTCAAATCCTGCCACCCTTTGTTATTCAGTCCTTCTGGTTGTAAGATGTTTTCATTTCAATTCTTTCCTCTTAGATAGTAAATTCCAAAAAAGAAACTATAATAGGGTAATCACAGAACGCTGCTACTATTGCAGCAATCTGTTAAACTTGCTCAAGATGTTAAATCCAATTCAAAATAATAAAAGCTTTATAAGTCTCCAATTCAGGATAAAGACTTTATAATCCATAAATCCAACTCAGTATAAACTTTGAAAATTTTATAACCATCTTCCAAAATTTTCAATACTTTCTGATAACAGCTGTAACTGGTGGAGGACTTCACGACACTCATTAGTTACCACTTGAATTTCCTCATTGAATTCTGGTTTCTGCTGTTCGACATCGCCACCCTTTTCTTGCGGAGCGTTGGACCTCTGCTGCTGTTCATCTCGAATTATAATATTTTTTAAGTCTTGCTCCAGCGGTTCAAGGTCCGGTGCTCCTGGTCTAGGTTCACTGATATGTTCAATTTTTCCATCTGAAAGATCCATAGTAAAATCCTCCGAGAAACCAGATTGTACTCCTTGTACCTTTAACATTCTTTGATTCATTCTTTGAGACTCATCCTTCTGTTTACCTTTTACAAACTCTCTTTCTTGTTTCTTATTCTTAAAATATTCCGAGGCTCCCTTAAGAATATTTTTATAAAAATGTTCCGCTTTTCCAGTAGTATTCAAACAATATCTCACACCATGATATCTAAAAGTTATACCAGCTGGTAGGTCCCATCTATATGGGATATTACGTCTTTTCAATTCCTTAGTCAGAAAAGCAAATTCTTTTCTATCCTTTAAAACCTTCGAGGGTAACTCTTTAAAGATATTAATTTGGACGCCTTCTACTTGTACTCTGGCAGAGTAGGACTTGTGTAAGATATCATCTCTCAATCTTTTATCCGTGAAGTAAACAACAACGTCTCTAGGCAAATTCCTTTGTTTGGCAACTCGTGAGTTAACTCTATAAACTTTCTCTATGCAGCCAAGAATTATCTCATCTTCTAGCTCTAGTAATTCAGCAAAAACCTTTGCAGAGATTGCTCTTAAGTTTTCTTTCTGAGTTTCTCTAAGACCTCTTAATCTGATAGCTGATTCCATGGTTTTAATTTGAAGCATAATAATATCATTCTGTATTTTCTGGTTCCGAACCTCAGCTTCCACCAGCTTTTCTTGTATTTCTTGTGTTTGGGAATCAAATTTACTGCTAATCTCAGTCACTTTCTCCTCCATTTCAACAACCACACTTGAAAGATCTGAGATTACTTTAATAATAATTTGACTTAATTGGTCATGCTTTCCAGAAACCAGCTCCTCAAGATTCTTCTGTGAATTTTTTATTTTGTCAACAACACTCGGTAAAGAAGTTATTATAAGATCTTTTAAGTCCCGCCCTGCCAGTCCATACAAATGAGTTTCAGCATTATCCTTCAGCTGGGTCATGGGGGAGCCCCCCCTTCCTTCAATCATCTTTGCTTTAGTTTCAAAATACTGCTTTCGCTTTCCACTCTCATTTGTTTAAAAAAATTCTGTTTAGCTCAGCCTTGGCTCCTTTAAACACTTTTCCCATGGCAAGATATTTATTTATTTATTTAAAATATTTATTTCAAGAGTTTCCAGGACTGGATTCCATTTGCATCCACTCTAGCTTCTCTTCAAATCAAGCCAGTCGCCATCTTAAAGGACTTTCTTAAAAACTTTCACTTCTCTTCCTCTCCATCCCCCTTCCTCTCCCTCCTCTTCCAAAAAAGTGAATAAAAAAATCAGTAAAAGAAATCCATACTTGCTTTATCTTGTTTTCTCTCTTTTCTGGCTTGGTCAATCAGCGCTTCGATCGTGGTGTTGCTCCCGCGTCTGGCTCCGCTAATTAGATAATTAGCGGAGGACTGTCTCAGCGCGGAGCTTGCTCTGGGGGTAGGGAGGGGGCCATCCTTCTGAGCCCTCCCCAGGACAAACGAAAAGTTCCTGGGGGGTCTCAGGGGGCCCAGCCTCACCCCCAGAAGCTCTCCCTGCTCCTCCCGCCGAGGAGCAGGTTTTTCGAGCCGCCTGCCAGCTGTAAGGCGGCTCTATACGCGCTAAGAAGCCGGCGGGCATGGGGAAGCCCGCCGACGACGAGGAAGGCGCCACCGGAAGAGGGAGGGCTTCTTGAGGAGGGGCCTCATCACCGCCTCTTTCAATTTGGAGAAATATTGATATCTCACAATTTTGAAAAAATTATGAGAGACCAGAAAAAGGTTTTGAAGGAAATGACAAGTCTCTCATCTACAGTACTAAAAACAGGAAAGAAAACCACCTCAAATCCTATGATAACAATGACGTTGCCAGCAACACAGAGGTCGACTGAAGGGCTGACAAAAACAGAAAAATCAGTGGTGATACCGACTATGCAAGCCATGCAATCGACATTGACGGTGATCCAAGATACCATGCTGAAGATTCAAGAGAAGATGTCAAGTAACCATGTGGAGCTGAAGACAGATATTCGAGCCATTGATCAAAAAATGAATGAGATACAAGAATTGATACATATTTATGAACAAAAGATAAAAAAGGTGGAAACCAGAATAAAGCAAAATGAAAGAAATTTAGATTCAATAGACCAGAAGTTGATAGCACAAGATAAGGAGCTGGAAGACTCAATTATCCAGTTAGAGATGGATAGAGCCTCCTTTTATCTATGCTTCCAAAATATAGCAGAAGATAAGGAGGAAGACCTGGGCCAAGTGATGGCAGAATTGATAGCGGATGTATTACAACAAGACAAACAAGACATAATAAAATAACTGGATGAGGTGTATAGAGTGCAGACCAACTACATCAGAAGAAATAAATTATCCAGAGAAGTGCATGTCAGATTTGCAAGGAAAAAAGTTAAATATATATTCTATAGTATGGCAAGAGAAGAACCAGTGACATATAAGGGGAAAGAGGTGATAATACTAAAGCAAGTCCCCAGAAGAGTGAGGGAATTAAGAAGAGATTACAGATTTTTAGCCATACAGTTAAATAAGAGAAACATCCTTTTCAGATGGATATTGCCGGAAGGCATGCTGATCACTTGGCAGGGGAAAAAAATCAAAATAGACAGACAGCCTCATAACAGTGCAAGATTTACTAGATCAGCTGAGAGGGACAGAGGAGGCTCAAAGTAGCAAGGAGGAATTGGAAGCAATAGCACAAGAAGAGGAAACCCTCCAGCAACAGAGATCTAAAGAAGGAACCCCGGAGAAGAAGGAGATGGAAGACAAGGAAAGCAGAGAGACAGAAAGAAAAAGACAAAGACCGCAAAGAACCACACGTGAAAGCAAAAACTAAGACAGTAAAAAAGAATTAAAAATGGAGGATTGGAAGTTATTATCAATTAACGTCAATGGCCTAAACGATAATAGAAAGAGGAAACAACTTTTCATAAAATTAGCCAAACAGAATGCTGACATAATATGCCTTCAGGAGGTCCACATAAAAAAAGAAGATAGAAAATACCCAGAGTATAATAAATTTGGGGAAACCTTTGCCTCCCTAGCGGAGAAAAAAAAGAGGGGGGTCGTGCTGTACGTTAAGAAAAGGATATAGCGGAATTAAAATACACTGATACAAAGGTGATCTGTCCCCCCCTTCAGAGACCCACAAAAACACAGCCAGTCGAATCACTTGGCACACTCCACAGTTCTTATCTCAACCTTGGCAGCGATATGCACACCGTCTGCCAAGGACTTTATTAGTTTACACAAAAAGAAAATCACCTACGTAGCTTTGCCGTTCATCTAGCTTCCAAGACTACGAGGTTGCTATGTTTGTTTTGTTTGTTCGTCACAAACATCTTGACCCACCGTCCTGTCTTATATAGGCTCTGGGTGTGGTCCAGTGACTCATTGATCCTGTGACTCCAATCCAGTGACTCAGGTCTATTTCCTCATACGTCGCCGCAGCTGCAGTAATCTTTTCTCTCGCCTTCTTTGGCGTGCGTCCAGGAATGACGTCTCTCCCTCACTCTCATCTGAGACACCTGTTTCCCCACTACTTGGCTCTCTTTCAGCTGGCACCTGAGACGGTGCCAGAGGGGGGGGGGGCTGGGAGATCTGGCTGGCTCCTCTTCCTCCTGCTCAGAGCTTCCTTCCTCCAATGGGATAGGCTCAGAGGACGGGGCCACAACACTATCCCCCACCGCAGGGCCCTTCCCCCGGGTCTGACGGTCGGGATGGGGTCGGGACGGGAACTGTTCGTGGAAAGCCCGCACCAGGTCAGGGGCCTGAACAGCAGACGCGTCCACCCAGGTGAAATCCTCGGCCCCGTACCCTTTCCAAGCGATGAGGTATTGGAAGCGCCCCTTCAGCCAACGGGAGTCCCAAATACTGTCCACCTCATACGTCGAGGCGTCATCCTCGTCGGCTGCGGCTGGGGGGGCAGGTGGCGGTGGGCGGTGGAGAAGGCTAGCGGGAGTCTCAGGGACCAGGAGGGACCGATGAAAAACGGGGTGGAGCCGCATGGAGCGGGGTAGAGTCAACCGATAGGCCACCGGGTTGATGACCGCCTCGATGGGGAAGGGACCGATAAAGCGGTGGGCCAGTTTCCTCACCGGCTGGTCCATGGGGAGGTGTTTCGTGGACAGCCACACCCGATCTCCAACTTCCAGCGGTGGCGTCGCCCGGCGGGCGCGATCGGCGAACCGTTTATAGTCCTCTTTCACCCGGATCAGCTGCCGCTGCACCAGTTGCTGCACCGCCTGCAGCTCCGAGAGGAAGTCCCGGGTCTCAGGAACAGGGGAGTCCATGATGGTCAACGGAAAAAAACGTGGATGGTACCCGACGTTGGCATGGAACGGTGTCATCTGGGTGGAGGTATGTTGGGAGTTGTTAAAAGCGAACTCCACCAGGGGAAGGTACTCGGCCCAGTTGTCCTGCTGCTGGTTGACAAAACAGCGGAGGTACTGCTCCAGTATGCCAATGACCTTCTCCGTGCCCCCGTCAGTCTCCGGATGGTGCGACGACGACAGGCACACCTGCACCTCCAGCGCAGCCATCAGGCTTTTTCAGAAGCGGGCCGTGAACTGGGCCCCGCGGTCCGAAACCACCCGGTCCGGCAGGCCGTGGAGGCGGAAGATGTGTTGCAGGAACAGGCGAGCCGTGGTACGAGTCGAGGGCCGGCCGCAGCACGGGATGAAATGTGCCATCTTCGTGAGCGCATCCACCACCACGAGGACGGTTGTGAACATAGCGGACAGGGGCAGGTCAGTCAGGAAGTCCATGGAGATGGCTCCCCACGGTCTCTCCGGTGTCGGCAGCGGCTGGAGGAGTCCAGGAGGGGGGCTGGACGCGGCTTTGGCCTGTCGGCACGGCACACAGGACGTCACATAGGCGTGCACGTCGTGCCGTACCCGAGGCCACCAAAAAGTCCGCGTCACTAGGTTCAAGGTCTTAAAGAAGCCGAAGTGCCCCGCCGCGGGGTTGTCATGGCACTGGTTCATGACGAGGGCTCGGAGCGGACTTGTGGGCATGTACAGCCGACCCCGGTGCCTGAGCAAGCCCTCCTCCACGGTCCATGGGGACACGGGGCCGACGTCCGCTCTCCGCTGCTGCGACCAGTCGTCCCGTCGCTGCGCTTCCAGCACCTGAGTCCGCAGGTCCACCGGTTCCTGGACCGCGGCCAAGGAGTCCGCTGGCAGCACCGTCCAGGGGGAAAGGGAGTCCTTGGGGCAAAAGTATTCTGGCTTACGGGATAGCGCGTCCGCCCTCTGGTTGAGGTGGCTCGGAATGTATGTGACGTGGAAGTTGAACCGGGCGAAAAACAACAACCACTGGATCTGTCGCTGGTTCAAATTCCTGGCCGTGGTGAGGTGCTCCAGGTTCCAATGGTCCGTCCGCACCTCCACCTGGTGTCGGGCCCCCTCGAGGTGATGTCGCCAAGCCTCGAACGCGGCCTTGATAGCCAGCAACTCCTTTTCCCAGATGGTGTAGTTGCGCTCGGAAGGAGTGAGTTTCCGGGAGTAGTAAGCGCAGGGAAAAAGAGTGCCGCCATCCACCGGAGCCTGTAGCAGCACCGCCCCAATCGCCACGTTGGACGCGTCTGTCTCCACCACGAACGGACGGTGTGGATCGGGGTGCCTCAGGACCAGCTCCGTGACAAAGGCCTGCTTGAGAACCTCGAAGGCCTGCTGCTGCGGGGGCCCCCACTGGAACGGGACCTTCTTCCGAAGGAGCTGGGTCAACGGCACGGTCAGGGTGGCAAAGCCCGGGATGAAGGTCCGATAGTAGTTGGCGAATCCCAACAGACGCTGGACGTCCTTCACCCGACGCGGGGGTTCCCAACTGCGCAAGGCCACCATCTTGTGTGGGTCCATCACGATGCCCTCGGGGGTGATGATGTGCCCGAGGAACTCTATGGAAGTTTGGAAGAAGTAACATTTCTCCAACTTTGCATAGAGCTGGTGCTCCCGCAGGTGCTGCAGGACCTGGCAGACATGCTGGAGGTGACTTTCCGGGGTCCGGGAATAGATCAAAATATCATCCAGGTAGATCACCACGAACCGATCCAGCATGTCCCGGAACACGTCGTTCATCAAGTGCTGGAAGACCGCGGGGGCGTTGGTCAACCCGAACGGCATGACGGTATATTCAAAGTGTCCGTATCGGGTGCCAAATGCCGTCTTCCACTCGTCCCCCTCTCACATCCGCACCAGGTTGTAGGCTCCCCGGAGGTCGAGCTTGGTGAAAATCGAGGCCTCCCGCAACCTCTCCATCAGCTCCGGGATCAGCGGCAGGGGATAGCGATTCCGTACCGTGATGGCATTCAAGCGCCGGTAGTTGCAACACAGGCGCAAGTCCCCTGTCTTCTTTTTCACGAAGAGGACTGGGGCCGAGAGCGGGGAGGTCGAAGGCCGGATGAACCCACGGGCCAGGTTCTTGTCCAGAAAGTCCCATAAGGCGGCCAGCTCGGGCTCCGACATGGAGTACAGGCGTCCCGAGGGCAGGGGCGCGTTGGGCATCAAGTCCACCGCGCAGTCATAGGGTCGGTGCGGGGGCAAGCGATCCGCCTCCTTCTCGCTGAACACGTCGGCGAAGGATGTCAGCTCCGGAGGCAAGGAGACATTCGGGGCAGAGACGTCCTGGCCGGCACAGGTGTGGCGAAGGTGGTCGACACACTGCAGGCTTGGGAACGAGATGGCATTTCTCAACCACGCCACCTGAGGGTCGTGCGCCCGAAGCCAGGCCATCCCCAGGACCAAGGGGAAGTGCAGGTCCGCCGTCACATAAAACTGGATCGCCTCCTCATGGTTCCCAATGGCAAGGCGCAAGGGCTGAGTAGCGAAGTTGATGGGCCCCGCCACAAGTTCCCGCCCATCAATAGTTTCGACCCTCAACGGAGGGTCCACTGGAACCAAGGGAACCTTGTAATGGGCCACAAAGGCCTGGTCCATAAAGTTCGTGGTGGCCCCCGAGTCCACCAGCGCGTGCGCCTGGAGCCCCTCCAACCGGTTAGCCAACAACACCCGGGTGTTCAAAATCAGGTGCCGAGGGGGCTCACAGTCCACAGCCGCCGCCTCCGGCGGGGCATGGTCACCTGCCTGACCCAGAGTTTCCCCTAAGCCAGGCCTGACCCGTTTCCCGGCTGGTCACGCCGAGGCTCCAGAACAGGCTTGAGCGATCCACTCCGCTTCCGGGGACACGAGGCGGCGAGATGTCCAGCCTCGCCGCAATAGAGGCACAACCCCCCTTGGCGTCTCCGCATCCACTCCTGGGCTGTCAGTTGAGGTCTGGCTGCTCCGAGCTCCATGGGCTCCTCAGCCGTCGCCACCAAACGCGGTACGGTCCAGGGCGCTGTCGGTACAAAACGCGGGGGTGCCGGCGCTGTCGGTGGTTCCAGAAGAGCCCTACGGGGCCGTCGCCGTTGTAGGCGGGCGTCAATGCGCAGGCAGTGGGTCACCAGCGCGTCCAGGGTCTGTGGCGCCTCCACCCGAACCAGCTCGTCCTGCATCTCATCGCAGAGGCCGTCCTAGAAGGCATCCATCAGCGCCGCCTCATTCCAGGCCGAATCCTGGCCTAGCAATCGGAACTCCGCAATATAGTCCTGCAGGGGGCGCTTGCCTTGGCGGAGGTCCTTGATGCGCCTCGCTGCCGTCTGCACCCGGAGGGGGTCCTCAAACATGGTGCGCAGGTGTTGCAAAAAGCCCTGATAGTCCAGAAGCAAGGGGCTGTCTTGCAGCAACAGGGGCGTGGCCCATCGGGCGGCAGTGCCAGAGAGGGAGCTGATAATAAAGGCCACCCGAACCCGGTCATCCGGAAAATCCTCCGGCCGCATTGCCATGTACAGCTGGCACTGTCCCA
The DNA here is from genome assembly GCA_030761175.1 of Masticophis lateralis. NCBI lineage: Eukaryota > Metazoa > Chordata > Lepidosauria > Squamata > Colubridae > Masticophis > Masticophis lateralis. The sequence continues at coordinate 715,995 of JAUDYJ010000014.1, forward strand.
AGAAGGCCGGGAACATTTCCTGCTGCCCAGAAAACTTATCTGGCATGTTCACTGGGCATCTTGGACAGGGAAGGGGACCAGGTGGAGCTGCTACAGGAGCATTTCCCAAAGCAAGTTGTGCAGTTAGCTGTGCTACTTGCTGTTGCAGAAGTTGATTGGCCTCCAGCATCTGCTGTACCTGCTGCTGCAGCTGTTGGTCCATCGTGGGTTAACGATGGAGTTTTGGGTGACGAACAAGATGATCTGTCCCCCCCTTCAGAGACCCACAAAAACACAGCCAGTCAAGGGTTAAGAATCACTTGGCACACTCCACAGTTCTTATCTCAACCTTGGCAGCGATATGCACACCGTCTGCCAAGGACTTTATTAGTTTACACAAAAAGAAAATCACCTACGTAGCTTTGCCGTTCATCTAGCTTCCAAGACTACGAGGTTGCTATGTTTGTTTTGTTTGTTCGTCACAAACATCTTGACCCACCGTCCTGTCTTATATAGGCTCTGGGTGTGGTCCAGTGACTCATTGATCCTGTGACTCCAATCCAGTGACTCAGGTCTATTTCCTCATACGTCGCCGCAGCTGCAGTAATCTTTTCTCTCGCCTTCTTTGGCGTGCGTCCAGGAATGACGTCTCTCCCTCACTCTCATCTGAGACACCTGTTTCCCCACTACTTGGCTCTCTTTCAGCTGGCACCTGAGACGGTGCCAGAGGGGGGGGGCTGGGAGATCTGGCTGGCTCCTCTTCCTCCTGCTCAGAGCTTCCTTCCTCCAATGGGATAGGCTCAGAGGACAGGGCCACAACAAAAGGGTAGAACATTAGCAGTTGAGATCAAGAGAGGCAATCTTCCAATATTACTGATAGCTATTTATGCTCCGAACAAAAACCTGGGGGAATATTACAAAAAACTAGGAGAGAAAATAAGCAAAATGGACTATAGCAGTATTTGCATAATTGGCGATTTTAATGGGATAGTAGATTCGGACAAAGATCACAAAAGTAGCAAAGACAAAAAGAAAAAAAGGAACAAACTACCAAGAACTTTCTTTGACCTAGCAGATAAACTTAACCTAGTAGATATTTGGCGGACCTTGGACCCAAATAAGAAACAATTCACTTTCTATTCAAATCCCCAAAAATCGTGGTCAAGAATTGATATGATGTGGGTAAGTAAGAATTTGGGGATGGAAATTAAATCTGCAGAAATAACACTGAATATATGGGCGGACCATAACCCATTAGAAATTAGATGGAAAAATTTATACAGAAAAAAGCATGAGTTGGAGGTTAAATACACAATTTTTGAGGGACAAGGGAAATATTGGGAAAGTAAAGGGAGAATTAAAATTATTCTTTGAAGAAAATGAAAAGCAACCAATGTCTCGAGTAATAATATGGGACACGATGAAGGCATATTTAAGAGGGTTGGCAATATCATACAGCATATACCAAAATAAAGAAAAAGGGAAGATGCAGAAGGAACTTTTAGAAGAAGCAGAAAAGAGCCTGCAGCAAAATCCAGGAGATGAGGCAGCAAAAGGAAGCTGGATGATTTTACGACATAAATTGAACATTCTAGATCAGGAAGAATTGACTTACAAGATAAAACGATCCAAACAATATTATTTTGAAAATGCAAACAAACTGGGCAGGTGTCTTATAGATTAAAAAAAGAGAATGAGAAAGGGACTATCTATCAGTTGGAAGACTCAGAAGGACACGTAGTGAATAAAGAAGAGGACAAGCTCAAAATTGCTCGAGAATATTACGTCACATTGTACAAAGAGGAAGAAATTCCAAAGGAAAAAATTGATCTATATCTGTCAGAAGAAAAACTCCCATTGATTGGAGAGGAAGAGAGGGAAAGGCTCAATAGGGAAATCACAATAACGGAACTAAAGACGGCAATATCCAAACTTAAAAACAATAAATCACCAGGCCCAGACAGATTCACAGGAGAATTATATAAAAATTTGGATTTAGAGGAAATACTTTTACCAAAACTATTGGAAATTTGTAATGAGGTCCTGATAAGATCCAAAATTCCAGAATCGTGGAGGGAGGTATACATTACATTGCAAAAAGAAGGTGCAGATCCAAAACAGATAAAAAATTACAGGCCTATTTCCCTTCTAAATACATTACAAGATTTATATGAGCATATTAGCAGAAAGAGCAAAAAAAATACTAAATAATTTGATACATATTGACCAAAATGGATTTCTCCCTGGAAGACAGGTAAGGAACAATACAAGAGTGGTGACTGATACCCTCAAATACTATGAAGCCCACCCGGACAAGCAAATGGCATTGGCCTTTCTAGATGCCCAGAAGGCATTTGACAATTTGAACTGGGAGTTCATAGTACAGCAGGGAGGCAAAGTTACTAGCGTCCATGGCAATCCTTAAGTCACACATGCCTCCTGGGTGGTGCTAAATGAGTAACAGATGGACTGGTAGCCAGACATCCGCGAGGACCTTCAACCCCACGGTCCTTTTAAGGACCTTTTAATACCAAAAAAAAAAAAAAAAAAAAAAAAGTACAGCAAATCAAAAGGATGAAATTTGGATCAAATTTTGAAAATACGATAACAACAAATTTTGAAAATACGATAACAACAATAAAGAGCGAACATCCTATTAAACGGTATATGACAAAAACTTTCCAAATCAGAAAGGGAGTAAGACAAAGATGCCCCTTGTCACCACTATTGTTTATACTAGCCCTAAAATCCCTACTAAGAAGAATTAGGAATAATAACAAAATTAAAGAATTGAAAATTAGGAAGGAGACATACAAGGTTCAGGCATTTGCTGATGATTGCATTCGTTGATGATGTAACCCTAATCATGGAGGAGCCATTAGAAACAGGCCCAAAAGTTTTGGAGGAATTGGGAAAGTATGGAGAAGTGTCTGGATTTAAATTAAATAAAACCAAAACTAAAATGCTGACCAAAAATTTAATGAAAGACCAAAAGAAAACACTAAAAAAATCCCTGGGTCTACAAATTGTCAAGAAAATTAAATATCTGGGTGTACGGATAACGGCAAGATGTTCGGCTCTGAAGGAAGACAACTGTGTGCCCTTGATTAAACATATCAAACAAGATTTGGAAAGATGGGGAAAATTACAAATATCACTCTTAGGCAAGGATAGCATCAATAAAGATGAGCATCTTGCCTAAGCTGCTATATGTGTTCCAAACTATGCCAGTCAGCCTAGATAAAAAATTCTTCTTAGACTTGAATACCATCATTAGGAAATTTATCTGGGGAGGAAAAAAACCTAGGATCGCAATTCGAACACTACAGGATAAAAGAAATAGAGGCGGTTTTAGACTCCCAATATGGGAAACGTACTATAAAGCAGCCAATTTGGTGTGGTTGAGGGAACAGGCCACCCTGGAAAATAGAAGAATTTTGGTTCTGGAAGGGCATGACCTGCAGAAGGGCTGGCATGCCTATGTATGGGACACAGGCAAAAGGACAAGGACATATTTCCATAGGCATAAAATAAGGGACACATCAATGCAGACATGGCGGGAAATAAGGCAAAAACAATATATGAAAGTCCCAAAATGGCTCTCCACAATGGAGGCCATGATATATCCTAATGCCCTAGAAATTGGAAAAATGCTCAAATATAAAGAGATTTTAGATGGGGGTGGGAATCTTAAAATGAATGAGGCCTTAAAAGAACAGGGCATCCATATTGATTGGTGGCCATACGCACAAATTAAATCCCGATACCAAAAGGATAAGGAGGAGTTTGGTATAGAAATAGGAGTCAACAGATTTGATAAGAGATGGATGGGACCCGGTAATAAATTACTCGCCAAATTATATAACTATCTGCTCGAATATGATATGGCAGAAGAGGTAGTTAAAGACCAAATGATAGCATGGACTAAAAATATCGGACATAGCATAAATTTAAACAAATGGGAAATAATCTGGAACAGCAGCCTTAAATTGACAAGGGCAGTAGCGTATAAGGAAAACTAATACAAAATACTATATAGGTGGCATTTATACCAGGATAGCAAAAATTTACCCTAATATGAGCCCAAACTGTTGGAAATGCAGTCACCATCAAGGCACCTTCTGTCATAGCTGGTGGATGTGACGAAGCTGGTGGAAGTGATGAAATTTTAGAAAATGATTCGGAGATGAATTCAAGAAATGATAGAGGAAAACATTGATTTGGAACCAGAAACTTTTCTCCTGGGAATTCTGAAAAGGGCGTACAAGAAAAAAAAGAGATATCTAATCATAAATGTCATAACAGCAGCTAGAATAACCTACGCTCAGTACTGGAAAGAGAAAAAGCTACCACCGGAAGAACATTAATTAGAAAAATATTAGAATGCACTGACATGAATAAGTTAACACACGAGATAAATGAAAGAGAGAATTTGGAATATTACACAGTGTGGGAAATGTGGTATAAGTGGAATGTTATATATTTCAATAAAAAGCTAAAAAAAGAAAAGAAAAGATGTAACATCTGACAAGCCTGATTTTCAGTCTTAGGCTTATGTTGTGACTACAGAAGATCTTTTTCATTTTGAAGAATGCTTTTTGAGCTTTCTCTATCCTTGTCTTTATTTCACTGATCATGTCCCAGCTTTCATATAAATTAAAAAGACTTTAATTTTAAAGAAAGACTAAAGATCTAATTTTATTAAATATTATAATCGTGGTATAAAGAAACCTTTTAAAGACAGAAAAATAGAAGTAAAAAGTGTAACAAATGTAACAAAACAAAGAAAAGAAATAGCTAAAAAATTACAAGTATAAACAATGTTAGTAACTTTTTACCTCTATTTAATTTATAATAAATGATCTCTTCTTGCCATATTCCATCTCTTCTCTATTAAAAAAAATCAATACAGCATTGTCATTTTAGTCTTGGTGTCAATAAAATTCCATTAAGGATTACCAGAAGTAATACTTTGTCTAACCTTGATCAAATAAACTAAATAAATATTCTTTTTTTTTTACTTCTAATGATCTTAATCTTTAGTCCATTCAAATAATGTTACAGAACTTGATTACTTTTCACTTCTTTTTTGTTTCTTGTGAGAATCTTCAAAGCAAGTCTATTTTGTAAGTTCAATATAGAAAAAATATACAAGTCATTCTCTTGGTTTATTATTTGTGTGTTCCTTCAATTAAAATATCAGCCAGTTTCTTTTATGGATTATCCAATCCATATCATTCTTGTAGCCTGTCTTTTATTAATACATTTTCAACTCAGTCTTTGTCTGGTCAGGTAAAGCTCATTCCTCTTTCAAAACATTTTAGACCCAGGCTATCCATAGAGACAGACATTATTATTCTTAAGTTTTGAGTCCATTTTTGAAAATATCCCTCAGTGTTAGGATAGGTAAGAATATTCTAGATAGCCACTTATCTGAAATGGTAGAGTCTCCTACTTGAGCAGGGGCTGTACTAGAAGACCTCCAAGGTCCCTTCCAGCTCATTCATTCATTCATTCGGTGCCATTCTGTAACAGTCCAATTGATGTCTTTAGTTCCTTTTGCTATCCAGTTTTTAACTATATTAAAATATAACTACAGTAAGGTCCAGAAATATTGGGACATCGACACAATTCTAACATCTTTGGCTCTATACACCACCACAATGGAGTTGGAATGAAACAAACACAATGTGTTTTAAAGGCAGACTGTCAGCTTTAATTTGAGGGTATGAACATCCAACTCAGGTGAACGGTGTAGGGCTTACAGCAGTTTGCATATGTGCCTCCCACTTGTTAAGGGACCAAAGGTAATGGGACAATTGGCTTCTCAGCTATTCCATGGCCAGGTGTGTGATATTCCCTCGTTACCTCAATTTGAATGTACAGATAAAAGGCCCAGAGTTCATTTCAAATGTGTTATTTGCATTTGGAATCTGTTGCTGTCCAAAGAGCTGTCACTATCAGTGAAGCAAGCCATCATTAAGCTGAAGAAACAAAACAAACCCATCAGAGAGATAGCAAGAACATTAGGCGTGGCCAAAACAACTGTTTGGAACATTCTCAAAAAGAAGGAATGCACCGGTGAGCTCAGTAACACCAAAAGACCCAGGAGACCATAGAAAACAACTGTGGTGGATGACCGAAGAATTCTTTCCCTGGTGAAGAAAACACCCTTCACAACAGTTGGCCAGATCAAGAACACTCTCCATGAGGTAGGTTTATGTGTGTCAAAGTCAACAATCAAGAGAAGACTTCACCAGAGTGAATACAGAGGGTTCACCACAAGATGTAAACCATTGGTGAGCCTCAAAAACAGGAAGGCCAGATTAGAGTTTGCCAAACAACATCTAACAAAGCCTTCACAGTTCTGGAAGAAGGTCCTATGGACAGATGAGACCAAGATCAACTTGTACCAGAGTGATGGGAAGAGTATGGAGAAGGAAAGGAACTGCTCATGATCCTAAGTATACCACCTCATCAGTGAAGCATGGTTGTGGTAGTGTCATGGTGATGACATTTGATATAAAATATCAAAAAGGTAATGATTTTCTGGAGAAAGAAAATATAAAACTGAACAAAAAGAGCTCAAAATCATATGATTTTGATCTCTCTTTGTTCAGTTTTATATTGTACACCATCTTCTTTATATTAAATATATACTATAATTATGAACATTTGATTATAAAACTAAAGACAGGTGTTCTGGAAAATGTCCTAGAAAATTCATATGAACATTTCAGGGTTTTCCATATTGGTAAGGCAGTACTTAAGGTTTGCATCCTAGAGGTCAACCGTGCATAGCAGAAGAACTGGATTCAGAAGAGGAGACCAATGCCACCTGGCTAGCAACCAGTGGATAATGGTAGTAAAGGCAAAATCTGGTATTTCATTTTCATTAGACAAAGGCTTTTGACTGTGTGATCACAACAAATTGTAGACAGCCCTTAAAACATAGACACAGGGGACCAGCTCTAGTCTAGTGAAGAATTTGTAGGATGAACAGGAAGCCCAGGTGGAAAAAGGGTCAGGAATACAGAGGAGCTGAATGGTTCAAAATTGGGAAAGACATCTACCAAGGTTGTAAATTGCCTACCTTGTATGTGTGATCTTTCTTAACTTGCATGTGTGATTGCTCTGTAGAGCGACGGTGGGCAGTAACTGAGGCGAGACAGGTGTACGGAACAAGGGTTTATTGCTAACAGCTAACAAAACAGCTTCAGAACTAGAACAGCAACTCAGACGTTTGGCAGCTATTTATACACTAGCTGTCAAACCGCTCAGCCAATCAGGCTGCTGGAATTCTCCCACCATTTCTGGGTGCATCTTAGCCAATGGGAACGATGTGTCGTATGTCTGAGGACTTAGCACCCCTTCCCTCCTGGATAGCGCATGTGTAATCGCTCAAGTAGGCAGGGCGCCGCCTGGTCCGCACAGATCTACGCAGTTCAGGGACGGCCTCCGAAGGAGTGGGAGGTGTCTGTGCTGCCTGTGGAACTCCCAGTGACTCTTCTGGAATCTCAACGTCGGACTCGACTTCAGAAGGCGGGCCTGGTTGTGGGTGGCGTGCTTGAGACGGCCTGGATTTTCGTAGTTAGGGACTGGATGGGTTTCGGATTCCTGCTGGCTTATTGATTCTTTTTCGCCTCCTGTGATGCGTGCACGCAGTTGATTGATGTGGCGCTGCCAGAGCCGGCCATCGGGTAGTTCAACTTGGTAGGAGTAGGGCCCCAAGACGTACACTATTGTCCCAGGAAGCCACCTTGGTTCCCCTGAGTAGTTTTGAGCAAAAACGAGGTCACCCACACGGAAGCTGCGAGCGCGGCTGGTAGACCCTGGGGACTTATCTGGGGTGTAACTGGGGTGCAGATGGTCAAGGGTCGTTCGGAGCTGACGGCCCATTAACAGTTCAGCAGGGCTTCTGTTGGTAGAAGGGCAGGGGGTTACGTGTTGGGTCAACAAGTATCTCGCCACTTTCTCTGACCAGTCCCCTTTTGTGAACCTGGATAGGGCGTCTTTGGCTGTTCTTACAGCGCGTTCAGCCAGCCCATTGCTGGCCGGGCAAAACGGGGTGACTCGGGCATGGCGGATCCCGAGCCCCGCTAGGTAGGTTTGAAAGGAAGCAGAAATTAGTTGCGGCCCATTATCAGAGACGAGGACATGAGGGAGGTGGGTGGCAAAGAGTCTCTGCATTGCCCTGATTAAAGCATTAGCTGTGGTGGATGCCATCACTTCTATCTCAACCCACTTCGAATATGCATCCACCACGATCAGGAAGGTTTGTCCATGGAAGGGGCCTGCAAAGTCCACCTGAATCCTGGACCATGGGCTTTTGGGCATTTCCCACTCTCTCACAGGAGCTGCTGGGGCTGCTGGACGTGATAGTTGGCATGCCTGGCACCCACGCAGTGGCTGACTGGTCAAAATTGGGCCACCATACGTAGCTGTGACCCAATGCCTTCATCCTGACGATGCCAGGGTGTCCCTCGTGAAGGCATTCCATTACTCGGTGTTGTAGCTGGGATGGTATTACTACCCTATTTCCCCATAGAAGGCACCCTCGTTGAACTGACAGCTCGTGTTGCCTTGCCTGGTACGGTTTAAACTCTAAGGGCACTTTACCCATGGGCCAGCCCCTTCGCACCCAGTCAAGGACCTGGTGCAGGATGGGGTCTTTGACAGATAGGGCAGCGACGTCAGAAGCAGTCACTGGCAGATTGAGGGAGTCAATGAGGAGCACTGAAGAGGTTGGGGAAGGGTCTAGTACAGTGATAGGAAGGGGGCAGCGGCTGAGAGCATCTGCGTGGGCAAGATGCTTGCCAGGGCGGTAAATGAGGTTGTAGGAGTAGGAAGCTAGGAACTCTACCCATCTCAACATACGGGGAGAGAGAACCTGAGGGGTTTGTTTGTTCCCTGCCACCAGTCCCAGTAGGGGCTTGTGGTCCGTGACTAGTGTGAACGGCCGGCCGTATAAGTAGTCATGGAAGCGTTTTATGGTGGCAACTGCAGCCAATGCTTCTTTATCAATTTGTCCATAATTTCGTTCGGTAGAGGACAAGGTTCTCAAATAGAAAACAATGGGAGCTTCTGTGCCATTGGGCAAGGCATGGCTGAGAACAGCCCCGATGCCAAAAGGGGAAGCGTCAGCAACTAGGACCAGGGGGAGGCTGTCAGTATATTGGACAAGGTCAGCATCGGAGGTTAGAAGGTTTTTTACAGCCGCAAAAGCAGCGGCTTCAGTAGGGCCCCAGGACCAGTGGGTCTTCTTGTCCAGAAGCCGGTGCAGGGGCTCTGCTACCGATGCTTTGTGAGGCAGGAAGATGCTATAGAAGTTGAGAAGCCCTAAAAACGCCTGCAATTCGGTTTTATTGGAAGGAGTTGGGGCATGTCTGATGGCAGCTACCTTAGAGGGAGTTGGATGGATGCCGGTGGCATCGATGAGATACCCTAGGAATTGCACACTAGGCACACCTATCTTGCATTTTTGTTTCTTAAGCTTGAGCCCGGCTGTTTGGAAACGGCGCAGAACTGCCCTCAACTTGTGCTTCAGGTCAGCCTGGTTGGTGGCTGCAATAAGCACGTCGTCAAAGTATGGAACGACTCCTTGCAAGCCCTGCAAGAGTCGTTCCATCAGACCCTGAAAAATGCCTGGGGCGACGCTGATGCCGAACTGGAGACGTTGGCACTTGAAAGCACCCCGGTGGGTCACAATTTTCTGAGCCTCAGCCGTGGCAGCATCCACCGGAAGCTGCTGATAGGCTTGAGCCATATCTAATTTGGCAAAAATGGTGCCTCGCCCCAAAGAGTGCAACAAGTGCTGCACCACTGGCACTGGATAGGGGTTAGCCTGGAGCGCCCTATTTACTGTGCACTTAAAATCCCCGCAGATTCTTATAGACCCATCTTGCTTGATGGGTATGACTATGGGGGTCTCCCAGGGGGCATGGTCGGTGGGCACTAAAACGCCTTGTGCTATCAATTTATCCAGTTCCTTTTCTACTAAGGGTCGAAGTGCGAAAAGCACTCTCCTAGGTTTTAACCTAATTGGTGCGACTTGGGGGTCTAGACTAAGGGAGATAGGTGATCCATTATATTTACCTAGTTTGTTGTCAAAAACTTCGGCAAACTCAGTCAGGATGTCCTCAAAGTCATCACAGGTGGTCGAGCAGATGCCAGTGATGCCAAGCCCAAGGGAACCAAACCAGTCGAGGCCCAGCAGGCTGGGGAGGTGGCCACTTACAATGATCAAGGGCAGGCTGCCGGTGAAAGTTTTGTACTCCACCAGGAGTTTAATTTGGCCCAGAGTGGGAATATGATTTCCCTGGTAATCTCGCAGACGGAGATGGCAGGGTTTCAGGTTTCCTCTCTTGCATGTAGGGACCAACTTCTGTAATGTGTCCCATGAAATGAGGGACTTGGAGGATCCGGTGTCGACTTCCATTTGGCAAGGGACACCCTCGATGGTAATCGTGAGGTAAATTTTGTGGCTAGATGGTGTTTTTGATTGGCAGGTGGCCACATCAGGATATCTGGTTCCCCGCCGAATGGTGTAGCAGTCCCCACTTGGCTTCGTGCTTTTGAGGAAAGGCTGTCTATTGGGGTTTGTTTGGGAGGTCTGTAGGTTGGCTCTACAGACACGTGCCAAATGTCCTTTCTTCCCACACCTGCGGCAAACTAGGAGCCTGTGTAGCGTAGGGGGCTAATGCCTCCTACTAAAGGCAGCAATTAACACCAGCTGCCTGTAATTTCTGTGAGTTCAATCCTAGCCAGGCTCAAGGTCGACTCAGCCTTCCATCCTTTCTAAGGTGGGTAAATTGAGGACCCAGTTTGTGGGGGCAATAAGCTGACTTTGTATAAATATACAAAAGTATGAAGGCTATTGCTTAAGGCATTGTAAGCCGCCCTGAGTCTCCGGAGAAGGGCGGCATATTTTATTTATTTATTTTATTAAATTTCTATACCGCCCTTCTCCTTCCGGACTCAGGGCGGTGAACAGCCAATTAAAACCAATGCAATACAATAAGTTAAAACGTACTAAAATCAATATAAATTTAGGCTGAAAATACAAACCGAATAAAAACTCTAAAACTCTAAAAATTTAAAATAATTTAAAATATTTAAAATAGGAGGGATCAGGCAAGTCCGGCAAGTTGGAAGAGATGAGTCTTCAAAGCCCGACGAAAGGTCCGGAGGTCAGCGATAGTTCTCAGATCTGGAGGGAGATCGTTCCAGAGGGTGGGGGCTACCACAGAGAATGCTCTCCCCCTGGGGGTTGCCAGCCGGCACTGTCTGGCTGACGGCACCCTGAGGAGGCCCTCTCTGTGGGAGCGAACCGGCAGGTGGGAGGCAATAGGTGGCAGAGGGCGGTCCCGTAAGTACCCTGGTCCTAAGCCATGGAGCGCTTTAAAGGTGATTACCAACACCTTGAAACGCACCCGGAAATCAACCGGCAACCAATGCAGCTCACGCAGGAGAGGTGTCACATGGGAGCGCCCTGTCGCTCCCATAATCCCCCGCGCGGCCGCATTCTGTACCAGCTGAAGCCTCTGGATGCATCCCAAGGGGAGCCCCATGTAGAGAGCATTACAGTAGTCCAAGCGAGACGTGACGAGCGCCTGAGTGACTGTGCGTAGGGAGTCCCGATCTAGAAAGGGCCGCAACTGGCGTATCAGGCGGACCTGATAAAAAGCTCCCCTGGCCACAGCTGTCGTATGCTCCTCTAAAGACAGCCGTGGATCCAGGAGGACGCCCAAGTTGCGCACCCTTTCCGTGGGGGCCAATGATTCGCCCCCAATAACCAACGATGGAGTCAGTTGGCTATATCGGGACGCCGGCAGCCACAGCCACTCAGTCTTGGAGGGGTTGAGTCGAAGCCTGTTTCTCCCCATCCAGACCCGCACAGCTTCAAGGCACTGGGACATCACTTCCACGGCATCGTTGGGGTGGTCTGGGGTGGAAATGTACAGCTGAGTGTCATCAGCGTACTGATGGAATTCCACCCCAAAACCACGGATGATCTCACCCAGCGGCTTTACATAAATGTTGAACAGAAGGGGCGAGAGGACCGACCCTTGTGGCACCCCACACACTAGGCGCCTCGGGGTCGACCGCTGCCCCCGTCAACACCGATTGCGACCGGTCGGAGAGGTAGGAGGAGAACCACCGCAGAACGGTGCCCCCCACCCCCAATCCCTCCAACCGGCGCAACATGATACCATGGTCGATGGTATCAAAAGCCGCTGAGAGGTCTAACAGCACCAGGATAGAGGAGTACCCCCTACCCCGGGCCCTCCAGAGATCATCCACCAACGCGACCAATGCCGTTTCGGTGCTGTAACCAGACCTGAAGCCGGACTGGAGCGGGTCTAAATAGACAGCTTCATCCAGGTACCGGGGGAGCTGCCGCGCCACCACACTCTCAACAACCTTCGCTAGAAAGGGAAGGTTGGAGACAGGACGATAATTTACCAAAACAGCCGGGTCCAGGGAGGGCTTCTTGAGGAGGGGCCTCACCACTGCCTCCTTCAAGGCAGGCGGAAGGACACCCTCACTCAAAGAAGCATTTATAATCTCCTGGAGCCAGCCTCGTGTAACCTCCCGGGAGGCCAGTACCAACCAGGAGGGACACGGGTCCAATAAACATGTGGTAGCGTTCAGTCTACCCAGGATCCTGTCCACGTCCTCGGGAGCCACAGGATCGAACTCAGCCCAGATAACACTCTCAAGACTGGGCTCAGTCACCTCGCCCGAACTACCCCAGTCAGTGGCCAGCTCATCCCGAATCTGAGTTATTTTATCATCCAGATATTGAACAAAATCCTCAGCACGTCCCTGCAAGGGATCCTCCCGCGCTCCCAGATGAAGGAGGGAGCGGGTCACCCTAAACAGGGCGGCTGGGCGATTATCTGATGACGCAATAAGAGCGGTGAAATAATTAGATTTCGCCGCTTTTATTGCCACTAAGTAAGTCTTAATATGAGCTCTTACTAGTGTCAAGTCAGATTCAGAGCGACTAGCCCTCCAACCACTCTCTAGGCGTCTTTTCCGGTGCTTCATCTCCCTCAGCTCCTCGGTGAACCAAGGAGATAAGTGAGTTCGGCGCCGGGTCAGAGGCCGCAAAGGCGCGACCCGGTCCAAGGCCCCACCGGCTGCCCTATCCCAGGCAGCCACCAGGTCCTCAGTCGAGTCGCGTGTCAGTGTCTCAGGAAATGGCCCAAGCTCCGTCTGGAACCTATCAGGATCCATCAGGCGCCTGGGGCGGAACCACCTAGTTGGTTCCGCCTCCCTGCGATGAGGTGTAACGGTCAGAAAGTCGAGACGAAGGAGCGAGTGGTCAGTCCATGACAAGGGTTCAACACCTATATCCCCAATATCATGACCACTCAACCACTGACCAGAGACAAAAACTAAGTCCAGGGTGTGTCCACCAATGTGAGTCGGGCCCTGAATTACCTGGGTCAGGTCCATGGCCGTCATGGAAGCCATGAACTCCCGAGCCATCTCAGATGTTTCACCGATAGATGGCAGGTTGAAATCCCCCATGACTATAAGCTTGGGGGTATCAACCGCCACCTCGGCTATAACATTGAGAAGCTCGGACAGGGTCGTTGCCACGTGGCAGGGAGCCAGGTACGTGACTAACAGACCCATCTGCCCACCAGGGCCCCATCTCACAAAGGCGGACTCACACCCGGCTATCTGAGGTACAGTGGCCTCCCTCGGACCCAGGCCTTCCTTAATAATGACCACTACTCCCCCACCCCTGCCCTGGGCTCTCGGCTGGTGGAATGCAAGGAAACCCGGTGGACACATCTCCATGAGGGGAACCCCCCCCTCGTGGCCCAACCAGGTCTCGGTAATGCCGGCCAGGTCCGCACCCCCCTCTTCAAGAAGATCACATATGAGGGGGGCCTTGTTTACCACGGACCTCGCATTGCACAGCAACAGCCGGAGCCTCGGGTCCTGAGACTCTAAACAACCCGGGGAACAGGAATAGCTCCGGGGACCGGGGCGCGCAATCGCTCGAAGACAGCGAGTGCGCGCCCCTAGCACATGATATGGTCCCCTGCTCTCGCCATATCTGCCCCTCCCACATAACGTAGTTATCACACCACTCTCAACAGAGGGCTCATTGAGAGCCCTCTTGCCTCCAGAAACTAAGCCCCCCGTGGCATCAAAGACTGTCGGGCCTGTCCCTTTCCCCCCCGGGTTTCCCCCCAAACCCACACCCTCCCCCACCCCAGAACCCCCTAAAACACCCCTTTAAAAAGTCCTTTAAAAACCCCTCAATCCCCTTTTCGTGACATGCCACCTCTCGGGGTCCCAAAACCCGTCATTAAGGTAGGCCCTCGATAGTGTGGAGGGCCAAACCCGCGAGAGGGGGGAATCTCGCAGGGCAAGAAGCGTCGACCTAGGAAGCATCCAACAGAAGTGGGCCAGAAAATAGTGGCATGGCAGAGGTCCATGATCATAGTTCAGATAATGTCCTGAAGCAGGAACCAGATCAGTCAGGAGAGAAACGCCACTACCCTCTCACGGTAGCGGCCAAAGAGTCTCTGCATTCTGTCTCAAGAGAGGGAATGTCCAGACCACCCTCTCACGGTGGTCCAATCAGCAGGCGCGTTGGAAAGTCCAAGGCCACTCTCTCACCGTGGCCCGGCGAATTCATCCTGCGATGTTTAATTTGATATAAATCAAATTAAAAAAAAAAAAAACTGCAGTTTTAAAACGGCAACTGGCTCTGGGATGTTTTTCACCGCAACCCTGACATGGAGGGCCGGCAAACTCTTTTTCAGAGGCTTTTATTTTTTCCCTCACTGTTTTGAGGCGGCTAATGTGCACCGCCCTGAGTCCGTAAGGAGAAGGGCGGTATATAAATCTAAATAAATAATAAATAAATAAATAAATAAATAAATAAATAAATAATAAATAAATAATAAATAAATAAATAAATAAATAAATAAATAATGTTGTCCTCCCCCTCATCCTCTTCTTCTGGGTCCACTTCTTCCGAATGTATGGTGGCAGGCTTGCTAGCAGGGAGGGAGCCTTGCGATTTCCTTATCTCCATGGTGGATTTGCTGGACAGCTCACATTCCTGTGCCTCCTCAATAGCTGACAGGAGAGTGATTTCCTTTTTTTCAAGCAAGTGGCGTTGTATGCGTGGGTCTTTAACCCCGCACACAAATTGCTCTAAAAGGGAATCTTCTAAGTCTTTAAACTCACAGTTCAAAGCTGCCATTCTGAGGGAAGCTATGTACTGGTTGATAGATTCCCCTTCAGCCTGGAGAATCTGTCTGAAGTTGAACCTGCGAGCGATTCGTGAGGGGGTTGGCAAATAGTGATTTTTAAGCTTCTCCCTCAAGACCTCCCAGGGAACCGTCTGGACAGGAACAGGGGCCATCAAAGCCATCGCAGTGGTAAACATTTCTGGGCCGCACGCGTTCAAAAAATGAGCCCTCTTACGGTTGCTGGACAGGCCGGTATAGTCGTTTGCTTCAAGGAAGCATTCGAAGCGAGCTTCATACGAATTCCAGGTCTCTGTCAGTGGGTTGAAAGGAGCGAAGGTTGGAGGAGCCATCCTGACAAGAATGGGGTTCTAGTTCACCCAGCTCGTAGTGACTTTAGCTACCTGTCACCTCACGCCCAGAATCCCACCCTCGTCGCCAGTGCTCTGTAGAGCGACGGTGGGCAGTAACTGAGGCGAGACAGGTGTAAGGAACAAGGGTTTATTGCTAACAGCTAACAAAACAGCTTCAGAACTAGAACAGCAATTCAGGCGTTTGACAGCTATTTATACACTAGCTGTCAAACCGCTCAGCCAATCAGGCTGCTGGAATTCTCCCGCCATTTCTGGGTGCATCTTAGCCAATGGGAACAATGTGTCGTATGTCTGAGGACTTAGCACCGATCTTTCATGAAAAATACTGAAATGAAAATTGGAATTAACACTGAGGATCTGTTGGCCAGTAAATCCTTCGGTATCAACCCTAGACTACTAGGGTTGAAAGAGACCTTGGAGATCATCTAGTCTCATACCAATATTTTCTCTATTTTGTCCACAACCCTGGAGACAAGCTGTTCCATTGATTAATTGTTCTCACTTTCAAGAAATTTATCCTTAATTCTAGGCTGGATCCAGTGGTGAAATCCAAATTTTTTTACTTCCAGTTCTGTGGGCATGGCTTGATGGGCATGGTGTGGCTTTGTGGGTGTGACAGGGGAAGGATACTGCAAAATTCCCATTCCTTCCCTACTCCTGGGGGAAGGTTATTGCAAAATCTCCATTCCCACCCCATTCTGGGGCCAGCCAGAGGTGGTATTTGCTGGTTCTTCAAACTACTCAAAATTTCCACTACTGATTCTCCAGAACCTGTCAGAACCTGCTGGACTTCACCCCTGGCTGGATCTCTCTTTAACAAGTTTCCACCCATTACTTCTTGTCCAGCCCTTTAGTGCTCTAGAGACTAAGACAATCCCCTCTCCTCTCTGACAACCCCCCAAGTACCTGAAGACATTTATCATGTCCCCTGCTCAATCCTAGATGAGTCTAGATGACATGAAACCAAACTGCTCAGTGAAAGAAAGAATAATAACGCTGAAATGACTGGCATAAAGCCACCACCAAATTGCACTTGCTGGTTTTCTCTGCTAATAGGAAAACATCCACCCGTCTCTGCCCCTGTTGTGTTCTGTCCTGGCCCAACACTGCTCTTCAGTGCTTTCCTAAATGACTCAGACTCAACCCAAGGATGCAGCTATGGCCCACACCTCAGAAGGCAGGCTCAGGATTCAGAAAGGTAGACCTGAACATCAGGCCCTTTTCTCAAACATGCTTCCAGGAGAGAGGCCAGTAGGATGCCCCACATAGGCAGGAAAAACTGGGTGCACAAATACAGAACAAGCAGAATGTTGGAGAGAAGAATCACCAAGGGGTTGCTGAGCTAGAACAATGTTGAGGTACAGCATGGAGAGCATGGAAGGGGACAGTTCCATTCTACGCCTTGGAGCCGGTTCTGGTTGCCACAGATAAGGAAAAACACTGAAGACCAGATAAAAGAACCAGATGTTTAGCCTAAAGAAGAGAAGGCTGCGGAAAGATACCAAATGTTGTCTTTCAGTCATTGAAGGATATGCATTTATTCTTTACAGCTCTTCAGGACAGCTGAAGAACCAATAGCTTCCCTCAGGAAGCTTCTTGAGGGAGATCTATATCTGATATCAGGAGGAAGAACTTGGCTCCTGGAGGGTTTCAAGCAAAGGCTGGAGGGCCGTTTGTCAGGGATGTAATTCTTGCCCTGGACAGAGGGCTGGACTAGAGGATCTCTGAACCATTTCCAGTCCCAGGAGGCTCAAGTCCACAAGTCTGTCTGGGGGAACTTTTAGGCCTCTAAAGGGTAGTACTCCTGTGTGGCAATCTGCCATGGCCACTCTGGTCCTGTGCTTGTCTCTCCAGTGCACAAACCAAAACAGCTGTGAAAGGAAGTTGGCAGCAATGGTGCAGGAGAGACCCAGTCTGCAACTGGTGAAGGCAGCCCAGAGCTGAGCTGATCCAGCCCTCCCAGGCACATGCCATACCTGCACAAATCACATGGGGGCAGGGGTGGAATCCAGCAGGTTCTGACAGGCTCTGGAGAACTAGTAGCAGAAATTTTGAGTAGTTCAGAAAATCAGCAAATGCCACCTCTGGCTGGCCCCAGAGTTGGGTGGGAATGGAGATTTTGCAGTATCCTTCCCCTGCCACACCCACCAAGCCACAGCGTGCTGACTTGGTGGGTGTGGCCCACCATGTAAACCATAGAACCAATAGTAAAAAAATGTGAATTTCACCACTGCCGGGGGGGGGGAGGCCATGGGGGGGGGGCTCTCTCCTGCAGACAGACAAGCTTAATGTAAGAGTAGAACCGGATAGATGATCTTTGGATAACTTTATATATTCATTATAAAATATATTAAAGGCAACTATATTCTGAAGACAAGAAATATGTGCAGCTGCAGAGAATACAAAGCCAACATGTAATTTCCTTTGATATTCTAAAGAGGCCCCCCTGACCAGTCAGAAGAAAGGAGCATCCTTAACTTGTCAGAAGACAGATGGCTAAAGGTGGTTAGGTCATGGACATCCATATGGGCTAAAACTTGTCCTTCAACAAGAAGAAATTTGTACTTCAGCCAAAATACAAGAAGAATTATGAGATAATGTAAAACTTTAATAATTAGGAAAATGACAATTAAAAATGACAAATGTATGTTAACCATATATGGAAAAGTTGCTGTGTTAGCAGAATCCTTTGTTTAGAAAAGTATATAATGTGTCATACAAGCATGGAGACGTTACTCAGAGCCAAGATTGGAACCTGGCTTTTGAGTCTTGCGCAATAAACTCTCTCTCTGATTGACCCAGGAGTGTTGCTTGGTCACTTCATTCCATAACAATTCTGGCACCGCAGAGGCGACTACCGTGACGGCTGCCCTAGTGGGATCGGCTCCTTCCCAAACGGAACATCCATTAAGCCGGCTACAAGGACTCCATTGCAGTCTCAGGAATCTTCCGGTGAGGAGGTGCCGTAAACCCACCAGCGAAACAGACCAGTCAAGGACCCACAAAGGTCAATCAGACAGAGACCCCAACAGAAAAATTTCAAAAAAGAAAAGCAAGCCTGCAGGTAAGTATAAATCAAGGAATTTTAGTTTCTTTTAACAAGGGTGCCCACTATTAATTAGTGGATGAGGAAATTTGATCAATTTCCTGGAAGACGAGGAGTGGCCTTAAGTCTTCAGTTATGAGTTAGAGTCTCATATTAGGACTGTGTAGTAGAGAACTTGAAAAAGTTAAAGTACACAGAATGAAAAGTAAGAAGTTAAAAAAAAATGTGTGAACAGAAGGGACCTGCCGCAGTGTCGTAGGCATTCTGATAAATCATCATTTTTAAGCTAAGAAGCTCTGAAGGAACTAAGAAACGACAAGCTCAGGGCCCCCAAGAACTCCATACCTTAGGAAGGACAACAATTAAGGGCTTCTGTGCAGGTACCCTTGGGCGACAGTAACAATTTCTTTAAATGGGTCCATGGATTGTCACAACTCTCTTAAGTAGAGTAATAAAGCAAAGCTAAAGTGATCACTGGGTGCAATTAATGAGGAGGTCCACTTGCATTTTAATGGGAGTGGGGGGGGGAGCGGTTTATGTTCTCTCCAGCCTGTAGTTCCCATTCAGGGCAACGAAGACCATGTTGTGCAAAAGTGCCCAGTAATGAACAAGCAACCTGCTGTCTCCAAAGGGGACGCAGGTACCTGTGACTAAGAAAGGCTGGCCCTTTGTATCCCCCATCCCCACTTGAGATTCTCCAGCCTGAAGAGTTGGAATGTGCAGAAAACCGGCAGTGCTTTCCCCCAGAGAGGGCCCTTTACTCAGAAGTCAGGTTCTAAAACTTTTCTGAGATGGTGGGGGGGGGGGGGGGGGAGAACAGTGACCAAACCCACAGAGCTTTTCCTTCCTTCCTTCCCTCCTTTCCTTCTTCTCTTCCTTCCTCTCCTTCCATTTTGTTCTTCTCTCCCTCCGTCCCTCTTTTTCTTCCCCTCCTTCCTTCCTTTCTTTTTTCTCTTCCTCACTTCTTTCCTTCCCCTTTCCTTCCCTTTTTCTCTTTCTCCCTCCTTTTCCCTTCCTTCCTCTCTCCCTGCAACCTTCCATCTCCTCTCCCTCCTTTCTTCCCTTTCCCTTAAATGCCTTTTTTCTTTCCTTCCTTCAAGTGATTTCTTTACACACGTTTCTGCCGAGACCCCCGGAACGAAAAAGCAAAGCGTGGCCGGTGCAGCGGAAAGCAGCGAGCCCTCGGCGGCGGTCGCCCAAAGTAAGAGGGCAGCCCCTCAGTCCGGGTGGGAAGCAAGCGCCGGGCCAAGCCTCCGAGGGGATTTGGAGCGTCTCGCTGAGAGCAACGAGGGCGCTCATCCCGGCCTCCCCCTTTCCCGGCCCGGGGCAGCCACAACAATCGGCCCTGGAAAGCCGCTCCCCCGAGGGACGCTGCCGAGGCTTGCACGCCTCTGCTGTGGCTTCTCCGACGGGGACGCTTCCCCGGCTGCTAACAGCCGGCAGGGCGAGATTTCCGGGGGCGCAGGAGGCTTCGGGGGTTCCGCGACGGATGCCCGAAGAAGCCCGCCGGAGAAGTTGCAGAGTCCGGCCGGGAAGAACGCGACGGCAGCCCCAGGCGAAGCAGGCAGGAGACCTCGGGAGGCCTGCGAGGCTTCCCGCGGGAGATATCCCGCGACGGATGACAGCTCGGCGGTCATTCGCCGCGGGATGTCGGTGTTCCGGGCTGCCGGCAGGCCCGGACAGCAAGCTGCCCCTCGCCCACCCAGGCCACACGCGTTCATGGGCGGGCTGCCTGGCTCCGGCCTGATTCTCAGCGCGCTTCTCCATCGCGCAGCCCGGGACCCTCGCCGGCGCCTCTCCCGGGAAAGGCCGGCGGGGGGGTGCTTGAAGCGCCCAGCTGGACGGCGCCGGGAGCCGCGGGAAGCCCCTCGCAGGCAGCCTCGGTCCCTCCTCTGCCGGCTTTGCGCTGAACCGTCCCCGAGCCGCGAGGACGCTCTGAGTTGAAGGCTCAGTGCATATACTCTTCCTCGGTCGGGCAGCCACAGCGGAGCTTCTTCCCTCCGCTGGCGTCGGCGGGGAGGGCAACCGGCTCCTCCTTCTCCGTCGGGGGCTTCGGCCGAGGTGCCCCTGGGCCAGAGGTCGAGCCGCCCGAAGGGCAAGAAGCCCCAGGCCGCGCCTTGCCGGAGCCCTCAGCGGGGATTCCTGGTTTGAGGTAGGGAAGGCACGGCATCAATGGTCTACTCACCCGTGGAGGAGAGAGGCCATTGACACCTGGGCCCTTGGACGGAAGCAGGAGACTTTTTATTGGTTCCAGGGGAAGCCTTTGAATTGGGGGAGACCTCTCTCTCCTCTTGTCTACAGTGACCTGGATGTGAGCCCCTTGATAACCCCCCTTTTTTTCATTAGTTCTAAGGCCAATGAGCCTCCAACTATTTGTTCCTATCCTCCAACTCCTGCCCACCTAAGTCTTTCTTACCCAAATACCAGCCCATGCTGAGCCTCTTGCTGCTATCCTGCTTTGCCTTCCATGCTCCTTGAGTGCCCATCTGTTGAAGGCCCAAATGTCTCCCTCAATTGCCTCAGGGAATTCGCTTGTTTGCTTCATTTATTAAATCACTGCGCCATACATCAAACTTGTGTATCTCTATACAGTTGACAAGTAAAACCTCCCCACTTACGCAGGCAGGATGGCTTTGAAGTGGCCAGACATGCTGAAGTTAGGGTAGCCTCTCCCTTGTGGAGGGCCTGGCAAGCTTCATGGGGGAGGGGGGCAGAGAGTGGTGTGGCTGCAGGGCCTTAGCTGCCTTATTTTGCACCGGAGCTGGTACTGAAACCTGGCAGCATCTCTGGGTGGGGATAGAAACATCTGTGTGTGGGGGGGGGGAGATGCCCTGATCTGGTCCAGCAAGTGCTGCTTAGTCAGCCTCCCAGCCCCCTCCCAGGTGCCCATCCATAGCCCAGGATCCACTTTCAACTGCTCCATGTGGCTTCACAGGCTTTGGGAGTGGATCTCTGATTGGCACAGGTAATGGGTGGGGGAAGGGATTCTCTCCAGCATCTCCCAACAATTGCCCTGCCAAGGAGAGCCAGTGGAGAACTTGGTCTCCTTAGCTGGAGGCAGGAGGGGTAGGCAGTATACAAACATACCCAAATTGGGGCAATTGACTTTTCTCAGAGGAAGTGGAACTGGGAAGAGAAAATCCATCAATTTAAATCTAATGCTACCTAGATTTTTTTTCTCCAAAACAATCATGTTTTGGGAAATTCTGGGAAATTCATGCTACGTGTTATGTCAAATTCTTCTTATTAATTGGAAATTTGAAAATGTGATGGACTTTGAATCCCTTTGCCAAAGCACAGAGGCTGTTCCACAGACAGAACCTGCAGTGGGGCTGGGGACGGCGGCTGAAGGCAGCTTTGCCAGGGAGGGATAGGCTGGCCCACCATCACTAGGAATTGCTCTGGTTCTGTTGTTCCTTTGAAGACTTCCAGGTTCAACCTGCCCTATTGGAGACCTCCTCCAGCCTTCCTCGCAGCTCTGTGGCCATCACTCTTGAAGAACCATATCTTTGGGCCAAGTTTCACCATGCAGGGACAGAGATGGTTATCACCAAAACTGGGCGGTGAGCAAAACCTTTTAAAATCTTGTGTTATTTGGAGCAAGAGCAGAGCCTGGCAGCCCAACCTCTCTGCTCAGCTTCTCTCACAATCCCTCAGCATCTGAACATGGCTGGGGAATGGCCAACTTTCCTGGAAATTTATTTCCTTGGCATTTGCCATCACAAAATCCTGATTTCCAAATAACGCTTTATTTAGTAGCAATGCACAGCTATTCATATAGGTATCTTGGCTGACCAACCTCCCCAAAACTTGGCACTGTGTAAAAATCAGAGGAAATTTCTACCCCATAAAAAAATTTCTAGAAGTGAAATGTATTTAATATCAGTCATACAAGATTAAGGTCCCAAAAACAAAAACAAAAACAAAAAACACAGAGAAAGTTTGTCCCTAGTGCCACGAGCTGTCAGCCTCCACTTTTCTCTCCTTTGGATGCCTAGCCGGGCTATGTATGCTGGCCAGGAAAACGAAACTGATTCTTAAGACTTATTGCTTAACCTTTGAAGCTGCTATTAGGTCAACAGCATTCCTGATTGATGACACTGCCAGACGTGTGCTCCCACCTGACCTCTGGGAGACCTTTGGATTGGATGATTTAGGGTGGACAGTGAGAGGGAATGCTTTCTATCTGTAACTTTCACGCGTTTTGCCTTAGATTCTGCCTTCCTTTGGTTGCGTTCACTTCATATCTAGTAAAAGTACCATACTTTATTCTTTAATGGAGTCTGGGTCATCCTTTCCTGGATTCTGAAGGAAGCATACTTGACATTAGGCAGAATCTCACTCTCAGCCATCCCGGACAAACACCGAGGGGGCCGAAAATCACAGGATGTCTGATCAAGAAGGTGATTTTGATCAGAGGGGAGCATCTGGCTCGGCAATGACTTCATGCCAACCGGGGGAAGAGGCTGTGGTGTGGATGGAGAATTTAAGCTGAGAGAGGAGCCAGACGAAGCCAGATGGTCCCATCTGATCAAAATCACCTTCTTGATCAGACATCCCGTGATTTTCATCCCCCTCGGTGTTTGTCCACAATTCAAAGAAGACTCACTGGCCTGTTTTCTTTTCCTTCTTCTGGAGTTACGAATCCTGCCATTTCTTCTGAGGCGCCACAAGTGAACTCTCAGGAATCCAACCTGGGGTCACCCTAACCTCAAAGCTCATTGGTGCTTCTTTGGGCCCCCGGAGACCATGGGAAGCGGGCCCTGAGAGGGTCCTGGTGGCAACTCCAAAAGGGACTTTCCTCCCTGGTGTCCATCTGTGCCCAGTGCACAGATGGACACCAGGTGGCTGCTCTTCCGGTTTCTGGCACTCCCGTGTGTGTGAAGACCAGCTGTGTGCGCCAGGAAGATGATCTTTCAGTTTCCGGCATGTGCATGCGCACCCAGGGCACACACATGCACTAGAAACCAGAAGAGCAGCCACGCACTGGGAATATGATCTCCTTGTTTCCAGCATGCACGTCTGCGCTGGCCAGCTGGTCTTTATGAGTGCAGGAGTGCCAGAAACAGGAAGACCAGCTGGCCAGTGAGCGTGCGCATGCCAGAAACCAGAAGATCATGTTCCCGGTGCACGCAGCTAGTCTTCACATGTGCAGGAGCGCCGGAAACCGGAAGAGCAGCCACCTGGTGCACATGCATGCGCAGGGCAGCTGTTCTTCAGGCTTCCGGTGCACATATGCGCACTAGCCACCTGGTCTCCTGGTTTCTGGCGTGCATGCAGACGCAAAGACCAGCTGGCCGTCAGGGTGCTAGGGAGTTCCTTCCTCTGTCAGCTGGTGCCTTTTTTCTTTCACTGGCTAAGTCTTCGTCTTCTTCTCTGCCATTTCCGACAGGTCTGTTCATCTTCACTTTTGTTTTTTAGTCATAACTATTGGAAGGTTTTTACTTCTTGTTTCCATCGTAACCAATCAGCTTAGCCAAAGGAAAATATTTTAGGGATTCCCCTGAATTCCTGGGACAAAATCCTGCTTCCTCACTCAATTTTCTCACTCCATAGAAACTGGCTACCTTAAATTCCTTGTGCAGCCTCTCCTTACTCATCAGGTAGCGCTAGCATGGTCTCCCATGGGTTGAACCCAGGGGAGTGGGGGAGGGTCTTCCCAGGGTGGCACAGGCCTTTTTTAAAAGGCCGGTTTGGGATCCATATTTGTGATTCTAACAAATAGCAATCCGGTCTTGGGGGCCACTGGTAAGGAAAGAGTTTGGAAGTCCACAAGTCAAGTTGTGCAGGCCTATCAGGAGACACTTTCTGAGTTGTCTCTCCTCCTCCCTGGCTCTCCTCTCCCAGGTCATCCTTCACTCCATGCATTGGTATAAGCCGTGTTTTCAGGTCAAGCAGGCAGATAGCCTCTTCAGCACCCGCTGCAGCATCTTCCATTCCTTCAGCTTCCCAGAGACAGTCTTCACCTCTGTGACTTTTCATCAGAATGAAAAGGTGGAGCGATCTCTATGTCTGTAGAAGACTGCATATAAAGACCAGGCCAGGCCTTGGGAGGGAGGATCTCTAGGCTGGGCATGGGACCTTGGCTTGGTCCCCACAGGAGCCACTTGCCTGGGGTTGCTGCTAGTCCACTGGTGGGCCTGCATCCGAAACCAAGTCCAGTCTCGGGGGCGTGAAATGTGACCAGCTCCCTCTTCTCTCCTCCTGCTCCTGCTAATGGGTATTTCATAGCTGGCAGTCATGAAGAGATCAGGAAGGCAGCAGGGGGCTCTCTGGCCCCTTCTTCCACTCCATGGCTGTCTAAGCCAAGCCTTTTAACCTTAAGCCCCACCCAGGAGAGAGAAACGGATCATTTGTGGTGCCTTAAAACAGAACTTGCTTTTCAGCTGGGGTTATAACGAAGGGTTTGAGCAAAGTGTTGGCAGGTGCCGCCGAGAGGAGCTTCACAAAGGGGAAAGCAAAGGGGAGAGCAGAGCAGTGGCTGGCGGGGATGGGGTGCCAGGCAAAGAACAGTAAGCCTTGCAGGCACCTAGCCGGCACCTGGGTTTGTAACATTTGTTGCAGTGGTGGGTTTCAGATTTTTTTACTACAGGTTCTGTGGATGTGGCTTGGTGGGCGTGGCAGGAGAAGGATACTATAAAATCTCCATTCCCACCCCACTCCAGAGGCAGGATACTGCAAAATCCCCATTTCTTCCCGATCAGCTGGGACTTGGGAGGCAGAGAATAAATGGGGGCAGGACCAGTCAGAAGTTTTATTACCGGTTCTCCAGAACTGGTCAGAACCTGCTGAAACCCACCTCTGATTTGTTGGCAAATCAGCAGACAGGATAATAGATGCAAATACAGTATCTAGTGCAGGTGCTGACTGTCTCTCTTTCTCCAAAGATCACAAAACTGAAAATCTACAACAATCCATTTGCTAAAGGCTTCAGAGCACATGGGAAGAATGTCCATCACCGATAAGTCAACTTGCTCCTCCAAGGACTAGCCAGTCGACTGCAGGGGTGCTTTGTCCAGAAACACTGGATGTGGAGCAGGGCCTGGCTTAATGGGGACAGCACTAGTGGGCCTCCCTCTTGGGGTGAGAGGCTTCTGAAGGACTTGCAGGGAGATGGGGAATGGGGGTTCTGGCCTAAATGTGTCTAGACCAGTCCCCAGTCTTTGAGATGCTCCAGAGGATCTGCCAACTGTTCCTCTTCCTCGCTTCCCCAGGGAAAGGACGGGTCGGGGAAGAAATTCAGCCAAAGTAGCCAAGATGGCAGCACCCCTGCTTCCTGCAAGGGAAGGTAATTTGGGTGCACATGGCAGACAATCCAGGAACTTAAAACGTGAATGTTGAACCACTATCAAGTTTGGAAAACACGCTTGCTACAAATTTGGCCATTAATTATTTCTCATTAGTTAGAAATAGCTGTTCAGATATTTAAGTAGCCTTTCCTTTAAGAAGCTTGTTGCTCGGTCCTTTACAAAATGGCCCAGAATTGGGTTTACCTGTGATAGGTGTTATATTCAAATGGGACATGAACTCAGCAGTTTGACTAACGTAATGATTTATTCACACAAGCTCAGCCGTAACGATGCAACCAGGATTAACACAACAACAACTCATAACAGGTTGACAGCTGCTTAAATAACGAGCTGTCAGAACAGGACAACCAATCAGGAGGGCGCTCTTCTCCCGCCTAAATACAGCCTGCATTTTAGCCAATTGGGAGGGGGCGTGGTCCTAGGCAGTTCCGCAGACATCATCTCTGCGAGAACTCAACACCCCTCCCTACCCGGATAGCACATGCGTAGTCGGACAAATACGTCGGACGGTGTCGGATCTGCCCCGACCTTCTCAGTTCGGGGCCGGCCTCCGGCCGAGGTGGATCTGAAGTTCTACTTTGATCAGCAATGGTAGGCTGCGGCTGTATAGAAGGTGGAGTTGACACCGATGGCGGAGAACTAGGCGGAGATCTAGGCAAAACAGGTAAATCTGCTACTGGTGACTCATTGGGTGAATTATTCATGGGCGGCTGACCGTCAGCAACAGTTGTTTCCGCAGGCTCATTAGGACTGTCTTCTGCGGGAATGCACCGTCGTCGCAGTTGGTTCACATGCCGCCTCCACACTCTTCCATCAGCGAGCAGGACCCTATAAGAGTAGGGGCCAGTTAAATCACAAACATGCCCTGGTAACCACTTGATACTAGTCCCGAAGTTTTAGGCAAAGACTGCGTCCCCGACAGCAAATGTCCAGCACTGGGGATTGTGCTCCTTCAGAGTCTCCGGAGCATAAGCGGGGTGTAGGCGGTCCAACACTGTCCGAAGCCACCGCCCCATTAGCAATTCTGCTGGGCTAACTTCAGTAGATTGACAGGGTGTTGTATGCTGCGCTAATAGGTACTGGGCAATCTTCTGGGGCCAATTGGCGGTTCCCAGGCGGCTTAAAGCCTCCTTGGCTGATCTAACGGCCCTTTTCACCTGACCATTAGCAGCCGGATGGAATGGTGCTGTAGTGGTATGGTGAATGCCCAACCTAGCTAAGAACAGCCGAAACGGTGCCGAGGTAAATTGGGGCCCATTATTGGTGACTACAGTGTCCGGTAACCCATGCATAGCAAATAAACCTGTCAAGACACGGGTGATAGCCTCTGAAGTGGTGGACTGCATGATAGCCAATTCCACCCATTTAGAATATGCATCCACCACAATTAGGAATGTATGGCCATGGAACGGGCCCGGGAAATCCATATATATCCTAGCCCATGGTGCCTGGGGAATTTCCCATTCCCTGGTAGGGGCAGTCGGTGAAACTGGCCTGGATTGTTGGTATTGAGAGCGCCTAGCTACCCACTCCTCAATTTCCTGATCAAGCCCCGGCCACCACAAGTAGCTACGGGCCAGGCCCTTACGCATGTACCACCCCGGGATGTGCATCGTGAAGATAGGACATGACTTGACGCCGGAAGTTGGGGGGAATAACGACTCGATTGCCCCATAGGAGGCAACCCTTTAAGGTGGATAGCTCATGCTGTCTACGGAAGAATGGAAGAAAATTGGAATGGACAGACCCTTTTGGCCAACCCCTGAGCACCCAGTCCAGAACTTGCGAAATAATGGGATCTTTTGCAGAACCCTGCATGATGTGAGCAGCAGAAAGAGGAAAGTCTGTTTCTTCCACGAGTAGGACAGAGGACCCTGGCACTGGATCATTAGCAACGGATGGCAATGGACAGCGACTGAGTACATCGGCATTACTAATAGCTGACCCTGGCCTGTAAATAAGGTAGTATGAATACGCGGCCAAGAACTTGGCCCAGCGGGATATCCGGGGAGATAAGATTTGAGGAGTTGGCCGGTCACCAGCTAGTAACCCTAACAATGGCTTATGGTCAGTAATAAGGGTAAAGGGTCAGCCGTAGAGGTAGTCGTGGAATCTTTTTACGCCAGCGACAGCCGCAAGGGCTTCACGATCCAGCTGGCTATAATTTCTCTCAGAGGCCGACAAGGTCCTAGAATAATACGCCAGGGGAGCCTCCCGCCCGTTGGGAAAAACATGGCTCAGGACTGCGCCAATGCCATAAGGCGAGGCGTCACATGTTAGGGATAACGGCAATTTGGTGTCATACTGAACAAGCACAGCCCGAGAAGTCAGGGCATCTTTGACTGCTTGAAAGGAGGCAGCTGCGGCGCTGCTCCACACCCATGGGGCTTTGGAATCTAATAAACGGTGCAGGGGTTCAGCAAGGGAAGCCTTATGGGGCAGGAAAATAGCATAGAAATTGAGCAGGCCAAGAAATGCCTGTAATTAAAGTCTCTGATGCTGGCACAAATGGGGAGAATGCAGGCAGAAAGGTAGACATTTTCCTTTGCCTAATGAGCGTTTGAGTGCCTGGCAATAATTACCTCATGTCACCTGAGGTGGAAATAGCTCGCTGGGTTGCCAGTTCTTTGCGTTAGCCGTTACTTCAGATATCCCATCCTTGTTACCAATTGTTATATTCAAATGGGACACGAACTCAGCAGTTTGGCTAACGTAATGATTTATTCACACAAGCTCAACCATAACGATGCAACCAGGATTAACACAACAACAACTCATAACAGGTTGACAGCTGCTTAAATAACGAGCTGTCAGAACAGGACAACCAATCAGGAGGGCGCTCTTCTCCCGCCTAAATACAGCCTGCATTTTAGCCAGTCGGAGGGGGGGGGCATGGTCCTAGGCAGTTCCGCAGACGTCATCTCTGCGAGAACTCAACAATAGGAGTCCAGTCAGGGCTGGCATTTCCATGCCAGGGAGAAACTGGGCAGCCAGAAGTGGCCTTGGTGTGGAAAGGCCATTCCGGTTCAGCTCTGCCTGGAAGCCAGATTTGGGGTGGGGGGCAGGGTGGTTGCAGGAGGGAACTAGAACTTCTAGTTAAAGGAAGTAAAGGGCTTACTCCTCCCTGCCTTTTTGGCTGCTGGGGTCCAGCAGGGTTTCAGGGAAGGTCCAAAAAGGGCAGGGGGCATCTCACAGTCCCCCAACCCCCTCCCCAATATACTCCTTTCTGGGTACTGGGACTCGCTTCTCGCTCTTTCTGTGCTTTGGCAGGTGACACCAAGAGGAGCTTTGCAAAGGGGAAAGCCAAGGAAAGCCTCGCCACCCGAAGGCCCACTTGGCTTTCTGGTCCCAGCGGCCTCCCAAAGATCTCTGCCCAGGGGGCATCAGAGGAGCAGCAAGAACAGCCGTCTCTGCAAGCCCACAGGTAAGAGGTGCCTTACCTGAAATAGCCTCCAGGTAACTATGGGGGGGTTGGGGTTGCAGCCCTGGTGTGGGGGGGCTACTAGCTGGGGGCTCTGATAGCACCTGAGGAGCGAACCCCTCTTGCAGCTGACAAGCTTGGAGGAAATGCTGCCATTTCTCTGTGGCAATGATGACAAAGAGGAAGGTTGACCCTGTGCTCCCCCAGGCAGAAGCCGACTTTAGCAGAGAGGGAAAGAGCCTCTTCCCTGGGCAAGAGAAGCAAAAGCAAAAAGCAGAACAAAAGAGGAAAAACAACCCAAGTAATAGGGAAAAAAGGCTCATTTACAGATAGAAGAAATTAAATAAATAGATTACTGTAGATATAGTTCTCCGATAGTGACACTATGTCATGTTTTTCTAATTTTCAGTCAATTCAAGTTTTATACCAGGAATTTTTATACTGGGAATCCTATGTCCCAGGTTGCCTTTCCATGAGTGCAAAGCTACTATATTTCGGAGCTGAAACATTTCATGAAGCCAACATTTAGGGTCTAGAACAGGGGTGGGTTCTACTTACCTTTACTACACTCGAGCAAAGCGTGTGCAGAAGCATTTTGATGATGTCAGAGTCAGTGGGTGGAGCCTCCTGCCGGTTTTACTACTGGTTCTATAGAATCGGTGCGAACTGGAGGCAACCCACCACTGGTCTAGAATGCAAATATTCTAGTGCATAATCACCTTTTCTGCCCCTGTTGTAGCACTGTGTGTCCATATTGTACAATTAAAAAGTTTGGAATACTATTTTTAAAAAATTAACATCTGTAGTCATTATCTGCCTTCAAAAACCTGCTTTACTTATAGCCAATAAGGAACTTGACATCCCCATGGACATTCCTTTGAAGTGATTTTACCTCCAGGGTAAAATCAAGACACAACCTTTTTCAACCATCCTCTAAGGTATCCAATAGATTCTGGAGATAATTTTTTGCCAAATTATTTGGGTTCCAAGTAATAGCAGGCATTTGCTTAAATAAATAAGCAGAAATCTAGTAGTCTTTGAAATCTGAAACTACTAATATAGGATACTCCAATTCTGTAGTTGAAATTTCTCATGGATTGTCCACATTTATTTTGTGAGGTTGGGTTTTTTGTTTCATAATAATACGTTGTTGGCTTATTTTCAATAAGGTTTTTTCAAAGAAAAATAACAGTCCTTGATATTTTTTGAGCTGGAAGGGCATCAGGGCCAGTGTGAATAACAAGTGTTTTAACTATATTTGTGGATATTTTATCTTTCTAAGTTAAATTATGTTCCTTTTGTAAAGTGTCAGAATTGCTAATAGCTGATTGCATGGACATGTTTTCCAAAAAAAAAAAAAAAAGATTACCTGTCTATTTTAAAACTGAAAAGTGATTAAACTGCTTTTAAATGTTTAAATTACTTTAAAATTATTAAGCCAAAGTGTCAATTTCTCAAATTTTCTATCCAATAAGGCAGTGGTGGGATTCAGCCACTTTGCCCCACTTCGGGAGAACCGGTTGTTAACTTTCTGAGCAGTTTGGCAAACGGGTTGTTGAAAGAAATCATTAGGGCAGAGAACCGGTTGTTAAATTACTTGAATCCTACCACTGCAATAAAGCCCGACTCCCACTATCATTAGGAAATAATGTCCAAGCTAGGGCCACAATGGTACGTATTTAATATTAGTTCACTTTAATACATATCTGAGATTAACAAATAAACCCAAATGATTTTATTTAAAACCAAGACACTCAACTGTTGTCATCACATCCTCTAACAAGGAGCCCCACCTAACCCTAATCCTAACCCTGAGCTCCATTCTCTACCGGTGAGTGCCGGAGGTTGGGGTTGGCTAGGAGGGGCCTGGAAGGAGAGGATCAGAAGAGGGCCCACCTGGACTCCTCTATTCCAGTGACAGATGGTACCTTGTGATTTTGAGAACTTTGTAGGGCACAATCTAGAATTATATCAGCCCAGTGAGAAAGCAGATTAAGTTACCAATTCTGAGGCCAAGGATTTTTTCTGCAGATCAGAGATGAATGAAGTTCTTTCTCTTTTCAAACCAAAAAAGACTTCTTCACTGAATTTGATTTCTGTTCCCATTTTTATTCTATTTTTTCATGTTCCAGTTTTCCAATTCATGTTTCTGTATCAGAAAAAATGCTGAACTGCTAGAAGTCATTCAGTGATCTACCCAAGCTTCTCTTTCTCTTGAGGAGATCCAGCTTGAGAAAGTCATTTAGTGTTCTGTCACTGCTGTTGGAGGGTCTCTAAAAGGAGGCTGATGGGGCAATTAGCTCCCCACTGGCCTTCCACAGTGCTTCTGGTCAGGGAAGAGGATGAGATGGGATGGGATGGGAGGAGTGGAATGGGACTGTTCCCACTCGTACCCTTGGCCGCCCCTCATTCTCCTCCCTCTGGCGATTCTCCACTGATATTCTCCTTAGCTGATATGCCTCCACCGATTCAGCCTGGGCAATGGGCCATGGTCACTCCCTCCCATGCGCTTCACTGCAGTCCATACACAGAAGGAGGTTTCGTCCTGGGTTTTTCGACACCTGGGACAGTTAGGGCCCAACAAATCAGCTAGAGGGGGAAGGAAGGAAGGAAGGAAGGAAGGGAGGGAGGGAGGGAGGGAGGGCTTTGGTGAAATGGGAGGGAGAAGGCGGGAGAAGGGTGGGGGACTTCCACCTCTGGCTTTTTTTTTGAGAGAAGGAAGAACCCTTTTCAGGCCAGATATCCAAATCGATAACTAATGACAATGAATAACTTACGGCATTGATTCCCCCCCCCCCCCCCAAAAGAGGGAAGATGTTGGCAAACATCCCATTCAAGATTTAGAAAGAAGGAAATTATAAAAGTGCTCTGTTCCCACCCCTGCCGGTTCCCCCAGTTCAAAGGGAAGCACTCCTGGGGTTTTTTGGGGGGGGGGGTTGCAAGGGGAAGAATCAGTTGCAATTAATTTCTTAACCAAAAGCAACAGATAGTAGTGCTTCCTAAAGAGAACTTGGAGAGATTCATGTTTAGGAAAAATTCCTTTCAGATAAGGCAGCTATTAAAGATCCGACAGACACGAAGGATGGCTGTGTGTTGTGTTGAGGGAAATGGCAGATCACCAAGGTTAGATCCTGTGTTGTTCAAAATATTTATAACTGTCTAGAATGAGAGGTTAGAAAAAAGTAATTATCATATTTGTAGATAATAAATATATGAGAGATGGCAAATGCCTTAGAGGGCTATAGCAAGATTCAAGAGCCGTCTTGAAAAATTGGGGAAATGGGCAGAAACAAGCACAATTTATTTCAACTGGGACAGAAGTAAAATCTTTCATTCATGTAGGAAAAAACAAAGATTTGGTTATAGCAAATAGCGTGTGTGTGTGTGTGTGTGCGTGTGCGTATGTGTGTGTGCATGCGTGCTCCTGAGCAGATTTAGACCTCCAGCCCCAGACTGGCCAACCCCACCTTGTGCAAGTTCTACAAAGCATGAGATGATTCTGTGTCCTTTCTTACACCCTCTAAAGTCTTAGTTCTTAGTATTCTAATTACTCTAGTCATATAATCCAATTACGTTGTAAAACTCAGTCATATAGCCTAACTTAGATTTTACATTCCTGCAACAGATGGATTTCTTTCTTGTCAATGTTTATCTTTTGTTATATTTTCCCTCCTTTTGTCTTCCTAATTGGCCACCTAATTGGTCCCCTATTAACAGCACAAAAGGTGTGTGGATTGCTCTGGTACACAGCAGCCTTTTTGTTACATGAAAAGTGCACAGAATCTCCCTCCTTCTCAGACACCCCCTCCCCAAAAGTCTCTCTGTTAGCTTTGGGTTGCCTTACAAGACTTGCTTTCCAGCCCCCTTTCCTTCTCCTGCATTCAGGGGCAAAGAACTATGGCAAACTCCCAGAATTTGGGAGCCTTCATATCACAAAGCCTAAAAATGGCTTTTCTGTTCATTGCTGCCAGCTCAACTCGCCTGGCAGGCAACTGTAGCTGAAAGACTACCCCCACCCCTACCCCCACCCCATTGCCATCCCTGCGATGCCCAGCTGCAACCTCCAGATTTCGTTTCTTCTTTGTGGGGTCCTTGGTGCCCTCTGGGCTTGCTTGTTCCTCTTTGCTATGGAAAAACCTGGTTTCAGTTAAAGAGTACTCATTATGTTCAGCTTGCCTTTCTAACCTAGTCATTTGGATGATCTCAGGGAGCCCATCAGATTAGAGAGCTTTCAAAGAGAAAGAGGAAGGAAGCGGAGCCATTCCTAGAAGGCCTTTCTTGGCTGGATTTGTGTTTTTGAACCAAGGATAAATAAACAGCCACTTATGTTTTTACTTTGGGAAGATTTCTTTGACCTCTCTTTAACTCCTGGTTCTTCCTGACTTTGGGGATGCAGATATTGGTCATTCAACCCCAGGAAAGTGCTCTCCTTGTTTGTTGCAACTGGCATTCCTGTGTAACAAATTTTCAGCTTCAGTAATTGCAGCACTTTCTTGGATAGAGGAGATTTTTCAACATCACATAATTTGCAAGTTTGAGTCATGCTTGACTATTATTTGCATGAGGCAGGCAGAAAATGCTTTCAAACTTTTAGTTTCTAATGCAAAAAAACTATTACAGTTATTACTATAACTGATATAACAAGATATTTGGCATTTTCCCCAACAGTACTAGTTGCTACCGGTAGCAAATATCTGAAGTTAATTCAAGCTAATGGGGATTCCTTAAAAAGATCTTTGCAACCTAGAGCCCCATCATCTGAATATGCCTCTCCTTTCCCACTAGCTCATCTGGCACAATTAAAATTGTTCATTGCTTATTTGGACAAGTTTAGAAGTGCATAAGAAATGGAAAATATATTTTGTCCAACAAAGCAACCCAGTCGGAATGGTGAAAAGGACCATTTTGAGTGAAATTTGAAAAATGTCAAGTATTTTGTACTAGAGAACAATGAGAACTTGAAATAAGCTACTTGCCCTTGTATTTTTCATTTTAGATCTCCAAAATTAGTTGATGTTGTAATTTTCATGCTATAGTATAAATTAGCTAAGGAAATTAGCTAATTTATAGTATAGGAAATTTTTGTAATATTTAAGATGCTGTGGTTATAAGCAGAACAATCAGTTTGGCATGGAGCCTGAATAAAAAGCAGAATGCACAAAATAAAAACAGAAATACCATTACATAAACTTTACTATGGCAAATAGAAAGACAACCACACCCTCTGAGTTCATCTATCAGGCAGGCAGCTTTTTCTTAAATCCAAAATGATTGTTCTAAATCTTTGGTATCTCAACTGATTCTTCTACACTCAACCTTCCTTCAATGAATTTAAGCAGGGGTGAAATCCAGCAGGTTCTGACAGGTTCTGGAGAACAGGTAACGGAAATTTTGAGTAGTTCGGAGAACCGGCAAATACCACCTCTACCTGGTCCCAGAGTGGGGTGGGAATGGAGATTTTGCAATATCCTTCCAGGGGTGGGTTCTACTTACCTTTACTACCAATTCGCAATGGGGCGTGAATCCCACACGGTTACAGCAAAAGCGAAAGCATGCAGAGAATGCAACCGTGATAGCCTCCTCCCCCTCCCCCATCGGACCTGACCCTGCTTTTCCTTTGCTTTGGGCCAAATAGCTTGGTATGTTCCAAATTTTATCTAGACTTTCAACACTTAATAATGACTATCCTGAGTATGACATTTTGTGTTCAGAATATTTCAATTTTTTCTGTCAAATATATTTTTACAAAATGTATTTGGAAAAACAAGAATTGTCCCAGGAAGAGAGGTCTTCTTATCAGTTGCCCCGAGAGCAAAGAACCTATGTCATTAATCCACTTTCACTTCCTGTCCAAAGTTTTGACCCAGAATGCAAGAACTTCAGGTTTGTTACGTCTCCAAGTTTTCAATAATTAAAGTTTCTTGCCAAGCCATCTTTATGTGGATAGATAGCTAATATTAAAGCACGAAATTAGAAGGATAAATATCTGTTGTGGAACTGAAGGAAGCCAAGAAACTTCAGTGGAGTAACTGAAGGGATGATTTTAAATTTGGGAAAGAAGACTCAGCTGCAACAGCTATCAGTCATTTCTCCCTTCCCCTGCTATGACAACCAATTGGCTGCTTCTTCAAACAAATGCAACTCTTGTCTCTCCATCCCTCAGGTTTCCTGCAGCTGGTGAGGTATCCCTGCCAGCCCCTTTCAAGGACTTGAGCACTTTCAATGAATTCTGGGCCCGGTCCCATCAACTGGACTTCCCCATGGCTCCCGAGCAAGACCCCAAACCTCATGAAAGTTTGGCTGCCACTTCGCTCCTTTCACTTTGGCAGGACAATGCCGGGATGACTGGACATGCCAAAGAGCCAGCTGGCAAACCCAAATCCCAGAAGCTAATCTGTGCGCCTTATGCTCCAGATCAAAGCTTCAGCCAGTGGGTGATTCCCCCACCCAGCAAATACAGAAGCTAT
This sequence comes from Masticophis lateralis, assembly GCA_030761175.1. Taxonomy (NCBI): domain Eukaryota; kingdom Metazoa; phylum Chordata; class Lepidosauria; order Squamata; family Colubridae; genus Masticophis; species Masticophis lateralis. The sequence continues at coordinate 751,816 of JAUDYJ010000014.1, forward strand.
GCCGCCTTCTCTACAGGAAGCTCAGGATCTACCGCCGGAGGCATGGCAGACTGGAGCCAATGCCTTCTGTTCCCTTATGCATGTTGGTGAGAAGGCACCTTTCCCAACAGGTGCTGAATATGGGTAGGCGGCACCCCAAAGATACCTTCTGCAAAGGTGACAAGACCCACAAAGCCTAACAGGTCTCACTGGAGGATTATTGGACAGTTGAACACTGGAGCAAAATCCCCTTGCCTTTTACACAGGACTCCATGTTTTGGGGGTCCATTTGCCACTCACTTCAGGGCTGGAAGCAAAGGACAACTGTTCTGTTGAGAATTGGGTGCCATTGGGTTCCATTCTCTTCTCTGCTCTTGGCATCTGAAAAGACTCAAGTCTTTTTCCAGACCACTTTTGGAACACAAGATCCGAGGTCCCCACAAAGTGTTGCTTTTTTTTAAAAAAAAATTGATTTATATGCCGCCCTTCTCCGGAGACTCAGGGTGGCTTACAATGCGTTAAGCAATAGCCTTCATACTTTTGTACATTTTATACAAAGCCAGCTTGTTGCCCCACAAACTGGGTCCTCAATTTACCTAACCTTAGAAAGGATGGAAGGCTGAGTCAACCTTGAGCCTGGTGAGATTTGAACTTACAGTAATTGCAGACAGCTGGAGTTAATCACAATGCACAATGCATTAGTCTGCTGAGCTATCCAGGCTTGTTTCCTTCATGCCCACAACTTACTGCCGGCAGGAAGCAACATTTCAAGGCCTCCCAGAATGTACTACACACTTGCCACATTCTGGAAGGGGGTAACTGTTTTGTCAATCTATGAAGTGGCTATTCCACTGTACTGGTCTGGCACACCTGTGTATAACAAAATAATTCCTCTATTTGTTCTGTCCAATTATTCTCTGGTGATGGGAGTTCATAAAATACTGTTTAAAATGCTCCGCCTGCATTTCTGTGGTACCTTGGGATGAGTTCAGGACAAAAACTGATTCAATCAGTATATAAATTACATTGCCTGGATTGCACCAAGGGACCTCTGCCTTAGAGCCCCCTGCCCATAAGGGAGAAGCAGCCAGTAGAAAGAGGTCTGCTGTTCAAGACACTAAAACCCCCTTGCTTTTTACCTTTTACTCAGAGCTGGATGACAAGCTAGCCAAGGAAAGAAACGGGACAAGAATTCTGCAAACAGGATGCATGTTTTATTGAAAGTAATACAAACAGGGCACTGAACTCCTTTGCTTGATGTGGGACCAGTAGTGAATTATATTAAGAAAACAAAAAGGCACTAATTTTAACACATTTTACGTGTTCTAAAAATATACTTAATACTGTTAATTTGTAGCATAAAATAAAAATCCTTGACAAACTCTCAAACGGGACACAAAGTACACAAATCTCAGGAGCCTGGTGAGCAAGAGCCTCAGTCCACCTCATTCGGCCCAAAGAAATAGACTGGCATCCTGCAGTGGTGTGTGAGAACCTTGGGGCATGGGGCATACCTTGGGGCATGGGGAGGAGAGGCAGCCCAGGGAATAGAGAGGTGGGGGCTCAGGAGGGAATCTCCCTGATTTCTTGGGCTGTAAAGAGATGGAAGGAAGATTGCAAGCTAGATGTCAGTAGACCAGACAGGAAACATGACCAAGTAAGCTTATTCTATCTGGAGAAGCAGAGCTTTGCCAGGGAGTAGGCAAGTGGTTCAGGGTATCCACCCCTAGAATCTCTTAGGATAAACAGTTGGAAGGGACCTTGGATGGACAGTTGGATGGACCTTCTAGTCCATCCACCCTAATAACATCTATTAAGATAGAAAGTCATAGCTTTAGTTTGGCAAGATTCTATCATTAGAAGTAGACTAATAAAGGATTGGAATTAATAAGATTTCACTGTGTCATCTTTACAATAACTTTATTGTAAAGCTACATTAATAGAATCTTGTTAGTCTGAAAATACAAATATTCTACTGTCTCCTTTGCAGACTGATAAATTAGGGAGGGGAGCCATTCTGAACTTCTTGCTCTACCCACTGTGCAGCTGTGGGTTATCCTGTCCCTAGGCCGCATCTCACACACACTCACCCTGAGGCCTTTCCCACATATCATTATACTGCCTATTTCAGCTAGGCATCCCCCAGCTCTTCCTGGAGAGGCCAGAGAACCCTGCCCCCCTCAACTGCCCAGAATTCAAATGATGCTTCACTGACTTAAAAGATGTGTGAACTTCAGGCTTTAGAATGGCAACCAACTATCACATTCAGCTGGAGACACCAGAAAAGTTTATTACTGGCGGGGCAGCCAAACCAGTGTTCAAATATTCTCATTCTACAATATTTCATCTCCAATTCCACCCCCAGCAAAATAAAATAAAAACACATATGAAATATCGGAACAAATGCTTTTCACTCCTTAATAAGACAACCTGCAAGACCTTCCTTGATCTGAGTCCGGACTTTCTTGGTGAGGGACAGCTCTTAGGACTTCCCTGCCAACCTGAGGCATCAATTGTTGCAATGAAGAAACGGAAGACCTTCTGCAGCCGAAGGGCACAGTTTGCACACTCCTGCTCAATGAGTGAACTATTTTGAATCACCTGACAAGGATTCCTCTTCAAGGAAGCACAGACTGAAAAAATCCTCAAAATTACACAGAGCTTAGCTGGTTTCCAGAGGAGGCTCTCTGAATGCTTATGAATATTCCTAAACAAACAGCAAGGACAGTTCATCCTTTGTGACATTCACAATCAGGAGCACATCCAGCTTCTCTAGGCAGGAAAGAACAAAACACAGAAAAAAGCAGTGAAGTAGCCAACATCTGGGTGCCATTGAAATGTACCATCAATTTAGTATGCTGCGCCTGAACTGCCTTTACCAGCTCTGATCAAAGCTGTTCAAAGTCAACTCTTGATGGGTGTGAAGGCCACTGACTGCCGGCTTCTCTCGCTCGACTCAATTGCACAGCTATCTATGAAACCTCAACTTCTGTTTACCAAGAAAGCAACTGAGGGTGGAGCTACCAAAGAAAAGGGGAAGTGTTGGCTGTTCTACAGGTAGCCCAGCAGAATCACAACTAGCTCAATTCCAGGGTGTCCTTGCTCACCCTGCAGCTCATCGAGGCAAAACGTTTATACACAGCTTGGGTCTGTCCTGAAGGATTATTTCATAGAATTAGGCCAGCTGAGCAGCAGAATTATTGTATGGCAGACGGACATTTAGTGCAGCTTAAATATTCCAAACACAAAGCTCAGTAGTACGACAGTCATTCAAATGTGCACAGGCACTTAATAGAACAGCCACGTTATGGTCCATTAGGAAGCATCTAGGCAAGTCTAATTCACAGTCCTTTCCCCAGATCATCAGCCACCTGCCCAGCACTGCTGGTGATCCGAAAGGTTTCTCTCTAAACCGAACTGCTCCAATTGTCTGTCCCCTTCAGTACCTGTCATCCTCTGATTAAGGCACATGAATACTAAGTTAGATGTGTCACTCCTGAGATCCAACCGCTCAAGAGACCAGCACCAGTGAACTTTCAAGAACATCACTGAGGGAGTCAAGGTCTTCACATGCTATAACCAACATTCAAGTTTCTTCATTATCCTATTTCATTGTGTTTAATCTTAGGGCAGAGAAATGATTTTACCATGATTTTGTACTCCTGTGCCTCCATGCAGAAAACAAAAGACCAAGAGTATCTTTTGAGTTATTGTTGCATTCTCTGTAACTGATTATCAATGCTGTTGTTTTTGCTTTTTTTAAAAAAAACAAGATTTTAAAGGGATAAATATAGTTTCATCAAAGCTCGCATAAGTTTCTTCTAAAAAGTTGTATTTAGTGCCTGAAGTATCATTTCAGATCTAAATAAATCAGAATCAAACAGAGGTTTAGGTAGGTATATGGCAAATGAATCAATTATACATGGTTATAAAGATGACAATGAAGAAATGTAGTTTTCAAGAGTTTGCTACAATTTATTCTAAATCAATGGCAAACTCAAAAAAACCTTCTTTGTAGCACAGAAGCATCAATAGTTCCCTAAAGACATAATTGTTTAACATGATTATGTGCTCTCATCTTCCATGCCTCATAAAAATGCATTTTTATTATTGTTTGGAGTTAGACAAAATTGTTTATAATTCTCTTTCCAAGTAAAATATCCATTTCGGCAAAGAAACTGGAGTCTTGATCCCTCCCCCTCTGCCTAGTTAGCACCACAATCAGCTCACGGTCCAAAAACCTAGGAGAAACTGCAAATGCCGGACTACCAGGTGAGACATGGTTAGGCTGTGAAATCACTGCAAGATGGAAACATGAGTGACTGGCAATCCTTAGCTGCGCCATCGTACTTCAAATGATGCTCAAGATAGCCAGAAAAAGGAAGCAGCAATGCAGACATGGGCCAGCAGATCATTCATTTTCATCGGGGTTCTGAGGGTCAATTATTTTGACGTGTGTGAAGGGGAAGAGCCCTTTTCTTCCATGGACTTCTCCTTCCCACTGACCATTGATGTTCATCCTTGTGACCTTCACAATGTCACCAACCTGCAAAAAAGAAAAAAAATGCAACTGTATACACACGCAGAATGAAATTGGAAAGGTTCAAGTTATTTCTTCCTACAAGAATTGCATTTCAAGAACATTCTTACATTCCTTCAAGTGATCTGCATACAAGCCCCCACCAAAAGACAATGCACCTCAGATCAATGCACCTTAGGCCAATGGCCTAAGCAGCAAGTAGAACGTTTTCTTCTGAAATCGCCCAAACCGGCTGGCAGCCAATTCCATGGTCTGACTATGTGCAAACTGCTTCTGGGGACCCTACATTTCTCTCTCTGGATTTCAATGGATGATCTCAAATTTTAACATCACATATGAGGGAAGAAAATATTTTCTCTTCCCATGTTGTTTATAAAGTTGCCGTTTTTACTAAGTTTCCACTCTTCTCCAGTCAAATCAGGTGCCTGGTAGCTCCTTTTGTGGTGCTCCTTTCTTTTCTCCTGACTTCTGGCTGCCATAAACTAACCTGGCTCTACGCCTGCAGTGCCTTCCCAAATCAGTCTTTGTAGGCCTTCATTTGGATTTTTGATTTGGATTTAGTGTAAACAATGAAATCTTTTAATATAAATAATTAAATGTTTTAATAAGCAGAACAAAATAAAATAAAAAGGCCTGGAAAATTGTTAAAAAGATCAGACTTTTTTCCATGTGCCTTTATTATTAAAAAAGAATTAGCAGAAAGTTGACCAACGTGCTGTATCAATAATTGTTTTAACCTCAGGGTTCCTCCTTCCAGTTCTGCGTATCGGTAGCCTTTGACTTACTACCATTTGCTTCACAAGCATTTAAAGTTTCAAAAGATGGCTTACAGCTGGTCTTTGCACTGTGACTGCTTCTTGCAGCATCCCTAGTCACATGACCAAAATGCCATGTGCCACCAGAGCCTTGATGGCGCAGCAGACTAAAGTGCTGTTAACTAGCACCAGCTGCCTGCAATTACTGCAAGTTCGAATCTCACCAGGCTCAAGGTTGACTTAGCCTTCCATCCTTCCGAGGTAGGTAAAATGAGGACCCGGATTGTGGGGGCAATAAGCTGACTTTGTATAAAAAAGAACACCACTTGGGGGGGAAGACAAAAGCCCTACTAAGCAGGTATATACAAAAGTATGAAGGCTATTGCTTAACGCATTGTAAGACGCTCTGAGTCTCCGGAGAAGGGCGGCATATAAATTGAATGAATGAATGAATGAATGAATGAATGAATGAATGCACTTAACAACCAGTAGGTGCTTATAATGATTGTAGCATCCCACCAGAGGGTCATGTGATTGGTGTTCATGACTTTCCCAGTTGATTTCCAATAAACGAAGTCAATGGGGGAAGCCAGATTTTCTTAATGACTGCAGTGATTTTCTTAACTATCATGGCAAAAAAAGTCATAAAATGGGGTGCAACATCCTTGCTTAGCAACAGAAATTCTGGTCCAATTGTGGTTATAAACAAGGACTTCTTTTAATCCATAAAACCTTGATGTCTTAAATATGTCCAAACACTAACAATACAACCAAGAAGATTTTGTGTCTTGCACATACAGTATTGCACATACAGATATAAAATCACTGGGTTGTATAAACAACCCAGTGATTTTGGCCCTTTCGGGATAAGGAGAACCCCCAGGAGTTAATGCGCTTTCACAGCGAGTGGACTGCAATCAATCTTGATGACACATTTGGAGATATCAGATATACACAAAGGAGTATTTTTGCTGTACTAGATTGTAGGAAATTAATTTCATGTTATTTAAAATAATTCTCCACTAGTTTAGCAGGACAGGACATTCAACCTTCTTAAAAAGAGGGTTCCTGGTTTAGAAGCTGCATCTGGCTACCTCCAACTGCCTGCAAATGTATTACGCAGATTGATCATTAGAATTAAAGAGGAAGCTTGTAAAGCAAGTAAATCAGTCTTACTTTTTGATTATGTGAAAAATTTACAAGCCAATTTCTTAGAACTGAGTTAGTTCAAAGTGTATTTTATTGTGAGGCAACTAGTTTAATGCCATTCCCCTAAAGAATTTCCCATTTAAAAACAAAAAACAAAAACTGAACTGTCCCACTGAGTACCTCCTTCCTGAGCAAAAGAATTAACATTGTCTGTGCAACTCAGGCTTTCCAAATGCATCCTATGGCATTAAGTGCAGATAACAAGGATCTTCTTCCTCACTAAAATGTCAATGGAAATCAAAGATGACAGGTTTTGGAACCCCGAGAGATGACATGTGGCAAGGAGGAGGGTGAGGGGTTTTTTAAAGAGGGCTTTTATAAAGTTTTTAGTGGGTTCGGGGGAAGGGGTGGTTGGATATAGGAATGGACCTGGGGGGGTCCACAGAACCTTAGAGTGGCAGAAGGAGTCTGAGGGTCATGGCAGGAGGAGAGAGGGAGGGGGTTTAGATGGGGTGCCGAGGGACTAGGTGAAGGGCTATTCCATCAGCATGGTGGGTGGGGGGTGGCAGGTATGGCGGGCGTATTATGTTCGAGGAGTATGCACTCGTTGTTTGCAAGTGGTGGCATGCTCCGGCACCCAAGGCGCTTCTTGTATTTCGGGTTGCGCAGAGTCTCAGGGCCCGAGCCTTTGGCTGATCTTGTTGCAACGTCAGGTCTGTGATAAATAAAGTCCCCCTCATTTACGACCTAGTTCAGGAGGGGGGTGCGGATCTGGCAGGGATTACAGAAACCTGGTTGGGCCATGGGGGGGGGGTTTCCCCCTCATTGAGATGTGCCCACCAGGCTTCCACTCTTTTCATCAGCCAAGGGCCCAGGGAAGGGGCGGGGGGGGTGTTTAGCGGTGATTGTTAAGGAAAGTCTTGGTCCGAGGGAGGCCACTGTTCCTCAGATAGCCGGTTGCGAGTCCCTCGTTGTGAAGTGGGGTTATGGGGTGCAGATGGGTTTGCTGACTGCGTACCTGGCTCCGTGCCATGTAGCAGCAGCCCTGCCTGAGCTGCTCGACGTAATAGCTGGGGTGGTAGTAGATACCTCCAGACTTATGGTCATGGGGGATTTCAACTTGCCATCTGTTGGTGAAAAGTCGGAAGCAGCTCGGGAGTTCATGGCTTCCATGAAGGCCATGGACCTGGCCCAGTTAGTTCACGACCCCACCTACACCGGGGGACAGATGCTGGACTTGATTTTTGTCTCTGGTCAGTGGGTGAATGATCTCGAAATAGGGGACCTAGTTATTAAACCCTTGTCATGGACAGATCATTTGCTCCTTCAGTTAGACTTTCGGGCCGCTTCCCCTCGTCGCAGGGAGACGGAACCGACTAGGTGGTTCCGTCCCAGGAGCCTGATGGACCCAGAGAGGTTCCTGATGGAGCTTGGGCCATTCCCAGAGACTCGGCTGAAGAACTGGTGGCCGCCTGGATAGGGTGGCCGTTGGAGTTTTGGACCACATCGTGCCTTTGCAGCCTCTGACTTGGTGCCTATCTCAATTAGCTCCTTGGTTTTCCGAGGAGCTGAGAGAGATGAAGCACTGGAAAAGACGCCTAGAGAGCGATTGGAGGGCCAGCCGCACCAAATCTGACCAAACACTGGTGAGGTCTTATATCAAGACCTACCTAGTGGCAGTAAGAGTGGCGAAATCTAATTATTTTTCCGCTCTTATTGCATCTGCAGAGAACTGCCCAGCCATCCTGTTTAGGGTGACCTGCTCTCTACTCCAGGTGGGAGCGCGGGAGGATCCCTTGCAGGGTAGGGCTGAAGATATCGTGCAATATGATAAAATCCCTCAGATTCAGGACGGCCTGGACTCTGATTAGGTAGCCTCGGATGGGGGTGGGTCTTGAGAGTGTTAACTTGGAGGAGTTTGACCCTGTGGCTCCTGAGGACATGGACAGGATTTTGGGGAGGCTTAACACCACCACATGTTTTTTGGATCCGTGTCCCTCCTGGTTGGTGCTGGCCTCCTGGGAGGTCACACGAGGCTGGTTTCAGGGAATTATTAATGCTTCGTTGAGTGAGGGTGTTTTCCCATCTGCCTTGAAAGAGGTGGTGGTGAGGCCCCTCCTCAAGAAGCCTTCCCTGGACCCGTCTGTATACAGTCCAGTCTCCAACCTTCGCTTCGCGGCAAAGGTTGTTGAGAGTGTGGTGGCACAACAATTTCCTCGATACCTGGATGAAGCTATTTAGATCCATGCCAGTTGGGCTTCAGGACAGGATACAGCACGGAAGCGGCATTGATCACATTGGTTGATGATATCTGGAGGGCTCGGGACAGGGGTTGCTCCGTCCTGGTCCTGCCAGATTTCTCAGCGGCTTTTGATACCATCAATTATGGTATCATGCTGCGTCAGCTAGAGGGTGTGGGAATGGGGGGCACCACGATATGGTGGTTCTCCTCCTTCCTCTCTGACTGTACGCAGTCTGTGTTGCCAGGGGGACAGAGGTCGACCTCGAGGCACCTTACTTGTGGGGTGCCGCAAGGGTCAGTCCTCTCGCCCCTCCTGTTCAACATTTATGTGAAGCCGCTGGGTGAGATCATCTGTGGTTTTGGGGTGAGGTGTCAACTGTATGCCGATGACACGCAGTTGTACATTTCCACCCCGGACCACCCAAATGATGCCCTGGACATGATGTCCCGATGCCTGGAGGCCGTGTGGATCTGGATGAGGAAAAACAGATTCAGACTCAACCCTTCCAAGACTGAGTGGCTGTGGTTTCTGATGCTCCGGTATAGCTAGCTGGTGCCATCGCTGGCTATTGGGGATGAGATCTTGCCCCACTCAGAGAGGGCTCACAACTTGGGCATCCTCCTGGACACATGGGTGTCTTTAGATAATCATATGACGGCCGTGGCCGAGGGGCTTTTTATCAGGTCCGCCTGATTTCCCAGTTGCGTCCCTTTCTGGACCGGGACGCCTTGCGCAGGTCACTCACGCCCTCGTCACCTCCCGTCTGGACTACTGTAATGCTCTCTACATGGGGCTCCCCTTGAGGAGCACCCAGAGGCTCCAACTGGTTCGGAATGCAGCTACGTGAGTGGTAATGGGGGCAACCCGTCGCTCCTCTCTTACACACCTCTCTTGCGCAAGCTGCACTGGCTCCCAGTGGTCTTCCGGGTGCATTTCAAGGTGTTAGTCACCACCTTCAAAGCGCTCCGTGGCTTAGGACCTGGATATTTACAGGACTGCCTTCTCCCACCGATTGCCTCCCACCGACTGATACGCTCTCACAGAGAGGGCCTCCTCAGGGTGCCGTCGGCCAAACAATGTCGACTGGCAACCCCCAGGGGGAGAGCCTTCTCTGTGGGGGCCCCTGCCCTATGGAACAAATTGCCCCCGGATATATAAAGGATCCCCGACCTCCGCGCCTTCCATCGTGCTCTGAAGACCCTATTATTTCATCAAGCTGGTCTGACGGAACAATGATTTTAATGGTTTTTTTAAACGGTTTTTAAAATGGTTTGTAGTTGGTGTTTTTAATTACGGTCAAATGATTGAATTATTTTAATGATTTTTTTTAATTTTTGTGTTGTTATTGTTTTATTATGGCTGTATACTGCCCTGAGTCCTTCGGGAGAAGGGCGGTATAAAAATACAATACAATACAATACAATAAATAAAATAATTTATTTTATTTATAATTGATTTTAAGCCCTTTCCTGGGCTCTCCATTGGCTAATTACTTTGCGTGGTATCCAGTGGATTAAAAAGACTATCAACAGTAAAAGGTGTCTGTGCTAGTAAAGAAAAAATAAGTACTGTATTTTCCTGCGTATAAGACTACTTTCTAACACACAAAAATCTTCTCAAAAATCGGGAGTCGTCTTATACGCCGGGTCTCATTCTCCTGTAACCAGGCAGACCAGCCCATAAGGCTCTCACGAGCCTTAAATGGCTCTGAGGAGGGTCGTCTTATATGCCCAGTCGTCTTATACGCCGGAAAATATGGGTATATACAGAACAGTTACAGAACAGTCACACAGCAGTTAGCAGGGCCATCTCAGCTCTGCCTGCTAGAAGAGCCAGATCTGGAGGACTGACAAGAAGGATCCGTTAGGTCTCCATCCCACCTTTCACTACACAGACGCAACCTCCCTGGTCCACTCAAGCTGAGATCAAAGAGAAGCTAACTGGAGGAAGAAACTCTCGTGGTGAATGATGATGATGGATTGGTTCATTCCTTGCTAGCAGCTCTCCTGCCTTCAAGCCAACAAAACAAAGTCTCCTTCCATGAATCAATTCAAATGATATATATGCAAAAAATGACAATCTGAAAATGAGTCCACCTTTGGGAAAGCAAAGTCCTTCAGAAAGAGCTGCTTTTGAGTCATCCTGGTGACTGCCTGGGCATGGCCCTGTGGTTTTCTTAGCCAGATTTTGGAAGTGGTTTGCCACTGACTCTTTCCTAGAGCTGAGAGAGACTGATTGGCCCAAGGTCTCTCATCTGGCTTTGTATAGAAAGTGGGACTAGTGCCTTCACCGCTATACTAAAATGTCTTTCCACTAAAAGATTTGCATTTATATAGAGCCTTTTTTTCTTCTTCTTTCACCAAGATTCACTTACTCTTCCATTAAGTTTATGTAAGAAAATACCACCACATTAAAGGGGGGGGGGGAATCCACAGATCATGTTTTGCAGTCAAAATAAATGCAAGTTGGGCAAAAGAGGTCATCTGAGACTGATAATCTGATAATGCTTATATGTTGAGCAAAATCCGCAAATATGCAGGAGAGGATCTATTTTATCAGGCTTTGAATTAAATTCTTAAAAACGATGTTTGTTGTAATTAGATAAAATTCTAATGTATCATGAGACTAAAATGCAGTACAGCAAAAGTGTTATAATATGGCAGGAAATGGAAACGTTTGATTTTTTAATGCTAAGAGGTTGAATATTGAGAGGAGATTTTCTTTAGTCACAGAAAGTGGGAGAATTCCTCTTTAAAATTATACAATCAAGCAGTCCATTTGGACATGCAATTCCATTTATGCCAGCAGACAGAGCAAAAACAAAAGACCAGACAGCAGACTTACAAAAGCTGGATAGATACATGGGTCAAAGGTTCTTTTTCCCCAAAGGATCTTGTGAAAGCAAGCTGAATAAATAATACATTTACTAACCTGTTTCTGGGATGTCTAGAATTGAAAAGGGGCAGATCCCCACCATCCCCCTGATGGTGCATCTTGATTTTTAGGATTCAACTCAATTAATGTGGATTCAACTTAAATCCTTTTGCAGCTGCAGGTAACACCTAAATGGCATTCAACTCCAATATGATCAGTTTGCATATGTGTGTATAACAGTGAGTTGTGGTTATTACATGTAACAGCCACGTCTCATTTAGCAATTGCCTTGGATAGCAACCGTTCACAAATATGACAGTAATAAGCAGTGACAAACACTTTTTGCTTCCTCCTGGTGCAAGATTTTGACAGAGGCCTGAGAAAGCAGCCCTTCCTTTTATTAAGGAGCCCTATGGAAGTTTTGGCTTCAGGAGAGCACCACAGGGTTCAGCCTCCCCACAGCTGCTCTTTCCAATGCAGGAGGAACTGGGACATCACTGCCATTTCTTTTTCTTTGGGAAAGAAACTGTCCCAACCCTTCAGTGACACACAAAGCTGGCAGTGAGGCCTCTCAAGGACGTCTGTGTTGGCTGGAGCACAAAGGCAAACACGACTTTGGGAGAGAGTTCCCAGGCAGGGCAGGAGAAAGGGGCAGAATGCACCACGGGGGCACTTCCAGGCCACTTTAACTGATGGCCTGTTTTTTAAAAAAAAAACAAAGCTGGGCTAAGCGGGGAGTGATGGTGGTGGTGTACCGTCTCTCTCTGCCAAGCCAGCTGTCTTTCGGGGAGAAGGAATGTGCTGCGGAGACCAAGGGGCCAGCCACCTCCCTCACGTGCCAAAGGGGCAAGTGAGCTACGCCTGAAATTCTGCCTGGCATTCCAGGCTGTGCTGCGAGGGGCTCGGGAGGCAGGGCCAAGGCAGTCTTGAGAAACCAGGCTGAACGGACAAAGGCTCTTTGGTCCTTTGTCTGCACATCAGGTTTTGGGGGAAAAAAGTCCTAGCCCTCATTAAGGTGTTGATAAGGAGAACTATTTATTCTGGAACTTAAGGCAACATTCATAGACTTCCTTCTATTTTATCCCAAGAGTCTGCCAAGAGTTATTAATATTAGAAATCCATCCATATAGGCAACCCTTCGAGGCTGAACTGATACCTTATCACCCCTCCCAGCTCACTTGAATCTCACAGAAGAAATAAGAATTGACTTGTCTACTTGTAACCTTTGATAAGTCTGAAGATGCTCCAATTAGCAGCCTCAAAGTTATTAGAAGACTCAGCAAGTTAGATGCCAACAAACCAGGCCTGGCGTCTGTGGACAATCCCTCCCCCACAAATCCAGCATCACCTAAGCAAAAGAATACAAAATATCCTTGAAGCTGAGCAAAACGTCACAGACACATCTGGGCAGGAGGCAGGAAGTGGTTTGCCACTGCTGTCATCTGAGATTTTTCATCAATCTCCTTTTTTTTTATACTTTATTGATTTTTATAGATACAATAAATTTTCATTTCTATTTACATCGGATACGCAGTGTTTATACATATATACATAAAATTACTTGGTGTCACTTTTACCATTTGTTATTATTTATTTAACACACCTTTTACTCCTGTTTTTGTTTTCGTTCATCCATTCGTACCACCTTTCCCACACAGTATAGTAATCTGAGTTTTCATCATTATTTATTTCATAGGTTAATTTGCTCATCTCTGCACACTCTAATACCTTCCTAAGTATAAGTTCTTCTGGTGGCAGGATTTTTTCCTTCCAGTTTTGGGCATAGGCCAACCTAGCAGCTGTAGTTATATGAATCATTAAGTGGGTCTTTATTTTTCCAAGTCTCTTCTTCACTATTCCCAGGAGAAATAGTTCCGGTATCAGCTCTACTTCTTCTCTAATTATTTCTTGTACCCATCTCCCAATTTTGGTCCAATATTTTTTCGCTTCGGGGCACATCTACCACATGTGAAAGAAGGTGCCCTGACCGTGGCCACATTTCCAACAATTTGGGGACATGTTAGGGAACATCTTCGATAGTCTAGCAGGCGCTAAGTACCACCTATGGAGCATTTTATAGTGATTCTCTTTATATGATGCAGCTCTAGTCAATTTATAATTTTTATTCCACGCCTCTTCCCATTCATTAAAATTTAAATTATATCCAATATTTTTTTCCCAAACACTCAGTTGATTTTTGGCTATGGCCTCGGCTCTATCTTGATCTAATAAATAATTATAAAATTTAGCTAGGACTTTTTTTTCATTTCCCATCAAAATTTTATCCAATCCATTGTATCCTAATTCTAAACCGTATTCCTCCTTATCTTTCTGGTATCTTGACTTTATTTGTAAATATGTCCACCAATCTAAATTTATGCCTTGGTCTCTCAGATCTTCATTTGATTTAAGATTTCCTCCTCCATCTAAAATGTCATTATATCTACAATTTTTTTCCATTCCCCATCTGTTTGGGTGGATCAAGGCCTCCATCGTGGAGAGCCATTTTGGAACTTTGTTGTAATATCTCTGTCTAATTTCAATCCACGTTTGTATTAGTGAGTCTCTAATTTTATGTCTATGGAAATGTGTTCTTTTTTTTGTATCTATGTCCCATAAATATGAGTGCCACCCTTTCTGCAAGTCGTGACCTTCTAACGCTAAAATTCTCTTATTTTCCAAAGTGGCCCACTCCCTTATCCATACTAACTTGGCGGCCCTAAAATGTTTCCCAATCCAGGAGGCCAAATCCTCCCATATTTCTTTTCCCCTGTAGCACTTTAAGTGAAATCCTCGACTTTTTGCCCTCCCATACAAATTCCCTAATGTTTTTATTTAATTCTAAGAAAATTTTTTTATCCAAATTCACTGGTATATTTTGGTATAAGAATAAAATTTTGGGGAGGATGTTCATTTTGGTCGCGGCTATCTTACCTATAAGTGACAATTTGATTTTCTTCCATCTGTTCAAATCTTGTTGTATTTTTTGAAGTAGGGGGGTATAATTATCATCTTTTAGGGATGAACACCTTGCAGTTATCCAAATTCCGAGGTATTTTATTTTCTTGACAACCTGTAGTCCCAGCATTCCTTCTATCTCCTGTTTCTGTGTCTCAGTTACATTCTTAGTTAATATTTTGGTTTTGGTTTTATTCAATTTAAAACCTGCCACTGCTCCGTATTTATCCAATTCCTCTAATACTTTTGGCCCCGATTCTAATGGATCTTCTAATATTAGGGCCACGTCATCTGCAAATGCTTGTGTTTTATAAACCTCCTTCCTGATCTTTAGGCCTTTGATCTTCTCGTTTTTCCTAATTTTTCGTAACAAGACTTCTAAGGCCAAAATAAATAACAGCGGAGATAGGGGGCATCCCTGTCTTACCCCCTTCCTGATCTGAAATATTCTTGTCCTATCTCCGTTTACCAGGATGCTCGCCCTTTGATTGTCATATATAGTTTTAATCCTTTTTTCATAACTTATTCCAAATCTCATTATTCTAATTTGTTTAATCATAAAATTCCAATTTAAATTATCGAATGCCTTTTGGGCATCCAAAAATATTAAGGCCATCTGTTTTTCCAAATGTTCCTCATAATACTCTAGTGTATCTAATATTGTTCTCAAATTATCTCTTATTTGTCTCCCTGGGAGGAATTCATTTTGATCTTTATATATCCAAGCATTTAGTATTTTTTTAGTTCTTTCCGCCATTATAGTCATAAATAATTTATAGTCGGTGGTCAAAAGAGAAATAGGCCTATAATTCTGAATTTGTTTTTGGTCAGCACCTTCTTTTGGCAAGAGTGTAACATGCGCTTCCCTCCACGAATCTGGAATTTTTGATCCCCTCAGTGCCTCATTAAAAATTTCAAGTAACTTTGGATGTAGAATTTCTTCAAGTTTTTTATATATTTCCCCTGGGAACCCATCAGGACCTGGCGATTTATTATTCTTAAGTTTTGAAAGGGCTGTTTTAAGTTCTTCAATTGTTATTTCCCTGTTAAGCATCTCCCTCTCTTCCTCGGCTATTTGTGGGAGCTCTGCATTTTTCAAGTATTGCTCTATTTCTTCTTCTGGGACCTCCTCTGCTTTGTATAGGGTTTCATAATATTCCCTCGCTCTTTCTAATTTATCATCTTCTTCGTTTAAGAGGTTACCCTCTGAGTCTTCTAGTGTTTGAATCGTCCCTTTTTCATTTTCCTTTTTTAATTTGTAGGCCAACCACCTGCCTGTCTTGTTGGCGTTCTCAAAGTAATATTGTTTTGTTCTTTTTATTTTTTCTGCTAATTCTTCTTGTTCTAAAATATTTAATTTATGTCTCCACATCAGCCAATTTTCTTTTGTAGTTTTATCTCCGGGATTTTCTTGGAGCTTTTTTTCTGCTTCTCCTAGATGTTTTAAAAGCTCTTCCAAGGATTTTCTTTTTTCTTTATTTTTGTATGCGCTATATGATATCACAACCCCTCTTAAATAAGCTTTCATCGCATCCCATACAATTTCAGGAGATGTTCCTTGATTCCCATTTTCCTTAAAGAAGAACCTTACTTCTTCTTTCAATTTGTCAATACACTCCTTGTCGTTCAATAAATTCGCATTAAATCTCCATCTCTGATTTTTCCTTCTTGTTGTATTTTTCCATTTTATCTCCAGGGGGTTGTGATCCGCCCTAATATTTGGGCTGATCTCTACTGATGCTATTTCTGCTCCAAGCTTCGTGGTGACCCAAGCCATGTCTATTCTCGACCAAGACTTTTGTGGGTTGAAGTAAAATGTGTACTGTCTATTGTTTGGGTGTAGGATTCGCCATATATCAATTAGATTCAATTCTTCAACTGTCAAAAAAAGCTCTTGGTAACTTTGCTCTTTTATTTTTATTTATTCTATTACTTTTATAATCTTTGTCTGGGTCCACAATTCCATTAAAATCACCTATTAAGCAAATTTCATCGTATTCCATTTTTCCCAATTGCTCGTGGAGTTTTTTAAAATATTCACCCTGTTTTTTGTTCGGAACATAAATGCCCACTAATAATACTTTAGAATTACCTCTCATTATTTCAATCATAAGGGTTCTTCCCTTTGTATCCTTATATTTTAAATCTGATTCAATCCCTTTTTTAACATAGATTACTCTCCCCCCCTTTTTTCTCTGCTAACGAGGTAAATGTTTTACCAATTTTTTATACTTTAAACAATTACCCTCATCCTTTTTTACATGAACTTCTTGTAAACAAATTATATCTACATTTTGTTTTGCTAATTTTGTAAGTGTTAATTTCCTTTTTTTCTTATCGTTCAGTCCATTGACATTTACTGATATTAATCTCAAATCATTCATTCCTGTTTTTTTGTTTGTTTGTTAGTGTTTTTTTTTTCCCTTTCCTCCCCTTCCCCTTCCGGTTCTTGGATTCTATTTGTTTCTTACGGCTCTTACTGGTCTTGTTTTCTTCTCCTTAGCTTCATCAATCTCCTGATTAGCTGTTTACGGCCTTAAGGTTTCTTTGTGGGGGAGGGGATTCCTATCTCATTAAATTAGTACCAAGTCAGGCCAATGTTTAGCTTCTCATGACAAACCAAACAAACACCCCAAATCTCCACCTGCAAGCCGTTGACAGTGACTAGATATCTCTTTGGAAACATCCCCAGGCGAACCCAAAATAAATCAAGGAAAATTCATATGAGGGAGAGCTGAAGGGTCTTCTGTTGTCAGGAATTGCTTCATGGGGCAACAGTGTACACCCAGATTCCAGATTTGGCTGCCAGTTATCCCATATGCTCCCACCCTTTCGATCTCCCTTTCCTCTTTCTCCATTTACTGCATTCAATTTCCTTTAATACACAGTCCATTGTCTATTAAATGCCAACTCTTCAGTCCTATCCAATCTTTCAGGCTTCCAGATACTACCAAAACACAGGAAGAGCCTGGTGGGATCAGGCCTTGATCTAGCCCATCACTTCACCTCACACAACTGGCAATTGTGCATCTTTTGGAAGCTGCTCAGCCTGACCTGCGGGATGAAAGAACCCTTTTCTAGCAACTGATATCATGAGCAGCACTAAATGAGCAGAGGGCAGCCTGGATGCTGGGCAGTACTCAGGATGCTCTGCTCAGGAGCCACCTGGAGAGGCTAGGAAATGCTCCTCTGCTCTGCAGCTGGTGCATTGTGAAGATGCTGAGCTCCAATTGTTCGCGATATGACAATGTAGAAGCAGACAGGGATGTCACTTGAAAAGATATAGCTAGGTGCTAAAAGAGCAATTCAGGTATGAATAGTACCACCTACCTTGTCAATTATAAAGGGAAAAACACCAGTTTTGACCTTTTAATTTTTTTAAACTAAATTTGAATATCAAAGCATCCATAACCTAGGCACATCTCCTGCAGCTTCTAAAATATGATTTGGAAAATAATGTTTTCATTAACCAAATCCTTTCTCCGTAAAACACTTTGAAATTCAATTGCCCACTTCTAAGGCAATTAAATAGGGGACACAGTTAATTGTTTGGAGGGTTTCAATACGCAGTATGGTAGAGAATTAAATTCTACTGCAAGGGATTTGGTTGACATTTGGAGTGCCCCTCTTCCCGAGCATTAGAGAAGGAATGGGAACAGAAAGCCTCTTGGGAGGAAAACTGCTATCATTACTACCTGTCTATATGAAAAGTAGTCATTGCAAGTTGGGCAGCTATATATATATATATATTGATTAAATAGATGGTTTTTCCTGCTGAATGTTGGCAATAAAATCTCAGGATACTGGGGTGCTGCATACTGCTTGCAATTCTTTACTCCCTCATAAAAAGTAAGGACATTCTGAAGAAATCTTTAAATCTCTTGAAACATAAGAGAAGAAAACGTTGGCCAAGGTGCAGATAGCAAAGTCCAAATTTTACCTATATCAATCAACTGAAAACAGCATAGTTTAATAATACCTTGGATAAGGAAGAAGAAAGAGAAACAAAAGCAAAAGTACCTTGGTATTTTTGAAGTGGACCACAAAGAAAAGCATTTTCTATAATTGTCCAATCAGGAGGAAATGTTTAAAGCTCTTTTGGCAAAATTCAAAATATTGGCATTTGTTCAATTAAAAATTAAAGAGGCCATGGCAACAGTAATCAGATATAAGAAAAAGGGAGGATAAGCATATGATAAAAACAACTGGGTAACCTGACCAAAGAGTTACAGAAAGAGGATAAGTGCCTGGGGCTTTTACTGTATTTTTCAAGAAGAAATAGAAAGGATTAAGAAATACAACTGTGAAAGCAAGCTTAGGTAAACCCTGCCACAGTGGGAGTTCACTTCAGACCAAACTTGCTCAAAACCGAATTGTTAAAGATATAATGAGAAAATAAGGCTGAACAAAATAGTACACACAATACAGTAAGATAACTGGATATTTACACTGAGAACAGTCTGAGAAAATTAACCAATAAAAAGAATATGTATTCTGTAGCTGTGGAATGGGGAAAGAAGAGTAGTGTCAAAGGCTTGTTTATTACAAGCCCTAGAAACGTAACTATAAGGCACTTTCAAAATTGTGAAAAAATGCATTTTTTTGGGTTCTGAATACATAACTTTAATGCTTTTATTGAATCTTAACATCTGGAGAAATGTTAAATTTGCTCCATCCTGAGTAAGACAGTCAATATGGGCCTAGGACTTTACAACCCAGGTTCAGCAGAAGGAATGAACATGGGTACTTATACAAGGCTACTTTGCTTAAATATTTAGAAAGTGAACAGTCATCCTTCAATAACATTCAAGGAATTTTAATATTCTGCAGTAGAGAAGCAGATTCATTAACGGCTGAAAGGCCTCCATGGATTGCAAAACCTGAATATGTCAGCTGCATCCCCCATACCAAGCCTAATCACTAAGCCTGATCACAAAGAGGCA
This sequence comes from Masticophis lateralis, assembly GCA_030761175.1. Taxonomy (NCBI): domain Eukaryota; kingdom Metazoa; phylum Chordata; class Lepidosauria; order Squamata; family Colubridae; genus Masticophis; species Masticophis lateralis. The sequence goes on from JAUDYJ010000014.1 coordinate 771,257, forward strand.
GAGAATTTTACCAGGGACTCCACATTTAAGAGTGACCGTGGGAGGTGGGATCAGAACATCCAATTATTTACTAGTCCATGAAAACCAGAGAGCAGAGAGAACAAGCTAAACCCCTGTATGAGATAGGCCCTTCCAACTGAATGAGGGAACTAATCTAAGCTGCATGGAACCTGCTCCAGCTGAATGGCTTACCTCTAATGCCAAGGCAGTCTTGTCATAAGCACAGGGAACCCTCTTTTGAATGGCTTTGGCATAAACTGGTCCATTCTGGGTCGAAGGCAAGGGGTTGATGACAGCTCCAGGAGTATGGGTGGCACTGGGAAGAGGGCTCGAGGTCTGAGGCTGAGCATAGGCATGAGCGGGCTCGGGAATCCCATAGCTATTGGAATTCCTGGCCCCATGTTTCCCATGAGGAGATGATCTCACGAGCTTCTCAACATAAGGAACAGGGATCATCCCAATGCGCCCGTCTTTGTTTCTGGCACTCCACCACTGGTCTTCGGGTTTTTCTACAATGACGAGTATCTCCCCCTTTTTAAATGGTAGATCCTCCGCATCGTTACCAGGAAAGTCATAAAGAGTCCGAACATATTCCACATTCTCCTCTGCAGCTGATGCACCAGAGCCAGTACCAGAACCCATCAGCGGATACCTGAAGACGACAGGGGAATTACTCAATCTTTTAAGAAACAATGACATCCTCATAACATTATCTTTTATTGTTTAGTCACCCAATTGCTCAACTATCCTAAAGTGCTTACATGGGGCTGCCCTTGAAGACACTTGAAAGCTTCATGTAGTCCAGCATCTAGTGATGCAATAATAGACACACATGACACCATTATGCCGGCCACCTATTTCCTTCTGAGTGCAATTCAAAGTGCTGACTGTCACTAATAAAGCCCTACACGGACAGTGCTGGTTTCTACTTGGCTAATGTGAGCAACCAAGGTTGATGCTATTAAACAATAGTATCACCTTTTGGGGCTCAGGGCATGCATTCTGTTTTAGTGCCCACCATCTGGAATGAAATTCCACCTCACCCTGATAGCATTCTGGAGGGCTATAAAGGCCTGGCTCTTCTCCCTGGCTGTCATGGGTGACTGGCTCGGAAGCCCAGCCTGCAACTAGACAATTGCAGCCAGACAGCTTTAATGGGAGGGGGGAGGGAAGGCCCTGGAATGTAAGGGAGGTTTGGGAGGGAAATCTGGAATGCAAGCGTGCCAATTAGAACCCTGAGACAGACCCAACACCTCAAGGTCGCCAGCTGGGGATGTCTGAGGTAGATAGACCAGTCCCAAAACAAAGAGAGTTCAAACTATTGGTGGACAATGGGAGGAAGTTTTCCTATGCTGCCTTGGAGCGAAATCATCAGAATTGGCTTTTCTACTTCTGCACCCATACGGAATCTTCAGTAGTTTGATACTCTTGGTTATAAAAACATCCCCGGAGTTTCTTCTGCTGTCTGACCCAAGCGGCCCTGGGCAGGGAGGCAGGAGCTCCTGATGAGTTTTGTTGACATGGGGATTTTATGTGGTTGGCCAGATCTTCCCTCTTGATCTTTATTTGGTCTTTACATTATTGGTGGTTTTTTGACTTTGTCTCTTTGAACTGAACGGCCTTTTATTCTCTTTGTGGGCTGCCCAGAGTCGTTCTCGATCAAATGCATTCAGTTAAAGACGGGCCCGTCTCGGGGAGCCCCGGGGGCCTTCGGGCCTAAATGGAGGGGGGGCGATGGGGGCTTGGATGCTCTGGGTTTGACCGACGCCCATTTCCCTGAAAAGCTGCTCACGTGAGGAGCCTTTTTAAAATCAACCCGCTGAAAGCCGAAGCGATGAAGGGCTATCTGCCCCCCTCCCATTCGGCGACCCCCCAGGTGGAGGGCCGGGCTGACCTGGGCGCGGGCTCCAGCAGGGTGGTGGTGTCCAGGTAGTGGCCCTTGTAGAAGTCCAGCAGGGCCGGAAGGTGGTCGAACTCCTGGTCGCCGATCTTGAAGCGCCGCCCGGGCAGCGAGTTGATGATGTAGTGCGAGACGCGGGCGTTCTCCGACACCGACAGCACGTAGTCGCCGGGGCAGGTGGACGAATCGCGCACCAGGAAGGTCCCGTGCCGCTGGCCCTGAAGCCGACCCTGCGCCTCCGCCCGCGATAGCGGGCCCGCGTACCAGGACGCCCGGTCCGACGCGTCGAAGCGACGCCCCGAGGGCCCCGACGGGGACGCGGAGGTGGGCGGAGGTGGGGGCGGCGACGACATCATGGCGGGCGGGCCTCTTGCGCCGCTGCTCCGGCCTTGCCGCCGCGCCCGCCGGAGCCTGCGCCAAAATGGCGCCGCAGCAGAGCGGGAAGAGGAGGAAGAGGCGGCGCGCGACACGCTCTCTGCGCAGGCGCGCCCAGCCTCTTCCTCGGGGGCTGGCGGGACTTCCGCCCGGAGAGGCTCCTTCCGACGAGGGGAGGCGGGGCTTTCGCGCGGAGTCCGGAGAGGGCGGGCCTTTTCCGGGCCGCGTTCCCGCTCGTCCTCTGCGGGGCTCCGACCTCCCCGCCGCGCTCTTCCCGTCCCGCGAGCGCAGGGCCGACGGCTCAGGCCAGGAAAGGGAGGTCTCGGTAGCGGCTCCCGGGCGGAAAACGTGACTGCGGCGCTCGGGAGCTCCTCTGCTTTGGCCCAGCGAGGCCGAGGCCGTTTTCCTTTTGCCCGGGTGGCTTTGTTTCCGGCGCCGGAGGAGGCGTCAAAGCAAGCACAGCAGGTTCACAAAAGAGGGTCGGGGCTGCATTTGGAATCGTCAACCAGCAACTGCGTTTATTAAGAGGAACAAGAGCAACCGAGATTGGAAGTTTTCCGAGGAAGGAAGGAAGGAAGGAGGGTGGCCCAAGGGCTGAGCTATTAGTTTCTGGAACCCCCCCCCCCCCCGAGCAGATTCTGATGGAGAAACGATGGAAAACAAGGAATAATTCTTTACAAACACCCGGCTTTCACTGAGAGACAAAGGAAACGTCCGAGAAGGGTGGACTGAAAGCAGCAGCCTCCTGTCATTTCTCTTCCAAGGTGCAAGAATCGACTTTTTAGGATCTTTTGTCTTTAGCTGCCATAACCCTGGCAGCTTCTTCCTCTGGTTAGTCCATAGGAAAGACTGCTTTGGTACACTGGAAACCTGATGCAATTTTTTAAAAAATAAAATAAATATGGAAAAAAATACAGGCTGGTGTTTTTCTTCCCATCTGTATGAAATGTGATTATCATGAGTGGTTCACGGATAATGAAGACCTGGAGTCATGGTTGCATACAACAAAGTCAAAATAATATGCCAAACAATCTTTAACGCAGATTCTGTGATGAATTAAGCAGCACGGTAAGCTTTTAATACCTACTTAATTTGATGCATCTGTTTTACTGTTAAACTTCTGAGGTTTAGTCAGCTTTTAGTCAGCAAATAATTTGAAGACTGGCTGATTGACCAAGACATAGACTGTATTTTTTCTGGAGGTTTTCCACTGGCCAAGAAATGAGCTTGGAGCATACATTTATGGAGATACCCTCAGTCATCCAGGTTGTGGTTGTCTCAAAAGTGCTTTTGCAAAAGACAACTGGACAATGTTTTTTCCTTAAGATGTTTTGCTTCTCATCAAAGAACCTTCATCTGTTTAATTAACTGTACCTTAAAATGCTTCTTGCGATGGCTTTCGCTCTGCTCAATTACTACTAAATGGCATCAGGCTTCCTCCAGGTTGGTGGAGCTCTGATGGCAGCCCAAATAAGAAAAGCCGACTCCAAAATAATATCTAATTATCATTCATGCTCTCAAATTCCTCCCAATCTAATATTCTCAGGACCTCAGCAGACACACCTGAGTAATCCTGGACTCTCTTGCGCTGTCCGTCAGAAACACCCATTTCGCCCTCTGTGAGAATCACCCTTGGCAAAGTAAGGATGCAGGCTGCCATCCCGGAAATGTCATCTTCCAACTGGGGACCCTCTTCCCAGCAGTCTCTCTCGGCATCATAGATATGGACATAGTCCATGCAGATCCCGCGATTATGAGATCTCCCTCCCAAGACGTAAATCCTATGGCCCAGGACAGCAATGCCAGGCTCACCGTGCCCGGCATGAAGAGGATGGACAGTTGTCCATTGAGAACTGCTTGGGGTATAACAAGCAACCTGGTAGAAAACAACATTAAAAGAGTGGTCATTTTAGGAAGAACATTTGGGAACAGCTCTCTGAGCTTGAGAATAAGCACTCTTGGGATCAGGGTTACTGGAAACACCCCACAACGTTGCCATACCAGTTCTGAAAGCCAGCAACTTGCTTTAGTGTTGACTACAGAAAAGTGTAAACATGGCTTTCATTGGGCATCACTCTGGTCTTTGGACTGGCACTGGAGGTTTTGACATCAGATAACCAATTTCCATACACGGGGCTTGGGAAAGCTACAGAATGCTTGGCCTGTGCAGTGACTCTAGGCTTGTCCCAAATGTTTGACCCAACATATGCGGATGATCATGTTTGCTCTGGAGCAGTTGGGGGGAAGGGGAGTGCCTTGTGCCTGACTGCCTAACTCCCAATTTATGTGTGTGCATGTGGGGGTCCCCACCCTTTTCTCCCTTCATAGAATTTCCTCCCTTGTAGAGGGGAGAGACTGTTCCTCAAACTTGACTACTTGAAGACTGGCTGGGGAATTCTGGGAATTGAATTCTATCTATCTTCAAGGGACCAAAGTTGAGAAACACTGGCTTAAATTATCTTAAGCGGCTCTAAGTGCTTCCCTAAAAAGTGCTCATCACAGGTTAACAAGTTCATCTTGGCAGCCTTCAGTCAACTTGCCCTGCTCTTTGAAATCGGCACAACCCTAATCAGTTTCTCTCAAAGGTTTTCTTTTGGCTCCTAAACTGGGGCTAAGGTATTCCTTTCAATGCCTTGTTTTCCATTGTGTGCTTGCTTATTCTCTTGTAATTTCTTCCTTTCCAATGATTGTGAATACAAACATTGATTTTCCCTTGCTAATTATCCCAGAGCAGAGGTGAGGATTCCAAAGAGTGGGGAGTGGGAACAAAGGGCTATAAGATGGACCTCTTTTTCCAAACTTCCTCCCGAGTCTCACTTCTGGACATGAACTTTTCTCGTTAGGGTTCAACTGGCTGATTGGGGTCATATCTTCTCATGTGGAAAGTATTTATGGGCAAATTTTAATAAACCTTTAGAAACATTTATTAAAGTCCTGGCATCTCTCTTGGTATTCTTGTTTGGTATCCTTCCTGTAAATTCTAAATGTAAGTGTTGACACACAGATTAATAGAAACAGGGTGATATCAATATGGCAAGCATTGCTATTTTGTGCTCCAACTGCCCTTAACTGCCGAGCAGGATCCTTGTACACTGGAACCTATTAGGTGGGTCCAGGCACCTGATGGATCTGGAGGACTCCTAGGGACAAATGCACTTCCCTTGTGCCCACCTGATCTCTCAGCTGCTTTTAAGAACATTAACCATCAATCAGAATAGAGCTGGAAGGGACTGTGGAGCTCTTCTAGTCCAGCCCCCTGCCCAAGCAGGAGGCCCTATATCATTTCAGACAAGTGGCTGTCCAATCTCTTCTTAAAAACCTTCAGTGATAAAGCACCCACAACTTCTAAAGGCCAGCTGCGCCACTGGTTAGTTGTTCTCACTATCACTATTAAGCTTCTCCTTACTTGCTTAATACGGCTCCCAAGTGCCTAATAGGGCTGGGATTTGGGGTCATGGGCCTACAATGTCTCCATTCCTATTTTAATTGCAAATTTGGCAAGGAAGGAAAATCCATGGAGTTCACTCTTCCCCCCCACCCCCATTCCCCATTTAGTCGTAGGTGCTGTCCTGTCCTGGGATTTTGCTCAAGTCTGGATGGGAAAAAACAGGTTTGAAGCTGAACCTAGCAAGGAGGAATTCTCTGGAAACGAGGCTGATCTTCCAGACTTTCTTAAAGGGCATTTGGGGAATGACTGGGTGCCATGGGGACTCAATGATAACTTATTGGCATTATATTTGGTTAATACCCTGTTTCCCCCAAAATAAGACATCCCCTGATAATGAGCCCAATCGGGCTTTTGAGCGCACGGCAATAAGGCCAAGCGCTTATTTCAGGGTTCAAAAAAATATAAGACAAAGTCTTATTTCTGGGAAAACATGGTAATTTCAAGTAATGTGTGCAAGTGGTTTGTATTTTGGGGGTGCTTGATGTTTCTATTTGGTTGTTAGATTTTTGGTCTAAATATCAGCAGTGTGCAATAAAAACGTCATTTGTCAAGCCAAAGGCTGCCTCACCTCGTGAACATCTCTTCTGTAGCCGGAGTCATTGTTACTGCCTCCAATCACATAGAGCCTTCCCAACAGTGCAGCCATCCCATGCCAGGCTCTCCTGATGGGACTGTCGCTTAAGATATCCCAGCGATTGGTGGTCGGATCATAGCACTGCAGCTCTTTTAGGTACTCTTCTCCTCGTCTCCCGCAAGTGATGTAGATCTTGCCTTCCAGTTCTGCTCCTGCATGGGCATAGACCTGTATCAATGGGACAGAAAGCAAGAAGTAGCAGAGAGGGAGACTACACTCTTGGTTTTCTCTTCCCCACCATGCCCTTTAGCTACTCTTGGATAACACAGGAGGAGGGTAGTCATGTTAGCCTTGGTAGCAAAAAAATCAGGAGTCTGGTAGTGCCTTTTCTGATTAACTTGTTTTATTAAAAGGCATAAGCTCAGAAGGTCCCAATCAATACACTGGGTTTTTAGCACATCACAATTGTCAATTGTAACCTGCATCTGCATAGCCTACCCGCTTCTGCACCCCACTTTACATCCTACAGTAGTCTAGTAGTCTAGCCATTCTATGCATTGAAGTAAGATGCAGCTCACATACTGCCAGGGTTCTCTGCAGCTGAAGCATGACCACCTTCTCAACAATCTTCGAGAGGGCAACATCACAGCCTCAGGTCCCACAATCCAGGGCATGTTTATAACCCAGGAGAGACCAAGCTCTAACAAGCATGTGACCAAATTGGTAGTTCATAAACTCTTATCTCTTCAAGAGTCACTGGATCATCCCAGATTGTGCCACAAGGCTGAGCTCCAGGAACCAGACTTGTCCAGTTAGAGTCCAACTCCAAGATACTTGAAATATTTCTCAAAGCGAAGGGGTCATATGCCCCAAGGCCCCAACCATTCACCCATTCCAGGTGTTTCCTAAGGCCTCAGCTAAGCCACCCACCAAGCTTCCTTTGGAAATCCATGGGGTCCATTATTCATGTGGAGTGGGTTGATCAAATACCAGTGAGTTCAAAAGCAATCAGAGACTGATCTCTCATGGCATGACTGGTGTTCATGTTTCCCATTACCTGATCGTACTGCAACTGCCTCAGACATACACCAGATCAACTGTGTGGCTTTTGACAGGTGGTGGACTACTGATGACTTGTGATAGATCCGTGGTTGCCATGGAGACCATGAACATCTGAGCTATCCTGAAATCAACAAGGCTGGGGGACCAAATCACGAATGAGGGCAACTTTATTACAAATATTTGCTTTGTGAGCATTTTGATTTTGATGTTGTAGGTCAGGAGTGTCAAACTGGCACCCCCTAGGCTGGATGCGTCACATGCAGGCCACACCCACCCCAGCTCTGCAAAGGGGAAAAACGCGATACGTCATGTGATGGCAATGTGACACCGCAAGTTTGACACCCATGTTGTAGATTGCTTGGAGACTTTCTGAAGGGTAGCAGCGCACATACACACAAACCCATGAATGAATGAAGATGAATGAATGAATACTGCTAAGTAATCAGTAATTGGAATGGGTTAGGGTTAGGGATGGGGCTAATGCCTCCATCCTTGCTCTTCTTGACCTCTCAGCAGCTGTCAACACTATTAAGCATAGTATCCTCTGGGGTGGCTGCAGAGATTGGGCTGGGCAGGGAAGTCTTGCATTGGTTTGTCTCCAAGGCTGGTCCCAGTTGGTGTTGCTAGGTAGTGAGAGGTCCAGCATACCGCTGCTTGCAGGCCTTGATACTCTCCGCTCCTTTTTAAGTCCTTTGAAGTCTCGGGGCGAGATTGGTGTCCACCATGAGACAAGGTACCATTGGTACCCTGATGAGACTCAATATTGACATTACTATCCTGGATGATCCAAATGATTGTTGCCCTCTCACAGTGCCTGGAGGCCATGAGAGTCTGGAGGGGAGGGACAACAGATTTCAGCTGAACCCTGGTAAGACCAAATGGCTTTGGGCATGTGATGCTTCCAGGGCTCTAGGATTTTAACATTTTTAGTTCTGGATGGGTTGCACTACCCCAGACAGACAGTGTGAAATCTGGGGGTTCTCCTGGACTTGTGACTCCTGCTCAATGAGCAGGTGGCAGTCGTGGCAAGAAGAACCTTTGCACAATTTTACGTTGTGCACTAGTTGTGCCCTTTCCTGGATAGGGAGTCCCTGTGCTCAATCACTCAAGCCTGGCTCTCTCACGCTTGGACTATTGCAACATGCTTACATGGGGCTGCTCTTGAAGGGTATCTGAAAACTTTGGCTGGTGCAGAAAGCAGCTACACAGGTAGGCTTGGGACTTTGGTGCCTCTTGTCTGTGAGCAAACTGGGTGCCAGTTTGCTTCCAGGTCTAATTCAAAGTATTGGTTATCACCCTTAAAGCCTTTCATGGCTATTAGAGGAACCAGCTCAGCCTGATGGAACTAGCAAGCCACACCTGTGCCAGCAGAGGGCATGCTGCAGATTCCATCAGCCAAGGAATTTTACTGGTGGAGTATAGAAGAGCCAATTCTGGAACATCATGCCCCCTGAGATGAGATCTGCACTCACCATTTTTGGTCTTCCAAAAGGGCATGTGGCTGTGCCAGCTAGACTGGAGCCCCAGTGGGCATGTGGCACTTTTGAAGGTGGCTAATGGAGTAGAGAACAATCCAACTCCCTATGCACATGTTCATTTTATTGCCAGGAAGACGAGTTGGTTAAATGGTCTCCAATTAAAAAGTTGTGTTTATAAAGTTGCAAAGTTTAAGTACCCCTGTGTTAAGTATTCAGAGAGCTGAGATTTACAACCAAGTTTGGTATGAAGTCTTACAAAAGTGATGTCTCATTCTTACTCCTATCACTATAAAACGACAGCCTTTATCTGGAGACCAAAAATTCAACAATGGCTACTAAGCCTCTTGCAACCAGAGTAACTGTTGACTAGGATGCTACTGTCTTGCTTTGTTTTCAGAACCAAGTGACAATTGAAATGGACCTGCTAGCCCAGTCCAATGGCCCTTAGTCCAAGAAAGCTACTGCCTGCCCATACTGAACTACTCTTGCTTGACATAAAGTGTGGGAAACTGCCTGACTCCCTCATTTGATGTGACCTATGTATCTCCTGGAGACACGATGATGGGAGTGACTAGTTCAAAGAGGGGCTATCTTTGAAAGGATGTACAGGACAAGCTCACTTATCAAAGCACTCTGAAAGCATTAATCTAGATCTGCTTGGATAGCCATGGAAACTCAAAAGGCCTGCAACACAGTAGGGACCTTCTCCTTCACTCCTTCCTTCCATTCCAGCAGGGATTTCAGAAGTTGAATTTACCCAGATATCTCCACAAAAAAGTTGTGCTAGTGCATATAAAACCTATGTCTACCTTGCAGAGAACCCAATGCCTTTGAGCAAGAATGTCCTGCTAATATTTCCAAAGCACCAACAATGTTGTGAGAAGGGTGGCATTTTGCAAATAGCTGCCCTAAACCAGCTGCTTTAAATCTAACTAATAGTTCATGTTATGAACTGCCAACTACTTCCACATTGTGCGTTTACTTGCTTCCAGGAATTTACTGGAAATCTTTCCCTCCAATAAAGTCTTAAGGCTTGCTGCAGGACTGGTGGGGAAGCATGCAGGGACCACAGGTGAGACCCCTCCTTGCGTCTCCTGGGTTCACCCTTCCCCAGTCCAGTTCAGAAGTTCTGAGGTCAGGATAGCTGGGGGGTGGGAGATCTGAAGGCTGCTTATATCAGCAAGCAGGACCTCTGCCTGTGAAGCTAGCCAGTTGGCCATAGATATAGAAGAGAGGAGGGACATTTCTCCTGCGCTTCTGCAATTGTCATTGTAAGAGAAGTGGCTGCCACCAGTAGCTTGGTTTATTCACAAAGAGGTCCGCTTCCTTTCCACTTCACAGGAAATTTATCAAGAAGAAACTGAGTAAGTCTCTGCCCTAAGACATTTCAGAGGTCAATCACTTTTTTCTAATAGAAATGCAGTTGCCGAAATTCCTATAGCTTTTTCTGTTCAAGAAATTTTATCACATTAGGCTCTTTGAGAAGTTACCAAAAGATCAAATTCTCAATAGCTGCTATCTGATGTGAAACACCTCACAACTATTTCCAGAGGAAAAACTTACTTTCCCCAGTAAATTAAGTAATTAACTGCTTCCCCTAACCTGCACCAAAGCCTCCTCCTACAGCAATGGTTTTGTCTAGCTTTCTACCACATTTCCTCTTGCCCCAGAGCAGTCCAAGAAGCCAGAGGCTGCTGTTATTGGACCATTCTCTGTAATGGCACAGGTTCTGTGGCCTTTCTTGCTTAACAACCATTCATTCAATCGTTGTCCGTGCTTAGCCCAGTGCTGAATGAGAGATGCTAATGAGTAGTCCTCACACTTCTGTGCCCCGGGATCCCCATTTGCAACGTTTTTTGCTGGAGCCCAGCCGGCAAAGTCAATGGGGAACCTGGCTGGAGACTAGGTGGCATTCTCGCTTACCAGCCCAGGCTGGTTTGCTTATCATTTGCTTACTGGAAGAGCCAGACTTTCCTTCATGATGATATCAAACTTTACGATCGTTATCACTTAGCAAGGGAAACTCTGGTCCCAATTTCCGTTAACTGGGGACGCCTATAACCCGGCCCCATGCCATACTGTGCTACCTTCAGGTACCAGGCAAAAACCTGTTTTTTCCTAATTGGCAGGTGATTTAACTCTCTTCTTGGTCCATGTTAACTGCTTCATATATCTTCAGTGTGTTTCATTGCACTTGGGAGCTGACAAAAGGCAAAGAATCAAAACCCTCCACAAAGAGCACAGAAGCAGTTTTGCATTTGGCCAGGCAAATTATCCTGGGCCTGAGTGTCAGCACTTAACCTCCGAGAGGCAAGCACCCCCAGATTGCCTTTGCATCCAGAATTAGTCCTCTACTTCACGGTGAGGCCTGAAGTGAAGTTCCACAAAGTGGGCAGGGCTGGGGAGTCCAAAACTTTTCCCTCCCACCCTCCTCCCCTCACCCCAATACCCCTAGCGAGAGCCTTGTTCAGATCAGAGACACAGCCACTTTTGGTGGGGCCATTCCATCCAAGGGCCGGCTTTGGAGACCTCTTTGGGCAAGACTCCCATCAAACTGCCTTGGTGTTCCCAGATCGGTCAGCCTGCCAGCCTAACTAGGCACGGCATCATCTCCAGGGCCCCTTCAGGCCAAAGACCTGCCTGCCACCCCCTTGTCTACTCGTCCCTCCTTACCTCCTTCTGAAGAGGAGCCACATATTCCCATTTGTTGGTTTTGGGGTCGTATTTTTCCACCTCCCGAAGGTCCTGCCGGTAGTTGCGTCCAGCCACCGCATAGATCGCCCCGCCCGCCACGCAGACACAGAGATCTGCGTGCTCTTGCTGCAAGGGCTGGATCTGGAGCCACTTATTGTGTCTTGGGTCATACCTTGCAAAGAAACAGGACGGACAGCTCTCCAAGAGGTTACAGGGGTGGGGTCTTGAGCACATCTCTAATCTCCACCCACCCACCCATTTCCCACTATGAGACTTATCGGGCCACCGGTGTTTCTTGGACTTTGCCTATGTAAATCACAACTGTCTCCCACTGAGCAACTGGGCAGTGGCACGTTGTCTTTGTGTTGTCTTCCGCTGCCACCCCAGTCTGGTTAGCCACTGTCACCGGCTCCTTCCCATCATTTGTTCCACAACAACCGCCCTATTTTTTGTTCTGTTCAAACAGCGCAGTACTAAAACAGTTGTGCTTGCAATATTTCCGTTACCAAAATGGATCTGCTCATCTTTCCCACCCAAGAAGAAGATGTGTTGAAGAAGCCAGATAAAGTAACTGAGCCAGGCCTGGGATAGTTGGGAGGGCCCTGGGCCTATTTTGCCCAAAGCTGAAGACACCGCAGGCACTAGGAATATTTATACATTTCTGAAAGGGACTCTTACCTCCAACATCTGGATTCTGCTCGAAAACCTCGAACGTTGTTATCCCCACCAATCAGATATACAAAATTGTGGAGAACAGCTATTCCCTGGTTGGACATTCTTGGAGACAAGGCTGTTGTGAAATGCCTCCATTCTCCCAAAAGTGGGTTCAAATACCGGGCTTGGTTGCTGAGGGCAGTAGACGGGGTTGAATGCATCCCCCCAAAGCCGACCACGCAGTGGAACTCAGACCTCAATTGTGTATGCATGTTCTGAAGCACCGGCTGGAGGCACTCGTTCTTATGGTACATTAGGGCATTAGCTACCGTCTCTTTTAATGGACAGGAGCTTAACTTGTTGTGCAGTCTCTGCAGAATTTGGAACTCAATCAGAGGAAAACGGACCGTCTCCAGCAGCTTAGGAGGCTCCATCAGTGAAACTTGATCTGTCTCCAGCTGTTCTGGCGTGTAATGATAAAGGAGGGCCCCTTCGTAGACCTCATTCTCACAGTTCACCTCCAAGAGGTTACTGTTGAGGAGGGTGAAGACCTTCTCCAGGGGAAGTTGGCGGTATGTCTCTGTTTTTGACAGGGTAACAAAGTTTTTCAGAAAGTAGGAATCCAGCTTCTCTGTCAGGTAACACAAATCAAAGAGATCAGCCAGTCTATACATGTCCACAATGTTCTCATCATCCACCCAAAGCATGAGGAAATCACAACAAAACTTGATGATCTCAGAGATCTACAAAGGAAAAAGGCATGATAGTGATATCAGGTGGAGCAATTCTGAGCCTTCAAAATAATATACCTAATCGTTATAATTGCACATTTCTCATAAGTTCATAGGTTGGATCAAAATAAACTTAATCTGTAAGTCTCACTATTGCAAAAATCATTTGTTTAATGGCTTGAGATCAGACTAATGACAAAACTTTATTAGCTATGGAACATTCATGAAAGAAAAGGACAATTAATACTTTCTCCCAAGAAGCGGCCGTTTCAAGCATCAGGGCCATGCAATAGGGATCAGCAAGAACAGAACAGGAGGGAGAGCATCTTGGATCCAATCCAAGAGCAGGTTTCCATGGGGCCAATTCTCTGATATCTATATTAACCCTAAACACATTGCAAGATTATTACCAAAAGCTTGGATAAGAAACATGCCAAATACCCAACACTAAATTTATATGAGAAAACAAATGCCAATGTAACCCAGATTCTGAATACTGCTGGAAAGTCAACTAGTCTGAAATATGAAGAAATTACCTTGCTGGATGGCATATCTTGCTTTTGAAACTAACATTTTTGTGTTATCGGTTGCCAGGCAACTCTGAGTCGGTAACAAGGATTAAGATTACCCAGTGTAAGGAAAATGTTAATACAATGTAATGAAAAAAAAAGAAGCAAGTATACAAGTCATCATTGTACAGCAGGCTCATCTCACTTCCTGGCTCTGCTCTTGGGAAAAGGACAAGTTTCCTCAATGGCCATTTGGCAAGTGGGTTGCCATAGGCTGAGAGGGTTATTAGCAGCCCTAAGTCCCCCAGGTTTTGTGCCTGAGGTACGAGTAGAAACCTGGTTTCTAGCCTGACAATTGCTGGCTCTCTGGTTCCTATAAAGTGGTGTTATTTGATTGACAGGATCAGAAGCATGCCCATTCTGTCAGAACATACAGGATGCCATGAAGGGCTGAACACCAGCACCTTGGCTTGCACTTGGCATCCAGTGTAGCTCATGCACTAGCAGTGATGTGTGTGCACACCAAAGTGCACCCATAACTCCCACATTCTGGCCAGCTGTAGCTTCTGAATGCTCTTTATAGGCAAATTCATGTACAGTGGATTGCAATAGTCCAAATGTGGGTAGCCTTTCATCCCCAAAACAGGTACAACTGGTGCACATACTCCATTCCCAGCACCCTGAGTTGGTCCACATATAAAAAATCTCCAGAAGGGATTCATTATTCCTTTCATGACATTCATAGGTATGGTATGGTCAATGACACACCTGGGCACTGGTTAGGGAATCCAGATAATCTGGTTCCTCTAGGACGCTATGCCATTATCTAGCACTGTTGGTCCAGTGATGCCTTTTTGAGGGAGAGTTGGACCACTGCTTCTTTAACGTCCCTCACCCAAGAATGGAATCATCACTAATTGGGTCCTACCGTTATCTCCCAGGAAGCCTTGACCAACCATGGGGGAGATGACTCTCATTACCCGACAGCCACATAATTCTGAGGACCTCGTTCACAGATAACTAAACCAGATTGTGTCTCAGTCACCTCAAGAGAACATGCATAATTGGGGCCACGCTTAGACTGGACCCAAGTGATTATTCATCAAGGACTTTGACTAATCCTCCCAGCAGTTCTGCAGATGTTCCTCTCACTCTTTTCTTCCTAGTTCAGATCATGTTCATCCCAGTTCATTTAGGCATGTCAAGTTGACACTCTCATCTATGATAAAATCCTGGATGAGAGAGGTCTCGTTGCAAAATGGCCTGGTATTTAGAAGCAGCAACTAGAGCTGAGGATCTGTTGACCTGCACCAGGGTTCAACCCAGGGAACCAGAAAAGGCCCTACCCTGAAAATGGGCCCACCGTATTGCCTTCTGCCAGTCAACTTGAGATCATGCGACTCCCTGCCCCATCCCTCCATGAGCCGCTCTCCCTCTTCCTCAGCTCTAGAAGCCCTTCCAACTTCAAGGCATTCTCCTGCCAATCCTTACGGAGCCTCTGCACTGCTTCTGTTTTAGCATCCAGGCCCCTCTGATCCACTTCAGGCCCCAAGAGGTCTAGAGGATCCCAGCTCTCCAAGCTGGACGATTATAAAGCCTTTGGCCTACGGACACAACTTGGGCTTTTTCACCACTGGACTTCTCTGGAGAAGGGCCGGGATCTCCAGACGTAGCACAGCATTTTTACCAGCCTGGGTTCATGCTCAACTGAAAGTACTCTTACGTGCCAAAAACATGGCCCTCTCTAATTCTGCCCACAGACTGAGATCCATTGTGGAGGCCCTGCTTGTTCGCCCTCCTGAAGGGCAGGAAAGGGCGACCTTTGGGAGGCTGGGACACCTTTTTTTTACCATGTGGGAAGGCAGCAAGATCCAAAATGGGGCTGGTGATCCAAAATGGGAGGGGCTGGAAGGGCTGTTATATGGGCTACAAATAGAGGTAGGGTACCCTGAGGGTCATATAACCAGATTTCACTACGATCCAGTAGATTTGGGGATCTTTTTTATTACTTTATCATGTAAAGGAATTTCAAAAATTTTAAAACAATTTTTTATCACACCACTAGCTCATATACTAGACAGATCCCTAACTGTCTCGACTATCTATGGCTAATCGTGCCGTTCTTGAGAAGTGTGCTGTGTTGTAGGCCAACAAAACTCTCTGATCTCTCTTAATAAATGAGGGAGCTGCCCTTCTTCCCCAACATCTTCCCCAACACATCTCACATCTTTTAGAGCTGCCAAAGCTCACCTGTAGCTGACAGGACGCAGCTAGAATTTCCTGCACATTGTTTAGGCCAAGTTCCAGGTCCGAAGTATATATGAAGTTCAGGATTTTACACATGGCATTGTAAGATATGCCCTGAATATGAATTTCTTCCTGTTCCATTTCTCTGAGTCCCCCAGCAAACATTCCCCTACAAAAGGAAAGATCTTCTTTCAGTTACTTCTCCCAATGAAAAGTATAATGAACATCCCATAATGCAGTTTTTAAACTCATCCTTGCGCTGCCCTATTTCCGACAGAAGTGGCAAGGCAAGATGTGCTGACAAGAGGACCCAACTCTTATGAACCACTCAGGCATGTGTGGGATGATACGTCAGGCTGGGTTCCACAACATCACTTCTGCACAACCAGCTTGCCACGTCTGGAACTTCTCTCTGAGCCATCATCTTTGCTAAGCGATTGCAGAGAGCCTGAGTGAGATCAGGATGACAGAGACACAGCACAAAGGCATGGGATCCATGGCCTTAGTATGTGACAAGGAGAACCTGAACCAGGAACTCAATTCAAAGCCAGATTGCATTAACAGATGCCCAATGCTCCGGTTATAGGAAACAAAAGCTTGGCTCTTTTCTGTGCAGGCGAGATTCTCCAGAATCTGGAATCCGATCCCTCACATTTTAAGGGTGACAGACTGTGGTGCATAAGAGAAGAACTGCCAGGATTGTGATGGGAAGAGAAGACCTGGAGACTAAGTCATGGGAGGAAGGGAGCATATTTAGTCTACAGATTAAAAGATAAAGGTTCCCTCTATCCAGTCATATCCAACTCTGTGTGGGTGTGTGTGTGTGTGTACTTATCTCCATTACTTACCGGAGGGAGCCAGCATTATCTGAAGGTATTTCCATGGTCATGTGACCAACATGACTACACAATTAGGCGCATGGGATGCTGTTACCTTCCTATCAAAATGATACCTATTTATCTACTTGTATTTACGTGCTTTTGAACTGTTAGATGGGCAGGAGCTGGGGCAGGTCTCGAACCCGGGCGGCCAGTTTTCCAATTGATAAGCTCAGCATATTTAATCACTAAACCCCCATGTTCCCCAAACTACAGATTACAGGGAAACACAATTACAGCCCACACAACTGGAAACAGAAGGGAGCAAATGCTCTGTTTCCTCTAGGGAATATGCTACAACTAAC
The DNA here is from genome assembly GCA_030761175.1 of Masticophis lateralis. Taxonomy (NCBI): domain Eukaryota; kingdom Metazoa; phylum Chordata; class Lepidosauria; order Squamata; family Colubridae; genus Masticophis; species Masticophis lateralis. The sequence continues at coordinate 788,112 of JAUDYJ010000014.1, forward strand.
TTCAGGAAAGCGCACGGCAATTTTAGATGCCCATTGTGAAGCTGTTTATGTAAGAGAAAACACTGATTTAGTTACTTGAAGTTCTTTCTAGATAAAGCTTCTAATTATGGGCTAAGCAGCCATGTCAGCATCCTGCACTGAAAAGGGAACAGATTTCTTCATGCTCCCTTTGACTGACTCCATTGCAGAATTTTGTAAAGGAAGACATAAACACAACCTTGCCAAAGCAATGGACCAAGCAACCCATATTTTGCAAATACTCCTTAAACAGGCAGAAACAGATTACAGGTAAGAAGTGGGAAGATAAATGCTAAATTTGGTTTGATTAAATTTGATTAAATCTAATGATTAAATTAGATGAAGCTTTGCTTAATCATTAAGCATATAAGAGTTTCAAACAGCCGTGTTTTACTTTTCCACTGCTCATTTCCAGGGTTTCAGATTTTAGTTTTGTTACAGGCACAGACCTGAAGTAATCACAGGATGCAGCTAGGAGGATTCGATGAGCATCAATGGTCTTCCCCTCTACATGCAGAACAACATCAAAGAGGATGCCGCGGTCCCGGAGAGCCCCCAGGCCACTCAGCAGAGTCTGGGAGTGCCCAGCGCTATGGTAGGTCTTGCTGGAACACTTCTTGGTGAAAGGCTCCAGGGAGCTCTTGAGGGGCTCCGTCTCCTCCTGCTGACCTGCCATCCTGGGAAGAACCTCCTTGGGAATCAGAGAGCACAGCAACTGGGGTTCCCCGAGGAGCAACTGGTTTCTGTTAGGCCGATTTCCTCATTCAAAACTTTTATTGCCCATTGCCATGAACACAAATTGCAGGTTCTTATCTACAAAGAAAGAGATTAATGGAATCCAACGATTTTGGCACAAAAAGATAGCCCAATGCAACCCCCCAAGTGACCCATCAATGAGTTTTGTGGCTTTAAAAAGGCGTGGAAGGCTGGTGGCCTTTTTCACAGAAGATGATTTGTCTACCACTTGAATAGTCTTTGGCTCACCCCATGTTGTCTCAGAGGCAGCCTAAACTTATCTTTAGCTGTTCTGGTGTTATTTTCCCACTTCCACTGACACAAGTCTTGTTCTACAACCAAGGACACCTCACTGATGATGGAGTCCAGGGATGACATTAGGCTGTTTTCATCTTCAGTCCATGGACCCTGCCACCTGCCCCCAGCCATTTTGGCCTGGTCAAAGGAGAAGACAGAGACCTGATCAGTATTCTGTAACAGCCTGTCATGCTCCCGATGGAGTCTGAATCAGCGGGGGAAGATGAGCTGGAACAAGAACTGACAGCGATTGAGAGGGCAGCTCCATTGGCCTTGGAGGAAATTGGGGAAGGGCAGTCAGTCCAGGCAAGGCTTTTCGGAATTATTAAGGCCTGCAGGCAGAGAAGAACAGAGGCAGGATGAATAGGAGAGACAGACAAGGAGCAAGGACCACCCCTTCCTGATCCAAGAGCTCGGAGTGTGCGGAGAAGGCATAATCAGCACAGACTGAGCAGGCTACTCAGGAGAGTGCCCCACCTAACTTCACCAGGCAAACCTGCGGAATGAGACTTAAGGAGGCGCTGTGGGGAGGGGCATTTGTCGGGAATAAACACTGAGTTCCTGAAGTGTTGCATGCCGACATTTGAACTTGCCAAAAGTCCTTACATTCCTTTTGGCGTTCTGGACTAATTACCTGGATCTTTTGCTCCCTGAACTCCTTGATTTGCCAATTACATTTGGATTTATTGCCGTGCAGGCAGCGCTGGGCTGGACTAATTGCAGCCAGAGGCTGCTTGAGGTTTGTGTTGGGGTTTGTGTGGCAAGTCCCACTCTGCTCTGGGACTTGCCAGAAACATGGGAGCGTTTGGGGAGATTTGGAGCAATAAAGAGGAGGTATGAACTTCCAGCTGTTTGTGTTATTTCTGTGCCATGCCCTGGGTCATCACACAGCCATTTATGTGTTGCTCTCTTCTGGAAGAGCACCAAGCTATTTTAAATAGTTTTTAGATGGATTATTTGGATCCTTTTTAGTCAGGTTTCAGGTTCCAAAATGGCATTGGTTACACTCATGGATGATCTCTGGCAAGAGCAGGATTGATATGGTGCATCCATCCTTTCTCTTCTTGACTTCTCAATGGCTTTCAATACCATGAACTATGGTGGCCTTAAGGAGTTCAGGGTGGGATGCATAGTTCTGCACTGATTCACCTCTTTCCTCTGAGGTCAATCCTGATCAGTGTTGATAGGGAGGGAGAGGTCCAGCTCTCAGCCTCTGCCTTGTGGGGTGCAACAGGGCTCCCTCTACTCCTTTTTAACATCTACATGAAACCACCTGATACCTAATTATATACCGTATCCCTATCCAAAATGAAGTGAGTGGATGCCCTTTTATAGTGCCTGGAGGCTGTGGGGGCCTGGATGGAGAACAATAGACTTCAGCTAAGGAGATCTGCATCCAGGAGTTTATGATGGGGTTGCACTACCCCATATAGATCTGGTGCGTAACCTGTGAGTCACCCTGGACTGTGAGTCACCCTGCTCAAAAATCTGGTGGCAGCTGTGGCCAAGAGGGCGTTTGCTCAGCTTCGTGTGGTGTGCTAAATATACCCCCCTTTCCTGGATAGGGAGGACTTCTGCTCTATCACTCATGTCCTGGTCATCTCCCGCTTAGGCTATTGCAATATGCTCTACATGCGGCTACCCATGCTGGTACAAAATATGGCCATGAAGCCAATGTTAGGGATCCAAAGAAGGGTACATAATATAACACCTATGCTCTGTGAGCTGCATTGGGTGCCAGTTCGCTTCCAGGTCCAATTCAAGGTATTGGTTGTGACTCACAAAGCCCTATATGGCGTGGGCCTAGGCTAATTATGAAACTGCCTTCGTCCCACCTATCCCACCTGGTCAGGCAGGGAAGGTATGTTGCAGACCTTGTCAATTAAAGAATTTCCACTGGCACAGTCTAGGAAGAGGGCTGTTCTCTGCTGTTGCTCCCATCCTGTGGAATATTCTTACCCTGGCAGTAAGGTAGCGCCCAACTCTTTTGGTTTTCCAAAAAGGAGTGAAGAGGTGGCTCTGTGGCCTTGCAGTGGGAGCCCTGGGGAGTACTCATCCATGGGGCTGGTTAATCCTCCCCTTAACCTTTCAACTAATTTTAAACTCTTGCCTCCCCTTAATTTTTTTCAACTTTTATATACACTGTTTTATGCATTGTTTTATTGTACACTGTCCAAAGTCCCTCTCTGAGGGAGATGGGCAGTTCAGAAATGTAATAAACAAATATAGTTTATCATCTTCTGAGATACAATTACTCCTTTCTTACCAAAAAGCTTTGGTAGCTGTTTCTTCCTGGCTCTGTCCCAAATATTTCCTGCTGGGAAATAGCTAGGAATAATATTTTAGAAATTGAAGGGAAATGCTGTTGCTGTCAAGAGCTGGATAATGATATAAATGTTTGGGTTTAAAAATGATGAAAAGGGTAAAAATGAAGCTGTTGAACAATCGTAAGGCTGCAAATTTATATGATGTATATGAAGAGATGTTAAACCGTGATAAAGTCAATAGATGTGAATTCAGAAAGTTTTACAAGAATATAGAGTTCAGATGTGTTGCTGAATGTAATTAAGAGTGGCGTTTGATGGAAATAAAATTTATGTAGACAAGATGCCTGGTAATCTTTTAGCACCCAGACGATGTCCTCCTCTGACCCGCTGTTGACTCACTGACAGACCCAATATTGCAGAATATACAGCCTCATGCTACAGAACTAAGCTCCATTTCATGCTGAATAAACTAAATTATTAATGTATCTTAAATAGAAAACTATTAGATTTTTACTCCAAAAGCATTTTATTAAAATAAATTTAATAAAAATGAAAAAAATCAGATTTAAATAAATAAAAATCCGTTTTTAATTTTTTTTTAAAAAAATCATCGATTTTTATCTACACTGTATGAAATGCTTGTGGTGATAAAAATGTAGAGAGAAACTTGTATAGCTTGTTCGTTAAAACCTGGTTTAGGCTCTTCTGAGATAGAACTACTCCTGTCTTAGCAAAACAAACTTGCCTGCATTTTGAGCCAGCTTCGGTCGCCGTTCCCGCCTGGCTCCGTCCCAAACATTCCCTGCTGCATCTACAGAGGAAGCTTTGCGTGGCTGAACTTTGGTTTTGGGCCCCCGCAGAACACCATTGCCGGCTTTCCTTGAGCTATTCTCGGGCGCCTCCTCCCCCGGGGAGCAGCGGGGAAGCCCTCCCGATCTCAGCCCAGGGCAGAGACGGCAGGAGAGGCCAAGACCCCCCGAGAGGTTCTGCGCCCAGCTGCACAAAAGGGCCCGGTGTGATTGGGGGGGGAGTCGCCCGACACCCTCCTCCGGCTCCCGACCTCTCGGCGGGCCTTCCCGGGCACTTGGGACCGCGCTCGGCCGGGAGCCGCGGGGGCTCTGCCTCGGGGAAGTCCGCCCCTGCCGCGTTTCTCCGGCCCCACTGGCGGGCCAGCCTCGGCCACGGGCTCTTTGCACAGGTCGGCTTCGCCCACGCCCGCCTTCCCCCGCCGCCCGTACCTGGCCGGAGACAGGGCTCCGCGGGCCCGCCCAACGCCGCCACAGACTCCGCCCGCCACCCGCGGAGTCGGCCGGAGCGGAAGCAGGAAGTGCGGCTGGGGAACTCCACTTCCCGGCGTGCCGCGCGACCCCGGCCCGCCCACTTCCGGCGGCCCTGCGGAGGCGCTCGGGCTCGGGCGCCCGTGACGACGACGGCGGCGGCGGCGGCGGGATGGAGGAGAGCGAGTGGCGCAGCGCCAACTTCCGGCAGAAGCTGGTCAGCCAGATGTGAGTGGCGGGGCCCGCGGGGGGCCTGGCCCTGGCCTGGGAGCTTCTCGGGGATCCCCGCGTGGCCCGACCTCTGGGCCGAGGGAAGGGCGGCCGGGGCGCGGAGGAGGCGGCTGGCCGGCCTGAGGCCGAAGCTGGGCAAGAGCCCCGCGGGAGGCCGCCCGCCACGCAGCTGCCTGCCGGGCCCCGGTGGGAGGGTGGGAGGCAGCGCAGAGCCTCCGCCGCCCTCGGATGAGGGAGTCCGGCAGGGAGGGCCGCCCGCTCTTCCCCCTGCGCCTTACCTGCAGGGAGGGGCCCGGCCAGGTGGAAGTGGTGGCAGGTGAGGTTTGGCCCGTCTTGCAGGCAGGCTTGGCAGGATACCTGAACCTACCCTTGGCAGGATACCCCGCCTGCCCCTCCCTCAGATTCAGGTTACGACCTGTTGCGAATTCTTGCCCGGAAATAAATGGTTTTAGGACAGGCGCAGAATCTCTCTTGATCTCATGGTAACCCAAAGATTTATTCCTACGGAAGTACAAATCCTGGGGAACTGTAAACTGTAAATTATTAGTTTACAATTTAGTCAAATTAAACATCCCTAGCCATTTGTTCCTTACATATACCTAAGATATACCTAAAGCTTTTGATTCCCTGGGAATACTATTTCTAAAACTAACATTAAATTTAATTTTGGGACCCGTTTTCTTAAGGTGATTGAAGATATTTATAGCCAAACTCAGATATGATTAAGCAGCTATAATTCATATCCCTTTACTATTTTAAGTGGCACCAAGCAGATGCCTCTTTTATAGCCTTTATTATTTAACCTAGCCATAGAAGCATTGTAATAGCACTCCAATCCAATAATCGGATTTGTTGGGTGAAAGTGAGAGATAAGATGTATGTATCTTTTAAATTTATTTGCAGATGATATGATTTTGACTCCCAAATGCTGCTTATTCAGCTGGCTATCTTAAGGAGTTAAGACTTGTCACGACTCCAGTTAATTTTTATAAATCACATCTGGTATTTTTCACATTCCACTCAAAACACAATAAGGGCTACTCTGGGAGGCTTACAACAATAAAACAGAAAAAAAATGATTGTTTAAAAGTAGAAGTGGTAGAAGGGGGTATTTTATGCTTCTGTGGCTGGGACCCTATTCTAACTGAGAGTTCACTGAATCTTGTCAGAATCGACACAGAATATTTTCTCTTGTAGTAGCAAACAACAGTGGCAGTAATCAAAGTGATTCCAGTTTTCAGTGTTTATGGTTTTTCCCTCTCCTGTTGCACCATGTCTGATTCTCTGAGACTGCTTGGATTAATCCTTGCAGTTTTCTTGGCAAGGTTTTTCAGAAGTGGTTTACCATTGCCTCCTTCGTAGGGCTGAGAGAAAGTGACTGGCCCAGGCAGGACTAGAACTCACCATCTCTCTGTTTCTAGTCTGATGCCTTCACTATGACACCAAAGCAAGTATCAATATTTATGTCAGGGCATTCTCTAAATGTACTCAATTTCAATTAAATCAGCTAGCAATGTAAAGAGATGTCTAAAACTTTCTGATTTACTCTCCCCAAAGGGCAGCTTCACCGGTATTGAAGCTATTCAGCTTCAATACCAGTGACATGCAGATGTTCTCTGCTTACTTGGGGTCCTAGAAAGCTAAGAAAATTATTCAAGACTTTATCATTAGCAAACATTTTCTGAGCTTATAATTGTTCCTCCAACTTTATCTTTCTTTGCACTAAATGCCTGGAGATGGAGTAGCCCCATTGCAAGATAGGTGACAAATACCTTTAACAAATGAATAAATAGATTGCATTTGTAATGGAGCCAGAATGGGGATGGTGCAACCATTGTGGTTTGACTGACTCCAGATTCACATCAAATTCAGTTCTCTTCAGGGCTGTGGAGTCGGGAGACTTGGGACATTTAAACTTGCTTTTTTTAAAATTCCAATCTAAATTTAGTAGGAGTCGGAGTCGGTGCATTGTTTTCCGACTCCGACTCCAGGTACCCAAAATTTCCTCCGACTCCGGCTCCTCTACTCCGGCTCCGACTCCGACTCCACAGCCCTGGTTCTCTTAGCAGCCTTAGCTACCATCAATCATGCTATGGCCAAGAAAGGCTTTGCACAGATCTATCTGTGTACTAATTGTGCCTTTTCTTGGATCATGGTACCCTACTCATGGCCACACACGGCTTAGTCAACTTCCTTTATGAATTATGACATGTACCGATAGAAGAGAACAGGTATTACAATGGATGAAGGTGCCCTTGGAGACTACCCAGAAACCACAGCTCATTCAGAGTGAAGTGGTGTGGGTGGAAGTGGTTACTGGTGGGCTTTCAGATGGAGTCCAACATGCTGGTTGCCATCTGCATGACATAGAGCCAACCTGTTTCCTCAGATTTCCTCTGATCCCCCCTCCCCAATCCAACACATTGAGATGCCCTGACTCAGAATTCCTCCTGCCAGAGAAGACTTTATCTCAGTGAACAATGGCGTGTGCCGTGGCTTCTTGGCCCAAGTGAGCCTGTGCAGCTGCAGTTCCTAGGGCTGTCCCAGCCTCTTGTTGCTTTTAGGCAAGGAAGCATCTTCTGCATGGCGACCCGATTAGGTCTGGAGCGTGGGCTGTGCTATGAGGGAAGTGAATGGGGCTCGTGCAGGAGAAGCCCTGGCATCCATTCAGGAAAGCCGCCTTGGTTCAGATCCAAAAGCATTAAGCACTCTATGAAAATGAACTTTAGGGAGATAAACAATTTAATGGAAAGCACAGATGGGAAAATAGAAACTATTCTATAAAGTACAATGAATAAAGACCAAGATGCTTGGGAGAGGGAGGAGACAATGGAAAGAATGGAGGAAAAGACAGAACAGATAAATCAACAAGCAAACCAGAAGAGAAGATTATAAAGACCATAATGATTAATGAAACCAATCAGAGGAAAAGTATCTGAAGAGATTTAAAAATGGAATGGAAAAATACCATTGAAAAGGAGATAGGGGTTTGGGCAGATACCCTGGAGGCTTGTCAGCATAAGAGGATTGAGATGGGAGGAATACTTAGACTAAACAGTAAAAATGCAGAGGTGGATAGAGACAAAGATCCAAGCGAGGAGTATGGGAGGTATGCCAAAAAACAAATAAGAATTGAAATATTAAAACAGGCAAGAGATGATGGATAGAAAGGAAATGTTATTTCTTGGGGTTTTTTCCCCTTCTTTCTTTAATATAATGGGAGCCTGATTAAAAGTTAGAATAGAAGTAGAAATAAAGATATACATATTATAAAATTAATAAATAGATGGAGGATTAGAGGTTGAAAGATGGATTTAATATGTATGTTTAAACAATATAGTGATTGTTGTCAGGATGGAGTAAGAATTATTGTAATACAATATGTGTACTACACTAGCATTAGTAAGCATGGCCTGATTAAATAGAATAAATTAAAGAATTAAATGGAAAGATTAGAGGTTGAAAGATAGTATTATGCATGCTTAAACAATGTAATAAATAGAACGATACATTGAAATATTGAATAATTAAATAATAGTTTCTATCTTAATACAAATTAGTATTAATACTAAGAGTATGTAAGCTTAATTAATGTAACAAATATTGTTATTAGTATTGCTATTTATATCAAAATGAATAATACCCAGATGCTACATTGTTCATGTATTGATGTATTAATGTTGATGTATATATAAAAATAAAATAAAAAACAACAACAAAAAAGGAAACAGCTGCCTTGGTTCATATCCATGCCTTGATCAGCAGCAAAGGGGCTTTGGCCACCAATCTTCTCAGGAGTTCATTATAGCTGGGGAAAAAACCTACTGAACAAAATCCATAGCTGTTTTCAGACTGTTTCTTTATAGCAGCCGTGAAGAGAAGCCAGGTGACATGCCAGGCCCCATTCACAAGAGCTGTTAGGAAATGATAATTACCTAACTTGTTGGGTTGGCAATATATAAACCTCAATATAGCTTTAAGACTGTGTTGCTGTATTGTATCATACTGTGTCCTGATTGGTTAGCTCTGTAGCCAATGTCCTTAAGAGGGAGCTTGAAAAATGGTTAGTTTCTTCTCTGCTGATCATTATTTCTCTTTGCTGACCATTATTGCTCTTTGCTGAACATTACTGATCTCTGCTATTTGCTACTGTTTGCAACTGTTTATTGTGTATGACTACGACGACTGGTAAGAAGACTTCGTTATTGGAATATCCCTGGACTATTGTTTTACTATCTACTGCTTTATCTGTGTATGACCTGGACTGTTTATTGGACTGTGCCTTATTGCTATTTCCTAAAAGTAAACACAATATATCTGTGTGTTGGCTGTGATTATTCGCAACTGCTCTCAGTCACTTTCATGTACACACCCTTGCTACTGTAGGGTTGCTCTGCGAATTCCTTAGCAAGAGCCATGCCCTAAATATTGGAAATCTGTCCCAGGCTGCCCCTGCAAACTTGAGCAGACTCTTGTTTCTTGCAGTGAAGATGCCATGAGAATGGCTGGCGTTGCTCATAGTAAGACCAGCAAAGAAATGGAAAACCACGTTTTCATGAAGGCCAAAACACGGGTAAGAAGTTCCTTTCCTTGCTGGAGGGGACAGGTGGGAGGGAGCCCCCTGCAAGGAGAAGCTGACTGGCCAGTGGCCCTGCAGACGAGGCGGCCTCCATGCACACCAACTGTGGAGAGGGGTGGTTCTTCCCTGCCTGCCAGGGCTCCTGCTCTCAGCCTGGGGCCATGGAGGAGGAGGAGGCGCTCTGCGCAGGATGGGATTTAAGTTTCTGAAAAGGAGCCTTTGCTTGTATGTTGGAAACTCTTCTTAAGGAGGGGATATTCTCCTCCCCACCCCCAGGCCAAAAAGGAAGCATATCCTAGTGTTGAAGGTGCCGGACTAAGGAGCAGGGAGACTGTAAACGGCTGGGAAGCCAAAGGGTCAGAGCAGGGACAGTACCCCCCCCTCCCCCCAGCTCAGCTGGCTTTCCCTCCGTCACTGTAACCTGAAGTGAATTAGTGATCTGCCCCTGGCTCTGTGGCCAGAGGCGTCCCGGACTGCATGGCACGCAAGGCAGTGCAGGAAGGGTTTGTGAAGGCGTAACTGTGAGTTTCTGAGCCTCATGGATCGAGGAGATAGGAGAGCAACTGTCAGGTTCCACTGGATCCAAGGAGAGACCCCTGGAACCCACCAAGCCCTTTGGCTCCAGTGGTGGCTACTTCTGCCTGGGCCCCCCTCCTGTCCACAGGGCCTTTCTCCCCTGCTTCACACAGGCCTGCAGGCCTAGCCTGATGGGGCACAAAGTCCCATGAGCCCTTGCCTGACTCCCTGCTGCCTTCCACAGTGCATTTTCCTTTTCTAATTCTAGGACGAATATCTCTCTCTCGTGGCAAGACTCATCATCCATTTCCGGGATATTCGTAAGTAGCCCTTCGTGTTGGTGGATTGGCTTAAGGACATTTTTCCTAGCTGGCAAGGAGCCAGAATGGGGAGCTCACATCAAGTCTTAACCCCCACCCAACTCTTCCCCAGTTGGAATTTGGAGCCAGGTTCCCAACAGCGGAGAAAGCACTCGAGCTGGGCTGGTCTCAATCCCCAGAAACCCAAAGGAGAATTGTCTAATATTGAGTTCTAGGAGGGGAGGGGAGGAAGGAAGGAAGGAAGCTGAAAATTAGGGATGAGAAAGCAAGGTCCACAATCTCAAATCCTCCCTTTGAAGGGCTTTAGTAGCTTTGAGGGGAAGGTGTACACTCTCCTTTACCTATGAGCTTCCTTTGTAATAATAATAATGGTAATGTAAATCACTCAGCTTGTTTCGGTTAGCCTAATTTTTCTTTCCTGGAAAATGAGTCTTTTCCGGGGAATGAGGGATATTGGCATTAACTCAGAGCCCCCAAACATCCTCACAAATGGGACTTTGTTTTGGGCCTAGAAGTCCATTGGAGGAAGAGCTCAAGATTTTAGATTTAAAAGGACTCCTGCCTTAAAGGAAAGACCCATGTTCCCCAGCAGAAGCCCTGTTGGCCCAGGCGGGTCGTTCCCTAAATCTCTGTGTGTGCAACTGTTACTCTTTTTGTTTCCTAGACAACAAGAAGTCTCTGGCCTCCGTCAGCGGTGAGCCCCCTTTTTTTTGTCCCCTTCCTTTGTAGTGACAATTCCGGGGCCTTTTCCCTTTGCCATGGCCAGAAAGTGAAGGCCAGCCTGGAGGGGTAGGTCTCCTGGGGTGCCTGAGGCTGCTAGATGGAAAGAGAAAATGGGCTCTGAAAAATACATTCTGATACCCCTTCAGGCTCTTCTGGGGTTGCCAGAATCAACTCTGCTTCATGGAAGACGGGTCAGGGTCTGGGACGGGTCGGGAGGGGAGTGGCTGCATCTTCAGCTGAGTTGACAGAGCAGAGCAGAGCAGAGCAGATGAACCTGTCTGTTTTTTTCTCCCCAGACCCAATGAATGCATTGCAGAACCTGACGGGGGGTCCTCCAGCAGGACCAGGGGCCATGGGGATGGCTTCTCGTCCTCAGGGGGCCTCCCTGGTTGGGATAAGTGGGCTTGGGCCCCCCATGGGACAGCCAATGAATCTCCCAGGGCAGCAGCCTCCTGGACCTGCTGGGATGGCTCCTCACGGCATCCCCAATATCCCTGCTGCCAGCCAGCCGAGTAAGTGTTTGAGGCAGACCCCTGGCCTTGGGGGGAGGCTCCCTCTGATGGGGTTGGGATTGGTGGGGGGGCCTTCCTCGGAACTATGAACACTACACTTCTGTAGAGAAATGCAGGAGGGTTTTTTTAAACACAAAGTTGTCCCTCTCTTCATTATAGGACTCCAAAAGCATTGATATGATGTGACGTTATTACTTATACTTCATCTGAAAAAGAAGAACTGAGTTCAAATAAATTTTCAAAGGAGAAAGTTAATTAGGACAGCTTTATAACTTCTATCTCTTTCTAGATCAATAGAGAAGTTTGGTCTGTGCTAAATATGATCATCAAATATTAAGAATAATATTTTGATTATTATTGCATAAATATGTTAGGCATTATGGAAAAAGGGAAAAACTGGGAAATTATTGGCTTAAATAGATTAAGCAAAACAGTATGGTGCCATTTATTCAGGGTGGACATACACATAGGCCTATATACATACATATACTATGTGTGTGTATAAGCTCACACACACACACTGATTGTTTTGGTGTGCAGTGCCTATAGTGTCGTCTTGAGGGAAGAAGTTGAAACAGTTTATGTCCAGGATGTGAGGGCGTCTGTAGATACTTTCACGGCCCTCTTTTTGGCTTGTGCAGTATACAGGTCCTCAATGGAAGGCAGACTAGTTGCAATTGTTTTTTCTGCAGTCCTAACTGTCTGTTGAAGTCTGTGTCTATCTTGTTTGTTGCAATGCCAAACCAGGCAGTTATAGAGGTACAATTGACAGACTCAATAATTCCTCTATAGAACTGTTATCAGCAGCTCCTTGGGCAGCCTGAGCTTTCTGAGTTGGTGCAGGAAGAACATACTTTGTTGTGCCTTTTTTTTAAAAAAACTTTTTCATTGAATAAGTAGAATTATTACAATTCGACATTTTCGGTTTGGCTACGTGCGATCATGCTATATACAATTATATAAATAGTATCTAATAAAGTTATATAAGTTTTGATATTAAAAGATAAAATATTTATAGATTCTTACAGTACTAATTGTGATATATCTTATTATTTTACATATATAGGTTACATAAATGGTTTGATACTATCCCCCTTAGTTCAAATTAATATTAACATTTATTTTCCAACCACCTATACCACATATCCCATACCGTGTAGAATTCCGAATCCTCGTTCTCATTTAGTATATATGTTAGTCTACACATTTCAGCGCATTCTAAAATTTTATTGATTATCTGTTCTTCTGTTGGGCCTCCTTTCTCTTTCCATTGTTTCGCATATACTAATCTAGTGGCCATGATGATGTGTATGATTAAGTATTTCTTCTTCCCATATTCCCTTGTCAGTACTCCCAGGAGATAAATTTCTGGTTCCAGATTGATATTCTCCTCTATTACTTCTTGGATACATTTTTGCATTGTTTTCCAGAATTTCCTTACTTCCGGACACATCCACCACATATGATAGAAGGTACCTTGACTGTGGCCGCACTTCCAACACATTGGATTTGCATTCGAGTATATTTTCGCTATCCTGGTTGGCGCTAAGTGCCACCTATACAGCATTTTGTACTGGTTCTCCTTATATGTAACTGCTCTGATCAGTTTGAGGTTGTTATTCCACATTTCTTCCCAATCATCTAAATTTATATTGTGGCCAGTGTTTTTCCCCCATGCAATCATCTGATCCTTAACTATTTCTCCTTCCCTATCATATTCGAGCATATACGAGTATAATTTGGCTAATAATTTATTCTCTCCTCCCATCCATATTTTATCGAATCCATTAATCCCCATTTCTATACCACATTCCTCCTTATCCTTTCTATATCGTGATTTAATTTGTAGATAAGGCCACCAGTCAATATGGATCCCTTGCTCCTCCAAGGCCTCATTTGTTTTAAGATTGCCACTATCATCTAATATATCTTGATATTTATACATTTTTTCCATACCTACCATATTCAGGTAAATCATTACCTCCATTGTGGAGGTCCATTTTGTAATTTTTGTGTAGTGTTTATATCTAATTTCCTTCCAGGTCCGCATTAATACACTTCCAATTTTGGAAGTACGTCTCTGCCTCTTTTCCTTTATCCCACAGATAGGCGTGCCAGCCTTTCTGCAGGTCGTATCCTTCCAATGTCAGGAGTCTTTTATTTCCTAATGTAGCCCAGTCTCTTAACCACACTAGGTTGGAGGCTCTCTGATATATCTCCCACACTGGGAGGCCAAATCCGCCTCTATTCCTTTTTTCCTGCAATGTTCGAAGTGCAATCCTCGGCTTTTTCCCTCCCCAGATAAATTTCCTTAAGGCTCTGTTTAGATCTAAAAAGAATTTCTTATTTATATTAACTGGTATAGTTTGGAATAGATATACCAATTTAGGTAGGATGCCCATCTTTACGGTAGCTATCCTGCCTAACATTGATATTTGCAGTTTCCCCCACCGTCTAATTCTTCTTAGCAGAACTTCCAAAGCCAGTATAAATAGAAGTGGTGACAGCGTGCAAACTTGTCTCACTCCCTTACTGATCTGGAAAGTTTTTGTCATGTCACCGTTTAATATAATATTTGCTCTTTGTTTATCATATATTGTTGTGATTGCTTTCACAAAATTTTCTCCAAAATTCATCTCTTTGATTTGCTGAATCATAAATCCCCAATTTAAATTGTCGAACACCTTTTGGGCATCAAGGAAGACTAATGCCATTTGTTCCTCGGAGTGTGTTTCATAATATTCTAAAACATCTAATTCTACCCTCAAATTGTTTCTAAAGTGCCTTCCCGGGAGAAAACCATTTTGGTCAGAGTGGATCCAATTATTTTAAATCATCTTCATCCTACCCGCAATTACACTCATAAATATTTTATAATCTACATTGAGTAGGGAGATTGGCCTATAGTTCTTTATTTGTTTCGGGTCAGTACCTTCTTTTAACACCAATGTGATGTACGCTTCCCTCCCCGACTCTGGAATCTTGGATCTGCTCAGGACCTCATTGCATATTACTAACAGTTTTGATGTAAGAATTTCTTCTAGGTCCGTGTTTTTGTACAGTTCTCCTGGCAGACCATCTGGGCCTGGAGATTTATTGTTTTTTAAGTTTGATATTACTTTCTTTAGTTCCTCCATTGTAATCTCTCTATTAAGCATTTCCCTTTCTTCCTCTTTTATCTGAGGGAGTTTCTCCTTTGCCAAGTATTGCTTAATATTTTCCATTGGGGTTTCCTCCTCCTTGTATAGGGTTCATAATATGCCCGAGCAAGTTCAAGTTTTTCCTCCTCTTTGTTCAGTGGCTTTCCATCTAGATCCTCCAATTGGTAGATAATCCCCTTTTCCTTCTCCTTTTTTAATTTGTACAACAACCACCTCCCCGGTTTATTTGCATTCTCAAAGTAATATTGTTTAATTTTACATGCCAATTCTTCCTGTTCTAATAGATTTAGTTTGTGTCTTATTGTCATCCAATTTTCTTTTATTGCCTCATCACTCGGATCTCGCTGTAATCTCTTTTCTGCTTCACCTAATTGCTCAACCAGATCCTTCTGTTTCTTCCTTTTCTCTTTGTTTTTGTATATGTTGTGTATACAAAAGCCCTTGTTAAGTATGCCTTCATTGTATCCCAAACCACCACTTGAGGGGTCTCTTGACTTTCATTTACCACAAAAAATAGTTTTAGTTCTTCCTTGAGTTTTTTTGGTATACTCCTTGTCCCTCAGGGTTTGAGTATTTATCCTCCATCTCTTCTGTTGTTTCCTATGCAAGCTTTTCCACCTTATCTCTAGCGGGCTATGATTGGCCCATATATTTGGGGTTATTTCCGCTGAGTCTATTTCCATCCCCAATCCTCTACTGACCCACTTCTGTCAATCCTTGACCAAGAATTTTGGGGGTTTGAGTAAAAGGTGTATTGCTGTTCATTCGGGTGTAAGGCCCGCCATATAGCTACTAAGTTATGTTCATCCATTAAATCAAAGAAGGCTTTTGGCAGCTTTCCCTCTTTATCTTTTTTGCTTTCCTGCTCCTATAGTCCTTGTCTGGATTAAATATACCGTTGAAATCCCCAACTATACAAATATTTCTGTATTCCAATTTGCTTATTTTTTCACCCAATTTCCTATAGAATTCTCCCAGATTCCTGTTCAGGGCATAAATAGCTACTACTAATATTGGGATATTCCCCCTCATTATCTCAATTGCCAATATTCTTCCTTTAGTGTTGGTATATTTAAGCTCAGTGTTGATCCCTTTTTTTATGTACAGTGCTACTCCCCTTTTTTTCTTTTTGGCTAGGGAGGCAAAGGTCTTCCCAAATTTGTCAAATTCTAAATATTTCCCCTCTTCTCTTTTGATATGAACCTCCTGGAGGCAAATTATTTCAGCATTTTGTTTTATTAATTTCGAAAATATCTGTTTTCTCTTCCTACCATCGTTCAGACCATTAACATTAACAGATAGTAGTTTCCAATCTCCCATCTCACTATAAAGCTTACTTAGTTCTTGTTTGCTCGTACGGCTCTTGACGGTCTTTGTTTCTTTCCCTTTGTCTCTTGGATTTCCTTCTCTTCTGTCTCCTTTCCTTCTGGTGTTCCTTCTTTGGATTTTCTTTGTTGTACGCTTTCTTCCTTTTGGGAGACTACTTCCAGTTCCTCCTTACTGCTCTGGTCTTCTGCACCCCTCAGCTGGCTCAAAAATTCCTTTGCAGAGACTAGGCTATTTTGATTTTTTTTCCCTTGCTAGGTGATCAGCATTCCCTCCGGTAAAATCCACCTAAAGAGAATATTCCTCTTATTTAGCTGCATCGCCAGGAACCTGTAGTCTCTTCTCAAATCCCTTACTCTCTTGGGGACCTGCTTCAGGATTATTACTTCTTTTCTTTTATAGGTCATTGGTTCGTCTCTTACCATGTTATAGGGGATATCTTTCACTTTTTTTCGTGCAAATCTAACGTGCACTTCCCTAGGCAGTTTGTTTCTCCTAGCGTAGTTAGTTTGCACTCTATAGACCTCATCCAACTCTTTTATGATGTCGTCCTTGTCCTGTTGCAATGCCTCTGCTATTAGATCTGGCCCAGTTCTTCATCTTTGTCTTCCACCACGTTTTGAAAACGTAGATAGAAGGCTGCCTTATCCATTTTGAGCTGGATTATAGAGTCCTCTAGCTCCCGCTTTTGAGCCATCAGCTTCTCGTCAATGGAATCAAGGTTTCTTTCATTCTCTTCCACCCTGGTCTCAACCTTTTTTATTTTTTGTTCATTCTTGTATATGGACTCTTGAATCTCGCTCATTTTTTGGTCAATAGCATGGATGTCCAACTTCAGTTCTACATGGTTATTTGACATCTTTTCCTGCATTTTGAGCTTGGTTTCCTGAATTGTTGATAAGATCGCTTGCATTGCCTGCATGGTTGGTAACATTGCTGATTTTTCTGGTTTTGTTAATCCTTCAATATATCTTTGTAATGCTGGAGAAGTCATCATTATTGGGTTGGAAGTGGTTTTCTTCCCTGTCTTAAGTACAGTCGATGAGACACTAGTCATTTCTTTCAGAACTCTTTTCTGTTCCCTCACAATCTTTTTTTTTTATTGAAAAAGTTTTACAATACAAACATTTTTCATTTTCACCCCCCCTCCCCAATCCCCCCCTCCCAACCCCTCCCACCTCCCTCTACCCCAACCCCTTCCCTCCCCATCCCCCCTGACTTCCGCTCCAAGTTTAAAAGAAAAAATTTAAAACAAGAAAAGAAAAAATTATTAAGTATTCAGATTCTAAATTTAAAAAAATTTCAAAAGGAAAAAAAAAGGAAAGAAAAAACAAACAAACAAAAGAAACCCAATAACTATAACCAAAGAGTAAAACAATAGACCTATAAATATTAATGTGTTTCTAAAATTAACAATATTGTAATAAAAAGAAAAAAAAGAAACCAATAATAATAACCATTATAGTATTCCAACCAATTTAAAAAATATTATACCATTCTGTAATCCATTAATATTAACATTACTAATCATATACCAAACTCAATCCCCCTTATAATAAAATATAATGTGTCACCTGCATATCCATATCAAATAATTTTGTCCCAACTACACCCCTTAAGTAAAAAACAAAAAACATAAAACATGCAATATAATATATATAATTATGCATATATAATTATAATCATAGAATTATATCAAAAAAGAAAAAAAGAAAATTTTTCAATTTCCATAATCCAAATTTCAATCTTCTCTTCGTCTTGATTGAAGTTGAATATACTTTCTCCAACATAAATCCAATTCCAATAAGCTTCATCTTCCAGCTGCCCCCATCAGCAAAATAAAGCATTTCTCTACACAAACCCCCCGAGTGACTTTATATAAATAATATCCAGCCACGAAGGTATTCACTCCTCTAGGTAGAATCATTCAAACTAGCTTATGCTATACCACCTAAGAGTAGAAAAAAACCATTGCAGCTCCTCTTAAAATTTAGACCTTGAGAAAGAAAAAACAAACAAACTAGAAACCGCATTCCCAGATGTTCCTTTAAAGCTCTTTCAAATCCTGTCACCCTTTGCAGCTCATTCCTTCGGGTTGTGAGATGTTTTCAATTTCATTGAAATTGATAAATTGATAGATGATAAATTCCAAAAAAGAAAGTATAATAGGGTAACCAGTGATCGCTGCTAATATTGCAGCAATCTGTTGGCCTTACTCAGGATGTTAAGTCCAATTCAGGATAAACTTTATAGTAAAATTTTTATAATCCATTTTAATATATAAGTCCAATGTCAGTCCAACTCAAGATGAACTTTTTCTTTATTTTTTTTAAAAAATTGTTATACGTCTCCAAAGTTTTAACAGCTATCTACAATAGCTCAAATCCTCAAAATAAACTTCTTAGAAAATTTTTATAATCCATTTTAGTAAGTAAGTCAAATATAAATCCAACTCAGGTTATAAGTTTTTTTTTAAGGTTTAGACTGTTTCCGAATCTTTCGATGCTTTCTGTTACAATATCAAACAGTTCACGGTACTCCTTAAATTTGTCATCTGTGGTTTCCAATCGAGTTTCCTCATTAACTTCTAGTTCCTGTTGATTAGCATCACCCCCCATTTCTTGAGTGCTGGGCCTCTGCTGCTGTTCATCTCAGAATTGTAATTTTGTTTTTTAAATCTTCCTCCAACATTTCAAGGTCCCGTACTCCCCCTCTAAGGTCACTGGGATGCTCAATTTTCTCATCTGAAAAATCCATAATAGAATCCTCTGGACAACCACCTAGTGCTCCTTTTTCTTTTAACACACTTTGAATTTCTTCTTTCTGTTTGCATTTTGTAGACTCTTTTTTGTTTTTTATTCTTGACATGTTCCAGGGCTCCCTTAAAGATATTTTTGTAAAAATATTCCGCTTTTTCAATGGTATTCAAACAATGTCTCACACCATGGTATCTAAAAATTATACCAGCTGGTAAATCCCATCTAAATGGGATATTACTTCTCTTCAATTCCTTGACCAAAAAAGCAAAATCTTTTCTGTCTTTTAGAACCTTCGGTGGTAACTCTTTAAAAATACTAATTTGTATACCTTCTACCTGCACTCTGGCAGAGTAGGACTTTTGTAAAATATCATCTTTCAATCTTCTATCAGTAAGATAAACAACGTCTCTAGGCAAATTCCTTTGTTTAGCTACACGTGAGTTGACTCTGTAGACTTTCTCTATACAACCAAGAATTAGCTCATCTTCTAGCTTTAATAATTCCACAAAGGCCTTTGCACAAATTGTTCTTAAGTTTTCTCTCTTGTTTTCTCTTATACCTCTTAATCTAATTGCTGATTCCATAGCTTTTATTTGAAGCATAATGACATCATTCTCTAGGTTCTGATTTTTAACCTCAGCTTCCAGAAACTTTTCTTGTA
Source organism: Masticophis lateralis (assembly GCA_030761175.1). Taxonomy (NCBI): domain Eukaryota; kingdom Metazoa; phylum Chordata; class Lepidosauria; order Squamata; family Colubridae; genus Masticophis; species Masticophis lateralis. The sequence goes on from JAUDYJ010000014.1 coordinate 807,494, forward strand.
TTTCTTGCATCTGAGAGTCAAACTTACTGCTGATCTCAGTCACTTTCTTCCCCATTTCAACCACCACACTTGAAAGATCCGAGACTACTTTGGTAATAGTTTGACTTAATTGGTCATATTTCCCAGAAACCAACTCCTCAAGATTCTTCTGTGAACTTTTTATCTTGTCAACAACACTCACTAAAGACTTTGCTATAAAATCTTTTATGTCCACATCTGCAGATCCCTGCAGATGAGTCATTTCAGCTTTATCCTTCAACTGAGTCATGGGGGAGCCCCCCCTTCCTTTAGGTTTAGGAGTCATACTTCTGTTATAATTTACTTTTCAAAAAGACCAAAGAAATTCTTCTTACTTCAATAAAAAAACAACAACAAGAAAAATCTATATAAATCAACCTTTGTTTCTTTAATTCTTTTCACTAGTCAAAATGTTTCTTTTAAAATCTCTCGATACTAAGCTCTACTTTCACTTTCCGCTCTCAATTTTTCTTCAAGCAGAGCCAGTCGCCATCTTAAAAACACTTTCACTATTCATCTTCTCCTTCCTTTTTCTTTCCCTCCTCCTCCAAAAAATCAATAAAAAAAAACAACCATACTTGCATTCTAGTTTTCTGAAGACTCCTTGTTCAGCTCGTTTAAGTTGTCAATTCAGTCATGGTGTTGCTCGCGACGTCTAACTCCGCTAATTAGCGGAGATCCCTCATGGCACGGAGCATACTCTGGGGGTGGATAGGGAGCCATCGCCCTGAGCCTTCCCCAGGACAGGAAAAAAATTCCTGGGGCGACTCAGGGGGCTCAACTTCACCCCCAGGAGCTCTCCCTGCTCTTTTAAATAAAGAGCGGGTTTTTCGAGTCGCCTGCCTGCTGTGCGGCGGCTCTTAACGCGCTGGGAGGCCGGCGGTCATGAAGAGACTGCCGACAATGACGGAGGCGCCACCGGAAGTCCCCCTCACAATCTTCTTGATGTTCCTCCAAATTAGCATCCACTAAGAAAAACCAAAATTTCTTCCCTATTTTTCCCTTCCTCCTAACTATTCCTTATCTAGTTACAAGAAATGTCTAATTAGTTCGTTTTTCTATTTTATATATTATTCAGATCCGAGTCACCTGGATTGTCAGTTCACCTCATTCTATAGTAACATTCACAATTCATTCAATTAATATCAATCAAGGCTCTATGAAATATAAGATAACTATACTTAACTGTACTTATCCAAGCCAGTAGGTTAATGTTAATTAATTGGTATTCTCTCCTTAATTATTCTATATTCTCCCCACAGTTGTAACACAGCAAATCAATTAAAATATTAAATAGTAAATATTATACATGCGGTGCATTAATTTAAATAGATATAATCAATATATGTTGTGATTAGATAGTTCAATAAATATATGTATATAAGTATATAAATCTAAGTCTATTTAAACTATGTAAAAAGTATATACAAGTTTACTCAAAGAAGACATAAAACGTTCTATTAAGTGTCTTATAAATAGGCAAGTATGTATATAGAAGACAGTTAATAAATAAGGGTTAGGGAACCGTGATATTACGTAGGTTGTTGCAGCAGGATTTCTCCCCTAAATGCTGATTTATATTTATTGCTTGCGGGCAAGCCTCAAACAGTTCTAGAGTCTTTTTTTCGGTGGGATTCGTTGATCGGGATCACAGTTCAATATGTTGCCTTCCGCAGTTTCCTGCTGTCACGCTCCTGCTGTCAAGCTGCCAGACTCAGATGGTGGCTGAACTTCCCTTTCTCTTTCCTCCAGAAACGCCTGTAATTTTATTTCCACGGATTTGTGATTCAATCCAGTCTATTAATGTTCACAATCACCGCCACAAGTCTCTCTCCTTGCTGTCAAAACCAGCCCTTCAGTCTTCTATCTGCGCCGTCTCTCCGCCTAAACAGTCTCAGGTTCTTCCTTGCAGGTTTGCTGGCAACCCATTCGTTTTCAATCTGCTTTGTTACTTTCAGTCGCCGCCTTTCCACTCACCATGAGTTCTTCCCCCCGGCACAACCTGCTACCCTCCTTTGATCTTGATCTCCACGATCACCAGGGATTGGGGTTTAGGTCTTCTTTCCACGCCAGCCACCCTGATCTTTTCGTTCCCCCGTTGTTTGCTGGCTATCATGACTTCGGGTCTGCCATTAAACGGCAGATGCACTGGTGCCGGTTAGACAGAGGTTTCTGTCCAAGTGGAAAGCGCTTGCACCTCGCTTTTCCGCTTTTCGGATTCCCTCTATTGTCCGAGAAGCTCTCCAGGCTTTCTCGTCCCTTGAGGTCCCCAAAGCACAGTGAAAAAAGGTGCTGAAGAGTGGCTGCCACAAATCACCAACCGTGAGTCCCTGTTGTGCCTTTTTAATGAAGTTTCTAATGTTAGGTATCCATTTTAAGTCTTGAGATATTATAGAACCTAGAAACCTGAAGGTCTCTAATGTTGATACTGTGTGGTCTGGAATTTAAGAGGTGGTAGAATAGGAGGGCTTCTCCGATTTCTACAGTTTTGAGTGTGTTCAGTTCAAGATTGTTTTGGCTGCACAACAAGGCTAGTTGTTCAACATCCCGTCTGTATGCAGATTTGTTGTCCCAAATGAGACCAATCACTTTTAACAGAGGGATCATTTGAGATGCAGTCATTGATATAGAGAGAGAAGTAGAATGAGCACACAGCCCTGTTCCCCCCTCCCCCCTCCCCCTGTGCTAATTCTATCTGATGTGATTTTGCCTAGCTTTACTTGCTGCTTCCTATCTGTTAGAAAGCTTATGATCCACTTACAAGTGTGGTCTAACTTTAGTTAGAAGAATATCTGGAATGATCAAGCAAGGAGGATTTACCTTGCCTGGGCCTGGTGCTTTTCCAGGCTGTTGCCTCTGCAATAGATCTCACACATCTTTTTGTGATGACCAGAGGTGGCGGGCCCAAAGGGATGGGGTCAGTTGTAGGAGGCTTGGCTGTTGTTGGTGTATCTGAGATGGAAATAGGTGACAGTGGTTTCCTCTCAAACCTATACTAAAACACATTCAGCTCACCTGCCAGTTGTCGATTGCTGAGCATGGAAAGGTGGTTTGCTGTAACCAGTGATATCCCTTCCCCCCCAATTTGCTGGTTCATTTCTTGAGAGCTGATTCCTCAGTCTTTCAGAGTAGCTTCTTTCTTCTGATCTTCCTTGTGAAGACATTTCTGGCCTGATTGTACAGCCTTCTGTCTCCTTTCCTGTAGGCTTCCTCTTTGGCACGATGTAGCTGCTTGAGTTTAGCTTTGAACCAAGGCTTGTTGTTACTGTGTATTTGCAGGTTTCTGGTAAGCACATATAGGTCTTCACAAAAACTGACATATGATGTTACAGTATCTGTGAGTTCATCCAAATCTGCAGAGGTATCTTTGAAAATATTCCAATCTGTGCAGTCAAGGCAAGCCTGTAGCTTTAACTTTGTCTCCTTAGTCCAAGATGTCACTAATTTAATTGTTGGTTTTATGGTTTTAAGCCTTTGTCTATAAACAGGTTCAAGGTGAATCATACAATGATCAAGAGTGTCCACAGCTGCTCATGGTAAAGACCCATAAGCCTCTTTTAATGGTGTGTAGCAGTGGTCTAAAGTATACTTGCCTCCAGTAAGACAGTTGACATGCTGAAAGTTTCTTGGCTTAAACTGTTAAACTGTTGAAATCTCTTAACACAATGAGGAGCGAATCTGGGCATCTCTTGAGCCCACATAATCTGGTCAGCTAAAGTTTTTAATGCATTGTTTAGGCAAGCTTGTGGAGGAATGTATGTTGCAAATAAAATAAACGTGGAAAGCTGTCATGGAGAATAAAATGGGTTTCAATTGATAATTAATATCTCTTAAGTCCACATCATACATCACAGAATTTCTTTAGTGTAGTCACATTTTTATACAATCTGTTGTTTATATAAAAGCAGAGACCCTCTCCCTTATTTTTACCGGATGTTTCTGCAATTCTGTCTGCCGTCTGTATCTGAAACCCTGGGATGTGCAGGCTGCGATCATCAATCGACTCATTTAGCCAGGTTTCCATGAAACAGAGGACTGCTGAGTTTTAAAAATCAGAATTGCATCTATTTAAAATAAGTATTTCATCCATCCTATTAGCAAATGAATTTAAATTAGTCAAAAAGAGTGAAGGAAGAGGGGCTTTTATTCCATTTATTCAAAATCCCTGCTCACTTACCCCTTTTTTGTTGCCGTCCTCTCCTCCTTTTGTTTTTGTTTTTCCATTGTCCAGAAAGAGTTGCCACTTCCTGGATGAGAATCTCCTTTGCATTTATAAAGACAGGGGGGGCTATAGTCACAGAAACCTGCCCACTGAGGGGCAAAACCAAGTAGCTGGACTTGTGTACAGGAACACCTGTATGGAATATGGGCTAGTACCAAGTCTAGATGGAGATCCCACAGGAGGTTGTATAAAACAAGAAGACCAAGATTGTTGAAGGCAATATGCTGATTCTGTAAACCAGTTAGGGTTGTAAAGCACTGTGAAGCCATATATATGTCTAAATGCTATCGCTAAGTGCTGTATGTAGGTTATTTCAAATCCCATGGTTTCTACATGCAAAATGTTGAACTATTTCCTAGAGACGTTCTGCTCATATAGTAGGAAACACATAATTGGGATTAGAGAGACTAAAGTACCATTAGGTGAGAGATTAGCTTCTTCTTCCAGGGATGCTGGGGCACTTTTAAAAAAAAATTGATTCATATGCCACCCTTCTCCGGAGACTCAGGGCGGCTTACAATGCGTTAAGCAATAGCCTTCATACTTTTGTATATTTATACAAAGTCAGCTTATTGCCCCCACAAACTGGGTCCTCAGTTTACCCACCTTAGAAAGGATGGAAGGCTGAGTCGACCTTGAGCCTGGCTAGGATTGAACTCGCAGAAATTGCAGGCAGCTGGATGTTAATTGCTGCCTTTAGTAGGAGGCATTAGCCACCTATGCTACTCAGGCTCAGTTCAGGAGTGTCCAAGGGGATGTTTCAATGTCTCCCTCTCTGAACATGTGCACAGGTTCTGTTGATAAAGAATATTTATTTAATCCCCTTGTGAGCACCGTTGAAAGCAAAGCTTCTAAGCATGCCAGTGTAACTGTACCTCTTGTGAAGCCCAAGGACCTGATAACAATCCTGGGGGAGTAAAGGTGTCCCTGTGGCTGCCCCTTTGCCCATCCATATTGAAGCTTTGCTTCTCTAGCCAAGCAATCTCCCTGCTTCTCAGAAGCCTTGGAAGACTGTGAGGTCCAGGGAGGTGACGGCAGCCAATTAGAAGGGTCCCCCTTGTGCAGAGTCAGAGATTTCACACACAGCATGTCTTGGGGTGCTTTTCAGCATGTGGCCCCTTGCGTTTTTCTCTTCAGCCCAGCTCCAGCTGCAGCAGATGGCTGCACAGCAGCAGCAGCAGCAGTTCCAGCAGCAGCAGCAGCAGCAGCAGCAGCAGGCTGCCCTGCAGCAGCAGCAGCAGCAGCAGCAGTTCCAGGCCCAGCAGTCAGTAATGCAGCAACAGCAGTTCCAGGTGCAGCAGCAGCAGCAAGCAGCAGCAGTTGCACAGCAGCAAATGCAGGTGGTGCAGCAGCAGCAGCAGCAGCAAATGCTCAAATTGCAGCTGCATCAACAAAGCCAGCAGCAGGTGAGAGCAAAAGCTTCAACGTCACCCTCTCTCTCTTGCCCACCAGCAGGAGACAGGATGGCTCTGGTGGCCGAGGATTGGGCAGGCCAGCTCCTGTGGGCATCCTGGGAAGGGGTTGGGCTGGTTCCCCTGAAGCCATCAGTCTGACTGGGTCTTCTCTGCTCCACTCAGGGGGCCCGAGGGAAAGAGGGCCCTGTATTTTCATAGCTGGCTCCTGAATGCAGAAAAAAGAACCCAGCTGAACTTTGGTGCAGCTCCTGTCTCTCCAGCACACAGGGCAGCAAAGCCTCTCCGGGGCCTTCCTGATAACACTTCCTTCTCTTGCACGTCTGACTTTAGATGCAACAGCAGCAGCAGCAGCAACTGCAGCGAATTGCTCAGATGCAGCAACAGCTGCAGCAGCAGGCCGCTCAGGCCGCTCAGGCCCAGCAGCAGCAGCCACCGCCACAACCGCCACCTCAGCCACCACCCCCACAGTCAATGCAGCAGCAGGTGGCCCAGGCACCATCCCAGGCGCTTCCTCCCCAGCCCATGGTTTCCCAGGCCCAGACTGTTCCGGGACAGATCCCTGGCCAGGTCATGTCCATGTCCATCCTGCCCCAGCAGATAAAAGCCATGCAGGTAAGGGGTCAGGATGGCTGCCTCTGATTGCCTGCATCCGTTTTCCCAGGTGCCTCTCAAGCCAGTAATACAGAATGGTCAAAGAAAACAGGGAAATGATTAAGATGAACAGAGGTAGTGAAAATGCTGAACAGTTTTGATGGAAATAAAAATGAATTGTAAAACTAAGAAAAAAGGCTGAGCAAGAAGTCTTCAACAGAGAGGATGAAACTGAAACTTATGAAATTATTTGCAATGCAGCTCAAATCAGAGATACTGTAGATGGGAATAATATTTTAGAAGGTGTAGGGAAATGCTGTTGATGTCGAGCTGGATAATGATATAAATGTTAAGGGTTTAAAAATGATGAAGAGGAAGTGTAAAAATGAAGCTGCTGAACAGTTGTTAAGGCTGTAAATGTAGATGGTATATATTGAGAGATGTTAAAGCATGATAAATGAATAGATGTGAATTCAGAAAGTTTTGCAAGAATGGGAAACTCCACATTCTTGTGGCGTTTTGCTGAATGTAATTAACAGTGGCATTTGATGAAAATAAAATTTATGTAAATGTAGATGAGATGCCTGGCAATATTTAGCACTGAGACGATGTCCCCTTGCTTGGAAGAATATGTTGTGGATTAAAAGTATATGAAATGCTTATGAAGATAAAAGTGTAGAGAGAAAAATGTATAGCTTGTTGCTTAAAACCTGGTTTTCAGCGAATCTTTAATAGATATTCAATACAACAAGGAATAAAAGATCTGAAAATTAATGTATCAAAGACTGAGATAAATGTATTTGTCAGGGAAAATGGAGGCAACAGTTGCAACAGTTGCAACAGTATACACACACAATTGTGTGTGTTTTATACACACACAGTTGTGTGTGTATAAAACAAAAATAGATGAAAAAATGTTTTCTAAGTGAGTAAATGATGTCATGCAAATATTGTTAAAAATAGATAGTATGTAGTCTTTTTTAAAAAGAATCTATAAAGTAGCTAGGTATAAAACTTACTTCTGTCTATTTTATTAAATGGAATCTAACCGTTGCATATATCAGAAGAAACAGAAAAGAAAGCTGAGAGCAGAGGAATGTGAGTGCTAAGAGAATAAGAGTAATACAAAAGCAAGTGACCGTATGAAGTAAGCATGTTGTGATAGTTTGATCATAAAGAGAGAAATAATGAGGAACAAAATGAAGACCAAGGAAAGTGATTTTGCTGATGTAGCTGAATTTTCTTTTTTTCTATCTCCTGCCTTTTAATTTTTTTTTCTTTGTCTCTTTATACTCTTTGTATAAAGCTCCTTACCCTGAAGGGTAATGGGTATGAAATGATATGCCTGCGCTTTAATATCAGATTCATGTTTGTGGGCAACAGTTTCTGGGTGTGCAGTTCACAGACTTGAGCAATTCTCAGTGTTTTGAAGCCTACTAGAAACAGAGGAAGCCCTGCTAGGCTTCGCCTGGCAGCATTGGCATTTCTGCGCATGCTCTCCATCTCTCACTGGGATTCCCAAATTTGTAGCAGGCCTGAAAGAAATCCTTCAGCTGGGCCTTGGAAGCGGCTGCCAGGCTCCCCAGGAATCAGGCAGTGTCTCGGGTTTCCGGCACAGATGGGAAAGAGGCAGGCGGGAGTCCCTGCACGTTGGAGAGACGGCCATGAGATTGAGCCCTGTGGAATCCACTCTTGGTTCTGTTCCTTAAGGTCAGAGCTTTACAGCAGCAGCAGCAGCAGCAGCAGCAGCAGCAGCAGCAGCAGCAGCAGCAGCAGCAGCAGCAGCAGCAGCAGCAGCAGGTGGCTTCCCAAGTCCAGGCTGCCCAGATGGGAGCATCCAGCCAGGTAAGCTGCTGCCTCCAGAAGCTGCAGGCTGGGGGGGCCTCTTTCCTAGTCCTGGGGAGAGGAGGAGGCCATTTCAGTTCCCTTCTGCCCTTCTTTGGAGTGCAGTTTCTGCCTGCTGCAGTGGGGGAACCTGGCACTGTTGCCCTGTGCTTGACAAGGCCTCCAGGCTGCTGTAGAGGGGTTTCCTGGTTTTTTCTGAAAGAGTTTGGTGGTCCTTTTCTCCCTGTTCCTGAGTGAGTGCGCCATTTCTCCTACCAGAAGTTTTGATTGGATGCTCCTCCTCCTCCTTCTCTGTTCTGGGTAACCTGAATTTGAGGTGTCACCTTGTTTCAAAGAGCCAGCTGCACGTGGCACTGATCATGGACCTGTCGGGCTGGGTGGTGACTCATTTCCAGCACGCTGCCTGATTGCCTGCTGTTCTTCCAGGAAAAGAGAACTAAGAATGTGGCTGGACACAGGAAGAGATTCATGGAACTGATCCCTGTACAGCCTTTCTCTTCCTGGCTCATTTGGAGCTGTTCCTGGAGGAGCTCTTGAAGCCCTTGGCCCACAGCAGGTGTGGCCCCATGGCTGGCAAGAGAGCCAACCCCAGAAGTCATTTTGTCAGGCAGAGTTTGACCTGAGAGGCTCATCCTCCGAGGAGGGTTCCCTCGGGAGACTCTCTTTCCTTCCCTGCATCCTGGCCATGTGTCCTTGACAAAAGGGTTCAGTCTTTCTGGCATCGGGCAAAGTCTGTGCCTCCGTCTGTCCCTTGGAAGCCTGTTCAAGGGAAGAGCCTCTCTGCTTTTGTCAGGAAGTGTGTGCCAGGGACAGTTTGAGGATGGGGTCAAGCAGTGGAGGGCATTGGGGAGGGCTGGACCTCTCTTGCGCGGAATGAAGAGCAGGGGAGGAGGAATGTGTTGGGATTTTCAGAGCTCTGGGCATCAGAGACAGGGCAACAGTCTTAAATACAGGCCAGTTGCCAAGCCCCCAAATTTTGATCACGTGACACAGAGATGCTGCAAACGTTGTAAGGGGGGAAACTGGTCATAAGTCACTTATAAGTGCCGTTGTAATTTGGAACAGTTGCTAAATGAATGGCTGTAAGGTGATGACCACCTGTATCTGCTTCTCCTTGCCTCCCTCTCCTTGGCTCTGGCTTGGATGGGCCCCTAGGTTCTTAAAGGAAGAGCCTTCTGGTGGTGTCTTTGTCCCGCTCACTCCAAGGTCTGGGGGTGCCTTGCTCCAGAGATGCACAGACTCCCCAGCTCTGCCAGCCGCTCTGCATCGGCCTCAGCAATCAAATGTGAGAGACACAAAGCCCAGCCTTTGGGGCCTTTGGCCTGGACCGCTTGTCCCACATTCACGTGGTCTCTGACCTCTCCCTCTGTTGCCCTGCGCTCTCCCAGGACCCCATGTTGAGCAGACCTCCCCTCCCCTCCCCTCCCCTGCAGGGATCAGTTCAGCTTCACCCAGTCGCACAGAAGTCCCAGCTGGGGGTTCCTAATCTCGGTCTTCAAGCTGCCAGAGTCCCAGCACACAGCAGCCCTTTGAGATTGTCAGTGCTAGGAAGGCCGAGGACCCCAGAAATGGCTGCTGCGCCACTTAGCCAGTTAAGCAGCAGCTCTCAAAGGTCTTAAGGCGCCCTCTGGCCCCGCTGGAGGAAGTTCTCCCAGTCTTTGGCAGGAAAGAGGGGAAAGGCCTATTAGAGGGGATTGGTGCTCGCCAGGAATTGGACAGTTTCTCTCCTGCCTTTCTCAACTGTTCTTTTCTGGGCTTGTTTTTCTGCCATGTCATGTCAAAAATATGTGTGTGTGTGTGGGGGGGTGTCTCTTCTACCCCTCAGAAACCCCCATCCGAACTTTCCGCCTGTGCAGCAAGTGAGAGAGACGCCATCTGGGAAGTGAGCCTTCCCAGGGATTCCTCTGGGAAGAAGGATCCAGAGCATCCAGGCCCACAGGCCTCAGGGGAGACTGGGCTGTGCTCTGCTGGGGGATGGGAGGCTGATCTGGGGTGGGGGAAGGGAGCTCAGAGAGTCAGGAACGGCTCAGAGAAAGCAAGGAGCTCGTAGTGACTGACTCGTTGTGCCATCTTTTGCAGTGTGAGGAAGGGACTCAAAAGAAGGGGCTTGGCAGAGGCCCAGGGACTGCTTGCATCTCGAACTTTGTAGATGGGATGAAGGATAATGCAAAATCCTAACAGAATAAAATGAGAGGTTTCTGAGAGCTCATTGGCTGGCTGTGCTCCCACATCCGGCTTGTGTTCTCCGGATTTGTCCTGGGCACTTTTTGAAATCTTTTTTGCAAGCAATCCCGTTTCCACCACTGACATCTGTGCATGTCTTTTCATGTTCTGTGGTCCTTTCTGGAAATTTGGGTTGTGCCATGGAGCTATGACTCTCAGTGAGCTTATTCTATGCCGTTTCCCCTTTCCAAGGAAGCCCATTTGGTTAGAGGTTGCCAAGGCTGTGGTACTGGGTCATAAGAGCCTTGGTGGTAGAAGGCTGGGAGTAGAAGAGCCCCAACTGGTGCCAACAGCTGCAGCTCCAGAAATAACAGGTGACCATAAGGAGGGGCTCCCCAGGCCACCAAGGAGAGGGAGACCGTAAAAGGATGGCTACCGGCTGCCAGCAGGTACTTGGTGCCTCCCTGGTGGCCGCCTTCTTTTACCTGCTTTCCTAAAATGAGCAGGAGGCAGGCTGGCACACTGCGGAGCAAATATAGCCTCTCTACTTGGCATTGCCTTTTTTTAAGAAAGCCTCTTTTGCATGCTTAGGGAAGGAAAGGGGGGCAGCTACAGCCCCCCCTCTCCCCGCCAAGCCCTTAGACACATCTCAGACAGAGAAAAGGGCAGGAGCTGGAGAAAGCTAAACCAAGCGACCCACTCTTTGGGAGGGAGCCCCAAGTCTGCTGAAAAATCCAGTGTGCCCAGCTGGCTCCACAATGGCCTCCACTCCTATGAGAAGGCCTTCTGGGGAAGCTAGTTGGATGCGTCTTTGAAAGTGATAAAAGGAAGGGTGGCTTCTTCACCTTTGCCTCGGATGAAAATATTGGGGGATTCTCACTTTATTGTCCCTCAGCAGCCGCCTGGCCAGACCTGGGGGACCTGAGCATCTGCAGGTCAGCTTCTGGGCTTGGCTGCCACTTTCTTCTTCCGAAGCAACCAGGGGCGGCAGCTGAGCGTCAGTGTCTTTTCCAGGGGATGATGCGCTCCTGGGCTGAGCATGTCTTTGCAACTTTGCCCCGCTTCCCTTTCGATAATTCCATGTCTCCCCAGAGGTTATTCTTATTATGTGCAGTGGGAGCTCTGGGGGGCAGAGAAAAGTCGCTTGAGGTTATGCCTGTGATGGGCTACTGGCCCTGCAGTTTAGTTTAGCACACCTAATGACTGAAGCCAGGAACAGGCACCTTGGGAGCACCAGCCCTGAAAGGGCTATCCACATCAGAGAAGAGCTAGAGTGGCCCTTCACAAAACACTCCATGCTTCGTCTCTCCCAGTCTTTCAGTCAGGTTGGCTGGTCCTAAATCCATTTGGGAGGGGGCAGAATTAAGCCGTTCTTCCTGGGGCCTCTGTCCCTCGGCTTCCTTGCTCAGAGGCAGCATCTTAGCCCCTGGTTCCTCTGGGCCTCTGCAAGAGAAAAGAGCAGGCCTTCTCTTCACTGGGCCCGGCTGGAGGGCCAAGGCCCCCTGGATCTGCCTGTCCTGGCACTGAGCAGCCTCCCTCCCAGCTCATGCGCCACTGACGCTTGAGGGCAGATTTGATGGATTGCCTCCGTGGAAGCTGTGGGGCTGCTGCCTTGCTGGAGCTTCCGGCCTAAAGGAGGCTGTTGCCCGTGCGGGTCTCTGGTGGTGCTGACGGTGGTGGTGGTGCTCAGGGTTCCTTTGGCGGTGTGGCAGGAGGCAAGGCTGAGGCGGTCCGCATGGTTGAGCCACGGCATTCTCAGCATTGCTAGGCCTCCCGTGTGGCTCAGAATGTGGAGGAATGCCTAGAGGGAGTCCATCTGCTGCTGCCCCCCTTGTCTTGCTGCCCCCCATCGTCCCTCAACCTTTGCTTGGAAGCTGGTGTTGCTGCCTGTTGGTTGTGGTTGGCCTTCTCCTCCTCCTGGCCTTCCCCTGCATGCAGTGGAGGTTGCCTGTATGCATGCGATCCATGTCTATTCCCCAAGGCTGCTGCTGAGTGACTCCTTCCACCCCAGGCTGGGAACGGAGCTTCCTTGCTGTGCATGAACTAACCATGATGCTTTCCTTAGATGTTCTTTCCCCTGTGGTTGTGAGCTTCCCCTGCATGCGCCTGTTCTGATCTCCTGAAATGTGTGCTGTGGCCGCTGCAGTCTTTGACTTAGTGGGGCCAATTGGTGCTGACATCCCCAGTGCCTTTTGACTTGCTTAGTCGAGTGTTTGTCAGGCACTGATCCAGCCACAGGGAGTGACTGACCTGCGGTCCATGACATGTCCATCCAACCCCAGCTTATATCCCACTCCAGGCCTGTGCCCCCTTTTTAGAAGGAGGCCAACACACTGCCAGTGGCCCCCAGGCTTCCACTAGATGTGACCCGTCCCACCTGGACAATGGTGTACCCCTCTCCTGCAACAGGACGGCAGCTGCCCCCCTCCGCATTAGTCATAGCCAGAAGAGGCTGCTTCCGTAAGCCAGCTGTTGCCAGGACCCTTCCTGCGACGAGTGCGCTTAGCTTCCAGCTCCCCAGAGGCTGCATGTGCTGCTTATCCTGCCAATGTGCTGCATTTCTCGTGTTGCGATTACTTTTGTCTGTCCTCCCAAGATGATCACCGCAAGTATGGCCCGAGGTGGGATGCCAATAAGACCACGGTTCCCGCCCACCACCGCTGTCTCTGCCACGCCTCCAAGCACCATGCCTTTGGGTGGACCACAAATGCCTCAGGTACTTCGTGGAGTGGAGTGGGTTGTGGCTGGGGGTCTGTGCGAGGGCTGATTGGCTGCTATTAGCCTGCACTTGGAGCAGCTTTTGCAGGGGTGGGGGGAGCACATCAGACTGATGGCAGGTGCCACCTGGGAGCCGACATGGGAATGCAGGTGAGGCGAGAAACTGCACCTGCTCCTGTGTGAGACAATGACGCTGGCATCCTCAAAGCATGCATAGTCAGTTTGGGGGGAAGTCCTGGGTGGGATTTTCATTGAGGGGTATGACCAAAGGAAGTCTTTTCTATCCCACCAATTCAAGTTGTTCCTCGGCTCCAGATTCCCTCCTCCGTCTTCTCTTAAACCCTAGAATTCAGCCATTCTGCCAAGATCTGGCATCAGCAGGGGCTCTCTGCCCCATTTTACACTTTTTTCAATAAGTTGGAAGAAAAACAAGAGAATTTTACACATCAAACTCAAGTTCCTAGAGCTAAAAGAGTAATTTTCTCAGGTTTTTATCATTTTGGCAGACTTTCTGCTGTACAGCCCAAATCTTCACAGAACCTGCACCAAAGACGTTCCATTTTTCCATTGCCTTGAATGCCGGGGGCATCAGAGTGGGGGAAAGAGAAAGCTCCAAGGGTGATCAGCCAGGAACAGCTTCTGGGTTGGTGGCTTTGCTTCTAAATTTGCTTCCTCTTTTCTGTCTTCACTCTTGGTATCCTGTGAACGAGGTTGAAATACCTGGGAAGGGTCTTGTTAATTGGGCTGTTTCTGGGCCCATTTCTCCACAGAGCCCTTGGTGAGGCTTCTGCAGGTTGCTAGCCAGCGGCTGCCTTGATTGACCCCGCTTTATTGTGCCAGGGCTGAGACCCTTGCCCCTTCCCCCACCCTTATTCAGGTAGCCATCAGGTTGCAACCAGTTACCTCATTGGCTAGGTATCCTGGTCTTCCCTCACTCCACCCCCCACAGCACCAGTCCTCTCTTTCTCTGGTTTTTCCCATTCTGCCAGGCGGAACTGAACCTGGAGATTAAGCGATGAATTCTGTAGCTTCAGAGCCCCAGATGGGTGGTGAAAATGGCCCCAAATGGTACAAGTCTAGGGAGAGGAGACATCACGTTCAGGTTTAGTCTTTTGCTGGCAAGATGGAGACAGGTCTCCATCTTGCCAGCCGTTTGAAAGCCGTTTTTGGTCTTCAACAAAGCTTGCATTTGACTTCACTGGCAGTAGAGCAACCTGAAACAGATTTATTTATTTATTTATTTATTTATTATTTATTTATTTATTAGTTTGATTTATATGCCGCCCTTCTCCGGAGATTTAGGATGGCTTACAACACATTAAACCATAGATGAATTTAGTCCATGTCTCCATGCAACCCCTGAGTGTCAGCCCAGGGCTCCATGTAGCAAGAGGAGACTTCTGGTTGATAGCGGCACCTCCATGGCATTTCTGTTCCTCTGACTCTCTTGGCATGCATTGGGGCCTCCCATCGGCTCTACCTACAGAATGTTCTGCCTGGCCAGCCATCCATGCCCATCAGTGCTGTAGCATCTCTGCCAAGTGCGATCTCTGCCAAGTCCTTTTGGGCTGAGAAGAAGCTACAATAAATTCCATTGTCTCCTCTTTGAGAGTTTCCCTTCCCAGAACAGCTCCCAACTAATGGCATTGTTGCATGGCGAGGATGGAGGATGGATCTGTTCAGGGATGGCCCCTTGACTTTTGGTAATGAAAATTGCTTTCTGTAAAGGAAGAGGCCTGAGAGGCCTAAATGAGGAAGCTTCTAATCTGAACATACTTTGCGCTCAAAACAATCTGCCGCCAAGTAGTGGGTCACATTCCTGAGAGAAGAGAGTTAAGATTGGCATGTTCTGTAAGTCCAGGCTGGAGGCTCCTAGTGTGAGGCTCCAAATAATGCAACTATCATAAATGACACCTAGTTAGTGGAAAGCTGAGCCCTGGCCAGGGCCCAGCCATTGTGCTCTGGTAGAAATAGGGCTTGATGGGCATTGGCAATTGCCTGCTGGGCTTTCTCTGGCTGGCTGATCTTGTCCCCAAGGGTCCTTAGATGCCCCTTTAATTGTCAGTGAATCTCAGTAGTACTAGAGTGGAATCTTCTTCCATTGTGGATTATGAGGGAATCAAGGAAGCGGCCTTTAAAAATTGGATAGGATTTGGGAACCTTCAGCTAATTCTGCACTTGATGAATTGCAGTTTGTGAATTGGGCAGCCGTATCAGTCAGCTAACTGAAGGCTACCCACTGATGCCAATTTATCCTAGTCCCTCTTGGATTAATTGCTCTGAGATCCACTCAGACCCAGGAAGTGCAGTGGGGTCATAGGAGACATAAATTGGCTAATTTCCTCACTCTCCAAGGATTTTCAATCTGTTTTATGGACTTGCTTTGTGCAGCTGAGGAAATATTTCATGGTTCCCTAATAATGTTGGGGTTCATCTGAGATGGCACATGCCTGTGGATCTCTGCCACAAAGACCCAAAGGAGAGGGGCTCCTGGGCCCCTTTCCCCACTGGCCTGAGCGTGGGGTCCAAAGGCTGCCTGCTCTGCCTCTCTTGCCAAAGATGGACTTTCTCTTCCAGGTCAATCAGAGCAGTATCACCATGATGTCTTCTCCGTCTCCTGTCCAGCAAGCCCAAACACCCCAGCCAATGCCTCCTCCACCTCAGCCACAGCCTTCTCCTCAGTCTGGACAGCCCAACTCCCAGCCCAACTCCAATGTCAGGTGAGGGCTGGTCTTTCGATGGGCGGCTCCTCTTGAGGAAAGCAACTACCGCTGGCCTGTCTCTGTTCCGGGTGTGAACCTTTCTCTTCCTCCTCTTCCAGTTCTGGCCCAGCCCCGTCTCCCAGCAGCTTCCTTCCCAGTCCATCTCCACAGCCTTCGCAGAGCCCAGCAGCTGCCCGCACACCACAGAACTTCAGCGTCCCATCTCCAGGGCCGCTCAACACACCAGGTAACATGCATTGCTTGAGGCTTCTTCTAAAACAAGTGTTTCCATGGTGGATTCCTTCAGAAGGAGGTTTCTTGGCAGTGGGGTTTTGTTATTGTTTTAACCTGGCCAGGTCAGAGAAGGAGGCCCGGTGATTTTGGGAGCTGAATAACAGAAGGACAGAGTTGGAGGGTGTTCTAGTTCATCTTCCTGCTCAAGCAGGACACCCTATATTGGGATGGTGAACCTATGGCACGTGTGCCAGAGGTGGCACACAGAGCTCTTTCTGGGCATGTGCATCATCGCCAGCTGCTCTTCCGGGTTCAGCCGAACCCAGGCCAGCTGCTCTCTTCTGGTTTCAGTGCGTGCATGTGCGCGCACTCCAGTTTTGGCACTTGGTACCAAAAAGGTTAACCATCACTGCTCTATATCATTCTGGAGATTAATTCCACTGATTAATTGTCCTCGCTGTTAAGGAAATTTCTCTTTAGTTCTAAGTAGCTTCTCTCCTTGGTGTCGGGCCTGGAGGCCATCTCTTCCTTTGGATCTTCAGGCCTGCCATATTCAGTGGTGTGGGAATCTGGGAGGGGGGATTGCATGGAGCTTGGGAGATGGGTAGTCAAAATAACATTCTTTTCTTTGAGAGTCAAGGCCACTCTGCCCTGCACCTGGAGGGATGTGACTGGGAAGCATCTCCAGTTGGGACGGTGCATTGATTGGACAATGTGATGGATATGTGGGTGCTGGGGCAGGGATTTGGACTTGGACTTTCCCTTGGGAGGGGAAAACCTGAAAGCTTTCAGATTTGGGTTTTCCCAGATGTGCCAATATGATATCTCTAATAAAATGGAACTTTGAGGAAACTCATGCCTCGGGGTTTTCTTTCATTGTGGGTGTTCCTTGGAACCCTAACATTAAACTGAATCCCCTTGAAAACTTCAGCCAGCTCCCCAAGCTTCGGGGTGTTGTCTGGGGTCCTGAGTCCCAAACGTCAACCCGAAGCTAGGTGGTGCGAAGACTCAGGAAAGATGGAGGAAGACAAGAAGACCATGGAGGGAACCACGGGGAATGGTTTGGCGATATATGTCAAGACCATCTACTCCCCTTCCTAAGCCGTGGTGGAAGCGGAGAAAGCCACCGATAAGGAGCACCAACAGGGTGCCTGACGTAAGGAGCCAGGGACTGAATGAGATGCGCAACCGGATTCAACCCTGTGGGGTGAAGCTGTAGGATCCATTCTGCTCCAGCCGATAGCGACCGGGACAGGGCTGTTGGAACCACAGATGGGAGCAGGCAGAGCAGAACAGATCTTAATCCTCGAGTGGAGAGTACCAGGGCAAATGTGCCGCAAGCATTCCAGAGAGTGGGGATCACGGTCACACAGCCAGTTGCTAGCTGGTCTCCCGAAGCAAATTGGCCATCTCAGTGTAAGCACCCCCCCTCAATTACAGGGGACCGAGAAGCCGAGATGGACCCTGGTGCAGCCAGCGTTCACCTTTCCAGGCTGGGAAGCCACAGTACCGCTGAGTGGAGCATCCACATCTTTCCATTCAGCAAGAAACAGTTCATTTCACAGCCTCACAGATTGAGTCCAACCTGCCAGGATGACGGTCACCCTGGGCCTGGGAGTAACCCAAGAGCAGAACCTATTGAACCAGCCTGGCTCAGTGCTGCAGGGGCCGCAGCAAGGACTCTGGGGGCCAAGGGCTCTTCACCAGCAACCAAACATTAGACTGCCTCCAGTGGACCAGATCCCTCCCGGATGGGCATTCTACCCCAGCCAAGGATGGGTGCAATATCAGTGGATGCCTGTCCCAATCCTGCAGCCGGTGTCCATCCACCAAACCAGGCACCTCCAGCCACAGGTCGTAGCTCCGCAACAAGTGCTGGTCCAGTCACTGTTGCAGCTCCAGCCGGTTACGGCCAGCAGATCTGTTCCAGCCCAGTGTTGTGGCCCACCAGTGGCCAGAAGATCTGGCAGCAGATTTGGGCAGTGAGGATGTTGGGGAGGAACATGGGCCAATCCTGGAGTATGGGGAAGGCTCTGACGAGGGCTCTGCATCGGAGGTAGAGATGGGGCCAGGGCCATCTGACAGTTGTCAGCTGCCTTTGGAGTCGGACATCAGTGAGGCAGAAGAGCAGCTGGATCCTGCTCCCAGTTGCACATGCACAGAGCTGCCAAGAGAAGGGAACAGCTAAGGAACAAGGGTCAACTCAGGAGTAAAGCCACAGGTGGACAGTGAATGGCCCGTCCCATAGGGAATATAGAGGAGTAAAGGGGAGGGGAATTTGCAGGAGACAATTAGTTCAATTCATTAGAGTGAAGATCTGTTCCTGATTTCTTGTCAAGTGTTATCTGCCCCAGCATGGCGTTTGGACTTGTTAAATCACTTAGCCAAGAGCAAGGTGTTCACCAAACTAGACTTGAGAGATGCCTACTATCGCATAAGAATCAGAGAAGGCGACAAATGGCTTTTAAGTGTCTACTTGGCACCTTCCAATATAGAGTCATGCCATTTGGCCTGCAAGGAGCCCCCGTAGTCTTCATGCAACTAATAAATGAAGTGCTACATGAGCACTTATACAAAGAGGTCATAGTTTACTATGTTTACTTAGATGACATACATATATTCACTGAGACCCTTGAAGAACACGTAAAGCTGGTGCGGCAAGTGCTGAAAAAACTCCTAGCCATCAAACTCTATGCCAAGATGTCAAAATGTGAATTCCACCCTCCCTAAATTACCTAGGTTACTGAATCCAGCGAGGGGGTGGAAATGGACCCTGGGAAAGTGAAAGCAGCGCTGGACTGGCAGCCCCCATGCACTTGCAAGCAACTTCAAAGCTTCCTAGGGTTTGCCAACTTTTACAGACAATTCATCCCTGCATTTGCCGAAGTTGCTGTCCCCTGACAGAAGTGCTGAAAACTGGGGCCCCACCTAACTAGCCGCAGCCAAATCAACCCCTCGCCTGGTTGATGGATTGCCAAAGAGCTTTTGAGAAGTTAAAACTTCTCAAAGTTAAATCGGTTCCTTTGCAGAGGAACCTATCCTCCAACACCCAGACCCAGAAAGGCAGTTCATCATCCAAGCTGACACTAGCGACGTAACCGTAGCTGCTGTACTCCTTCAAAAAGACTCACAAGGACAACTGCTACCTTGTGCATATGTGTTTAAAAAACTCACCAACACCAAGAGGAGATGAGCCATTTGGGAAAAAGAAGCCTACAATGTCTGCTGGACCCTCCTCTCCTGGAGACAAAGAAGTACCTTTTGAGGTCTCCAAGAGAGATCACAAAAACCTCGAGGCCCTAAAAACCCTTAGAAAACTCTCCTAAACAAATCCGTTGGGCACAGTACTTCAGGAGGTTCAACTTTGAACTGAAGTACATCCCAGCGGGTAAAAACCTACTTGCTGACGCTTTGTCAAGAAACCACAGTTTGACAGCCGCCAAGAAGTCGTCGTCCACACCATCCCTCCCACAGAACAAGCTGCACACCACCAGAGGCCAAGCCAGATGATACACTCACCATGCACAGGACAAGTTGATTGCAGCCCTCAAAAACCACACTTCCAACTGACCTGTGGCTCACTGACAATAAGGACATCTTGACCATGAGAGACGGGCTAGCATGGAAGAGATCCAAGCTGTATATCCCTGCTAGCATGAGACTGGGAGTGCTATAGTGCAGTCATGACTCAAAGCTGGTCGGTCACTTTGGATTCCTATAAACCCTACATCTGGCTAGGAGGCAATTCTGGTGACCAAAGATGAAAGGTGATGTGGAAGGCTATGTAAAAAGCTGTGCCACTTGTGCTGCCATGAAGATGAGACTAGGAAAACCCCCTGGAGTTCTTTAGCAAGTAGTGACCCCCAGCAGACCTTGGGAGGAAATTGCAATGGATTTTATAGTCAAACTCCAAGAGAGTAGGAGAAACACAGTGATTTGGACAGTAATCAACTTATTTTCTAAACAAGCCATTTCACTGCTTGCTCCGGATTACCCTCTGCGAAGAAGCTGACAAAAATGTTCATCAAGCAGATCTGCCAACTGCACGGATTTATATGCCACCTTTCTCTGGAGACTCAGGGAGGCTTACAATGTGTTAAGAATAGCCTTCATACTTTTGTATATACCTGCTTACTAGGGCTTTTAGCCCCCCCCCCCTCCCCAGCAGTGTACTTTTTTATACAAAGTCAGCTTATTGCCCCCACAATCCGGTCCACATTTTACCTACCTCGGAAGGATGGAAGGCTGAGTCAACCTTGAGCCTGGTGAGATTTGAACTCAGAGTAATTACAGGCAGCTGGCAGCTAAGTGCTACTTTAACAGAACTTTAGTCCGCTGCACCAATTCGTTGCTAAATTTTGGAGAGAATTCCTTAGATTGGTTGGATCTACACAAGGATTTAGCTCGGCTTGAATGGTGTGGCGGAACAAGCGAATGCAATGGTGGAACAATATATAAGATGCTATGTGGATTACCAACAATAAAACTGGGCGGACCTGTTGCCGTTTGCAGAAGTGGCCTACAACAACGCGGTGCATAGCAGCACTGGATTGACCCCTTTTCAGATCACAAGCGGCATGGATTTTGTCCCCATGCCCAAACTGCCCAGAGTACCACCCTCCCCCATGACTTTGACTGACTGGATGGAATTGTTGAAAAAAGGGTGGGAGAATATGAAGAAAGTGCTAGCAGATGCTGCGGAAGCGGACAAGAAGCAAGCAGACAAACATCGATCTCCCCAGTCTCCCTTCCATGTGGGAGGGAGTACATAAGACTGTCAACCAGGTACATAAAACTGAAGCTGCCCAGTAAAAAGCTAGGACCTAAGTTTTTAGGTCCCTTCCCCATAGTGAAAGTAATTAACCCAGTGACAGTTCATCTTAGCCTCCCATGTATACTAGGGAAAATACATCCTGTCTTCCATTGCAGCTTGCTGGAACCAGCAGTTGGATCAAGGTTAAGACCATGGACCCGATCAGCTCCTAACCCTATAGTGATACAAGGGGAAACCCATTATGAAGTAAAATGAATCCTAGACTCTAGATTATTTAGAGGGAGATTACAGTACTTAGTTCATTAGAAGTGGTATTCTTTGTCTGAAGCTACTTGGCTTAAAAACTGGGATTTGAAAGCAAACAGGTTAGTGAAGCAATTCCGTGATAAGTATCCTGATAAGCCAAAGGGTCCCCCTGGGGGGTGGGGGGCGGGTGGAGAGATGGTTAGGTGATAGTGGTTAACCCTCTATGTTGCTCTCTTGATCTCATTGCAGGATTCAATCATCGGATGAGAGGGGGCGGGCTGTCAGGCCTGGAAGCCATTTTGGGCATTGGATCTTCAGGCCTGCCACATTCAGTGGTGGGGGAAATTGGGAGGGAGATTGTATGGAGCTGGGGAGATAGGCAGTCAAAATAACATTCCTTTCTTTAGAGTCAAGGCCACTCTGCCCTGCACCTGGAGGGGTATGACTGGGAGGCATCTCCAGTTGGGATGGTGCATTGATTGGACAATGTGATGGACATGTGGGTGCAGGGGAAGGGACTTGAACTTTCCTTTGGGTGGGGAAAACCTGGAAGCTTTCAGATTCAAGTTTTCCAGATGTGCCAGTGTGACATCTCTAATAAAATGGAACTTTGAGGAAACTCATGCCTCAGAGTTTTCTTTCATTTCAGAGTTTTCCAAGTAAACCTGACAACCAAGTGTCGGGCTTACTTGGAACCCTGACACTTGGTTAGTTTCCTGCTCCTGTAAGCTGCCTGAAGTTACAGCTAAACTGTATTTTAACATGATACGAGGAGAAAATATCACCTAGTAACAGGAGACTAATCTTATTTAATACCTCACTTTGATTGAAAGTAAATGAAATTCACTTTAATTTTCTACCTGATGCCTCTCCTTGTGCATCTGGCTTAGTGTGATGGGGAGCTCTGGCCTGCACTCGATGGACTGAATGTGGCAAACTGGGCTGGTGAGGATAAAGTCAGCCCCTTCCCCTCCCTCCTGCTCCTGAATCCTCAAGACCTGAAGCTAAGGGGGGGGGGAGCTCTGCTAAGCCAACTCCCCCCCCCTTCCACTTGAACATGCTGCTTTTTGTCCCCCAAGGCAACCCTAGCTCTGTCATGAGCCCGGCCAGCTCCAGCCAGTCCGAGGAGCAGCAGTACTTAGAGAAGCTCAAGCAGCTGTCCAAATACATTGAGCCTCTGCGCAGGATGATCAACAAGATTGACAAAAATGAAGGTGTGGGTCCTTTTTTGTTGAGGTTTGTTCTGTGTGTCCGTCCTGTCCTTTCAATAATTGGAGTGGGAGAGAAACTTGCTCTCCCTCCCTCCCTCCCTCCCTCTCTCTCTCTCTCTCTCCACATATACACGTCACTGAATTTCTACAAAAGAGAAAAAAATTAAAAGGAAAGAAATGGGAGAGTGCAAGGAATAAAGAAAAGAAAATGGAATAACATCTGACTTTCTTCAATACAGTTAAAATTTTAAAAAACAGTAATCTTTTGCTTTAAAATTAAGTGGTACACAGTATTTCTGTAATCTGTAAACAGTTTTTATAATCAAATCCCAAAATTAAAGTTTCATTTATTTCAATTTCAAGTGAAAAGTGCAAAAGTGATTTCCATTATTTTCTAAAAAGTTCAACCTGTCATTCACTTGGCTTAGCATCATCTATAATTTTATTCACTTTGTCATTTTGCTTTGCCAGAGTCTCAAATTTAGACTTCATAAATTTTGTCAGTTTAAATGTAACTTCGTCAAACCTGAATTAAAACATGCAATTTCATCCAATCCTTGATGCTGTGATTTTTTTTTACAGGCATGGTCAATAGTGCACCCTTTGCTTATAAATACATGACAATCAACACCCCGTTAGTCAAAGACAGTCCTCCAGTGTCCGAAACATAAATTTCATCTGGCCGTGCCACTGGAAATAGAGAGGGCTAAAGGAGGTAATAGGAAATGTCTCTAGTTACCTTTATATTATTAATCCAGACCAATCAGTGCAAGGGAGAGGGGGGAAAAACGTTCCTATAAGGCCACTTTCAGGCATTCCAGGCTCCAGTCTCACCTGTGGCAAATCTGTTGTGGAATTGGAGCCTGGAATTACGTGACATAGGTAAGCTCCATCCATTAAAAAAAAGTTCTCTCATTTCTTAAAAAAAGGTGGTAATCCATTTTTTTTCTTGTTTGCTAAATGTGCAAATCCCAAAATCCATGTCCAGTTTTTATATTATAGTCAGAGAAATACTGGAAAAGTCCCAACAGAAATGCTTAACTGTATCTGAAGAAAGTTTCTCTTCTGCTAAAGGGTGATAAACTGTCGAAATGGGGAGGTGGGCTCTGAGGTCCCATTGAATCTGGTCACCCTCAGTTCCAAATACATTGGAAACGCCGCCTCTCAGCCACTCAGTTCACCAGCAGATTGCAGATAACTCCCCAGGGATCAATTTCCTGGATTTTCATTGGATTCCAGATAATTTTTCAGACTGCCAGTCGGCTGTGGCAACCTCTCCCTTTCCAAGGGAGCCGCTCAGTCTGACATTTCTCCACGTCTCAGTCTCTCCATTTCTCCCAGCCTGGAAGGTCCAGGCTGGGAGAAGAACAGCTGAAATCCCCCTCCCCCCACACATTTGTTGGTTGGACTCAACCAGCGGTCGAAGGAGCCTCTGGGCAGGATGTGTGGCTGCTTCTCAACAGCCGTTGAAAGGTCCCTGGGTCCCTTGAGAACATCTATTGGTGAACTGAGATCACAGATTCTTACTCGGGGATCTTGCAGAATCAGGCCTGCATTGTCAGATATTCTTCAGCTTGGGAGGTTAAGAGGAAGAAGCTGGACTAGTTACTTGGAGAGCTGCAGAGATGAATGTGCCCAAGGTCTCATGAAGGAGCCATCAGCCTCTTGCTGTTGACTGCTGTTCAGCCACCACCTTGTCTCTTTTATTTGTCACAATCTTTTACAATTTTACTATAATGGCACTCTTGCAGTTATGCCCTTGCAAACTTGAATACTAAATTTGGCTTTTTCACCATCTTGGCCAGCTGCAAAGGAGATCTCCTCAGTCCCAGTGAAGATCTGATCTTTTGTGGTGTTGGAGCTGGTGGCCAGGCCTTCAGTGGTGGGATTATGTTTTGCCTGCTGTTTTTTCTGACTCTGTTGTGTTTGGGGCAATTCTACATTTTCTTTCTGAGTGAAGGAAAAGGACTGAAGGCTACCCAGTAGTCATGGTCCCCCATGTTTTCTTCTGATGGTTTGGGCATCCCTGCCTTTTCTCATTCAGACAGGAAGAAGGACCTGAGCAAGATGAAGAGCCTGCTGGACATTCTGACGGATCCTAAGAAGCGGTAAATTCTTGGCGGTTGCAGATTTCTCTCCGTGAGTCTCTGCTGCCATGGGGATCCTCCCTTGCAATGAAGCACATGAGGGGGGCTCTACTGTTGGCTTTCCACCTGCCCCTCTGGTTACAGGCCTCCATTGTACAGTCAGTCCCAGCATCGCACAGATGTTCTCAGCGACTAGCAGCCCCATGAGAAATGGGACCCGCATGCACTTCCCTGGCCAGCCAAACATTCTGATCTGAGGAATGTCTGTGAGGTCCCGTTTTCCCTGAGAGGGAAGTCTGAGAGTCCCTTCTTTCCTTCTTAGCTGTCCTCTGAAAACTTTGCAGAAATGTGAAATTGCTCTGGAGAAGCTTAAGAACGACATGGCCGTGGTAAGTGAAGGGAGGAGGATTTTCTCATGTTTATCCCATAATATGGTAGCCTCTCCATTCCTTGGAGCCTCGGGCTCTGCCCCTCAGTGAACCCCTGAAGTTGCAGGTGAAAACGTGGTGCCTGTGCAGAGTCCAGATTGATTGTGCAGGAAATGGCGGGGGAGGGGAGCCAGGCAGGTAGGGATCGGTCAGCCCGGAACCAAGCAGAGGACTCCCTTGGGTTGGGGCTGAGGTAGATGGTGGAAAACAACCTGATTGGAAAGATTCCCACTCTGATCCCAGTTACTCTCTTCGTGCTGACTGACGTGGGTGGGAAAGACGGGTCTCCAGAGAGTATCTGAACTTCAATCACTAGCAAGAGGACCAAGAGACAGACTTGGCTTTTCAGTTGCCGAATTCTTTTTGCCTTTTTGCCAAGTTTAGGACCTGAGTAGGTAGAGGGAGCAACAAAGGTTTACATGCAGGTAATGGGTGTCTCTGTTGTATGCCAGCCCACCCCTCCTCCCCCTGCAGTGCCTGCCACAAAGCAGCAGTATTTGTGCCAACCGTTGCTGGATGCTGTCCTTGCCAATATCCGCTCACCAGTCTTCAATCATTCCCTGTATCGAACTTTCATGCCAGCCGTGACCGCCATCCATGGCCCCCCAATCATGTAGGTGTCATTTTTTGACTCTTTAGGACAAAGCAAGCAAATTCCAACGGTGGGAAAGTTTTGGGAAATGCAGCCGGGCTGAAAAGCATTTGGGAATCCTTCGGATCTTGCCACAATTTTGCATAAATGTGACCTAAAAAACATGTCCTGTTCAGCTCCCAGGACTTGGCAGACCTTGTCTTAATTAAAAATAAGAAAATAAAAATCAAGTTTGCTTAATTATGTTTATCGATAGTCCTTGACTTACAACCACAATTGAGCCCAAAATTTCCATTGCTAGGTGAGACAGCTGTTAAGTGAATTTTATCCCATTTTACGACCTTTTTAGCCACAGTTGTTGAGTGAATTACTGCAGTAGCTAAGTTACTAACACAGTCATTAAGTGAATCTGACTTTCCCATTGACTTTGCTTGCTGGAAGGTCACAAAAGGGATCATGTGACTCTGGGACACTCTAACCGTCGTAAATATGAGCCAGTTACCAAGCGTCCAAATTTTGGTCACATGACCATGGGGATGCTGCAGTGGTTGTAAGTGTGAAAAACGGTCATAAGTCACTTTTTTCAGTGCTATCGTAACTTTGAAAGGTCAGTAAAAGCAATAGAGCCTAGACTTACATACTGCTTCACAGAGCTTTACAGCCCTTTCTAAATGGTTTACCAAGTCAGCATATAGTCTCCAACAATCTGGGTCTTCATGAACCGTTGTAAGTCAAGGACTAGCTGTATATCCGGATGCAGCCATAAATATTTGGTTGTCTGGATGGCCTCTCTTTGCCCAGGACTCCAGTGCCTTCCCCTCGGAAGCGAAAGTACGAAGACGACGAAAGGCAGACGATTCCAAATGTCCTGCAAGGGGAGGTGGCGAGATTAAACCCCAAATTCCTCGTGAACCTTGATCCCGCCCATTGCAGCAACAATGGCACAGTCCATCTCATCTGTAAGATAGGTGAGTGGCAGAGACAGCTGTGGGGTGAACCCTCTGCAGCATCTGACCCTCCGAGAGGGGGCAGCTGAGGTTGCTCAGACTTGGGGATGGTGGAGTAAGAAAGAAGGTTGATGTGCAAAAAAGCTTTCAGGTTGTTTTTGCAAGATTTCCCCCAAAAAACACACATGGCACCTCTGGTTCCAGATGACAAGAACCTTCCGAGTGTCCCCCCGCTGCAGCTCAGCGTCCCAGCTGATTACCCAGACCAGAGTCCCCTCTGGATTGACAACCCTCAGCAATACGGTATGGCATTGGTGCTGGCGCTGGCGCTTGGGCTGGCTAGTTCCCTTCTGTGCTTTGAACCCCTGTTCTGGCTACACCCTAAACTGGTGGGGGGAAATCCTGGAATCACATTGCTGAGCCAAAGACTTTTCAGAATCCATATGATGGGAGGGGGGGAAGCTGAGTGGGGCAGATGATGGGGGGCAGAGAGTAGGTTGGGCAAAGAAACTGCTTCCACAAATTAATGCTTCATTTTTAAAAAAGGAAGCAATAAGAGGGAGAACAGCCTTTCTAAGTTTCTACTCCTGATTATTCGGGGCACTGCAACGCACACAATCTGTCGTTGTGCCTCTTAATAGGAATAGAGAATAGACTAGATTAGACCTTGGGGGTCTTCCAGTCCAGCTGTTTGCTCAAGCAGGAGCATCTACACCAGAGATGGCGAACCTTTTTGGCATTGCGTGCAAAAAGTCTGAGCAAGCAACTGCTGTCGCGCTCCTGCATGCTGGCACCCCTAATGCAATGTGCGCCTCTATTTGCGCATGGACACAAGATACCTCCCACTCCCATTGCGCATGCGCCCTGCCCCGCATGCACCCTGCACTGTGCATGCGCCCCACACGGCACATGCGCGTCCCCGAACATGCCCCCCTTTTTCCAAGAGGGCCAGCGTTCTCTTACTGGAGAACAACTAGGTACCGGCCCATTCCCTGGCAAGACAGCTGTTCCCTGGCCAGCATATGGCGCTGCCAAGATGGCAGGGCTAAGAGCACTGCCGGGGAAGCTCTGAACACATGGCTTGCCTGGGCTCCTTCCTGCTGGGAGCCGCTGTTCCCTGGCTGATGGCCACTCCCTCGGCCCCACCGGGGAAGTTCTAAATGTGCGGCTTGCCTGGGCTCCTCCCTGCTGGGAGTTGCAGGCTGAACAGGTGTGGCTGGCAGGGCTTTGGTGGACCAGCAGCCGGTGAGCTCTGAATGCATGGCTTGCCTGGGCTCCTTCCCCCTGGGAGTTGCCATTCCCTGGCTCGGCGCAGCACCCCCCCGACCCCCCCCCCCACTGTGCTGCCTGCAGTTGGGCCCGTCACCCAAACCCCGTCACGCCCATTGCTGCGCCATCAGCTGGGCCAATGCTAGGGAAGGAGTGGCCAGCCGCTCAGCCAGCAAATGTTGGCCCGTGCACCTGAACCAGCCAGTCGCTCTTGCCCTTCCCCCTGCAGCCTGCGGCTCCCAGCAGGAAGGAGCCCAAGCAAGCCGCACGTTCAGAGCTTCCCTGTTGGAGCCGAAAGCACTTCCACTGTATGCCGCTGTCCCTTCTCTGGGGAAGAAGCGAGCTGCCAGAGGAGCAGGGAGCTGGTTGGGCGGCCTCTTCCCACCCAGTTGGCCTGCTCGCCATGATGCTGGCGACAGCAGTGGCTTGGGGCCACAACACTCGTGGTCCTGAGTGCAGCACATAAACTTTCCCCGATGCTTCCCAAACTTCAGTGCGGGGCTGAGGGTGGGCGGGAGGCAGAGAGGGAGGAGCAGGCAGCTGCTCTGCCTCGGGGCTCCGTGGAGAGGCGGCCAAAAGTTCCATGCGGAGGCCACCAATCACGAGCCCCGGGGGCACCTGCTTCCAAGGGAATGGCTCGGCTACTTTGAAGCTAATGCCCGGGAAGCTTCCTTGCCAAGACACGGGCAGACGGACGCTGCACCTGTGGGGTGGATGGCACCATACACCTCCCTTTCCCCCTGCCTGACTCCAATCCCGGCCCTGCCTCTCCTCAGCCTCTTTCAGCTCTGGAGTTTGCTGCTCTCCGCAGCTCAGCGCTGTTTTCAATTGGCAGCTGAAGCGGAGCTCCCAGTCTCCCCACACGCAGTGCAAGCAAGCGAGGCAAGAGTGTCTGCCCGTCACGAGCCACAGGGGCTTGCTTGCTCGCACCTGTTTCCAAGGGAATGGCTTGGCTACTTTGAAGCGAGTGACCGGCAAACTTCCTCACCGAGAGATGGGCAGATGGACACTGCGCTTGTAGGGGGAAGTGGCACCGCACACCTCCCTTTCCCCCTGGCTGATTCCGATCCCGGCCCTGCCCCTCCTCAGCTCAGCACTGTTTTAAATCGGTGAATGAGGCAAGAGGGCATGCAGCGTCCATCTGCCCATCTCTTGGTGAGGAAGCTTCCCGGCCACTCGCTTCAAAGTAGCCAAGCTGTTCCCTTGGAAACAGGCGTCCCTGGGGCTCATGATTGGCAGCCTTCACATGGAGCTTTCAGCCGCCTCTCCAGGAAACTTCCTCGCTGAGAGACAGGCAGATGGACGCTGTGCGCCCTCTTGCCTTGCCGATTGAAAACAGCACTGAGCTGCACAGGCAGCCCACCACCACCACCCCACCTTCACCAGCTGCTGGTCCAGACTGCCTGGGACCACGCAAGACGCCCACTCAGGCAGGGAGAGAGGGAGGAAAACCCCGGCTTACCTTGCTCTGCTCCCTTTGGAGCGAACGCCAGGATCCCCTCTGCATCTTTTGGCACGTGTGCCTGTTGCTGGTGTTCACGCATGCGTGCCAGAAATCAGACCAGCTGACTGGTGTGCATGCGCACTCTGGAAACATCTTCCTGGAGCGTGCATGCACAATAGGCAGCTGCTCTTCTGGTTTTCCGGCCTGCCGATGCGCATGAAACCCAACTGGCTAGCGCACCGGAACCTGGAAGAGCAACAGGCGATGGCTCTGTGTGCCCAGAGAAATGGCTCTGCGTGCCACTTCCGGCAAATGTGCCATAAGTTCGACAACACGGACCTATACTATTTCTTCTTGTAACATTGTCTCCCTTTGCAGAAGCAAACCCTTTCCTGCAGTCGGTGTATCGCTACATGATGTCCAAATTGTTGCAGCTGCCAGACAAGCACTCAGTCACCGCCCTCCTCAACACCTGGGCCCAGAGCATCCGGCAGGCCTGCTTGTCTGCTGCTTGACCAGCCAGTCTCACCAGGTGGGCACCAGAAGCAAAAGCCTTCATGGGCTCGGACCTGGCTTTCCTGCTTGCGTTGCTTCTGCCTTTGGCGGCTGGCCGGGCTCTTGACGCCCATGGGAATTTACAGTTTTCAGGGGAGGGTTAAAAATGCCTTTGTAGAGAAGAGCTTGGGAAAGCGAAGTCCCTTGTGGAAAAATGGACAGCTGGTCCAGTGTCAGCCCTGCCCTCGGTCAGCAGGAGGACCCACTGCATTCCGTTTCTCACAAGGCATCAAGTGGGGGCTGATGAGGGTCTGCCAGGGATTGGGACCATTGGTTCAGGCAGAACCACCTCCTTTCAGCACTCCAGCTGATGTCTCGTGACATTTCAGTTTCAGGAATGGGACTGTTTGGACAGAGTTCTCCACCCTTCCGAATGTTGGCATTGCTAAGACAGCATCTTAGATGCTGCCCCTTCTGTCAATCTCTGAGCACTCTGTCATTTTGAAGATTTTCAAGTAATTACTTTGCAAGTTGCTGATTAATTGTACAACAGGCGCGATCTTTCAGACACAAATCATTGCATTTGTTTTATTGTAATAAATCTATTGTTACAGTATTTAACACCCAGCCTTTTTTTGCCAACCCACGTTTACATTTTCACAAATCCCTTTGATCTAAGCAGGCTCGCCTGTGTTGGGCCTCCAACTGTGCTATGAAAGATGGAGGAGACCGCTCCTTTTGATGGCAAAGCAGTCTTAGCAATTAAGCACTATAACTGTGGCTGTCTGTAGTGCAGCGAGCATGAAAGTCGGCATACATACAAAGTCTAACAAAAATCAGGTGAGGGGAAAACGCCTCAGAAGCAGACCAAGGGGCTCCGAGTAGGGGTCCCAAAGGCAGCTGGCTGCAGGGGATTTCCTGGTTACAGGGCGGTTCTGTGCAGCCTGTTCCTCTGAACGGCTTGTGCTCGCTTCTGCCTCTCGGCAAAGGCGTTCCCCAGCGTCTGCTTCAGGGCAGGCAGCACAGCTCTTTCGGCAGCGGGCAGTGGGGTCAGGATCCGGCTGGAAAACAAAGCGGGCCTGTTGATGGCTGAGAGGAGACTTTTCAAGGGGTCCACCTTTCTTTAAGGGCTTGTAAAGGACTCGTTTTCAAGCAAAAGCAACTATTCAACTATTTTCCCTGTTGGCCTCTCTCAGCCAACAGGGAAAATGCTCAAAACACATTTTTTGGGGGGGTTACATCAAAAATATTGGGTTGATGTCAGCATTAACATGTTTTGGGACATGCTGATTGGACCAGGAAGGAGAAAGACTTGGTCAAAAGCTATTTTCAGCTGTGCAGACCAAGCACACACCTGCATGCAGGTACTTACTTCCAACAAGCAACCTAGCTCAAATTTTTCAAATTTTGTTCATTACTTCAAGGGCTGAAGTTTTTTTAAACTGCCAAATTAATATTTCCAAGAGGCAGAAAGTATAGCAGCGTCTTGCCCAGATGTAGTCAAAACAGATTTGAATGTTTTTCTATGATCTTAATTGCCTACATTTGGTATTTTTCTATAAGACCAGAATTGGAAGTATTTCCGTTGCTGAATTGAGATATTTCAGCATGCCGTGGAGAATTTTAACTTCATAACCCTAATAAAGGGGGAATATTAAAAGGGGGCTGCTTACCATTTCTTTGGGGCGTTCCTCACTCTGGGCAACTTTGTGCTTTCCTGGCTCCTAAATGAAAGAGAGTTAGTTAGTTCCCACAGGGAAGCATCTTGCCTGGCCCCTTGACAGAGAGTTCCATCCAGCTGGCTGAATGGGTCACGCTGTTCCACCTTGGCTCTTGTTCAAAGAGCCAGCAAAGAATACCAGAGACCATGGGAGACTCAGGTGGACCAAGGGGGGGGGACATGTTCTTCCTTCAACAATCTAACAAGATAAGCAGAGTGTACTTCACAAAGAAGCCCATGCATTGTGTGTGTGCCCTGTCCTGAACTTGCCATCAAAGTGGGCAGAACCCAATCTTTGCCTTTTCATCCTGATATTAGAAGAGCCGAGGTGGCGCAATGGTTAGATTGCTGTACTGCAGCTACTTCAGCTGATTGCTAGTTCAGCTGATCAGCAGATCAAATTTCATCAGCTCAAGGTTGACTCAGCCTTCCATCCTTCCGAGGTGGGTATAATGAGGACCCAGATTGTCGGGGGCAATATGCTATTTAGTATACTGTCAATTGTTGTAAGCTGCCCAGAGTCCTCGGAGAATGGGCGGCAAAGAAATAGGAATAATAACAATAATAATACATTAAAATAAAAATATCACCAAACAACTCCCAGGAAAAGAATTCAGTGGCCGTAATTTTCCAAGGTCCAATGGAAATTACCATGAGAGAGCCAGCATGATCCCTGGGGGATCCCTAACCATTGGAGCTTACAAGGTGCCTCAAGGCTGCTCAGCTCCCAATACAAGCACCAGGCAGGATGGGCAGTGGTGAACAGGCTGGACTAGGAGGGCGGATCCAGTTCCAGCCTCTCCTTGGCTATGGATTTCCTCCGGGGGGGGGGGGTGGAGGGTAATAGGCCAGTCTCTCCCTCCCAATCAAAGAACGAGAGTCTGAATTAGGACCAGGGAGGGTTGAATTGGCCAGAACATCAGCCAAGGCTTTACTCAAATCAGGTCAGTTCTCTGGGATTCTGTGAAGCAAAGCGGAATCAGTTACAGGGCAAGTAGATGTGGCATTGACTTTTCTTGCTTGAGAAGAGATCCTGTTTTCTTCAGTGCCGCATTCACCTGAGAAAAAAACCTGGAGATTTAGAGACCACAGGGGTCTTCTTAGGATCCGAGATTTGTGTGAGGAGGAGGATTTTCTAAAATTTGAGAAGACAATTGACAGACATTAATCAGCCCCTTCAGTAGGGGGGGAGAGTAACTGCACAAGGCTGACTTCAGGTTCTCCTTTGGTGCCAGAAAAAGTGTGTGCTGGACCCTTCAACCTTCATCTCAGAAGCCAGCTTACCCAAGTTGACCAGCTAACATGTAATCTTCAGGAATTCTTTTGGTCTTGTGTATATCATCCAGGCATGATCTCAAGTACATCAGCTACAGGAAGAGAGGAGAAAATGGCTCTCATAGGGCCCTTCCTGCCCAGCGCATCTTCAGCACCACCAGTGAGCAAAGGCCTCACCTCTTGCATCTGCATGTGGTTAATGTTCCACAGCTGGCGAATCACCACCTCACATTCCTCCAGACTAGGGGGCTTCCGCATATAGGAAGGCAGCACATTCACCAAGAAGGGGTTGGAAGATGCAGACGGGATTTTCATGTCTCCAGCCCTGCTCTGGCTTGCTGGGGGATGAAGCACAGACATCGGCGACGTCCTCCGGTCGTAGACAGCAGCGTCTCTGCAATGTCAAGCAGGGCAAGAGTGTCAATCACAGTCTCCGGGAGGCTGTCAAAATCTGGACTTCAAAACGTAGACTGTCTAAAAGGAGTGCCAGTCACCATCACTCCCTTTCTCACAAAAAGCTCAAGTCATTACAAATGTGGACAACAGAACAACAATATGTGTTAAACCAGGGGTGAAATGCTCCCGGGTTGGACCGGATCGCCTGGTCCGGTAGTGATGGCGGGGTGGTGGTGGTTTGGAGAACTGGTAGCAAAAATTCATGCCCCCACTCCCATGCCCAGCTGAGCCACACAATCCTCAGAGGCTTTTTTTTTTTTACTTTTAAAAGCATTTTTTCTACCACCTCTTCCAACGAAAAAATGCTTTTAAAAGTAAAAAAAAAGCCTCTGATGATCGTGCAGCTCAGCTGGGATCATCAGAGGCTTTTCAAAGCATATTTTTCTGCAACTTCTTGGTCAAAGAGGTAGTAAAAAAATGCTTTGAAAAATCTCTGACGACCCTAGCCGAGTTGTCTGATCGGCAGAGAGGTATTTTTTAAAAAACCTCTCTGATGATCCCAGCTGAGTTGCCTGATCGGCAGAGACTTTTCAAAGCATTAGAAAAAAATGCTTTGAAAAGTTTAAAAGTTTTTTTAAAAAAAGTTGGCCACACCCAGTCACATTAACAAATTTTACATTTCACCTCTGTTAAACCATGGAAATGAAATGTTAATAACATTCCCACAGAACAAAAAAAAAAAAACAGCTTAAAATGAATACAATTATTTTAGTTTTCTTGTATTACCAGAAAAGAGGGCTCGAATTAAACATTAAACCTAATCAAATTTAGGTAACCAATAAGAATGATCTAGATAGAATGGAACTCTAATCCCCTAACAGACAAAAACATTTCATACTTTAAAATATGAATATATTACGTAAAGAGATTTCCAGATCAAAGAGATGTCTTTAAACCTTGACACAAGTTCAGTAGAACGAATGTGTTCCCTAGCATATTATATGTCTGGCATGCAAGTCCTCTCTCTCTCTCTCTGTCTGTGTATACACACATACACAAAACACTTTCAAATTTAAATTCAGATATTTAATATGTTTCATAAATTCCAGTGAGGGACTTCAATTCCAAATACATTTTTTAGAAAGATGCACCTATTAGATGTTTCCAAATCTTGTCAGATTTTTTCCAATCTTGCTGTATATCATTTTATATATTTGTTAGCCACATCTGTTGGCTAGGACTAAATTCGGGACAAACTGCCGAGTGGCCATGTTCCTTCTGGGCTGCCTCCAAAACATTCATATGTTGCATGTTAAGGAAACTCTTGCAATGTACAGTATAAGATCCTTTTATCATTATGATTTCATGACTTCCAGAAAAGCACTATCATCCTCTCTCAACTCAAGTTGATGCCACAGACTAACTCACATTTCAGAAATAATTTTAAAAATGAATATATGAATGAATGAATATTCTATCTGGATAGAAGATAGGTTTAAGTAGTGGACTGATTTTGAGAGCAATTGTGCTTTCTTCATTTTCTGCTGCAAAGGACAAATGCTTGCCTTGGATTGGCCATTACAGCATCTCCGGACACCTTAATTGGAACGTGCATCATTTTCAGCCTTCAAAAAGCATAATCTACCCCAACTGTCAATTAAATTGTTTGTCAACCTACAATTATTCTTAGTCTTGAGTCTTGGGGAAGATATGGTGGTTTTAATGGCTGAATGGAATAAAAAAGTGAGAAATTCCTATTTTTTCTGGACAGTGGAAAGAAGTGCTAACATCAAAGAAAGTTTTGATGGTAGCAAAAACTTCAGTAGATAGTAAATTGATGTCCACTTGGACAAAAAGCAATTTGTCAAGTTGTTGGAAATCTGTGGAATTCAATCCTCCTAATCCTGTAGTTACTCAATTTCTGTGTAATATTCCATGCATTTACTCAATATATAAGATGAGACTTATCTCCAGGCAGTTCTTCCCTTGTTGGGAGAAAAGAATGGTTGCTCCCATCTTTGGAATGGAAGCCTGCAATAAGTTTAAGCATTATGCCAGGATTGGATGTCGGAGTGCCTCCAGTTAAAATTCATCACTGAATGCCAGGGGAATGGGACAACTTGTCACAGTGAGTTGCTGCGGCCAATTCACCATGGCCAACTTGGCACGGGAAAATTTTAACAATTCTATTTAATTATTTGTTTGTTTGTTTGTTTCAATTTTTAAACCGCCCTTCTTATGTTATGTAAAATAAATAATTATTTTAATTTTTGCCATTCACATTTCCCTCCTTTTGCATCCTTTAATGATTCTATTCCACCAATTCTTCGATATTAATGTAACTCATCCTGCAGAGAGTTGTCCTGAGGCGAGATGGCCGTGGCAAGTGTAATTAGACCCGAATGCAGGTTGCTTATGGCGACATGAATCCTCTTCCCCTCTGATCCAAAACAGTAAAGATGAATATATGTGTTTGAAAAATAATGAAGTAGATAATCTCTGACAGCAATTTATCAGTTCCACATGAGAAAGAGTAATGAACTGATTCAGAAATTCAGTATTGGGAGGTTAGGGTTAGCTTGAAAACTTGAAATGAAAGCCTGAAGTGAGCAATTGTCACATTATAAAAATGAAGGTGAGGAATTTCTTTACAACATCGTAACAGCCGACAAAACAAGGATCATTGTTACGACTCACAAGCAAAATGCAAGTCCATGGAATTTCATCACAAAGCTTCATGTAAGGGGGAAAAGAAATCAATTCAGGATTATATACTTTTTGAGAAGGCAGATGGTGTTCATCACATAAATTCTCTGAATCTGACACCTCCATCACCGCAGAGCTCTCTACTTTACAGCTCAAAACTTTGAAATAATGGTTAA
The DNA here is from genome assembly GCA_030761175.1 of Masticophis lateralis. Taxonomy (NCBI): domain Eukaryota; kingdom Metazoa; phylum Chordata; class Lepidosauria; order Squamata; family Colubridae; genus Masticophis; species Masticophis lateralis. The sequence continues at coordinate 843,168 of JAUDYJ010000014.1, forward strand.
ACAGAGTTTGCAAAGAAAAGTTAATTTTGCTGCCACAGAATGCCAGGCCTCACACTTGGTGAGCCACCCAAGACACACATTTGCATCTTGCTGGCTTCCTGCAACCACCACACAGCTCAGATGTGAGTGACACCACGAGACTTCCATCTGTTCTCAAAATGGAAGGAAACCTTCCTAGGTATCTACTGGACTTGAGTGAACAAACGGGGGCTGGAGTTCCTTTGTGATGGTTTTAAGAAACATGACCATCAGGGGCAGAAACATGTAGTGAATGGAGGTGATGGTACAGAGAATTAAATGCAAGGAAAAAAGAGCTAATTTTCATATTTACATATTGAAATATTACTGATTAAGATAATAATGGCAGTAGAGGCAATATTTTTCAATCAACCCTTGTATATTGTTCCAGCTAACTTAAGGGTCTGCAGACCCTCAAAGATTGTTTGTGATTTCTGAATATGTTGGATCAGCTATGGATGATTATGATGAACTATGATTCCATTCACAATAGATATATGAACAGATGTTTTTCTCTCTGTTTCTTCTTTATAACTTTGTGCATATTTCTCTTTCTTTTTCATAATCAAAAAAAGCATAACGAAAAACGCCCGCCTGGAATTCCCAGCCGGCCACTCCATCTCTCTCGCGGGCAGCCGAAAGCCGCCGGGGCTCCTTTTCTGCCGGCCGAGAGGAGGCGGGGCAGCTCTCGGCAGCACCTCCCGGCCAGCAGCCTAGTCGAGGCTGGCATAGAAGCCTCGGCTCCCACGGACAAAGCCTGAAGTTGCCCAGAACAAGAACTCTCTGACGCCCACCCGGCTCAGTGCAAAGCCGCCCCCGACCCCCCCCCTCCGCGCGCTTGGGGGCAGCGGGGCCACTTCCCTCCTCCTAGGAATGGGGGCGGGGGCAAGCCGAGCATCTCCCCTTCCTCTGCTCCCAGGGCTCTCACCTGGCCGGGGTTGCCGCCGCCTCCTGAGTCTCCGGAGGGAGAACTTCGGCGCCCCTCTCCCACACGGGGCTCCCCTCCGGGGCATCCTCCTCTTCGGCCAGGGCCTCGTCCTCGCCGGCCTTCTGCTCCCCATCTGCAAAAGGAGACGACTTTTGCCGGGATGGCCTCTCGCAACGCTGGTCGGGGCGCCCCCGAGCCGCCCCCGCCAGGCCCCCGGCGGTCTTCGACCGGCCCAGCTCCGGGCAGGCCCCGGCATCCGACAGCTCCGAGCTAGAGGGAGGCCCCTGCCGAGGAAGGCCGAGAGGTGGGCAGCTCTGTCGGGCTTCTGTGCCAGCCCGATCACAGGCGCGGCGGCTCCTCTCTAGGCATCCGGCTGAGCGACCGGCCAGGGAGCCCGCCGCAGCCCCTCGCGGGAGCAGCCCCGGCCGGCCTCCCGCGACTGCTCCGAGGGGGCAGCTACTTCCCGGCTCGCCCGCCGATTGGCTCCGGGTAACCGTCGCGCCTACCTTCCGGCCGCTCCTCCGACTCCCTGCGGCCGCCGCCGGTCCGCTTCGCCTTGGCCTTGCGAGCAGAGGCGGCCTCGCTGTCCGCCGAGAGGAAGCCTGGCGAGAGCAGGAGAGGCGAGGGGGAGCTACGCCACGCCCCGCCCCGCCCGGCCCCGCCCCCGCCTGCTCGCCCCGCCCGGTCGCCCACCTGCCTGCTGGAGCAGCGGCTGCATGATGAGCCGGTACTGCAGATCTGCAGGGAGAGAGGCGGGGGCGGGGTCAGGGCGGGGCGTGGCGGAGGTCAAGGCTGCCCCGCCCCTCGCCCCCCCTCTCCCCCTCCCGCACCCTGGTTGCGCCGCTTCAGCCGGTCGACCTCCTGGTGCAGCTGCCGGAGCGTCTCGCCGTGTTGCTGCTGCAGGAACTGCAGGCTGCGCTCTAGCTCGGGGGCCGCCCGCCTGGAGGGCGGCGTGGGTGGCGTGGGGGCGTCGGCCGGGCCGGGGCCGCCCGCCCGGCCGGGGCGCTCCGCCTGCCCCGCACGCGGCCAATGCGGCAGGTGGCCGAGCGGCGGGAAGCCCGAGCCCTGCATGCGCTACCACCGCCCGGAGCGCATCGCGGGAAGCCCAGCAGGCGCCGCTCGAGCCTCGCTCGCTCGCTGGCCCGCCGCCGCGTCCCCGTCGCCAAGGAGACCGGGGGCGCGCGCAGGGTCTGCGGGGAGGGGAGGGGCCGCCGAGCGCGCTCTCCTGGCGGGGCCGCCGAGCCGCTGCCGGGGCTGGAACCGCCAAGCGGGGGAGCCGAGCGCCCCCCGGCAGCTCCGAGCTGGAGGAGGAAGAGGAGCGGCCCCGGGGCTCTCGGGCGCCTGTCCGCTGCTCTGGGCAGCCCGCTCAGGTTGGGGCAAGGGAAGAGACCAGCCGAGCCTCAGTTGGGGCCGTTGCCTCGGCTTTCCCTGCTCTGAAAACTTCTGGCAGGACTGCGATGGGCTGGCAGCCCCGTGGAAGGCACCGGCTCCCACTGTGGCTCAGGTCGTCCTCCCAGGGAAGGGCAGCTCCATCCTCTGGAGACAATGCCTGACTCTGCTCGTTCTTGACCTCTTGCAGCTAGATGTTCAACCGCAACCACAGCCTCATTTCATGGCTGGACCAGCACAGTAGACTGTACTCAGAGCAGCTCCTTTAAAAACCCACTTTAATGCAGGATTGTGGCCAGGTGCCAACAGGTGAAGGCCAGCTCGGCAGTCGCACCTCTTCAAGGCTTGCAATTGGTTGCTTCTGCAGAGCCTTCATGGCCCCTCCTGCTTAACTCTTGGGGATGACCTGCTCCAGGTAGCACTACTTGACCGTCACTTTAGACCTGTGAAGGCACCTTCTGTAACTTCCATGGAAGTAACCGCAGGAAACTTTCCTTCCCTCTTAGCCGGAGAGGAGAACAATACTCTCCCACCAGGCAATCAAACCTTAATTTCTGTGTATTGTGGGGAGGGCGGGTGGGTAGAAATGCCACACCTTGCCTGCTGGCCTTAGATTTTAAAGAATAGTCTTTTTATGCTTGTTCTACAAACAAAAGCCTAAAATTTAAGAAATAAAACTCCCTTCTTCATGATCACTATTTTGTATCCACCTAGTCCTTGGAACCGTGGTTTGCCAATTTTTCACCCACTAATTATTTTCTGTTCATTCAGCCCCCTCCCCTTATGAATGAGGGCTGGTGTCGGGGTGCCTTTATGCTACACTACAACTGGTTTGCTGTTAACAGCCTGCCATTGAAAAGGGATGGAGGGCATTGGATGTGTGAGGGAGGGTTGCCAGCGGATTCCATGAAGAGGTGAAACCAAGCCTCAGCCTGTCCCATGAGAAGCTCTGGCTGCTTCAAGGATGAGAGAGGAATACCAGATGCAGAGACAAGGATTGTTCCCAAAACAATGTTAGCCCCTAATTGGATGCTTCTTGATGGGGATGGGGGTGGAGGGGGACATGGAAAGGGTAATAATATACGCTGGGCAGGAAAACCTCAAATTTGCTTCTTATGGGCCTAAGAGTTTTTCTTTTCTAACTGACCAAGATGGGACAGCTGACAGCTGGACCCCACCATTCAGCAAAGGACCCCCATACTTCTATTGCAAACCAAGCACCACTTGTGCAAGTGAAAGGGTCCTCATAGGGCAAAATGAAGCCAGCTGAGTTGGAAGGCTGCGAGGAGACCGACGTAACAGCTGGCTGTGGGCACTCGATGGGGATCTGGCTGCAGAAGCTGGCATAGCCCAAGCCACTCTGCCATACTGGGGACACCAAAGCGGCTCAGGGCCCCTGCTTCTTTTGGCTTCCCCATGCCACCTGGAGTCTCCCAAGATCATGGTGTTTTTTTAATTTTTTTTTTATCAAAATAGAATGTGCACACAACAACAGTCTGACAGGCATAGAATTACACCCTCTGTGAATGCGTGATTAAAAAGACTTCTTCAGCACTCAGGAGCCTGTACCCTTAGCTGAAGGTAGGGCTTACTCGGGCAGCTTTTGCTGTCAATGAAACTGTCTTTTCTCAGTCAAGACAGTCATCCCGCAGGCAAAGAGAAGGTATATCGAGAGGAGGAGGAAGGTGCAGGCTGCTGGCCCAAGGCAGAACCAGGAGGCCATGAAGTAAACTATCAGTATGGAGAAGAGAGTCCTGTAGCTGGCCAGAAACCTCAAGCTGACTCTCGGCTGCTGAATCCGCCCCGAATGCCACTTGGTGCGTGGGCTGCGCTGGGAATTAGCCACCAGAGACGGGTTGGTAAGGTGATAGCGGCAGAAACTGCCAAGGAAATCTTCTCTAGCACAGAGCCTCTCCATCTGACTTCCAAACTAAAAGGGACCAAGAGGAAATCAAATCAAGATGGGGGAAATGAGATTGAACCCTTAGCATGAAAGCCAAATGGGCAGACAAACCCCTCGCTCAGGGATGGCTAATTACAGAATTTGCTGCCACAGCAAATTGCTTAGCCAAAGAGTCCCCCGTGGCCTTGTCCAACACGCCAAGGACTTCTAGTCCTCACAATGAGATGCCAGGCTTATGTAGATCTACTCCAGTATCTGGACCCTGGCAGTTGGGAAGAGGCCAGTCTGGAGGTGCGTGGAATGCAAAGGCAAAGGGAAGAAGGGCCACTCAATGCCCTGGGAGCCCAGAGGTCCACTTACACGTTCGTTAATGGCCAAAGACAGACGGAAAAGCAGACGGACCAGGGTGGTGCTTTCATAACTTCGGATTGGTTGAAGCTCTGGATCTCCCTGGTAATCTATCTGGAACTTGCGCAGGCCGTTGATGATCTAGTGCGAAAAGGAAAACATGGATCTTAAGACAGAGTCACAAAAAGACAGCTATTCGGGACCCGTTGTCCATCCCAGAGAGAACCTGTGGAAGTGCCGCTGCAACTCAGCCTCCCAGCTAATCAATCACATTCTCCTTACACAAATTTTCCTGTAATTTTTCCAGTGAATTTTTTTTTAAAACGACTTTCAGACAAGCAACCTCAAATCTCCAAAATAGCCCTACATCAAATGGCATCATAGGTTATTGACCCCCTGCCTCCTGACTGTGGGGAAGACAAAGAAGGATAATGATCCTTCTTTGGGCCCACCTAGACCTCCAGCAGGGCAGATCTTCTCTTCTGGCAAAAGTCTAACTCTTGGTAATTCACAGTGCTTCCCCACCCCCCGCCCCCACCCCACTATTCCCTGCTTTCTTCACCCTTTGCGTGTGCAGTTATCTGTACCAGCAGAAGTTGAAAATATTCCGTCCCAAGATGATACTGAGCTCTGATTATTGTAAACCACAGAAACATAGTTTGTGGACTGTATTCTGATTTGAGACAAATCTTTATTAATTTTTGTTTCAACCAGAATGTTTAAATCATGTATATTCAAGCATTCTCTCATCTGACTTTGGGCTCCTGGTAGTTCTGGTGGTAGCCAAATTTCTGGCTGAGATGCTGGAAAACACTATTTTCTGAATCATTTGTTTCCCATGCAGTGTCAAAATGTCATTTTTTTCTTTCTTATCTTTGTTCTTGAGCCTGTTCAATGTAACAAACCATCTACATAGTTACCAATAAATGTATTAATTTTACCAGGCACATAAAACAGCCATTTTGGAAAAAAAGGAAACATGACTCCCTCAGGGATGGACTCAGAGCAACAAGAGGAAAAGTGCTTGCCCTTAGTGACAAACTGAATATCAACATCTCACCAGGCTCTGATGATAACTAAGAGTTATTAAGAAACTGAAAGACGCAATTGTGCGCTTCCTAACTGCCATACACAACCTGCCTCTGCAATTGAAGACCAGAATGTTTAAGATTTGGCTTATGGGGAGACACAAAATATTTTTAGGCCTGCTTGCTTAAAATCTGTTCTAAGAACATAGTGGAAATTGCTATAAACAACACAATTACTAAATACAGAAGAGTATAGAGTTGGAAGGGACCTTGGAGGTCTTTTAGTTCCAAGCTCCAAGCTCTCAAACAGGAGATCCTATACCATTTCAGATAAATGACAGTCTAATCTTTTCTTAAAAGCCTCTAATGATGAAGCACCCACAACTTCTGAAGGCAACTTCTGTTCCATTAGTTAACTGTTCTGTCAGGAAATTCCTCCTTAGCATGGATTGTTCCTTGTCCTGCCTTCTGATGCTTTAGAAAATAGACTGACACCCTCTTCTGAAGACTGAGTTTTGAGTTTTTATTTTTTGGTCTTTTTAAAAAAAATATACTTTTCCTTTCTTCCTTTTTCCTTTTTTTAAATTCTTTTTTCTCGTAAAAGTGGATTAGGGTTTTGAAGAACCTGAACAATTGTTCCATTTCTTTTTTTCTTCTTCTTCTTCTTTCCTTTTCTTTGCTTTTTTCCTTTTTTTAACTTCTGACTATTGTTGGGGTTTTTTTGGCCTGGCTTTTGTCTGACTATTGGACAGAATGAGCAGAAAAGTAGCGACAGTGGGATCTGCTGCTACCATGTCTTCCTCGTCACCATCTGAAGGACAGTGATCAATCCAGACCATACTTCAGCAGGAGAAAGAGAAAGGTATGACAATGCAAATGATTCTTCAAACAGTCCAAAGGATGGAACAACAACTGCTTAAGACAGATCAACAACTACACAAGACAGATGAAAAAGTGGCAAACATTCAGCAAGTGATGCTGAAATATGAAGAGAGATTGCAAAAGCTTGAGAAAAAGGAAGAGCAAAAGGAGAAAAAAATCAAAGATATGGATACAAGATTGGGAGTAGTTGAGCGAGATAGGAGTGGACTAATTGGATGGGAGATTGATAGATCAGAATTCTATCTCAGATTTCAAAATGTGGAAGAAGAAAAGGAAGAGAATTTGGCTGGAATTATGATAGGAATGCTAGCTGAAGCACTAGAAATCACCAAGGATAAGATGATGGAGGACGTGGACAAGATATATCGAGCGTATACCAGATATGCAATGCGTATTAAGTTACCATGAGAAGTACACATAAAATTTACTAAGAAATCAATTAAAGCACAAATACTTCAGATTGCCAGAGAGAAAACCTTTAAGTATAAGGAGAAGGAAATTGTGGTTTTGAAACAAATACCAAGAAAAGTGAGAGAGATGAGAAGAGAATATCAATTTCTGACTAAAATACTACTTCAAAAAGGTGTGAACTACAGATGGCTAGTACCAGAAGGGTGTCAACTTGCAAAGCTTTCAAGTTGCCATGAGCAGGAGGGAGGGAGAACTGATAGAGCTAATTGATTTCCCTAACGGAAGCTACATTCCATACATGCTTTCTTCCTCAATCAGAAGAAGGGTGTTGGATTTCACAGCCAGCCAAAGCGAGTAATTGGAGAATGTGATTTATGACATGGCCAGGGAGGAGGGGAGAGACAGGGTCATAGGGGAATGTAAATCTACGTGGGATTAGTTCTAACTGCATCTGAACATTGCCAAAATGGTGCTCCTAATAAATGACTGTATTTCTTTTGAAGTCTGGCTCATGGCTCATGAATTAATTAGGGCATCTTTCGGAAACTTCACAAAGGGTTAGTCTTAACGTGGCAACTTCAAAGATATAGATTGGATACAATTGATAAAAGCGAAAGCATTTTATGAAGATTTTTTGAAGGAAAAGGAAATGGAAACCCAAACAAAAGTTGTGCTAGTAGAATTCCAAGAAGAGGAGTTGGCAATGATTGAAGCAGCAGAAGGCACAGTAGGAGGCATTGTGGAACATAAGGAACAATGGGAAGTTAGATCAACTAGAGCAGCAAAACCCACATATAAAGTATGAATATGGAAGAAAGAAAATTAATTTCAATAAATATAAATAGTCTTAACTCAGCCATTAAAAGAAGAAAGGTCTTTCATAAATTAGAGAAACTAAAATTTGATATAATCTGTCTACAAGAAGTATATATTAAAAAACAACCGAAACTTGGAAAAAAAATTACATCATTGCCATAATGTAAAAAAAGAGGAGTGGTTTTATATATTAGAAATACAATTCCAGCTGAGCAAATATATGCAGATGAAGAAGGTAGAATTTTGATGGTGGAGGTACAGTTGCAAGAAAAAGTATGTGAACCCCTTGGGATTACGCGGAATTTTGCATGAATTGGTCATAAAATGTGCTCTGAACTTCATCTAAATCACAACAATAGAAAAACACAGCCTGCTTAAAATAATACTACACAAACATTAGATGTTGCCATGGTTTAATTGAACATAACATGTACACATTCACAGTGCAGGAAAGAAAAAGTATGTGAGCCCCTAGCCTAATGACTTCTCCAAGAGCTAATTGGAGCCAGGAGTGAGCCAACTTTGACTCCAATTAGTGTGATGATATTGGATTCGTTGCTGACAGCTGTCCTGCCCTTTAAAAACACACACCTGTTTTGGGTGTACTGGTTTCAAGAAGCACTGTCTGATGTGAACCATGCCTCGCAGAAAAGAGCTCTCAGAAGACCTACGATCAAGAATTGTTGACTTGCATGAAGCTGGAAAGGGTTACAAAAGTATCTCCAAAAGCCTTGATGTTCATGTGTCCACGGTAAGACAGACTGTCTACAAATGGAGAAAGTTTAGCACTGTTGCTACTCTCCCTAGGCGTGGTCGTCCTGTAAAAATGACTGCAAGAGCACAGCGAGAATACTTCATGAGGTAAAGAAGAATCCTACAGTGTCAGCTAAAGACCTACAGAAATCTCTGGCACATGCTAACATTTTTGTTGACACATCTACAATAAGGAAAACATTAAACAAGAATACATGGGAGGACACCACGGAGGAAGCCATTGCTGTCCAAAAAAAATATTGCAGCACGTTTGAAGTTTGCAAAAGAACACCTGGATATTCCACGGCACTACTGGCAAAATATACTGTGGACAGATGAAACCAAAATTCAGTTGTTTGGGAAGAACACACAACACTATGTGTGGAGAAAAAAAGGCACAGCAACCAACATCAAAACCTCATCCCCACTGTAAAACATGGCGGAGGGAGCATCATGGTTTGGGGCTGCTTTGCTGCCTCAGGGCCTGGACAGATTGTCATTGATGGGAAAATGAATTCCAGAGTTTATCAAGACATTTTGCAGGAAAACGTACGACCATCTGTCCACTAACTGAAGCTCCGCAGAGGATGGGTGATGCAACAGGACTATGACCCAAAGTATACAATTCAACAAAAAAATGGCTTCAACAGCATGAATACGCCTTCTGGAGTGGCCCAGTCAGAGTCCTGACATCAACCCGATTGAAATGCTGTGGCATGACCTTAAGAGAGCGATTCACACCAGACATCCCAAGAATATTGCTACACTGAAACAGTTTTGTGAAGAGGAGTGGTCCAAAATTACTCCGGATCGTTGTGCAGGTCTGATCCGAAACTACAGGAAACGTTTGGTTGAGGTTATTGCTGCCATAGGAGGATCAACCAGTTATTAAGTCCAAAGGCTCACATACTTTTTCCTCCCTGCACTGTGAATGTGTACATGTTATGTTCAATTAAACCATGACAACATCTAATGTTTGTGTAGTATTATTTTAAGCAGACTGTGTTTTTCTATTGTTGTGACTTAGATGAAGTTCAGAGCACATTTTATGACCAATTCATGCAAAATTCCGCGTAATCCCAAGGGGTTCACATACTTTTTCTTGCAACTGTATAACAGTCAATAATATGAAAATCCTTTTTAATTGAATTAGAAAATGACAACATATATATGATGGGTGATTTTAATGGTGGTGTGGATGGGAATTTGGACTATAAAATACATAAAACAGCAAGACATAATAGAAAGATTCTACTGAAGTCCTTTTTTAAGATGACAGAGAAAATAAATTTAAAAGATGCATGGAGAGATAGAAATGGAAAAAATAGACAATATACTTTTTATTCAGACAGACATTCATCTTGATCTAGGCTGGATATGACATGGACAACAATGGAACTGACTTTGAATATAGAACAAATAGAGATAGAAACAAACATGGGCAGATCACAATCCTGTGATAGCTACTTGGAAAGGACGGAAAAGAAGATTTAGATGGACTTTAAATAATACGATTTTAAAAGAGAAAGATTTTGTACAGAAAATGGAAAGGGAGCTGGCTTTTTTTCCCAAGGAGAATAAGAAAGAAGACACATCAACACAAACTCTTTGGGACATGATGAAGGCCTATGCAAGAGGTTTAATAATGGACTATACAAGGAAGAAAAAATTGAAGAAAAGACAAACATATAAATTATTGGAAGTTTATAAGAATTTGAAAAGGAAATCCAAAAATTAAACTGAAAATGGATACTATAAAGCATAAAATGGACTTACTAGAGAAAGAAGAATTAGCCCAAAAAATTAGGAGTACTAAACAAAATTATTTTGAGAATGTGAACAAACCAGGAAGATGGTTAGTATACGAGCTGAAAAAAGAGAGTCAAGAAAAAAGCACAGTTTAGGGGCAAAGCAAATTTGCAAATAAAGAGATGGGAAAAATAATACAGGAATATTATAGACAACTTTATGAGAGAGAAAAGATAGAGGAGGAAAGCGTGACAATATATTTACAGAAAGCAAATTTACCTCGGATTCCCAAAGATCCTGAAAAACAGATGGCTTTGATATTTTTAGATGCTCAAAAAGCTTTTGATAATGTGAATTGGCAATTTATGCTGCTTCAAATAGAACAGATGGGCTTTGGCAGAAAATTTATTCAGGCAACATTAACTATATACCATATATATATATAGCAAAAGTAATTATAAATGGAGAATAGACCGATTCTATTGAGATAGAAAAAGGTACCAGACAAGGATGTCCATTGTCCCCACTGTTGTTTATATTGACATTAGAAGTCTTAAATAGAAATATTAGAGAAGAAAAAGATATAAAAGAAATGAAAATTTGAAAAGAAGAATACAAACTGCAAGCATTTGCTGATGACCTGGTCTTTATTATTGAAGAACCATTAACATCAATAAATACATTGATAGAGAATATTGGACTTTGGAAAAGTAGCTAGTTTGAAAATTAATAAAGATAAAACCAAGATTTTGACCAAAAATATGTTGACAAAGCAAAAAAGAAGAATTATTTATTTATTTATTTATTTATTTATTTATTTATTTATTTTTGCGGAGGACTCAGGGCGGCTTACAACAACAATCAATAATATAAATCACAAAATAAGTTAAAAACACCTTTAAAACCATATTTAAAATTGTCACAGTTTGTGCAACCCCTAGCAGATCAAGTTATTTGACGGAAAAGCCATGTCTTCAACTCACGGCGAAAGGAGAGGAGGTCCGGGGCTATCTTGATGGAGATATCAAAGATGCAGGTCACTAATAAAGTTAAATACTTGGAGATATATTTGACAGCAAGGTGTGGTACACTTAAAGAAAATAACTATAATACTTAAGCAACAGATGGGGGCAGACTAGGCAAAATGGGAACATTTGCAGCTTTCCTTGATTGGTAGGTTATCAACTATTAAGATGAATATTTTGCCTAGAATTTTATATCTGTTCCAGACAATTCCAATTAGATTGGGGAAAGATTTTTTTGAAGATTTGAATAAAATAGTGTTAAAATATATGTGGCAGGGAAAGAAGGCAAGGATAAAAATAAAGTTAATACAAGATGCTAGAACACGGGGAGGCTTTGGTTTACCTAATTGGGAACTTTATTATTAAACAACAAGCTTGATGTGGATTAAAGAATGGATAACTTTAAGAAATATTAGATTATTGAATCTAGAAGGACAAGATTTGTTGATGGGGTGGCATGCTTTTTTATGGTATAAAGGAACAAAAATACAGGGGTATTTTAGAAGACACTACATATGTGAGGCTTTGTTATTGAACAGGAAGAAGATTAAAAAACAACATTTTTTGAAAATTCCAATCTGGGTATCGACAATTGAAGCATTTTCATTTTCAGTAGTATTCAGAAGGGAACAAATTGTTAGATATAGTGAATTAATGGATGAAAAGGGTGAACTTAAAACAAAAGAAGAATCAGAAGAACAAGGTTTCAAGATGGATTGGTTTTCTTACTGGCAAATGCGTTCTAGATAAGAAGATTCTAAACAAGAAGGTTTTTATAATGTTACAACTAATTTAGATAAGATTTTAATGGGTTCTGATGACTATGTGATTAAAAAATTATATAGATACTTGTTAGAGGTAAAATTGGAAGAAGAATAAGTAAAACAGTCAATGATAGCATGGGGGAAAAACTTTGGTCATGGTATTGATTTAGAGAAATGGCAAAAATTGTGATCGCAGAATTATAAAATGACAATGTCTACAGCATATAAGGAGAATTTGTATAAGATGTTTTACAGGTGGCATCTACCCCAACAAGGATAGCCAGAATGTTCAAGAATAAATCGGAGAAATGTTGGAAGGGTCATCAGACTCCAGGATCCTATTATCATATGTGGTGGACATGTGTAGAAGCTAAAAGATATTGGACTAAGATACACGTGTGGTTGGAAAAAATAACAAAGAAACATATTGACTTTAAACCAGAGTTATTTTTATTGGAGATTTTACCAGAAACATATAACAGAGAATTGCAATATTTGATTGTGAATGTTTTAACAGCGACTAGAATCGTATTTGCTAAAAATTGGAAAGAAGTTACCTACTGATGATGAGAGTATTAAGAAAATTATGGAATGTGCTGAAATGAGTAAATTGAGGGAAAATTGACATTCTGAATGGTGCCTTTTAACCTATTCACAAATTATTTGGCCAAGTTTGCTGATAAAGCTAAATTGTTTGGGGTGGTAAATATGGGACCATGAAGAGCTTCAGAGAGGGATCTCTGCATATTGGAAAGTGGAAGTCAACATAGGCAAGTGTAAAGTGGTACATGGTAGTATCCAAAATCCAAACTAGTCATCCAAACCGATGGGATCACAGCTACGAGTGAGCGATGAGATCTCAGAACAGTAAACACTTCAATGAAGGTGCTGATTCAGGGTGCATCGGCTGTCAGAAAAGGCCCCCCCCCCACCTCTCTGGGAGGGATAAGAAACGGCTGCACACTGAGAGGTCAGCATCACAATGCCCTTGCATGGATCCCTGGTGCAACACATCTGGAATACTGTGTGCGGTTGTGGTTGCTGCACCTCAAAAGGGGTCAGGTAGAGCTATAGAAGGCCAAGAGAAGCAGAACTAAGGAGGCCAAGAGCAGCTTCCCTGTAAGAAAAAGCTGTGACATTTGGGCTTTTGAGTCCTGAAAGGTGAACGAGAAGAGACATGATGGAGAGGTACATGGTGTGGATAAAAGGGAGAAGCAGTGTTCCCTTCCCAGAGGTAGCCCAATGACAGGGAATCCTGGAAGGAGGACAGATCAAGAGACGAGGTGGGAGAGGAACTGCACTTTCTCACTTGCAACATTCTGTTAATGTGACCTTACAGTCAAGTACAATTAATTAACCTGGTGGTCTTTCCTGCCTGGTCTACCTGGTAAGGCTGTCGATCCCTGTGCATCCCAATGATGGACCACTGGGAGAACAGCCTGCTGGACCGAATGGGCCAGGATCAATCTATCAGGGCGCTGCTTACATTCTTATGTGCACTGCTGCTTTGCACAACTTCCTGAGCAGGTCCCTGGCCTACCTGGTATCTTCCAAGAGGCGTGAGTGTTAGCCCATCTTCATCCTCAATGCAGTCTGGCAGCAGCTTCTTCCCGTTCTCCTCTGGAGCCCCTCTCCTGTTCAGGATCAGCTGGCTCAGCTGGGCTTCGTTCAACTGGCAAGAATCAAAACAGGACACCCCTAAATATTACACGTCCATTGCATCGTTACATGAGCAAATGTGGGAGGCCCCTAAACACAAAATGTCATGGTTCTCACATCAGTCCTCCTTGAATTGTAAAACCAACAATGGTCTCAGAATTTGGCCCCTGACTCAGTGGAAAGGTTACCACAAACTATCCTCTCCCTCTAGAAAATATATGTTGGCAATTTTAATAGTGATCTTTCTCAAAATCCCTTGTTAATTAAACTGAAAAAGCTGCAAGAAAAACGAAAGTGCAGCCAAAGGGAGGCTTCACTCTGCTGGAATGCTTTCGCAGCCACTCACCTGCAGAGAAGCCTCCCCTCTCCCAGGACGGACCAGGAAAGTCCCATGAGCTCCATGAATCAAAGCAGTCCAGAAGCCTCAGAGGGCTTTTCTTCAGCTGACCTCCCCAGCCCTGACCTGTCCAGGGAGGCACACAAACCAAAGGCTGGAACAGGCCAACCTTTGTTAACCAGCGGCCAGGTGATTGGAGCTGGATTCATAGCACTGACTGGGGCTTTAGAAAGAGCCTAAAGAACTCTGATTCCTACCCGAAATATCTGACATAAATATTCCAGGGCTTTCTCCAAGTATTCATCCGTTTTTCGTATACTCTCTTGCCCCATTTCGTCCATGTCGTTCCCCAGGTAGGAGCCGTTCAGGTCGCTCGAGCCAAACCAGAACCAGGAGAGGAAGGACTGGCCAGGGCCGGACTCCGCTGAATGGTCTGAGAGGGATCTGGCCGATTGCTGGGCCTGGCCGATCAGCTGGGCCAGTCGCAGCACCTGGATGGGAGAATGCCAGTCAGGGCAGCTCAGAAGACAAACAACCTCAGGCCAAGCAAAGAGCCAGGGACCCCCTCGAATAGATAGGAAACCAGGATGCAGTTCCCAAATGATTGTTTTCTGTATATCTGCATCTATTATTATTATTATTATTATTATTATTATTATTATTATTATTATTATTATTATTATTAAAATTCATTTGCTGCCCATCTCACCAGAGGGCTACTTTGGGAGGTTTACAACAATAAAATGGGAAAAATGTAAAAATAACAATAGCAAAGGAATAAAACAATAAAAATTAACACTGGAAGTGCAATAATATTAAATAAAGATGATGGGCAGAGGGGGAGGTGGGATCAGCAGCCTCCTCCAGTGATGGACTCCCCTGGTGCCTCCCCAGGCCAACGAAGAGTCAGCCCTTCGGGCTCCTGGGGAAGGACAGCAGGGTGGGGGAAAGCCTCACCCGGGGAGGACAGGACATCCCAGAGGGATGCGGCAGAGAAGGCTCTTCTCTTGGATCCCATCAGTCGGAGTTCATTGACTGACGGGAACTTGGCAGGCTTCTTCTGCCGGCTTGTCTTGGCGGATGAGAGGTTCATCAAGTTAATCTGGCCCTGTGCCATAGTGGGGGGGGGGAGGTTGGTGCAACAGGCCCAGCTTTTATGTCAAAGGGCCACTCAGCAGCGCCAACCAACCTACCAGGTTTCTGACTTCTGTCCCAAACATCTGCCTGTACTGGGCATCTTGCCCTTCGAGGCTGTAGACGTGACTTTTCACTTTAAAGGAGGCGTCCATGATGGTGGGAGCCCGGCCTGACAGGAAGCTGCCTCCAAGCGAGGGAGTCAGGAAGAGGCGGTGCTGGCGGTGGGGAAGGCTCAGATCGGCTTCCAGGAAGAGCTGCTCTGCTGCAGAGAGATGGGAAGGCTGGCCAGCTTCAGACCTGGGAAAGCCTCTTCTGAAAGGTGCTGCTTCTAAGCCCCGAGGAGCTGGCAGGGACTCAAGTTCTTGCGTGGCCACCGTGCAGCCCAGGTGCACTCTGGGGTACGGTTTATCAGACAGGGGTCTCAAAAAAAACCCCAAGGTGCCCCCGATACTGTACTGGTTGCAGCCACAGAGGAGGTGGGGTGGGGGCATTACTTACCTCTCTGGATCATCTCAGCCAGGTGAGGCTGAGCAAAAACCTTGGCCACCCTGAACACCATCAGGGCATTCTTGGGGCTGCCCAGGTCTGTGCGGAGAGCTCGATTCAGAAAGCTGACAAAGAGCTTTGTGTAGAGCAGCAGGTTGTCCTGGACAAAAGGCTCCCTGTAAAAAAAAAAAAACAGCCAGCGGAGAGCATGGTCAGTTGCTTTCCTATCCAGCTCAGAGGCACCCAGGACAATCAGCCCCAGCAAATCCAGGTTACACAGATGTGGCCCTTCTTGGCACTACAGAGAAGACCGGGCACCTGAACAGCTGAGCAGGGCTGCAGAAAGGCTGTCACATTACAGGGACATTTCCATGGGCCCCAAAGCCCCCATGCAAGCAGCAATAGCCAGGGCTGGAGAGAAGGGTAGCCAGAAAAACACCCCAATCCCCCCCCTACATTTCTGCTGTGACTCAAAGACAGCACAGCCACACCCATTGCTGCTTCCAGCCACCTTGAATGAGCTCGCCCAGGCAGCCGCTGGAGGGCCAGCCCCTGCAAGCCCCCTCTCTACCCAACCTGCCTTATGCTGGGAGCAAAGGCAGCTGGCCAGATCTGCAGGGGCTCCAAGGCCCCAGCCCAGGACGCACCATTTCTCTGATACACTACGAGGTGGGGCCTCTGTGCTTGGTGGCTGTTTCTCCGGTGCATATCTCCAAGGCTGTAAGTAGCTTAACCACATTTCCAGAACCTGCAGGAACAAATGGGGTGTTTACAGCTTTCTTCATCAACCATGTTGCGAAGTTAAAGTTAGGGATACCAACATCCATCCCATGAAGTAGATGGGGCTACAAGGTTGACCAGATGTGGACACTAAAAGTTATGAATACTGAAACTACTTTTACTACATGTAGGCTTATGGTAATATGGAATAGGACAGCTCACATGGCCAACTCACCATGGGACAATTCACCAATGCAACTTAATTATTTAAAATAATTAAAAATTAAAAAGATTATTTTAAGTTTTGACATTCACATTTCATTCTGTCCCTCCTTTTTTAATGATTCTATTCCATTATTTCTTCAATATTAGTGTAACTCTTATCCTGCGGTGAGTTGGCCGTCCGCGTTGTCCTAGGCTCATTGTAACAGGATCTTGGACTTCCTCTGCTGCCTTTACCCGAAAAAGAACAAAGCGAGATCCAGTGAGATGCTTTCTCAAACGCCTTGCTTTTGGTCCAAGATTCCTCTTATCTGCCTGCTATCTTTCTCCTCTTCCTCAGAGTTATTCTCACAAGTGCCTCGTGTTAGAGGATTATCTCATCATAGTAAACTTGAGTATGTTCAATTGCTCAATTATATTCCCAACATTGGAATTTATCTAATTTAACAGATAGAATTTATCTGTTAATAAATTTGGACTTACCATACCACCTACAGAATTGCTAAAAGGGTTATCAAGTGTCCCTGGAAAAACTGGGGTACCCCATGAAAATGAACAGTGTCAACTCCCTGCCTCTACTAAGGGGAAGGAAAGACTCCGCATTGCCCTTTTGTAGGGCCAAGATTTAATTAATGGGTTCAATCTGGACTGCAAATGTTACATGTAGTTATTGCATTTCCTCAGGTCTCTTCTTTGTTTTGTTCACTGTTGTTAGCTGTTTTAAAGAGCCATTTCTCTCATTCCCTCATCTTAACTTCCAAAACAAAACTTGCTAGTTTTCCCTCTTTTGGCTCTTTCAATTATATTTATGGTATATAGACCACATATTATTACTTTAATGAAGAATCAGCTGATATGTAATTTAATAATTTCTTTTTATGTGATAACTATACTACTGATTATTATCAGTATTATATAGGATAATTTACTGTAGAAGCTGAGTGATATTTTTAATAATCTTGGGGTTTTTTTAAAGCACCACTATTATTTTACTGACTGAGGCTGTGCAACCTGATCCTGCTTTACAAGGCATGGGAGAACTTCCAAGACTTCCTAGAAATTAGCAGTACTAATTCCATCAATGCTCTGAACTTCAAATCCTCACCCTGAAAGGACCAACATCCAAATGGTACCTACAGCTCTGAAAGATGCATCCAGAGGCCAGTGACCAAAGCAATGCTGAAGAAATATGTAGAGTTTCTGCTGAACAAATCGAGGGATCACAATCCTGCAAAGACACCCCACAAAGTTAGCCAACCGATCCCTATAAGGAAAAAAGAACTTTGCCCCAATGAAAGGTGTTGAAACAGTGATCCCAGTTGGAGGAAGGAAGATTCTGATTAAATGTTAGATAAGATCTCCTTAAGGCAGTTTGACAAGGCACCAACAGCAGCTGGACACCCAACTGCCTGGAGGGTTTTCATTTCATTCACTTTATTCCAGTGATTCGAGGCCTCAGTGCCTCCTTCCAACTCTGACTTCCTGTCAAGCCATCTGAGCAAGTATCTTAGGTTAGTTGAAAGCTTCAGTTCTACAGTTCCTGCAAAAATAACAAACCAAACTTTACCTTTTAGTTTATGCTGAAAAATTCAAAGGGGAAGGGAAGTTGGGAAAGAGCTTTACGAGTTTGGGGGTAATTTTTTTCTTCTCTTCAAAGAGCAGAATTGATGAATACTGAATCAGGGAGCTGCTACTTTAGTCTATTGGCTCAAGATGATACCAGGACTAGGGTTCCTCCACAGTTTCAAGAGCCCAGAATTTCCTCAGCCCAGAGACCATTTTAACTAAAAAAAAAAAACAATGTACGCTCAATCAAGCTGTATGCCAAGGCAATCTGATTTAAATCAGACATCTTCTATGTGTCAATATCTTATAAAGTAGCCACATGCACCCCTCTCCCATCTTAAATGCTTCAGACAAAATACACCCAATAACTTCCAATTTTTGGTTAGCTTCCATAATCCCCAAAAATCTTTCTGCCAATCTGTCTACATTTTCTGGGGTGCCCAAAAGGTTGACCGTAGGGATAATAGAAGAAATACATCCTGCCTCTTATTTATAGCAATATTACTTTATTATTATTATCTCTTTTATTCATTAAACATGAAACTCAGTCAACTGAACATTCAAAAATGTGTCACAAATACCGTTGACTGCTAATGGTTGATACAGGTCGCTGCCAGCGTCCCAGGTATCAACGAAGTATCTTCTTAAGATACACGATGTTCCAACAATAAAACATTTTATATAAATTTTCTTTGTATGCTGCTGCCGACATTGTCAGCTTGTGATGGTAGATGCCTGGGTTGGTTCACGGAGGCTAAGCCACTACTGAGCCGAAGGCAGTAATCCCATAACCATAGAGACCGCAATGGATAGCAGTCCAGGCCCAGCCACAGGAGCCCAACTGCCCTTTGGTGTCAGGAAGGCAGGATCAAGTAATAATTAATAATAATACATATAATTATATATATGTGTACAGATAATACCTCGGGTTTCTTCTCGGGTGTAATTGTAAACATATCTTTAGAAGGGTGGTAGTGACGTTTCAACGAAATCGCATTCGCTATCTTCTGGCTGATGTTCTCGGTTTGGTGTTTATGGGCAAACAGTTTGCCCATAAACACCAAACCAAGAACATCAGCCAGAAGATGACGAATGTGATTTCAATTATTTATTATTGTTATTGATTTAATCTTCAGTTTGATTCAGTCTGGGTTTGGTAAAAACTTAACAGTTCAAGTTCTAATCAAGGACCCAAGAGCTGCTATTATTACTGTTGTTATTGATTTGCAGGTTCAGCTTGCAGTAAACTTTTTTCCTGAAATTAAGGCAAAAGATTTCCCAATGCACATAAAATCGGTAAAGTGGTCTGTCTGCACAGAAGTAAACTATGCTTGCTGAAGTACAGAGTATACAAAAAGATGGACATTTTTGCTTCCACATTGTTAAGCACATTTGCCATCATACCACTGAAGAAGAGGCACCGACGTGAGAACAAGAGGGACCTGGCAGTACAGAAAACTGTTATTTTGTTAGATTCACAATTCTTTTATTCAAAGCTCAGGAAAATCAGTACTGTTTCTGGCCCAGTGTTTCTCAACCTTGGCAGCTTGAAGACTTCAACTGCCAGAATTTCCCCGCCAGTCTAGCAAGGTTGAGAAACATTATTCTAGCCAATCTCCCAGCAAACCCAGGTTTTATTTTCTCTGTTAAGTACAGACCTTTTGAATTCCTCTAGTGGACTGGCGGTGTGGGAATGCCCTGAAGGAGAAATCGGTTCTGACTTTATGCTGTTGCTAAAGGCATGTAGGTGCTTCAGCAGCAACCGGATAACCAAGACGTGTTCTTCAGTGGCTTTGAAAGACTCCTAGATTGAAAGCAACAGCAGAAGACAAAGACAAAGAAGATGAAGGAGGAGGAGGAGAGAAATAGTTAGGTCCTCACCACAAAGGAAGGCCAGAAGAGGCACAGAAAATGCACCCAAACCAAGAACATCCGCACGTGTGCACACACACACCCTCTCTCTCTCTCACACACACACTTGATGCTCATCTAGGGCTAACGGATTCCATGGCTAAGTCAAAAACTTGAGCTCAGAAAGAAAAATTGGTTGCCAGTAAGGAGGGAGCAATTTTTGCCCAAGGGAGAGTGGATTTGGCCAGCTCTTCCTACTTCCTGGACACATGAATCCCAGTGGATGAACAGACAAGGAGGCTGGGAAGGACCAAGTACAATCTCTGTAGAGCAAATACAAGTAAGGGGTCTTCTACGTCTCCTCATTAGCGCTTTCTCTTGGCTCTCACCCACCTTCTATTTGAACATGAGCTTGGAAAGCTGATGACCAGGGGGAACAGGGCTCAAGGTACCTCATGCAAAAGAGCCCCATCCTCCCTGTCTCTCTTTGGGGCCTTGGAATTCTGCCGATTAGCAAAAGCCAACTGGCTGAATTCATTTGGATACCTTCTCCTCGATCAAAATATTGTTACCTACAAACTATTTTTAGGAGGGGAAATTTACAGTGTGAGGAATTCACAGGACTTTGCAAAGGATGGGGTTTTGAATCATTCATGCAGAATAAGGGACCTCTGGGTCAGATAAGTTCAGGCTTATAGATTACTGGTATCATATAGCCACACCCTAACACATGGGGAGTTTGAGGTAAACCTTTTCTTTTAAATGTACAACCAAGATGTAAAATGATATCAAACCCCTAATAGGGTTCTTTGACTTGAGCTAACTAACCACCTCCATGATTCAAATCACATAAAACAGACACTAAACGGTTTGGATCAGACTTCCATCCTTCCAAGTTTGGAAAAATGAAGACCTGGATTGTTGGAGGCAATATACTGACTTTGTAAACCGCTTAGAGAGGGCTCTAAAGAACTGTGAAGCGCTTCACAGTTCTTTAGAGCCCTCTCTAAGCGGTATATAAGTCTACGTGCTATTGCCATCACTGCCAGCTTGCTACTCTCAATTGAGGCATATTGCAAGGAGGGCTGCTGTCCTTACCTCTAAGCCGCAGGGACTCCGGCATAAAGAATAAAAGGCCTCCAGAATGGCTGGGCTGACCTACCAGGCTGGGCCAAAATGAATTTGGTTTGGTTTTGGCTTAGTGTGAAACAGCTATATGAAAACCATGGTAGGTGAGGGCGAGTGATAGATAAAATGCTCTTTCTCAAGAGAACCATAGATGTTGGCCACAAATGTTACAAAGGAAGAACGAAAGGATGCAGAGAATCTGATCCCAGTAGGACCAGCTGTGCGGAACTCACTCACAGGGCTTCTTCCTCAGGGTCACACCAATTAGGATGGAATAGGATTTTTAGCTGTGAGCAGCTGGCTTTGGCTAGAAGTGAACTGGTATCCCTCCCATGGATATATCTCTCAGGCCCAGAGGCCTAGGGTGCTCGCCTTCTCTTCTCAGGAGCATCGAGGGATGTGGGAACATGGAGCCTTCAGCAAAGCAAAGACCAGCAGGGCCCGGAGTCTGAGCTTCTCCTCAGCTGTGACGATTCCAGCGACTTCTTGCTGTGGCTGGGCTGCTGCCTCCATACCGCCCTAATTCTCCTGGCCTTTAATCTTGCCGGGTGGTTATCTAACACCACAGCAACAACTATTAGCGCAATGGGGGCAGAAGACCCTGGCCACTATCTCATGTTCCTGAGAGTCTCTGGAGAGCTACCCAGTTATTGTTGCTGCTGTGGGGAAAGGGAGTGTTATTTGCCTCCTTTTTGCCTTGCAGGTTTTAGGTGCCTCCATTTCAACAGGTGTTTTGTTTAAAATACATAGAATCAGGAAATGAAATGAAATGGTGGAAATACTTGATATGTATGGAGGGCCTGGTGGCTGGATTGGACAGGATGGATGCTGGATAAAGAGAGTCGGTAGTGGAGAACCTCCAGCTGAGAGACAACAGAAGAAGGAATGGGAAAGGGGGTAGGGGAGGGAGAGAGAGAGAGAGAAAGAGAAAGAAAGAGAGATGAAAAAGGAAAGAAACAAAGAAACAAAAAAACAGTAAGAACGGACTCAGGCAGATGGGGATGAAAGACAAGGGATGAGTCCCATGGAGTCAACCATCACAAAGCCAGAGCACTGCGGCAGCTGTGCCTGCAAAGTAACACCCTCTGGCACACCCCATGTTTCTGTCATAGCCAGCCCTAAGTCCTGGCCACCTGTTCAGTTTGCACTGTCCTGGCATAGAAATTAATCCTAGCTTGCTTCTTGCCTTTGAATATTCAAAACAGGTAGGAGGCAGAACTGTTACAAAGAAAGAAGGAGATCTCTGGAGGTCACACACGACGGTGAGTTTCTTGGTAGGATAGGAAAAATCACTGGATCCCTCCAAGGACTTCTTGTGGGAGAAAATGCATCTACAATAATGCGGAGCCTCACTTCAGTAACTGTGTGACTACATCTGAAGTTTTCCTTCCTCAGAATCCATCAGTTTGACTTGGTTCTGTTCATATGAAGGACTGCTGTTGCAGTTGTTTAAAATGTGACCCCAATAAAAAAAAGGAAGTGTTGGTTCAGGATAGTGTGCTGCAGCTGTTCTGCAATTTTCTTCCACTTCCTATTTTCCCCGCCCGTTAAACTATAAGCGTCTCAGGGCATACGCTTGCCACATCTGGCCTTAATGATATAAATGATATGAAAATGTAATAACACAGAACACTTCAGAAAGGCTCAATTTGAACCAAAGGGCTTTCAAGTCTTTTCTATCCAGATCTCTTGCCCAATTATTTTGTTATTTTCAGGTCCAGAACTGGCAAGTCCTACAGACTGCAGAGAAGCAGTCTCTGCCATCAAGGATAGACCGCCCGTAGATTATCCAGTTCTGGAAGGAACCCAGGATGGGAGAGAACAGCAAGGCAGCCATCCACCCCTTGGTTCACAGAGGATGGATTGACTCAGCCTTCCAACCTTCCGAGATGGGTAAAATGAGGACCCAGATTGTTGGGGGCAAGAGGCTGACTCTGTAAACGACTTGGAGGGGGCTGTAAAGTACTGTAAAGCAGTATATAATCTAAGGGCTATTTCTATTACTATTGTAGGCTGCACTATGGCAAGGAGTTAACGGCCAGTTCAAGCATTCTTCCCCTATATCATAGCGTATAAAATTGTGGGCCCATCACCTAGAAATACCCTGAAAACGAGAAAACCAAGTACCAACATTACTGCACAGAACAGAATCACTTTCACATATAGCAAAGATGTAATATTTCACTTTTGCAGAAACAAGCCTATGTCCATCTATGTCTTGTTCATCCCCTCCCCCATCCAAACCAGTCGGTGTGTCTGGAGAAACAGCAGAGTCTTTCTGCACCTCTAACTGTTCACTCCCAACTTCTGAGCATCAGCATCATTTAAGAATTCAGCAAATTATCTCTTGAGTACAGAATGCAGAAGGGCATCAGCACTTGCTCTGCTCAGTTGGCCAAGAACCCACCAGAGTGGCAAACAAGCGTGGTGCTCACAGGAGGGGGGGAGGGCGGGGAAGTTCTCAAGGAAAGGAGCCACCCAAGAAGAAAAACCCTGGGGAAACTCTGTTGGCCACTATTGAAAATCAGTCAGTCAATCAATCCCCTGATCTGTTTGCGGACTCCACTATTACTGCAAGTCCATCTCTGTTGGAGCTTCATTGCCAACTCCCAGCCAGGGGGGGAATAGAAATGAAGTGGATCTCTCCAGGATTCTGAGCTGGCAGATCATCTCAATGACACAAGCCTCCCACAGCAACAGGGCCGCCAGTCATGACAGAGGTTACTGTCACACTGGTGCGGTGCAGGAGATCGGAGGCTCCATTTCTTTTGCCTAATTTTTCACGTTTGGAAGCCAGTAACAGTAAAGCTGAACCTTGGAGAGGACAGGATTGAAAAGGGATAACTCAGAGGTGGTGGGGAGAAGGGCAATCCCACACCATGGATGGTGGAACCCCCCAAATCCAGTGTGAAAGAGACCAGCTGTCAGAGCCAGGTCTGGAGACGTGATGGCCCGAATTTATAATGAGGAAGCAGATCAGTGAGAAGCAACAAGAAGCATCGGCGAAAGGAGTTTTACAAGTGACGAAATATCCAAACTATCTCAGTGAAACTATGGAGGTTGCAGACAAGGAACAAAGTGAGTCTCCAAAGAGCAAAAAGCGGACCTTAGTGGTGGAAGAAGACAGAGAGTGAAAGTGCTTTACGAGTGGTGTTGAGAGGGATTGGATTGTTGAGAAAATCAAATAGAAAGTTGGAACTGAGACTGAGACTGTGAGAAAGTGTTGAGGATGTGTGTAGGTGGCGAACAGATTGGAGAAAGAAGAAAAGAAAGAATTACTTTTGGAGATAGAGATGGGGAAGTGTAGCGAAGGGACAGTGACAAATTGGAGGAAGTTGCCATTTTCAAGCTTGGAGAACGGGATATAGGAGAGAGGGGGAAAAAAGGAACTGTGACTGAGACTGAGAAAGAAAGAATATTGGTACTTTGGCAGAAGATTTATGGACTGGAAACATCAAACAATTCAAGCATATGGATTGGTAATGGATTTTTAACCTACCCCTGTGAGATCTATAGAAAACTTCTGATTTAATATTTAATATAATCTTGAAACTTGATATTTAAGATTTAATATAAATAATACTAAACACATTTATACTTTCTTATCTTTTTTCAATTTCTTTTTTATCACTTATTGGTCCTTATCTTTTTTCTTTAGATATTGTTAAATATTGATTATAAATAGTAAATAAAGAATGTGATTTATATAATTAATTGGATATAGAAAACAGATTGATATAATTAGTTGGATTAAAGTGACAAATTATATTGTATTTATTTATGCTGTAATTGTATTTGTATTATAATAAGCTTAGAAATAGAAACTAGAGATAGAAAGAGATATAGACATAGACCGGAGTAGTAAATTAGATATATATGGTGTTGTGGAATAATCTCCTTCAAAAAATTAAAATGTCAAATACAACTACTGTCACAAAAACGGTAAAAAAGACAACTTCCATGACAGCCTCACCTGCAGGTCAGAAATTAATAACAGATATGTCAACTACTGAAAAATTAGGATCAGCATCAACTGTACAAAATATGCAAACCTCACTGACCATGATCCAAGAGGTTATGATGAAAATGCAAGAATCTATTAATAATAATCATGAAGAAATGAAAGGGGAAATGTGGTGAAGGGAGACATAAAGAAATTAGATGACAGAATGGAAAAGATTCAGGAATCAATAGCAAATAATGAACAAAAAATAAAAGTAGTAGAGGCAAGAGCAGAAAGAACCGAAAAGAAATTGGAAGCTAAAGAGGAGAGATGGATGGCGGCAAATAAGGAGTTGGAAGAGACAGTAATACATCTTGAGTTAGAGAAATCCTCCCACTATTTAAGATTTCAAAACATAGTAGAGAACAAAGAGATCTCCACAAACTCATGGTGGAATTGCTAGCAGAGACGCTGCATATGGATAAACAGGAACTATGGAATAGTATTGACGAGGTATATCAAGTATATACAAATTACGCAAGACAACACAGACTACCATGTGAAATCCATGTTAGGTTCACAAAGAAATCAGTATGTGATGGAATTTACAGAAAGACAAGAGAAGACCAATTGACTTATAAAGGAAAATAAATTATAATACTTAAACAATTACCAAAAAGAATTCGAGATCAACATAGGAACTATCAATTTCTCTCTTCCAAACTGATTAAACATAGAATAATGTTCCGCTGGTTAATACCGGAAGGTATGCTGATAACCTGGGAAAATAAAAAAGGAAGAGTGGATACAGTAGAAAAGGCCCAGGTATTTTTGAGCAATGTTTTGGGGAAGAATTAGACAGTAAAGAGGAGTTAGAAACAAAGAGCTAAGGAGAACAACAAATAGAAGAAAACAAACTAGCCCGAGAATCAAGAGAGCCGTTAGATACTGAAAGTCAGGACAGAGAAGGGTAGAACAAGACAGCGAAGGGAATTAAAACTAAAAAAAGAAACAAGAAAGATAAATAAGTAATTTAATGGAGGAGGTGAACTTAATATAAATTAACATAAACAGATTCAAGGCACCAATAAAATGAAGACAAATAATTATTAAACTTCAAAAATTGCATATGGAAATAGTATGCTTACAAGAAGTGCATATCGCAAAAGGAAAAAGTGGCTTTTTGGAAACCCCCAAATTAGGAAAATTATTTGTAGCATTGGCAGAATCTAAGAAAAGAGGGATAGCAATTTATATAAAGGAAAGGTTAAACCCCAAACAAATTTATGCAGATAATGAGGGAAGGACATTAATGATTGAAGTTTCAATAAAACAAAAAAAAATAGTAATTGTAGTTATTTATGCACCTAGTACAAATCAGAGACAGTACTATAGTAAACTACATAAATAATTAATAGAATTAGAGGTGGATAATCTGTGCATATTAGGTGACTTCAATGCAGTGGTAGAGCCCAAAAAAGATTATAAAACCGGAAAAAGGAAAATCATGAAAGGAAAATATTACCAACTGCATTCTTTGAATTGGCCCAGGATACATAAGAGAGAAATTAATCCCCCCAAAATTTTCTTCTCTAACCCCCAAAATTCGTGGTCTAGGATAGATATGGCATGGATGGACCTAGAAACAGGAAAAGACATTGCAGAAATAGAAATCGCAACTAATACCTGGGCTGACCACAACCCATTAAAAATCAGATGGAAAGAAGTCAGGAGGAAAGGAAGATGGACCATGAATCAAAGGGTAGTGAAAGAAAAGAATTATATTCAACATATAGAAAAAGAACTAGGCCCTTTCCTAAAAGAAAGTTGGAATGCACAAACTACTGTTCCAAATTTATGGGATACAACAAAAGCCTATGTAAGAGGTCTATCGATAGCATATATAATAAGGAAAAACAGAATTAAAAAGAAACATCTTACAGAACTCCAAGGAAAATTGGTAAAATTAGAATCTAAATTACAGAAAGAACCTCAAAATCAAGAAACCAAAGTAGAAAAAGAATTAATTAAACACAATTTTTTTTATTAAAGTTTTTATAGATACAAAAATTTACATTTCTATTTACATCGGATATGCAATGTTTATACATATGTACATAATATTACCTGGTGTCACTTTTGCTATTTGTTATTGTTATTTAACACAACTTTTGCTGTTTTAATTTTTTCGTTCATCCATTCGTACCACCTTTCCCACTCAGTATAGTAATCCGAGTTTTCATCATTGTTTATTTCATAGGTTAATTTACTCATCTCTGCGCACTCTAGTACCTTCCTAAATATAAGTTCTTCTGGTGGCAAGGTTTTCTCTTTCCAGTGTTGGGCATAGGCCAACCTAGCAGCTGTAGTTATATGTATCATTAAGTGGGTCTTTATCTTTCCAAATCTCTTCTTCACTATTCCCAGGAGAAATAATTCCGGTATCAGCTCTACTTCTTCTCTGATTATTTCTTGTAACCATCTCCTAATTCTGGTCCAATATTTTTTCGCTTCAGGGCACGTCCACCACATGTGAAAGAAGGTGCCCTGACCATGGCCACATTTCCAGCAATTTGGGGGCATATTAGGGAACATCTTCGCTAATCTAGCAGGAGCTAGGTACCACCTATGGAACATTTTATAGTGATTCTCCTTGTATGATGCAGCTCTAGTCAATTTATAATTTTTATTCCATGCCTCTTCCCATTCGTTAAAATTTAAATTATATCCAATATTTTTTTCCCAAACTCTCAGTTGATTTTTAGCTATGGCCTCAGCTCTATCTTCATCTAGTAAATAGTTATAAAATTTATCTAGAACTTTTTTTTCCTTTCCCATCAAAATTTTGTCCAATCCATTATATCCTAATTCTAAACCATATTCTTCCTTATCTTTCTGGTATCTTGATTTTATTTGTAGATATGTCCACCAATCTAAATTTATGCCTTGACTTTTCAGATCTTCATTTGATTTAAGATTTCCTCCTCCATCTAAAATGTCATTATATCTACATATTTTCTCCATTCCCCATCTGTTTGGGTGGATCAGGGCCTCCATCGTGGAGAGCCATTTTGGAACTTTGTTGTAATATCTCTGTCTAATTTCAATCCATGTTTGTATTAGTGAGTCTCTAATTTTATGTCTACAGAAATGTGTTCTTTTTTTTGTATCTGTGTCCCATAAATATGAGTGCCACCCTTTCTGCAAGTCGTGACCTTCTAACGCTAAAATTCTCTTATTTTCCAAAGTGGCCCGCTCCCTTATCCATACTAACTTGGCGGCCCTAAAATATGTTTCCCAATCCGGGAGGCCAAATCCTCCCATATTTCTTTTCCCCTGTAGCACTTTAAGTGAAATCCTCAACTTTTTGCCCTCCCATACAAATTCCCTAATGTTTTTGTTTAATTCTAAGAAATTTTTTTTATCTAAGTTCACTGGTATATTTTGGTATAAGAATAGAATTTTGGGGAGGATATTCATCTTGATCGCAGCTATCTTTACCTATAAGTGACAATTTAATTTTCTTCCATCTGTCCAAATCTTGTTTTATTTTTTGAATTAGGGGGATATAATTATCGTCTTTTAGGAATGAGCACCTTATGGTTATCCAAATTCCAAGATATTTTATTTTCTTGACAACCTGTAATCCCAGCATTCCTTCTATCTCCTGTTTCTGTGTCTCGGTTACATTCTTAGTTAATATTTTGGTTTTGGTTTTATTCAATTTAAAGCCTGCCACTTCTCCGTATTTGTCCAATTCCTCTAAAACTTTTGGTCCAGATTCTGATGGGTCTTCTAATATTAGGGCCACGTCATCCGCAAATGCTTGTGTTTTATAAACCTCCTTCCTAATCTTTAGACCTTTAATCTCCTCATTTTTCCTAATTTTCCGTAACAGGACTTCTAGAGCCAAAATGAACAGTAGCGGAGATAGGGGGCATCCCTGTCTTACCCCCTTCCTGATCTGGAATATTCTTGTCCTATCTCCATTTACCAGAATGCTTGCTCTTTGATTGTCATATATAGTTTTAATCATTTTTTCATAATTTGTTCCAAATCCCATTATTCTAATTTGTTTAATCATGAAATTCCAATTTAAATTATCGAATGCCTTTGGGCATCCAAAAATACTAAGGCCATCTGTTTTTCCGGGTGTTTTTCATAATACTCTAATATGTCTAATATAATTCTCAAATTGTCCCTAATTTGTCTCCCCGGGAGGAATCCATTTTGATCTTTATATATCCAAGCATTTAATATTTTTTTAGTTCTTTCCGCCATTATAGTCATAAATAATTTATAGTCGGTGTTCAGAAGGGAAATTGGCCTATAATTCTGAATTTGTTTTTGGTCGGCACCTTCTTTCGGCAAGAGTGTGACATGCGCTTCCCTCCAAGAGTCCGGAATTTTTTATCCCATCAACGCCTCATTAAAAATTTCAACTAACTTTGGAAGTAGTTTTCTTCAAGTTTTTAATATATTTCCCCTGGGAATCCATCAGGGCCTGGCTATTTGTTATTCTTAAGTTTTGAAAGGGCTGTTTTAAGTTCTTCAATTGTTATTTCCCTGTTGAGCATCTCCCTCTCTTCCTCGGCTATTTGTGGGAGCTCTGCATTTATCAGGTATTGCTCTACTTCTTCTTCTGGGACCTCCTCTGCTTTGTATAGGGTTTCATAATATTCCCTCGCTCTTTCTAATTTATCATCTTCTTTGTTTAAGAGGTTACCCTCTGAGTCTTCTAATGTTTGAATTGTCCCTTTTTCATTTTCCTTGACGGTGGTTCCTGACAGGAACCACCTTCCTGTCTTATTGGCATTCTCAAAGTAATATTGTTTTGTTCTTTTTATTTTTTCTGCTAATTCTTCTTGTTCTAAAATATTTAATTTATGTCTCCACATCAGCCAATTTTCTTTTGTAGCTTTGTCTTCGGGATTTTCTTGGAGTTTTCTTTCCGCTTCTCCTAAATGCTTTAAGAGCTCTTCCAAGGATTTTCTTTTTTCTTTATTTTTATATGCGCTATACGATATCACAACCCCTCTTAAATAAGCTTTCATCGCATCCCATTCAACTTCAGGAGATGTTCCTTGATTACCATTTTCCGTAAAGAAGAACTTTACTTCTTCTTTCAATTTGTCAACATACTCCTTATCATTCAATAGTTTCACATTAAATCTCCATCTCTGATATTTCCTTCTCTTTGTATTCTTCCATTTTATCTCCAAGGGGTTATGATGCGCCCAGATATTTGGACTGATCTCTGCTGATGCTATTTCTACTCCAAGCTTCCTGGTGACCCATGCCATATCTATTCTTGACCAAGACTTTTGTGGGTTGGAGTAAAATGTATACTGTCTGTCATTTGGGTATAAAATTCGCCATATATCAATTAGATTCAATTCATCAACTAAATCAAAAAATGTTCTTGGTAAATTTGTCCTTTTATTTTTATTTATTTTATTACTTTTATAGTCTTTATCCGGATCCACAATTCCATTAAAATCACCTATTAAACAGATTTCGTTATATTCCATTTTTCCCAATTGCTCGTGGAGTCTTTTAAAATATTCTCCCTGTTTTTTGTTAGGAACATAGATGCCCACTAATAATATTTTAGAGTTGCCTCTCATAATTTCAATCATAAGGGTCCTTCCCTTTGTATCATTATATTTTAATTCAGCTTCAATTCCTTTTTTAACATAGATTACTATCCCCCTCTTTTCTTTTTCTGCTAACGAAGTAAATGTTTTACCAAATTTTTTGTACTCTAAACAATTACCCTCATCCTTTTTTATGTGAACTTCCTGTAAACAAATTATATCTACATTTGTTTTACTAATTTTGTTAAGTGTTAAATTCCTTTTTTTCCTGTCAAATTACAACTAATGACCAAGAAAAAGTAGCACAAAAAATTAGAGCAATTAAACATAATTATTTTGAAAATGCCAACAAGCCCGGAAGATGGTTGGCCTATAAATTAAAAAAAGAAAAGGAAGAAAAATTAATAAAACAATTAGAGGATGAGGACGGGGCGATGTATTTCCAGAAGAGGGCAAAAATAATAATAAATGGGGAACAAACAGAAAGCTTTAAGATAGCTAAAGGAGTAAAACAAGGTTGCTCCCTATCACCTCTGTTATTCATTCTGTCTGTGGAGACATTAATGTCACAAAAATTAGAGATAATTTGGAAACAAAGGGTTTAAAAATTAAATCACAAGAATTTAAGGTCCAAGCTTTTGCAGACAATTTGGCATTCATTACTGAGGAATCTTTAGAATCTGGACCAAATTTATTACAAGATACAAATCAATTTGGCATGGTAGCAGGATTTAAAATGAATAAAGACAAAACTAAAATATTGACTACGAATTTAACCAATAGACAGAATGAAGAACTAGAGGAAAAGCTGGGAATTTTGAGAGCAAAGAAAATTAAATATTTAGGAATTTGGCTATTGGAAAAATGCACCACGATAGAGAGATAATTATGATACACTCCTATTACAAATACAAAAAGATCTGGACAATTGGACCAAATTACCAATATCGTTAACTGGCAGAATTTCAACAATCAAAATGAATCTATTACCCAAGTTACTTTATTTATTTCAAACAGTACCAATCAAATTAGGGGAAAAATTCTTCGAACAATTAAATAAAATGACATCAAAATTTATATGGGAAATATAAATTTCCCATATTTATGGGGGGAAAACCTTAATTAAATTCAAATTACTGAAAGATAGCAGGAAAAAAGGAGGTTTCAGTTTACCAGAATGGGAACTTTACTACCAAACAGCATCCCTAACATGGCTTAAAGATTGGATGCAACTCAAAAATAAACAAATACTAAAATTGAAGGCCATGACCTCCAACTTGGTTGGCATAACTTTCTCTGGGATGGGAAAAATAAATCACATACCTACTTTCAAAGACAAATGTTAAGAAATGTCCCATAGAAAGTTTGGGAAAAGATTAAAAACAATAATCATACGAAGGTTCCAATTTGGTTGTCTACAATGGAAGCAATGATACATCCAAATACCAGAGACTTATTAGACGGAAAAGGAGAATTAAAATCAGTACAAGAGCTGAAAAAACAAGGAATAAATCTGGAAGGGTGGCCATATTTACAAATCAAAACTAGATTTTAAAAAGACAAGGAACAATTCGGCATAAACAGGGAACAACTGTAACTAGATAAAATATTATTAGGATCTGGGGGGCGGGGGGAATGATTACAAATATTTATAAGTACCTATTAAGATATAAATTGGATGAAGAAATAGTGAAAGAAACGATAAGTTGGGCTAGGAATTTTGGACACACTATAGCCATGATGGCGAATCTATGGCACACATGCCACAGGTGGCACCTGGAGTCATATCTGTGGGCACATAAGCATTGCCCTAGCTCAGCTCCAGGGTGCAGGCGCATGCCGGCCAGCTGATTTTCGGGCCTTCTAGGCCCACCTGAAGTCGGAAAACGGGCTGTTTCCAGCCTCCAGAGGGCCTCGGGGGGGAAGGCCATTTTCACCCTCCCCAGGCTCCAAGAAAGGCTCTGGAGCCTGGAGAGGATGAAAAACAACGTACTGGGCCGACCAATAACTGTTTTGCCTTTGCGTGCCAAAAGCGTGAGGGGCGTGTGGGGCATTAAATTATGAGTGTGGGCATGCATGCGCGAGACGCCCCACCCGGCGACCCCCACTTTTGGCACATGACGGCAAAAAGGTTAGCCATCACTGCACTATAGAGTTGGAAAAAATCGGAAAAATTTGGGGTAAAAATTATAAATTGACCATGGAAGTTACATATAAAGAAAACATCTATAAAATGTTTTATAGATGGCATTTAGCACCAGCGAGATTGGCAAAAATGTACCCCAACCTATCACTTAAATGTTAGAGATGTGGCCATAAATTAGGAACATACTACCACATGTGGTGGATGTGCCCCATGTTAAAAAATTTTGGTAGTAAAATTAGAAGGTGGCTAGAAGAGATTACACTCCAAAAGACTGATTTTAAATGGGAGTTGTTTCTTCTAGGAATAATTGATAAGAAAATGGAGAAAACTCTGTACCACGTAACATTGCATATACTAACAACGGCCAGAATTACTCGGGCACAAATGTGGAAACAGATTAACACCTGAAGAAATAGTAATTAAAAAGATCCTTGAATGTGCTGAAATGGATAAAATGACAATGCAGATATAAGAAAGAGATGATTCGGACTACTATAAAGCATGGAATAGATTCTATATGTAGCTAGAAAATAGAAATCAAAACAAGAAATAAGAATGTAAATTGAAATTTGATTAATTGGAAACTAAGAGTATTGAATACTGGTAAGGATAAAATACTATGTTAATAAATAGGGTGTAAGTATATACAAACAACAAACAACCATATGCTTAATATGGTTATACAAGAATAAGAGAATAATTAGGAAAATTGAATTTAAAAGCAAAGATAACTGTCGATGTAAAAAGTTGTAAAATATTATATAATGTTGTTACTTATATTTTGTATTTTACTGTTTGGTATATGTGTATGTTTTCTTTTCTTCTTTTTTCCTTTTTTGTCTTTTTCTATTACGTTTTTGGTTTTAAAAACGTAAAATATTTAATAAAAACTATTTTATAAAAAAGAAAGAAAGAAAAGAAATCTCAAGCCTGCAGCCGTCAGACACCCAAGGTTGGCGCTCTTCCCCAAGCTCAAGCAGGTGGAAAGCAGGACTGCCCTAGCCGACACCTCTGCTTTCCCAGCCACAGGCCTCTTATCCCTGTGATTGCTGCTGCCAGTCAGAAGAGTCTCCTCCGCCATGACTCTGTAGGGCCCCTTTAGAAGCCCTTCCAGTGGGTCTGGCAATGAACTCCAGTGGTTACAGCAGCCAAAGCCCTTCCTTCGAGCAATCCGTGCCACCCAGTCTTACCAAATCATTTCCTAATTCCAGGAAAATCTCTGCCTCCTGAAGGTGGCCGCTCTTTATCACTCCATTGCAGAGAAGAACTCCCTCCATCCCCTGACTCTGCCCAGGTCTGGCAGTTCCTCCCCCCTCCAAAAGGAAGCACTGTCCCTCTGCTTACCTTGATGTGGGGAGACTGCATTTTCTGATACATGTCCAGCGAATAGTGGTGGAGCCACATCTCCACAAAGATCTGAGGAAGAAGGGACTCAATCAGGGGGCGAAGGGAACCCCAAAACAAGCCACCTCAGGAAGGGACAAGGAGGGACCTATCTGCCATATCATTCCCCATCTTTCCAAGACTATGATTATTAGGCAACACTTGCCACTAACATGTTTTTTATTTACCTTTTTTTTATCAATGTATTATTTGCCCTAATTATCGGCCCTAATAAGCCGAATCATACCTGCTGAAAATATATAGACTGAAGGAAGCTGTGTTTCAATTCATGGACCCTGTACAATTAAGATCAGCTGTCCATGAAGGTGCAAAGGCGACCTCAGTTCCAAAGGAAACGCCGCAGGGGCCACTGAAAGAGCGCAGTTCTCCCTGCTCTACTGAGCAAAGGAAAGAGCACCTGCAGCTGCCCCCAAGGTGGAGCAAGCTGCTCTTGAGGCCACCCACCTGAAGCAACGTTTCCGACCTCCAGATCTCTTGGGAAGCGGGGTCTGCATTCACCGAAGTCTGGTGAGCGACATGCCTTTTCAGAAGACTGGTGGGATGCATCCCGTAGGAGGTGAAAGGCATTGTGGGAGAGCTTTGAAATGGAGAAGGCCAGGTCAAAAGAGAGCATCCAGACACATCAGCAAGAGGAAATTCAAGACCAGAGCAAGAAAGTACTTTTTCAGGGTGTTGCCTCAAACCCAATCAGGATTGGTTCTTCTGACACCTATCAGAACAGCCTGATCTCCCCTCCAGTTTTACTGACAAATACACTGACTTTTGCTCCCATTTTTAGAAATGATTCGCTAAATATTCTAGTTACCACTATTGAAAAAGGCCAGAGGTGTGTTCAGTCTGCTGCTAAATCTCCATTGTTCCTAGAATACATTTTAGTCAATTAATTTATTCCTATTTGCAGAAAATGAAAACAGGAACTATTTCAGAAATGGCATTTTGTAGCCCTGTTCCTGTTGCTGCCACTTAATTAGATTTTTATCCCACCTTCATTACTTCATTGGTAATTTAAGGTGGCCAACATACACAACACACTTGGTGCACTTGTGGCCATTTGCCAACTGTCAGCATCCCAGCTTGCAAATTCCTACTAGCATCCTGAAAGCCACTGGAGGCTTTTTCTTTGCAGAGTCCTAATTTACAAGCTCCTTCCACATATTCCCCTACCCTCACCCCCAGAACTCCTTTTCTACAGCTGCAACCAGCAGATGAGGAGAGCAGGACAGCAAACACCCACCGGGGAGCAGGTGAAGGGGCCACCCCTCCAGGCTCTGAGGAAGGGATGGGAGGGACACTCCCTTCTATGGGCAAGAACCACTTCAGGTACCGGTCCACCAGGATGAAGTAAGCGCTGTTCGACATGCTGATGGGACAGGTGGTGGAGATGCCCTAAAACACAAACAGAAAAAGTCCTATTAGGCTTAAGGAGTTCCACAGTTCAATCTACAAGGAGGCCAAAACTCAAAATGCTTAAAGCTTCCTTGCCACCTAGGAACGGGCAGACAGCTTTCCACCTGAAGCAACAAGCCACTATTTCATATCCCTATAACCTCAAATGTCCCACTGCACAATCTTATAACCCCATTTGGTATTCACAACCACCAAATGACAACTTTGGCAACCACAGACCAGTGCTAAAAGTTATTAACTCCTGCAGATTAACAAGAATGCAAACTTTTCTTTGATGAGCAGAATAATTTGTTCGAACTGGAAACAGCACAGAGGGTTTGGGTAACAATCACAGACCTGAGTGGCACAGAAGATGGAGGCAATATTTCCAGCACTTCAGGATAGTAGTCCCCAAACTTTCCAGCTCCGCAGACTGGCGGGGGTGTGGGGTGTGGGGAGGAGAGGGAATAGTTTTGCGTGCACGCATGCCACATGCACAACCCAGTTCCCAACAGGCTGCAGACCAGTACCTGGCTGCAGACTGGGTGTTGGGGAGTCCTGCTTTAGAAGAGACCTACTGGCTTTCCCACAAGAAAGTAGAGCTGATGTAATAATGAAGTGGCTTAGGTAAATCAGTGGTGCTCCGGCTTTTCTCCCCTCCTTTACCATATCAAGAAGCTTACCAAGGAAGGCCGAAGTATACTCACCCTCTGGGTAAGGAGGCTGATGGCAAAGCAGAACATGTAATATTCATATGGATCTGGCAGGAGAGTCAAGGGAGCAATTTCCTCCAAGCAAGAAGGAAAAAGCAGACGGCTATTTTATTTGATGGACCCCAGTTTTACACAGTCCTTCAGATTACGGCGACTTCATTCGTAGTGCAAAAGATTCCCGCGCAACTTAAGTAGCAGGAGGAACCTCCAAGAAAGCTTGTCTTGCTTGCCACACCTTGACCCGCAGGAAAGTTCCTGGCTTGCAAGCTGTACCCATCCAAAGAACTCCCTTCCCATGAAAGCAGGATAGGGGGAAGGCTCTCCACCTATTCAATGGGGAGAGAGTGGTAGTGGCCTAACAGCAGGCAGCACAACTCTAACGGCCTTTCCTAAAGCGGGACCAGCAGAGGAGTCTGCCGGTGGTTGCAAGCACAGGACAGTCTTCCTTTATCAGGAAAGCAGGCAGCCATCTCCCCAGTGCATTAGCAGGTGGTTAGCATCAACCACATCATCATTATAAGCTTAGGAAAAATTAAGTGCTAAAGAGTTGCCAAAATTGCTGTAGGATAATAATCCCCTTTCCCTTAAAGAACCCAAGGGAACTTGCTTTGTGGTTAAAAGCAGCTGCCAATTGTCTTCCTAGTCCCAGAATGCAACTCCCTTGTCTGCAAGTTACATCCTTGCAAGAGCCAAGTGGCTGCTAAGCTCCGTGGTCAAAGCAGCAGCAAGAGCCACATGGCGCACAACCTGATGGTGCAGCAAAGTTTAGGTGTCAGGGGAGAAAGGAAACGGCTTCTCCTCCATTACTGGCAGCAGCCGCTGCCCCCTCAAGCCCATCACCTCACTCACTGCTGTGCAGGGAAACTGCTGCACACTCACAAGGTCAAAGGATACTAAGAATCAGGTTCAAATTCAGGCCACCAGTGGGAGGGAACTGGACTTTGTTGTGATATAATGAACATTCTGGTAAAATCCGTTCTTGAATTGAAGTTTTCACTGGGCCCTGAAAAGGTAAACAAGGTGCAACATAATGAAAACACATAAAATATAGGCTAAGAATTGCCTTCCATTGTGGTAATTGGGACGAGTATTTCTACTAAGCAAAGCAATCACAAAGCACAATGTCATGTCATCCCATCACTTACTGACGGCAATCCCAGCACTTCGTTATTAATCATATCCCACTGGCTGTTAGGTGAGGACCCGCTCTGATCCTACTATTCCTGGAGTGGTCCCTCCGAGACTTGGGATGGGGCTGCCCCCTCCTGAATTCCCCTACCTGCCTTATCTCTGCCCTTTTGACTGCGCTGCACAGCTTCTCTCTTCAGCAGCAGTGGCTGTGCCAGTACTGGAATAGCGGCCCAGGGGGCAGCCGCTGGCTGAGGCTGTTGAAGGCTCTGGGCTGCTACTTCAGCCCCAGTACGACTGGCATCACCACTGCTGCCCAGTGGCACTGTGCAGGGTGGCCAAAAGGTGGGTGGGAGATAGGTAGGTGGTGGTGGGGGAGTTGAAGAGCAGCTCAGAACGTTCATCGACAAACAGAATTTCCATGCAAGGAATTAAGAACTGTGACTAAAAAGGCCAATTTGAGAGTGTCCATCCCTTCCACATTGAGGGCAGATCCATTCTGTCCCCTGCCCAGCCCCCAGATTTTGCTGGTTCCGGGTCTGCCTCTTTGCCTCAGCCTGCCGAACAAGGGTCTCTTCGAATTGGAGGAGGCCATGCTGCGTCTTCAGCCTCCAAGTAATGTAGTATTCAAAGTTACAATACTGAAAAAAGTGGCATATGACCATTTTTCACACTTACGACCGTTGCAGCAGCCCCATGGTCCTGTGATCCAAATTGAGATAGCTGGCAACGTCCCAGGGTCACGTGATCCTCTTTTGCGACGTTCCGACAAGCGGAGTCAACAGGGAAACCAGATTCACTTAACAACCGTGGTACTGACTTAACAGCTGCAGTGATTCACTTAACATCTGCGGCAGGAAAAGTCGTAAAGTGGGGCAAAACGCACTTAACCAATGCCTCACTTAGTGACAGAAACTTTGGGCTCAATTGTGGTCGTAAGTCGAGGACTGCCTGAACTGAGCTTAACATCCCTCTAACATCACCTCCTCTCCAGACACTTACAGGAAGGTGGGAGACGGGGAACTCGTATCTGTACTCCTCAGCTTGAAGCTTGTAAACCAGCTTCATCATCGGGCCTCTGCAAAAGAAGGAAAGAAAGAAAAAAGCCAAATGGATCCCTGGGGATCTCCCGAAACGAGTTCTGTTTCTACACTGCTATTGTCCACCATGGACATTTGTGTGTCTTCGATGAGCATGATCACCTAATCAAGCCAGTGGGTGATTTCCTTCACAGCTGTAATAAATTGGGGGCCAATTCTTCAGAAGGGGCTCCAAGCAGCAAGGATACAGACAGGGCTGAGCCAACTCACCCGGGGGATAGGAAGTCCAGGGCCATGTTGTATTCGGTGTAGTTTGTTCTGCCTTGTAGGCAGCGGAGGTTCCACCCGGAAATGATGCCATCTAAACTGCCAAAAATGTTCTCCACCAGCCAAGGAAAGATGGCATGCAGTTCCTTTGCAAAAGAAAAAAGCCATCAAAAAAGCCACTGTTGGAACCAGAAGAAGAATGGTGGCTTCCCCCAGACCCACCTCTCGTACCCTGAACCATTTCCTGCTCTGGGGAAAGCCAGGGTCTCCTTGCTGGTGGACAGAAGAGCAACAATTGTAGAAGACAGACAAATCCTGACAGTCACTTCAAACTCCAGCTTCATTATTTATAATTATAATCACACACATATGCAAAGGTCCTTACTTAATGACAGGCAGGATTCGGTTAACAGCAACAGTGACTGTGGGATTACTGTTGCTAAGCGATATGGTCACAAGATGTCAAGCTTTACAACCACATTGCTTAATGAGGGAAATTCTGGTCGAATTAGCATCGTAACTTGAGGACTCTCTCCATGTGTCCATGTTTGTCTCCAGAGCTTCACTAAGCTCTTTCTTGGCTTTTTCTGCTGCCCTCACTTTTCTCTCCTCAAATGCAGTTGTACTCTTGGCATCCCCTTCTTTGAGTCTCACCCATCCTGGGATCCTACTGCTCTGAGTTGACTAAAATCCACTCTTTCGAAGTCCAATTCATCTGCTTATATTGTTCCCATTTGTCTTACAAGCAAGGTATTACGCACCACCGGGATCCTTTTCTTCAAAGGTCCTGCTATTTCCATTTTCACAAACTTTCCCCTTAGTATCACTTGAAGGATAGTTGATCCTTGTGACTTCCTCAGCCCTCTGAAAAGCCTTCTCAACAGCTATTCAAGTGGACCATGATTTACAGAATTAAACTGTTGTAATTGTAACTGTTTTTTTAAAAAATCCCTTTCCAGTTCTTTTTTTTAATTGAAAAGTTTTACAACAAAAAAATTCCCCCCCAATATTCCCCCCCCTCTTTCCCTCCCCCCCACCTCCACAACCCTCCCCCCTCCCCCAGACTTCCCAGAGGAAAATACAGGGTATTGCAATTAACAATCATAAACTAAAATAACCTAACTATCCTTAGTCTACAAATCATCCCGAAACCTTAACTCCACTATAGATAACATAATATTTCTAGATTTTAACATTCATTCATAAGCTAATTGATATTTTCTTGTCTGATACTTATTTTGAATATATTCAATCCATCTTCTCCATTCCAGTTTGTATCTTTCTTGTGTATAGTCCTTCAAATACGCTGATATTTTTGCCATTTCTGCTAAATCTGTAACTTTCAATGTCCATTCTTCTATAGTAGGCAAAGAATCCTTCTTCCAGTATTGCGCTATCAGCAGTCTAGCTGCTGATATTAAGATCAATTTAGTCTTTATTAATGTACAGTCCGTAGTTATACCCAGTAAAAACAATTGCGGAGTAAATTTCAACCTTTTTTTTTAAATATTCTGCATCACCCACCAAAATGCTTTGATTTTCTTACAAATCCACCATATATGATAATAAGTTGCATCATCACAATCACATCTCCAACCTTTCCGGTTCTTTTTCATGGCCTGGAAGGGCGGATGAAAATACCACTTAAACCCACAGGTTCTTGAGCTTATTTCTGAATCTTTGCAGTATCATCCATCTCTGCATGCATCAGTGGGAAGCTCTAGAAATTGATCAGTCAAGTCCCTGATCTTGCTTCCCTGCAGGCAACACCCTTCAGAAGCCAGTGGGTGCAATCAATCTAACTTAGGGAGAATTGTTTGCAGGATCAGTTTCTGTTCTTGTTTGCCTTGCGAAGTAGCCCAGACAAGAAACCCCCCAAGAACTAGTACTAACTTTACTGCAAGGTTACATTAACGGAATCAAGTCTGAAAGTTGCACCTTCCCCTCTTGCCTTTATAGTCCAAGAAACTAGGAAGGGCCCCTTCTGAAATGTCTGTCATCCCCCCCCCCCCACCCCTTCTGCAGGCTCAGCTACCTCTTACCTGACCAGTGTGGTCTGCAGTTCTTCCTCTGGTTTTCCAAGCTCATTTCCACACACAATTATAGTTTTACACCTAATGAACAATTGCCCTTTCCTACTGGCTGAAGCACAGCCACTCACTGCTCCTTCCAGAGCTGCTGAAAGTTTGTGCTTCTTACAAAAAGACACTGGGTTGTTTTAAAGTAGGAAAGCAAACATGACACAAGCACTGCAGGTCACCATTAGAGATTCTGGATGGTTGCTTTGTCATAACTTTCCGACAATATACCTAAGAGGCACGTTTCTGGTTTGAGCTCAGTTATCATTTCTAGCCATTTATGAATTTTCTCCCAGCAAATCCTTGCTTTCTTACATGCCCACCACATGTGGTAGTATGATCCTGGAGCCTGGTTGCATTTCCAACAATTAGCGGAGGAGTTCTTATACATTTTGGCCAACCTTGCTGGTGGCAAGTGCCATCTGTAAAACATTTTGTAGAAGTTTTCTTTATATGCTGCAGTTGTAGTTTCTCCCAAATTTTTAACGATTTTTCTAATTCTATGTTGTATCCGAAATTCCTTGCCCAGGCAATCATTGTTTCTTTAACTATCTCTTCCTCTATTTTATAGTTTAGTAAATAATTATATATTTAATCAATTTTTCATCCATCCCCATTAAAATTTTGTCCAATGCTGTTTGTTCTTTGTTTACACCCCATAATTTAACATCTTTCTCGTGCCTTGCCTGGATCTGTAAATACAGCTACCCAGGTAAGTCCAACCCCTGCTTCTGCAATGGTTGTCTGATTTAAGATCCCTCCTTTTATCTAAAATGTCCTTGTAACATACAATTTTCCTCCTATTTATAAGATTTGGATATATTATTGCCTCCATTGGAGAGCCAGTGGAAATATTTGTGTGCCATATTTCTGCCATACCAGAGAAAGGCATGCCAGCCTAATTGTAAGTCGTGCCCTTCTAGTAATAATAGCCTTCTGTTATTCAACTTTGCCCAATCTTTTAGCCAGGTAAGAGCTGCAGCCTGGTAATATAATTCCCAGTCTGGGAACCCAAAACCACCATTATTTCTAGAATCCTGTAAAACTTTCAATTTTATTCTCGATTTTTTTCCTTGCCAAATATATTTCATTTTATTTAGTTCATCAAAAAAATTTTTTTCTAATTTTACTGGTATGGTTTGAAATAGAAAAGAGTAGTTTTGGTAGTATTTTCATTTTCACCACTGCAATTCTCCCTATCATCGATAACTACATTCTTCCACCTTTCCAAATCTATTTTAATTTGTTCTATCAGCTTTGTATAGTTGTCCTCTTTGATAGTCCCACACCTAGTTATTAAGAAAATAATACAGATAGAAATTTTTTTTCTATCTGTAGGTCAATTTTCTCTGTCAATTCCTTTTTCTGTTTGTTGGTGAGATTTTTAACTAATATCTTGGTTTTATCTTCATTTGTTTTCATACCTGCCATCTCTCCATATTCCTCAATTTTCTTTATCAAATTAGGGCCAGTTTCTATGGGTTCTTCTAATATAAACACTAAGTCATCAACAAAACCTTAAGAGTTTGTACATTTCATTTCTAATTTCCATTAGTTTTATCTCTGTATCTTTTCTTATGTTTTTCAACAATACCTCTAATGTTAAAATGAATAATAGGGAGAGGGGACAACCTTGCCTTGTTCCTTTTTGTATACTAAAGCTTTCTGTTACATCTCCATTAACCAATACTTTTGCGTTCTGTTGAGTGTAAATTGCTTTGATAGTATTCCTAAATTTTCCACCAAATTCAATAAATTTGGTGGAAAATTTACAAGCTAGCACTGCAGAGCTAGCTGAAGTGTTCACGGATATTTTCAATCTATCCCTGTCACAGTACTCTATCCCTACCTGCCTGAAGACATCTATTATAGTGCCAGTTCCTAAGCAGACAGTAGTGGTATGTGTTAGGATATGATTTGAGCCTAACAGATTGTCCAGGCAATATATGTGTTCTGTGACTTTAAATTTAATGCTGCATCATGCTGTAATGCTGAGTCATGCTATAATTAGTTGTAAACGTATTTTTAAAAGGTACTGTAATGTATTCAGTTGATGATAAGCTGCTATCGTCGTGTGGGTAGGTGGATCTGCTACCATCCGGGGTTTGTCAACCAGAGTGAACCAACTACTATTTGTTTGGTAAGAAGCTTTTTGGATTTAACCGGTAAAGACTGACTGTTTAGAAGACTACGAGAGTGTTTATTTTTCCACTGTAAAGAAAACTTTTTATAACACCAGTTTGCACGTATCTCTTATTGCATTGCTCTCAGCAACGTTTCTCTGTGCACTATATTCTGCTAGTTGCTAACACAACAACAATATCCTTAACAGTATCCCTTAATGATTATAGACCAGTAGCTTTAACATCTATTGTCATGAAATGTTTTGAGAGGCTGGTGTTGAACTATATTAAGGCTAGTCTTCCATCTACTTTGGACCCATACCAATTTGCATATAGGGGTAATAGATCAACTGATGATGCTATGTCTCTTGTTGTCCATACTGTACTGAATCACTTGGAACAGGGGACATATGCAAGGTTGTTATTTGTGGATTATAGCTCTGCCTTTAGCACTATTTTATCCAACAGGTTGTTTTTTAAAATGTCCAGTTTGGGGATAAATCAAGA
Source organism: Masticophis lateralis (assembly GCA_030761175.1). Lineage (NCBI taxonomy): Eukaryota > Metazoa > Chordata > Lepidosauria > Squamata > Colubridae > Masticophis > Masticophis lateralis. Next base: position 886,620 of record JAUDYJ010000014.1, read on the forward strand.
GGATTTGCTTGTGGATAAGGGATTTTCTGACAGGGAGGCAACAGTCAGTAAGGATGGGATCTCACCATTCCTCTACTCTGATATTAAGCACAGGAGCCCCCCAGGGTTGTGTGCTAAGCCCTTTCCTTTATTCTTTGTACATGCATGACTGCATCCCACTGTATAACACTAACACAATTATTAAATCTGTGGATGACACAACAGTGGTGGGGCTCATTAATAACAACGAGTCTGCTTATAGGAAGGAAGTATAAGGGCTGACATTGTGGTGTAATGAAAATAATGTCACACTTAACACCACAAAAACTAAAGAATTTATAATTGACTTCAGGAGGAAGAGAGATGTACATCTACCACTGTACATAAATGGTGAGGAGGTGGAGAGGGTGGGTAGTTTTAAATTTCTGGGCACTTATATCTCGAAGGACCTCTCATGGACTATGAATGCTAACATGCTTGTGAAGAAGACACAGAAGAGGCTGTACTTCCAGAGAATGCTCAGCATCTACTTCTGTCCTACTATCGCAGCACCATTGAGAGTGTCCTGACATATGGCATTCTTGCATGGTATGGGAGAAGCTCTGTAGCGGACAAAAAAGCTCTACAGAGAATCATTAAAACTGCCCAGAATATTATCGGACTCCAGCTACCAGCCCTGGACAACATCTTCGAATCTCGCTGTTTGAGGAAGTTGCATAACATTCTCAAAGATTCTTCCCATCCTGCTTACCATCTTTTTGGACTGTTGTCTTCTGGCAGAAGATACAGAACAATTAAAACTCAGACCACATGTTTTCTGAATAGTTTTTATCCCAGAGCTATAATTTTTTTAAAAATTTGATTTATATGCCGCCCTTCTCCGGAGACTCAGGGCGGCTTACAATGCGTTAAGCAATAGCCTTCATACTTTTGTATATTTATATTTATACAAAGTCAGCTTATTGCCCCCAACAAACTGGGTCCTCAATTTACCCACCTTATAAAGGATGGAAGGCTGAGTCGACCTTGAGCCTGCCTGGGATTGAACTCACAAGTAATTGCAGCAGCTGGATCTTAAATGCTGCCTTTGTAGGAGGCATTACTCCCCTACGCTACTCAGGTGTAGGGGAGTTGCACTCAACAATGAACTAAAGGGTCACCATCAGTGAACTGTTGGACAGTATTACTTGGTCTGTTGTGTAGATGTTTGGGTGGTTTTAGGGGTGGGGAATTGTGGTAGGTGGGAGTGTGCTGGGGATTATGTGTGTGGGACCTGGTTTTTGAGTGTCAAGTAAATTTTGTTGTATGTGTATATTGTGTATACATATATTGCCATAAATTGCCATAAATTATTGAACACTTTCTGCACGTCCAGGAATATTAACACTAGTTGTTTTTCATAATGTATTCTGTAATATTCTAGTACATCCATGATTATTCTAACATTATTTTTATTTGTCTTTTTGGTAAAAACCCATTCTGTTCTTGATGAATGAATTCATTTAAAAAGCTTTTTAAACTTTCCACAATTATTGATGCAAAGATTTTATAGTCTGTGTTTAGTAATGAAATTAGTCTGTAGTTTTTGAGTTATATCCAAATCTTCTTTGGGGATCAGGGTAATATAAACCTCTTTCCATGTGTTCGGAATATTAGCTTCCGTTAACACTTCATTGTCTACTTCTAGCATTGACAGACTCAAGGTGTCTTCTAATTCTTTATATATTTCTACTGGTAGACCATCTGGTCCCGGGATTTTATTGTTTTTTTTTTTTGTTTTTTGATTGCGTTAATTAACTCAGCCATTGTTATTCTTTCCTCCAGCCTATTCTTAACTGTTTCTGAAATTTTAGGGAGATTGGCTTTCTCCAGATATCGTATTAATATCTCCTCTTCTATTTTATCAGCTTCGTGTAATTTCTCATAAAAATCATGAACTATCTCTTTTCTTTTCAAGTTGGCTATGTAATATGTCTTCCTCATCCTGTAGTTTTATTATCCAATTCTTCTTTTTTTCTTTCTTCAGTCTATAGGCTAACTATCTTCCTAATTTATTGGCATTTTCAAAGAAATTTTGTTTTGTTCTTTTTATTTGTTGTGCCAGTTCCCCTTTTCCTATAAGATTTAATTTGTGTTTAATCAGCTCCATTCTATTTCTTAAATCTATTCTTTGTGGCTCTTTTTGTGATTTTAATTCAAGTTCTTTATATTCTTCTTCCAGGGCCTTTTGATTTTGTTTCTTTTTCTTATTTTTGTGCACCACATAGTTCATAGCTAATCCTCTTATAACTGCTTTCGCAGTATCCCACACATTCTGTAACATAGTCTCTTCCTTTCAATTTTCTTTAAAAAAGAACCCCAATTCTCTTTCCATCAATGAATTTCTTCTTTTTTATTATTGATTGGTTTAAAGTACACCTTTGACCCTTCCAACTGGTCTGGGTTATAGTTTGCTCATAAATTTGGTTCAATTTCAATCTCTTGTGCATTTCCACATAATTCTGAATTCATCCAAATCATATCTATTTTGGACCATGATTTATGCATAGAATAGAATGTATATTGTTTTTTCCCCCGATTCATTTCTCTCCACATGTCCAGAATAGATAATTCTTCTATCATTTTAATCAATGTTTCTGGTAAAGTCCTTCTATTTTTTAAAATTAATTTTACTACTTCTGTAGTCCAGTTCATTATTGTTAATTAATTGTGTTGAAATCTCCCAAGATACAAATATTTTCATATTTTATTTCTAGAATCTTTTTGCGAAGTTGCTTATAAAACTTCTCTTGTCCAGTATTTGGTGCATAATAAATTAAGGGTTCACTTTGATACAGAGTCGCCTCCAACATTAAAATTCTCCTTTCTTCATCATTAAAAAATTGTTTGGCATTTATTGTTTCTTTCACCTAAAGTACTAGCCCTTTTTTTTTCTCTGTGGTAATAATTTTACCAATTTAGAATATTCCAATAATTTATATTGTTGTCTCTTAATGCGCACTTCTTGAAATGCTATTATATCAATTTTTTGTTTCATTAATTTAGAGAATGTCTTCTTCCTTTTTATTGGTGAATTCAGCCAATTAATATTGACTGATAACACCTTTATTTCTTCTTGCATTCAATTATTTATATCTAGGTTTTATAGTCCAAGTTGCTCTTACTTCTCTATGTTCTCTAACTATTGCTCCCTCTCGTTCTAAATGTTCTTTTTTCTCCTTTTCATCCTGTATTTGTTTTGGGTATCTTCCTCCTGTTATTAGTGCTTCTTGGCTTTCTTGTTCCTCATCTATAGCTAAGTAATTCTCATAAAGATCCGTTGCCTTCTACAGAGAGTCCAATTGGTACCTTTTTTCCTGCCAGATGACCAAAATCCCTTTGGAAATCAGCCACCTGAAGTTTACATTTTGACTATCCAAGACTGAAGTGAGGAAGTGATACTGTTTTCTTAGGTCCCTTACTCTTCTGGGGATTTGTTTCAGAACCCCCAACTGTTTACCTTTAGTATAAAAGTAAACAGTTGGTGGTTCTGAAACAAATCAGTAGTTCCTCTCTTGCTTTATGCAGTATCTCATTCCTTAATGGTTTTTTTACTAGTCTTATATGTATCTCCCTAAGAAGATTGTGTCTCTTCGCATAATTTGTATAAATCCTATGTTTCCTCCAATTCCATATCCATCTCTTGTTTGTCTGTGCCTAATACCATTGCTAACAATTCTTTCATTAATTCTGGTAAATCTTCTCCTTTTCCTCTCCTATGTTTTGAAACCTTAAATAATGGTCACTTTTTATGTCTCTAACATTATTCTTTATAACCTTGTGTCAGTTGATTTAAATCATCTACCTTCTTTTCCAAATGTTCTGTTTTCTCCTGTTTTTTGAATCTTTTCTTCACTTTCTAGTATCCTTTGTTGAAAGGTCTCTAGTTTTTCATCCATATTCTGTATTTTTTCTTTCAACTCTCCGGTATCATTTCTCACTTCTCCTATATCTTTCCTTATCTCATTATGGCTTTGGGTCATAGATTCTTGTAATGCTTGTAATAACGTTAATACCTCCTTTTGTGATGATTTAACATTCTCCAACTGTAAGACGCTTTCAACCAACCTCTGATTAGAAGGGCGAGAAGATATTGAGGCCTGTGTCGAGGATGCCTTTTTACCTATTTTTGTTATGTTTAAAGCCGACCTTTTGGCAATTAATTTTTTTAGCCAGTAATTATTATCACCTCCCCTAGTCTTCCCTATAAGTGTAGGCCACCCCAGAATTGACCACCTAGAATATTCCAGTAAGGTGAATATCTCCTCGCATTAGTAACCAACAGTAATAAAAACAGTAGTAGTATCATGTATCCAAATATCAAAGTATGACAGCACTATATTAGATCCCCCCCCCTTTTTTCCGGTCTGAGTTCAGTTAATCAATCATTCATTTCCCAGAATCTAGTCAGTTTTGAGGACCAAACTCAATCATTTGAATATAATAGCTCAAAAACATGCACTATATCTTCAATATAGTCTTTTCCTTCTGTTCCGTAAGCATATAGTTTTATATTTATAGTTTCATTAGTTTTTATATTCCATAATTCTTGCTATCTTCCCAGTTAACCACAAAATAAAAGTTCTTCTTTTCTCTTCTGTTCCAGTTTATTCAAGCTATTTATAATCCACCAGGTTTCAGTAGCTTCTATTTCTATTGCAGCTCCAATCTCATTTTCCCTCAAAATTTTCCTACATGGAATACAATTGTTCTAATTGTTCCTTGTCATCAGGTATTTTATTTTCTAAAGTTGTCTGCTCCGCCCCTCCCCCCATCTTTAAATTTCCCTTCTGGTATATTCCACCTTTGGTCACTAGATGGCAGTCTTACTCCTTTTTCCTATCCACTCTCAAGATGGAATATCTTCACCTTCTGTAATTAAAGGAAGTTTTAGCGATGACAGAAGATCCACTGGTGAGAAATATTTTAATTCTGCCTTTAAAAATATAGTTAATCCAGTCTTTCTCTCAGGTTAGTGTTATTTAGCTCTTGTTTTACTTTCACTTCACTGGCAATTTGAACTGCTCCAAAAGTTTCCCTTGTCGTTTCCAGAGGGAGCTAAGATGCTAATATCCTCTCTCTTTCTTTCCAGAGCCTCCCTCCTCAAGCAAAGATAATTTAGCACGTTTCATTTACCTTTGGGTAGAGATTGTATCATCCTTACCCCGAACTAGTGCACTGTTACATTTCTACTACTTCATCGCTTTTTTTTTCCGATTGCTGGAGTTTCGGTTCAGCCATGACTGGCTGACTTCTTCCCCGCCTGTCCAGAAAGTATCACCGGATCCAGCTAAGGGGTCCCCTTGCGATCAACAGGTGCCTTTCCAGCTTAGTCACCCCTTCAAGGTGAACATTTGCCTCCAGGGTGGCAGAAAACAGCTGATTTCTTCAGATCCCCACAGATTGCAGCTGTCACTCGCCCCATGACAACCGGAAGTCCTGGTTAAAAATCTTGATTTGAACATAAAATATGAAAGGGTCTCCTCTTAAAATTCCCTCTCTGAACTTTCCAGGCAGTGTCCTTTTAGTTCTCCCTATTCATTCCTTCCCTTAGCCTGAAAGCAGTAGGGCCTATTCCCTCTAAAGAAGAAAAAATATATTACCAGAGGCCCTGGCAAGCTTCCTACCTTGGCAGGAAAATCTTCAATGATTGTCGTGAGATCGTGGCACCTCTGAGCAAAAGGCTTGTTCAGACAATCAGCCTTTAAATTAGCCTGTTTCAAACAGAAGAGAGTATCAACCAATCAGAATAGAGCTGGAAGGGACCTTGGAGGTCTTCTAGTCCAACCCCTTGCTCAAGCAGGAGACCCTATCAATTCCCTTTTCTGAGATAAAGCAATTAAACTATTTAAATCTTTAGCAAATGTTTCCTTCATAACACAATTCTATATTGATTGATTTCAACATTTAAGCAACCTGGAACCACAGCAAATAGGAATTGGATGAGAACTGTAACGGCAATTCTAATTCTTAATTGAAATAGAATTTTACACAGAATTATGTTTTAATTCCACTTTTCTACAAAAAACCACTTAAGATGGTGGTAAATAAACCCTAAATATGCTGTTAAAATACAACGTACCGTATTTTCCGGCGTTTAAGACGGCTTTCTAACACAAAAATCTTCTCAAAAGTCGGGGGTCGTCTTATACGCCGGGTGTCAGTCTCCTGTAATCAGGCAGACCAGTCCGAAAGGCTTTGACGAGCCTTAAATGGCTCTAAGGAGCCAAGCTGAATTGCCTGCTGAGTTGCCGCTAATCAGCTGAGTTACATGCAAGCCCCGTGTAAAAGGGAAAAACTTTCCTTTTACACAAGGCCGGCCATCCCAGCTGAGTTGCCTGATCGCCAGAGCTTGGATGGCCAAGCCCCGTTTAAAAGGGAAAAACTTTCCTTTTATACAATGCTGGCCACCCCAGCTGCTAATTTTTGCCTGCTAATTGATACGTAGCAAAAATCCCCCCCCCCCCCCCAGCTTGCTTACCTTAGCTGCTAGCCGCAACGCTTGCCTTGCCTTGCCTGCAATCCATTGCATCAGTAAGCAACTAAATCTCCCTGCCTGCAATCAAGCAGGCAGGGAGTTGTGGACTTCAACTCCCAGAAATACTCAGCCAGCAAAGCAAAGCTGGCTGAGGAATTCTGGGAGTTGAAGTCTACAAGTCTTAAAGTTGCCAAGGTTGGAGACCCTTATTCTATTGGGTAAGTTTTTTTTCCCCTTTGGGAGCTTTAAAAAAAATAGTTAATTGGGGGGTTTTTTAGTTGTTCTTTTTTAGACCTAGCCATTTAAAGGCTAGATCTAAGTTTTAGGCTAGGAAGTTTTAAATTTAACTTTCATATAAAAATAAAAATAAAATAATAAAATAAAATAAAATAATAAAATTTGTGCAGCTTTCTGAGATTTAGTGTGTTTCTGTAGTTTCACTTTAACTACACAAACGCACAAAATCTCACAAAGCTATATGTGGAATTTTGTGTGTGTAAAGTGTGAAAGTTGTTTTTTTGGGCTTTTTGTGGCTGTGTGAGGTTCCTGCTTGTTGCAGGGGCCATTTTGGGTCTAGCACAGCTGCTTTTACATTGTGGGTGAGCCAGTTGATGTTTTTTAATTTTTATTTGGTGTGCGTTGGAAGAGGGGTCGTCTTATACAGCAAGTATAGCCCAAACCCTATATTTTTACAGGAAAAGTCAGGGGTCGTCTTATACTCCCAGTCGTCTTATACGCCGGAAAATACGGTAAGTATTAATTAGGGCTTCCAATTGAGCCTTTTTTTTTTTACTGTAACTCCATTGCTAGTTTCTTATAGCAGAATCAGGGCTGGTTTAAGGCAGTCATACCTTCAGCTGTACTGGGCTTGGCAAAGGGGCAGGGGACCATCATAAACCTCAAAATTTCCTGCTGATAATCCTCGGCCGGAGACCCATGTCCACTCTCCTTGTGAGCTAGCAAATGCATAGACTTTTTGCCTCCCCTTTTTATACAGTAGAAAAGAAACATCAGAGAAAAGTGTGCTGCTTACTTTGTCTGAAAATAAAGGAAGAGGTGCGACCTAATATTATGCCAGAGACCCAAGACAAGTTTTGCTAGCAGCAGTGCTTATTAGCTAGTTTATCTAAATGCCAAACAAAAAGCTGCCTATAATTCAGGGGGCAAATCTGATCAATAAAGCATAGACATGACAACTATCCTGCATTCAATGTCCGGTGTCACTACAATGTAAGAGAAGCAGCAGTGGGTGATTCCCTGCTGGGAAGAACTGAAGCCACAGCCTGTAGACATGACATGACAGGAGAAATAATGTCTTTCAAGTCTGCATCCAGGATGTAACAGGCTGCCCCACCTCTTCAGACCTTCCTGGTGACTGACATAGATCTTCAGAGACAACAAGGCCCTGGGTAAGGAGGGGGAACTGAGAGGGCAAGGACAGTTTTTGTCAATTCTTTCAGTTGTGAATAATAGCTTATGAAGGATCAGATCTTGAAAGTGAAGAACTGGTTGCATAGATGCATTACTTCCCAGTGCAGCAAAGAATGGTTGCATCCTCACCATGGATGGTGTTACTTACCTGAAGGGATCCTGGAAACAGACAGGCTGCACTTCACAAAGACCAGAAAGGTGTTCTGGATCAGCAAGTGCTTCCCCAATTTCATTAGATAGATAGTAAACCAGAGCAAAAGAATGATGATCAGACCCCAGACCCAAATCTGGTGCCAAGGCTAATTTATCTGCCAAACATAATTGTGTTCTGAGATTAACAACACAGGAGACAAACGGAGAAATCTGAGTGTGTGATGAGATTTAAGAGACTGGCACTGAAACCCACAGGGGCTACTACTCACAATTTCAAAGGTTTCTTCAGCAATATAGACAATATGCAGAACAGAGAGAACTGGAAATCCCGACAGAGGAAACAAATATTGCAGGTTTTAACTGAATCTTGACTGGCGCACTGTCATCAAAAGTTACAATTTCTTTTTAAAAGTCTAGAGTCAACAGAAAGAGGGAAGGGGGCAGGGTTGCAATGCACTTGTCCTCAAAGAAACTAACAACCTTTATGGAGCGTTTGAGTAACACTTCAAAAGGAGAGCAACAAAAGTGATACTATCCCAGGTGTTTATTATGCACCATTTGGGCTGGTGGAAGATAAACACCAGGCCTTTCTAAATTGGATGATCAGCCTTTCAAAGAGACACGTGTGGGGGATTCCAGTATGAGGGGTTGTAGGAGCTCTCTGAGCTTAGCTGCTTTCTTGCAGACATTTCATTACTCAAGTTACTTGCAATTACTGCAAGTTCAAATCTCACCAGGCTCAAGGTTGACTCAGCCTTCCATCCTTCCGAGGTAGGTAAAATGAGGACCGGGATTGTGGGGGCAATAAGCTGACTTTGTATAAAAAAGAACACTGCTTGGGGGGGGGGGGGGGGGCAAAAGCCCTACTAAGCAGGTAAATACAAAAGTATGAAGGCTATTGCTTAGCGCATTGTAAGCCGCCCTGAGTCTTCAGAGAAGGGCGGCATATGAATCAAACTAATAAATAAATAAGTAAGTAAGTAAGTAAGTAAGTTTCATCAGTGGTAAAAGGGAGTAAAGTTTGCTCTCTGGGACTAGCACTGATGGTGTTACCTAGCTTGGATAATGAAACGACTGCAAGAAAGCAGCCAAGCTCAGAGAGCTCCAAGGACTCCTAATTCCAAACCTGAGCTACGCATATTCTCCAAATGTTATTAGATTGCAATATTCCTACCATCTGCTGGGAATCCAACTCTGCCGAATGGTATAGGTCTCCCGCTTCAGCAGGGGGCTCGACTAGAAAGCTGGAAGGTTCCTTTCAGTTCTGACTCCAAGAGTCAGAGGTTTGACAAATTTTTCTACTCTCCTGCTAACAACTTTATTTATAAGATCCTAGAACTAAATGTCAACAAAAGGCAGCCTGAATAACCAAAGAAAATACAAGGCAGTTACCAGAAGTTGTAGGGATTGTATTAGCCAAGGTTTGTGAGAAAGTATTTTTGGTGGTGCATCAGAAACAAAAGGAAAGAGGCTGTAAATCTCGAGAAAAGAAATGGATGAGCTGGTAACTTTTATTTTGAATAGCGTGTATGTTATATTAGTATTTTATGTGTATGAATTCTATTGTGTACATTTTTAAGGCGGAGAAGGCAAGGCACTTCTACTTCTTTTTTACGCTGTCTGAATTTTTAAAGTTTTTTTTTTTTGTGGGTCCCAGGCTGCGCGTGTAGTGGGGTGAATGAGAGTCAGTCTGTGCTGAGGAAAGAGCAAAAACCGAGCCGTGGGGAGAGCAGCGGGAGGAACTGGCTCCCTTCGGCCCGAGAAAGAGAAGGCGGAAGGAGCCCTTCTCGGGGAGGAGACGCCAGACCCTTCCTTGGCCAGGAGGGCAGGCCCGAAGCCAGCGGTTGGCGGAGACGCAACTCGGGGCGGCAAGAGCGGCCTGCAACAGCCTCCTCCCCCGGGAGCGCTCCCGGCTCCAGGCCTGCATTCAATAAGCCCCCTCCTCGATGCCTGCCCGACTCTCCCGCCCCGCCCAGGTGGGCTCTGCTCAGGGACTGCCGGAGGGAGGGAGGGAGGGGGCCGCCCCAGCCCCACTCCCCCAAAAGCCAGCCGGGCGGGACCCGAGAGGCCGGGGCTCCCGCGAGCCTCCTCGGGACCTCCTGTGGCTCTCGGAGCGCGGCTTACCAGCAGGTAGCTAGGCAGAGGGAAAGGCGGCGCGGCCGGCTCGAGGTTCTTAGTGCGGCTCGGTGGGACCCTCATGGCGGAGGAGCGGCGGCCGGCCCTCTGCGGCGCGCGGGAAAAACGTCACTCCGACCGCGCCGCTTCCGGTGCTGGGGCGCTCCCCCCTCCCCCCCGTCGCTGTAAGGCCGTCCGCCTAGAGAGGCCGCTTTGGCGTGGCGGAGGCCACGTGCTCGGGGCTCCTCCCGGTGGCCCTCCTGCGGGAAAGAGGCTGGCCGAGGGGCCGAAGGAAGCCTGGGGGGGAGGAGGGTTCGCAGGGTCCTTTTCCCACAAGGAGGTGTTCGCATTTCAGCCAGGCGGCCATAATTTCCTTCTGAAGTTCGGGAAATGTTATCGTCTAATTAACTAAAGACATTTTTAAAAATCCGGAAAGTATCTCCTCAGCAACGGTTGGGACCGTATTCTGGAAGTCCTGAATACACATACAACAAAATTAAGAAAGATGCTATAAACAGGAATGGTCTCTCGTGTGGCCCGCGTCTTATTCTTTTGTTGGAAGAAAGATCCTTCTGGGTTCTGCTCCAAGTAGGGAAAAAGACCCTGGAGACATGGAGACTGCTTGGAAAGATGGTTTAATGGTGGACAGGATCACATGGCTTGAGTTCCTGAACAGAAAAGGAAGGGCAGATACAGGGCGTTTTTCGGGTTTTATGCTCTCTCTGGCTTCGAACTTCCTGGGGCCCAGAAAGAGTATCCTGATTGGTTCTCAGACTTCCAGGGGGTGGGGGTCTTTGCTAGCCTCGCTGGCTGATGGTCACGTGTGCTTCCCAGGCACATGTGAGTTTCTGCTGCTATTGTGTAGAGGGCTAATCGTTGGATCTTTGGCAATTCCTACTATGGCTGTGCCTGAAGGAGGTAGCTCTTTGTTATGTAGAATAGACTGGCCCAGGCCTTAATGGCCCATTGACAAAAGGGTGGGGGCAGGAAGATGGGAGCTGCTTCAAAACATGCTTATCCATTTCTCATCCAGGAAAATACAACATTCTGCCTCTTCAACATTTCCCAAAAATATTTCACTCTTCTAGGACAGGGGTGGATGCTAACCTCCTACATTTTAATGACTTGCTTTTTGACATATCGTGTTTACCAAATGTCTGTAGCATTTGTTTCTGTACCCTGTAAAATGACTTGATCCCCATTAATAAATGCTTTTTGCTTTGCCTGAATTACTTGATTTTTAATTTTGGGTTGGTTAAAGAAAACACCTTTGCAAAAGTAAAAGTCTTTTTCTCTCCCAAATTCAGGGAATAGATCCTAACTTTGGCTGTCTAAGCTTCAGTGTCTTTGAGAGAGGTCAGGGATGGAGTGACTAAAATGGCGCATTTTGTAGCAAAGAAATAAAAGCATAAAATGTACAGCTATTTTGGACAAGCTGCTTGTTAAAAACTTGTGTCAGTCCATCACCACACAAATTACCGGAAATCTATTGTTCTGGGGTTTTTCTCTTCTCCCTCTTGCACTCTGGAGAATCATTTCCCCAATATCCTGCAGGTCTGTGGTACCGGTAGGGATGGAATTGCAACACTTCTCTTAAAGGAAGGAAAACAAAGATGGCCAGCTGAAGAAAGTGACCTTCATTCTTTAAAGAGTTCTTACTTGAGTTACCAATTAACAGGCTAGCATTTTTCCCACTTCTGCAGTTGAGCCTTTATACTACATGGCTAAGAGACAATAGAAAGAGTGGATCCATTATAACTGAGCTATCTGTGATAGCTCCATGGCAATATCGTTCAAAATCAGAGAGAGCAGGAGAATGACAGAAAAGCCATGTGCACACAGACACCGAACAGGATCTGAAAACTTTGTGAATGCCATGTTATGAGGGAGATGCTACCAGTGAGGAAAATCCCTTACTCTTCTGTCTTGTTCCTGTATTCCTCCTTTGCTACTGAAATATTGGCAGAAAGTGGCTGTTCTGGTGCTGAAAGGGGAGAAATGCAACTGGATGCTGAATCTAAATTGAAAATGCTGCCTTTTGCTCCTGAAGGGAAGGAAGGACATACTTCTAAAAGTAGTTTCAAAAATGGCATCTCAAACAGCAGCATGTGTCAAACGTTGGGTTTATTGCAAGGAGCCAGCTGCTCATGTTGTTTCCCAGCTGCCAGCTGAGTACAAAAGGAGAAGAGAGAGCCCTGCCCATCACCCCAGTTCACCAGGAATGGAAACTGGGTCAGACAAATGAAAGAAGGCTGGTAGGGGGAAATCTAAAAAGTGCAGCAGGACCCCAGTAGAATGATGTACCCTGCTTGCCCTTCTCAAGGTCCTGGCATGATGCCAACACTACCTGAATGCCACTGGTCCAACCATCTGGAGAGAACATCCCCAAAAAGTGCCATATGTGCATAGTGAACATTTATTTATTTATTTATTTATTATTTATTAATTGAATTTGTATACCGCCCTTCTCCCCACGGGACTCAGGGTGGTGGACAGCCAAAATTAAAATACATACAATATAAAAGTTAAGATAGCTAAAATAAATTAAATCAATCGGCCTCCCAATTTAAAACACCATATCTATACAATTTAAAAACTAACCCATAAAAACCTATTTAGGCTAGGTCGGCTTGCTGGAATTAAGAAGTCTTCAGGGCCTTATGGAAAGTACGGAGATCCGGGATCAGTCGTATTCCGGGAGGTAGCTCATTCCAAAGGGTGGGTTCCCCCACAGAGAAGGCTCTCCCCCTCTGGGCTGCCAGCCGACATTGCTTGACCGACGGCACCCTGAGGAGGCCCTCTCTATGAGAGTGTATTGGCGAGATGAGAACCAATAGAACCAATACCTTGAAGCGCACCTGGAAGACCACTGGAAGCCAGTGCAGCTCACGCAGGAGAAGTGTTATATGGGAGCACCATGTCGCTCCCATAATCACCCGCGCAGCCACATTCTGAACCAGTTGGAGCCTCCGGGTGTTCCTCAAGGGGAGCCCCATGTAGAGAGCATTACAGTAGTCCAGACGAGAAGTGACGAGGGCATGAGTGACCATGCATAAGGAGTCCTGATCCAGAAAGGGGCGCAACTGGCGTATCAGGCGAACCTAATAGAAAGCCCCCCTGGCCACAGCCGTGCATCCAGGAGGACGCTCAAGTTACACGACCTCTCCGTGGGGGCCAATGACTCACCCCCAATAGCCAGTGAAGGCACCAGCTGTGGTTGCCAGCCGAGTGGCTGGCAACCACAGCCACTCGGTCTTGGAAGGGTTGAGTCGGAGCCTGTTCCTCCCCATCCAGACCTGCACAGCCTCCAGGCACTGGGACATCACTTCAAGGGCATCATTGGGGAGGTCTGGGGTGGAGATGTACAGCTGGGTGTCATCAGCATACAGATGGCACTGCACCCCAAAACCACGGATGATCTCCCCCAACGGCTTCACATAAATGTTGAACAGGAAAGGTGAGAGGACTGACCCTTGCGGCACCTCACAAACAAGGTGCCTTGAGGTCGACCTCTGCCCCCCTGCTAACACAGACTGCGACCGGTCGGAGAGATAGGAGGAGAACCACTGTAACACGGTGCCTCCCACTCCCAATCCTCCAGCCGGTGCAGCATGATATAATGGTCGATGGTATCAAAAGCCGCTGAGAGGTCTAATAGGACCAGGACAGAGGAACAGCCCCTGACCCGAGCCCTCTAGAGATCATCAATCAATGCGACCAATGCCGTTTCCATGTTGTACCCAGGCCTGAAGCCAGACTGGAACGAATCTAGATAGGCAGTTTCATCCAGGTACTGTGGGAGCTGTCGCGCAACCACACACTCAACAACCTTCACCACAAAGTGAAGGTTGGAGACTGGACAGTAATTTGCCAAAATAGCCGCGTCCAGAGAAGGCTTCTTGAGGAGGGGTCTCACCATCGCCTCTTTCAAGGTGGACGGCAAGAAACCCTCCCTCAAAGAAGCATTTGGAGCAAAGAAGCATTCTGGAGCCAGCCTCGTGTAACCTCCCGGGTAGCCAGTACCAGCCAGGAGGGACACGGGTCCAATAAACATGTGGTTGCGTTTAACCTCCCCAAATCCTGTCCACGTCCTCAGGAGTCACAGGATTGAACTCGTCCCAGATAACATTCTCAAGACCCGCCTCAGACACCTCGCTGGAATCTACCCAGTCAGAGTCCAAGCCTTCCCAAATCTGAGCGATTTTATCGTGCAGATACTGTGCAAAATCCCCGGCCTGCCCTTGCAAGGGGTCCTCCCACGCTCCTTGGTGTAGGAGGGAGCGGATCACTCTAAACAGGGCAGCTGGGCGATTATCTGCTGATGCAATAAGAGCAGACACTTTGCCGCTTTTGTCACCACTAAATAGGTCTTAATGTGAGACCTAACTAGTGTTCGGTCAGATTCGGAATGACTGGCTCTCCAACCACTCTCTAGGCGTCTTTTCCGGTGCTTCATCTCCCTTAGCTCCTCAGAAAACCAAGGAACTGGGCAGGTTCGGCACCGGGTCAGAGGCCGCAAAGGCACTGGCGGCCGTCCTATCCCAGGTGGCCACCAGTTCTTCAGTCGAGTCATGAGCCAGAGTCTCAGGAAATGGCCCAAGCTCCCTCTGGAATCTATCCTGATCAATCGGTTCTGTCTCCCTGTGGTGGCGTGCAGCGGTCAGGAAGTCCAGCCTCAGGAGAGAATGGTCTGACCATGACAGGGGTTCAATAGCTATATCCCCTATATCCTGGCCATTTAACTACTGACCAGAGATAAAAACCAAGTCCAGAGTGTGTCCTCCCGTGTGAGTAGGGCCATGAATTAGTTGTGTCAGGTCCATGGCTGTCATGGAAGCCATGAATTCCTGAGCCACCTCAGACACCTCACCAGCAGACGGCAGGTTGAAGTCCCCCATGACCAACAGTCTGGGGGTATCAACTGCCCCTCCAGCAATAATGTTGAGAAGCTCGGGCAGGGCCGCTGTCACATGACAGGGAGCCAGATATGTGATCAGCAGGCCCACCTGCATCTCATGGCCCCACTTCACCAGGAGAGACTCACATCCGGCTATCTGAGGTACAGTGGCCTCCCTCGGATCAAGACCTTCCTTTATAACAACTGCCACCCTCCCACCCCTGCCCTGGGCCCTCGGCTGATGAAATGCTCAGAAACCTGGTGGGCACATCTCTACGAGGGAGACCCACCCCCTCTTGGCCCAACTAGGTCTCTGTAATACCCGCCAGGTCCGCTCCCTCCTCCTGAATTAACTCGCAGATGAGAGGGGCCTTATTTTTATTGAAAAAGTTTTACAAATACAAATTTTCCCCCCCGTTTTCCCCCATAACCCCCCCTCCCATAACCCCCCCTCCTCTTACCCTCCCCTAACCCCCCCCACTTCCTCCCCCCCACGACTTCCCTAGGTGAAATCCAAATCATACCATATCATACATTACCCTCCTACAGCCCTAACCCCTGACTACACTATAACTTTCTACATTGCAACATTCAACTGAAAACTATCTGGTACTTCCTTGTTTGGTATTTGTTCTACACATAATGTATCCATTTCTTCCATTCCAACATGTAGGTTTCTTGGGTCTGGTCTTTTAAGTATGCTGATATCTTTGCCATTTCTGCAAAGCTGGCCACCTTCAAACTCCATTTTTCTATAGTAGGCATAGAGTCTTTTTTCCAATATTGGCCAATCAATAATCTAGCTGCTGTAATCATATATAATATCATTTTTGTCTCAGTCACTGAAGAATCCTTAACTATGCCCAGTAAAAACAATTGAGGAGAAAAATTCAGTTTTTTCTTCAAAACATTTTGCATAACCCACCATATTTTAATCCAAAAAGCCTTCACTTTCTTGCAGGTCCACCATATATGATAATATGTAGCGTCTAAGCATTCACATCTCCAATATTTTGCCTTCACATTAGGATACATACATGATAATTTCTTGGGATCTAAATGCCACCTGTAAAACCTTTTATAAAAATTTTCGAGAGGGGCCTTATTAACCATGGACACGGCGTTGCACAGCATCAGCCTAAGGCCTGGGCTCTAAAGATCTGGACAACCCAAGGAACAAGAAGAGCCTTGGGGGGCCAAGGCACACCACCGCTTGAAGACAGTGGGTGTGTGCCCCCACAACACGATGTGGCCCCCTTCTCCCGCCATATCTGCCCCTCCCAACCACGGTCCTGATGAAGTTGCCCTCTTCCCTACTCACACTAAGCCCTTCCATACCCTGCTCCGTACCTCCCATTTCCTGTCCCTGTGCCGGGCCTGATCTATAACCTTCCCTCCCCTCCCCCCTCCCCAAGCTCCTTAAAAGATTACAATTTTAAAAAACCCCTCAGCCCCCTCTTTGCAGCATGCCACCTCTCGGGATTCCAAAACCCGTCATCGAGGTAGGCCCTCGATAATGTGGAGAGCCAATCCTGCGAGAGGGGGGAATCTCGCAGACCAAGAAGCTCCGCTGCTGAGTACATCTTGCCGCAGGGATGGGGGTGACCATATCCTAAAGGGTCCATACAAAAGGTCCAAGGGAGAACATAAATGACGGGAGTCACAAAAGGATTCAAGACCCAGTCCACTGTCCTCTCACAACAGAGGACAGGTCCGTCTCCAGGTCGACATAGTCCAAAGGGGAGGGGGGAGGGGTAAGTCCCACCGCCCTCTCATGGTGGTTTGGCCTGATGGTCTGCCCCCTTTACTGGTGAGATGGAAGTGATGGTCCAGCATGAGCAACATGGCACCCAGGGTATAGGTCCAAAATCCGCCCTCTCACAGCGGTTGGTCCGATGGTCAGTCCTTCTACCAGCAAGGTACAGAGTGCAAAGTGCAAAATAGTTGGTGCCATCCCAGCTCAGCCTGTGGGGCCTAGAGCCAAAGCCACCCTCTCACGGTGGTTAGGCTATTGACCAGCCCCCTCAGTTGGTGGGATGGAGTCATATACCAGCTCCCGTTCAGATTTCAATAGTCCTCCAAACAGTTAGGGAAAGGGCTCAGGTGGAATGAGCGAACTATTTACGTCAGTGAGTCGAAGAAGGTAGAGAAAACGGCAGCGGGTCCAAGAGGGGCGTAGTCCCAAGCGGGGGAGAGATGGAAAAGGGGGGTAATTGATCTTTAACCCCCCCAACCCCTGAAGACACCTGAAGACACCCAGGCAGAGGCCCCCCCAATGCTTGTGGGGATGGGCAGCCCTCACGCCCGGTCCTCACCCGTCCCGTACGAAAGATGGTCCTTGGCTGTGTTAGCACCCCATCATCATAGCCATAGGGTGCTCTTCTCCCCACCAAAAGCCAGCCGGTCATCCTCGCAGCTACCACCATCGCCATTGCCATCCCCACTGCCACACAAAGTCCTGGCAGCGTCCCAGAGGTTTTCCAGGGAACCGGCAGCCCCACGGAACCTCGGAACAAGCCCAGGGCTTGGGGCTATTGCCGCGTGGTAGGCACCCCCAGCGAAAAACGCCGCTGCTGCTCCGACTCCAGGCGAACTCCAGCTGGAAGAAATGCCACCCCCGCCGCCGCCCAGTTGATGTAGTCTTCTGAACCCGGCATCACCGATGCTGCACTCTCTGCCCAACTCTCTGCCCAGCCACGATGTCTAAAGGGGAGAGAACCCTCCCCTTGTTGGCAGGGAGTTCTCCTAACCAGGCCAGGGTCGCTGGTCTTCAAACCGACCCTCGAAGGGTCCTAAAAGGTAGGTCAGCGCCCATCCTCACGCCGCGATCCCGGCAGGCGCCATCTTGCCCATGTCTTTTGTCAGTATATGAGTTGGCAATCTCCAATGATTGCAATTAATTAAGAATTAAATGAAGAACAGCTGGAATGAGTTGGAGAAATAGCTTTCAATTCTCTGGCATCTGTAATCTCTACATTTTATTCTCTAATGGAAATTAACAACCAAGAGTTCTGAAATGAGCTGAACATTTCAGCTCTCTGTAGGCAAAGACTTTAAGTGCACAATGGAAGCCATTGCTTGGCTATATGAGACAGAAGCATATTCTGGTTGCTTTTTTTAAAAAGTCTCACAAGTCTAATGACTGGCACAGTGGGCACCATCAAGGAGACAATGGGCTGCAGTTCAATCCAAAGCCTGGTATTTAGGTGCTTTAGGTAAGCATCCTAAAGCGCCATCCAGGTGCTTTAGGATGCTTATAAGCCAGAGCTAAGACCTCTGACTCCCCTGTAATTCTTGCCTGCCATGATTATGGGATTTGGAGACCTGCTGACCAGGAAACATCTGGTTCTTGGGTTTGAAATGTTTGCTCTTATCCATAGCGAAATGTTTCAAATCAAAGAAGAAAAGTCCAGTTGCCATGACTGAACTTTCAGACAATTCTACCTGGATGCCTGAGAGTCTTTGACCTCTACTTGGAACTAATTTTGAGCCTGTAGCACCAATAGTGTTGTATGAAAAGCTGTGTGAAAATGACTTCCACAGAAGTGGAATGATGTCCTTCGCTTTCTTCAACTTTAAATCTCCCACTTGGCTTTGTTGACACTGGTCACAAGAGAGAAATGAGCAATAGAAAACCCCATTCCAGTTTATAACATCTTCCTTAATTTTGTTGTAAGTGTATTCAGGGACTTCCTTCCTTTCCAATTGTTTAAAGTACAGAAAGGAAAAGAAAGCCTAGTTTTAAAAAAGACCACTGTTAAATACCTTTAAATCCTTTCACTTTTTCCCAGTCTAACATATTAGAATTGCAATCTAAATCTCCAGAAAATTGCAAGACCTGGAAACACGGAGAACTGGAGATGTATCAAAGGATGAGGAAGAACAAAACTGGTAAATTTCTTCTATCTGCTTTGAAAAAACAGGATCCTAGTAATTCTTGATCTTTGAGCCAAACTTCAATCCCAGGAAAGATGTTCCAGCAGATAATGAAACAGGACATTTGTAAGGATACTGAAAACAATGTCATAACTTCAAATAGTCATTCTCACTTGGCCAAAATCAAATCACCAGAGATAATTTTTGCTCCTTTGATTCTAGTGGATAAGAATGTATTCTCCCTTGATTTAAACAAAGGTTTTGACAAAGTTCCAAATGAGATTTTCCTTAACAAACAAGAGTATTTTGGACCACACTACAGTAAGCTGGGTTCACAATGCTTACAGAATCAACACAAATAATTTTACATCAAGTTGGAGTACAGTCAACTATTCTATGGGTTCTATGGGAGTTAACGTTGCAGCCAGTATCATTCAACATTTTTATTAATAATCAGATGGATGGTCTATTTATATGTTGCAGATGCTAAAAACCTGGAAAGTTTGGCCAACGTATATGACAGAATGAGATTGCAGCCCAAACTAGGGTTGAGAAGAGCAAGAAAGATTTGGATGCGGTCTTTGACTACAAGCTGGGTTGTGTCAAAGAAAAGTGAGGTCATTATTCCTCTCTACTTGTACAGACAAAATGGGGGGGGGGGGGCACGCTCTGGATCATTCCTCTGTCTACAGGGTCCCAGCTTTCCTCCTCCAGCTTGTGCTGACCAGTTGGGGTGGGGCTGATTTGCCTGTTCACTTCTACAACATAGCAGCTTCATTTCCACTGGCCAGAGCCTTCCTCTGCATCTCCTGGCTCCTGGTTCCTGCTCCCCTTGGGATGCTGAACAGAAGGCTTATGGCCAAGTGCTTCTTTCTCCTTCCTGCAGTAAGAAAAGGGTGAGGAACATGCAGAGAAGGGAGAACTGGGTATTGCACTCCTATCATATGGATCTGAAGTAAGCCATATCCCCAAGGGACAAACGCAGCACCACATCACCAGGTCTGCCTCTTTGGGGCACGCAGGTGACACGCAAAGCGCATAGGAAAGCCGAGGATGCTACTTGCATTGCTTTGATTGCCCTTCCTCTCTCCTCCTTTCCCCCCAGATCCTGCTGCACATTCCTCCCTGCTTATTCCTGCCTCCATTTCCCCTGACCCTTTCCTTAATCAGAACCATCACCCCTGCTCTTATGCACTGTGAAATGCTGATAATTATACTAGTACCCAAAACAAGTAGTGAAAAATACCAATATGGATGCAAAGCAAACATTAAACAGGAAGAGGTCTTGGCAGTGATTTCAAGTTTTGTCCCCCCCCCCCTTAAGTGTAAAGAGAGGGCAATTAACTGGGTTCTGTTGAGTGGGGGGAGGAAACTGACTAGCAGCTGGGCAACAGGATATGTACTGGAAACCAGACAAGCAAGCAATGAAAGCCAGCTACTTCCTTGTCCCTGTTACTTAGGATCGAGGTTGGACCCAATAACTTACAAAGACAATAGGTAGTGAATCATCCAGAGGTTACTTTATTGATAAACATCTGTTCACTTACAGGTATCATCAGGAACTGCGCACAGGACCTACGTGGGACAACCTTAAATACCCTAGAGGCGGAGCTTCAGGTAAGGAGGGACCAGGGGAGGGGGCGATGAGTTTGCCTGGCAGGGTTAACCCTTGTGGTGCCAGGGCAGCAGGGAGTGTTTGTACAGGTAGGGCATTTATATGTGACAAATCCCCCTCTAAATGCCCGTCCCTGATAGATGAGTATTCTTGATGTTGTGGGCCCTTGAGGAGTATGCAAAGTCTGGAAGTGAGGTATGTGTGTTGCTTTGTCTGAAGTGGCTTTGTAAGTATGTCAGCTGTTTGGTTCTCAGTATCACAGTGTATGGTCTTGATGAACCCTGACTTATGGAGTTGCCTTACGTGTTTGTGCTTGATATCGATATGTCTAGATCTTTGGCCTACTGCTTCTGCCATAGATATCTCAATGGCGGCCTTGTTGTCTTCGTAGATGTGTATGGGGTGTTTGGTTCTGCCCAGATGCTGGTGAGTAAGTCGTTGAACCACGTTAAGTTATTAGCGGCTTTGGACAGGCATATGTATTCAGCTTTGGTGGTGGAGGTGGCTACCAGATTCTGCTTGCCAGTATACCAGTACACGGGGCAGTTGTTCAGGAAAAACACGTACCCGGAAGTACTCTTTCTACTTTTAGTGTCCCCGGTCCAGTCAGCGTCAGCATAACATGTGAGAATGGGCTCCTTGATTGCATTGGGTTCCAGCTGTAAGCAGGCAACTGCGCTGAATTTCAGGTATCTGAGTACTCTCTTAACAGCTTCCCAATGGTATGCCGTGGGGTTGCTCACATGTCTGGACAGCAGATTCACAGGAAGTGCTATGTCTGGTCGGGTCCAATTGGCTATGTACAAAAGGGAGCCAATAGTGGACCTGTATAGTGTGTTGTCTTTGAATTGTGGAGCCTCATCATACATGTTCTTTAGGAAATCTGCGTGCATGGGAGTGTCACTTGGTTTGGCATCAGCCATGTTACACTTGTACAGGAGCTCTGTGATCTTCTCCTTCTGTGATAGTAGGAATCCTTTGGTTGTCTTGTCAATTTGCACCCCGAGATACTTGCTTAGGTTTCCCAGTGACTTTAGGGAGAAGTGTTCACTTAGCTTGTTTGCAAAGATATCACAGTCCTCTTTGTTTCTGCCAATGTAGAATATGTCATCCACGTAAATGAGGACATATTTTACACTTGTTAAAGAAGCAGTTGTCTGCAGGGGTTGCTGTGAAACCTAGCGATTCTAGTACCCCGACTAGGCACTCATACCATCACTTTCCGGATTGTTTCAGTCCATATAGGCTCTTGTTGAATAGCCATGTGTCTCCTTTACAAGTGTCCTTGCTGGGTGGAGCCTTAACGTATATTTCCTTGTCCAGTTTGGCGTGCAAGTACGCTGTCTGAACATCAAATTGGTACACCTCTAGGCCTAGAATGGATGCAATGACAGGGGCGCTTTTGACACTTTCTGCTCTCACAGTCGGGGAATAAGTGTCGATGTAGTCCTCAGGGTATCTCTGGGTGAAACCCTGGGCAACTAACCTCGCCTTGTACATGTTCTTGCCACCCTCTAGTGTCGTGATCTTAAATAACCACCTCGTCCCTATGGGTGTTTTGCCCTCTAGTACCTTTGTTGGAGTGTACACGTTCAACTCCTTAAGGCTATCCATTTCCTTCTTCCCTCCCACTTAGATCTCTCTTCTTGGAGTAGCCTAGTTACTTCATCGTAGGAATCTGGTGTGATGGGGCTGGCTTGGAAGTGCAATACATAGTCCTTGAGCCTCCTGGGCATCTGGTTCCTGTTAGCCCTAACTGGCCTGCCGGGTGTGGACTCTGTGTCGTGTAAGTATCTCGCCTCCTTATTAGTGAGTGAGTCTACCTTTAACTGGGTGTGGCCTGTTTTCCCTTCTGTGTTTTTATCTTCCTGTCGTTTGGGCTTGTCTTTCTCTGATGTGTTGGCTGATGTGTTTGTTTTATTTTGGCCCTGGGCATCGTGGTTGACTTCTACTCTGTGTTGTAGCTCATTTAAGTGTATCTTTGACCAGTTTGCCTGCTCGTGAAATGTAGCTGTTCTTGATATGATAAATCTGTTGTTGCTGTCTATGAATCTGAATCCCTTGGTACCCGGCTCATAGCCCATGAATCTTAATCTTTTTGATACCTTGTCCCCTTTCCGGTGTAACTGTTTGGGAATGTGTACATCCGCAGTGACTCCGAATATGTGTAGGTGCGAGATTTGGGGCTTCTTGTTATACATGACTTCGTACAGTGTTTTGTCAATCATGCTAGACCATAGCCAGTTGAGGGTATATTTGGAATATACTAGGGCTTCAGACCAGAAGTGTTGGCTGAGTCCTGCATCCTCTAGTACACACCTCATCATGGTCTGAAGGGTGGAATTTTTCCGTTCCGCCACACAGTTCTGGAAAGGCGAGAACAGTGAAGATGTAAAATGTAGGACGCTCTTTGACCTTAACCAGTGCGAGAAGTCCCCAGATAGGGATTCTGCTCCCCTGTCAGTCATTATCTGCTTAATTTTTGTATTGTGTTGCACCTCCACTTGTTTGTAGAACTCCCTGAATTTTTGGTAGGTTTCACTCTTGTGCCTCAGTGTATATACGAAGCCATAACGATTGTAGTTGTCCACTATAGTTAGGAAGAACCTTTTGCCATACTTTATGGATGGCTTCAGGGGTCCTACGAGGTCCATGTGCACTATATTGAATATGTGTTTAGTAGTACGGGTTGCTTTCTTGGGTCTTGGGGCTACCCTAAGTTTCGAGCACTTACATACTGAGCAGTCGAGGTATGTTTCACAGTCTTTTATTTTGATTCCTTCAGTACAATTTGTTACTTTCTGTACAACTGGAAAGCTGGCGTGCCCTAGTCTGTGGTGCAGTAGATGGGCACAGTCATCATGAATGGGTTTGCCTACGCTAACCTTTCTAGTACTTTGCTTGTCTCCCTTGTGAGTGGGGTGATCTCCCCCTCTTGTTTCTCGCTATAATTGGTTTCTTTCCCCCTTGCCCCTATTTCTTTGTTGGTGTTTATGCTCGGTGTGTCTATCCTTGATGCAAGTAAGTAGGGTAGTCCTCCCTTGATTATGACCTTACCTATGCTTTTGTTGTTTCTGACCATAGTGACTTCCCCCTCTTTGAAATTGATCTCAATCCCCGCCTCTTTACTAAGCTTTATTGATGCAAGGATGTTGTGGGGTATTTCTGGGACCAGTAATACCCCCTCTATTTTGCCTATGGTTGGGAGGGTCACGTTGCCCTTCCCAGTTACTTTCACATCACTTTGGTTGGCTATTTTGATCAGGTAGTCCTCCTTTGTGAATGAGGAGAGTAGCCCCTTGTCGTATGTGGTGTGGTTGGTGGCTCCGGAGTCAATGAGCCACCAGGATTCTTCTTTATTTAGTTTGTTGTCATTTGGGGTTTCCTGTATGTGCTCCCCTACTCTACATAATGAGCTGTCCCAACTGTCCCTTGAGCTATCTCTATTCCTCTCCTTTCCCAGGGTTTTGGTGAGTATCTACGCCTAATTCTGTTGTCTTGTGTATGCCTTTCTGGGTGCCTGCTACGATATTCATGTCTGTTTCGCTCTCTGTGGTTTTTTTGGGCAGTCTCGCTTGTAATGTCCCTTGGACCCACAATTACAGCATTCTATGGGGCCCTGTGGAGTGTCGTTGAATGCTACCGTCTTTGAGTGTCTGTGATCTCTATGTGTTGTTTGGCGGCTCCTCCTAAGATTGTCCTCCGCTATCAGTTTGTTGGAGAGGTTATCGATAGACATGTGCCCTAGGCTCAGGGTATCTAGGTGTGTTATGAATGTGTCCCATGCTGGACCTAGAGAGTTGAATATTATACTCTTCATGGTCTGCTCTGAAACAATCTCCCCCTTTAGGTGCAGTTCCGCCCTGGCTGCATTCAATCCCATCAAGTGTTCTCCCATAGAGACCTCAGGCCTGATCCTAGCGGAGTAGAAATCTTTAGAAATTTTTGTGGTGGTAGCCACACTTTCGCTATAAAAGTACCCAAACATTTTTTGAGTTATTTCAGATACAGTCAAATAATGTTCTATGCTGTAATATATGTGTGGAGAAATACTAGATATCAACAAGTAAAATGCCCTGTGATGTAAACAGTCCAGTTCAAATGTCCATGGTCTCTCTGGTGGATCAGTAACAAAAAACAGCAAATTTTCTTTTAAAAGAATAACTTGGAGTTGTTGATACCACTCCAACAAATTTGATCCCTCCATCTTTAATTTTGGGAAGTCATTTGGCAGGTTCCCTGTGTTATTATTCAGGTTACTTACTGCTGGCTGCTGTCCATGGTGTCTGATATGCAGGAAGCCACAGTATGGCTCAGGAACGCTTGTAGGCAGTTTAAAAATCCCTCCTTGCATTTTTTTTTCTTCTCTTGTCCACAGGTGGTTCTGCGCATGCGTGAGTCTCATTCCAGCCAGGGCTTCACCGGAGAAGGTTCCTGTTGCTGCAGCTCCGTCGAGAAGGCCTCTCCCGGATGTGCAGGCTTCTGGCTCTGCTCCCCTCGTCCAGCGATGGTCCGGAGGTGTCCCACTGTCCTCTGGGTGAAGATCTTCGTCCCTCGGATGGTTTCACGGCAGCGGCGGTGGTAGGTACTGGTCCTTTACTCGTTGGCCTGGTG
Organism: Masticophis lateralis; assembly: GCA_030761175.1. Lineage (NCBI taxonomy): Eukaryota > Metazoa > Chordata > Lepidosauria > Squamata > Colubridae > Masticophis > Masticophis lateralis. The sequence goes on from JAUDYJ010000014.1 coordinate 911,817, forward strand.
TCCGCGACTTCAGTGGGGGGTGGTGCTGGAGCGTTGGGGGGTGCTGTGGCGTTGGTGGGCTTCCAGCGGCGCCTGCTCTCCTTGACTGGGCATTGGGGATCCCTCTCCCTCTGCCCCTTGTCCCCTCAAGCTCTCCGGTGGGGGTTTTATTTATTTTTATTTTGGGCCCGAAGGCGGCGGTGAGCGTTTTTATGGCTTGCTCCACCTGCCGTTCCATTGGCGAGTCTTCGGGCCCCAATTCTTCTTCCTCCTCTTCGGGGCTACCCTCATTTTTGAATTTTGGGGGTTTGCGCCCTTTTTGAGTCAGCCATCTTGGATCCTCTATTTTTATAGGGAGGTGGTCAGCCATCTTTTTTGGCCATGTGTTCCAAGATGGCCGCCATTCAAAACTCAGTGCGACATCGACTCCCTCTTCCTTGGTAAGGTGCTTGGCTGTGGGTGGCTTTTTTACCGGGTGTGGATCCGGCTTTCCCGCTTTGCGTCCGTGGTTGCTCCTGGCCACCTCACAGCTCCGGATTAGCTCTTTGATGCTGGCTGTGAGTTCTTCGTCGGCAGCGGGTGAACTCAGCAAGCTCAGCAAGTCGCGCCTGAGCTTGCTGGTGCCTGGAAGGTCAATTTCTCCCTTGTTTTGTCCTTCGGACCCCTGGTCATCATCAGATGAGTAGGTATCGGGGTCAGTGTCCCTTCTGTCTTCCTTTGGTGCTTCTGCAGGCGGGACGCTGCTCAAGATGTACTGTTCCTCCATTTTTCTTGTATTGGCTCTGGTGTGGGGTTTTCTTCTTTCTTCAGATGGATGTTGTTTTCCAGGCATGTCTTTTGGTTACTGGGTCACAGAACATCCTCTGCTACCATTTTGTTACTTAGGATCGAGGTTGGACCCAATAACTTACAAAGACAATAGGTAGTGAATCATCCAGAGGTTACTTTATTGATAAATATCTGTTCACTTACAGGTATCATCAGGAACTGCACACAGGACCTACGTGGGACAACCTTAAATACCCTAGAGGCGGAGCTTCAGGTAAGGAGGAACCAGGGGAGGGGGTGATGAGTTTGCCTGGCAGGGTTAACCCTTGTGGTGCCAGGGCAGCAGGGAGTGTTTGTACAGGTAGGGCATTTATATGTGACAGTCCCAAAGGTGCTTTTTCAAGAAGCATGTTGGAGAAAAAAGGAAGCCTTTCACTTTAAGGATTGTTGGAAGGCAGAGTTTTTCCTTCTTGAATTCAAAACTCCAGAAATGATTGGAGGTCAGCTGCTTGAGAGCAGAATTAGTTTATTGTTTGTAGGAAAGCAGGCAAGAAACAAATACATGCACAGTGTTCCGAGGCTAGCCTATTTGAACTGTAAGAAAAACCCTTTTTTATATCCTAAAAAGTCTTTTGATTTTCTATGTGACCCTTTAAAGTCTTTTGAAATTCTTTTGATTTAGCATGTGAATCCTTTGATTTGTGTGTGTGATTGTTTTATGGTGTTTAAATCCTGCTTTTTGTGATTGAGTTCTTCCGTCCTGGATCTGGCAAATAAGTAATTGTTTTATAGTCCAATCTCTGTTCTTCCTAGCCCTTTGTAGTAGTTCGTTCTCTATAATCAATCAGTTTGCTATTATTGTGTTTTAGTGAATATCTCCTTTTCTCGTGTGTTTAAAATTCTAATTACTTTGGCTTGATTTCTTTTTCTTTTGGGTGTTTGCTTTTTCCTGTGTCCCATACCTGTTTGGATGTTGCAGGCCCGTGTAATTTTGTGGAAAATAGAGTGGCTTCAGCTTCTTAATGGCCCATTGACAAAGGTGTGGGCTGAATCCTAAATATATGCCCTCTCCCAAAAATAAGCCCTAGTGAAGGGGTGGGCATAGCCAGCACAGGAGGCAGCCCTTCCCTGGTCAGCTAATGGCAGTTGGGCCCCTTAATTGCGACCCATGGATCAGCTGAGCTGATCGGGAGCTGTCTCTCATTCTCTTTTCTCCCAGCATTCTTGGTGCTCACCCGCCTTCCATCCATTCATCCATCCATCCCCCTCACCTGCAAACTCCTGCCCCACTCACAAGAGAGCAACTGCCAGGCTTTTTCTGCCATGTTGTGCCCACCCAGCATTGAGGATGGCTTCCCCTGAGACTTCCAAACCCCAGCTGGAAGCCACTGGAAATGGAGAAGACACCGGTTGGGTCAGCTGCCTGCTGCCAAGTCTTCCAGCAGCTGGGGCAGAGAGGTGGCGAAGGGTGAAGGGAGCTGCAGCCCTGCATGGGGAGACTGTGCCACCGCCATCCAAGCATTGAGGATGGCTTCCTCTGTGGCTTCCAAAACCCGGCTGGAAGCCAAGAAGAGGCCAGTCAGGCCAGTTACCTGCTGTTGAGTCTTCCGGGAGCCTGGGCAGCCGCATGGAGTTGGAACCATAGAACAGGAGGGCCTCTAATTGTTGATGGTTGACATAGCACCTCAGATAGCATTCCACCATGGCGTTGGTCCTTTTGGCTGCTCCATTAGTGGCAGAATGGAATGCTGAACTGAGACCCTGGGATGATCCAATGCGTGCCAGGAACTCCCTCCAGAACCTGGCGGTAAATGGTACCCCTCTGTCCAATATTATTCTCTGGGGTGCCCCGTGGAGTCAATATATATGGGCTATGAATAACTTCGTTAATCAAGTGGCTGATGAGAGGCCAGGACAATCTATGAAATGGGCTTGTTTAGAGAACAAGTCTGTTACAGTCCAAATGACTGTATGTCCCCAACTCTCTGGTAACTCCACGATAAAGTCCATGGCTATCTGTTCCCAGGGATGTGCGGGGTCTGCTACTGATTGTAAAAGACGTGATGGTTTGCCCAATTGGTGTTTCATGGTAGCACATACTACACAGCTCTTTACATATTCTGCTACATCCTTCTTTAGAGAAGGCCACCAGAATTGATGATTAATGAGGTGTAATGTCTTTAGATATCCAAAATGTCCAGCAGGTCGATCATAATGACAGCATTGGAGCATCTTCAACCGCACATCCCAAGGAACACATAGTTTGGACCCCTTCCAAGCAAAACCATCTCTAACTGTAAGGATGGAGCGATTTTCAATATACCATTGGTCTTTTGGTAGGATGGTTTGGATTGTCTGCTGAATATCCCCACTGGACCCCTATTAATTCACCGATGACGACATACAAGGATTGGTGTCGGGTTGATGGTATGATGGCTTGCACCACCTCCTCCCTGACACTATCATATTGTGGTTTCCTGGAGAGAGCACCAGCCAGGAAGTTCCTCCCAGCGGGTATGTACGTCAAGGTGAAATTGAACTGCCTGAAATACAGAGCCCATCTCACTTGTTTCGGCAACAACCGTCTAGGATTTTGCAAGGATTTTCCAAATTTTTGTGGTCAGTTGATACCTCAAAGGGAACACCACCACCCTCCAGTAGGTATCACCATGTCATCAATGCCCACTGAACTGCAAAGGCTTCCTTCTCCCAGATCGGCCAGTTATGCTCAGTCTCTGTCAGTTTGCGTGAGGTGTATGCACATGGCTGCAATGCTCCCTCATTGTTCTTCTGTAGAATTGCAGCCATGGCCACATTACTGGTGTTGGCCTGCACCACAAAAGGCTGTGCCGGATCTGGGTGCTGGAGGACCAGTTCTTTTGCAAAAAGTGACTTCAGGTGTTCAAAGGCCTGTTGACATTCTAGGCTCTGTAACTGCTTTTGGGTTTTGAGTGCTTGCCAGTCCATCATGGCTTTCACCTTTGCAGGATTCATCTCCACCCCTCTGTGCGATATACAGAAGCCAAGATAATCCAGTCTGGTCTGGTGAAACTCAGACTTGGACAGTTTCACGTATACGTGCACAGCTAACAATTTGTTTAGAACTTGGTGTACCAGAGTGATATGTTCCTCCATTGTTTTTGTATAAATAAGTATATTATTGAGGTACACTACTACCCCATTATACAGATGTTCATGCAGCACCTCATTTATGAGCTGCATGAACACAGTGGAAGTGCCTTGCAATCCAAAGGGCATCACTCTAAATTGGTAACTCCCTAAGGCAGTGGTTCTCAACCTGTGGGTCGCGACCCCTTTGGGGGTTGAACGACCCTTTCACAGGGGTCGCCTAAGACCATTGGAAAACACATATTTTCGATGGTCTTAGGAACTGACACACTGCTCCTCTATCCATCTCCAGATGGGTGTGCCCACCTGAGGCTCTTCATGCTACCCAGATTGCACAGGCTGACGGCCAGCACCAGCAACCACAGCAGGCTAGCGTAGAGCACTGAATAGAGCCGTCTGCCACAGGCCATGCAAATGAAGCACCACATGCCCGCACATTGCTGCCGAAGCCCAGGAGTGGCAGAGCGCAGAAGAGAGCACAGAGGATGGCCGCCACGCCAGTGAGCCACCCGCCCCAACGCCTGCTGGTGTGTTCATAGAAGTAAGGCTGGCCGAGCAAGAGCCAGCATTCCAGGGCCATGGCCAGCAGCGGCACAGTGGACGCCAAGCCGAAGAAAGCCATGAGGAAAGTGAAGGGCTGACACAGCGTGCCGGGGGAGTGCATCAGTTCCTCCCCAGGCTGGCTGACTTGAACTTCACTGGTTGCGGCAGGCGGCCACAGGTCGATGAGGCTGTGGTTGTGAGCATAGGCGGCCAAGCAGGTGCTCAGCAGAAGGTAGGAAATGGACGCCTGCGGGCACCCCTGCCTGCGCTGTAACTTCGCCTTCAGATAGTGCTGCCACAGCAGCCCCAACACCAACACATTGCCCAACAGCCTTGCCACAAAGAGTAAGGAGCCCAGCAGCAGCGACTGATCTGCTTCGAGCCTCAGGGTCCGGTTGCATTGGTAGTTGCCTGTGGCCATGGAGAGGGTCCAGCTGGGCTGGGCGCAAGGGACAATGGTTCACATAGGGAGCCTGCACTGCAACTTCGCCTTCAGATAGGGCTGCCAGAGCAGCCCCAACACCAACACATTGCCCAGCAGCCTCGCCACAAAGAGTAAGGAGCCCGGCAGCACCGACTGACCTGCTTTGAGCCTCAGGGTCTGTTTGCATTGGTAGGTGCCTGTGGCCATGGAGAGGGTCCAGCTGGGCTGGGCACAAGGGGCGATAGTGCACATAGGGAGCTGGCGGGTGCAGTGTGTGTGTGTGGGGGGAGGAGTGGGGACCATGGATAGAGTCCCACTTATGAAGGGAAGGAAAGGAAACGGAGGGGGAAGACAAACAAGATGTCGAGCAGCACAACTCCTCGACACAACCCTTTTAAGACAGACATGACGGCACAAAACCCTGTCTCAAAGGAGGGGGGATGCTGTTCAGGCAGCTATCGACAAGACACTATATGGTGAAGGGGATTGTTGTGTATAGAATACATGATAAGATGATGGTGGTGGGTGGAGGAAGAAATAGGGAAATGGGAGGGAATGGGCATCAAAAGAGCGATGGTAATGACAATCAATGACCTCATCCGTCAGTGACTCCAGGCCCTCGAATAGGAAGACACGAGTGGGAAAATTGGATATACTACAGCTGTAGCTCATCCCAACACCAATAAAACCCGCAGAGGCAAAGCAGCCAACAACCAGCTGAAGTCACAGCGCCCGCGTTTTCTGTAGACTGTTGCATAACCGATATTAAACTGGGTTATTTTGCTGAGCCATCGTGTGTGTGTGTCATGCATTACCCGGCTTCAGACAGGTGATTCCTGGGGTGCTGAGCTGAGATGCTTGACGCTGCCAGATGGGTTGAGTGTGGGGAGGAAGAAGGACAGGGAGGTGGGACAAGACAGGTGTTGACTAACAGAAAAAGGCCAGTCTATAATATGGTGGGAACTGTTTGTTCCCACGGAGACCAGCTAAAGAGTCCTGCCCTTCTTGAGGAAGAGGAGGGGTGGCAAGCAAGAGAGGGAGAAGATTGGGAAGCTGAGAGCAGGTGAAAGTTGTCTGGTAGATAATCTTAGTCTCAAGTTGATAGAAGCGATCTCTCTAGAGTCGCCAGCAGAGTTTTGCCAATATCTGAAAATGAATGAGGTTTTTAGCTAGGTTTCAGCACCAAATGCTGAAGTAGGCAGAGGTCCATGTCATCTCAACCTCACTGGAGACCGGAGAGGCGAGTTGGTTAGTCTCTATTGGCTAATTAATAACATGCTGAGTAATAGGTTCTTTCAGATAATAATGGGGGACAATATAAATAAGGTAGGAAAAAAAATTATGAGCATCTCACTCCTACCAATGCATGCTGACCTTCCTCATTTATTACATATTGTTTTTGTGATTAATCACTATGCTTTAATTATGTTCAATTTAAGTAACGATGAAAATACATCCTGCATATCAGATATTTACGATTCATAACGGTAGCAAAATTACAGTTATGAGGTAGCAACTAAAATAATTTTATGGTTGGGGGTCACCACAACATGAGGAACTGTATTAAAGGGTTGCGGCATTAGGAAGGTTAAGAACCACTGCCCTAGGGGGCAATTAAAGGTGGTTCTGTTCGTTGCTTGCCTTTACCCACACCCAGTAATATGCCTCCCGGAGATCCAGTTTAGTGAATACCAGTCCCTCAGCCAAACGAGCCAAAATATCTTTCATTACGGCAGTGGGTACAGGTGTTCTACACAAATTGTGTTAATTCCACGAAAATCCACATACAAACACAACCCACTATCCTTTTTCTCTCAAAACAGGACAGGTGCCGCTACCCTAGACCATGCAGGGTGGATAAAACCCCATTTTAGGTTCTTATCAATGTATGCCCTCATCTCCTTTAGTTCTGCCGGGGTCATTGAATACAACCTGGGTTTTAATAGAACCGCACCAGGAAGGATTTCAGCCTCACATTCTATGAGACAATGGGGAGGTAGGACATCACACTCCTTTTCATTGAAGACATCTTTTAGATCGGTGTACACCTCCACTGTGAAAAATGGGCCCCAGAAGGGGTAAGCACCGGACCAGCATCTTGAGTGGCCCTGCAGTCCATGGCCCCTGAGGGCCCTAGCCACCAACCTTCTACCTTCTAGGCCTCTTGGCTCTTCAGAGGCCCTGGCCCTGTGGCCTTGTGTTCCTTAGGCCTCTGCTGGTTCCACAGCCTCTAGTACAGTCCCTCCTGTTGTTGTCACGGACTCATCCAAGTCTGTAGCCTCCAGTCTTGGTACCATACCTCAGGGGTGAAATGTAAAATCTGTTACTACCAGTTCTGTGGGCGTGGCTTGGTGGGGGGAGTTAATGTGACTGGGTGGGCGTGGCTAACTTAAAAAAAAACTTTTCAAGGCATTTTTTCTAATGCTTTGAAAAGCATCTGTCAATCAGGCAACTCAGCTGGGAGTTGCCAGAGACTTTTCAAAGCATTTTTTTTACCACCTCTTTGGCCAAGAGGTTGCAGAAAAAAATGCTTTGAAAAGCCTCTGATGATCCCAGCTGAGCTGTGCGATCATCAGAGACTTTTTAAAAAAAACTTTTAAAAGCATTTTTTTCTTCGGAACAGGTTGTAGAAAAAATGCTTTTAAAAGTAAAAAAAAAACCTTTGATAATCGTATGACACAGCTGGGCATGGTGGGGGTGGAAGTGCAGGGATTTTTGCTACCAGTTCTCCAAACCACCTGCTGCCATTGCTACCAGATCAGGTGATCCGGTCTGAACTGGGAGCATTTCACCCCTGCTGTACCTTCAGCCATGGTAAGTTTTGGGAAAGCTCCAACAAACTGTCAGGTTCCAAAATAACAGACTCCAAATGATGATGATGTTTGGAAGTTTTTTTAATCTCTATCTCGGTACAGATTGACATCCATTAACAAGAAAAAGGAAATATTGTTGGAGCTCTCATTCCATGCTCCCAATCACTTTATATAAACCATGTGAACAATTATCTTAATTACCAGCTCCACCCCTCCCACATACTCCACCCACCGGATACCCGCTCACATCTTGGCTACACCTCAGCTGTGCATCGGGGGTTTTGGCAGCAAACATCCAGACTACACCTCAGCTGTGCATTGAAGTTTTGGCAGCAAGCCAAAATCACCCCTGGGCCCTCCCCTCTCAAGCTCAGAAGGTCCCCCACCATCTTCTTTGGGTGTGGCAAAAAATCAGGATTGCTGTTGAGTTGCCTTCAGCTCTGACCTTGGCACTTGGAGTTTGGGCTCTCATGCTCCTGGAACTTGGAATTCCTTTTGAAGAGACTTCTATCTTCTGCTCTATTGTGTGCCTGTCAAGAAGATCCCTCAAGAACTGTGGGCTTCTGCTGCTTTATTTGTAGCTTCTCCTCCCCAGTAGCAGGTGCCAGTCATCACCCAAAGTCAGCATGGATTTACAAAAACAGGAGGTTTTCTGCACTATCCATCTTTTTCCAAACTTTTTACAGTCCACATTTAAATTCAGAATACTTCTTAGTCAGTGGTGTCACACAATGGCCAGAAAGCCAAAGCTAGTGTTAAGCTGCAGCAGAATTGACTTTCCAAATCATGAGCAATATATCCATTTTAGTTGCATTGATCTAGCTCTTTGCCCAGTTCTGAGCACCACATTTCACATTGTGGAAGATGTTTGGGGAAAGGAACAATGATCAGGACTGGAGGCTAATCTGTGGGTGGGGAAGGTGCTGGCAGAGCTGTGCAAAACCCCCCACATCCCTATGGTGTGGGGGAAGGGCCTGGGAAACTTAATGGAATAATTGATTGGAACCATTTCTATACCTTTTCCTTGGAGAACTGAGATAAGATCTATCCTGGTGCCTCTTGGGATATAATTGGAAATAATTTCCTCAAATACAACAAATCCTCAAGAGGTTCATGACAAACCTAGCAAAATATCTGCTGTATAATATGCAGCACAAAGTAGATAATATTGTGACTAGGGGAACTGCAGAAGGTGGCTTTGTGTCCCCTCTGCAAACCTATAGGCTTTGTTGTTGCCTATGTGATACAACTTTTAAAAAGGAGCCAGAGCTTTCCTGACCACTCAATGTTTGCAGATCCCTCCTGCCTCTCCTCCTTTTGACAGTTGCCTGTCAACCTCTTTGATGCCATGAGCTGAGCTGCTCGGCACCTTCAGCCTCTCCAGCTGAGGATTCTTCACTGCTTAGAGCTGCCACAGTGAGAGCTGCCCAACTCAGATCTTAAGCTCCTTTGGAGGCTGCTATCACAGTCACTTCTTACGTCAACAAGGGGAAAAAATCATTAAAGGCATGAGAACCATTTGCTTTAACCAATGTATTTTTTAAAATTAAATTTCAAAGTTTTAGAGTTTAGAGTCCTGGCTAACTCCACTGCTGACTCTGGGAAGTCTCTGACTTTTGGAAGTTAAGCCTCTTGAGATCAACTTTTTAACACATGTTGTTTTGCACATCATGGGCCTAAGATTGTTAAAAAAAGAAAAATCTAGAACTGTCCCAATGGAAATAGCAAAGCAAACCCCAAATCCAGCCTCCAGCATTCCCTTTTATCAAGAAATCCTTTGGTTAAAAATAATAATGGAGGTGGCTGCAGGCCAAAGATCTGTTGAGGAAGGAGACTGCCTGCCCAGGAAAGAGAAGTGTGTCCCGGGGTAGTCAAGAGCATCCTAGCAATGGGGCAGGGGTGGATGGGCAGCATGAGCATCACCCCTTGTGGGCGCCTTGGCAGCCAAGGGCCAGGCACGCCCTGTGGAGACCAACTCTGCTCTTTCTTTCCAGGTGAGAAGGACCATCTCTTTGGATTCTGCCCTCCACCCCCCTTCTCCTCTGGCTGTTGACTGGCTTCCCCATATCATTGCAAGGGCCTGGTGACCCCAAGCTTAGACTCCACCCCAGATCCCAACCTCATGCCCCACTGTGATGTCAGTAGCTCCTTCAGGGACAGAGTGAGGGCCGGCCAGCTGGCTGGCTGGCTGAAGGAAGCTCTGTTTCTCCCCTTTTAAAGGGCCATATCTTGTTCTATCTTTAGATCCAGAGCAAAATATCTGCCAGGCTCTCTGGCCTTGATGTCCAAATGGGAGACTGATGATATTCAAGTTTTTGCTTGGCAAAGATCCTGGAAATTCTTGGACGGCTTTACATGATTGTGTTCTTAAACCAAGAGTTGGGGAATGGGATTAAGGGCTGGAAGGGGGAATAAAAACATTGACTCATCTTGCTGATGTCTTTGGTTTCCTACTAAGAAAGGGGTCAGGGTAAAATGGGCTACACAGCTCCAAGGTGGACTCAAGCAACATCTCAGCTTTTCCTCATTGCACAATGTTGGTGTAACCATGTAATTGTTAACCCAGGGAAGAACTCAGTTCTCCCTGTAGAAACATCAGCTTGCCTCCTGAATGGCCCTTTTCAGTTCAACGTAAGTCTCTCTTCACTGGTGTGTGTATGTCACAATACGAGGGTGCAGCTGCATAAGATTAATGGCTTCGATGAGAGCTTTGCCTCCAGGATACAACTCCTGACTAATCTGGACTGTGGAGCTCCACAAATCCCAGGAGGACCTAAATTGGCTCTGAGGCATGGCAGTTATTCCAGCTCTCGAACAGGAGGCTGGATTTGCAGATGTTGCCAACAGAATGGGAGGACCCAGTCCAGGATGGGGCAAAAATCTGGCTTCAACAAGAGCAGATGATGCCCTACCTTCTGGCAAGGACCCTCTGAAGTTGTCAATGGTAAAAAAGCAAGTGTGACAGCCAGAGCCAAAGGAGTGTTGCACTGGAGCCAAAGACCACAGGTTGCTTCAAAAGAAAGGCAGGCTGATGAGACAAGACTGGGGCATGAAAGTGTGTGTGTGAAGGTGTCATTCCGTGCACTCGAGCCGATTTCTGTTTGTACTCAGCTTCATCATCACAGTCTGACTTCCCCTTCCCGAGTCTCCTCTCACAGAGATGACTGCTGGTAGCAACATGAGCTGCATATAGTTAATTCCAAAGAACTTCCAAGCTCTAATTAGTAACATTCATTAGGAAGAAGGTTCAGTGAACCGCACAAGAATTCTGGCAAATACTCTTGTTTTCCAATGAGAAACTAGTTACAGGCAGACTAGGGGTGCCAAATGCTGAGTTATCCCTCAGTGTGAAGGAGGAGAGATTGTCTCTTTTGTGAAGGAAGGCACCTTGTGATCATCTGGGGAATGGCTACTGTACTTCATATCCATGCAACACCCAGCAGCCATGGTGTCATGGTGTGCCTGCTGTCTGCATTGGGTGGATCTTTCAGGACTTGCAAGCTCCCTGGGCAGTTCTTGAGCATCCAGGAACTAAACCTAGCTGGCTTGTGGGAATAGATTGGGAAAGGGGTGTCTGGCTAGGGATTAGAGGGAATTTCATCACAGATTTGATGATGAAAGAATCTGGATATTTCATGCCAGCAGATCCATCATAGGATGAGTGTTAGTTGGAATTAAATCTGACTAGCATTGATTTTATCCAGGAAAAAGTCCACACGGGTAGATGAATGATATGATTGTGAGATCTCCATTCTTGTCCTTGAAACAACAGTTCTTGCCCTTGTTGGTCCATCCCCATCAGGATAACCAGAGAGTGAAGGTCCACCCTTTTCTGGAGAGCACTCAGGTGCTTGCTGATCAAAAGCTGACCCAACTGATCAAAGGCAATTGTCCTTACTGCCAATCTGCAGAGTTTTGAGCCACTAATGATTGGCATCTTTGGAAGACTGCTATCACGTCATCCCAGTCCTTTGTTTGATTAAACAAGACATATCCAATTCCCTCAACCATTCTTCATATGTTTTAGCCTCCAGCCCACTAATCATCTTTATTGCTCTTCACTGCACTTTTTCCAGTCTCAATATCTTTTTTCTATCGTGGTGAAGTGAGCTCAATGCAGTAGATCAAACTTGCAATACTGCATCCAGTTCTGGTTACCAAAATACAAAACAGATGTTGAAACTCTAAGAAAAGAGCAACAAAGATGATTAAGGGGCTGGAGGCTAAAATATGATTGAACAGTTGCAGTAATTCGGCATGTCTAATCTAAATAAGAGAAGGACTAGGTATGACATGATAATAATGTTCCAATATTTGAAGGGCTGCCACAAAGAAGAGGGAGTAAACCTATTCTTCAAAGCACCTGAAGGCAGGAAAAGAAGTAATGGATGGAAATTGATCCAGGATCTCGTAGAAATTTCCTGATACTGAGAATAATTAATCAGTGGAACAACTTATCTTCAGAAGTTGTGGGTACTCCAACACTGGAGGCTTTTAAGAAAAGACTGGGCAGCCATTTGTCCAGAATGATAATAGGGTCTTCTGCTTGTGCAGGATATTGAACTAGAAGACATCTCAGGTCCTGTCCAACTCTGTTATTCTGTATTATGGGAAAAAAACCTAAGAGAAGGAAATGACTAGTCATCCCCCATCCCCCAAACCATAAACCATCACTTTCCCTACTTTCCTCATTCTAGGAAGAATGAAATATTTGTTTACACTGTAAAACCAGCTTGCAATAATCTGAATGCAGCCTGGTCTCTTTCAGCGGCTGTCTGCAAGGGTTGGTGGAGGTGAAGAGGGTCTGCCAAGAATTACTATAGATCTCACTGAGCCCATCCAAAGACCTGAAATATCACCTTACTTGTGCAGGTTCACCCATCACCTGGACCCAAGTTTACAACTCTCCTTAAACAGCAGCCAGGCTGGGCCACCTGAAGGTTGGAAAGAGGGCAATTCCCACGGGACAACCCATTTTGCTGATGGGACCTTGACCATGCCAGGCCCTGCCAGGTGGCCAGAAGCAGCCGAGAGAGGCGGTTGCTAGCCCTGAGCCATAAAAGGCTCTGAAAGATACCCAGCACCTGGGAAGCCAGCTGGCATACAAGATGGGTGCCCAAATGTTTCCACTGCCATCTCCTGAACCAGCCACAGTTTGGGATAATGTATGTGAGTGCAGAAGGTGTTGCATTTCGTCATCCAAACGAGAGACAAATGGTTATGAGAAGGTCTAAAATAAATTTAAACAAACAAATGTTCAGCTTCTCCATCAAGATTTGTTTTGTAAATGATCAGACAAATGTGTGAATATATGAAAAAGTATGGATGGGGGGAGTTTTATATTCCTTTGGGATGTTACAGGGGTTGTGAGGAACAGCTTCCCCTCCACTTCCAAGAAAGTATGAACTCTTGAGAACTTCGTATTTCAAAAGGAAGTGTTTATTGGAAGGGATGAAAGCAAGTCAAAAGTCAAAGCAGGCTCTGGGGTCCCTCAGGGCATGCAGTTCAGGATAAAGGAAATTAGGAACCCCTCCCCACCTTCCAACGTGGATTCTGACCAATTTGCCCGTGGGAATGCGAATTGCACCAGCCTCTCTCAGAAACAGATATGAAGAGCTTCTCAGGATCATCTTACAATCCGCTCGTTCCCCCCACCTTCTTTTTCATTTCCTGAGGTGTGAGAATTTTCCAGGCATTCCTGGCGCTAGGCAATGGTTATAAATCAGGGTAAAGTTTATACAAAGAGGATCAGGCAAGAAATTGGATACTTAGGACACATAGGAAAAGAACTAAATGTGACAACTTCAAACCCCTCACTTCTTCCACGAAGAATGGCAGATACACGGATCTGACAGGTATGTTTCTGCACCCCCTCTGGCAGCTCTCTTGGCTCCTTGTTCTCAGCATTTTGAGGGTGGCAGGTTGGAAGATCAATCATCCATCTTCCTGTCAGTTTTAGAGGGAAAGGTCTATTGTGTGGACATGTGTGTTTATAAATATTTACTTCTGATTGATTGTCAGACTTCACATCAGCACAGCAATAACTAAGAACAAATTGATATGTAGACTGATGGATCAGACCCCTGGCCCATCCAGTCCAGCCATTTGTTCTCCTACAGCCCACCGCTAGGAAGCCCACTCATCTCCTAGCAGCTCTGACCTTCAGAGGCAGCCCTTTGGCCTCCAAGGATAAGGACCCTCGACCCCAGGACTTCCAAGAATTGACTTGACCCTTCTTTGAAGGCAGCCAAGCTGATTATCAGCACTGCATCTTGTGGTAGTGAATTTCAAATTGAATAACGTGTAAAAAAAATTTTCTTGTATGTCCTGCTTCTTCCAGGATTCCCTGTCAGTAGGTGACCTCTGGAAAGGGAACATGGCTTCTCCCCTTTATCCACCCCATGTACATCTCCATCATGTCTCCTCTCATTCAACTCAAAAGCCCAAATGTCACAGCCTTTCCTCACAGGGAAGCGGCTCCACCTTTTGGCCTCCTTAGTTCTGCTCCTCTTAGCCTTCTCTAGCTCTGAGGTTCAGCAACCACAACCGCACACAGTATTCCAGATGCGTTGCACCAGGGATCCATGCAAGGGCATTGTGATACTGGCCTCTCTATTTGAAGGCCTGTTTCTTATCCCTCCCATGCAGGATGGGGTGGGGGGGGCTTTTCTGACAACAGATGTCCCCTGAATCAACACCTTAATTGAAGTGTTTGCTGTTGCTGCAAGATGATTTATTTTGTTCTTGGCTGAGAGACCAGCAGGAAACAAATGAGGGTGGATTAACTCAATGGGGAAATCAGAAGGCATGTGGTAAACTGCTTCACTGTGTATTTCTATCTGTGTTGGAATCACTGTTTGTTTCATCTTGCTCTGTCCTTCAAGAAAGATAAAGCATGAATTCTACCCATTTCAGGCACGGAGCTGCCTTGATGCCAGATGCTAATCATATTTCTTTGGCAGCCACTCACAGGCAGTTCTAATAAGTCAGGCATTTTACGAGAAGACTTCAGGATTTCTGACACCATTTGGAGGAATGCATTTGGGAGGCTAACACAATTGCTCCCAAATGCAATTTGTACAATAGGGCAGGGGTGGGGGGCTGTTCCAGGAACACAAAATTGACATGGCTCCCACTGTTTATTTACACATGCTAACCAGATCATCCATCCTGGCATTGTGTCCAGTGTGAAAATAGCTTAAGAAGAGAAAGTCATAAGGCACGCAAGAGACACAGAGGCATTCTAGACAAGGCAGTCAGTAAAAGGAGATGATTCATCTCTCTCCAGGAGCAGCCATGTCAAGAGAGCAGGAATCGAGCCAAGTTCCAGCAGTGGCCATCCAAGGGAACATGGAGAGCTGACTGGTGCAGGTTGCAGCCTCTCTGGGCCTTCCGCAAGGGCAGTTAAGCATCAAAGGCAGGAAGGCTGGAAAGAAGCCAGCTCTTCAGCTTGGTGTCAATGTAGCCATGGATGCACCTCATTCTGGATAAAAATGTCCTCAGACTGGCCAATCAAGGGCATGTTTCTGAATAAGAGAATGGTTTTGTCTTGGGACATCAATACACCAAGAACGGTTTTTTTTCAATGACAAATTTATGAGCAGACAAAAGAAATTGAGCGGGTAGGGTGGGCTGTGTAAGACCTCATTTTCTAAGCTGTTGAATTGGGAAGGAAGGAAGGAAGGAAGGAAGGAAGGAAGGAAGGAAGGAAGGAAGGAAGTTCTTATGTGCAATCAACACATTATCTTCTACCCAGGTCATCAGTATGAAGCTCCAGCTCCTTGGGAGAAATAGCCAAGCCATCGGGTACTTTCCCAGAGTATACCTAGGGAAAGCCAAGCCCCCCTTGCCACACCTTAGAGTGACCAACTGGTGCTGCTTTTGCACTGGATGCCAATGCTGTGTGGGAAGGGAATCTTCCCACCATAAGCTGCCCTTTGCTGTCTCCAGAGGCAAGGAGGTGACCATGGAGAAGGCATCCAAAGGTAGGTGTAGAAGAAGCTTGAGAAGCAGGAGGGGGCAGGAGAGTGTTGGAAAAGGGATGAAACTGGCTCCTCCATGACCACTGAGAGTGGGGGAGGGAGGAAAAACACAGGCAGACTTATTTGCAAGATTTTTTTTTAAAATTTGATTTATATGCCGCCCTTCTCCGAAGACTCAGGGCGGCTTACAATGCGTTAAGCAATAGCCTTCATACTTTTGTATATTTATACAAAGTCAGCTTATTGCCCCCACAAACTGGGTCCTCAATTGACCTACCTTAGAAAGGATGGAAGGCTGAGTCAACCTTGAGCCTGGGGAGATTCGAACTGGTGTAATTGCAGACAGCTGGATGTTAATTATGGTGCTTTAGTCTGCAGAGCTAAACCAGGCTCTGCAGACTAAAACCTCTGCAGGTTTTCTTACTAGAACCTTTCTCAATAAAGTTGAGTTCAAGTCAGGAGTGGGTTTCAAAACCCGTTGTTAACTGTTTGCTTGTCAGCGTGCATGCGCCACTTCTGTGCATGCGCAGAAGCATCCGGGCGGCTAGGCGGAGTCTCCTGCCACCACTGCTATCAGTTCGCCCAATCCAGGACAAACCGATAGCAGCCCACCACTGGTTCAATCTACCTTTTAGGGCAGACAGCAGCTGAACTGATGTCAACATGTTTTTATGCTGCCTCAAGGACCAGAGGAATGCTCACTTACTAGGCCTAGAAGAGCCCAGAAGAGTAAACGAGGGGGTTTAAATCAGTAAGCTACAACAACCTTCTCCACAACTTACCAACTCCAGGATCAGCATGATACAACGATCTGCACAGCCCTGAAATTAAAATCCAAATAAATTTGCTTTCCTGGAATTAGAATACAGAATAACAAAGGTGAAATGGACTTTGGAAGTCTTCTAGTCCAACCCCCTGCTTAAGCATTACTAAAGCATCAGTATACCATTCTGGACAAATGGCTGTGGAACCTCTTTTTAAAAGCCCCCACAACTTCCAGAGGCAAGCTGACACAGTGATTAATTATTCTCACTGTCAGGAAATTTCTCCTTAGTTCGATGTTGGATTTCTCCTTGATAAATTTCCATCCATTATGTTGTGTCCTACCTGCAGGTGCTTTGGATATTAGATTAGATTAACAGAGTTGGAAGGGACCTTGTAGGTCATCTAGTCTACCCTCCTGCCCAAGCAGGAGACCCTACACTATTTCTGACAAATGGCTGTGCAGTCTCTTCTTGAAAGCCTTTGTTGATGAAGCTCCCACAACTTCTGAAGGCAACTTCCATTCCATTGGCTGATTGTTCTCACTGTCAGAAAATTCCTCCTTATTTCTAGGTTGATTCTCTCCTTGATCAGTTTCCATCCGTTATTCCTTGTCTGGCCTTCAGGTGCTTTGGAAAATAGCTTGACCCCCTCCTCTCTGTGGCAACCCTTCAGATATTGGAAGATTGCTATTATGTCTCCCCTGGTCCTTCTCTTCACTAGACTAGCCATGCTCAGTTCCTGCAACCATTCATCGTATGTTTTAGCCTACAGTCCCCTAATCATCCTGGTTGCTGTTCTCTGCACTCTTTCTAGAATCTCAACATCTTTTTTATAGTCTGGTGACCGAAACTGGATGCAGGATTCTAAAGCTTTATAAAGTGGTATTAGTACCTCCCTTGATCTTGATTGGATCCCTCTGTTAATGCAATTTAGGGTTGCATTGGCTTTTTTGGCTGCTGCTACACACTGTTGGCTCATATTTTGTCAGAGTTTCTTGCAAAAATCAAATCCAGAAGCACACACAGATAACTGATTCAGCTGGATTCATTAATGTCTTTATGTATATAACAACAGATGAAGTATTTACAATACTAATTAGATACTTCTTCAACATAGTAGCAGTTACAACACAAGGCAGGAGAGAACAGTTAGCTTCATTTCAGCAGAGCAGACAAGCAGACAAGTTCACACTCTGGTTTCAGTTTCATTTCTCTGCACAGACTCAGAAGCTGCAGACTAAGACATGCCCTGACTCCAGTCTGTTTCAGCTCCCAATTGTCTGTCTTAGTTGCTATGCCTATTCATTGGCTGACTTTGTTACCATGTCTTCCCAGTCATGAATATTCTGATGTACTTAACTGATTGTCTACTAAGTCTCCAAGATCCCTCTCACAGTTACTGCTATTAAGCCTGGTTTCACCCAGTCTGTATGTATTCTTTTGGTTTCTCTTGCCTAAGTGTAAGACTTTACTTTTCTCAACATTGAATTTCATTTTGTTAGATGGGGTCCAGCGTTCAAATCTATCAAGATCCATCTGAATCTTGAGCCTATCTTCTAGGGTGTTAGCTATTCCTGCCAGCTTAGTCTTAGGTTGACTCCCTCTTTGCTGTGACAGCCCCTCAAATACTGGAAAATGCTATCATGTCTCAATCCCCCGCTTGAACTATTGCAGTACAGAGATGGGGGGCCTTCCACATCAAACATGTGCCTGTCAAAATAGATGCTGAACCTTCATGTTCTCCTTCCATCATTCAGACAACCAGGACCTGGATGACTGAAAATATCCATAGTCAGTCAAAAAGGAAACATAGATCCTTTAAAAGGATCTATGGGAAACTCAACAGGTCTATCAAAAACACCTGAATGGATTAAAGAATGTGAAGATGAATTTAATAAAATAAAATAGAATAATATTTAATAATATTAATATAATAACAGCAGAAATAATTAAAAATTGAGTGAAAAGAATTAAAAATTGGAATTTCCTGGAAATGATCAACTGCATGGCTTTTGGCTCAAATCCAATTATAGCTAAACATCTTAATGAAGTATTCATAAAAGTGAGATAAGCAACAGGTTAATAACTGGCAGATCTTATCTGTTTCAAAAAGACCCAGCAAAAGGGACAATACCAGGAAACGATAGGCCGGTAACATTCTTGTCTAGAAGGCTTAAATTAATCACAGGCATAATAGCAGACAACATCCAAGATTATTTAGGAAAAAAGGGATGGCAGATTGTAAGCAACTCACTCTTGAGAGGCATAAAAGCTTTAATTTTACCAGACCTTTGGTCTCTCTAATTTCAGGTGTCTAAAATTCAGATGAGAAGAAAAACTGACAAAACTCCTCGTATTTGCTGATCACAGGCCATTCTCACGTAGCTCTAAAATCAACAGTCATGCCACACAGAGGTAGATTAGGTTGGAGGTGGATTTTTCTGCTAGCTGGTGTGATACAAAGCCTTCTTGAAAGCCAGATTGTAACACTGGCAGAAGAAGGTTTTCAGAGTCATCATTCATACTGATGTCCAGCACGTGACTTACAGCTGATACTTAAGACTGATAAGTACCGTATTTTCCGGCGTATAAGACGACTGGGCGTATAAGACGACCCCTGACTTTTCCTGTAAAAATATAGGGTTTGGGCTATACTTGCTGTATAAGACGACCTCTCTTCCAATGCACACCAAATAAAAATTAAAAAACATCAACTGGCTCACCCACAATGTAAAAGCAGCTATGCTAGACCCAAAATGGCCCCTGCAACAAGCAGGGACCTCACACAGCCACAAAAAGCCCCCAAAAACAACTTTTACACTTTACACACACAAAATTCCACATACAGCTTTGTGATATTTTGTGCGTTTGTGTAGTTAGAGTGAAATACTACAGAAACACACTAAATCTCAGAAAGCTGCACAAATATTATTTTATTTTTATTTTTATTTTTATATGAAAGCTAAATTTAAAACTTCCTAGCCTAAAACTTAGATCTAGCCTTTAAATGGCTAGGTTTTAAAAAGAACAACTAACCCCCCCCCCCCAATTAACTATTTTTTTTAAAGCTCCCAAAGGGGAAAAAACCTTACCCAATAGAACAGGGGTCTGCAACTTTGGCAACTTTAAGACTTGTAGACTTCAACTCCCAGAATTCCTCAGCCAGCTTTGCTTTGCTGGCTGAGTAATTCTGGGAGTTGAAGTCCACAACTCCCTGCCTGCTTGATTGCAGGCAGGGAGATTTAGTTGCTTGCTGATGCAATGGATTGCAGGCAAGGCAAGCCAAGCGTTGCGGCTAGCAGCTAAGGTAAGCAAGCTGGAGGGTGGGAGGATTTTTGCTACGTACCAATTAGCAGGCAAAAATTAGCAGCTGGGATGGCCAGCGTGGTGTAAAAGGGACGTTTTTCCCTTTTAAACGGGGCTTGGCCATCCAAGCTCTGGCGATCCCAGCTCAGTTGCCTGCTAATCAGGCAACTCAGCTGGGATGGCCAGCATTGTGTAAAAGGGAAGTTTTTCCTTTTTACACGGGGCTTGGCCATCCAAGGTCTGGCGATCCCAGCTGCACCAGCGTTGTGTAAAAGGGAAGTTTTTCCCTTTTACACAGGGCTTGCGTGTAACTCAGCTGATTAGCGGCAACTCAGCAAGCAATTCAGCTTGGCTCCTTAGAGCCATTTAAGGCTCATCAAACCGTTTTGGGCTGGTCTGCCTGGTTACAGGAGACCAACACCCGGCGTATAAGACGACCCCCAACTTTTGAGAAGATTTTTGCATGTTAGAAAGTCGTCTTATACCCTGGAAAATACGGTATATATGGTTTGGGGGATCAGCTTTCTTTCACCTTTGTTGAGGTGAGACAGTTGAGGTGAGAAATAAATTGAAATATTATTACACTTCTCCCCAACTTTAGGAACGCATGTGGCGCAGTCAATGAATGAAAAAAACCAAAGACGGAATTCCAGGCTGCCTTTCCTGACTGATGTTGTGTCCTCATTCCCGGGTCCCCTGGGGGAGAGACCACATCCAAATCTAACATGACAATGGCTTATTCACCCCTGACAACGCCCTGTCGTGTTCTTCCTAAACTGCTGCACAGGAATTGAACCGAGGTGCTTCTGCCATGAATTAGATGCAATCATGCCCCAGAAAAGTGCTGATCTTTTGGAGGAGGTTGCAGTGACCAACTGTTTGTATGTCCTCCGCCTAGCCTCTCTACTTTGTAATGGCATTTCCACTGGGGATTTGGCTGCAGGAAGCTCTGCAGAAGGAAGCAGAATGGGTCTTCTTCTCCTGCTTGGGAGGGATTGATCTTTTGTCACTGGCAGCCACAGAATGTTCCTCAATGGGATGCCCTGAGGAAGGTCATTGGCAAGCTTGAATTGGTGTGCGACCTTCCAAAACTGATGGCTCCTACAGGAACCTGGAAGGAAGGAAGGAAGGAGCAGTGACTCGTTCTGATCAGGAAGAGATGATCATGAGGATCTGCTGATCCATCAGTCTTTCTTCTGCTTCCTGCCAGAATAGTCTTGCCTGGTATAATTAAAACTTTCTGACATGATACAGGTTCTCCTGCTTGAGCAGGAGGTTGGACTAGATCTCCAAGATTCCTTCTAACTCTTTATTCTGTTGTTGTTTTTTCTCATCCAAGACAAGGAAGGATCTTCCTTGCTTCATAAATCTGGGACTTCTGGGGTTAAAAAGACATCACCTTTGCTATAGTAACGTCTTCTGGATTATTCTAGTCTTTAAAAGTCATCAAGTTTGCTGAACATTTCAAAAGGTTTTTGATGCAGCTCTGTGGCCCCACATGCTCACATGCTAATGTGAAGAAACCTTTCTCTGCTCTCCGAGGTGATGAATCAGCAGTCAGCGAAGGTGGCCTTCTCAAGGCTGCACAGCTTATCTTTCCCAGCAGGGCTTCTTATGGCTTCTTATCTCCCACCCTGTCTCTGAGGAGTTTCTTCAGCTGCAGGTTGAGCAACTCTTTTCAGTGCTGAATTTGCTGCTTTCTTGCAGCAGGAGCAAGCAAAGGCATCTTGCCAAGGGAAAGGTTTCATGGGGAAATTCTGAAAGCCCCTTTTGTGGAAATATTAAAAAAGAAAGTGGCATTCACAATTCGTGCACCAGGATGGTAAATTGGTGGAAGGTAATCAGAATAACAGAATAACCAAATTGAAAGAGACCTGGGAGGTCTTCTAGTCCAACTTCCTGCACAAATAGGAGACCCTATACCATTCTAGACAAATGGCTGTCCAATCTCTGCTTAAAAACCTCCAATGATGGAACACTCACAACTTCTAGAGGCAAGCAGTTCCACTGGTCAATTGTTTCAGGAAATTTCTCTTTAGTTATTGGTTTAGTTTCAGGCAGAAGAAGTTCATCATGGCTTCAAAATCTAAGGGACTGGTTTGGATAAAATTCAGCAGCACTTTTCCGTGTGGCTGTTGATAAAAATAGGATTGCCAACATCCAATGATGGATATGGCACAAGAAGAAAAAGAAGTTCTAGGTACAGTGGGACAAAAAAGTATTTAGTCAGCCACCAATTGTGCAAGTTCTCCCACTTAAAAAGATGAGAGAGGCCTGTAATTGACATCATAGGTAGACCTCAACTATGAGGTTGCTGGTATGTTGGCCCATTCCTCCATGCAGGTCTCCTCTAGAGCAGAGATGTTTTGGGGCTGTCTCTGGGCAACACGGACTTTCAACTCCCTCCAAAGGTTTTCTGTGGGGGTTGAGATCTGGAGACTGGCTAGGCCATTCCAAGACCTTGAAATGCTTCTTACGAAGCCACTCCTTCGTTGCCTGGGTGGTGTGTTTGGGGTCATTGTCATGCTGAAAGACCCAGCCACATTTCATCTTCAATGCCCTTGCTGATGGAAGGAGGTTTGCACTCAAAATCTCACGATACAAGACCCCATTCATTCTTTTCTGTACATGGATCAGTCGTCCTGGTCCCTTTGCAGAGAAACAGCCCCAAAGCATGATGTTGCCACCTCCATGCTTCACAGTAGGTATGGTGTTCTTTGAATGCAATTCAGCATTCTCTCTCCTCCAAACACGACGAGTTGTGTTTCTACCAAACAGTTCTACTTTGGTTTCATCTGACCATATGACCCAATCCTCTTCTGGATCATCCAAATGCTCTCTAGCAAACTTCAGATGGGCCTGAACATGTACTGGCTTAAGCAGGGGGACTGCAGTCTGGTACTGCAGGATCTGAGTCCCTGGCAGCGTAGTCTGTTACTGATGGTAGCCTTTGTTACGTTGGTCCCAGCTCTCTGCAGGTCATTCACTAGGTCCCCCCGTGTGGTTCTGGGATTTTTGCTCATTGTTCTTGTGATCATTTTGACCCCATGGAGTGAAATATTGTGTGGAGCTCCAGATCGAGGGAGATTATCAGTGGTCTTGTATGTCTTCCATTTTCTAATTAGTGCTCCCACAGTTGATTTCTTCACACCAAGCTGCTTGCCTATTGCAGATTCAGCCTTCCCAGCCTGCTGCAGGTCTACAATTTTGTTTCTGGTGTCCTTTGACAGCGCTTTGGTCTTCACCATAGTGGAGTTTGGAGTATGACTGTTTGAGGTTGTGGACAGGTGTCTTTTATACTGATAACAAGTTCAAACAGGTGCCATTAATACAGGTAAGTGGAGTGAATGGAGGACAGAGGACCTCTTAAAGAAGAAGTTACAGGTCTGTGAGAGCCAGAAATCTTCCTTGTTTGTCGGTGACCAAATACTTATTTTCCACCATAGTTTGCAACTAAATTCTTTCCAAATCAGACAATGTGATTGTCTGGATTTGTTTTCTCATTTTGTCTCTCATAGTTGAGGTCTACCTATGATGTCAATTACAGGCCTCTCTCATCTTTTTAAGTGGGAGAACTTGCACAATTGGTGGCTGACTAAATACTTTTTTGCCCCACTGTATATTCTGTCCTTGATTAGTTTCCATTTATTGCTTCTTGTCCTGCTTCCAGGTGCTTCGGAGAATAGCCTGACTCCCTCTTCTTTGATGCAGCCCCTCAGATAGTGGAAGACTGCTATCATGTCTCCCCTAGTCCTTCTTTTCATTAAACTAGACTTACCTGCAATTGTTCTTCATAATTGTTCCAGTCCCTTAATCCAGTCTTTTGGTGGGGGATCTGCTGGGAAGAGTTTTGTAATGAGAGAAATTGATATTCTGCAGAGAACAACACAAAACCTGAGAGAGGGTGGGAAGATGGGTTGCTTGTTTCTCCAGTGCCACCACTGCCACATGGCCTATTGGCCAAATTGGCTTAGGTGGCAAAGCATCCTTGCTCAAGAAGTCCTGTGCAATGCGGGAGGACCTCATACTGAAATCATTTGGGCAGCTGGTTCTCTGCTCTGCCTGGTCATCTGTGTTGGAGCAAAGTTGAAGGAGCTACCACAACCTTTCTGGTTTCTCTGATTTCTCTTGCTAACATCCTGTAACAATATTTGTCTGTTCCTCAGAAATTGCCATTAATCTGTATAAGACTGTTATGACTGAGTGGTAAATAAACAGGAATTGGCCACAGTATCTACTGCTTGTTCAGCAGAACTGAAAAGTCAACTTTTAAGGATTCTATAATCAAATCCAAAGAATGTGAATGGAATGATATCAAAACTAATTTCCAAGTTTGCAGCCAATGGGGGCAGCCTGATTTCTGGTGGAAACACTTTGGTTTAGTGTAGCCTCATTGGAGCAACCAGTCTAAGAGTGAATTGGCCTCCTCCAAGGAAGGGGTGAAGAGAGTGGTCAGCCTTGTGTTGCCTTGAGGGTTTTTGTGCCCCTCCTCACCTGGATGCTTCTTCCTCTCTTTTGCTTCTTCCTCACATTAAAGTTCCACGAAATCAGGAACCGAGGCACAGCCCAGTGGAGGAGAGTTTGCTCTCTGGCCATCTTTCTCCTTTACAACTGTGGGAATCTCTTGTTTGTTTATTGATGCAACTTGTGTGCTACCCATTTTGCCAGAAACAACTCCAGGTGGTTTACTGACATTCAGTTAAAGTGCACCATAAAATATTAAAACAATAAATAAGGATAAGTTTAAAAATCTATTAAAATAAAACTAAGCAGGATGAAGAGGGAGAGAGCACATAGCCCTGCTTGTTCAGATTTACTTTTTTTGCCCCCTCCCAACTTGCCAAGGCCAACTCGCTGTGGAACAAGAGTTACACCTAATATCAAAGAAATGGTGGAAGAGAATCATTAAAGAAAGGACGCAAAAGGAGGGATAGAATGAAATGTGAATGGCAAAAATTGAAATAATTTTTATTTATTTTAAATAATGGAATAGAATTGTTGGCCATGGCCAACCTGCAGCGAGTTGGCCATGGTGAGTTGGCTGTGCCATTCCTCCTGCTGCTTCCCCTCCCAGAAACTCTCTGAGACCAAGGAACCCCTCAGGGCACTGAAATCCCTCCACTGAGTTGGCAAGGGGGCTTCACCAGAGAAAGCCATAGGAAGATGATGGGCAACCAGATCTGTAACTTGTCCTGTAATCCAATGGAAGAGAAGCAGTGACAGCTGCCACTTCAGAGACAGAGACCCTGACCCCACCCCCCATTCCCTGGCCTGACCTTCAGGCTGATGCAGAAGACCACAAAATACATTTTCCCATCTTGACAACTATACACTGACTTCTAGTAATTACAATTTCACCCATGTCTTTATAAGCTGGGGGTGGTGGTATGTTAATGATCAGCCCTGGAAACTTTCCAGGTGTTGCATTCAAATTGAGCAGCCTGTCATATGCTGGATGTCTTAAGGTAATGTGGTGTAATAGGTAAGGTGTTGGCCCAGGAGCAGGAAAATACACTTTTGAATTGAGCTTCCACTATGGAAGCTCATTGTCTGATTTCAGACCAATCTATTCTGCAGGACTGTTGCTGGGGGGTGGGGGGAGAGATGCAGATGGGAAGCCATTTTCTGGCTTGTGCCATTAAAGGACAGGCAGAATATAAAGCTAATAAAGACATAAATCTTTGCCTTCTTCTGGCACTTCATCCGTTCTTTCTTTTTGCAAAGGAAGATTGTGCTGAATGGAGAGTCCTTCCTGTCTAATTTTTAGAACTGGCACTCTTGGGCATCCTTGTGTAGATTCCCTCTCTTTCCAAGGTAGGAGATTTGCCAGTCCAAAGGATCAGTCCAAGATGAAAACTCTCCTCTTCTCAGTCTGTGCTCCCATTGAAATAGTCCCCAGCGAATTCTCCCCTCAGAGGTCTGATTGGCACCTGTCAGTGCCGGCCATGACCAGCTGCATCGTTCTTCCAGACAGTTCAGACCAATCTCATCCCCTGCTTAAAATATTATTGTTTAGCCCCTAGCAAGTCCTGCCACACTGTCCTTCGGTGGGTCTGATATTCTCTCTTCTGTATGATTGGAGGGAAATGCGGACTGGCCGGCCTCTCTGGCCTCCGCCCTGGAACTCCTGCTTTTGAGGCAGCTCCTGCTTTCGGTCAAGGGTATAACCGGTGACCCCCTCCCCACAAGAGTCCTGCTGCTGGAAGGATTCTTCCCACGGTGCCCCCTGGCCCTCAGGGTCTTTTATTCTGGGGACAGCCAGCCAGGATATGGGAATGGAATGGGACAATATACCACAGCCAACTCGCTGTGGCCAAGCCACCACGGCCAACTCACCATGGGACAACTCAGGGTGGGACAATTGAAAAATTCTATTTATTTATTTAAAATAAATAAAAAAAATATTTTAATTTTTGCCATACATGTTTCATTCTCTGTCCCTCCTTTTGTATCCTTTCTTTAATGATTCTATTCCACTATTTCTTTGAATTGAATTGTCATAGACCCTCTCAGAAAGCCTGTTTCTGCCTATTTGTCCATCAAATTTGTATCTCACCACAATTGCAAGTGGATTCTTGGCAACTAATGCACAGCAATAGTGAGCACTCAGAATGAACCATAGAAAGTTTATCAACTGTACAAACTGCAATGCAACTTAAAAACTGGCACTGACATCCAAACAACTTCTGGAAAAACTCCATCTTCAGATGCTTCTGGAAGTGGACAAGGTGGAGCCCATCGACCCTCCCTCCCATGGGACCCCCTCACAGGCAAGCAACGACTCTGGGCTCCCTTCACCACAACCTCCCCAAAATGGGCCCAGCCAGGCAGACTCAGCTGGAAAGACGGGGTCATCCGATATGTGCCTGTGCCTCAGACCCAGAGAGTGGGAAGGAGGGTCTGCAGCTGCCCTCAGCAGGCCCTTCAGAAGAAGTGCTGCCGTGGAGGGCAGGAGAATATCATAGATATGGCTGGGGGCAGTGTGGCCCCTAAGTTGGTGGAAATAATAATAATAATAATAATAATAATAATAATAATAATAATAATAATAATAATAATAATAATAATTTTATTTCTATACTGCCCTTCTCCTGAAGGACTCAGGGCGGTGCACAGCCTATTAAAAGCACAAAAACAAACATCAGTTACAAATAATTAAAATTAGTAAATAATTTAGGCTCAGATTTAAAACCCAACATTTAAAACACCCAATTTAAAATCACCCCATTGATAGCCCAGCCTGGCGGAACAATAGAGTCTTGAGGGCACAGCGAAATACACGGAGGTCAGAGATCTTATGGATTTCCGGGGGCAGTTCATTCCAAAGGGCAGGGGCTCCCACAGAGAAGGCCCTCCCCCTGGGTGTCACCAGCCGACATAACTTGGCTGATGGCACCCTGAGGAGACCCTCTCTGTGGGAACGAACTGGCCGGTGGGAGGCTACTGGTGGCAGAAGACGGTCTCGAAGATACCCAGATCCAATGCCATGGAGCGCTTTGAAAGTGGTAACCAACACCTTCAATCGCACCCGGAAGACTACTGGGAGCCAGTGCAGCTCGCGCAGGAGGGGTGTCACATGGGCACAATGAGTTGTGCCCATAACCACCCACATGGCTGCATTCTGGACCTCCGGGTGCTCTTCAAGGGGAGCCCCATGTAGAGAGCATTACAGTAGTCCAGCCGGGAGGTGACAAGGGCGTGAGTGACCGTGTGCAAGGCGTCCCAATTCAGAAAGGGCTGCAACTGGTGAATCAGGCGAACCTGATAAAAAGCCCCCCTGGCCACGGCCGTCATATGCTCTTCTAAAGACAGCTGTGCATCCAGGAGGATGCCCAGATTGCGAGTCCTCTCTGTGGGGGGCAAAAATTCACCCCCAATAGTCAGTGATGGCACCAGCTGACTATATCGGGGCTCTGGAAGCCACAGCCAACTCCTCTTGGAGGGGTTGAGTCTGAGCCTATTTCTCCCCATCCAGACCCACATGGCCTCCAGGCAGTGAGACATCACATCAAGGGCATCGTTGGGGTGGTCTGGGGTGGAGATGTACAGCTGAGTATCATCAGCATACAAATGGACTCTCACCCCAAAACCACAGATGACCTCACCCAGCGGCTTCACATAAAAGTTGAACAGAAGGGGCGAGAGGACCGACCCTTGTGGACCCCCATGAGAGGTGCCTCGAGGTCGACCTCTGCCCCCCTGTCAACACAAACTGTGAACGGTTGGAGAGGAAGGAGGAGAACCACCGCAGGACGGTGCCCCCTATTCCTAACGCCCTCAACCGCTGCAGCATGATAGTATGGTCGATGGTATCAAAAACTGCTGAGAGATCTAACAGGACCAGGACAGAGGAGCAACCCTTGTCCCGAGCCCTCCAGAGATCATCCACCAACGCGACCAATGCCGTTTCTGTGCTGTACCCCTGCCTGAAGCCCGACTGGTACAGGTCCAGATAGATAGCTTTATCCAGGTGCCGGGGAAGTTGCTGTGCCACCACACTCTCAACAACCTTTGCCACAAAATGAAGGTTGGAGACCGGACGGTAGTTACCTAATTCAGCCAAGTCCAGGGAAGGCTTCTTGAGGAGAGGCCTCACCACCGCCTCTTTCAAGGCAGCGGGAAAGGCACCCTCACTCAGAGAAGCTCTTATAATCCTCTGGAGCCAGCCTCGTGTAACCTCCCAGGAGGCCAGAACCAACCAGGAGGGACACGGGTCCAATAAACATGTGGCGGTACTAATCTTACTCAGAACCCTGTCCACATCCTCGGGAGCCACAGGATCAAATTCCTCCCAGATACTATTCTCAAGACCTACCCTTGTCTCCACCCCCGGACTCACTGAGGGACTGCAGGCAAAGGGAGGCAGAAGTGGCAGCCTGTGGCTTGTGGCAAAGCTGGCATGATAGGTCTTGAGATCAAGGAGGCAAGGCCACATTTGAGAAGAATGGAGGCAGCCGTGGGTGGCATTATGGGGAAAGTGACGGCACCCACCCCCCTGGACTTGGGGGGTGGGTGGATGGGCAGGCAGGTCTGGTGTCTCACGGGACACTTTTGGCCTGTGGCTGAGGAGCCAAGGGCAGCCTCCAGACCACAGGCAACCTGGAGTCTGGTGCTGGGGGGAGCGCCAGGCTGGGAGGCTCTCGGTCTCCAGCTGGAGGTTCTTTTTCTGCTGGAACTGCAGACCTGGAGGACGGTCTCTGGGATATCCCCCCCAGGTGAAAGCCAGGTCTTCACCGCTTTTTGGAAGGCCAATAGAGTGGGGATGGTCTGGACCTCAGGAGGTAACTGGTTCCAGAGAGCTGGGGCAGCCACAGAGAAGGCCCTCTCCCGCGGGCCTGCCAGCCAGCATTGTTTAGCTGATGGGACCAGGAGGAGACCAACTCTGTGGGATCTTACCGGTGGCTGGGAGCTATGCGGCAGAAGGCGGTCTCGAAGATAGCCTGGCTCTGAGCCATGTAGGGCTTTAAAGGTAATAACCAATTGTGACCGGAGACCAATAGGGAGCCAGTGCGGTTCGCAGAGAATTGGTGTAATATGGGTGTACTTAGGTTTGGTCTTTTGCTCACCAGCCTAATCCAGAGGGGAGGGGAGGGGAGGGCTAGAATGGCTCCCCGAGAGAACCAAAGTTGCCTGCTCCACAGGAAGACCCAGGAAGCCGCCCCCCCGCCCCAGGCATCCCCTTTCCCAGATCCACTCCATGCATCACACATGATTAAGCATATCAGGATGGAATAAGGTATTGAATAAACCACACCTGGCTGTATGGACACCAGAGCTATGCCCCCAGCCAGAAATGTAGGTCTGGAGATGCTCTTAAAATTTTATGGATGCTTCAGAGTTGCACTACCAAAAGAAATGGGTGTGACCAAACCAAAGAAGTGGTTTTGTGGACAGAAATTGAAAACACAATCCAGTCCACCACACAGGTGGGTCTTGTAGGAAAACAGAAGGAGAAAGCACTGAGTTGCACAAAATGAAAGTCAGATAATAGTAAGAACAGTAAGTGAAATACTTTCAGATCATTGATTTAATGTCAACCGGCAATCACATTAAAAATGGCAATTTGGCAACTGCAGTGGGAGGTCTCTGGGGTGGCTGTCAGGGTGACAATGTCTGTCACTTTTGTCAGAAACCAAATTTGATACTAACTTTAGGGCTTAATGGACATGTGAGTCCATCACTAGTGCTGAGATTTGGAATTCACACAAATTTCTGTTCCCCTTATTTTTTAGCACTTCTACCCAAATATTCCAGACAATTTTAATCTCATTAGTGCTTAATGAAGGAGAAGGACAAGCCTCAACTAAGGCGGATTAGTTTTGGAGTTCACATTCTGGCCCTGTGTGGGGCTGGGAAACAGATCGAGTGAGTTAGCAACCAGCCCAGCCAAACTGCAAAAGAGCCACCAGCTCTCTGAGCTGACCTGCTACCAGGCAGCAAAGCACCATAAGCTCCAAGCTTGTACCATGGAGGTGCGGGGAAGAGACCCCCCACTTGCATCCTAGCACAGCTGAATAGCTGATAATGACCCAAACCTACTTGCCTCAGCTGGGGGCTTTTAACAATTTATTGTGTCCCGTGAAGCCTTCGTTGACTTTTAGCAACATCCAAGAGAGGTTTTCTCCAAGAGGTCCAGTCCCCAACCTGGTCCTAGGGGTCTTCCAAAGAAGAGGGTCGCCGACCAAGATTGGGTCAGGGTTAGGCTGAGCCCGTCTTTCCTTCCCAAGCAGGGAATTCGCTGCTGGCATATTTTTTCCCCTACTTTCAAGAAACTCCAACATTTTTTGTTTTTGGTTCCCGGGAAGGGAGGCAGTTCGCCAAGCGTGCGCGGAGCCGTCGAAGTCCGGGCTTGGAAGTAACTTAGAGGGCTGCAGCCCCAACCTCAGCGCGGGTTCCGCCGGCCGCCGGCAGGGGAAGGGCCGGGGCGCGCTTCGAGGGGGCGGAGCGGGTGCGCAGGCCTGCCTATCCCACCTCCCCGCCCAGCCCCCGAAGGGGAGCCCGGTCCGGGAGCTGCTCCGAAGAGTGCCTGGTCAGGGGACGCAGCAGAGCGCGCGGGCCAGGGCGGCGGGATGGGGCTGTCGAGGCGGGTGGCCTGCTGCGCGGGGCTGCTGCTGGCGGCGGGCGCGGGGCTGCTGCTGCTGCTCTTCCGCGACCGCCCCAGGTGCGACCCTCCCCGCTATTGGCATGCGGCTGTGGCCGCGGACACCCGTAGATGCTCGGATGTCGGCAGGTAAGCGGGAAGGCAGCCGAACAGGGACGGGCGGGACGCGCCGTCAGGGACCGCGAACGAGGCGGCTGGGGGTGGGGGTATGATCCGCGGCGCTCCCTGCCCGCTTCCCGCGGCCGTGAAGGGGGCGCTGCTGCGGACGGGGGGTGGGGCGGGGGGCGAAAACCGACGGGCTTTTATCAGCGCTGCTCGAGCGCTTCGCGAGCCCAAAGCCAAGCAGGGAAGGAGGCGGGTTACTCCATCTGCCGCCCGGCCGCCCGTTTCCCGTGGCTCGTCTAAGCTCCCCTCCCAAGCAGGCAAGAGGCGCCCGGGGAGCTCGTCACTGCTTCAGAGCTTCTCGCTTTTGATCCAGGAAAAATCCCCGGGATCTCTGGGGGCCTCCAGAGCTCCCTCCCACCGCCCCTTTGCAAGGCAGCTCTTGGGAGCCGGTCACGTTTTAATCGTCAGGTCGGTTTTCATTGTAAATGCGGAGTTTCACTACTTGAAATTCTGGGATTTTTTTAGCACTCCCAGAGTTCTAAAAGAGTTGGCAGATATAATCTCAGAACCACTGTATCACATCTTCCAAAAATCCTGGAGCACGGAGGAACCACCAGAGGACTGGAAAAGAGCTGATGTGATTCCCATCTTCAAAAGAGGGGGTAAAAAACAGACCCAGGAAACTACAAAACCAATCAGCCTAACATCAATACCTGGGAAGATACTGGATAAGATAACAAAAAACCAGATCTGCCAAAATCTAGAAATGAGTAAAGTAATAACTAGAAGTTAACATGGGTTTGTTAAAAACAGATCGTGCCAAACCAATCTTATCTCATTCTTCAACATAGTGACTAAATTAGTAGACCAGCTAAATACTGTGGACATAATATACTTAGACTTCAGCAAGGCATTCAACAAAATAGACTACAACCTACTTCTTGGTAAGCTAAAATAACTGAGATAGATAACATCATCACTAGATGGATTTGTAACTGGCTGACAAACTGTACTCAACAAGTAGTCCTTAATGGTACTACATCTACATGGAGGGAAGTAAACAGTGGGGTACCACAAGGTTCTGTCCTAGGCCCAGGCTCTTCAATATTTTCATAAATGATTTAGATGAGGGAATAGAAAGAGAATTTACCAAATTTGTGAATGATACTAAACTGACAGGAATAGCGAACACCCTACAAGATAGGCTCAAGATCCAGATGGATCTTGATAGCCTGGAACTCTGGGCCCTATCTAATAAAATGAAATTCAATGTAGAGAAAAGTAAAGTCTTACACTTAGGCAAGAAAAACCAAAAGTATGCACACAGGCTTAACAGCAGTAACTGGGAGATCTTGGAGTCTTCATGGACAACCAGTTAAATATAAGCCAACAGTCCAAAAAGCCAGTGCAATCCTAAATTGCATTAACAGAGGGATCCAATCAAGATCAAGGGAGGTACTAATTCCACTCTATAAAGCTTTAGAATCCTGCATCCAGTTTTGGTCACCACACTATAAAAAAGAGGCTGAGACTCTAGAAAAAGTACAGAGAAGAGCAAAAAAGATGATTAGGGGACTGGAGACTAAAACATACAATGAACGGTTACAGGAAGTAGACGAAGAAAAGAGAAGGACCAGGGGAGACATGATAGCAATCTTTCAATATTTGAAGGGTCGCCACAGAGAGGAAGGGGCCAAGCTATTTTCCAAAGTACCTGAAGGCCAGACAAGGAATAATGGATGGAAACTGATCAAGGCGTGAGCAGGGGGGTTGGACTAGATGTTCTCCAAGGTCCCTTCCAACTCTGTTACTGTTACTTCGAGATTCAACCTAGAAATAAGGAGGAATTTTCTGACAATGAGAGCAATCAACCAATGGAACACAAGTTGCCTTCGGAAGTTGTGGGAACTTCATCACCGAAAGCTTTCAAGAAGGGACTGGATTGCCATCTGTCAGAAATGGTGGAGGGTCCCCTGCTTGGATGGGGGTTGGACTAGATGACCTACAAGGTCCCTTCCAACTCTGTTAATCTGTATGAAATAGCAACCATATCAAACTTTTAAATAAATATCAAATAATTGTTGAAACTTTTCCTAAAGCAGGTCACATACTATACAGTAATGTTATTTGCTGTCATCTCTTCAGTAAGTTTTTAACTTTTAAAACTTAGTTGCACTCATTCATCCCACTTACCCCTGGAAACTTATTTTTTTGGTTTTTGTCTCAACGTAGTATCTAAATGCAGGCAATTATGATTTACTCAACAAACTAATTGGGAGTGGTTTAATGTAAGAAGTGAAGCCAGACCCTGTGTTGCTTGAGTCCTAGAAAAGAATTCAAGAGACGTGGCCTATCCAAAAAAGAAAACTTCTGTAACTAAACTCATTAGAGTTCACTTTGGTGATGGGTTTCAGTTCTGGTTTTTCTTGCAAGATAAGGAAGATCCTTAGAGACCTCTGTTGTCACAATCTTTCTACTCAGATGGCCTTGTCAAATATAACCATAATTAGGATGGTCCGGTGATTATCATCTCTGGGATGCCATATACTGTGGTCAATGGGTCATAGCTCAGTTGAGGAAATTGACTTCAGCAATATTGTGTTACCTTTCAGACACACCAACCTTCTCATGAACACAAATGAGCAAACAACTAAGTTTCAAACTGGCCATTGAACTGAAGATAGATTTGGGGTCCTTCAAAATGGACCCCATAAAGCTACTGTAATCTTCAAAGGGTCTCCAACAACAATCTCTCTGTTTGCATATTGGATCATTCACCACACAGAAAAATAGAATAACAGTGTTGGAAGGGACATTGGAGATCTTCTAGTCCAACCCCCTACTCAAACAGGAAAACCTATACAATTTCAAACAAATGGCTGTCCAATCTCTTCTTAAAAGTCTTCAGTGATGGAGCCTCTACAAGGGGTATCAAATTCAAGGCCCAGAGGCCAGATCCAGCTCATGGGGTGCTTAGATCTGGCCTATGGGGCTGCCTGGAAACAGCGGAGGACTGGCCCATGGTGCCTCTGCCAGCAAAAACAGAGCTCCGTTTTCACTGGCAGAAGGTTGCAGGAGGTCGGCGCAGCCAAAAACGGAGCTCGGGAGCCCATTTTTGCTGGCAGAGCTCTCGAGCCACCACAGGCGCTCCCCACCATGAGTAACGTCGAGCTGGCCATGCCCACCCCAGCCTCCCAAAATCAAACACAACCCTGATGCAGCCTGCAGTGAAATCGAGTTTGACACCCCTGCCTTACAACTTCTGAAGGCAAGCTGTTCCACTGGCTAATTATTCTCACTGTTAGAAAATTTCTCCTTAATTCTATGTTTCTTCTCTCCTTGATTAGTTTCCATCCATTACTTCTTTGTCCTGCCTTCTGGGGCTCTGGAAAAGAAGTTGGACTTCCGGTGGCACCGTAGGCATTGAAAGTTGCTGCTGTTGGAGCGCCAGCCCCGCGATCGCGTATAAGCTGCTAGAACAGCGCAAATCAGCTGTCTAGCGGCTTGAAAACCTTCCCCTCGGGAAAAGAGGGGGAGGTGAGCAGCCGGGCAAGGGTAGCACTCCCCTAGACCCCCAGGAGCAATTCTGGGTGTCAGGCTACGATGTCATCTCAAAATAAATTGAATCTCCAAACAGCCGATCTTTGAGGAAATTTTCTCTTTATTGAGCATAACTATCTATCCCTGACTCATTGCAGTCAGCACTAGCCTTTGCCCCCCAAACCCTCCCTTTCTGTTCCCCAATTCTCTGTGTCTCATTGGCCATCTTCCAAGCCACTCTCCCCATCCCTACTACTTCAGTTCACAGGAATGTCCCCCCTCCCATCCCATCTCCTGAGAAACAGTATCTTCAGAGGGAATTAAGTAGGTGAAAAGTCAGGCTTCTCCTCTCCTTCCTTATGTCAGCCCTGGAGCACTGAGATCCGGCCCCTCTACCTTTATTCTCTCAGTGAGGCATGCGCAAGACAAACAACAAGTTTAGTACCGTTATCCCATCTGAGGGTGTGTCCCACCCCCTCCCGCCTTGTCTGGGGGATCTGCATGGAACTTAGCTATGAGGCAGTCAGCTTGGATGTTTGTGCTCTTCACCCAGGAAGCTTCTGACAAGGGGTAACCCTTCCACTTTAATAAGTATTGGAGGTGCCTCCTGTGCCACCTCAAATCAAGAATTCGCTGTACTTTATAGTGAGTCTGGCCTCCAATGATCAAGGGCCCTGGGGGATCACGTGGCACCGGCCTTAAAATTGACCCCACCACAGGCTTTAGGAGGCTACTGTGAAAAACAGGGTGTATCCTTCCTAGTAATCAGGGCAACTGCAATTGTACTGTAACCGGGTTGATTATTTTTATTATAGGAAATGGTCCTATAAATTTTGGGCCCAGTTTCCTGGTCGTGAGTCTGAGTCTCAAATACTTGGTGGAGAGGTAGACCTTCTCTCCTACTTGGAACGGTCTTTGGGAGGCCCGGTGCTTATCTGCTTGTTTCTTATAAGACTGTGCCGCCTTGTCTAATGCATTCTTGACATTCTCCCAGGTTTCTCTCAGCATTGCCATCCAATCGGTCAAGCTAACTGAGGAAGGGGGTACCCTTGGGTACTCTGGTATGGGGACAAAATCCATACCGCTCACTATCTTAAATAGGGTTAGTCCTGTGCTACTATGGACAGCATTGTTATATGCCACCTCCGCAAAAGATAGGAGGTCTGCCAATTTGGCTTGAAAAGATGAGTGCTGACTGTCTGTCAGGCTACGATGTCATCTCAAATTAAATTGAATCTCCAAACAGCCGATCTTTGAGGAAATTTTCTCTTTATTGAGCATAACTATCTATCCCTGACTTATTGCAGAGCACTAGCCTTTGCCCCCCAAACCCTCCCTTTCTGTTCTCCAATTCTCTGTGTCTCATTGGCCATCTTCCAAGCCACTCTCCCCATCCCTACTACTTCAGTTCACAGGAATGTCCCATCTCCCATCCCATCTCCTGGGAGACAGTATCTTCAGAGGGAATTAAGTAGGTAAAAAGTCAAGCTTCTCCTCTCCTTCCTTATGTCAGCCCTGGAGTGCTGACACTGGGGCTCGAAGGGTGAGAGCTCCCCAGTAGCCCAACAGAGCTCCGCATCCGGGACGTTTCTCCTGCAGCAGAACAAAACGCCACGACCATCCCTGCAAACAATGCTTTAATATACATCTGAATAAGAAGCAGACAGAGCAAAGACAGGAGTGATTATAATTGCAAGTACAAACTTTAACTCCGATGTAGTATCACTTCCTTCTGTGAAGATTGAGGGGAACAAAAGGGAAAGGAAGATGGCGCCTAAAAGTTAAAGGGTGTGGTGAAAGTGAAACTTAAGAGGAAAGTACTTGTTAAGTGCTTGTTAACGTCGTTAACCCTGTTCTAATCAATGGACTTAATTTCAAAAGAACAAAGAGCTCAAGATTAAAGAAAACAGCATTGGTTTACTAACAATTTAAGATTTAACAAATTTGGGGATTAAGTGGATTTTTTGGATTTATTAATTTGGCTGCTGGAAAGTGTAATTTGAATATTTGGAAATGGCTTCAAAGCAAACAAAAATAGGTGCTCCTAAGAGCGCTGGAAACTCACTAGCTCAGCCATCCAAACTGCAGTCTTTCTTACCCCCAGTGGATACACAAATACTGACATTTGAAGCTCTCCAAGGTGCTTTAAAGGCACAAGCCTCTGTTTTGCAAGAAAAAATTACAACTGCTTTTAAAGATGTGTCTGACGAAATGTCTGAAATTCAGGATTTAATCCAAACCTGCAATCAACAAATAAGAGAGAATATTGTGAATGCATTTAAGGGCTTGCTTGGTTATGTAACATCACTAGGGTGGAGGAAGTTAATCAGTCTAATATGAATTTGGAAAACAAAGTTGATGAGGTTCAAATTAAGATGGAAAAGACAGATGCAGAAGTTATAATGACACAATGCGATGGAATTTGCTTTGAGAATAAGAGGCCTGAAAGAAAATAACCAAGAAAATTTTTGAAGAAGCTTTTGCTCAGCTAATTGGCGAACCAAAAGCAGAATATGATTGGCAGATTGATGAAATTTACCATGTTAACTCATGGATTGCTAGACAGAGACAACTACCAAGAGATATTGTAATCTATTTTGTCACCAGGAAAACAAGGAATGGAATATTACAAGCATCTTACAAAAACAAGCTACAGGTGGCAGGACAGGAAGTGGCAGTACTGAAGGAAATTCCCCCTAAAATGTTGAGATCCAAAAAGGACTATGCATTCCTAGTTGATGAACTTAGAAGTCGCCAGTTACAGTATAGATGGGAGGTTCCAGCCAGATTGGTGGTGAATTATTCAGGAGAAAGATATCGTCTTAACTCAGTTTGGAAGGCAAGAGATTTTTACAGTAATGTACTAAAGGCTGGATACCCACCATCTCCAGGAGCCAGAAGAAGGAAAGAAGCAGGGGAGGCTAGAAAGGAAGCTACCCAGGTACAAGCCCAAGGAGGTGTCTTG
Organism: Masticophis lateralis; assembly: GCA_030761175.1. NCBI lineage: Eukaryota > Metazoa > Chordata > Lepidosauria > Squamata > Colubridae > Masticophis > Masticophis lateralis. Next base: position 949,236 of record JAUDYJ010000014.1, read on the forward strand.
AGTACACAAGAAGATTTAATGCAACTTTCGGGTGCTGTTCAAGCCTTGGAATTATTTGAGGAGACAGAAGGAATTATGGAACAAAGATAAACTCGAGCAGCAACTAAACGTAAAGAACAAGAATTAAAGATGCAACAAGCTCAGATAACAACTCAAGAAACTATAAATACAAATACAGAAGCTGTGGGGGGAGCCAGACCGAAGAAGAAATTCCAGCAGGATTTCCAGGCGGCTCTTAAAAAGCTTCAGGGGGTTAAAGATGATAAATAAATTTTTAACCTGGAACGTTAATGGCTTAAATTCACCACAAAAAAGGAAAAAAATATTTCACTATTTGAAGCAATTCAAAAATGATGTAATTTGTTTGCAAGAAACACATATTAGAACAAGTGATCAGAAATATTTGATAAATGCAAGACTGGGAATACATTTTGTGGCATCTGCTCCGGAAAAGAAAAATGGCATAGTTATATATTTAAGGAAAGACTTAAAGGCTAAATTAATTGAAATAGATCCTCAAGGAAGATATATTGCAATTGAATTATTAATAGAAGGAAAGAAAATACTTTTAACAGGAGTATATGCTCCCAATCAATAACAAGAAAAATTTTACAAGTTGCTGCATACTAAATTAACACAATGGGATTATAGATCATGTATATTATTGGGTGACTGGAATGGAGTATTGGATACTAGGAAAGACAAGAAGGGACTTTTGCAAAATACTCAAACATGTGCAAGATTGCCTAAATCTTTTTTCAACATGATGGATGATATGGAACTGAGAGATATTTGGCATGAACGGAATGTTAAAGAACAAGACTTTACATTTTTTTCCGATAGGCACCAATCCTTTTCTAGAATTGACTTTATATTAATTATGAATGACTTTCTTTCCAGGGTGAAGAAGACAAAGATATGCCCGAGAACTCTAACAGATCATAATCTGGTGTGGATGGAATTGGAATATGGAGACGGGTCTAGGAGGACTTGGAGGTTAAATGAAAATTTATTTAGATATGAGGGAAATGTGAAAGAATGTAAAAAACTATTGAAAGAATATTTTGTTTTTAACATGCATAAGGGAACACCCATGGAAATGGTTTGGGATGCAAGTAAAGCATATATGAGAGGTGTTCTAATAAATTTGAATAACCTACACAGACATAGACAGGGGGAAAAACAGAGGGAATTAGAAGCAGAGATAAAAAAGAAAGAGCAGGCACTAATATCTTATCATCCAGATGATAAGAAAACAAAAGGAGCGGGACTTCTGGGTTGGCGCTGCTGTCGTTGCAGACGGTCTTTTATGACCGCCAGCCCCCTCATCCGTAAAGAGCCACCCCGAAGCTGAGAGGCGTCTTGAAAAAAATCTCGCTTTGAAGATAAGCGAGAGTAGAGCCGGCGAGTATAGGTAGAGCCCCCTGCAAAGCCCCTGGAGTAATTCTGGGGAGGAAGCAGGGAGAGGCTCCCTAAACGGCTTGCTGAAGCTCTGGACCCCGGGACAACTCTGTATCCATGCAGAGCCAGACGACGCGACCAACTTTAAACAGCAAAGATCAAGCAAGTTTAAAAACAAGCAGGGTGAAATCTGGACTGTAAAATCAAAACTGCAAGTATTTGAACTAGCCTGTTATTGTAATTAAGAACTAAGACAGAGTGAAAGTGGCTTTAAAATGGTGCCTGGATTATAGAGGAAAGAAGAGAGCTGAAAGTGAAAGTAATTACCGGGCTTTTGTTCTCTAACGTGCCATAAAGCAATTAAAATAATTAAAGCTGTCAGAAGAAGAAAAATCTTTTAGAGACTGGATTGAAGCTGGGGAAGTTCCTGAAAAGACTTTGTGGTGGTGAAAAGGGGAGGAAGATTTCTTTCTTTGAAAGAATAAGATCACACAGCAGCATGGCTTCTAAGCAAACAAAGTCAGCTCCTAAAGGTGCGGGGGGGGGGGGCTCCCCTACGCACCAACAAAAAGCGCAGCCATCAAACTTGCAGATTCAGAGTCAAGAGCAAGAGACGGGATTTAAGGATTTGAAGGAATTTATTGCGGGAGCTCTGAATAACCAAACTAAAGCCATGGAAGATATGAATAAAAAAATTGAAAAATCACAACAGGAGATTAAAGAGGTGGTCCAAGAAAAGTATGACAAAATGAAAGATGATATACTGACAGCAGTGACTGGTTTGTCAAAAGTGGTTGTTCAGATTGATAAAATGGGAGAAATTAGTTCAGAATTGGAATCTAAAATGATGGAAGCTGATAATAAAATTGCCGATGTGGATAATAAAACCCAAAGAATTGAAAATGAACTGACTATGATGCAATTCAGATTTATGGAGTTTGCTGTAAGACTGAGAGGAATAAAAGAAAATAACAGAGAGGATTTGAGAGCAATTTGTGCAGAAGCCCTAGCAGTGATGTTAAAGACTAGCCCTGAAGAGATTCTAGGCAGGATTGACAAGGTCTACAGAGTGAACTCTTGGGTGGCAAGGCAAAGACAGCTGCCCAGAGATGTGGTGATTTATTTTACAGACAGAAGAATAAGAAATGATATCTTGCAAAAGTCTTTTGTTTCTACTGTTCAAGTGGATGGAAAGGAGATTGGGATATACAAAGAGCTACCACCGAAGATGTTAAGAGATAGAAAGGATTCCTGGTGAACGAGCTGAAGAAACAGCAAATTCAATTCAGATGGGATGCTTCAGTTGGTATAATATTGAGGTACCAAGGAGAAAGATATCAATTAAACACTGTTTTAAAAGCTAAAGAATTCTACTTTAGTGTTCTAAAAACAGGGTCTGCATCTCCACATGTATCTTCATCCAGTTCTAAAAACTGGGTCTGCATCTCCACGTGTATCTTCATCTCCATGTGTGGAGGAGAGTGATAAAGAGAAGGAATTTGAACAAGAGTCTGAGGAACAGCGGAAACAAACATATGCAGAGGTGGCGGCTGGAATTCAAGGAGCAACAGGAGGGGGGTTATTGGATGAACCATTGATAGATTTCCCCCTGGAAATTGCAAGTGGGTCACCTAAGAACACAAGGCAAGTAGCATTGGACCTGGAGCTGAAACTACAAGAACCAAGAGACCAACGTATCACCAGAGCAGCTTATAAGCAACTTCAAGAGAAACAACAGCAGCAGAGGTCCTTGCCACCACAAGATAAGAATGGAGTTAATAGTAAATTACAGAAAACTGAAGCAATGGGAGGAGCCAGGCCGAAGACTACTACATTGGAACAGGAACTTCAGCAATTGCTCTTAAAGCTTCAAAAGGCCACAAATAACAATTAAATTTTTATCCTGGAACGTGAATGGATTAAATACACCACAAAAGAGAAGAAAAATATTTCATTATTTGAAGCAATTTAACAACAATGTTATCTGTTTGCAAGAAACTCATATTAGATTGCTAGACCAAAAATACCTGATAAATTCCAAACTAGGTGCACAATTTGTAGCATCGGACATAGAGAAAAAGAATGGGATAGTGATTTATGTGAATAAAAGACTATCAGCCAAAATAATAGAGGCAGATGATTGTGGAAGATATTTAGCGATTGAATTAAATACACAAAATGGACCAATATTGGTGATTGGAATTTATGCGCCCAACCAACAACAAGAAAATTTTTTATAAATTATTATATTCTAAAATATTGCAATGGGATTATAGATCTATTTTGCTCATGGGAGATTGGAATGGTGTAATAGATACTACAAAAGATAAGAAGAGTCTGGCAAAGTCATCAATACGTGCCAAATTGCCACAAATATTTTTTGATATGAAAGAAGACTAGGAACTGAAAGATAATATGGAGAGAGCAAAACCCAAAAGAATTGGATTTTACCTTCTTCTCAGATAGAGATCAATCCTTTTCTAGGATTGACTTTATTTTAATTACAGCTGATCTACTCTTTAGGACAAAGAAAACGAAGATATTTCTGAGAACTTTAACTGATCACAGCCTGATAGGAAAGAATTAGAAATGGGAAAAAACAAGAGAAGATCATGGAGAGTAAACGAAAATCTGTTTAGATATGAAAAGAATGTAAATGAACTTAAAAAACAAATGAAAGAATTCTTAGAAATTAATTTGAATAAGGGTACCCCTATTGAAATTGTTTGGGATACTAGTAGGCCTATATGCAGGGGGTACTAATACATATGAACTCTAGACATAAACTGAATCAGCAAAGAAAAATGAAATGGAAGGAGAAATAAAGAAAAAAGAACAATTACTTATAAAAAATCCGGCAGATAAAAAATTACAAGAAATTATAAAACTTCTGAAAGGTCAATTTCAAATGCTTATAGTGGAGCAAACAGCAACTAACTTACAATTTGCAAAACATAATACATTTTGTAATGCTAACAAACTGGGAAGATGGCTGGCTTATGCATTGAGGAAGCAGCAGAGTTCTCGAGTTATTGGTAGAATTGAGTATGGAGGGAAGGAAGTCTTTCAACAAAGTACAATTAAAGAAGCCTTTTTAGATTACTATACAAAACTATATGCCAAAGACGTTATACAAATGAACTTATAGATAAATACTTAGAAGAAGGGAGGGTTATGAAAATTTCTAAGGAGCAAAAGGAAAGAATGAATCAGTTAATAATAGTTGAGGAGATTATTATTGCAATTAAAAAATTAAAAACAGCTAAAGCTCCAGAACGGATGGTCTAACAGCCGTGTATTACAAGACTTTATAAGCAGAAATGCTTGACTCTTTGAGAGACTTATTCTGTAGCATACAAAAAGGAGGCAAAATACCCCCTTCATGGAAAGCAGCTTTTGTATCGTTGATACCAAAAGAGGAAACAAGTTGTACAAAACTGGAAAATTTCAGACCAATTTCCCTCTTGAATACGGATTATAACATTTTTGCAAAAGTTCTAGCCAACAGATTAATGCCAGTTATGCCACAAGTGATTCATCATAATCAAGCAGGATTTATAGAAGGCAGATATATGAAGTATAATGTGAGGCAAGTTATAGATTTATTGGAATATCTTGAGAAGAGTAAACAGATCCCTGCAGTGCTTGTGTTTTTGGATGCGGAGAAGGCCTTTGATCGAGTTAATTGGAATTTTCTACTAAAGACACTAATAAAGATGGGTTTTGGGGATGAGTTTGTGCAAGCTGTCACAGCAATCTATCAAGATCAAACTGCACAAATTGTTATCAACGGAAGTTTAACTACAAATTTTAGTATAGAGAAAGGGACAAGACAAGGTTGTCCATTATCCCCATTGTTGTTTATTCTAACTTTAGAAGTTTTGCTGAATAAAATATGAGATTCGAGTACTTTGAATGGAATAGTTATAAGGCAAGAGGATTACAGAATAAGGGCATTTGCAGACGATCTGGTTGTTACCCTAACATGGCCTATGGAGTCGGTAATACAGATGAAAGACATTATAGAAGAATATGGTATGGTATCAGGATTTAAACTGAATCAAAAAAACCCCAAGATGATAGTCAAAAATGTGCCAGATGCTCAGAAAAAGGAACTTGAAAGGAAGACAGGCTTTGAAATAGTAACAAAAGTGAAATATCTAGGAGTTTATGTTGCAGCTTTAAACACAAAACTTTTCAAAAATAATTATGAGGTGTTGTGGCAAAAGGTACAAAGAGAAATGGAAGCTTGGAAAAAACTGCAACTATCTTTACTTGGTAAAATAGCAGCAGTTAAGATGAACGTTCTACCTAGATTTTTATTTTTGTTTCAAATGATTCCGGTGCTTAAAAATGATAAAAATCTGACTGAATGGCAAAAAGGGGTGAATAAGTTTGTTTGGAATGAGAAAAAACCAAGAGTTAAGCTAAAAATTATGCAAGATGTTCGTGAAAGAGGTGGCCTTAAAGTTCCAAACCTACGACTGTATTATGAAGCAGCAGCTCTGACTCAAGCGAGTGATTGGTTTGAAATGACAGAGACCGGAATATTGAATATAGAAGGCCATGACTTAGAGCATGGGTGGCATGCATATCTATTTTATGAAAGTAAAGTTGATAAAGTATTTAAGAGTCATATACTTAGAAACTCCTTAATGAGAGTATGGAAGAAGCACCAGCTTAAATTGGATTACAAAATACCGTTGTGGTTGAATCTTGGTCATATTACACAGAATATAAATATAAAGTCACTCGGCGGGATTTTATATAAAGAGGTACTTTTTATTGATGGGGGTAGTTTACAACTAAAAACATTAAATACACTGTTGGAAGAAGGGATAACTTTAATTTGGTTACAGTATAATCAACTTCAATTGCGATGGAGGGAAGTTCAACAAATTGGTTTAATGTTGTGTGAAGAAGATTTGGTAAGACAGATAAAAGATAAAAGCCAAATGCATATTAAAAGGGTATACAATGCCTTGTTAGACAGAGATTCTGAAAATGAGTTGGTTAAAGACTGTATGATAAAATGGGCACAGAATTTTGCAGAACCAGTTATGATGGAAACATGGGGAAAAAATTGGGTTCAGAATGTTAAATTTACTCAGTCACAGAACTTGAGGGAAAATTTTTACAAAATGTTTTACAGGTGGCATCTAGATCCCAAGAAATTATCTTGTATGTATCCTAACCTGCAGGCAAAATGCTGGAGATGTGAATGCTTAGATGCTACATGTTATCATATATGGTGGACCTGCAAGAAATTGAAGGCTTTTTGGATTAAAATATGGTGGGTTATGCAAAATGTTTTGAAGAAAAAATTGAAATTTTCTCCCCAACTGTTTTTATTGGGGATAGTTAAGGATACCTCAGTGACTGAGACAAAAATGATATTATACATGATTACAGCAGCGAGACTACTGATTGGCCAATACTGGAAAAAAAGACACTATGCCTACTATAGAAGAATGGACTTTGAAGGTAGCCAGTTTTGCAGAAATGGCGAAGATATCAGCATATTTGAGGGACCAGACCCAAGAAACTTATATGTTAGAATGGAAGAAATGGGTAGATTATGTGCAGAACAAATATCAAACAAGAAAGTCTTTTCAGGATTGCTGTGGCCACTTGATCAGTTACAAACTGTATGGACTTTGATCAAGCCATCTCCGGTCTGCAAATTAACTGCAAGCCTTCCCCGCCCTAGTTAATTGCAGGTTAGTTTACTATATAAGCACGGACCTTTCTCATTGCTAGTTGGGCCTAGACACAGTTTTAGGCCTAAATGCAGACCCTAGTGTTGAGGCACCTGGATGCAGACCTTGGAAGAAAGGGGGAAAACTCTGCTGGGAAGCCCCGATGCTTGCAGTAGAGATAGCAGTGGAAAAGAAGCTGTGTTACTCCCATGTAGCTATCTTGCAGCTGTGTGCTGAGATAGCTGGGAGCCTTTTGAAGTTTTACCTTCAGCTTGCTTTTTGCTTTTGAAGCATGCAAGCCAACATTTGAATGTTTGCTGCTACATCGGAGGGATATGCTGGACAGTTTCCCTGCCAGGAGCTTCAAGCCACGTTTGCTGTTTGGATTGCTTTTTCAGGTGACTTTTACTTTGAAGCCCATGCTGCTGCCCTTCTACCACCTCGATGATGTATCGACACCGAAGCCATTCAATGTCTTGTTAGTTTTTCCCAGGGACTGGTTTCGGTATTGTGGAGAGGAATTTAGGGAGTCGGCCTGGCTTCATTTAACCAGGATAAGACCTTGTTATTAATGTGCTTTTTTAAAGATACAGTGTTTTTTAAAAGTTTTGTAGTAAAGTATATTTTTATACAAGACTCCTGCTAGTGTTATTTCAGTCCTAGTGTGTTTGCTTGTGTGCTGGTTCACGATTCGGGGGCAAACCTCCCCCCATCCCAACAGAAGTACCAGATAGTTTTTAGTTGAATGTTAAGATGTAGAAATTTGTTGTCTAGTTAGGGGTTAGGGTTATAGGAGGGTAATGTATGTTATAGTAAATGATGGCATAATTTGGATTTCACCTGTGGAAGCCGGGAGGGGGAGGGGCTGGGGGGTAGGGGAGGGTTGGGGAGGGGAGGGGAGGGAGGGGTTAAGGGAGAGAGGGGGTATGGGAGGGAAGGTTTAGGGGAGAAGGGGGGGAAATGGGGGAAAAATTGTATTTGTAAAACTTTTTTAATAAAAAAAAAGAAAATAAAAGAAGGAATTACTTTACTGCGAGGGCAATTTAACATTTGATGTCAGACCAGGTAGCAACTAACTTGCTATATGCTAAACACAATACTTTTTGCAATGCAAATAAGCCAGGTAGATGGTTAGCATATATGTTAAGGAAAAAACAAAGTCTCGTACCATAGAGAAAATAAGAATATAAAGGTAAAGAAGTGTATCAATAGAATATGTTTAAAAAGGCCTTTTTAGAATTTTATACGAGACTGTATGCTGGTGATAAAATACAAGGTATAGATATAGATAGATATTTGGAGAAGGAGAATATCCCCATAGTTACAGATGAGCAAAGGGAAAGATTGAATCAACCGATAACCACGGAGGAAATTCTCCCGGGAATTAAACAGTTAAAAGTTGGTAAGGCCCCTGGTACAGATGGATTGACAGCAGCTTACTATAAATGTTATGTTGTTACTGTTTTGAGCGGGAATTTCAAACAAGGGGTTGTTTCTGATTGGTTAATGACCAGCAGCCAACTGTATATAAAGAGTGCTGCTGCCTGCATACCTTCGCTGAAGTCTCACCATACAATAAAAAGCTGTTGTCACTATCCTGTCTGTGCTGCTCGTTATTGCCCAGCCACTTCAATAAAAATTTACAACTAGAAATGGTAGAACCTCTTAAGGAACTATTTAAAATACAATTGGGAGGAAGGGTACCACCATCTTGGAGAACAGCCTTTATTTCCCTGATTCTGAAAGAAGATCAAGATAATAATCAGCCAAAAAACTATAGGCCTATATCACTACTTAATACAGATTATAAGATTTTTGCTAAAATACTAGCAAATAGGTTAATGTCAGTTATGCAACAAATGATTCACAATGATCAATTTGGTTTTATACATGGGAGACAAATGAAAAGTAATGTAAGACAAATTGTTAATATACTGGAGTATTTGGGGAAGAATAACCAAGTCCCTGCAGTGCTTATATTCGGAGAAAGCATTTGATCGAGTGAATTGGCAATTTCTAATGAAAATAATACAAAAGATGCAGTTTGGAGAGTATTTTATACAATCTATTAAGGCAATATTTTAGAAACAAACAGCACAAATTATAGTTAAAGGTAGCTTAACAGAATCTTTCAAAATCAAAAAAGGAACAAGACAGGGGTGTGCCCTGTCTCCATTATTGTTTATTTTAACTTTGGAATTATTACTGAACAGAATACGTGATTCAGATGATGTAAAGGGAATTAAGATTAGGAATTATGAATATAGATTATGAGCATTTGCAGATGACTTGGTTGTAACTTTAACCCAACTGGGGAAATCAGCTATAGGTTTAATAAGTATCTGGGTTTAAAATAAATCTAGGGAAAACAAAGATGATAGTTAAAAATATGACTACAAATCAAAAAGAAGAACTAGAAAGAGTAACAGGATGTGAGATAGTAAAAAAGGTTAAATATTTAGGAGCTTATATCACAACTTCAAATGGGAAATTATGTAAGTATAATTATGAACCACTATGGTACAAAATACAGACAGAGATGAGTAAATGGAAAAAATTACAATTGTCTTTGTTGGGAAGGATAGCAGTAGTAAAAATGAATGTTTTGCCTAAGTTTTTATTTCTTTTTCAAATGATACCAATACTTTAAAAAGATGCAAATTTGGAAGAATGGCAGAAAGGTATTAATAACTTTGTTTGGGCAGGGAAGAGACCAAGAATAAAACTTAAAATAATGCAAGATATACGTGAAAGAGGAGGTTTGAAAATGCCCAACTTAAAATTATACTATGAAGCAGTTGTTTTATCAACGATTAGTGATTGGATTAATTTAAAGGAGGACAGAATATTGAATATTATTTATTTATTTATTTATTTATTCTATACTGCCTTTCTCCCGCAGGACTCAAGGCGGTGTACAGTCAAGAAAAAATAAAAGATACATAAATCATAAAATTGATAATTAAAATTATAGCATAGTTTAGCCCAAATAAATAAAACCCAGAATTATATAATATTTTTATCATTCCCAGTTAATGTGCTTAGCCCTGCCTGATTGAACATCAGGGTCTTGAGGGCACAGCGGAAAGCACAGAGATTAGGGATGTTTCGTATATCAGGGGGCAGTTCATTCCAAAGGGTTGGAGCCCTTACAGAGAAGGCCCTCCCCCTGGAGTCGCCAGTTGGCACAATTTGACTGACGGTACCCTGAGTAGTCCCTCCCTGTGAGAACGAACTGGTCGGTGGGAGGCTATTGGTGGCAAAAGACGGTCTCATAAGTACCCAGGCCCTAAGCCATGGAGGGCTTTAAAGGTGATAACTAACACCTTGAATCGCACCCGGAAGACCACCGGGAGCCAGTGCAGCTCACGTAGGAGAGGTGTTACATGGGCGCAACGAGATGCACCCATAATCACCTGCACGGCTACATTCTGGACCAGTTGGAGCCTCCGGGTGCTTTTCAAGGGGAGCCCCATGTAGAGAGCATTACAGTAGTCTATACGGGAGGTGACTAGGGCATGAGTGACTGTACGCAAGGTATCCCGATCCAGAAAGGGACGCAACTGGCGGATCAGGCGAACCTGATAAAAGGCCCCCCTGGCCACGGCCATCGAATGGTCTTCTAAAGATAGCCGTGAGTCCAGGAGGACACCCAAATTGCGGGCCCTCTCTGTGGGGAGCAAGGTCTCATCCCCAATTGTCAGTGATGGTACCAGCTGACTATACCGGGATGCTGGAAGCCACAGCCACTCAGTCTTGGAGGGGTTGAGTCTGAGTTTGTTTCTCCCCATCCAGATCCGTAGGGCCTCCAGGCAACGGGACATCACAGTAAGGGCATCGTTGGGGTGGCCTGGAGTGGAGATGTATAGCTGAGTGTCATCAGCATACTGATGAACATTCACCCCGAAACCACGGATGATCTCGCCTAGCGGTTTTACATAAATGTTGAACAGAAGGGGTGAGAGGACCGACCCTTGCGGCACCCCACAAATAATGTGCCTCGAGGTCGACCTCTGCCCCCCTACCAACACAAACTGCGAATGGTCAGAGAGAAAGGAGGAGAACCACCGAAGCACGGTGCCCCCATTCCTAACCTCTCCAGCCGGTGCAGTAGGATACCATGGTCAATGGTATCAAAAGCTGCTGAGAGATCTAATAGGGCCAGGATAGAGGAGCAACCTCTGTCCCAGGCCCTTCAGAGATCACCAACCAATGCGACCAATGCCGTTTCTGTGCTGTATCGCGACCTGAAGCCTGACTGGAATGGATCCAGATAGACATCTTCATCCAGGTATTGGGGTAGTTGTCGCGCCACCACACTCTCAACAACCTTCGCAACGAAGCAAAGATTGGAGACTGGACGATAGTTTGATAATAAAGCCGGATCCAGGGAAGGCCTCTTGAGAAGGGGCTTCACAACCGCCTCTTTCAAAGCGGCGGGAAAGAAACCCTCACTCAGAGAAGCATTTATAATCCCCTGGAACCAGCCTCGTGTAACCTCCTGGGAGGCCAGTACCAACCAGGAGGGACCCATATTGAGGGATATGATTTGGTATATGGTTGGCATGCTTATTTAGTATATGATAAGAAGATGGACAAGATTTTTAACAGCCATATATTAAGGAATGCTCTATTGCGTGTCTGGAAAAAATATCAATATAAATTAAATGACAAGATACCTACGTGGGTAGTACCCAGACACACTATAGAGAATATAAGTATAGAATAAAAACAGGATGTAATTACATATAAAGAGCTTCTTAACATAGAAAGAGGTGTACTACAGTTAAAGCCTTTGAATGTATTAAGAGAGGAAAGAGTAATAAAAGGGGGCAGATGGGAGCGGGGTAGGTCATGTGGATTTGGGGGGCAATCCACAGAGGGATGGGCTAAAATATGATTTTTTAAAGAGGATGCCAGATCCAGCACAGAGTTATACCATAGGATGTGCGGATCTGAGAATGGAAGGGCTTAATACCTGTATTGAAAGAGGTTGTTCCATCAAGGTCATGGTTGGGAGGGGCAGATACGGTGGGGGCAGGGGACCACATCATGCTAGGGGATCACACAACTGCTGTCTTCAAGTGGTGTCACGCTCCGACCCCCAAAGCTCTTCTCATTCCCTGGGTTGCTCAGAGTCTCAGAGCCTGAGCCTTAGGCTGATGTTATGCAATGTTAGGTCCACGGCTAACAAAGCCCCCCTCATTTGTGAACTAATTCAAGAGGGGAGAGCGGACCTGGCGGGCATTATAGGGACCTGGTTGGGCCATGAAGGGGGAGTCCCCCTCGTAGAGATGTGCCCACCAGGTTTCCGTGCATTCCATCAGCCAAGGGCTCAGGGTAGGGGTGGAGGGGTGGCGGTTATTATAAAGGAGAGTCTTGATCCTAGGGAAGTCACTGTTCCTCAGACAGCCGGATGTGAGTCTCTCCTCGTGAAGTGGGGCCATGGGTTACAGATGGGCCTGCTGATTGTGTACCTGGCTCCCTGCCACGTAGCAGCAGCCCTGCCTGAGCTCCTTAATGTAATAGCCGGTGTGGCGGTTGAGACTCCTAGGCTTCTTGTCATGGGAGATTTCAATCTGCCGTCCATCGGTGAAACATTTGAGGTAGCTTGGGAGTTCATGGCTTCCATGACGGCCATGGACCTGACCCAGTTAGTTCATGGTCCTACTCACACGGGAGGACACACTCTGGACTTGATTTTTGTATCTGACCAGTGGCTGAATGGCCTTGATATAGGGGATATAGTCCTTGAACCCTTGTCATGGTCAGACCATTCTCTCCTTAGGCATGACTTTCTGTCTAATACACCCCACTGTAGGGAGGCGGAACCGATTAAATGGTTCCACCCCAGGCGCCTGATGGATCCTAACAGATTCCAGATGGAGCTTGGGCCATTTCCTGAGACTGTAGCTCACAACTCGATTGTGGCAACCTGGAATAGGATGGCCTCTGGTGCCTTGGATCAAGTTGTGCCTTTGCGGCCTCTGACCCGGCGTCGAAGTCGCCCAGCTCCTTGGTTTTCCGAGGAGTTGAGGATGATGAAGTGCCGGAAAAGACGCCTAGAGAGTAGTTGGAGAGCCAGTCATTCCGAATCTGACCGAACACTAGTGAGGTCATATATTAAGACCTACTTAGTGGTGATAGCAGCAGCAAAATATAACTATTTTTCCACTATTATTGCATTGGCAGATAATCACCCAGCTGCCCTGTTTAGGGTGACCTGCTCCCTCCTCCATCTAAGAGCACGGGAAGACCCCTTACAAGGTCGAGCTGAGGATTTTGTACAATATCTACATGATAAAATCACTCAGATTCGGGAAGGCTTGGACTCTGACTGGATAAGTTCAGACAAAGTGATGGAGGCGAGTCTTGAGGATGTTATTTGGGATGAGTTTCACCCTGTGATCCCTGAAGATGTGGACAAGTTACTGGGGAAGTTGAATGCAACCACATGTTTATTGGACCCATGTCCCTCCTGGTTGGTACTGGCTTCCCGAGAGGTTACACGAGGCTGGCTCCAGAAGATAATAAACGCTTCTCTGTGTGAGGGTTTCTTGCCTTCCGCCTTGAAAGAGGCGGTGGTGAGGCCTCTCCTCAAGAAGCCCTCTCTGGACCCGGCTGTTCTAGCAAACTACCGTTCTGTCTCCAACCTTCGTTTTGTGGCAAAGGTTGTTGAGAGTGTGGTGGCGCAGCAACTCCCGCAGTACTTGGATGAAACTGTCTATTTAGATCCGTTCCAGTCCAGCTTCAGGCCTGGTTACAGCACTGAAACGGCATTGGTCGCATTGGTTGATGATCTCTGGAGAGCTCGAGATAGGGGCTGCTCCTCTATCCTGGTTTTATTAGATCTCTCAGCGGCTTTTGACACCATTGACCATGGTATCTTGCTGCGCCGGCTGGAGGGGCTGGGGGTGGGAGGCACTGTTCTACAGTGGTTCTCTTCCTATCTCTCTGACCGGTCACAGTCTGTGTTGGCAAGAGAACAGAGGTCGACTTCAAGACACCTTATTTGTGGGGTGCCGCAGGGGTCGGTCCTCTCCCCTCTTCTGTTCAACATTTATGTGAAGCTGCTGGGTGAGCTCATTCGTGGTTTGGGAGTGCAGTGCCATCTTTACGCTGATGATACTCAGCTGTACATCTCCACCCCAGACCACCCCAATGATGCCCTTGCAGTGATGTCCCGGTGCCTCGAAGCCGTGCGGATCTGGATGGGGAAAAACAGGCTCTGACTCAACCCTTCCAAGACTGAATGGCTGTGGATGCCGGTGTCCCGACATATCAGCTGATACCATCACTGACTATTGGTGGCGAGTCATTGGCCCCCACGGAGAGGGCTCGCAACTTGGGTGTCCTCCTGGACACACGGCTGTCTTTAGAAGAGCATATGACAGCCGTGGCCAGGGGAGCTTTCTATTGGGTTCGCCTGATTCGCCAGTTGCAGCCCTTTCTAGATCGGGACTCCTTACGCACAGTCACTCATGCCCTCATCACTTCCCCTCTGGACTACTGTAATGGTCTCTACATGGGGCTCCCCTTGAGGTGCACGCGGAGGCTCCAACTGGTCCAGAATGCAGAGTGACATGGCGCTCACATGTAACACCTCTCCTACGCGAGCTGCACTGGCTTCCGGTGGTCTTCCGGGTGCGCTTCAAGGTGTTGGTTCTTACCTTCAAAGTGCTCCATGGCTTAGGACCTGGGTACCTACGAGACCACCTTCTGCAACCGATAACCTCCACTAACCAGCACGCTCCCACAGGGTGGGCCTCCTCAGGGTGCCATCACTAAAGCAATGTTGACTAGTGGTTCCCAGAGAAAGAGCCTTTTCTGTTGGGGCACCTACCCTTTGGAACAGGTTACCCCCCAGGGATACGAATGATCCCAGATCTTTGTACTTTCCGTCGTGCACTTAAGACCTTTCTGTTTCACCAAGCCGGTCTGGCATAAATCTCTTCTAATTGTTCTAAATCTTTATGCTGAAGATTCTTAACTGATGAGCCAAACTTTCTTAATTATCTTATATTCACATTTTATATGTATGTTATTTTAACTGTTCACCGCCCTGAGTCCTTCAGGAGAAGGGCGGTATAAAAATTAAATAAATAAATAAATAAATAAATAAATAATTCAAACCTGGTTTCGGTATGGACAGTTACAGGCTAAATGGAAAAAAGACCAGAAAATTGGTATCATACAAAATGAGGAAAATCTGGGAAAACAAATTAGGGACCAGAGTCAAATGCATATAAAATGGTTGTATAATATATTGATAGAAATAGATTCGGAAACAGAGTTAGTTAAAAATTGTATGATAAAATGGGCACAAAACTTTGAAGAACCAATAATGGTGGAAACATGGGAAAAGATTTGGGTAAGAAATGTAAAATTTACGCAAGCTCAAAACTTGAGAGAGAACTTTCATAAGATGCTTTATAGATGGCATTTAGATCCCAAAAAGCTAGCTTATATGTATCCGAATTTACAATCCAAATTTTGGAGATGTGATTGTGTTGACACTACATATTATCATGTATGGTGGTCTTGTAAAAAAGTTAAAGCATTTCGGATAAAAATATGGTGGATTATTCAAAATATCCTTAAAAAGAGGATAAAATTTACTCCTCATTTGTTCTTGCTAGATATAATTACAGACTGTACAGTTATAGAGACTAATTTGATTTTGAACTTAATAACGGCAGCAAGATTGTTGGTGGCGCAGTATTGGAAGAAGGAAGAATTGCCTACTATTCAAGAATGGACGTTAAAAGTAGTAAATTTAGCACAGATGGCCAAAATCTCAGCATATTTGAAGGACCATTCAATGAGAAATATATGTTGGAATGGAGAAGATGGATTGATTACATTCAAAACAAATATCGGACTAAGAACTTTCAATAAGATTATGAATGAACAAAGAAATGTTATAACCTATCTAAATTTAGTTTAATAAAAGGGGAGTTAAAGTACAAGAGGGAGGTAGTTAGTTTATGTTAGCGTACGATTGTTAAATGCTATACCTTGTATTTTGCTCTGGGGAGAGGGAGGGTTGGGATGTGGGAGGGAGGGGGAAGGGGAAAAATCTGTAAAATTTATTAAAACTTTTCAATAAAAAAAGAAAGAAAATAAGTTGAACCCCTCTTCTTTGTGGCAGCCCCTCAGATATTGGTACACTACTATCATGTCATCCCTAGTCCCAGTGGAGGGATTCAGCTAGTTCGCACCACTTTGGGAGAACCGGTTGCTAACTTTCTGAGCAGTTTGGCAACTGCTTGGTTGTTAGTTTGGTTTGGTTGGTAAATTAGTTGAATTCCACCACTGCCTAGTCCTTCTTTTCACTAGATTAGACATACCCAATTCCTGAAACTGTTCTTCATGTTTTCCAGCCCCCTAATCATCTTTGTTGCTCTTCTCTGCACTCTTTCCAGAGTCTCAACATGTTTTTTATAATGTGATGACCAAAACTGGATGCAGTATTCCAAGTGTGGTCTTACCAAAGTATTATAAAGTGATACTAACACTTCACGTGATCTTGATTCTATCCCTCTGTTAATGCAGCCTAAGATTCCATGGCTTTTTTTGGCTGTTGCCACACACTGCTGGCTCATATTTAACTGACTATCCATTAGGACTCCAAGATCCCTTTTACTGCTATTAAACCAAGTTTCACCTAATCTGTACCTGTGCATTTGGTTTTTCTTTCCCAAGTATAAAACGTTACTTTTTTCCCATTGAATTTCATTTTGTTAGATAGGGCCCGGTATTCTGTTGAGATCCTTCTGGATGTTGAGTCTATCTTCTGGGGTGTTGGCTATTCCTGCCAAATTTGATGAATTTCCCTGCTATTCCCTCATCCAAGTCATTTATGAAGATATTGAAGTGTATTGGGTCTAAAACAGAACCTTGGAATACCCACTTCTTACTTCCCTCCATGTAGATGTAGTTCCATTAGAACTACTTGTTGAGTATGGTTTGTCAGCCAGTTACAAATCCATCTGGTGGTGATGCTGTCTATCCCACAATTTGCTAGCTTTTCGAGAAGTAGGTTTTGGTCTACTTTGTCAAATGCCTTAGACTTAGACTTCAGTAAGTCTAAGGCATTTGACAAAGTAGACAAAAACCTGAAGTCTAAGTATATACTATGTACACAGCATTTCTCTGGTCCTCTATCTATCTATCTATCTATCTATCTATCTATCTATCTATCTATCTATCTATCTATCTATCATCATTTCCAGAGGGCAGGACCTGTATGCTTGGTTTCTTTTAACAAATAACTCATTCAAACATTCTGTTATTTTCACGCCATTTCATTAACTTAAAAGGATTGAATGTTCCATTGAATGTGATTTCTGTAATGTATTTTCTCTGTCTTCCGGACCCACCTTCAGTTACTTCAGGATATCCTTTTCCTCCTCTTCGGTGTGTCCCTAAAAGTTTTTTTTTTCTGATTTCTAGAGATGCAGAATGCCTCTATACCTTTTGCTTCCAGTTGTCATTCTCATTTCACTAAACATCCTCCTCTGTTTGGTTTTTTTTTCCTTGTGGAGAGTTGCTTCTCTCCGCTTCCAGGCCTTTTTGGTCCAGTGAATCTTTCATTTTCCTCCTAAGCTGAAATGTAGCCATTCTGTATTCCAATCTTTTTTGGATTTTTTTTTCCTCTAGCACTAATTTGTACTTGCTGCAAATATAAGTCAAATTGTTTTCAGACAGGAGAACAAACACACCATAGACTTTGCAGTTCAGGACTTCTGAATTATGTCTGTTCCTCTTCTGTTTTTTAGGCAGCACTAGTAGAAACAATAGAATAGAATAGAATTCTTTATTGGCCAAGTGTGATTGGACACACAAGGAATTTGTCCTTGGTGCACATGCACTCAGTGTACATAAAGAAAAATAAAATACATTCATCAAGAATCATAAGATACAACACTTAGTGATAGTCATAAGTTATTAATAAGTACCGTATTTTCCGGCGTATAAGACGACCCCTGACTTTTCCTGTAAAAATATAGGGTTTGGGCTATACTTGCTGTATAAGACGACCTCTCTTCCAATGCACACCAAATAAAAATTAAAAAACATCAACTGGCTCACCCACAATGTAAAAGCAGCTATGCTAGACCCAAAATGGCCCCTGCAACAAGCAGGGACCTCACACAGCCACAAAAAGCCCCCAAAAACAACTTTTACACTTTACACACACAAAATTCCACATACAGCTTTGTGATATTTTGTGCGTTTGTGTAGTTAGAGTGAAATACTACAGAAACACACTAAATCTCAGAAAGCTGCACAAATATTATTTTATTTTTATTTTTATTTTTATATGAAAGCTAAATTTAAAACTTCCTAGCCTAAAACTTAGATCTAGCCTTTAAATGGCTAGGTTTTAAAAAGAACAACTAACCCCCCCCCCCCCAATTAACTATTTTTTTTAAAGCTCCCAAAGGGGAAAAAACCTTACCCAATAGAACAGGGGTCTGCAACTTTGGCAACTTTAAGACTTGTAGACTTCAACTCCCAGAATTCCTCAGCCAGCTTTGCTTTGCTGGCTGAGTAATTCTGGGAGTTGAAGTCCACAACTCCCTGCCTGCTTGATTGCAGGCAGGGAGATTTAGTTGCTTGCTGATGCAATGGATTGCAGGCAAGGCAAGCCAAGCGTTGCGGCTAGCAGCTAAGGTAAGCAAGCTGGAGGGTGGGAGGATTTTTGCTACGTACCAATTAGCAGGCAAAAATTAGCAGCTGGGATGGCCAGCGTGGTGTAAAAGGGACTTTTTCCCTTTTAAACGGGGCTTGGCCATCCAAGCTCTGGCGATCCCAGCTCAGTTGCCTGCTAATCAGGCAACTCAGCTGGGATGGCCAGCATTGTGTAAAAGGGAAGTTTTTCCTTTTTACACGGGGCTTGGCCATCCAAGGTCTGGCGATCCCAGCTGCACCAGCGTTGTGTAAAAGGGAAGTTTTTCCCTTTTACACAGGGCTTGCGTGTAACTCAGCTGATTAGCGGCAACTCAGCAAGCAATTCAGCTTGGCTCCTTAGAGCCATTTAAGGCTCATCAAACCGTTTTGGGCTGGTCTGCCTGGTTACAGGAGACCGACACCCGGCGTATAAGACGACCCCCAACTTTTGAGAAGATTTTTGCATGTTAGAAAGTCGTCTTATACCCCGGAAAATACGGTAATCAAATCATACTAGGAAACAAATAAAACAATATAAATTGTAAATTGTACAAGCAACATGGCTATAGTCATACGTGGGAAGAAATAGGTACTAGGAAGGATGAGAAGAATAATAGTAATAAAGACACAGGGAAAATTTATTACAATCATTGAACACACTGTCTTCACAAACTTTGCTCTAACTTTGGGCCAGTCACTCTCTCTCAGCCCAGTGCACTTTACAGGGTTGTTGCTGGGGAGAAAATAGAAGGAGGAAAGTGTATTAGGTACATTCGCCACCTTTAATCATTTATAAAAACAATAAAGGTGGAATACAAATGAATAAACAAATGAACAAAATGTTGTATTAGCTGCCTCTGTACAGTATGTTAGCCCAATGAATTCTTTCTCCAAAAACTGATTGCCTTATATTCCTAGGCTGCAACTCTGCTTACTCAAGAACAAGCAGGCATTCACTCACTCACTCACAATCAGCAAATATCAGCCACACTCAGGACGCAGTTCTTGTAACAGCAACTGTTTGTGAACTCTCTTTTTTTCCACAATAGCTGAGCATGCAATTTCTCAGGATCCCTGGCTGTCTAGACATTTTCTCTTCCCTGTTCCTTCCTGCTGATGAATTGTGTTGCAATTCTCCTTTGAGCTCTTCTGTTTGCTTAATCTGAGGACAAGAACACAAGAGTTGGAACAGAGAACTGCATGTACTTTGTGAAGTCATCTGCATCCCCAGAAATGGTCTGCTGTCTTCAGGTGAAGTCCTGCTCTCAGCAGCCTTTGGTCACTAGCCTCTGTCTGTTGAAGGGCATCATTGTGCCTTTCAGGCAGCCAGGTATCTTGCTGTTGCTGTGGTCCAGTCTGCCTCTGAAAGCCCATTGTGCCTGATTTCTGAGCCATGCTGGCGCAGTGGTTAGAGTGCAGTACTGCTGGCTACGTATGCTCACTGCTGGCTGACAGCAATTTGGCAGATCGAATCTCACCAGGCTCAAGGTTGACTCAGCCTTCCATCCTTCTGAGGTCAGTAAAATGAGGACCCAGACTGTTGCAGACAATATGCTGACTCCGTAAACTGCTTAGAGGGCTGGAAGCAGTATATAAGTGCTGTTACTATTTCTCAGGAGAAGCTCTTCTGCTGCCAGTTTTTGATGTTTCATGCTCCGTCCTCTTTATGCCTCACAGGGACATCTTGAAACGTGGCGGCTCAGCAATAGATGCTGCTATTGCAGCCCTGGTCTGCACATCAGTCCTGAATCCACAGAGCATGGGCCTGGGTGGAGGCATTATTTTCACCATCTACGATGCACCAACAGGTAGGTTCATCCAACCTTGAGAAGAAGTGGCCTCAGGTGGAACCATTAATGTTGCAGCATGTACTGCTCCTCAAAAAAGGATGGTTGGTCACTTTTGACTGCTTTGAATCATGGTTTTTAAGACCCTAAGATAATTAAAGAAGCGTAAACTACGAACAAACTATAGCTTTAGATGTGGATTGAATATGGGGTTTGTGAGTGAAATAAGTTATTTGAGTTTGAATCTAGGTAAACTTTGTCAGGAAAATGCTAGATGTTATGCATCACCTCCATGGAAGCTGTGTGGATTTTTCAATGTGTTCTCCTTTGGACTGCAGGAAAACTTGAGGTGCTCAATGCTCGTGAAAGGGCTCCCCAAAACATCACTGAAGATTTGCTGAAAAAGTGTAGAGATAGTTTGCTTCCAGGTAACTGTATAATTCAATAATGCAATGGCTTGTATCAATGGGGCTGGAAAGGAAAGGCATGCCAGGGGGCTTGAAACCTTGTTCTTTGATCTCTTTGGGAGAATCAGCCTGGTAGGTGTTATGTACACCAAGAGATGATCTCATTTCCACTGGAAGAAACATGAAGCTGCTTTGGGAAAAGAGCCGCCAGAGGTGGTTTCTCCATAGAGGCAGTTTGTGTAAGATGGCATCAACACATTGGTTGGCCTCACTCCCCTCCCCAAA
Organism: Masticophis lateralis; assembly: GCA_030761175.1. Taxonomy (NCBI): domain Eukaryota; kingdom Metazoa; phylum Chordata; class Lepidosauria; order Squamata; family Colubridae; genus Masticophis; species Masticophis lateralis. The sequence goes on from JAUDYJ010000014.1 coordinate 970,491, forward strand.
CCATTATAAGTGTCTTCAGTCCAGTGTGTGAATCCAGTTGAGTTTTGCAACCCATGATTAATGGCTTAGGGTTCTGTGTGAATTAGACCACTATGGCTTATTCAACAATGTTTAATTAAAACAATGCATGGCTTACAGTATTGCATAGTGCCACTTAGATTCAGTGGTGGGATTCAGATAATTTAACAATTGGGTGGGCCAGGGGGCATTGCAGCATTCAGCCTCCTGCTGCTCTCTGCCAGCCAAAACGGGATGCGGGGGTTAATTACAAAATGTGGGCTTTGCTTTGTGACATCCAGATCCAGCAAGCAAGGGATGCGAACTGCACAGAAAATACACTTTTGTTTGGTTATGAAGAAATATTCCCAAAGTCAGATGTACATTGTAGACTGACTTTTAGCTATACACCTCCCCAGCAAACAGCAAAGGTAAAGAGGATTCATTTTAGGATGAGTAACCACAGTTTACATGTTGGAGGTTCCTAAAGGAATGCTGGGAAACTCTGTATTTTAAAGACAGAATAGCCCTTCTCTGCGTGAAGCTATAGAGACCCGGCACCAATGAAAACACTTTTTGTGAAGTAACTGATCAACGCTGACAGGGTAAGCCATTAGTATATGAAAATAAGAGCAAACTCCACTCCCTTCTAGTACTGATGACGTTACCTAGTTTGGTAATGAAACATCTTCAAGAAAACCATCAAGTTCAGAGAGCACTGAGGAACCCACAGCTCAACCCTGAGCTGCAAGTATTCTCTTCTATCGATAAACACTTTTTGGTTAGAGGGATTCAGAATCTGTGTTCTATGAGATGGCTCCCAGTGTATTTCATTCTAAATTTTGATGTCATTTCTATAAATAAGGAATGTAGAATTATAATGGCTGGGTATTTGATCCTTCATACATAAAAAAAAAAACAAAGCTAAGAGATAAACAAATAAAAAACAGATTTGAAAAAAGAAAAGGCTCAGGAAAGAAAAAGAGTGAAAGTGTAAGAAAGAAAGAGGAAAAGAAGGAAAAACCCGAAAAAGAATGACTTCCAACTTTCCTTGGTACAGATATAAGTAAAAATATATACTCTTAAGATTAACATTTGTCTACATTATTTCCATAATTCCTTATTTAATCATCAAAGCCCAGATCAACTTTTAATTTCAGTTTCTCACAAAAAGAAGAATGAAGAAAGAAGAATCCAGTAATGGTTCATATCACTTTAATCACTATTTGTTAACGAAACCACAACTGATTTATTTAATTGCACCAAACTCTAAATAAAACAGGAATGGAAAATCCTAAACTCTAGCGTAGACCCATGCTTCTCAACTTCGGCAACTTTAAGGTGCATGGGCTTCAATTCCCAGAATTCCCCAGGCAGCATGAAGTTCGCCCATCTTAAACTTGCCAAGACTGAAAGACGCTGATCTACAGATAGGGATTTTTCCATTCCTTTTTTACTGGTTCCTACTTACATATCAGCAATCATAATGCAAAATCCCCATTCTCAACTCACCCCACAGTAATGACCATGCAAAATCTCCATTCCCAACTCACCCTAGAGCAGGGGTTTTGGGCCTGGAAGCCTCCTGCACCACTCTGGAAGCCAAAACGGGGTATGCAGGCAGATGTGGCATTAGCCGGTTCTCCCAACTGGGCAAAAAGTTAATAACCAGTTCACGTGAATTGGTGCAAACCGTCTGAATCCCACCTCTGCTTAGATGCCATAAGATTGATAGAATTTCAGATGTCAATCAATCGATCCGAATAGAGCTGAAAGGGACCTTGGATCTACTGGTAGTTGGACCTTCTAGTCCAACCCCATGATCAAACAGGAGACCCTGTACCATTTCAGACAAGTGACTGTCCAGTCTCTTTTTAAATATCTCGAAGACTTCAAATGTGGAGGAACGTCGCCTCTTTAATCCCAAAAAGGATTCCTTAAGCAGAGACAAACATACAGGTGGGTGTTCATATCATCAGCCATTCTCTTCTGGCTTCTGACCCTTAAAACATCAACCATCCTTGCACCTGAAAGGGTTTTGCTAGGATGAATGATCAGATAGACCGTTGATTCTCAACTGATTTTAAGATGTCTGGTTGGCTGGCTGGCTGGCTTGTTGGGGAATTTTGGATGATGAGAATCCACACATCTTATTAAGGTTGAGGAACACTGAGATAGACACTCAGATTTTCCTACTAATAATTTTGGTATGTTTTTACAAGTCCCAAGGGAGTTCTGGAACTGACCCAAGCAATCTAATAGTGAAATTAGGGTGATCATTTGAGAAGACTCTGCATTATCCATAATGCCTTTCTTTGGTAGGGTCTCAATGGATTGCTGTTCCTGGGGAACTTCGTGGTTATGAAAAAGCTCACCTACGCTATGGCAGATTGCCATGGAAGGACCTTTTTGAACCCACCATCGAGATGCTTAGCCTTGGGATCCGGGTATCAGACGTTTTGAGCCCATTTCTAAAATTCCTAGAGTCTTCTTTGAAGAATTCATCCTTATGGTGAGACCAAACTTTGAAACGTGGGATTGGCCAATGGCAGGCCAGTATTCTGTTTAGATCCTTTACAGCAATTCTGAACATAGCCAGTCTAAGAAAGTTTCCTACAATCCTTTGGCCACTCTTGTTCACCACAAAATAAGGGTGCAAAATGCTTTCTACCTGGGAGAAGGTTCTTAGAAATGCAAATATATTTAAGGTTCTTTAGTACGAACCATCATATTCGGCTTTTCAAGTCCTTTTCATATCTCTCGTTACCAACCCATCTTATACGTGTGCATTCGATTTCTGTTTTCTAAGTGAAGAATTCTTATTTTCAGCCAACTTCTTTAGTCCTTGACTATTTTTAAATGCTGTTCCTGTCTTTTAAGCATTCTCTATCTCACCTAATGCTATGTGATCTGCAAATTTGATACCCCACCCCTCCCCTCCCCTTTCTTATTCCAAATCTTGTGGTATTCCTTTGGTACCCCCAAAGGTGCTTTTTCAAGAGGCAACGGGACCTTCTGTTTTTTCTTTGAAGACATTTCACTTCTAAGAAGCTTCTTCAGCTCTATACTACCCCTTAGTACAACCCTCCAGTTTGATTAGGAACTAAGGGTGTCTGAATGCAATAATCAAGACAACGGTTGACCATGTTTAACTACATTGCTAATTAAAATGTAAAATGTCACCTGCTTTGCCCAAATAAGATATATTGTGATGACATTCCTGTTATTCCCCTTATTTGATTTATATAGCTGTCCATCTCACACAAGTAACCCTGGGGTGGCTTACAGCATTAAAACATATAAACCCACCGCACGTAGCTCCTCTCCTACCTCCCAAGGAGAAGCCAGAACCCACCCACCCCCCAGCATCAATAAGAGCCAAGCCATCCAACCTAAATAGTTGGGGGGGGGGGGGAACAAGACAGTCAGATCTTCAATGCCTTGCAAAACACTGTCCATAAAATTACTCAATACAAACAGGAAGGCAGTTGGATAAAGCTTGTCATTCACAAATCTCTGCTGACATTTAGATAGCATCACTTTGTTTCCAGATTGTGCCCATTCTGATCATCTCTAGTCTCTCTCGGACCTCCATTGTTTGATTGGCATGTCCTCTCCCTCCCCTTTGAAAAGGGACCTCGGCCTCCCAAGGAAGGATAAGGATAAGCGTAGATGGGGAAATAGTTTGTCTTTCTTCTCTCTCCCTCTCCCCCCTGCTGTCTCCCAGCTATCTTTATTGAGGTCCAGCATCATTGTTTGCCTATAGGTTTGGCCTAGCAGCACCTTTCCTTGCCTAGTTGTAGGGGGTGGGTGGGTGTGAAGAGATTTAGCCCATTCCTTCCCTTTCTGTGGGGTGTGTGTTTGTGCGCTTCTGCATGGCATGGCGGGGGAGCGGCCACCGCAGCCCCACTCTCAGGGAAGGGGCAGTGAGAGAAGCTGCCCTCCCACCCTTTGGCCATGGGAGTTTCAGCCACTCCCGTCCACAGGACCTCTGACCCCACACAAACAAAGAAGAACCACACATCAAGGCCATTTTTGGAAATGCATGGAATGACCTTGGCCAGAATGATCCTCAACCCAGTTTCACGAGAAATGAAGTACAGATAGTCCTTCACTTATGACTACAATTAAGCCCAAAATTTCTGTCACTAAGCAAGATAATTTTGCCCCATTTTACGACCTTTCTTGCTGCATTTTTTAAGTGAAAGGCTTCAGTTGTTAATTGAGTGACAAAGATGTCAAGTGAATCTGGCTTCCCCATAGACTTTGCTTGCTGGAAGGTCGCAAAAGGGGATCACGTATCCCAGGGACACTGCAACTGTCACAAATAGGAGTCAGTTGCCAAGCGCCTGGATTTTGATGGCATAACCTTGAGGATGCTGTAAGTGTGAAAACTGGTCACAAGTCACTTTTTTCAATGCTGTGTAACTTTGAATGGTCACTAAGTGAACTGTTGTAAGTCGAGGATTCCTGTATTTAAAGGGAAGTCATATCTGGCCACAGATCAGAGACTCGCCTCCATTCTTGAGAGTTAACCAGACCTGGTTGTGTGTCCAGGCTAAATTGGGGCTTCCGTAGAGAGGCCTGGAGAGTGGGAACCCTGATCGGCATCCTTCTTGGCCTCTCTTTCAGCCACTTGCTTTGCAATGACCAAGGAGCCGTCCTGAGCAGCGGAGAGGACTTACACTGGGCAGCCCTAGAGAAGACCCTAAAAGCCGTGGCAGAAAATGGGGCTGAAGAATTCTACTCTGGGAGGACGGCAGAAAAGTTAGTGCAAGATGTCAGAGCTGAAGGTAGGACTAAATTGCATGGTTCTCCCAAGCCAGTTACTGTTCAGGTTCCTGCCAGTCCCAAAGTGAATAATCTGCAGTTGTTCAACTCTGGAGTGGTCTCCGCCTGAGATTTGAGAGATGTAGCCCCTCAATTCCCATGAAATGGGCCAGTGCTAGACCATCAGCCAAGAAAGGTGAGCCTGTGGTGAGATGGTGCTGTAGCTTGACCTATCTGATCTCAGTTATGCCTTTTGTGTCCTCTTCAAAGGAGTGGGGGCGGGGAAGAGAGAGACAGAAAGGTTTATTTCATGTATGGAGTTTGCGCTACCTCTAAAGCATGCTAAACTGGCGTTCAAAAACAACCAAAAGACATCCAGAGATTTGTTCTTCTTACCCCCACTTCCCTTTGGGATCCCGTCGACTACCCCCATTGGTTAGCAGCTGTTCAGACTGCTCCAAGACCTGGTCTAAGAGGAAAAAGTCTCAGTGAAAAGACCCCAAGACTCCCAATGTCCAAAGCAGAGTGAAACTAGATGCTGACCTAGCTTGGAACAGGTCTAGGACAACAACTCACTGCGACTAATCGCCAACTCATTACAGGACAATTCAACGCTGTCTCAATCATTTCATTCAGTTATTCTTATGGTGACCACATTTTTGTTGAAATATTTTGGCTGCCATTGGAACGGGAGGGGGGAAATATTGTAGGTATTTGTGGGGGGGAAGCGAGCTGGTGGAGATGTCTCGAAAAAGGGAGGAAAACTCTCGCTGTCTTTTTAGCAGCTGCAGAGAGAGCTGATAACTGCCAAGGTCAACCATTCCGGCATACCAGATAGATGGGCCTAAAGAGGTACCACACATGACACCTTGGGGAGATGTGGATTGGACATTTGCCTTGGGACTGTGGGGGGGGGATTTGGGGGATGCTTTCAATATGTAATTTTTGCGACTTCCTGTGGCTCCGCGAACGCCAATGGAGCTTCTTTTGGAGCTCCAGCCCTGAGATTCCGTTAGCCGCTAGAACAGCAAAAATCAGCTGTCTAGCAGCTCAAAACTCTCCCCTTGGGGAAAAGGGGGAGGAAAAAGCAGAAGGGTTTGGGTAGAGCTCCCCTAGATCCCCAGGCTTTGTTTTTTTTTAGCCTGGGGGTTGCAGGGTGAGAGCTCCCTGGAAGCCCTTCAGTGCTCCGGATCTGGGACATATCTGCCTTAGGCAGAACAGGGCGTCACGACCACACCAGCAGCACAAGATTAAAGATTTAAAGACTTTTTCCTAAAGACTTAAAGAAACTTCAATTCTGGATGCTGGCAGAGCGGAATCAGGAAAGCAGAATATGCAAGTATAATGCTTTAACTCCATTCAAAAAGGGGGAAAATATGATGCTGAAGAAGGAAATGAAACTTATTAGTGAAAGTGCTTGTTAACACCTGCTACATTGTTAAAGGTGTTGGATTACATAGAGAAGAAAAAGGGAAAGATTTAAAGTGGAAGTGGAATGGAAAAGACTATGGCATGGACTTCAATTAATGTACATTGTTAAAGTGTGTGGAAAATAATTGGACTGATTGATCTGATAGCCTCCTTTCAGTACTCAAGCAAGAAAAACCCCAACTCCATTTTCATAAAGAAAGGTACTTTTACTGAGTATGAACTGATTGCAACCAAAGAAAAGTAAGGTCTGAGGCAGTAGGTGCGAAAATTACATATAGAAAGCATCCTTAAAACCCTCCCCCCAATTGTCCAGTCAGGATTATCCAATCGACATCCCCCCAAGGGGTCATGTGGGGTGCAGCCTCCGATGGCTCCATTCTCCTGGTATGCCACGACAGTTGACCTTGAGTGGTTATCAGCGCACCACCCAGCTGCAGAGAAACGCTGAGGAAAACGTCCTCCAATTCACTTCCCACCCAGACATCCAGACAGCTCCCCCCTCCCCCCATTACAATGGCAGCTGAGCAAGCAAGCAGTATAAAGGTGGAAGCTGACACCCACCTCCGCCGTGCTATCATCGACCAGTAGTTGCTGGTACGCTTGTGCAAGATGGAGTTTGGCAAATGTTGTTCCTTTTCCCAATGAATGCAGTAGGTGTTGAACGATGGGAACAGGATAGGCATTCTGCTGCAAGGCCTTGTACACTTATAGTCCGTACAGATGCAGACTGAGACATCAGCTTTGACTGGTGTTACTATGGGGGGGTCTCCCAATGGGCATGGTCTACCGGCTCAAGGATTCCCTGGCCAATCAATTTATCCAATTCCTTATCAATTTTAGGTCTAATTGCAAGGGGAACCCTACAGGGCTTAATTCAAATTGGTGCCACCTTGGGATCTAGGCTGAAGGAGATAGGCATTCCTTTGTACTTGCCCAGGCCGCTGCTGAATACATCCTCGAAGTCCTTCATGAGGTCCTCAGTGCCGTTGTCTGTGATGGAATTGATACCGGTCACTCCCATGCCCAGGACCTCAAACCAGTCCAAGCCAAGCAGGCTTGGCAATACCCCTTCGAGCACAATTATTTTTAAGGGACTGGAAAACCCCCGAAATTGCACTTGGAATGTTCCACTGCCCATAATGGGGATGTGGTTTCCTTGGTAGTTTTTGAATTGTAACCGCTTTGGCCTCAAGTCTTTCTTCCTTATGCCCGGAATAATATTCAGCATAGTGTTCCACGCAACAATGATTAAGGATGATCCCATGTCAATTTCCATCTCACACTCTGTCCCCTCAATCAATACAGTCACATGGATTGTTTTTGCCAATGAGCTCATTTGTCGTATATTTTATTTATTGGTTCAATTTATATGCCGCCCTTCCCCAGAGACACAGGGCAGTTTACAATTATAGTAAAGAGTAGCCTTCTGATCTGTCCTCCCCCTTCAAAGACCCACAAAAACACAGCCAGCCGAGGGTTAACAATCACTTGGCACACTCCACAGTTCTTATCTCAACCTTGGCAGCGATATGCACACCGTCTGCCAAGGACTTTATTAGGTTACACAAACAAGAAAATCACCTACGTAGCTTTGCCGTTCATCTAGCTTCCAAGACTACGAGGTTGCTATGTTTGTTTAGCTTTGTTCGTCACAACTTCTTGACCCACTGGCCTGTCTTATATAGATAGGCTTCTGGGTGTGGTCCAGTGACTCACTGATCCTATGACTCCAATCAGTGACTCAGATCTATTTCCTCATACGCCGCAGCTGCAGTAATCTTTTCTCTCGCCTTCTTTGGCGTGCGTCCAGGAATGACGTCTCTTCCTCACTCTCATCTGAGACACCTGTTTCCCCACTACTTGGCTCTCTTTCAGCTGGCACCTGAGACGGTGCCAGAGGGGGGGGGCTGGGAGATCTGGCTGGCTCCTCTTCCTCCTGCTCAGAGCTTCCTTCCTCCAATGGGATAGGCTCAGAGGACAGGGCCACAACACTATCCCCCACCGCAGGGCCCTTCCCCCGGGTCTGACGGTCGGGATGGGGTCGGGACGGGAACTGTTCGTGGAAAGCCCGCACCAGGTCAGGGGCCTGAACGGCAGATGCGTCCACCCAGGTGAAATCCTCGGCCCCGTACCCTTTCCAAGCGATGAGGTATTGGAAGCGCCCCTTCAGCCAACGGGAGTCCCGAATACTGTCCACCTCATACGTCGAGGCGTCGTCCTCGTCGGCTGCGGCTGGGGGGGCAGGCGGCGGCGGGCAGCGGAGAAGGCTAGCGGGAGTCTCAGGGACCAGGAGGGACCGATGAAAAACGGGGTGGAGCCGCATGGAGCGGGGTAGAGTCAACCGATAGGCCACCGGGTTGATGACCGCCTCGATGGGGAAGGGACCGATAAAGCGGTGGGCCAGTTTCCTCACCGGCTGGTCTGTGGGGAGGTGTTTCGTGGACAGCCACACCCGATCTCCAACTTCCAGCGGTGGCGTCGCCCGGCGGGCGCGATCGGCGAACCGTTTATAGTCCTCTTTCGCCCGGATCAGCTGCCGCCGCACCAGTTGCTGCACCGCCTGCAGCTCCGAGAGGAAGTCCCGGATCTCAGGAACAGGGGAGTCCATGATGGTCAACGGAAAAAACCGTGGATGGTACCCGACGTTGGCATGGAACGGTGTCATCTGGGTGGAGGTATGTTGGGAGTTGTTAAAAGCGAACTCCGCCAGGGGAAGGTACTCGGCCCAGTTGTCCTGCTGCTAGTTGACAAAACAGCGGAGGTACTGCTCCAGTATGCCAATGACCTTCTCCGTGCCCCCGTCAGTCTCCGGATGGTGCGACGACGACAGGCACACCTGCACCTCCAGCGCAGCCATCAGGCTTTTTCAGAAGCGGGTCGTAAACTGGGCCCCGCGGTCCGAAACCACCCGGTCCGGCAGGCCGTGGAGGCGGAAGATGTGTTGCAGGAACAGGCGAGCCGTGTTACGAGCCGAGGGCAGGCCGCGGCACGGGATGAAATGTGCCATCTTCGTGAGCGCATCCACCACCACGAGGACGGTCGTGAACGTAGCGGACAGGGGCAGGTCAGTCAGGAAGTCCATGGAGATGGCTCCCCATGGTCTCTCCGGTGTCGGCAGCGGCTGGAGGAGTCCAGGAGGGGGGCCGGACGCGGCTTTGGCCTGTCGGCATGGCACACAGGACGTCACGTAGGCGTGCACGTCGTGCCGTACCCGAGGCCACCAAAAAGTCCGCGTCACTAGGTTCAAGGTCTTAAAGAAGCCGAAGTGCCCCGCCGCGGGGTTGTCATGGCACTGGTTCATGACGAGGGCTCGGAGCGGACTTGTGGGCACGTACAGCCGACCCCGGTGCCTGAGCAAGCCCTCCTCCACGGTCCATGGGGACGCGGGGCCGACGTCCGCTCTCCGCTGCTGCGACCAGTCGTCCCGTTGCTGCGCTTCCAGCACCTGAGTCCGCAGGTCCACCGGTTCCTGGACCGCGGCCAAGGAGTCCGCTGGCAGCACCGTCCGGGGGGAAAGGGAGTCCTTGGGGCAAAAGTATTCCGGCTTATGGGATAGCGCGTCCGCCCTCTGGTTGAGGTGGCTCGGAATGTATGTGACGTGGAAGTTGAACCGGGCGAAAAACAACGACCACCGGATCTGCCGCTGGTTCAAATTCCTGGCCGTGGTGAGGTGCTCCAGGTTCCGATGGTCCGTCCGCACCTCCACCTGGTGTCGGGCCCCCTCGAGGTGATGTCGCCAAGCCTCGAACGCGGCCTTGATAGCCAGCAACTCCTTTTCCCAGATGGTGTAGTTGCGCTCAGAAGGAGTGAGTTTCCGGGAGTAGTAAGCGCAGGGAAAAAGAGTGCCGCCATTCACCGGAGCCTGTAGCAGCACCGCTCCAATCGCCACGTTGGACGCGTCTGTCTCAACCACGAATGGACGGTGTGGATCGGGGTGCCTCAGGACCGGCTCCATGACAAAGGCCTGCTTGAGAACCTTGAAGGCCTGCTGCTGCGGGGGCCCCCACTGGAACGGAACCTTCTTCCGAAGGAGCTGGGTCAACGGCACGGTCAGGGTGGCAAAGCCCGGGATGAAGGTCCGGTAGTAGTTGGCGAATCCCAACAGACGCTGGACGTCCTTCACCCGACGCGGGGGTTCCCAACTGCGCAAGGCCGCCACCTTGTGTGGGTCCATCGCGATGCCCTCGGGGGTGATGATCTGCCCGAGGAACTCTATGGAAGTCTGGAAGAAGTAACATTTCTCCAACTTCGCATAGAGCTGGTGCTCCCGCAGGCGCTGCAGGACCTGGCAGACATGCTGGAGGTGACTCTCCGGGGTCCGGGAATAGATCAAAATATCATCCAGGTAGATCACCACGAACCGATCCAGCATGTCCCGGAACACGTCGTTCATCAAGTGCTGGAAGACCGCGGGGGCGTTGGTCAACCCGAACGGCATGACGGTATATTCAAAGTGTCCGTATCGGGTGCCAAATGCCGTCTTCCACTCGTCCCCCTCTCGCATCCGCACCAGGTTGTAGGCTCCCCGGAGGTCGAGCTTGGTGAAAATCGAGGCCTCCCGCAACCTCTCCATCAGCTCCGGGATCAGCGGCAGGGGATAGCGATTCCGTACCGTGATGGCATTCAAGCGCCGGTAGTCGCAACACAGGCACAAGTCCCCTGTCTTCTTTTTCACGAAGAGGACTGGGGCCGAGAGCGGGGAGGTCGAAGGCCGAATGAACCCACGGGCCAGGTTCTTGTCCAGAAAGTCCCGTAAGGCGGCCAGCTCGGGCTCCGACATGGAGTACAGGCGTCCCGAGGGCAGGGGCGCGTTGGGCATCAAGTCCACCACGCAGTCGTAGGGTCGGTGCGGGGGCAAGCGATCCGCCTCCTTCTCGCTGAACACGTCGGCGAAGGATGTCAGCTCCGGAGGCAAGGAGACGTTCGGGGCAGAGACGTCCTGGCCGGCACAGGTGTGGCGAAGGTGGTCGACACACTGCAGGCTGGGGAACGAGATGGCATTTCTCGACCACGCCACCTGAGGGTCGTGCGCCCGAAGCCAGGCCATCCCCAGGACCAAGGGGAAGTGCAGGTCCGCCGTCACATAAAACTGGATCGCCTCCTCATGGTTCCCAATGGCAAGGCGCAAGGGCTGAGTAGTTGATGGGCCCTGCCACAAGTTCCCGCCCATCAATAGTTTCGACCCTCAACGGAGGGTCCACTGGAACCAAGGGAACCTTGTAATGGGCCACAAAGGCCTGGTCCATAAAGTTCGTGGTGGCCCCCGAGTCCACCAGCGCGTGCACCTGGAGCCCCTCCGACCGGTTAGCCAACAACACCCGGGTGTTCAAAATCAGGTGCCGAGGGGGCTCACAGTCCACAGCCGCCGCCTCCGGCGGGGCATGGTCACCTGCCTGACCCAGAGTTTCCCCTAAGCCAGGCCTGACCCGTTTCCCGGCTGGTCACGCCGAGGCTCTGGAACAGGCTTGAGCGATCCACTCCGCTTCCGGGGACACGAGGCGGCGAAATGTCCAGCCTCGCCGCAATAGAGGCACAACCCCCCTTGGCGTCTCCGCATCCGCTCCTGGGCCGTCAGTTGAGGTCTGGCTGCTCCGAGCTCCATGGGCTCCTCAGCCGTCGCCACCAAGCGCGGTACGGTCCGGGGCGCTGTCGGTACGAAACGCGGGGGTGCCGGCACTGTCGGTGGTTCCGGAAGAGCCCTACGGGGCCGTCGCCGTTGTAGGCGGGCGTCGATGCGCAGGCAGTGGATCACCAGCGCGTCCAGGGTCTGTGGCGCCTCCACCCGAACCAGCTCGTCCTGCATCTCATCGCAGAGGCCGTCCTGGAAGGCATCCATCAGCGCCGCCTCATTCCAGGCCGAATCCTGGCCTAGCAATCGGAACTCCGCAATATAGTCCTGCAGGGGGCGCTTGCCTTGGCGGAGGTCCTTGATGCGCCTCACTGCCGTCTGCACCCGGAGGGGGTCCTCAAACATGGTGCGCAGGTGTTGCAAAAAGCCCTGATAGTCCAGAAGCAAGGGGCTGTCTTGCAGCAACAGGGGCGTGGCCCATCGGGCGGCAGTGCCAGAGAGGGAGCTGATAATAAAAGCCACCCGAACCCGGTCATCCGGAAAATCCTCTGGCCGCATTGCCATGTACAGCTGGCACTGTCCCAAGAAGGCCGGGAACATTTCCTGCTGCCCAGAAAACCTATCTGGCATGTTCACTGGGCATCTTGGACGGGGAAGGGGAGCAGGTGGAGCTGCTACAGGAGCATTTCCCAAAGCAAGTTGTGCAGTTAGCTGTGCTACTTGCTGTTGCAGGAGTTGATTGGCCTCCAGCATCTGCTGTACCTGCTGCTGCAGCTGTTGGTCCATCGTGGGTTAACGATGGAGTTTTGGGTGACGAACAAGATGATCTGTCCTCCCCCTTCAAAGACCCACAAAAACACAGCCAGCCGAGGGTTAACAATCACTTGGCACACTCCACAGTTCTTATCTCAACCTTGGCAGCGATATGCACACCGTCTGCCAAGGACTTTATTAGGTTACACAAACAAGAAAATCACCTACGTAGCTTTGCCGTTCATCTAGCTTCCAAGACTACGAGGTTGCTATGTTTGTTTAGCTTTGTTCGTCACAACTTCTTGACCCACTGGCCTGTCGTATGTAGATAGGCTTCTGGGTGTGGTCCAGTGACTCACTGATCCTATGACTCCAATCAGTGACTCAGATCTATTTCCTCATACGCCGCAGCTGCAGTAATCTTTTCTCTCGCCTTCTTTGGCGTGCGTCCAGGAATGACATCTCTTCCTCACTCTCATCTGAGACACCTGTTTCCCCACTACTTGGCTCTCTTTCAGCTGGCACCTGAGATGGTGCCGGGGGGGGGGCTGGGAGATCTGGCTGGCTCCTCTTCCTCCTGCTCAGAGCTTCCTTCCTCCAATGGGATAGGCTCAGAGGACGGGGCCACAACACTTTCATACTTTTGTATATACCTGCTTAGTAGGGCTTTCGCCCCCCTCCCCCCACAAGCAGTGTATACAAAGTCAGCTTATTGCCCCCACAATCTGGGTTCTCATTTTACCTACCTCGAAAGGATGGAAGGCTGAGTCAACCTTGAGCCTGGTAAGATTCGAACTTGTAGTAATTGCAGACAGCTGGGATTACTTAACAGCACTTTAGACTGCTGTGCCACCAAGGCTATATTCGTCTTATACGCCTCTCTGTCAGCAGCTGGAGATTTCTCCTTGTGGTTGGGTTTCCATGGTCTGGGTTTCCTCTTCTCGGGCATTGCAGAGGCAACCGGTTGTTGTTTAGCTCTGAACGCAGTTGGCATATTAGCATGGCAGACCCAAGCCAGATGTCCCTTGCGGTCACACCTCTGGCACACTGTGTCCTTGTATCTGCATGTTGCTCTGGAATGTGGCCCTCTGCACCCTGCACACAAGAGTTGCCTCTATTCTGTGTCGGTGTAGGCTCTTTTCTTGTCATCTTGTAGCCGGTAGATGTCATTTTCATCTTCCGATGACAGTGCTCTCTTGATGCACTGCCTTGGCTACGGAAATGGAACCCCCAGGTGAACTGGAGAATGGGGTAGTTACGCATCCCCTCTGCCCCTCCCCACCCAGGAAGGAAGGGGCAAACCTTTTTGCACGGCCAAAGCTGTGAAGGAGTGAGCAGCGGTGGCGAGCGAACATGTTGTGGAGGAGGAGAAAATCCCTAAGGAATATTGGGACATCAGGGGGGCTTTCAGTGAGAAGGTGTCAAATGTGCTCCCACCCCACCGACCCACTGACTGTGGCATAGAGATCCTCCCAGGGGTGAAGCTCCCTAAACCAAAGATCTATTCCATGACCTCACATGAGCTGGAGGAGCTGAGGAACTTTATTGATAAAAACCTAAAAGGGGGCTTCATCCAACTGGCGAGGGTGCAAGTGACCGCCCCAGTTTTGTTTCAGGAGAAGAAAGATGGCTCTCTTTGCTTGTGTGTTGACTATAAGAACCTGAACGCTATTTGCATGGAAAATCTCTACCCACTACCCCTTATGAAAGACATGCTAGCTCACCTTGCAAAAGGGAATATCTTCACCAAGCTGGATTTGAGAGAGGCTTACTACAGGGTCCGGATTAAGGAGGAGGATGAGTTGAAAACTGCTTTCAATTGCCCCTTGGGTTGCTTTTAATTTAGGGTGCTCCCCTTTGGGCTACAGGAGGCACCGACAGCGTTCATGCAATTAATTAATGAGGTGTTACATAAGCATCTTTACAAGGGGGTCCTGGTCTACCTTGATGACATTCTATCTACACAGAGACCATGACGAACATGTGAAACTGGTGCGGTCCGTTCTGAAAAAACTCAGAGGGGCAGAACTGTATGCTAAATTGTCGAAATGTGAATTCCATCAGAATAAGATTGACTATTTGGGTTACCGCATATCTCATGAGGGGATAGAAATGGATCTGGAGAAAATCCGGGTGGTCCTGGAGTGGGCACCCCCCCCTCCCTGCACTCACAAGCAGCTACAAAGCTTCTTGGGCTTTGCTAACTTTTATCGGCAGTTTATTTCAGCATTTGCCCAGATTGCCTTGCCCATTACCAACCTCCTGAAAACAAAGGGGGAAGCTAGGCCAACGCCAGGTAGTCTGATGCCCTCTCATGACTGCCTCAATACAATGGCGCACATCTAGAAGTGGTCTGCCCAGTTATCCCTTCAAAATAGTTGGCAGGTCCTGTTGTTACCAGAGCCCAGGTGAGAGGAGAATTGAACCTACCCTCTAGTTTAAGGGAGCAGTTAAAGAAGCGCTACAAACTGATGATTGGTTCACCTCTCATAGCAACGAGTGTACTGTTCATGATGGTCTCGCATGGGTGGGGGACAAGTTGTATGTCCTGGCCAGTCTGAGGGGGGCAGTGCTACATTTGGTCAAAAGACAATTTTGGTGGTCTTCCCTAAAGAAAGATATTGAGGCATATGTTACTAACTGCCTGGTATGTGCTTCGGCAAAGAGATCGCCAGGGAAGCCACCCGGGTTACTCTAGACTGTGGCCAGACCAAGGGCTCCGTGGAAGGAGATATCCATGGATTTTATTGTCAAACTACCCGAAAGTAACTGAAATACAGTCATTTCGGCAATTATGGACTTGTTCTCCAAACAAGTGCACTTTGTACCCTGTTCAAAAATTCCCTCTGTGAGGACATTGGCTAAATTGTTTATTCAACAATGTTTATAAGTTACACAGGGTTGCAGAACGAATTACTTCTGATAGAGGGGTTCAATTCATCTCCCACTTTTGGAGGGAATTCCTGAGATTATTAGGCTCTGCCCAAGGGCTAAGCTCCACCCACCAACCTCAGACTAATGGGGCTTGCGAAAGAGCTAACTCTGTGTTGGAACAATACCTCAGGTGTTATGTAAAAGCAAGATAACTGGGCAGATTTACTACCGTTTGCAGAGGTGGCTTATAATAATTCCATACATAGAAGTACTGGGTTTACACCATTCAAAGTGGTGTCAGATCAGGATTTTGTCCTATCCTGGAGTTACCGCAGGAAAAGCCTCAAATTCCATCCTTGGTAGATTGGATTGAACAGCTACAGGTTACCTGGCTTGTAGCACATAAGGTATTAGATGAGACTCATAGAGCCCATAAGAAACAGGTGGATAAGAAAAAGGCTATGCCAAGGGATTACCAAATTGGTGATAGGGTTTTCCTCTCCACTAAGAACTTACAAACTACCCCAAAGTCAAAAAAACTTGGACCTAAATATGTAGGACCGTTTCCCATTGTGCAAATCATAAACCCGGTCACAGTACAGTTGGAGGTACCCAAAATTCTCCAGGGAATCCACCCGGTGTTCCATGTAAGTTTGCTGAAACCTGTACATGCCTCCTCGATTCGTCCGGACTTGACCTCCCCTCGGGTCCCACTTCTCATTGAAGGGGAGCAACATTTTGAGGTCAAAGAAATCCTTGATTCCAGAAAACATAGTGGTAGAGTACAATTCTTGGTGGCCTGGAAACTTCTCTTCCTCTCAATCGGAATGGGTGAATGAGCGAGATGTTAGGGCTCCTAAACTTTTACAAAAATTTCACAGTAAATACCCTGATAAGCCTTAACAAGTTGGGATTTTTTAAAAAAAATATGCCACCCTTCTCTGGAGACTCAGGGCAGCTTACGATGCGTTAAGCAATAACCTTCATACTTTTGTATATTTTATACAAAGTCAGCTTATTGGACCCACAAACTGGGTCCTCAATTTGCCTACCTTAGAAAAGATGGAAGGCTGAGTCAACCTTGAGCCTGGTGAGTTTCAAACTTGCAATAATTGCAGACAGCTGAATGTTAATAACAGGCTTTTAGTCTGTTGAGCTATCCAGGCTCTGTATATAATTTATACATATTATATGTATGTTGAATATTTTATCATTTGACTCTGTCTAGAGTCCCTTGGGAATTGGGCAGCATAGAAATGAAATAAATTAAATTAAATTATTTCCATTTGGGTTCTTTTAGGACTAAGGTCTCTTCTGCAGGAGGGCCAAATGTCAGCCTCATGATGCTTGCTTGCTTTCGGCTGCCATTGTAATGGGAGGGGGGAGGTATTGTAGGTATTTGGGAGGAGGGAAGCGAGCTGGTGGAAATGTCTCGAAAAAGGGAGGAAAATTCTCGCTGTCTTTTTATCAGCTGCAGAGAGAGCTGATAACTGCCAAGATCAACCATTCTGGCATACCAGATAGATGGGGCCGCCTAAAGAAGTGCTCCACATGACACCTTGGGGAGATGTGGATTGGACATTTGCCTTGGGACTGTGGGGGGAGGGATTTGGGGGATGCTTTCAATATATAATTTTCATGTCTATTGCCTCAGACTTTGCTTTTCTTTCGCTGCATTCAGTTCATAAAGAGTAAAAGTATCTTTCTCTACAAACATGGGGTTTTTCTTTCTTGAGCTTTGAATGGAGGCAAGCCTGACACTGAGGTTTGGCTTGCAGATAAGAAAAAGATAAAATCACAATACATTCATGTTTGTATCACAGTTCAGTTCAAGTGGGGAAGGGCCCTAAATGGCTAAGCTAGCCAGTGGTCTTCCCAGCAATCTTTTCCAAAATGACTCTCATATGAAGTTGCACAAAAGTCCACTAATTACAGATATGTAATCCAAGATTTTCTTTCCAGAAAAAGGGGCAGAGAAGAGTTAGCTGCTGATAGTTTTGAAGGCCATCTCTGTTGGTCACTATGGCAGCTTTTAGGCTCAAATCTGCTCCTGGTCTGCAGCCTCTCCTGGGGCTTCAAGTTGAGAGGGAGACACCATGCACCTCCTTTCTGAAAAGTATTGCCTCCTAGGAGGATTGAAAGATTCACTCATTTTTCCTGTCATTGTTTAGGTGGCACCTTGACATTGGAGGACCTCAAGAATTATCACGTTGAACTGATGAAACCCGTGAATATGTCACTGGACAAATATACCATATTCTCAGCCCCAAGGCCAGCAGCTGGAGCAGTCCTTTTCTTCATTCTCAATGTCCTAAAAGGTAAATGAGCAAAGGCTCTTGGCCCCCAGGGGCCTCTTGATTAACCAAGGCAGGGCCCCAGCTGGGGAAGAATCGCAATTGGCTTCTGGGTGGTGAGATTCTGGTGATACCAGATTAGGAAACGTTCTTCCTGGAGAACTAGCTTGGAAAGCCTTAGTAAGATCACATCTAGAATATTGCATCCAGTTTTGGTCACCAAACTATAAAAAAGATGTTGAAACTCTAGAAAAAGTGCAGAGAAGAGCAACCAGGATGATTAGGGGACTGGAGACTAAAACATATGAAGAACGATTGCAGGAACTGGGCATGGCTAGTCTAGTGAAGAGAAGAGAAGGACCAGGGGAGACATGATAACAGTCTTCCAATATTTTTTTTTTTAATTGAAAAAGTTTTACAATACAAAATTTTTTCCATTTTCTCCCCCCCCAATCCCCCACCCCTACCCCTCCCATCATCCCTCCCCAACCCTGTCCCTCCCTATCCCCCCCCCGACTTCCGCTACAAATTTAAAAAAAACAAAATTTAGAACAAGGGAAAAAGAAAAAGATTATTAAATATTCAAATTCTAAATTAAACAAATTTCGAAAGAGGAAAAGAAAGAGAAGGAAGGAAAGAGGGCAAAAAAGTAAAAAACAAACTAGCAAGAACAAACATTAATATATTTAAACAATATTATAATAAAAAAATAGTTATAGTTAAAAACAGCATTATAGTTCTATCCTAACTGCACCCTTAACTAAAGAGAAAAAAACCCCCCAAAAACATAAAACACAAAAAATATATATGCATATGTAGTTATAATCATACAGTTATATCATAAAGAAGATTATCTTTTATTTAATTCATTTCTCAGTCTATATAATCCAAATTTCGATCTTCTCTTCAACTTGATTGATGTCAAATATATTTCCTCTCATAAATCCGCTTCAATAATCTTCATCTTGCCGCTGCCCCCATCAGCAAAGTAAAACATTTCTCCACACAACCCCCCGAGTGACTTTATATAAGTAAAATCCAACCACGAAGATATTCACTCCTCTAGGAAAAAATCATTCCAACTAGCTTATACTATACCTAAAAATAAGCTTTTGCAGCCTTTCAAACAAAAGCTGCATTCCCAGATGTTCCTTTGAAATTAGTTCAAATCCTGCCACCCTTTGCAGTTCAACCCTTCGGGTTATAAGATGTTTTCAAGTTCTTAGTCTTCTCCTAGACGATATGTTCCACCAAAATATATAATTGGGTAACCAATGATCGCTGCTAGTTTTGCAGCAATCTATCAAAACTCAGGATATCATGTCCAATCCAGGATAAACTTCATAGTAAAAGTTTTTATAATCCATTTTAATATGTGAGTTTAAAATTAATCCAATTTAGAATGAACTTTTAACCAGTTATTGTGCTTAATCCATTTTTTCCAAATCTTTCAATGCTTTCAGATTCAGTATCAAGCAATTCACGATGCTCTTTGAATTTATCACCTGTGGTTTCCAGTCGGATTTCTTCGTTGAATTCTAATTCCTGTCGATTAGCATCAACCCCCCTATCTTGAGGAGTATTGGACCTCTGCTGCTGGTCATCTCGATGTAAAACTTTGTTTTTTGAATCTTCCTCCAGCAGTTCAAGGTCTTGTAATCCCCCAGAAACACTGGGGTGTTCAGTTTTCTCATCCAAAAAATCCATAATAGAATCCTCTGGACAACCACCAAAATCTCCTTTTACTTTTAACACACTTTGATTTTCTTCTTTCTTTTCACATTTTGCAAACTCTGTTTTTGACTTTTTATTCTTGAGATATTTCGGTGCTCCCTTAAAAATATTTTGATAAAAATATTCTGCTTTTTCAATAGTATTCAAACAATGTCTCACACCTTGATATCTAAAAATTATACCAGTTGGAAAGTCCCATCTAAATAGGATATTACTTCTCTTCAATTCCTTGACCAAAAAATCAAAATCTTTCCTGTCTTTTAAAACCTTCGAAGGTAGCTCTTTAAAGACCCTGATTTGTGTGCCAGCTACCTGCAGTCTATCAGAATAAGACTTTTGTAGAATATCATCTCTCAGTCTTTTATCCGTGAAGTAGACAACGACATCTCTAGGCAAATTCCTTTGTTTCGCAAAACGTGAGTTGACTCTGTAAACTTTCACAATAGAGCCCAGAATTAGTTCATCTTGTAACTTTAATAATTCTGCAAAGGCCTTTGCACAAGTTGTCCTTAGGTTTTCTCTGTTATCTTCTTTTATCCCTCTCAATCTAATTGCAGATTCCATAGTCTTAATTTGAAGCATAATAACATCATTCTGAATATTATGGTTATTGGCCTCTGCTTCCAGGAGTTTCATTTGTAACTCTTGTATTTGAGATTCAAATTTACTACTCATCTCGATCATTTTCTTCCCCATTGCAGCCAGCGCTGTTGAAAAATCTGAGGCTACTTGAGCAATGATTTGATTTAATTGGTCATATTTCCCAGAAACCAGTTCCTCAAGATCCTTCTGTGAACCTTTTATCTTATCTACCACACTCTCTAAGGACCTTGTAATTAACTCTTTTAACTCCTGTTCTGTAAGTCTCTGCATATGAGACATTTCAACTTCATTCATCTGATTCAAAGGGGAGCCCCCCCTTCCTTTAGGTTTAGGCATCTTTGCTTTTTTTTTCTTTTCTTTTTTTTTTAAAAAAAACCAAGAAAAAGAATCCTCCTTACTTCAATAGAGAAAAGAAAAAAAAAGGGTAGAAAAAATCTGTTTAAATCAGCCTCTATTCCTTTGAATTCTTTGTCTGTAACAGGATATTCCTTTCAAGACTAAGCTCTGCACTCCATTTCCGCTGAAACTTTCCTTTCAGACAAAGCCTGTCGCCATCTTAAAGACTTTCAATTTTCTTCCTCTCCTTCCCCCTTCCCCCCCCTCCTCTTCCGAAAAAAACTCTGTTAAAGAAAAAATCCATACTTGCTTGAGATTTTCTTTTCTCTTTTCCAGCTTGCTCCAAATGTGATTTCAATCGTGGTGTTGCTCCCACGTCTGGCTCCGCTAATTAAATAATTAGCGGAGGATCCTCTCGGCGCGGAGCATACCCTGGGGGTATGGAGGGAACCATCCCTCTGAGCCCTCCCCAGGACATGGAAAATTCCTGGGGGGGTCAAAGAGGTTCTACCTCACCCCCAGAAGCTCTACCTGTTCCTCCAGTCGAGGAACAGGTTTTTCGAGCCGCCTGCCAGCTGTGAGGCGGCTCTAACGCGCCGGGAGACCGGCGGGCATGGAAAGCCCGCCGCCAACGAGGAAGGCGCCACTGGAAGTGACAGTCTTCCAATATTTGAGGGGCTGCCACAAAGAGGAGGGGGTCAAGCTATTTTCCAAGGCCAGAAAAGGAATAATGGATGGAAACTGACCAAGGAGAAATTCAACCTAGAAATAAGGAGAAATTTTCTGACAGTGAGAACAATCAGCCAATGGAACAGAAGTTGCCTTCAGAAGTTGTGGGAGCTTCATCACTGGAAGCTTTCAAGAAGAGACTGGACTGCCATCTGTCAGAAATAGTGTAGGGTCTGCTTGGGGGTGGGGTTGGACTGGATGACCTACAAGGTCCCTTCCAACTCTGCTATTCTATTCTATTCTATTCTATTCTATTCTATTCTATTCTATTCTATTCTATTCTATTCTATTCTATTCTATTCTATTCTATTCTATTCTAAATTCGCCATCAGTGACCAGTCCTTAGCTGTTCTGGGGGGCTGACAATAAAATAATACGGCCCATTGCAACTTATTCCACAAGTCAAGCACCAGCCTGAACTCTTCTGCAAGAGGCTTTGAGCCTTTGCAGAGAGGGTTGCCCTTCCTCCACCTTTAAGACATATGGACCAATGGTGGTTTCAAAAATTTTAACTACCGGTTCTGTGGGTGTGGCGTGGTGGGCATGACTTGGTGGGCGTGGCAGGGGAAGGATACTGTAAACTCTTCATTCCCACCCCACTTCAGGGGAAGGTTACTGCAAAATCCCCATTTCCTCCCAATCAGCTGGGACTCAGGAGGCAGAGAATAGATGGGGGAGGGGCCAGTCAGAATTTTTACTACCGGTTCTCCGAACTACTCAAAATTTCCGCTACCGGTTCTCCCAAACTGGTCAAAACCTGCTGAAACCCACCTCTGATGTGGACCCAACTCCCTGGCTGAGGAATTCTGGGAATTGAAGTCCACACCCCTTACAGTTGCCAAGATGGAGAAACCCTGTCCTTGGGATTTGGTCAAGGCTTGGCTTCCTCACTTTGGAACCCAGAATTCTATCTGTCCAGAGCTGAGCAGGATGGGAGCTGCATCTGGGTCATTACTGGCATTAACAGGTCCTCAGGGAAATTGCTGTCTGAGCCTGGGGCACTGCTGCAGCATTTATTCAAGACCAAACAATTGCACAGAAGCTTTTTTCCAAAGATGATTTTGGAGGAAGCCCAATTTGATGCTGCCTTCCAGATTCAGATTAATGTGATCTATTCAAGATACAAATGAGGGCCGCACAGAAGTTTCAGCAAGAGAAGAGGGAATAGGGGTTTTGGGTTTTGTTTTGTTTACAGAACCTGAGTTCTTTTCATACTATAATTTTCTGTGGTTAATTTGGCTACATGCTCTTCATCTCCAGTGACTGTTACTACAATTATTCTGTGGTGTGAAAAGCACTCATTATCCTGATGGTTTTTCAGAATATTAATATAAAAAGTATATTGACCTTTTTTTGTTTTCTGTTTTTCTTAGATAGAATAAGCTTTTCTCAAAGCCACCTACATTACTTTAGTTTTAACTGAGCAAGTTATTCTTGAGCTGAGCGTGAGTTCCACTATAATTATTACAGAACTATTTGCTTGTTAAAAATATGAAAGCTGGGCTAAGGATTTCCAGGAATTCTTCTCAACCAGGAAGGGAAGATAAATGTAACTAGGAGGAATTTAATTCCAGAGTTAATTGACTTCATGCAAGGCCTTCCTGTAAAGAGCGTGACATTATTTTAAATTAATTTCCAAGAGATCAGATACATTTCCTTGATAGGAACATCTTACAAGGTTTTACCTTTTGAGAAAGGTAGATTTACCAATCTCCTGTCCTTCAGCTGGATCTTCATCCGAGGTTGGTCAGTTGAACAGGGAAATTCAGCGTTTAGGTCTTTAGGCTCATCTTGAAAATTATTATCAGGGGTTCTGGGCGAGAATCGGAATGCCTGCTGGGAAAGGGATTTGCAAGAATGCAGGGCTGTAAGAAGGCAGATGCCTGGGGCCCTTCCCCATGAAAATTTTGTTTATGGAATAATAATTCAATTTAAAAACAGGATCTAAATATTTGTTTTTAGTGAAGTGAGACTTTAATAATGTTATTTTGTAACCATTTGGTTCAAAGGCAGCTGTTTTTAAAACTTCGGTAGACATAAAAATAAGCTTGATCTATCTCAGTGTTTTATTCAATGTAAACATTTAAATTTTTTGGTCCAGTTGTTGGCCAACAACACTCTGGAACGAGGAATGTCATTTTCCAGCTGTTTGTTTCTGCAGAAATAGAAAGCCTGAATCTTGGGACAGCGGTCCAAATGAATTGCCCTGAGTAAAAGCTGGCTCAGATATTTATACAGAAAGTTCATTATTTATAACCTGTCAATCTATGTGACTTTTTTCACAAGGCTTGTGTTCACACTTGGTTGGCTGCATTTGTCATTTCTGCTCCAAGATTTGTCATATTTAGTACAAGATTACTCACAATGGGTCCTTGTGAAACCTTCCCAATCCTATCTCTTTATCAGGACTTTCCTGCTGCCTATCTGGATTGTTTGTCAGTTTCTCAGCCAGCAAAGTGAAGCTTAGATAGTCCAGTTCATAATTTAATCGGTTCTAACATTTGGTGGCTCATTTCTACAGAGCTTGGTTAATTCCTACCTAATACTGTTTAAAGGCATTAGTTGAACCTTTTCTTGTGAAAGGGATTCCTTTCCTAGGGAAGTTATGCTAATTGAGAAGAAAACCGCAGACAGCAGGAGTTGTTTTTCCAGAACCTAGTTTATTCAGACATTTCCTGGGTTTTTAGAGGGTGCTTTTGTGTTGCTGTCTCCAGGATTTCAAGGGGAATCTGCCTATTGGAAGGATTTCTTTACTTTATATTCATTGTTTTATATTCTTAAGCTATCGGGCTATTACAAATATTATCACTGATTTTGAAGTCCCACAGGACTTAATTTGCCTTATAAGTCAATAACTTTTCTTCAAGGAAAGTGGAGCTGATGAAATTTATATTAGTTATTACGTGGTTTCTCAAATAACAAGACTGAAACAATGTGAAATCAATTTGTTGCAAATTGCAGGAAATATAATACCAATCAAACAAGGAACATTTAATAGTTGGTTGCCATCACCTTGCTCTTGGAGACTGGAATATTAGCTCTTTTGATTTGTTCTTGTCAGATGAGGTATCATCTGAGGCTCTCATCAGTGGGGTTATTAATGTGTCTTAAGAATGCAAATATTCCTTTTGTTGCATTCTTGGTGTTTGGAGTAAAGATATTAAGAGCTGACATGTGGAAATAATATTGTTCTGTCTACAGAATTTTGTTATTTAGTTGGGCATAATAGGTAGTGCTCAACTTAGAAACATTTTTTTAATGATTGTTCAAAGTTGTGACAGTGCTGAAAAATGTGATTTATCACTGGTACAGGCACTTATGACCATTGTGGTGACCTCATGGTCACATGATCAAAATTTGGCTCCTTAGCAACCGGCATATATTTGCAATAGTGGCAGCATCCCAGAATACCACTTATGACCTTCCCAGGAGCTTTTCAACAAGAAAAATCAATGTTGGAAGCCAGATTTACTTAACAAAAGTGTGATTCACTTAACGACCATGGCAAAAAGATCATAAAATCAATCACGATTAGTGATAGAAGTTCTGGTCCCAATTCTGGTTGTAACAATAGCTCATAGACTTACATACTGCTCCACAGTGCTTTACAACCCCCTCTGAGCGGTGTACAGAGTCAGCCTCTTGCCCCCAATGATCTGGGTCCTCATTTTATGGATCTCGGAAGGACAGAAGGCTGAGTCAACTTTGAGCCAGTCAGAATCGAACTCCTGGCAGTGGAATGCAGAATTAATCTGCAATGCTGCATGCTAACCACTGTGCCACCCCGGCTCATAAGTCCCTGTAAGACGAAGGCTACCTGTAAACACATTTTTAAGTCTATTGATGATAAGGTCATCCACAACTCTCCTTGTCTTTCAGGGTTCAATTTCACCAAAGCGGATCTGGAAGAGCCAAATAGAAGAGCAAGGGTCTATCACTACATCGCAGAGACCTTGAAGTTTGCCAATGGCCAAAGAGCAAAATTAGATGACCCTAATTTTTCTAAAATAAAAGAGGTGGGCTTTCAGATTTTTGGAATTTGAAGGGTCAGAAGCTCAGTGCTTAGAGTCATCCTGATGCCCACTTGCATGTCTAGTAAACGTGTGTCAAAACCTGATACTTTGCTCCTAGGACCTTTATTCTTAGAGGGCAAGGACAACGTTCTTATTGGAGGTTTTTTTAAAAAATTTCCAGATAAGTGGAAGTTAATATCCATTTTATTCTTTACATATATACATTTATAGCCTATATTTCCAAACCATTCTTTGCAAGGTAGGTCTTAATTGTCCCCTAAACATTATAAAACGAGCTGGATATTTTTCTGCAACTTAGTTCCCTCAATTATTTTGAAGGGAGCAAATGGCCCCGAGAACTCTCCGATGCTGTTCACAGCACAGAAAAAGATGTGCCAACTGTTAGATTACTTCATGAAAATCAGCACTTAAAGACTGGTTTTCGGTCCTCACCACTGTTTGCATGTGATATGAAATGAGAGTCCTGAATTTCTAATTAATATGCAAAAAACTAATTTTTGCAACAGCTCAGAGAAGTCAAATAAAGATAAAAAGTTCAATTACAAGCAGACTAAGGAAAATATAAAAGGTTTTCTGACTTCATATTGGGTGAAAATGCTGGAAGGATAAAGAAGCCAGCTATTTAATTTACAGCGGCCCTGACCTGAGGCATTGGCACACTGTTGGCTAATGCAGAAAAGGGAGTCTTCCTTTTCCTGTGTGCCCCCCACCCCCTTCTCCTGGACACAGAGCACCATAAAAGGAGACATCTATCTCTGCGATGGGCTGTATGGCTCAGTTGCTAGGAAAGGAGGCTCTGAGCCCAGCACCTTCGGCTTCCCTTGCTCTACTGCCCATCCATATTTGCCCGGAAACTCCACATTCTGTTCACAGCGCTCCTGGCTTGTGGGCATTTTGGAAGGTGGTCTCAGGGCCACCTATGGCAGGTCTCCTTCCTGACTGGAATGCCCACCCTTTCAGGAAGTTCTCCACGAGATGATGTCAGATGCCTTTGCTGATCACATCAGGCAGTTGATTGACAGCCGGGGAGACCACCCAACCAGCCACTATGACCTGGCCCAGCTGAAAATGGCACCTTTTGGCACTTCCCATGTGGCCGTTTTGGCAGAAGACGGGAGTGCTGTGTCAGCCACCAGCACCATCAACCACCCGTAAGTGGGGGCAGCTGTGGACATGTGAGGCTGAGGGCAGCCTTGACCCTCTGGCCCTCCATATCCAGGAGGTCTCACCGCCTTCCAGTTAGGGTCTCTGCAGAAGCATCTGTGGTCACTCCATTGAAAGCCATTCCCAGTTGCAGCGTCCACCCACAATTCCATGTGGGAAGCTGACCAGGAATGAAATCTACAAATTTTTGCTACTGGTTCTGTGGGCAGGACTCAATTAATGGGCGGGGCTTGGTGTTCAGGTGACTGGGTGGGCTTGGCTTGCAGGTCAGGTGGGCGTGGCTAAGTCAGCGTCACTTCTTTGCCCTTTTTTAACCTACAAAACACAACACAACACAACTGGCTCACCCACAATGTAAAAGCAGATATGCTAGACCCAAAATGGCCCCTGAAACAAACAGGAACCTCACACAACCACAAAAAGCCCAAAAAACCAACTTTCACACTTTACATACACACAACACAACACAACACAACACAGCTGGCTCATCCACAATGTAAGGTTTTTAAATAATTTTCCTATGTTCTTTTTGTATTATTTTTTTTGGTGTAAGCTGCCCAGAGTCCCTTGGGAATTGGGCAGCATAGAAATTTGATAATTAAATTAAATTAAATTAAATTAAATTAAATTAAATTAAATTAAATTAAATTAAATTAAATTAAATTAAATTAAATTAAAACCAACTTTCACACTTTACACACACACAACACAACACAACTGGCTCACCCACAATGTAAAAGCAGCTGTGCTAGATCCAAAATGGCCCCTGCAACAAGCAGGAACCTCACACAGCCACAAAAAGTCCAAAAAACCAACTTTCACACTTTACACAAACTTACCCAATTGAAGGGATAAGGCAGGCAGGCAGATAGAGCTGCTCACCAATGAGCTTGATTGCAGGCAGGGAGAGTCAGTTGCTTGCTGATGCAATGGATTGCAGGGATTGCAGCAAGCGAAGCAAGGCAGGCGTTGCAACCAGCAGCTCAGGATTCGGTCCAAAGAGGGAAGATAAGCAAGCTGGAGGCTGGAAGGGATTTTTGCTACCGGTTCTCCGAACTGCCTGCAGCCATCACTACCTACTCACCCAAGCCGGTCCGAACCAGGAGTGTTTCACCCCTGAAGCTGACCCAGTTGGGCTTGTGCTTCTCACATTGGTTGCAGGCACAATCCTGCTCCTCCTTTGTTAACCGAAGGTCCCACAGGCAAAGCTGGCAAAATGTTGGGGAGGTTGCTTGCCCCCTTCACTGGACTGAGTCAAGGCATGTCTCTCCAGAGTCCCCTCCCAAGAGCTTCTGAGCTGGCAGAGCAGATTTGCCTCCTTAAGGAGAGGCCTTCCTTCCTAGCAAACGTGCCAAGAATGCCAGTCTGAGGCGGGGGCCATTGCTGAGGCTGGCAGGAAAAGGGTTCTCTAAGGACACATGATATGGAGTTTCCAAGACAGAGGAAATAGCACTAGCCACAGCCCTTAGACTTATATACCGCTTCACATTGCTCTACAGCCCTCTCTAGGGGTTTACAGAGTCAACTTATTGCCCCCAACAATCTGGGTCCTCATTTTACCCATCTCAGAAAGATGGAAGGCTGAGTCAACCTTGAGCTGGTGAGAATTGAACTGCCACACTGTTTGCAGTCAGCAGAATTAGCCTGCAATACTGCATTCTAGCCACTGTGCCACCACAGCTCTTAAATAGTTTAATAGAAATAGTTTGGGGCAGCGGAAATCTATCTGAAAGGGTTGTCTTCCCCTTGTCCCTGCTTCTTTCTTGTCCGTTCAGCAGAAAGAGGCCAGGAGACCCCTCCCTACTAGTCTCCTGGGGCTGCTTTCCTCGTTATGAGGTCTAGGGCCACGAGAGGTGGTTCTTTTATAGGCTAGCACAAATAGCATTCCCATCAGATTTCTAGAGGAGGCCTCTGGGGCCTATGATCCTGGCAGGACCTGCCCATCTCTATTCCAGGATGAGGTACTAGCTGAGCCCCTTGGTGCCCCATTCAGAGCAGCAGCCTGAGGCCACATAGCCAGATTCACAGCAGCCTCTTGATTAATGCAATGGTCCCATCCATCTTCTCCCCTCCCCTGTCTGCTTTCTCTGTTTTTAGGTTTGGCTCAATGGTCTATTCGCAGCAAACTGGACTCATCTTAAACAATGAGCTGGCCGATTTTTGTATGAAGCGGTCTAGCAAAAGCATTTCTCCAGGTAAGGACCACTCCCTATTCCCCCACCCCACAAAGATTCACGCTGAATTCATTGGCTCTTCCTCAGGTGCTAGAATTGCTGAGGAAGTGTGCAAGCATGGTGCTACGTAATGCATGGGTGTTGGGGTTTCCTAAGAGATCGATCCTGTAGGGAAGTACTACTTTGGGATCCTTCATGCTCTCTGAGCTTGGTTGATTTATTACATACATTTCATTACCTGATAATGATGTTACCCAGTTTGGTAATAAAAAGTTTGCAAGAAAAAACCAAGCTCAGAGAACACCAAGTTCAACCCTGCCCTGTAAAGATTTTCTTCTATCAGCTAACTCTTTCTCCTGTTGTCCCACCAGGAGAGATGCCTCCCTCCTCCATGACTCCGTCCATTCTTCTTTCTAAAGATGGGAAGTCCAAGCTAATAATAGGAGGTTCAGGTGGAGCCCTCATTATCCCTGCTGTAGCCCAGGTAAGCCATGAAAGCCCACTGCCTTGTGCAAGAGCCGCCCTTGAAGATGGCCCAGGACTTTCAGTAATGAACCCCACCCTGCAGAATTCAGTTCAAAGCCTTGTTCTGCAGCTCCCCCCGCCTCCCAACCTGGTGTTTTTCTTCCATTCCTGTGATTTTCCTGACAGAGGCTGTTTTTCTCCTCAACTGAGATGTGGCCAGAGGAAACCTTCACAGGAGCCTCGTGGGATTATTTTCCCCACGAAGGCTCAAGTCAAATTTATATACAGTCAAATCCCTTTCAATTACAGGAAAATGCAAACTGCTGGAGGGAGGGGGCGAGAAGCACGTAACCTTCTGTGGCCAGATAGACATTGCATTTCAAGCAAAGAGAGAGCTTGGGGCCAAAGACTACCTCGATATAATGTAAATTAATTGCATCCCCTGAATTTTTTTAAAAAATTTGATTTATATGCCGCCCTTCTCTGGAGACTCAGGGTGGTTTACAATGTGTTAAGCAATAGCCTTCATACTTTTGTATATTTATACAAAGTCAGCTTATTGCCCCCACAAACTGGGTCCTCAATTTACCTACCTTAGAAAGGATGGAAGGCTGAGTCAACCTTGAGCCTGGTGAGATTCGAACTTACAGTAATTGCAGACAGCTGGTGTTTAATTACAATGCTTTAGTCTGCTGTGCTATCCAGGCTCCCCATGAGTATTCCTCAGTTTCCATGAGGATGAGGACGTCTCTTTGGTGGGTTTATCAAAGGACTCTCTGTTGCAGGCCATCATCAATAAGTTGTGGTTTGGGTACGATCTGGATCAAGCCATCGGAGCGCCCATCCTCTCTGCCACTAGAAGTGGCTCCATTCAAGTGGAGAAGCAGTTTCCACTGGTGAGACACTGACCTGATTCTTGGCTCTTCTCTTCCTCCCTCCTCCTCCTTCCTCCCCTAATTTGGTGGTGGGGATCTTGTGTCCCACACAATGTTCACAGCAGCAAGGCTGAGTGAAAACAGTCCTCTTGGAGAAGAGAACCACCCCCATTACTTGCCAGCCTTGGTCAGGTTCTTATTCCATGAAGGCCATGTGGGATTCCTTCCCCTGTCTCATTGGGGGAGGCCTTTTTTGGGGGGAGGGGGGTAGATGCTCATGGAAATTAGCTATTTTGCCAGCTTCCCAATAAACCAAAAGAAATAGAACCATCTAGTGGTGAAATTCAGCCGGTTCTAACCGGCTCAGGCGAACCGGTAGCACCAGTGGCGGGAGGCTCTGCCCAACTGCCCAGACGTCATCACGTCCCGGTTTGGACCCTCTGCGCATGCACAGAAGGCTCTGCGCATGTGTGGAGGAGGCGACTTGCTCAGACTTCCGAATCAGTAGCGAAGGTAAGTAAATTTCACCCCTGGAACCATCCCTTCCGCCTT
This sequence comes from Masticophis lateralis, assembly GCA_030761175.1. Taxonomy (NCBI): domain Eukaryota; kingdom Metazoa; phylum Chordata; class Lepidosauria; order Squamata; family Colubridae; genus Masticophis; species Masticophis lateralis. The sequence continues at coordinate 1,000,845 of JAUDYJ010000014.1, forward strand.
CCCCCATCCCTCAGCAGGGCATCCTCTTTTCTTCTCTTAGGTTAAAAAGAGAAATGGAAGATCAGTCATTTGCTTTAGGAAGGGTGGGGTGAAAGTGTGGGGAGACAACTGGGACACAGAGGGAGGAGGGGGCCAGCTGGAGACTTGGATGAAGAGGTTTTCAGAATAGCTCCTTTGTCTATTCTTCGGATAGAAAGGTCCCCAATAACTTCAGAAACTTATTTTGAGGCACTTTGGGCAACTCTGCACAGTCTCTTCCTGGCCTGGAATTCCCTGCCCAGCTGATCTTCCCAGACAGACTATCCAAGTCCTGATTCTGGGATTCACCACAGTGAGTTTGACAGTCAGCCGATCTCTCAAGACCCCAACAAAGCAGAATTCACCACTTCATGGGGTAGCCTGTTCCACTGGCTTATGGCTTGTGCTGTCAGGAAGCTGATCCTGTCCTGTGAGATAGAGAGAACGAGGCTTGTGTACCATTCTGCATCTGCCTGGGAACTGCCAGCCCAGCCTTCTCCTGAAGGGTCTCCAGGCTGCCTCTTCCCACTGCCCAGGCGCCCGTCCTAACATGATGGCCTACAGAGCTGTGTAGGCCGCCTTTGAAGAGGTTATGTGGGGCTTAATGTTGCCTTTTTTTCCTCTGCAGAGCCTCACCACGGCTTTGATCTCCATGGGGCACTCAGTGCACACTGCAGAGCATGTCATGAATGTGGTGCAGGGTGTTTCCCAAGAGGGCTCCTGCATCTTCCCTTATTCTGATCAGAGGAAGCGAGGAGAAGCCTCCGGCTACTAGAAGCCAGGAGAAGCTCTGCTAAACTCTGCGGCAACCTGGTCTCCTCCTCTGGCGGTTCCACCATCAGCCACCGCAGAGGCTACTGCAAGGAACTTCGGACGCATTCCTATGCAAACCACACACACACACAGACCAAACTGGGGTCTACATTTCTCCTCCGTCAGGCTTATCTTCTTGCTGCAGCTGGACTTTATGTCCACACACAGGCGAGGCATTCATCCTGTAGAAAATGAGAAGCTGAGCCACAACTCTTATCTCCCATGAGTCCAGAAGCTGAGGAAAAGATGTGTTGGGCTAAGCCTTGTTGCAATAGCCTCTTCTCTGTCCTGAGATTATGGCCTCTGTCTGTGGCTGATGGAAGCCAAGGATGCCCAGTGAGAAAGACTGGGACTGGCATCACTGAGTCTTTGGTATTTGGTAAGAACTCAGGAATCTCCTGGCAATCCCCTTCTGCACTGCAAAGCGAAAGCTTTTGCCTGGCAAGCGAATGAGCCAATGCCCAGGGGACCTGAGGCAACCCTCTCCCCCAAGAGTTGAGTAGGGCCTGCTGCCAAAGCTGTGGAGAAAACCCAGGAGCCATTAACCTTTCGTGCAGTTACCTTTTGTTTCAGGCTGGGGGAGGGGGGGTGTCTGGATGCCCTGAGCTTTGCCCTCCACCCACCCTGGGTACATCAAAGCCAAAGCCACAGCAGGAACTTTTCCTGTTCTTATTGCTGAAAGTGAAAGTTATGGTTTGTTGTGTTCCGTCTGCTGATTGTTACCGTGATGGTGGGGAGAGGGAACGGGGAGGCAAAGAATGGGAGAATTCCACTAGGAATGGGAGAGTCATTCTGGATTATGAGCTTTTTTAAAAATTTATTTCTTCACGCACACATTTGTTCTATAGAAAGTTTAAAATATATTTTCACAGATTATTTGTGGGTCTGTTTCTTTTCAAATCTCATGGCTTTGCTTTTTCTTTTGAAAGCCTCCCAACACAAAGACATATTATTTTAGGTTGATTTGTTTCTGGAGGGTTTCAAGGATTTCATTTTTTTCACTTTCTTTGGTCACAGCACCTCTTGACAAGCCCATTCCAATCACCGTCCCTTTCCAGAGGAGCCTCAGGGCCAGCAGTGCAACATGGGCAGCTTTCCCTTTGGCCCCTTTGGCCAGGTGATCCAGTTCTTGCCCTTCTCAGTGGGACATCAAGGTTGGGGAGCAAGGTTGGGGCTCCAGTGGGCCAGCCTGCTCATTGTCTTGGTTCCAAACACATCCCTACCCACTTCTGTGCTGGGAGGCACTGGATTGTGCCCACTTTTATTGGTTTTCTTGATCCCAAAATGAGTGCTGTGTTTCCAGAAAGCCCAGTTTCTAGAAGATTCCTAATGCCAAAGGAATGAATGGAGACCATGAGAAACCCTGTAATCAAAAGAAACTGATTATCTGTCTCCTGCACAGCTACATAATTTCTGGTCTCTTTCAGGTAACTGAAGAAACTTCCCTTGTTTTATTGCCCCAACCAAATTCCATGGATTTGGATTATTTTCAGCAAGTTTTTCTCTACAGAAAATCTCTGAATTCACCTCATTTTTAAGGAGGAGAAGGATAATTAAATATGGGCTACATGATATGAAAAATAAATCATAGTGTCAACTCTGCCATCCTTAGTCAAAGAACCTATCACTTTCACCAAATGGAGTCGAGAGTTTTCCTTTCCTAGGGACCTAGCTGGGGCTAGACTGACACATAGTCTCATTGAAGTTTCCTCATCACACTGAAGAGAGGCATTGTTAAGTGATAGGTCACATTTTCCAAACTGGACCTCCCAGTTTATCTGAGTAATAGTGAAGCCATGGCAGGAAGTGTTATATGACACACAAAAACCCTTTGAAAGAAACAAAATTTAAAACTAAACAGAGAAATAGATTAAATGCAACAGCCACAAAGCCCCTTACTTAGAAAATGATCCATCAGATGCCCAGCTTAGGACGGGGAAATACCTAGTTGGCCACAGACTTGCCAAAAACATGTTGAAGTTTGACTGGAATCTATACAAAAAGGACATGCAGTTTTAGGCAAAATGAATAAGTAATTTTCTCAATGATGGGAAGTAATCATTTGGTTGTGATATCTGGGGCATGACACTTGAGAAAGGAATGAAAGCATTAAAAATACCTTTGTAGCTATTTTGAAGTAATTTCTTTTTGACCCTGGCACCCCACCAACCCTTTGGCTTCTGCTGTGGGTGGATGATACCTTGCACTGGGAGCGGCCTGGCCCTCTAGAGTGCAGCCCCCCGTCCCTGCTCTCTGGCTTGGGGGTGGGTGGACCAGCCCGAACAGTAGCTGGGGTAGCCAAAGGGGGCATGGCTGGCAAAGGGGAGAGAGAGGTCTGTCTCTCTCCCAAGGCCCAAGTCTTCACATATTCCTCTGCTTATCTTCTAAACCAGGGTCAGAAAGTGGCCCAATTATCAGGTTTCCTTGCACCTGGAGCAAAAGTGTTTGCTGACAGCTCATGTGGAGACCATCTGCTTCTCACCCCATCCAACAGTGACATTTGGAGGGAGGGGAATCCATCACTCTTCTTCTGCTGGGTGTAGAGCACCACCTACTGACCCATCTGGGAGAGGCCAGTAGAAGCAACCAGGATGCCTTTTCTGCTGCCAGAGACGCCAAGCTACAAAAGCCACTTTGGGTTGCCTGGCTTTCTCCGGGAGGCCTGGATAGCAATTCCTGCATTCAGCAGGGGATCTACCAAGGAAACAACAGCAGGATTCTGTGGATCCTTAAGAAATGCCAAGGACAAGCTGATGTCAATAGCTGGATTCCCCTCCCCCCTATCTTTAAATCTATAGTGTTTGTCAATGAAGCAGTGCACAATTGTCCCATGGTCATCTCATTATCCTATGTTCATTATAAATCTACCGCACACCTCACATTGGTGAGACACAGAATCACTTGCTCCAGAGATCTGTAGAAAGTGCTGAGCCAGTCAAGCTTGGACCTTCTGAGTAATGTGTAGCTGGCCAGCTCAGTATCCTGCTGGAAAGCCCCCTTTACGGGAATCGGAGGCTGCAGCCCAACCATTTTCAGTCCAGAGAATGGCCTGCACCACAGCACCTTCATTGGTCCTCTTGACTTCGTGTTTCCTTTTCACCAGGTCTTCTTCGATTTCCTAGACCCAGGAAGGTAAAACCAGGTTATGAATCATTATTTTCAAGAGATCCAAGAGCATTTTCTTACATCAGACGCTTTTGCCTTGGGGAGCAGAGATGACTGTGCTCAGTCAAGAGACAGCTGCTCCCAGCTATGGTCTCAGGAATCCATCTGACAGTTTTGTCACCTGTCAGATGGATTGGACAACTCGGAAAGCACCTTGAGCTAAAGGGAGCCACTTCACCCAACCTGAGACTCTGCATGTGTTTCAGAATTATAGCCTTCTGATTCCCCAGTTGCCTAACTGCACAACGTGACAGAGGTGGGAAAGACACTCCTGAAAGAGAACCCTTCTGCTGTTGACCCCCTTTGGACTAAACCCCAACCCGTCTCCTTCCATTATTAAAACAGACCTTTTCCATATCTTTCTCCAGAAGTGTAGCCGGGGGGAACAACTGGTTATGAACTCGCGGCTCCTCCACAGCAGCCTTAACATCATAGCCAAGCCACAGGGCATTGATGATGGTCTGCACAAAAAAAAAGGTATGGGATTAGGTCTCCAAGGATCTCTGGGCAGGACTGAAGCTGATGTTCTTTCCAAGGATCCATGAATCCAGGATGAGTTGGGAGAGACCAGAGGAGCTTTAGCTGCTCAGTAAAATGTCTGTCTTGCCAAGGAGCTTTGGGATGTACTTGATCATTGCTTTAACCAACAACTGTTTCCCCCAAGAGACCAAGTGCGCGATAGATAAGAATGGAAAGCTCAATGCCACCAAGAATTTCAACATGGGGTGAATTGAAACTTTTTTCAAGGTTTGCGATTCCAATTTTACAATTCAAACATTCAATTTTGGGGGGCTTTCAAATCCAAACATAACTTTAGATGAGAGACACCTGTCAACCTTTTCTCTCCATCTTCCTTTCAACTTCCCCAATTCACAGGTGCAGCTAAACCCAAGCATAAATATTAATTCTATGGTAAAGAGCACAAAATTGATGTAACTATGCAAAAGGGAAAATGTCCCTTTCCCCCCCCCAAAAGACAAAATTTAGCAGAGCTTCAAAGATGGTCTGTTCAAGACCATCTTTGGAAAACCTGGGAGCATCTCCTTTGGAAGCCTCTTCTCCTTCTTTCTCTCAAGCACTGCATAGATCCCCTTCACTGGATCTATTCAACCCCATTTGCAGACCTCAAGTAACCTCAGTTAACCTTCTCTCCTATTGCCAGGCCCTCCTTAGGGGTCCTCCATAGTTGATTTATGAAAATCCCTGATCCTGGTAGGCACATTGCTATCCACAGAGGAGAAAAAGAGTCATAGAAGGAGATGCCCACAAATTGTCCTGGTGCCCTGCCTGTCCCCTGGCTTGATAGAGAATCTACGGGGTCTAGGGTTTCTTGAAAGAGCAAGATGAGGTGGTCTCCAAAAACATCCCTCAGCCTACCCAGCATGACCCACCAGGGCTGTTGCTGTTGTGATTTTTGTCCCTCCAGAAGCACCGACCACCATCCTGACTTTGTTCTTCTCATCCACCAGGATAGTCGGACACATGGATGAGAAAGGTTGTTTACCTGTTGGGGATGGAGCCAGGTGAGATGCATTGCTGGACACGATCCTCGAACATGCCACTTAAACCACTAGCTAGTATAGTTGTAGTAGTAAATATCCTGTGAACTATGGGCTGGTTCCAATCAGCCCTTCCTTTGCTCCTGTACAGATGAGAGCACATTTGTAAGATGCCAACCAGCATCTTACAAATGTAACTTCTCCTTGCAAGAATGGCTGGATTTCGACAGAGTCCTGGCTATGTTTTTACAGACCTACAAGGCTCCCTTCTCTCAGGCCTGTGACAGAGCTCCCCTTGGGCAAGTCCACAAGCAGGGCTTCTTGGTGCTAGTCTGGATGGCAGGGGCCATGGCTGAATTAAGCAGTTGGGGTTCACCCTTCTCTGCCTACTGTCACCCCAGATTCTGATGCAGTGGTTGGGTGATTGTGTAAGAGCTGATCATACAGACTCAAAGAGAAAATATTCTGAGCACTAAATCCGAGGAGAAACAGGGAGGAGCCCTTCCCACAATCTTCCCCTTGGCAAGCTGCTTTCTAGGCCATTTCATAGTGCTGTTATCCTGCACGATGAGTCTCAGATACAGGCTGAATCCCCGTTTTGTAAGCAACACAACTTAGAGGGAATCAGGGAACCCTCTAAAGGGCATTGCAATTAACATAAAGAAGCGGTTGTTCTCCCTGAATCAGGGAAAATCTCCCCTGCCATAAAGGGAGAAACATGATTCCCATGCTAGAGCAACAAAGGAACCATGGAAAGGGGTTGGTCTGTGTGTCCAGGGGTTCTGATGCAGCCCTTGGAGGGTCAGTTGGACTTGGGAGTCTGTGCTGTAAGTGGAGTTCAGACCAGTAGTGGTGTAAGTGGAGTTCAGACCACTTAGCTTAGACCACTGTGCTGTAAGTGGAGTTCAGACCACTTAGCTTCGCTACTGGCTCAGAACTATGAGCGCTTGTGGCGCTTCTGCGCATGCACAGAACCTTCTGCATATGTGCAGAGCATCCATTATGATGTCTGGGTGGGTGGGCGGAGCCTCCCGCCGCCGCCACTACCAGTTAACCCAAACTGGGGCAAACCGGTAGAAACCAACCCCTGGTTCAGACCAGCGAAGACAAAAGCAAAGGCATTTGTATGGCCTGTGAAAAGCAGCCATTGCCAAAATATTGGGAAGAGAAAAATATCTGGAAAGGAATTAATTGGGGATGGGTGGGATAAGGACAAAAATAAAAGTCAGAATGCGTTGGCAATGAGTGCCTGAAGGAAAATCTCCAGAGCTACCATAAGATAGGGCTAAGAACAATGTCTCCATACACTTTTTTCCTACCAGTATTATTCTGATCTGTATAAAAGACCGGTTATCCCCTGGAGAAAATAGATGAATATCCCAGAAAGCAAAAGGATTACAGGTGAACAAAGGGAATTTATGTATGGACCTCTAACTATCAGAGAAATCTCAGAATCAATCTCAGAATCTCAAACAGCAAACCAGGAAAAGGGCTTGGAGCCTCCAGGCTGTATTATTGTCAGACTCTAGAAACCAATCTAAGCAGCTTCCTTTATGGTTCCTCATCTCTAGACAGGTAAAATGGGCAGCCTATAAATTCTATGAATAAATAAATAAATCTGGCCCAACTCCAGCAGCCTCCTTGCACCGTTCAAGAGATCCTCCGGGAACTCCCAGGGAGGAGCTGTTCCCTCTCTGACTCGTCTCCCCCCTCAACCTCTCTCCACTCTGCCTGGAATGTGGCCCCTCCCAGCTGGGAAGCTGGACTGCATTCCCAAGATGGCTGCCATCTTGACTCTTTTGACCACACATTGCAGACACCCATGACCTCTGGGAGAAGGGAAATGGCAGTCAGCTCAGTCTGGCCCACTCCCTGAAAGCAGCAGAGGCCTTTCCATGGATTGCCTCTCCTTCCATGGCTGCAGAGGCACAGGGAGCTCAAGGAACCGAGGGGGGAAAGGGGATGCAGTGGCTGCCTGAAGAATAACCTCCACAGAGAGGGGGCTGGAGGGGGCTGGATGCTTTGCTCAAGCAGCAGGCAGAAAAATGCACAAGCAAAGCCTTACCTGGGGCAATGAAGTTGGCCACCGAAGGGGGGACCCCAAAGCCATTCACTATGTGGGGGGAGCTGAAGTCATCCATCTCATTGTTGAAGATGATGCCATTCACAGGGGAACGGAGGTCAGAGCCGAAGCTGCGGAGGTGGGCGAGAGAAAGGGGGTCCATACAGCAGCTCCTCTTTGCATCCAGCTTTCCTGGAAATGCCGAAGCTCCAAGGCCACAGGGGTCCTACTGCCCCTGCACAGAGCCCAGGCATCACCAGCCCTCTTCCCAGAAGGAGCTGCCAGAGGCTTCTCCACCCAAGCTTAGCAAAGCGAGGCTGGTGCAAAAACTGGATTGACTGGCATACAAAGGCCTGGGGGATGAAGGTGTTTCAGGGCTTGTCTAGAGGGGGAAGGAAGGCAGCAGAGGGGTGGGGCCGTGCCAGGACATATCTGGACCCCTAGCCAATTCAGGAAGAGGGGCAGGGGAAAGATTGTGGGGCGCAATGGCAGATGGCACAATGAAAATGTGGCTGTGAGGAGGTGGGCAGGGAAAGCTGCCTTTCCCTGGCTAATAAGGGTAATGGAAAGCAAATTATTGGCTAATAAGGGGATGGCAAGCAAAGATGGGCACCCTCCAGCTCCGGTTTGGGGCTCTTTGGAAAAAACAAACACAACTAACTCTCGTCAACAAAACAAAACAATAGAATAACACTCCTGCTTGTGCATGCATTCACACACACAGACCCCAATGCCATCCAGAAAGATGAATGCTCAGATCAAGATTTGGATGGGCAATCGTCCAGGCGCTATGGGGCCAGTTCCCTTGGCTTCTCTCCAGCCTTCATGGGCCTCTCCCTCTTCTCAGCTTCGGGAGCCTGGGGCTTGTGGAGGAAAAGCCACGATTTGGAGAATGGTCCTCCCAGAATCCCTCAGCCCTGACCCTGCTGGAAAAGGCAGCCTCTGAGCCCATCTACAGCAGCCACTCCATCCTGGAGTCTCACTAGTGGTTGATGGTGCTGGTGGCCGAGACAGCACTGCCATCCTCAGCTACGACCGAGACATGGGATGTCCCAGCATGCTCCGGAGTGTAGTAATCTGGTTCATAATAGCTGATGTTATGGGTAGTGTTGGTGATTTTGACCCGCAGGCTGTTGGCAAAGGACTCTGATGTCATGTTTCTGATCACCTAGATGGAAGAACGGAAGAGAAACCCTACAAGTGATAATTCACAGGCTGATGGCCTTCCTTGGGTTTTTCCTGAGGAACTAATGAGATGGCCAGCTTGTCTCTCAGCTCAGGACCCCCAGCAAAATGCAGCGGAGTCCTCAGCTCTGTTCAGCTGGGAGGAGGGTAGGAAAGGAGCAGAGCAGGGCGTGGAGCTACCTCTGTGAGGTTGACAAACGCAGGGTCCCCAAGTAAACTCCTCTTGGCGTAGGCAAAGCGGAAAGCTTCCAAGATGCGATGGTACATCCAGCCCTTCTCTTCCGGAGTCCGGGTGTTGTTCTTAGAGAACCGGAAGCCTGTCGGGAGATAGAGCACAAACATCAGGCATGCCAGGGTCCATCGGCCATCAAAGCAAGAGGTTAGACCAGCCAAGAGCTGCCATTGGTAGCTCAAACTTGGATGAAGACAGTAAGTTGATGCAAGTTTTCCATGAGATGGTAGGAAATGATGGTTGTAGCAAGGATTATCTGAAGCAAACCTGGCTGAGAAAGGTGGGTGTGGAGGGGGAGGTTGAAGAGGAGTGTCCCTGTAGTCATTGAGTAAACCTGAGAAAATGCTGGAAAGAGTATGTTAGTGACTTGGGGTTTTCCTGGACTCACAATTCCTGCTGGAACACCAAATTGGAGCCATAGCTGGGAGCTGTCTTCATTCAGCCCTGACCGGAGGTGAAAAGTAGCAGCAGTGCATGCAAAAGTGGATTTGTGAGGCTTCTGACCTGAAAAAGCACAGGTAGAAATGAACAACATTTGGGAAGTGCAGTGTGACTGCTGCCCTACATTCTCTAAAGAAGACATGAATGTTTATTACACCTTCTTTGATTTAGAAAACTTATACAGTAAATGTGAATTATGGAATATTTTAGGTGAATAGGAAGGTTGGTTGCTGTAGGGGATAAATGAAACGTGACAAGAGGGAAGCCTATGAAATGAAAGGAAATGCCAGAAGTTCAGCACGGAAGAGAAATGGAGTGGCACATGGCTGATCTTGAGGTTTGGATAAAAGCACAAGGAACAGTAAGGGGGTGAAAGAGCTTTGGGGTGGGGCAACATGTGGTGTGTGTGTGTGTGTGTGTGTTTGCCGTAGAAAAGAAGAGATCAAAAGGTCAAACTTCAGAGGGGCCTGAATGGAAGCAAGACCAGCAGGAGAGCACATGAGGAATCCCAGGCTCTGCTGTATATATAGTAATATACCATACCTTGCAAAAGATATCTGAAGGAATCCACGGGAAGAGCCTGCGGGATGAGGTAAGATTGATGGAATCGAGCAATATGCCTCCCTGGAATTGGAACATTTCTCAAATGGGATTCTGGGAGGTTTGAAGAGGTTCATGGAGTAGAAACCTCTTGAAGCACCAATTTCATTTGGACCATTTCTCCCTGAGTGGAGTCATTTAAGCAGCCAAAATGATGCAATGCCTTCAGATAAACCTCCCAAACAAAAGTGCAAAAAATGCAAAATAATTTGGTTTATGTGATTTGCTTCTTTTCTCCATTTCAGTCTTTGGGTGGGTGGGTGGGCAGTAGCTTTGAAAATCATTGAGGCCATCTAAAGTTATAATAAAAATGCAATTAAAGCTAACACAAACCAAAGCTCCATACAACCGAGAAATCAAGGTAAAACCAATAAAAGGAACAAGGAAAAGTGATGAATCTGGCAATGAAAATGCCCTCAAAAGGCCAGCAGGTGAGGAAGGAAATCTTGCCTGGCAATACAGAAACATCAATGAAGCTGCCAAATGCATCAACTGGCACTCACAATTCCCACCATGAGCTCTCCGGGTGGGACGGGACATTTCTGGTGGCAGCCAAAAAAAGTTGTTTATTATTTATTTATTTATTTATTTATTTATTAGTTCGATTTATATGCCGCCCTTCTCTGGAGACTCAGGGCGGCTTACAATGCATTAAGCAATAGTCTTCATACTTTTGTATATACCTGTTTAGTACGGCTTTCGCCCCGCCCCCCCAAGCGGTGTTCTTTTTTATACAAAGTCAGCTTATTGCCCCCACAATTCAGGTCCTCATTTTACCTACCTCGAAAGGATGGAAGGTTGAGTCAACCTTGAGCCTGGTGAGATTTGAACTTGCAGTAATTGCAGGCAGCTGGCAACTTAAGTGCTACTTTAACAGCACTTAGTCCACTGTGCCATCAGGCTCATTGGAGGGCTCAGCTTCCTATCTAACCCTCCTGTTGCATATTAAATAGGAGTGGACCGCCACCAAACTGGCGCATTCCGGTACGCCAAACTGGCATGAAAATACTGGCGCACTCCGGTCTGCCAAACTGGCAAACTGGCATACTGCAAAATACTCAAATCTGATTGGCCGAGCCATCTGACAGCTCCCAATAAAAGGGCAAGATGTCTGATGAGCTGGCTGCTTGGTTTCACTGTTATATTAATAAAGACTGTTATTACTGAGAATTGTCTTGCCTCTTCCATCGACCTATCTAACACTGGCGACGAAGGTGGGATTGGAAGAAACGCAGAACAAAAAGAGCTGATCAGAGCCACCACCATGGCCAGAGGAATAGAGAATTGTCTAGTGGCGCAACCGAGCACGTCCTGTTTTGGGCCAAAATGACCACCCTCACTCCTCCCCCACTGTTCAATCCAGTCACGGACCAGTGGGACTCGTACAAGCAGAGATTCGAGTGTTTCATGGAGGCCAATGATCTCTTCGGTCTCTTGGACAACAGGAAGAGGCCCCTCTCCCTCAGTTATTGCGGATCTGAAGTCTTCAACATCACAAAGGCATTGATCACGCCAACAGCCATATAGGCAGTAGCCTCGGCAATGTTATAAAAAGTGCTTCAGGCACATTACGCATCAGTACAGTCAAAGTTCGTGAGAAGACGCGAATTTCACTGGAGAATGCAAGAAGAGGGAGAAACAGTTAACCAATACTGTTAACCAACAGTTAACCAATACTAGTGGCATTAAGAAAAGCTGCAGCATACTGTGAGTTCAGGGAGCTGGATGATATGCTGTTAGAGCAAATTATTACCGGAGTGAGGGACATAAGCTTGCAAAGGTGATAGTTAGCAAAGCCTAACCTCACTCTGCAGACTGCACTAGATGAAGCCAGAGCTGGAGAGTCATCTAGCAAGTCAGCGGCAGCACTTCAAAATAATAGTAGCTTGCCAACTTTGTCCCAAAAAGCTTCTGTGCATCGAGAGAGTGACGAACACAAGGACTCAACAGAGAAGGAAGATGACATATGTTGCCTCTGGGCAGAGAAGAAGAAAGTCAACCCCGAGTCCATGGACAAACAGCCTCCCTGTGCAGGATGTGAGGGCAGACACCCCCGGGCAGCCTGTAGATACTGAGATGAGACATGCCAACGACATGATCGTAAGGGACATTTGGCAAGGGTCTGCTGTGCCAGCCAGCCCACCATTTTCTGGGCAAGACAGTCACCCACATCACAGGGAGACAGAAAATCGCAGCCCTGGAAACCCTGGTGAGGAGAGGAGAGACCTACGGAAGCCAAGGACACTTACCAGACAAGCATTAGACAGGCCAATACAAATAAGACCAAGAACCTACATGTCACGGTCCGAATGGAAAAGGTTTTCCAGATCAAGTTCAAAGGATTCTCTGGTCCTTTGAGAATTACAGTTGTTGGTGGCCAGTTACCAAGCCTGCTCAGGTTGGAGTGGTTTGAGGCCCTAAGAATGGGGGTGACCAGAATCAACACCATTGCCGATGACAATCTAACCTGAGAATTCGAGGATGTCATCAGCAGTGGCTTGGGCAAATATAAAGGAATGCCTATTCAATTTAGACCCAGGTATTACACCAGTCCGGTTAAAACCATGAAGAGTCCCACTTACCCTTAAACCAAAAATTGATAAGGAATTAGATAAACTAATTGGTCAAGGGATCCTTGAACCGGATGATTATGCCTGCTGGGAGACCCCCATAGTCATGCCGATAAAGGCTGATGGTTCAGTCTGCATCTGCGCAGACTATAAGTGTATATTCAGTAAGGCCTTACAACAGAGCAGCTATCCCGTTCCTTGTTACATTCATTAGAAGCAGGAAATATGTTTGCTAAGCTCAAGCTGGCTCAAGCATACCAACAATTGCCTGTAGATGATGTGACAGCTGAGGTGCAAAAGATAGTAACTCACAGAGGGGTGTTTAAGTGCCGCCATCCACAATTTGGTGTCAGCGTGGCACCAGATCTATTTCAGAGTTTAATGGAAAGATTATTACAGGGTATTCCCGGGGTAGTATCCTATTTCGACGATGTCCTGGTGTCAGCTACAAATAAGGCTGAACTCATCGACCGACTGAGAATGGTCCTAATGCAGTTCAGAGAAGCTGGATTAAAAGTCAAAAGAGAAAAATGCCAGATCGCTGTGCCCAGAGTAGAGTTCCTAGGGTATCTGATCAAAAGTTTGGGGATATACCCCACTGGCAGTAAAATTAAAACAGTTTGGAATGCCCCCACTCCTCAGAATAAAATGAAATTGCAGGCATTCCTGGGTTTGCTAAATTTCTATAGCATTTTCCTACCACAGAAAGCCACAATAGCTGAGCCGCTGCATAGACTCTTGGGGGAAAAGGCTGTTTGGACCTGGGGCTGGCCTGAATCTATCCCTTTTGCTACTGTGAAAAAACTATTGTCCTCTGACAGAATGCTGGTTCAATACAGCGAAACTCTGCCCCTAGTCCTGTCCTATGACGCCTCTCATTTCAGGGTAGGGGCAGTCCTTAGCCATTGCATGCCCAATAGCACGGAGGCACCCATTGCATTTTATTCACGGACCTTGTCCTCCACAGAGCATAACTATAGCCAGCCGGACATAGAAGCGCTGGCTGCGGTCGCTTGGGTCTGGAGATCCATGACTATCTCTATGGGAGAAACTTTGATCTCATCACTGACCATAAACCCTTGCTGGGCTTATTGGCCAGTGACCACTCCACACTATTGACATTGTCCCCTCATGTGACCAGGTGGACTATTTTCCTGGCTGCTTACAGTTACCATTTGGTCCACCAACCGAGCAAGTCCCTGAGTCACGTGGATGCACTCAGTCGTTGCCTGCTACCCAAACTATTGGAGGACCCTGCCCCCTGCCACCACGGTTCTCCTCATTGAGGACATTGCAGCAGGCCCTATTACAGCAGCTGAGATTGCATGGCACTGGTACAGAGAGACTCATTTGAAACAAATTTTGAACTATGTGTTAAGGGGTTGGCCGATCACTCCCTTGAAGGGAGAATTGCATTATATGTGTCGAACCAAATTGTCTGTAATGAAGGGTTGTCTGTTATGGGGGAAAGGGTGATCATACTCCCCAAGTTACAATGGGGAGTGCTGGAGGTCTTACATGTGGGAGATCCTGGAATAGTCAGGATGAAGGCGCTGGCTAGGAGGTATGTCTGGTGGCCTAATATGGACCGAGATATAACAGAATGGGTTGCCACCTGCATGCCTTGCCAGGATTCCAGACTGGCACCTCCCTCTGCCCCCACTAAAGAGTGTGGAAACACCCAAGAATTCATGCCCAGGTGCATATAGATTTTGTGGGATCAGTAAAAGGGCAAACGTTTCTGATTGTGATAGACGCTTACTCGAAATGGTTGGAGATATTTCTTATGCAATCCATCACAGCAGAAGCAGTAATACAAGTATTGAGGAAATTGTTTGCAATGCACAGCTTCCCCGATCTGTTGGTGTCAGATAATGGGCCACAATTTATGGCTAATCAATTTGAAATGTTCTTAGCTGAATGTAGAATTAGGCATGCTCTGGTCGCCCCATTCCACCCGGCCAGTAATAGACAGGCTGAGTGGATGATGACATCGGCTAAGGAAGCCCTTTCATGAATGGCCCAGGCAATTGGCAAGCTCGAATAGATAAATTCCTGCTAGTCCAACACATCACCCTGAGCACTACCAGAAACAGAAGCCCAGCTGAGTTGCTCATGGAAAGAAGGATCCAATCTCAATTAAATTGTTTGCATCCCAATTATGTAGTCGAAATTCCTCCCAACTCAACTAGGAAAATCAGATCATTTGAAGTGGGAACTAAAGTATATACTCACAATTATGCCAGGGGTGCCCTCTGAGTTCCTGCATAGGTGGTAGAAATGACTAGCCTTCGCTCATATAAAGTGGAGCTGGAGGACGGCAGACTATGGCGACGGCACTTGGACCAAATCCAAGGCCGCCTTGAACACTCAGCATTGAGGCAACCAGAGATAGCCCAAGCAAATAAAGATCTAACTCCTAAAGACCCCAGCCAACAAAATAGGCAGTTTTCTAATTCTGATTCAAACCCGATTGTATAGCGGGAGCACTCTCCTGAGGAACCAAGACTCCAGTGGAGACTCCCGGAGGGGATGGGCCTGGAAAACCCAACCACGCCTCATGACGCAATCCAAACGATTCCATTGGCGAATGCAGAGCCAGCAGCAGGGCCATCAATTCAGGCCACCACCCAAGAACCAACTGAGCTGCACAGATCAACTAGGACTAAACAACACCCTGCCTATCTACGTGATTATATTTTGTGTAACTGTTGATGATTAGTTATTGTGCTGTCTAAGAGGGGAGAGGTGTTACATATTAAATAGGAGTGCGCATAGGTTACACTCCGGTCTGCCAAACTGGTGGAAAAATACTCAAATCTGATTGGCCAAGCCGTCTGACAGCTCCCAATAAAAGGGCAAGCTGTCCAACAAGCTGGTTGCTGGATTTCACTGTTATTTAATAAGGAGCTGCTGTTACCGAGAATTGTCCTGCCTTTTCCATTGACCTATATAACACCTCCCCCCCACAACTGTTCTGCATTTCAAACCTTGGGGTCCTGTTCTTGTCCTTAGCTCCCCCACTCACCTGCCCCAGGAGGGGCTGGGAAAGTCAAACCACCTTAGCAGAGCTTCGGAGAGACCGAAGGTCTGCTGCCCAGATGGAAAAGGAAACAGCACAAGCTGACCTAAGGACATCCACCAGGGAGAGAAGGTAGACAGAGATGCAATTTTAAAATATCTGGCATCCATCCAGTTGAGGGACACCCTAAAAATTGTGCAAAACAGCCAAAGAAAACTGCCTGTCTCCAGATCAGAAGACGGCCCCTTTAACCCATTGAGAGTGGAATGGAGGGACCCGTGGACTGAAACCAACAGGGTACCACTTCTTGGGGTGATCCTGTTGCAGCATTTTTCATAGTTCATAGTCCCATTGCCCCCCCACTCCACCTTATACTGTTGAAGCTGAGTTGACATTCCGGTTCTGGGGGCAATTTTGCAACCCTTCCAAAAAGGGAATATCCCAATGAAAATGTATAAATATTAAAGAGATGGAAGAATCCTGACCTTTCAGGATGTTCAGGATCAGGGCCAGCACAGGACCACTTAAAGGCACACTGGGCACATACATGCTGAACTGGCCAAGTTGCACTTTTAAAGGATTTTCTTCCAGGGTTGGTTGGTAATCCCTCAGGTCCTCCATGGTAAGGATCCCGCCTGCAACAGAAGGAAGGTAATCCTGACAACTGGGCCATTTAGAGATGATGCACAGATCCCCAGCTCTGGTTTGCCCACTGCCAGGAGCCCCGTCTTGCTCATGGCACCCAGATAAAGGGAGAAGCGTTGGGCATCCTCTCCCAATATTTAACAATAAAAGCACATCTTCTAAGCTTTATTTGCTCTTAACTTTCATTAATTTTAATTCTGGTTTGATTTATATTCTTAAACTTATATTGTGTATTTTTAATGCTCTATTTTGCAGATGAGTCTGAAAGTGGGGTGGAGCCCTTTCCAAGGGCTGCAGAGGGGCTCACGTGAGCCCTCATCTCCCACAGGGAGCAAAGAGTTTGCAAAGTAGGCGCCCACCATGGAGACACATATTTTCTAAAACTCTCTTGAATGCTTCTGACTCTCAGCCATTTGGTTCTAGTTACCAGGCTACTGAGGCCAAATATTAGCTTTCTAAGTTACTAAAATGTGCTTTGAGGTTTGGAGGAGTCCACAAACCAGTCCGGCTTCTCCAAAGAGTATCGATTCTCTGGGGTCTGAGCTAGAGGGGCAGCGAGCACTGCCCCTTCTTGCCCCATATCAGAAAGTTACTGGTACAGTTCAGATGTCCCATGGCACCTGACTTCTCAGCTGACCTGCTCTCTCCAAAGTGAGTTTATGCTCCAGGCTAGGAGCCTTCCTTTCAAATTTTCAGCCAGATTCTGAACAGTATTTCTTAATTCCATCTATAGGTATTTGAAGTGGCTCTCTGAATGCCATCTCAAGACTCTCTTTCCACCACCAATTCTTGGAAGCTAAAGTACATAGAGCCCCGCCAAAGGGGCTTCCCAGAAGCATTGATGGCAATACCAACAATTGGCACCAAAGATGTTGACAATCTGAATCCATCACTGCAAAACCAGATGTTTCCCTCTCTCAGCTATGGCATTTAGGATGACTTCCACAGGGAAATATAATCTTAAATGGTATAAATGTGATCACTCCCGGATTCTTATGTCTTCCACAGAATTTCCTCACCTACAATGCCTGGCCCTCTGTGGCTGCCTGCCATGTTCCCCACCATTGGTTCACCCAAGCATTCTGCAGCTCAGCGGCATCCTTTGGCCCCACAATGCTGGATTCTTGTCAACCCTCCTAGCCAGGGGTGGGTTCTACTTACCTTTACTACTGTTTTGCATCATGCCTGTGCACGAGTGTTTGCTTCACTCACACGCACGCACACTCTTCTGCGCAGGTGCAGAATCTTCTGTGCATGTGCAGATCAACTTTGATGACGTCCGGGTCAGTGGGCAGAGCTTCCCGCCAGTTTTACTACCAGTTCTTGTGAACCGGTCCGAACCAGGGGCAACCCACCACTGCTCCTAGCTAAACCAGACAGGAAACCCAACCAGGTGAATTAAAGCTCCCTTACTGTGAGGCTGCATGGACAAAATCTTGCAAGTCAGAAGATACAAACTTCCTTCCACCATAAAAGTACTTGATCCATTAATGCAGATCCATTTCTATGTTTCTTTTTCTGTCCGTTTTACTTTAGCCCCTGGGGACTCCTGTCTCTCTTGTCTGCTTGCTTCCTAGGCAGCTTCTCTTCCCCTTGTCCCCCAAGGACACCCACATGGTCCATTACAGTTCTGTGGCAAGGCCACATTTGCAGAGTGCTTCTCCCCGCGCTCCCGAGACAGGCTAAAGGGCAGTGTCCTCAGCGGGACACTTTGGGAGCAAATATCCCCATTTATTATAATTTGCCATGGAACAGGTTTTGCTAAGTGGGTAGCAGAACACCTCCCCCCCAGAAGGAGGGACCTTGATATGTGTATGCAGATCTTCCAGCGGGATAGACCCAACACTGAGTGCAGGGCTGCAATCAGAACCAGCAGTCCCAGCACAGCAGGGCAGGACCAGCTGTTTTGCGTAAGCAGAATAGGTAGATGGTGAAACTAGCCTCTACTGGCTGCCTGTATTGCTTGGGCTGTGGAAATGCTTCCAAAGGAGAAAACGACAACTGATCCCCTGCTTTGTAGATAGTTTGCTGCTCACCTGCATTTTGGACCTCAGCCACCATCTGCTGTGCCAGGTTGCCAGTGTAGAAGGCATCCGCACCCTGGTTGGCAATGGTCTCGTAGGTGCTGGCCAGTTTGGGCAGACGGAGGAGTTGCTTCTCCTGCAGCACCTTCCCGCTTTTGCAGAAGACTTCACTGAGGACAAAGGCGTTATTGGAGAGAGAGCCACGAGTTCTGCCAGAGTTTCAGCAACTCCAGCAACTTTAAGAGGTGTCGACTTCATCTCCCACAATTCCCCAGCCAGAACTGTGGAAACTGAAGCCCACACTCCTTAAAGGTTGACAAATTTCCTGCACCAACTCAGAAAGCTCAGGCTACCCAAGGAGCTGCTGATCCAGTTCTACAGAGGAATTATTGAGTCTGTCATCTGCACCTCTATAACTGCCTGGTTTAGCTCTGCAACCAAGCAAGAGAGACACAAACTTCAACGGATAATTAGAACTGCAGAAAAAACAATTGCAACCAGCCTGCCTTCCATTGAGGACCTGTGTACTGCAGGAGCCAGAAAGAGGACTTTGAAAATATCTACAGAGCAGGGATGAAATCCAGTAGATTCTGACAGGTTCTGGAGAACCGGTAGTGGAAATTTTGAGCAGTTTGGAAAACCAGCAAATACTACCTCTGGCTGGCCCCAGAGTGGGTTGAAAATGGAGATTTTGCAATATCCTTCCTCCAGGAATGGGGAGAGAATGGGGATTTTGCAGTATCCTTCCCCTGGAGTAGGGAGGGAACGGAGATTCTGCAGTATCCTTCCCTGCCACCCCCACCAAGCCACTCCCACCAAGCCAATGTGCCCCATTGAGTTATGTTATCCCAGATAGAGAGAGCTTTTAAAGCTTGTTTCTGTACAGAAAAAAAGATGTTTATGGGTAAGCCACAAGTGAGTGCAACCTCCCCCCCCCCCCGACCCTTTTTAAAGTGAGTTCACATTATACTTTTTCCAAAGCATGCCCCTTCTTAGGGTGGGTTTTTGTGTGGAAAGAAAATTCAGAGAAAACAAAGTCATAACTTAGGTCATGTCAGGAGTCATGCAGCCCCTCGTTCTCACTGTAAAAGTTAGCAGGAACCTGCTTACGAAACACACATGATTGGCTTGATCTCAGCTTCTCCCTTTCCTGCACCTCTTGTCTGCTGGTTTCTAATTATCTTGCTCCATAAGAGGCAGAATTAATCAGTGAACAAACATGGGTGTCTCTACGGCCTCAAATTCCAGCCACACATGGAACCGTGACAGCCTCTCACTGCCACGTATCCTATTCTTTGTCACCCGTGTTCCAAGGGCCTCTCGTTAGCCTCTCTCAACCCAATTAGCAGAGCTGAGGGAAACCTTCGTGGCTGCAGTAGAGATAAGGAGGCTACCTCACCCTTCTGCCGTTCAAGGAATCTTACAAAAAGGAGGTTGTTGAGGAGACCCCGAGCATGGCCCCATCCAGGAACCTGAAACGCCCAATGCATTGCAGCACTTTTTCATGCTGCTTCAATATTTAGACATCAAATTCTAAGATGCCACCAGGAAACAGCAGAAGCAGCCAGATGTACCAGAAGGGAGCAGTTACTTTAACTGGCCCTAGACAAAGAGGAAGGTTTGACCTGCTGATAAAAGGCTTTTGGAGCCAACACTGGGGATGGTTCTATGGGGAATGCTGCAGGAGATCTTCCCCAAACTGCACAATGGTCTTGAAAGGGCCTTCCCTTCAGATTTTGGGCTCCAGCCTAAAAAGAGGTATTCCTTTTACAAGATCTTGACCATCACTGGCCATGATTAAGAAGCCCACCTTCCTTCCTTCCTTCCTTCCTTCCTTCCTTCCTTCCTTCCTTCCTTCCTTCCTTCCTTCCTTCCTTCCTCCTTCTCATTCCCATCTTCCCCACTCCCTTCCTTTCCAGCTGGTCCCTGAGTTGACCTAGGTAGCCCTCCCCACTGCAACCTCCCTCGGGAGTCACGTCTCCCCCGACCCACCCAGCAGGTCATGCACTGCCTTGAGCTGAGGTGCTGCCCTGCTACCTACCACAAGGACGGGATGCTTTCAATTTCACTACTCCTAGACTCCAGGGCTTTGGCCAGGCCTTTACCAACAGGGAAGCCTTCTCTGGCTAACTGGATGCTGGGCTGAAACAGCTCCTTCCAAAGCAGTTTGCCATGTCGTCGGTGGGCCATTTCATAGCCACGGATTTCTCCCGGAACTGCAATGGACAATCCACCTGGAGCAGGCAGAGGACAAAGAGATCAAGACTCCAGCCAGTCCACTCTCCTATCATCCAGGACCATCAACATAATTTTGTTTTCCACCCATAATCTATTTCCTCCTTCACTATAAACTGAGTGCCCAGAGCTAGTTTGCAAGAGTTATTGACTTAGGCAATTCTTCCTGTTGATTCCTGTTCTCCACTGAGTTTTGTGAATGTCCAAGAAAGAAACACTCATTTTGAGTAGAGTTTGTAGGTGGTCATGTAGTTTGTGGATAGACATCTTTACAACTTGTACAATCAATAATTACAGCAAGTCTATGGTTTTAGTTCTTAGTTTGAATTTTCAAGGCCAAGAATCATAGGGCTAGAAGGGACCTTCTAGCCCAACCCTCCTGCTTAGTGCAGGGTCCCCTAGAGACTCTCTGATGACCACCCAGCTTAGATAACAGGCAAGAAGCTAAAGTGAGTACATGCACAAGACCACAGAAGACGTGAGATCCTCAGTGAACCTTGTTGCACACAGCCAAGCCATTCCACCATTTCTGAGCCTGGTCACCTTCAGACTTGCTTGAAGTTTTATGGACCCTTGATCCCAAGCTCATGAGGAGATAGCTCATCTGTGCAGCCAGCAACTACTGGTGGTGTGTGCCTCTTGCTTTACCTTTCTGGGACACAGCAGTGTTGTTGCCAAACATGTCTTGGGATGCATTCTTGGGTGCCACTTCTCTGGCATTAATGATTTCCACTTTCCCTTGGAAGGTAAGGAACAAGATAAGGTTCTGCTGCCTCCCTGTTGGCAAGTCAATGCATAAACCTATCCAGGCTTTCTGAGTGACAGCTTCAAGGCATAATTCAAAGAAAGATTAACTTTTCAAGAACAAAAGTTATTATGGATGCCCCACCTCTGTTCCGGTTCAGCAGTCAGTCATCAGCTATTTCTCTGTACATCTTTTGACATTGACCTCACTCCTATTTTTTGAAATAGAAGCATTACCAGTAGATTTTGATAGCTAAGTAGTCATTTGGCCCAGCAGACATATTTGAAATATGACAGCATTTTATGGGGAATGTCGCCAAACAGGAGTAGGAAAGATCTGTCACCAAAATCTCATTTACCAAAAAAGAAGAAGGCCAGGTGGCTCTACTCCTCCTGACCCCAGGTCCACCCCTACCCCCAACCTTGTCCCCAGAAGGCTATTTCATGTTACAGATAACCTTTTGTGTGAGTGTGTCTCTGTGAAAAGTCAGACAACCTTCTAAGCTGAGTAGGGGTTGAAGCACCCATGTTTTCTCCCCATACCTGTGGAAGCAATTTATATTCCTGGAGCATCCTTGAAAATAGTTAAACATACATAGATTCTGGCACTTTGCTGGCAGCATACCAACTTTCCCTTATCTTGGTGAAGATTAACCCAAATGAAGAAAAGTCATCAAGGTATCTGAGGTTACTTCTGTGAACTCACATGCTGTACTATAAGCTCACAAATCCTTTCCATTGCTAATTATTAGGGTGCTGTGCACAACCTTTTTAAACATGCAAAACAAGGCAATCATTCAGGAGATCTCATACAAGATCTTAGCATGGCTGCCTATGTCTGTGTATTGGCTTATCACTCCCACTTGTTTTCGCAACATGGTGATTTTACTCTCAATGTCAAAAGCAGGCATCAATTAGCAGAGCAGGAAAGTCCAGTCATGTCTTCCATGACATCTTCTGGAATCCCCACTACCACAGCTCCTGCAGTCCTTACCCTCTGTTGAGAGTATGGTGAAAAAAAGACCTCCTCCAATGCCCATGCTATGGGGGTTCATCAGGCCCACACATAGGAGACTGGCAATGGCAGCATCCACAGCGGATCCCCCTTTCTGAAGGATGTCCCTGCATGGTGAAAGATAAACATTGAGTGAACCTTCCCTGGATAGAGCTCAAGGCCTGGGCAGCAAGGAGACAGAAGGAGATCACAGCTAGTTAAAAGAGTTCTCCAAAACTAGAAGATTCTCCCAATGGTTTCTTGAAATCCAAGACTAGCAATCATGCAGAAGTTTGGAGATGCTTGGAGCCATAGTGGACAATCACTTATATATGAGCCAGCCATGTGCTACAGCTGCCCAAAAAACTAATGCAATCCTTGGTTGCCTAAACAGAGGGACAGAGTCAAGATCACATGAAGTATTAGTACCACTTTATAAATCCTTAATATGACCACACCTGGAATAGTGTATCCAGTTTTGGTCACTACATTACAAATAAGATGTTGAGACTTCAGAAAAGGTGCAGCAACAAAGATGATTAGGGGTCTGAAGGCTAAAACATACGAAGGACGGTTGCAGGAACTGTATGTCTAGTTAAATGAAAAGAAGGACTGGGGTCCTCCAAGGACCTCCAAGGTCTCTTCCAACTCTGTTATTCTGTTCTGTTCTGCTGCTCAAGAACTTCTGAGGCTGCATCTAGCCAGTTGCTGGTTGTAAAGCAAGCCAGACATTTTTTAGTTTTGTTCAGGCTGCAGGTCTCAGATCCAGAAGTGACTGGTGGAAGAAGCCAACATCATTTTAGAATTAGAATTTAAGGTTAGAATTAGAATTAGAATTAGGGTTAGAATTAGATGGGCAGGGGAGAGTGGTGGGGAGGCAGGAGAGGAGGCAGCCGGCCAGCCAGTTGGTACCTGCTGGTAGATAAGTAATAGATCAGAAATGACATTTTACACCCAATAATTTATTGAAGGACACAGACGCAAAAACATCTTCATACCTCTAAATTATACTCCTGAAACAAAAGGGTAACAGTGAGGAGCAGCAAGGGATATTCTGTTTGAGGGCTTTTGTTGGCTTGTTTGTTGTGCCTCCAAGTCAGTTGAGCCCTGGAAGTGCAGTTTTCTTGGCAAGGCTTTCCAGAGGTGGTTTGCCCTTCCGTCCTTCCTAGGGCTTAGGGAGAGTGACTGGCCCAAGGTGTCTCAACGGGCCATGTGCCCAAGGTGGGGCTGGACCCACAGCTTCCCAGTTTCTAGCCTGTGGTCTTAACCATGCCACCACACTGGCTCTTTTATTTGGCTGTAGCAGCAAATTCCTGTGGTGGAGCTTCAGACGTCATTTGGAGGCGGTCTGAACTGTGGCTTTTGAAAAAATGAAGGCTTGCAGCCTTTTCCTGCCCAGACCAGATTAGGAGCTTTTGGGAATATGCAGCTGTTTTCCAGCAACACCTACCTCCCAATGACCGAACAGGGGCCAGCATCGGTAGCCACTGCTGCCTTTGCGTAGATGTGTTCTTGTGGCTGTGGGCGTAGCCCAAAGAACAGCCCAACACCAATTGCAACAGCCGAGAGCAGCGCCGTCAGGATCCCAATCTTCAAGAGCTTCGTGTTCATGTTTCTTGAGAAAGAAAAGGAGAGGTGGATTAGCAGAAGCGCCAGAAAGCAGCCCAGGCAGAAACGAGGACAGTTCACCCCACAGAGGGACATGCAACCCTCCCCGGAAAGCCAAGCATTGGGAGAGAGGTCTGGTTGAGGGGTGGGTGAAGTTTCTTGGGATCAATGGCTTCAGTTGGCGCTTTGGCCTCAAACGTCTTGAGGTTTCCTATGTTTTTATTGGATTTCTAGAAATGTGACATTGCTTGGGAGCCTCAGAAGACAGAAACACAACCGGTTATTTCAAATACATAAGCAGATAATGGCTGCAGAGTTCATGTTGTCATGAAGGCTGTCTACAAGGTAACAAAGATCGGCCCTGTGAACAAATAGGAATGTTGACCCTATTTCAAATCATGCTTCCACCGATCAAATCAGCAACGGATCCCCCTCCTGCAGCCCTCCTGCTCCCCACAGCCCTCCCTCTTCTGTGTCTCATCAGAAAGGAAGACCGCCCAAAGAGCCAGGGTAGCCTCAAGTCATGACAAGAACAGATTGTGCCATCCATTGTGTGGTGCCTCCCGAATGAGGCACAAACAGCATGACCCAATGGCAGTACAGACCCCCACCTGCAACCTGAAGTCCAGAGCCTCAGTGCTCTCTCCCCATATGTGCTGAAGGTGGGTTGAGATGAGGGACAGGAGGTGTGTTCTTGCCAACATTACCTGCTGTTGTGTGGAGCAACGTCCGGAAGCAAGGCTCCTTCTGATCCCAAAGTGATCTATGGGGATTCCTTCCTTTCCTCCCTTGTGAGATCTCTCTGGAAAGACAAACACTGAAAGAGCTGGCGAAGATCAAAGGTTCTCAGATATTGGACATGGAGAAGCTCCCTGGCAAAGATTCCCTTCCATTGGCTCCTGAAGTCCAAGCCTTCTCACCACCACACAACTGCCCTGGTTACAGCTCTTCGTGGATAAAGCCCTCGCATTCCAACTTGGGGGTCACTGGGAGAGGTCTCCAGCAACCATGGGGAAGAGTCCATCTTGGACCACCAGGGCTCTGAAGTCCAGATTTCCTTCTCCCAGCTGCTGCTGCTGCTGCTGTTCAAGACGAGAGCAGCAAGTCCCCACCAGCCCCATCGTTCCCTGATGTGTGTGCCTATAGGGCTTGGCAGGCCTGTTTTCTCCCGGGCCCCAGCTTCCTGTAGTTTCTCCCTTGCAGAGCCTTAGAGTGAGTCAACACTGGAGGGTCATTGACTTGCTGCCCCATCGGCCAAACCTTTCCTCCCTGCCAGATTGGGCTCCTGCTCCTCCTGGTTGGCCTGCAGAGGACGAGTGACCGAGTGACCAGGCAAGACCACTGGTCTGTCTCACACCTCTCTCCTGAGTGGATGGGGAAAGGGCAGCACAACCACCCCATACTTTCAGGAAAAGTGCCATTTTATTTCATTACCAAATGCTCTATGAGGGATCACAGGACATTTTCCCAAACAGGAGATCAGCTTTTGAACAAAACAGCTTTAGGCATTTGGTTTGTTGTAATGTACTTCAGCAAGCATTTAGTTTCAACTTCAAAGCAAAAGCTACAAATTCTTGCCTTACAACAGATAAATAAAACTAAACTTATGTATTTATAAGATTTCTAGACCACCAATCACCCTTGCCTGACTCTGCTCTCAATTTGATGAAAGGCTAAATACTAAATACTAAAAATATTTTCTTATGATAGGGTTTGCTACAGTGGTGAAATTTGTTACTATTGGTTCTATGGGCGTGACTTGGTGGGGGAGTAATGTGACGGTGGGCGTGGCCAACTTTTTAAAAAAACTTTTTTAAAGCATTTTTTTACAACCTATTCGGGCAAATAGGTTGTAAAAATGCTTTTAAAAGGTAAAAAAAAAGGTTTGACGATCACACGACACAGCTGTGATCGTCAGAGCCTTTTTTTTAACCTTTTAAAAGCAGGAAGTAATGGCAACCCCCGCTCCCACCTGCCTCAAGGCTGTCCCAGCCAGGCAGATCCTCCTGAGCTCAAGCCATCTGTGGATTTTTCCTCCCTCCCCTTCCACCCCCGGTTCTTCTGCTGCCCTCAAAAGCTGTGGGGAAGAAATCCACACCCTCTTCCTTATAACAGCCCTTCCAGTACTGCAAGATTGCCAGTTTCACAAAGACAACTCTAGAATAAAACGAGTCACTGAATAAATAAGTTGCATTCTGGGATGAGAAGATGCTCATCCTCCTGCATGCCTGGGTGTGAGACGAGCTCATCCTCCCACCAAATGTTCCTGCAGAATGGCTGATTGCATCAGGACCAAAATCCCTGCTAGTCATTTCCACAACCCCTCATCTTAATTCCTCCCTTGCCTTGTGCAGCTTTCCTTTTCAGAGACTGGGTCACTGGCCCTGGACAGAAACAGAGCTCCTGGCGCAGAGACTCGCCTCCCTTCCCGGCCTTTGTGGCTCAGGAAATCCCTCCATGCAAAATGGAAGGCGGAAAACTTGAAGCATTTTAGATGCTGTAATTTCTTTTAAACCCATGGAGGAAATTTCTTGTTAATTCAAATTCTTTTTTTAATAGAAATCACAGCATTGAGCACTAAGCAAATCTAGTATTTCCCAGCTGATATAATTTAACCTTTTCTTTCATTTAACTTGAAATATTTTGAAAAAGGATATTTCCCTATCACTATGGCTTTATATTGAAACTATAGTAATATTCTTATCTTGTAAATTTTGCTTAACATACATACATACATACATACATACATACATACATATATATATATAATCAGTTGAGAGAAGGGGCATGGCCAACATCGTGACAGTACAATGTTTTTCTCGCTTCTGAGAAAACATTGATATCTAGATTGTTTGGGGGTGTTTATTGACCAGAAACTGTCTCGGAGGGACCGTGAGCAAGAAAGGCACGGACTGGCTAATGCAGGGAAAACGCAATTTCCTGGATAGTCAGAAATAGCCTTTCAACCGGATGATCAAGAAAGCAGCGACTTCCGGTGGCGCCTTCCTCGTCGGCGGCGGGCTTTTCCATGCCCGCCGGCTTCTTGGCGCGTCAGAGCCGCCTTACAGCTGGCAGGCGGCTCGAACAACCTGCTCCTCAGCGGGAGGAGCAGGCAGAGCTTCTGGGGGTGAGGCTGGGCCCCCTGAGTCACCCCAGGAATGCTTTGTTTGTCCTGGGGAGGGCTCAGAAGGATGGCCCCCTCTATATCCTCCAGTGAATGCTCCGCGTCGAGACAGTCCTCCGCTAATTAGCGGAGCCAGACGCTGGAAGCAACACCACAGCTGAAGCGTTTATTGAGCAAGCTGAGAAAGAAAGAAGAAAAGTCGAAGCAAGTATGGATTTTTTTACTGATTTTTTATTGATTTTCTGGAAGAGGAAAGAGGGGAAGGGGGAAGGAGAGGAAGAGAAGTTCTTTAAGATGGCGACTGGTCTTATTTGAAGAAATTCCAGAGCGATTGAAAATGGAGGTTTTGAAATAAATACTCTGCTATGGGAAAGGCACTTAAAGTAAGAAGAATTTTTTTGGATATTTTTTTTTCTCTTTTCTTTTTTTAATTAAAGTAAAGTAAAGTAAGATAAAGTAAAGCAAAGTAAGGCAATTTAAAGTAAAGTAAAGATGACTAAAGGAAGGGGGGGCTCCCCCATGAGCCAGCTGAAGAAGAAAGCTGAAATGATGCAATTGTGTGGATTGGCAGAAGGGGACTTAAAAGATCTTATAACAACTTCCCTACCGAGCGTAGTTGACAAAATCAAAAATTCACAGAAGAATCTTGTGGACTTGATTGCTGGAAAGCATGACCAATTAAGTCAAAATATTATTAAAGTAATTTCAGATCTTTCAAATGTGGTGATTGAAATGGAGGAGAAAGTAACTGAAATTAGCAGTAAATTTGATTCTCAGATTCAAGAAATACAAGAAAAGTTTGTGGAAGCTGAGATTCGAAATCAGGCTACACAGAATGACATTATCATGCTTCAAATCAAAACTATGGCATCAGCTATTAGGGTAAGAGGTATTAAAGAAAAGCAGAGAGATTTAAAAGCAACTTCTGCAAAGGTCTTTGCTGAATTACTAGAGCTAGAAGATGAGATAATTCTTGGTTGTATAGAGAAAATTTATAGAGTCAACTCATGAATAGCCAAACAAAGGAATTTGCCTAGAGATGTTGTTGTTTACTTTACTGATAAAAGGCTGAGAGATGACATCTTACAAAAGTCCTACTCTGCCAGAATGCAAGTAGAAGGTGCACAAATTAATATCTTTAAAGAGTTACCATGGAAGGTTCTAAAGGATAGGAAAGAATTTGCCTTTTTAACTAAGGAATTGAAGAGAAATAATATCCCATTTAGATGGGACTTACCAGCTGGCATAATTTTTAGATATCATGGTGTGAGATATTGTTTGAATACTATTGGAAAGGCGGAACATTTTTATAAAAATATCCTTAAGGGAGCTTCGGAATATCTTAAGAATAAGAAACAAGAAAGAGAGTTTGCAAAAGGTAAACAGAAGGATGAGATTCAAAGCATGAATCAAAGAATGTTAAAAGTACAAGGAGTACAATCTGGTTTCTCGGAGGACTTTACTATGGATTTTTCAGATGGAAAAATTGAGCATACCAGTGAACCTAGACTAGGAGCACCGGACCTTGAACTGCTGGAGCAAGATTTAAAAAATATTATAATTCAAGATGAGCAGCAGAGGTCCAATGCTCCGCAAGGAAAGGGTGGTGATGTCGAACAGGAACCAGAATTTAATGAGGAAATTCAAGCGGTCACTAATGAGTGTCGTGAAGTCCTCCACCAGTTACAGTTGTTATCAGAAAGTATGGAAAATTTCAGAAAATGGTTATAAAATTCT
This sequence comes from Masticophis lateralis, assembly GCA_030761175.1. Lineage (NCBI taxonomy): Eukaryota > Metazoa > Chordata > Lepidosauria > Squamata > Colubridae > Masticophis > Masticophis lateralis. Next base: position 1,029,563 of record JAUDYJ010000014.1, read on the forward strand.
CAAAGTTTATACTGAATTGGACTTATGGACTATAAAGTCTTCATCCTGAATTGGAGATTTATAAAACTTTTATTACTTTGAATTGGATTCAACATCCTGAGCAAGTTTAACAGATCGCTGCAATAGTAGCAGCGTTCTGTGATTACCCTATTATAGGTTTTTTTTTTTGGAATTTATCATCTAAGAGGAAAGAATGGAAATGAAAACATCTTACAACCAGAAGGAGTGAACAACAAAGGGTGGCAGGATTTGAAACAGCTTCATAAGAACATCTGGGAATGCAGCTTCTAGGATTTTTTTTCTTTTTTTTTATTTTTTTGTTCTCAAGGCTTGGCAGAGCTGCATTGGGTTTCTTCTTGTTGAAATAGAATACGTTAGTCTGAATGATTCTACCTAGAGAATCATCCAATATCTTCGTGGTTGGATGCTATCTATATAAAGTCACACGGGGGGTTTATATGGAATGCTTTATTTTATTGATGGGGGCAGATAGAAGATGAAACTTATTGGAATTGGACATATGTGAAGAAAGAAGATTTAACTTCAATCAGGATGAAGAGAAGATTGAAATTCGAGTTATGGAAAATTATAACAATATATGTATAATTATATTGTACTGTATGTTTTATGTTCTTTTCTTTGGGGGGGGTTTTGTGTTCTTGAACTAAGGGGAGTAGTTGGGACTAAACTATTTGATATTACTTAATATGAATAAGTAGGTTATATAATTTTTGGGGGATTGTGTATGGCATATGATTAGTAATGTTAGTAATGTTTCTTTTTCTTTTTTTTGTTTTTAAATTGGGTTAAATATTATAATGGTTATTTTTTCTGGGTGTTTTTTTATTACAATATTGTTAATTTTAGATAAATATCTATGTTTATGGGCTTTTTTTATTTATTTTTTTTATTTTTATTTTCTTAATTCTTTTCTTTCTTTCTTTTCTCTTCCTCTCAATTTAGAATTGAATATATAATAGTATTTGCTTTTCTTATCGATACAAATTCTTGCTGGTTTTTTTTAAAATGTGTAGCGGAAGTCAGGGGTGGGATGGGGAGGGAGGGGGTGGGGTTGGGGGGAGATTGGGGGTGGTTAGGGGGAGATTGGGGGGGGATGGGAGGGTGGGGGTGGGGGAGGGGTGAAAAAGGGGGAAAAATTTTTGTATTGTAAAACTTTTTCAATAAAAAAAAAAAGAAAGAAAGAAAGCAGCCATTGAAGCTGCAGCAAAGTCGGGACAGCCAAAACAGAAGCTGAGAAAAAATGGATTCTTCTGGGTGAGAAGTTAGTATGTTTTTCTTTTTTTGACGATTTGAAGTCTTAGTTTTATAAACCCCGTAAAGCACTTTGAAGGAAGTGAAGGGTGAAAAGATAAGAGCGGAGAGTGGGGTGTGTGTCAGCTCTCCATCTTCAGCTGATCAGTGGTGAAGAAAGTGTATTCGCCCAAGCGGAAGAAATGAATTAAAAGAAGTAATAAAATTGCTGGGAAAAACAAGAAAATAAGAATAAGAAGCCAGATTGAGTGTCTGTAAATTTTGGATTTATGGATTTATACTAAAAAACGAGACTGAGTGGAAATTATTGAAGGAACTTTAAAAGTGTCTTTATTTTTTTTCTTCTCTCCTTTTTATCCAAGTGAAAATGAAAAAGTGAACTTTTTGACTTTTTCAATGTCAATAAAAATGACATTGTTTCAAATAAACGGATGAGAAGACTGGCCTTGAGACTGTAGCTTGGGCCGATAAGAAACAGCTGTGTTTGGTAAAGAATTGTGTATTGAGATTGTTAGTTCTAACAGAAACATAAAAGAGTGAATTCTTTGAAACTTTTGAAATAAAAACAAGAACAAGACAATTGAAGTATAATAAGAGGTTTTTTGGGAACCTCTTTTTTCTATTGGGGCAGTCTTGGCCTTTACTTTTTCTTTAATTTTAGTGAATATAATTCTTTTTTCTTTACTGCTTTTTGTTGGTTGGTTTTTTTGTTTTTCCCCCCTCTTCTGGGATCCAGGACTTTATTACTATTGGAATAGTGTTGGTGATCCATTTCTTCTTTTCCCCCACCCCTTTTCTTTTTCCTTTTGATCTATTGGCATTGACTGGATTAAATTTTTGTACTCTTTTTTCTCTTCACCATTTCTATTTCGTTGCTTTTTTTTTTGTGGCTGATTGATTTCTTGAGATTTCTTGGAATTTTGTGGATACATAAAAATTGGATTAAGGTGAGGAGAACCTGAAGAATCAGAAACTTTTGGGTTTGATTTTGGGGGATTGTTTTTTCTTTTTACTCTTTCTTTTTTCTTTTTCTTTTTTTTCCTCTTGGGCCTGTTTTTTTTTAACTTCTTCCTTTTGGTTGAAGATGAGAGGTTTTTTGGGGTGTGATGGAGTTTCTTGATTTTTCTTGATTTTGCTTTTTAACCAATTCACCCAATGGGGTGGAATAGGTACTTTGGATTACAAATTAATACAGATTACAAATCTTCCAATTGGCGTTGCGGCGATCCAGATGGGGAAATAGAGGGCCTCTAAGGAGTGCCGCGAAAACCCTGTCTGTCAAGCTGCCACCGGCAGGTCTGTGGACCTACCCTATTCTGTAGGGACAGGGGGTAAGAGAGGGACCCCTTGGATGGCCGAGAGGAATGGGCAGGTTCCTCGGGGCCAGTGGATTGCCCTCTGCATCGGCAGCAGCTGAGTGGCAGCCATGGCAGCTGCCTCGAGGCTGTGACAATTGGGAAAAGCGATGCACAGGAGGAAGAAGTGGAGAAACAAAATGATGTACTCAAATGCCGGGTGAGTGAGGTTTAACCCAGGTGGGAGCAGCTTTCAAGTGTTGATTTATAACAAGTGTGCCCTGGCCTTAATTAGCAGCTATAAACCATCTGGGCAAAAATACTTCGTAAAATAAACAATAAGAGGAAAAGACACATTAATGGATTATAGTAACCATTGACTGCTTTGGAAGGATCATTTTCTTGGAAATATACAAAAATTTGGCACTTTTTCTTTTCTTAATGGATTAAATTTGAAGAGAGAAAAAGGGAAGAAAAGGTAAACAAGAACTTTTTAAAGCAAGGAGAAAAGACAAGTGGTGATAGACAAGTGGTGATAGCTGTGATGAAGTGAAAGTGATAAATTGTGGACTGTTAGCGACTGGAAGAAGAAACTTTGTGTCTTGTTACTTAAACTGGATTATTTTGGGAAAAACTAAGGAGGCTTGATTCTGGAGATATCCATTCTGTTTATTGGAGAACTTATTGTGGGTTGGAGAGAAGAAGTGGAATGGAACAATTAAAATTAATTAATTAATTAATGAGCGCAGCAACAAAAGGAAAAGGTGTGGCAACAGAAGAAGAGATGATGATACCATATATGGAATAACTACTACAAAAGAACTAAACCTTACAGAGCTTATAATTTTGATAAATATTGAAATTGAAAAGAAATATTTTTGGACAGTTTGGAGAAAGAAAAAATGGAATATACTGGGTAGCAAGATAAGAAAAATAATAGTTTGATTAAAATGGATATAACACTTTCTGTTTATTTGAAGTTTGAATATCGTCAGGAGGTGTTTCCCTTCTCCTCCCTTTTTTTCTTTTCCTCTTTTCCCTTTTCCCTTTTTCTTTTCTTTTATCCTTTTTCTTTTCTTTCTGTTACATCTTTATTCTTTTTGCTTCTCTCTCTCTCTGTTTCCTTTTTATTTTTTTATTACTATTATTATTTTTCATTTTTTCTCTTTCTACTTCCATTTCTATTGAACTTGACTATATAAATATATAAATATTAAATGAATTTTTGACTTTTAAAATAAATATGAAGAGAGATGATTTTAAAAGAGTTTCTTGATTTTTCTTGATTTTTATTTTTAACCAATTCACCCAACGGGGTGGAGTAGGTACTTTGGATTACAAATTAAAATACCATCTGGATTACAAAATTGGTTGTCCATAGTGTATAAGACAGGATAAGATGAAGAAGACAACGACACAGCTACCCTCCACAGCACCAATCGCAAGTCCTGCAGGGCAGAGGACATTGGATACCATGGCTATGCAACTGGAACTAAAAAATATGATACAGGCCTTCCATGATGATTTTAAAGAAAGGATGGAAAAGGTAGAATGAGAACTTAAAGAAGTAAAGGCAATGATGGGAAAGAATGAATGAAGGTTACAGAAAGTGGAGGAAAAAGCAGATTCAACAGAAAAAAATGGAAGAGATGGATGATAGATTTACAATTGCTGATAAAAATCTGAAAAAAAAATTGTGTCTCTCTCGAAGTGGACAGGGCAGAGTATTACTTAAGATTCCAAAATATAGAAGAAGAGAAGGAAGAAAACCTGGTGGAAGTAGTGGTGGAGATACTGGTGGAAGTGATGGAGGAGACCAAGGAAAAGTTACTAAATGGGATCGACAAGATATATAGAGTTCATACTCGATATGCAATGAGAAATAAATTGCCAAGAGAAGTGCATTCAGATTCACCAGGAAAGCAATCAAATCAGAAATATTACAGGTAGCAAGAAACACACCAATAAAATATAAAGATAAAGAGATTATGGTGTTGAAACACATACCTAGAAGAGTAAGAGACCTGAGAAGAGAATACCAGTTTTTGACAAAACTCTTAATACAGAAAGGAATAAATTTTAGATGGTTAATATCAGAAGGAATAATGGTTTACTGGCAAGCACAAAGACATAGATTAGATACAATAGAAAAGGTGGACTTATTTTACAATGAATACCTGGGAACCCAAGAAGAGCAAAGATTGAGAGAAGAAAAAGATACAAAAGCCCAAGATGAAGCGGTGAAAGAAAAAGAAGACCAAAAAAAAAAAAAAAAGAGATGACAGAAGAGCAAGAAGAAAAGGCAATGAGAGAAGGGGCAAGGGCAAAAGAGCCTAAGGATCAAAGAGAGATAAGAATGACAAGATCAACAAAAACTAGTAACAAGTAAAAAATGGAAGAAGAAATAAAAGCAATACCAATAAACATCAATGGCTTAAATTTGGTGATAAAAAGGAAAAGAACTCTTAATAAACTGGAGAAATTAAAAATGGACATAGTATGCCTACAAGAAGTTCATATTAGAAAACATCATAGAAAATTATTGGAGTATCCAAAACTGGGCGATTTGTTTACTGCATTGACACATCAAAGCAAAAGAGGAATAGTACTATACGTTAAAAGGAAATTAGACTCTAAACAAATATAAGCGGATGAAGATGGAAGGATTTTAATGGTGGAAGTAACAATGAATAATAAACAAATATTGTTGGTGGCGATATATGCACCAAATGATAAACAAGAAGAATTTTATGGAAAATTGCACAGGAAAATAATAGAATATGAGCATTTGTATAATGGGGGATTACAACGCAATATGAGAAGTAGATTGGGACTATAAGACAACAAAAATCAATAAGAAACCCAGAAAAACACTCCCAAAGGCCTTTTTCACAATGGCAGAGGAAATAGGTATTAAAGATGTTTGGAGAGAAAGGCATTTGAAAGAAAAACAATATACTTTCTACTCAAATAGACATATGTCATGGTCCAGAGTAGACATGATGTGGATGACAAAAGATTTATTAGTTAATGTACAAGACATAAATATTGAAACAAGTATATGGGCGGACCATAACCTGATTACAACTATATGGAAGGGACAAAGAAAGACATTAAGATGGACATTGAATCCGACAATTTTAAACAAAAAAGAATTTAAACAATTTGTAGAGAAAGAATTGGGTTTCTTTTTTAAGGAAAATAGAAAGGAAGATACTTCACTACAAAACATATGGGACACAGCAAAAGCATACATTCGAGGATTGGCAATGACTTATGTGAGAAAAAGAAACAAAAAGTTAAAGTGCAAGAGGAGATAGGAGGCTATAGATAGTTTGTATATGTTAGCTTATGTTTGTTAAATGCTATACACCGTATTTTGCTCTGGGAAGTCGGGGGAGGGAAAGAGGGCTGAGCTGGGCTGGGAGAGGGGAGGAGGGCTGGGCTGGGAGAGGGGAGGAGGACTGGAAAAATTGTTTGTAAAATTTTTAAAAAACTTTTCAATAAAAAAAAGAAACAAAAAGAAAAGATATACACAGAAAAAATTGGAAGAAGAATATAAGAAATTGGAGATGGAACAATACGCAAAGATGAAAAAATACGCAAAGGAGGATCAAAAACCAAATAGATTTGAAGAAACATGAAATGAATTTAATTGAAAAAGAAGATTTGGCTTATAAAATAAAGATGTCTAAACAAAACATTTTTGAAAATGCTAATAAGCCAGGTAGATGGTTGGCATATAAAATGAAAAAGGAGGAGAAGAAATTGATCAATCAACTAATAGATGAAGAAGGACAGCTATGTTATCGAAATGAGGAAAAGAAAAAAGTGGTACAGAAATACTACAAGAAACTTTATGAACAAGAGATAACATTAGAAGAGAAGATTAAGCAATATTCAGAAAAATCTGACCTACCAAAAATACTAGAAGAGTATAAGGAAGCTTTAGAGGGAAGGATAATGATGATGGTGGTGATAGATGGCATAAAAAAACAAAAAAATTGTAAAACACCAGGTCCAGATGGACTACCAGCAGAAATGTATAAAACATTTCAAGACATACTCAGTAATATATTGCTAGAAGTATTTAATGACCTTCTAGTGAATGCAAAAATACCTGACTCATGGAGGGAGGCTTATATTGAAGGATGATACAGACTTACAACAAATTAAAAACTATAGACCGATATCCACATTGTTAAATGTGGATTACAAAATATTTGCGTCAATAATGACGCAATAATGACGCAATAATGATTGAAGAGGTTGTTAAATGAATTTGTACATGCAGACCAAAATGTTTTTTTTAACAAAGAGGCAAATTAGAGATAATGCCTCTAATCAAGATCAAGAGAATGATCTTGAATGTTTTAGAATATTATGAGGCACATCCAGAAAAACAAATGGCATTGATGTTTTTAGATGCGCAAAAAGCTTTTGATAATGTGAATTGGAAATTTATGATGAAGCAACTACGGATTATGGAGTTTGGGAGAAGATTCATAAAGATGATTGAGACAACTTACAGTAAACAATTTGCAAAGGTAATAATAAATGGAGATATGACAGAGAAAGTTAATATTATGAAAGACAAGGATGTTCTCTATCCCCATTGTTATTTGTGTTGACATTACAAGTGTTAACTAGAAATACAAGACAAAATAGAGAGATAAGGGGAGCACAAATTAAAAAAGAAGAGTATAAATTACAAGCATTTGTGGACGATTTAGTGTTTATATTAGAGGAACCATTAGAAGTAGATCCTAAATTAATAGAACAAATAGAGAGATATGGAGAAGTGGAAGGATTGAAAATTAATAAAGATAAAACAAAGATATTGGTGGAAAATATTGCAGAGAAACAGAAAAGAGAATTAATGGAGAAACTAGATATCCAAATTACTAAAAAAGTAAGGTATTTGAGAATACAATTAACAGCAAAGTGTGCAACGATTAAAGAAGATAATTATTATAAACTGAAAAATCAGATAGAAACAGACTTGGGAAAATGGGGAAAATTGCAATTATCACTAATGGGAAGAATAGGAGTAATTAAGATGAATATATTACCTAGGCTGCCGTTCTTATTTCAGACAATACCAATGAAAGTGGAAAAGAAATACTTTGAAAATTTGAATAAAATGATATTGAAATTTATATGGCAGGGGAAAAAAGCGAGGATTAGCATGAAAATGTTACAGGATGCAAGATTAAGAGGAGGTTTTGAATTACCAAATTGGGAATTATATTATCAAGCAGCAGCATTAACTTGGATAAAGGAATGGATTGGGTTGAGAAATATAAGATAATTAACTTTAGAGGGACATGATTTACAACTGGGTTGGCATGCTTTTTTATGGTTTGGGAAGAACAAAATGCAGTTATTTCCAAAGACATTATGTGAGGAATGCATTATTATTAGTGTGGGAAAGAATTCAAGAGAAACATCATTTGAAAATACCAATATGGCTTTCAACAATGGAAGCATTTGTATACCCAAACCTTATGAATATGAGAAATATTATAAGATATAAAGATATCTTATCAGCAACAGGGGAACTGAAAACAAGACAAGAATTAGAGGAACTAGGGATTGAAATGAAGTGGTATACTCAGTTGCAAATACAAGCGAGATATGGGAAAGATGCAAAATTATATGGTTTTTATTTGGAAATGACAACATTGGATGAGATACTCACAGGAACTGAGGAAAAAATTATCAGAAGACTGTATAGTTACTTATTGGAAGTGAAGTTGGAAGAAGAACAAGTGAAAGGAACAATGATAGCATGGGCAAAAAAATTTGGCTATACAATTGAGCTAGATAAATCGCAACAACTGTGGGAAAGAAATTATAAATTAACAATGGCCACAGCATACAAAGAGAATCTATATAAAATGCTTTATAGATGGCACATGTCACCAGAGAGATTGGCAAAAATGTTCAAAGATAAATCAACTAAATGTTGGAAATGTCATCAGATACCGGGATCATATTATCATATGTGGTGGACATGTCCAGAAATGAGAAAATATTGGGCAAGACTTAGAATATGGCTAGAGAAGATGAGAGAGCAACATACTGATTTAAAACCAGAATTGTTTCTGTTGGATATTTTTCCAGAAAAGTATAGTAAAGAACAGATATACTTAATAATACATATTATAACGGCGGAAAGAATGATATTTGCACAAAAGTGAAAAATAGAAAAAAATTCCTACAAAAGGACAAGTAATTAAGAAAATATTGGAATGTGCAGAAATTAATAGGTTGACATTGGTAATTAAAGGGAAAACAGAATGAGTATTACAACATTTGGGGGAAATTTTATCAATGGATAGAAAGTGAATATAGATAATAAACAGGATAAAGACAAGAACTTTGAAATGAATATGTTGTAGTATATTAAAATTAAATGAAAGAAGGAAAGATAAATATATATTTTAAGAAATAATGGTAAACTTTGAAGATGATAGCACAAATCTTATACCCAGATGATACATGGATTGATTAAAAAATGTACAGGAATACTAGAGGAATAATAGTAAAGTAAAAAATGAAATTGGAAAAGAAGACATATGTAAACAGAAATCGGGTCTGCTCGAATACCATTTCAGATTGAATTAAAAAAGGAAACAACAAAGGAATGGAAAAGAGGGGAGGAGTAGAGGGGAAAGTAGGGGAGTTGGGAGGTTAGAAGAAGAGAAAAGAAGAATGGAAAAAGGAGAGGAAGAAGGAAGGGGAAAGAACAGCAGGAGAGAGGGTAAGAAGGAGAGGAAGAAGAGAGGAGAGGGGAAAGGAAGTAGGAAAGGAGAGGAGAGGAGGAATGAAGAAAGAAGAAAGAAAGGAGGAGAAAGAAGGGAAGGAAAAAAGGAAAGGTTGTAGTAAAACAAAAGAAGGAAATGGTAAAAGAGCAGACCCGAACAAATTATTAATTAATCACCTAATGGAAGTTAAAGAAGATGAACAAACAATGTATAAGGATGGAGAAAAGACTGTACGTTTAAACATGTTGATGTAAAATAAAAATAAAAAACTTTTTTCATAAAAAAAAGATAGATATATTATCAGTTGGGTTTAGATTACTGGAAATATGGAAGAAGAGTAGCTAAAAGTTGGTCTTTCTGCCAGAGACTCTTTGAGGTGTGATCTGGACCCTTTGGGATCTCCTATAAACACCTGGCTCACAATTCCTGTCCCTCCCACCTCCGATTTTAGCCTGGGTTGAGAAACTCCTTGTTGTAAGCATTTTATAACATCTGTGGTTTTTCAACCCACACAACTGTTTGCTTATACACCTTCAACCACATTTCCCAGAAAGCCTAAGAGAAGGCTCTCCTGTCTGCCCTGCTGGTCCACAATCCCTCAGGTTGGCCAACCAGAACTTGGCATCACATCACCGCTAGAGGAAGGGGGATGAGCAAACCAGGTGAAGAACTGTTTGTGCCCATTGAGGGATGCATCTTGATCCGTTTCCCCAAAAATTTATTGACAATCTTTTTCTGTGTTAAGAGGGTTTGTCGATGTGCTCAACCAAAATAATTTTTGACCACAGCAACAGGAAATGTTTTGATATAGAGCTGGTTGGACAATTGCACCCAACAAGTTTACATCACTGGTTCCTTCCAACGATTTGAATTTTCTGGTTTCACATAGTATACCAAATATGACCTAAGCAAAGTGGCTGGACTTGCACAACACATTAAGCCAACATTTGACCATGGGCAATGTTGACTAAGTTTAGGACATGCAAATGCAGCCACTGGTCTTTAAGTGTGAATAGAGTGTGATTCCATGTGGGTTGAGGATAGACCCCCTCAAAGGACTGAACCAATATTAACCTTCCCCTTCTTGTTTCTCTGAAGGAGCTTCATAGAAGCAAGACCCAAAGGACCAAAGGTGGACGCCTGCAGAGAAATTGACTCAGGGCACTTATCCCACCTTCTCTGGGTTCAACCTTTGGGGCTCTGACTTTGCATCATTCTTAAATAGACACCTTTGCATTGAACTAAATGATGGCAAAGTTGAACAATGTGGTGCCTCCCTCTCAAACAGACGCAAGTTGACTGCAGCACTGAAAATGTTGCTCCAGATTTGATGTAGCAGCAGGTGTGCTGATAAATTTTGTTATTTGTTTGATTTGTATGCTGCCCTTATAGGTATGAACATACCCAATATTCCTTGTACCTCCTATTTTCCTCACAACAATAACTCTGTGACATGGGTTGGGCCAAGAGAGAAGGACTGGCCCAAAGTCACCTAGCCAGCTTTCATGCCTAAGGTAGGACTAGAACTCACCATCTCCTGGTTTGTAGCCTGGTGCCTTAACCAGTAGACCAACTGACTCATCATCATTATTATTGTAGCTTTGAAACCAGAATATCTAGCTCAAGAAGTGTTTGGAATCAAAGTGGCTTCATTTAACCTCAGGAAAGGTTTTAGCAAAGGGGAAACTCTGATTAGAACTGGCTAGCAAAACTATGCCTAGGTTGAGAAAGAACTTGAGGCAATTGGATAAGCTGAGTGGGCTTAACAATGGTCTAGAGATGCTTCTGAAGGACCAAATTTTCCATCTCCCAGCACAACTTATCTGACCTCCAACCTCCATTCCTTAGTTGACCTTCCCTGCAAATCTCTTTGTCTTGTGTTACTTGGGAAAAATAAGGGCAAAGGATTGCCGCTCCACATCTTCAAATGTTGGGCCCTGGAATTTTGTTTCTGGCTATATCCTTCCCATTCCTTGGTGCTCCTGTTTTTAAAAATGAAAATTGCAAAAAGTTGGCTCTCCCCTTCAAATATAAGTGTCTTTTTCATATGATAAAAGTGTACCTTGCCTGTATCCACTTCCTATTCCATGGCATATGCATAGACTCTTCCATGGTGTTTCCTTCTATTATCTATTTATATCTGTCTATCAATCTCTCATCTGTCTCTTCTGTCCCTCCCTCTGTCTCTTGCTCTCTCCCTCCCCGTCTGTCTGTCTGTCTATATCTATCTATCTATCTATCTATCTATCTATCTATCTATCTATCTATCTATCATCTATCTATCTATCTATCTATCTATCTATCTATCTATCTATCTATCTATCTATCTATCTATCTATCTATCTATGAGCCATGGTGGCACAGTGATTATAATGCAGTAATGCAGGCTACTTCTGCTAACTAGTGGCTGCCAGCAGTTCAGCAATTTGATCCTGACTGGCTCAAGGTTGACTCTGCCTTCCATCCTTCCAAGATTGGTAAAATGAGGACCCTGATAGTTGGGGGCAAGAGGCTGACTCTGTAAACTGCTTAGAGAGGGCTGAAAAGCACCGTGAAGCAGTATATAAGTCTAAGTGCTGTTGCTATTGCTATCATCTACTGTATCAGGCTTTTATTATCTAACATTCTATCATCTGTCATCAATTTATTATCTATCATCTATCATTATCTATCAATCATCTCTATCACCTATCTGTCTATCATCAATCAATCATCTATCAGATATCATCTAGCTATCATCTATCATATCTCCCTCAATCTCTCTTTTTTATCCAATTTGCAAAGCCATCTGACTTCCAGTTGCAAAACTGTTTTGTTGTCATTTCAATTGTGAACGCACATGCAAGGCAGAACCCCCCCTCCACCCCAAAAAGCAGTAAAGTATCAGTGTGATTTGAAGCACCTTCCCAAATTTTGCAGTATGGGGGCCGCCATCCTCCCTTACTTTAAGGCTTTAGAGAGAAACCCAGCTGGGCAAAGGGTTTTCCAACACTGCACCTACGGGAGGGATCTGGCAGGCACTGGTGGGACTGATGGGGTTGCCATTGCTCAGGCTGCTCTCTTCCAGGGAAGACCTGATTGGAGCTTGGAAGTGTCATCTTACCCATCAGCCATTCTTTCCTTACTCCCTTGTTTGAGTAAGGGGGTCCCTCCTAGGATCTCCATATTCCAGCTGCTCCCACATATTTCTTCTTTTTGGACTGGCCTTGCAGAGATTCCAACATTGGGCACACATTTACACTGTACAGTGCACAGGTCATGACAACATGGAGGAGGGCAGAGGGGCTTGTCTGCCTCCTCCCCAAAGGGGAACATCTGAAAAAGAAGGCCCTTCACCTGGCCTCTCCTCTCATGGGAATCTGCGCAAAGCCACTTTGGCATCTAATCCATCTGATGACATCATCATCAAACCAGGATCACATGGAGTATTAGTACCGCTTTATAAAGCCTTAGTTAGACCACACTTCAAATACAGCAGCCAGTTTTGATCACCATATTATGAAAAAGATGTTAGGATTCTGGAAAGAGCACATAGAAGAGCAACAAAGATGATTAGGGAGCTGAAAACTAAAACATATAAAGAACGATTGCAAGAATTGGGTTTGGCTAGTCTAAAGAAAAGAATAAGGGATGACATGACAGCAGTATTTCAGTATTTGAGGAGCTGTCACAAAGAAGAGGCGGTCAAATTATCTCCCAAAGCACCAGAAGGCAAGGCAGAAAACAATAGATAGAAACTAATCAAGGAGAGAAGAAACTTCCTAACAGTAAGGACAATTAACCAGTGGAACCGAAGCTGCCTTCAGAAATTGTGGGTGTTCCATCACTGGAGGTTTTTAAGAAAAGCCATTTGTCTGAAAGGGTAAAGGGTCTCCCGCTTGAGCAAGGTGTTGGATTAGAAGACCTCCAAATCCCTTCCAACTATGTTACTCTGTTCTGTTCTTTCTGATGCCTAGTGTCCATTGGGTTGTGAGGGAATCTGCCCAGAACAATGGATTCCAGACTCAGCATGCAGCTCTGGGACAGTCTGGACGCTGCTACCTACCAAGCAGTGACTCCAGAAAGTCAATGGCTGAGGAAGGGCCCCACCCTACATGTGTGGCTCTGACCTCTGAAGGCCCAGCACACTTCCAGCAACTGAAATGACCACTTGATACTTCCTTTCCATAGGGAAGAGCTGCCTCATTCGTTATGCAAGAGGGATTGAGAAAGATTGAGAGAAAGACACAAAGAGAGAGGGAGGGAGAGAAAAAGAAGGGGGGAGAGAGAGGGAGAGGGAGACAGAGAGGGAGGGAGGGAGAAAGAGCAAAAGAGAAAGACATCACCTCGCTTTGCCTAGCTTATGGCTCAACATAGTTCTCTGTCCAGAGGGTGGCAAATCTCCTCCCCCCCCCAGCAAACTGGACCCTTTGCACAGAAAGGCAGCCCTCTCCCCTCCGCATTCCTACCTTTCTGTCTGCCCAGGTCCCTGGGCTCAAAGTGCTAAGACGCACCCCTGCAGTTGCCTCTCCTGGTGGCCTTTGGTTGCTGGGGAAGAGCCGTGTGGTGACAGCGGTGGCAGCAGCAGCCACAGGTGAATTTACTGAAGGGGAGGGGCAAGGAGGAAGGGAGCCAATGGCCTGGGTAGGAGACGGGCTCAAAGATCTTGGACTTCATGCCCTGCCTCTGGGCTGAACCTCACAGGGAAAGGCCAGAAGGGCACAATTTGGGGCAGATCAAAAGCACCATAAGCAGCCCTTTGAGGGATCTGGAGGAGCATCACCGCATTACTCAAGGAAAGCCGTTTCCTGCTTTTGGCTGAGGAAGGGGTAGCTCTCCTCCTGCCTGGCTGCACAAGAGCAGCAAAGTCACCCTGCAGAGGACAGCTCTCCTTGGCTGGAGGGGCTGATTCAGGGATGGGTTCTACTTACCTTTACTACCGGTTCACAACGGGAGCGCGCACCTGCATGTGCAGAAGTTTCTGCGCATATGCAGATCACCCATGACATCATGGCGGGTGGCCAGTGCCTCCCACCAGTTTTACTACCGGTTCTATAGAACCGGACCGAACCGGGAGCAACCCAGCACTGGGCTGATTCCATGGGCCCTTCGAACTCTAGGATTCTCCCACCCTATGAAAGGAGACTTGGGGGCCCAGAGAAAAGGGAAGACCCCAAGCCATGCCCTGCGGGCTGGCAGGAGGCTCCATGGCCCGACTCTTAGCCAGGAAGCTGAAAAGAGGTTCCATTTTTCCTTCTCACTAGACTGGAATCCAAGAAGGATGCTTTCCCTGCCTTGCTTAAGATCCATTGCAATTATATTTAGACCATAATGGAACTGCTAATGTAAATGCAAATCAAAGGTGGGTCTTGCCCGCCTTCTTCTACCTGTGGAATGAAGGTGCCTCCCTTTGCGAGTGAGTGGGCTCAAGCCATCTGCAGCCTCCTCACAGTCCCTTGGGGCAGTCTGCCAGTGCTTGAAGGAGAAAACCCCACTGGAATCTGCCTCTGCCCCTGGCAAGCCCTGAGCCTGCAGTGGCACCATGGTGACAAATTGTGCCAGCCTCATTCTCAGGCATCTGCCATGTTGAGCAGAGGGCTGGGGGCATTCCTAAACTTTGTTCTTCCCCTTCCCTCATCGTCAGCCATAAGGGACCCATCCACCCATCAGTCTCCTTAACCCTGCCTGGGAGTAGCAGGAGGTGCATATCAAATGGTTTGGTTCCAGGTAAGTCAGTCTGGCCCCAGACACAGGAGTCCTAAATGGGCCGGGAAGATGAGGCCTGGTGACCAGAAAGGCTCTGTGTGTGTGTGTGCACAAACCAACTTGGGGTGGCCAATGGAACCAGGACTGACCTCTGACCAGAGCAGAGGCCAAACAGTTGGTGGTGTGCTGGTTGTCTCCCCAGCCCAAAGCAGAACAGCAAAGAGGAAGACCAGAGGAAGGGCACATCAGGTGGTTGCAACATGAGAAAGAGGCAGCTCTGCACAGCCATTATGGGCCAGTGAGAAAAGACACAATGAAGCAGCATCTTTTCCCCTCTTTCAATATGGGCTTGGGCAGCCTCAAAGGGGGAGAGCTTTGTGGAGGGGAGTCAAGAACTGTGGCGACTGGAAAGGGGGTCAGCCATGGGGCAGTCTGAGAGGGCTTCTTCTGGTCAGATACTGCATCTCCCGAAACTACTCCACTCGCCAGACGCCCCTTCAAAGCACCCTCAAAGAAGCACCAAAGAGCCGGCTGGTGCTGGACTTCATGGACTCAAAGTGAGCAGGGGCGTCCACGGGAGACATTTGGCAAATGAAACTTCTTCACATATATGTAAAGTCTTCATCTAAGCATGTCTACACTGATTGATAGTCAAATAGCAACTTTATTCTTGGCTCGGATAAAGTCCAGAGTCAGACTTCATCCCACCAGTGGGCCGCTCGCTCTCCCGAGGGCTGCACTGGGAAGTTTTCAAATGCTCTGCCACCCAAAGCAGGGACCCACCATGTCTGAGAGGCTCTGGGTTCAGGCTGACTAGGACAGAGGTGGAAGGTGGAAACTCCCAATTAGGTGTTGACAGAAACAAGAAGATGGCAGCTCATCGTCTGTCAGGAAAGTTCCAGCCGCCTAGTTTCCAAAACAACAACAGCTTCGCTATGAGGAAGTTGGCTTGGAATGGGAGGGAGGATGGGCAAGATCCTTGTGCGATGTGGAGTGTTGTGATGCGCCAAGCAACCAAGTGAAGCCTGATCCGTAGACAAAATGCCAGTTGGACTCTGGCCAACTGAAGCAAAACATTGACCGACTTTGTTTTGGCTGTTGTTACTGTAATCCTTTGGGACCTCTTGTACCAGTCTCAGCTGTATAATAATCAGTAAGATGAGACCCTTGCTGAAATACATTCTGCCAACAGGGTGGATGAGCTGGGAAGGGTTTGCTGACATCTGGCATTAGGAGTGGCTGGGTGCAGATCTACCTGGGCAGAACAGCCCCTACTGAGCATCTGTGCAGTGGGCACAGCCAGCATCACCCTTAGGGCTGAAACTGAAGGGGAGGAAGGGCAAAAGGCATCAGCCATTTCAGAGGAATTATTGAGTCTGTCATCTGGTTTGGTTCTGCAACCCAACAAGACAGACACAGACTTCAGAGGATAATTAGAACTGCAGAAAAAACAATTACTACCAACCTGCCTTCCATGGAGGACCTGTATACTGCACGAGTCAAAAAGAAAGCTGTGAAAATATCTACAGACCCCTCGCACCCTTGACATAAACTGTTTCAACTTCTACCCTCAAAATGATGCTATAGAGCACTGCACACCAGAACAACTAGACACAATAAGAGTTTTTCCCCAAATGCCATCACTCTGCTAAACAAATAATTCCCTCAACATTATCATTAACTGACACAGACATAGTTATTAAGTCTGCATTACTATTAATCTTCTCACCGTTCCTATCACTCATCTCCTCCCACTTATGACTGTATGACTGTAACCATGTTGCTGGTATCCTTAAGATTTATATTTTCCTAATATGATTTGATTGCTTATTTGTTCCCTATGACTATCATTAAGTGTTGTACCTTATGATTCTTGATGAATGTATCTTTTCTTTCATGTACACTGAGTCAAGTGCACCAAGACAAATTCCTTGTGTCCAATCATACTTGACCAATAAAGAATTCTATTCTATTCTATGGAAAGCTTCTTGTGAGCACCAAGAGTTGATAGGTGACTAATTTCTCTCTCCATTTGCTATGAGGGCCTTCCTTTCATGCGGTAAAAGTCCACTCTGACCAAATGGCTTCTTTCTTTGATCTCTCCAGGGTTCCACCCAGATACCCAGCCCAGGGCTCCCAGGTGAAGCCTACGAACTATTAAGATCTACCTAGTGGCGATAAGAGCGGCAAAATTTAATTATTTTTCCGCTCTCATTGTGTCTGCAGAGAACAGCCCAGCAGCCCTGTTTAGGGTGACCTGCTCCCTACTTCATGTGGGAGTGCGGGAAGACCCCTTGCAGGATAAGGCTGAGGATTTTGTGCAATACCTGCATTTCAAAATCGCTCAGATTCGGGAAGGCTTGGACTCCAATTGGGTGGGTTCAGATGGGGTGACGGAGGTGTGTCTTGAGAGTGTTATCTGGGAGGAGTTTGACCCTGTGACTCCTGAGGATATGGACAGGATTCTGGGCAGGTTGAGCTCTGCCACATATTTATTGGACCCATGTCCCTCCTGGTTGGTGCTGGCCTCCTGGCCGGTCACACGAGGCTGGTTCCAGATGATTATTAACGCTTCTTTGAGTGAGGGTTTCTTCCCCTCCGCCTTGAAAAAGTGGTGAGGCCCCTCCTCAAGACGCCTTCTCTGGACAAGGCTGTATTAGTGAACTATCATCCAATCTCCAACCTCCGCTTTGTGGTGGAGGTTGTTGAGAGTGTGGTGGCGCAGCAACTCCCCCGGTACCTGGATGAAGCTGTCTGTCTAGATCCGTACCAGTCAGGCTTCAGGACGGGATTCAGCACAGAAACGGCATTGGTCGCATTGGTCGATGATCTCTGGAGGGCTTGGGACAGGGGGTACTCCTCTGTCCTGGTCCTATTAGACCTCTCAGCAGCTTTTGATATCATAGACTGGTATCATGCTGCGCCAGCTGGAGGGGTTGGGAATGGGGGGCACTGTGTTGCGGTGGTTCTCCTCTTTCCTCTCTGGCCATACACAGTCTGTGTTGGCAGGGAGGCAGAGGTCGACCCCGAGGCGCCTTGTTTGTGGGGTGTTTGTGGGTCCTCTCCCTTTTGTTCAACATTTATGTGAAGCTGCTAGGGGAGATCATCCGTGCTTTTGGGGTGAAGTGCCACCAGTACATTGATGATATTCAGATGTACATCTCCACCCGACCACCCCAATGATCCCTTGACGTGATGTCCCGATGCCTGGAGGCCGTGCGGATCTGGATGGGGAGAAACAGATTCAGATTCAACCCTTCCAAGACCAAGTGGCTATGGTTCCCGGTGTCCCAGTATAGTCAGCTGGTTCCATTGCTAACTATTGGGGGTGAGACTCTGGCCTCCTCAGAGAGGGCTCACAATCTGGGTGTCCTCCTGGATGCACGGCTGTCTTTAGGAGATCACATGACGGTTGTGGCCAGAAGGGCTTTTTATCATCTGATTTACCAGTTACATCCCTTTCTGGACTGGGATGCCCTGCGCATGGTCACTCACGCCCTCGTCACTTCCCGTCTGGACTACTGTTACACCCAAATCACTCGGAGGCTCCAACTGGTCCAGAATGTGGCCGCACGGGTGATTATGGGAGCGACAAAGCGCTCCCATGTGACACCTCTCCGGCGCGAGCTGCACTGGCTTCCAGTGGCCTTCCGGGTGTTGGTTACCATCTTTAAAGCACTCCATGGCTTAGGACCCAGATACTTACGAGATCACCTTCTGCCAGCGACGGCCTCCCACCAGTACGCTCCCATAGAGAGGGACTCCTCAGGATACCATCCGTCAAACGTCGACTGGTGAACCCCAGGTGGAGAGCATCTGCACTCTGGAATGAACTGCCCCCAGGGATACGTATGATCCCTGACCTGCATACCTTTCGCCGTGCCCTTAAGACCTTATTATTCCAACAGGCTTAATAAGAAATTGGATTGGATTTTTGGGTTTTTAATTCTGGGGCCAAAATATTTAATTTGTTTTTAAACTGCTTTTAAATTTTGTATTCTATGTTGTTTTATTGTGGCTGTACACTGCCCTGAGTCCTTCGGGAGAAGGGCGGTATAAAAATTAAACAAACAAACAAACAAACAAACAAACAAACAAACAATGGGACTGGACTCTGCTCCAGTCCACCACCTTCACTCCAGGGCAATGGTTGGGAAGAGAGCGAGTTCATGATCAGTTGGCTCAGAAGGACATCTCAACAACTTATCAAGGGCCACTAGAATGCCAGCCAGTTCACGGGGGGTGGGGGGAGCATGCCTGACTAAGCTGGACAACGGCCCTTGACAGATGCCATCTCCCAAACTGAGTCTCTGGCTTTATGCCCCCATTTGAGCTGACCCAGGATGGGGCTGTCTTCAGTGGTGAAATTTAAAATTTGTTACTACCGGTTTTGTGGGCATGGCTTGGTAGTGGTGGGAGTATGTGACTGGGTGGGCATGGCCATTTTTTTTTTTTACTTTTAAAACCATTTTTTCTACAATCTCTTCGGCGAAGAGGTTGTAAAAAAATGCTTTCAAAAGGCTCTGACGATCCCAGCTGAGTTGCCTGATCGGCAGAGACTTTTTTCTTTTAAATGCCTCTGATGATCAGGCAACTCAGCTTGGATTGTCAGAAGCATTTAAAAGAAAAAAAGGGTTTTTTTCTTTTAAAAGCCTTTGATGATCCCAGCTGAGCCGCGTGATCATCAGAGACTTTTTTTTTTTACTTTTAAAAGCATTTTTTTCAGCCAAAGAGGTTGCTTTTAAAAGTAAAATAAAGCCTCTGATGATTGTGTGGCTTAGCTGGGCATGGGGGGGGAGGGGCAGGGATTTTTGCTACCGGTTCTCCGAACCACCTGCTTCCATCACGGATTGGGCGATCCGGTCTGAACCGGGAGCATTTGACCCCTGGCTGTCTTCCTGCTCTTCTGGTGATGCCCTTCTTCCCCAGCTGAAGCAGCCCAGCCAGTAGGGAGTCAGATCCCTGCTTCCAGACCAGGAAGTGACCCTCTCTCTCCTTCTGCTGGGCTTTGCACCTATCTGCACTGGGACCTCCAGGTATCAGTAGAACCATCCTCAGGCAGGGATGGAAGAAGCCTCTGCAGGTAAAAAGTCAGTGCTTGATAGGGAGAAGGCCCAGAATCGGCCCAAATCCCTTCTGATATAAAGAAAAGCAATCCAGGCCAACCCAACGTTTCCCATCTGAAGGAGGAGACCCATGGAATTAAATGGGCGCTTGCCTGGCACCTCTGTGCCTTGGCTAAATCCTGAGCGACTGGCACTCTTGAGAAAGCAGTTGCAACATGAAATCACCACATTTTGCCAATGGCCACAAAGGATGAAAGTGATCAAAGAGCTGCTCAACTCACTCAAACTCACTTAACCACCCTCTTGCAGGAATCCTGCTTCACCCTTCCCTGGCCTTGGTGAAGGATCTGCTCCAAAGCCCCCTGGCCGATTCCACCACTCTCTGGGCAAGGGGCTCAAGACAGTCCCCACATGATGGTCCCAGAACCCCCACCTAATGAGGCCCCTGCTGCATCTCAGCCCTGAGTTCGCTCTTTGCTGACATCCGATTACGTGATTGTCCTTGCCAACCCATCAGGTGGGTTGGCGAGGACAGACTTCTGCTGCAGGGTGAGAATTGGGGCTGCAGCACTGAGTCTGTTTTGGCCAGCTCAAATTCCCAAAGTGTTTTTCCTAGAATATGGAAGATTTTCCTTCCTGGCTTAATTCCCTTGTGTATTGGTCTTCTACTTAATTATCTTAAGGCATTCTAGTCTACTGCCTAGAAAGGCAGAATGGAAATTTTATGACATTTATACACACCATTCAAACCTATGGTATGGCGCCCTTAAGCACACAGCTGATACGCTCCAGATGTTCTGAGTGGCCACTCCCTAATTTACAGTGGGCAAAACAGAGGGGGCATCTTTATCCCAGGAGCTCAGAGACGTGGAACAAGATCCCCCCTCCCCCCATGGTGCTGAAGAAAGGGAAAAGGACGTCCCAAAGGGCTTGGCCACTCTGCGAGGACAGGTTACAGCATAGGTAAACTTAGGCCAAGCAAACTGAGCAAAAGAAATCAATGCAATGTAAGAGATGGGAGGGACCTTCCAGATCATTAAGTCCAACCCTGCCAGAATCAGGAATCCAGCATCTCCCACGGGCGCACCACACAACCTGTTTAAACGGCTCCGTGGCTCTTCAGGACATTTTTCCTGATATCAAACCAAAACCGACTTCTTTTTCTTTTTCAGATCGGAGACTCTTCCAACCCCCAAGTCTCCCATTGCACTTATCAAGCGCAAGCGGGGCGCTTAGATGAAGACTTTACATATATGTGAAGAAGTTTCATTTGCTTCTCTTCCTGCACTAGAGCCTGCCTCTGCGCCCCCAAGCCCAACGGCCCCACCTGAAAGCGAGCCGGCCTAAGCCATGACGGCTCCCAGACCGACCCCTCCTATTGTTGGCCAGCGGAGCAGGCGGGGCGCTCCGACTCAGGCCCGCCTTGGTGACTTCTGAGGGGCCCCAGGAGGACCACGGGACGCTCTACGCTGCCTCGAGGGGGATTTAGCAGAGACCGGGCAGCCTACGCGGAGTTTCCGGGGCGCCCAGCCACAGGCGGGGAGGAGCGGGCCGCGTCCCCCGGGACCACAGAGGCTGCAGAGGACGGGCTCCTCCCCGGCTGCGCGCCGCGGGCACGTGCCCGGAAAAACAGAGCCGCGTCCCGCGAGCGGAGGGCTGCAGGGGGGCTCCGCTCGCTGCATTGCGCCGCCCGAGCCCCGCCAGCTTCCCGGCGCGACGGGCGAAGCACCTCGGGCTGTGGGGCGGGCGGCGATGGGCTCCCGGCTGAGCCGGCAGAGCGGCGCGGAGGCGACGGGCGTTCTCGGCCGCTCCAAGGGGTCCCTCCGCGGCAGGAGCCGCCCGGAGGAGCCGCCGCGCCGCCTCGGCTCGGACTGCCGGCTGGCTTCGTTGCTGCGGGGCTCGGGGAAGCGGCCGGCGAGGCTGCGCAAGAGCCGCCCGGCGGCGCCTTACGTGCGGCGGGTGCGCTGGCTGCGCGAGATCCAGGCCGCCCTCCGCGAGCACCAGCACGAGCGGGCCATGCAGCTCCTGCGGCTGCTGCGGAAGGTGAGCCAGGCCCAGCGGCGCCCCAGGCGGGAGGGAGGCGAGACCGGCCCCGCGCCGGGGATGCGCGCCGCGCCTTTTGTTTCCTGTGGGGTCGAGCAACCGCGAATCCGAGTCCCGGGAGGGGACTCCGCTCCGAGCGCGGCTGTCGGTCGGGGTGGAAACGGCGCTGCTGAAGCCCTGCCCGGGCGCTTGGCGGGCCGCTTCGGCCTGGGGGAGGCGGGCAGAGGGAGCGCGGCTGTCGGAAGCGTCTCCAACTCGGTGGGTGCGGGCTGCCCCCAAAGGAGTGTCAGACAAAGAAGAATGGAATGCAGTGCAATAGAGTAGAACTTTATTGTCACTTTCAATGTACACTAATCGGCATCCATTAAAATGAAATTTCATTACGTTCAGCTCTCAAAGGATAACCATTATGCATATTCCCACATGCACACACACATATATGACAGAGAGAAACATCACAGTCTAGTTCCAATGTATATATGTGGGGGGGGGGGGGGAATCCTGCAAATTTACAGACGGATGGCATAAGGAACAAAACTGTTACAGAATCTAGTAATCCTGCCATAAATATTTCAAAACCTCTTCCCAGAGGGGAACAACCGATACAGACATGGGTGTGTATGGTCCACTCACACACACTCGCAAGATTTTGTACTAGCTGACATTTCAGGATCTCCTCCACCCCAAAAGAGTCAGAAATGTAGAGGCAGAAATGTGGCAGATGTGGGGCCAGTTTCAAGAGACTTTTCTAGGGGTCCCTTGCATTGGCATCGGGATGCCCCGGGCAGTGCCAAGCAAAAGAGCCCTGTCCAGTCTTTCCAGGCCCACTTTCATGGGGCAGACCAGGCTTTGTGTGACTGCTGGAGAGCGATTGTGTTGCCCAGTCAGTTGCTTTGGCTCCGTCAGTTGTGGGTGCAGTGAGTTTGCCTTTCTGCTTATTAGAAAGTGTTGCCCTGGTCCAGAGAGACGCTACACCGAGAGCAGGAAGGGTGGATGAGTCTCCACTCACTCGCATTCCAGGATTTGAAGAAATGCTGGAGGAAGCAGCTTTGCCAAGCAAGCCCTGATGGGGGTGGGAGGCAGCTTCTCTTAGACCTTTTTTTCCATCAAAACATTCGGTTGGTTCAGCTGCCTCAAGAACTGTGGCCAGGATCTGATGGAGAATCTGAAAGAGTTTTAGGGTCTGCAGCTGCAAGGATGCCATCTTCCCAGCCTCTGGGGCTACCCCACATCTGGATGACGAGATCTGCATCCTCACCCCAATGGTGAAATCCAAAATTTTCCCTACCGGTTCTGTGGGCGTGGCTTGGTGGTCACTCATGTCACTCACTGTTAGAGCCAGGAGCTGCACATTCTGAAGCACATTCTGCCCTTCTGAAGCCCCCAATGCTTTGAGTTTCCCTCCACCATCTGGCTTAACTGCCCAAGCGAATCTCAGAGCCTTCTCTTGCCCCACTCTCCATCCCGGAGGGCCACGCATCTTCCCTCCTGCTAATCCTCCGTAGAAGCCGCCTGCCCCGTTTCTGCAAAGTCAGAGCCCCCCTCCCCCCCAACCAAAGGGCGATCCAAAGAGGGGAAGGGAATGCTACAGAAAAGGCCGCCTTCCACTCGGGCCCGTGTGCCTCCCGTGCCAGCTCCGTGGGGCTTGGGGCTCTGAAGCAACCCACTGGCTTCCCACCCGGCCACCTGCCTGCCCTCTTGGCAGATTAGCCCGACCAACTGCTGGCACCACTCCGGGAGTTTGGTCTGCAGAGTCCTGCCTGAGCCATCACGGGCCTCCCCAGCAACAGGTGCGCCGGGGCCGCCTTCTTGCGCTCTGCTTGAAAGGGGCTGCTGCTGCTGCTCTCACCACTCTCCATCCCCGCCTGGCTGCAGAGGTCTGCCTGCCCTCCCGAAGCACCACTGCGGCAGTGCCATATGCTTTTTACCTTCCCCCAGCACGAAACAAAAGTGAATGGCGGCGGTGATGCTTTGGGAGGGCAGGCAGCCTTAGGGGGGCTGCATCGGCTTCTCCGCCAGTGCCATGTCCTGCAGTGGCCGGGCACACAACTACAAGTGTGGCAACCTGGTCTTTGCCACAATGAAGGGCTACCCTCACTGGCCTCCTTGTGTAAGCGCCACCGCCCAGGCCAAAGGGAAAGTGCTTCGGGCTCCATGGTGGCGCGGCCGGGCTTGCCCCTCCCCCTGTGTGGGGAACTGCCGCCCACCGGCAGCTTCCACATCTCTCACTCCTTCTCCCAGAGCGCCAGACTCCGCAGGCTGAGTGCCAGCAGTCGGCTGGGCTGATCAGCTGCAGCATCCCCCTTCCCTCTTTGGATCGCCCTGCAGGGGGTAGCCTTTGCCTTTGCAAAAATGGGATGGGTGCACGTGCAGCAGCCCTGGGACATCTGCCTGCCCTTCCGGAGCACCGCCACCCCTCTCAGCCCCAGCGCAATGTCTGCGTTTCCACCAAGGGCCTCGGAAGGCAAGGAGGCATGGGGAACCGCCGGGAAGGCCACACGGAAGGCAAGCAAGCATGGCAGGCCTGCAAGGAAGGGAGTAGGCTGCTAGCTCCCCTTCCCATGGCCCGAAGCCCCTACATGCTTGCGTCGCTTCCACATGGCCTTCCGCTTGCCTGCCTTCGCAAGCTGGCCACGGAGACGCCGGGAAGGCCGTGTGCAAGGCCGGAAAGCATGGCAGGGCTGTGATCTGTGGGGAAGGGAATAGGGGTGGCAGGGTGGGATGGGTGGGGCAGTGGCAGGGGCAGCTAGCTAGGCTGCGACTCACAGGCTTACCTGGCAGGCAGATCAGGGCCACTCAGTTGGGGTGCAGCACTTTGGGCAGGCAAGCTGCATAAGAGAGACTGGGCGGGGAAGGGTGAGCGAACGGCGACTGTGGGACTGGTTTGGGGGCATGGCCAGCCAGTGGTTGCTACCCGTTCAGCGACCCAGGCCAAATATCTGCTACCACTTCACCTGAACCTGTCCCAACTGGTTGGATTTCACCCCTGCCTCACCCTCCAGAGGCCTGCCTTGCTTGCTGGCAGTGGTATGGGGGGTTTCCCTGTCCAGTGCTTTCACTCTTTCTTCATAGGACCTTGGCCTGGAGGGGACGTTCCTCAATGATGTGCTCTACAAGAAGGCCACCTTCCTCAACCTGGTGGATCCCATCTCCCATGACCTCCTGATGAGCCTGGCCAGAGACCTGCAGTGCCCCAAAAAGGTGAGCGCCACCAGCCCCTTGGGGGGAGCACGTACCCTAATGCACTATCAGCACTTAGATCTCTGGGTGGGGAAAGAAGCCACTCTTTGGGGAACCCTGCTGACACCTTCTCCAGAAAAGCTTTGGAATGGCCTGGGGGCTGCCTCCAGAAAGGGGAGGACTAGGTGGTCAAAAGGCCTGATGGCTGCAGTAAGTGGGCCAGTTCCTATCCAGCCCTGTACAAGACTTCAACTTCCTCCTCACCAGAGCACAGGGCACGTGGGGTCTCCCCATCCCATCCCATTCTGGCCTGGCCGAGGAATTCCAGGCCTCAGATACCCCAGGTCCTCCTGCCTTGGGAAGAAGGACAGAAGCAGGTTGCAGCACCAGTTGGGTGTGCATGTGAGGAAAGGGGCCATTTCACACTGTGCCCCTCCTTGCTCTGCCTTGAGGTTCATCTTCCTCTCCCTGGCTCTGAGTTCAATTGAGGGAGGGGAGATTTCAGCTAGGAGAGATAGGAGGAGCTTCCCAGCAGCAGGAGCAAAGAAGGCCCTCGGTCACCCTTGCCCTGACCCCCAGCCGTCTTTGTCCTGAGTCGGAGCGTTGGGTAACCTGGAGTGGGCATCTTGTCAGGTGGCCCTGCCTCCCAAGATTATCCAAGTCTTCCCAAGTCCCCCTCTGGAGAGACCTCACAGGGTCCCCTCTCCAAAAGAGCATCCTGTGCAGTGAGCCAGTCATCTCAGCCTGGAAGCCCCAGCTGGAATCCCACCTGGGGCCTCCTGCTTCACAGCAGACAAATACCGGCTTTTCTATCCCTGCTTGGTGTTCCTGCGCTGGATTAAAGAGGAGCAGAGGCAGGACAGGCTGGCAGATGAAAAGGAGAGGTTTTTAGGCTGGCCTTCAGTAGAGACACTTGCTAGATTTTTTTAGATTTAAAAACATTCAGATTACTCTGCTCTTCTTTTAAGAGGTACGAAAGTCCTATTATAGTTAGGGGCTCCAAAATTTGGCTTGCGATCTCTGGATTTCTGAGCAGAGCCTAGGTGGAAGAAGGAAAATGATCCAGTAGAATCAAGCCCACATGAAAGCCGGAATTCTTGGATAGCGAGGGAGATCCCACACTATGGGGATTTATTTCTTATGCACAACCAGTTCTTGAAGAAGTCCAGGGCTTGTCGTTGAACAAGAGCAGAGCTGATGTGGCTCTCCTGTCTGTATTTTCAGCCACACAATCTTTGTTGCTTTTCAGCAAAGATCCTGATTCTCCCCCTTCCCCTCCCGCCTCCTCCAGGCATTAAGAGAAAAAGGGAAGGGCGAGGTAGTAGCCCAGAGGCCCCCCTTGCCACTCCTCCCCGGATACTGCAGCCATTGTCTTCCTTATCCCAGATTTTGGCTTTGGAGCCTGTGCTTCAAAACATCAGAGACACATGGAATTGCCCCACGTTGCATGGGGGGGTGGGGGGGGGGACCAATGGAAAGTCTTTGGAACTGCCAGTTTGCTTTCTCCTTCCCAGCTGCTATTTAGGAATAGAAGAGGGAGGCTCCATTGGTGGTGACCTTTGCTCATGGCTCTCCTGAGCCAGCTTGTCCAGTAGGATCTACTTCTGCCAGCTGTGCTTTCGCTTCTGGCCAAGGGCTGGGTGGATTCCCCTCTGGACTAGCAGGAGACCCCCAGCTGCTTTCTGTCCCTTGCCCTTCCTTTCTTTGCCACACATACCAATACACTGTGCTCTGGTGTCCCCTTCCTGAGGAGAAGGGCCAGCGGGGGTGCGGGGACATGTCCTGATGCTGCCTGGGGGGCTGGGACTGCCGATTGCAGCTGGAGAGACAGGGAAGCAGCTTCATATCTTGGGGTCCCTTCAGCCCTTCCGAGCCCCTCCTGCAAGGGATGATTGGCATGGCCCCCGATGGTTGCATGGAGTCCTTTGATTCCTGGCTGATATTCACCCAAGCCTTTGGAAAGGCAAAGCAGCTGGCTGGGGGCTGAGCTTGCAGGTTGGGCATCTCCCAGGGCCCAGAGAGCCCTCAATAGCAGAGTTCAGGGTGTGAGGAAAGGATGCCAATGTGGGTCTGTCAGCTCTGCAAACGGAGAGGGTCCTTGCCGATAACTGTCACTTCCCTGCTTTCAGGAATACGATCCGTGGAAATCCTCCGACCGGATCTGCCGGCAACTGATCTACCACTTGAGTCCACATTCTAAATGGCATCGATCTGGGTTGCGCCATCGCAAATCCCACAGCAGGTGAGCAGGAATGGTGGGCTACAGAAATCCTTGGTTGGTAGTTGCTGGAGCCAGGAGGACACCAGTCTTAGAGCGTGTGACATGTGCTCAATTCCCACAATAGATGAAATCCAAAGTAACAAAACAAGCGGCCTTTCAAACATACCATAATATGACATAATATGACAGCCTAGTTCACACAAGGCCTAGATTTCCACCCACAACACACTGAATCACAAATTGTGTGAAGCTGGCTTCTCTGGAATCCTTGCTCCTTGCAAGCATTCATACGTGCAGTGGCTTTGAACACCCCTTCTTACTATTTCAGGAACCATGGTTACTGACTTTACTGTTGCAAAGACAACAGCTCAACCAAAGCTGCCCCCTGCCCCCATGGCATTCTGCCCCTCCTCGGCCAAGGCAAGCCCCCAGGGCCATTCCCAGGCAACCAGAACACAGAGCAAATGCAGCACACAGCTCTCCCACCTGGGCAGGAGGACAGGAAACTGGATCCAACGAGTGGAACAGTGGCAAGCACTTATTTTGTGTCTAATGCTGTAATCCCCTCCTGCGCTCCAATCTTGGGCCGGAGGACCTCCGCACAAAAGTTACTCAAACTCCTTGACCGATGAGCATCTACCAATGCTCTACCAAGGGATGGCTTGGCCAAAATACCTGGTTCATCCTGTAGCAAACCATGGTGATGCCAGACAGACCGGCCTATGGCAATGCCGTCATGCAAACACAAATTCAACCCAAGCAGGCCAGCTGCAGCATTTGTGGTCCATTGTGTATTGTCCCCCTCTGCACACACCCAATTTTCTAAAGGGAGTAGCCTGCCCTTCTGAAGCCCCTTGCTTCTCTTTTCCTTCTTCTTTTTTAGTCTGAAGAGTAGCCTGCAGAAGAAGCTAAGCCAAGAAGCCATCCAGCTCTCCGGAGTCCCTCTGTCCACACATGACATCCAGCATCTGGCCAGCTACTTGCAGGACAGCGGGGACCACCTTCTCACCGTCGACCTGAGTTTCACTGACCTGAGGGATGAGGAGATGTGCTTCTTGATGCCTTTCCTGCGGTCGCTGCCCAACCTCACCCACCTCTCCCTTAATGGGAACCACTTGACCCGAGCCACTGTGAAGGACCTCACCGATGCCATGAAGGACATGGCCAAGTTCCCCTCTTTAGCCTGGATCGATCTGGGCAACAATGTGGACGTCTCCTCCATGCCGCAGCCTCTGCTCGTTGGCCTACGGAAGCGGCTCAGCCAACAGACCACGCTGCCCACCATTTACGAATCTTTGGACTGCACTTCTGAGGCATCCAGTGGGCCTGAGACCAGCCTGCTGGAGGAGGAGGAGGAGGAGGAGGATTTGCAAGGGGAAGAGGGGATCCCACCAGTGGCCAAGCACTGCTTCCACCAGCAGTCGTGTGAAAGGTGACTGGACATGGAGGTGTCCTTTGGAAGACTGAAACCACCGCTGTGGAAGCTCTGATGGAAGAGATGCCGCACCAGGCCTCACCTGCCCACTTCCTTGAGCTCTTCCTAACCTTTCTGACTTGCTCCCCTTGCCCTGTCCTCTTCCTCCTAGTCGGGCTTTCTCATATGCACCAAATCAGGCTGGTCACTTACCATGATGCCGCAAAAGGAGACCATCCGGAGACGCAGGAGGTGGGCTCCTGTTGTGGGAAGGCGCATGGAGCAAGTGAGTCCTGGGCCCATCCGTTCCCAGCTGTGCTGGGTCTACAGGCCCAGAGAGCCGTGTGAGAATGGCGTGGAAAGACTGAATGGGGGCCGAGACGGCACCAGGATGGCACAACTCGCCTCCTCCCCCTCCTCCCCTCTGAACAAAGGGTGGCGGAATGCAAGGCATGCCGGTGTCTGCAGCCCAGACATGTGACCAATGGCACTGCAAGAACTTGAGGGCAGCTGGATGTGGGTTGCGCAGGTATTTGTCTGGGGGCCTGTTTGGAGCATCCCCTTCCCCCCTAGTCTTTCTGCTCTTCCTGGACGTCTGCATTCAAACGCCTCTGTGCTTTCTGCTCTGTCAGGCTGGGATGGTAACTCTGCCTTATGCCCAGGAGGAAACAGTAACCCGGGCAAGCCCAGTTCAGCAGAAATACCTTGTGGTGTGTAATTTGTGATAGTAAATGACTTTCCTGGAGAGGATGAAATCATTGCTCAGCTCTTTGTTGGGCAATTATTTGGCAGTTGCAGAAGCCTCGTTCTCTCTAGAAACTCCTATTGAAATGTTCCCAACCTGTTTCTTCATAATGGGGGTTTCCCTTCTTTTGACACCATTTCTCTCAAAAGGAAGAACGTGCACATTTTCAACTGTGCCTTGGTGCCAGGGGAGCTGCAGTGCTTTTCTCATCCCTCCAGTACAAGGATGCTTGGACTTAACATCCTTGGTGATGTTCCTTCATGGAGAAAGGAGAAATTGGCTCTCCTCCATTTAATAGTAGGAAAAAAGCTCCCCCCTCCCCCCCATCAATTTGGGGCATACAGAATAGTAATGACATCTAAGCCACAGCAGAACAGCCAGTTAGACACCAGTGGGTTTGCAGAATGCATCGCTCCATTAGGGCTTAACATCTGTGGCTCAGACTATGAAAGAAAAGTGGACACTCCGAAGAACCTTTTAAGACAACAAGAACTCCCAGAGAACTTGATGATGATGTGATGATGATTCAAAGCCCCCAGCCTGCTCCTGGGTGGTTTCGTTTCACCTTTGGGGTTCTTTCCACACAAGCTTCTTTTTGGAATTCAAGATCCTGTAGATAAAAAAACTTTTAAAATGCAAATAAATCCTCCCCCCCCAATGCAATCCTCTAATCTTTGGGCAGCCACTCTTGAACACCTGAAAGGCTTATTAGAAATCTCTGATAATGATTTAAGAAGAGATGGATAACCATTTGTCTGAAATGGTATAGGGCTTCCTGCCTGAACAGGGAGTTGGACTAGAAGACCTCCAAGATCCCTTCCAGCTCTGTTATAACCAAAGCTTAGAGTTCTGCTTGTAAGACTTGCAGCTTCCCAATTAAGAGGCTCTCTGGTTGAGAGACCTGCAGGCAGCAGAGGAAAGATGGTCAAAATGGATTGAGCAGGCAGAAGCACCGGTCATCTACAATCAGAGGGAGGCAAACTTTCTTTTCTCAATATGCAATATGATACTCTCCCTTACAATGAAATTCCCAATTCTGATCTAAAAGGTTTTTATAACCTCTAAGAACAAATCAAGCACTTCATCCTCTACCTATCTCTCCAATCCACCATTGCATGCTCAAAGATAATTAAAATTTTAGAAACATACAAGTGAACACAAAGATACTGCTAGATAAACCTTTTAAAGTTTATTCTGCATTTTGCAAAGATTGGAAGGAAAAAAAATTTGAATTAAGGAAACACTAAATAAGAGGTCTTATACCTTACCATTATTTAGATTTTATGGACCTATCTGTTTTCATTTTATGCAATACCCGGAGACCTGGGTTTACCAATTAATCAAAAGTACAATAAATTATTTTAAAAATCAAACAGGATACTTTTAAGCTCATGGCCATTCTTTTAATACTGCTAACAACCTGTTTATTAAACCTCACATAGGAAAGCTATCCTGAAAGATTGTCTTATTAATATCACCTAAAAGGCAGATGACTAATTTTAATTCATTTCTTTTTACTTTTTAAAAAACAGCTCCTGAGTACTGCAAGCTACTGCAAGCAGCCAATCTAAACCACAGTTAAGTCAATGACACACAGATGTTCTCTTCCTATTTTGTAAAAAACATTTATTAAAGTACACACAAGTACAATTAGCACACTTTTCTCTTCAGCAAAGCAGGGTTTGATCCCAAGTTACCGCCGCTTCTGGAAAATGTTGCCGCGTCCCATTCCTCGTCCCCTTCCTCTTGCAGCCACTGAAGAAAACAAAACACAAAAATCATCAGCAAAGGACAAACTTGCCTGTCTTGAGTGTACAGATGTTTCCGAGAAGACTAAAAAGAGGTGAGAAAACAGCAGGTAGAATTAGTTGCTTGTGATATTTTAAAGGCAATAAAACAAAAGCCTATTCAAAAGCCTCAAACAGTGAACTCCACAATAGGCAACACAAATCTCTTTCTGCCCTACAGCACTTCACTGTTGCTGGAACCTCTCCACTTCTGGAGTTCCATTTGCAGCCCTTAATGGTGAGGAAGGATGAGGGAAAGGAAGGCGGAGGAGGATGTAAAAGCTGGTCCAGAGAAGGCTGAAGGTGGGAACCCTCTCCAACTTGGGTCCTCTGGGCAGGGCAGTTCTCAAAATTTCCTCCCTCCCCTCAAAGCAGAGACCCTCCTCTTCCTCCACCAAAGCCAGAGGTCCCAGTCCCTCCTCCGCTCTTAGAATAACAGATAGTGATGCGTTTGGATTTGGAGCAGCTATCAGACTGTGTTTAACCCCAGCCAAAACTCAACGACCGCCTGGCCAGCGGGCGCAGAATCGCCACTGAGGTTTTAGATGTTAGGTGCCATTTGATCCAAACGGAGAAGGTCCCGTTCGAGGCTCCTTTGAAGAGCTGCAGCGGAGCCCCGGAGAGGCATCTGGCCGCTCCTCTGTTACCGTTACGCACCAACTCGGCCTCTTCTCCGGCTGCCGCCCCGTTGGCACCGAGCGAATCCGAATAGCGGGGCTCCGTCAGAACCGGGCTAACGGAGACCCTCCCACCCCCCGCGTGATCCCGCGGCTCCCAGGCCGGCGGCGGAGGCTCACCCTGCGCCTTGAGGATGGCGGCCTTGCCGCGCCCGGCGCCCGAGCCCTGGTTCTTGTTCTTCATGCTCTTCAGCATCGGCGCGTTCTTCAGCATGTCGGGCAGGATCAGGAAACGGATCTTGCTGCCGCGGATGTAGACCTGCTCCAGCTGCGCCACGCGCCCGTCGCGGTAGGTCACCGTGATGTTGGACATCTGAGGGGAGGGAGGCGGCGGTTAGGCCCGGCCCCCAGACCCTCACCGCCCGCCCGCCCGCCCGCCCGCGACCCCGGCCCGCCGCCCTGCCTGGCAGTTCATGTTGTCCTCGGCCTCGATGAGCTTCCCGCGGTAGACCTCGCCCGTGTTGGTCTCACAGGTGACGATGTGCCCCTCGGCCTCATGCAGCACCTTGATCGGCACTCCGATGGACATGGCGGCCGGAGGAGGAGGAAGAAGAAGGCGCGGGAGGAAGGAGAGGCGTTCCCGGCCTGCCCCGCGCGCGCGCCGCTCTGCCCCGCCGCCTCTATGGCGCGGCGCTCTCCGCGGGGAAACTGCGCTCCCGGCCTGCCCCGCGCGCGCGCCGCTCTGCCGCGCCGCCAATATGGCGCGCCGCTCTCCGCGAGAGAGGAGCGCCGCTCCCGGCCTGCCTCGCGCGCCTGACGTCCCGCCCAGGCCGGCCCCGGCCCCGCCAGCGCCATGAAAAGCCCGGCCGAGGAGGCCGCCGCGCCGCCGCCCTCAGGTGGGTGCTCCGGGCCTGGGGCGCCCTCTTACGCGGCCGGGAGAGGAGCGGCCGAGCTCCGGAGCCCCCTGCCCTTGCCTGCCCTTGCCGATGCGGCGGTCGGGGGCGTCGGGGGCGCGGTGCAGCTGAAGGTGCCGGCGCTGCAACAGCTCTACCACTGGGACTGCGGGCTGGCCTGTTCCAGGATGGCGCTGCGGTGAGTCTTCCGACGGGACTGCAACTCCCAGCATGCCCCTCCCGCCAGGCCTTGTGACACCCCCCCCCCCGCCAGCTATCAGGGGCATGCTGGGAATCGTAGTCCTCGCTTAAAGCGGGGGTGGGGGGAGTTCTTGAGTGTTCGGCCTTCCCTTCTCTCCTCCTCGGAGCCCCGAGCGGGGCAGACAAAGCCTGGACGATGCGGAGGGTCCGCTGCGGGGGTCTCAGAGGCTGCGAAAAGGAGAGCAGAGCGAAGCCTCTGGAGGGCCGAGCTGCTGGTCTCTGCTGCGGCTGGGACTCGAGGCGAGAGCGAAGCCTGAGGGCCCCTGTGCCCGAGAGAGGCCTTCCAAGGCCAGGGCTTTATTACGTGTGGACCCCCACTCTGGCCAGGCCCAGCTGTTGACCTCTGTCTGTTGAACTTCTGTCTGAGCTAAAGATGACAATGGAATTTGCTTTGTCGTGGAAAGAATGGCTGGCAAATCCATGGTCTCCAGAAGGAAATGGTTATTTTAACTGTAAATTGCTTTTTTTGTTCCCTCCTTTTGCCTCTGATGCCCACCCTGGTCCCCACCCCATTTGACCTGACCTTAGGTACTTGAACCTGCTGAATGATGAGGATTTCCAGAGAGCAGTCCGGGACCTCCAGTTGACCAAAAGTATTTGGACAATTGACTTGGCGTACCTGATGCGTCACTTTGGGGTGAAGCATCTGTTCTGCACCCAGACGCTGGGTGTGGACAAGGGCTACAAAAACCAGGTACTTTGTTTGGATGCTGCAGCTCTAGGAGGGACGCTTTCACTCTCTTAAGAGGCATAGTGGCACTCACGCATTCGTGGCCATTTGCTGCACAACTGACATTGGGCACCATCTACTAGAAATCCCGTGGTTGCCTCAATGACAGGTTTGCCCTTTGCTCACAAGATGCCTCAAAGCCTTTTGTGAAGTCTTCCAGGACAATCTTTGTTGGCAGGCTTGATTCAAGACGGCTGCCCCACATGTGTTCTCTTGGGGGAGGCAGAGGGGGTCTCCCCTTAGAGATCCTAGCAATCCCTCCCTGGGCTTTCCGGCAGGAGAAGGGTTTGTCATCTGACATGGCTCCTTGTCTTTAGTCTTTTTATAGAAAACACTTTGACACAGAGGAGAACCGTGTAAACCAACTATTTGCCCAAGCAAAAGCCTGCAAGGTGCTGGTGGAAAAACGGTGAGCCCTCAGTGGATGCTTTGCCTTTCTTTCTTCTAACAGGTGATCTAGCTGTTTATCCGCGAGGTCTGTTATAACCCAGAGTACCTAAACAAGCCTGCATCACCTTCCTCTGGCTTTTAGGATGTAGCCATGAGAACTGACGGTCCTTTGGATGCAGGGTTTGAGCTCTTCCGCTGGGAAATAAATCTGCCTGAGATGAATGGGATATGCTGAACAGGATATGCAGTGTGACCAAGGGCGCTTTTTTCCTCCCATAAAAAGCACTAGAAATAATAAAGGATGGTGTTCCGAATCTGCTTCTGCATGGACCAGGGGTGCCAGTGAGAAAGACGATCAGCTTTGGCTGTATTGCTCTCCCTGTCACTTGTAGTTTCTCTCACATCCTCATTTCTCACAAGTTGTGGTTCCCCTGCACTTGGTAGGAATGGTCCATGGACATCCCAAGGCATAGGGTGGCTCTTCACTTGAAGGGAAGAGTTCGAGAAGGAGTGATGTTGATGGACCAATTTGTTCCCCAGTCCCTCACCTTGAGGACAGGAAGGGAAGGATGGAGATCCCACTTAATACTTGTAGGAAAAGGCAAAAGGTTCCGCACACAAATTTATTAATCGATTTATTTATTTATTAATCGAATTTCTATACCGCCCTTCTCCTTCCGGACTCAGGGCGGTGAACAGCCAATTTAAAACCAATAACAATACAGTGAGTTAAAATGTACTAAAAGTCCATATAAATTTAGGCTGAAAATATATCGAATAAAACATTTAAAACTCTAAAAATTTAAATAATTTAAAATAATTTAAAATTTAAAATATTTAAAAATAGGAGGGATCAGGCAAGTCCGGCAAGTTGGAAGAAATGAGTCTTCAACGCCCGACGAAAGGTCCGGAGGTCAGCAATAGTTCTCAGATCTGGAGGGAGATCGTTCCAGAGGGTGGGGGCTACCACAGAGAATGCTCTCCCCCTGGGGGTCGCCAGCCGGCACTGTCTGGCTGACGGCACCCTGAGGAGGCCCTCTCTGTGGGAGCGAACCGGCCGGTGGGAGGCAATAGGTGGCAGAAGGCGGTCCCGTAAGTACCCTGGTCCTAAGCCATGGAGCGCTTTAAAGGTGATTACCAACACCTTGAAACGCACCCGGAAATCAACCGGCAACCAATGCAGCTCACGCAGGAGGGGTGTCACATGGGAGCGCCCTGTCGCTCCCATAATCCCCCGCGCGGCCGCATTCTGTACCAGCTGAAGCCTCCGGATGCATCCCAAGGGGAGCCCCATGTAGAGAGCATTACAGTAGTCCAAGCGAGACGTGACGAGCGCCTGAGTGACTGTGCGCAGGGAGTCCCGATCTAGAAAGGGGCGCAACTGGCGTATCAGGCGGACCTGATAGAAAGCCCCCCTGGCCACAGCTGTCGTATGATCCTCTAATGACAGCCGTGGATCCAGGAGGACGCCCAAGTTGCGCACCCTTTCCGTGGGGGCCAATGATTCGCCCCCAATAACCAGCGATGGAGTCAGCTGGCTATATCGGGACGCCGGCAGCCACAGCCACTCGGTCTTGGAGGGGTTGAGTCGAAGCCTGTTTCTCCCCATCCAGACACGCACAGCTTCAAGGCACTGGGACATCACTTCCACGGCATCGTTGGGGTGGTCCGGGGTGGAAATGTACAGCTGAGTGTCATCAGCGTACTGATGGAATTCCACCCCAAAACCACGGATGATCTCACCCAGCGGCTTTACATAGATGTTGAACAGAAGGGGCGAGAGGACCGACCCTTGTGGCACCCCACATACTAGGCGCCTCGGGGTCGACCGCTGCCCCCCTGTCAACACCGATTGCGACCGGTCGGAGAGGTAGGAGGAGAACCACCGTAGAACGGTGCCCCCCACCCCCAGTCCCTCCAACCGGCGCAACATGATACCATGGTCGATGGTATCAAAAGCCGCTGAGAGGTCTAACAGCACCAGGATAGAGGAGTACCCCCTACCCCGGGCCCTCCAGAGATCATCCACCAACGCGACCAATGCCGTTTTGGTGCTGTAACCAGACCTGAAGCCGGACTGGAGCGGGTCTAAATAGACAGCTTCATCCAGGTACCGGGGGAGCTGCCGCGCCACCACACTCTCAACAACCTTCGCTAGAAAGGGAAGGTTGGAGACAGGACGATAATTTACCAAAGCAGCCGGGTCCAGGGAGGGCTTCTTGAGGAGGGGCCTCACCACTGCCTCCTTCAAGGCAAGCGGAAGGACACCCTCACTCAAAGAAGCATTTATAATCTGGAGCCAGCCTCGTGTAACCTCCCGGGAGGCCAGCACCAACCAGGAGGGACACGGGTCCAATAAACATGTGGTAGCGTTCAGTCTACCCAGGATCCTGTCCACGTCCTCGGAAGCCACAGGATCGAACTCAGCCCAGATAACACTCTCAAGACTGGGCTCAGTCACCTCGCCCGAACTAACCCAGTCAGTGGCCAGCTCATCCCGAATCTGAGTTATTTTGTCATCCAGATATTGAACAAAATCCTCAGCACGTCCCTGCAAGGGATCCTCCCGCGCTCCCAGATGAAGAAGGGAGCGGGTCACCCTAAACAGGGCGGCTGGGCGATTATCTGATGACGCAATAAGAGCGGTGAAATAATTAGATTTCACCGCTTTTATTGCCACTAAGTAAGTCTTAATATGAGCTCTTACTAGTGTCAAGTCAGATTCAGAGCGACTAGCCCTCCAACCACTCTCTAGGCGTCTTTTCCGGCGCTTCATCTCCCTCAGCTCCTCGGTGAACCAAGGAGATAAGTGAGTTCGGCGCCGGGTCAGAGGCCGCAAAGGCGCGACCCGGTCCAAGGCCCCACCGGCTGCCCTATCCCAGGCAGCCACCAGGTCCTCAGTCGAGCCGCGTGTCAGTGTCTCAGGAAATGGCCCAAGCTCCGTCTGGAACCTATCAGGATCCATCAGGCGCCTGGGGCGGAACCACCTAATTGGTTCCGCCTCCCTGCGATGAGGTGTGACGGTCAGAAAGTCGAGACGAAGGAGCGAGTGGTCAGTCCATGACAAGGGTTCAATACCTATATCCCCAATCTCATGACCACTCAACCACTGACCAGAGACAAAAACTAAGTCCAGGGTGTGTCCACCAATGTGAGTCGGGCCCTGAATTACCTGGGTCAGGTCCATGGCCGTCATGGAAGCCATGAACTCCCGAGCCAACTCAGATGTTTCACCGATAGATGGCAGGTTGAAATCCCCCATGACTATAAGCTTGGGGGTATCAACCGCCACCTCGGCTATAACATTGAGAAGCTCGGACAGGGTCGTTGCCACGTGGCAGGGAGCCAGGTACGTGACTAACAGACCCATCTGCCCACCAGGGCCCCATCTCACAAAGGCGGACTCACACCCGGCTATCTGAGGTACAGTGGCCTCCCTCGGACCCAGGCCTTCCTTAATAATGACCGCCACTCCCCCACCCCTGCCCTGGGCTCTCGGCTGGTGGAATGCAAGGAAACCCGGTGGACACATCTCCACGAGGGGAACCCCCCCCTCGTGGCCCAACCAGGTCTCAGTAATGCCAGCCAGGTCCGCACTCCCCTCTTCAAGAAGATCACATATGAGGGGGGCCTTATTTACCACGGACCTCGCATTGCACAACAACAGCCGGAGCCCCGGGTCCTGAGACTCCAAACAACCCGGGGAACAGGAATAGCTCCGGGGACCGGGGCGCGCAATCGCTCGAAGACAGCGAGTGCGCGCCCCCAACACATGATATGGTCCCCTGCTCTCGCCATATCTGCCCCTCCCACATAATGTAGTAATCACACCACCCTCAACAGAGGGCTCGTTAAGAGCCCCCTTGCCTCCAGAAACTGAGCCCCCCGTGGCATCAAAGACTGTCGGGCCTGTCCCTTTCCCCCTCGGGTTTCCCCCCAAACCCACACTCTCCCCCATCCCAGAACCCCCTAAAACACCCCTTAAAAAAGTCCTTAAAAAACCCCTCAATCCCCTCTTCGCGACATGCCACCTCTCGGGGTCCCAAAACCCGTCATTAAGGTAGGCCCTCGATAGTGTGGAGGGCCAAACCCGCGAGAGGGGGGACTCTCGCAGGGCAAGAAGCGTCGACCTAGGAAGCATCCAACAGAAGTGGGCCAGAAAATAGTGGCATGGCAAAGGTCCATGGTCATAGTTCGGATAATGTCCTGAAGCAGGAACCAGATCAGTCAGGAGAAAAACGCCACTACCCTCTCACGGTAGCGGCCAAAGAGTCTCCGCATTCTGTCTCAAGAGAGGGAATGTCCAGACCACCCTCTCACGGTGGTCCAATCAGCAGGCGCGTTGGAAAGTCCAAGGCCACTCTCTCACCGTGGCCCGGCGAATTCATCCTGCGATGTGACACCCCCTCAAGATGGAAATATCAGAATCGGCTCCACAGGTCCTCCCATGAGCTGGTCTGTCTTCTGATGGCCAGCCAGCGGATGGTGGAATATTGCTAAAAAGATGGTAAAAAGGCCAGGAGTCCAGGCACAGGCACTGTGTATAAAATCCGTTTATACACAGAGCAGGCAGTTTCAAGTAACTTGAACTCAAATAGAGATGTGAACATTAGATGTTTCAGTGCATGCCCAGACCGAAAGGAGGCTCTTTGGTTTTGAGAGGAGTAAAGGGGTTAAGAGCAGGAGGAAGGCTGTCAGTGGCAGTGACTTGGGGAGGGGTCATGCAGGCTACAGATGAGCTGTTGGGACCTTGTGGCAGCTCAAGGGAGGGAGGGAGGAAAGTGCTGGCAGGATTGGAGGACAGAGAGGCAGGTGAATATTCCACCCTGGGAACTTCTTGGGGGTTCCCACACCTGCCCTGTTCTATTTTTTCCCCATAAAATCCCTCTGGCTTCTGCTTTTATTTTTACTTAATTTTATCCCGCCTTCATTACTTTTACAAATAAGGTGGCAAGCATGCTTAATGTTTACAGAATGCAGAACAGAATTGGAAGGGACCTTATAGGTCATCTAGTCCAATCCCCTGCTCAGGCAGGAGACCCTATGCCATTTCTGCCAGTTCCTCTTTATTTTCCCCATGACAACCCTGGGAGATTGGCTGGGCCAAAAAAGAGAACCTGACCCAAAGCCACCCAGTTGCTTTTCATGGCTGATGCAGGACTTGCACTCCTGGCCTCCTGCTGGTTAGCCTGGTGCCTTCACCACTAGACCAAATTGATGTTCTTCTAAATGCGGAAACCAGCAAAATGTTTCAGGTTTGTTTCCTTCCCAAATCTTACATTTGGCATAACAGTTCAGCAGAATTTCTGGAGCATGGTATGTAGTAGTTTGAAATAAAACATCCAAGGATCCCTGGGCACCTGCCAGGTGTTTTGGGATTGGCTTATTTGGATTATAGCAGTAGGTCTATTTTTCTGACTAGAAGCAAGAAGGAGCAACCAGTAGGTTTCCTTTGCAAGGGGCTATACTGAGAGAGGCAGGATTGTCCCTGGTTGCTGTTGGGGTTCAACCCCAAGTATGTGAATGACGGTTGTCTGACAGCCCCACTAAAATCAGATGAGTAGGGAGCGGTCTAGAAAAGGTGCAAAGAAAATGGGTTATTCTGCTTCATTGGTGACTCTCCCTCCATTTTGAGGATGCCAGCCTCAGGCATGCCCAGGATGGGGTGCACAAGTTTCATGCAGGGAAGATCCTGATGGTTCTTTAAGTGGTCATCTGCAGATTCCCCTGGAGGGGCTTCTGGCCTGTGTTGACATTGGAAAGTTCCTTCAGGGCCTAACTCGGCCTTTGGGCAGGGAGCCGCTGTGGAACAGCTGCATCTGTCTGAGGAAGATCCCTCCCTTTATCTCAGGCTTCTGAACTAACACAGTGGTCTTTTACTCACAGAACTTTCTTGACAAGGGGATGGCAGATGGCCACTCAAAGAACCAGAGTTACAGGTAAGCAACCTGTTCTTATGCCTTGTGGTCTCCGCATTCACACAGAGGAGAGAGTAGCAGGCTGTGCACCTGGAAGTGGGGCAGAATTCTTGCTAAGTAGATCAGGATTAGAAACTACTTCATTTGCAAATGAAAAACCCACCTTGTGCAACCTGGGAAAGGAGGATGTGGCTTCCATTCACAATGGTAGACGTAGTTGCATTATCTAGATCGGGATTCCGTACGCACAGTCACTCAGGCACTCGTCATTTCCCGCCTGGACTACTGCAATGCTCTCTACATGGGGCTCCCCTTGAGGTGCACCCGGAGGCTCCAACTGGTGCAGAATGCGGCCGCGCGGGGGATTATGGGAGCAAGGGGGCGCTCCCATGTGACACCTCTCCTGCGTGAGCTGCATTGGCTTCCGGTGGTCTTCCGGGTGCGCTTCAAGGTGTTAGTGACCACCTTTAAAGCGCTCCATGGCATAGGGCCTGGGTACTTGCGGGACCGCCTTCTGCCACCAATAGCCTCCCACCGGCCAGTTCGCTCCCACAGAGAGGGACTCCTCGGGGTGCCGTCGGCCAGACAATGTCGGCTGGCGACACCCAGGGGGAGAGCCTTCTCTGTGGCAGCACCAGCCCTCTGGAACGATTTGCCCCCGGAGATCCGTACGATACCCGATCTCCGGGCTTTCCGCCGTGCCCTAAAAACTTTTTTATTTCGTCAAGCTGGGCTGGCGTAACCCCCCCCCCCTCTCTTTTTTAAGCTTAAAGTTTTATGGGTTTTAAATTTTAATTGCCTATTGGGTTTTTAAATTTATTGGGCCAAAATTATTTAATTCTTTTATTAATATTTTAAATTTTGTATTGGAGTGTTTTTTATTCTTGGCTGTGCACCGCCCTGAGTCCACTAGGAGAAGGGCGGTATATAAATTTAAATAAATAAAATAAATAAATAAATAAATTATTACATACTTTTATCCTGCTTTTTAAAAAATGTAAATAGTTGCTAGTAAAAGAGAAATTGCATGTAAGTAATTGTTCAAGCTGCAGACATCTATGAAGATGGAGCCCAGATGTGCTGTGAGGGATACACACATTTGAAACTCTTCAGAAAATGCTTGGCAAGGGAAATTGAGGATGGGAATATTAAATTCACTTCCAGAGTAAAGGAAATCTTGGGCCAAAGAAGCAGGGAAGATATGTGTCAGGGTTCCAAGAAACATAGCAAACAGAACTCCAAGGCAGGTAATTTCCTTAAAGAACAGTTTAATTGGATATATCATATGGGTATAGACTGGTGAAAACCAACTCTAAAGGTTCCCACAATTTTCACCCCTTTCTCAGTCAGTCATATGGTCCAATCAAGGTACTGTTCGGTTGCTCCAGTAATTCTGAACTTGGAAGATGAATAAGAGAAGGCTCTTATTTTAAGTTCGTGTGTGTGTGTATGAAAATCCATCAGCTGTATAATTTACGCTAATGAATTGTACTGTTTTAATTAGATTTTAGTTTCTCCCTTTCACCTCTTTTTATGCAGCCTCAATCCTTTGACGGAGAAGCCACCAGCAGGCAGCTCTAACCTTAGCATGGTCCTTCGGTCAAAGAATGACATTGGCCGTTCCTTCTCTCGAGAAAAAATGGGCCAAGAGGGGGGAAAGTCTTTGGTGGAAGTGGGGTCCCTGTTAAGGCTGCTGCTAAAGTAGACCAGAGGGAGCCGGGGTCAGCAGGACCCTCTCCTTGGGGAGATGTAGGGGATGGTTCTCATTTGCACGGGTCCCACTCACTTGCTGAGCCATTGCTCATTGCTCCAGAGCCAGATCTGCCCGGGGCTCGGTTTTCAGCCACTGTTGCAATGCACTCGAGAGGCGGTTGGGCAAGATTCTCTGTTGGAGGCATATTTGGTACTTTTATTTTTAGCAACATGAAGTTAAATTGATAATGTTTTTGTACAAGGGGGCAGCACTGTGTATAGCACCTGATCCGTATCAAGCTCTCAGTTGTTTGTGGGATAGAATCACAAACAAATAAACCACAGGTGAAAACAAAGATTTCTGTCATTTTCTTTACTTAAATCTCTGCCCATGAGGGAGTAATTTCAGTGCTGGATGGTGGGATGTCTGTTTGAGAAGCTGCACTGCTTTGGGGAGGGGGAGAACAGGGACTGGCAGGGCACGAAAGGAAGTTAAGTCAATCTTGACCATAGGACTTGATCTTCTCTACTCAGACCTGTGAGTTTCTGTCACAGTTTCTAGCCTGGAGGAGAGCTTTAACTCAAGTTGGCTCAGAGCAGAATTCACTGCTCTGCTATCTGCTGTAGGTATAAATAAATGATACCTTACTTGTCTTGCGGCAGCGATGGTGGGGGGTGGGGTGGGAATCTGCCATTC
This sequence comes from Masticophis lateralis, assembly GCA_030761175.1. NCBI lineage: Eukaryota > Metazoa > Chordata > Lepidosauria > Squamata > Colubridae > Masticophis > Masticophis lateralis. Next base: position 1,072,239 of record JAUDYJ010000014.1, read on the forward strand.
ATGTTGTATAACCCTGCAGCCCCTCCTGGGATTCTGGATGCGTTTCACATAGAGCAAAATTTCTCCAGCATACAGAGTCCCTTGATGTGCCTCCTCAGACTCTCTAGTCCTGGGATGTTACTGGATTCTGCCATAAAACCCTCCAAACTAGGTGGCAGCTGACATTGGAGCAAGAGAATTTTCAAAGTTTTCCCTGCAAAAATTGGTGATGCAGCTGCCTCTGCCCCCTTGGTGGCGTTTGGTCAAGTGGGCTCCTTTCATGCTGGAGGCCTGGCCCAGCTGCCCCGGTGGCTGGGAGGGGGGAAATGAGAATGGCCAAGCAGTGTTTCTATGGGATGGACCGGATCCAGTTCAGAGGCTGCTTCCAGGTCCTTTTCAGGCCCATTAGTGAGAAGCAACCAAGGAAGGGCGACGCCAGTAAAGCTGTGGAAAAACTGTTCCTGTGTGGCAGATGGAGGCAGATAAGGGAGGAGCTGCTTGCTGAAGTGGCTTTGACTGCAAAGGTCTCAGCTGGAGGACAAGAACAATCCAAGCTCTCTTTGTTGACTGTGCTTGTCTCCTGCCTTTTCCCGAGGGCTCCCTCATTACATCCCAGAAGAATCCTCTGCGGGGTTGTGCAGAAATTGCTACCCAGAAGGAGTGGGGGGACTCAGGCCTGAGTTTCCTCAAGCAGCGTCTCCCTATGTCTGGAGGCTCTGGGTGCCCATGTGAAGAGGCTTGTGGGGCTGGGGAGAGGCTGAGGGGCATCTTTCCCTGAGCCTTGTCAAGTCATGGCTAAACCGCCATCTCCTGCAGGCCTGAGTGGGGGGGTGGGTGAGTAGTCCCTCCCCCCAGGGCTCCCACCCCTGTAAGAAACTGATGGAAGACCCCTGAGGAGGAGCCCATAACGTTGAGGGTCAGGAAATGCTCCTCCTTCCTTGCTTTTAACTCTCAGGAGAAAATGTTACGTCTGTAGATGCATACTGTGCTTTCATTGTTATTCTTTTATCTTTGTTCTGTCTTATGAAATAAAACAGAAACATTCATTTCAGGTCAGAAAGGTTATACTAATAGGTGCTTCTGATGGGAAAGCCACTTTTACGCATCAGGAGATATCTGAGAGGGAGCCAGTACGGTCATACTCCACTCAGCATCAAGCATGCAGCCATAGAGGTGGTCAGCAGCATTAAGTATCTGTGGATGCAGATAACTAACAATGAATTGGTCTTGCCACATGTCATCCTTAGTGAAGTGTGCAAACCGGAGTCTGCATTTCTTTCATCGGAAGACAAGAACACATCTTTCTCCTGTCCTGGCCACTTTTTACAGAGGCAGAGTTGAGAGAGTGTTAACAACTGAATCCCTGCTTGGTTTGGTGGCAGCAGAGCCTCAGATAGAAAGTTCATACAGAGAATGATGAGGACAGCAGAGATTATAGGAAGCTCGCTTCCTGTTATTTAGGATACTGCTTATAAGCGCTATGTGCTTAGAGCTCGAAGCATTGTTAAAAGAGACGCCACATCTCCACTCCACGTTCTGTTTCTGTTGCTCCCTTCTGGGAGATTTCAAACGATTTCTAGCAGGACTTCCAGATTCTGTAACAGCCTATGCCATTTGTCTGGTAAACTCGCAATATTCCTTTTTCTTGCCATGTACGTGTATACATCCGGACTAGACTGTTGTTTCTCTGTTTCATATATGTGCGTATGTGCATAATTTTGTATTTATTTATTTGGTCATGTTTATGTAGGGTATATTACAGCTCTGAACCTTTGAGAGCTGTATGCAATGAAATTTCATTTTAATGTATGCCGATTAGCATGCATTCAAAGTGACAATGAAGTTACGCTAAGTCCCTTCTCTGGCAGCACGGTAACCGTCAGGGACATCCAGGAGCACCTCTCGCAGGGCCACATCGCCATTGTGCTGGTCAATGCCGTCTTGCTGCTATGTGACCTCTGCTCCAGCCCAGTCAAGTACTGTTGCTTCCTGCCCATCGGCCAGAAGTGCTTCTGCCGCAGCCCCGACTACCAGGGCCACTTCATCGTCTTGTGTGGCTACAACAGAGCTTTGGGGTGTATTTATTACAACAACCCTGCCTACGCAGACCGTGAGTAACTGCGCCCTCGCCCAGGTGTTGGCCTCCAGTCCCCCCTCCCGTCCACAACTCTGGGCTCCTCGTTTCTCGGGCAGTGTGGTGGGGTCATTCCCTCTGCAAGGGGTCTGGGTGTAGGCTGAGGGCGGTAGTGGCACGAGGGGGGCTGGGCCTGTCTGACTTTGGGCCTGCTCCACAGGAACATGCAGCACCAGCATCCATAACTTCGAGGAAGCCAGGACCAGTTATGGCACAGACGAGGATATCCTCTTCATTTACCAAAACAGCTGACCTTCCGGCTGGGGCTCCCAACTCACTGCCATTGCGGCAGCCATCTCAGGACTCGGAGACCTCCGCTCCTAGACTGCGCCGGATTGGAAGCAAAGGAGGCGTTAGACTCGAGGAGACGGAAGGGAGGAGAATGTATTTTATGCCACCTTAAAGCAGAATGCCCATTGCAGTCACAATGAATAACAATGCATTTTCCAGGTGGGGTCTATCTGGAGACCCCAGGTGATTTTGCTGGTGGGGGATCCCAACTCTGGCCCCAGATTAAAACTTGGCCAGTCCCCCTTCCCTAAAGATGACTGAATTCTGGAACAAAATGAGTGTGCTCTCTTCTGATGCCACAACCAGATTCGGTGTGGTCGCCCAGCTCTAAGCCTGCACCCATCTTCCCTCCCTCTGAGCCTTTCTCAGTTTGGCTTTCTTGATCTGTTGCCTGTTTCACAGCCAGGAATGTTGCCTGCACATTTGAAGTTTTGAGATGCGGAACGTCCTTTCACAGGAATGAAACTCAAAGGCAGTCCAGCTTCCTGAATCCCATAAGAGCAGCTCCTCCTTCCTAACTATCATTCACCCAGTTTTTTAATCTGCTGATAAAAATCAAGCCAATAAATTAAGTAATAGAGGGAAGAGGCGGAAAGGAAGGAATCAGTGTGTTATAAAGCAGAGTTGAAAGGGGTGGTTCCCAGAAGCAAACATACCCCCCACCCCGCAGGAAACCACAGTCAGTGGCTCCTTCTGAAGCCTCATCCCCCTTACAGGGACTTTTCAGGTGAGATGGAAGTTTGGCAATGTTGGCAGAAGATGGAATTCCTTTTTGGAAAAGGTTTTCTCAGAGGACTTAAATCCTTTCTTTATGACTACAGGTTTTGAATTGTATGAATCAGCACTTTTGTCAATCGATCATTTTGAATAACGTCCATTTAATTGATATTCGGTGATTAGATTACTTGTGAAAGGCTGCTAGTCCAGATTGTGCTTAATTTCGTCTTTAAAAAGACCACAGCTGCGTCATGGTAGTTCAATGGTCCCAGTTCATCAGTATTTTCCTCCTGGAGCTCATCTGAGGCTCACCTTCACCCAGAAGTCAATCTTGCTAGATGCAGTCAGCTCTTCCTCCCAACTCAGCCAGGATAAGACTGCCGTCTGAGCATCATCAATCCCAAGGGGCTGCATTTTTAGCCGTCTTTAACTCCTGCCACTTAAGCGAAGCTGTGGGCCTGCTTCCCACCCTTTGCCCCAAATTAGCTGCCCAGGTAATGGCCACTCTGGACCTCAAGCTTGCTCTGCCAGTTTTAATGTGGCCACAGCAAGTCCAAATGTGATCTGTTTTGGCCCTGAGAAGGGCCGAAAGCGTTCAGGAGAAGGGCAGGAGCCTCCTGCTGTCGGGCAGGGAACTGGCCTTGGGCTGGAAATCTGCCAGGGAGTCCCAGCTCCTTGGTGATGCCTGCTGGGCGGGGGAGAGCTGCGCCCCTCTGGGAGATCCAGGTTTCTACCTCAACACACCATATTTGCTCTCAGCTGAGGGTGACGGGGTAGCTTCCCTGACAGCTTGAAATAACTGCTGTATGTCTACTCTGTGGTCAAATTCTTGTAAGTGCCTATTAATGGCCGAGAATTCTGGGTAGCATCTTTGAAGTTATCCAAGCAAAGCTTCTAGTGCAAAGAAAGAGAGTCGGGTGAGGAGCCGATGGAAGTGGGCAAGACAAGTGACGGGGCCTCTGTGGCTCCCATCCAGATCATGTCCCTTTGGACTCTCTGCAGTTCTTCTATAGGGAGGAGTCCAGCTTTCAAAACCTTTAGTATTGTTGAGGCTTCAGTGCTATTTCAGTCTTGCCTGCTTGTAGTATTGGTTTTGTTCATAAATAGTAAAGACTTAACATGCTGCTTAATCTTCTAGTCTCCAGTTTAAGGGTGCTGCTTTTCAGGGGCTCCCTCTGGACCAAGCCGAGCTGAAGCACAGCAGCTGCTTCCATAAAAAAACTCCTTAACAAAGGTGAGGATGCAGCTCCACTGGCTGGAAGGATTGCATCCTCCAGATACGGGATGATGTGCCATCTGCCTTAGAGGCCAGTGGGAGAGGCTCTCCAATCTTGGTGCAGAACCTGCAAAGGGAAAAGGAGAGGCTCTGAGTTCTGCCTTGCCGGCCGAATGGGCAGAGCTGCTCCTGGCTGAGCTTGCTGGGGCAAGAGAAGGGGCAGGGGGCTGTCTTGGGAGGGGGACGGAGGCATTGGGGAAATTGAAAGAAGGCCTGCTTGGGCCCTGCACGCTTTCTCTTCATTTGGGTGCTCTGAACAAGTAAATGTTTATGCAAACTTCACGATCTATGACAGTAAAAGGGAAGAAAATCTGCAAAATAAGTTTTATACACAAAAGTATATTTGTTTGTAAACCATTCAATAAAGCCTGCTTTCTTGAGCATGCTTAGACTTTTTTTTTTTTAAAGATGGAATGGGTGAAGTGACTATATAAGGAAACATTCACTGATTTTTTTCAGGTCTTTGTGTTGCTCTTTCTAGGCTAATGCTTCGCTGCTCCCAGAGTATGGAAGGAAAATCCGTCTTTCAAGGAGATGCAATTTGATTCTTTAGGGAAAACCAGGAGACGGGTTCATTCCCCAAAATAGGAATGGCTGGCTGCTGCAAAGCGGCTGCCACTGAGCGCTTGGCCCTTCCACACTGCTGCTCCCTCCTTGTGCAAAAAGTGGCTTTGGAAACTCGGAGGTGATGATGGAGCACAAACAGCCCCCTCCCCCAGCATCTATTTTAGAGGGAGTCCTGATGGGCAGGGAGTGCTCAAGGGTGACAAACTGAAGCTGGGAAAGGCCACAGGGTAAAGCCTGCCCAATAGGTGTCCTCGTGCCTGATTGTCTGCCCACCTTGGGAGTGCAGGGGCTGGTCTTTGCCTCCTTTCAAGGCAGGTGAGGAGGGGTCCCCAGAGAGCAGCTGCCAGCCTCTGAAAGGAACTGGTTCTTGAGGTGGGAGAGGGAACAGCAGAGCCCGGCAGCTAGGAACCTTTACAGAAAGCTGGGCTTGGAAGCGTGCGCGTGTGTGTGTGTGTGTGTGTGTGTCTGTTTCTGTGTGTGTGTCCTGCTTCTCCATGCAGGTAGCCAAATGAAAGCCCTCTTCCCCCATCCTGCCCTTCCTTAAACACAACCCATCAACCCTCTAGTAGTTGGAAAGTCCAGTCTCTGCATTCTGGAACAAGAACCCCATCTTGGCCTGTACGATTCCCTCGGCGAGTTGAGCAGTGCTGTGGGCCACCAGACTAAATCAATCGATATGGTTGTCTGCCATATTTTTCTTTCCTCCTTGGACCGAGCCAGGCCTTTGGCCTGAAGTCCCCTTTGGATTGGGGAGGGGGCAAGGGGGGGGCTGATTTCCTTGGCTCTGATCTGGTTTCTGCATGTTGCCATCTTCACTCTGCCTCCTTTTTCTTAAATGTTTTAAGCAATTTGCAAAGCACCCAGTATTATTGGGAGTCAGATACATTTCATTAATGTCCCAAAGGCGTTTTTTTCAAAAAACAATTGGAGTTTTGTTTTTCCTTGGAAGACATTTCACTTCTCATCCAAGAAGCTTCCTTGGTTATGACCAAATGGAAGGATATATATTCCTTGCAGTCATCTGGTTGTTGGCACTCTCTGAGAATTGCCACCTGGAGGTTCACATATGTGCAATAGTGCGCACATTCAGGTGACTGAATGAATTATTTCATTAATAATCTCCATCCTCTTCTAGGCGTTTCATGCTTGTTTCCTGAATGAAATATTCTGCCCTTGTCTCTCTTAAGTTTGACTGACTCTAACATTATCTAACAGTTTCAGCATTATCGTGCTGAAACTGATTTCTGGGTTCCATCCAGGTATCTATCACTCCTTGGCTCTTCCTCCAGGTCTCCAGTGAAGGAGAGAGCTCCTGGGTCTCCCCGCTCTCTTCCTCACGGACATCGTCCACCAGACCTTTATGATACCTGATAATTTGCCTTTCTGAACTAAGAACTTGTCTTGAGTATATCTCATCTTCATTTTTAATTGTTTTTAGGACAGGATAGGACCAAATATTTCCATTTAATGTTTGTCTCCATGTCCCATTTACAAGACCTTTTGCAACAGAGAAGTTATCAGGACAACTTTTAATATAAGAGGAGATCAGTCAGGAAGAGACAGTTCAGAAAGAAGAGGCCATTCCTGTACAGATGGAAATATCTGGAGAAGAGCCTCCTCCGTGGGCAGAGAGGTCACTCTCGGATGACGTTGGGCACAAAATTGGGTTGGGCAAATGCAGCCAGTGCCTCTGCGTACATCTTGTACCTTCCAGTCATCTGGAAAAGGGAGAAAAAGAAACCACTATCTTCAGCTGTTGCTGCAAAGCACGTCCAAATTGCGGCTTCGGACCTAGGGGCTGCCTTGTCTTTTTAAGCAATCCCTGCTAGCACCCCATAACAAATATTTACATTAGTGGCGGAAAAGGAAGTCCAATTTTCCAGGATTCATTTACCAAATGCTTCATAAAATGAATTGCTCCTAACCATTATATATCTGAACACGGCAACAGCTTGCTCAGATGCAATAAAGCCATAGTGAATAAGCCGTCCCCAGAAAATGAGATGAAAAGTACTGTTCAGGGCAAATTGTGTTACCCCCATTCTTCAGAGACCCTCAATGGGTGGCTACAGGCCAGGACCAGAAGGCAACCAGGTTGGTGGGGAGCAGACATGTTTTGGTAAATCACTGAATAGAATAGAATGACAAGAGTTGGAAGGGACCTTGGAGGTCATCTAGTCCAACCCCCAGCTCAAGCTGGAGACCCTACACCATTTCTGACAGGTGGCAGTCTAGTCTCTTCTTGAAAGCTTCCAGTGATGAAGCTCCCACAACTTCCGAAGGCAACTTCTGTTCCATTGACTGATTGTTCTGTCACGAAATTCCTCCTTATTTCTAGGTTGAATCTCTCCTTGACCAGTTTCCATCCATTATTCCTTGTCTGGCCTTCGGGTACCTTGGAAAATAGCTTTACCACCCCCCTCTCTGTGGCAGCCCCTCAAATATTGGAAGACTGCTCTCATGTCTCCCCTGGTCCTTCTCTTCACTAGAGCAGCCAGACCCAGTTCTTCATATGTTTTAGTCTCCTGTCCCCTAATCATCCTGGTTGCTCTCCTCTGCACTTTTTCTAGAGTCTCAACATCTTTTTTATAGTGTGGTGACCAAAACTGGATGCAGGATTCTACGTGTTACTAAGGTTTTACAGAGTAGTCTTAGTATCTCACTTGATCTTGATTGTATCCCTCTGTTAATGTGATTTAGGATTTGATTGGCTTTTTTGGCTACTGCTGCACTCTGTTGGCTCATATTTGGCTGGTTTTCCACTAAGACTCCAAACCTGTTTTGCACCAGGTGAAGGTTCTGGATTTCTTCTGAAATAATGCAAGATGTCTGCAGCTAAGCAACTCACCGCTGAAGCTGAGACTGGTCAGAGGTGTTTTGGCCAAAGAAACTGCTCAAAACTGTAATGACCAGTCCAAAAGCAGCCTCGGCTGTGTCTCTGGTGCTTCACAGGGTGCATTTCCCTCCTCGGGTCCCACACAGCAGAAACCCTTCTGGGTTGGAGGTCCTTTCATCTGGGTTCAGAGGGGATTCTTGCCCTTTGAGAAGCAGCCACACTACTGCTGATAAGCCTGAACTACTTACGGAAAGCAGGGGGTCTTCTTAAATATGTGACATGGTGAGCAATTTTTGAAAATATCTCCCATCTTCTTAGGTAATTCCTTAAAGGAATGTGTGTGACTAACTGGGATCATCATGATGAAATTATTCATGTTTCAATTAGAGCACTTTTTTTCAAAAGAAAAGTTTGAAAAGTTTGTTCCCCTTGGTCACCTAGAATACAATACTGTTTTCCAATTGTCGATGATCATTTTTTGCAGGTCCTGCAACATATTAACCTTCCCAGAACAGATGTGTTTCTCCAGAACACACATACAGTATAAAAGATGATATTCAGAAGAATAAAAGCCAGCAGAGTTCCAAATTCCCAAATCAGACATACACATTGAAGAGCTTAAGAGAGATGGGAAAAGTCTTACCTTGAAATTCCATTCATCATTAACTTGTCTGCAAAGATTCAGGTCCATCTCTGCCACCAACAGTCCATCTCGGGTTCGTGACAGTCCTGGGCTCCGACTTCCGTTTGGAGCGGCTACGTAACTTGAGCCATAAAAATAGCCCAAGTCATGATGGGCTTCATAAATCAATACAGAACAACAGGATTTTATTAATAATCAACAAAGAAATCCACCACAGCAGAGAGTGACAATTGCATGTGACCAGGGCTGTATTGTTCTCCTGCTGGAGATCATTTAAACTCCCTTAGTCCATCTCTTTGCCCATCAGGTTCCAAATTCAAGCACCCCAAATGAGAATCTGCTTTCCTGCCTCTTAAATCCGTTAATCCTGACCTCTGGCAAGAGAGGGGCACCGTGACTCTTGCTGGTGTGACCTCTTTCCAGCTGCTATCTTCTCTTCAGGAATCTTTCCTCAGGGCTCTCTGCCCATCTACCTAACCACCCATGAGGCTCGTGGGGTATAAGTAGCCCCCCCTCCAAATTCTCCTACAATGTCCTTACAAGGTAGGTTGGGTTGCACAGAGAGACAGGGAGGGGGGAGGGAGGGGGAGAGGGAGAAGGAAAGAGAGAGGGGGGAGGGAGAGGAAGAAGAAGAGAAAGAGGAAAAGAGAGAAAAGGAGGGGGAGGGAGGGAGAGAGGGAGAGGGAGGAGAAAGGGAAAGAAAGAAGGGGAGGGGGAGGGAGAAGGAGAGAGGGAAAGAGAGAAAGAAAGGGAGAGGGTTAGGGATAGGGAAAGAGGGCTTAGCCATCAACTGAGCTTCTACAGTTGAGGATGGGCTTCAATCTGCTCTTCCCACCCTGCGTCCTTCACCCCAACTTTACCCTGATGCTCCCAATCTGTTCTCAGCACATTTCTTGGTTGTCTGTTTGCCATCACTGTCCTTCAGAATTTGTCTGAATTCTTTTCAGAAGCCCAGTGTTCAACACTGACCAAAGTTAGTTCATGGAGAGCAGAGGGAAATGTTGTTCTACTTCTGGGTCATGATCGGGTTGTGACCAATTGGAATTCTAGACTCTTTTCATGCTCACTTTCCCAAGCAATAATGTGTCTGACTCTCTATTCCTCAGTGCATGACCTTGTGTATTTCCATTGTTGTTTCCCAGCTACCATCAATGTCACTTTCTTAGGTGGGTGGAGGCAATAGACAAAGCTGGCATCCTCCTTTGGGGAGACCGGTGGGGAAAAGCTCCTGCAGTTGCCAGCCAGCACGTCACTTTCCCAAGGAAAAAGCCATACGCACCTGGTTTTCCATCTCCAGATGTAAAGGGGTGTGGGAAAAGTTCCTGTGAGAAACCAAGAGGTACAAACTGAGACCCCTCTTACTCTAAAGCAGGGGTGGGGCACTATGACCCTTTTATGATTTGTGGACTTCAACTCCCAGAATTCCTGAGTGAGCATGTTGGCTCAGGAATTCTAGGAGTTGAAGTCCACAAGTTCCCCACCTCTGCCCTAAAGAAACAGGAGGCCCCGTTAGCCAGCAATCCTTGTCCATTCAATGGCTTCTGTCTGCTTTGGAAGCATTTTTTGCATCTCCAGCTGCTATTGGCTTTGAGAAGGGAACATGGAAAGCAGAGATGCCTGTACCTGCTCTCGCCCCCTCCCTCCACTATGACTGGAGCCTCACTGGGGACACTGGGGTCACCTGGAGCTTCCATGTGGAAGAAACACACCCACAACCCTAACTCTAACCCCCACTCCCAGGCAACAATCGGATTGTGATTAGCATTCAGCATGTCTGAATGGTGGGGAAGGAAAGAAAGAGCAAAACTTAGCAGGAGGGGGCACGTCCCTCCTTGGAAATGGTGGGAAGGAAGCAGCTGAGGAGACAGAGAGAGTATGAATGTTCCCCACACAAACACGCACATCTCTTATGGACTTCAGCATACACACAGGTGCCTTTACCAATTTCTATACCAAGGGCTTATTAAATATTTGTTATGTATGGAATTCTGTTGCCCCTTAAATCAACTATGTTTCGTGTTAACTGCTCCATATTTAGCGCAGTTCTGTTTAGCAGAGACTTTTTGCCACAATATAGTTAATAAAGCACTTAGGACTGGCTGAAATTTGATTCATGGCATGAGGCACCCCCCCTCCACTCCTCAGCATGGGGATTATGTCTAATTTCTCTAAAGTTGCAGTTTCTAAACCCAAATCTTTGGCCAAGGAGAGTTGAAAGACCTTACCGTCCCCACACGGTTGATGGCACAGGTGAAGCAGTGGTTGGCAATGGCGGCATTTCTTGCTTCAATGGGCCACATGGATTCACTGTAAAGGCCACCAAGAAAATTATATTCTGCAGATACATTTTCTCTTCCACCCAGGCAACTTGTTTGGTCAGGAAATGGGCCCAGGGCACCCTGACAGACATACAAATGCAGCAAACTCTTGTAAGACCATGAATAACCAGGAGCAAAAAAGGAACCTGCTCCATAGAAACCAGGAGCTACAGAAGAGGGTCAGACTCGGTGAAGGAGCCCCTCTGAGAGGGCCACAACATGTTCCCCCTGGGCAATGGGGCACTCAGCATAGCAGAGCCCTGTGGGAAGAGAGCCCCTGTGGCATTCCTTGGGTGCCTCAGGGCAAACTTGAAGCCAGCAAAACTCCTTCTGATGGAACCCCAGTGCCACGTTATGCATCAGCACGTTTCAAGAAAGTCCAATTTACAAAGTGTCACTGTTGGAATGACAGACCAGATAAGAGCAAGTGCCAGAGCTTCCCCTTGACTTTCCCAAAGCAGTGGTGACCTGAGGACCACATGCCAAATTTCTGGAGTCAGCATTATCCACTCAACCAACCCAGTGGCCTCCTGAATTCTACTGATCACTCAGGACCTCTGATGGGTGTGTTTGGGCTGAAGCAGTTCTGCTTATTTTCATCCTATCCTTTGTTGCATCCTAACCATGATTTAGGCTTTTTCTTCCCCTCCCAACAGTTGAAGAAGAGATAGGGAAAAATTACGGGGGAAACCCAACTTCCAAACTCCAGGCGGGGGGCAGGAGTGTGTGAGGCTCCTCTGAGTCTTCTTGAAAGAAACAGGATGGTCTAAGGAATCTGTCATCTAAAACAGCAAACTGTACATAAAGTTAATAAAACCTGATCAGGAGGAATATGCCTGCAGCTAGTTATCTGTGGAGTTATGGGTAAACTCATGCACATAGGTTACTTGCTTATGAAGCATCCCTTTACCTTTCCTGCATAATCTTGGACTATTCTGCGTTAGATGGGGGACTAATGCTAAGACTAAGACCAGTAATGGTGAAGGTTGCATTTGGCTGTTTAACCTTTTGCATTCGTGTAACGTAGGTTCCTTACAAGAAAAAGATTCCACCTCTAAAACTTGAACATCAGCTTACTGTATCTGTCTGCTTTATGCAACTGATGTGTGATGCTATCACAGATGCTGGTGAGCCTTGGAAGGCCCTTTTCTGAAAGGGAGACTTAACATGTGAAATGAGTCAAGGAAAATCCCATGTTTTACCTTGGACCCTCAAGAGGCACAAAATGGAGCAGATTCCCGTCTTGTTGCATTGCAATATTTGGAGAACTGGCCAGGTGGCTGTAAAAGCCCAAGGGAGGTCAGGAGAACTACCAGCTGCACTGGAAACTTTGAAGCTAAAAGTTTTCTCACAGAAGAGAGAGAGACCCTCATCTGACATGACCTCCCCATCACAAGATCTACTGACCACATAAAGCCCCTATAAACAGAGGAACACCAACACTGACACCCCCTAAACTCCATGGAAGATGTTGCCTAGCCTGGTAACAAAATGTTCGGAACGCATACACAGGCTCAGAGAACAAATCTCCACCCTCATCCTACACTCAAGCCACAGATATTTGCCATCATTGGGGAGGGAGGGAAGGAGAGAGATGATAGAGGGATAGAGAGAGAAGGAGAGGAAGAGGGAGATAACAGAGAAATGAAGCTAGCAATTCTGCAAGTCTGTTTTGGAAAAGGCTCCCAGACTTCTCATCAGTGCAAGAAGCAGATCTGAGAGAAGCAGCTCAGATATCTTCTGGCTTTTCTGACGCAGAGAATGGAGTTTGAAAAGGTCATGGCCTTCTTTTGGCTCTCCTGGCTGAACGGGGCAGAAGTGGGGGGAGACCCACACATGCAAGCCAAGGAAAATGCCAGAAGTGCTGCAAAATGGATGGAAGGATCTGAGCTTCTGGAGACAAAGTTTTCCTTCAAGACAGGTAAGTCACAGACCAAGAGACTATCTCATTAGGAAGCTGCAAAATCCTGCTATTCATTATCTATTTATTTATTTTATTTATTCAAATTTATATACCGCCCTACTCCCGAAGGACTCAGGGCGGTGAACCGCCAAATAAAATACAGACAATACAAACATTAAAAACCCATTACAATTATTAAATGTTTTGGCCCAGAAGCAAATTTAAAACACCCAATTTATAAGACACATTAAAAGCAATTTAAAAAGTTTGAAAGGGAGAGTTAGGCCAGGCCAGCCTGCTGGAACAAAAATGTTTTGAGAAAAGTGCACAGATCCGGGATCCTCCATATCTCCGGGGGGAGCTTGTTCCAGATGGTAGGTGCTCCCAACAGAGAAGGCTCTCCCCCTGTAGGCCGCCAGTCAACACTGTTTGGCCGACGGCACGCTGAGAAGCCCCTCTCTATGGGAGCGTACTGGTCAATGAGAGGCCAGAAGACGGTCTCATAAATTCCCCAGTCCAATGCCATGGAGTGCTCTAAAGGTGGTAACTAAGACCTTGAAGCGCACCCGGAAGACCACCAGGAGCCAGTGCAGCTCGCGCAGGAGGGGGGGTCACATGGGAGCACCACGTCGCTCTCATAACCACCCGCACGGCCGCATTCTGGACCAGCTGGACCCTCCTGGCGCTCCTCAAGGGGAGCCCCATCTAGAGAGCATTGCAGTAGTCCAGGCGGGAAGTAACAAGAGCATGAGTGACCGTACTTAACGAGTCCCGATCCAGAAAGGGACGCAACTGGCGAATCAGGCAGACCTGATTAAAATTCCCCCCGGCCACAGCCATCAAGTGCTCTTCCAAAGACAGCTGTGAGTCCAGGAGGACGCCCAAGTTGCGAGCCCTCTCCATGGGGGCCAGTGACTCGCCCCCAATAGTCAGTGATGGCACCATGGGATCTATCTAGCTATTTATTCCATTTTACGGCAACAAAAAAACAACGGTAACTATACCTGAGTTTGCCAATAGTGGCCGAAGGGTTAAAGATGATCTCTGCTCCATTCAAACTGTACATGAGCCAGTTGAGGGGATGATGGCGACCAAAGCAAATATTCACCGCAATCTTCCCAAACTGGGTCTCAAACACTGGGTGTCCTCGGTCCCCTTCCAGATAATATCTCGACTGTAAAAGAGATGTAAAAGAGATGATCGACTGTAAAAGAGAAGACCTCAGGACTAAATCACGGTTAGAACTCTGGAGCCTCTTCTACTCCCACCCTCTGCAGGAACAGCATTAAGCCACCATGCCTGAATGGCTGATGTCCAGCTTCTTCTCACAAATTTCAAGATGGAGAAGCCACAAGCCTCTGCAGGTAGGCCACTCATCTCCAGAGCAGCACTTACTGCCAAAAGCTTTGTCCTTGCATTTAACCCAAGACGTTAAATGGTGTTTCCATCATGAATCCATCACTGTGGATATTTACCTCCCCAAATATAATACCTGGCATTTCTCTCAGTGTCCCGCTGATCCCAGAGGTCTACATTATCCAGATGAGATTGCAATCTCCGCCAGATCTCCCAGCTTTGCGAATGAGTCTGGGTGATTGAGATCTCCTATCGCAGCCATTTCATGGTGTTTTGAAGCTTCAGTTATTGCTTTAATAAATATTCCGACTAGTTGGTGATCTGTAGCCAAGTCCCAGCAGGACATCTTTCCTATGAGATTATCCTTTTATCTTAACCCAGCCGCCTTCCACGTCTGGGTTAAAGAATAATCTGGCCTTCCGTGACCCACAGGGCTGGGTCCAGCCAGGACTTCAACCCCTTCCTCCCCTTTGGTGCTGCATCTTCCTCTGGTTCAAGGTGTCTAGCGTTTTTCTGGAGGGATCTTGGGATCCTTGATACGTCTTTGTGCCTCATGATATTCAGCTCATGTTCTTACCCATATTTCAAACTTTAGTGCAGAAACAATGCAGATAATAGGCTTGATTCTCTGACTTCAGTCTCCCCTTTGCTTTTATTTCCTTAGTTTCTTTATTAAACATTTAGCCTCCAAAACATTTTATTTCCCCACTCCATTACATACAAATTCATTATTTGCAAATGATTCTCTAAAATCCCTCTAGATACACTCCGTTCCTTGACGTTCCATGTTAATTATTCGGACACAGAACAGGCGGAGAGAGTCATTTCAGGCCCTCCTCTCTCATTCATTTTGTTGTACTACATAGCTCTAAGCTGGTGGTAAAAGCTCTGTGGCTACATCTGAAAATATTCAGAATAGCTAAAGAAAACTTTATCTATTTCTTCCAAGAGCAATTTCAGTTGTTTTGCTGGACTTTGCACAAATATATTCCTATCCAGTCTATGTCCAGCCCAGGGGTGAAATGCTCCCAGTTCAGACTGGATCGCCCAATCCAGTAGCAATGGTGGCGAGTGGTTTGGAGAACTGGTAGCAAAAATCCCTGTGCCCCTCACCCCCATATCCAGCTGAGCCACGCGATCATCAGAGGCTGTTTTTTTAACTTTTAAAAGTATTTTTTCTAACACCTCTTCAGCTGAAAAAATGCTTTTAAAAGTAAAAAAAAAAAGCCTCTGATGATCGCATGGCTCAGCTGGGATCGTCATAGGCTTTTCAAAGCATTTTTTTCTGCAATCCCTTTGGCCGAAGAGGTTGTAGGGAAAAAATGCCTTTAAAAGCCTCTGGCGATCCCAGCTGACTTGCCTGATTGACAGAAGCTTCTAAAAGCATTTTTTTCTGCAACCTCTTAAGATTGTAGAAAAAAAGCTTTTAAAAGTAAAAAAAAAAAAGTTGGCCATGCCCACCCAGTCACATTACACCCCCCCACACCAAGCCACGCCCACAGAACCGGTAGTAACAAAATTTAGATTTCACCCCTGGTCCAGCCCCAGCTACAGGACTGAGTTCTTCACAGGATCTCCACGTATGTTCTCTTCTCACAGACCCCTCCCCAGCCCTGTTTCTCGCTTCCACATGAAACCCGGACAGCTGCTCAGCACCAATCTTAGTTTTCAAAATTCATTGCTTGATCCACTGCATTGATGCTTGAGAAGATATTTTGAGTGCTCCCACATTCCCAGGAAGTCCCTGCAGTTAAGGAAGATGCTTGGCAGTGTGTCTGAAGGGGGAGGGAGGGGGAAGCTGGATGTTTGGCTAAGCCAAATGTCTGCTTGCACCCAGAGCCGCTTGGTGAGTTGGCTCCCCAATAGCTGACAGATTTGCCCCAATGTTCAGGTGATTGGAGGTTTTGTCCTTTGCCCGGGATTATTCCACTATCACAGTCTGAGCACAAATAAAAATAAATCTGCAGTAGAAAGTGAACTTTCTGTACAGCTGGTAAAAAAACAACATGGAAAATATTCCAGGGCGGGAACTATTCTAATTGAGTCCCCTGTTGCTGGGGGGGGGGGGAAGGGGGGTATACACGTCTCGTCTGTAGAAATCTGGTGGCCATTTGTTCCTTCCTTGTTGTTTGTCTGCTTGGTTAGGAGAGGGAGACCTAATGAAACCTGTTCCAGAGAACCTTTGCCCCTCAGGAGATACGGGTCTTTCGTTCCACTGCTGGCACATGGACATCTTCTGGCTTCGCTGGACCTTGATCCTCATCAAGGTCCACCTCTAATTGCAGGTTCAGGTACCTGTTGCAGAACTCCAGGGCTCCTCTGTCCTTCAAGAGCCCCTCCTGATGCGGCCCCACAATGCAGCTCCTCTGACCTGAATCTCAAATCCTCAAAATAGCCCATTTCACCCTTGAGTTTTGCCATCAAAACGGGATCCAATGTGAAAGTTTGTCCTGGAGCCCTTTCAAAACCAAATGCTATACACCCTCTATCCTTCATCAATTGCCCATGACTGGAGAGGTTCCCGGCCCTGCCAGGTCAGAGGGAAAAGGCCCCAGCCTGCAATCATTGCAGCCTCTGCTTGCTGGATGCCATTTTTTTCCTTTGGGCTGCTTAGCTGGATGCTCCAAGATTTCTGCCTTTCCATCGGCTACTTTCCTTTGTGGGGATCTTCCCCGCACACGATTCCCTCTCAGTGCAGTGGGAAGGATTAACCACCATTTCTAGTCTTGGGAGTGTTTCCCTGCCCCCTCCAACCCCAAAGCATCAGCCCTGCAGAGGTAGGTGGGGTCCAATTGCCCTCCCTGGCCATCCCACAACTCACCTCATTGAAGTCGCCCACCCGGGGGATATGATTCTTCCTGCTCTTCCCCAGCACAGAACCAGAGCTGGAAATGACCACGGCTGAATTCCACAGGGTTCCTCCGTGGGCAGCGTCCCTTTCCAGGATGGGAGAGACCACAACCAGATTGTGTTTCTTAGCCAGCTGCAAACAAAATTATGCCACACTGTATACTGCACTTTTGGGGGTTTGTTCATTCAGAAAGGGCAACGGTGAACAGAACTGCCCTTTCGCAGAGCCCATCCGAGATTAGCCAAGAGCATCGGGTTCATTTTCTAGAAACATAGCAATTATCCTCTCTGTGCAACTGAAGAGTGAACGAATTATATTATTGTCCTTTCTGGAAAGAGCATTTTGTATTCTATTTCATTGATCCAATTACATTCTCTCTTCCTTCCCCTCGGGTCATCTTGTGATCCCATATGTCTGAATGTTACCACAACATCCCCCAGGATGCAATCAACTAACAGTCCACACTAACAGTCACCCATTCTTGAACTTAGACTTTAGTGGAATCAGTGGAGATGTGAACCAGAGCAGCTTTGCCCCTTTGGAGTCAGCAAATCTCTTCATAGAACAAGATGCTTCCCGCTCAAGAAGGGAGGATCAACTTTCAGGGAAGTTCACTTGGATGCACAAAGCTGCAAAGATGCAGCTTCTCTCTTCTTCTCCTCCTCAAGGTCATTCTTATCTTATCCACCCATTTTTGATTGAAACAATATATGGAGCCAAATAGGACTGCCCAGGTTATTCGTTTCTCACTGTTCGTTCCTTCCCAACACACATTCATAATAAACAAATGTCCCATTGAGTTAAATGGGCCTGACTCCAAAATGACAATGCATACAATCACAAGCATGATCAGTCATAATCTCCTTTTGGCAAAGAGTTGCTGGCTCCTGCAGTAAAAGACATTCACAGTCCTCCCAATTTGCAGAAGGATGAGAACGTATAGAGAAAATGCAAAATGTGAATGGAAAATAATATCATGCAGACCCCAAACTGTGTGCCGCAGACAATGTTAAAAGCACTATTTGCAGGGAGGGGGGAGCAAAAAGGATTTCTCTACCATCTGGCAGAATCTTGTGGTGGGTCCGTCTTCTGCTGATTCCGCAAATTCAGTCCATGGCAGTTTCTCTTGCGTACAGAAAGCAAAGGGCATGGCTGGTGAAAAGAGTATAAAAAAACATCAGCACCAGCTTTGCTCTGGTTACATAAAGCAGTTTTTAAACTGGTCAGGAAGCCTGTAAATATTGACTCTGCCTCTCTGCCACTAATGCAATCACCTCTGCAAAGGTGGAACTCTAAACCAGGGGAGGGGCATTGACTTTGCAGGTTTTCCTTCCTGAAAATCAAGTCAAGTATTTGCAAAATAGTCTTCAATTTTATTTTAAAATTCAAGTTCCTAACAGAAAAGATTACAACAAATTTCAGAGGAATACTGGTTTGGGCCTTAGATCAGCTCGTTTCCGCCCACTAACCCCACCCCATCCAGGCCTGTTCCATTCACTCTACCGAAGCCAATCAGGATCGATCTATCTATCATCCCTCCATCCCTCCATCCCTCTATCCCGCTATCTATCTATCTATCTATCTATCTATCTATCTATCTATCTATCTATCTATCTATCATCTATCTATCATCTATCTATCTATCTACTCTCTCTCATTATCATCTATCTCTATCAACTGATTCATCTATTCATTCATTCAATTTATATGCCACCCATCTTGCCTAGATGACTCTACGCAGTTTACAAACAGAGTGAAAACAGCAACATAAAACAACAAAGTATTTTTCCCATCTTCAGTTGTTTGACAGTCTTTTGAAGAGAAATTGCTAATGATCGCATCTGTCATTCTCTGTATGTTGTGATGCTGCCACTTGGAAACAGGGCTGAGGGTCAAGCATCTTCCCACGTGCAAACCCTGCCAAAACCCAGGCCCACCAAGCCCCTCCACCACGGCCTCTCCTCTGCCCACAAGAATGAAGGAGGGAGAATTTCAAGATGACCTTCTTCCACATCAGGTACTCTTTCATCCTGGTCCGTCATTTCACCTCTCTGGAAGGAATAGGCTGGCCTTTCACCCTTTCAACAGGCTGGCCTGGCTGAATAAGAACTAAGATAGGATTTTAAATTGGGGGGTGGGGGGTAAATGGATTAGGCCGATTGTTTAATTCTTTTAATTGGTTTTAATTTTTGTATGACTTGGTGTTTTATCATGGCTGTACACTGCTCGGAGTCCTTTGGGAGAAGGGCGGTATACAAATCTAATAAACCAAACCTAACCAAACCTTCTCCCACCACACCCTGGGGGAGGAGGTGTTCCTGCAACCCGGGAGGAGTTTTCAAGAGGGGTATTTCAATCTAGCCAGCCTGAGAATTTCTCCCTCTGGCCTCTTCCTGCCTTTTCTGGTCCTGCCTCCCAATTGGTCTTTTAGCTTTGCCTTCTGGCTGTCTCCTCTCCACTGTCTGCTAAATAGCCCTTGTCTTCTTCATCCAAGATGGCTATGCCATAATAAACATATTTTCCTACACAGGGTTATTTTGCAGCACAATCAAACCTACCCTACAAGGTTATTTCATGCCCCCCCCCCGCCCCCATGGATGCTAGCTCAGGGCAGTCCTTCTGCTCCAGATCTCTCAATAAGACCAACATTTGTCTGGTTACTGAATTACTCTATAAATCCAAGCTTTGAGTGGGCAGAGGTTGAGCACAGAGACCACCTGGGACTTACTCCAAGCCTCCTGGAAACAGATCACATTTACTCCACATATTTCAGCCACTTCCACAATTTCTTGTATGCGGCTGTGCAGTGCAGTTACCTAGGCAGAAGCAGCATCCCAGGTTAAAGCAACACAGAGTGTTAATAAATTACTATTACTCTCCTTCCCCCCTCTGGCTCAAAAACACAGGAAAATGCCAAGTGAGAAAAGGGGTAGATGCCCAAGGATTGTGAAAGAGGCGTTTTAGTGAGTTTCACACTTAAAAACCTCTTAAAAGATGTAAAGGAGCATCTTCCCCTGCCCCCTTTGAGAGAATAAGAGCCAGCAGTTATTTGAAGAATAAGACTAACCATGTTCTAAACCAGTGGTGGGATTCAAAATTTTTACTACCGGTTCTGTGGGTGTGGCTTGGTGGGCATGGCAGGGGAAGGATACTGCAAAATCCCCATTTTCTCCCGATCAGCTGGGACTCAGGAGGCAGAGAATAGATGGGAGTGGGGCCAGCCAGAGGTGGTATTTACCAGTTCTCTGAACTACTCAAAATTTCTGCTACCATTTCTCTAGAACTGGTCAGAACCTGCTAAATACCACCTGTGTTCTAAACCCAGCAAAAGGGGCAGCATCCCCCCACGCCAAAGGGGCCGCTGCCAGGGACATCCTGGAATCACCAGCAGTTTCTTCTTCATCATCCCAAGAAGAGCTTCCTTCGCCACTGGCTGGAGAAGGGGTGCCCCGCATTTTGCTTCAAGCTTCAAGCCAGTGCTCAGAGCCAGGATGGCATCCCAGTGGCCATAGGACCTGCACACTCTGAAGTCACATTCAGGCGCAGAGTAACGAGAAGGTTATCAAAAGAGGACAGAAAAGAGGACAGGCTCTGCTGTTGTGCACTTCATCAAAATGACTTTTGGATAATTTATTGTACTGAAGCGATTGCATGAGTTACAACAATGATGGGCACCCAAACTTCCTTATGGCCTTTTGAAGGAGGCGGCATCTTTTGTGGATGATATCTGAGGACCTGTACCTGTAGCTTCAGTGACCTACAGCCCATCCCAAAACTCAGGCTGCCTCACCATCTCACCACCCTTCTCTGAACTTGCAAGATGAGGAGCAGGCAGCAGCTCCCCGATAAACATGCAGAGGGCGCAGCAAGCAGAACTTTCACCCTCCTAACCACTACTCATCACTGTCCCCACCAAGCCCTCTGTGGTTTCCAACTGCCCAAATGTGCTGGTTCCACATCTTCCTTCCAGGATCCAAGAGCCACTGCAGATGAATGGTTAATATGGAGGCTGTGTTGATCTCCTTGAGAAGCCCCACAGCTCCTACCTGCTCAGCGACTGGCGCGTCTGTGGCCAGAGGAATCTTGTTCTGGATCAGCCCCACTCGGACCAGGCGCGGCTGCCTCAGCTGCTCTGCTGCAGCTTCAAACTTGTGGCCCTGCAGCTCAAAGTCCCTCTCTGCAGCAGCTGAGAGAGCCTCCTTGGGCAGTTCCAGTGGCCTGCAATGTTGGAAGAAAAGGAGGAAAGCCCTTCTTTTTTCTGTGATTACCTACCAGATAATAAAGGCATCTTCAGACTTTTTAGATCCAAATGAAGTGTGGAAAATGTATAATTGGACTGAAGAATAAAACACAATCATAGGATCATACAATCATGTCACCTAGGATAGTTTTTCAATGTATCCTTAACTATGCATAAAGTTGGGACAGGTGATATATCACAAACCAAAGGAACTTCTAAAAGTTAAACTTAAGCTTTGTTTGAGCACTTTTTATTCACTTGAAAAGCACAACCGATTTTTCAGGGGGACACCAGGCACAATCTCCTGGTGGGTGAGCACAGCCAGAACCAACTATTGACTTCTTCATTCTTAACGGATCTTACGCTCAAAGTGAGCATGGCTATTCATGTCTGACCCCTTCCTGGCTTCTTCCCAATCCCCACAATCCCTGGACGAACACTGGGGGGGGGGGGGGGGGGGGTTGGAAACTCCACAGAGACCCCCCCTTCCATCACGTGGGGGATGAGAGCCGGTTGGGCACAGTACCAGAAGCCCATCCCGGGAAGGAAGGGGAGCCTCTGAGCGCCTTTCCCGGGATTGCTGAAGTGGAGTGGGTATCCTGCAGGCGAGACCCGCGTGGCTCGGGTGGGGCAGCGTGGAAGGCCAGTCCAGGCTGCGGTCCTCCCTCTCCCCCGTTGGGGGCCCTTCACGCCCAGGTTGGAGCCCTCCGGAGCTGGAGTTGCCAGGGCCTCTCTTCTGTTGCCCCGAGAGGCGGCCGCTCCGCTCCTTCGCCCGAGGAAGCGCCCTTCACCCCGGCCCTTCTCCGAGCGCGCAACGCCCCTTCGCAGCCAGCCGCGGTCCGGGTCGGGCTCGGGAAGCAGCGGACGGAACGACCGGCCCAGGCTCCCGCGGGAAGGCGCTCCGGGGCTCCCACCACGGCCGCCCAAACTCGAGGCCCGGGACCTGCGCCAGGCAGGGGCGCCCCGAGCCCAGCCGCCTCTCCCGGGGAGGAGACGCTGGGCGTAGCGGTCTCTGGGCGGAGGGAGTCCCCGAAACCCCCCGGGAGGGGGGGCGGCTCCCCCGGCCCACCTGAGGGGCTCCCCGAAGAGGAGCCGCTTCGCCTCGGCCAGCTCGGCGGCGGGCAGGTGCCGCTCCAGGCAGCGCTCCAGCGAGTCCAGCCGCGCAGCCATTGCCTCCGCCGCTCTGCTCCTCGGCCTGGGCGACGCGGCTGCTCGGCGCGGGATGCGGACGCCAGTTAACCATTAAGCGACCCTGGTCGCAGCTTCCCCCGCGGGAGGCGTCCGGGAAGGGCCCGGGCGGTCCGGCCTCCCTCCCCCTCCACTGCCTGCGGAACCCGTGTGGGCAGCCGCCTCCTGCCTCGCCCCAGCCGCTTATTTGCGGGAGGCTCTCAAGGCCGCGAGACCGAAGCCCACCTGGCGGTGGGGGGAGCGCAGGATCCCCGGGCCAAACTCACCGTCCGGCCTGGGCCGGAGGGTTCGTCCTCCCTGCCCTGCCAGATTGACACATTGCACGGCCTCCGAGCCAAGGCAAGCC
The DNA here is from genome assembly GCA_030761175.1 of Masticophis lateralis. Classification (NCBI taxonomy): domain Eukaryota; kingdom Metazoa; phylum Chordata; class Lepidosauria; order Squamata; family Colubridae; genus Masticophis; species Masticophis lateralis. Next base: position 1,094,884 of record JAUDYJ010000014.1, read on the forward strand.
GCGGGGGTCCCCGGGCCCGAACTCCCTGGCTCCTGTCCGGGAGCGCCGCCCGCTTCTCCCTGCGCCGCCTCGGATTCCCCAGGTGGGTCCCTGCAGGGCCTCCCTCGGCCGGCTCCACTCAGCAAATCGAGCCCCAGGAAGCGCTTGGTAGGACTCAGCCCTGGGGACAGCGACGCCCCCGCCCCCCCCCAGGACAGAGCCTGCTTCCCACGCTCACCCAACGTCCTTCCGGACGGGCTGATCTCTGTGGAGGTGCACCAGTGTGTGTGTGGCGAAATAGGCCGGAGGGGCTGAAGCAGAGGCCGCTGATTTTAGTCCCGCTCCCGACTTTTGAATTGGGCAGCTGGCTGGAAGTCGCATCTCTCCGTGGGGCCACGGAGAGACTCCAGAGGGAGGAGCAGAAGTGCAGGAGTTTTACTCCCCAACCATGGCGACCAAGCAGCTGCCTCCCCCCCCCCCCACACCCCTTGCTAAACGTTGTCCAAACGACTCTGGGGACCCAACCCAGCCTCTCACCTCCAGGACTCATCTGGCTTCCCTGCTTTCCCTGGCTTTCCTATGACTGGATAGGATCCTAAACCTGTGATTGAATTGCCCTCAGTGAGACTGATTGTTGCATGAACTTTGTATTGTGGCAGCCCCTCAAATACTGGAATCCTGCTATCATGGCCCCAGTCCTTCTTTTCTCCCCACAGGCCCAATTCCTTCAACCATTCACCCTATGTTTTTGTCTCTTTCACCATCTTAGTTGCTCCTCTTTTGAAGGAGCAGAGCCAGCTGGGTCCGGGGGGACCCCTTTTGTGGCTTGGCCTGTGTGTCCCAGGATGGCTTCCAGCTCCAGCTGGTTCTGCCGTGGGATTCATGCTCCGTCTGTATCCCTGCAGGCTTCAGGGCTCCAGGAAGAGGCCTGGCCTTGGTTTGGTGTCCATTCCTCAAGGAGGTTGCCTGGCTGACCTTTTGCTTTTCTATTCTTAGTCTGAACTTCCAACATTCCAGCCCCCCCCCCCCCCAATTCCTTGTTTGTTTGCAAAGCCATCTTGCCCAAACTCTGTACGTGCACAAGGAGCTGACTCCGTGGTGATTGGGATGAAGGTTGGAAAGTTGATCCCACGAAAGGAAAGATGACTGGAAAAAGGACTTTTTACAGCAGCTTAGTTCAATGGAGAAGGAAGCCCTTTTGCCTGCAGGGTGTTTCTTGGCATAACGCAAACTTCCTCAAGTACAAAATGCGCACAGCGAAAAAGGCGGGTGGCCTGTCTGCTCACAGGAAGCTGTGGGTGTCCACAGCGGGGTCAGGGTGCCAGCCCCCAAACTCTGCTCCATGCACATAAAAACAAGTGGGGGGTCATTGCCCCATTGTAGCCACCAGCTTCACTACATTGATCACAAACTGCAGATACCCCTGGAAAGCAGATTCACTTGCTGAACTTCATGTCAGCAAGAACAATTAACCAGTGAATGGCTTCCCTCCAGAAGTTGTGGGGGCTCCATCATTGGAGGTTTTTAAGAAGAAATTGGTCCAGAATGGTAAAGGATTTCCTACTTGAGCAGGGGGTTGGACTAGAAGACCTCAAAGGTCCTTTCCATATCTGTTATTCTGTATTCAGACAGCCTGGAAAGCATGACCGAAGTCAGTTGGTGGATCGCAGCACATATGGCATGCTGAATTTTGCTTTCAAATGGGAAGAAACATTCAAGTTAATCATAGGTTTGTATTAGTTTTTGTTATAATTTGGGAAAGGCAAATACAGGAGGTGTATATTTTAAGTGTATCACAATTCTTTCGGTCCTTGTGCAGTGCTACTGTCTTCTGATCCTCTTTTAAAAAGTAAATCTGGTAGCCAAGTTGAATCTCCCTTCCCCAGCCTCACACCCAGTTCACCCTTCCTTGCACTGTTTTCACCAGAGAGAACAAATTACCTAAGGATCAGTTTCCCAGATGGGATGTGTCTTTGGTGGCTTTAAGAAACACAGCCTGGAGATAACTACAAGCAAGCCCTGGATTTAGGCCAACCTGGGAAAATGAGCATGCAAGTACTTCCCATAGCCCAGTATGGTCAATATTTTCCTTAAAGGGCTCGGGTCACATCTGCTTTTCTCTACTTCTGCAGCAAGAACCTTTCCCTTTAGCAAGAGATGCAAAGGTTGAATCCAGATGTGTTTCAGAGCAAAACCCAAGGCTTCCAATCCTCAGCTCCATCCATTGGGGATCAGGGCCCGTGTGCTAGCACTGGGTGAACTGGGAATTTTCTCTGAAGTCAGTGCTTGCCTTGGAAACTGGTTTTTAGGAGATAATCCTGGGTGGGTGGGATCAAAGTAAATTGTCCTTATTCTTGCTTGCATCATGTGACTCGGTTTCAGTGAAAAAATAATTGTTGCCTCTCTTAGATTAACATTATTAGATTATTAGATTAACAGATCAGAAATATTTAATTAATTCAAAACTAGGGACTCATTTTGTGGCATCATCTTTGGAAAAGAGAAATGGAATAGTGGTATATATAAAAAAGAATTTAACAGCAAATTTGATAGAGGCAGATGACCAAGGAAGATGTGTAGCAATTGAATTGAGGACTCAAAATGGAACAATGCTTTTGATTGGAATTTATGCACCGAACCAGCAACAAGAAAATTTTTATAAATTTTTACATACCAAAATATCGCAATGGGATTATAAATCGATTATTTTGATGGGTGATTGGAATGGAGTAATTGATATTTCCAAGGATAAGAAGACTACATCTAAAGTTGCTTCGCGTGCCAAATTACCCAAACCTTTTTTTGAAATTATGGATGATTTAGAATTAAGGGATGTTTGGAGAGAACGGAATCCAGATGAAAAAGTTTTTACCTTCTTTTCTGATAGACATCAATCCTTTTCTAGGATTGATTTTATATTGCTAACAACTGATTTCCTTTCCAGGGTGAAGAAAGTCAAGATATTTCCAAGGATTTTAGCTGATCATAGCCCAGTTTGGTTGGAATTAGAACAGGAGAGAAGAGAAAGGAGGTCTTGGAGATTAAATGAAAATTTATTTAGATATGAAGAAAATGTGAAAGAACTTAAAAAACATATGAAGGAGTTTTTTGTTAACAATATGTATAAAGGTACTTCTATGGAAATGGTTTGGGATGCAAGTAAGGCTTATATGAGGGGAGTGTTGATACATATGAATAATAAACATAGACAAAAGCAGACAAAGAAACGGAAAGATATTGAGGAAGAAATAAAGAAGAAAGAACAATTGTTAATTGATAATCCAGGAGATAAAAGAAGCAATAGGTATATTAAGACAGCAATTTAATATGTTAATGGCTGATCAAGTTGCAACTACCTTGCAATATGCTAAACATATTGTTAGCATTACAAATGCTAACAAACCAGGTAGATGGTTAGCTTATATGTTAAGGAAAAAGCAAAGATCACGTATTATTAGTAAGATGGAATATAAAGGTAAAGAAGTTTATCAACAAAATTTGATTAAAAAAGCCTTTTTAGAATATTACACGAAACTATATGCAGGAGATTTGATACAAGGTAAAGATATTGATAGATATCTTAGAGAGGTTGATATCCAGGAATTAACTCTGGATCAAAGAGAAGGTTTGAATTAACCAATAAATTCTGAAGAGATTACTTTAGCAATTAAACAGTTAAAAGTAGGTAAAACATGGGGAACTGATGGATTGACAGCTATTTATTATAAGAATTTGCAGATGGAAATGGTAGAACCGCTTAGGATGCTTTTTAATAAGATTCAGCCTGGGGGAGAAACCCCACCTTCATGGAGAACAGCTTTTATATCATTGATTCCTAAAGAAGATCAAAACTTTGTTAAACGTGAAAATTTTAGACCAATTTCACTTTTAAATACTGATTATAAGATTTTTACTAAAGTACTGGCAAATAGATTAATGCCAATTATGCAACAAATAATTCACAATGATCAATCAGGGTTTATAAAAGGGAGATATATGAAATATAATTTGAGACAAATAATAAATTTGGTAGAATATTTAGAGAAAAATAATCAGATTTCTGCAGCTTTTTTCTTTTTGGATGCAGAGAAAGCTTTTGACAGATTGAATTGGCAATTTTTGTTCAAAGTAATAGATAAAACGCAATTTGGGGAGCAATTTAAGAGTTCAATTAAAGCAATATATAGGGAACAAACTGCACAAATAATTATTAATGGAAGTTTAACGGATAGTTTTAAGATAGAAAAGGGAACGTGGTAGGGCTGCCCATTATCTCCCTTACTGTTTGTTTTATCTTTGGAAATTTTGTTGAAAAAGATACGTGAATCTAAGGAACTAAAAGGAATAGTGATTCGACAGCAAGACTATAGATTGAGGGCCTTTGCAGATGATTTAGTTGTTACATTAACGCAACCTATAAATACAGTTTCATATATGTTGGAAATGATAGAACAATATGGTAAAGTTTCGGGATTTAAAATAAATCAACACAAGACTAAGATAGTGACCAAAAATATGTCTTTTGATCAAAGAGAAGAGCTTCAACAAATATCGGGATTTGAAATAGTTAAAAAGGTTAAATATTTGGGGGTGATTATTGCTGGATCAAATACAAAGCTATTTAAAAATAATTATGAAGTTTTATGGCGAAAAGTGCAGAAAGAAATGGAGAACTGGAAAAAGTTACAATTATCCTTACTGGGCAGAATAGCAGCAATTAAAATGAATGTATTACCTAAGTTTTTATTTTTGTTCCAAATGATACCGGTGTTGAAGAAGGATGAACAACTGAGGGAATGGCAAAAAGGTCTCAATACTTTTATATGGTCAGGTAAAAAACCTAGAGTTAAATTAAAAATTATACAAGATGCTCGGGAGAGAGGTGGTTTAAAAATGCCAAATTTAAGATTATATTATGAAGCTTCGGTATTAGTTCAGATTAGTGATTGGTTTAATTTAACGGAGGATAGAATTTTGAATCTAGAAGGATATGATTTACTTTATGGATGGCATGCTTATTTATTGTATGAAAAGAAAGTAGATAAAACTTTTAAAAGCCATATACTTAGAAATGCCTTGTTGCGAGTGTGGAAGAAATATCAATATAAATTGGATTATAAAATACCTATTTGGGCAAATTCTAGACATGCAATAGAAAATATAAGTATAGAACAAAAGATGGAGGTGATCACATATAAAGAACTTTTATTTAGTGAAAGGGGTAAACTACAACTTAAACCTTTAGAGGTTTTGAAGAAGGAAGGGATAACTTATACCTGGTTTCAATATGGTCAGCTCCAAGCAAGGTGGAGGGAGGATCAAAAAATAGGTCTTATGGAAAATGAAGAAAACCTGGTAAAACAAATTAGGGACCAGGGTATTATGCATATTAAAAGATTATATAATGTATTATTAGAGATAGATTCTGAAACAGAGTTGGTTAAAGACTATGATTAAATGGGCTAGAAACTTTCAAGAACCAATAATGATGGAAACATGGGAAAAGATTTGGGTCAGAAATATTAAATTTACTCAAGCACAAAATCTTAGAGAAAACTTTTATAAGATGTTTTATAGATGGCATTTAGACCCAAAAAAATTGTCATGTATGTATTCTAATGTACAAGCTAAATGTTGGCGGTGTGATTGTGAAGATGCAACCTACTTTCATATCTGGTGGACCTGTAAGAAGGTCAAGGCATTTTGGATAAAGATTTGGTGGGTAATGCAAAATATTTTGAAAAAAAGGTTGGAATTTACACCACAATTGTTTTTATTGGGTATTATAAATGAATGTATATTATTGGAGACCAAGTTGATTTTAAATTTAATAATAGCAGCTAGACTGCTGGTTGCACAATACTGGAAGAAAGACTCTGCCCACTGTAGAAGAATGGATTGTAAAAGTAATGAACTTAGCTGAGATGGCCAAAATCTCAGCATATTTGAAAGACCATACGCAAGAAAAATTCATTTTGGAGTGGAGGAAATGGATTGATTACATTCGGAATAAATATCATATAAGAAGACATCAAATTGCGTATGAATGAAGAACTATAGAGTTGTAATTTTTTATTATATTGGAGTTAGGATTTTGATGGTGTTTGTAAACTAGAATTTGGATAGGTTAATGATTAGTTTATCTTTTTTGTGGAAAAACCCTGTATTTCATTCTGGGAAGTCTGTGGGGGGGAGGGGGGGTTGAAGGGGGGAGGGGGGAGGGGTTTATATTTTTTATATTTGTATTTTTATAAAACTTTCAATAAAAAAAATAATTGTTGCAAAAAGAGATGAGAAAGAATTTTTTCCATATGGAAGCTTAATATTTTCTTTAAAGCCTTGAGTGATGGATGCAGCTCATCAGATTTATTATTATTTTTTAGTTAAGCTTGAGTTCCACTTTCCTGCATCCTTGTATTGTTTCTCAAGACAGGAATGATCAGAATAAGCCCGAACATCCCTTTGGCTTCTCCCTCTTTTACACAAGAGAATGGTGAACACTTTCTCTCTCTCTCTCTCTCTCTCTCTGCCCCTTTTATGGCTGTTGCGATGCAACTCTCCCTGTTGGCTCCGGATCAAAGGATCAGGACGAAGCTTCTCTGAAGCCAGGGGGTGAACCACACAGGCTCAGAGTGTTCCTCCCCTCAGGCCTATTCCAAGCCTGAAATCCTGCTCTGAGTCACCCCACTCCTCTTTGGGAACATGGCCTCCCAGAACCCCATAGCCATATCTAATTATTGGGCCTGGGAAGGTCATCTCACAGGGCAGAGATTGACCATCTAGGATGCAGACAAGGGAAATCTACCTATAGCCACAAGGACAGTTTCACCTGCTTTGGACAAAGATCCCTATAGCTCATGAGCGGCTCCTCCCTCCCTGCTCCCAGGTGGGAGTCTTTCCAGCATCTGCTAGAAGAGCTCTGAGTCTGCAGAGCCTAAAAAAGTGGGGGGGGGCATTCTTGGAGGGTCCTGGCTGGCTTTTTCTGCCTGGGCTGGCAGGTCTGAGCTTCCATTACACCAGCCTGCCCTGTGGGAACAGACACTGCCTTTTCTCCCCTCAGAACCCAGAGTAAGTGCAAGGGCTGCATCTGCTTCAGATAAACATGGATATATTTATAAGAGAATTTTAATAGTTCTCAGCTTAATCACAATCAGATTTTGCTGAACATTGTGCAGAAAAAAATTGGCTTTCAATTGCAGCTACATTATTATCATCTTCTAGAAGGGACAGTTGTCTTTTGAGATAAGAATCTTTGCTGAAACACATGTTTTAGTTGTGATCCACATGGGGGCAAACGACACACCCACACAGCCTTACAGCCACTGCAAGGACTGATTATCTTGCGGGAGTGTGAAGGGACTGGGTGCAGAGGTGGGTCCTCCCCTCCCATTATTTCTTATAAATCTTAATGCATTCTGTTTCATACAAGCATACAATATTCCATACAATCATATAATACATTTAGAAAAGATTAACATTCTGTTATTTATATGGATTAGAATATTTAGAATAGAAAAAATGTTCTATCAGAGTTAATTATTGTTTAGGATGGTATAAAATGCATCATTTCAGCTCACATCAAAATAATAGTTTCTATACAAAGTTTGTGGCTTATTACATATTAAAACCTTCCTTAAAACCTTATTGGTTAGCATGTTCGCGTGTGTGCATGTGTGGTGTTTTCTTCATGCCTTTCTGCTGAAGTACCTAGTCTGAGGGAGTGACACAGAGAGACCCTGAACATCTGTCTGCAGAGATGGAGCCCCCCCCCCAACCGTTTGGGTTCTGCAATTGTGGAAGGCCTTTGTGGGACTCAGAGAAAGTCCGGTTGCATCTCACGAGAACCAGGAAGGCAGCGTTTGCTAAATATGAGCCAGAAGTGTGCAGCAGCAGCTAAAAAGCCAATGCAATCCTAAATTGCATTAACAGAGGGATCCAATCAAGATCAAGTGAAGTACTAATACCACTTTATAAAGCCTTAGTAAGATCACATCTAGAGTACTGCATCTAGTTTTGGTCACTAGACTATAAAAAAGATGTTGAGACTCTAGAAAAAGTGCAGAGAAGAGCAACCAGGATGATTAGGGGACTGGAGACTAAAACATATGAAGAACGGTTACATGAACTGGGCGTGGCTAGTCTAGTGAAGAGACTTCCAATATTTGAGGGGCTGCCACAGAGAGGAGGAAGGGGGTCAAGCATATTTTCCAAGGTACCCGAAGGCCAGACAAGGAATAATGGATGGAAACTGGTCAAGGAGAGAGACAACCAAGAAATAAGGAGAAATTTTCTGACAGTGAGAATAATCAACCCAGGGAACAGAATTGGCCTTTGGAAGTTGTGGGAGCTTCATCACTGGAGGCTTTCAAGAAGAGACTGGACTGCCACCTGTCAGAAATGGTGTAGGGTCTCCTGCTTGAGCAGGGGGTTGGACTAGATGACCTATAAGGTCCCTTTCAACTCTGTTAATCTGTCTATCTAAATGGGGGGGGGGGGCTTCTAAGGCTGACCTGGTTCAGCTTCTGGTTGAAGTAGGCAAGCTCCTCCCACAAATCATGATGCCAAGTGAGGGGAATATAACCGAGAAAGGTATGTAACGTATTTATAAAGAGCACAACATCTTCAAAATATGTGTTTTTATATGTGCAGGAAACTCACACATGCATTGAGGTCCAGAAATGTGAGCAACAGCATCAAATTTGAGCACTGGGGGAAATGTTCCATACCAACCTTCACCCCCACAACCTCCCTCCACGTGGAGGGAGCTGTAATTCTATAATGAAGGAATCTCGTAATTCACCTGGGCTACACCAACAACGTAAGTTATGACATTTAGCCAAACTGTTTTTCATTTGTTTGCCATCCTGTGTTCCTTGGTGGATGGGTGGCAATATCAATATATGAAGTGTAATCAAGCAAATGAAGAAATACAAATCCAAGGACACTGATCCATGCAGCGCCTTCAACTGACCCACAAGCATGTGATTTACCTGCACAACGTAACTTGCCTCAGCCCTCAACAAGCCCTGAATGGGAAGAACAAAGGCTCCTGTGAGAAGGAAGGAAGGAAGGAAGGAAGGAAGGAAGGAAGGAAGGAAGGAGGGAGATGGAAATGAGAAGGAGGGAGGGAACCAGGAAGGCAGGCAGGAAAAGCACATTCCTGGTCAATTGATGGGGAGTCTTAGTCTTTCTAACCATCCACACAAATAGTTACCATTAGTAGAAGATGGAAGAATGAATGTGAAGAATGACATTTTACATTCCCATTTCAGTTAACAAGCACATGCTCTATGTAAGGCCCTCATTTCATCTGGCTCTCTTCTAGCTCGAGTATTGACTGGCCATGTGGCCCACTGACTTTGCCCCTTATTAAGATACAAATAATTCCCTCCGCCCCTCCCACCACTGCCTGCCTGTCTGCAGCCCCCATCAGAAAAGATGGATCTGCTTCTGGGCATTTGCAATTGTGGGCCAGCTGGAAGAGCTCCTTGTTGGGACCATTATTATCCCATTATGCTGTTCCTCCCTTGGGGACCATCCATCGGGCAGTGACCTGTGCTGGACAGATGCAAGGACTGGACCTACTCCTAGGAGGGCAGAGCTGGCCCCCCAGTGGGGCATGCTCCCTCTTCCTGGAGATCCGGAGGTAAGTCACCTTCTCCAGGTAGTTTTATTTTGCAGAGCCAAACAGACTGCAAAACAGCAGAAGAGGCTTGAAGCTGCACCTGGCCGAAAGTTGATTTGGTTTCACTCTGTCCCCCAAGGGCCAAGCAAAGCCTTTTTTTCATGACAGCTGAATTTGAACTACCAGAAACAATTGCTGCTGGTGGCCAGGCCTGGACGTGGAGAGTGGAAGGTCTGGATAAAATGAGGAGAAGCTGCTGTGGCCACCAATACATGCCCACTGCCATTATGGGAAACTGCCACTGACTCTTCTTAGGCAGAGCAGCCAGGAGGCTATGCACCCCTTCCCCTCGTGAATGTTTCCTCATCCCTTTAAAAATCCAGCCATGATGGTGGCCACCACCACATCTACAGGAGAGGATCTCTCTCCAGTCAATCTCAGCTCCTGGACATGTCCAAGTTCTTAACAGCTCCAGCTTTCTTTCACAATTTCTTTATTTATTTCCCCCTCCCTAAGATGATCAAAGGCCTGGAGATTAAAACATATGAAGAACGGCTGCCGGATTTGGGTTTGGCTAGTCTAAAGAGAAGAAGAATTTGGGGTGACATGATAGCAGTATTCTGGTATTTGTGGGGCTGCCACAAAGAAAAGGAGGGCCAAATCATTCTCCAAAACATCAGAGGGAAACAATGGATGGAAACTAACCAAAGAGAGAAGCAACCTGGAATTAAGGAGAAACTTCCTAACAGAGAGGACAATTAACCAGTGGAACAGCTGGCCTCCAGACGTTGTGGGAGCTTCATCACTGGAGATTTTTAAGAAGAAGCTAGACAGCCCCTTATCTGAAAGACAGCTAGACAGCCCCTTATCTCCTGCTTGAGCAGGGGGCTGGACGAGAAGACCTCCAAGGTCCCTTCCTTCTATTTCTATTATTTCTATTTTATTCTAGACACTCTTTACTCCCCCGGTCTTTTAACCTTGAGTTTTCTTGATCATCTTCCACCCAACTTCAGATCAGGCCTGATCCTGTTCCTCTAGATTGCAAGATCAGCAAGTTGGATACTGATCAGTTGGATACTTGCTGCAACCCTTTTGATAAGTAGCAGTAGAAATATCTGGCAAAACCAACTCCACCTAATTCCTGGGGTTTTTGAATAATTAAAGAATAGAATCTTCCCTTCCTCCATTAGTGCAGGTCACGTTGTCCAGGCATTGCTATGGGAAATCGTTCAAGTCTATGCTGAACACCTGTTTAAAAGACCTTGGTTCCCACGGGACAATTTCTTGTGGTCTGGTACTGGCATTCCAAACCTGCCCTCCCCTCCTCCCTGGTTCTGTGGCAAGCTGAGAAGCAAAAATGGCCATGACATTATAAGTACGCTTCAAACTTGACAGTCATGTCTGACTCTAGAGGGCAATGCTCACCTCTGTTTCTTGGCCAAAGGAACCAGCATTGTCTGAAGATGCTTCAGGGGTCAGGTGGCCAGCATGGCTATATGCCAAAGGCGCACAGGATGCTGTTAGCGTCCCACCGAAGTGGTACCTATTTATCTACTCACATTTGCATGCTTTTGAACTACTAGGTGGGCGGGAGCTGGGGCAAGGAACGGGAGCTCATCCTGTTGTGTGGTGCTTGGGTCTTGAGCTCAACTGACAAGCTCAGAATTTTTAACCGCTGAGCCATTGCAACCCTTTCAGTTGCAAAACAAGCAAAAACCGATAGAAAATAAGAAAAGGAAAAAAGGGAAGGAAATGGGAAAAAATACAGTTACAGGTAATCCACAATTGACCCCAAAATTTATGTTGCTAAATGAAATATTTGTTAAATGAGTTTGCTCCATTTTACAACTTTTCTTGCCACAGTTGTTAAGTGAATCATTGTAGTTGGTAAGTTAGTTACATGGTTGTTAAGTGAATGTGGATTCCCCATTGACTTTGCTTGTCAGAAGGTTGCAAAAGGAGATCTCACGACCCCAGGACACTGTAATGGTCATAAATATGAACCATTTGTCAAGCACCTGAATTTGGATCCGAATTTTGATCACATGACCACGGGGATGCTGCAATGGTTGTAAGCCTGAAAAACAGTCATAAGTCATTTTTCTCAGTGTTGTTGTAATTTTGAATGGTCACTAAATGAACTGATGTAAGCCGAGGACTACCTGCATGCCTTCTGCCATTCTATCACATAGTTATCTTTTTAATCTTTTTCCCAACTTCTTCATTCCCTTTTAATCCCCAAATCATCTTCTTTCAGCAAAATGTGACACATCCATATAAGAAAAGTCTTGTCATTTTTTTCTCTGATTAAATTGCTCAGCTTTCTACATTTCTGCAAGTTCAGTTAGTTTTGTCACTAACTGTATTTCATTGTATTTCAATGTATTTCATTGCTTTTCCAATTTTTTGCATACAATGATCTTACCACTGTTACCGTATACAGTATTAATTTTCCATATTTCTTTTCTAATTCTTTGTCCATGAAACCCAGTAGGGATAATTCTGGTAAATGTTACCAATTGTTGTGGATTGAAGGTTAAAAAAAGACAACCATTCCCAGATTCAATCCGTGTCATTTTTTCGAGGACCAGGTGGAAGAGAGGACCCTGTCTCTGACCTCTTGCAGAAGGTTTATGAATTATGCCTTGACAAGGAAATGCTTTTCTTAAGCCCATGGAGCTTGTCAAATCCATATGTTTTCAGAATACTGGCCAGAAGTCAACAACAAAGGAGGCTAAAAAAAGCTCAAAATAAATAGAAGTTAAATAAACAACATTCCTGGGGGCAGCAGTTGGAGTTTCAGTGAATTAATGACAGTGGAGAACTTCTCTGGCACCAGAGGGCCTCCTTGCCTGCACTTCCTGGGTCGGGGAAAGCCCTGGAGACAGCCACTGTCTGGCCAACAAGGTCCGGTCAGGGAAGATGGAGCCAGTTGTCTGGCCAGACTCAACAGGCAGTGCAGGATGACCAAGAAAAACCCTTTTTGCATTTTTTGCTGGCCCATTTCTGAAATGTGCTTAGAGCTCAAAGCATTGTTAGAGACCCCACACACCCATTTCACGGTCTGTTTCTGTTGCTCCCCTCTGGGAGGAGGTTTCAAAGTATTTCTAGCAAGTGTAGAAGGCTACATTTCCATTCCTTCGGATCAGTGAAAGTTCTTGTATTAAGTTTCTTTTTTTCTTTTTCTTTTTGTGTAGAGCAGAACTGCCTCTCGGCAGGACAAGGGCTCTTGCCATTCCTTCTTCCTCCTGCCCAGAGTGGTGAGTGTGAGAGAGATGGGTGGCTTCATAAATCGATAAAACATGTGCACACACAGTTACTTCTTGGCTTATTTAAAGTCATTTATTTGGGGTCAGAGATGTAACGTTCTCAGGTAGAAGAGCCTTTGTTTGTAATGTCACCAGAACAAGCAGCCGTTTCTGGCATCACAGGTATTAATCACCCATTCACCACCTATCCATTGAGCCCTCTTTTCTGTGTTGTGTCCCCCACTCCACCTCAGCGCTCCTGTCTGGTTGGCAAGCGTGTGCTTGGGTTGAGTGAGGGTCAAGCCGTCAGTCCTCGGCTACTTTGCAGGGAAGAAAAACCCCTTCAGCTGAGTCAGTGCTTAGCGTGCACTTTAATAGTTTTTAAAACTCTCTTTGCCATGAATGCCAAAATACTACACAGGTTGGATATCTCTCTAGCACATACAAAGTGGCTGATTCAAAATCCAGTAAAAACATGATTTCATTACTATTTTTCTTTTCCTAGACTGGTTAGTTTTCCTCCTGGATTTGAGTGTGGGAAAACTAGCCAGCTCTGGAGAACAAAAATAAATTTGCTGGCATCTCTGATATGCTAGGTTGGTGATTGCTTTCTTGGTGATGAGAGCCACCTTCCACATCTTATACGTATCCCTGTTAAATCTTAGATTTGGTCTAGTGGTGAAGGCAGGAGATGGAGTTTGCGCCTTAGCCATGAAAGCCGACTGGATGGCTTTGGGACAGTCTCTCTCGCTCTCTCTCAGCCCAGCCCACCTCACAAGGTTGTTGTTCTGGGGAAAACAGGAAGAGGAGGAGCCATTTGTAAAAATAATAAAGGTAGAATACCAATGAATAAATTAAATATTCCTCTTACATCCGCAAGACAGTTTTCTGGCTTTTCCCTTTTTTTCCTCATTGAAATGATAATCACTTCCAGAACCATATTTATAAGATGTCTCCATATGGCTGGGGTGTCCAACTCCCGGTCCATGGGCTGGATGCGTCGTGTGCTGGCCACACCCCGATCTAGTTTAGCAAAGGGGGGGGGGGAAATCCTGATACATCACATGACGCCATTGTGACGACATGAGTTTGACATCCCTGGCCTACAGGATCCTACTCCTTTAAAGACATTTGAAATCCAGTGTTGATGTACAAATATGCACCAATTGGGTGAGGAGTACTCAATTAGGTACTCCTCACTTAATGATCACAATTGGAAACAGCAACACTGCCACTAAGCAAAGCATGAGAGGCAGCTCATCCTTCCATCTCCACGATCCCCCAATAAATAACTACAAGAGATGAAATTTCTCCATCTTCCTTGCTTCCCACTTTAGTCATTTTTTTTAAAAAAGAAAGTTCTTGGCAAACTTGAACACTGGACCTATTGAACAAAATGTGTTTCAGTGGTGAGAAAAGTTAGATTTTGCACACAGGCAAGAAAAATAAAAAATGTACAGAAATAGAATACATGACTGAAGAGCAGTAACTGTGAGGGGGAATCACTTAATCATGAGCCACTGCCAGTCATGTGTTGCAGCAGCCAAAAATGTTACCAGCAGGGTCCTAGAGTTCTGCATCAACAGAGGAATAGAATCAAGATCAAGTGAAGTGTTAGTGCCACTTTATAATGCCCTGGTAACACCAGACTTGGGGTATTGTACCCAGTTTTGGTCGCCACAATTTAAAAAACATGTTGAGACTAGAAAGAGTGCAAAGAAGAGCAACAAAAATGATTAGGAGACTGGAGGCTAAAATATATGAAGAAAGGTTGCTAAACCTAGTCTAGTTTAGTGAAAAGAAGGACATGGGGTGACATAATACTGTAGCAATTGTCCAGTACTTGAGGAGCTGTCACAGAGAAGAGGACAATCTAATCTCCAAAGCACCTGAGGGCAGGACAAGAAGCAATGGATGGAAATTAATCAAGAAGAGATCCAACTTAGAATTTAGGAGAAATTTCCTGACAGCGAGAACAATTCATCAGAGGAATGGCTTGTCTCCAGGTGGTGGGTCTCCAACACTGGAGGTCTTTAAGAAGCGATTGGACAGATATTTGTTCAGAAAGGCAGAGAAAGGATTAGAAGACCTCCAAGATCCCTTTCAACTCTGATATTCTCTGGAAAGGCTTTGCTTCACTTTGATTTTTCTTCATCCTTTCCATCACTCTACAACAATATTTCTCAACTTTGGTAGCTTTAAGACATGTGGACTTTAATTCCCAGTATTCCTCAGCCAGCCATGCTGGTTGCATGGTTGCATGCATAGCTGCAACACTTTTGCATGCTGACTGGAATTAAAGATTAAAGTCTACAGACCTTAAAGTGCCAAGGTTGAGAAAGACTGCTATAGAGTACTGTATTTTATTTCTGTAAAAATATGTTAATGCATTCTTCACCGAGGGATTAGATTAGGGAGAGCATGCAAAGAGTTGAGACCGTGGAGTCTGTTCACTCCTTTGAGTGCTTTGGCAGTCTGACAGTGAGGAGTCCCGCCTGGCAGCCTCTTCCTCTGCTGCCCCTTGAAGGGTTGAGGCAAAGGACGCCTGGTCTCATCACAGCTGTGCTGGCACAATGGTGAGGTGACTCAAAGATATTTGTTGCTTCACTAAGTGCTCTCCATCCATCCTGGAGCTGGCAGAAAGTTACATTGGCATGAAATGTGGTGCCTCCATTGCCAGTCCCTGCCTCGCCTCGGGCTTCCCAGTCACTGCTGCCCCACCGATCCCCACTAAGCAAAAGGTTTTGGTTGAATGGTTTCCTGCCAGCACCAACTGGCAGGAAACCATCCCCCAGTCCAAACCAGATGATGGAGTAAAGAGTCTGGTGGCCGGGAGCTTCTGCAGCATAAGAGTCCTTGGGCATCAGGTGGTATGTAAATTCATGATTACGATTATGCTGATTATTGGATCACAAGGGGAGCGCAGTCTCTTACATACAAAGCTTTTGCACAAATACAGGTGTGTGGAAGCTCGAGGGTCTAATTGTAGTGCTGTTTTGCACCTCTGCACCCAAATAAACAGATGCAGCTTCTTAAGGTTTCCATGGATTATCCCAAGTGTCTCATGGGGCGGGAGGGGCATGGATCAGCCCAACCAAGCCTGTTAGGGCATCATAACTCTGTATCACTACTTGGCACTCCCTGCTTTGGGCACCCTCCAAGATGGCAGAACAGGCTGCAGCCAGCAGGGCCGAGACTTTTGCCTTCCCAACTCAGAAAAGATGTTGCGGTCACCAGCTTCTCCTCCTCCTCCTCCTCACGGAGAGTCAAGATCCACCACCAGACTGGAGCCACCAGTTGAGGACCCCACCAGCCAAATCAGGAGACGGTGCAGCCCTTGGTCTGTGAGTATTTCAACCAGAAGGCATCACTTGGCAGGACCTGCCTGGCAGTCCACAGGCCAGGCCAGGTTCTCCCTGGCATTCGTGCCTCTCTGGGCCAGCCAAGGCCCATTGTTCCCTGGGACACACATGCTCATTGTTTTCTCATCTTGGGGAAAAACAGCCAGTTCTGTGGGGTCAAAGGCTTCCTGCCTCTCAATTCTTGTAAGCACCACTCACTTCGCTGGCTCCGGCTCCTCCCTCAGCATCTCAGGCTGCACAGGCTGCTCCTTGCTTCCTCCGGCCTGTGTCCCAAAGCTGTCTTGCCTGAGGAGAGCCCCAAAAGCCTACTAAAGCCCAGTGCCACATGTAGGCCATTTAAGGAGGTGCTCCTCATGCACAGACCTGGCTTTGTCCCGTTCCAAGCTCCCTGGAACTTGTGCACTGAAGCAGCCAACTTCTCAAGGCCCCTGGCGTCCCTTTAAAGTCTGTTATGATCTGCCCTTTCCACTTGCCACTAGGAGGGGCCGCTCACTGCTCCTTGAAGGCAGGAACAGTTGTGGTTGCCCTCCTGCCACTCCCAACCCATTGCAAGTGCTCTCCATGTTTTGAAGCTCTGGCCTAAGCCCCCTCCCTCTCTCCTGAAGCAATGAGTGCTTCCTTTAGGTGTAATGGCAGACCCAGATCAGATTTACAAGGCAGTGCATTCTTCCCTTCCAGGGGCTGGAAAGGGAAAGTTTGCAGGAGGCCCCAGAAAGCATTGGGGGAAGTGAGGCTCACCCTCACTTTTTACCCTCTTCTTTTGGCACTTTTAATTTCGCATCTGGGCGCGCTTCCCAGTCCAGTCCATTTTCCACTGTCTGAAACTGAACAAGGGGGAAAAAAGGAAGAAGTAAACAAGGGATTGTTGCTTCTCAACCTGATCCTCCCAACTCCCTCTCTTTCGGTCCCTTCTTTCTGATTTCGGAGCTCTTTTGGGTAAGAAATGTAGAAATCCAAATTTAGCAAGACTTTACAAAGCTTTTCGCCAGCACAACTTCCCAAACTTCCCATTGAAATCCTGTTTGCAGGCCCAGGGCCTGATCTGCTCATGTCTGGATTACTGCAGCAAATTTGGGGTAAAAACGGACAAATAGAGATGGAGCAATAATGTGAACATCCAGGAGGATTTTGGCTGCTGCTTCTCAGCAGAGGGGGGAATGGGGTTTGTTACAATCAAGGTGGAAATGGATACATAAGCAACCCCCTCCCCCCCCGCCCCCGTGGAAATCCCCTCCCCTGCCTGATCTCTAGTGAGGCTCTGACAAGCCAAGAGCGAAGACAGATTTGCAGCCCATCAAATATTCCCCTTCCATTCAGGAAAAAGCGCCCATTGCAGTGGGAGAGTTTAACTGACAGTGAACATGGCCTGTTCTTAGAGGCCAAAGTCCAGCATTTAGGCAGAGAGCCTGGCTCAGAAAGACCCCCCAGCCAGGAGGGGTTCGGGACCCTTCAGTGGGACCAGGAGAAAGGCTGAGCGGCCTTGAGGGGACTTGCAAATGGGAAGCAGCAGCCTCTGAGGGATAGCACCTCCACCACTGCAGAGGGGGCATTTTCAGCCCAGTGATTGGGGCAGATGCTGTGGGAAAAGAGGATGGAAGATGGATCAAAGCACCAGTTACCTCTTTCCCAGAGTTAAAACTTGGACTGCTGCATCCTTTGGAGTAAGCCATTAATCTACCAAGACAAAGTCTCTATTTCTATGCAGGAAGTGTCCCAGGCAAATCAGGGGGGACCAGAGCTGCCATTACTTAAGCAAAGACTAGGATTAGATGCAGGTTGGAATCAGTGAGGTCAGCTCAAGAATTTATTTGCCTCAATGGATATGAGATGTCCAAGGAGTGACAGTTTCATGAAGTTTCCTTATCAGTTACTGCTTCTGGAGGTAGAGCGTGTTCACTTTTAAATCTGATTGATTTATGTTCAGAGGGTGTGAAGCAGCTACAGAAGCATCAGGAAAAGAGATGAGGATCAGATGATCATCTAACATGATGTGACATGTTTTGTTTGGTATGTCAACTCAAACACGCTCCGCCCAGGGGAATGACAGGATAGAAGCAGGACAATCAGCAATAAACAAACCCACAACCTAATTGGAAGCTATTGAGTAATAATGTCAGTGTCAACTTTGAATGGAATCTGGCAGAAGCCATTTTTCTGTTCCACAGTTGCCACACAGAAGGAGAGGGGGAAGGAGGATGAAATGCATTGTTAGATTGTAGGAAGTTAGCACCCACCCCTCTCCTGGAAGAGTGAAATATTTTTGGGAAATGTTGAAGAGGCAGAATGTTGTATTTTCCTGGATGAGAAATGGATAAGCATACTTTGAAAAAGCTCCCATCTTCCAGCCCCCACCCTTTGTCAATGGACCATTAAGGCCTGGGCCAGTCTATTCTACATAACAAAGATCTACCTCCTTCAGGCACAGCCATAGTAGGAATTGCCAAATATCCAGCAAGATAGGATTAGCCCTCTACACAATAGCAGCAGAAACTCACCACATGTGACCTGGGAAGCACACGTGACCATCAGCCAGCAAGGCTAGCAAAGACCCCCACCCCCTGGAAGTCTGAGAACCAATCAGGATACTCTTTCTGGGCCCCAGGAAGTTCAAAGCCAGAGAGAGCATAAAACCCGAGAACTCCCTGTATCTGCCCTTTTTCTGTTCAGGAACTCAAGCCATGTGATCCTGTCCACCATTAAACCATCTTTCCAGCAGTCTCCATGTCTCCAGTGTCTTTGTCCCCACTTGGAGCAGAACCTACAAGGATGTTTCTTCCAACAAGACAAAACACAGAACTTTCTCGTGGGAACCAAGATCATCTCTACAGGTGGTGGATAAAGATGGGGAGGAGTGCCTGGAGAGCCCACCAGTTAACCCAATTGGCCAGTGTGACCTGGGACCTTTTGGGAGGGAGTTATTTCCTACTTCAATTATACTGAAACCTCAGGAAACATTTAGAGTTGGTTTTCCATTTGATCATGCCAATATGATGTATGCAATAAAGAAGTTCTTAGAGGAAGACCTCAGCCTCAGAGTTCAGGATCATGACAGAAACTTACATCTTTCAAGCTTGCTGCCAGCTCCATGAAATGGTGGGTGGGGGAAGCAATGGGTATTTGGAAGGGGAAGTGTGAAGGTGAGAGTGGAGTCTCTGAGAAGCGATGTGGAGGCCTTGACTCAGAGATGCCAGCTTGGGTTGTTTAAGGCCAACCAGCCTAGGATTGGCATGCACCTGGACCGGAGTCATTCCCAAAATATCTTCCTGGCTGATGGTTGGTTACTTGGCTATTGGGAGTGGGCTCTGGGGTTAGTTTGATTTTTTTTCTTTGGGTGCTTTTTGCTTGCCTGACTTTTGTGGCAATCAGTTCTTTCTTGGTAAAAGTACTTTTTCTCTGAATCTGTGGAGTCAGGGGTTTTCTTTCCTAGGGATTGATCAGAGGCAGCCCTGACATTAGGCAAGGTCTCCTTTAACAGTCAGCCCAGAGACTGCAGTCTTCCCTGGGGACTGAGCATCTAAACGTCCAGCCAGGAGAGCAAACTGGAGGAAACCAGGGTTCCAGCAGGTCCCTTCCCTGACAGCATCCAAGAGGAAGCGGAATGGCTGGAGGAATGGCTGGAGGAGCTGGACATTGACCTGGACCTGTCAGGCCCAGATGGTTGTTGGATGTGGGGTAAAAGGAAGACCCAGAGGAACGACCCTCGGGGGTAACTTTTACATGAGGAAGCAGAGATTCCCACAGGTGTGAGGTGAAGTCCCCTCTTGATGCAGACCTGGAGGATGCCATGACAAGCACTGCCCTGTACTGTAGTAAGAGGCTATCGAGAATTGGAGAGCCCAGGAAACTCTAGCTCGGACGACCAGTCAGGCTCCTCAAACTGCCCCAAGTCAAGATGTAGATGGAGCTGCCACACCGGCATTCACACCGGCAGTCGCACCTGCTCTGCCTGGACCAGCCCCAGCCCCAGCGGTGCCACCAGCAGCAGCTCCTGCTGCACAAGCCCCTCCACCTGCAGGAGCTGCCCCTCAGAGAAGCCGGGCCCCTCAGGTCCCAGCCTTGGGAGTGAAGTACGGGGTTCCTTCTGGCACAAGTCTGGAACTACATGCAAGAGTGTGGGACTGAACTGGGGCTGGAGGCAGCCTATGTAAAATGCGTGACTGGGGCTCTGGAGGGTGCAGCAACCGAATGGATGGTCTCCCTCTGTAATAATGCCCTCCAGTTACGGAACTACGACCGCTTTATGGGAGCCCTTTGCCAACATTTTGAGGACCCACTGGCAGAGCACAAGGCACGGACCCAGATGAAGACCCTCACCCAAGGTCGGCGGTTGGTGGTTGCGTACACCCAGGAGTCCTGAGGGTTGGCATGCCGGCTAGCCACATGGCCTGAAGACTTCCTGATTGATTCCTTCAAAGATGGCCTCAACTACGTCCACCACACCTGCATCTTGTGTGGAGTCCCACACACCCCACAACATTGGTATGTGCTGGCGGATGAAATAGAGCCTGAGACTGACACCTAGTGGCCACAGGTGACGCAAATCCTCCCCTCCTGGGCATAAGGAACCCCTGAAGTCAGTGAAGGGTGAATCTGGGCCCAGACTGAGACCCACAGTGTGCTTCAAGTGCAGGAAAGAGGGGCACCGAGTTGTGGAATGCCAATCCACCAAGTCCAACCTTAAAGTGGTGGTGACCTGGGGGAGGAAGGCAGAGAAGCCAGCTCCAAGCACCTGTGAAACAGCACTGTTGTTGAATTTGCCCCTCCTGATTATGAGGGGCTGGGACCAGCCCAGATGAAAGTGAAGCCAACCTCAATGGTAAGTCGACACGTCATCCCTGCAACCATTCCAGAGGAACTAGTGGCTCCCTCATGCCAGGGGAGGATGTTGGCTCTCCTGGACTTGGGTTGCACCAGGTGTGCAGTTAGCCCTGAATGGTGGAAAAGATGGGACTGAGATTCAAGCAGCTGAAGGTGCCAACAGCTTTTTGCCAACTGGATAGGACAGTAGTGTGTGTGTGTGTTCCTGGCTCATTTTAAACTGAGCCAGTGAAGAGGAGAGCGGGAAAGCCCAAAGAGAGGCTGAGTTTTATAGTCACGCAGGGGATGGAGAGACTGTCTTGGCTCCAGAAATGGAATCCTTAGCTGAACTGGAAGAGAGGACTCTTGGAAATACAGCATAAGGCAGCCAAAGAAGGGGAAGAAAGAAGGAAATCTGCTTTAAAAGAAGAGAGGATGCAAATTCCCAGAGTGAAATGCAGACATTTTCTCCCTCTAACTGCAGCTCACACCAAAGAGCCCATCCTTTGCAAGCTACTTTGCAAGGAAAGCTTGGTTAGCTCAGCAGACTAATGCATTGTAATTTAACAGCAGCTGTCTGCAATTACTGCAAGTTCAAATCTCACCAGGCTCAAGGTTGACACAGCCTTCCATCCTTTCTAAGGTAGGTAAATTGAGGACCCAGTTTGTGGGGGGCAATAAGTTGACTTTGTATAAATATACAAAAGTATGAAGGCTATTGCTTAACGCATTGTAAGCTGCCCTGAGTCTCCGGAGAAGGGCAGCATATAAATCTAATTTAAAAAGAAAGAAAGAAAGAAAGAAAGAAAGAAAGAAAGAAAGAAAGAAAGAAAGAAAGAAAGAAAGAAAGAAAGAAAGAAAGAAAGAAAGAAAGAAAGAAAGAAAGAAAGAGTCACTGACTGAAGGTGTAGAACTGCTGTCCATCCTCGTCTTCAGAGAAATCATCTTTAGCTTCCCAATATGGATTTCAGGATAAATAACACTGCCACAGATGCATTGGGTATTATTGTGCAGAATGTGCTGGTCTCTGCAGAAGGTCTGCACCAGAGTCCTCACTTTGGAGACCAGCTGCTCTGAAAAGGCTGGCCTTCTCAGTGGCCAACATGAGGTCAGCAACATCTCTCAGTAGCCTGGGCTCCATTTGGACCCTTCAGCCAACAGAGTTTCCTTTGTGGCTTCAGCAGATGAAGGCCGAGCTTCCATCTGGTTAAGCAGCTGTTCCCGCCATTTTGAATGGGGAGTGAAGCTCCCGGAGGTTTATCACCTCCCTGCACTCGCAGCCGCCTCTCTTATCAGGACAAGCAGCCTGGCAGTCAGTGGGGAAGCACCCTCTGAGCATCATCTGTTCCTCCTTCAAGAGCTTTGTGGGCCCAGCCCCTTCCCTCCAGGAGTCACTCCGCAGGGCCCCAGGCTGGAGAGTAGGGGCCCCTTTGGCATGCTTTGCCAAGCCCTTATTCTTCCTTACTTGGGCACTAAACTCCTTTTCATCAGCTGTTTAATGGTTCAATGTCTTCTCTTAACGTGTTTCTTAGTTTTTAACTGCTTAGTTTTTAACTGCTGTGCTGTTGCATCCGTTATCCTTTGGGGGTATGAAATGTGTGTCTGGAGAATGCTTTCTTCCTCTGTCACCCAGTGTCACTTTCATTTCCTGCCAGACCAGCCAACTTTCACTGAGGTTTCCCCTTTGCTTTGGCTTGGAAAAGCGACCTGGGGGGTGGGGGGTGTCACTATTTGGTGAGACAGTCAGAGGCTGGGAGGGAGGGAGGGAGGGAGGGAAGGGGGCCCACCACTTCTTCCACCAGCATCGTAGCCTGCTGCTTCAGCCTGGAGGACTTCCTGAGCTCAGCCCTTCCACCTCTGCCATTTTCCCACACTGGGGCTGCCTGTGGATCCCAAGTTCATTAGCCCAAAGCCAGCCTTGACCTTCTTCTTCAGGATGAATTCTCCTTTCCAGTTGGGAAAGCAGTGAGCCAAGAGAGGAGGCTGGAAGAGAAAATACTGGGAAGGGAAGTGGCCCAGAATCGGACTTCTCTTCTCAGCAGCCCTAGTGGCTCTGCTCCTCTTTTGCACCAGGCCCAAGGCTGCCGGGTGGGGCTTCTTTGCCAGGCTGGCTTCATGACTTCAAGCTCAGAAGCACGAAGGGCGGTCTGAGGGATCATAATATGGAGGAGAGGGCTGCAATCCTTCAAGTCCCCCTCCCCTGCATCCAGGCATGTTATCTTGCCAGCTGGAAAGGAGCAGGGGAGGGGAGCTTCTGAATGACTTGACTTTTTTAGATTCCAGATTTGTCTGGTGAAGGCGAGGCCCTTCCAGGACTTGGTTTAAGGTGCCAAGGAGCAGCACAAGGCTATTTTTAACTGTGGGTTTCTGCTTGCATGGAACGCAATGCCATTGCAGCCTGGGCTTCTCTTCCTGCCAGGGGGGGGGCTCCATGGGGGATATTGCCCACTGGACAGACATTGAGGAACTGTTGCCTTTGGCTTCTTGGAATCCCTGCCCGGCAGGGAGGCAAGGAGAGGGTGAGGGAGCCTGGCATGGGCTCCCTCGCTCTCTCCTTGCCCCAGGCACTGTCCAGAAGAGCGCCACATGGTCTCCAGAGAGATCGGATTTCAACCACCATCATCCTGGGTTAGCATGGCTAACCCAGGATGGCTAACCCATCCTATAGTTAGTTAGGCTAACCCTAACTATTATGGGTATAATAGTGCAATACATCTGGAGATTAGCTACTTGGGGACAGATGCTCAGGAAAATAACCTGTGTCCCAGGCTTCAACCTCATGCGAGATAGGTGGAAAGTAGGACTTTCCATTTGCACCACTCCAAGCTACAGTTGAGGGGACGCCTACACAATGTACAGTCCAGAAAGTATGTGCAGCCTGCCAAGCCCCCGTGTCCAATCTTGGAAACCCAATCAATCCACCCTGCCAATGTTGCCTTGAAAGGCTTAGTGCCGAGGGCCAACAAAGCCTCCAGGTTTCAGTGGCCCTTGGGTCCATCACGGCTACCCTGCCACGATTCCACGAACAGCTGATAGCCATGCCGGCCACTCCTTGGCAGCTCACAATTATTACTAATTTGTCAGTCTGGCCTTTCCTTTCTGAGCAGTGAAGTCCCAGTCTATGGAGATATTTTCAATTAAAATGGCACGATTGACAGGTCACCCTTTCATAGTTTAAAATCTATTTTATGCTTCTGCAGAAAAGTATAATGTTTAGTTAAAACAAAATTCGAGAGAAAGCAGAAAAGACTCAGGGGAAGGATCCTAACAGACGGCAGGTTTAGCAAATCCAGCAACAAGAAAAAGCCTGGAAAAATGGGTTTGTATCCTCAGGGGTCCAGAGAGACAACAATCCCCCATCCCATTCTTCAGTCTCCCAACAGCCATTTCCTTAGAGCTGCTCCTGCTGCCCAGTGGGGGCTCCCTCCTTCACATCAGCCCCCCCCCTGCTCTGCCCCCTGGACTGGACCTGAGCAGCCATTTACATCCAAGAAGAGAGCCCCAAACAGGGAGGGCGCTTTGCTCTCCCTCCGCTTTGATCTCCCTCCTGGGGGTTTTGGGGCCGTAGAGGCTGCCCCCAAGACCCCCAGGAGAATAAGAGTAACCAGACAGCAAAGAGTTTGCATTGAAGAATGCTCTACTTGTGTTCTTACAAGAACAATGGCATTTACACAATGATTGTTGGGCTTCTGGCCAGCTAGCCGGATGGACTCCGCAACCACTGGTCAGCCTTCCGTCTCCCACTGCAGCAAAACATGCAGTTTCCTTGATTCAATAAGTACATCTAGACTGGCAACATTTGGCCGCCGACTGGTATGATCACGTGGGCCTCCCCCATCCTCCAAGACCCCTTAAGCATCCATGAAGTCCTTGGCTTGCTGACCCTGTGCCTGCAAAGGTTCCTGCCTGGTTCTGGTGCCCTTTCCCTCTCCTGGCAGTCCTCTTCTCCCTTAACCCTTCAGAAGGAGGGATCCCTCCTTCCTTAACGCTGCAGCCTAGGAAGGTTCAGCCCCAGCACAGCAACAGCCCCAGCACCCTCAGGATGCCTTCCAGGCTTCCAATGAAGCCTCCACGTTGCCATAAAACCCAGGAACCCCAAGAGGCTAAGGGGCTCCGTTTTTCTGGAGCTCCCCATTTTTGCAGGAAAGTACAAGGTGCCCATTCACTTCTCCAGTCAGTCCATTCTGGCTTGGGGTCCATTCCATGCAGATGCTTTGCCCCCCAGAACCGCCCCCATGGATGCTCCTGAAATCTCTGCTGGAGTAAAAGTCGAGCGAATAGTTACTGATCTGTATGGCCATGTTTTCGGTCTCACCATCGTGAGTGGAAGTCCTGCGGCTGGCAGTGGTGGATCTGAAGCCCTGTTTCCTGCACAGGATGTGCCGCTGGATGATCTTCCTGAAGGTGCAGCGGAACTCTCGGATCTGATACGCGTAGATCAGGGGGTTCACCACGGAATTGGCATGGGATAAGATAATGGCCAGATACATGACCCCGGGGGGAGGGTCCTTGCAAGTGGGACAGAAGAGGGTGAAGCAATTGATCAGGTGTAATGGCAGCCAGCAGATAGCAAACATCCCAACAATGAAGGCCAGAGACTTCGCTGCATGGACCTCTTTTTGCAGAATGTATCGGGATCGTTCCCCGTGCATCATCTTGTTTTCCATCTGCTTGAGCTGCTGCCGGGCTGTCATGAAGATCTTCAAGTAGATCCCAAACATCAGAAGGAGAGGAACCAGCACACATGCAAAGAAGTTGTAGTAGACCATGTAATCCATGGTGACCACAGTTGCAAAGAAGCAATGCACCATATTGCTGCTGCAGTTGGTT
The DNA here is from genome assembly GCA_030761175.1 of Masticophis lateralis. NCBI lineage: Eukaryota > Metazoa > Chordata > Lepidosauria > Squamata > Colubridae > Masticophis > Masticophis lateralis. Next base: position 1,120,725 of record JAUDYJ010000014.1, read on the forward strand.
CTATTCTCAATTTGCCCATTCTCTTCCAGAGCCTTCCTGTGCCAGCCCAGCATTGGCGTCAGGCCAATAATGAAGGATAAGAACCAACAGATGGCGATGACTCCCTTGGCACGTGAGCTGGTGACTAGGGCATTGTACCTGGAAGAAGAACAGAGAAAGGCAATACATGAAATCCCATCTACACGGGAAGAGAAGATAGCAGAACTGATCAATTGATAGAATCTGTGCAGATTCCAGCTTCTTGCTGCAGAATCACTCCATTGCAATAGGAGAGAGCTGGGATCTGGTGCTATGGAACGTGGCCAGAACTGTGTGGACTGACCGACATGGGATTCAGTCCATCTCCTCAGCAGATCTCAAGCCATGCCTGGCATTGCCCTCAGTTCCAGTTAGATCCTTAATTAGAGGTAGATGAGAACTGAACCCTACACCTTTAAAAAAAAACCAAGCATTGTTAAAGTTCATCCTAAAAGGATCCTCTATCAACAGGAAGCCAGGGATTTATGATTCTATCCACACTGTAAATAATCTGGGAAATTGTTCACTGTGGAGTTCCTCAAAGAATTCTGGAAACTTAAATGTCAGAATAGTGAGTGTGTCTGTTGGAGGCTGCATTCACACAGCTACAGTTCCCAGCCATGAAGGTGAGGCCATTTTAAGGTGGAGGGAATTGCCTTCTGTAGGGAATTGCCTACAGCCCAGCCCAGCTGTAAGGGGTGAAGGGCCTGGGGGCAGGATCAATGCCCATCCCCTTGACACTATGGAGTGTCAGGAAGGAAAACCCAACATTGCCTTGTAGACTCATCTTTGGCCAGTGCACATTCAGACCTAAAATGAGCCAATCCATTGAAATAAAGTTTCATGGGGCATTTGTTGTAATAAAGATGAGGGTCATGTAAATTGATGATTGACATAAAACAGGGTAATATCGATTCTTGGAACCAATGACATGAGGGTGCTGATAATAGTTTTTTTCCTTTAAATAGAGATTTCTGTTCAATACTGGAAGCTCTTCCTGTTCCAGCTGGAATTCCCTGGGGCTCCACAGAAGGGCTTTGAGACCAGCAGTGATGGGGCTGATGGATCCCGGAGGTTGCCTGCTCCAGAGGTCGGGGCGGGGGGTCTCTTGGGCATCAACAAGGAAGGGCGCCTTTGTCCCAAAAGACAGCTTGCAAGTATTATAAATTAATTTTAAAAATTAAGAATGGATTAAACATTGTTGGGTCCTACTTTTATTCGGAGAAGCCTTGGGACTGGCCGTGCTGAGTGGCCTCTGCCAGGTGGTGGATCCCCTGATGCATTTGTTGGAGGCACTGCCCGCTCCCTTTCAAGTTCCATCCTTATTTGCTGCGCATGGCGGGGCAAAAGCAGAAGCCTAACAAGGGCTGAGAAGAGGCAAGGAGCCCCTTCTGAGGAATATGCAACCAGTGACTTAATTTATGCTTATTTTTCCACGGCTGGATTCTCTAACCAGGGCTGGGAAGGAAAGCTATTTTGCTTTCCGTCTTTGTCCAGCTCCTGCCTTTAGGCCTGGCTTCTGGATGGTCAAGCTCAGATTATTGATCACACAACTTCTGGCCTATACAAGAGAGGAGGCAGATCGGCCAGTTCTGCTTCCTGAGGACGGAGGCTGACCCGCCCCATCTTCTCTAATTGAGGGAGGCAAACGGAACTCCTCAACGTCTGGAGGTGCTGTGAAAGAACTAGAAATTGTTTTCTAAAGAGGTTGCTTTTAAAAAAACACATACAAAGAGTTTCTGGAAAAGTGACTTTTAGAGGCCCAGTCTTGATGTTGGCTATAAAATCAATAAATAATGTTCACAATCTTTTGTGCCACTGATGAACACGGAGTGTGGTCTGGTGAATCCGGGGTTTGAAGCATTCGGTGCAATGTTTTGTATTTGTAAAGAGGACTCAGCTTTCCATTTTCCTGGAGTCAGAGAAGAAGAAGGGGAACCCGGATGACTTCCCCACCTCCTTATGGACCGCTCCTGGGCCAAGAATCCTGGGCAAAGCCTTGGCATGAAGGAGCCTCACATTGAAGCTGGGAGATCATCGGAAGGCTCCAGAGAGAGGGAACGAGCCAGTTCACCCTCCCCTGTTGCCTGCAGAGATACAGCCTACGCAGGCTGTGCTCCCAGTCCATCTTCCTGTGTTTGAAAGGTCCCAAGAGGCTCCCGGAGAATCCTCTTCTGCGGTGATGGTGGGAGAGACCCTGGGAGACTCCGAACTCAGAGTCCTTCAAGGCCTTTGAGAGGCCCTGGGGGCTCCCTCGAGCAGCCTGGGGGATTTTGTAATTGAAGACGATTCCTTCCGGGCTCATAAGGAGAAGTCAAAGGGGATTTCTAAGAGCCACATTCATTAAAGATTGAATGTTACAATAATTTGCTCGAGTGGATTCAGAAAACTGTGATAAGCCAAGGAGGAAATCAACGTAACTGAGAGGGAGAGGGCAGATAGATAAATCTCCCAAATAAATAAATGAAAACAAAAGTGGTCCCTGTCTAATTATGTTTGCAAAAAGGAGCCTGATGAGAACCCATTGCTGGGAGTTAGGAGGCAATTGCAACATAACGGTTTTGTGATGTGAACCCCCCCAAAAAGACAATAAAGGGAGAGTTTGAAAAAGGGAGGAAGATGGTGATCAGGAGAGAGTAAAAGCTGTTTGGACTGTAACAAAGGCTGCAGAACTGTAATTCATTTCAGCTCCTAAAGAAAGAGCACCCCATATGGAGTAACATTTATTACAAATAAAACGCTATTGCTATTCCTACATTAAAAAAATGAAGAAATTCTTAATGTCCATTAAGTGAAGAACTTGGCACCTCTCTCTGTTAAATGTAATTTTGCTATTTTCAACTGATTTACTTGTGCTATTAAGGTTTTTTAAAAAAATATTTCTGTCTTTTAGGATAGTAGTAATCAAACAAGTGGTACTTGTGCCATCTGCAAATTTATTAAGCATTCCTGTGTTCGTTCACCTGAATCGTTATTATAAAATCCTGAAAAACAAAAGTTCCAGGTCCGATCCTTGCACCTCACTCAAATTTGATTCTCTGGTCAATTTTTATCCAATTATATATCAATTTCATTTTCATCCCATCCAACTTGATTGTTTTTAATGTTTTAATTGGCTGAGTTTTATAGTCTTTAATGTTTCTAAATTTTTGATTAGGAGTAGCCCAGAGTTGGTTGAAAGATGGGTGGCTATGTAAATGTTTACTCAGAATTAACTAATCTGCGATCAGAATGCCATGGATTGGTTTGTTAGATGCTCTACCTCAATCAAAATAGATTAGAACTGCAGCATTTCATCCAGGCTGTTATAGATCTGCTTCTGTTTCTAGGATCTTCCCAAATATTCATGTCAGACCGGTAGTTCCCCCATAGATTCTTTTCCCCTTCCTTTGGAGGAAGGACCTCCGCTCGCTTTCACTTCATAGTTTGTCCAGGTTTTCCTAAAGAGAAAGCTTCCCCCGGCTCATAAGCTGCTTTATTCTTTGTAGATGGAAACTCAGATGTTCCCTACCTCAAGCTTCAATTCTGCCCCTTGGTCTGGTTTCCCCCAATTGCCTAAGTGGAAAGCACTTATCTCCTTGTTGGAGAAAACTGGAGCAAAAAAGGATTTGGGTACCTGTCTTTTTTGTTGTATAGCATTTCATTGCCCACATTAAGGAGCAAATATTTTTATTTTTTTACTTTGTGCATATCTAAAGAAACCTTGTGCTGTTCTGAAAGTCCTTCTCCAACCGTAGTTCATTCCTACCCAGAGAGTCCCGTTGCTGAACAGCTCCAGAAATTCTTGAACGAAGAGCTTTCTAGATTCAGTTTCATGCAATTTTAACCCAGGTTTTGAGCTGAAATCGCTCGGGCCACCTTTTAAGGCCTGTGCAAGAAGGAAGGGAGGTCTTGGACTGTGCAGCCACTCAACCTTGGCATCCTATTGGAGCCTTCCTGGCTAGGAAGCTGGGACTCTCCGTTTCAGAGGGGGTGCTACTACTTGTGTAACAGACTTCAGAAGGAAGTGCTAGGGGATGGCTGCTTTCTCCTGAGCAGTTTTGCTGTGGAGTTGCCTCCTGGAACCGGAGCCCATGTCCCTTAGCCTCTGGGGCAGCTGATTCGGGGACAAAGGTTGAGATGTCACAAGATACAGAGAACACCTGCTTTATTTCTCATTGTCCAGCAAAACAGTGCTCTGCATGCTTGGAAGGAGGCTCCCTGGAGCCAGCAGGAGCTCGTTCTGCTGTGCAGAACAGGCCCTGCTAAGAAGTTCCTCCCTCTGCAGGTGCAGTATTCAATAACAGAGGGGCTGCCACAAGACAAGAAACAATGGATGGAAGCTAATCAAGGAGAAGAGCAACCTGAAATTATGGAGAAACTTCCTAACAGTGAGGACAATTAACCAATGGAAGGGCTTGCTTTCAGAAGCTGTGGGCGTTCCATCCCTGGAAGTCTTTAAGAAGAGACTGTCTGAAATGGTACAGGGCCGTGATGGCGAACCTATGGCACGGATGCCACAGGTGGCACACGGAGCCATATCAGTGGGCATGCGAGTGTTGCCATAGCTCAGCTCCAGCATGCATGTGTGCGTCGGCCAGCTGATTTTTGGGCCTTTTGGTCCCACTGGAAGTTGGGAAATGGGCTGTTTGCAGCCTCCGGGGGAGTGGGGAAGGCCATGTTCGCCCTCCCCAGGCTCCTAGAAAGCCTCTGGAGTCTGGGGAGGGTGAAAAACGGGCCTACCGGGCCCACCAGGCCCAAGTGCTAAAAGTGGGGGTGGGTGGACGTGCGCACATGTGCAGGGGTGGAGCGCATTGAATTATGGATGTGGGCACACACGTGGGCAACCTCGCCATGTTCCCCCCGTTTTTGGCACGCAAAGGCCAAAGGATTAGCCATCACTGGTATAGGGTCTCCTTCTTGAGCAGGGGGTTGGACTAGAAGACCTCCAAGGTCTCTTCAAACTCAGTTATTCAGTTCTGCATCTTTGGCATATTTACCTGAGAGGGATACGGATAGCAATAATGCGATCGATGGCAATGGCCAGGAGGCTGAAGATGGAGCTCTGGGTCAGTACCAGGACAAAGCAGGCGATGAAGAGGCAGCCGTAAAAGAAGGCGCAGAAGCCGGTGCTGATCGTGATGGCAAAGGGGATGGCCAGGACCCCCACCGCGATGTCAGCTACCGCCAGGGAAGCCACAAAGTAATTGGTGACATTCTGCAGATTGCTGTTGAGATAAACGGCCCAACAGACCAAGACATTCCCAAAGATGGCCAGAAGAGCAATGACCAGTTCAAAGGCAATGTAAATGACGTCGATAAGGAAGTTTTTGTCCCCAGGCACTAGCATGGTGAGGGCAGGTCAAAGCAGGGGCCGGGGACCCTCGTGTCCATAGCTGCAGGCCTCTTCAGGCTGTGATGGCAGAGAGGGGGGGCCGGCCTTCAGGAGGCCAAGGCTTGGCCAAGCTCCAGGCAGGGCAGAAAACGTGGCCTCCCGCATGGAGCCAATTCATTCTCCAGATGGCTGCTCAGGTTTCCGCCCAAAATTCCCTGGGCGATTCCTTGCCTACACGGCATGCCTCCCTGCAGGGACAGCCGCTCTTCACTTTTCCTCCGAGAGGAGCCCCTTTGGAGAGGGTGCAGAGTATATTCCGTGGGACATTCTGCATGAGGAAGAGGAGAGGAGGAGGAAAAGAAAAAGACGATGAGATGGAAGCCAAGAAACATCCTTCAACGCAGGGGTGAAATCTACTTACCTTCCTTACTGGCTCGGAAGAACCAGGAAACCAGGAAGTAATGACACCCAGCCAAGATCACTACCAGATCGGGTGATCTGGTCTGATCCGGGAGCATTTCACCCCTGCTTCAATGAAGCAGCCTCCACTCAGGCCACCCCTAAACTTCCAAACTGATAAAGCTCATTCTTTATTCTTTAGCATATTCCGCCTTTCATTCAGGAGTTCCAGTGGCTCCCCTGCCCCTTTTCTCCACCCCACCACCCTGTGTGGAAAGCGGGGATGAGAGAAGGGGACTTGGGCAGGGGCAGGGGTGAATTTGCCCTATCTGCTAGCAATGGCAGTGGGTGGCTCGGAGAACCGGTAGCAAAAATCCCTGCCCACCCCCCCCTCCATGCCCAGCTGAGCCGTGTGATCATCAGAGGCTTTTTTAAAAAAAATTTAAAAGCATTTTTTCTACAATCTCTTCGGCTGAAGAGGTTGTAAAAAAAATGTTTTTAAAAGGCTCTGATGATCCCAGCTGAGATGCCTGATCATCAGAGCTTTTAAAAGCATTTTTTTACAACCTCTTCAGCTGAAGAGATTGTAGAAAAAATGCTTTTAAATGAAAGGAAAAAAAAGTTGGCCACACTCACCCAGTCTGATTACCTCCACCACCACCAAGCCACGCCCACTGAACCGGGTGGCAGTCATTTCAATCAGCATCCTCAGGTCACAGACAAGGGATGGCAAATTGCGCCATTCCCTCAGGAGGTGCCCAATCCACTGTGTGTGTGTGTGTGTGTGTGTGTGTGTGTGAGAGAGAGAGAGAGAGAGAGAGAGAGAGACCGCCCCCAGTTTAAGAAGCGCTGCTCTGAATGATGAGACCAGCTACAAAGCCATCTGATAGCCCCCAAAGCATTTTTGCTTTGCAGAAAGCCTCTGGAATCCACGCAAAATAAAAAACAACAGTGAAGCTGCACCTCAAAACTTTGTCTGGAAGCATCTCCACTGGTTTAGGAATCTCCTCCATCACCTGGGGTGGCTGCGATGTCCTTCAGAAGTGACCAGTGGGCTGAGATATGGCCAAATCTATAGCCAAAGTTGTTAGCACCTAAAGTATAGTACACGCCCAAGTTGGCGTGGGGGGACTTCGGAGCTGCCCTTTCAACATTAAAAAGAAAATTGTGCACACTTAACATGTGCTTTATATATACAATGTATGCATGCTTACTCTATCTAGTTTCTAATTTGCCTGATTTATTTTAACAGGAAATGGCTAGAAACCCCAGTCTAAATCTGAGAATCTTATCCAGGCATAGATGAGACCTAGAAGCCTTTTGAAAACAAACACAGAGTTGCTCAGGAATCTGGACCAATTTCTTCCTGGCTGTGGAAGAATCCCCTCAGCTTCAACCCCCTGTTCATGTAAGTCCCGCTCTTCAAGTCCTATTTCTTCTGGAGTTATTTATAAAAAGGAAGACATGAGGGAACGACCTAAAGCTGAAAAGTAATTTTCAAGCTATCTCCCCCTCTTCCCCCCTCCCCCAGCCAGCAGTCCTTTCTTAAAGCACATTCCTGATTTAGTCCGCATTTGGCCTGAGTTGAAAGATCGCTGTCCTGGGAAGACAGTCTCATGTCAGCTCAGCCTTCCTCATCCAGGACGGTGCTAGGGAAAGCCGGAGGTGGGAAGCCGGAGGTGGGAAGGGAAAGCCGGAGGTGGGAAGCTCCAGAGAAGTAAGCTACCGGTAATTAATCTGATGAACGAATAACTGAAGTAAAGTATTATTGTTGAGACTTCTTTATTATCTGCTGATCACCAGAGGCCTCAGAAGTTATTTGTATTATTTTTGGCTGCAGGATGTAATAAAATAATAAAGACGGATATTCTCCATAAGGGAGACACCTCCCACAGTTGCATTCTTCACCGATTGCCTGTCCACAAGGAGTCCAAATGTGGGTTTCTGGTGGCACAGTATGGAGTAGCAACCATAGTCCCATGGCCGAAGATCGCTGGTCTTCCCATACTCCTTGTTCTTAGGTGATTTCAACAGGAGGAGGAGGACTTGGACCAAATGACATGATGGACCAGAATGCCAATGTATTTTAGCCAATGTAAAAGTCATTTGGAAGACAAGCTGGAGGTCAACCTCAGGGTGATTTCTGCATTGTCAGATGGATAATTTCATGTCACACTCACACTGGAGGAAACTAGACAACTAGGGAGTCACCTTACTTGTCTGTGGTGGGTGTTGCATCTCATATGTTGCCTGCCTCCCTGGACTTCAACTTCCAGAACTCCCCAGTCGCCATGCTGTCTGGGGAATTCTGGGAGTTGGAGTCCACAACTTGAACCTCGGCACACGTTGCCAAGGTTCAGAAACATTAATATAAAGGCCAGTCATACTGTCCTAAGGATTCTTCTCGGTTCCCATAGGATGCAGTGAGGCCAAAAATGCCAGGATGGGGCATCAAAAAGGGCAATATTAAGGTACAGGTGGCAATATTATCACTGCAGCCCAGCTCCACAAACAACACACTTTGGAATTTAAAACTAAATATCCTCAAATGAGAAATCTTGTAAGATCCCACAGCAATATGCTTATGAGCTTATGCACTGAATAACAAATTCCTTGTGTGTCCAGTCGTATTTGGCCAAATAAAGCTATTCTATTCTATTCTATTCTATTCTATTCTATTCTATTCTATTCTATTCTATTCTATTCTATTCTATTCTATTCTATTCTATTCTATTCTACTCTACTCTACTCTACTCTACTCTACTCTACTCTACTCTACTCTACTCTACTCTACTTTATTCTCTATTCCATTCCGCCATTTATAGAATGAGATTCTGTCCTTTGGAGATGCTGTAATTATTTCATTTCTACCTGGGGTATAGCAACTTGTCTTGGGCACCCAGTTTTACTTAATACAAGTGAAAGAGTCATGCTATTAGACACAACCAGAGGTTTTCCTGCTAGTACATCTGGCTGTTTGTGTAGCAGTTGATGTACCTAGAATGACCTCTGTATTCTTATGCTGTCTCTGCCACCACAGTCCAATCTCTCTCAGGCTTCCTTGATGACTACTTTTAAAGGTACAGGTGGTCCTCATTTAACAATTTAGCAATTGTCCAAATTTATGATGGTGCTGAATGAGTGACCTGTCCTCAGAGTTCAAGTTGTTGCAGTCCTAATTGCCATCATTAACTGGAGACTACCTGTATGGCAACATTGATTCAGCCAAGCCCCCAACTGCATCAAACTGCATCAAAGCTAGGCACCAGCCCTTCTCCGTTTTCTCTTCTTGGATTAGATAAGTGGACAGAATGATTTTGGAAAATAGAAGTTTACTTCTCTAGCATTTTATTTCTCATAAAATCTGCATTCCTGCACAGTTGCTCAGCTCTCCTACAGCTTCAGCTTTAATCTTCCAGGGCAGCCCAACCTCATTCTGAGAGTCGTGTCGGGGTAGTGGTTGAACCAAACTACAAACTAGGTGTCCAAGTTCTCCTCCAGAATTCAAATCGCTGGAGGACTTTGGCCTGGCCCCTCGTGGCTCTCGAACAGGAAACCACTTCAAAAACCTTGCCAAGAACACGAGAAGGACTTTTCCAGGCTGACTCGCAGGTGCAAGCTGTACACATTCACACCCCTTTCTCTCACACAGGAATCTAAATGGTCTCCCAAGTGCTACCAGGTCCATTTTTGAAGGAGGGAAACTAACATTCTCAGTATTCTGGCAGGGCAATCTGGGCTAAAATGTGGACCGATTGTCAGTCATGGTTTGCAAGGGCAAGAAGGCGAGCCAGGGTGGTAGTGAAACAGCCACACCATACTGGTGCGCTGATAAAATAATAGTAGTCATGGAAACAGAACATAAACATTCTCATTTCCTTTGCCACTAATTGCATTTCTAATCTAGCTTGGATATTTGGTCTCTTTCTGATAATAAGAGAAAATTAAGTATTAATATCCAACAATTTCCTTGATCTACTGACCTACATTTATGGTTGCTTGAAGGAGGGCCCGGACCCCTCCCGATGCTCTGCTCCCTGCCAAGGTGCCTGCCAGGCTCCCCCTCTGGGGAAGGTCTGTGCTTTTGCCCAATGCAGACCTGGCACCAACAGACCCCAGTGGCAGAGATCTGTTTTTGCTCCCCTCTCTTCCCTCCAGGAAGGCAGACCAAAGAGTCTTTCTTAACTCTGGTAGCTTTAAGACATGTGGACTTCAACTCCTGTGGCTGCTTGCGGAATTCTGCTAGTCGAAGAGAGACGCATCCTCAACTCTATAAGTAATCTTTGACTTATGGCCACAATTGGGACCAGAATTTCTATTCCTAAGCAAGGTGGTTGTTAAGTGAACCATGCAGTTGTTAAGTAAATCTGGCTTCTCCCATTGACTTGCTCACCAGAAGCCAGCTGAAAAGGTCATAAATGGTGATCACATGATCCTGGGATATGGCCATCATCACAAATACAGGCTGGTTGCCAAGTGCCTGAATTTTGATCCTGTGTCTGTTGGGATGCTGCAAAGAGTTGTAAGTGCAAGGACTGGACATCACTTTTCAATGCTGCTGAGGCTTTGAACAGTTGCTAAACAAATCGTTGCAAATCCCTTGATTTACAACCATCTAGCATTTAGCAACTTTTCAACTTGTTGGGAGTTATTTTACTTCTTAAAATCTTGTCCAAGGGCAGCCTCAAGGTGGCTGAAATCCCATAGAAGGCTGGGGATCAGCACTGGGGACAGCCTGTGTTGTGCTGTTCTTTTCTCTCAAGGAGGCATTTGGAGCACTTCAACTCAGCAACCAGGAAAGGGAAATTCTGCTTTGCAGGAAAAGGCTCCCATGCAGGAGAGTGTCCCTCTGGATGGCCCCTTCTTTAGTCAGACAAGGCAATATTCCTACCCTGCTAACAGAAAGCAGAGGAGATCCACCTGTGTGGGAATCTGAACTGTATTGCGCACAGGTTGCCTTCCAAAAGTATGTCTAAAACTTATTTAACCAAACTTTCATTGCCTAACTCAGAAGTTTGGATGGCCCTTCCCAAAGGCTAGTCTCAGAATTTCAAGCACCCCCCCCCCCCCAAGCTTATGCAGCAGAGCTTCTTTGAGCTTCCCATTCCTCTCGTGTGGCTGAAGGCCTGGAAAGCAGCTTTTCTTCAGGACATGGGACAGCTCCAAAGAGTCTCTCACCTGACGGGTGCCAGATTTCCATCTGAGCTGATTTTAGGTTCATCCTGCGTAGGAAGGAGATGGTGCTCCTGTCCATGCCCCACAATTCAAGCCATGGAAGTGGCCCCTTGACTATATGGGAAGAGGGAAGAAAGAACCTGGAGATCAAAACACACTCCGAGAACCCAGAGACGCAGTGACAGCTGCTCAATTTTGGTACAGCATCCCTACTGGGATAAGGAGGCAATATCCAATGCCACCACTCAGGCCCTGGCAATGCAAATTTGCTCATCACCCCCTCCCCCTTTCCTGTGAACCACCCAAAGAAGCCAGCTGCTGCCTGGATGCCAGATTCTTGGTTGGCTCCCTCCTCTTAGCACTTTCAATGCTGCTTCCCGGCTAGCTTTACATTCTGAGTCAGACATGCATTCCCACGAAACAGAGCAGCCCTGGCACTTCAGGGGAAGGGGCACCGCAAGTGGACTTGGTTTAGCGTCAACCACCAGTGGATTCCTCCTATTTGTGCGAGAAAACCTGTTGAGGAGGAAGCAGGCGCCTGGCCCTCCTTTGTGAAGGGGGGCAAAGGGTGGGACCTCCCAGTGAGTTTGAAGAGGGGGCAATTCTTTTCTTGCGGCTGCAACTGTTTAAAGAACATCACTTTCGTACAGGTTGTCCCCGAGTTATGAGTAGTTGCTTCACATTTTGGGCTCTTGACAACTGACCCAGGTTTATGGCTGTTTGCAGGGTCCTGCAGTCACAGGCCTGAGATTTATACACTATTCTTTTTTTTGTAGAAAACTACCATTTAGTTCCTCCCATTGCAAACAATGGATTTGCTTAATGACCACAGCGTTTGCTTAACAACCATGGCATTTACCAACATGTTCTCTTAATGACAAAAAATGTTGTAATAGTAGGACTGACCCATTTAACAACTGGCACGACTTATAACTGTGATGCTGGGCTCAGTTACAGTCATACATCAAGGACTACCTGAATGAGAAAATTAGTTAGTGTTCCTTAAGAATGTCTGGGAGCGGTCTGGATGGAGGACAAGACTTCAGCTCAGCATCCGCAGAGCAAGTGGCTTTGGATTTTAAGATGTCTTGGTTCTCTTGTTCTGGGTGGGGCTGCCCTGCCCCAGAAAGATCCTTCCTGGACTTGCAGCTCTTGCTCAAGAAGAAGATGGCAGCCATGGCCAGGACAGCCTTTTTACCGCTTTGTCTTTTGTGCTGGTTCCTGGAGCATTCGCGCTTCAGTCGCTCCCCCAACTGCATTCCATTTAATGCCGTGCACACGACATAGAGCTGCCTGTGAAGACCGTTCAGAAAGGGTGCAAAAGATCAGACTTGGCTCTATCCTGCTGGACTTTTGCAAGGTAAAAAAATCTTGGCTTTGTCATCAAACTTCCAGCCCTGAGAGCACGACTGGGCCAATGTTTGAGCTGTTTGTGTTTTGAATTATTTGTTGAGTCTTTACTCTGCTTTTGTCTTAATTGTTAGCCCACCCAGAGTCAGGTAAACAAATAAATGAATAAATACCGCACAACACTGAATTCAATAAAACTGAGAAAAAGCAAAATGAAAGAGCGAAGTGGGTGGACCTGGGTGGATCCTCCTCCAAATGCCCAGAGCACATAAGCAGCACATTTCTTTGCAGGCTGTGCAAAACACAGCTGTTGCTGTCCAGGTGTTTCAAAGGGCTTGGCAGGAACTCCCAACATCTTGCAGCAGCCGAGTCTTGTCACCACAATGCCAAGCACATTTTTGTAGCTGGAGAAGCAGCCAGAAAATCCCCCTTTAAGAACTGACCCTTTCAGGGCCCAAAGGGAGCCAAGCCTTGTTTCCATACATGACAACCTTGGTTGGGACTGGTCAGAGTAGGCGAAGGCAAGCTCGGAAACACCCGACCCCACCAGCTGTCCTGAGTCTGGCACAGCAGCCATGAGGAGGACAGACCTGCCAATCCCAGCGTTCTCTTTACTATTCCTGCCAAACATACCAAACTTACATAATCTGCAAGCTTGCTTTGTCTGGGGCTCTTTAGCCAGGAGCCCAGTGAGGAAGGGGCTCCTCCTGAGTGCAAAGGAAAGAAAAGGGCAGGACAGCTGCCTCACCAGCCAATAGCAGCACTCCAAGAGTCTTCCCATAGATCCACTGCTGGACCCAGGAGAGAAGCCAGAGAGACTGGCCTGTTGCCCACTGCTTGCAAGGCCATCTGTGGCTCCTCCTGGAAGTCCCCTTGCTCTCCAGCATATGCCACACAAACTCTATTGACTGAAGCAGGTTACCGTGATTTGCGTCTCCATCTTAGTTAAGCCTTCTAAGCACTACAGAAGCCATGGCAGCAAAGGGCTGGCCTTGGTAAGGATGCACCCCCCTCCATAAAAACCATGGCTTCAGGGGGAAACCACCCTTATATAACAGCTGGGGTGGGGGCAATAGAGCTCCTATGCTGAAAGAGAGCAAGGAGGCTGGAGGCAGAGAAGGACCTTATGGGGAGAACACATCAATCCTCACCTGAGAGGTCCCTAGATGCCACATAGATGCCCCTCTCCATTTGCCAGGGAGCTGTAAAAGCAAGACTTTGGTGCCCTGATCTTGAAGGGCAGTTTCATCCAAGATTCCCAGATTCCCAGTCCTGAATCTGTTGCTACAGATGGACCCTGCTGGTTGCCAAGCCCAGCCGCCTCCCACAAAAATGGCAACTAGTTCCCCCACCCCCTCCTGTACAAGAGGCTGAACGTCAACCAGACAATTTCTCTGCAATGCCAAGATGCAAAAGAGCGCAGGATGCCAGCCTCCAAAGCTGCAAACTTGGAGGATCAGTTTGTGAGCAGCCTCTCCCCAGGATGGGAGCTATCCTGTGGTAAGATGGGCAGCCAATAAATTTCATACACTAAATAAATGGGGAGATGTGGAGACCAGGTTCTCAGGGCTGGGCTGTCGTTTTGCCAAGCTCAAGTTGGAAACAATCTCCCATTTTTGAAAGTGTCTTGCAGGTGGGCTCCCCCAAAATCACTAGATGGGGGAAAGGGGAATGGGTGACATCCCCCCCACTCTGGAGAAAAGATCTTGGTTGCTGAACTGGAACTCTTTTTGGCAAACATTTTCTGCTTTGGCAAAGACTCCAGCTGTTAAATAGAGCCAAAGATGTTTTCAGCTGCTGCTGTCTGTTATTTATTGGGTTCAGCTCTTGTTCTAATCCTGGACATATTTCACAGGAAAGCAATAATTGCATAAAAGCTGGAGCCTTATTTAACATTTTTGGATGGCAAGTTTCTTGGGAGGGTGTTCTGTAATGGACAACAAGGCCAAGTAGCTGGAATACTGGCTCAACGGTTTCAGAAGCTGGGCTATTTTATGGCTTGCTCCAGTTTTTGTGGGTTTCTTCTTTGCAGTGGTGGCTGTGGGGCTCCACAGTTGCAAAAATGGACTATCGGGGGCAGAAGCTGAGATGCATACCCTGCCTGCCCTTGGGCTCAACTATACAGCAAGGTAAAGTAGCCACACATTAAAGCACCCAGATGAGAGCTGGAAAAGTCCCATCTTTGGTGCCCAGGGCACCAATGCCAAAGAAAGTATGGGCCATCTGCCCTGGGCTTCAGCACCTGCAGGGAAGGGAGCCTCCATCTCTCTGGGCAATTGTGCCAGGCTGGGACCCCTTAAGCACTGCGTCCGTATCCACATGGCCATCTCTCCCAGGGCTGAATAGGCCCTGCACTCCCACCTCCTCCAGCCACACTTCACAGCGGTCTCCGTGGAAGCTCTCCTCAACTCAGTCAAGGAGTATTGAGAAGGAGGGGACCCGAGACTGAGCTTTGCCAAACCTCCTCCCATTGGTGGGGGCCTCTAATTGGAGGAGGATCTTTCAAAAGACAATTAGGAATTAGCCCCCCCCCTCTTTATTATCCCCAGCCTTACTGCGAAGGCTGAGAAGGCTGCAGGTACAAGCACCTGCTTGAGAGATCAGCCTTGAAAGTGGGGCTTGTCTTTCGCACCAACCCCAAAGTCGGAGGGGGCACAGACATTTCCTGGGTCCTCAAGGGGGGGGGGGGGAGGTGAGGGAAGATTTAAGGGAAAACTTCCAGGAACAGAGGCAGCGTCTCCCTGAAGGGCCAAGCTGACCACCCACGGGAGCCCCCCCCCCCCCGCGCAAAAGAGCCATTCCAGGAGGCCCAGGCCCCGGCCTTTCCCCTCCCCCCTCCCCCAAGACGGGACCAAGCTGATCAAGACGTTCAGCCGCTGACAGGAGGCGGGCACAAGTACTTTTAGCTGGCGGATCAGTTGAAGCGGTCGTTATTGGCCCCCTTTGGGCCGTTCCGGGAGGGGCTCGCTCTCTCTGGGGAATGGAGCTCCAGCAGCAGATTCTGACATCTCTTCCTGCCTCGCTTCTGGGTTTCCTTGCCACCCAGAGCCGCCTCCTCCTCCGTGGGGGCCAAGCGAGCAACTCCCGCCTCCCAGAAGGCGCCCCGACCGACGGCCCGGACCCTCCGTCTCCCCGGATTCCCCCAGCAGCGCCTCTCCGGAGCCCAGCAGCTGCGGCGCCGCCGCTCCCGAGACCCCACGCCGGAGAAGACTCCCCCCTCCGCCCGCAGAAGCTGGGGGCTCTTTGCCTCCCGCCCGTGATAGAGCAAACCCGGCGCAAACTCGTGCCGTCCAGCCCCCGCCCGCCCCGGCATCTCAGCAGCGGTCTCGGCCGCTCCCAGCAGCGCCCCTCCCCGCGCCCCTCGACGCCTCTCGCCCCGGCCAGCCTCGCCGGCCCCGAGGGCTCCGCTGCCCGGCCAGCGGAAGGCGCGGGGCAGGCGCAGGCGGGGCTCCGTCGAGGAGGCGCCGGCTGGAGGCGCCTTTCTGAGCCGACGGAAATTTCCCCGGCGGGCCGAAGAGGCGGGCGGAGCCGCCTGTCCGTTGCAGCCTCCGCAGCAGCCCCGCGAGGGTCGCCCCGGTCGGGATGCCGCCCGACTGTCCGCTCCGCCCGCGCTCACCTGGTTGCCGCCGGCCGGCCGGCCGCTCCTCCCGGCTCGCTGCTCGCCCTCGAGTCCCGCTGGCCGCCCGCCGCCCGCCCCGCCCCGCCCCGCCCCGCCCGCCGGGCAGGCGCGACCCCTGCTGGCCAGGCGCGGCGCCGGGGGCTCTTCCTCGAGGGCAGACCGGGCGGACCCGCTCCGACCGCGGCCCTTCTCGGCCCGGCCTTCGGGGGCTCCGGAGCGCCTGGCCCCAGGCGTGAATGGAGGCGAAAGAGCCCGGTCGGTGCGGAGCCTGCCCTGCCCTGCCCTGCCCTGCGGAAGGCCGCTGCTTGGCGAGGGAGACGTCGAGGCGGGGCGGCCCCGAGGGCTGAGATCAGCCGGCCGAGGCTCTCCGGCTCCCCGATCTTCTGCGGGCCTCCCCCCCTCCCCGACGAGGGGGAGGCCGAGAAGTCTTCACGTGGGTCCTTTGAGGGAATGTTATCGAGTGCCCCCCACCTCCCGTCGGTGATGCTACCACAGGCTGGGCTCTCCAGGGAGGGAAGGGGCGGCTCTCAGCCCGGAGGGGAGAAGGCAAGGGCCCTCTCGCTTCCTCGGTGCAGCCCTGGGGGGAGCTCCTGGAAGAGCCCCTAAAAGCCACCAGAAACTCCGAGAAGTACCCCCTCCCCACACACCCCTCTCCCACCCAGGAGTCTCCACTCTGGGAGGCTCATTTTCAAGACATGTGTGCCAGGTCAGCCCTTTCATCCTGGATTCGATCCAGTCACGATTAGATCAGGGCCTTATTGCAGGTGATTTTATATTACAGAAGGTGCTGCCCAGTATCTGTTGTGATCCAGGACTGCTGGACTGCAGGAGGGTTGGGAGGCGTTTCAGCCCAGCACTCCTGTTGACGCTTTGGCTGCCGCCCGGGGAAGAGAGTTCATCTATTGAACCCCGTTTTTCTGGGACTCCCGAGCACCCTTTCCCACAAGGTGGAGCACCTCCTGCCCTTTGGCAACTTCTCAACTCAGGAGGGAAGCAGACTGGGAGGTGACCAGAGTGGAAGAGATTCATCTGAATGCTTCTTCTTGAGCTTCTGGTGATCTGGCCAGCTGCAGAGTTTATTGTAGAGCTTATTGTGAATTGCTGGCAAGGCACTTGGAGGTGGGATGGGACAACCTGCCATGGCCAATTCCACAAATACAAAAATTAAATTAATTTTGATGCAACTGTAGCTAATGATAATAAAATAAAGTCAATCCAGAAATACAAATGTTACAATAATTTCAATGAAAACATGGTCACCGATTATAAAAAGACCCAAGTGAAATGATTAATTCAGCAGTGAATTGGCCGTGGTGAGCTGCCCGTTCCACTCCTGTGCTGGCAGAGTTGGGCTCTGTTTGTCTGGCCAGACTTTGTGGGACGAGTTTCAGTTTCCACAGATGGATGAAGACCATGGGTGCTGCCCTGGGAGAACCAGCCACAGGTTCCTTGCTTTTGTGGGTTGGCACATCTGGGAGAAGAGAAGATGCCTAGTGGGCTGTGGGGGTTATTAGTGGCTCCCTGCAAGAAGTGGACGTGGCCTGATTAAAGGAGGCCAAGAGTCACAGATGCCTCTCCTGAAGGAACCAAGTTTTGCCCAGGAAGATCTAAATTGTCATTGGCTGTTGCCCCGATCGCCTTCCTGTGGCCGGGTGCTCGTGTGTGTGATGGCAGATGTTTAGACCAGGGATGAAATCTAAAAATCATTACTACTGGTTCTGTGGGCGTGGCTTGGGGGGCGTTAAGCTAACTTTTTTTTTTTTTACTTTTAAAAGCACTTTTTCTACAACCTTAAGAGGTTGCAGAAAAAAATGCTTTTAGACGCCTCTGACGATCAGGCAAGTCAGCTAGGATCGCCAGAGGCTTTTAAAGGCATTTTTTCCCCTATAATCTCTTTGGCTGAAAGAGTTGCAGAAAAAAATGCTTTGAAAAGCCTCTGACAATCCCAGCTGAGTCGCGTGATCATCAGAGCCTTTTTTTTTTTTACTTGTAAAAGCATTTTTTCGGCGGAAGAGGTTGTAGAAAAAATGCTTTTAAAAGTAAAAAAAAACAGCCTCTGATGATCGCACAGCTCAGCTGGGAATGGGGTGGTGGTGCAGGGATCTTTTCTACCAGTTCTTCGAACCACCTGCCGCCATCGCTACTGGATTGTGCGATCCGGTCCAAACCAGGAGCATTTCACCCCTGGTTTATATGTAAAATGTATTTATATTGTACAGAAACTACAAAATGTTGCAGCAAGAGTGCTGGCTGATCTGTCTTCAGTTCAACTAGCAAAAGGTTTCATTGGCTGAATATGCGCAGGAGGTGGCAATAAGGCCCAGTTTCAGCCTTCCCAGTGTTCTTTTTCTTTTTTAAAATTAATTTATATGCCGCCCTTCTCTGGAGACTCAGGGCGTTAAGCAATAGCCTTCATAGTTTTGTATATACCTGCTTAGTAGGGCTTTCGCCCCTCCCAAGCGGTGTTCTTTTTTATACAAAGTCAGCTTATTGCCCCCACAATCTGGGTCCTCATTTTACCTACCTTGAAAGGATGGAAGGCTGAGTCAACCTTGAGCCTGGTGAGATTCGAACTTGCAGTAATTGCAGGCAGCTGGTGTCACTTTAACACCACTTTAAGCTGCTGCGCCACCAAGGCTCATAGGTTCTTCATCTCATGACTGCATCATCCCAATGAAGAGGGTAAACATCTGCCTGGAAATTTAGCCGGTCTTTGGTCTACTCTGTGTTATTCTACTCACAAGGACCCAAAGTTGAAAGCCTGCTGCATTCTTATTCGGTGGCTGCTCTTAAGGAGAGCCCATTTTTCTGGCTGCTTACTTATTGGTTCAGTCTGGGGCCAGAGCCACAAAGGATTAAGTGCGCTCCGCTGCAAGATCTTGTCCAGTGGGGAAAAATGCCTGGCAATGGTCTGAACCCTTATCTTCCGCCCTTTACTCGTCCTGCACTTTATAAAGAAATGCCTGCATCTGTGCAGAGACTGCACCCCAAGTGTAGCAGTATCTGAAGAGCTGTCCAAAGCAGCCACCAGTCGAGCTTGGGGGGTTTTCAGTTACTGAGGCTGGACGGTGTGTATAAATTGCTTGCATCTGTTGTCTGGCTCTTTGTTTATCCTTATTGTTAAGATCAAGCCAAGAGGGAATGATGGAGAAGCAGTGTCAGTTGTTTTATCCTTATTGGTTACCATTGATAAAATTTGAGCAAATGAGACTAGGAAGAGTGCAGACAAGAGCAACAAAGACAATCAGGAGTCTGGAGGCTAAAACATATGAAGAATCATTACAGGAATTGGGTCTGTTCAGTCTAATGAAAAGAAAGATTAGTGATGACATGATAGCAGTGTTTCAATGTTGGAGGGGCTGCCACAAAGAAGTGGGTGGGGTCAACCTATTTTCCTAAGCTGCAGAAGGTAAGACAAGAAGCAATGAATGGAAACTAATCAAGGAGAGAAACAACCTAGAAATAAGAAATTTCCTGACAGAACAATTGTGGGTGCTCCATGTCTGGAGGTTTTAAAGAAGAGATTGGACATCTGTTCTGGTATAGTTTCCTGCTTGAGCAGAGGGGTGGACAAAGTTCCTCCCACCTTTGTTGTTCTGTTAAATGTGAGTTGTGCATTGGACTTTGGTAGGAAAAGTATGAGGCCTTCAATCACCTCCAAGCAGCAGAGGAAACAAAATAAGCTTCATAACGGTCTAAAGATTTGCTGGGTTGTCTTCCTCTCAGGGAAAGTGCTCATTTGTGTCCTTACTGGAGAAAGAAAAGGGGGTTAAAAAGAGTTTCTACACTATAACACATTAAGGCAGGGTTTTCTGGCTGAGGAGTTCTGCGACTCGAAGTCCACCCATCTTAAACTAAAGATGAAATTCCTGGAGGGAGGAAGTTCCTCAGGAGGGGCAGAAAAAATAAATGCCAGAGAACCAAAGTTGTAGAAGCGTCTGATCTGGAAAAGTCAGAAGACCAGGAGGCCCTCAGTCTGACGCAGCTCAGCAACTGGCATCAGGCTCTAGCAAACAATCCAAAGCCACCTCAGGAGTCTTGTCTTCTTGAAATAGTTGAACAGTAGAAGAGTCAACCCTCCATGGGTTGAAGAAATCCAAGGATCTCTGAAGAAGGGGAACACTGCAGTGGATGACTCCACCAAGACTGGTGGGAAGACCTGACACAACACAGTGAGAGTGGGCTGTCTTCTAAGTGTCCACTGCAGGATGTGCGGGATGGACAACTGAGACTCTTTGAACTCACAAATACCGATCCCTTCCCAATGCTTCTTGAAGGAGAACAGAGAGAAAATGACACGGTAATAAAAGACCCTGAGCAGATCTCCTTGCGAAGGATGGAGAAGGAACAGGAAGAAACAGTGAAGGTTTTGTCAGTCTTTCCAGTGGAGCATTACAGCATAAAAAGAGAGAGCAGAGTCCTGGAAGTGAACAATTGGCAGCATCAGCAACCAGACATCCCCGAGGCTTTAATCTAGCCAAGACATAAAGTACTAAAAGAGCCTCAGCTTTTCTTACCAGCACCTTGAGGGCTGTCCAGCCCAAGGGACCCATCATCTGACATTATTATAGTCTGTAATTTTATATTTTTTATATTTTGTATCCATGGAACGCTATATACACTAATTTTAATTTGAAACAGTAGAACAACAAATGAAACTGACAACATAGGCTAAGAACTTTGAGCATAATATACTGATAGAACAATGGGAAAACGTGTGGATGAAAGGACTGAAATTTATATCTTAAATTAAAAGAGAACTTTTATAAAAGGATGTACACCATGTGCACAATTATTAGGCAAGTGAGTATTTTGACCATATCATTTTTATGCATATTTTCCACCTCCAAGCTGTATAAACCTGAACGCTTAGTGGATATAAGCAGATCAGATGATGTGTAATGAGAGAGGGTGTGGCCTAAGGAGATCAACACCCTATATCAAGGTGTGTATAATTATTAGGCAGCTTTTTTTCCTCAAAAAAAAAAGGGCTAGCAAAAGAAATTTAGCCCATTTAGCAAAATGGGCTAAAAAGAAATTTAATTGACTCTGATAAGTCAACAATTGTAAAAAGTCTTTCAGAGGGATGCAGCACTCTTGAAATTGCTAAGATACTGAGGGTGTGATCACAGAGCCATTAAACATTTTGTTGCAAATAGTCAACAGGATCGCAAGAAATGTGTTGAGAAAAAAAGATGCACCTTAACTGCCAAAGATTTGAGAAGAATCAAACATGAAACTACCAGGGACCATTATCCTCCAGTGCTGTCATATTCCAGAACTGCAACCTATCTGGAGGGCCCAGAAGTACAAGGTGTTCAGTGCTGAGACATGGCCAAGGTAAGGAAGGCTGAAACCGACAACCACTGAATAAGACACATAAATTGAAATGGCAAGACTGAGCCCAATAATAACTGAAGACAGATTTTTCAAAGGTTTTATGGATTGATGATGAGTGACTCTTAACAGACCAGATGGATGAGCCTGTGGCTGGATCAGTAATGGCAGAGCTCCATTTGACTCAGATGCCAGCAAGGTGGAGGTGGGATACTGGTATAGGCAGGTATTATGAAAGATGTGCTAGTTGGACCTTTTCGGGTTGAAGATGGACTCAGAATCAACTCCCAAACTACTGCCAGTTTTTAGAAGAGACTTTCTTCAAGCAGTGGTACAGGAAAAAGTCTGCATCTTTCAAGACCATGATTTTTATGCAGGACAATGTTCCATCACATGCATTGAAGTACTCCACTGCGTGGCTAGCCAGTAAAGGCCTTAAAAATGAAAGAATAATGACATGGCCCCCTTCCTCATCTGACCTAAACCCTGTTCAGAACTTGTGGGCCCTTCTTAAATGGGAGATTTACAGTAAAGGAAAACAGTTCACCTCTCTGAATGGTATCTGGGAGGCTCCGGTTGCTGCTGCACAGAAAGTTGTCTGTCAACAGATCAAGAAACTGACAGGCTCCATGAACGGAAGGCGTATGAGTGCTATTGAAAAGAAGGGTGGCTATATTGGTCGCTTTTTTTTTAACTGTCAGGAATCTTTATTTGTAAATTACGTTATTATTCTCACTGTTGTTAGTTGCAAAGTCATGTCCAACCCATCTCACTTTAACAGATGAAAATAAATGAGAATGGGAAAATTTTTGTTTTTCATTTAGTTGCATAATAATTCTGCACACTAATAGTTGCCCAATAATTGTGCACACAGATAAAAGAAAGCCATAAACTCACTTTTACTTTAAATATTCAGGTTTGAGGAGCCTTGGTGGAGCAGCGGACTAAAGCGCTGTTAAGTAGCACTTAGTTGCCAACTGCCTGCAATACTGCAAGTTCAAATTTCACCAGGCTCGTTGACTCAGCCTTCCATCCTTCTGAGTTAAGTAAAATGAGGACCCAGATTGTGGGGGCAATAAGATGACTTTGTATAAAAAGAACACTGCTTGGGGGGGGGGGGGGCAAAAGCCCTACTAAGCAGGTATATACAAAAGTATGAAGGCTATTGCTTAACGCATTGTAAGCCACCCTGAGTCTCCGGAGAAGGGCAGCATGTAAATCGAACCAATAAATAAATAAATATTAACATTTTGGATTGACCACTGGACCACTGGAGTTGTTCAATAACAAAATTAATCCTCCAAAATACAGCTTGCCTAATAATTGTGCACACAGTGTAGTTGATGTAGGACTCCAGAAGAATTATCCAGAATGTACAAAGGTACTTAAAATTTATGTTGGAAATGTGGATAACATGAAGGGACATATTATGCCTGGTAGACTTGCTAAAAGCCAGAACATTTTGGGTTCAAATATATAGGGCAATACAAGCATTTTAAAAAATTAATATTCAGTTGAAAGCAGAAATCTTCTTGTTGGGACTAACAGACCAATAATTAGTTACATATGGTAACTACTGCAAGATTATTACCGGCATATGCAAAAATAAAAATGGACAGACACTCAAATGCCCACCATGGAGGAATGGCTGCTGAAGAGGACAGGATTAGCAGAGATGGCAAAATGGCCTTGTTTGATTTGAGGAAGGACAATACTTACATTTATTACTGGCTGGAAACCCGATGGACTTTTTGCTGAAAGAAAGAAAGAAAAAAATGTGCCTCCCCCCGCTCAAGACCTCTGGAAGGCTTTGTCGTCTTCCCTTCCTACCTTAAGGGCAGACGCCAGAATGTAATTTTGGGAGGGCCCATCTTCTCTCCATGTCCTTGGGGCTATGGAAGTCTACCAGGCCCTCCTCTGCCCCCCACCCAACTTTATGAAGGTCCCAGGTGGGATCAACTGGAATTCTGAAGCTGGATATTATTTTATGGGATAACCTGTAGATGTTTATGCCTCTGAACATCAGAAGTGTTGACTCTATGGGAGTCTCCGGCTTTGGATAAGATGAAGAAACTAAAGCTAAATCCAGGGAAGCCTTGAGGGACTCCTGGTTGGTGGTGATTTCTATACAATCATAGATTTACCTGCTCCCCCTGAAAAAGCAGACTCACGGGATGGGTGGGTGTGTTATATTTGAGCCTAGTCTTTCCTAAAGTGCTCAGGTGAGACTTGTGGTAAGGGATGCCTCCCCTAGCTTCCATCATCCATGCATGGTAATACAATTTATGTGGGGATCTCAATGTAGGAAGAAGTATTTTGAGAAGGGACTGCTCCTCAGTAACCACACACAAACAACAATGGTCTAATTCCAGGAGAGGAGAAAAGGTGAATGGGGCAGGAATCCCGCCACCAAATAGGGGCCTGTGTGTGTGTGAGGGAGAGCCCAAGGCAGCTAGGCCATAAGTTGCCTAAACTCCTATTCTTGTTGGAAGAGGATGAACCATCTGAACTCCCACTGGACAAAGACTCTGAAGGAGAAACACGAGGCCTCTCTCTCGCGCGCGCGCTTCCCCTCCGTCTCCCTTTGAGGCATCTTGGTAAAACTTCCCAATAGTAATGAGGAAAATCAATTTACTGAAACATAGCAACATTGAGCAGAGCAGCTTTTTTATCGCATATTCAAAATATTTAATAAGACAAAAGTAACAAGAATATATTTTTACATAAGTTAGTTGGTTTTTAGAAGATGGCTAAAGAATTCAAGAATATTTAAAGAACCTAACAAAGAACTTCCCTGTTAAGCATTCTTCTATTGTAGAGTAAGAACTTCTTTAGATTTCTTTCACCCTTTTGAGTGCTTTCCTTGATAAAATAATTTTTTTGGTGAGATCTTAATATAATTCCATCTTTATCAAAAGTTACAGATCGTCTCTGCCAGAAAGCAAGTCAGACACTTCCTTCCCCTGCTCTCTATGCCTTTCATCTTCCAGGCTTTGCTTCTTTGCACATCTCCCTTTCACCCAGACCTCCTTCCCTCCCTTGAAGGCCAGAGCAAGAACTCCTGGAGTGATTCCTGTATAAAACTCACCTCGCTGTTGCTGGGCTACAATGAGTTGCCATCTGCTTAGAAGAAAAATATATGTCTTCCTATAGGATGCAATACAATTGTATGTGTGTGTGTGTGGGGGGGGGGGAACGGGACAGACGCAGGACACAAGGCCTCATAATTTAGACTCTGGAAGAAGAGACGAAGGCCGCCTTCCTTCCTTCCACCACCACCTCCAGAGAGTCCAGGGGTGGCCAGGGCACCGTTTGGTGCAAAGGCTCCTCTTAAGACAAACAGAAGAATGCTGGGAGGCATAGAGCAGGTTCCTCATGTATTTCCTCCAATGCAAATCTCCATGGAAGAGATCCCAAGGCAAATTTGTTGGTATCTGCAGGCTCCTTCAGGAAAACCAGAAACAGAAACCAAGCACTGGAGTGGGGATCCCACTAGGCAGCAGTTTATAAAATGTTTTTGTGCTGTGAATGACATACATGAGGCACAAGAAAACTTTTTGGCTACATTCTTCAGAGTTCATTCTGACTAGTTGCAGGACCCAGTCTGGTTTCAATGCCTGTCCAGAGCGTTTTCGAGGCTAAATTGTGGAACTGGATTATATTCCCAACAGCTCACATACCGGCAACATTCAAAGTCCTTTCTCAGGCACATAGAAGAATGCAAAATTACGTTGAGTGGGAAAAGCAAAGTACATTTGCAAACAAAGGTAACAGACTTATATTCAAAAAGGCAACGGGTTTTCCTCTGGTGTGAGCAGATTGACACGTGGCCCCTCCATGGAAGGGGGGAAATCCCTTATTTCATTGCCCAGCAGCAAATCCTAGCATTGCCTCTTTGCCAAGGCCTCCCGGGGGAGGGGGGGGCACTAGACACTCCCTGGAGCTCCCTGGTCCTGGAGGCTGCTGCTGCTCTCCCCAGGGTCAGGTGGGGCACTCGCCTCCCCCCACAGGGTTGGGCCAGGTTTATTGAAAGCCCCAGGCGGAGATCCAAAGTTGTTCTTCCGTCTCCTGATCACCTATTAAACCAGTTTTAATGTAAAGAGCACAGCCTGCAGAGCTGCACAGGGGGAGCTCCAGAAGCCCCTTTTCCTTCAACCCATATACAGGAGCAGCAGCTAAGCCAAGCCACTTGCAGACCCCACAGGGCAAGAACTTTAGGTTGACCAGTTTTTGAAAAGCTTATCCTGAACATTCTCTTCATCTGAAACAAACTTATCCGGAGCACCACCAAAAAGAAAAGCCAAGAAAGAAGTTAGTTCTTCCCAAGGAAAAGTCAACTGATCTCCATATGGTTGTCTCCTGGAATCTGGGGGTGATCTGCCTGCTCTCCCAGATCCCCCCCTTTAATTGAGGCAGGGCCTTTATTACAATCGAACCTCGGAAGAGGCAGCCTTAAGACACGAACTCCTCGGCTGTGCACAGCCCTGGTGGGACAGCACCTGCGGTCAGGTGAATGTGGCAAGGAGAAGGCACCTTTGCACTTCTTTTACTGAAGAGGCGGAGATGATCTCAAATGGCTTTGAAGCCACTTCTTCTGCTCTGAGGAGCATTGGGGTGTCACAAAAATAATATTTATCCAACCTTTAGGAACACTTTCTAAAGAAAGTCTTTGTCATACAAGCAGATGACCTTCTTTAGCCTTGTGCTTTTTGCAGCTTATATTCAGTTTAGTTTCTGGCAAGAAAAGGACGAAATCTTCGTTAACACTTAATGTTGAGTTTGCCCAATCATTCTGGTAACTAAACCTGGCTCGCTCAACTGACCAGAGGGGTCCACCAAAAGAGGCCAGTTGGTTTTAGGGTACAGTCTTGAGTTTCTGCTTCTCTCCACTATTCCTGTTCTCAGGTTTCAAAGTATTTGTAAATTGCTGTGACGTAGAGCATAACATTCTGCCAGTCTGGACGCTCCGTTCGTACCATTTCATTAATATCCTACCAAGAAAACAAGAAGAAAAAAACAGAAACATAAAAAGATGCCAGTCATGTAGAAGTAACTTCTTCCCCTCTGAATATAAGCTGGTCTAGGGAAGTAATTACATTAATAAATAAAACTCTGCAGGCTTTCAGCTACAGAAAAAGCTGTATCTGAAAGACAGTCAGGGCTGGGCTGCTTTCCTTACATTCAGACAGCCTCTGCTACTGGTCTGTGTGAACCAGCTTCAGCACTCATCTGCAAAGAGAGCAGTGGCTTGTGATGTCATCAGGTCTTTCTATTGGGTTGGGGAGGGAGGGAGAGAGAGAGAGAGAGAGAGAGAGAGAGATGGGGGGAAGAAACAGGGAGAGGGGGTAGAGAGGGAGAGGTGGGGGGAGACGCTGCCCTTCACAGGATGGCCTTCTCCATTCCCCTACTTCACACTGTTTTCAATGCCTAAGACTGCCATTTTGGCACAAATGGAATCATCTTTGCACAGACTTACCAAAGTGGATTTGATACCAACACTCTCAGCGGCCTGGAAAGCCAGTGTGAAGTTTCTTCTCTGAAACAGAGTTAAGTCAGAGTAACTGCACAGCAAATAACTTAAATACGAAAAAAAATTGGCTTAAAGGTCTTCCCTCTTTAATCACTGCTAGATAGTCCTCAACCTACGACCACAATTGAGCACAATTGACCACAATTTCTGTTGCTAAACAACATTTTCTGTTGCTAAACAAAGCATCTGTTAAGTGAGTTTTGCTCCTGCTTTCAACCTTTTTGCCATACAACTATGGCAAAAGTGAAGCAATGGTCATTATGTGAATCTGGCACTGATTTTGCTTTGTCGTAAACCAGCTGGGAAAGTTACAAATGGTGATCACGTGACCCCATGACAATGCAATGTTGTAAGTACATGCCAGTTGCCAAGCACTCAAATTTTCATCATGTGAAAGTGAGGAAACCAGTCATACGTCACTTTCTTCAGTCACTAAAGGAATGGTTGTAACTCAAGCACTACCTGCACCTGAGGGGCCCTTGGTGTTCCCTGAGCTTGCTCGTTGTAACGTCACAGGTGCTACTTTGGGGAATGAAACGTCTGCAAGAAAACAAGGAAGGCCAGAGAGCACCTCGGAATTGGAAGGGACCTTGGAGGTCTTCTAGTCCAACCCTGTATCATTTCAGACCAATGGCTGTCCCAATTCTTCGTAAAAACCTCCCGTGTTGGAGCACCCACAGTTGTCGGCAGTTCGAATCCCTGGTCTCCTGCATGTGCAGGACTAGATGCCCCCCAAGGTCCCTTCCAACTGTGCTCATTGTCAGGAAATTTCTCCTTGGTTCTAGGTTGCTTCTCTCCTTAATTCTTGTCCTGCCTTCGGGTGCTTTGGAGAATAGTTGGCCCCCTTTCCTTTCTGGCAGCCCCTGAGGTCTTGGAAGGCTGCTATCGTATCACCCCTCCTCCTCCTCCTTTCAGTTAATTAGCCATTCCCAGTTCCTGCAGCTATTCTCCATACATTTTAGCCTCTAGCCCCCTAATCATTTTTTTTTTGCTCTTCTCTTTAAATGAGAATCCCATTTAGATGGGATCCCTCCAGAGTCCCTTTGGATAGGGACAGTGAGATGGAAGCCATGTAAACTTAATAAATAAGCATCTGTGCAGAGCCTTCCTTGGACACGATCACTCCAGTCTGTTCGAAGCAGGATGCCTGCTAGGATGCCGCTCAAGGGGAAATGACTGGGCTGCGGCCTCGTCTTGGGCCTATCCTAAGAGAAAGAATTGCAGGCGTACCAAGGGAGCCGTGAAGGCTGTGCCCAGAAAGAAGGTTCCTGGCAGAGGCAGGTTTGGGTAGCGTACCTTGTCCTGACTGTTCAGCTCCTGGTAGGGAATGTGTGCCGGGAGGTAAGTATGGAGGATGGCACAGAATGCCAAGCCATCGTTCCAGCTACTGCTGAAGTTGGTGATATCGATATTCTGAAATGGGGGAAACCAAAGCAGGTAAGAGAAAGCATGTCTTCTAGGAGGAAGGGCCTTATATCCTTAGACCCAAAACCCAAGTAAATATAAAATGGAACAGTAAGCAAATAAAAACAAGGGAGGGAGGGAGGGAGGGAGAGGAAGTGGAAGAGAAGTCTGAAAGTGATACACAATGGGAATTTTGAAAAAGATTGAACGTGGCTTTTCCCCACTCCCGAAGGATATTCTTAGAAATACAGGGGCTGGAAAGCAAGATGTGGATAGTGTTCTCGCTTGATTTTGTTTGTCTTGTGGATGGAGAGAAAGTGCTTAGCGATCAAACCCATCCGGTGGTGATCTCTACCATAGTCAGTAACCTCTGGCAGCCCTAGAGATGACTTAGGTTCTTGATACATTTGGGAGGGTGTAAACTTTCCCTGATCAGGGGGTTTATATGAGATCATTTCAACTATTTAAGGTCACTGGCAAATGCCCAACTATGTTTAGCGTTAATTCTAAGCAAGCAAAGGTAGGTGAAGATTTCTGCAAAGGAGCTTGTAATAACCTTACAGGTTTATGGAAGAACTGCTGACTGACGGCAACCTTGCTACCATCCATGGAACTGTTTGCTCAATTTGCTAAGCCACCGACAACTAAATGCTGAGGGCTTATCTCTCTCTGGATGATACTCAAACACCAGGGCATGAGGTCTCTAACATTTTGCTGAGAGACCACTTAGAAATCGTCTACACAAGTTGCTAAGTTTTTTTCTCAATTAAATATATTTGTCAGCACAGAAATGTCGATATAGGTAACTACTGCCAACCAATAATCGGTAAGCAATTTTATTTCATTATATGCAGGATTAATTCCACTATCAGGTTGGTTTATGTATTTGTTAGCTATACAATCCCTCTCTGACAATATTATTGTGTTTGTTCCCTTCTATTGTAAATGGAAATGTCAGAATATCAGAAAACTATAGCAACATTTGATAGCTGCAGAAATAAACCGGTGGATTAACTGCCCTTTAATGGAGGCTGCAGACTGACTAAACGCTGGGAAAATGTAGTCACAATATAAATGGAAAAAATAAATTCTCCAGAGATAAATGAACACTTTTCTGAATTTGAACCATCTAGTTACACATGTGTAAAAGAAATATATAAATCAAATAAAAAAAAAAAAACAAAACCAAAAAAACCATGAATAAATCTTGATTAAAGATCTTGATTAAAAAGATCTATCTAAATATAAAATATACAAGGCAGAGAAACTCAACTCCCTTCCCATAAAATGATTCCAAGTGATGTCAGAATTCTTTGGAATTGTCCCCCCCTCCCTTTTCCAAACCACAGCGTTCACCACACCTCAATATTTCAACTTTAGCTCCCTATAATCCTTTTTAAGGTGCCTGTTTGGGATTCATAATACTGTAAGAAAACAAAAGTATAAAAAACCAACAACTACAACTTGTCATCAATTCCTTAGGTACTTTCCTAACAGAGTTTTCTTTATCTAATTGGTGTCAGATCTGCCAGAAACACCATTTTAGACAAGTGGCACTGAGATTATGAA
The DNA here is from genome assembly GCA_030761175.1 of Masticophis lateralis. NCBI lineage: Eukaryota > Metazoa > Chordata > Lepidosauria > Squamata > Colubridae > Masticophis > Masticophis lateralis. The sequence goes on from JAUDYJ010000014.1 coordinate 1,150,440, forward strand.
ATGAAGAGAATACATCCACAGTAAATATTTATGGTATAGAAATCAGGCACATGTTTACTAACTGGGTGGCAGTTAGGAGGAGTCTGTCTTTATTGCATTTGGAGGAAAATATATAATAATTAAATTTGGGTAGTGGTATTAATGCTAGTAGAAGGGTAATACAGAGGCCCAACAATCAGGTTACATTTTTAAAAGTTTTCCAAACTGTAAAGTAACTGTATGGTGCCGGATACACACACACACACAGAGAGAGAGAGAGAGAGAGAGAGAGAGACAGAGAGAGAGACAGAGAGACAGAAAGTCTATTCTTTCGTTCCATACCAAAAAGGAGGACTTGTTGACCAACAACTGCATGAGGTTGAGATTTCTCTTCAGGAACCACAAAAAAAAAAACAAAACCCCTGGCCAGAATGGCAGCCGCTTAAAAATACCAAGCAACCAGGCAAATGACTGGCAAAGCAATTGGTGCCTACAGGTTGGCTACAGAATGAGTTTGGAGCATTTAAGGATGTGGCATAAACGATTTGATGGGCCTGGAAAGTCAGAAGAATCGTTCTACTTGGGCCATTTTAACAGAATCTGAAAAAAGTTACTATTATTCAAATTTCACTAATTTTTAAGATGACGCAATTAACTGTTTTCAGGGTTGTTTGATAAAAATACAAGATAAATGTTTTAAAACATTTTCTAACACAAGTGACCTCACAACCAACGTGCAGATAATAATGGGGAGGACATATGTTAATTAATGTCATTCCACTAAGTCAGGGGTCCCTAACCTCTGGACCACAGCCCACTAGTGGGCCATGCGGTGTTTGCAACCAGACCACAGAAACAGTGGGTGAGTGCACATGTGTGCATCCCTGCTTCCATGAGCGGTGGGTGAGTGTGTGCACATTGCTCCATTTGCATGTCACATGCCACTTACAGAAATGGAGCTATGAGCACATGCTAATTCTTTACTGTGGACATTCTGTTGTCTACTGAACAGGCTTGCGACAGCAATTGGGACCGCAACTGCCATGGCTAAGTGATGCGATCATCGGCAATGTCATGTGACCATGCTGCTTATTATGGCAGTTCCAACAGTTCCCATTGCTGTCATTGAGATGTGCATGGGTTGTTAAGTGAGGACTTGATGACCTATGACAAGTGGGGAGGACCTATGACCTCCCCACTTGTGGGTAGCCAGCAGAGAATGTCAGAAATTTCAATCGTGTGATTACTGCCACATCCGGATGCCCGCATCTCATCCCATGGCTGTGGGAACACTGCAATGGCCACAATCCCAAGGAGCGGCCTTAAGTACCACTTGTTGTGTGGCACTGTAAGTTTGAATGGTTGCTGAACAAATGTGCTGTTGAGGACAACCTTTGTCTTGTGAATTGCCATGAATCTTCCAGACTGGCTATGCAGCAATTTGGTAAACAAATTTATCAGTAATAACATTTCCTGAACAAACCCTTGAAGTCTTCCATCTGAATTACAAAATATATAAAACCAACCTGCTTGGCATACAGTACCTGGCATATTTAAAGCATTAATACCAAAATTTAGAAAATCTGGGTAACATGCAAAAATAATGAGCACAAGGCTTACTGAAATCTAATTTGGGAATTTAAAATTAAATAATCATTCTACTTCTTCAAAAAAAATAAACCTATCTAGGCAGAATGAGCTTAGACTGTTCATGGCTAAGTTTTCAGCCTAACCAGGTTGGAGTGTGAGTGTAAAAAAAAGACACACACACACGATTCATTCCACAAGTGTCGAAACAGAAGAGCCAGGCAGACAAGAGAGAGACAAGGGAGCGATTCTGCTTAAAGCAGCCAAGGGAATCTCTGAGGCTCGATGCTCAGAAGCCAAAACCTCTCCATACAGGTGAACCAGGCGCTCGGCTTTGGCATCTCCGGGTTTTTGATAGCACCGATTAAAATGAGCAGCTTTAGTGGTTCACAGGCCTCTTTCTGAATAACCCAAAGGAGAGCAAGGGATGAGAAAAACGGGGGTTCTTTTGAGCAGGGAATAAACTTCCACAGTCTAAAAGACCAGCAGAGATCATTCCAAGTCTCAGCTGCTTTTTGTTTTTTTCCTACCAAGAAGTTCCATTCTGCGCTCTTTCTCTTCACAGACATGTGAGGAAAAAACAGCCATTTCAACCTCCTGGAACAGGAGTGTCAGCTACTTTGTCAGAAAAGATATTTACCTTGTGCAAAGTAACCACAGTAGCTATTAATAACTGTTCAGCTGGGACGCACAGGAACTGTTCCTGCAGGCACAGGACATACCGGCCCCCAATGTGGAGGTGGCGGAGTGTGGCACAGCCTCACTGCCCTCTGCCTGGCTCTCCCCCCACCTGTGCTCCAAGCAGAGGGCCAGCCACGCTTACCTCATAGCCCTCTGTCTTCTTCTGGCACCACTTCAGCAGAGCATTTCTCTTGGAGCCCCCGTACTCCCTCGCCAGGGCAGACAGCGGGTCTTTCCTCTCCTCTCTAGAAAAGAAGGAAGAGTTTTTACTCAATGAAAGTCCCCCAAACATGGAGACGCACCACCTCTGTGCTGTGCCATGCCTGGGCAGAAGGCCCTGGATACCCCTTCCGCCACCCAGGAGCGCCCTTGCCTAAGAGGCTGCAGCCAGGCTGAGTGGGTTCCTCAGCACACTGGGGCAGATTTGGGGAAATGGGGGCAGAATGGGCATTTTTTTTAATAATCATGGAATCAGTCAGAAGCATTTGATACATGAGATGTAAACATAAAGTGTTCCTAAACTTTAATTCAAGTTTTGAGAATCAACTGATAACATCTCCCTGCAACTCCTGGCTGGTTCAGAATGTCACCTTGACCGGTTGGGGCGTTAACTACTGAGACACTTTCCACCAAGGCAAGGCAAGTGGGTGGAAAAGAATTGCCCACCTCCTGAAATTTCCAGGGGCCTCCCTGTTCTCTGGCCAAGAAGCCGAGGCAAGGCAGGAACCAGGCACAGACCGATGGGCCATAATTCTTTTGGGAGGGGCAGCAGCCCTGGAGCATTAATGCCCCCCTAAGAGCCTTACCCAGAGGCACTGAGTTTCAAGTCCCAGGAGGCCTTGCATGTGCTGACAAGGTGGGGGAGGGGATACAGTTTGAGACAGAAATCCCACAATTCATAGGGCTTGTTTTTCTCAAATAACTGAGGCCTTTTCCTTTAAGAAAAAAGAAAGGAATGCATAACAGCTGCTTTCAGGACCAGAAATGTACAGACATCTGGCAGTGCTGTGGCCAAATCCAGGAGGGCCAATTCTCCTGTGCCAATTGCCTGGAAATGAACAGGAGAAGCAGGTCGTTGTTTATTGCCAAAATCCATTCATTTCAAACTTGGAAAGGTAAACTCCTCCGATCAAGTCTTCATGATTTGTGCTGTTTTCTTTTAAAGTTAATTTTAATTTATGTAAGGCATTTATATACCACACAACCTGAACATTGTGGCTCTAGGTACTTTACAATAAACCAAAAGACAAGAAGGCAAAATAAACAATGAAATGAAAACCCAATGAAAATTCTAGACAAAACCCACGATAAGCCAGTGCTCCTTGGCTATTTGAAGATGTGTAGACTTCAGTTCCCAGAAGTCCCCCTAGGAGTTGAAGTCCACACACCTTCAAACGGCCACGGTTGAGAAACAGGCTCCAGATGGGGCTCCAGGCTTGGAATGCCTTCCTAAGGTCAACTGGTTTGGGGCCAACCATGTATCAAGAGGAGGGGCTGCTCTGGAGCGGGGTGTGTGTGTGTGTAACCTAAAGGCACACATCTCAGGTCCCGTCAGATGGTTCCAGTTTCAAGGAAGAGGCCCAAGTGTGGCCGTCCATTGGATGAGCCAATACCACACCATAGAATGTGGCCGTTGTTTTGTTGCCTTTTCCAGGGTACTTTTCCAATTCTTAATCCAGCCTTCAGCCTTGACATTTCCCGCCAAGGACCAACCACATTAAGATCTGCTTATGCTTTCTGGGATCGGCCAAGGATACTGCACTTCCTGCAGCTCTAGCTGAAGAAAGGTTAGTCTTCAGGGAACTGTTTTCTATCGCCCAATTTCGGAAGTGGCAGAGAACTGCAAGAAGTCTGTTACAGTATTTTTGCAAAACTGGACTTTTTTGTATTTCACCAGGGATGAGCAAAATTTTGTATGTGGCCCTTTTCAGGAAGACACAAATCTTGGACACTGGCATGGACCCAGAAGAGAAGCGTTCAGGCTGAAGGACAAGAAGGCAGGTGGCATGCAGTGGCTGTGGGAAGATAGGAAGAGGTGGCACAGGGAAGACAAGAAAAATGCCAACACCCTTGGATGAGGCCTATGACAACTGGCCACAGCCAATTCACTGTGAGACAATTCGCCACAGCCAACTCACTGCAGGACAAGAGTTAGACTAATATCAAAGAAATGGTGGAACAGAATCATTAAAGAAAGGATGCAAAAGGAGGGACAAAATGAAATGTGAATGACAAAGATTAAAATAGTTTTTATTTATTTTAAATAATTAAATAGAATTGTTAAATTGTCCCACGGCAAGTTAGCCATGGTGAGTTGACTTGCAATGACTTGGCTGCAGCAGGTTGTACCATTCCGCCTTGAATGCCTGCAGCTCACCCATTCTCCCTGGTACGGTACCTTCCTTCGTCTCCCTGACTTGGCTGCCAGCATCCCCCGTGCATTCCCACAGAGCCAAATGGATGTGCTGGGCTTGAATTCACAGGTGTGATGGTGCACAGTGGGAGGAAGGGAAAGGAAGATCCCAGAGGCCATGCAGAGGAGAGAATGTGCTTCAGTACTGCCCTGCTTGCTGGTAAAATTCCTCTAGGATTTTTTTAGCCCAAACCAGTCAAATATTCCAGGTTTTAGTGTGACTGAACTGCAATCCACCTGGGCTGAACCTCTGAACCACAGTGCATTTCCTCTGAATGCTACAGAAGTGCAGTTTCCATTTGATGCATACTTTCTATAGCGGTGTGCAAAATCCAGAATCGCCATATTGGTGGGAGGGGACGGCACATACATTTTATTGCTTAACACATTGTAAGCTGCCCTGAGTCTCCTGAGAAGGGCGGCATATAAATCAAATTTAAATAAATAAATAAATAAATAAATATCCACCTGCAACAGCAACCGAAAGCAGAAGAATCAAGGACCCTGTTTGCCTCCCTGCTGTTTCCTACGGACGACCTTTCTCTCTCTAGAAGTGTAACCACAAACTAACGGCTGATCCACAAAGAATGCAGTCCTTCCAATAAGGGCCCTTCAAGATCACAGGCAGGAACACTCAAAACCCAGTTTTGCAAGTTGTCATATCTCACCTGACAAACCAGAAGTCTAAATAATGCTTTCTGTAGATCCTCTTATTTTCAAAATGTGCTGGCTAGTCTGACTTCCAGGGCCCACTAGTTTCTTGCCATTTTCAGAAAGGAAATGCATGGAAAATATAGCGTAAACCTTCAAGTAGCGGTAAAATTGTTTCAACATAAACAAAAGCATTATATTCTCCCCACCAAAAGGAAAAACCTGCAAACACCACTCGCCTCTGTTTTTTTCAACTTTCATAATTCTGCAATTCTCTCAGTATCAACATCCTTCTCTTGCCTGATTATTTTTTCCCTACTTTGAAGCAGAGACTATCTATTTAGTCAGCACGCTAAAATGTGATTTAAGAAATGGCAGGTGTTACGTTTTATGCAGTGTGGGATTTCCTCACTCCCACCTACCCAGCCCAGTTCAAACCCATTTTTTTTCATTCTGCGCCCATTTTCAGTCGATCTGTAATCTTAAAGATCTTCAATGTCTCTGCAAGGATTCCCTAGAATTACCACTGCTCTGCCAAGCTTTCTCATGTATGGGTCTGGTTTAACTAGATACCTATGGATGTAAGAACATAAACTACATGTTAAGAATATTTTTAAAGTCTAAACCAAATCTTTCTTGAAAAAGAAGACAAAAATCTAGCCACCCGTAACACTGCAAAAGAACAGTACAGCTTGTTTCCAAATTCCAGAGAGGAACACATTTTATGTCAAGTTCTTTGTTTTGAAAATAATGTTTCAGGAAACAAATAAAATGAACTGTGTGGACACAATGAGAAGTGGTTTACAACAAATATTAATCTTATAAATGAGTCTGTCTATTAGGTCAGCTGCATTCCAAGCCCAAACCAGTTTAACTGTTTTTTATGCTGGCATTGGAGACTTTGACTAGCATATTGTTTAGGCATACTTTTTTCATTTCTAAGGATAACCTTATTTTAATACTTACATATCTAATAAATTATTTAACATTCATACTAATGTATTAAGTAAATATACAGAAATAGCTTAATAACCTATCCTTTCATCAGATGGCACTATGAATTTACATTTGGTTAACTCAAAATAAAATATATATTCTTTACAGTGCAACTGTCAACCTAAGGTGCTTTACTACAAGCTGGACAAAGCTGGTTTGAGTCAAAGTAACATCAGTACATGGATCCAAGCAGGTACTGACTCATTAATTGAGAATATTCCTGTGTACTGACATGATTAGCAATAAATCAGTTTAATTGGATCTTTCCTGCCCGACATGGGAGAATAATGTAGAGAAGCAACTCAACAGAGACTCAACTCAAGAAACGGCCAGGCCAGCGGCTGTAAATGCGAGCCTGGGGAGTTGCTTAACAGTGAATGTCTTCCTCAAGGGCTCCTGCGGCTGCTGCTGCCACATTCTTTTTAAAGGGCACTTAATTGGAAGACTGCTTTAACTGCACCTAGCAAAGCACGGGGGGTTGGACTGTGCAAGGTGCAAAATTCCTCCCAAAAAGTGTAACAAGAGAGTTAGGTATGAAAAGTTTCTTTTTTCTCAGAGTACCATAGCAGTTGAGCAGAAACTCATGTTTTAAGTTCCCTTCAATGGACTATTGCTGTCTTCTCAGATTGTTGTTTGTTGCAGTATCCAGATATGCTTCATGCACCATTAAAGAAGCTCACAGGGTGTATTTTAAATACTACTCAGCTCATTCATTCCATGCAGCACTGGATTTCCAGGGGTGCGGGAACGAGAGAGAAGGGCATTCTTGCACCATGCTGGGGATTAACAGCAACTAGCCAGAAGCAAGACGGAGAGTGCCCTGCATCGAGCCAAGAAGATGCTTCAAAAGCACACAAGCAAAGGCCAGAGAATCTTCTGACAATGGCCAGCAGACATGCTCCCAAGCGGCGTGGCAGGTGCCAGTCAGTCCTTGCTGGCATGCTCAGTTAGGAAGCCCAACAGGGGTCGCAGTGACGAACCTCACTAGCTCTGCTGGTGAGGGCCCGAATGGAAAGGAGCAATGAGTTGTACCTTATTCGACTCCGTGTTGTAGGAGTGACCGATGCTGTTGGTGAAGATGAGAGCGACAGTTGTGGCGAAGCAGTCCCAATTGCTACGAGGGAGGCTGGAGATGTTCCATCGGGAGCAGTCATCTCCCGTTTGATTTCTTCACTGCTTCGGCGAGACACTTGGATGGAAAATTGGAAAGCCTGGTGTTCAATTTCATACCAGATCCTACATTTGCAATCTGAGTATTTTAGTACCGTTAACAACCCCATCCTGGTTACAGTAGATGCTGCCACCACTGAGTTTGGTCAAAGGAGCAACATACTCTAAGGGCTTAAGTTGTTATTCAGAAAGAAACCATTTTTATTTCATTGCACTTACTCTACTGATCTAGATCTTAAGTTGTAGAAGTTCTATTCCACACACAACTTCTCAAAATGTGTTTGGCAAGGAACAAATCTCCTGTGTCTGCTTTAAACTATCTACATTTCTTCTGTCCAGTTGCAAACAGAAATATCACATAGCAATAATCATTTTCCTAACCACCCATTAACTATGCTCACTGGGATTAGACTAAAGCTAAGGTTGAGATTCACCCATTTCTATGTATTATTTCACAAATATTATATTATAATATAATCATCAATATTATAATGAAGTGGCTCTTCATACCAACATATCCAGAAGTCCTATGTGTATATAATGTACATTTTCTAAGGGTGTTCACAGCACAGTATACAAAGAATACCCATCATTACCCGAGAGTGATTTAGCACTTTCCATAGCAGGAACTCTTGGCAGGGAAGCTGGTCTGCTGGTAGAAGAAGTTCTCAGCAAATGATCTGCACAGAAAGGGAATGAAGAAACATCACTTCAACCTCAGCACAATTCTGGCCTGATCCTGCCTACAGGGAGAGGTGGCAGAGTAGATGATGCAAGACAATAAAGATTGAGTACTTGTGTGTATGCGCATGTATGCATGTATGTGCAAGCTGGCTTACTGCTCCATATGTGGTGGGTCCCAAACATGAGACTTGAACAAAATTTTCATCTAACCTTTAAAGTGCAGAGGAGAATCATGCTGCCTTCAGCTATGAAGAAGTGGTCACTTGGGCTGCAAGACAGAATTTTTCTGGTGCTGCAACTTGGCTGGGAAATTACTCTGCAAGCAAAAATTGGCTTTTCTTTTCTCTCAGATACATTCTTCCAAGGACTGAATATACTTTTCTTCTACTGAGAACCTAATTATGTCATAAATTGTTAGCATGCATACTGTAGCTTCTTTTCTCTAGCTTATCACCCTGTTTTCATTGTGTTATATTTGTTTAATTTTAATTTTGGAATGCTTTTGTTCTAAATCACACTGAAAATTATTTTTCAATTAAAAGAATGGAATAAAAGTGGTTAGGTAAAATAAACCAATTGATGCTGCATAAAACCCAGGTATGTAGTATTTTCTGATCTGGGGCAGAAGGAAATGCTGCTGATGCAAGGGTTTGGCAGGCAGGGCCCTTTCCCATTTCTGTATACAGTACACTAATTTGGATTCCAATTTACTTTCTCGTGTATATTAAATAATGCCTGTGGCATTCAAAAAACAACTAAAAAAGACTAGAACAAAGTATTATTTTAAGCTGTGAAAGAATTTCTATTGTTGATGCTTTGCTGTTATTTGTCCAAGTTCAAAAGGAAGCCTATTCCTTGTTCACATGAAAACTATTCTTGGGAAAGTCTATTTTAAAAAGCCCAGCCATAAATCAAAGAGCTACACCCAGATCTGAGAACCATTCATTCTTACCGGAAGGGGCCTTTGAAAGGAAAAAGATGATAAGTAAACCTACCAAGCACCAGAAAAATATTTGGCAATGGAGAAATAAACATTCTAGTTCACTATCGTCTCATTTTTTTGTTCAAGAAATATTGTCCCAGTAGAAGCAAAAGTGAATAAGGAAAGTAGGTTGTATCCGAGAATTGTGCAGGTGTGGTATGGAGAACTCTCTATACAAAGGAAAATTTGAATTTGGATTTTTCCCTCATTAAACACATGAGTCGGGGCCCTTCTGAATAATCTTTCAAAAGCAGCTTGTGCAGAGAGAAGATGTTTCTAAAATGCTCCACTGGTAAAACACAAAACGTGCTTCTTACAGCTTTTGGGATCTCATCCCATCCACTTTCAAAGTAGAATATCTTCATCAATATGAGATGTCCTAAATCAGTGGTTCTCAACCTTCCTAATGCCGTAACCCTTTAATACAGTTCCTCATGTTGTGGTGACCCCCAACCATAAAATTATTTTCGTTGCTACTTCATAACTGTAATTTTTACTAATGGTTCTGTGGGCATGGCTTATTTTGTGGGCGTGGCTTGGAGGTCATGTGACCGGTGGCCATGGCTATGTGTGTAGGGACTACTCAGAGGGCTGAAAAAAGTCATTTCGGACAGGTCCTCGCACTTTTGACTGGTCCTCACACTTATGACCATCCTCACATTTATGCAGGTGCAGCATTCTTAACAACCATGTCACTCATTTCACAACTGCTTCTCTTCCCCATGGGAAAAACGTAAAAATGTGAGGACAGTCGTAAGTTCGAGGACTGGTCAAAAGTGAAGGACCAGTCAAAAATAACTTTTTCAGCCTTCTGAGTAGTCCATGTGCACAAAAGGACTACCCAGAGGGCTGAAAAAAGTGATTTCTGACAGGTCCTTGCACTTTTGACCGCACTTATGACTGGTCATCATTTATACCCATTGTAGCATTCTTAACAACCGTGTCACTCATTTCACAACTGCTTCTCTTCACCATGATGACATGGTGCTTTATCCAATGTGCTTTTTCACTTAGTGATGTATTATTGTTAAGGAGAATGTTTTCCAACCTTTCTGGGTTGGTGGCCCAGATGAGGTGGGGAGGGACAGGCACCTTTATGCAGACATGCAGATGCACAAATGGGGCTGCAAGCACATGTATGATGCGAACAGAACTGCAAATATGCACGCAATGCTTGCCATGATGCTACCGGAAGTGTGGTGCGGAAGTGTGGTGTATGTGCATGCACACACACACATAAATACTGTCCAGCTATTCTCCCAGCTTGGTGGTCCACAGATTGGGGACCCCTGTTCTACAAGGCAGCTTAAAATGCACTATAGTGACTTTCATAGACTTCTGCCAATGATAGGCAGCTTCTTATCATTATGCCACAGTCAGAAACTTGCAGTCAGAAGAAGCTCCTGAGCAGCATTTTATCTACGCCCTGCTATTGAGGTTCACAATTCATAGTGACATCCCTGCCCCAACAAACCATTCTGATGTATTATAAAAGGCAGCAGATTTTTCAGCTGACCGAATTTTGGCACTGCTTGAACTATTGACTATTGTACAATAATCCAATGCATGTCTACTCAAAGGTAAGTCCCCTGGTGACTTATTTCTGGTAGGTGTGTCTAAGTTTGGTCTGTTAGTAGTTTCAGCTAATGTTCTTTTTTTGACCATCAAAAGTTTTTGCTTGCCAGTGAATTTATATGGCTATCTTTAAAATCCTTATAAATGAAATTCTTGTGCAATATTCAGAGGTAGCCAGATAGTAAAGATAATAAAATGTGAGGACAGTCGTAAATTCGAGGACTGGTCAAAAGTGCGAGGACCACTCAAAAATAACTTTTTCAGCCCTCTGAGTAGTCCATATGCATAAAAGGATACAGCAGTAGAGAGGGATGAAGGAAGGGAAGGGAAATTAGAGTAGGAATGAGGGTAAGAGAGGGAGGAAGAGAGGAGGAGGAGAAAGGAAGCGGAAGTAGGGAGGAGAAGAAGGGGGGAAGAGAAAGTAAGAAGGAAAGAAAATAGAGAGGTGGTAGGTTTGAGGAGAAAGACTGTTGTACAATAAAAAAGATGAAAGGGAAGAAAGCCAACCCAAACAAATATAAAGATATTAAGATAAAGAATGAATTGTTAAACTTAAAGAATAAAAGAGAACAAATATGAATAAATAGCAATAATTAGAAACACGCATACAAATATACAATATATTTTCTTTGAACAGAGTATTTGGCCGGCTCACAAATTTAAACAGTGTTTAGTCATTTCAATTAAATTTACAATTTCTGTATTTCCTTTTTGCCATATTTATTCATCGTCTATTTTTTTAAAAAAACAATATTACCCTTCATCCTCATCTCTAATCTTAATCAAATTCAATTTTTCCCTTCTATTCTATATTATACCCCTTCGCATTGTCATCTATTTTTATATCCATCCTCACATTGGTTAATTATGTAATTATGTAATACAGTTGTTTAATACAAATTCAACATTTTAATATAAATTAAATATATTATGATTTATATATCATAATATATTTATATATCATAATATATTTAAATATATATGATTTATATATAATTGATTTAATATAAATCAATTATATATAAATCAATTAGTTATATAACTATCTTTTTTATATACTAATCAATATGAACATGAATATTCCAATTATTTCCATGCAATTCAATTTCTTACAAATCAATTAATTATATTTACCAATAATAATAAACCAAATAATTTCCCCCATATATTCCTCCAAACCACAACCATTTCTGCTTTCAAAACAATTAATATCTCAATTATTACAATTCCCTAGTTAAATAGAGCTTTTTTTCTTTTGTGTTTTAAAATCTTGAACCTCCTCTTTTGCCCTAAATTTCCCATTGTTTGCAGTTTTGCACCTACCTTTTTTGGTGTGGAAAAAGATTTTCCACACTGCCTCATTTTGTCACATTGCAGCAAAGACCCTGCTTTACTTTCAATTTTGCTTTTTCAGCTAGGGAAAAAAAAATCTGCTCCGGCAAGCACTCTTTGCAGCTAGCAAAAGACCCCTGAGCAAAACAGCTGAGAACAAATCAGCTGGGAGTCGGGACCCGGAGCTAATCAATTTATGGTAATTAATTTGTGCTGAAGCTGAAAGGGACTGTTTTTTTTCTATTTTTGCAGCCACCATCTACTTATTTGTTTTTTTTTAACACTGATCAGCTGTAGGGAGGCCCTTTGAAGCCCCACTGCAAGAATTTAAAGGCAGCAATAGATTGGGAGTGGGCGGGGTAAGCGGTGATCGGCGATTCAACAGAGGCAGAGGGTGAGGGTGAGTGAAGGCGTGGGGGGGCCAGATAAAACTTTGGCGACCTCTGTGAAATACGCCATTCGACCCCCAAAGGGGTCACGACCCCCAGGTTGAGAACCGCTGTCCTAAAAGGAAAGCCTCAGCATAGGGCAGAAGGGATCTGTCCTGATGTGATTATTTTCCAAGAGAAGTCCCGGGTAGCTCCATGGTTCTCCGTGGAGCTCAGGGAGATGAAGCGTCAGAAGAGACGCCTAGAGGGCTGTTGGAGATCTTCCCATTCCGAGTCTGATCGAACACAGTTAAGAACCTATATTAGGTCTTATCTTGTGGCGATGGAAGCGGTGAAACGTGACTATTTCACCACTCTCATTGCGTCTGCAAAGAATCGCCCAGCAGCCTTGTTTCGAGTGACCCGCTCTCTTCTTAATCAGGGAGCGAGGGAGGACCCCTTGCAGGGCAGTGCTGAGGATTTTGCTCAATTTCTACAAGACAAAATCGCTCAGATCCGGACGGGTTTAGACTCTGACTGGGCAGGGTCTGACGAGGAGACAGGAGCAAGTCTTGAAGGCAACATCTGGGTTGACTTTGACCCTGTATCCGTAGATGAAGTGGACAGGATTGTTGGTAGATTGGGGGCCTCCACTTGTTTGTTGGACCCGTGTCCCTCCTGGCTTGTTGCGGCAACCAGAGAGGTGACCAGAGACTGAATCCAGGCAATTGTCAACGCTTCGCTGAGGGATGGGGTCTTCCACGCCACCCTTAAGGAAACGGTGGTTCGACCCCTTCTCAAGAAACCTGCCCTGGATCCGGCCTCCTTGAACAACTTTCGTCCCGTCTCCAATCTTCGCTTTATAGTGAAGGCTGTTGAGTCCGTGGTGGCATACCAACTTCCACAATTCCTGAAAGTACCGATCGGGCTTCAGGCGCGGACATAGCATGGAAATGGCATTGGTTGCTCTGGTGAATGATCTCTGGCAGGCCTGGGATGGGGGTTATTCCTCCATTCTGGTCCTATTGACCTCTCAACGGCTTTTGATACCATCGACCATGGTATCCTACTGCGACGACTTGGGGGGTTGGTGGGGGGCACTGTTTTGCAGTGGTTCTCCTCCTACCTCTCAGGTCGCAAGCAGTTTGTCTGGGTGGGGGGACAGAGAACCTCCCCGAAGCCTCTCATTTGTGGGGTGCCTCAGGGGTCAGTTCTCTCCCCCTTGCTCTTTAACACCTATATGAAGCCGCTGGGTGAGATCATTCACAGTTTTGGGGTGAGGTATCATCAGTATGCTGATGATACCCAGTTTTACATCTCCACCCCGGACAAACCCAGAGATGCCCTTTCCGTGATGTCTAAGTGCCTGGAGGCGGTACGGGTCTGGATGGGTAGGAACAGGCTCAGACTCAACCCTTCCAAGACGGAATGGCTGTGGTTGCCAGCATCTCATGGTCTAGTGGCCCCATCACTCTTGATGAGAGGAGAGTTGCTTACTCCCTCTGAAAGGGCTCGCAATCAAGGCGTCCTCCTGGATTCGCGGCCGTCCTTAGTGAACCATCTGACGGCCATGACCAGGGGGGCTTTTGCACAAGTTTGCCTGGTGTGCCAGTTACACCCTTTCCTAGACAGGGATACCCTCCGTACAGTCAGCTCTTGTTATCTCTCGTTTGGACTACTGCAATGCCGTCTACATGGGGCTGCCCTTGGGGTGTACCTGGAGGCTCCAGCTGGTCCAGAATGCAGCCGCGTGGGTTGTTATGGGAGCTTCCCGTTACTCCCGTGTTACACCTCTCCTGCGCAAGCTGCACTGGTTACTGATAGTCCTTTGGATCAGCTTCAAGGTGCTGGTACTTACCTATATAGCCCTACATGGCATGGGCCCAGGGTACCTGCAGGACCACCTTCTGCCTGCCTCCCACCGCCCTGTGCGCTCACATAGGACTGCCTCCTCTGGGTCCCATCGGCCAGACAATGTCAGCTGGTGGCACCCAGGATGAGGGCATTCTCTGTGAGCGCACCGACCCTCTGGTTACCCACGGGGTTCTGGACGGCCCCCGACCTCCGCTCCTTCCACTGTGACCTGAAGACATGGCTCTTCCAACAAATTTACTGATCTGATGGGTGATTTTAATGGGGAGATTTTAATTGATTATTTTAGTAGCTATTTTTATTATTTTCATCATCTTTAATTTCTGTGAGTCGCCCTGAGTCTTTTGGGAGAAGGACGGCATATAAGTATAAGAAAAGTAAATAAATAAAATAAATAAGATAAAATTTTTAAAAAGCCATGCAGTTTTTCTAAACAGGCAACTTTAGCAACACTCCAGGAATTGACATGGTTTTAAAACACTCATGGGGGAATTGGCCGAGGGAAATTTTTGCCCACTGGAGCAGTGAAGTGTCTCACCTTTGGGCTCAGCCATCATCGGAAGACCCTTCCAAAGACAAACCACTCGCATGTTCTGGGAGCGTCCAGCAGAGACAGGCAACAAGCCACAATTCAGCCCAGCCAGGTCTTAGAAAGATATTGCAGGCTACCAGTCAGGTAGATAAAGACGTGGAGCTGATCTACCTTCTGCAAAGGTCTCCCAGCTGAAGCCCAACCAGTGCATGTTTCTGAATTATGGAAGATTTTGGAGGTTTCTAAAAATGTTTTCTGGTGATGTTCATAGCAAAAGACACTTCGTACCTTGAACTGGAATTTCCGCATAGCTGGACCTTTTGTCTGATAAAGTTGCAAGCGGCTTAGGCGCAGATATTGGTCCACTGATGGAGTGTCTCTAAAGGGGGGGAAATTATTTTTGAGAAAAGAAACCAGCTTGCTAAATCTCAATTGTTGTCATTCCCCACTTGAGTATTATGCCCCTATCTGAATTTTAAACACATCTCCAAGAGAAGTACTACTAATCCCGGTAGGTCATTATGGTTTAGCTGAGCAAGTAATGGCAGAAGATCAGGCTCAAAACTAGCCAAGCCATCAGCTTATGCTGGACTCTCAGTCGTGGGTTGTCACTAGCTTGACTGGAGACCTAGTTTCAAGATTCCCTAGAGCCATGATGGCCAACCTATGGCAGGCGGGCCAGAGGTGGCATGCAGAGTCCTCTCTGGGGGCATGCACACCATCGCCAGCTGCTCTTCTGGTTTCCGGTGTGCTGACCAGCTGGTCTTTGGGGTGCCGGAGCACCGGAAAATGGCCTGAAAACATTCAAAAAACAAGCCATTTTCAGGCCGTTTTTTGGTCTGAAAACGGCCCAAAAAACAGCCTGAAAACGGCCCCCAAAATGGGCAAAAACCAGACAGATTTTCAGGCCGTTTTTCAGGCTGAAAACAGCCCGAAAACAGCCCTGAAAGCAGCCAAAAAACGGACAAAAAACAGGCATGCGCATGCTGGCAAGCCAGTCTTTGGGTTTCCGGTGCTCTGGCGCATGCACACGCACACATGCATGCATGTTCCAGTTTGGGCACTCGATGCCGAAAAAGTTCGTCATCACTGCCCTAGAGGGTAATTGAGTATTTTAATTACATTGTAATTAATCATCACGTTCACAGTGGTGAAGACTGAATTGATACCTTAAGGACCTTTTTTGGGAATCCATTAGGCAAACCAAATGTAGGCTACCCTGGGGGTCACGAAGCCTTGTTTAGCCATTATTTATTTAAATTTATTGGCTGCGCAAGCCCAGTAGACTCTGGGCTCTGTAAAAGATATAAAAACAGCTAAAAACATTAAATAAAGCCAAAAGTCAAGATTATCATAGGGGCCATTAAGCGAATAACAAGCATCAAGGGACTCAACGGAAGGTTTCCAAAGCTTTCTGGAACCCCAGGAGAGAAATTCATGATCTTTGGGGGGATCCTGCTCCAGAGAGAGGGGCCCTAATAGAGAAAACATCCTGCCTAGGTCCCACAGGATGCCAACTTTTAATGGAGGACCCCCAATCAACTGGGTGGGTAGGCAGAAGCAATTGGAGACAAGCCAATCTCTCAAGTATTACGCAGATAGTCCTTGCTTAATGACAGCCCTCTTCAAAGTTACAATACTGCTGAAAAAGTAACTTTATGAGCAATCTTCACATTTACAACAGTTGCCATATCTCACACTCACAAGACCTGCACAGTTGGCCATGTAGAGGCAATGGAGCAGCTGGCAATAAAATTATGCTCATGTGATGTCTTGCTTAATGGCCAAGTTGCTAAGCAATCAACTTGCCACCTCAATTTTGGTTGTTAAAGAAGGACTTCCTGTATTGCTGGTATTCCTGACTAGGGGTGCTTGCAGAAATAGGAACAAATAATAAACTAGCAGGTTCACCCCCATTTCTACTTCTCAGACAATCCAATGCTGAAAGGGCTCCCCGATTTCTGATCTCAGGCAGTGCAGTTCTGATTGTTCCAGTTAATCTTGGTTTGTAAGGAGTTTTAAACTAGCATTTCTTACTTTGGGTCTCACTGTTTTCCTAACTGTGGCTCAGTAAAGAAGGCCGTCCCCTTTGCAGCCTAAGAAATATGTGGGCTGTTCCCTCTATGAGACCTTGAGACACGTGAAGCCACGTGGCCAGTCATGGCTTCTCCAAAGAGGCAGCAGGAGGTACACAACTTATGTTGTTTGGGCACTATTATGGGAAGCCATTGATAAATAATACTCTTTCCTGAAAAACATTCTGTTTGTTTTTTGGTGTAAGGCTATCACTGTTGCCAACCTGCGCAAGGCCCGATCAAACCCGTAAATGCACTGACCTGCATTGGGGAGACAGCAGCTGCCGGAGGGGTTTTCAAAGGACTTGGGCTCAGTGGAGTTCGGGGGATTGTAGCTCCAGCAGGACTAGGAACTATGGAAGAAGAAGAAAGCGGCTCCAGATTTATATCTATTGGCATAAATAACCTAGCAGAAACCCTCTCCACCTTTTCTCATATCAAGTAAACAGAAACAAGCATGGCCGGCAAGGAAGTTCAGCTCTTCCTGGATATTTGTGTGTGTTCCCATGCAGTCTGGGCACTTTCACTGCTTTCTTAGGGTAAGAACTAGACTGAAATGGGGCAAGGAAAATTCCTCGGAAATTTGCATTTTAGGGGATGTTCAAGAGGGCCCAATCTACAATCTACAGAGCCACAGGTGCTGCCCCGAAAACCCCCCATTCCCTCAGCATTGACTCCTCTTACAGCACTGGAGTTTTTAAATTTCCTTCTCTCTGCCTAAGTCGGATACATTTCAACCAGTTCCTTCACAGTCAGAACGTTAAACAGTGAGTAGAATGTAGAACAATTTACTTTAAGAGTGGATTGTTTAATTTTTGGTGCTGCTTTTACTCCTAGGATACAAACTGAAATAAAAATAATAAAGACAAACTAATAATTTAATTGGTACACAGGATGGGAAAATTAAATGATACTACGATGAATGAAAGAGACCACTGATGGGTCTGTGATACTTAGATCTAAAGAGGCTAAACTGGTATTACACGCGCAGATCCAAGCCATGTGGCTTTTTGCAATTGACCTATGAAAATATTGTCAATGCACAGATTTTCTAAGTGCCATTCAGAGCTTTTTGAAATGGAATGCAATATGGGAGTCTTTGTGTTTATATCAGAAAATTAAAAATATCTTTAAAGTGGAAACTATCAACATTTATGATGAATGGAATATTGTAGAGCTGGAATATCTGATAATAGAACATCAATGGATGCAAATCTTTAAAAGTATCAAGTTTGTTTCTTTGAATTTGAGGTTGAAAATCAATTCATTTGGAAATTTTTTATTCCATGCTCACCCCAAAGGACGGAGTGTAGATTTTCTTTGTAGGCAACAGAAAAGTCTGGTGATGCATTGTCCCATATGATTTGGCCCGAAGTGCGACTGGTTCCTTTCTGGTTCCTTTCTGTAGCATATATAACTAGATAGGTGGATAAATGTTCTAATCACATTCCAAAAAATTTTGTGGAACTTTGGTCGTATTGGTTGTGGGAAATAGCTAAGCAAATTACACCAAGAGACTGAAAAGTTGTTATTCCTCCTCACTTCAAGGGCTGGCTTCAGGAAATGTGCATTCCTTTCATTTTTGAAAATTAGTTTTTGTTTATTTTTTTTTGTTTGTTTTGTTAAAAGAACTTAAACAGATTACTCACTGGATGGCTGTATATAACTTCTCTTAGCAATATTTCTGGGTCTGTTCTTACTGTTTTTGTTGTGCTGTAAGTCAGGAGTCCCTCACCTATGGGTCAGAGCCCACTACTGGGCTGTGGCCTATTGGCCATGTGAGTGGCTGGCCAGTGCGCACACTCCCATTTGTGATAGCATTGACACAAGTGTTGTGCAGGCACTTGCCGTTCGCGTCGTGTAGGTGCTCACAACCCCGTTCACGTGTGTGCATGCATGCATAAAGGTGTCTACTCCTCCTCCCCTCTGGGCCACCAACCCAGAAAGGTTGGGGACCTCTGTTGTAAGTTGTTTTGTCTGTATTTTTAAAAACTGCAACAGAATACATATCTATTTTAAAACAGATTCCAATTAGTGATGACCTTATTTGGGAAGGCATTTGTCCCTCTGGAAAGTATCTCTGAGCTGCCGCTCCTTTCAGCCACTTTTCTTCTGTAACTCCTACACACAGACCTACTCATCCCTGTAAACCCTTCTGGACTAAGTAGGGCTATGCAGAGTGCAGGCAATCAATAGGGAACAGTAAGACATGCAAATTAAAAGCAGAACGTAAGAAAAGAAAACAAAATACATCTCGTAAAGTAAAGCTACATTTATCATCAATAAGAGTCTGATGTGGCGTTCCTGTATAACATTTCACTAATTTTATGCAGATCTTTAAAGAAAAATTACCTTGTGAGGCACTATCAAAGGACTTGATGAGTGTTTTGACTGTGGGGGTTGGTTCTGAAGAGGTGGAGGACCTCCGGCTCAGCCCCATGCCTTGCCGCAAGGCCGCCAAATCTCTTTCCACAGCATTCATGTAGTTATAAACTCGGCCACGCTCCTCTTCTTGCCTATGGTCAGAAGAAATCCAACAAGGCACACTTTCAATGGTCTGACTAGCACATCATACAGTGTGCCTGAAGGATGCAGGGACTAATTCATGGCTTCATCTTTTCAATGGCTAACAATCTTAAGGGAAATAACAAGCAGGATCCCTTTTACTACATGAAACACATGGAACTAAGACAAAATCGGGGCATTTGTGAACGAAGAAGATTTTTTCATACTTTGAAGTACTGTCAGGGCGTCAGTCAGATGCTCCCAAGAGGTGAAAAAATGGGGATACAGGGCGTCATAGGGAAGGGACATCACATTCATATACACTTTTGCCATCACTATCCCAATTTCTTAAAACTGAAAACAGATTGTTATGCAATACCAATTTTCAAAACAAATTTTGAAAGGGACACAAATCAATTCTAAAATACTTCTAATACTGAACTTTGCAGTATAGGTCCGAAACATCCATCATTTTTTTTTAAATTAGAAGATTAGAAAAACCTAGATAACAAGCCATTAACATTCTAGAGATGTTTTGTGATAAACATTTAGCAACTGACTGCCAATTTTCCACAGCAAATGGGGAGTTTCTGTTCCGAATTTCCAGAGGTGGTTCTGACTCGATAGTCTCCATGTACGGGGTGGCTCCTTAGCCTCAAGTCCAGAAGGACCCTGGTTCAAGGACTCTTCCACCAGTACTCAAATAGAGGCAACAAGCAGAAGTTTTAGAAATCCAGGCTTGGTTAAAAAAGAATTTTCTCTCAGGCAGTTTTTCAAAACAAAACAGACCGGAGGCTGTTACAGAAGAATCAAAAGAGAAATACCCTAGTGAAATTAAGGAAAGAAGATCTTATTGCAATTGGCTTTTAATGCCTTAGAGGAAGACTGGGACGGGGAGCCCCATCTCTCTGTTAATAATGTTGGTTATTCTCCTCTCTCTCTCTTGTGACCTCGGTGGCAACTCCGATGTCCTTTCCAGTCTGCTTCAGTTCAGTAATTCAGAGAAAGTCCATGTTTGGGCTGATCTTTCTTTTCACACAGCATCATGTTTGCTTTAGTCCAAGGTTCTGGCATGCCACCTATTAGCAGGGCACATACCTTGTGCCTCTTCAAAATCACTCTTTAAACTATATTGTGATTGCTACTTTCGTTTTCCATTTCAGTTCTGTATGAGCCTAAACAGCCACAATTTGAGTCTACAGAAACTAAGCAACTGTTCCCCCCCCCCCCCAGGAAGAAATTTAATATTAGAAAAATCTATAAATGAAGAAAACGCTGAAAATTTGGGTGGCTCTAATTCAGTCATTCTGATAAACAGCCTGAATATATCCAAAGCCCAAGACCTGCCCCCCCATGTCCTATGAGTGTGGGGCGGGGAAGAGAGAAAAGGGAATGGACCACTCAAGAGAGGAGGTGATCGGGTCTACCCCCTTTCTCAGTTAGGCTCGGCTTTCCTTCTTGCAGACACAAAGGAGTGGTGGGGTAGGAATAGCCCCAGAGCCAGTCCAAATGGGGAGAGGCCTCCAAGGTCAGGCTCGCCATTTAATCTCCACTTGTCAGAAAAGATGAGTGGGGGAAAAAAGGCCCAGTGATTTGAGAAGACTACAGGTAGTCCTCAATTTACAGCCATTCATTTAGTGACTGTTCCAAAGTTACAACAGCACTACAATGGTGACAAGTGACTATTCCTCATATTTATGACTATTGCAGCATCCCCATAGTCGCATGACAAAAATTCAGGTACTTGGCAACTAGCATCTATTACAACAATGGCTGCAGCGTCCCAGGATCACATGGTCATCATTTGCGACCTTCCATTCGGCTTCCAACAAGCAAAATCAATGGGAGAAGCCAGGTTCATATAATGACATGTGATTCACTTAACATGGCAAAAAAAAGAAAAGAAAAGAAAAGAAAAGAAAAGAAAAGAAAAGAAAAGAAAAGAAAAGAAAAGTAATATCAGGCGCAAGTCATTTAACAAGCGCTTTGCTTAGCGATGGAAATTCTGTACCCAACAGAACAGGAGTTTGTTGGCAATCAGAAGCAAATTCTGGTTTCTGCCAAAAAATGCCACCAATTGTGGTGACGTGAGCATGTAACTCTGCAAACAGCCATAAAGGCAGGCTGGCTGCTGATTACCCAAAATATGATTGTGTGCCACTGGGACTGTGTGGCTGTGGGAGCTTCGAATCCAGTCATAAGAAGCCCTGGGGAGGGTTGTTGTAACTTCAAATGGTCACTGAGTGACTGGTTGTAAGTTGAGGACTATCAGTAGTTAAAAAAAAGAAAGGATTTTAATAAGTTTACCATCTTTATAAACCTCCTCTAAGATATCTAGCCAAAAAAGCCCCTGTAAGTTATCTGATATGCTCTCGTGCTCAACAACTGCATGCTGTGCAGCTTTCAGAAATGTAAGAAATTACCATAAATAAATTATAGATGATAATTAAATTTGATTAACATACTTGCGTGACTTTATTTCCTCGAGCTCTTTGGTGAGCTTTTCATTCTTTTCTTGAGCTTCATGCAGCCTGCGCTTCAAGTCTCCAATTTCCTCCTGGGCTTCAGATTTGATGTCATTAGCAATGACCACCGCAGTCTGCAAGTCTGCTTGAAACTGGCGCCATTCTGCAGACTCTTCCTGAAAATAAGCAGGGATCAGGCAGCAGATTCCCAGGCAGGGACCTGACAGGGTTGCAATTCAACCAGAAGAGACAATGGAAAGCAGCATCTTTTGAGATTGTGTGCTCAGCTGGGGGCGGGGGGGGGGGGAATGAAATCCCAAACAGCTGCCGACTGCAAGCCTGACAATTGACAGCCTGCTTGGGAACACCTGGAAGGATGGCACTCTCTCATCACAATACCCTGCCCTCTTCAACAACCCTTGCCCTCTTCTTGGGGTTTGCAATCCACACTTTGAGAAACAGTGGAGCGAAGGAATACATGGTTATTTTGAGTGAATTTAAAATCCTATACTTCAGTCATAAGTCCTATACTTCAACCCTGGGAGGAAAGCCAGATATCTTGAAGAGCTCTAGGATGAGAATTTGATCGGTAAACACTTTGAAAACAAGATGGTGAATAAAAATAATTAGCAAAAAAAATTGGTCAAAAATAAATCATTCCAGATTAATCTTATTTTTTGATCTGGAAATTTCTTAGTAGCATAAATGCAATAGATAAAATGCACTTGATTACAGCAAACTATTTGACAAAATATCCCATGGCATGTAAATCAGCTGAATGATGAGACAATTAATTAATTAATTAATTAATTAATTCAATTTCTATGCTGCCCCTCTCCGAAGACTCAGTAGCTCTGGAGCTCGCTCAAAAATCAGACATGTTCTTATCAAATTGGAGGGAACGGGAGTTGGTCCTAACTGATACACCCCTTTTCAGCTGGAACGAGAGACTCCAGGCATGGGTATCACTCTGTCTTCTGGCTCTATGGACTGGGTTCAAATTGTACAGACACCCCCTCTTGATGACACTCCCAGTTTCAACGATGTACCATGAGAGATCCATACGCATCACCTGTAATGTTACCCCACAAACATCCCCTGACCAGACCCGTCTTTTAGGGTGGGGCTGGAGTCTCTCGTTCCAGCTGAAAAGGGGTATATCAGGTAGGACCAACACCCGTTTTCCAGCTAGGAACTCAAGACTCCAGGCATGGGACTTACCAAAGCAGGCAGTCCTCAAGAATGGGAAGTCATCTGGTCCTGCTGTCCGGGCGTCTCCACCAAACTGTGCCAAACTCACCGACCCCATTCCGCCTCTTCCGAAACCCAAGCTTCAATACGGTAACATTGGAAGAATGGCGACGGAGTCACTCACTGCTCTGCAGCTCCTTTTCACAGATACACTAGTGTCCCACGACGTGGATATGACCGCCCTTCATGTGGCATGTGTGTTAACCACCTGGGTCATGGTAAACACTGAGCATCGAAGCTCAGGCAATTATAGCTCTTATCCAGCGCCCCCTGTCTAAGGGAAGAGCTCCCTCCGCCTGGTTGACTGGAAAAAAGACATAAAGGGGTCCTTTCTACCTCGAACCCCTGTGTCCTCTTGATGAAATTCCTCCTGACCCGGCTTAGCCCAAGTGTCTCCCAGTCCCCTTTCCGCAGACAATGGATAACGGTAAGAAGGGTGGAATCCACTCCTGTGCCCACTGAAACCCGGAGGGGAGATTGATCTTAAAGACCAGGTCTAACATAAACACTCCTCTATCACAGAGAAAGTGCCCCGCTGTGATATCTTTCTGGTCGATGTAAGGGCCACAGAAAAAAAAAACCCTGTCTGTACTCTAAGAGCTGAGGTGAACCATCCTAAACTGCTCAAACCCAAAACGAAAGGGCTGAAGGGAGAGCTGAACCCCCACCCCCACGGCGTCCCAGTTGGTATAGCAGTGACCCACTGCCGGTCTCAATTAGTGGCCCTCCGGATAAGCTTTTGAACTCTGGAGGTAGTGTCACCGCTTCGCTTCCTGCACAACCTAGCACTCTGCAATACTGCTATGTGCTGCCTAGCATTGCTGGATCTAATCCTGTTTTCCACCTGCTTGCCCACTTGATGAGTAATGGAACCACTATCCTTGTCAGCTGTATATCTTTGGAGGAGCACCATAACTAAACACCTTTCAAGTAGCAACAGAATTAGACATTGTGAATGGGCATCTGGCCGTTCAGACCGGGGCACGCTGAAGGAGAGGGTCTGCCCCTCCAGCAGTCCCCGTTCCAGCACCACTCGGTCAAAATTAGCGCCCCAGGTTTCTGGATGGTCAAAAGACCATCCAGAAACCTGGGCCAACCGACAGGCTCACCAGTCCCACAACCCCTGGGTGTCAAGACCAATGTGGCATTGTCCAGGATAACCTGCCCTGGTTTGTAGAATCCACTGAAGACCCCGGTAGGAAAGCCAGAGCAAAAAGCAGACCATGGGCTCTGGGCTATTGAGAATGAAGTGTGTCAACCCTTACTGCCCCCTGCCCATCATGAGAAACAACGGGATATCTGTCTGGATGCTGATGATGTGGAGAGATCCCTGGTCGGTCCACCAAACCAAATCACAGTCACTTCGAACCACGCTAGAAGCAAATGCCACACCAAGTGGCCTAAGGGCCCTACTCAACCATTTTGCCCTCATATCGTTTGTCCTGCTTACGCTCCGCCCCGATGGATCCCAGTTACGTCCAGCCAGACACCAGAGGATCCTCGTCTCTGCCTTTAGTGTCTAAGAAAGAGTTTCTCCCTGTCTGTTGACCTGGTCTTGACTGCCTGAGAGACAGTCATAGGAAGCACACGGTAGACCTGGAGACACTCTGAAATGCCAGAGCACCATCTGACCTCCTCCTTTCCAGCTAGTGCTACTCTTGCCTGCCTTCGCTTACAACCAAGTCTCCTGGGTCACAGGTCCAGACAATGGGCCTCCCAACCGACGAAACTGTTGTCCTGTGTTACCACTATTCGCTCCTGGACGATAAGTAACATCCCTGCATCATGTGCCTGTAAGTGCACCAACGGGTAGTCCTGAAGACGTCCCCTGGAACCTCAACCCTAGCATGGTGAGTGTCCTGACCGTACTTTTGAAATGGGAGCCCAAACCATTATCGAAACCATGCAGGAATCTGCTCCAGGCACAACCTCTATACCAGAGATCACCGTGCCTAACAGTGACAACAGTACCTCTAAGAATCGTACTGGTCCACCAAACCTAATGCATCAGACCCATGATACTGAATGGTTCCCTCCGGGAACAGGAGTCCCAGACTAAATCCGTAAAGAACTGAGTATGGTGCCACCAGCACCACATATCCTCCTGCCAATTAGCTACCCTAAGGGCCCCTGGCCCTGACCACAGTTGCAATGAAGCACACACCAAGCTCTGCGGAATTCTGGGCTGCGTCAGCTGTAACTACTGTATCCTACAGAAACTAAACTGGGAATCCTTCTGCTTCTGAATCATCTCTACCCATGATAGAAGAGCTGACCTGTTCTAATATCCTCCGCAGAGTCTCCTTGGGCCTGTGTGGCTGTCTCAGGCACCAGGCTTACATTCCTATGAGTGGATTGCTTCCAAGGCTGTGGTAGATGCCGATCCGCACTCTATAAGCCCGTAAACAGTGCTAAGCGCTCAGTCCCTGCCTTGCGCTTTACTTTCACTCTACCACACGTTGGCTCAAGGCCATGGCCCTCTGAACTCTGATCCGGAGCAAACCGTCCGTGTCCCTGGGTCCCTGGTCCAGTCCTATTAAAAAAAGGCCCAAAACACACTCCACTCACTCTGCTGGGTGAACAGAGATCTGCTTTGAGGCCAAATATCCTTCAAACCTTGCTGGCAAAACTGGCCGCAATCAGGCCCATCATAATTGCTGATCAAGCCTTGTTGTCTGAGCCTTTCACCTCAGGCTTTCTGAATGACAAGCAAGCCCTGCAACCAGAACCAACCACCTCTCGCAGACCCGCTGCCCCCAGGCCATTCCGAAATCAATCCAGCCTTGTGGTCGGAACCAGCAGCCATCAGGCCAGCCAGAACTGTAAATCAAGCCTTGAAGCAGAATCAGTCTCCATCAGGCCATTCAGATTGTAAAAGCAAGCCGCACCAGCAGGCCCAGCCACTATCAGCCTCCTTATAAACATAGATCCAGCTCTGCTACCAAGGCTGGTCGAAAACAGGCTTCCAGAAGTATTGTCAATCTCACTGAGCCATCCGGCTACTCAAGAACATAACCAAGCCTGCTGCGATAACCTGTCATAATCAGGCCATTCAGAAGTAAAGAAGCCTTGCTACTCACCTAAGCTATTTCTGAATGTAACACGTCCTGCTATCAGGACCTGGCCCCATCAGGTTGATCATAAGTAATCGATCCGTTCATGTAGGCTATTCAGGAATGTAAATAAGCCATTTTGATAGAACCGGCCGCAATCTGGTTATTCAGAATAAGTGCAGCCTTGCTGCACACTTAGGGTATGTCATCAGCCCCGCTGCCAGGGTTATTTATGCAAAAATAAATGCAGGCTTGTAGTGCCCGTAGGCCATTCAGGAATGTGCTGCCAGGACTGGTCACAATTAGGCCAATCAGAAAAGAACACAGCCTGTTACGCACTTAGGTTATTCAGGAAAGTAACCAAGCCATGCTGCCAGGCCTGGCCGCAATCAGACTAGTCATAATATTGCAGTCCTGCTGCGCCCATAGGCTATCCAGGAATGTAAAGAAGCCATTGCTGGGCGCCATCAGCTATTTAGAAAAGTACAGTCTTGTTGCACCCTCAGGTTATTCAGGTATGTAAACAAGCCATGCTGCCTGGTCCGGCTTCCAGAAATAAATGCAGCCGTGCTGCACACTTAGGCTAATCAGGAATGTAAACAAGCCATGCTGCTGGGTCCGGCCGCAATCAGGCTATTCTGTCTCACTTAATGACCGTCTCAACATTCCATATCATCTCAGAGGCCAAAGTGGGCTCAGGTCCAGGACCTTTCATGCTGCCACCCGAGGCTTCATGCTGTGCTGGAGGGCCGGGAACCAAGCCCTATGACAGCTTTTCATTCCTGTTTCATTTCATTTCATTTCAGTTCATGTCTTTTCACTTCATGGCAATTGATGTCAGTTCATGTCATTCATGCTGTGCTGGAGGGCCGAAAACTGAGCCCTACGACAACTTTTCATTCCTGTTTCATGTCATATCATTTTATTTCATGTCATGTCATGTCATGTCATGTCATGTCATGTCATGTCATGTCACTGCATTTCATTTCATTGCACTGCATTCCATTGCATTGCATTGCACCGCATTTCCTTCCATTTCACTTCACTTCATTGCATTGCACTGCATTTCCTTTCATTACATTTCACTTCAGTTCATTGCATTGCATTGCATTGTGCTGCACTGCATCACTCTGCACTGCATATCATTTCATTTCATTACATTGCATTGCACTTCATTTCATCTAATTTCCTTTCATTCCATTTCATATCATTCTTTTAATTCCCATCCATTTGGCGCCAAAGCAACAAATACAAAAAGTTTCTCTTCCTGGACAGTTCAGACCAACCATCCTGAAATCCCAACCATTTCCTCCTTACTGTTCATGGCTCCATGCTGCCTTAAACAAGCCATGGGGAAAGCAAACCTCATCAAAGGCTACAATCAAACTGTGAAAATTTCTATACCTTACCAAACTCCTAATCCTATCAGCCAAATTGCTATGATTAATTTTAAAGAGAACCCCATAGTATGTCCTAACAAGTTCAGGACTGAGTTGAAACTGGGAGTGTCATCAAGAGGGGGCATCTCTACAATTTGAACCCAGTCCATAGAACCAGAAGACAGAGTGATATCCATGCCTGGAGTCTCAAGTTCCTAGCTGGAAAATGGGTGGTACAAAATTTAGTCCAGGGCCCTTCAGTGTTTTTATTAACAATGTGAATGAGGATGTCTGCAACAGAGCAAAATTCAATGACTAGATAGCACAGATCCCAGAACACAAGAACAACATTGAAAAAGACCATGACAACTTAAGAGAAACAGGCTGAAAATATCACTATGGGGTTTAACAGAAACAATGTGAAGTTGAAATGAAAGACAGAGATCAAGGGAAAGGGACCTTTCATTTAACAGTAATATTGTGGCAAGATCTTGTGAGTTGATCAGTTACTGAATATGATCCAGCATACGCTGTGGCAGCAAAAAGCCCAAAGCAGGAGTGGTTCCCATTCCAGTGTATATCCTGTGTTGGTCTGATTTCCCTTTTGGTAGAAGCAGTTTGAGAGCAGAATGGAAGACCAAGAGAGGTGGCAGCTTCCCTTCAGTGAATGTGCTCAGGTGGGGTCTTAGAGGCACCCAGCATCCTTCAACTCTGAATTCCTACCCAAAGGAAGGATCTAATGACCTATGTGGCTCCTTCTGAATAAAGAACTGCAGAAAAGACATGCATTCTTTTCAAACCCTTACAGAAAAGAACGAGAAGGTAACTGGACTAAATAAGGAGTCACTTTGGTTTAGTGGATAAGGCACCAGGCTAGAAAAAGAGAGACTGTGAGTTCAACTTCCACCTTATGCACGAAAGCCAGCTGGGTGACTTTGGGCCAGTCCTTCTCTCTCTCTCAGCCCAACAAACATGACGACTTACCCTCAGCCGCCTGTGCAGGGTCTTGATCTCTCTTTCCATGTCATGCTTTTGATCCTGAAGCTTCTTAACTGTGTCTAGTAAATAAAAAGTAGCACAGGATTTAACAATACACCTGAACACATTTTATGTATTTATTATATATTTATGTGTCTAACAACCAAAGTTCTCTGGATAGACTGCAAAACTGTTATATAAAAGTAAGTATTCCTCATGTATAAAAATAATAAAGGGAGAGGTAAGTATATTAGACTGGTATCCTAAACACCCCAGAATGTGTGTTCTACAGCAAAAATGGTAGCCTACACCTAAGACCACCTTCTCTCTCTTGGGACTCAACTCACTTCCCTACTTTTACGCAAACATGTAAGGGCAGTGCTAAATTTCAATTTCAATTTCAAGCAAGTTCCTTAGCTTGTCTCCAGGACAAAATATGTTTGTTTCAGATTAATTTTTCATGTAGTTTTGCTCAAAAGCTGCTATTAAGACAGGTTAGCTACTATCTTTCAGGGTTTGGCTTTCCAGCTTATGATACCAGCTTTCAAAGTCTAAGATCGCCACCTAGTGAGAAGTTCAAGGAGAAAGCAAAGGCCCAATTTTGGAAAACCTTTCTATATCTATGTTCTTTTTTAATTAGTGATTGTAAAATTATTTCCTTTACTTCTTAATCTCTGAGGTATGCAAGATCGTGTAGATACTGTAACCAGTTTAGCTGTAAAATGTTAGATTTTCAACATCCATCTTTTAGTTATTATTACACCTGGTTTAAAACAAATGGTAACAAATTTATTTCTTTGTCTCATTGTCTATAATACTTGTAAATCTGTGAGACAAATTTGGTAGAATGGACGTTGGCTTATCTGAACGTCCCTTTTCTGGGCACTGCGACTACATTCCATGGCTGGGTATTTCACATATGCGTTGCTAGGGAACTGAGTGTTGAATATTTAAATTTATTGCTGGTGTCCGCCCTCTCCTGTGCTGTTCCCATCAGTCTTTTCACGAAGGAGCTAGACACCAGGGATCTACAGAAACAAAAAAAACAAGAACACCAACACTGCCAATAACAACAATCCAAACAAGCAGGAAGCCTGAACAAGGGCGGGAATGGAATGTAGTCGCAACGCCCAGAAAAGGGACGTTCAGGTAAGCCAACGTCCATTTTCCAGTGTGCTGCTCCTACATTCATGGCTGGGATATACCCAAGCTCACACTCATTGGGCGGGAGGCTGAGTGCTGCCCGAGCCCTGGGCAGAATGGACTTGTAGCACTCTCCTGCCGAAAGAAGCCTCGGCCAGGCATAAGTATCAATCTTGTAATGCCAGATAAACAGCGAAGCAGAAGACCAGGTGGCAGCATGACAGATGTCAATAATGGAAGCCTGTGTAGCCCACGCAGCTGTGGCCGCTGCGCTGCAAGTAGAATAAGCAAAAACTCTAGCCAGCACTGGCCTGGCCTGGCGCTCATAAGCAGTCGAGATGCTGGCCTTGATCCACTGTCCCACCATCAAAGAAGACACCTTCCTGCCCATGGAAGATGGATGGAAAGACACCAAAAGTGCCTCAGTCTGACGAAAGGAAGCTGTACGTCTGAGATATCTGCGTAGCGCTTTCCTGACATCCAACGTGTGCCAATGCTGTTCTTGAGGATGGCGGGGTCTGGGCAGAAGTCAGGCAAAATGAGCTCCTGAGCCCAATGAAACCAGGAGTTCACTTTGGGCAAAAAGGCAGGATCCAATCTCAACAGCACTCTGTCTGCATGAAAAATGCAGAGATCCTTACATGCGGACAAAGCTGCAATCTCAGAAATTCTTCTGGCAGATGTTATAGCAAGAAGGAAGGCAAGCTTGAAGAAAAGGAACTTGAGACTGATGGACCCTAACGGCTCAAACGGTCTGAAGTAAGTGCCTGGAGCACCAGAGGCAGGTCCCAGGATGAATAACAATGAACAATTGGAGGAGAGATGATCACTGCTCCGCGAAGAAATCCTCGAATTCTGGGATCCTGAGACAAAGAACAACATGGGTCGCGGTAAAGAATTGTAGCAAGAGCCGCCACCTGGTGTCTCAAGGTCATTGGGGCCAGGCCAACTCCAACTGCAAGAATTGTAAGACCACTGAGACATCTGCCATTGTAGGGTCAACGTGGCATCTTGAACACCAGAGAGAAAATGCCTTCCAGGAAGCCTCATAGATACAAACCGTCGATGGACGTCGGGAAGACTGAATGGTACATATCACATCATCTGGCAGTCCATCCTTCCTCAGCAGGACCCCCTCAAGTGCCAGACGGTCAAGTGGAGCCACTGGGGCTCTGGGTGAATGATGACTCCCTGGCTGAGAGATACCTTGTGTTGAGGAATTGTCCATGGAGGAGAGACGGAAAGACTCACTAAGTCGGCGTACCAGGCTCTGCGCAGCCAGAGGGGAGCTACGAGTAGAATCTCCGCCTTTCCCTCAGGAGCTTCCGAATGACTCTCGGGAGCAATGGAAGAGGTGGAAATGTGTAAAGCAGGCAGGGTGGCCATGGGCAGCATAATGCGTCGCATCCTTCTGTTCCTGTGTTCGGGAGCACAAGTAGAACCTGAGCAGCTGGGTGTTCTGACCCTAAGCCCTGTCTGGAGATAGAAACACCTGACCTTTGTTAGTCAATAATCACACCCAGATGGAGAATTCGGTTGGTGGACGTGAGATGACACTTTCACCTGTTGATAGAGAAACCGTGCTGTTGGAAAATAGTGATCACTGAGTCAATGTCCCTTGCCGCCTGAAGTGGAGAGAACAAGAGGACAAGGTTGTTGTCTAGATAACAAAGAATGCGCACTGGAAGAAGCCAGAACTGAGCAGTCACCACTGCGACCAACTTGGTAAATGTCCTTGGGGCCGAGGAAAGCCCAAATGGCATTGCACAGTATTGAAAGTGCCGGCCATTGTACTTGAAACGAAGGTACTTGCGATGGGCTGAGTGGATTGGCACATGTAAGTAGGCCTCCTTGATGTCTACCGATTGAAGCAGATCCCCCTGTCTGATGCACATCAGGATGGACCTCAGGGATTGCATCTTGAATCTGCGATAAAGGATGCATTGATTCAGATATTTGAGATTCAAGATTCCCCTGAATCTCCCCGAGGACTTGGGCACCAGAAACATGTGAATAAAACCCTGTCCCTTCTTGAGATATGGGCACCAGCTCAATGGCGTTGATAGAAAGTAGATGATAAAGTTTGGCCTCCATCACCTGTCTCCTTGCTTCTAATGGGGACACCTGACAGCGAATGAAACAACTGGGAAGAGTGGAGTGGAACTCTAGGCAAAGTCCGTGGGCCACCGTGCCAAGGATCCACTGCTCGCACGTAGAGTCTTCCCATTGATGATGGAATTGCTGGAGACAACCACCAATGGGAGCCAACAGCCTTGAGTCATTTACCTCTCCTAAATGATCTGTAGCCGGATCCCCAAAATGGGCACTTAGTCGGGGGTTGATTACAGCCACAGTCACGAAAGGGCTGCCTGTCTGAAGAGCAGTCTGCGCCTTGAGAGTAAGTCCTTTGTTGGAAGGACATCCCTGGTCCTGAGAAGGAACGAAAGGACTGTCGTTGGTTGTAAGGAGTATATCTGAGCTCCTGCTGTCTGTAAGATGAAGGAAGAATCTTACGTTTGTCCTTGTCCTTGATTAAGATGGGATCGAGACCTGCTCCAAAAAACTTCAGAGCCTTGTAAGGAGCTGAAGCAAGCTTCCACTTAGTCTTTGCGTCCGTTGCATAGCCAGAACATCCTACGAGAGGTCATCCTACGAAACAAGAGCCTGGGAAGTGAATTTAGCTGCATTTAAAGAAGCGTCCACTGAATAGTCTGCCACAGCCACCAATTTGTTCACATCCTGGTGAAGTCTGACATTATCTGGAGGCAGCCACTCCTTCAATTGACACAACCAGAGTAAGGAAGCTCTGGTGAAAAATGACGTGGAGGTAGCGGCCTTCACTGTCCAGGCAGCCGCTCAGGTCTTCCTGAAGGCGAACTTCGCATTTCTGTCGTCAAGACTTGAGGCCACCCACAATGTCACTGGTGATAACAGACAAGGAGGCAAGAGCTGCTACAGGAGTATCTACAGAGGGCAAAGCCAAGATGTCCTCCAACTCAGGAGCTTGTCTAGCCCACTGGGTGCTGTCAAGGAACTGGGTTGAGACCATCCACTCTGCACCACCTCTGAAAAAAGAGGAAGACAAGGAATTACATCTTTGTCTGATTTTGCAACCTGGAACAAGGGATCATGCAGTGTCGGAAGCGTAGCGGCTTCAGCAGTAGTGTCAGGTGTCAGGCCAAACTTAGTAATAACCTTGGCCTTGTGTAGCAACGATTTGAAGATCGAAGGTTGGAAAAGGCCCGTGAATGTCGGCTGTTCAGGAAGGAAGTCTTCATCCTCTGATAATTCCATTTCCTCAGGAAATCCCTCACCGGCCTCAGATTCCTCACTGGAAACATAGTCATGGTGAGTTGAAGTAGTAGGTTTGTCAGGCAAGTGATCTTGTACCAAGGGCTGCACATTAGATGAAGGACCAGGATTCACACTCTGCTGAAGTCCTGAAGCCAGGATCTTGGCCAAAGCATCAGACAACATAGAATGAAAGTTCAATTGGGTATCAACCCCGGCAGAACCAAGACTCCCAGTGGATAACAGAAGCAGACGGTTGTCTGTACAATGAAGGTACAGGAGCGATCTCTACTTCAGGAGGAAGTCCTGGAATCAAATTAGTAGTGGCCTTCTGGGCCATAGACCTATCCAACTCTGGATGCAGCTCACCAGTGTCAGAAGCCAAACCAAGGGGCTCCGGGAGCAAATGGTGTGGCAAGTCACCAAAAACAGGCAAAGGTGAGGTCACAGGAACAGAAGCGGGCAGCGAAGTATGTTCAGTGATAGATGAGCGGCTGGCTTTGTCACATTGGCGTTCTAAGGCTTTGTGACGCCTGAGAGCGTCCTTCTCTCCTGCAACAGGTTTAGCATCTGACCTAAGGGCCCTAGGCACCCTGCTTTTGGCCTTGGCCTTTGATCCAGCAGGGCCCGATGATGTCACCTCCTTAGGAGGGCAGCTCTCAGCCTTCAGATCTGAGGAAAGGGTGGGCTCAGCCATGCTCAGCTCAATCAATGCCTGCAAGAGATGAGGCAAATGAATAAAATGATATATAACAATGAAAATGGGGCAATCTGCCAGCCTAAAGAAGGACCCTTTACAAAGCCCACAATCTTTCAAAGCAATCCAAACGCGGGGGGGGGGGCGAGGGGGGGAAGGACCACACCCATGCAAAGCCAACCCCAGAAAAAGTGAGGCAAAGGGACAAACCGCCTCCATACGCTAGCCACTAATAATGGTATCAGAGGCTAGGGCACAAAAACTCACAAACGCCTCGTTGAAAGGCTGGGGCTCACCCTGACTTGCTACACAGTTATCCTTTCCAGTGTTTTTAATTGCCCTTAAAATGGTGGCCTCCACAAGGAAAACAAAATGGCGGCCGCCATGACTGCCATGGCAAAATGGTGGCTGCGCCCAGCCTGCGTGACAAATGGCGGCTCCGAGCATGCTGGCCACATTTCCAGCGCTCTGCACAGTGATGACAGCGATCCTGGCAGTACTCTCCTCACTCCGACACCAACACCAACACAGCGGTAAACAGTTGCTAAGCCCAAAGGACTCACATGGCACCACTAATCAGTTGGGATCATCAGAGTATGCCACAAGCCTGGGCATTGCCTGGGCAATTCGCAAAGTAAAACAAAATAAAAGGCTGGGGCTATGGCGGTAGCGGTAATACCGGCTCACCGGTTGACCAGCACCCCCGCCTGTGGCTAATTCCACCTTCCTCCTGGACCCACGGCTGTCTTTAGAGGATCACACGACAGCTGTGGCCAGGGGAGCTTTCTATCAGGTTCGCCTGATACGCCAGTTGCGGCCCTTTCTAGATCGGGACTCCCTACGCACAGTCACTCAGGCACTCGTCACCTCTCGCCTGGACTACTGCAATGCTCTCTACATGGGGCTCCCGGAGGCTCCAACTGGTGCAGAATGCGGCCGCGTGGGGGATTATGGGAGCGACGGGATGCTCTCACGTGACACCTCTCCTGCGCAAACTGCATTGGTTGCTGGTGGACTTCCGGGTG
This sequence comes from Masticophis lateralis, assembly GCA_030761175.1. Classification (NCBI taxonomy): domain Eukaryota; kingdom Metazoa; phylum Chordata; class Lepidosauria; order Squamata; family Colubridae; genus Masticophis; species Masticophis lateralis. Next base: position 1,185,124 of record JAUDYJ010000014.1, read on the forward strand.
CGTTTCAAGGTGTTGGTGATCACCTTTAAAGCGCTCCATGGCTTAGGACCAGGGTACTTACGGGACCGCCTTCTGCCGCCAATAGCCTCCCACAGAGAGGGCCTCCTCAGGGTGCCGTCAGCCAGACAATGCCGGCTGGCGACCCCCAGGGAGAGGGCTTTCTCTGTGGCAGCCCCTACCCTCTGGAACGATCTTCCTCCAGAACTGAGAACAATTGCCGACCTCCGGACTTTTCGTCGGGCCCTAAAAACTTATCTCTTTCAGCTCGCCGGTCTAACCTGACCCCTGTTGAATTTTTAAGATGTTTTGTATTGTAGGGTTGTGGTATTTTAAATATTTAATTGTTTTAATCTTAGCCAAAGATATGGATTTTTAAAATTTTTTAACTTTTATGTACTGTTTTTATTTGGCTGTTCACCGCCCTGAGTCCGCAAGGAGAAGGGCGGTATATAAATCTAATCAATCAATCAATCAATCAATCAGATCTGCCCAGCCGGGTCAGAATCCAGAAAAGCTGCTGAGCTGATTGACTTCAGGCGATGCAGAGCAGCCAGGAGCCCCAGGCTCGCAATCGCTCTGAAGCAGCGGCAGAAAACGAAAAAGCAGCCCCTGGCCAAGCAAATCAGCAAAGAGATACACAAATAAGGAAGTAAAATAAAATAAAATCAAAGAGTCAAGAAAAAAAACATTAGCTAAATAGCACAGAGTAATCTTAGACAATAGTTCCCTCAGCCACTGAGTGAAAAAGACTGATGGGAACAGCACAGGAGATGGTGGACACCGGCAATAAATTTAAATATTCAACACTCAGTTCCCTAGCAACGCATATATGAAATACCCAGCCATGGAATGTAGGAGCAGCGCACTGGAAAAAATAGCACCAGATAAACAGAAACTGTCAAGGAAGAAAAGATCCACTCAAGAGTGGCCAGGTTGCATCTGAACAAGCCAGGCAGGGCTCTTCACGAGCCTCCCCAAGATCTTCTCAATGCATGTGCAGATGCAACCCTGGCAAGGGGATGCCTGATACTGTAGAAGACATGATAGGGTAAGAGCTGAGGATTTTGTGCAATATCTGCATGACAAAATCGCTCAGATTAGGGAAGGCCTGGACTCCGACTGGGTAGTTTTGGATGGGGTGACGGAGGTGGGTCTTGAGAGTGCTATCTGGGAGGAGTTTGACCCTGTGGCTCCTGAGGACGTGGACAGGATTCTGGGTAGACTTAGCGCTGCCACGTTTATTCGACTGGTGTCCCTCCTGGTTGCTCCTCCCGGGCGGTCACACGAGGCTGGCTCCAGGGGATTATTAACGCTTCTTTGACTGAGGACTCTTCCCTTCCACCTTGAAAGAGGAGGTGGTGAGGCCCCTCCTCAAGAAGCCTTCCTTGGACCCAGCTCTATTAGCGAACTATCGTCCAGTCTCCAATCTTCGCTTTGTGGTGAAGGTTGTTGAGAGTGTGGTGGCGCGAAACTTCCCCAGTACCCGGATGAAGCTGTCTATCTGGATCCGTTCCAGTTGGGCTTCAGACCGGGATACAGCAGAGAAACGGTATTGGTCGCATTGGTGAATGATCTTTGGAGGGCCCGGGACAGGGGCTGCTCCTCTGTCCTGGTCCTATTGGACCTCTCAGCGGCTTTTGATACCATCAACCATGATATCATGCTGCGCCAGTTGGAGGGGTTAGGTGTAGGGGGCACCATGTTGCGGTGGTTCTCCTCCTTCCTCTCTGACCGTACGCAGTCTGTGTTGGCAGGGGGTCAGAGATCGACCTCGAGGCGCCTTGTCTGTGGGGTGCCGCAAGGGTCGGTCCTCTCACCCCTTCTGTTCAACATTTATGTGAAGCCGCTGGGTGAGATCATCCGTGGTTACGGGGTGAAGTCTCATCAGTACGCTGATGATACTCAGCTGTACATCTCCACCCCAGACCACCCCAATGATGCACTTGACGTGATGTCCCGGTGTCTGGAGGCTGTGAGGATCTGGATGGGGAAAAACAAGCTCAGACTCAACCCCTCCAAGACTGAGTGGTTGTGGTTCCCGGCGTCCCGGTATAGCCAGCTGGTTCCAACGCTGACTATTGGGGTGAGACCTTGGCCCCCACAGAGAGGGCCCGCAACTTGGGTGTCCTTCTGGATGCATGGCTGTCACTAGATGAGCATGTGATGGCTGTGGCCAGAGGGGCTTTTTATCAGGTTCACCTGATTCATCAGTTGCGCCCTTTTCTGGACCGGAACTCCTTGCGCACGGTCACTCATGCCCTCGTCACTTCCCGTCTGGACTACTGTAATGCTCTCTAAATGGGGCTCCCCTTGAAGAGCACTCGGAGGCTCCAATTGGTCCAGAATGAGGCCGCGTGGGCGATTATGGGAGCGACTCGGCACACCCATGTAACACCCTTCCTGAGCGAGCTGCACTGGCTCCCGGTGGTCTTCCGGGTGCAATTCACGGTGGTGGTGACCATCTTTAAAACACTCCATGGCTTAGGACCAGGGTACTTACGAAACTGCCTTCTGCTGCCGATAGCCTCCCACCGGCCAATACACTCCCACAGAGAGGGACTCCTCAGGGTGCCATCGGTCAAACAGTATCGACTGGCGGCCCCCAGGGAAAGCCTTCTCTGTGGGGGTACCTGCCCTCTGGAAAGAATTGCCCCTGGAGATACGGAGGATCCCTGACCTACGCACCTTTCTCCGTGCCCTCAAGACACTATTGTTCCAACAAGATGGGCTGGCCTAAACATGATTTTTAATTGGAGACGAAGTAAAGGGAAGCCTGGCTGGGCTGCATTCAATAGAAGAATAGAGACCATCAGCCATCAGACGCAGCTTCCCTGCTCTCGGTGCTTGTCCGACAAGGGGTGGGGTGATCTGCTCAAGGTGGGACACTGCACTAGTCATGCATTAATCAAAATAAGATTTAATTAATTACATGGCTAATTTTTTAGGCATTCTGGACAAACATTTGGTGTGATATCTTGACAATAAGAATCATAAGAAACATATCAATCTGCGCAGGACAACAAGAATTCCCCCCCTCTGAAGTTTTCAAATGACAGCCATCTAGCTCTTTTGAAGGGGTGATTTAATGGATTCCTGCCTTGGCATTTGGACTGGATAATCTATAACCTCCAACTTTCCTGTTAGTTCACAACACTGCAATTTAATCATTTTATGCCTACTTTTCTTCTTGTTAAATTACAATCTTACAGTACCGTGTTCAGAATATAATGTTTACATGACAAATGTGATGATTAAAGCATGGATAAAGTCATATGAAATCAACCAAAAAAGGAATAAAAATTAATTACAATTTGTACAACTACAATCCTACAATCAATCTCATCTGGGCCAAGGAGAGATCTGACTACAGAATAGGTCTGATGGATCTGCCCTCCCCATCCAGATCACCAACCATCTCTCTAGTAACCCACCCCCCTTTATTTTAGAGAAAGCTGTTCGTGAAAATGTTGCATTGTCACAATCCACCTAATTAAAATTCAGACATCATGGTCAAACTGGGGACATCTATTTCCCCACTAGGGGAATTCATTTTCTTACTGTTCTTGCAGTGCCTTTAATTGTTGTAAGAACTTCACCCCACAACCCACACCCCGCCGAGAAAAGCAACTGCAAAAGTCCCAGGGAAAGCCGAGAGGCTACTTACTCTCCAAGTCAGTGATGATGAGGTTGTCGTGGAGTTTCACTGCTCGATGCTGCTCCACTTCGTCCTCCAGTTCAAATATGGTTTCTTTCATGTCATTCCTTTCTGTCTCCTTCTCCTCCAAATCTGTGCGTATTTTCTCTAAGGTCATGTTCAGATCCTCAATTTGCTTTTTAGCTTCTTCTTGGAAAGCTCTGTACTCATCTTCTATCTAGTTTAAGACAAATGGCCAGACTCTAATTTCTTCTTCCAAACAGATTTCAACACTTGTGTCCAGGATTAAATTTGTATTACACACTGGAGAGTGCCAATTATCTCGGCTGAAGTCTCCCTTTACGCTGTCATGCTAGATAGTGCAATAACCAAATAAGTAAAGAGTTATTAGCTTCCTATCAATATGAGAACCAGACACCACTCCAGTTTAGCCTCCTGCCTCCAGTAGCTCCTCCGAGGTGTCAGCCTGACAATAGCAATAGCACTTAGACTTATATACGCTTCATAGTGCTTTACAGCCCTCTCTAAACGGTTTACAGAGTCAACCTCTTGCCCCCAACAATCTGAGTCCTCATTTTACCAACCTTGGAAGGATGAAAGGCTGAGTCAATCTTGAGCCTGGTGAGATTTGAACTGCCAAATTGCAGTCAGCTGGCAGTCAGCAGAAGTAGCCTGCAGTACTGCATCCTAACCATTGCACCACTACAGCTCTTATCCTTTGCCAGTTGCCTGAGAACTCTTTGAACAAGAGCAGTCTTTCTTAACTTGGCAACTTGAAGACGTGTGGACTTCAACTCCCAGAATTGCCCAGTAAGCCTTGCACTCAGCCTTCCTGAGTTGAAGTCCACATACCCTCAAGCTGCAAATCATGTATGCTCCCTAATGTGGAAAACTCAACTATGGTTAGTTCCAATTTTTATTCAGGCCAATGTATTTATTATGCTACTGAAAACCCTCTCATCATCACTGGCTATGTTTGTATACCTGCTCACAGCTGAAACAGAAGGATGGCACTCCTACCTTTATCCTTCTGAGGGAAAGTGAGGTTTAACTTTGAAGGACAGAGTGGGTCTGAAGCAGAGCAACTCAGCACTAGCTCTAGGCACTTAAGGGAGAACCAAAGGACAGGTCCGGGAGGTCAGGCATGTGGCTCACAGAAGCTTCCAAGTGATTTGTCTGCCTCCCACTTTCAACACACCTGGGATAGCCTTCCTATTCAAACACACTTTCGGACCTTTACCTTTGCAACGGCATCTTGGAGACGATTGGCATCGTTACGTGTCCGAGCAAGCTCTTCCTGTAAGTTGCTGGCTAACGTCTCTGCTTTCTCTTTGTCAAGCCTGACGCTCTCTAGCAAGTCCTGGATGTCTGACTTATCACCCGATTTGTGTATAGAATAGAGCTCAGCAACTTTCTGCCTCTCATGTTCCAGCTGTGCTTTTAACCGGTTCATCTCAATTTGGTCACTGGAGATGGTAGCTTTGTACTCATCCAAGGCAGCCGCCAGAGTGGCCTTGCTTTTCTGCTCTGAGTCAAGAATTCGCTCCATATGGTGATTCCGTTCCTTCAATGCCCCGATCATCTCTTGGGCTTCCTTATTGTCTTGTTCAGCCATCTTCAAAGTGTTGCTCAGATGCTGCTGGACACCCAGAAGCTGCTCTCTTTCAAAACGTGCATTCTCTGCAAGGTCCATAAAACGTTGCTCTAGCTCCATGTAGCGTCCACTTTTCATGTCTTCATCAATAACATAGGATATATGATGCTCATCTAAAAGAGAGCGGAAATACTCGATTTGTCGGCTAAAGTGTTCCAATTTATCACTTTGCTGGCACAAAGATTCCATGAGGATAACCTTTTCCTCTCCAAGCCTTTCATTCTCACTGTTCAACTCCTGGGTAATTTGCTGCAAATCTGCAAGTTCCTGAAGGGTTGCCTGAAGTTCTTCCGCTGTACTGTGCTGATTCTCTTCCATCTGATGAATCCGTTCTGTCAAACAAGCCACGGACACTTCGCTGGCATTGCCACTGCTCCCTTTTCTTGAGGTCTCTATGCTTGGCAATCCTTCCGACTCTGAAGACGAGGGAGCATCCAAAGCATCGTCACTGGAAGTGAGCGGCTGATACACTTCACTGCACTCACTGTCTAGGTTATCCATGGAGTTGCTGTGCTGATGGTCCATCAAAGTATTCTCGTCCTGACTTAAAAGATCTTCCATGGAACCAGGAGCGGAACCTTCTACAGAAGAAGTAAGAGTTCCTCCACCATCGCTGTGGCTTCCAGTTGTTATTTCTGGGCTCAGAGATTGGTAGCCAAACAGCTTTTCAGAATTATCCAACCTTTGCTCTAGAGAAAAACCCAAAGCATTTAATCTATCTTTTAACATCCGGTTTTCATTTTTCAGTTGATTCAGCTCCTCTCGTATGGCAGAGTTTTGCTCTTGCAAATGCAGCAGCGTGGATTCTACATCAGTCGGCTGGTGGATCACAATAGTTTCTTTATCCTCAGATTTTTCATCACCCTCAAATGGATCTTCCTGAAGGCCCAGCTGAGCACGCATCTCTCTTAGTTCACTCCTTAAGTGGAGGATCTCAACGTCTTTTGTTTTGGCTAGCATCAGGAGATCTTTCACTTTTGCCTCTAGAACAGATTTATCACTGATCTGATTGTCTGACTTTGACTTGCTCATGCGAACATCAGAATCCTGACTGGCACGGCTGCGGGAACGTTTTGCAAGAAGGACATCACTGCTCGTCTGACCAGCCAGGGGCAGTTTTTTGCTTTGAGTTGGGCGCGAACGGTCACGGATTCTTTCCCGAGAAGAGCTGGATTCCTTATTTCCAGATGAAGTGCTACGCTTAGCTGAAGAATTTGTACCTGTGTTGTTTTTAAAAAAATAGTAAATTGGTAGGTAAAGACACAATTCTGTAAAAGGTAAAGTAATATTTTTTTCAGGAATACATGACTTTAAATTCTAATGCACATACTTGAAAGTTAATGATTAAACAACTGTATGTAGCAACATACAAAATAAAATTAATCATACCACAATAAGCCATAAAAGTTAATGCTGAGTACTACATATGTACTACATATAGAGGAAACAACAACATTGTAGGTCTCTGATAAGTCTCTGAGAAAGTTTCATATCCAGATGACCAAAATGGAGCTCTTCGTTTTTATTTATTATTTATTTTATTTATTAGATTTGTATACCGCCCTTCTCCTTACGGACTCAGGGCGGTGAGTCCGTAAGTGCAACTTTTTCCAGTTGCACTGATGATCTCTACTCAGCTTGCAGTCAAAGACTCTACCAAGGTCTTCTTTTCACAAGCACTATTGTTTACTTCTTCTCCAAAACCAGAATTCAAAATAATTTTGTAGTTCTGGTATGGAAAGTATGGGAAATAGTAATCTTTGTTTGCTAATTTAGGTATCATGTTCAATTATAGCCAGCAGTAAACTTAATTTTAAAATATAACAAATGCACAAGCAGGTAATCTGTTCATGATCCTGGGTAATTGAATATGAACTAAACATGTCTTGACTAGCATGTCACATAGTAGGCCATGATATATGAACAAATCTCCTTCGAGCTGAGCTGGACTCACTTCATTGAGACCCAGCCATGTAGATTTTTTAAGAATTAAAGCCATTGACTTTTCCCATTTTTTTTTAGTTGTCAATCTAGTCAAACTGAAATTACATGGTGGTCCCCCATGCTTGCTTAGGTTCTGAGCCCAGAGGTTAACTGAGTACTACTAACTGTTAATGAGAATTAGCACCATGCAGTGTCTATGGAGATTCTCAGTCATCCAGGTCATGGTTGTCCCAAAGGTGCTTTTTCAAGAGACAACTGGACTTTCTGGTTTTTCTTTGAAGACATTTCACTTCTCATCCAAGAAGCTTCTTCAGCTCTGATTGGATGGTGGGGAATGGATATTTGAATTCTTTTAGTGAGTTGTTAAGAACACCTGCAGGGCTGTGGAGTCGGAGTCGGAGTCGAAGGAAATTTTGGGTACCTGGAGTCGGAGTCGGTAAACAATGCACCGACTCTGACTCCTACTAAATTTAGATTGGAATTTTAAAAAAAAGCAAGTTTAAATGTCCCAATTCTCCCGACTCCACAGCCCTGATCACCTGGAGATTTATCTTTGTCATCAGGGTCAAACATGGAAGAGATAGAAGCCAAAGCCTTAGACTCCTTTACAGGAATTCCACCTACTCCCTGTATAGGATGTGGATCTTGGGCCAAGATCAAAACACAGGAATTGGAAGCGTTCACCAAACGTATCAACTCTGTGGACAGATACATCAAATTCACACAGGAAAATGTTAAGGAAAATAGTCTAGCCTTCCTGGACTGTGCAGTACACATTAAGGAAGACAGAAGCCTTAACACTGAAGCTTACAGAAAACCCACCCACACAGATCAATATTTATTTTTTAATTCCCACCACCCACAGGAGTACAAAATGGGAGTCATCAGAACCCTACACCACCAAACTGTAAGCACTAGCAAAGATAGGAAAAAAAAAAGAATGAAAACACATCAAGGAAGCACTCAGAACGTGTGGCTATTCTAAGTGGGCCTTCATCAAATCTCAAAAAAGACCCTACAGGAGCACCTCCACAGCACATAACAAAGAAAACAATAAACAAAGCAACATTGTCATTCCGTACATTGCAGGCATATCGGAAAAGCTCAGGAGGATCTTCAGCCAACATAACATATGTGTACACTTCAAATCCAAGAATACAGTAAGGCAGAAGCTTGTCCACCCCAAAGATAAAACACCCACATATAAACTGAGCAACGTGGTATCTGCAGTACAATGCAGGGAGCCATGTACAGATCTGTACATTGGGGTAATAAAACAACCACTTCATAAGCACATGGCACAATATAGGAGAACAAACACATCAGGACTAGATTCAGCAGTCCATCTGCATTTAAGACACAGGCCACTCTTTTGAAGACAGCAAAATCCAGATTTTGGACAGAGAAGACCGCTGGTTTGAAAGAGGGGTCAAAGAGGCCATTTATGTCCAAACTGAACATCAGTCCCTCAACAGAGGGGTAGGGGTAGGACATCATCTATCTCCAGGCTACAACACAGTCCTTTCCACAGTTCCAAGAAGACTCCGACACCATTTGCACCACTCAGGTGACCTTGATGATAAACCTCCAGATGGTCTTAACTAAATGACCAGTTATTTGCAAGGATATAAATCCTTCCATTCCCCACCATCCATTGGAGCTGAAGAAGCTTCTTGGATGAGAAGCGAAAAGTCTTCAAAGAAAAACCAGAAAGTCCAGTTGCCTCTTGAAAAAGCACCTTTGGGATAGCACCGTGCAGCCAACATCCCTTGCTAGATAAGCCCCAGTGGCCTTAATAAAAAGACCTTTGCGTCTGTACCTGCAGTGGACTTTGATTTACTCTCCGCAGGATTCATGGTGGCGTTCCCTGCAGCAGAAGGACCTGTTGAGGTAGAAACGCTCTTCTTCCCCCCCTTGACACCGTTGCTGACATTCATTCCTCCAGCCATTCCAGCTAGAAGATCATCATTGCTCTTTGTCTGCAGGACAGGGATAAAGCCATACATTAAGTGTGTCTGGTCAAAAGCTCAACCTTTTTTTTAACTATAGGCACGCATGCCAAGAGTCAACTTTCTGAGAGGTGGGTGGCATATGATAAATAAAAATTAATGTAAATGATTTGGAATTAAAATATAATTACTTACAATAATAATAATAATAATAATAATAAATCAGCATTCCTGCATATAAAACATAGTTGAATCCTCTTCCCTGAAGGGAAAGTATGACACACTGATCAAAATTCAGGCGTTTGGCAACTAGCATGTATTTATGACAGCTGCCCTGTCCTGGGGTCACGTGACTATTTGTAACCATCCCAGTCTGCTTCCAAAAGCAAAGTAAATGGGGAAAGCTAGATTTGCTTAATGTCCACATGATTCACTTAACAGCTGTAGCAAAAATTGTTGTAAAATGAGGCAAGACTCACTTAAACATCTCTCTTGCTTATTTTTGGGGTTACTGTGGTCATAAATCAAGGACTATTTGTACAGAAGGCCTTGGCATTCTCTCCTACCAAGGTTCCATCAGGTATGGCCAAAAATGCCTTCATAACAGGTCCTCCCAATGCCAGGCTATTCTTTCTGCGGAGTGTTTGTGCCTTTACATACTAATGACTCCTCCTGCATCTCCTGCCATGGAAACCTGGCACTGCCTGGCACGACAGACCAAAAAAAAAAAAAAGCCCAGAAAGCCTCCAAGTCAGGAGGCAATTGCCCACTAAACTTTAATACAAGGCAAACCTATTAAATACAATAATTACATTGAATTTTAAGTATAATAAAATCAAATCAATGCATTTTAGACATGGCTCCAACCCTTGAGCTTTTAGCCATACACATTAAAAAGGCTGCCTTTGAGGTGGATCCGTACACTTTGCACTGAGCCCCTCTAAGAGTCCAATTTAACAAACCCTTCCTTATTATTCATCCCAGAGTTACAATGGAATATGCAATGTGATCACTATTATTTATTTATATTTTATTTATTTGCACATCACATTTAGAAACTGCCCATTTCTCTCACAAGTGACAAGTTAAGACAAGTAAAAAATTATGAAAAAAAATTTGGGGAATTAAAATAAATTCATGCACCTGCATTTGAAATTAAAAGGACAAAAATTGTCAGAATGAAAATAAGTTTCATAGAAGATTTAACATTGTTTCCAGCCCACATACTTTAAAAAAAATTTTTGGAAGTGTAACTGCTTGTTTAATGTAGGTAGAAATTTTTTATTTTAGATTTTGTCTTTTTATCTGCATGGAGTGGTTACGAAAATCTTTTGCCTGGTTTCTTGTCATGATCAGATGAGAACATTTCCATTTATCTATTTCAGAAAGGCACAGTGATGGATGAAGACTAAAAAAATAAATAAATCCCAGCAACACAATGGAACAAATTTCTCATCCTTTTCATGCATGATCCACTCTCATCCTTAACAGACCTACCCAGATTAAGCATTCCTTCTCACCATCTGCATTTTTATCACATCTGGTTTTTTCCTAGTTTTTTTTAAAAAGTTAAGTAGGTTAATTACAGACATGCTACATAGGTAAGAACAGTCCATTAAGGAACTAAATAGGTCAAGTTGTAAAAAGAGCTTCATGATTCAGCCTGCAAGAATCCACACCGAAAACGGTGACCAGCATGGGTCACCCTCTTGGCTTCCAAATGCAGCTGGGAAGAAGCTCCTCCCGCCTTCAGAGGGCGATGTCACTATAGGGCGGTGACAGTACTTCAAGAAAGCACAGAGCAGAATTGCAAATTATTTTTTAAAAAGTAACTATAACTCCAGGGATGTCATGGGAGACATGTAAAGCTTATGAGAGGAATCAGAGCTGGGCTTGTTGCAAATCAGAAAAAAGGCCATCATAGATGTAAATCACAATTAAAAGAGATTCATAAAAGCAGTCTAGATGAACAAACATTGAAAGAATTAAATAAAGTTAAGCAACAATTAATTTAGTGGAAATGACAAAATTTCAAAAGAAGATAAAACATGTCAAATAAAACATGTCAAATAAATTCTGAAATTGAGAACAAATCAAACTCTGGTATATCGAGAGAAGATGGGAAGAAGGTGGAGGAGGGGAAGGGGAAGCCACTATGAGATACAATACTGGAAATTTTAAAAAATACAATTTTAAAAAAAGTAATTATATACCAGGCATAATACTGAAGAAACTAATTTGAAATCATATACAGATAGTTCTCGACTTGCGACAGCAATTCAGACCAGAATTTCAATTGCTAAGCAAATAAAGAAGAGTAAATGGTAAAAGAGCAGCCCCGAATAAGTAAAAATTAAAAATGAAAGTTAAAAGATAAGATGAATGAAAATTGGTGGATAAATGACTGTACATGTAAATATGTTTATGAGAAATAAAAATAGAAATGTTTTTTTGTGGGGAAAAAAGAATTTCCATTGCTAAACGATGCAGTCGTAAAGCACAACTGCATCGCTTAGTGACAGCAATCCTTGCAGTCGCCACCATTAACGAAATCCCAGAGTGGTTTCACTAGGCAACTTCCTGTTTGCTGGAAGCCAACTGAGTAGCTCTCAAGCAGGTGGGCAGGGAGGCTGATGCCAGGTGGGGGAGAGGGCAGGCGTGGGGCTGTGGGAATGGCTGGCATGACGGGAGGGGAGAAAGGTTACCCCAGGGACTTGTGATCTTCCCTTCCGGCTTTCCCCTTGACTTTCTGTGGAAGTCAGCAGTGAAAGTCGCACATGCCGATCACATGGTCATAGGCCGGTCATAAGTGCGAGCCCAGATGGTGATCATGCGACTGCAGAGATGCTGGGACAGCTGGAACTCCAAAGACGCGTTCTACCCACCATTTTTTTAGCGCCTCTGCAACTTCAAATGGTTGTGAAAATATGGCCATAATTCAAGGATTACTTGTGCTGAAAACTCAGAAAACTTGCACTGATTTTTTTGCTGAGCTGCTCTAAACATAGAAGGAAAGAAATATTAAGCTTCTTCCTTAGATAAAGATGATTTCCCTCCTCAGTGCCCACAAACTGCCATGCATCAAAAAAAGTAGAGTTCCACAACTAGTTGAACAGGTTCCACCAGTGTAGAGTAAAAAGTTTTTGTTGAGAAAAAATTGAATGGGCGAAAACAACATTATTTTCTACCCATTGAATCAGCTTATTCAAATCACCTTTGCTTCTAGTTCTTTAACTTCCCAAGTGACGGTAGTCTCCTTAAAACTTCTCAGTTTGACAGACATTTAACAAATAACTATGACGGGTATGTGAATTATAATGCCGTGCTTTTAATTAACTCACATCATTCTACTTTATTATTATTAGCTGCTGGGACTCTTAACAGATCCAGTGGCATGTAAATAAACCGTAAACCTTCAAACACTAGTCATTATTTGCTAACACAGACTTATAATTACTATGCATGAATTTTAATGATAACTCAACAGAGAGAGGCCTGAATTCCTGAGTGCAAGCAGCCCCATTCAACCAAGTAAATAAGGTACACCAAATCCTGGGTGGCAGGACATCTATGCCTATCATACAAATGTGAAGCAGTGGACAGAGTAGCTCGGTCCCTCCTGGGCAAGGAGTGGCCACAGGGATACCTGCAGGGCTGTGCTGAGAATTACTCTAGCCACTCAGATTTGTTCAGAGTTGGAATCTGACTGTACCGGTCTTTTGCAATTGCCTGAGGCATAGCCTGTCCCAGTTACTGGGAAGAGTTCAACCTACTGGCCCTGATGTTTCTCTGAGAACCGAACAGGGTTCTTGGGGCTGTGAATGCAAACACCAGTATTTCAGTTCCCTGTTCCTCCTGGTTGATCAAGGTCTTCTGGGAGGTGAGGGACCCTCTTGCTGGAGGTTATGGTCCCATTTGCCTTGGACCCAACAGATCTGACCTTTTTGTACAATCTTCAACCTTCCCTTTTTAGAGAAGTTGTTGGTGTATAGCTCCAAAGGTCCCCGAAAGCAAAAGATTGTATGGACTTTTTTCAGTCAGGAATCAGCCCAGTGACAATACTGAAATGGCACTGATCACACTGGATAACCTCTGGCAGGCTCAGGATAGAGATAGTGTGTCCATCCTAGTCCTCCTTGATCTCATTTGATACCACTGATTGTGACATCCGATGGCCTTCCTTAGGAGATCCAGAGTGGGAGGCACTGTATCACAGGTCTTCTCCTTTCGTCAAGGTTGGTTCCGGTCAGTGCTGGATACAAGGAGGCGTCAAGCTTGAAGCCCATGTCTGTGGGGTGCTTCGGGGCTCTACTTCCTCACCACATTCACTTTGAAATGGTATACGGTTTCCTCCTTGAACAGGGGGTTAGACTTCCAAAGTCCCTTCCAATTCTGCTATTACCATTCCTATCTCAACCCTGAAGCTGGCCTGACTGAGGCCATTTTGAGACTTCAGCACTGACACACTGGAGAAGAGGGACAGGGAGCGGGAAATAGAGATAGTTGGGGTGTTGTAGTCAAAGCAAAATACTTTCTCTTGGGAACCTAGGACATTCCTGCAGGTGCTTGGAAGGAGGGGACTGAAGTCACCTAGCAATGGGACAAGTATCCTGATTGGACCATGTGACTGATTGTTTTGAGAAAGTGACAAACTTTTACTTTTAATTAGGCAAAAACTGCAGGAATAGTCAGTCGGTTTTCACCAGCCTGTGCCAATATGACATATCTAATAAAATCATTCTTTGAGGAATCTACCTGTCTCAAGAGTTTTGTTTGCTATGGGTATGTTACTTGGAACCCTGACATCCTATTTGATACACAGTTGTACCCTTTTTGGCTGACCAAGCAACATTGCCAAGGCCCAGGCTGTGAGGGGCAGGATATGAAATTAGGCTTGGCTGAACTCTGGCAAGCTGAGCGGTAGGTTTAAAGCCTCCCACTTGGGAAATTTCCCATCTCTGGCTCTGTCTGGGGTACACTTCCCCAGTCAGAATCAAGTGTGCAACCTGAAGGTCCTCTTGGTTCCTGCTCAAGGGCAAGTGACAGCCATGGCTGGGGGGTGCCTTTGCAGTTTGACTTGTGCACCGAATGCACCAGTTTCTGGCTCATGCCAGCAATCTCCCAATTGGATTACTGCAATGACCTCTACATGGGGCTGCCCTTGAAAATCATTTGGAAGCTGCTACTGGTCTAGAATGCAGCAGTGCAGGTAGTTTTTGGTACCTCTTGCTACGTCCATCTAACATCTCTACTCTGCAAGCTGCACTGGCTCCCAGTAAGCTTCCAGGTGTGATTCAAGGCAGTTGTAATCTATAAAATCCTGTGTGGCCTAGAGTCAGGCTAATTGCAGATATCAGCCCTACAATGTAGACCAGGAAACAGACATGCCCAACCCTAACCCCTTGTATTAGAATATTTGTAGTCACAAGTCTGAATATACTTCCCCTCCTGCCTTGTATCATCATATTAATTGGGAATGGAAGGCTGCTTTCATAAATCTCTACCTTGGTAGGAACTAAAGTTTATGTTCATCTGTTTATTGCCTTGGTAATAGAACTTCGCTCTTTGCCAAGACCAATCTCTCGTTTCTAGAGTAGGACTGCCTTTCTCCCATGGTTTCTGCTTGTCCCACCAGATATGGCATTGAGTGGGGCAAGCAGTGGAGCATTGTTTGGGTCCCCTCCACTTAAAATGCATCATCTTACTGGACACAGAGATCATGTTTTTTTCTGTGGCAGCACCTGCCTTATGGAACAGCATCCCATAAAGATACAGGTAGCCCTGACTCACTCTTTCGCAAGGCACTGAGAATCTGGCTTGTTTCCCAGGCATTTGGGTCAGGAGTTTAGAGCTCCCTTGTTGATGTGATTTTTTAGTTGCATTGCACTATTTACTTTGGGCATCTTAGGCTATTATTTATAACTGCTATGTTTTTAATCTTTTTATGACCCTCAGATCAGGAGCATAGTGGGGTGCACGGTTGCTGTACAGGGATGCTGCAAATAGGGTCTAGGGAATGTGGGCATGGGTCACGAGTTGGTGGAGGCTGCAGGCTCTACTTGCTATGGACTATGGCTCCGCATTGGCATTGCTTGTGAAAAGCAGCAGGAAAAGTTGCAAATCATGACAACTGCATGTGATCCTGGGATGCTGCAACCACTGCAGGTTGCTGGTTGCTAAGTACCCAATTGGCCGTTCCCCGCCCCAGGAATGCAGCCACAGCCAGAACCTAAAGCACCAATTGTAAAAACCACTCACTGAATGCCGTCATAACTTTGAACAGTTGCTGAATGAGTGGTTGTAACTTCAGGACTAGCTGCTGTACCTAAGTGCCGGACTCAATTAAGTGCCTCATGGGAACTGGCTGAAAACGTAGAAATATTAATTGGATGAATCCAACACAAATTTGCAATACTGAAGAGGGCAGAATTATTTCTATATGCAAGGCTTCATAAACAGTGCAGGTTCTGCTTTCTCAGTGTATTTCTTTAGTTAGAAAACTTGCTATCTGTAGAGAACATATAACCCCACGTACAGGAGGCAACAATAAAAAAGCTATCAATATACACAAGTATTTGCAGCATTTTCTCTGCTGCTCATGCCAGGGGCCTCTGTTGATATCTCCCCCACCCCCACTCCTTGTACTTCAAAAGAGTTGTGGTTTACCTTTAGGAAAGAGGCTGCTGTTCCTGCTTTTGGAAGTTTCGTTGCTGCAGACGTTGTGGAACTGGTCTCTGTTTTAACTTTCTCTACTGTTTGCATTTTAGTTATTCCAGGCACTTTGGGCACCGAACTAATATTCCGGCTTGCTTTCTTCATTCTTGGCTGCCTGCTTGATATACATTTACTAACAATCTGCAGAAAGAAAACAGATTTTCGAAAATTGAGGGGAATTATTTATATAGCAACTATTCATACACCTGAAAATAGCCACTCCTTGCCTAGCACTTTTTGCACAGTCTACAAATCCTACAGTAATACCTCAGGTCTCCCTAGATCCTGCTCAGCTCAGCCCAAACCCAGCAGAAGCCTTTCAAACATTGACAGCATTTGACTTCTTAAGTATCTTCACTGCACACAGACTGAATTGCACTAAAAATTGTCTGTATTCTGTAAGTGCTTCCTCTTTTACCCATAGCAGTATAAGCCCATTGTTTCTTCTTTCTGCTTTTCCCAAATTCAGTAGAGCTTTTGACCTGCACTTTGTTACTTTGATGCTAAGCAATTGTTGGCCTATAGATCTGAAATCTTCATCCAATCTGATTCTCATCACTCCAAAAATATTTATGTGTTTGGAGCAATAGCACTATTGAGGCTCTTAATTGAAAATATAAATGAGAAGATTTAGTAATCAGAAAAATAGTACAAGTTACATTGGCTTTAACACTTCCTTTCTGAAATCAGTACAGTTTTTTTGAATCTATAGAGAGTTTATGGACTAGGCCAAGGCACCAAAGTTTCTCTCATTTTCCCATATCTGCAATTTCATATGTACATTCATGAAAAAATGAAAACCAATTTTTTTCATGTAGAAATGAAATACTGTATAAATAGAACAAAGTTAATTAGGTTTTCAAAGAAGGGTAACACAGTGCGTGTTGGGGCAAAAACTGCATCAGTATAACTGAAACAATTAAAATACCCTACATACTTTTCTGTACACCATATTAATCCCACAAGAGTTTTGCTATAATAAATCATTTAGTCTTGTAATTTGTGACACTACGTGATAGAATGTTAACTTTAAAGCTGGTTTGACCGTTGCTAATTTGGCTGCAGTGACTCAAACCGTAGTTGTCCTCTTGCCAGATTATTACAATTCCTTCCACTAACGGCTGGGCAATTTCAGTTTACATGGAAGGCTGCCTTTCTGTTACTGAACGTGCACAAAATTGGAGCTCTCTAACATCTATTCTACAGAATCCGCCTTGGCGGTCTTTGCTGCATTTTCAACCTACTTGAAAAGGTTTCTTGTTGAGTTAGAACCCCAAGTGTTTGTTGGAACATTTCTCTCTTGAATAGCCAGATTTCTTGGTAGGGTTACTCGGAGAAATACTAAGGTGCTATGAGCCTGTTCATGTTTAGGCTAATTTGGGTTTTTTTTTTGGGGGGGGGGGGGGAGAGAAACACAGAATGTTTTTTTACTCATGACCTGCTGTATCCATAGAGCCATTTTTGCAATAGAGAGGGTGAAGAAGGCCCTGACTCTTTAAGTTACTTCCAAACTTTGGTCCGCAATCATGTTTTCGTCAGGACTAAGCTCTAGGATGCCCTATTTTACAGTGTGAAAAGAATGGAACCCATACATGGTAGAAAAAGAAGGAACATATACTTCATGGGCCCGATGCCAACCCTTACTCAACCTGCGAAGGCTCTATCTTCCTTGGAGATTAATTTGCCCAGGATCTGCCGTGTTTTTTTCTAATAAAATGGCCATAACCAGAACTTTGGCTGATTGTGCTCTTCTCTGCACTCCACAAGTATATAAAAATGGCTTGGAGGTAGCTTTCAGGCCAAGAAAAAATGCTTCTGTACACTTACTATGCTTACACTTCATTTAAATAAACAACGTTATTATGCTCTTTTGAGAGATAAAATGTTGGGATCACACAAAGCTCAATCTGCTTCTTGTCTTTCCAGTGGTGGCAAATCTGGCAATAGCACCTCTATGAGATTAATTTTAGTAATATTAGTCCCTTGTAAACCAATGGTACTCTGGGGACCATCAAGCAGCAACTCAGTTTTGGATACCTTCACATCAACCTTTCAATCATGTTAATTATGTCCACCCTCATCCTATACATCGTTTGCTATTTGACTGGATGGTACCCATAGTACAGGGATTCCTCAGTTAACAATTATTTGTTCAGCGACTGTTCGTTCTTATGAGGGTGCTGAATGACCAGTAGATACAGCAGGTGCCGATACAACAGCCTTCCCAGCATCCCCATGGTCATGTGACCACAATGTGTGACCTCCTTTGGCAGCTTCCTACAAGCAAGTGGGGAGGTCAACAGGAAGTTGGAACTCCTAGTCATGTGAGGTTCTTGCTTAATGACCTGTGTGGTCCTCTCTTAACAATGGCAACTGGGACTGCTGGAATTGCTGTCACTAAGTGGCATGGTCACATGATGTCTCACTATGACTGAATTGTTTAGTGACAGCAATTCTGATCCCAACTACCTTCATTAACGAAGCATTTATGCTTGTCCATCTTCTTTGGTGGAGAGAAGGTGGGGGTGATGCTCCTTGACCTTTCAGCAGTATCAGCAACCATGGTATTTCTTCTGCATAGGCTGGAGGCACAACGTTACAGTGGTTTGCCTCCTTCTTCAGTAATCACTCCCAACTATGCTGATGGAGGGGAAGAAGGGATCATGCCAGTGACCACCCACTGGGGGACCGGGGGCTCAGAACTTAACACCTCCTGTTTAACCTTTACATGAAACCACTGGTTGAAGCCATCCATCATTTTGGTATAATCAGTACAAGGTTGTGACACTTTTATCTTTTATATCATAGGGCATAAATAGCAAAAGATGCTTCCTACTGCTGGTACGACTGCATTTTGAATCAACTGGTGAGTCTTCAAGGGCAGCCCAATGTAGAGTGAATTTGTCAAGGTGTCAATCCAGTGTCGGAAACTGTTCAGGTTTGATGGAATGAAACAGACTTTGGGTCAATCCAGAATGATTTGTCAAGACTGAATGGCTGTGGCTCTTTGGCCCCCTGGATCAGTGACCTTTCACTGTTAATCTCGGATGGGGGCAATTTTCAATTGATGGGGGTTCATCCAGTGTGTTCCTTCCTTGACTGGGAGGCCCTTCAGATGGTCATTGCCCTGATCACCTTGTAATTGGACTACTATAATGCACTCTACCCCAGGCTGCCCTTGAAGACCAAACAGTTGATTCAAAATGCAGAACCACTAGCACCAGCAGGCATTTTTGCCTAGGTAAGCCCATGTGTCACTGATGCTATACAAGTTGTATTGGTTGATAGTTGGTTTCTGGAGATGCTGTCACCTACAAAGCTCTTTGTATTATATAAGGCTCTTCAATGCATAGAATGTAGTTATACAAGGGACCAAGTATCTACAATTGTTTGCTGATGTGTTCCAGTTCCCCACTTTTGTAAACTATCCAGAATTTTTTAGAATAGCTGGGCTATAAAACATTTAAATAATTGATACTAAATACTATTCAAATGTCTCCCCCTTCCATTCCTTCTCAAATAACTCCAACCAATTGCCATGCCCATGCCTACTGTTCTAATGATAAATGTACCCACAAACTCTGCATGGCTTACTGGAATTTTAATTACAGGATATCAGAATGCTTGGAACAACATGGAAGGAGCACACTAAATTTTGTCCAAAGCTCGGAACAAAGCTCTGGAATGCAAGGTGCTTTATTCCAAGCTCAGAACAGTATTAACATTTCCACTACAAGTTTATTTTAAATCTAAGAATACATTCAAAACAAGTTACAATTATTGCTTAACAGTAAACTGTGCACAATGGCAATCATTATATACTCCAAAAAGCACCACTCACACACAGGGGACTTGCAAGAAAAAAACAATATTTTATTTTACAGGAAAGGGATGGAGGAGAAGTGGGTTCTCATAGACAGCTCAATGAAGATTACAGAAAGTAGGGTGGGAGAAAGAGGTTGCTAGCTAGCTCTAGCTTGGACGGGAATATGCTGCAACGTTGTGTTGTGGTCCAGCTTGCAATAAAACACATTTAACTGGAGAGATACAAGCATGCCATATTTTGCATACACCCAGTTCTTGCTAAGAATTATGTTAATTTGCTCAATCACATTTGAATCAAAGGTTTGAGCAACAGCTTTAGCAAATAATTTTTTAAGAGGCCAGTAAACAAACTACTTGAAGCCATTGGCTTCCATCTGAATACTGGTTTCATCCTGTATTTTACAGGGATTTCAGATTTCATTCTCTTTACTTAAGAATCAGATCTGCCACGGGCTTCATCTGTCCTAACCCAATTAGTCCTGCTGCTTTAATCTCATTACAGTACCCAAATCTCATATACTGAACTCCAGATGCCCAGCACAATTCAGACTCTGTTTGAATTATGGGTAGAAAGATCTCTAGTGACTTAAACTATATCAAGTCCCAATTCTCTTCCTCAAATGATAGATGAGTTTGTCACGAACAGCATCCCCATCACACTCCAGGAATCTGGGACTTTTACTGACTAATTGCCCATGAAAGGGTACAAAGAGGAGCAGGCCAAGCCAAAGGGACACAGTCATGAGAGTAAAGGACAGTCAAGTTACAATAATACAGCAGAGATAATCCTGGATGGCCATCAATATTACGCTTAGGTTTTGAATTATTTTTTTTCCAAAGACATAAAGCACAAATATACAATCTAAAACATTCAGGTCAAAGTCACCTTTCCCAAAATCAGAAATAAAAACGTGCATGGCTTTATTAGGGACTGATTCTCTTCTCCCATAAAGGGTTGCACCAATCTGTGCCCCCCGCCCCCAAAAAGGCCAGACTTGGACTTAGAATAACTTTCTCGTCACTTTGAACGTACACTAATCGGCATCCATTAAAATGAAATTTCCTTGCACACAGCTCTCAAAGGGTCGCCATCGGCTCAGAGCTAAGCACAGGCAGAGTGGCCCAACCCCTCCCCCAAGGGCTCCAGGCTGTTTCTCAGGCTCAATTCCTTAAGTGGGGTTGATGAGCAACCTGGGCCGGAGCTCAGCTGGGATGCCCAACCTGGGCCGCTTTCAAGACGGGCGGACTGCAACTCCCAGGATCCCAAGCGACGCGGGCTGGGGAATCCTGGGAATTGCGGTGCACACACCTTAAGCGACCCAGGTGGGGAAGCCCCCGCGGCACAGCGACGCCTCGATCTCCCCCCCCCCACAGCTGCCCTTCCCCCGCGGGAGCCTTCAGGGCCTCCCTCCCTCCCTCCCTCCCTCCCTCCGGGCCCCACAGACGCGCCTCCCCCGCACGGGAAGCAGCCCCTCCGCGCAGCCCGCCCCGCAAACCCCTCTCCGGGAAAACGCCCAGGGCCGCGTCCGCCCGCCCGCCCGCCTGTCGCGCGGCCCTCTCAGAGCGGCTCCGCCGCGGACTGGCCAGGCCCACCTGCCCCGCGCGCCCAGCTCTCCGGGCCCCAAAGGCCGAGTGTGTCAGAGGGCGGGCGGCGCGGCGGGCAGGCGCCCGGGCCGCGGGTCGAAACTCCGGCGGCTGGGCCACCGCCCCGACCTTACCTGAAGCGCCGCTGCCTCCTTCCGCGGAGGGAGACCGGGCAGGCGAGCGGGCGGGCGCGGCGTTATTCCTCCGGTCCCTCAGCGCGCTGGGCGCCACTACGCAGGCGCTGACGCGGTCGCGACAACGCGCCCCGCCCCCAAGCCAGGCGAGGGGAGCGCGCAGGCGCATAGGTGGGGCAGGAGGGCCAGTCAGCTGCTGCTGCTCTTTGCCGGCTGTGCGGTGCTACTCCCTCCCTCCCTTTTCCTTCCTTCCTTTTCCTCCCTTGCTTCCTTTTCCTCCCTCCCTCTCTCTTTTCCTTCCTTCCTTTCTGTCTCTCATTCCCATTTCCCTCCTTCCTTTTTCTCTCCCTCTCTTTCCCTTCGTTCTTTCCTCCCTCCCCCCCTCCCTTTCCATCATTCCCACTTCCTTCCTTTTCCTCTCTCCCTCCCTCCCCATCTCCTCTCTCCACTGGCAGCCCTGCATTGTTTCTCGCCGGTGCACTGAAGGCCTTCGCTCCTGACGCTTTCCCGAGCGGGCTGGGGTCGCGGGAACGCCCGGCCAGGCGCGAGGGGCTGAGCCGGGGCTTCTTTCTGGCTCCGGCGGCCCTTCCGGGGGTCCCTTCTGGCTATTGGCCAGAGCAGCGGCGGCCCTTCCATTGAAAGCGGGAAATCAGAAACTTGGCGATGTTCCTTTTGATCCTCTGCCTGTTGAGACGGGTCCGAGGGAAGCCCGACGGATTTTGAGGGCCATTGGGGGAGGGGAGGGGAAGCTGTGTTCTCCCCCACCCCCATTGCCACACGCGCACGCTCAGATATGTATGGTTTTGCTAAAGCATTTCTCCTGCTGCTGCAAGCCCACCCTGGGTTTTGTGGGGGAGCTTCCGGAGAGGCTGTTGTGCTTCCAGGTGCCTTGGGTGGAACACGAACATCTGTCAGCACCTCACTGTCTTTTCCTGCAGGAGTTGCCCAAGCCAAGGAAAACACACATTTGAGGCCAAAAGGTGCTTCAGGGCAGGTATCCGCATACACGGCTGGTGCCTCACCTCAGACCCATTTTGCTAGAATCAGGCAGCTTTCTTTAAGGACATCCCTAGCAGCCAGCTTTGTAGCCTCCCTGGCAGGAGGGTCTCTGGTAGGGATCCTCGAAAGCATCCTTGGCAGACAAATGCCAGCTTTTCCCTAATGCTGGGGATCAGTGCCCTCACCTCCAAGAGATTCTTATGAATTAGACATTTCATTCACAGCATCCTCCTATTAGGGCCACTGTTTTTCCTCTAGTTCCCTCCTCAACCTTTGTCATCCAAAAAATTGGGGAGGGAACTAAAGGAAAAACTGTACCGGATCTAATTCTTACTAATAGAGAAGAAGAGATGGAGGGAGTTAAAGTTGCCAGAACATTGGGCGAGAGCGACCACGTCATATTGGAATTCAATGTAATGCAAGCACAAGCAATAAAATATAATCCAACTGGTGTCTTAAACAAGTTTGAAGCCACCTCTTTGTCTCTTCTCAACAATCCCGCCAGGAATTCAACGCTTCATTGAGCATGCATGCTGTCCTGGTGGAGCCTCTGGAGCCTGGGGAGGGTAAAAAATGGGCCTTCCCCACCCCCCCTGCAGGACCTCTGGAGGTCAGAAACAGCCTGTTTCCCGACTTCCAGCAGTCCTGGAAGGCCCAAAAATCAGCTGGCCTGTGTGCACATGTGCGCTGGAGCTGAGCTAGGACAATGCTCGTGTGCCCATTGATATGGCTTCGCATGCCACCTGTGGCACAAGTGCCATAAATTCACCATTACGGGGTTAAGGTTTTAGACCAGTGAAATTCAAGAATAAATCAACCAGGCTGGATTAGTAAACTACTAACTTTTCATTCAAGTGCTTTAGGGCTTGTACAGCTTCCTAGGTAATTTGAGGAAGCTACCTGGGGGTCAAGGAGGAATTCCAGCAAGCCCCTTTTCTCTCCTTTGAGGCTGTTCTTTTAAGAGGCAGGGCTGGTTCCTCCTTGGGGGAGGAAATTGCTTTGCGGAAAAGAGCATGTTTGCATTTGCTACAATAGTGATTAAAATGAGCCTGTGTAGCGTAGGGGGCTAATGCCTCCTACTAAAGGCAGCAATTAACACCAGCTGCCTGTAATTTCTCTGAGTTCAATCCTAGCCAGGCTCAAGGTCGACTCAGCCTTCCATCCTTTCTAAGGTGGGTAAATTGAGGACCCAGTTTGTGGGGGCAATAAGCTGACTTTGTATAAATATACAAAAGTATGAAGGCTATTGCTTAACGCATTGTAAGCCGCCCTGAGTCTCCGGAGAAGGGCGGCATATAAATCAAATTTAAAAAAAAAAAAAAATAGTGGCAAATTTATGATTTAGTGCCTTGAGAAAGTGTTGGGCCTGCATGAATGTAGTTGGAATTTAAGATCCCGTTAGTGTTGCCTTAGTGACCGAATCCCTTTAGAAAATGCAGCCGGAAGGCTTGTCCCAACTTCCTCTAAAAGCTGTGCTTACATTGATAATGTGACTTCCACCACTGAGAGTTTTCCAGGTTTATCTTAGCTAACTACAAAACAAAACAGGCTGAGGGAAGCAGCGGGGATGACAACCCTGTGATCAGGGGAACTCTTTGCCCCTTTGCTCTCAAAATCCTGCTGGTAGTACCGGAAACCGGAGTCCAAGGGGAAGTAGAAGCCATCAATACCGGCTGTACCAGATGCCTGATCAGGCCCCACATAGTCGAGCAACTAGGCATATGCACAAGGCCCCTGGCACACCCCATCAGCTTTGAGCAAGTCGACGGGCCGCTGATTGGCAGGGCCCCTGCCACCTTAGCCACCGAATTAGTCAGACTGGAGATGGGTCGCCACTGAGAACTCTGGTTCGTAGTCGCCCCAAAGATGACCGACTCAGTTATATTGGGACTTGCGTGGCTAGAGAAGTGGGGCCCCACAATCCCCTGGGAGGGCGGTTATCAGAAGCTAGTCATCGGTATTGGACCATTGCCACCTGTGAAGCAGGACCACCTCCTAGAGGCCACGACCCCAGAGGGCGCCAGTGCACCAGAACCTGCAGCCTCACCCCGCAACACCCCACCTGGCAGCCAACAAGTGCCAAAAGAATATCAAGACCTATCGGGGGTTTTCAGCAAAGAGGATTGCAACTTTCTTTCCCCTCACTGCTCGACCGACTGCGCGATGGAATTTGTACCAGGGGCCAAACTACCTAAGCTGAAAACGTACTCCATGACTCTGAAAGAAATGGGGGAATTGAGGGCGTACCTGGATACCAACCTGAAGCAAGGACTCATCCAGCCCACAAAATCTAAAGTGACGGCCCCGGTACTCTTCAAGGAGAAGAAAGATGTGGGGATGAGGCTTTGCGCTGATGTTCAGGGAATCAACACTGTGTGCGTGGAAAACACCTACCCCCTTCCCCTCAAGAAAGACATGCTTAACCATCTGTCGAAGGACAAGGTGTTCATCAAACTAGACCTGAGGGAAGCCTACTACCGAATAAGAATCAGAGAAGGGGATGAGTGGAAGACTGCTTTCAACTGCCCGCTCGGCAGCTTCCAATTTAAAGTAGCTATTTAGATAGCAAGGGCCCTCCACAGTGTTTATGCAGCTCATTAACAAAGTTCTGCATGAGCACCTGTATAGGGGGGTCCTCGTTTACTTAGATAATATTCTCATATTCAGCGAGACCCTGGGGAGGAGCATGTGAAACTCGTCTGGCAAGTGCTGAAAAAACTCCTTGCTACAAAATTTATGTGAAGCTATCAAAGTGTGAATTTCACAAGAACTCCCTAGAATACTTGGGCTACCAAATTTCCAGTGGAGGTGTGGAGATGGACCCAAGGAAAATGAAAGCAGTACTTGATTGGCAAGCCCCACGTACCTGCAGGCAACTTCAGAGCTTCCTGGGGTTTGCTAACTTCTATAGACAGTTCATCCCAGCTTTTGCGGAGGTGGCTCTACCCTTAACCAAACTTTTGAAAATGGGGTCCCCTCTGACAAAAGAAAAGCTGACCCAACCAATCGCTTGGACAATGGATTGCCAAAAAGCCTTTGAAAAACTAAAGAAACTGTTTGCCCAATAACTGATTTTGCAGCACCCAGATCCGGAGCAACAATTTGTCATACAAGCCGACACCAGCGATGTAGCAGTAGCTGTGGTACTCCTTCAAAGGAACAACAAAGGACAATTGTTACCCTGTGCCTATATGTCCAAAAAGCTAAACGACACAGAGAGACGATGGGCCATCTGGGAAAAAGAGACTTATGCAGTTTGATGGGCTTTGCTATCTTGGAGACATTTCCTAGAGGGGAGTAAAGTGCCTTTCGAGGTCTGGACTGATCACAAAAACCTCAAGGCCCTAAAGACCCTCAGGAGACTCTCTCCCAAACAAGTCCCCTGGGCTCAATATTTCAAGCGCTTCAATTTTGAACTGAAGTACATCCCAGCAAGAAAAAAACCTGTTAGCAGATGCCCTATTGAGAAAACCTCAATTTGACAGCTGCCGGGAGGAAGTGGTCCACGCCATCATTCCCCACTCACAATCAGCCACCCAAGTCACTACCAGGAGCCAAGCCAGGCAGCCACCCAACCCAACCCGGGATGGATTTACAGCTAAATTGAGTGGCGCTACCAGCAGACCCTTGGCTCACAGACAATAAAGACGTCTTGACAATGAGGGATGGATTGGCATGGAAAGGTTCCAGATTGTATGTCCCCTCAAGCCTGAGACTCGAAGTGCTCCAGCGCAGCCACAACTCCAAGCTGGCCGGCCATTTTGGATTCCTGAAGAATCTGCACCTCACTAGAAGGCAATTCTGGTGGCCAAAAATGGAAGCAGAAGTGGAAGACTACATAAAAAGCTGTGCCATGTGTGCAGCGATGAAGACAAGACCAGGAAAACCGCCTGGATTCCTTCAGCAAGTGGCAAGCCCCAATCGACCTTGGGAAGGGGTCACGATGGACTTCATAGTTGAATTCCCAGAAAGTGGGGGAAACATAGTAATTTGGACAGTGATCAATTTGTTCACCAAACAGGCCCATTTCACTGCTTGTTCTGGACTGCATTCCACAGAGACTCACCAAACTATTCATCATGCATATCTATCGTTTGCACAGAATACCCCACCAAATCATCTCGGATAGAGGAGTCCAGCTTACAGCCAAATTCTGGAGGGAGTTCCTGAGATCCATTGGGTCCGCACAAGTACTTAGCTCGGCTTTCCATCTGAGTACCAGTGGAGTGGCGGAATGTGCGAATGCGATGGTGGAGCAGTACATAAGATGCTACGTAGACTACCAACAAAAGAACTGGGCAGATCTATTACTGTTTGCGGAAGTGGCAATGTTGAGTGATTAGAGTGCTGTACTGCAGCTACATCAGTTGACTGCTAGTACAGCAGATCAGCAGATCAAATCTCACCGGCTCAAGGTTGACTCAGCCTTCCATCCTTCCGAGGTGGGTAAAATGAGGACCCAGATTGTTGGGGACAATATGCTATTTAGTATACTGTCGATTGTTGTAAGCCGCCCAGAGTCCTTGGAGAGTGGGTGGCATAGAAATATGATTAATAAAAATAAAAATAAAATAAAATAAGGTTTTCCTATCCACTAAATATATACAGTTAAGGCTATCTAGTAAGAAATTGGGACCCAAGTTCCTAGGTCCTTTTCCAATAATAAAAATAATCAACCCGATGGCAGTTCAGCTTAGCCTCCCTCGCATGCTAGGGAAAATACACCCTGTATTTCATTGTAGCTTGCTGAAACCCTCAGTTGGCTCCAACCTAAGACCTCAAACTCAACCACCTATTCCTTCTATAGTAGTACAAGGAGAGACCCATCATGAAGTCAAGAAAATATTAGATTCTAGGCTATAGAGGGGCCAATGATAATACTTTGATTACTGGAAAGGGTACCCTTTGTCTGAAGCTACCTGGATTAAGAGTTGGAACGTGAAAGCAGAAAGGTTAGTCAAACAATTCCATGAAAAGTTCCCTGACAAGCCAAAGGGTCCCCCTGGGGGGTGGGGGTGGTTAGGGATATGATTAAGCCCCTTGTATTAGTCTTTTCCAGGACACACGTCTTTTCTGCAGCGGGGGGTGGGGGTGGGGGGGTGGGGCAGCCTGTCAGACCTGAAAGCCATATTTCTACCTTTTTGCCTTCAGGCTTCAGGCCTGCCACAAATCCTACTGTGGGAAATTGGGAGGGGGGATTGCAAAAAGATATGTAGTCACAATAACATTCTTTATAGGAATTTATAGTGTGGAGAAGAAATGAGGAGGTATTTTTTGGTCTGGACAACAACTGATTGGATGCGTGGTAGACATGTGGGAGCGGGCAAGGTCTTGAACTTTCTTTTGGGTGTGGAAAACCTGGAAGCTCTCAGATTTGGGCTTTGGGGAGGCAATAGGAGAGGTTTTCCTCTCGCAATTTGTCTAGCTAATTGTAGTCTATTCTTACAGAATGCAGTAGCCCATGGTGTGGAAAGGATCTTCTGCCTGGCAACTGTGACCTCCAAAAATACACGTAGATCCTTGATCAGTAGAGTAGAATCCAAATACCAAAAGATTTGCACAAACCGAATGAGGGGAGAATTGCCGAGGGACAAAACTTATGGGGAAAGGACAATCAAGGCTGTGTAAAATTGGCTCTTGACTTCCTTACAATTTCATCGTTAAAGCGATGGAAGGGGGAAAGTTTTGTAATTGGATGTTTTTGGATAACACATTTACCCATTAATTTAATCACTGTTTATTCAAGCCAGTTTCCTAGGTTTACATAACATACTGAACCACAAACTAATCCCATGGGCTGGATTGGCACAAAATTGCATCACCTGCAACATCTTCCAGGTGTTGGGTCTGTATCTCCAGCAGGAAGTCATTCAGCAACAGCCAGAGGTTGTGCGTTGTTCATTCATGTAATATTAAAACATTGTCGGCTATTTTGCAATTCAGTGTTTTGTACAAATACAGCCACTGGCTGTTTTAAAGTCAAGCAGAGTCAAGGAAAATGATTCTTGGAGCCACTTCACAAAACTGAGGATCTAGAAAATAGAAGGGATTGGAAGAACTTGAGGGATTTTATGTTGCTAATTCTTGGAAAGAAAATGAGCCCCGGCTCACTTCCATTTCAGGCATTCGTTTCTGAAGCACAAGATTATCACTTTTCAGAAAAGCATAGGTTTATAATTAAAACTGAAATTAATGCTTAAATTATACAATCTCTTACATACCTACATGCCTGCATGTAAAAGTTGCCTGGATATCAAAGCAATCCTCTTGCAGATCTCCAAAACACACTGTCTCCCTTTTAGCTAGGTTCATCAACTCAATATGGACAGAACAACTATATATAAATCAAAGATGCCAGAAAGAACAGTCAAGCAGAAGAGATTGGCCCATTTCCCTCAGTGAGATGGCTTTGCCAATTCTTGCAGCTCTGGATATTATGGAATAACAATGCAAGGAGGAAACTGCAGCCATTCAGCAACTGTGCTGCTTTAAAGGAATCAATAAAATAAATAAAAGCCCTTAAAACTTTAATTTTCAAGACATGCCTCAAGTTCACAAAACAACGTTGTGGCCTTCCTTAAACCTTTTATGACTTTTAGTGACTCAAATGAGCTTTATTAACACTCCCAATCTCTACAGCCCCACTGGGCCAGCTGTTAATATGATACTACTGGACCTATAAGGAGGACTTAGATAGCCTACAATACTTGTCTGAGGATTCAGAACAGAGGGAAAGATATAAATTCTTTCCACTGTAGTCCAAATACTTCGTTGACACTCAAGGGGATTTGGGGAGGACTCCCCCTTATTCTGTGGGTGAATAACTTGATGCCTAACCTTCAGCAAGGTCAAGCAGAAAAGAAGGATACTGCAGGCAAGGCGTAGGAGACTCCTAGACCAACATGTGGCCTTGAATCATTTCTCTGTATGATGACAACTGGGGGTGGTTCAGTTTGGATGAACAAACCTGGTATCTAAATACTTTCTGTCCTCACAACCCTCACAACCTTTGCCCCTGTCTCTTCATAATGGAGTAACCTACAACAGTTACCTTAGAAGAATAAACATATGACTGGCTGATGGAATGAAAAAGCATCAGGCTAGACTTTCACTATAGGGTTATTGAATATTTGTTGCCTCAAATAACAGTAATAAAAATACGATCACATTTAGCTTTGATTTTTTTAAAAAAAAATCTTAAACGATCCCCCTATTTAGAACCCTTACTTCACTGAGGTGCACTTCAGAAGGGACCTTCAGTGGATGAACTTTCTCTTTCAACTGACACAGAGGCAGGTACTGCTTTTTGTCCCTGGATTCACAGACAGCTTGATCCTCCATCAGCTTATCTGAAAGCCCCTTTCCATGGTAGAAAGTTAGGAGAAAAAATCCAGTTTTGGCAAAAGGAGAACTGAGGAACAAATATATGGGCACCTCAGCAAAAGGGTTTTGTATCTCATCTTCATAAACTGAGGTACATCGCCATCCAAACTAGGACAGCAGAACAGAGTTCTAACTTCTAGACTTCTGTGAGGAGTAAAGCAATATAGGATTCCTATTTTAAAAATTCCTGGTATGAGAGACGCTGAGATAGTCAGACACCACAATCCAGCCATTTCCATGATGGGTTCTTTCCCAATGTTAAAATAACTGAATTGTACAACTCAAGGATCAGAGCAGCTATGGAGCCTCATGCTTCTGTAATGATTTTTAGCTCCCTTTAACAAGCAGAATTCCATTACTTGCCCAAAGTATGGGAAACTATGGGGAAAGCTCCTCATGCTCTATTCATAACCTCTCTGAACAAAACCAGAATTTCAGTTTAGCTTCCTGGTCTCTCATCCGTTTGCCAGAGTTGAAAGTTTTAGCCTTCCAAATCACTTCTGAACATCTCGGTGTAAGTAGCTTTGAATGAACAAGACAAATTTATGCTGTATGATTGTATGGGACTGATAAGGACATTATTTCTGTCCATATAAAACACAAAGAGAGATCCCTTCCTGTGTGAGGATTCTGGGGTTACTCCCTATTTCTGACTGCTAGGGTTGATTCTTTTCCAGCATTACTATTCATGAATGATGCCTCTTCAATCTTAAAACAAACTGTTGGAATTTCTGAAAAATATAAAATGCTCCCTCAATCACCATTGTACAAGTTATTAAAACATCTTATCAAAACATTTCTCTTTCCCAGCAAAAACAGGGTGGCAGTGAAAAAAATATTTTCCATAAGCAAAGTCTTTCCAAAGTCCCAACCAAGAAAGAGCAGAGAGGTCCAATCCTGCCCTCCCAATTCCCGCCAGCGGATCTGAGGACTGTTTAGCTGCTGGGAGGGGAGAGGCCGGCTTTGGCCCGACTGCGGAGAAACCCATCAGCTGAAGTCCTTACGCTGCTGCAGTTGAGTTAAAACTGGCCTGAGGCCTTTGTTTATGAAAGGGGCGATTTTACAGATTATCTTCTCTAGTCTTTTCAATGCCTGAAGACCTCAGCATCTTCTTTGTGGGAAAAGGAGGAGGCCTTAAGAGCTGCCCATCACCTCCTTCTCCTCCAGCCTCTGGCCTTCATTCTCTTCTAAGTGATTAGATGATGCATCTTCGGTAAAACTTTCCACCAAAAGAGAGTCAAAGGATAAAAGGCAAAGAAAATATTTCTTTTTTTTTAAATGTCCTGATTCTGCATGAAACTCCTAATTTATTTACTTATTAAAAAGAAACGTTTACATCGAGGTCTAAATTTGCAAGTAGTGGCCATGATGGGTGAACATCCTTGTGGCACTTCACTCGAATCCACAACAGTGGCCATCGAAGGAAAAGCCTTCTGTCCTTCAAAGGTGCCCAAGAAGAAAAGACTCCCAGAACTTCCCAAGCGTAACATGAATTCCACTGCAAAAATCCTCCAGGAATTCCTTCAGGCCCATTCCTTCCCAAGACAACCTGCTTTCCTCTGTTGCTCTGCCCGGTTCTTTTCCTGATCTGGTGAAAAGAATCTTCCCCTGAAGACAATAACCTTCCTCTGGTGGCTTCTTGGTCAACAGAGGGAGGGAGGGAGGGAGGGCCTTCTCTCCTCCTGAAGGATCAGGAAAGGCTGGAAGGTCAGAGGGAGGGAGGGAGGGAGCTCTTGGTTTCTACACCTCAGTGGAGAAGAGGATACTCTGCCTCTTGCTGTCCGGGGTGGGAATCGTCTCCAGTTGCAGGAAATAGAGGAGAACCTGAACCTGGAACACAGACAAGAGAAGGGGAACAAATCAATTGGGAAGGGGGAGGAGCAACAGCAATGGCCGTGGCCAGGAGAGCCCGGTGGTTCTCCAACTCTGCAGGCATTCAAAAGACAGAACAACCACTTGCAAGGATAGTTTAATTGACTTTCCTGCACATGTGGTCCTCTATTTATGACCAGAATTTCTGTTGCTAAGCAAGACAGTTAAGTGACTCACACCTGATTTTTTTGCTGCAGTCATTAAGCAAACAAATCATGCAAGAGTTCAGCACTGACTTTCTCAAGGAGAGAAACAGCCTCAAACTAAGGAGGAATTAATTGCCTGGGAGGGAAAGCAATCATTCAATGGGACAGCTTGACTCTGGGAGTTATGGATATTCCATCCCTGGAGGCTTTCAAAAAGAGACTGGACAGGCACTTGTCCAGAATGGTATAGCGTCTCCTGCTTCAGCAGGGGGTTGGGCTAGAAGATCTTCAAGGTCCCTTCCAATTGTTACTCTATTATTCTCTGGTTCTCTGAAGCAGGCTCGGCAAGTTGCAAAAGAAGATCACACGACCCTGGGAAGCTACAATCGTTGTAAATACATGCTGGAAGCCTAGCACCTGAATTGCAACAGCAATAGCACTTAGACTTATATACCGCTTCACAGTGCCTTACAGCCCTGTCTAAGCGGTTTACAGAGTTAGCCTCTTGCCCCCAAGGATCTGGGTCCTCATTTTACTGACCTGGGAAGGAGGGAAGGCTGAGTCAACCTTGAGCATTTCTTTGCTCCCAGAACTCACTTTCTCTGGTTTCAATATTCTCGCCCCCACCCCCTCCTCTTTTTGGTCATTTACAGCAGAATTCCTCAATGTTTCCAGCTTTGCGGACCGGCCGGGGTGGGTGGTTAGTGGTAAGGTTTGCACAGGCAGCCAGCAAGTATACGCACATGTAGCTCCATTTCCACAAGTGGCGTGCACACATACCTGCCGTTCATGCAAATGGAGTGTGCGTGCATGCGCTTGCCTGATGCTTGTGCAAGGGAGGATGTGCGTGTGTGCACACTCACCAGCCGTTTCCACGGCCCAGTTGCAAACCCCTCACGGACCTCTAGTGGCTGATTTACTGTACTTTTCAGTTATTTCCCTCCCTAGTTGGTATTTCCTGAAAAGAACCTCTTCTGAATTCTTCTGAAAAAGGAATAGAAGAAATGAAACTGATCAAATCTTTTGGGCTGCTTCGTTGGAAATTAGGCCAGAAGGTTATCCATGATCAAATCTTCTTTGATCAACCACTGATTAGATGCCTGTGGACAAGCCGTTTTCTTTTCTTCTTTCCCTTTTCTGAGGTCCTTGTAAGAAGGGTGGGATATAAAATGGCTGGACATGAAATGGCTCTGCAACTGAGCTCTCCTGACGTGAAAGGTTAATTTTTCCTGCTTCCCCAGTGGGTCATGGTAATCAGCTAGAAAGGGATGATCTAAATCAGACATGTCACACATGCGGCCTGTGGGCAGGAACTGGCTCGCGATAGGCCAAGAGTTGTCCTGTGAGGTGGCGAGGGACCAGCCTGTGCTGTCCCAGCCCCCCTAGGCCACGCCCCCCTAGTTGGCTGCAACGACCAGGCCAACCCCCCGCCTGATGCGGCCTGTAATGGGATCAAGTTTGACACCCCTGATCTAAATCCTTTCCTCCCACTATGGGTTATGGGCTCTTCCCTCATTTTCCCTTTGATCTAAGTGGGTCCTAAGAGAAGTCTGGGCCCCTGTGAAACCCTGCGTTTTGTTGATCAGAAAACCCCAGCAGACATTAAGGATCAAAGCTTCCTCAGGCCACTGTGTCTCAATCACGGCAACTTGAAGATATGTAGACTTCAATTCCACCTGCTGCCTGGGGGAATTCTGGGAGTTGGAGTCCACACATCTTCAAGCTGTCAAGGTTGAGGAACATTGCCTTAGACTCCCCATTTGCTTTTACCTGGGACATGACTTCAAGTGACCAGCTGTCAGTCATGGCCATGGGTTGCATTGGATTGGCAGGAATTTTGCTGTCTTTTTCTGATGGTCTGAGTAATGTTGGTCCAAAAACAGTGGCCAGATTGTGAAGTGACATCTTGTTGATGTTCTCCTTTTCAGCAACTCTGAAACAATAGATAGGATAGGAATAGAAAATAAAATTATGATCCAACACAGTGGTTTTCAAACTGGGGGTACTGACTCTCAAGGAGTCATATCCTGAGGGCAATCGAGTGATTTGTAATGACTTGTTTGTGAAATCATGGTTCAGTTTTGGACACCGATATAAAATTAGAACGCCTGGTTGTTTGAAATATCATTCACAATTGAGAAAAGGGATAAATAGGCCAGGCAGTTTAAAAGAAACACTATCCTAACTTATACATCTTGTCAGGGCAGGACCAAATGGAAAACGGTGGTCTTTAACAGGCAGATTTGACCTCACACCTTGTTACTGATCCAAATATGTCCAAAATGCCAGGAGAATTTATGCAAATCCCCACTTTGAAAAGAAACAATCCAGAGTGGATTTTTAAAAAATCCTGTGGCAAAAGAAGAAATAACCCTTTCCGTTTTCTCTTTCTGTACAACTATTTTTATTGCCTCTTCTTATAAACCAGAAGTAGGCTGTAGGTTTGAACTCTGAGCTTGGCAATTTGGTTGCAAACATTTCATCACCATTCGAGGAGACATCGTCAGTGCGTTTTCAGTTGTGCTTGTCTGTCAGAACACAGGTCTTTAAATACCTTTTAGTGAGATGCAAAGTAATCTGAATGTTGTTTGTTCGGATATTTCTATATTTTCAAACCAACAGCCTAACTACGAACACAAGCTACTAATATTCAAACACATTTCAACTACCAGAAATCACAAAAATTCATTGGCATTAAAGTGTCCAATGAATAAAAGCTACTCTGCATTCAGGATGGTGATACATCACAGAAATCTTCATCAATCTACGATGCCCAGCCTCTGGACCCACCTGCTCAGGTAGGCATGGAACCAAAGAATCATCCTGCCCCCAATTGCCAACCTCCGCAGCCGCTCAGAAGGTGACTATGGTCACATGTCATTGAAAGATCCAAAATGCAGAGGGCTGTGCCAGCTCCATCCAAACCCTGCTACAGGATAGTCCTCTTCCCCATGCACAGGAGCCCAGAGAACCCATAACCTCCTGCTACTGTCACCCTCCCCAAAAGGGAAGGTTAGAGGTCTCCTTGCCCCCCTCAGCAAGATTGGGGGAAGGAAGGCTGCTTTGCCAAGGATGCCCTGCCCGCCTGCATGGTCTCAGCCCTTATTTTCTTCTGGGCTCTTGGTTCCCCTCCATGGCTGCCAAGGGAAACCCTAAGATTCTCCTTGGAAGGAAAGACCAGAGACTGAGAGGGGGAACTCTTTCAGGCTTTTGCAGCCTGAGATGAAGGACCAAAATCACAGAGGTTATCAAATTAATATTATTTTTCTAAAAAGGGGGAGTTGGGTGAGCAGCCCTGAAACGCCTCCAGTACTCCAGCCAGGATGCTTGAGTGAAAGCCTTTAGTGCCTGCTGCTCTTCTCCTGCAAGGCCAGGCAGGGCTCGGGAGGGAAGAGGCTCTGGCCCAGAGGCCCTGCACACCACACAAGGACCACTGTGCAACTTCTTTTACGATTGGTCACGTTGACCGATGTTCTGGAACGTCCCTGACAATGATGGCTGGGAAGGCTGGAGAAAAGGAGCTTCGGCCTCACCTTTTCAAATGATCCAGGAGGAAAAGGAAGGTGACCAGGTTGGGCTCCGGAAGCGAAAGCAGCAAATTCAGCATACAGCTTTCTTTTGCAACCGGGTCAGAGAGCACTAGCAGCAGAGGAGGAGAAAAGATTTACAAGATTTACAAGTGCAGATACAGCTAATAATGCTCACCCTGCCTCACCTCAGTGGTGAGCTGAGGTAAAATGTGAGCGTTAAGGAGGCATCGCTGTCTCTTTAATTTCAGTGTGTGAAATTCAGCACAGGGTGCTACTGAGGGGAATCTCTGCCAGTGTGAGACCAGGCCAAAGGCACCAAGCCTAAAAGTGATGGAGGCATGTCAGCAAGGTGGACAAAAGCCAGGAAAACCTCTCCCAGGGAAGGGAACAAAAGGACACAGTTGGGCCTGAGCACATGGCAAGACCCTCCCCCAACCAAAAAAAAGAAAGCAAGGATGTTCTGGGATGAAAGAGGTCCCCGAGGCCTCCCCAGCCCTTTTCAGTCGTTTCTGGATCCCAGACACTAATCCCTCTGGCCAGTGCCTGGCAGCCTAGTTGTGGACATTGGGTAAGTGTGGAAGAGAGAAAGAGTGCGTGTGTGAGAGCAAATAGATATACTTTATAATCAGCTGTTATTTTAAATTCACTGGGTTTCTGTGTATTCTAAAGAATACATGCCTCACGTTCTAAAGAATACACGTGCCTGTGCATTCTAAAGAATATGTGCCTCAATGTTCAGTTGTTAAGTGATTTCAGTGTGGCAATTTTCCAGGGCTGTGAGTGTGTGACCATAAGCTGAACCTGAGAGCAGTAAGACCAGCCTCTTCCCACTGCCAGCTGACACGAAGCAGAAGCAGCCCAGTTTTTCCTCCTTGGACCCGCATAATGCCACTACGTACCAATTCCTTCAGCAAAGTTGGGGTAGAGTTCATCTGTGAAGAGAGGCTCTGGCAGCTCCCTAAAGTAGAGCTTGAGTGTTCCTGCAATCGCGTTCACGTCCATCTCGCTCATCATGATGGAGACGTCTTTGTTATCTGCAAGAAGGAAAGGAAGTCCCTTGCTTAGGCAGGATTATTACATGCTCCAGCTCACAAATCTGTTCTCTGACATCAGTCATAACTGCAGGGATTTTCCAAATCTTTGAGAAATATATTCTGTGGATTTATATCCCCTTTCTCTCTTCTGTGTAACTGTTAAGAACTAATCAACTCCTCCATGACTAGGAAACGGTGATTGCCAGAGATTATGATTGCTTCCAAATCATAATTTGTTTCATCCAGTGGCTTCCACATCTGGTTTAATGGCAATGCTTAATGTGGGGTAACTTGACATAATGACAAAGAATAAATTGAATAAATTGAATAGCAGTACCATTGGATGGATTGTGCATCCAATTGTGCAGAAGTAACAATGGAAGAGGACTACCAATATGGAAAATATCTTAAATTATGACATCGGCCAGAAACCAGCCAAGAACAATGTGTGATGGACAGATGGTCCTTCTGGTCACATCTTCTGGTCACATTTTCGTGACTGGCCGTAGCAATGGGCTGCACTAGAGAAACCCCTGAACGGATTTCCTCTTAGTAGAATAGGAAACGTCCCAAGTAAATACTCACTAATATCAAAAGCAGCTTTCAAAGCCTGGATATCTGTGGCAACTCCAGAGACCCGGTAAATGCCCACCTCTTCCATGCCCCGACGTTCAATCTCCTCCACACACTGGCGCACAATATAAGGCACCTTGGATCGCTCTCTCCTAAAGATGGATCAAGTGGTTAGAGAAAGCAGGGGCTGCTTGGGGCAACAGCCTTTTGTTCCACAGGACAGGAGCCAGCAGCTCGACCAAGTGGTCACCCTACAGACCAGGAGCAGAATGACTTCTTAATCCTGTGCTGTGGAGGATTGGTGGGAAGAATTCTGCCAAAAGATAAATCATAATTTTCTTCATCCCATGAGCAACCCTGGGGAGAGGAGAAGCCTGCTCTTTTCTGGCCCAGCATAATCAATAACAGCAAAATAATTTAGTGCTTGGGGTAGAAGGTCAGGAATCGTATTTATTCAGTAACTTTAATCCTGTGACTGTTTGGACAGGAAAGAAAAACACAGATAAATCATCACTTGGTTTATTCGAAATACTGAATATAAATTTTCTGGAAAGTTTACACCAGGACATCTTTTATGGATCACAGACAGCTCTCCCATCGTCCCTTTCTGGACATATATTGGCAGAAATTTGCACCACTAAAGACTTGATAGTGAACAAAACTTCTTGAGCCAAAAGTCCAAATTACTTACACAAGTTATTCAACACTTTAGCATTCTTTCATTAAACGGAGGACGGGGGAAAACTTTAAATATCCATCATTTTAGTAACACTTTCTCAATATTGCTACCACGATGTTCAAGCAGGGAATGAGCATCCTCAGTTAGCTTGAGGGATTCAGCAGGGATACCGAGGATCCCAGTCCAAGAGGGATTGGGGCAGGACTCTCTTCTAGGGAGGTTGGAAGACTTTTGAGGGGGCAAATAAGGCCTGTAAGACCCAAGATGCCCATTTCCCCCTATAAACCTCTCAAAACCTAAAAGCATGCAAGAAGGTAGTTTGGCCCCACTCCCTCCAGAGGCCATGAAATGGAAGCTGGTGGGCCACATGTCCCCTCAGCCCACCCTCTTTGCCACTCTGCTTTAAGAGTAGCAGAAGCAGGAAGTCCTCCTCCTGCTAAGGACAGCAGAACTTCAAGGCAAAGGGTCTTAGTGGGCTGAGGGACAGAGGTCTACTGAAAGTGCCAAAGCTGAGGAAAGGGGATCGTTTCTCTGCACAACGTTTCCTCACCAAAAGCTGGTGTGTAGCTGTCCTCCCAAAAGGGCGTAAGAGATAAAACTATGAGGCGACAGGAACTGAGATCTGACCATGCTCCTGTAAGGGGGTCAAAGTCCTTCAGATGTTTGGTGGAAAATGGTGAACAAAACAGCACTATTGTGTATTCTCTCTGGTCTGTGGGCCTTAATTTGTAGGAACAGAAACAGGAAGGCATTAAAGGAATTTCTCTCTCTTTCTGCCTAACTTACTGATCATAACTTAAAAATATCCCCACAGCAGATGTGGAGGGAGGGAGGGAGGGAGGGAGGGAGGGAGGGACTTACTTGGTGACAACCCCAATCTTTACTCCAAATACTCCCGTTTGTTTTCGAGATGGCATCCTCTTCAGACTGAACTCTCTGCTTGTGAACTTCACAGAGAGCTTCACTTCAACCTTGGAAAGATAGAAACGCTCAGTTACACTGGACTCCCCCAGGGCTGCAGAGGGCAGGCAGCAGAAGGTAGCCTTGGGGGGAGGCCCCCATGC
This sequence comes from Masticophis lateralis, assembly GCA_030761175.1. NCBI lineage: Eukaryota > Metazoa > Chordata > Lepidosauria > Squamata > Colubridae > Masticophis > Masticophis lateralis. The sequence goes on from JAUDYJ010000014.1 coordinate 1,223,863, forward strand.
CCCAGCCAAGGATAGCTACTCTGACATTCTTCACCCACTAAGTCCAAAAGGAATAGAAACAGCAAAGCTACAAGAAAAGGAAGTGTCTAATAAAGAAAACTTAACCTATCATCAGTTGATAAGGCTTCTTTTAATTAAAATATGCAATAGGCCAGCAAACATTTTTCTGGTGTTTGCATAGTTTCATAAAAGGTCAGTTTTCCATAGGCCCTGCATAAATAGCCCTTTTGATGATGGCTTTAGCCATGCTTTGCTCGTTTTATTTAGTACGCTTTTCCAGGTATTGTTTCTTTGGGCCTAATTCCTTGTGCAGGAGTTATAATGGGATTCATTGAGCGAAGATGACTCTCTATTGCTCATCAGAAATGTAAGTATAAGGAATTAGATGGCTAATGGCTTCTTTTCAGCAGAGATACCAGACTTAATTCTGACAAGAAGCGCCATAACATGTGTCATGTGTGTGCTCAAATCTGATCGCATGACCAGGGAGAGCTGGAAATGAGGAATCTGCACCACAGAAGCTGCAGAGTCTGTAGACCTAATCCCAAAGGTACTTTTTCCCAAAAGGCAATGGGACTTCCTTGGTTTTTCCCTTTGAAAATGTTTCACTTCTCATCCAAGAAGCTTCTTCAGTTCTTCTTCAAAACTGGATGAGAAGTGAAATGTTATCAAAGAAGAAAGCCCCGGGGCCTTTTGGAACCTAGCACCTTTGGGACAGCTCTGACCTGGATGATTGAGAATCTCCACCATCCTGCCGCCCTGATGCTCTGCCTCCTTACCCCATTCATGAAGATGACCGTGCGTTGCCAGTCTTTGTCTTGCAAGGTTTGGGGATCCAGCTGAAAAACACATTGAGCCAGTATTAGACACACACACACTCAAGAGACTTTGCCGTTATTTTACCCGACCAATCAAGATCACCTGAAAAAGAACCCTACCCAGTTTTCTTGTAAGACAGAAAGTTCACAGCCCTGCCCAGCAGAAAATAAATCAGAAAACGCTTTGGGTTATGGCTCATTTCCACCCCATGAAAAGGCTAAGATGTTTTAGATATGGGTAGCTTTACTGTGACCACCAAACCCTGGTCCATCTTCTTTTCTTCTGGTTTTGCCACTGGAGCCACACAGGATCTCCGGCAGTGCTTCCCAGCAGAGTCTCCCTTGCCTGAGACCGGATTGGGATATGTCATCAGAGGCAATGACAGCTCTCCAGGGACCCTGAGCCAGTCGGGTGGGATGGGATCGTATCAGCTTCCAAAGGAGATGAGACAGGAAACCCAACCAGATCGGCCAAGTCTACTTTATTGTGAGTCTGCCTTAACAGGCTCTTTCTCTCTGAAGTACAAAGAAAGGAGGGAGGGTCTTCTTCTGAGCCTCTTGCCCTCCAGCTGCAGGTGGTGCAGTCTCTCACCTGACCATTCCCCGGGCAGCATCTCTCCCCATCACAAGGTCCCCACCACAAGCCACTGCCACTAGTGGGACCTCCATAGGTGCTCAGCAGCAGGCTTGGATCAACAGGACCTGCTTTTCCGAGAGTCCAGATGTCACAAGAGTTAAGTGACTGGGCACCCTTCTCTGCTGCAGATGTTTCCTGCTGTAATTTTGCAGACCTCCTACTTGAAGCCCCAATGTAAAAAATTGCCAGACGTCTCCACCCCGCCTCTCCCCCTTTGCATCCCATTCCAGACATTTGGCAGTGCCCAAAACAATGGGCAGATGCAGTTTCCAAGGATTCCTTTGCAGAGAGAAGCAGTCCAGGGTAGAGCAGCAGCGACTGAATGAGAGGTAGCTAAAAAGGGCAGTTTTCCAGGCACAATCAGGGGGAAACATTCGGTGCAGAGAATTAAAACCTGTGCTCCAGTTATTCTCACAATGCATCGAATGAATGAATAAATAAAGCAATGCACAAATGCTGAATTTGCAAACCCTACTACAGTCAACAATCATTCAAAAGCCACCCTGCCTGAGAGGGAGGCCTGCATTCCTCTCTCTACGTAGCCCAATGTATGGAAGGGAGTGGAAAAGTGAGGCTTTGGGGGAAATTCTGGAAGGCAGGCCAGTTAAGAGTGACCCCAAAGCCTCTCTGCCAAAGCACACGCTTTCGACCTGAGGTGATGAATATGAAATAAACAATGGTGACGTAAGAGTACAAAGAGACCTTGACTCTTTGAAGTTAGGCTGGACCCCGAAAACAATACTTGCGATCCAGATTTGAAGTGATGACAGCTCCTCCCGTGGACACATTCGAGGTGCTGGATTTATGGCCACTTGCAGTGTCCTGTGATTTATGCGGTTTTTTGCTCAAAACTGGAATTTGCTTCTGGTTTCTGGCAAAAAACGCCCATCTGCTTAATAACTGTGGTATTCACATAAGGACTGCAGATTCACTTAACAACCATGGTGATCTGCTTAATGGAAGCTGTCAAGAAGTGTTGTAAAATCTTGTTGGTCATACAATGACCCACTTAACAACAGCCCCAATGTACGACTGTACTTCTGGGCTCAATTATGATCATAAGTCAAGGACTACCTGTATTGCGATTTTCATTTCTGGTTAAGTGAAATTAAATGCGCTCATTCCTTATTGGCATGCAGCTCCAAGGTCAACCGCTCCCCCAAGCCACGGCAGCTCCCCCACCTGGATTTGGCCTCTGCCCATAATGCGGTCCGTGGTCTCGCCGTCTTCTTTGGTGAGCTTGCTCTTGTGGTAGCACTTCTCGTAGCACAGGATCCGCAGCGTCTGGGAGCCCTCCAGTTCTATTTCAAACTCCTAGGGAGAAGAAGGGAAGATCTATGGGGCAATGGGGCTCAGGCTGGTCTTTCCTTTCACTGATGGAAAGTCATTGCGCCTGCATTTCAGCCCCCACCAGCTCTCGTTTCAGAAGATCCTACAAGGACCACAAACTCTATAGCTAGCTTTGGACTGGAGAGAACAGCCAAAGAGTCTCCTTCGAAGCACTTGGGAGGGCTTTGCACTGCGCCGGCCTCAAATTGAGATATTCTGCCAATTCTTTGCGGCTTTCTTTCCAACATTCACTGCTGCATTCAAAGTCCTTCAAACATCCTCGGCACAGCTCCTTCCTCGCCAGCAGCCCCAGGGAGCCTGAGAGCCAGTGTGCTATGTCTCCCAAGCAGCCAACACAGCTCACAAGCAGCCCTTTTTCTGACCAAGGGGCAGAAGTCAGTTATTCACTTTTAGGGCTGGTTACAAAATGCATTTTCTTAAATCACGATAAAAATGGTTTGAGAAAAATAAAATTGTAATGCAAACTTAGAAAAGAACCACCATTTTGACAGAAGCACGATATACAAACACAGATAAAATAAAGATTTTTTTAGGAAATATATCACCCAATTATTTTATTCATTTATTTAATTCATACTTACTACCAGCTTATTTATTGTCCTGAAATTGTCTGTCCTCACCACAACTCAATACAGGGTTGGATCTAATGCAATACTAGATCCCTTTATTTTAAAGAATAATTGAACTGTAAACCAGTCTTCCCGGTTTTCCTTACAAGACCAAAATTTTGTGCCTTAGCATACAAATGGCTCTTCTTCCGCAGTGCTCCCCATTTGGAGGAAGGCTGCTGCCCCCCTCCTTCTCAGGGACGATTTCGTAGGTCCATCTGAACTCTAAAAGCCCCCCCACCTCCTCCAGTCAGGGCACAAGGCAAGAAGGAGGCTCCTGAAAGCTCAGCCACTTAGGTGCACAAACCCCCCACCCCCATCCCCCAGCACTGCTCCCACCTACCTCGTTCCAGTTGGGCTCTGCAGTGTCTCTGTAAACTCTCGTTTTGGCCTTGTTCACAAAGTACCCGAAGGAATCCACTTCCAGGGTGCAGTACAAGCCTGTTGAAGAGACAAAAGCCACAGCTCTGGGAAGGGTCCTCTGGAGCTACAGGGGGTCTCTGCCTACCCAACAGGGCACACTGGGCAGCCCTCAGATCAGGAGGGCACGTTGCTCCTGAGCCACGTTCCATGGGCTTTCTCACACTGAGCAACCCCTGCTGGGACTGTAAGCCAGACCTTTAATTCAGGCCCCATTTTAAGCACCGAGGAGGGCTCTCTGTCCCATTGGCACACCTGCCGGGCATCTAGACTCACTGGAGCTCTGCTTGAAGCCAGTGGCAGAATGGACAATCACGTTCAGGAATCCGTACAGGCCGGAGGGTTCATCATCTGTGTCAGAAAGAAACCAGGGGATGATCGGGGCAGCTCCATGGGGCTCCCCAGAACAAGGCGAAAATTCTACATTAGGGAGGGAAAAGGAGATTTGCACATTCGGAGCACCCAGGTTTGGTAACCATTATGTTGTTGCTTGAGAAACCCAGGAAGCATCAGTTTAGTTCTATAAATTCTACTGTTCCAATTGTTCTAAACAAATCTTTTGAAATCCCTTCCCAAATCCACTGATCAGGTTACAGGTATCCTAAAGTTCCATTCGCAATTGGGATCGGAACGACCGCCACTAAGCAAGGAGGCCACTAAGTGGATCAAATCCAATTTCATGACTTTTTTTGGCTCGCCATTAAGCTAATCACCATGCATGTTGTGAATCACACGGTCACTAAGTGAATCCAGCTTTCCCCATTGCTTGTTGGAAGTCAGTTGGGAAGACCACAACCACGTCAACTGTCACAAATACAGGCTGGTTGCCAAGGGTCTGAATTGTGATCGTGTGACCGCAGGGATGTTGCAGAGCTCTTAAATGTGAGGACTGGTTGTAAGTCACTTTTTCAGTGCTGTGGTAAGTTTGTACAGTCACTAAACAAATGGTTGTAAGTGGAGGACTAGGGTTGTGGTACAAAAGCCGTTTATCATCAGACAGTGCCAAACTCTTTCCAGGGACTGCAGGGAGGGGCCTTCCCCACAGAACGGGAGGAGGGCCCCATGCCTTGCACGTCTCCTAAGGCCTGACTGCCCCTCCTTCCTCCCAATTCCCCTCCTTTGGGAGGAGGGCAGCCCACTCAGTCCAGGAGCTCTGCTGACTTCATGCTTGAAGGGGGCTCACAGCAGGGGCTGGGCAGATGGAGCCTTGCTCCGTTCTGCCGTAAGCGAAGCAGGCAGGAGATGAGTGCAAGGCAGGGCTGGTCCTTCTCACACACTCACCTTCTTTGTTAATTGTGAGGGGAATGTGATGCACCGTCTGAAGCTTCACGCAAGAATTTGTCAGCATCTGGAGTTCCACCGATGTCAGCGAAAAGCTTTTGAAGCCTGCAGTTGAGAGGAGATTGACATGCTTGGGGGATGGAGACTCCTTTGCTTGGAAGGAGGAAAGGACCATCCTGGGAATTGGGAATTCTTGCCGGGAAGACCTGGGACACCCCCCCTTCCATCTGTGTGGACAATGCCAAGCCTCAGGCCCAGAGACAAGGTGCCTTCTTTCGCAGCAAGAAGCCTGGCCTACCCCAGGACCCATTTAGCAGAGGCCAGCGTGGTGGGGAGATATGGAGCCAGATGCCCACCCTTGAGGCTCGGTGGAAGGAGAAGTGCTAGAAGAGACTTCTGTGGCCAGCAGGGACCGCATGCAAGTCAAGCCCCACATCCACCTTCGCCTTTCCCCAGCCCATGCAAGGAACTGGGCTCTGACGCACCTCCCTGGGCAGAAGGACCGGCCTTGGGGCACACCCCAAGTGCCACTTGGCCAACCCACAGGGAGAGGACCCCGTCGGGGCACGTACATTTCTTCTGCTGCTCTCGGACGATCTCTCGCCACTCGGCCCGTTCATAGTCCGAGGAGATGAGGAAGGTGTAGCTCTAAGGGAGAAGCAGCAGGTTGCAACACACAGAAACCACAATCCCAAAGTTGTAGGGTTTTATCCAGCAATGCTGATTGTCCAAAATCTACTCTAGAAGTTTCCTGTCTGATAGCTCAGCCTATGCAGCTTTGACTTTACTGAAAGAATTAAAATACGATGTATAATGCATGGATCCCAAGATGGGTAAACTTTTCTATTACATAATCCACTATGTAAAACTACACCACAAACAATAATGAAGAGTATGAAGTAATAGCCACAAAGTATACAACGTGAGAAAGAAAGTGAGAAACAAGGGGGCTTCTTGGAACTCTGTTTCATATAATTTTGGGCAAATTCTCCACCCAGAAGTTTGGCAATGGACTCATCAGTATATTTAATATCCTTCCGGGGAATTTAGGCAGTCTTTGCCTAACGTTAACCACTGCGCCAACGTGGCTCATGTTAGGCAAAGGCTGCCTACATTCCCCGGAAGAATATTAAATATGCTGGTGAGCGCATTGCAAAACTTCTAGGTGGAGAATTCGCCCCAAATTATATGAAACAGAGTCCCCGAAAGCCCCCTTGCTTCTCACTTTCTTTCTCACTTTGTATACTTTGTGGCTATTATCGGCACTGCAGGCTCCTTCTGCCGACTGCCAGCTGCCTGCAATTTGGCATTTCAGATCTCACAAGGCTCAAGTTTGACTCAGCCTTCCATCCTTCCAAGGTCAGTAAAATGAGGACCCAGATTGTTGGGTCCTATGAAAAAAGCACTATGAAGCGGTTTATAAGTCTAAGTGCTATTGCTATTGCTATATACCCTCTCTAAGCAGTTTACAGAGTTAGCCTCTTGCTCCCAACAATCTGGGTCCTCATTTTACCCACCTCGTAAGGAGGGAAGGCTGAGTCAACCTTGAGCTGGTGAGATTTGAACTGCCAAACTGCAGATAGCAGTCAGCTGAGGTAGCCTGCAGTGTGCACTCTAACCACTGCGCCACCTCGGCCCTCTAAGTCTAAGGGCTATTACTATTGCTACAGCCACAGTCGGGCTTAGAGATTCCGCTGCTAATCAAGACTTGCTCAGTGAGTTGTGTGGTTAAGAAAATCCAGCTTCCCCCATTGACTTTGCAACTAGGAAGGCCACACAGGCCTGTCACGTGACCTGGGGTGCCACAACCATTGCAAATCTGTGCCAGTTGCCAAAAGCCTGAATTCTGGTCACATGACGTGAGAATACGACAGCAGTTACAAGGCTGAGGACTGGCCTTAAGTCACTGTTTTCAGTGCCATGGTAATTTCCAAATGATTGTTAAACAAATTCTTGTAAGTCAAGGACTCCCTCTGTATAAACTCAAAAGAACTGTAAAGAGAAAAAGGAAGCAGGCGGATCTCTTGACCAGCAACTACAACCCCCTTCTTTTGAGGATGCCCAGGCTGAGAAGCCTGGTGCTATGGCACAGAAGCCAGCTCCGTGACCCTGCTGCACAGTGGCATCTCCTCCTGGCTGTAGGACCTCAAAGCTGGAGACCTTCAGCCACTCTGGCCAGGCAGACTGGACATGGGATGGAGTAGAGGCTGCACAGAAGGGAACAATGTAGGTGCCAATCTCTGTACGGGAAGAACATAGGTGCCAATCTCTCCTGGGTGCTGACATGATTCCCAAAACCCGGGATCAGGCTTGACTCCAGCACCACTCCTTTCACAACCCTGAAGGGGGCTGGCTGGAAGTTAAGAGTGCCACATCTGCTTCCCCTGACGAAGGACTGACTGGGGCTCTGAGGCATTACAGCAAGCATCTCAGGGAACTCCATGCCAGGGACTGTTGAAATGAAAACCCTCCTAAGGTGCCCAATTCCGAGATGACTGATCAGAAAAACAGCTTCCGCATCATGTTGAAGGCAGCCTTTCCTGTGCCCGGATCTTTAAGCAGGCCAAGGCAGAGAAAGTCACCAACCCCAAAGCTGCAGAACCAGGAGGCGGTGACGGCACTTCAAAAGAGAGCCCAGAGACAAGCCACGTCCTTTGCCCCTGAGCTCGGAATTGGCTCCACATGCTTCCACAAATAATTCCTTACCTGGGAAATGGGCACAGATGATGGGCCACCCAAGTACAACCAGAGGGTTCTGGGAGAAAGAGAGAGCTTTGCATACCACTAGAAATCCAGACGATCACTCACTTTGCCATTGCGATTGTGCACTCGGAAGGCCATATTAGGAGACATCAGGAGAAGCAGGGATTCCTGTTCAGACAGCTTCTTCTTCAACCTCTCCAAGTTCTTGCTTCCCTTGTTAGCTTTCTGAGGAGGAGAGAAGCCCAGACAGAGGTTGTGTTCTCCTCTGTTCACAACTCGAGGGTTGCAGGGGACCCAGCCTCTCGCTTCCTCAAACAACACAGGCTCTGAGTGGGGTCTGGTTCCACACAACCCATCAGGCCTTCTTCGGCTGAGTTCTCCTTCTCCTTCATCTGGAAACAGTGGCATTCGGGGCTCTGATATCCTAATGCCTGGAGTCCAGAGGAGAAGGAGGGAGAGGAGAGCTTTTTCCTGCCTTCATGGTCATACCGATCAGCACAAAGAAAACAACAGGTGTCTGTTGCACTCCTGGCCACTAAAAAGTGGAGGGATTTCCACAGCACCCAGCGTGCTCAGCATTCCTAGTTGAATGTCGTAAGCAACCTGGCCTTGGTGTGCAGGGCTCCCATTAGGCTAACCCTCCTCAGAGTAAAGCAGTTGTGCAGCTGCCTGGTTTGCTTTAAGGGGGGTTAGCTAACCAACTCACTCTAGGCATTCACAGTGAAGGAGCCACAGTTCCTAAGCAAATGTGTCAGTCTGTCCAGTGGGAAAGAGTTGATAACCTGCCACCACAAAGTGCTCCACATCCCTCCTTCTACCTTTTCACGTTGGATGTCGCTCTTGAGTTGGGAGATCTTGATCTTCATGGCATCCAGCTCCTCATCTGGCACAAGAGAGATGTTTGGCATCGTCTCTGAATCATCCACCATCTGGAAGCTGAGATCTGAGAGGGGGATGTACCACTTACAGTCATACTGCTGGCTCTTCCTGCAAAGGGGAGAAGGACAAAGGTGAGCGACTCATCCCTGACCTCATCCATCCCCAGAGCCCCCAGCAAGAGAAGGTGAAGCCAATTTCAGGCATTTGCTTTGGGGAGCCACTTGGGGGGTGGGGAGTGTCTCTCTCTTGCACACATTTCGAACTGCTTCCCTTTCTCCTCCACTACCTTGATACCTGAGCCTGGCTTTGGAGGTTAAACTCAAAACACCCCCCCCCCCCCAAAAAAGCTGGAAAACAGATTAAAATGTGCTAGATTTGGTTGCAAAGAAGCATCTCATGGACAGTTGCAGGGATTTTTTTGGATACCTCATAAAAGTATCATTTTCCAACAATGCAAACTTTCTTTGCAATTTCTGCCTCAAAAACATCACATAAATGTCAGCTGCAGGACCAGAAGTGAAGAACATCTGGGGGTTGGCAAAGACATGGGCTCTAAAGTGCAGTTCCCCCTCCTCACTTAGAAAAAGAGATCCCCAGCGTAGTTCAGAAGTGCTCTTTTCGCCACTGGGCATCCGTCCCCAAGAAGGTCCTCTCAGGGCCTCCTTCCTTCCATCCAATCACGGCTCCTCCCCCCAACCCCCATAACTGCTCCCAGGTGGGGCTCACCCTCCAATCTGCTTCTTAAGCTTGGCGCAGAGGAACAGATCCGTGAAGAGAAAGACATGACGCAGCTTCCGAGATCCCTCCACCAGCTCCACCATGAAGCTGTCCTTCAGGAGTTGCCGGTGCTGTCAAGAAGAGGAGTCAGGCCAGTTAGCTAGAAAAGAAGAAACAAACAGGCCACACCCCACCAGGTTTTTTTTAGAGGGGGCACCCAATGGTATCGTCTGCCAGTCTAGGGAAGGAGAAAGTGGCCAACAGAAAGCCATAATCCAGCTATGGAGGAACTCAGCAAAGATGACAAGGCAACTCTCTACTTTTGAGCTTTTTAATCAGAACAGATGTTAAACCAGGAGACTAAAGATATATGCAAAGAGATGACCCAGTAGGCAAAGAGGGAGTGATGCAACTCCTGTCCACGGAGTAAAAAGCCACTACCCTGGAGATGCCGGAATAAGAGCAACCACTTGACTACCCAAAGCAGCCCAGAGGGACTCAGAAGTAGCTCATGACAGATGAAGGTCAAAGCCTGATTTTCTAATGGAAAAACCCTGACATCTTTCTTTGAAGTGAGGGAGAAAACAGCCCTACTCAGAATGTTGTAACCTGGTTGTGTAATGATAGGACCAGGTTTGAAGGACCTCAAGTACTGAGGGCAGCTCAAACCAAACTTGACTACTATTTGTCCGCCAGCCACTGTCCACTGGCAACTCTCCATTCTCAATTCTGCTGCATAACTTCCAATCCATAAAAAACAAAACCAGGAGTATCATCATATTCTTGGTTTTTAGGTTTTGTGGAAGTCAACTGGCTGAAATTCAACACAAAGAAATAGTTCCCAAGTCAGTGAAAAAACAATTATAGAGCTCAAGGTCTCAGCACCCTTGAAACTGTCCAGTTTATGACTCAGGTTCTGAACAAAACTCTAGAAATGCAGGTATTTTATTTCAAGCTGAGAATACCTGGAACAGTCGTTTCGAACTTGCAATACTTTGTACATCACAGATAAATGGATAGCCAGGAAGGAGCCTTGGTGGTGGTGGACTAAAGCCCTGTTAAATAGCACTTAGCTGTCAGCTGCCTGCAATTACTGTGAGTTAAAATTTTACCAGCCTCAAGGTTGACTCAGCCTTCCATCCTTCCGAGGTAGGTGAAATGAGGACCCGGATTGCGGGGGCAATAAGCTGACTTTGTATAAAAAAGAACACCGCTTGGGGGGGAGGGGGGCAAAAGCCCTATTAAGCAGGTATGTTCAAAAGTATGATAGCAATTGTCTCCGGAGAAGGGTGACATATAAATCGAACCAATAAATAAATAAATAAATAAATAAATAAATAAATAAATAAATAAATAAATAAATAAATAAATAAATAAATAAATAAATAAATAAATAAATAAATAAATAAATAAATAATAAATAAATAAATAAATAAATAAATGCTAGATAGATAGATAGATAGATAGATAGATAGATAGATATCACTGACCCCGCGAAGGATCTTTGCTCACTGCCGAGCTAGTATGCTCCCCCTCCCCAAACCAGCCCAAAGCCTTCTGTCCCATTGCACTTCCTCTCCTGCCTTTCTCTCTCCCTCTGTTTCAGTTACTACAGTCACCGACTTCCTTCCAAGGTGGCAGTCTAACAGATCTTACACACCTGGAGCCACCATCAGATTTTTGTCAGGAGGGAATACAGGGACAGCTGGGGAGGACTTCAGCCTCTCTCACTCACCAGGTGCAGACAAGATGAAGGCAGCATCACAGAGCTGGAATGGAAAGAAGGGGCTGCCAGCCCAGGTTTCTTCCATGATTAGGCACAAGTGAGGAAAAACACCATGAATTCCACCTTGGCATTCTCTGATTGCCCAACGAGTGAACTAAAGTCACCTTTAAGCAGGGTGTGTCCAAATCCTTCCTTGTGGCAGAAAGTCTAAAGTAGGCAGGACTGTCCTTAAGCTATTTATTGCTCACTGGGGACTTTTATTACTCTGAGATCCCTCAGGAAGCGGACTCGCCTGCTGAAGAAATCCCAGAAGGTACAGTTCACTATTAAAACTGAAAAGTTGAATGAAAAGTCCTTTTTACTCAAATTACTGGCTGCATGCTATGGCCAGTCAAGCCACATTCAGCATGGTTTACTTTTTCAGTTACTCCAAACAAATTCAGAGAAGCCAGAAACCCAGCACCAGGACCTAACTTCTCCAAGCAGATGACAAGTCTGGGAACATAACCTAACAATTCATTATTTTGGGGCATTTGCACTCCAATCACCTGATGAAAATCTCAAGCCAATGTTAAACCTAATAAGCAGCATTAAATCATATAAAGTCAAAAGTTAGGCTTGACTGATCCTGGTTGGCATTTGAATGGGGGGCCCTTAAAAATGTCCAGGGCTCTTAGGCCAGCAGTGAAATCCACTTACCTGCACTACCGGTTTGGAAATGGGAGCGTGCAGGAGCACGCATGCGCGCATAAATCTGTGCATGCACAGAGGGTAAAAAACGGGATGTAATGAAGTCCCAGCGGGTGGGCGGAGCCTCCCTCCACCAGCGCTACCGGTTCATGCGAGCCAGATAGAACCGGCTGGATTTCACCGCTGCCTTAGGCACGTTGAAAAACATCCTGGAAGAAAGTAGTGGCAAACCCCACTTCCATACCACCCCAAGAAAACTGCAAGGAAGCATCAGTATAGGAGTCAAGCTGATGAAGCCTTTACTTCATCTTTTATTTCCATAATATTTGAATATTCTCCAGGGGGAGGAGGGGGAAAGGTAACTTCCGATTATTTCTTCACCTCCACAAGACTTTTGTACCAGAACAAATGCTGGTAGCCTTTCTAACCAAGCTGGTTGGAGGTGTGTGGATCTGGCCTATCTTATCTGTTCCCTTTAGGGAAGGGTGGTAGAGACTGTGAGGGTTTCTTTAAACAACAACAAAACAGCAGATGGAATCTGCTTCCCTATGGCGTAAGCCCATTATTCCTGCACTTGGAGCAGTCACATTCTCTGAGCTGAAGAGAAGCAGGTCAGGATCTTCTCTTCCAGAATCTCCTTTTGGGGTGCTCAATGGGCGCCTCCTGTTACACTTCCTTGGTCAACCAGCCAAGAGGAAGTAATGGGTTGGGCAATCCATCTGACAAACCATGAAGCGGAGGAAACTGCGCACCCCGTTTCCCTCTAAGCAGCAAGGGCAGGCAGGAGAAGGGCAACCGAGGAGGGAACACTGTGAGTGAAGGCACACTGGGTGTCAAGGGATACACAACTGGGTGAAACCAAAAGAAAGAGGGACTTTCCTGAAATCAGTTGCCCCAGGTGGATTTGGGGTATTTGGTTGGTGGCTTATGTAGTGATTATTAAGTTTCCTCTTTCAGCAAGTCAAAATTATTGCCAGCAAAAAGTTTTTAGGGTTAGAAGCAGGAGACAGAAGTGCTCTTGGAGCCCTGTGAAAAAGGAGACCCTCTAGGCAAGCTTTGGGAAGTATCTCTGGTTAAACATTTGTTAATCTGCAAATTCCTCTTCAAGAAACAGCCTTGAGGTTTCCATCCAGTGGCTCCAACAGATGTCCAGCACGCTCAAGGCCACCAACATAGAAAACTCCCCAAGCGCTGTCCATGCACGACATTCCAAGCATTCATTGGTAACCAAACTCCAAGCAAGTGCCTTGCAAGCAGAGCTTCTCCTGTCCCCTCCCTCAAAAGCTCCAGGGCCAGGGTCTGGCTGCAGCAAATGAGAACAGCCTGCAGAGCTGACTTTTTCAGCTAAATTGAGTTTAGGATGCAAAACCTCCAATTTTCCTGCCTGCAGCAAAGGACATTGAAAGAGCATTAGAAAGTACCAGTACCGCAGCTTTATTATTGGTTCATGCTTGTCCAAACGAAGCTAAGCCAAAACTGGTTTCCTCTGGTTGTGAGGGAGGGGCAGGGAGCCCACAGAAGTTTCATCCGTACTGCATCTGCTGTGCTCGCCAACCCCCCAAGGCCCCCTCACCTCTCCAACAGTTTCAGGTCTACAGTGGTACTTGGAAAGACTAGAGAGATGCTCACTAGAATGCCAAGAAGGTATGTTCTTCTAGGGCATGAAATCCAGTTCTGGCTTTTGAGGTTAAAATGCTTCAAATGCATTAGCAGCAGTTGGTCAGAAGACTTCCAAGGGCTACTAAGAAATCACCCTTTGGTGACAATGATTTGGCACACAGAGCAAACACAAGGCCATCAGTTGCAATCTCATGAGAGATACAGATAAGCATTGGCACTTGTACGCAGGAACCCTCTGAACCATATTTTCTCCACCGTGGCAGCTTGAAGAGGTATGATTCTCCAGCCATCTCTAGGAACTGAAGTCCACGTCTCTTCAAGCTGCCAAGATGGAGAAACCCCTGGAGCTGAAGCCTGGATGGTGGTGGTGGTGGTGGTGGGAAACGGGACTGAGTGCTGGCTAGACTCCCATACTGCTCTTCCCAGATGCTGACACAACAGCTCTTTTCAAACATGTCCAAGTGAAGGAAAGTTTCAGACTTTTCAGGCTTCTGGCTTTAAAAACAGAATTCTTGGCCAGGCTGTGCCCAAAAACACCTTCGGGGATCTCAGCTCAAGAACCATATTATAGAAGAAAAACAGCAGATAAATGTTGGATATACTGGGACCTATTGGAAAATTATCAAGGGGAATTTAAAAATCAAATCAAGAGAACAATTAGTAGCAGAAAGATATACTGTAATTACCAATGGTTGTCCCATTTATAATTATCTGAAAGATTTAATATGGATAAAAAGATTGTGGCGTGGAACTAAGTAAGTCAAAATTTGAAATGCAGTTGTGGATGAACGTGTTATTTGCAGAGGAAAGCAGGTTAAAGAATATATGATAAATGTATATAAGAACTTTGGTTGTAATGTACAAATGGATCAATGGGAAATTGTGTGGTTAAAAGAGTTGAAATTGACATTGTGTTATGATCTCAAAGACATTTTTTTAATAAAATGATATATGACGACAGAGAAATTATCTAGAATGTATAAAGGCACTTCAAATAAGAGCCTTGGTGGTGCAATGGATTAAAGTGCTGTTAAAGTGGCACTTAGCTGCCAGCTGCCTGCAATTACTACAAGTTCAAATCTCACCAGGCCCAAGGTTGACTCAGCCTCCCATCCTTCCGAGATAGGATTGAATTACAATATTTACATTGTAATAATTTTAATTAATTTTAATTGGATTTTAATTTGTACTTAATTCATATTGATCAATAATTCATATTGTTGATGTTTATCTTGTAAACCGCCCTGAGTCCTTCGGGAGAACGGTGGCTTATAAATCGCAATAATAAATAAATAAATAATAAATAAATACATACATACATACATACATACATACATACATACATACATACATACATACCCGGATTGTGGGGGCAATAAGCTGACTTTGTATAAAAAAGAACACTGCTTGGGGGCGGGGGGCAAAAGCCCTACTAAGCAGGCATATACAAAAGTATGAAGGCTATTGCTTAACGCATTGTAAGCCGCCCTGAGTCTCCGGAGAAGGGCGGCATATAAATCGAACCAATAAATAAATAAATAAATGTATGTGGGCGATATGTAGGATATGAAGGAACATTTTATCATGCCTGATAGACTTGAAAAAGTTTTAAAAATGAATCCAAATATGGATTTTGAAACAGAGGATTTTAAAGATCAATATTAAATTGAAGCTGGAACTTTTAGGTTTAATGGACAGTTAGAAAAAAGCCTTGGAAGATTATTTCAGTACATGATCTCAGCAGTGAGATTACTGTGTGCATAGAGGTTCAAAGATTCCAGAATAAGCACCATGGAAAAGGGGCTGGGGAAGAATCACCAACATTTAATAAATAAAAAATAAATAAAATTGCACTTTTGTTGAAAAATATAAAAACTTATTTGGATCAGAAAAAAGTCATTATCTACATTTATTGCTGATTGGAAGCCTCTTATGGACTTTGTCCATAAAGTCCAAAGAATGAACTTGTGAACTTCGGTTTTTGACCATTAGACAGCACAGACTGTAGAAAGAAGAGCCAGAGACTCTTTCATTTCAGAGACGGAGATTAAAATATATTCATACTTATAATTGCTGTGAAGAATTTTGGAAGTCTCTACAGGTAGTCCTCGACTTACCAAACAGTTTATTTAGGGACCATTCAAAGTTACAACGGCAATGAAAAAAGTGGCTTTGGACTGTTTTCACACCACGGTTGCAGCAGCCCCTGGTCATGGGATCAAAGCTCAGACACTTGCAAACTGATTCATACTTATGACAGTCGCAGCATCCCGTGTGTGTGTGTGTGTGTGTGTGTGACGTGACCTTTTTGTGACCTTCTGACAAGCAAAGTCAATGGGGAAGCCAGATTCATTTAAAATCCTTGTTTCCAACATCAAATGCACTGATTCACTTAACAACTGTGGCAAGAAACGTTGTAAAATGGAGCAAAATTCACTTAAATGTCTCGCTTAGCAAGAGAAATTTTGGGCTCAATTGTGGTCATAAGTCAAGGACTAACTGTCCTTTATGCTTTTTTTTTCTTTCTACTGGTTTGTGTTAATAGCTTTTATCTTCTTGCTCATAATAAAATATAATTTTAATAAAAGTTATATATGCAAAAAACCCACAACAGAATTCTTGGGATTTGTTCTGGTTTAGCTATGTTCCGCTGACTCTCTTGGCTCTGTTCACTGTTGTCACTCTCTGTGTCAGGACTTCATCTACCTGTGGGAAGTCAGCTCTCTCCCACTCTAGACGTGTTGCCCCCTTGGAAGGTAGATGTTTCTCCAGAGTTTCTGGGCTAGAGCGCCTAGCCAGGCCACGCAGAGAGCCCAAAGCCTGGCTCGGCTATCAACCTTTCCCCAAGCTCTAGCAGGTGAGTACAGAAACAGGCTGGACTCCCTTGTGCCCAACAGTCCATCACTGCCTGCCCTTTAGAGAGACTCCCCTCCATTCCTCTTTCTCCCCTGCACCGTATAATCACCTCTGGAAAGGGGAAATGGGTCTCCTTGCCACTGAGCCAAGCCTGCATGTCTGCATTTCAGTAGTCCAGTGTTTCAGTCAGGCTGGCTCACATTCCCCTCCCCCCAGGATGACCCCCCCACACACCCCAGAACTGCCAAGTGCTGCTGGGCCGAGGGCCTTGCTGGCCTTCAGGGGTTCAGCCCGCAGTCTATTGTTGCAAGAAAGGATGAGGCTGCCAACCGAATGGCCTCAAGAGCCAAAGCTGGGGATAGAAATGGTGGCTGGTCTGGAAGAGCGATGTGTCTGTCTCCAGTCCCAGCACAGCTCCTGCCCACTCAGAGCTCTTGCAAGACGCAAAGAGTTGCCCCTTCTGGGAAGTCCTGCTAACCAGACAAAAGGCAGCCTGCCTCGTTGGGCAAGCAGGTGCCAGTTGGGCACTCACCTCCCCCTTCTGGACAGTCATAGATTGCCTCCTGGGCGTGATCTCCTCGTTGATGCTGGACAGGAAGTTCTGGGAGATGCGCAGGGCGTCCTGCAGGAGCAGGTAGTCGGGGTGACTCGACGGGGTGTGCTTCAGCAAATCCTGTTTGTCAAGAGGGAAGGGAGAAGAAAGAGCTTCAGAGCATAGCACTGGCAGTCCGGGCGCTTCCCTTCTGAAGGGTTTTCTGTCTAACTTAAAGCTTATAGAACCAACCATCAGATCCAAGGTCCTCCTCCAAGCCTCCCAGACAGATGGCTGCCCAGACTCTGCTTGAACCCGCCCATGGCCTCCCTCTCACAGGGCCCAAGGCCTCCGTCCACTTGGATGTGTTTCTTCTTCTACGCTGCTGAAGTCTGCTGTCCCTCACAGGTGCATCTGTACCTCCATTAGCCCAGAACGTCTTGCTTCATCTCAGCTCAGAGACGAGAAAAAACCTCCACAAGTGTCAAGGCCTGGGATTCTCCACGGGTGGATTTTGGGCAAAGTTGTTTGTGGTTCTGCGTGGAGCAGTAGCTGCACAGGCGCCCTTATGCTGCAAGCGCTTCAAGTCAGCCCCTTTTCCTATTAGCAGCATTGCTTTTACAAATCCTCCACCCAACTTCTTCTCCTGGGGTGTCTTGCCTGCCCCCCACTCTCCTACACTAACCAGGAGTCATTTGAATGCGATCCAGTGTGCTGTGGGAACCCAACCTCTGTTTGACTTGGCTGTATGAAGCAGCCATCAAGTTAAGCCAAAAAGATGCTGCACGGAGCATGTCAGGTGAAGGGAATTCATGTGCTTTGCTAACCTGAGTTCTACAGCCGGTGGAAAAGACCCCATGTCTGGTCACTCTTTGTGTTATTTCTTGCTTGTGCATTGACTTCTCTGAAACAAAGCAACCCCTCCAATTTCCAGCAGAAAAGCCAACATCATTAATATTCATGGCAACTTACATGGAGCACAAGTGTACTGCGTGTGACCCGATCCACCGGCTTGTAGAGGAGAGCTATGGGGAAATAAAGGAAAATTAGAAGCTGTAGAACAGTGATGGCTAACCTTTTTGCCATTGTGTGCCAGGAAAGCAGGGGTGGGAGGGAGGTCATGCGCATATGTGCCCACACCCATTATTCTATGCATGCATGCACGACATCCCCCATCCCCACTCCTGGCACACGATAGCCCAGTAGGCCCGTTTTCCCTCTCCCAGGATCCAGAGCCTTTTTAGGAGTCTGGGGAGGGCGAAAACGGCCTTTCCCACCCCCTCCAGAGGCCCTCCGGAGGCCAAAAATGGCCCATTTGCAGACTTCCGGTGGGACTGGAAGGCCCGTTTTTCTCTCTCCCCAGGCTCCAGAGCCTTTCTAGAAACCTAGGGCGGGCAAAAATGGCCTTCCCCACCCCACTGGAGGCCCTCCGGAGGCCGGAAACAGCCTGTTGACTGACTTCCAGAAGTCGGCAAACAGGCTGTTTCCGGCCTCCGGAGGGCCTCTGGGGGGTGGGGAAGGCCATTTTCGCCCTCCCCAGATTCCTAGAAAGTCTCTGGAGCCTGGGGGGAGAGAAAAACGGGCCTTCCCCACCACCCCCCGAGGCCCTCCGGAGGCAGGAAACAGCCTGTTTCCTTATTTGTCAGCCTCCGCTCTTTTGTTGCTTGCTTGCTCAGCTGCCATGAAAAGGGGGAGTGGGGAGCTACTGGAATTCTTGGAAGGGGGGAAGTGAGCTGGTGGAGAAGAGGAGAGGAACTTTTCTTCAGCGTTTTGTTTGAAGCTGGTAACAACTCAAGGTCGACTGCCGTGGCATAACAGGAAGATGGCACCACCCAACATTGCGCCCCAGATGACCCCTGGGGGAATTGCGGATTGGATGATTTATGCTGGACAGTTGGGGGAAGGGTTTTGGGGATGCTTTCTATATGTAATTTTCGCGCCTTTTGCTTCAGACCTTGCTCTTCTTTGGTTGCATTCAGTTCATGCTCAGTAAAAGTCCCTTTCTCTATGAAAATGGAGTCGGGGTTTTTCTTTCTTGAGTACTGAAAGGAGGGACGCCTGACATTAAGCAAGGTCTGCAGCAACAGCCATCCCAGACAACTACCGTGGGGGCTGAGCAAACAATGTCTGACCAGGATAACAACCAGAAACCGATGGGGGCAGCCAGCTCAGCAAATTCATCCGCACAGCCTGCCTGGGAGGCATCGGACTGGATGGCTAATTTACACCTGGAGAAAGATCCAGAGAAAGCCAAATAGTCGGTGGGGGTGGGGAGGCTACCAGAGCTGGAGAAGACCCCCCCAAGGTATAACAAGTACCAGACGCCAAGGGGGAGAAGCTGGCTGGCTGCAGGAGCAGAAAGAAAGCCTCCTGGTCACACGGGCCCTGCAACTTTTGAGAGAGGCTGAAGACAGCCGGAGAAAGGTAGAGGAGGATGAACGCGCCAGGGGTGGAACGGAGGCTGCTGCTTGTGGGGAAGAGAGAGACCAAGCTGGGGAAGGAACAGCTCAAGACTCCAGAACTCAACAAGGCGGCAGCCCAGGGCCCCCCAGCAAGACAGACACCGCCACAAAGGCAAAAAAAAGCCCAAAATTCACCCGATATCAGAAAGATTTGGAGGAGACCTGAAGAAATTGGGGTTTTTTTCTGATCCAAGTGTGGAACCACATGCAGGACTGGGGGGAGGATTTCCTCTCAGATGCCGCACGCATGAGATGCGTTACCAAGGGCCTGGAGGGGGTAGCAGCTGAGTGAATGGTGGGGCTCCATAATGAAAATTCCCCCTTGCTGAGAAATTATGACCAATTCATGGCAGCTCTCAGAACGCGTTTTGAGGACCCATTAGCCGAACCAAGGATGAGAATGAGAATGAAGGCCATTCACCAGGGGCGGAGATCGGTGGTGGAGTACACCCAGGAATTCCATGAGTTGGCACCCTATACGAGAGGGTGGTCAGAGGTGGCCCTACTGGAGAACTATAAAGATGGGCTTAATGAGGATGTCTACAAGGATTGCTGTTCCCGAGGGGACCCTAACAATCTGCAGAGCTGGTACATGTTGGCGGCAGACATGGAGATCGACTTGGCCCGAGGTCATCTCCGTGGTGGGCGCACCTGGGATCAACCACCCTCCTCATTCCACAAGGGGGCGCCAAAGGCCACAATGGGGACAGCAGGGTCAAAACCAAGATCTTCAAACAATTTAATTTTTCCCTGCGCTACCTTCCTGGAGGGGAGAACTTCATGGCAGATGCCCTTTCGAGACTGCCACAATACAACAGTATTAGAGAGGAAGTGATTCGTCCGATTATCCCCTCAAAACAACTAGCGGCTCCAGTAGTTACTAGATCCCAAGCAAAAGCAGATCCAACTTTGTCTGGCGATTTGAGCAAGCAGCTAAGAGAAGCTCTACAGTCTAAGAGTGACAGTATTACATTACGCCCATGATGCCAAAGTTACCCGGCATTTTGGTTTTGTGAAGACACTACATTTAGTTAAACCACAGTTCTGGTGGCCCGCTCTAAAGAACGACCTAGAAGCATACGTGGCAAGTTGTCCCATATGTGCAAAGAGACCTCCTGGGAAGCCCCTCAGATTGCTTCAGAGTGTTGTCAGACCAAGAGCCCCATGGAAGGAAATTTCCATGGATTTTATTGTTGAATTTCCCGAAAGTGGGGGGAATACAGTTATTTGGGTTGTTACTGATTTGTTCGCTAAACAAGTGCATTTTATCCCATGTCCCAAGATCCCTTCTGCCAAAACGCTTGTAAAGTTGTTTGTCCAACATGTATACAGATTACATGGGGCTCCAGAGCAGAAAATCTCGGACAGAGGGGTCCTGTTCACCCCCCACTTTTGGAAAGAGTTCCTAGGGTTATTAGGCTCCGCCCAAGGATTAAGCTCCGCCCACCACCCTCAGACCAATGGGGCTTGTGAGAGGACCAATTCTGTGTTAGAACAATACCTGAGATGTTACATCAATTATCAACAAGATAACTGGGCAGATTTGCTGCCGTTTGCAGAGGTGGCCTATAATAACTTTACACATAGCAGCACTGGGTTTACTCCTTTTAAGGTGACCTCTGCCAAGATTTCGTACCCATTCCGGAGTTGCCTCAGGAGAACCCACAGATACCCTCCTTGGTTGAGTGGATTGAACAGCTACGTGGCACTTGGTCAGTAACACGTAAGGCTCTGGATGAAGCCCATCGAGCTCATAAAACCCAAGCCGATAAGAAAAGGATTCAGGGTTGGAATTATAAAGTAGGTTCGCGTGCCATACTTTCACCATCACAGCTGTAGGGCAACACAATTCTCTGGGGAGCAAAATAATCGAAATAGAGGAGGAAAAAGGTTCTAAGCAGAAGGTTCATGGGAAAACACGTCTTCTTTGACAACATGCCTGCTGCAATCCTTTGCAATTCACATCTGCTACTCCCCCCCCCCGCCACAGCTAGTCAAGCCCTTACCATCCCCTGCACCATGGATGGCTATAGGATGCTGAGTCCCCTTTTGCTGTTAATCCCAAGGGCTTCACTCCAAGAATTTGGCTGATCAAAAAAGAAAAAAACCAACCAAGCCAGTCAGCCCTGCTTATCCAAGTCCCTACAGAACAAAAAAACCCAGAGAAACTCCTGGCGCCATATGGAGCTCCTTCTGAGTGGGTGGGGGATTGTTATTGTCCAGAAAACATCCACTGGAGGACCACACGACTTACTTTCCAGGGAGTTCTTTGTTGTCTGGTCTCTTGCATCCTTGGAGCTTCTAGCTCTGAGGTTCTGCAAAAGATGAATAAGGCTCAGGTTAATTTTCTTCAGCCTGCATGGTGCACTTGCCAGCTGTTCCTTGTCTGGCAACAGATGCTGCCTGGTTCGCACACCAAATCCAGATGAGGCACATAATCTTCCAGCACAGAAAGCAACAGCTCAGAGGTTACTCCTCTTGTCCAGGGATGAAATCCAGCAGGTTCTGACAGGTTCTGGAGAATCGGTAGCAGAAATTTTGAGTAGTTCAGAGAACCAGCAAATACCACCTCTGGCTGGCCACAGAGTGGGGATGAAATGGGGATTTTGCAGTATCCTTCCCCTGCCACGCCCAACAAGCCACACCATGGCCACCAAGCCATGCCCACAGGACCAGTAATTAAAAAAATTGAATTTCACCACTGCTCTTGTCATGATGGTTGCTGCCACCTCTACGCAGGTTCTCCCCTGCAGTTTACAGGGGCCTTGATGAGTAGCTCAGACCAACTAGCTGGAATTTCAGCAAGCCAGGAAGGCCTCTGTGCCTTAGAAGCAGCCCCTGAGGGCCAGGGAAACAGCAGGCCGTACTGGACCTCAATTTGCTCTCAAGTGTCCTTCAAGCCCAATTGAGATATTTCTGGAAGGGTTTTGGCCCTCTGCTACCTCACTTTGAAGCAATGGTGAAATCCAATTTTTTTACTAGTTCTGTGGGTGTGGCTTGGTGGGCGTGGCAGAAGGATACTGCAAAATCCCCATTCCCACCCCACCCTGGGGCCAGCCAGAGGTGGCATTTTCCGGTTCTCTGAATTACTCAACATTTCCGCTACTGGTTCTTCAGAACCTATCAAAACCTGCTAGATTTCACCTCTGCCTTGCAAGTGATGTAGTGGGGTGGGGGGAGGATTTCGCTGATAAAGCCACAATGGAAGGAGTTCTTGAAATCACTTGGAAGAATATTTGCTAAGAAAGAAAACAACTGCACTGGCTGGATGTGACTCTCCTCCCACAGCCAAAACTTGAGTTGGGATGAGTCAAGATCCAGGCCAGGTTTTCCAGGTTCCAATAACAGCCCCCAAACTAGTTGGGTTTTCCTGGGGAGGCATATGTCAGGAGAAGCCCCCCCTGTGGGTGTAACCCAGGTGAGATGGAGGCAGGAGAGTCCCATCAGATCCATCAGGTCCCTGCGAAGACCCCTCTCCCCCCACTACAGCCGGCAGCCATTATGCAGGAAGAGGCGAGGGCTCTGCACACCCTGTGCACGTCGCACGGCCTTGCTCACCTCTGAGATTTCTGCAAACTGCGCGTTGGCTTGGCAACACTTCTCGGCCGTCTCCATGGCAACCTCGTAATTATCCACAAAAGCCCGGTACACTCCCAGCTGGCTGGCCTGTGGGGGGGCAAAGGCGGAATGAGACCCAGCCTGGTGGGGAAAGGCAGGGGAGGGCGGAGACCATCTCAGGAGGCTGTCTGGAGATCTGGAGAAGCAGAGGACACCTCTGGACGAGCCTCTTCCTGCCACCGGCAGGCGACCCCAAGCCGATGGCTGAGTCACAAGGGGAAGACACGCCCAGACTGGCCTCATTGCCTTTGGCCCCCAGGGGGAAGACGCCCCACTCTGACGGGACAGTCCAGTAGGTCAAAAGCTGGCCACGCAGCTTTTCCTTTGGGGAAGAGCAACAGTCCTGCAAGGACAACACACTCGGAGTGACTGAGGAATGCTTTACATTTAAGGAGGGGGGTGGCCCATATGACACCACTGGGGCAGCATCTCTGCAACCGGATGGCCTCGGCCAGGGGTGGGTTCTAAAATTTTTTACTACCGGTTCTGTGGGCGTGGCTTATTTTGTGGGCGTGGCTTGTGTCGGGGGTAATGTGATTGGGTGGGCATGGCCAACTTTTTTTTTTTTTACTTTTAAAAGCATTTTTTCTACAACCTTAAAAGGTTGCAGAAAATAATGCTTTTAAAAGCCTCTGACATCAGGCAACTCAGCTGGGATCGTCAGAGGCTTTTAAAGGCTTTTTTCCCCTACAACCTCTTCGGATGATTTAAAAATGCTTTTAAAAGTAAAAAAAAAAAAAGAGCCTCTGATATGGAGGGTGGGGTAAGCGAGCAGCAACCAGGCCGAGGACCGGTTCGGGGGCATGGCCAGCTAATGTTATTACCGGTTCTCTGAACTACTACAAATTTTTACTACCAGTTCTTGTGAATTGGTGCGAACCAGGAGCAACCCACCACTGGCCTCGGCACTTCCAACATCGTAAAATGCCCCCCACCGCCCTTCACAACCACGTGACCAAACCTGGCAACCAGCCTGCATTTATGACTGCATCTGACCCACAGTCGCCGGGGTGATTGGCACCCCTTTTTGCCAGTTTCAGCAAAAAACAACCAATTGGAAGAACGGGTTCACTTAAATGACTGCACCATTCTCTTAATAACTCCGCAATTCACTTAATGACCACTGTGAGAAATATCAGAAAATCAAGTCCGATCATGTGGGTGCCTCCATTTCCAACCATGACTTCCAACCAGATTTCCAGTCCCAATTGTGGTTTTAAGTTTTTAAGTATTAAGTGTGATTTTTAGGACTACCAGCGGCTGCCAACTGAGCAGTTCAAAAGCACACAGAGACAGATAGGTGAAGGCGGTGGGAAGGTAACGGTGCTCAGGGGCCTCATGCTGGCCACAGAGGCCTTGAAACAGGGGTGGTGGGGTGGGGGTGGTGAGCAGTGCCCCCTAGAGTTGGCAATGACTAGCGGAGTGAAATCCACAGCAATTCTTTTGCCCATCATCCTCATCCTCATCATCATCATCATCATCATCATCATCATCACAGGCTTCCTCCAGCCAAGAGGGGCAGCCCACAGCATGCTGCCAGTCTTCCTTCCTGCCCGCCCCCCCCCCCCACACTGATTTCCAGCACCGGCCCCCCTCTCCTCACTCTGCACATACCCAGCAACCCACTGGTAAAAGAGAACTGGAGCCTCAAGCTGGCTCTGAGCTGGGCAAAAGCCCCCTCCCTGCCCCCCCAAATGCCCTGCTCACCAGTTTCTGGAAGAGGTCGCCCACCCGCTGCTGGTGGCTCCACTGGTGAACGCGGGGGGAAAGCCCATCATAGAAGTCCTTGTGGATCTCGTAGAGCTCAGGCACTTTGAAGAAGATGGTCTCGATCTGCTGGCTCGTCAGGACTGGCTGGGAGGTGGTGGCAGCCGCCTTCAGAGGCTTCATGGGCTGTAAGAGCCAAGACACAGAGCCGGATATGCCCTCTGTGGCCCAGTGGCCCCTTCCTGGGGATCAGCTTGCCTCTTTGAGCCCCCCTCCCCCCTTGAGGAAAGGCCGGAGCTCTTGGGGGGCAGCGGAACAGGCCATTCAGCGCCTCCCACCGGGTGACACAACGGATGCCCCCCCAGCCCCATCACCAGAAATGGCTCCAGCCATAAGGAACTGAGAGAAGCTGGAAAAGAACCCAGCAACTTTCTTGCTCGGCTCCCAAGCTGCTGAATGGAGGCCAAGCAGGAGAATTTCTCAATAAGTGCCCCATGTTGTTACCCTTGGGGAGGGCGTCACTTGGTTGTTTCTGCCCAGGTCCACCTGCAGCTTAGCTGGAGAATAAACTCCCCCTCCGCCTCCCTCCCTCTCCCCCTCCCCCTTACCAGCAGGAGAGCCTCAAGGTGACCCAAGTAGGTTTCCTCACTGGCCAGGATGCCCGACAGGACCCACTTCCTCATCTCCAGACCCTTTTCCAGGTCCGGCTCGCTCTGAAGAAAGGAAGAGAGGGGAGACAATGGGCGCCAGGCCTTTGAGCCCAAGGTGGAGATTTGGGGAAGGGGTGGGAAGGGCCAGGGCCAAAGAGAATGAAGCTAGGGTGGGGAGGGGCTGCTCTTCCCAAGAGAAGGGGGCGAAGTATTGAGGCCAGCATCCAAGGGCAGCAAAATAGAATGACCAGCTCTGGGCTTGCAGGAGCCAACAAAATCCAAACTGGCCTGTGAGAAACGGATTAGTTCCTCCCTCTGGGACCCTTCCCCACTCTCTTGGGACCCTTCTCACAGAGCCCCTCCCTGCTGACTCTGTGAAGCCATGCCCACCTGCCACCTACCACAATGGCTGCCATGTCAAGATGAGGCAGGGCTCAGGAGAGACCAGGGAAGGCCATCCCTCACCCCACCAGCCTTATATTTTGGCCCCAATGATCCCCCCACCCCATCCCCATCAGACAAGGTTTGGATCTCACTGGATCTTTGGAGACCAGGGGACCAAGGAGGGCTCCCTCCCCAGGGCCCCCGGGCTCTTGAGTGCCATTTGCTCTGGACCTGCAGGAATGGTGCCAGCAGATGTGCCCGGCCAGCCCCAAGGGGGGGGCACTGTCCTCTCTCAGAAGGCGCTCCCAAGGAGCTTTGAGGAGGGGGGTGAAGGAGGAGAGAAGCAGAGCCATCTTATTTATAACCCGCCAATGGCATCCTTGCCAGCTCAGCTCAGGAAGGGCCTGCCTATTCCAGCAAAGCCATTGAACAGCAGAGAATAAGAGGGGGGGGGGGAGGTTAGTCAGTTAGGTAGGAAGGGAGCCAGCTGTGGGGAGGTTCTTGGCACAAAAGGAAAAGGCTGGCAAAGGCTCCCACTGAGGGTCACTCTCTCAGCCTGCAAGATTTCAGCTTCAAAGCCACCACACAGGGCCCTACCTAAGCACTCTCCACACCCTCATTTCGGGGCCAGATCAGCCCCCCACCCCATCCCTGCAAAGCAAAATTTCCCCGTCCCTTCCCTCCTCCTTCCTCTCTCCCCACCCCCTTAGGGCACACAGCCTGGCAGATTAAAAGGAGTGAGAGCCAAGGGAACTCAAAGGGGCAGGACCGACAGGCTTGCAGTCCCCAGAGTGCCCCCTCTCAGGGCATGTGGCATGCCACAGCTCGGAAAGGACTGCCTCGGGTGCCATCCAGTCTGGGGGGACTCCTTCCTCGGCTTTTGCTCAACCCTGTAGAGAATGCAGGGAGGCCCCTACCAATCTCCGGGCCTGGGCAAAGGAGCCCCTGCCCTCTCTTGGTTCCATCTGGAGAGCTGTGCTGAGGGAAAGCACTGAGGCCCTGCTCCAGTTTGGCAGAGGCCCCACAAGGGACAGGAGTAGAAGCCTTGTGGCCAAGCTAATTCTTCATCTCTATAGTTGGCATCTTGATTTATTCTGAATCCCAACTGACACTGAGAGGCAAGGTCCAGAGGAGGGGGTCCAGATCTGCAAAATGGGGGCTCCTGCGGGGCAGAGTCTACGAGCAAAGGGTGTCCTGAATTCTGCCAGGCTCCACCGTCCCTCTGGAGGCACCAAGGCTCTTTGGGTGCGAGATGGCTGTGGCTGGCCCTTGGTAGGGAAAACCTCTGGGAAAGACGGATCCTGTTCAGCCAGAACAACAGAAAGACACCTCCCTTCACCCAGACAGAATTCCACAGGGAGGGGAATGGAGGGAGTGCCTTCACGGGAAGGAAAGGAGGAGGTGGGTCCTTCACTTGGGGACAAGTCTGAAAGCTCGGGTGTAGGTGCCTTAAGAGAGATCCAGAGACTTGGGGGGAGGGTGGCTTCCTGCCTGGAAGGAAGAGCTTTGAACCCAGCACAGCCCTGGGCAAAGACACACACACACACACACACGCAAGAGAAGGGAGTGGGCAAAGCAAACAGAGAAAACATATAGAAAAGTTGGAGGGATGCAGGAAATGAATCCAGGTTCACTCAGCAAAAGGAATTCTATCTCCTTCCCAATGGAAACCTGAGCTCTTACTTTTCCTCCTGTTTGGGCCAGTTTTTATTTTATGTGAAGCGACAGCCTGAGTGGTCTGAGTGGTCAAAAAATCCTGACTAAACCAACACCTCAGTAGATTCCCAAGGACCCATGTTGCTTCTAGACCTCTGGGTGAAGTTGCCCTTACTCAGAGCAGATGGCCCTGCACAAGGATGTCCAGACTTACAGGCTGGAGGTGCTGCGCATCGTCACTGGGGCGGCCAGTCTGGGTGCAGTTCTGGGTCCTGCCATCAACCCAGGCATGGCAAACCCCTCCATTGGCGCCAAGGGGCAGAGGCTACAGAATCCAGAGCTGCAACTGCACCCCCAAAGCCGAACTTCCAACTCCCTGCGACGTAACAACTCACTGATTTTGAAGACTCCAAGGACCCCAAGGAGAAGCCATCTCGGCTGCCTCGGTTCTTGGAGCTGAGATGGGGTGAAGAGGAGGGGGAGTCATCGATGAAGGGCATCATGTCATGGTGGTGCCTCTGCTCTTCAGCTCTGTCCACATCGTAGGTGTAGCCTGGTGGGAGGCCCCCAAAGGAGAGATCTGCAAAAGGAAGGCAAAGGAGAATGGGAAGGGGGACCAACTGGCCTGGGGGACCCACAGCATCCTTGGGCTCTTCCGCTTGATCTAGGCCTTCAGGAGCTGCTCTGTGGATTCCTGATCATCCCAATTTTCCTGCAGAAGGGTCTCCAGGAGACCTTGCTAATCTGGCACCCTCAGACAAACCTCTCAACCTTTCCAATGAAAGCATAATTGAGATCAATTTAATTTCAGAGCATGCAGAAAAACAGTCTTGTAACCAGGAGATGACTGGAATGCAAAGCTATACATGTTGATTTTGTTATGGTCCAAAGTCTACTAGAATAACACTCATTGGACTCCTCCCAGCACAAACTATGGGGAAAATGGAAATCCGCATTTTGTGGTTTAATTTGCAATCGCAGTTGTGATGTGTGACTTGTGACTCCAAACAGAACTGAAAACCCTGAAGGAGCCCAGGTCTATCAGGCCAGCTCATTCTGCTTCAGGGGGACAAGTGGGGTCCCCGCAGAAAGCGGCTGGCTCCTCTCCTCCTCTTCTCCTGGAGTGTCCAGCAAACTGCTATCTACAACATTTCCATTGGACATTCATGATGGAAAGACAGATTTGGGGATCAGAACAGAAGGACCACCACAAAACTGAAAAGGAGGCAAAAGCCCTGAGGAGAAGATCCACAATGACAAGTGAGGCCATCACCACACAACGTGCAAGCTCAGGATTTATTTGCTGAACCCTCTTCAACCAACTCCCTGCTCCAGGGCAAGAGGAAGGCTGGTTTGTCTCTTTCCAGAGAGGCTTCCGTGGCCCTCTTCTCCCACCACATAAACCATCTGAACAAGATGAGGTGGGAGAAAAAAGGGCTGGGCATGTGACCATGGACAGGGCTCCCAGGTAACAACTCTGACCCCAGATCAGCACTAACAATTTCAGTGTAGGAATTACTCCACCAGCAACTCTCTGAGGGAGGCCAGGTCAGGAAACAGGCCCACCTGTCTGCTTTGCTGGAGCACATCAGCCGGGCTCCGGTGACAGAATGGCGAAAGCTGAATGCGATTTCCCTCTCCCCTCACCTCTGGTATCCTGATGAATTTGGGGAAAACAAGAATCCATCTGAGTTTCTTTCTCCATTTCCCTACACTACTTCTTGTTAACCAACCCCCTCCAAATGTTCTACCAAACCAGCAAATACAAAATAAAAATAATACTAAAACTCTGTTTGTTTATCTGTAACCTTCAAAGGAGCAAAATGGCTGCATCGTAGGCAACAATTTTGAACTGAAGTACCTCAAACGGGCTAATTTAAAGAATGCATCCAAAATCTGGGACCCAGGACTCCCATGGGGTTGAAATTTCAAGGATCTTCAGACCAAGTCTATTGGCAGACTGGCAGCCACAGCGCCACCACGGTCTAACACCCTTGCCAGCTTCCCACAAGGAAAGTCAATGGAGAAGCCAGCAGGAAGTTAGAACATATTCCTGCTCCCACTGCTTTTCTCCCTGCCTTGGTCACTGTCTATCAGTTTAGGTAAGGATACATCTTTGAAACAAGGACTCAGTGAGGCACAGATTGTCTAATATACATACATACATACATACATACATACATACATATATATATATATATATTTCTTATATAGAGTTTGTGTGGAGTACACAAACGTATCCTAAACACAAGGAATAACTGCATATACCATAATCCAAGGGCATCAGCATCTCACATTGCATGTGATCAGTCCCAAATGGCCTTTTGAAACAATCTAGACTGGGAGTGGTGGTGGTGGGGCACTCACAGTGAATGCTCACTTCTGAACCCCACCTGCCAAACATCCCAACAAAGGGAACCTTCAGCAGGTATCCTCCACGTGCCCTGGCCATGCAGATGCTACCTGCAGCAAGCATTTGTGGTCTCATCCTATGTAGGACTTAAACCGCCTTGAATGACACTTAGAAACAAACTTAAAGCCAATGCAGCTCCAACCGAAGTCATGTTATGTTAACAGATCCACTGAGACATGAGCACCAGCTGAAGTGAAGGCCGAAGTAAATTGACTGACTAAATCAAGAGAGAATACAGAGACAGAATACAGAATAATACGAGTTGGAAGGGACCTTGGAGGTCTTCTAGTCCAACCCCCTGCTCAAGCAGAAGACCCTATATCATTTCAGGACCAGAACATGACTATCCTCCACATACACCATTCCTGAATGACCACAACTAGGACATTGATCAAAGCTTTCCTCACCCGTCTTCTAGAACGAGGGGAACCCCTTAAAATACAGTTAAGGCCAGCAGTCCTCCTCACAACGCTCATGGCTCCTAAGAAATTTCACGAATGGCTCTCCGTTAACCAATCCCAAATCCTGCTGCTCCTCTACAGAGCTAAATCTCTCTCTTCCCTGCAGACCAGGGTCTCTGCCCGCCCCTTTCCGATTCAGGACACTTGCAATTCTTGGTGATTCTGGCTGTGGATGACAGGACTGAAGTCCAAACATCTGGAGTGCCCCAGCTACCAACTCTGCTGCTGGTGCTGGAACACGGATAAACCCAAGATCCATGCTCTCATTTGATTAAGATCAAACTTTAGTCAACATGAAGCAATGGATCGTGAATTGTTTGACCAAATTACACTCTTTCTGTCTCAAACAAGGCCACCGTTCCTCAAAAAAGCTTATTCTG
Organism: Masticophis lateralis; assembly: GCA_030761175.1. Taxonomy (NCBI): domain Eukaryota; kingdom Metazoa; phylum Chordata; class Lepidosauria; order Squamata; family Colubridae; genus Masticophis; species Masticophis lateralis. Next base: position 1,254,431 of record JAUDYJ010000014.1, read on the forward strand.
TTGTTTCATGGAAGCATCTTACCAGTGGCAGCCAAGCCTGGACCATGGGCTCCGAAACAGCAACTGCAAATTGTTCCAACAACCCCAGGATGTGTCCAAATTACCCCCTGGGGGATAATAACTCCCAATTTAAGAAGTACTGAACTCAAAGAAGAGAGAGAGGGAGAGGGAGAGGGAGAGGGAGAGGGAGAGGGAGAGAAAGTGGGGCGGGGGAGAGAGGTGCCAAAGCAACAAACCCTGCGTAGAAACAGCAGCATTCTCTACTCCGGACTTCCAGCCCCACAGATAAAGGAGGGGGGGGCGGAGTTGCCACTAATAATGAGAAAGATATTCTACTCAACCTCAGATTCCAAGCATTCAAAAAGTTTGCCAGCATTTCAAACTACTGCATTTAGACACCTTGTGGCTGAGTTTCTCTACATCATCTTTTTACTGTGACAATGATTTCAAAGGAGCCTGGTTATCTGGAGAATGCAATCCTGCACCCACCGAAAGCAGATCCCCCCTCTCTCCGCTAATTAACACAGCCCACCAGACCACCTTTGTGGCCATCCAGGCTCCTGGGCATCCTCCCTCTCTGCCACCTGCTCCATCCAGCCAAAATGAGGGTTTCTGACCAGCTGCTTTGGGTTCTTGGACCAGAAGCTCCGAGTTGTGTAGCTCTCTGGAAGGAAGCCCAGCCTGTCACCCTTGCCAAAGTCACTTTCACAAGAGCAGCTGTTCCACAAGCTTTTTCCTGTCCCTGCTGCGTTCTCACCAGCAGGTTCAGTTCAGAGACGATATTGTCAGAGCAGCAAGCAGCAGATTCTGGGGCTGTTCAGCAAATCTGCCTCACGGTGCAGAGACCAGCAAGAGCGACTCTGATACAAGCCGTCATGCAATGAACAGGAGCCTTTCCCACGCAACCCCCATCAGCTGGAATCTGGGAGCAGTTTCACCACAGGGGGCAGTAGGTGGGGGTGGGGGGCATCTAATATGGCAATCTCCTATTGATCATAAACTCAAGATGATCCCATCTAGGATGGGGGGAGGTAAAAAGTGGGGGGAGGAAACGCCCTGATAACTGGCAACTGACTATCGTGTTTCCCCGAAAATAAGACCATCATATTTTTTTTGAATCCTGAAATAAGCGCTTGGCCTTTTTGCTATGCACTCAAAAGCCCAATTGGGCTTATTATCAGGGGATGTCTTATTTTGGGGGAAACAGGGTAGGTGATGGCTGTGGGACTCCCAGCCCCTCGACTCCAGTGGCAATTTCAGAATTTGTCCATATGGGTGGATGCAGCACTGGGAGAATGTCCATTCCTCCTGAAAATCTCCCAGAGTTTCACTGGAACATTCCTCCATTGATATAATCCCATCCCCAGCTGCATTCCTAAAATTCGTGGTCTTCTCGTTGAGGCCAGATGGCGAGGCTGCCAAGGGACCTGGCCTCGTACAGATATTGCCAAGGGCCGGGCAGGGGGATGGCCTCTGCTGCTTCCTGAGATCTGTGGTTGGGCAGCCCTTCTGGTCTGCCTGTCCTACCCTGGGATCCAAAATGTGTCCAACTTCTTTGCCTACCCCAAGGTGAAAGAGTTTAGTAGGGTAGAGCCTTAAAGAGCACAGAGGAAAGGGTGGAAATTGATATTCATAGTAGCTACCAGCAAAGTACAAAACGATGTAGTAACCTATGGAGTTGATTAACTTAGCATCCGGCTTCTTAAGCAGCTGTGTGGAAGGGAGGAATCTGAAAGAAAGCTACATGTGATTTCCAAAAAATGGGGGGGGGAGAGAATGTGAGTCCTTTAACAATGATGGCAGCCAGCAGTCTGTTCTTTGGAAGCCTTGGAAAGAACTACTAGCTTCTTGAGAAATTGCACAAGACGACAGGTGTGACCAGATGCTGCTTAGATTTCCTGGAGGAAGTCTGAGTCATCAGGCAGAAGGATTAGGTTAGAAGACAGCCAACAATCAAAGTGCAGGCCGGCTCTCTTGCTTATAGTTGACATGGATTGTTCCTGCGTAGAACCAGCCTTTCAGTTTCACTATCAAACTTAGAGTTGTAGAAGACTATCTAAAAAAATTGGGGATCTAACGATCTAAAATAGGGACCTTATAAATGGACAGTAAATTGGACAACTTTATCGGAAAGAGATAGCTGGGCATGCTTGGTGTTGGAATACAGTCTCTGGAGTGGAGGGAAGGCTGGGATGAAATGAGAAAGAAAAAATTGACTACAACCAAGCTAGCATTGAGGCTGTTAACAGGTGGCAAGTCAGAAATAAATCCCAGGTAAGGCGTCCCAAAGTCTTTCTGACGAAGTTGCTGCACAACAGGTAAGACAGAGGAAGCAAAAGCCTTTACATCTGCTCAGGCAGCAAAGCCTGGACACAAACCATAGTTTTATACACTCGAGAATATCCTGCCAGCTGGTTTTCGTGGCACAGCTACAAAGTCCTGCCTCAGGGAAGGAAGAATGCCGCCTTCTCCTGTGGAATTGTTCATTGTGTCCCCCCAAAAAAGGAGCAGGAGGGGGTCACCTGAAGACCAGCTATCCAAGTCTGCATAGATGAAGGCTATCAGTGCTACAACAGGAGTGGCTTCATGTTAACTTTTTCCAAGCCAGTTTTTTAAGGCTGGTTCAGGCCGCAGAAGCCAACCGTCAATCAACAGCTTCTACCCTACCCTGAGGTCCCACAGCTGGGATGGCCAGGGCGATGGGAATGGAACGGAACAGCACAGGAAGCTCCCTGTGGCACAGAATTACCAGAGTTTGGAGAGGCAGTCTACGAAGAAATATACGGAGGACATTCTCAATGCTTGGCATTACAGACCTGAACGCCCCTTAATTCTGGATGCCCCCCCCCTTTTGAACTGAGGTGGGTAACTCACTATGCAATAAGCAGCAAGGTCTAAGTGCGGGGCTGTCAAACTCGTGACCTGCGGGCTGGATGCGCTTTGCACTGGGCACACCCACATCCAGTTTGGTGAAGGGGAAAAAAGTTGCGATACATCACGTGACAATGGAGTTTGACACTTCTGGCTTAGTGCATTTGTGGGTAAAATGCCCCTTTTCCACAAGTGTGGCACTTATGCTTCAGATGGAAGGTGGGTTCTGCAGGGCAACCTAAACTCCCACAATATAAGCACAGACTGTGTGTGTGTGTGTGTATTAAAGTGAATCAGACACTTTGCCGGCAGTGATTCAAAGAGACAGCTCTGGAACTGTTTACCGTTAAAGCAGAAATCCAGCAACTGCCAAGTGTAAAAGGACTTATTTATAGTCAAAGCAAAGGTTGATTTTTGTGCCTCTTTCTCCTGCTTGATAAACAATGGATCAAATCCTCAGCTTTTGAGAGAAGGGAGTGGTAAACACTTGTGCCTGGTTATTGTAACAAACCGCTGGCCTGGAGCCATTTTTCCTCGCCCTCCCAGCAACCTTGCTCAGCCCACCCCATCCAGCATCCTCAAAATCATCCAATGATAAGTGGATCCTCCCTATTCTTGTTAGCCCAGCTGTTCTCCTGCCCTACGTATGAAGCTGCAATGCTCCCCTACTGCTTCTATGAAATCGCCCCCCTTTTTTCAAATAATACCCTGATAGTCAGAAAGTTTTCTTTCCTTAAAGCCTCCCCCTCCTTCAGGGAAGGCGGCTCCATGGGCCTGCTCAGGCAGTCTGAAGGCCTAATGTTTCCAGCCAGACACCTGTAATCTAATGCAATCCCATCTGTCCACCACCCCATTTGCATTTCAAGCTTTCCATGAAGCTGCTCTTCCCACTCGCTCCTCCCTTCAGCACTGAGGGGCAGAAGTGACCAATCCCCAAAGGACCCCTCAGCACCTGGGCTCGGACAGCACCGCATTCACAAGCTACAAGCCTGGTAGGAAGCAAGGGCAGGCAAGGCTCTGCAGGAAGCAGGGGAGGGGAGGGGAGGGTGGGCAAGCTGGTCAGTGGAGAGAATTAAAAGCAGAAGAGAGGATTTCTACCCAGCAGATCAGGGGGCTCCAAACTTGTCAACTTTAAGATTTGTGGAGTTCAACTCCCAGAATTCCTCAGCCAGCAAAGATGGGAGTTGGTCCCAAGTCTTAAAGTGACCAAGTCCGGGGGCCTCGCCGTAGATGCCGCCTGCTTTATCCACGCCTGCTGCTGTTGGGAGGGCTTTTCTGCCCTGCCCAGCCAGCCCTGGGAGCAGGAGAGCAGCGAGTGCTGGAAAGCCTGTCAAGGCCAAAGCCTGAGAAGCGATGGAGGAAGGCTCCTCCCAGAGGCAGGCTGTCCCAGGGCAAGTGGGGGGTGGGTGTTTGGGGATGGGTGGGTGCATGTGCACAGCAATGAAGTGAAATGAAATGTCAAACAGGAAATTGCAAAAGCCTTTCAAGTGTTCACACCTACTTTTCCAGGCAGGAAGACTGCACAAAACATCACGCTAAAAGGGCAAAAACCTCAGATTCAGTTTGTTTACAAAGAAATCAAGGCTGAACTAGCAGACTCCAGCAGAAATCCCCTTCCTTTTCTAAACTGCCTTCCAAAAGAGATAATCCTGAAACCAAGGAGGTGGCTTGGGCACATTCATTGCCCAAACACACACACACGACCCCCACCTCCAAAGCCATGGCTGGGGTCAGCCCCTCCTCTCAACCCACAGAACAAAGCAGAGGGAGATTTATCTCAGTGCAGCAGCCTGTAAATTCCCCTTCAAAGGGAAGAGAAGACAATTTTATTCTGCTTGCTTTCTAATGAAAGCCTATGTAATTCAGATATACAGAACAAATATACAAACTGGGACACAGGATTTGGTTTCCAAAAGAAATTACTTTGATTGGAAAAATTAAAGCTGACACATTCATCCACACATCCGTTTTCCAACCCTCGGTGATTCAGGATCAGATTATTATTAACACTTTTAATCAAGTTCAGAAACTAACCAATGCAGCTGATATAAATTGCTTTAATACACAGGTATATTAACATTCCAGTTGTTCTTGGAAACATCATAAAGCAGAATTCACGACAGGAAACCTGAAGCAACACAGCAGGAACCAAAGCTGTTTTTTCTGGCAAGGGGTGCAAAGGGCAAACCATCTGCTGTCCCCCCACATGAACTGACACCTCTAGGCAGCCTCTCAGCCCAGCGTTCCTGAGCAGGACAGGCAGCCTCAGGAACTTCAAGGGGAGGAAGCTAGTGAGCCAGTGCTGGAGTCCAAGGGATGATAGGACACAAACGAGCTTCCTGCTTGGACCAACTGTAAGGCAGCAGAGGGACCAACCCTCACATCCCCACCGTTCTGGCTATCAGAGGCTACCTGGGATTACAAGGTATTTCTTTAGAGTGAACAACCTGCACTGCAAGTTTTAGAGGCAATCACTTGCACCTGTGCAAAAGTAGTGCAACCTTTTCCTTGAACTCCCCTTTCAAGGGCCACTCCAAGGGCCGATTTAAATCATTAGTAAAAAGGCTTGATTTAAATCAACTCAATTTAAATAATAATTTTTAAAGAGCAAAGAGTCATCTTTGTCCCGCAACGGCTTCTCCTCTGACCCGCTGTTGACTCACCGACAGTCCCAATATTGCAGTCTACAGCCTCATGCTACATAACTAAGCTCCATCTCATGCTGAATGAAATAAATTATTAATGTATCTTAAAAAGAAATCTATCTTTAGATAGAACTTTACTCCAAACGCATTTTATTAAAATAAATTTGATTTTAAAAATCCAATTTAAAAAAATTGATTTTTTTCCTTTAAAAAAAAACATTGATTTTTACCCACCCTGTGCTGAAGGTATCAATCCAATGGACTCACTACGAGCCAAGCAGCCCTCTTGCCATTGACAGGGAGAACATAAAGGATTTTCACCAATATCATCAACTCAAGCATGGTGGGAGTAGAGGAAAAATGAGGAGGGGGCCCAGATCACTGCTACAAATGTTTGCCCTCCAGGCTCCCTTGCAAGTGGTGCCTGAAGACCCTCCACAGTCTTGAAAGCGCTTGCCTTGATGCAGTCAGCACAGCATGGCCCAATTCTGGAGAAGGGGACAAGGCTGCACGTTGGTCTCCTCAGAGGGGAAAAAAGCCCATTGTCCACAACATAGTGTGCTAGACCTGTTTTTCAGATCATGTGGCTGTTTCTTGTGCTACAACAGCAAAAGTGCTGGGGAGGGGGCTTTATTAATCCTCATTCTTCTTGCTGTTCCTGTGATAGACCTTACTCTCCAAGGTTGGAGAATGGTTGTACCACTACAGAAGAAACAGAGGAGACGTGGTTTGGTGGGAACTGTGGTTGATACCACTGACCACTGGTTCCCGGACTGAGCACAGGAAAGTGGTGGTAGCCCTCTCTCACGTTACAAGGACACTCATGGAGAGCCAGGAGGAGCAAGGAAATCAGCCTGTACCACTGTGGAAGAGGCCAAATTGGGTAGGAAGACTTCTCTTCCCCTGGGAGAGGCCAGGAGGGAAAGTACATTATGGAGATACCAAGACATGGGCCATGGTCCCTTCCACTAAATAACTTAATTGATAACTTCTTCCCCAATGGAGGGTGGAACATCTCACTTCCAAATGTCCGGCGTCTCCTCTTCAGATAAACTGGCATAATATGCTGATAGCAAACTCAGTGCCCCCATCATCCCCAGCACTTCAGGGCAGGCTCTGTTGATGTCAGCCACTTCCCTTGACCGGTACAACACTGAAACGTTTGAAAAGAAATCCTCTTTCTTTTCCATAACTAATACTTCCTGAAAATTTACTGAATTAAAGTATTTCATGCTACATTTTAGAGCACAGAGCATCTCAAACGACTGCTACAGAAATAAATATCAGCAAGAGATCCCCCTCAGCAGCCACACCCAAAATATTAAAACCATCACTGCCATCTATGGAAAATGTGGTTTACCTCAAGCTGGGCAATAGGCATGCTTGTAAAAAGAAGAATCTGGTTCCAGCTGGCAGGGCCAGGAGCACAAAACATCTTCCTGATCTGGAGAATTACAGGGCAGCACTGAAGCCAAATTTTCCATTTTTAGTTACTAGTGGTCAAGCTGGCTGCAGCTGATGGATTCTCGATTCCTGCATGAATTATTGAGATGCCTTTCAAGTCACCTCAGAGTCCCTGCTGAAACAGCCAGGGAGGTTCCAGATGGCCACCAGGCCGCATAGGCCTTCATTATCTGGAATAAAGAATTCTATTCTGTTTTCTTGGGGGGCCCCAACCCCACCCATTGTGCTCGTCCTCTGATCCGGCATGCTTTTTCTCAGCGCCACAGCAGCACAATTGTTTTTTGTAGGAGAAAGATGTTCTGAGAAGCCCCCCCCCCCCACTAAGGAATATGGGGTCAACCCCCTGGAGGGGTTCTGCAATCTCTGGCTGCCCTAGAAAATGACAATCCAGTGGTTGCCAGCAGCCACACAGAGCACCCAACGCTGGGATGCATCACTCTCTTCCATCAAGCCTTAAGGGTCCCTTTGCTTTCGCAATACCTGCCCGTCACCATCCTCACGAGTGACAACTTAGTCGGCTGTGGGACGGGTAGAGGAGAGTCCATTGCCTCATCCATCCCCACCCATCACTTTGCATAATACATGAAGACAGGATCCAGAGACTTGCTTGCATCCCAACATGATGGATTAGCACAATGCAGGAGGCAGGAGGATATATTTGCCGAATGGGAGACATGGAATAAAACTTCTTCCCAAACTCCAAAACAGCTGCGGCCTTCAGGAGCACAAAACCCCCAAACACTTTGTAACACTTTCCATACTAAAAACAGAAGGAAAATCAAGAGGCAGCTGCATGGGGCTCCAGAAGCTCGAAAGAGGAGGAAGACCTTCATGGAACAAGCTGTGCTTGATCCCCGCCCCCACATGCACACCCACACAATGCTCAACTCACGCGCTGCCACTTCCTGAGCCGGCTTCTTTCCGTCATGCTGGCATCGCTCTTGGGCTCCTGAGGGCAGGCGGGGAGGGGCAGGGGCAAGGATGGATCCACTCAGGAAGGAAGGATCTGGGTTTACATGGCTGGCACTTGGTTTCTAAACTGGCAGATCCTTGACTGGTTTAAAAGATACTTGGCTACCTCCTTGTTCACCTCGGAGCACCCAGCGCAAGTAAGGATGGGAAAAACACGGAGCTCCGCGGGTGCCAAAGGTCTAATTTTAGAGGAGGGTGTACACATTTCCTAAAAGCCTTGCCAGCACAACGTTTCAGAGCTGAGGGTGGTTTTTTTTGAAATGTAAGACATGCCTGAATGAGAGATGGTAATCTACCGCACTGCAAAACAAGGCTGAACATGGATTCCTCTGGAAACTGTTCTGGGTGTTAAGAGCTGTGTCTCTGAAGCTATCCAGGCGGTCATCAACTGGCCCTTCCACTGGTGCCCCCTTCCCTGCTCACTTGGGTTGAGCAGACAGGATTTTAAGGCCTATTGTGGGTCTTTAAAGGCACTTTGCCCTGCCAAGATCTGACTTGGAGACAGAAAGCAGCCCCTTCCCCTCCTCGCTTCCCTTGGACCCAGTGGGCAACTACAACAACTTTACGACCTGTGGACTTCAACTCCCAAAATTCCTGAGCCAGCAAAGGAGAAATTCATATGCAACGTTCTCCAAATATTGTTGGTCTTGAATGAGGAGCCCTCTTTATAAAAATCGTGTGAAGTCTATTGGTATGCTGCAACAATAACACACCCAGGTGGGGTAGGAGGCTGGGCTGAGGCCACTGCGGTGTCCAGGGGCCCTACTGCACACACCCCCACACAAACACACTCTGTGCTTTTCACTTGCTGATCTGCTTTTCCTCAACAGTGACTTGACATAATTGGCACTTCGCAGCCCAGAGATAAAACAGAGCTGAGCTTCTCCATTAGCAGAAAAGATTTCCTGCCTCTGAACCTGGCAAAGCATTTCCTCACGTTTAGTTATCCTTCACTAAGAGTCTGGTGGCGTCAGGTAAACATGTAAAATTGTATTATATTTCACATTAAGTTCATCTTTTGCACTTCAGCTAGAAGTGGAAAAGGCAGAAAGTCCAGAAACAGAGCCTCTTCTCGGCCTCTGGCAAGGATCCGAAGTGAAAGAAGAAAGGGCTGCTATTCCCCATCAAACCCTTGGCCAAAACAGGCCCAACCTGTTTGCTGGATACAGGGGACATTTGCCTCTGGGTGCTCCGAGTGTGGCCAGGCCCTGGGCATGCGGTATGCTCCACAAACAAGCCTTCTTCCCACACACTTCCCTCCAAGGCAGCACATTCCTTGTGCAATCCAGAGATTGCTGGAAGAGTTTGAGAAACCGGAATAACTATCATACTTCAGAGCAGAAAATACAGTAATCCTGGACTTACAACAAATACTGCCTTGACCTCCTTGACTCAACTCTGAGGCTCCCCTGTACTTGTTTTAAGGTTATACTACAGCCTCTTTTGATCACGGTCATTCAAAATGGTGAGCCATAATACCAAATTAGGTTGTTTCAAAATGCAGTTAACTTTTTTTCAGACGGTTGCTACTGAACAAGCTACATATTCATTAACACCTAAACTAAATTAGCAGTAACACACAACTGCAACCAGCCTGTCAACTTAGCACACACTTGTACAATATCACACCAGTCATGAACACGTTAGCAGAAAAGAAAACCTGGCAGCCCCAAGGGGAAAATCAGTCCCAATGAGCATCCACAAGAGAGGTGGGCGGTCTCCAGGGCCTCCAAGCCCCCGGCACCTCCTTCCTGACGTCCTTGACAGGCCAACCAGTGCCAGCATGCTTCCAGTCAAAACCAGCAGCCCCAAGCGACCCCGAGTGGGTGGCTGAGCTTTCCTTTGGCCGAAGCCCTAATGAGACCCACTGATCTGATTCATTCCTTCATCTGTTTATGACTGCCCTTCTCACACAATGCAACCTAAAACCAAAACCGCCAAGCATGACCCCCCAAAGGCCCCACCCACCCAGCACCCCCAAGGCCAGTCTCCTTCACCCCAACGTCCTCTAAAGGCAGCTCATCAGCCATCCAGGCTCAGGGCCCCAGGGACAAGGTGCCCTACGGAGGCCAGCAGGGTTAGGAGGTGTTGCAACCTTTAACACTGGGGTGTGCCTGGGCAGGTTAGGTCCAGAGAAAAGGTAAGCAGAGTATTAGGAGAAAGCCATGCTTGCATCACAAACGCTGCTGTGTTGGGTAGTAGCAGCTGACAATATGCTGGGCTAGCAAACCACAAATACACCACACCGAATACCTTGCAAGCAATCTCTGTTATGACTTCCTCATGCTACTGGCGACATCAGGGCAGGGCAGGGGGGGGGGCGGGGAAGAGGGCTAGCAAGATGTGATCTTCTCAACAGTGGCCCCCACCCTGGCTGGGCAGTGCCCTTTCCAAAGAAACTCACTTGGCATCCACTTTGCATTCCTTTAGGTACCACAAGTGTTTTCTTTTTATTCCGATGATTTTTCAAGATATGTGAATGTTGAGGCTTCCTTTTAAAAATCGTTCTTCTTTCCTGGCATCACTAAATATAGTTAGCATTGTTTTATTGTAATGGGCGTGCGTTTGGGGGGTGGGTTTGTATCTGCGTGCCACTGCTACGGATCTTCAGTTAAGATCTTCAGATATAGGCAATAAGTGCCATGGGACTTGCAGATTCTTTCAAACATCAGCACAGAAAACCACCCCCAGCAATGTCAGAAACCCGTCAAGCTCTACTTTGCTCCTCCTGCAGGATGCTTGCTGGAGAAGGACATTACTAGCTGGATTATCTCTGGATCCAAAGGTTTATTGATTCCTTCCGAAGACCCAGCCAGAAGGCAGTCCAGCCCAAGGGGGCCTCTGGAAACGGGTGGAGGGGGGGCTGGGCCAGCCTCCTTAGAAATCTCATTTATTCCCTCTGCCAGCCGGTTTCCCCCCAGGGGCCCTGGAGCAAGAGATAAGCCTCCCTTTCAGCAGTGCAGTGCAGAGAGATAACAGTCATGGCCGCTCACCATTATTTATTCAAGGCTCTGCCAGCCATGCAAGGCTGGGCCTCTGCAGGAGAAAAAAGGCTGCACCAGTCCACCCAGCACAGTGGACTCACCAAGCTGTGCTGCCTTTTCTTCGTCTGGCTACTTCCTCAAGCAATCCCAAGGAAAAGCTTCAAAACAGGGCCAGGGCAGCAGCAACTGACTCAGCCCTCTTTGTAGCACTTCCTTAGCCTAGAAATGGTCAGCACGTCACCCGCCCCCCCCCCCTCCAATTTGGAGGCAAGAGGGAATCACGGTCCTCTTTTAGGCACAAGCTTCACCTATTTCACACCAGATTGGGAAAAAGTCCACTGGGCCTTACATGAGCAGGACCCCTCCCTGTCGCTCATTAAAGCAGCCCCTCTATTCTCAGCCTTCTGTGCAAAGCCTGGGAAAAGGCAAGGTTGCTTTAAGAAATGTATTGAGTTTAGGGTGATTTTTCAAGCAGATGTTCCAGGCTCATGCAAAAACCTGAAAAACACCAGAGGATTTGTGATGCTTGTGGAAAGTCTAACTCTTCTGTGAACCTTTTGCAATTTATGCAGATTTACACATTAATAGTCCGGCCACATCCCTGGTCGTGGCTTTAGCCCAGGATGTGCAGGGGATGCCAAGAGCGGAAGGTGCCTTTCAAAGCTTTGGACCAAGCACCGCTCCAAAGCTGCCAGAGGAAAGGAACAAATGACGCCAGCCACGATTCTGCCCCAAGAGTTCCAAGAGAAAGCTCCCTGCCGTCTCTGGATAATAACACCCAGGTCTTCCTCCGCTGACGAGAAAAGCCTTGGGCCAAGTTCTTGCTTGTTTCTGCACTTGGATAGAAAAGTCAGCTCACACCTTTAGAGCCCCACATGATTTAGGAAAGGGAGCTGGGAATTCCCAAAAATCCCAGCTGGTCCCCTTTCTCCCCCAAGCCCTGCTGCTCCGCGGAGAATTCCCAGGTTTCTCCTTCGTCCCACCAAGTGCCACAGATTTGGGCAAGATCAAGGGAGCAAAAACAAGGGAAGCTTCAGGAAGGAGCTTTTAATGCTAATCCAGAATAAATTCTGCATCCGGACGCTACAAGAGGAACTGCCAAGCTCCAAGTTAACAGCAGAGCCTCAGAAAGGTTTCTCCCCATTTGGGCTTGAGCTGCTGCTGCTTATGGGCCTGGCTGCCAAAGGATTCGATTTCCATCCACAACCCCTTCCCTTCTCAAACTGCCCCCACCCCCCCGGCATCTCTCACACCTTCCATCCAAAAGGTTGCAAAGCATCTTGGGAAGGATCCAGCCCTGAAACAAGGCAGCTTAATCAGAATACTGCACTTTCTGAGAATTTACTTCCAGAGGATGCCAAATCAGAAGCGAATGTCCCATTCCTGGATCAAGGAGCTTTGCATATCCCTAATTTGGATCCACCAGGATACCTGAAGGACCCCCCACCTCCAGTGGTGAAATCCAAAATTTTTTACTACTGGTTCTGTGGACGTGGCTTGATGGGTGTGGCAGGGGAAGGATACTGCAAAATCTCCATCCCACCCCACTCCTGGGGCCAGCCAGAGGTGGTATTTGCCAGTTCCCCGAACTGCTCAGAATTTCCACTACCAGTTCTCCAGAACCTGTCAGAACCTGCTGGATTTCACCCCTGCCCCCCTCAAGAAAGCTCATTTATATTTCATACGGCCACCTCTATCACCTCTTTCACAAGAGGAGCCCTCCACTCCTCTGCTTGCAACAAAATCCCTTATGCCACCAGACTTGAAATTCTGGGCTTAGAAAACTTAGAACTACGCCGCCTTTGGTATGACCTAGTCGTAGCTCAAAAAATCGTCTGCTACAATGTCCTACCTGTCAATGACTACTTCAGCTGCAACCACAACAATACACGAGCACACAATAGATACAAACTTAAAGTGAATCATCCCAAACTCGATTGCAGAAAATACGACTTCAGCAACAGAGTGGTCAAGGCCTGGAATGCACTACCTGACTCCCCAAACCCCCAAAATGTTAATGTAAGATTGTCTACTGTTGACCTCACCCAATGGTGAAATGTAAAATTTGTTACTACCGGTTCTGTGGACGTGGCGTGGGGGGTGGGTGGGTAATGTGACTGGGTGGGCTTGGCCAACTTTCTTTTTTCTTTTTTACTTTTAAAAGCATTTTTTCTACAACCTCTTCGGCCGAAGAGGTTGTTTAAAAAATGCTTTTAAAAGCAGGGGTGAAATGCTCCCGGTTTGGACCGGATCACCCGATCCGGTAGCGATGGCAGCAGGTGGTTCAGAGAACCGGTAGCAAAAATCCCTGCCCCCACCCCCAAGCCCAGCTGAGCCGCGCAATCATCAGAGGCTTTTTTTTTTAAAAGCAGTTTTTCTACAACCTCTTGGGCCAAAAAAATGCTTTTAAAAGTAAAAAAAAAGCCTCTGATGATCGCACGGCTCAGCTGGAATCATCAGAGGCTTTTAAAAGCATTTTTTCTACAACCTCTAGAACCGGTAGTAACAAATTTTACATTTCACCACTGTTTAAAAGTTTCTGATGATCCCAGCTGAGCCACACAATCATCAGAGGCTTTTTTTTTTTACTTTCAAAAGCATTTTTTCGGCCGAAAAGGATGAAGGAAAAATGCTTTTAAAAATTAGAAAAAAGCCTCTGATGATTGTGCAGCTCAGCTGGGCATGGGGGGGGAGGAATGTTTACTACCAGTTCTCCGAACCACCCGCTGCCATCGCTACCGGATCCGAACCGGGAGCATTTCACCCAACCTCACCCCATTCCTAAGAGGTCTGTAAGGAGCGTGAATAAGAGCACCACTGTGCCTTCCATCCCTGTCCTAATGTTTCTTTTATTTGTATCTATTTTATGTATCCAATCCATGTTTATACTTATCACCTAATATATTCTTGACAAATAAATAAAGTAAAAATAAAGAAATAAAAATACGTGACTCTGGATGGCTAATAATGAAGACCAAAAAATGAAGTAAAGTCTCAACAGATAATTCAAAACATAGATAGCAAAAGTCGCAGCTGAGATGCTCACAAAACTTTCCAAGAAGCCACGATACAGGGTGAGCCACACTACTGGGGCTCCAAATTGGATGGCAAAGCCGTTTTACTGGCTGGGTCCAAAAGGCCAAGCAGGGTCATGGCAAGGCTGATCTTGGGAGAGCCGACATTGCAGAGGCTACCAGAGAAGAGTCCCTCCTTCTGGGTCCTGCCAGATGGTCTCTCTCGCGGTAGATCCAGAGCAGGCTCTTCCTATCAGGTCTAATGGGACAGGCAGACGCCACCGGGGAGACATAGTCACCAGGCCCCGGGCTGTGAAGGGCTTAAAGGTAACCACCAGCACCTTGAATTGCACTGGGACGCACACCAATGGACAAGGCAGTTCATGGAGCACACACGCTGAGTGTGTCCATAACTGCCCGCCCCTCTGCATTTTGTACCAAATGTTCTTCAAGGGCAGCCCCACCCAGTTGCCTTGCAGTAATCCAATGCTGTGCCATGAGGGCAAGGGTGGGACTTTTTCTCTCCTGTGCTCCAAGCTTGAAATGCTCCTCCCCGGTGAGCAGCCTCACCATGCCCTCTTTAACCAGCCTTCCGCCATGCTATTAAAGCCACGGTTCTCAGCAGCCTCCCGTCATTCCAGGGAGGCAGCCGGAAAAGCAAGAACATGACAGCTGATTTCACAAAATGGAAGCTGAAGGTCGGCTGTAGCCTCAGAGGAAAAACAAAGACAGGAAATCCCACAGAACCTCGTTGCTCCAGAGCTTGTGAGTGAAACCCATGAAGGCATCTGGGACATCTGGCTTGTAGCCTCCAGGGGTTGAGCTGGGAGGACCTTTCTCTGCCCTCCCCCCCTTCTCCTCCTTCTGCTGGGAAAGTTCAGCCTGGCCATCCCTTTGCACCCTGAGCCTTCCAAGAGGGAGGCAGAAGCGAAGTCTGGGTCAGAAGCTTGCTTCCTCAGGGATCTTAGGAGTTCATGGCCAGGTGTCCCTGAAACCACTGGAAAGGCTGTTGGGAAGTTGCAGGAGACACGGCTCTCGCAATGCCAAAGTCATCCTTGGTCCAGAAGCAAGACGTTGGAGGTCATCTCACCACGCCTGGTGCTGTTGGATTCCAATCCGCAGACCTCCTGAAAGAGCTGGCTGAAGCTTGCCTGAATGGGCAAGGATCTGCCTGGATAGTAATTTTCTACTGCCCTGAAAGTTAGAAAGATGCTCAGTTCCTACTGCATGCAGATCTATGGCAGGAGCTCAGGTGGCTCTTCTGCATAGATTAGGGGCCTCTTGTTAAGAACTCCCAGAATTCCTCAGCCAGTCCACCAGTCTTAAAGTTGCTAAGTTTGCAGAGCCCTGGTAGAGACGATGCTCCGTTGGGGGTGGGGGGAGGATCTCCCTCTGGCAAAACACTCCAGGCCAACATCAGTGGCTCTGCCTTCAGGAGAAAGGAAGAACCCAATTTGGCCTTCCTTCAAGAGATGAGTATGGCACGTGATTTTAGGGACTGGTATGGCTGCCTTTGTGCTTCAGAACTCAGCAAAGGGAGGGAGAAGAGTGCTCAGTTCTGGCCTTGGAGGGCAGCTGGCTGATGAGTTGACCGGCTGCTATCCAGGCCTGTGGTGGGAAGATGTTGAGACAGCAGCCTCACTGCTATAGGGATGAGAGGACACTCACTTCCTCCTGGACATGGGGAGCTGCTGCCCGACTGCCTCAAAATTAGAGAGAAGGAAAAGAGAGAAAAAGGAAGTTACTAGGAGGGAGGTTGGAAATAAAGTCACACCAGTTGCGGGATAGTTGTAGGCCCCTGGTTGGAGAGGGAGAAGAGGCCATGAGTGGCTTCCCTGGAGGAAGGGAAGGAAATCCCAAAGAGACACATCTTCACCCAAGATGGCAAGGAGGGAGTTGACCAAGCTCTGGGATCTGGGGCAAAACTGAGAGACTCTTCCCCCACAGTGAAGAAGGGCCTTGGCTGAATCAAGCCCCACAAAGCACTCTCTCTGTTCCTCTCCCTCTCTCTCTCTCTCAGGTATTTCTCACACTGAACCTTCACATGGAAGATGGAGCTGCGCCTGTGTCTCTGTGTGGAAGAGACAAACCAACGTCCACTGCAGATGCTCAGACACATTTGACCAAATGCTGCTTTTCTTTGAGAAAAAGCCCTGCTTTGTCCTAAATCGTGTGTGCTGTGTTTCAGACAACTTTTGGGTCCCAGAAACTGCCAAAGGAACACAAATTTCAGGTCCTGGAGATGCAGACAGTGCCTCCTCCTCTTTCTTTTGATCACACCTCTCCTCCTTTCTATGAAACAGCATTCAGTCCCCCAGCCCCAGTGGTGAAATCTAAAAATGGTTGCTACTGGTTCTGAGGCGTGGCTTGGTGGTCATGTGACTGGGTGGGCGTGGCCAACTTGACATCACGTACGTCACCCACTGTTAGAGCCAGGAGCTGCACATTCTGAAGCCCCCAACTCTTAAGAGTTTCCCTCCACCATGTGGCATGACTGCTCAAGCGAATCTCAGAGCCTTCTCTTGCCCCCTTCTCCATCCTGGAATGCCACGCATCCCCTCCCCCCACCAATCCTCCATACAAACTGTCCACCCTCTTTCTGCAAAGGCAGAGCCCTCCCCCTCACACACACCCTTCAGGGCAATCCAAAGAGGAAAGGGGGATGCTGCAGAAAAAGCCACCTTCCACCTGTGCCAGCACTGTGGGGCTTGAGACTCCGAAGCAGCCCACTGGATTCCCACCCAGCTACCTGCCTGCTCTCTGACCGCTGGCGCCACTCCATGAACTTGGCCTCTGGAGTCTGGTGTTCAGGGGGAAGGAGGCTTAGCCGCACCATGGCTTGCCAGTGGCGAAGAAGCAGTGTGAGAGGGGTGGAAACCCCCCCATGGAGGGAGAGGGCCAGGCCCAGACACGTCACCACAGAGCCCGCAGTTCTTTCCCTTTGGCCTGGGCGGCAGCACTTACCCAGACGGGCCAGTGCGGGTAGCCCTTCATCTTGGCACTCCCTTGCCTGCTGCTGCCGTTCTCGCCGCCCTCCCTCCCTGCCTGGATGCAGACATCCGCCTTCCCAAAGTAACCCCACCCATTCGCTTTCATTTCACAGTGGGAGAAGGAAGAAAGCAAAAGGCAGCAGTGCAGTGGTCCTTGGTGGAGATGCAGCTGCTGCTCCGGAGCTGAGAGGGGCGCCATCGCCACAGTGGTGCTCTGGGAGGGCAGGCAGTTGACCTAGCCCCGGGGCTGCTGCATGTGTTTTGGGGCAGTGCTGCGGCAGTGTCTCCACCAAGGGCTGCCCGCCCACCCACTGGCTGGGCCGGGCTGGACGCTGCCCTTGGAAGGCAAGCGGGTTTGGGGGACTACCGGGAAGGCCGTGTGGAAGGCAGGGAAGCATGGAAGGACTGCAGGCCGCGGACCAGTTCAGGGGCATGGCTAGCCAGTGATTGCTACCGGTTCAGCGAACCAGCCCCAATATTTGCTATCAGTTCATCCAAACCGGTCCGAACTGATAGCATTAGACCCCTGCCCAACCCCATCAAAATGCACTCCTCCAGCAGGCCTCGGGGTCAGGGTGTGTAACTGTGGATCCCTCCAGCACTGGAACTGTTTGTGATTGAAGTAATTGGCTTTTTTAAAAAACAATCATTATTGTACGTGGATGGTTTTAACCTAATTTACGAAAGTCAGGTACATTATGCTGCTTTAAGTCCAGGCAACTGAGCAGTCTATTAACCAGTCAGTAAATACACCATCCAAACTCCCACCGTCCCATCAGTAAAAGCCTTCTTAAGCTGACCAGAGGCTCTGAGCCCTGAGAGAAGAACAAAGAACCCAATAGACCTCGAGTTCCACTGGCTGGTAAAAGTCCTGGTGGCCCATCTACAGGATGGGGAGAAATAATCCCAGGATTTGATGAGAACGTTCTCAGTGTCATTCAATGCAGCATCAAGGAGGAGGAAAAGGAAGTTGGAAGACATGTAACAAACCATGTTTGAAGCCTCCTCTCTAACCATGATGGGAAAGAGTTTTTCCTCACCTGGTTGGGAGCAGTGGTGAAATCCCAATTTTTTTACTACCGGTTCTGTGGGCATGGCTTGGTGGGTGTGGTGTGGTGTGGTTTGGTGGGCATGGCTTGGTGGGTGTGAAAGGGGAAGGATACTGCAAAATCCCCATTCCCTCTCCATTCTGGGGCCAGCCAGAGGTGGTATTTGCCCGTTCTCTGAACTACTCAAAATTTCCACTACTGGTTCTCCAGAACCTGTCAGAACCTGCTGGATTTCACCCCTGATTGGGAGGCTGCCGAGTTTGCTGTTCTTGCAATTGGGACAAATTGTCATGGTAGTTCAAAGAAACCTAAGTGAAGTGGGACTACCAATTGGGTCTTCCAATTGGAACTACCCCAGAACGTGACAACTAAGAAATAAACAAAGAATGCTTCATAATGTATCTTTCTCACCATCGCACAACCAATAAACCCATAATGCTCAGCTTTGGGTTCAGTTCCTAGTTGCTTCCTCCAGTACAGTGGCTCTCCTTCCATGAGAAAAGATATGGAAGGACACTGGGGACAACAGCTCAAGAAAATGAGTTGGGACCAAAGTTTGCAAGGACACCGCCATGGAGACCAACCAAGTGACACGTTGACAGGGTCCATGGCCCTTCATTAAAAGTCAGCATCCCTCTGTCCACCTCAAACAGGCCGAGTGTGCAACCTTTCTTTTTGGCTGGGCCTGTTCAGACCTAGGCTTCCTGAGACAGTAAAAAGCACATGAATAGTCCCAAAAACCCTCTTTTTATTTCAAAGGCTGTGAATTATGTTCATTCACAGCATAATGTGTCACAAATGGTTTGTAAAGAATCCGACAGAAGTCTGCCACAGTCCTTCGGGATACGGCTGATAAGCACCTACCTTTATCTCCCTTGACACGCTGCCAAAGACCTAATTGGCAATTAGCTTTGCAAGGCCACACAGAGCACAGAGTCAAAACGGAGCTTCAGAATTTAAACCGACCAGAATGAACAAAGTTGCTTCCTGCAAAGGCTCACATGCCTTTGCTCCTCCTTTATGACTTATGGGAGGGGCCAATCATCTCCAAGCCCTACTCCCCTTTTGTCTTAACTGTTCTTGACTTCTGGCAGCTCTGCACATGTGCGCACTGGGAACATGCTCCCCCTGTTCTTTTGCCTCGCTGATGTCTGACTCTGGAGGCTCCAGAGGCAGCACATAACTCTCAGATGGCCCTGGCCCCCTCCCTGCCTCCGACGCAGAGCCCTTGTCCGAGCCTTCCTCAGACTCCAGGACTGCCCCATGTTCCTCCCCAGCCTCCTCACTGTCCGATTCTGCTGCCACTTCCGCAGGCCGCTGGCGGACCACAATAGGGCCCCTTCAGGCAAAATGATCAGAAATGCTGTCTGTTAATTAAGATACAGGGGAGTCACACTGGCAGCCTGTGGGCCAGATTCATCATGCACAGGCCAAGCCCACCCTGGGGCTCCACAAAGGCAAAAAACATCACATGAAGCAATCGAGTTTGACATCCGTGGCAAGAACAACACAAACCAGGGCTACCACAACATTAGGACAACACTAGCTGCTAAGCTGGGTTGGTGAACCAAACACACATCCCCATTTCCCAAACTCCCAGCTCTCTTACCAAGGAGTCAACAGAAAGCCTGAGACAAGTTTCAAATGATGAGGAAATGGCCCAGGGAGGCCATGCTGTCCTTAGCACTGTAGACTGAACGCATGATAGCTTATGCTGTTATGTGGCAATTTAGCCTGGGCACCAAGAGGGAAGCAGGACCCCATAGGGCTTTCTGGCAAGGAGCTCAGGGGCGCAGCCCAAGGAATGTGGGATAAACAGCATCACCACCAATAGGTTTGTTACTGGCTGACAACCTGTACTCATCAAGTAGTCCTTAATGGAACCACTTCTACCTGGCGGGAAGCAAGCGGTGGATATCCCAAGGTCCACCTTAAGCCCAGGGCTCATCAGTATCTTCATAAATGATTTAGATGAGGGAATAGAAGGGGAACTCATCAAATTTGCAGAGGAGAACAAGCTGGCAGGAATAGCCAACACCCCAGAAAGTAGGCTCAAAATCCAGATGGACCTCAACAGACTGGAACACTGGGCCCTGTCTAACAAAATGGAATTTAATGGTGAGAAAAAGCAAGGTTCTACATTTATGCAAGAAAAAACAAATGACTAGGTACAGAACAGGGGGGACCTGGCTCAATAACTGTGAGAGGGATCTTGGAGTCCCAGTGGACAGCCACTTAAACATGAGTCACCAGTGTGTTGCTGCTGCCAAAAAAGCCAAACCCAGTCCTGGGCTGCTTTAACAGAGGGATAGAATCAAGATCATATGAAGAGTTAATACCACTTTATAAGGCCTTTGAAAGAGCACACTTGGAATCCTGTGTCAGGTTTTGATTGCCACAATATAAAAAAGATATTGAGACTCTGGAAAGAGTGCAGAGAAGAGCAACAAAGATGAATAGGGGCTGGGGACTAAAACCAGGGGTGAAATGCTCCCGGTTCAGACTGGATCGCCCGATCTGGTAGTGATGGCGGCGGGTGGTTCGGAGAACCGGTAGCAAAAATCCCTGCGCCTCCCCCACCATGCCCATCTGAGCCGCACGGTCATGAGGCTTTTTTTAAAAAAACTTTTAAAAGCATTTTTTTCTACAACCTCTTCAGACAAAAAAATGCTCTGATGATCTCGCGGCTCAGCTGGGATCGTCAGAGGCTTTTCAAAGCACGTTTTTTTGCAACCGAAAGAGGTGGTAAAAAAAAATGCTTTGAAAAGTCTCTAACAATCCCAGCTGACTTGCCTGATCTACAGAGGCTTTTCAAAGCATTAGAAAAAATGCTTTGAAAAGTAAAAAAAAAAGTTAGCCACGCCCACCCAGTCACATTACCCCCCGTGTGCCTTGCTCACAGAACCAGTAGTAACAAATTTTACATTTCACCCCTGGCTAAAACATAAGAGGAATGGTTGCAGGCACTGGGTCTGTCTAGTCTAGTGAAAAGAAAGAAGTAGGGGCGATATGACAGCATTCTTCCAAAATTTGAGGAGCTGCCACAAAGAAGAGGGGGCCAACTTAATTTTGCAAGGCATCAGAAGCAAGAAACAATGGATGAAAACTAATCAAGGAGAGAAACAACCTGGAATTAAGAAGAAACTTCCTGATAGTGAGAACAATTAACCAGTGAAATGGCTTGCCCTCTAGAAGTTGCCAATGTCCCATCACTGGACATCACTGTCCAGTCTCTTTTAAAGAAGAGACTGGACAGCTCTTTGTCTGAAATGTTATAGGGTTTCCTTCCTGAGTAGGGGTTGGACTAGAAGACCCCCAAGGTCCCTCCCAACATGTGGAGGCCAAAAAAAGCTTTCTTGAATGCTTTCCCGTCTCAGCAGCCATCTACAGGCGGGGGAGGAAGCTTCCTCTCAAGAGCATTCTGTTCAGCAACGAAACCCTTTTACAGTTGGAAATCAAACGTGTATCCATCGATTTAAACAAGAGCAACAAAGCTGAAATGCGGCTGCATCCTAGCAGGTTTCCAATTAAATATCTGGTTTGTGGCACAGAGTGTGCTCTGGATGCAGAACAGACCTCATTCTCAGCAAAAACGCCCAGCCCGGAGGTTTACAGGCCCACCCATGCGGACATGGGGGGGGGGGGGTCAAAGAAAAAATAGGTTAGATGCCCACCTCTTACTTCAGCCAGGCCATACCTTTCCCAGGGGAGGGAGATGAAGGGCAAATCTGGCTTTGACAGGCTGGCTTTCACCACTGCCCCCAGGGCCCTTCTCTCCATTGCCACCTAAGCCACAGCTCTGGGTGCCAAGGTTGAAAGTCTGCTTCCCTGAAGGACAATGTGCTAAACGTTTCTGGTGTCACCTTAAGGGCAAAGGAAGGCCGAACTCCCAGGGCCCAAAGGCAGGGCAGGCAGATTAGCTATGCTACAACTGCTTTACAAACACACCCATGTGGAGAAAGGAATGCCCAATGAGAGGCCGGCTTGGCTGGAAATGGCTGGGGGGGGGGGGGGAGTCTGCATTTCACCAGGAAGTGAAAACTGGTTTGGCCTCTTGAGAAACAGCCAGGAAAGTAGAGGAACCAGAGCCCAACCACCCTCTCCTTTCAGCCCTGCCTTAGCCTGGCCAGGACCCAAAAGATTCCCAATGGTGGCCAGAACATCAATGGTGCCATTCATGCTTCACCTCCCTCCTGGCTCTCAAAGGCCGGATCTCCCCTTGGGAAGGCCTGAAAGCATCACGGAGTGGAGCAGAGAGGGAGGCTTCGCATCTGGCTGGTCTCTCAATCAGGCCACGGAGGCACCACTGAAAGGCACCACAAATATAATTACAATGCCTCGGATGGGTGATTTGTCTTGTTTTTAGTATTTCAAATGACTACTTTCCCCCCTCCCTCCCTCCCGCCTTCAAGACAGCGTTGACTCTAGCACTAGGCTGAGAGGGAGGGATTGGCCCAAACTGGCTTTAGGTCTTAGACGGAACTAGAATTCAAGATCTCCTGGCACCTTAACCACTAAGGACCAACTTCAACTTACAGGAAAGCCCAGCCTGTCAGTGAGAAAGCAAAAGATTCCTGCTTCTTCTCTGCCCCCAACCGCTTTAGCATCACCCATTCCCCTTCTGCAGATGGAGCTGGGGCTCACAGCCCTCGATTCTTCCTCTCCTGCCAAAACACATCCCATCTTCTCATTCGATCCGGAGCGGGCAAGGCTGGTGTTGGGATGCTAAAGCAGCCCAGATTGTCCAGGGGTGGTCAGCTGTATTTCAAAAGGAGTCCCTGCCACCTCAAGACAAGGCCTCCTCAACCCCCTCCCCCCACCAGCCAATTTGAAGTAGCTGGAATGGCCATTTTAAATGATGTGATGTATTCAATTATTCATAGTCAACTAACATTTGTTTCTTTCTTTCTTTCTTCATTCATTGGTTCAATTTATATGCCGCCCTTCTCCAGAGACTCAGGGCAGCTTACAATGCGTTAAGCAATAGCCTTCATACTTTTGTATATACCTGCTTAGAAGGGCTCCCCCCCCACCAAAGCGGTGTTCTTTTTTATACAAAGTCAGCTTATTGCCCCCACAATCCGGGTCCTCATTTTACCTACCTTGAAAGGATGGAAGGCTGACTTGGAAAACTCCCCGACATAATTAAATATCTTAGTCTTTTATTTTTATTTTATTCTTTCTTCTTGTTCCCCTTTACCCTTATCTCTAGACTTTCTTTAAAGTAGCTCATAAAAGCATTCGTCTAGGGGGTTAAGGTACCAGGCAAGTTCAGGAGACGGCGAGTTCTAGTTCTGCCTTAGGCATGAAAGCGCCTGGGTAACTGCACCAGTCATGAGGAGGCTGTGACTTCTAGTCCTGCCTTAGGCATGAAAGCAGGCTGTATGTTTTGGGGCCAATTAGTCTCTCTCGGCCAACCCCACCTCACAGGGATGTTGTTGTGGGAAAAACAGGAGAAGGAGGGAGATACCTTTGCTGCCTTGAGTTAATTATAAAAATAATAATGGCAGGATACAAATAAACAAAATAGCAATAAATCAATCAATGGGAAAAAGGTAACGAGAAAATAAGTGTCAGCACTCCAGATTGACCCCCCGATCAGTTTCCCATACCTCCTGAGCAAGGCTGATGAATCCGCCGACAGATAATTATGCTCAGAGCCTGCCAAAGTCTTGGGGTCTCCTCCACAATGAGCAATATGGAGAGATGCATCACAACAGGCTGGTGACACCTCCCAGCCCTGCAAAACACTCACCCAGCAAGCGCCTCCCAGCCCTTTGATCAGCCAACCCAGCCGAAAAACTTCCACCTGCTGCCAGGTGTTGCGAAAGAGGGAAAGCCTGACTCACTGGAAGAGGATTGCAGGGACTGAATCACTGCAGCAGAAAGTTGGCAGTTTCCTATTTTTTAATGTGATTATTGACATTCCCTCAAAAGGGAACTTACGACGGTCGCAGAGTCCTGGGATCACATGATCCCCTTTTGCAACCTTCTGACAAGCAAAGTCAGTGGGGAAGCCAGATCCACTTAACAACCATGTTACTCACTTAAGAACTGTGGCAAGGAAAGTCATAAAAAGGAGCAAAACTCACTTAACAAACGTCTTGCTTAGGAACAGAAACTTTGGGCTCCATTGTGATTGTAAGTTGAGGATTACCCCCTCACAAAAGATTAACTAAAAACAATGATTCTAAACTTGGTCACTTGAAGATATGTGGACTTCAACTCCCAGAATTCCCCAGCCAAGGAAGTTGAAGTCCACACACATCTGGAAGTAGCAAAGGTTGAAAAGCACTGATCTAAAGTGGCATCCAAAATAATTCTTGCTTTGCTGGGCACTGATGAATGTAAATCAGCACAAAGGCCTCACCTGTGAGGCCAAGTCCCCTTCCCTAGAACTGCTGACTCCCCATCAAAATTGGGGTCTCAGCAGGATGGAAAGCGAGGTCAGGGCACACGGAAGCCACATTTTCATTTTAAAACCACCTCCACAGCCACACCTGCTTCCTCTCTAGCCTAGGAAGTCCTTAGGATGTCAACAACAGGATTCTAGGTAAATTCCTTTTATAATATATTCATGCAGGCTGATGTCCTGCTCCTCCTGAGCAAATGGCCCTGTTGCAACCTGTTTTCTTCTTGTTTGCAGAGTAGGCAAAGTGAAGCATCTGTCTAAAAGGCAGGCCACACACCTGAGGCCTCAGTATTGGGTGGAACACAAAGGCCTCCATCTTTGGGGAATGTAAGGGAGGAAATAGAGATGCCGAGAGAGGATGTTGTTCAGCCCCACTCCTATGATATCACTGGGGTACCCCCCATAATTCTCATCAGGTACCAAGGAAGCTGTTGGTGGGGAGAGACGGTCCTGTAAGTAGCTGGGAGACCTACAGGTAGGGTTTCAATGGCACAACCAGGGGTTCAGATTACACCCCAAATCCTGTTGGTCACCAATGCAGCGATGGTAGCCTAAGTGTCCAAGCAGCAGCCAGGCCACTGCAGAGAGATGCATAAATAAAACAAGGGGATGGAGCCAAGCAAGCCTGCGCTTGTCCAAAATGGTTTCTGGTCTTATTCATTCAGCTGGAGCCCTTTTGATCTGCCGTCTGTTTTGAACGCTGTCCAAATTGGCAGGGATTTCTAGTCTAGATGGGCAACTGGTTAAGGAGATGGAAACCGACTGCGACTCCACAGAACAGAGACAAAGGCGCAGTGCCACTCAGTGGAACAGAGACACTCGCCCCAAATGGAGGTGGAGGGGAGGGGTTCCTGTCACTTGAGATCTATCAAGACTCCAGGGGACTCCCTGAGATGGCCCACCTGAACATCCCCTCGTGATGAATCTGCAGAGGTGGCACCTGACCTCTGTCATCAGAACATCTGGAAAGCGCCACCTGCATAAAGCTGCAGTCCACTTCACGGGCTCCTCCTTGGACGGAAAGGACCTCCTCCTGCAATAAGGAATGATGTCCAAGACGTCTGCAGATGACTGAGTGTTTTTCCATGAGCTACTCCAGGTCAGCTCTTCCTTGCAAGGGCAGCAGGAGCCTGGCATGTCCCGAGCTCGTCTCTCTCTCTCTGCCCACCACACAGGGTCCCCAACCACCTGAAGGCATCCCTGGGAGGATGGCCACCCCCCCAGTCTGGACCAGCCCCGTCCCCCCTTGTGCCCACAGAACTAAGGAACAGCACACATCCTTAGATCTCCAACCAGAAAAGAGGCAGATCACTGGGGGGGGGGGACTTATCAGGGCAGCCCACAAAGGAGCTGTTGTCGAGCCAAACAAAGCTAGCAATGCAAACCCACCTAATGGAGGAGAGAGAGAGAGAGAGAGAGAGAGAGAGAGAGAAAGAGAGAGAAGATAAATAGTCAGATGATAGAGTAGATAGATAGATAGATAGATAGATAGATAGATAGATAGATAGGGATGGATGAACACAGAGAGAGAAAGATACAGATGATAGGTAGGTAGGGAGAGAGAGAGAGAGAAGATAGATAAACAGATTGATGATAGATTAGATGGAGAGGGAGGGAGGGAGAGATTGATTTGCTGGGGTGGATGGAGAAAATGAGCCACCCTCCAAAGCAGGTCTGGTTTCACACAGACAAAAGCATCCCTGGGCTCCTGGGTACCTCACCCAACACAGAAGGTGCCAACCTCTGTGGGCACTTTGGGGTTTCCAAAGGCTCCTTCTTAAGTATCAACTCTGAAAGACGGGCGAGAATCACACTGTGGCAGAGACTAAGGGGGGATTTATTTCTCCTTATGGTTTGCTACCCAGCCCCCCATGCATTCCATCCAAAAGCTCCACTTTCAGGAGCCAACCTGGTTCTGAAGAGCTGAAAGATACGAATATTCCCCTTGCTATGGTCTCCCCGCTCCCAG
Source organism: Masticophis lateralis (assembly GCA_030761175.1). Taxonomy (NCBI): domain Eukaryota; kingdom Metazoa; phylum Chordata; class Lepidosauria; order Squamata; family Colubridae; genus Masticophis; species Masticophis lateralis. The sequence goes on from JAUDYJ010000014.1 coordinate 1,280,801, forward strand.
CCCCCCAGCCAAGGCCTGAAAGCCAGGATCTAATGGCTGCTATTAGATGTGCAGAACCTGCAGGGTTGAGGACCCTTGCCAGGCACTCAATGCTGGCAGAAAAACAGCGACAAGTTACGCCATTATAATCGATAATTCCCAGGGCAACCACAATAACACTCCTTCTGCTTTATTAATTCCTTCCTGGAGTCCTGCCTCTTGCCTCCCCAATCCTCCAGCCCCACTCCCATTCTCTGGGGCAGCAGGGCTGGGGACTACCATCTGCTCCACCTCCCAGCAGCTGGTAGAGACAGAAGTGATGCTCAGAAATGGGACCCCGTCCAGGACCCTTCCTGCCCCTGGGACCCATTGCAGCTTCCCGTTCCCTCCTCCAGGCCTGCCCTTCAACCACTGACCACCAAGTTTCCCCACACAGGCCTGCAGCTGGGCTCCGTCCAGCTTGGCCACTTTGCTTTCACATACAATGGGCTCTGCCTGTTTCTTCCAAGCCATTTTGATGGGTCGCTAGCAGATAGGAGACCCCCAGCAAAGGCAGCCCGTTTTCTTCCATAAGGGGAGGAAGGACCTCCAGGCAGGCCCCTCTGGCTGCAGGCCTCGGGGGTGATCAGCCGCCTCTGCGTGGCCAATGTCTCAAGAGGAGTCCCACCAGGGCCTCTGCCGCAGGTGGCGGGGAAGTGCCAGGGCCCGCCTTGTCTCAGGGGTGGTGAGACAGACTCCCCCACACCCAGATGGGATCCACTCTCTAGTCAGATGGCCAACTGACGCTGATCTGCCAGCTGAGCACCAGGCCCTGTTGCTAGAAAGGAGCCCCCACCCGTCTCAACCTAACCGCATGGCACCGTGATTGGGGAGCCAGGAGAAAGGATCAACTGCCCCCTCCTCTGAAACTCAGGATTTCTTCAGCCCAGATTCTTGGAGACTCTCTGCTGCCTTTTGAAGCAAATGGAGGGGGGGCTTTGCCCTTTCTGACTCAACCATGGCAGCCCCCAGGCCAGGGAGGCAACTCCTGGCCACCCAGGATCCCACCCCTTAGTGGGAGGCTCTGGCCTTGCCCCCTTTGGCCTCTGCTCCCCAGGCAGCCCACCAGGAACCCTGGCTGCTGTTTGGGGAGGGGCCGTGGAGAGAGACCCTGAACCTAGTGGGATCTGGCAGGCCTGCCACAGCCTCAGGGAAGGATGGGGAGGATCGCGGGAAAATGTCAGTGGATTGAAACCGACGGGATCCACTCCCTCCCTCCCTCCCGGACTCGGGAATCCGCCTGCAGATGCCCGCCGGCCAACATTTCCGGGGAGCCCCCGGGCCTCACCTGTGTCGCCATGGAAACAGCCGTCGGCGGCGGCCCTCCCGGCTGGCGGCTCTCCATCGCAGGGCCAGGGCGGCGCGCTCTTCCTGGGCGCCCCGCCGGCGGGCTCGGGGCCGGCGGCCTGCGGGTGGTGCCGGTGGCGCTTGGGGGCCTGCGGGGTCGGAGGGCTGCCGCTGCTGTCGAAGGACTGCTGCGAGTGCTGCGAGGGCGAGCGGCTCTTCTCGCGGGAGAGGCGGCAGGCGGTGGGGCTGGGCGACACGTGGCTCGACTGGCCGGACGAGAAGTCCTCCTCGCTGGACGTCAGGTTCTCGTTGGAGCTGCAGTCCGGCGTGTAGCCGCCGCCGCCGCCGCCCAGGTCCTCGAAGCCGCGCGGCGAGTAGGAGCGGCGCGGCCAGGTGAGCGGCTGCTCGGCCGCCCCCGCCGGGCCGCCCGCGAAGAGGCTCTGGTAGGGTTGGAAGGCAGCGGGGGAGGCGGCCGTCCAGGCGGGCCGCCCGGCGCCGTCCAGCAGCAGGTTGTCCTTCAGGAAGCGCGCGTTGAGCTCCGCGTCCTCGTACTCGGCCCCGTCGTCGTAGGCGGCATCGGCCGAGCGGCCCCGCGGCGGCCCCGGCAGCTTCTTGCGCGCCTCCAGCTGCATGGCTTGGCTGCCCAGCGCGCTGAGGCGCTCCGAGACGTCGCGGTCGTTGACACGCACCAGGCCGCGCTCCCGGTGGTACTCCAGGTTCACGTAGAAGGGCTTCTCGGCCGCCTCCCGGCCGTCCGGCGGCCGCGAGGGCGGCGGCGGCGGCGACGAGGGCGCCTTCCTCCCGCGCTCCAGGCCGGAACGCAACAGCCCCGCGCCGCCGCCCCCCTGCCCACGCTCCCTGCCGCCCGCCTCCAAGGCGGCCCCGTCCCGCTCGACCGAGGCGGCGGCGGGGAGGCGGCGGCGACTGCTGCTTGGGGCCGGCCGCGCCCTGCCCGGGGAGCCCGCTGCGGCACCCTCCTCCCGCGGCTTCTCGTCCGAGGCGGCGGCGGGCTTGGCGCGCTCCTCCTGGCCGGGCTGCGCGGCGTCCGCCTCCGAGCTGCCGTCGCTGTGCGCGGAGAGCTTGCGCAGGGCGGGCGGGCGCGGGCGGGCGGGCCTGTCGTCGTCGGCCTCGGGGCCGCGCTGGAAGCCCCAACGCTGCCGGTCGTAGCTCTTGCGCTCCTTGGCCAGCAGCGTCTGCAGGTAGATCATGCGGAAGCGCTCCTTGTTCACCTCCAGCTCCAGGCGGCGGATGGACGCCTTGCAGCGCTCCAGCTCCGCCTCGATGTCGCCCACCGAGCGCAGCGCCATCGCGGGCGGCTCCGCGTCGTTGAACTGGGCGCGCCACGCCTCAGCGAAGCCCACCGGGTCTACCATGGCAACGGGCCGGCCGCCACCGCCGCTAGCCAAGGCGGGATTAGGGCGGCGCGCAGGGCCGGCAGCGCCCGGCGCTCATCTCCGGAGGGCGGCGGCGGCGGCGGCGGGCGGGCTGCTCCGGGGCGGCGGCGATCCCGACCCGCCTCCAGCTCTCTGGGCCGCCCCGCCGCCCATGGCCGGGCCCCGCGCCCTCGAGCCGCGGCGGCGGAAGGCAGGCAGGCAGGCAAGAACAAAGAGGCAGCGGGCGAGGCGAGCGGGACGCGCCGGCCGGCCGGGTGGGTTCGAGGCGGGGGGCTGCGGCTCCTCCCCGCGCGTCTGCCTGCGCGCCGCCCCCGATCCCGCGGGGCTCCGGCCGCGCTTAACCGGGGCGGGGCGGGACGCACTGAACCGGCCCCAGGTGACGCGAAGGCCCGGCTCGGCTTGCCATCGCGGCTGGCCCGGCCTGCCTCCCTGTGGGGAGCGGGCGGGGCGGGGCCGGGGGCGGGGCGGCCCCTTAAAGGGGCTGAGGCGGGCTCTGCGGGACGGCGGCGGCAGGGAGGAGTAATCGCCTCCTCTGTGCGTGTGCAGAGTGCCGGGTAGCCTTCCCCGAGGCAGGAGCCGGCGCTGGGGTCCGAGCGGTTGCCCGGCCAGAGATCCGAGCTGCAGCGGGCAGTCTCCGCTGCCGTCCCCGCCGCTCTCTACGCCCGAAGCCCGGGGTTTCTGCGGGGCGGTCGCGCTGGGCTGGGTGTGGGTGGGCTGCCTTGTGACCTCTCCAAAGGCCGGAGGAAGAGGCGCTGCCTCGAACCGGGCCCGGCCGAGGCCAAAGGGAAGGCCCGGAGACGAGCGCGTCCTGCGAGAGGAGGCAGCTGTGCCCGCGGGAGCCCTGCCCTGCCGGACGGCCTCCCACGGCCAGCGGGGCCAGGCGAGGCTCCCGGCGCGGGCTTCTTCCTCCCGAGCCCCGGCACAAAAGGAGGCGGCCCCCTTGCGGCTCCGCGACCCCCGTTCTGCAGGCTCGCTTCGGTCCCAGGAGAAGAGGGCAGTCCCCGATGATCCTGGAGCTAAGCAGCCATGAAAGGCAGCCAGGGCGCCTCCGGCCTTCTCTTCGTTCTGGAAACCGAAGCCAGAGAATCGAAGCTTCTGAAAAGCCACGAGGCCATTCAGCGCCAGCAGAACTCGGATTACCGCGCCCTGGAGCGTCGCCAACCTCAAAGTCTCCCCTTGGGTCCCTTGGTGGTCAGGCAGGAGATGAGGGGCTTCCTGTGACTCCCAGACGCTGAATCCGGGCTGTTTTGAGGACCCAAAGCAAGCTCATCGATCCCCAAATCATTGCAAAAATTTGGAGCATCATTTTCCATTCCAGGAGAGACTGAACCTGGAGACCCACGGAAAAGAAAACATGAAGACTCACAAATGTTAAACAAATACATAAAAGTTAAAATTTCGTAAAAGAACAAATATAAATAGCCATAGATTAAAACAAATTCATTTAAAAGATAATAAAAACTCTAAAAATGATAAAATATTTACAAGACTCAGGCTAAGCCGGCAAGCTGAAAAAGATGAGTTTTTAAAGCCCGCCGGAAAGTCGGGAGGTCAGAAATTGTTCTTAACTCTGGAGGCAGATCATTCCAGAGGGTAGGTGCTGCCACAGAGAAGGCTCTCCCCCTGGGGGTCGCCAGCCGGCATTGTCTGGCTGACGGCACCCTGAGGAGGCCCTCTCTGTGGGAGCGAACCGGCCGGTGGGAGGCAATTGGCAATTGGTGGCAGAAGGCGGTCCCGTAAGTACCCTGGCCCTAAGCCATGGAGCGCTTTAAAGGTGATTACCAACACCTTGAAACGCACCCGGAAGTCCACCGGCAACCAATGCAGCTCACGCAGGAGAGGTGTCACGTGGGAGCGCCCCATCACTCCCATAATCCCCCGCGCGGCCGCATTCTGTACCAGTTGGAGCCTCCGGTGCACCCCAAGGGGAGCCCCATGTAGAGAGCATTGCAGTAGTCCAGGCGGGAAGTGACGAGAGCCTGAGTGACTGTGCATAGGGAGTCCCGATCTAGAAAGGGCCGCAGCTGGCGTATCAGGCGAACCTGATAGAAAGCCCCCCTGGCCACGGCTGTCATGCCGGCTCATTACCAAAAAGTGACTGGCTCTGCTCTGGTTGAAAGAGAGTCGGGGAGACAGTGTTGAAGGAAATATGCAAGAACCAACACTGAACAAAGGGGGTATGTCTGATACTGTTTCTAAGGCCCGAAAAACAAGATGATATTTGCAAGTGGAACAGGCAAGAGGCTGAGGACGCACAGCACAATCCGTCCTGTACGATTTGGTCTCTAGAGGCACTCCCAATAAAGGCTGTGCTGGTCTTCCTGGGGTGTTGATTTCATGGTATGGCTATCAGGTACAATTGGCAGCCTCTGCGACACACAGTAGGGAAGCTGCCTGCATTTAGAATATGGTAGGAGTGTCAAAACCTGTGTTGTCACGTCATGTATCACAACTTTTTTCCCTTTTGCTAAACCAGGCGTGGGCATGGCCAGTGCTTGATGCATCTGGCCGTGGGCCAGGAGTTTGACAACTCTGTGGTAGACTCTCCACCTTGTGTACTGTATTGTATGTATTGTATATGCATGTCTGAGTATCTGTGGTCCAAAAAAAAAGATTCTGGAGAAATGTCAGATGGTCACATTCGGTGCAGCCTCGAAGCTTAGTGACAGCGCTACAATTTGGGGAGAAAAATAGAAGAAAATGATTCCCTCTGCTGTGACTTTGTATCAGTGGTGAAATGTAAAATTTGTTACTACCAGATCTGTGGGCTTGGGGGTAATGTGACTGAGTGGGCATGGCCAACTTTTTTTTTTAACTTTTAAAACTATTTTCCCATGTAAAATGGAAATGTAAAAAATGTAAAAAAAAATTACATTTAAAACCATGTAAAAATAATGCTTTTAAAAGCCTCTGACAATCCCAGCTGAGCTGAGCGATCATCAGAGGCTTTTTACTTTTAAAAGCATTTTTTCTGCCAAAGAGATTGTAGAAAAAATGATTTTATTTTTTTTAAAAGGCCTCCGATGATTTCATGGCTCAGCTGGGCAGGGGGGGGGCAGGGATTTTTGCTACCCGTTCTCCGAACCATCCGCCTCCATCACTACCGGACCGGGCGATCCAGTCTGAAGTGGGAGCATTTCACCCCTGCTTTGTACCCCAAATCCTTTTGCAAAGCTCTGCCTCTCCCACCGCTGGGCTCTCGGGCTGTTTACAGGCAGGAATGGCCTGGCTCCTTTCTGCTTAAAAAGCACCAGGGCTTTTCCACCCAGTGCAAGCTTGCCCTGTGATGCTGGGGATGATGTGGGAAAGAGGCTTTTGTCAGGGGTGCCTGTTCAGGGGTGCCCCAGAACAGCTCCAGAGGCGGCAGCAGCATTTTCTCTCTGTCTGCTGAAGGAATGACAGAAATGCTGTAGAAAAGCATCTCCAGACAAAGCAGATGTGGTTGGAAGAGATGCACCCCCCCCCCGCCCCGCCCTAGACAGGCTAGCATCTCCTTCCCAAAGCAACTCTCTGCTGGCCACTTCAGAGGCTACCAATGGGGGCTGCCTTTCAGCGCAGTGCCAGGGGCTGCTTCTAGCCAGAAGCTTCCCCAGCCACTGGCTGTATCTTGCAGGAGGTTGCCTCCAAAATTATTTGGGCTGTTCACATGTTATTTGACAGGGTTCAGAGACGGCACTCTTGTTCCTTGCGTGCATTGTAGAAAGGCTAAAGAAAGGCCTGCTTGCACCATTTGTTTCTTGAGCGTCATCAATACAGGTCCTCGACTTACAACCCTTCATTTAGTGACAGTTTGAAGTTGCAATAGCACTGAAAAGTGACTTGACTGTTTTTCACACTTATGACCGTCCCAACATCCCCACGGTCATGTACACAGAATTCCAACACTTGGCCATTGGTTCATCTTTATGACGGTCAGTGTCCCGGGGTCACGTGAGCCCCTTCCGTAACCTCCTGACAAGCAAAAGACAATGGGGAAGCCAGGTTCACTTAACAACTGGCAAGCGGCAAGTGACTTAACTGTCTCACTTAGCAACAGAAATTTTGGGCCCAACTGTGGTTGTAAGTCAAGGACCACTAAAAGCTAACGTATGGTGAAACAATTATAACCCAGAGGAAAATTTCTGCCAACAAAGCCATTTCCCACGATGCATCATTTGGCAGCAGGAAACGTTCACTTGTCTAGGATGGGTAAATTTTCCCTTCAACCAGGGAGGGCATTATCATGCCTGGCATAGCATGTAGCGTGGAAATTTCTTTCTCCTTCAGAGTTCCCCCCGTGATGCTAGACGTGTGTCTCCACCACTAGCTGAGACGTCTCCCTGAAGCGAGTGTGAGAAGGGGCTTCTTAAACCCAGCTCTCTGGTGGCACAGTGGTTAGAATGCAGCACTGCAGGCTACTTCTGCTGCCTGCAGCTGACAGTTGGAGTCTCTCCGGTTCAAGGCTGACTCAGCCTTGCATCCTTCTGAGGTTGTAAAATGAGGACCCAGATCTGGGGCAATAGCCCTTAGAGAGGGCTGGAAAGGACTGTGAAGTGCTCTATTAGTCCAAGTGCTATTGCTGGTGGGGTTCACCAATTGCTGTTAAGGGGTTCTGTTATGTTATGCTAAGGGGCTGAGTTATGGGGAGAGGGCGCAGCATAGAATCCTCCGGCAGAGCCTTTAATTCTACAATGGACATGAGGACAAAGGACTGTTTTTACAGGGGTTGCTCTGACAGTCATTCTAAGCAAAGCTAACAAGTAATTCAAGCAATTAATTCAGCGCAAGATGCTCTGGGGCCCAGAGTCCACTAGACGGGCCCTAAATTGGAGACAGTCAGGGGTTACCAGCTTTTCTCATTCCAGGTATCCTCTCTTAAGTACAAATTCCTCCTGCCGGTTTTAACAGCTGTTTCATGGTTAAGATTTAACTAGATGTCCAGTTCAAGCAGAATCTGCAGCTGCCTGAATTAGCCCAGTCAGCAGACCTGGTCCGTTCGTACCATCTCCAGGTAACAAGGAGGCAAAGGCTTGGCATTTGGAGCACGAAGGGCTTCCAGGGAGAGAAAACCGGGCCTTTCTAGAGAAAGACGGGTCCTTTCCTCCACATGAGCCTCCATGGCTCAGAAGGGCTTGGGAGCAGTGGAGGTGGGGACTGGCTCTACCACGCTCCTTGTGGTTCCCCGAGATCCAGAGATGTCCTACTTGTCCAAGAGTGATGGGGGCATCCTGCAGTGTGTCCCCTGGGAGCCATTAGCAGCAGTTCAGGTTGGATGGACGAGATCCGTGTGAAGACGCTGCGTTTTCCTCTATCCCTGCAAGAGAAGACCAAGGGAGGGAAGGGCCTTCAAAGCTCCTACCACTCTACTCCCACCGCCAAATGCCAGTTATTGTATTTGTGTTTTCCAGGATGGGCTTGGATGTCCCCTCGGCTACCTCGGCAGAGTTGAATCGAGTGGCTGCCAATGCTGCTCTTACCTGGGCTCAACCAGAAGCAGCCCCATTGAATCCCACAGGAGCTGCTTCTGGACAGGAGCACCCTAGCCTGCATGATTCTCAGCCGTGGCTACTTGAAGATGGCCGGATGTCAACTCAGCATGTTGAGGAATTCAGAGGGTTGAAGTCCACCCGTCTTCAGGGTACCAAGGCTGAGAAACGCTGATCTAGAAGAAAAGACCCCTTTTGACTCCTTTCCTGAAAATGAGGAGGGAGAGGGAGTTAGGCCCACATACGGATGAAGTCTCCTGTGCCAATTGGCAGCAGCCGGTTGCAGCTCTTCTCCAGCTCCATGAGCACAGACCTCTCGAAGGCCAAGGCAGCGACCCGGAAAAAAAAGTCCTTGACATTTTCCCCTGAAGAAAGAGAAGAAGGAGGGGGAAGACACCCCAAATCCTTAAAACCTGGAAAGCGGATATATTGGCTAGCTGTTGTTGCTCTAGTCAGAGACCAGACATGGCCGCTTGCTGGGAGAACAAATGCACATGGGTCTTGCGGTCCAAGATCTCCCTTGCACCCGAGGAAGCCTCCTTAGGGCACCGAAGCTGGGTGGGTGACACTCGGGGTCCAATGGCTCCTTCCAGGCAGTGGGGGGGGGGTGCGTTCCCTCCCTGATCTGCTGTGCTGCCTTCCTGGGGCTCAACTGACCTGTTTTGGCCGAGACGGACCAATACTCTGCCTGCATCTCATTGGCCAGACGGATGGCGTCCCGCTCTGTCCGCTCACTCTCGGCATTGGACTGAAACGGAAAGAGCCACAGACGGGAAATGAAGTGCTGCCCCCCCAAACATAAGTGCCTGCCTTTCCACTGCCCTCTTCCTAGGCCATGAGGGGGCTGTGGGGAAGTTTCCTGCTGCAGGAGTAGGGTGGGATAGTGAGCTCAAAAGGCCTCCAAAGTAGATCTAGAGGAGGAGAGTTGACTGCAACCGAATTCCCACAGCCTGGCCTATGAGGGCTCTGCAGGCCAGCCCCCTCCCCTCCTGCCCTTTTGGGGGCTGAGTGGCTGCCCTTGACCAGTATCTCCTCACTCTGGGCAACAGGCTCTCATCTTGGCCAAAGGCAGCTGGGCCAGGCTGTGAGCTGAATGCCACAAGTGAGGGATGTGGCATGGGCCACACAGCCAGCCCCTACAAGCTGTGGATCCTTCATACAGCCAAGAGAAAAGGGAGGGGGCCAGCAACACAAAGGAGTGTGGTGGGGGAAGGGTGACAGACAAGATGCGTACTCCCTGCCCTTCGGGTCTTGTCTGCATTAAAGAGATGCCATAAGGGAAGCAGGGAAGCCCCCAAGCCTCACCTCCAGCACCCCCTTCCTCCCTTTCCAAGAAGAGCCCAAATAAGCTTTCTGAGAAAACCAATAATGGGGAGATGCAGCCTCCTCCCTAGAGAAAGGAAGAAGGAAAGCCCAGGGCATAGGGAGGGAACAGGTTTTTTGGGGTGAGGGGCAGCAAAGGAGCCTCCCCTCCCCTCCCCTCCCCTGCTTCACAAGAGCACCCAGTGTGTGTTCTTGATCTTTCAAATAAATTGCCTCCACCCCAAAAGAATGGGTCTACAGGATAACTCTACCAGGGTCTCTACCAGGTATCTACAGATTATGGTCAGAAATAGCAAGACGAGGAACAGAATGGTGTGATGGAAGTTCCACCTGTTTTTTACATGTGTTTTGGCTGCTGTCTTGACGTCTTTGGTCTCTTCTGGCAGAGGAACAGGGCCTGAGGGCTCCCAGCTCTTCACACAGCCAGCATCAGCCCCACCTCCCCCCTCCATCAGGGCCTTCTGTAGACAGACATGCTCCATTCACTGTGCTGCGGATGGATTCCCAACCAACCAACTTGGTTCTTGAGATAGATTTCTTCAGGCTCACCAGCAAATCCTTCTTGGTTCCCACCAGAAACACAAAACTGGAGCCGGGGTGATTCTCCCGCAGGGCATCCTCCAGCCACTGTCTGGACAGGGAGAAGAGAACAGGTGAGCGAGTGAGGGATCATCTGTCATGCTGAGAAGACACACCTGTATCAGTCCTGGCTTGGCCTTCACCCTATTCTCACCCTGCGGAGGCCTTCTTCTGCCACCCCAGCCCCAAAGATGCCTCCTCCTGTCCTGCTGCAATGGGCAGGCTCCACTTGGTTATTTGGTCTGGAAGGACAGTGAACAAAGAGCATCTTTGCAAGAGGGACCTTGGTCACCTTCCGTATAGATCACTGCACTGCACACTGCAATGTGCATTATCTGGGGCTACCTTGGAAAACCACTCAGAAACTTCACCTAATCCAGAACACAGCAGCACAAACAGTAATGGGGCCCCCATGCTTTGCCCATGTAGCATCTCTGTGGCATCACCTGTACTGGCTTCCAGTCTCTTCCGGGGTGGCTTCTACTTACCTTTACTACCAATCTGCAATGGGATCACGCGCATGTGCAGATCGCCGATGATGACATCCAGGGCGGGGGGTGGGGCCTACCGCCAGTTTTACTACCGGTTCTTGCAAACCGGTCCAAACCCACCTCTAGTCTCTTCCCAGGTGCAATTCAAGATGCTGGTCATTACTTCCAAAACCCAGGTTATCTGTCGAGCTGCCTTCCCTTAGGACATCTACCCATTGTGCCAGATCAAGTAGGGTGGGCACGGCCCTGGTCCCCTTACCAAAATATGGTCATTTTATGGCAGCCAGGAAGCCTGCCTTCTCCATGGTAGCCGCTGCCCCTTCCCCTGAAACCTGGCAAGCTTCTGCCCTTCTGGCTTTCTGTAAAGCACTGAAGATTTCGCTTTCCCCCAAACGAGAGGGTGGAGTGACTGCATGTTGGAAGCTTGACACAGAGCCTGGTTTTTATGTTCAATGTTTATGGCTTTTAATACAATTTTATGTTGTTTTAATTCTTGATTGGGAACCACTTAAGAGTCTGTTCTAAGGTGGGGGGAGCTAGAGCAATGTTTTAAATAAATGAATAGATCTCTGCCTTCTGCCTCTCAGCATTCAACCTGTTTTTCTCTCTGCAAACCTAATCAGGTGGTGGCCAGCCATCTGCCCATGTTTTCACCATTGCTCCTTTGAACTGGCAAACTGATCTAGTGATGCCCCGAGTGATCAGGGAAAGAGAAGGCAAGGCAGAGGGCAGAGGAAAGGAAGGCACACCATCTGTTCTCTTGCTCAGCAAACAAGACGGTCCCTGTGCCAGTCCCTTCCGATACGGGCTTCCTGCCCACCAAGCCTAGCTGAACAGTCAACTGGTCCTCCCCTTTGGAAAGAGCTGGGGTAAAACATGAGCCGAAGGACCCCAGAGCCTGCAGGAGCCAAGCCGGAGGCAACGCTAGCGGGAAGCAGTCCGGCTGAACCAAGAATGGCTGTGCCCTCCTTTCACGCATAGCCTGCAGAGGCGGTTCAGAGTCAACTAGCATAAGGGCATCAGGACCAGCCAAGCTTTCACCCTCCCTTGGCCGCCGCCTCCTCCTCCTCCTCTTCCTCCTGGGCTCCTTAGGAAGACCTGCTCAGCTTGATTCCACACAGCAGGGAGAAAACCGTGCCTCCCTTGTTGGCAGGCAGGATGAAGTCATGTTCCTCACATAGTTTAATGCATCCGTGCCTCTTCTTCGCATGCAAATTAATATTTAACTCGCATGGGGCTTTCTGAGGCGAAGTCTTTCACCTAAATGTGGAGGAGCCATGATTTCAAATGCCAATTGGTGAGGAGCTTGACTCTTTGCTACAGAAATGCCACAGGTCAGTTTAAAGGCCTTTCCATTGTGTGTGTGTGTGTGCATGTGTGCGTGCGTGAGAGAGAGAGAGAGAGAGAGAGAGAGAGAGAGAGAGAGAGAGAAATCGGAGCGGGTATGCAGGATCAGATCCTTTAATCATCCTGGTAGGCTTAATGTTTCATGATGAGACACTAACAGGCCATTTCTCCACCCACCACAGACTCCTAGTATTCCCACCCCATATCATTGACGTCTCCCACCATGGTATTATTTTTGCCAAACAATGGTTGGAAAAATTGTTACAGATGGCAGAATTTGTTGCAGGAGGAAAGATCTGAATTATAATAGCGTTTGCTTGACTTTGGCTTTGTGTAAAAGCAGGCAGATCTTCTTCAGCCAATAAATGTGGTCCCATCATTCGTAGCTCAGTGGGATATGCAAAGTCAGTCACAAGAGAAAACTGGAGTGACTTACTTGGTGTGATCCAAAGTCTGGATGTCAGCCAAGTCGAAAACTGTGATAATCACTGCCAAGAAAGTAAAATAAGATTGTGCAAGGTTTGAGCAGCACCTGAGCCACCGGTTGGTCATGCCAAAGATAGAGGGGAGGGCAAACAAGGAGTTGGTCTTTGCCCTCGGCTCACCTTCCGCTCCTCTGTAGTAAGCAGAGGCGATGCACTTGAACTTCTCCTGGCCGGCCGTGTCCCATCTGGGCAAGAGGGAAGGAGAAAGTCACTGGGGGCTCCGAGGGGACCTAAATTCTCCCACTGACGGAGCTAAAGTAGAGAGTAGGTAGAAAGCCCGAAGAACAACTTCTTCTCATTCTTCAAAATTAAAATACACACACAGAGAGAAACACAAAACACACACACACACACACATATACAGACAGTATGTATGTATATATGTATGTATGTATGTACCGATATATATACATATATCGATATATGTACATATTGAATAAAAATCAGTCTGGTTGTTATTCATCAGCATCTGTGTATCCCCCCCACTTGAATACAGGTAGTCCTCAATTTACGACCACATCAATTGAATTTATGTTGCTAAGTGAGAAATTTGTTAAGTGAGTTTTGCTCCATTTTACAACTTTTCTTGCCACATTTGTTAAATGAACACTGCAGTTGTTAAATTAGTTAACAAGGTTGTTAAGTGAATCTTGCCCATTGACTTCACTTGTCAGAAGGTCGCAAAAGGGGATCCCATGATCCTGGGACACTGCAGCTGTCATAAGTATGAGTCAGTTGTCAAGCATCTGAATGTAAATCATGTGACCATGGGGATGCTTCGAAAATCCCCCAAGTTTGCTTGGTATTCAGATGTTGCTCAACAGTCTTCCCAGGAAACTCCTTCATATGCTACAACCATCTTGGTTTGGGTGCCCTGGCCAGTTTCTAATTTCTCCCATAAAGGCTGAAATGAAGGTCCCTCCGAGACATCCCAGCCAGCCAACTTCCATTCTGGGTCACCGGTTATGGTCAACCAGTAATGTCCTCATTAGCACATTCAGCTGAAGGCCCCAAGAGACCATGCTAATTGAACAGGCCCCAAGATGAGGACAAGCACAAATCCTCCCTCTTAATTAACTTCTAAAAACACTTTCCACTGCTCTGCCTCCAGGGTTTAGATGGGGCTCAAGGCAGTTTTTTAGGCTCAGCTAAGAAAACCTACATGGGCACCAAATGCTTGAGCCTCCCTCCTCATCAAATGCATTGGAATTTCAGAACTAATGTTAGAGGGCTGGTTGGGGGTCTCTAGCAGGCAGAAGGAATAACCTTGAGGGACAGGAGGAAAAGCTGCAATAATCAGATAAAAGAAATCTGAATTGGGGCAGAAACTAATTTGAGAAAGCTTCTCAGCCATGATTCACCCTATTTCTCAAGAGTGAGGAGGCAGGCACATTCAGGCTTGCAAGAATCTGTTACAGGTAGTCCTTGAATTACAACAGACTTCCCCCCCACCCTCCCCACAAGGTGCTTACGATCCAATTCCAGAGTTTGAATAGCTCCCTCTTCAGTAGTCATGTGACCACATTTCTGCCACTAAGCAAATGGCCTGCATTTACAGCTGCTTGAAGGGTCACGTGGACAATTTATGATGTTTTTGCCAATAACTGGCATTCCAGCAAAAATGCCCCCTAGCAAACAATGGGTTTGTTTAACACCGCATCAAAAAAAAAGTTGTAAAATCAGGTCTGTCATGTAGGTAACCCACCGTCACAACATATGACCCAAGCAGGCAGGACCAATTATGGTCATAAGTCAAGGACAACCTATACTGTAACTATATAATAAAAGTAGTCTTAGCACTTGTCTGGTTTCCTCGGAGGGCTGACAGAATCTGGGGGTTGAAGCACAAGGCCCGACATCCTGAGTACACACTTTGCTTGGCAAAAGTTTTCTGTGTGTCGGGGTAAGTGCATGCGCATAAAATGTGCACGCTCCCCCAAGCAAAGGCATTCTGTAACACAAGACTGCCTTTTCCATCAGAAATGCTGCTTTAAAGTTATTTCAGTGAAACCTTTCATATACCTGGAAATGGGGAAGGGGAAACAGGGACAGGAGCTGCTTTCCAACTTACATCTGAAGATTGTAGGGCACCCCAGCGATCTCAAAACGCTCAATTTCAAAATCCACGCCAATGGTTGCCTTGTAATCCCGGTCAAAAACCTCTTTACAAAACCTGCGTTGAAAAATGGTTAGGGAAAAAACAGCATGCCATTTAAATCTTGGTAGTCTATGGAGATTCTCAGTCATCCCATGGTGGTCCCAAAGGTGCTTTTTCAAGAGGCAAAGAGCTGAAGAAGCTTCTTGGATGAGAAGCGAAACATCCTCAAAGAAAAACCAGGAAGTCCAGTTGCCTCTTGAAGCACCACCTTTGGGCTAAATCTGGGAAGTTCTTTCCAAAGGCTGCAGTTGTCCCTTTATGTGTGCATCTGGGAGAGAGTCCCCTTCAGCACATGGGCCAGGCAATGAGCATGGGAGGAACACAAAATAGCAGAGAAAAGGGATGATGTTAACTGCTCCCTGTGTCTGATAAAGGGAACGAAAGCTTCTGCTTTTAAATAAAATTTGGTAGTCAGAAAAGATGCTTCACGTTCCTTCTGAAATTTCAGTGACATGAGCTTGATAAAAGCCCAAGAACACCTAAATTTCAAATAAGCACATTTGTTATTTCTATGCTGCCCACAACAACTAATATTTTCTATGTTTTGGGGAGCAGGGATAAACGCCATAACTCCCTTCCTAAGATCTTTATTCAGAAGCTTTATTCCTGGTTCTCTGGCATAACCCAAACCTGCCATTAGACCTTTTTTTGAGAGAAGTCCAGTTTTCGAGCTCCAGGTCCATCCACAGCCTTCTTGGAGGGGAAGGAGAGAGGAATCCTCCTCTGCACCCTGCTCATGGCCTGGCTCTGAGGTCTGGAGTTCCACCAGCCTCCAGTGCTCCCAAGCAACAGGGGCTTCACCCACCCTAGAAAGGGCCCAAAGCAGCCTGTGTGGCACTCAAAGATCCCTGCAGGAAATGGCCAGTGAATTTAGAATAACCTGGGGGGGTGGGGGAGGCCCACAGAAGCTGCCATTAATTGCTGCTGGAAAATGGAACAGTTTTGACAAGGAAGCATTGTAATACCTGTTGATAAGGCTTGTTTTCCCAACACAGAGGTCTCCCACCACGACCACCTTGGAGATCTTTAGGCTGGAACACACATTTTCACATTGAACATGTTGCTACACAGCTAGGGAAAAAAACAGTCTGTTTCATGGAGCAAATAAACTTTCAAGGAGAGGGATGCAAAATCTGGAGCTCTTCATGGCTTGAGACAACTCAGTACTGTCCTCCCCTATCAAGAGCATCCCATCCTTCTTTTGAGCTTGAAGCAGTTCAGGCTACAATGGGGTTTTGCATCTCTCTGCTTCCTCCCACCCCCAGTTCTTTTTCAATCTGAGCGTAAAGCAAATTGGGGGTGTCGGGGGGGGTGCTTCAGAAAGGTAGAAACAGATAGGAGGACTTGATCAGTAGCGAAGACAACATCAGGACAGCAAGGTAAACCAAAATGGATTTGTCTATACAAAACAGATCTTGCATTTATGTAGATGTCTCTCTGGCAAAATATGAAGCAGAATTTGCTTTTACATATTAATTACACTTCCTGCCTTTCCTTCCTGCCATCTCCTCCTACTTCTCCCTTAACAAACTTGCACTTAACAAATTTACCAGGAAGGCTGGGTTGAGTGAGAACAGTCAGCCTCCCCCAGGGGTCTCCCATGAGTAAGGTGAGAGGGTGGGGCTGACTGGTTCAACATTTTAATCAGTATATTGCTGGGACTCTTTAGCTTAGAGATGCAGTGACTAGAATATATTCTCCACAGAGAGATACCGTTTTATAATAATTGATCTCCTAGAAGATACAGTCAATGTTTGGATCCCACAATTACCTGCACAATCACTTCTTTCTCCTTGTTTCTCCTCCTCCTTTCCCAGAGGTCAATTTTTCAGGTTCCCTGAGAAGCCGCACTCTCCCCGCAGCCCACCCCACCATTACAGTTCTGGCATGGAGACTAGACCCACACAAAGGAGCTTGAAAACACCCCAGCCACAGGATCCTTCCAGGCCTGGCCATGATGAAGCACAGGGTGCTGGACAACCTCCCAGCCTCGGCACGCAGGAGACACCAAGTGCTCTTCCAGAGGAAGCCTTAAGCGGTTTGTCTCCTAGCTGAAGGCAGTCAGAATGAAGATGCCTTAAGAAACGGCCTCCAGATTGCAGCCAGCTTTGGACACAATGTTGGGCCCACGTTTTATCCAACAACCTGTGACTGGTGAACTTCTCTCCCATCCATGACAGGAAAAGCAACAGGCATGGCTGTCCTTTCCTGCAGTGCTTCTCAATCCTGGCAACCTGGAGATGGGCAGACTTCAATTGCTAAGATTCCCCTGTCAGCCATCCCCTTGCCCAGGTTCATCTTGTGTGCCAGGTGCGCCATTTCTTCAATCAAGAGGCCCTTCCGAAAATCACTCAGGCCCTGGTCATCTCACAATTACTGCCACGTGCTCTACCAGGGGATGCCGGTGAAACCACCCGGAAGCTTCAGGTGATTCAAAATGCAGTGGGGCCAGCAGCCACAGAGGTCTCTTGGTGTGCCCACCATTGCTACATGAGCTGCACTGACTTACCTGTTGGCAAGTCAAGATGCCAATTATGGCCTATACAGCCCAGTGTGATCAAAGGCCTGGATACCTGAGAGGCTGTTTGTCCCCAATTGTTTCTGCCTGCCCAGTACACTCCAGGTGCCCCCCATTAAACACTGGCATCTCGTGGGACCTAGGCCAGGTACCTTCTCTGTTGGGGCCCCACTCTCTGGAACAGGATTCGCCCCCCCCCCAGATCAGGATCTTCTCTCTTGGGGTTCCAGAAAGCTTTGGGTCCCAGGCCTCGGGTTGATGCTTGTTATTTGTTTAATGGCCTCTGTTTGGTTTTCTGGATTTTATTATTTACTAGAGTGTGCAAACCCAGGCTGTTGGCTTGATTCAATATTTTTAGCTGTTTTTATGTCTTTTCCAGTTTTGTATGCTGATCAGAGTCTCCTGGATCTGGGCGGACAATTTAAATAAATAAATTTTTAAAAAACCCAGAATGAGATGCTTTCCTAAGGTTACTCCTGTCCTTCAAATCCAAAGCAGTTTCTCTTTTGGGTTTGCAGGAATTGGAAAACAGGATGAACCTGGGTGGTTTGTTTGGCTAAGTATGCAAGGAAAGAGGGTGTGGTGGCACTAAGAAGCTCTTGGGATTCAAGGCAATGCATAAACTGCTGTGCCTGACTTCCAAAGCAGAGCACCTCCTAGGCTGATGATGTTGCATGAAACACTTTTATTAGCTCACACTCTAAACGGGTTGGACTTGGTTTAGCAGAATGTGCAAAGACTTCAGAACCTCTGGCAAGCAATGGTTTAAACATCCTAATAGCATGTAAGGGGGGACCATCTGGTGCGTCCCATCTAGTGTGGCTTGCAAGAAACAATAAAGAGAAGAGCGGATGGACGCTCTGAAGGGCAGATCAAAGGAGGAGAATTTCCTGTTACTGCAGGAACAGTTATCTTGCTCACAGAAATACAAGGGGGGCAAAGAGCCCCCAGGGAAGCACCACTGAGAAAGCAAGGCAGACAGAAGAGCTCAAGGAGCAAAGGAACCGGCCGCCCATGGAATGCAGACTCACCCAACGGTCCCTGGGTTCCTCCGCTGACAGGCCGCCCTCACCTGGGCGTGGAAGTCCTCCCTGAGCTGCAGACAGGCCTCGGGGGTGTAGCACTGCAGGCAGAGGGGAGCAGCCTCACCAGAGGGGCCAGGCTGGGAGGGGGCCGCCATTCCTTCCTCCAGCTGGGCAAAGAGTCCCCCCTCAACCAGGGAGGAGAGGACGGGCGTTTCTTGCTTACCACGGGGAAGTCCGAGATCCTCCGGTCTCTGCTGACGGGCAGGAGGGGGGCCCTCATCGCCCACCTTGCGGGGCTGCCAGGCACAAAAGAAAGAGGATGAGGACAGAGGCAACCCTCCCCCTCCCCCTGCCAGGCCGGCGGAAGTCAGCTTCTCTGCGTGCCCACAAAGCTGAGAGACGGAGAACGGGGGACCCTCCCTGGACAAGAGGCGGAAGCCCCCGAGGCCGCCCTTCCAAGCGGACCCTCGCCAATCCCGGCTGGCGCGCCGTTGCCAGCAGCGCCTCGAAGGGCCCGCATCTCGCCTCAGCCGGCGCAGCCTTCGGGCCTTCCTCCGCTACACCCGCCCCGGGGCGCCCGGCCAGGCTCCGGAGCCGCGGAGGGAGCGCCGCTTGGCGAAGGCGCTTCGCGGAACAGCGGCCAGGCAGGTGCCTCTCGCCTGTTGCCGCCCCGCAGGCGCTTCCCTCCCTGCGGGTCTCCCCAGCTGGCGGCAGCACCCAGGCCCGCCTCCAGCGCCCAGCCAGCCCCGGGAAGCGGAACGGCCGCGGCGGCCGCTTTCCCCGCTCGGCCACCCGAAGTTGCCCGGCGACGCTGCGCTCCCTCCCTCCGAGTCCCCGCACCCGGCAAGCGGCGAAGGGCAGCGCACAGCCCGGCCTCGTCGCGCACGGGCTCCCGAGCAGAGCGGCGGCGGCGTTGCTGCAGGCGGAGTCCCGAGCGGCCCCCCGGCCCCCAGCGCGGCGAGCGAGGAAGGCTCGGCGGGCAGCGGGCGGCTCCGGCACTACTGCCGCGTGGCCATGGCAACCGCCCCGAGGGCGGGAGAGGCTCGGCCCCGCCCCGGCGCCCCCGCGCTGGCCGGCGAGGGGGGGCAGCTTTTGCGCCCCGCCCGAAAATGCCCCCTCCCCATCCCCTTCGGTGCCAGAAGGGCGGCCCTTCCCCGCCCGCCCCAATTCGGTGCGTCTCCTCTGCAAAATCGCGAGGCCCGTCGCTGGTTTCAGTCCCAGACATTCGACCGAGGATTCGTGCTCCCAGTATGGGGGTTGGGCAAGCCGACTTCCATGGGCCCTTATGGAAATGCTGCATAAAATGGGAAGCGGCCTTGGAGGTGGTCTACTCCCTCCACTGGTCCGTTTGGACTAGAAGACTTCCAGGATCCCTTCCAACTCTGTGATTCTGCTTGGAGCCTCTGGAGAAGAGAAACTGCACACTCCAAGAAGCTGCGATTCAGCCGGTAGGCAGGTCCTCCTGGGCCCTAAGCCGAATCTGCTTCTTGCACCAACAGAACCAAGACTGTTGGCTCTTGGGCAGCCTTTGGATTTCTGAAGAGCTCCATCACATCTCTCACAGCCTTCTCTGTGCTTCATTGCAACAATAGCTGCCTTTAAACTTGTGCCTAGATTGCTGTGCCAAAACTGGACACAGAATTTGGGTGGGTGGGTGGGAAGTCAGAGGGGAGAGGGACAAAGGCCTTTTCTCATCCATAACCTGTCTGAGGACCTTATCAATTGGACAGTATACACCCAGCTGACTGGCCTGTACTCTCCTGGTTCCACTTTCTTCTCTTTTGCAACATTCACGCTTCTCCAGCCATCTGGCACCTGCCCAGGCCCCCAGAAATCCTTCAGGTGCCCTGGCATTGTTCTCCTGGCTATGAAGGCCTGCATTCCTTAAATTAGCCAACTCTCATTTACCCCTCCTGTCTACTCTGAGCTGCATCTCTCAGGGTAGACTCCCTCCTAGCTAATGTGGAATCTCTGCAGGGGAGAAAGTGACTCAAACCTCCCCACCCTGTAGCCCTTATCTGGTCATTCCCAAGAGAGTGCTCAGTCTAGCTGAGATTCTTGTAAATAGGCAAGTAGCAATAAAGAAACTTCTCTGATCAGCTCAAGGGGCTGGTCTGGTTCTTTGCACCTGACAAAAGGCTCCAGGGTTAAGACTATTTCCTTGCTAGTGCCCATGTCTTGCTTACAGCCCTTCTACCTCTTTCCTCATAGCCTCCAACAATTGCGGTTGTCCGGGCATTTTTTGCAGCTCCCAAGCTCCAGAATTTCTGCCACAATCCTATTGCTTCCCGTTCCCGTCCTCCTTTTTCTCTTCAGGATGCCCAGCAATTCTATGTAATGCTCCGAACCAAACAGCCACAATTCCACCTGCCACGAAACAGGGAAAGAGCTGCATTCCTGCGTGGATCTAGCTGAGTCTCCCAAGAGAAACCTCCCTTAAGGAACCGAGGTCTGGTCCTGCTCGGCTCAGCACCGCCTTTCTACTGCATCGGGAGCCGAAAGGCCTTCGGCCGAGTCAGGAGCTCCAGGAGGCTCCTCGCCGACTCACAGCAGCCCAGCAGGGAGGGGCAATCTCTCCCTCCCCTCCGCAAATGCACGAGGCTCGGAACTGCCCGTGTTTGTACAGGAGGGATCTGCTCTTGGAACCAAGTGATCCAGAAAAGAAAGACGCTTCCTGGAAACTGATTTGCTCTGCTTGGCTGGGAACTAAAGCGTTTCCATCCGTGCCTCGCTTTTAAACCCTCCGCTCGGATCGGTCCTTCTTTGCTATCTTCTCTTTAAACAACTTCTCCCCCGCGGAAGGAGCCGGGATCCAGGTGGTGACTCAAAGGGGGAGATTGGGAGGAGGACCCACTCTTGCCATAGGCGGGGGGTCCGCGCCGTCCCCGGCAGCGGCAGGGTCGGAAAAGGCAGGGAGGCGGCGCCGGGCGAAAGGCGCCGGGCGGGGGGAGAGCGCTCTGAGCGCGGCACAGCGACGAAGGAAGCCGAGCGCTTCCGAAGCTGCTCGGGAGAGCGCTCGCAGACCCGCGGGAATGCCCCGCCCCACCCCGGAGCCGGCGTGTGCGCGTGCGCGTGCGCAGACCTTCCCGCCCGGCGTCTCCGTCGCCTAGCAACTCGGCGGGCTCTCCGCCGCCATGGCGCACCCGCGGATCTCGGCCCAGCTGCCCCCCGACATCGACCCCACCAAGGCGCCCGTGGCCTTCGGCCGCCGAGGCCTCCCCAAGCTCAAC
Source organism: Masticophis lateralis (assembly GCA_030761175.1). Classification (NCBI taxonomy): domain Eukaryota; kingdom Metazoa; phylum Chordata; class Lepidosauria; order Squamata; family Colubridae; genus Masticophis; species Masticophis lateralis. The sequence goes on from JAUDYJ010000014.1 coordinate 1,302,121, forward strand.
GAGGAGCTGCAGCACCCCGAGCTGCTGACGCGGCAGCGGGCCCTGATGGCGCTCTGCGACCTGGTGCACGACCCGGAGAACGCTTACCAAGCCATCGGCCTGGGTGAGCAGCGGCGGCGGCGGCGGGCGGGAGAGGGCCCGGGTGCCCAGCGGCCGTCCAACCCGCGTGTCTCGCCTCAGCCGCTTCAAGAGGCGTGGACTGCAACTCCCAGAGCTCCGCAGCCCCCAGTGCCGCCCCGGGAATTCTGGGAGTTGAAGTCCACCGCTCTTAAAGGGACCCCCGGGGGAGTCGCCAGGCTGCGACTGAGCAGGACTCTGGAGCGTGAAGGAAAATAGCCCTGTAGCTGGAATATCATCCAGTCCAGCCTCGAACACACCGCCAGGAGGAAGCTGCTGGGTCTGCCTGCGGGGTCAGCTCCAGGCGAAGGATGCCTGGCCCCTTTCAGACGGCGCCCACTGGACCCCCATTTTCTCAGGGTCCTTCCTTCCTAAAATGCAGGACCACGCATCCTCCCCCCTTCTCTCCTCCTCCCCCCCCCCCGCTATCTCTCCCCCCTCTGCCTCCCCCCTCCTCTCTATCTGTCTCCTTCTCTCCCCCTCCCCCTCTCTCTTCCCCTCCCCATTTCTCTCCCCTTCTCTCTCCTCCATTCCCCTCTTCCCTCTATTTCTCTCCCCATCTCCCTCTTCCCCCCACTCTTATCTCCTCCCATCCTCCTCTATCTCTCTCCCTCCCCCCTCTCTGTATCACTGTCCTCCCCTCTCTACCCCTCCCCCCTCTATCACTCTTCTCCCCTCTCCCCATCTATCTCTCATTGACTCCCCCTCTCCCCTCTATTTCTGTCCCCCTCTCATTCCCCCCTTTCTCTCTCTTCCCCCTCTCTCCCTCTATCGCTGTCCTCCCCTCTCCCTCCTCCCTCTATCTCTCTTCCCCTCTCCCTCCCCTCTCTCCCTGTCTCTCTCCCTTCCCTCCCCTCCCCTCTCCCCCTCTCTCTCCTCCCCTCCCTCCCCTCTCTCCCTCTGTCTCTCTCCCTTCCCTCCCCTCTCTCCCTGTCGCTCTTCCCCTCCTTCCCCTCTCTCCATCTCTCTTCCCCTCCCTCCCCTCCCTCCCCTCTGTCCCTCTATCTCTCTTCTCCTCCCTCCCCTCTCTCCCTCTGTCTCTCTTCCCCTCTCCCTCCCCTCTCTCCCTCTGTCTCTCTCCCTTCCCTCCCCTCTCTCCCCTATCTCTCTTCCCCTCTCCCTCCCCTCTCTCCCTGTCGCTCTTCCCCTCCTTCCCCTCTCTCCGTCTCTCTTCCCCTCCCTCCCCTCCCTCTCCTCTGTCCCTCTATCTCTCTTCTCCTCCCTCCCCTCTCTCCCTCTGTCTCTTTTCCCCTCCCTCCCCTCTCTCCCCTCCCTCCCCTCTGTCCCTCTATCTCTCTTCTCCTCCCTCCCCTCTCTCCCTCTGTCTCTCTTCCCCTCCCTCCCCTCTCTCCCTCTATCACTGTCCTCCACTCTCTCCCTCTTCCCCCGCCCTATCTCTCTCACCCTCCCTCTCTCAGCAGTCACAGCCTTGTACAGACCACCTGACTGCTAGACTAGAGTGCTACTCCAGAGCTTTTGGTGGGGAGCCTCTTCCCGGCCACTGTCATTCCTTCCTGCAAAGGCAAGGACTAACTCTCCGTAGCCTTTGCTTGCAGACTTCTCTTCCTGGTCTCCGTTGAGGAATGCCATCCGGAGTGGCAGGCAAGCGGTGCTCCTTCCCAGAGGGTGAAGAGAGAGGTCGGCAGGAAGAGAGCCAGGTCGGACTCTCCCTAGCAATTCATAGAGTATATCTACGTTATTGCAGATAATGCTTCAGTTTGTGAAGATTCTGTTTGTAGGTGAACAACAATAAAGGAATTATTCCAAAGCAACTCCACGTGTCCTTCTTGGTTCTTAGGGCCAGACTCAGACAGTCTCTGAGGCTTGTGGCAACGACTTCATCCAGAGGCCCAGACACCTAGTTCAGTTACCTCCTGTGATCATTACTGAGCAATTCTTCTTCTCCGTCTCCCCATCCCCTCCACTTGGCTCTCTTCTGTCTTCTGGGAGGCCTTCGGCAGCAGTTCCCTGGTCTAGTTCTTCCCCCAGAAGCTAGACCAGGGCTATGGGGAGGACAGTATTGCCTCTAGTCCCTTCAGTTTACTCTTCAAGCATGCAGTCAGCCTGTGCCTCATGATCTTCAGGAAAGAAAACAAAGAGGGCACCGTTCCTATGGTCATATGAGCATATCCCTCCGACATACACAAACAATTAAGCCAATAAAAAAATCCTTCGCGTTGACCTCCCTGCCTAAATTCTCTGTTGAGCTGCCTCCCTTACGTATCTCCTGAAGGTGCCTCAACTAGTTGAGCAGGAAGCAACACTGGTCTCACTCGTTGGACCACCAACAGTGATCAGTCAGCAGCCTCTGCCCCTCGTAGCCCTTCCACCCTCTTATTTGTGTAAAGTGATTGTAGGAAGGTCTAAGAGAACATCCAGTTGTTTTCCAGAAGAGCCACAGGGTGTCCCAGGGGGCAATGAGGGAGGCATGCAAGTGAGGAATGTGTCATACTGCAAACCCCACAACTTACTTCCACAGGAAAAAGTTTTACCTTTCACAGGGATCACCCAATGGAATTTTTGTTAAATTTTTCATCCTTGCGTGATGGCCTGTGAGAAGAGCTACCTTCAGTGTTTATATTCTTCTCTTTCTGCAAGCATGTACAACAGCTCTGTTGATTTGAAATTAGTTTTATGTCTAAGTACATTTACTCATGTGGTATGGCTGTATTGCTTTTATCTTTCTCATCTATTCCATTACCGTCTCTTATTGGTATCATTATTATGATTATTTTGTTGTTTTGCATATACATTGAGAACTTCTGCACCGGAGGCAAATTCCTTGTGTGTCTAATCACATTTGTACAAATAAAGCCTATTCTATTCTATTCTATTCTATTCTATTCTATTCTATTCTATTCTATTCTATTCTATTCTATTCTATTCTATTCTATTCTATTCTATTCTGTGGTTTGTTTTTGCCACAGCTGCAGTTAAATGTGTATGGTCATTGCTTGTTTTTTATGTTTTAATCTGTTCGTAAAATGTTGTTAGCTGTCCAGAGTTATGAATTTGAGATGGGCAGCCTCATAAATCAAACCAATAAAACAAACCAATCAATCAATCAAATAAATAAATAAATCTAATTGGTCTAGACAGATGAATTTGTGGTTGATAGCTTTTATATCTCCATACAAAGCCTCTGAGTTGAATTTGGAGCAGGTATTCTAGAAATTCCAATTCCAACTTCTCTTCCCCTCCTCCCCCCATCTAATTATACAGGGTGAATCATTGTAGAGATGGGAGAAACTAAAATATATTATTGTTCCTATATTTTCTAAATTCACATTTTATTCTCTTGTGTAGAAACATATTTTAAAAAATCAGAAAACATGTACCTGTAGCAGCAGAAGAGAAAAATATTTCAACTTAAAACTGAATTTAAAAGTTTTAAGTTAAATTGTAAATCATCATTAATTATTATGAGTTCCCACATAAAGTAAAACTGAAAAAAGCTAATTTTGTAAAACAATTTGATATGAAAAGTTATACAGAATTGGGCTTTGCTCAGTTCTATTCTTTATTTGCTATACTGGAAAAAAAAGCAAGCCATATAAACCAATTGTCATGTTATAATTTCTGTCAGTGGTTTGTCTGGCCTTGGAAAAGTTTTTTTGTCTTTAACGTGAAAAGGATGTAAAGATGTAAGAGCCTGGATAGCTCAACAAACTAAAAGCCTGTTATTAACATCCAGCTGTCTGCAATTATTGCAAGTTCGAATCTCACCAAGCTCAAGGTTGACTCAGCCTTCCATCCTTTCTAAGGTAGGTAAATTGAGGACCCAGTTTGTGGGGGCAATAAGCTGACTTTGTATAATAAAATATACAAAAGTATGAAGGCTATTGCTTAACGCATTGTAAGCTGCCATGAGTCTCCGGAGAAGGGCGGTATATAAATCTAATTAAAAAAAAAACTTGTTAGGGTGGGAGGGGAATGTGGCAGCGTGGTTGAAATTTTGTCCCTTTTTCATATCTATTCTAATTTCATTTGATTTTTCTTGTTATAGCAATTGGCAGTTAGAATGCAGCTGGTCTTTATGACACCTGCTAGCTGTCTGGGCATTCAGTCTCCCTTGGGACTTGATTCCCTTTTCAACTTCTGATATCCTTAAAATCCAGGAATGATGTCCTGGCAGTATTCCTGATCCCCACCCAGATGGTCCTTGGCTTGTGACCACCATTGGGAACCGAATTTCTACTGCTAAGGAAGCTGGTGGTTAAGTGAACCATGTCTGATTTTGTGACCTTTTGTTAAGCAAATCCCTGCAGTTGTAAAATGAGTCACACAGTCGTTAAGCAAATCTGACTTTGTTTGTCAGAAGCTGTTTGGGAAGGCTATAAATGGTGATCCCATGACCCTGGGACGCTGCAACCATAGTAAAAGCATGCCGGGTTTTGATCACATACCTGGGGATGCTATGACAATCATATGACTGGTCATAAGTCATTTTTTTCACTGCCATTGTTAACTTTGAACATTTGCTAAACAAATGGTTGTAAGTCAAGGATTACCTGTATATGCCTGCTCATAAGGTCTACTTTATCTCAGGTGCTCTGTAATCCTTTCTTTTAAGAAATCATCTCGTACTTTTATAATGTTTAGTATTTGTTTTTAATTCTGCCTTTCTATTGCCTCTTTCTATTCTTCATTTTCTTATTTTTACTTTAGTTGAAAGTCATGTATAAATGGAATAAATAAATAAACCTAAGTTTTCCTTTTAGGTTTTCTAGATAACTTGAAAAAGCTGCTTCTCGATGAAGATCAAACTGTGCGACAAAAAACTACCGAGGTCCTGTACATAATGGCAACGCACAGCATTGGCAGGTAGGTATTTCGTAAGAACGCCGTTTGAAGAGAAGAGGGGGGGAATGAAGTTATTGTTCATTACGTTTTCCAGATTCTGGAAAGATGAATCTATGGTGCTCCAAATTTTAGGACAAATTTTCTAGAACATGGAGTCATCCCAGCACTGGCACAGCTTTTGGATGATCCTGTTGATATCTGTCGGTGGAACATGCATTATGCGCTGAAACTTCTATCAGAAACACCTACAGGTCAGGTTAATTATTATACAAAAACGTAACTATCTTTGATCTCTTGAAAGCTTTGGGTCTTTCAAATTGTATTTTATATGTGTGCAAATGTGTGTGATGGCCCCAAATATTTACACTGATGCCATGTCTGCACTGCTGCACAAAAACTGTCAGAAGAATAATTTGGGGTTTCAACTTGAGCCAGAATTGTGCAAGAATAAATAAAATGAAATTGAGACAGCTGGGAGGGAAGAGAATTATTTATTCCCAAAAGCAAAAAGGTTTGCCTAGGGGGCAGCTGCAGAGTAAATGGGGTGCAGAGGGGTTGCTTCATAGGACAGCTTTTCCTGGGTGTGGAAGGGTGATGCTTGAGGGGCATGTGTGTGTGTGTAGGTCAAATGTCAAATGTGATGCTTATTCTTGGGAACGTGCTGTTCGACTGGGAGACTGTTTTAATTAACTACAGACCTTCTCTGATATATGGATTAGGTTTGGGTAACTTATTTGGGGGTTTAAAGAAGTTTGAGTAAAAGATTTTCTTTTGTTTGCTATTTTTACTTGTTTAGCTTAGTTTCAGTTTGATTGTCAATTATCTAGCAGAGACACTGTTTCTCAGTCCTTTGTGGACTCTGTTAATGTTTAAGGGAAGATGGAGGATAAGGAATAAAACATATTTTGATGTGAAACTTCCCACAAAACCTTGCTGAATCTGCCTCCTCTGAAGATTGTAGCCTGGCTTCCCTGTTTGAGGTTTTTGGAGCTAATTAAATGCTGGTTGTGCTCCAGTGTTTACAAGGCTGGATGGGCAACGATGCAGGCAAGGAAGGGAGGCTACAGAGTGGAAAGCATGTTGGAAGAAATAGCAACAACTCCGTCCCTGCTGCAAATGCGGTCTTGTCAGGCAGCACATGTAGGTCCGGGTTCTGTCTGAGGACACAAATCACAGTAGTGTTTAATGTGGTTTCTTCAGCTTTGCTAGTGTGTGGTGTGAATCAGCTCATTTGGATGTATCCTGCGGTTAAACAAAACTAGCGGTTAGCTTGAGGCATGGTCGCTAAGTACGGAAACCATTTAAAAGCAAATGGATACTTAAGATATCTGCATGTCTGGCCAGGCTAGGAGAGGAAAGGCTTGGATTGAGATCTTTCCGGGGCCTTGGACAATAGATCAGGCAAGCTGTTCAGACTGGAATGCACCCTTTTCAATTCCCACTAAGTCTCCTTGAGCATAAGAGCTAAACCATTTTCAGGCTGAACACTGGAATTGGTGAATGAGTCAGATCTTCCCTTAGTGGTTCTACGGCAGCCTTTTCCAGCCCAGCATCTCCTGTTGTGTTGAAATAGCAACTCTTAGCCAGGTTGGTTAAGAATTCTGAGAGTTGCCATTTCAGCGCACCTGGAGAGCAGCCAAGTTGTGTACTATAACTTTAGTGACTGTAGCCACCAAGTAGTACCTTACTCTTCATTTCAACTTCTTTTCTGGTACGCAGCAGCTTTCCCCTGGCTTAACACCCCTATTTGTTCATTTCTACAGTAAGATATACAGTAGTGATCTTAAGTTTTGTTTGTTTACAATTTAACGGGACTAGGAAAGAATCCATTGTCTTTGGTTGGATTCAAACAACATGGTTGCATAAGTTAAAATATGGTTGGGGATTCAATAGCTCACTCAGTTCTGGCAACTTTGTCTCAGCAAGCTGTTTGAATCAGGTCATCATACTATGCTACCATATGATTTGTTTGGATAGAACATGTTATACACCCACTGTGTAGCTGCATGATAGAACTTTATCTGAATGAGACAGTAACAACCAATGACCTTTGTAGCATCTCTCTCTCCCCCCCGCCCCACTTCCTCCCTCCCGTCTCGTGACTATTTTATTTAACAAACTGGTTCTTGGAATAGAGCTTGGTCACAAAACAAAGAGTGGGTGTACAAGGAATTGAGCTGGTGTTTTTAGGAACCCAGCTGTTGAATGCAATTTTTAGTCACCTGAGACTAAGGCAAGGAATACAGATTTCTAGGGAGAAATGTTGGACCTAAGCATATGTTGCTGATTTGTGTATTTGTTTGCCCATACTTTGAAAATGTGTATTTGTGGGAAAGAAAGGCTGTTTCATTGCCATTAGTTGGTTTCCAGTATGAAGATTCAAAGCACAGATGGCTATAACTGCTAAACGTTTAACCTGGCCTGGTGCTGATCCCAATGTCACCAAGATAAGGACACCGGGGCTCAGGTAGGCAGGAGAGGGCCACCGCTGTGAGCAGAGTGCAGTTGAGGCTGTCTTGTCCGGCTCCCCAAAAGCGCAACAAACCGCCCCACGTCCCAGACTTCTGAGTCCTTTCCTTTCCTGAGGCTCCAGTTCTCAGCACTCTCATTTAAGGGCGTTGATCAATTCATCACGTTTTTGTAGGGTAAATTTTGGACTCTGGAATAAAAGCTATTCTTTACCATTCTGCGAGTGAAAATTCAGCTTTACAATTTTGTCTGTACTAAAGATTTTTTGTGTGGGCTTACATATGAAGTTCTTCATTTGTCTAAAGCTACCTCTTGGGGTTAAAATCTTCCCCAAAAATGAGACTCTATCATCCATGCTCCATTGTGTTCACTTACCTTTCCCATTTCAGTTAACTGAACCGTTGGTCTTCTTGCTTGTTCTTCCTTCTTGTCTCTTTCATTTTCCTCTATTTTTTATTTGGATTTATATACTTTTTGCATCTATATACTACTAATACTATATACATATCCACTCTGGCTATTTAAGAAATGCATTTAATCTATCACTAAGGGTAATTGTTTTTTGACTGTGTCAGAGTATCACAGGCATCGTTAAATGAGCCCCTCCCCAAGAGCTCCTTCCGGGACAGGTGAGCTCCCATGAAAAGGAATCCAACTCTCTTCCCAGGTCACCCAACCAGCAATTATCTACAACGCAGAGAAAAAAGCATTTAAGTTCCTTTGACTTTTCCTACAGTTTAGCATTAATCTAAGGATTGGATCAGCCCCTGTAAATTTTTTGAGAAGCATCAGGGAAAAAAAGAAAGGATTCCAGTCGCCTGCCTGTTGGCTCCTGAATCCCCTATGAAGGGGAATGTTGTGGACAGGTGCTTTCTGGGAGAGGCAGCTCTGGCATCTTGTTCTGACCTGGAACCTCTTTGGTGGATGCATAACATCCCTCCTGTACTGGATCCCCGTGTGGAAGCCCCTAAGGCTTTTCCATTGGCTCCATTGGCTATCCATGCTGATTTCCGATTTAGCTGGCTGCTGGATGCCTCAATGGCCTGTTTTGGTCACCAAAATGTTTCCATCAATGGGATCTTTATAAAAAATCTTTCCTCACTGCTCCTGCACACCAGCTGTCCTCTCCCCAATTTCTCCCATGTCAGCCAGCATCCCATTGCCCCTAAGCCCGTTTTAGTTTTTAAAGGGGTTTCCCCTTGTTGAGCTTATTTAGTCTAGACTTGTGATATCCTCCCTCAAATCTTAGGGCGTCCCCAAGCCTGCTGATGCCTCCCACTGCACTTCGGACTGGTAGAGCTTTGACTACATAATAGAAGCAAAGGTGCTTTTTCTAAAAGGCGACTGGACTTTCTTGGTCTTTTTCCCTTTGAAAACATTTTGCTTCTCATCCAGGAAGCTTCTTCAGTTCCGAACCAGATGATTGAGAGTCTCCATAGACAACTACATAGCCTGCATTGATTCTCCCCTTGAACGTGCAGAGAAGGTGTGGGGCTCTCTGGCCTCCTCCTCTGACCCTAAGAGATCTTCGGCATCCTTGGTCTTTACCCATCAACTTCAAAGGTCACTCCCATCAAGGGATCCACTTGCCAGGGGACTCATAGCCTGTTGCTCTCTGCTCTCAGGAAGATCCACAGAGCAAGAGAAAATCTCATCTGCACCACACATTGGACAGAAGCCAGTTTCAGGAAAGTGCTTGACTGCCGCCATAAAAACTCAAGAGTGGCTTTGCCGGATCTGGCTAAATGTTTCATGTACAAGTAGCCCACAATTTACAACTGTAATTTAGTCTGGCAATTACAGTTGTTAAGTCATAATGGTCATAAAAGAGGTCAGATCTGATTTTATGAAAAAACAGCTAGCAGATGTCACGTTAATGGTCATTAAGCGAACCCATTGTTCCAATCAAGGAAAATATTTGCAGCTCCGGATTGAAATGAGGGGTCCGTGGTGCTTTCTGAACTTTCTTGCAGACTTTTCATTATTGAAATTAGGTAGCATCATCGGGGCTAGTAAAATGTCCCTGGAGGCATTTTTTCCCCATTTGTGTGCTTTCTGATATGTTTGAGGCCCACATGTGGTGCTAATAAAGGAGAATATTCACAATTCGGGGTTGAGATGAGAGGTCTGAGCTTGGTGGTTTTCTTGTCGACGTTTCCCAACCCTCGCTAGCACTGATGTTACCTAGTTTGGATAATGAAAAGAAAACCATCAAGCTCAGAGAATCCATTGTTCGCTGCAGGAGTAAATGTGGGTTTCTGGAAAAAAGTCATAAATCACAGTCTGGCTTGTATATCTTTGGTCATTAAGCAGCCAGTTGTAAGTTCCTATACAATCTTCTGCTCTGCCTGGGGGCCTAAAGGGCAGCCTGCTTTATTCCTGACTACCTTAAAGAATCCAATACATTGTAGATGCTCTTCAAAAAACCGGCTGCCATAGGGCCCTGTTCCCAAAATGGCTACTAGGGTGAGCTTGGCTCCCCAGACAAATATCTGTCCAAAGACCGAGTAGTGGAATTTTCCCCACCGCCTCAGCTGAGTTTTACCTTTTCTAATAGAGGTGTGCTTGCAAAGAAAACCCCCAGAATCACTTCAATTGTTCCAATGGTTATGGAGGCTGTGTGGGGCTATTCCTTCAAAGATGTCCTTGTAAAGATGATGTGCGAGGTTGGTGCTTTGTTTCTTTCTTCTAAAACAACACCAATTTGTGTGTGTGTATGTGTGTTTAAAGGACTCAGATGGAGTATGAACAGAAGGGTGTCAATGTGCACCATATTGCTTGGGCTGCTTTACAGCCAAGAGATGAATCTATTCTAAAATTCTATCTCTAATTTTCACTACTTCAGGCTGATGGATCGCAAAATGCTCTTGAACATTGTAGCATTTTTTTCCTTGACACCTTTTATAACTAAAGAGTAAAATCACGGATCCATTCCAGCTGCTAGAACAGGTGCTCTCTCCTGGCTTAGCTTCATTCTGGGCAAACAGCACCGGTGCTGTTAAGTTGCGTTTTGCATGCTGTTGTTTCAGATGCCAAATCCTATTTTCTTGCTGATTTAGTGCACTGTAATTAGAATAGCCTAATCTGTTCAAGAAAACTTAAGGTGCAATTAATTAAGGACTTTTAATCTAGAGAATTAGAGAATTTTTAAATAAAAATTAAACTCTAAACTTTAGAGAATTTTTAAAAAGCTGTTACCACTGTCACCTATCTGGGTTCTGAATTGCCATACCATAATGCATGCAACAATAGCTGAAGAAAAAAGGGTAATTTATTTGGCAAATACTCCTGTATTCATTTAAATACAAAGGGTAAACTTAAAGTGTCTGCTACATCTAGAATTCTTGTATTTTTTTCAGAGTAAGAGCTCTGGTGTTAATTCTGCAATCATGGTAAAAAAACAATAGAGGTAGAAGGCCAGTGGGAATGGTTTTTTGATTAGAGAAATTTATAGTATTGGTGACCAGAAATTTCTTATGGATTTTTTACGTAGAAATGAAAAAAATGGCTTTGATGATTAGACAGGATAGATTATAGAAAGAAGAGTATAATGATGTAACTTTAAAGAGAGAAATTAAAATATAATTGTACTTATAATTGCTGTGAAGAATATCGGAAGCCACAGTTCTTCTTTCTTTCCCATTTTTTCTTTTTTTTTCTTGTATTTTTTGTTTTTCCTTTGCTTGCTTGCTTTTCTTTTTTTCTGTATATTAGTTTGTATGAATATATATAGTGTTTTCTATCGAGACATATATCCTACAATTTGCTGCAACTTTTAGAACAGGTTTAAACATTCTATATAAAAACAACTCTGTCTCAGAAACCTCACTCCCAAATTTATCTCTGTGGCAAATCCCACCCCTTCCAGGTCGGCCACATTTCCAAGTGAAGGAACTTCCTGCTTTGAGTTTTGTTCTTCTCGCCTCCCAACCAGAAGCCTCCTGGGGAAGGGCTCCAAAGGGGAATCTCTTCCCACTCTCAAACTCTGCTGGGACCTGCAATTCAGATACCAGCCCCACTAATGTTATATACCATAGAATCTGATTGGGAAAACATTTTTCCCAATTTGATTCATTCCTTCTCTCTCTCTCTCTCTCTCTCTCTCTCTCTCTCTCTCTCCCCCCTCTCGTCTATTTATTTATTTATTGCATCTATTAGGCACCCCAAGGACGCCGTGAGACTGGGCTATGTACAACAAAAGCAAACAAGAAAAAAAGAAATCAAAACTATAACATCACTGAAGATAAATGTGCAAAATGGCAAAATAGATTGAAGGAGCCACTGGGGGATTTTACCCCTCTCATCGCAAACCCCAGAGAGCATTCTGAGGTTTCTGAAGTTCTTTTTTCTCAAGAGTTCCAGAAATGTGCAGCTCTTTCTTTGAAGGGCCATTCTGACCAAGCAGGGCTGGCCATGGAGCCCCCTTCTGCAAAGGCCCCATCCTGAGCCTCAGGCTGCCTCAAAGTGGGACTGATTCTCACAATTGCCTCCTAAGAGCAGGACCAGCTTCATCCGAAGTGGAATACCTAAGAAACTCACCTGTGCAAAACCACAAAGCTTCAAAGCAACAGTGAGCACACCACAAACCAGTTAGGACCATTCAGAGTATTTATTTTCTTAAAGTGGACAGCCTGTAACATTATTTCTGCTAAATTTTTCTTAAAGCCCTTGGCTGTGAATTCCCACTTATGTTCATACAACTGGGAAACAGAGGGAGGGGAAGGAAGAAAGGCGAGTGAGTGAGTGAATGAGTGTGTGTGAAAAAGAGAGAGAAAGAAACAATGAGTGCATGGATGTGCTTTACAATTCTTGAATACATATTTACACATTAGCTTGCACTGGAATTGGAAAGAACACTTATGCGGGGGGGGGGGATGAGTTGCGTGACCACCGGTCAGATGCCCCAGGTGAGGTTTTTCCAGTGAAGACACAACAGCTTCTCTGGCCCACTTAAGTATGTGTTTGCCAGAGGAAGAGGCCATTCAGCATTATTTTAACACAATGACAGGGAACTGAAAAATGCATCACTTCCATTTCTTTAATTCCACTAAGTTTTAAAAATTTAAATATCAAGACATTTAAATATTGTTCATATCACTCATCTGTTCACCTAATAATTACAACACATTTTAAAAATAAACACCCAAAAAGACTTAAAAGGCTCTATTGTACAGTTTCATTGGCTCCTGTGTTTGGAAAGGCCGTTGCAAATGCTGCCATACTTCTCAGAATGTTTGTGGCGCAAAGGAATCAGTCTCTCCATTGGCATACAGAGAACCCAGACACAAAACAATAACTTAAAAAGAATCCATTTACCTCTTATACCTGTCTTCAAAAAGAAAAATTCAACCACTCGTTATTACAGAGATTGTGTGAAAGGACACAATTATTTGGCAAAAAAAGGATTGAAAAGAAAAACTTTCAACGTATAAAATTCCTCACTGGTAGAATAGTGACCATGACTTAGCCTGGTCTTCAATTTAGTAATTCTACTCATTTCTTACTTCATGCTGCACAATCTGAAAATCTGAAGGATTCAGATGGGCAGCCCCCAAACCATTCCCACACATCAGGTCCTTCCACAGGCGGAATAGTTTGTGATACACCGTTACATAGAGACAATGCGTGTACCTAGGATCTGCTTAGCATGTTCTGCAAGGAACCTGACCGGGGTGTGCGTGGGGGTCCCAGAAGGGCCTCTGTTCTGGAAAGGGTGTCCCGGCACATCCTGCTTCCCACATGCCGGCTCTGCCTTCTTCTCAACAGGAAGCTGGTTTCTAGGACAGGAAAGACAATAATCTGCTCATCACAGATAGAACAGGGTGGTTCTGCCACTGCAGGAAAGGAAATGACACAGAATGAGCCTGTGAGGATGGGACGACAAAAACTTTTCAGTTCGATTCAAAACCTCACCATTTGCGGGGAGGCGTGCAGACGGTAAGCCGTTTCTTTTTGTGAAAACGTGTAGGCAGCTGAAGGGATGATCTGTGAACGTGCACCAGGCGTCTCCCCTCCATAACTGGATCTTCCACACGGGCCCTGTTTTTTCCTCTGTGAATGGAGGGATTTGCCTATTTTGCGTCGCCACACAAAGCCAGACTCATTTCTTCAGAAGATCCTTAGCAAAGGCCAATATATTTGAGGTTGTTCTGAATGATGACGTCTGTCACCGCATCAAACACAAATTGGATATTACTGGTGTCAGTAGCACAAGTGAAATGTGAATAAATCTCCTTGGTCTCCTTGTTGCGATTCAAGTCCTCGAACTGGCGCTGGATATAGACGGCAGCCTCTTCATACGTATTTTGACCCTTGTACTCAGGAAAACAAACCGTTAGTGGGATTCGGCGAATTTTCTCTGCCAGAAGATCCTTCTTATTCAGGAAAAGGATGAGGGAGGTGTTGATAAACCAGTTGTTGTTGCAAATGGAGTCAAAAAGGCGAAGGCTCTCTGCCATCCGACTCTGTGGAAAAGGATGCAAGTGTCAGCAAGAACATCAGTGACCAGAGACATAACATGCTTTTATCATCAGTGTCCTTGAGCAAAGAGTTAGCGGCAGAAGAAATTAAAAGGAGTAATTAAGAATAAGAGGAAAAAAATGCAATCCAATATCATTATCTCTCTGTGTCTCTTTCTAATCATCTTTCTTTCAGCATTGCCATACATGGCTTATTTTAGCTTCTCTTTTTGTTTCCAAGTCCGTCACAAACTCCATCCAATCCAACCACCTCAGTTTCTGTTCCTTTCAACCCGGGGACTCTCCATTCATATGCTTGTTTTGCAAGCCAATCCTCATTTTGTTCTCTTTGCACCCACGCCCACTTCAAAATTCCCCCCTTCAACTTTTCTCCTGTTTAAACAACGCACACTTAAGGGTCTCACATCCAATGCATTTTTGTTTCTCCTAAAATATCCAACTGTTGCTTTCATTCACCAAGTGGCAGAAATGGACGTTGTCTTACCTGAACGTCCGTTTTCTGAGCGCTGCGGATACACTCCATAGCTGGGTTAGATCCTCTTCTCTGACAGCAACTGAGAGAACTTAAATCCATTATTCTTAACTCTGTGCTCCTAACCACGCCCCCTTCTCCCATACTTCCCCAGTCTTGAACGAAGATGCTGGACACAATGAACAATTAACCGTTTATTAAGAACCAACAACATACCACAACCAATAGGAGGAAACAATCAACCAATTCAGGGAGGGAATGGAGTGTATCTGCAGCGCTCAGAAAACGGACGTTCAGGTAAGACAACGTCCATTTTCCAGAGCGCTGCTACTACACTCCATAGCTGGGACATACCCAAGCTCAACCTCAAGGGGGGGAAACCTGACTATCACCAGAACCAGAAACTACACTCTGTAACACCCTCCGTCCAAAGGACGCCTCCGCCGAGGCATAGGCGTCAATCTTGTAATGTCTAACGAAGGGTGACAACGACGACCACGTGGCAGCACGGCAAATGTCCAAAACCGAGGTCTGAGTCGCCCAGGCCGCAGATGTGGCTGCACTTCGTGTAGAGTGGGGCAGAATCCGTGCAGGAGGAGCCTTAGCCCGGTGTTCATAAGCCGAAGAAATACAGGCCTTGAGCCAACGACCCACAGTAGTCGACGAAACCTTCTGCCCCAACGATGCCGGGTGAAACGAAACGAGCAGCGCTTCCGTCTTCCGAAACGACGCCGTCCGCCGGATGTAATGCCGCAGAGCCCTGTGAACGTCCAAGGTGTGCCACACAATCTCACGATGATGCCTCAGGTCGGGACAAAAATCAGGTAGCACAATTTCTTGCGCCTGGTGAAACCACGAGTTCACCTTGGGGGTGAAGGCGGGATCCAAGCGAAGTACCACCGTATTCTCCCGAAAAATGCACAGGTCCTTCCTCACCGACAGGGCAGCAAGCTCCGAAATTCTCCTGGCTGAGGTGATGGCCAGGAGGAAAGCCACCTTGAAGGACAAAAACTTCAGCGAAACCGAACCCAACGGTTCAAAGGGCGGTTCCGTGAGGGCTTGCAACACGAGGGTCAAATCCCAGGAAGGATAACGATGAACCACGGGTGGCCGTAGGTTCGTGGCCCCGTGTAGGAAGTCTCGGACCCAAGGGTGGTGCGACAAGGACCTGTAGGGCGGCACCGAGAGAACTATAGAAAGAGCCGCCACTTGTCTCCGCAGAGTGGTAGGCGCCAGACCTTTGGCTAGGCCCGACTGCAAGAAGCCCAAAACGTCCTGGATCACGGCCGAAGTAGGATCCACGTGGTGACCCGCATACCACGAGCAGAAGGCCTTCCAGGATGCCTCATAAATCCTGGTTGTCGAAGGCCTACGGGCCGCCTGCATAACAGCAATCACCTCGTCCAGAAGACAGCCCTTCTTTAGGAGGCCAAACGGCCAACTGCAGCCACTGGGGTTCCGGGTGGACGATCGCCCCTTGACGAAGAACCAACCGATGCGGAGGGATGACCCACGGCACTGCCACCGAAAACTCCACCAGGTCGGCGAACCACGGCCTGCGAGGCCAATAGGGAGCCACCAACAGCAACTCCGCCCGTTCCTCTACCATCTTCCGGACCACTCGCGGGACCAGCTTGACCGGAGGAAAAGCGTACAACAGGCCCGGCGGCCACCTGCAACGTAGGGCATCCGAGTCTTCGGCTCCTGGAGATGGGTACCTGGAGACAAAGCGAGGTAACTGGGCATTTGCGGGACTGGCGAACAGATCGACCACCGGGTCTCCGAACCGAAGGGACAGCTCCCGAAACAACCGTGGATGTAGTTGCCACTCCGTCTGGTCGATCCGCTCCCTGCTGAGCCAATCTGCCTGCACATTGGCCGCCATGGAGATGTGGTCCGCTCGTATCGACCGCAAGTGTCTCTCCGCCCAGCGAAACAGCTTCTCCGACTCTATCATCAGGGCACGTGACTTCGTGCCCCCCTCTCGATTCACATGGGCTTTTGCCGAAGTGTTGTCCGTGAGGACCAGGATGTGTCTCCCCTGCACTGCAGCTGAGAAGTGGCGCAGGGCCAGACAAATCGCCCGTAGTTCGAGGAGGTTGATGCTCAGCAGCCGCTCGGAACTGGACCACCGACCTTGAGCCACCTGGACATCCAAATGAGCCCCCCAGCCGTGGAGACTTGCATCGGTGGTAAGCACCACTCTCTCGTGCACCAGGAAAAAGCAGCCCTGCCGAAGGGCTGAAGACTTCCACCAATGCAGGGACAGCCGAACCTGTGGGGGAACAAAAACAGATCTCTGATTGACGGCCTCCCCTCTCCTCTGGAACGGCAACAGGAACCACTGCAGCGGGCGGGACCGTCTGCGTGCCCAGGGAACGATATGAATGCAGGACACCATCTTGCCGAGCAGCTGCGAGAGCGTCAGGACAGGAACCGACCTCCGGACCAGCACCTGATTCAGCAAGAGTCTGATACCCCGCCTCCTCTCGGGAGACAGGAACACTTGTCCCCTGACAGAGTCTATCACCGCTCCCAAGTGTAAGATGGAGCGGGACGGAAGAAGCTGACTTTTGTCCCAGTTTATTGTGAAACCGTGTTCCTGGAACGTCATCAATACTCTGTCCATGTCGTACTTCGCCCGAGCGCGGGAGGACGAAAGCACCAGGATGTCGTCCAGATAGCACAGTAGTCTGATCGGGACCGGCTGGAGGGTCGCCTCCACAGCCGCCACCAGCTTGGTGAAGGCTCTGGGAGCCGAGGAAAGTCCAAATGGCATGGCACAGTATTGATAGTGCCTGCCCGCAAATTCGAAGCGTAGAAACTTGCGGTGACTGGGATGAACAGGAACGTGGAGATAAGCCTCGCGCAAGTCCACCGACTGCATAAGATCTCCTTCTCGCACAGAGGCCAAGATCGACCGGAGCGAGTGCATTTTGAATTGTTGATAACGCACTGCCCGGTTCAACTCCTTCAAGTTGAGGATGGCTCTGACTCCCCCGGAACTCTTGGGAACTAAAAAGAGAACCGAGTAAAACCCGGTCGCCCACTGGTCCTCGGGTACTGGTTCGATCGCCCTGATGTCCAGCAAGTGGGCTATCTCTGCAGACATCAGTCGAAGGTTCTCGGGGGACCGGGGTACGGGACAACGGATGAAGCGACTTGGAGGGTGGCTGGAGAATTCGATTTGCAGACCGTCGGCCACCGTGCGACGCACCCACGCATCCGACGTCGAGGCCGCCCACTGGCGATAGAAGGCCTGTAGCCGACCGCCAACAGGACCGGCCGGCCACGAGTCATTTGCCCCTCCTGTAAGGTCTGGACCCGGACCCACGAAAGGGACGTCTTGCCGTCGATGACTGTCTGTTCCGATCCCGGAACCGCTGCCTGTCGGAGAAACGATCTGCAGCAGGAAAGGGCTGGCGATAGGACGACGCACCTCCCTGCCCCGAAGGAGGACGGAATGGAGGACGATGGGAATAAGGGTGGAAGCGTCTCTCCTGTCTGCGGTAGGCCGAAGGCAAGATCTTCCGCTTGTCTTTGTCTTCCACCAGTACCGGGTCCAAGGCCGCCCTGAAGAGGTTGGGCGCCTTGTAAGGAGCAGCGGCTAATTCCCCTTTTGTTTTAATATCAGCTTTCCACGGTCTCAGCCAGAAAAGGCGCCTTGCCGCAATAGAGGATGCCATCGCCCGAGAGACAAACTTCACCGAATTCAGCGACGCATCAGCGGAGTATTCGGTGGCTGCTATAATCTTGTTCACGTCTTGGTGGAGGCGGGTCTCCTCAGGTGGCAGACGTTCCTGCAACTGTCGCAGCCAAATCAGTGAGGCACGGTTGAAGAAAGAAGTCGCCGTAGCCATCCTGATCGCCCAGGCCTCCGCCAGGTGGGACTTGCGGAGAGCCTGTTCCATACGCCTGTCCTCCGCCTTTAGGCCGTCCAGAGGGTCCGAGGAGATCACAGAATGAGACGTGAGACTCGCAACGGGCCCGTCGACCACAGGCAGATCCAGTAAGGCGTCAAGTTCTGGAGCCGAGCAGAAAAGTTTCTTGTCCAAGTTAGTTGGTGCAGTCGCCGAACCAGGCTGGCTCCAAGGAGTCTGTAGAACATCAAGAAACAGTTGAGGACAAGGGACAAAGTCCTTCTCTTGCTTGGCCTGTCTGAACAAGGCATCGTGAGGCCCCGCCTCTGGTTGGGGCGTGACAGGCTGGGCCCTGACCGATCCAAGATTGGTAGTCTGCCGGGCCTTGTGTAAAAGAGATTTGAATAAGGCCGGCCTAAAAAGACCTGTAAAGGCCGGAGTTTCGGGTGCCAGTCCTTCATCTTCGGAAAACTCGAGGTCTTCCGGATAATCTTCCTCCTGATCCGACTCAGAGGACGGCTCCGACTCCAGGGTGCGAGAAGGACGGGCCTTGCGAGTTGGAGCAGAAGACGGGGCCCCTTGACTGGTACTGGGGAACGGACCCTGGGCCGCTTGCTGTGCCCCTGCAGCCATGATGGAGGCCAGAGCCGTAGAAAACATGGTTTGAAAGTCCATCTGTGGTCCCGACAGGGAAGCCTCCGAAGGGCAGAGGCCCGCCGCCGTGGGTGTAAATGTTGCAGAGGGAGGCTGCTTACGGCTAGTATGAGAGGGAGCCCTCCCTGCAGTGGACACGTCTGGTAAGGACTGCGACACCCCTTTAGTTAAGGCCAGAGGAACCGGTGAAGGAGATCGAGTGCGGGCAGCCTCTGAGTCAGGACCCCCGGAAACAGCGCTCGCAGCACGTTTGGCTTTTTCGTACTGTCGCTCAAAGGCTTTGTGCCTCCGCAAAGCATCTCTATCAGCAGCAGCAGACGCTTTGGATGGAAGTGCAGAGCGGCTTGAAGAAGCAGACTTCTTAGAACTCTTAGATCTGTGAGACCTGACCGATCTGGGTGGACTGGTTTCTTGCTCCAGGTCAGACGACAGAGAGGAGTCAGCCATTGTCACACCACACCAGAGCCCCAACGCAGTGGGAGCAGAAGGTAAGAAAATAGGTTTAAAGGTGTTTCTTTTTTTTTTTAACTAATATATATTATTAATATATATATATGTGTGTGTGTGTGTGTGTGTGTATGTGTGTGTGTGTGTGTGTGTGTGTTTGTTGTATTGAGTCATCCTGGATTACCACGAATGGAGGAGATATCACAAATCTCCAATTTTTTGCCTTTCAACCCAATCTCATGGGCCGTCCAGACAGTATCATATAGCTGACAAGCTATTTTTCTATGTTTTTAATATTCTATTTCGAGCTTATTTGCTCTCGTCAGACAGTCATACCCTTACTGGGATTTGAACCTGGGCCGTCTGCCTGCAAGGCAGTTGATTTAACCCCCAGGCCCCCAACAATATATGGATATATTGTTATTATTATTGTTATTATTATTATTTTTTGATTTTTTTAAATATATATTTATATATATATATATATATATATATATATATATATATATATATATATATATATATATATATATATATTTTAAATAACAGGAACTTATGTCAATGATTGAGGCAAGGAACAAATATATACAATATATAACAATTGGCCCTCTCTCTTTTTTTTTTTTTATACACAGTTCTTGCACCTACACAGGAAGGTCCTGGCCAGCTGGCTCAGGTACCAGCACAGTTCTAAGGCAGCACCTCCGTGGGACAGACACCCAAGAAAGGATGTACAGGCCAGCAATAATAGCAGATGTTAAAGGCAGGTAGGGTAAGGAGGCACCTCCTTGCGCCAGGCAGGTACCCCCCCCTTCAAGCAGCAGGGGCGATGGAAGGCTCAGACAACCCCTGCTGCCAAAACAGAAAAAGGGAGGCTGCTAGGTGAACAACAGGGGAAAAAGGGGAACCCCCCTGTACCGGGCAGGTACCCCCTCCTTCCTCCAACAAATTCAAAGCCGCCGCGAGGACTCCCAGCGGTCCGGCGAAATTCAAAATGGCGGGCGCGACTACGAGCGATCCAAAATGGCGCCCACCACGTGGAGAGGGAGGCTGCCGATCGATCGGCAACGGGGCTGAGGCTAATACAAGCCTCCAACACCCCCAAACAGAAAAGCGACGCCAGCAGCTGCCCTGCGGACAGGCTGCTGGCCGGTAAAGAATCACGCGGCGCCGCCCGCAGAGGCCTGACGGGACAGTCGCCGGATGCCTGATAGTAAGTTTCGGGCCTGCACTGAGCAAGGGAAGGAAGGCAGGGCCCGAAGCGCCGCTTGCCTGGGGAAGCCCCAGCAACGTAGACTCAAGGGGGAGGCTAGAAGGGACGGCGAACCGCCCGCTCTCTAGTTCACCCCCCCCCCCCCAGCGGCAAGGAAAGCCGCATCTGCCCCGAGGGGCCAGAATCCGGCTGCTGGAAAGGCGCACGAGGCGCTGAGGCACAGCACGACCCTTTAAGGGCCGAAGCTGGCAAACCAGCCACAGGCAACAATTAGACCCAATACAAGAAAAAAGGGCAAAAAAAAAAAAAAAAAGGTCAAACACACTAATCAAAATTAAAGGAAATACCTACACGCAACTATTTTCCAGAGCACAGCAACTATACGTCTCAGTCTGTCAGCAACTGAGAGAAAGACTGGGGAAGTATGGGAGAAGGGGGCGTGGTTAGGAGCACAGAGTTAAGAATAATGGATTTAAGTTCTCTCAGTTGCTGTCAGAGAAGAGGATCTAACCCAGCTATGGAGTGTAGTAGCAGCGCTCTGGAAAACATGTCTTATAAACAGACATTTTGCTTCTGTTGCAATCACTCATTCCTCAGAGGATAATAAACCATATATTGCCCACTACTTTTCCACCGGCTTTTACACATTAAACATGTAGCTCAGTTTATATGGCTGCTTCACTAATCCAGAAGGACTCCATGACTGGAGTGGCATCAAAAGCCACTGAGAGATTAAGGTGGGCCAGAACCAGTAAAGCCTTTGGGAATAGTGTCTTCCCGAAAGGAAACTTTCACTGAACATATGCAAATCACTGGGCATTGCTGAAGATAGTTTTTTTATCAGAGTAGGATAGGATAGAGACAGAGACAGAGACAAGAATGGAATGGAATGGAACGGAACGGAATGGAACCGAACCGAACTGAATACTTTATTTGGCCAAGTGTGATTAGACACACAAGAAATTAATCTCTGGTGCAGAAGCTCTATGTACGTGCAAAGCAACAAAATAATGACAATCATAAGGATATAGGCTCTTCTGCTTGAGCAGGGGGTTGGACTAGAAGACCTCCAAAATCTCTTCCAACTCTTATTCGGTTACCTTCTGTTATAATATGATACTAATAAGAGCGGGTAGTAGACAAGAGAAGGATAATAATACCACAGCCATACACCATGGGCAAATGTACATAGACATAAGACAGTACTATGAGAATTAGGTATTCAGCGAAGTGATGGCATGAGGGAAAAAAATTGTGCCTAATTATTTTGGCATGCAATGCTCTGAGGCAGCATCCCAAGGGGAGGAGTTGAAAGGAGTTTATGTCTGTAACTATTTTCTCAGCCCTCCTTCTGACCCTTGCAATATATAGGTCTTCTATCGAAGGCAGGCTGGTTGAAGTCCAGTTGCTGTGCCAAATCAGACAGTTCTAGAGGCACAAATGACAGACTCAGTATTTCCTCTGTAAAACTGTATCAACAGCTTCTGGGCTTTAGCGCTGAATAAATGTTTTTCTTCTTGAATTGCTAACTAAGATTAGTAAGATCAATAAAATTAAGTATCTTTTTTTACTCAGAGACACCAGTTTAGATATGCATCTTCAGTAGGTAGCTAAGAAACCTTTTTGTATGTTTCAGTGTTACATATAATGGATCACCACAAGCACTACACAACCAACCAAATAAATAGTATAAGAAAACAGAAAAGATGGTCCTCACAAGTAGAGCCCAAAATTCTGACCAAGGTCTGAAAAGGATTGTTTTATAAGCCAGGAACAGAAGATAGGCTGTAACTAAAAGCATGTAATAATGAAACCTGTTCTCATTTGCCACTCAAACAATCACTTCCAAACATTTAAGCAATAATAAACACATGCAATGATACTGAAAGATTCAGTTCCATTTAGTTTTAGAAGTAAAAGCTAGAATGAAGGTCATGTAAACCTTTATGAATTTTAACTGAACCAATTGCTGGAATGGCCTTTTTAGACAACTGCCTGTCCAGAAGCCGCTTTTCACCTCAGGGCACTATTATTCTCTTGGCTCAATTGCATCTAGCCAAAAGATGCTGCTGGTGACCAAACTCAGGGCTGGCCACATCCTGAAGAACTACTGGTCCATGAGTTCAGCTCCAGTCTACTTGGCTACCCTTTTTTATGTATATAAGACTGCTTTCTATTCAGAAGGATTGCCATCTATGATACAAATCTATGTGGGAAGGAAGGAAGGAAGGAAGGAAGGAAGAAAGGAAGGAAGGAAGGAAGGAAGGAAGGAAGGAAGGAAGGAAGGAAGGAAGGAAGGAAACTGGAGCCTGCCATTTTTCTCCTTGACATTCCCAACCCTTTTGGACCTCCTTTCCAAGGAGACAGTCTGCCCACTGGTCTGCTCATCTTGAGGCCCATTAGAAATTCAGGAGCTGCCAAATACAATACTTCCCTTCCTCCCCCAAAACAGTAATTCAAAATAGAATAGAATAATAAAATGCCTAAAATGTATTAGACATTCAACTGAAGCTCTGCCCACAATCTTAAAAAAGAACAGAAGATGGGGAGAGAATGGAGAAACTACCCATTGGAGCTACTAGTTCTTCATTGGAAGATCTGATTAATATTCCTTCTTCCACTTCTTCCCTAATAAAATATTTTCGTGTTCCACATCGCTTCCTGTTGATGAGAAATCATTTAATTGTCATACCCTCCAACTCACACTTAACTAAAAGGCTCATCAGCCATGGGGCACTTCGCTGAAGACTAGATACGTTATGTCTACAGCATGTCCACAATGCATTAAGGTTTTACCTGATCAAAACCTGAGATGGGATCACAAGATTTGATCTTGATAAATCCATGCTGAATTTGGGTAGTTACCACAGTGTGCTCTTAAGCTGCTTAATGACAGATCTCTTTATGATCATAACCAGCGCCTGTTTGTTTTCTGGTATACACTTTGCCTTACTGCAATTGCTAAGAAATTCTATCAGCATTTTCTCTTTTGTATTATGGTTCAGTATTCTAATTTGGATATAGTTATATGCAAGGATAGGGTTATGAATGAATAACCCAAACTCTAAAATGCATGCAACTTCAGCTGTTTCATATTCTTGCAATTTCTGCAAAATCAAGAATGCTATTCCCAAAATGAGATCTGCCCATTTTTTAATTCAAAGTAATTCTTGGGAAGCTTCCAAGGAGGAAGGAGGCAGCCCTGTGTAGGGAGTGGATGTGTGAGATTTTGTCACAACCCACTTGGACTTTGTCTCCCATGTAAGCATCTCTCTCTCTCTCCCTCTCCTGCCCCCACACCCCCAAGCAGGCTTGTCATCTTCCCAGAGTACCAACACCTCCAGAAAAGTAACTGTTTCTGATTCAACCTGATGTTACTGTGAATTTTAATTTTCTCTCACATGTTTGAGAAAGAAACAATTGTGAAAACTTGGCTATATTTAGCATTCCTGATTTGAATTTTTTTCTACAGCAGTTACTGCAACCTGAACATTCATCGGGTGAGGCGGAGGGATATCTAATATCCCAAACGCACAGGAAATTCTGTCATTGCTTTTCTTCTAATTTTAACATATTTTCCTCAGGAAGCTTGTTTGTAGCTGGACCTGGAAAATGGTTGTTTTAATTTGGATTCCTGTACTGAGCAGCAGACTTAATGGCCATGGCTAATTCTGGAGGTAGCACAATATCTTACAGTACAGTATTTTAACTAGGCTGGTGTTTCTCAACCGTGGCATCTTGGCTCAGCTGGCTGGGGAATTCTGGGAATTGATGTCCAGACATTTTCAAGTTGCCAAAGTTGAGAAACACTGGCCTAGCCAAAACGTAAGAATGGGAGATCTATGTAAGTCTGGTACAACAGCAAGCAGAGAATCCATTACAGAGAGTCCTTGACTTACAACTGTTTGTTTAGTGACCGTTTGAAGTTGCAGCAGCACTGAAAAAAGTGATTTATGGCCATTTTTCACACTTACGACTGTTGCTGCATCCCTATGGTCACAAGATCAAAATTCAGATGCTTGGCAACTGACAACGACAACTGCAGCGTCCCGGGTCATGTGATCACCTCTTGTGATCTTCGGCCCCCTTTGCCTTACTAATCCAGGTCCTCTTCCTGACTCTCTATGGTATCCTTATCCTTTTCCCCACCTTTAATGAAGTAGACTTATTTCTTTATGAAAATTTTATGCCGTCCGTCTCCCCTGTAAGGGACTTGCGTAATAAGCCTCTGTCCAAAGCCACTCCCCAGGTCTGCCTCACTCTTGACACAAAATCAGACAGGATGGTGCTCCTCCTGGCACCATCCTTTTCTAACAACCTTTATGTTTTATTTGCTGAATCTCGAAAGTCACAAAAGGTGCTGTCCGTATCATTCCACTTTCCTCGGTATTTGCTTTGTTTGCTTACAAGCCACTCTGTGGTTCATCAGTAGCCTAATGCTGGTTCCAGTTGTGAAAAGAATTCTAGGATGTGTGCAAGGGTTCAAGGGAGGAGCCCCAAAATTTGCTTTTTCTGGAATCTCCAGATCTCCCCCACTTACAGGGCATCTCGACAGAATTTAATATCTGCCCTTTCAAATTAAAGGACTCTTGGGCATTGTGAAAAAGCAGCAAATCAATGGTGCTTCCAGGAAAATTCATATAAAACCATTTTAAATCTTCCAAAATTCTTGGCTCATGTCCGAAATGCCATATTGGGGGGGGGGGGGGGTGGTGTCATTAATCAACAACGGTTCCTCTGGCCCAAACGTTCCCCAGCCACATTCCCTGAAGGGCGAGTCTGTTCAAACAAAGGCTTTTGGGGTTCAGCAGAAGAGAACAGACAGCTGAAGTGGAGCAAAGAATGGAAAGGAAACAGCCCTGGTGACCCTTCTCTTTATACTGATCACAATCACCAGAGTGCCTTCATGACCACATCCAATTATATTTTCTTGTACTTCAAAAACTTCTGAGTTAAAAAAAAAGATTTAGAGAGAAAAATCTTATGAAGGCAGCAAACATAATTGTTGGGTAGTTTTTGTTCTTCATATCAAACAAGTTTTTTCAAAAACACAGAACCACATCAAGAAAGCTAATATAGTTCTTAAAGATCAATCTTCATTCTTAAAAATACTTGTTCATGAAATTTATGGATTCATCCA
Organism: Masticophis lateralis; assembly: GCA_030761175.1. Taxonomy (NCBI): domain Eukaryota; kingdom Metazoa; phylum Chordata; class Lepidosauria; order Squamata; family Colubridae; genus Masticophis; species Masticophis lateralis. Next base: position 1,327,775 of record JAUDYJ010000014.1, read on the forward strand.
ATGGTAAACAACTCTCACTTCACTTGAAACAAGCTTCCCTCTCTTGCTGTGACTGACAAGGCTGCTTCTGCCGTCTCATCAGCTGAATGGATGGGAGGGCCTGATTGCACAGGTCAAGCAAAGCTATAAAACCCCCCTAGGGAACCAGGCTCTGTGCCACGAAGGGCTTTATAGTTGGCAACAAGCACTCTGAATTGACCCAGGAGCCTCCCGGGAGCCAATTGCAGTTCACAGAGTAGAAGTGCCTGACAAGATACGTCCCTATTTGGCCATGCTATCACATTCTGGACCAGCTAAGCTTCCCACTGACTACAGGGCAACATGCCTCCCATTCTCACCCTGCCACTGGGCCAGAAGGGTACTGTAGCTGAGGCTGAGAAATCAAGAAGGTACTAATAGAGGAGAAGGTTTGTAATTCAGGGTTGGAATGAAGGGCCCTTGAGGCTCTTTGAACTTGGCTGTTTTCTTGCAGATGTTTCATTACCCAAACCAGCTAGCACTGATGATGTTACTAGTTCGGGTAATGAATCATCTGTAAGAAAACTGCCAAGCTCAGAGAGCCCCAAGGACCCGTCAGATGAAGAAAGATGGCTGCATTCCTCTTGTCCCAGCTCTGCACATACTTCACATACACCACCAATTAGCTCTGTAACGGAGGCCAGCAGTACCTAATCTGTATTAAAGCTATGCTAGATAAAGCAGGTGGGTAAAGTAACCCCAGATGAAACCCCCTGCAGGTTCTCCACTGGTCCTGATCAGGGGCAGGGAAGCCAGAGGCTGCCTCAGCACCCCTACCCCCCCCCCATCATGCCCTTTAGAAAGGGGCCTCTGGGAGATGCTAGGAAGCAGCAGATCAGGAGCCACAGATGGGTGGTTCTGTCAGAGGAAGGGAAGGCCACCCTTGCCCTGCATTAGGATTTCCCACATCGTTGCATGTACGGTAGGTAATTCAAGAGTGCTTGTGTTATACTTACTGTTGCTCTTTAGATACCATCTTACATAAACAGCCTGTAGGGTTTATATCCTGTAGGAAAGATGCTCTTAACTGCCACAGGCTCTTTGAGAAGAGCCTCATCACCAACTGCTGGGTTTCAGAAATGAAACCCGGATGGTTAAACACCTGTGGGAATTGCATAGGGGCCTGGATCATTGCTTTTGATTACCTCAGGGATTTGTCTCCGGAGCATAAAAAACAATTAGGGCCTGTGTGTGATGTGATGCAAACCAGTCCACCATCTTAGTTATAAGGTGTTTTATCACAACCTTTTTTGTTAACGAACAATATTCTGAAAGTTAAGGAAGCATATTCTGAAAGCCGCCCTTTCCGTCTGGATGGCCCTTAGCAATTGCACTTGAAGCTTCTACCCTTTGGGCTCTGTCTCTCTGGAAGCCTCCAAGCAGCTGGCAAGAAAAGGCTCCAAGTTCTTGTATATCTTAAACACACTCACTGATTTAGCACTTCTGCGCTTGGGTCTTTTGATCTTGCTTACACACAGTTCCCTGCACTGACCTGTTCTAATAAGGAGAGCTTTACCTGGCTGTCTGAAAGCGGTTTAGCCCTAGACGAAGAAAAAAGGGAAGGCTCCTGGACTGATGCAATCGTTCCGAGTTTCCATGGAAATAGCAAATAACAGATTCTCGGGGTTAATGTATTCTGAAGTACAGCAAAAGATTTATGTGGCAGATGCTGTAACATCGAGGGAGGCAGAAAAACAGGAGTGTAATCTTCTTGGCCTAGTCTCCACACACACACACACATTTCCCAGACAGCAGAAAGTGCATGCAGGGTGAGGAAAGTGACGTCTCCTACTATCAGTTGTGACTTTTCTCATCCTCAAATGGGAAAACCACCTTGGCCACAAATGCGTTTGGAGCTGGGAGTCATTTTAAAAAAGCAATGCTCAATGCAGTTTTTATTCTCCTTCAGATTGAAAGAGGCTTCTGTCTGTCTTCCTTACCCATTCACAAAGGAAAAAGTGATTCCTGCTCTAATCCAAGTCAAGCTGCAGGCCCAGGCGGGGCTGGGGGCTTCACGCTGGTTAAAAGCTGCACAATCAGTTTAGGCTTCCTTCCTTCCTTCCATTCCTTGCCAGTCAGGCTCAAGGTAGGAGTTAATGCAGCTCCACCACCCTATTTCACTCTCCCCCAAAGGCCTCGAGTGACCCTTTAGGGATAGGATGCTGTCTTGCTAGTGGAAAGAATGGTGTCCCATCCCTACATGCACGCACGCATGCACATCATCTCCAACTTGAAACAGGCTCTAATGGAACATCTCAGAGCTTCAAGAGCATCACCCCAAAGACTACACCAGGAGTCACAGTCTCCAAGGGGTTTTAAATTTTGAATTGTTATCAATGTATCTTATGCTGCTTCCTATAAAGAGAATCTTCATTCAGTTTATAAAAGTCTAAGGAGATTCTCAGTCATCCAGGTCATGGTTGACCCAAAAGTGCTTTTTTGAAAGGCAACTGGTCTTTTTTTCCCCTTGAAGACATTTCACTTCTCATTCAAGAAACTTCTTCAATTTTGAACTCAAAAACTTCTTGGATAAGGAGTGAAATGTCTTCAAGAAAAATCAAAATCCAGTTACCCTTTGAAAAAGCACCTTTGGATCAGTTTGTAAAATATAAAGATTATGCTAAAAGCAGTATCCAGTATTCATGTAGAGGACATCTGAATGAGGAAGAGCAGCAAAACTCAGATTTTAAGTTTGTTCCATGCATCCATCCATCTATCTATCTACCTATGTCACCGCCTGGCCTTGTAATGTAAGCCACCTAGAGTCCCCTTGAGGCGAGAAGGGCAGCAAACAGATTAAACAAACTAACATCCTGTCCATTCATTCCCCAATAGTTCTGGGAGGATTACTAGATAAATTCAGACAAATCTACCCACACCAGTGCTGCTTCATATAAACAGCAGCATAAACAAACTAATAAAAGTATACTTCATTTAAGTTTGGAACTCTCTTCTGGATTGTGACAAAGGCAAATTCTTTGCTTTCCAGCTTCCACTTGTCAAGGCCTATATGTTAATCTACAGTTATGCAATTGCAGAAAAAGCAGAATTACTCTTGATCTTAGAAATCCACGATGGGGTCTGAAAATGATGTCCTGTTCCAAATCTGGAGCCTAAGCTAGCTTGGACCCAAAGCATGTAATAGTCCAACCTGGCATGGACCTGTGATGCCAAGTCTTCCCGCTCTAGGTTAGAGGCATCATGGCGATGTGACCGTCCAGCATCTCTAGTGGTTCCAGCAGGCTCATGGAGAGAATGAGGCCCTACCAACAGTAGTCATGCCATCCAAGTCCAGAACAACCCCAAATGGGCCTGGAATCAGCACAAGTTGTTCTCCCACTTCCAGGCCCATACAGTCTGGAGACGTTTTCAAGACGTTTAATGCCGAATATACAGGAATGTAGCCAGACTTAGCCAAAGCCAAACCAAAGAGTTGCCCCAGAGGGAAAAGTGAATTGCTACAAAGGAGGACCTCCAACCCCCACAGCTTCAAAGGATGGATCTCTGGTCAACATTAGCAAAAACCACTAAGAGATCCCTAAATCCAGGGATCATCAATCTCTCCTGTGCAAATCCCCCATTGGGGGAGGGAAAGAGGACAGTGGTGTGCCTCATCTAGCCTTCCTCCAGAAGAGGAGAGGGGAGGCCTTCCCAACTCCCTTGAAAGCAGACTGGTATGAAGTGCAAAGACTTCACCCTCACCACCTTCCTACGAGGACGGCAAAAGTAGCGTCAGTGTGAGGTTGCCCAAGTGACATGCCGCAAGGAAGAGAGCAGCCCTGGAGCAGCCCTTCCTGTTGCAGAGGCCTGCTGCATGTTATTCCTCCCTATGCCTGCGTTCTCGCATGCGGCACAAGGTGCAGCATGAATGGTGGCCATTTGCAAGGGCTGCTGGCAGCTCCCTGCCGCTCCTCTCCTTTTTCCGCTGAGCACGCAGGATGCAATTACACGAAAGGTAGTGAGAGTTTCAGGCCCTGCTACCCTGTAGCACAATCAGGACTCCTGAATCAGCATAGCAGCCCCACTGTGAAAGTGTAGCCTGAGCTCTAATAGATCCACGATTTAGTTTAATTGAACATGAATGGAACCATTTCCATCACTTTCTCTATCTTTTGCACCCCTCCTTTAGGGGAAAGAGCTCCTTTTTGTGACCGTTCTACTTTGGTGAAAGAGATCAACAAACCCTGGATCATTCTGCTTTTCTTTACACCAGCAGCACTTAGACACGCAGATAGCAGAGATGCGTTTCTGGCAAGAAACGCACATCACAAGATCTGAGTTAGATCCAGCCATGGAGTAAGTTGACATCTTTCCCCCCTTTACTTGGCACTGCCAGCAGGACCTCTCCTTGGTTGCCAGCCGTAGCTGCCTCCTGCCAGGAGATCAGTGGGAACCGTCTAATTGAAAGCAGCAGGGGTGCCCAAAGGGAAGAGGATCTCTCCTGAAGACACCCAGCTTATCCCACGTCCCTCCCTCCTTCACCAAGGCTGCCCCAAAGCTCCAGACACACTTCCAGAGGCCACCCCAGGTGAAATAGAAGCCATGTTCTGCCATTTATAGCTTTGGACTTTTTCAATATGAATCGGAGGAGCAAGCACGCCCTTCCTGACCAACCACCAAAATGGTAGCAGATAAAACCCAACAGAGGAAACTATTTGTATTTTCTACGTTCCATATTAGATAACACCATCCGTTAAAACCTCTCCACCCATTGGTTGAGGATTGGTGGGCGGTTTTCTCTGAATGCTGCAGACTCACACCAATGTAAATCAATAGTAACACAGGGCTACAGAATGGGGAATTACGGTAAAACTCCACTGGTTCTCTACGTCCCTTCCGTTTAGGATTTTACTTTTCAAAACTATGTTAATACGATATTAAAATTTTCCTCCAGCTTCTCATCCACCAGCATCCAAAGTTATATTTTTCTTGATCTGTTGGCCAGTGTGCGTGGGTGGAGATCCTTTTTTGATATAAAGTATGGATAATAGAAATATTAGACAGTGGTCTAATGCTGAATGTCTCTTACTAAAACCAATGTGTTCCTCCTTGTTCTGGTCTTTTAGAATCTGAGCTGTATAATCTGAATGTAGTCCTGATAGAACAGAATATTTGTAGCTCAGGGTTCGCGAACTGGGTTTCTTATTGCTCTCTGAGCTTGATTGTTTTTTTTCAGACATTTCTTTACCAAACTAGATTACATGAACAGTGTTGATGTTGATGCTGCTGCTGCTACCTAGTTTGGTAATGAGATGTCTGCAAGAAATCAACCAAGCTCAGAGAGCACCAAGGACCCCACGATATAGGGGCTTCCATTAATTCAGCAAAGATCTGAACGGAACTCCAACACAGAAGTTTGGAGTTGAATTTCACTTAATTGAGCTCTGAAATAGCTGCCCTCCTGACCTCTGGGACAATGGATTCAGGATACAGGGAATGGGCTTTTTGAAAGTCAGGGGTGGGAGAGGGCAGAATATTGCTGAGCTGCAATAACAGGATCACGTTTCTATTGACTGACCTCCTGCAAAAAGAGATGAAAAGGTGGTTTATTTTCCTCTAAAACACAAAGTGGTTGGGAACTATTACTTTCATCTGACTTGAGATTCTGATTTGTTTTGTCCTAGGCTTTACATATTCATGATCAAACTAAGCATCTCATTTGGGGTTCTTTGAACAAAGCTTTTGCCAGGACAGCTTGCATACACAATGTCGACTTTTGGAGGTTGCTATGCATGATGTGGCTGAGGACCCATCGCAAATGGACTGAGGGGCTTGCAAGGCTTGGTCGGAATTTAAAAAGGAGAAAACTCCCTCCACTCTCTTGGACATTTTATTCCATCTTTTTTCCAGGGAGTCAGCTGGGGCAAAAGTCTTCTGGTGATGGATTCAATAATGTATTGTTCCTTACCAACGGAGCCATTTAGGATAAGGAGATCAAACTTAATAGCTGTTGGAACAATTCCCAGCCTCCCAGAGGTGCCTTCTTTGGAACATAAGCCAAAAATGTTCCACAAAGATTTCCTGGTGGCCTTGCAGCAGCCAGATGTTGATGAGCCCAAGAGTGGGAGGAGGGAAGAGGGTGATTAAAGGAGTCTGCTCAACCCAACCTCTGAAGGCTCACAGTGATTTATTAAGGCAGACTTAGTGGCACCAAAAACTCATGTTGCAGTTGCCAAAGAAGTCTATTTTGTCTCAATCTGCCTGTAGGCAGATGCTGCTGCCATCTTTTCTGCATCCTAGATGGACAGAAAATGATCCCTACTAGGGTATTTTCAAAAGGCTCCTGAAAAATTTTGATGATTTTAATATCAAAAACCCCCAAATCATCCAAATATCTGGGAATTCTGTTTCAAGCCTTGCCATCCTGGTCCAACCAATGAGACAGCTATACCTGCAAACTCAACACAACAAGCAGCAATTTTCCCCCTACAGCAGGTCATGGCGATGATCACGTTTCTCAGATCTTAAAGGTTCCAAGTTATGTGGGTACACAGGGACATGCACTTCTTGGAATATGGCCCCTTTAGTAGCAGTTCAGTGAAAATCTCTAAGGACCCATCTGGTGGGCCCAATATTTCCTGATGAAGAGAGAGGCCTGAATTGGTCAGAAGCCCTCATTCAGCTCTGCCATATGGGATGTCATCTCAAAGTAAAGTTCTCTGAAACTTCTCAACTTCGCAGGATACTCCCTTAAATCTAATCAAAATAAAGTTAAGTTTAAGACACTACAGATTTTCTACTCATAATCTGATCTCAAATGCTTATGACAAATGGCATAAGTGGAAATAAAACGACAGATTTTCAACCTGGATTTACAAAAGGAACTAACCTTGAGCCAAAGATCTATGACTTTGTAGACCTGCTAGGAAGGCCATTTCCTAGCCTTCCATGCCTCCCTCCATGCCTGACTGTCAGTTGCCCTTCTGGAAGGAAGATTCAAAGGTATCTGATCTGAGCCTTTTGGCCCTTGAAGGAAATAGAGGCTGCCTCCTTCTTTCCTGCCCTTTTTTTAAAATGGGTGCAGAGACTGAATCATGCCTCTTTTAACAACCAGACGCAGCCCAAGAGAAGTCATCTTATTTATTCATTCATTCATTCATTCATTCATTCATTCATTCATTCATTCATTCATTCATTCAATTTCTATACCGCCCTTCTCCCGAAGGACTCAGGGCGGTGAACAGTTAAAATGACATACATATAGAATGTGAATATAAATAATTAAGCCAGTTTGGCTCGACAGTTAAGAATCTTCAGCATAAAGATTTACAAAATTAGAAAAGATTTATGCCAGACCGGCTTGGTGAAAAAGAAAGGTCTTAAGTGCACGACGGAAAGTACGAAGATCTGGGATCATTCGTATCCGTGGGGGTAACCTGTTCCAAAGGGTAGGTGCCCCAACAGAAAAGGCTCTTTCTCTGGGAACCACTAGTCGGCATTGCTTTAGTGATGGCACCCTGAGAAGGCCTACCCTTTGGGAGCGTACTGGTTGGTGGGAGGTTATCGGTTGCAGAAGGTGGTCTCGTAGATACCCAGGTCCTAAGCCATGGAGGAGTTTGAAGGTAAGAACCAACACCTTGAAGCGCACCCGGAAGACCACTGGAAGCCAGTGCAGCTCGCGTAGGAGTGGTGTCACATGTGAGCGCCATGTCACTCCCAATATCACCCGCACAGCTGCATTCTGGACCAGTTGGAGCCTCCGTGTGCACTTCAAGGGGAACCCCATGTAGAGAGCATTACAATAGTCCAGACGGGAAGTGATGAGGGCATGAGTGACTGTGCGTAAGGAGTCCCGATCTAGAAAGGGTCGCAACTGGCGAATCAGGCGAACCCGATAAAAAGCACCCCTGGCCACGGCTGTCATATGCTCTTCTAAAGACAACCGTGCGTCCAGGAGGACACCTAAGTTGCGAGCCCTCTCTGTGGGGGCTAATGACTCGCCACCAATAGTCAGCGATGGTATCAGCTGGCTATATCGGGACGCCGGCATCCACAGCCATTCAGTCTTGGAAGGGTTGAGTTGGAGCCTGTTCTTCCCCGTCCAGATCCGCACGGCTTCGAGGCACTGGGACATCACTGCAAGGGCATCATTGGGGTGGTCTGGGGTGGAGATGTAAAGCTGAGTATCATCAGCGTAAAGATGGCATTGCACTCCCAAACCACGGATGAGCTCACCCAGCGGCTTCACATAAATGTTGAACAAAAGAGGTGAGAGGACCGACCCCTGTGGCACCCCACAAATAAGGTGTCTTGAAGTCGACCTCTGTCCTCCTGCCAACACAGACTGTGACCGGTCAGAGAGATAGGAAGAGAACCACCGTAGAACAGTGCCTCCCACTCCTAGCCCTTCCAGCCGGCGCAGCAAGATTCTTATTATTCTTCTCCTGCCTGGACGTCAGAGAGGCTCTCTGAAGAGCCATAGCTATTTATTGCGCAAGAGTTTAATATTCCCTGGTTAGACTCTCAGGACCCTTCAAGGCAGAATTTTAAAACTCTCATTTTGTGATTTTACAATACCAAATTTGTATTCATTTATTTTGATCTTCCTAGGGCTATTTTAGTCATAAAATGAATAAAATTGGTATTTTGTTGTTTTTGTTTTTACTGACTAACTAATTGATCTGGAAACAAAGCTGCTAAATTGCTATTAGGTCAACTACATGATCTGAGCAGCGCAAAACACCAGAGACCTGCTATACAGCAGCAAAGATTTGGGAATTTGTATTTATTTTTTGGCAGCCATCTATGGATTGTCCAAACTTTAGCAGTTAAGATTTGGCACCCTGATAGATCTATACAAATCCTGACCCCATTAGGCTCAAGAAATCACAGGACTATGCAGGCTCTAGAGCATCTGTTAGTGAACAGGATGAATTATAACTAGAAAAAATGGGAAGCGGCTTGGACTTTTACAAATACTAAGGTTTTAGCATCTTGATTAATGGTCAGGGATGGACTAGATACCCCCTGAAGTCCCTTCCAATTTTATTGTTCTGTGGCTTGATAAGACTCTGCTGAGGTTGCAAATAAGCATCTCATCCCTAATAAAGTAGGCACCTCAGGCATCACAGTAGCTGTGTATTGTGGGCTGTCATTGGATTGTTTAGGAAGGAACTGGTTGATTATGATTCATGCCTGCTGCAGGGATACAAATGGACCTGATATCTGAGGGGCCAACACTCCTGGGCGATCTCCGCCCAATGTTTTCCCTGCTCAATTGATTCCTTTCTATCCAATGCACCTTGGTGGAGCCCCCCCTTCCCCCCCTTTAGCTAAGCAAATGTTTTTCCTCTCGGCCTTTTGGGGTGGGGGGATGGGGGGTGATCTTAAAAGCCACAAAGAAAACAAGCAGGCAGGGAGGACTTTTCTCTCTTAAACTGCTGCCAACCCCTGCCCTCTCCTGCTCTGCCTGTTAGGCCCTCGCTTGGCTACTTCTCTTTCGGTTCCTGCCTCCCAGTTCATAAGGTGACTTCTATGGGGAGACGATGCTTTGTCAGGACTGGACAGATTGACTGATCTGAATTCCCTTGAAATGTTAAATTTTCATTTAAAAAGTCAAGATATAAAGAACAAAGAAAAGGGCTGAGGAAAAAGTAAAATACGAATGAATATGCAAAGGATTGGTTTCCAACGTCACAGAGATTATAATGTTCCAGTGCAGGTGGTTCTTGACTTAGAACCATTTATTTAGTGACCGTTCAAAGTTACAGCGGCACTGGGGAAAAATGGTCACATGATCAAAATTCAGGTGCTTGGCAACTAGCGTGTATTTATGATGTGATCATGGGATCACCTTTTGTAACCTTCCCAGCCGGCTTCTGACAAGCAAAGTCAATGGAGAAAGCCAGATTCCCTTAATGATACGTGATTCACTTAACAACTGTGGCAAAAAGGTTGTAAAATGGAGCAAAACTCATTTAACAATTGCCTCACACAGCAACAGAAATTTTGGGTTCGCTTGTGGTTGTAAGTCACTGAATCTCATCAGTTGACTGTGAATAACTCAATATATTATATTGTTTTAAAACCTGCAGATCTTTCTATGCAAAACAGATATTAGGAACAATGTTCAAATGTTCAGTTCCTATGCAACTCTGTAAATGTGTAAATCACAGAATCTAATTATGAATGACAGAATTTTCTGTCTACATTACTAAAAGCCTGCACTAGTTTACAAATCCTATAAAAGTGAAACATAGATTATATGTACAGAGAAACCTAAATTTTGGAATCCATGTATTCACCTGTAATCTAGGAATGGTTTCCAAATTGAAATGAATTCTATATAATAAACACATAATAAACATTCTATATAAACATATAAAGAATGGTTGCTGGTGTTGAGTATTTTGTGGTCTAGTGAAGAGAAGGACTAGTGGTGACATGATAGCAGTGTTTCAATATCTCAGAGGCTGCCACAACGAAGAGGGAATCAAGCTATTCTCCAAAGTACCCAAAGGCAGGACAAGAAGCAACGGATGGAAACTAACTAGAGAGAGAAGCAACCTAGAGCTAAGGAGAAATTTCCTGATAGTTAGAACAATTAATCAGTGGAACAACTTGTCTCCAGAAGCTGTGAATGCTCCAACACTGGAAGTTTTTAAGATGTTGGATAACCATTTATCAAAAGTGGTGTAGGGTTTCTTGCCTAAGCAGGGGGTTGGACTAGAAGACCTCCAAGGTCCCTTCCAACTCTGTTTTTCTAATTCTAATTCATTATTAGATTTATTTCTAGCCTTTCCCCCATAGATAGGCTCAAACACCCTTTCCAATACAAGGCAGATAATGTTCTTGATGCAGAACCAGTGGTGAAGGCGTCAGGCCAGAGACTGGGAGACCGTGTGTTCTAATCCCCGCTGGAAGCCAGCTAGAATTGGCCATGTTGGAAGAAAGAAAAAGAATTGTTGCTGCAGTTAACAATTCAAAGCTAATTCAGTGTACTTTGAGGGAATACAGGTAGTCCTCAACTTACAACAGTTTGTTTAGTGACCATTCGAAGTTACCACAGCACTGAAAAACATGACCTTTTTCACTTATGACCCTTGCAGCATCCCCATGGCCATGTGATTTACACTTGGAGGCTTGACAACTGGTTCATATTTATGACGGTTGCAATGTCCTGCGGTCATGTGATCACAGTCAATGGGAAAACCATTTTAACATTTAACAACGGTGATACTAATTTAACAACTGCAGTGATTCACTTAACAAATGTGGTAAGAAAAGTTGTAAAATGAGGCAAAACTCAACAAACATTTCAGCAACACAAATTTTGTGCTCAGTTGTGATCGTAAGCCAAGGGCTACCTGTATATACTTAGTGAAGCTTAATAAAAAATCACAAACTTTAAGATTTGTTTCATTCCTTTTTCAAAACTGCTGAATTTTACAACACTGCCATCAAATTTGAAAGAATGATCCAATCTGCTCATTACATTCTCAGCCTTTTTGAGAGAATAAATTCTCTATTGTGAACAGAACTAGAGTAGTATACCAACCAGAAAACATTCCTATTTTTTTAACTATCACATTCAAGATAAATTTGTTATTTTTCCATTGAAGTTGTCATTCATACACAATTGTTACTGCATTTAAATTCTGCGTTCACTTAATCACACAAACTTTGATTCAGTTTCTGAGTCAAAACTTTACCCGTAGTTTATAAATAACGCCTAGCAGATGTTCCAAGTTATGTGTTCTAAGATTTCTCAAATCCAGTCAGATCTGTTTCTCTTTGTTGCTGCAGTTGTTTTTAATACAGTGCAGCTTATCTGAAAATACTGAAGCAGGATGATGAACGAGACCACTGTGAAGTAAGAGTCTCAAAAGATCTTACTTTTGTCTGATGAATAACCAAATCCTGCAATCTACACAAACTCTTATTTGTGGAGATTTGTGAAACAGTGGAGTTTTTATCCTCTCGTCTTTGTAAAAGTTAAAAAAAAAATAATAATAGCAAAGTAAGAGGAGCTAAATCTAGACTGATTTTTCTCCTCTATTTATTCCAGACTTACTTAGTATTGAATTATATCTTATGAATTGTCTAGTATTGTTGATATCAGCTGAGGATATTGATGCAGAGGCTCTAGAAGTCCCATTCATTCCATTGAGGAGCCACAGTCCATTTGGTCATCCATATTAAGCAATTAAGTTGGTGATACTGTTTAAATTTTGGAGCCACCAGCCAAAATGATAAAATCTTGAATTTAACCCTTGGTCTTTTACTGGGCCATATGGTAGCTCATTACCTATTTATCCAGAAATAGCTCGTTTTCCATTTGTTTGAGAATCATTTAGAAAAGAAACTTGCTTTGGTAAAATACTGTATTCAATTTAATAACTGAAGAATTAAAGTATTTTAATAAAAATATTTTTAAAGTAAATTCCTAAGACTATTTTTGCAACAATGTTAAACCCTGTTGTTAGATTCAGGTATTGCTTTTCTTCCTCTCTTAAGTTCTATGTAAACCCATGGGTTATACAGACATGCAAAAAAATAAGTACACCTCATGTATTTTGTATCTTTTTTTAGCATATCAATATTTTAAGTATTTGTTCAGCAGCAAATTAAGAGATACTGATTTTCCTTGTGGGAAAAAGGAAGTCCCCCATCTCCCAGCTCCAAGGCCTATCACTGACCCCTTTGGCAGAAACTCCCTCCAGCAGGCATTTCTCATGACTGCCTATCGGTCTTCTTTCCACTCCTCCATGCAGAATTTTTTCAGCTGGTGGTGTTGAAGGGTTTCCTGCACGCAGAGCCAAGCTCAAATCCCCCTCAGCATCTCTGTGGGATTCAGATCCAGGCTTTGACCTGGCCACTTCTCTCTTTTTCCAGTCGTTCTGTGGGGTTTAGAATCACAATCATGTTGCACAGTCCACTTTCTGTTGAGCCTCAATCTTCTGAGAGATGCTCTCGCGTGACCCTCAAGTGCCCAGAGTTTATGGCGGATTCCACAACGGGGAGCTGTCCAGACCCTGATGTAGCACAGCACATTTCCATCACCATGGTTTCTCACCATAATGAGCCGAGATGGTGCTGTGGTTAGAGTGCAGTACAGCAGGCTACTTCAGCTGACTACTAGCTGCAGTTTGGCAGTTCAAATCTCACCAGAGATTTGAACTATTGAACTATTGACTCAACCTTCCATACTTCCAAAGTGCATAAAATGAGGACCCAGATTGTTGGGGGCAAGAGGCTGACTCTGTAAACCACTTAGAGAGGGTGGAAAGCACTGTGAAGCAGTATATAAATCTAAATGCTATGGTTATTGCTATTTACAGTCGGTATGAGGTGCTTCAGGTGAAATGCTATCTTTGATATCACCAAACACGTCTTCTGCTTCTATGGCTAAATATAAATGTCGAGAGCACATTGTTGCAGAAGTCCTGATCTTTCCCTAGGTATTCATGGGCAAACATAAGCCTCTCCATGATGCCCAGAAAGGACAGCAAAGGTATCTTCTTTCTAATGGTAGAGTCATGTCCTTTGGCATCAATAGTGACGAGATTTATCTGAAGGTCATGCGATAAAATTCTGGAATTCTTAGGACCTTTTTCAGCATCTTGCATTCTGCTCTTGAGCTGAATCTAATGGAACAGTCTGGCCTGAGCAGTTAGTCGGCCATTTTATTTTGGTCACTGACCAGCAAAGTCCTTGCCTGGGCAGGTTGGCTGTTATTTGAAATCTTCTCCACTTGTAGATGATCTTCCAGTCATTGGAATGATTGATATCCAATTGCTTGGTGATCTTTTAAAATCTTTTTCCAGACCCATAGGCACCTACAACCTTCCTTCGGAAGGCCTCAGAACATTCTTTCAATCTAGGACTGGTTATACCACACACTTCAGCACCAAAGAGCAAATCAAAGTAGAAGCTGCAATAAGATTCCTCCAAGATCCTCTCTAAGGATGCAAATGAATGGCATTCAAGGAAGAAAGAAGTTTCATGAAGAGGACTAGAAAGAGTTTTGGAGACTCTGCCTTGCACCACCTGTCCCAACATAGCATCTTACCACAAACCAGAATGAAGCTCTGCAGTGGGAAGAAACGTGGCAAAAAATAAGGGAAGACCAAAACAAGCTGCACTGCAAAAGTAGCCATTGAAGAGAGGACACAGAAAGACCCACTCATAGACTGTTTCTCAACCATCAGAGTTTGAATTAATGGATGTGCAATGATAGGGAACACTTAATCCAGTGAATGCTCAATAAGAAAAAATGACATATTTTTACAGTTGCCACTACAATGGGTCAAAGAGACCATATCATCCAGCACGGTGTTTCTTAACATTAGCAACTTTAAGATGTGTGGACTTCAAGTTAGCGGGGAATTCTGGGAATATTCTACATTCCAACCTAAGCTTAGTACACAATATTATTTACCATAACGTCCTACCTATTATTGACTATTTTAACTTCAACCGCAATAACACAAAGGCTATCAATAGATTCAAACTCAATGTAATTCACTCTAATCTTGATTGTAGGAAATACGGCTTCTGCAATAGAGTAGTAAATGTTGGGAACACTCTATCTGATCCTGTTGTTAGTCTCTCTAACCCCCATACCTTTTCCTTAAACTGTCTACTGTGGACCTTACACGTTTCTTTTTTTTAAAAAAACATTTTACAACAAAAAAGAAAATTTACCTCCCCCTCCACTGTTCCCCCCACCCTCTTTCCCTCCCCCCGTTACCCCCCACCCGCCCAGACTTCCCAGAGCAAAATACATGGTATTGCAATTAGCAATCATAAGCTAAAATATGCTAACTATCCCTAGTCTACAAATCATCCCGACACCTTAACTCCCCTATAGATAACATAACATTTCTAGAATTTAACTCTCATTCATAAGCTAATTGAAATTTTCTTGTCTGATACTTATTTTGAATATATTCAATCCATCTTCTCCATTCCAATATGTATCTTTCTTGTGTATAATCCTTCAAATACGCTGATATTTTCGCTATTTCTGCTAGATTTGTAACTTTCAATGTCCATTCTTCTATAGTAGGCAAAGAATCCTTCTTCCAGTATTGCGCTACCAACAGCCTAGCTGCTGATATTAGGTTTAAAATCAATTTAGTCTCTATTAATGTACAGTCCGTAATTATGCCCAATAAAAACAATTGCGGAGTAAATTTCAACCTTTTTTTTAAATATTCTGCATCACCCACCAATTTTTTATCCAAAATGCTTTGATTTTCTTACAAATCCACCATACATGGAAATAAGTTGCATCATCACAATTATATCTCCAACATTTAGCCTGGCCACTGGCACAGGAACCTCTCACAGCTCTGAAAAGGGAGGGAAAGAAGGCTTAAGAAGGGAAAATGTTGAGCTGAAATACTTGTCTGTGTTAAAATTTAACAACATATTATTTATCACACAAATACCTGCAACCCTGAGTATAATTGATACAGCTGATATAAAGGCTCATTGTGAAATTATCAGCTAAGAGGAATAGCGTACAAGGGGGAAAACCCTCATAGGACCAACATTAGAAGCTCAGGGATCCTCTCTGAAAGGGGAAGCCCCGAGGAGCACAATGAGCCAGAAAAAGAGCATCCAGAGAGAGATGCCAGGAACCAATTGCTAGTCTTGCTCAGGGATGATAGCCTAGTCAAGTCTATCGGTTGCCATGGATAGATCTAACAGCACTGGGCAACCAGAGCATCATTCCCCACCCATCTTGGTTGAATGACATGTCCAGAATTCTGACCGGAATTGGTGTCAGCCTCCTGGATACACCTGACTAGGTGAGCTAAATCTACTTTATTGTAAGGTTACATTAACAGAATCTTGCAAGTCTGAAAATAGAGATTTCCTGCCACTTAACTACAGCAGGTTCTTCCTAAGTTTCTTCCTCTGAACATTAAGCCACTGGGGGCTCCTGCCTCTATTCTCTTGACTGTTCCCTAGGCTGCATCTCTTGGCCTCATTACCCCGAAATCATTCACATTCCAGTGCAACTGGCAAGATTGTGGTTGGCTAAATGAATTGTGGGACAGCAATCTCTTAAGGATTGTCAACAAAAAAGGGATGGAGCAATATAGGGCAGTATGTATGTATGTATGTATGTATTGAGTTTATATTGCCGCCTATTCGCCCATGGAGACTCAAAGTGGCTTACGGAATATAAAACCACATTTAAAACAATAAAAATAAAAAGAATCAAATAAATTATTGCAGTACAATATGACAAAATCACCCCCCCACCTCCCACCCTCCGCCCCAGCAACAGCAGATCACATGAGCCATTTAATGGGCTCCATCCTGCTCTGGGTTCCCCAGGCCCACTGGCAGAACCAGGTCTTCAGTGCCTTCTGGAAGAGTGTCAGAGTGGGGGCCATTCTAATCTCTGGGGGATGATGTTCCAGAGAGAGGGAGCCACCATGCAGAAGGCCCTTCTTCTGGGTCCCACCAGGTGTATCTCCCTTAGGGATGAGACCCACAGCATTCCCTCCTTCCCCACTCTAATGGGTTGGGTAGATGTGACTGGCAAGAGATGGTCCCTCAGATCACTTGGTCCCAAGCCGTGAAGGGCTTTAAAGGTGACAACCAACACCATGAATTGCACCCAGAAGCAAATTGGTAACCAATGCAGCTCCCACAGGAGAGGTGATACATGTGCACACCGGGGTCTGTACAAAACCATTCAGGGCGCTGCATTTTGCACCAACTGTAGCTTCCAGATGCTCTTCAAGGGCAGCCCCATGTACAGCATGTTGCAATAGTCAACACAGGAAGTGACTAGGGCATGACTGACTGTGAGTAGGGATAGATAGGAAAGGGCATAACTGGCGCACAACCTGCAGTTGCGCAAAGGCCCTCCTGACTCTTTGAGCAGGAGTTCTGAGTCCAGGAAAACCATACCTTAGCATTAAATTAGCATACCTTAAGGATCCAGTACAGTTTTCTTCAACAGTGGATGAAGAAAAGTTTGAATAAATGTTCCTGGACAACTGCCAGATGTTAAATAACAGTCTATAAAGTGGGTCAGATAAGGCAGGAAAAGAGGAAGAAGGGAAGAATAAAGGGCCCAGGAGGGCAGGTAGGGGAAGGAGAATCACCATGGCAACTGAATCCCAGGCGATCTGGGAAAAAGCAAAAGGTGAAGGTGGCTGTTAAGGATGTTCCTGATTTTGGCACAGAAACAGGGAATCCTCCTGGGTTGCAGGTGAGGAAGTTTCCCTGGGAAATGAGCCTGAGAAGAGAAAGTAGGGACTCGCAAAGCAGCCGCATCTGATTCTGGTGAACTCAAGTCCATTAGATCAACTGAAGGTGACTGAAGGACTGGAAAACCAAAGCCCATCACTCAGGTTCCTTTCTTCCTCAGTGCAAAAGGACTTGTTTTCAGGGCATCTCTTTTTCAGCAGTCCCTTGCCTACACGATACAGTCGTAACTGGTTATCAAAGCTCAGAAAGCAAGAGGCGATGTATTATTGATTCCCGTAAAGATTATTACAGGAAATTGCAGAAAGCAATGTGAAGTGTGTTGTTCTGTGAAGCAACACAGAGCTAATTTCCAGAACTGGGTAATATTGTTCATGGGACTGCACAAAATATACAAACAGACTTTCCCATTTTCCAGAATTCTTCACAGGGGAAGATACTACAAAACGCAAGAGAGGAGGAGGAAAGCAAGGCAGGAGTTCCAGCCAGAAGGCTGGCAATTCAGGATCAGATTTGAGATGCAGGTTGGCAGTTGAATGAGTAGTAGCAGGTAAACGGTTGCCCTGAAAATACCACAGACCACTAATTCCTAATCTTATCCTGCTGTGAGGCAAAGCCCAGAGGCCAGAGAAACACACAAAAAGACCCAGGGGCCCTTTGAGGGTTTTTTCTTTTGAATTAATTCATTTCTTTTTAACTGTGTTTTATTATTTTTAAAATTTTTGTCAGATGATGGACATTTTATACAAGTAACAATAATAGCACTGCTGCTGAAAGAGATAAAAAATTCTTTCAGTGTAATTGAAGGACAATTCAAAAATAAAATCCTAGACTGAACAGCAACACAATCTCCAAGTAAACCGTCTCTGTTAAGTTCAATTAGGAATCAAATACTAAGAAAAAAGACCACATGATAACAAATACCAATGAAAAGGAAGGATCCAGTATGTGTTCTTTATCTTTATCTTTATCTTTATTTGGATTTATATACCGCCCGTCTCCTTGCGGACTCAGGGCGGTGCACAGCCAATTAAAAAACAAACATACAAAAGTTAAAATTTCATAAAATAATAATACAAATGGCCACAGAATTAAAACTAACTTCATATTAAAAACCCTAAAATGATAAAATACTATAGGAATCAGGCTAAGCCGGCGAGCTGAAAAAGATGGGTTTTTAAAGCCCGCCGGAAGGTCGGGAGGTCAGAGATTGTTCTTAACTCTGGAGGCAGATCATTCCAGAGGGTGGGTGCTGCCACAGAGAAGGCTCTCCCCCTGGGGGTCGCCAGCCGGCATT
Source organism: Masticophis lateralis (assembly GCA_030761175.1). Lineage (NCBI taxonomy): Eukaryota > Metazoa > Chordata > Lepidosauria > Squamata > Colubridae > Masticophis > Masticophis lateralis. The sequence continues at coordinate 1,346,265 of JAUDYJ010000014.1, forward strand.
GTCTGGCTGACGGCACCCTGAGGAGGCCCACTCTGTGGGAGCGAACCGGCCGGTGGGAGGCAATTGGCGGCAGAAGGCGGTCCCGTAAGTACCCTGGCCCTAAGCCATGGAGCGCTTTAAAGGTGGTTACCAACACCTTGAAACGCATCCGAAAGTCCACTGGCAGCCAATGCAGCTCGCGCAGGAGAGGTGTCACGTGGGAGCGTCCCGTCGCTCCCATAATCCCCCGCGCGGCCGCATTCTGCACCAGTTGGAGCCTCCGGGTGCATCCCAAGGGGAGCCCCATGTAGAGAGCATTACAGTAGTCCAGACGGGAAGTGACAAGAGCATGAGTGACCGTGCGTAGGGAGTCCCGATCTAGAAAGGGTCGCAACTGGCGAATCAGGCGGACCTGATAAAAAGCCCCCCTGGCCACGGCCGTCGTATGATCCTCTAAAGACAGCCGTGAATCCAGGAGGACGCCCAAGTTGCGGACCCTTTCCGTGGGGGCCAAAGACTCGCCCCCAATAACCAGCGATGGAGTCAGCTGGCTATATCGGGATGCCGGCAGCCACAGCCACTCGGTCTTGGAGGGGTTGAGTCGAAGCCTGTTTCTCCCCATCCAGACCCGCACGGCTTCAAGGCACTGGGACATCACTTCCACGGCATCGTTGGGGTGGTCTGGGGTGGAAATGTACAGCTGAGTATCATCAGCGTACTGATGGAACTCCACCCCAAAACCACGGATGATCTCACCCAGCGGCTTCACATAAATGTTGAACAGGAGGGGCGAGAGGACCGACCCTTGTGGCACCCCACATACCAGGTGCCTCGGGGTCGACCGCTGCCCCCCTGTCAACACAGATTGCGACCGGTCGGAGAGGTAGGAGGAGAACCACCGTAAAACCGTGCCCCCCACCCCCAGTCCCTCCAACCGGCGCAATATGATACCATGGTCGATGGTATCAAAAGCCGCTGAGAGGTCTAACAGCACCAGGATAGAGGAGTACCCCCTACCCCGGGCCCTCCAGAGATCATCCACCAACGCGACCAATGCCGTTTCGGTGCTGTACCCAGACCTGAAGCCGGACTGGAGCGGGTCTAAATAGACAGCTTCATCCAGGTACCGGGGGAGCTGCCACGCAACCACACTCTCAACAACCTTCGCCAGGAAGGGAAGGTTGGAGACAGGACGATAATTAGCTAAAACAGCTGGGTCCAGGGAGGGCTTCTTGAGGAGGGGCCTCACCACCGCCTCCTTCAAGGCAGGCGGAAGGACACCCTCACTCAAAGAAGCATTTATAATCTCCTGGAGCCAGCCTCGTGTAACCTCCCGGGAGGCCAGCACCAACCAGGAGGGACACGGGTCCAGTAAACATGTGGTTGCGTTCAGTCTTCCCAAAATCCTGTCCACGTCCTCGGGAGCCACAGGATCGAACTCAGCCCAGATAACACTCTCAAGACCAGGCTCGGTCACCCCGCCTGAACCAACCCAGTCAGCGGCCAGGTCGTCCCGAATCTGAGTTATTTTATCATCCAGATATTGAACAAAATCCTCAGCACGTCCCTGAAAGGGATCGTCCCGCGCTCCCGAATGAAGAAGGGAGCGGGTCACCCTAAACAGGGCGGCTGGGCGATTATCTGATGACGCGATAAGAGCGGCAAAGTAATTAGACTTAGCCGCTTTTATCGCCACTATGTAAGTCTTAATATGAGCTCTTACTAGTGTCAAGTCAGATTCGGAGCGGCTGGCCCTCCAACCACTCTCTAGGCGTCTTTTCCGGCGCTTCATCTCCCTCAGCTCCTCGGTAAACCAAGGGGCTAAGTGAGTTCGGCGCCGGGTCAGAGGCCGCAAAGGCACGACACGGTCCAAGGCCCCACTGGCCGCCCTATCCCAGGCAGCCACCAGGTCCTCGGCCGAGTTGCGTGTCAGTGTCTCAGGAAATGGCCCAAGCTCCGTCTGGAACCTCTCAGGATCCACCTGGTCGGTTCCGCCTCCCTGCGGTGGGGTGCAGCGGTCAGAAAGTCGAGCCGGAGGAGCGAGTGGTCTGTCCATGACAAGGGTTCTAAGCCTATATCCCCAATATCAAGACCACTCAACCACTGTCCAGAGACAAAAACTAGATCCAGGGTGTGTCCACCAATGTGAGTTGGGCCCTGAATTACCTGGGTCAGGTCCATGGCCGTCATGGAAGCCATGAACTCCCGAGCTATCTCAGATGTTTCGCCGATGGATGGCAGATTGAAATCCCCCATGACCATAAGCCTGGGGGTGCCAATCACTACCTCGGCTACAACATTGAGAAGCTCGGGCAGGGTCGTTGCCACGCGGCAGGGAGCCAGGTACGTGACTAACAAACCCATCTGCCCACCAGGACCCCACCTCACAAAGATGGACTCACACACGGCTATCTGAGGTACAGTGGCCTCCCTCGGATCCAGACTTTCCTTAATAATGACCGCAACTCCCCCACCCCTGCCCTGAGCTCTCGGCTGGTGAAATGCAAGGAAACCTGGTGGGCACATCTCGACGAGGGGAACCCCACCCTCGTGGCCCAGCCAGGTCTCAGTAATACCGGCCAGGTCCGCAAAGTTCAACTTACTTTGTTTACAGTTACAGTCTTTATTAAATATAATGGCAAAAGAATTAAACTATGTATCTGTAAATATTTAAGGAAGGCTGAGTTGGGCATATTAAATAATGTAAGTGGATATAAATTTAATTTAAAAAGCTTAGAGATATATATAAAAATAATAGCAGTATCTATCACATTAATTAGAAATAAAGTAAGGAGAAGAAAACATGAACTCTAAGGCAGTAAAGAGAAAGGATCAGAATAAGGTTGACATACAGTCACTTCTTCACAGGTATTTTTATGAACAACACGTCATAAATGGCTTCCCTTGCTTCCAACTGGGACTTTTTGGTTAACCTATAGCTTTTCTGAAGGATTCACATCAAGTATTAACCAGGTACAACCCTTCTTAGCCTTCCAGGTGCTATCAAGTTGGGTATAAGACTACGCAAGACATATCACTACCTCAGATCCTGTTAATTCACTTTACAACTTTGACCTTAAAAGAAAGGTTTTACAATTATATCCTCATCAGAGGATATAGAACTTGTCAGAGTTCCAGTCAACTAAGGTCTGATATTTATCAACTGCTGATTTAAGAGGCAAGGTAGATCCAGGTGCCTTTTTATTGTTCAGACATTCGGGGGGGGGGGGGGGGCGGAGTTGGTGGGAGGGAAGGTTGGTTGTTGCTTATTTGTTTGGAATTTTTTCTTCAAGGCTTCATGAAGCATTTTTCTCTCCTTGGTTAGTTTCCATTTATTGCTTCTTGTCTTGCCTTCTGGTGCTTTGGAGAACAAGTTGACCTCCTCTTCTTTGTGGCAGCCCCTCATATACTGGAACATTGGTCTCATATCTCCCCTAGTCTTTCTCTTCACTAGACTAGGCCTATCCAATTCCTGTAACCATGCTTATATGTTTTAGCCTCCAGCCCCCTAATCATCTTTGTTGCTCTTCTCTGCACTCTTTCCAGAATCATCTTTTTTATATCATGGCAACCAAATATTATGATCCTAATAGTCTAGAAAAACATGCTGAGCTTAGGTGAAGACCTGCATCTCCTGTGACACCTTCTTTCTTTCTCTGCCTTCAGCCTTTTCAGTCTTTAAGTTGCCACTCTAAATCCATGGATATGTGATATGTGGAAGCCCAAATGTATGCTGAAATAGGTGATTATATTCATAATTATATATTGGATGTTAACATTCTTTATGCCATGGCTCCCTATACATTTCAATATCTAATTTGGCAAAGTCCAGCAACCATTACTAATTGCTAGGTGCGTATTATTTTGCAAATTTCTGATTAAATCCTCTAGTTCTAGAGAGAGTTCTTAAAATTGTCAGCTCATGACCAGATGTCAGAAGGTGTTTTAATCGGACATCCGGTTTGGCGTCATGGTGATGCAGACAGGGAAATGGCAGGGCTCTGATGAGCCCTGCCAAAACCCTGTCTGGCTAACCGCCGCTGAGAGGTCTGCAGACCTACTCTGTCCTTAAGGGTCAGGGGAAAAGAGAGGGACCGCTTGGGTGGCCGAGAGGAACAGGCAAGTTCCTCAGAGGCCGGAGGCAACCCTCTTAAGTCAGTGGCGGGGGACGGCAGCCATGGCGGCTGCCTCAAGACCGCGACAAATCAGGACAAGCAAAGTGCAGGAGGAAGGAAGAAAGGATGAAGTGCTTCGGAGCCGGGTGAGTGATACCAGCTCAGGCGAGAAACAACATGCTAATGAGGACATTTATAAATAAGACCCCCAGCCTTACTTAGCAGTTGAAGATCCAAGGGGCTTGAAGATTTTGGGGAGAAAAAAAGGAAAGAAGTTTTAAACCCTTTAAGAACTGTATCTCACCACTGATTGATTGGAGGGAAATGCTTATTAACTAAATAAAGCTGGATATTTGAACTTTTTTGTTAAAACTGAAATGAACTTGAAAAGAAAAAAGCAAAATTAAGGATTTGCCACCTTTAAAAGCCAGACAAAGAGATCAAACGGATTGCTACACAAATGTTTCAAAATGGCTACTGAAACTGTGACTAAGTGAAAGTGTTTTGTGGAAACTTTGTTTTTTTCCTGGAAAGAACCTATTTGATCGTTACATGTTGTGGATTATTTTGAAAAGAACTATGGTTTTTTGAACTTTGGAGATTCCTATTCTGTCGTTTGATGGCTTTATTAAGAAAGAAGAAATACAATTTCTAATAAACTTTTAATTAAATAGCGCAGCAATAAAAAGCTTGGCGCAGGACTAGAAGTGGAGAAGCTGATGTTTTATTGGAAACAGACTTTATAATAGAATTAAAAAAGATATGTAGAGTTTAAAGCGTGGAAGTATTGACTTTGAATTGAAACGCATATGGACAGATAAGGAAAAGAAGAAGTAAAATAGATAAATCGGATAGCAATGTTTGGATGTTTCACTGTTTAAATGGTTCAAAATTTAAATGAGTTTTAAATAAAAACAAGAAGTGTTTATGGTAAATAAAGATAGAAATGGGAAGTCAAGGTGACTAAAAGAGATACGTTCATAACAGCATAATTTGTTGTAACATGCTTTAGTTTTAATTTGATAACAAAGTGGTGGATGATAACTATGATTAACTGTTAATGATTTTTGATGATGTATTAAGGTACACAGTTGGAAATTATAATTGTGATTGCACTTAATAATTGTTAGGAATGATTAATATTAAGAAATAAATGGGGATACACCCTGGAAGAGTACAGTTGGGAAAAAGGGATTAATAGACAACATATGGAAAAATATATTCTTAATAAGTTAGTAGAATAGAAGTTGGAGTTAATGGACGAGAATATGCTGAGAAATCAGCCAAATAATGAAATGCTGGAAATCAGCCGAATAATAGGTGGAGTTAAGGAGGAGAATGCTGTTAATCAGCCAAGACAAAACATGCTGGAAATCACCCAAAAAGGGGGAATTAAGGAGGACAATATGCTGAAAACTCAGCCAAAATATGCTATGCTGAAAATCAGCCAAATAATAGGTGGAGTAATGGAGGAAAATGAGGAGAATATATTGAAGGGGTGAAAAAGAAAATGTGGGTGATAATTAAAATGAAATGGTAAATTTTGAGATCTCTGTGTAAAAGTTCAAGAATATGATAGGATAGATTGGGTTTAGAAAATGAGTAAAATAGAAAGAAAATTTGATTAATAAATTAAAATAAAAATTGAGTTGTATACATTTGGAAATTAAGATTTGTGGTGATAAAATTGTATGGTAAATATATAGATTAATAGAATAGATTGTCTTTGTCTTTAATGTTGATGAAGGGATAAAAAAATTTAGATAAAGTGGTATTGAATTTTGACTTATAATTGAATTTACAATTGAATATAAAAAGGAGCTTTGCCTTAGCAGGAGATTAGGATGTATGATGAGATAATAGAAAAATTTATTAAGACTTTGGAATTTATGTTAAAATTGTTTGTTTTTCATTTGTTAACCCATTTGTGACCAGACCAAGACTTCGTTCTTGAAAAAAATTTCTTTTTCTTGTTTTCTTGTGATTGGAGAGAAAATTTGTAGGGAGAGAGGGCATTTATCTTAAGCAGACATCTTGTTTTTATGTTGTCTTTTTCTCTAGCTGGTGCCACCGCACCGGCTTACCTCAGCCAGGTCATCCCTGCCTTGACAACTGCCTCAGATCACTGTGGCAGCTTCAATAGCACCATCCAGCAAGGCCCTGCGTGGCCACTGGCCCACTTCTTCTGCTTGCTTGTGGCTGCAACAGAGCAGGAGGCCGAGCGACACACCACTGCTGCAGTCACAAGGTGAGGCAAGTATCGGGGCATGGATAGCCTGGCTGCAGGAGCCCTGAGGTAAGCCGGTGCAGTGGCACTCATAAGACATCCCCCAAAATAAGCCCTAATGCTTATTTTGGAGCCCAAAAGAAAATATGACCAGGTCTTATTTTGGGGGAAACACGGTAGCAACTTTATGTTCCACCTAATGAATTTCCCCCGTCTGGCAGCAAACTCCTGGGAACAATATGGTAAGGTTCCACAAATCCTTCTGTGGTTGCACACTAAATGCATGGTGACTCCAGAATAGCTCTGCTGGGCTGGATATTTCCCACCAGCATCAGAGAGACTATTGGGATGTCTGTGAAAGAGTTGTAAAACTGTTACCGAAGCTGACAGGATGTCAATCTAATGCTTTCTGTAGCCTCATTCTATTATTCATCTAGATCAGTGATGGCTAATCTTTTTGCCATCGTGTACCAAAAGTGGGGGGAGCGCAGGGAGGTCGCCCACGTGCATGCCCACACCCATAATTCAATGCACCCCGCCCCCATCCATGCACAGCACCCTCTCCTGCGCCCCCTGCTTTTAGCACAGAATGACCTGGTGGGCCCAGTAAGCCCGTTTTTTTACCCTCCCCAGGCTCCAGAGGCTTTCTAGGAGCCTGGGGAGGGCGAAAACGGCCTCCCCCCCCCAGAGGCCGGAAACAGCCCATTTCCCAACTTCTGGTGGGACCGGAAGGCCCAAAAATCAGTTGGCCGGCGCATGCACGTGCGCTGGAATTGAGCTACGGCAACACTTGCGTGCCCACTGATATGGCTCTTTACTCTCCTTCGCTTCCCTTCTCCAGACAATACACAACTCCACACTCTTCTACAAATAATATTGAAACAGAGCAAATGCTACTGCATTTGTGTGAAGTAGTGTGAAGTAGGCTTCACACTACTTCTGTTGCAAAAAATAAATGTTTATTTTTGCCTGAGTTATCCACACGTCAAAACTATTCCCCAGTTGATCAGGAAAGATGGCGTATGCTAGGACAATTCTTGAATGGAAGTCAAGAAGCACTTGTGGAGAAGAATGGTAGCAAGAACCTTCCAGAAGACAAAAGGAAATCAAACTGGTGGGCCAGAGAAATGAAGTAATATGAAGGATATGAATAAAAAAGAGGAAGTAACAGCAAGGCAGAGGGTCTCCAACTGCAGAGCTTCAGAATAGACTCCATCCCTCCATAGATGGTGTTTCTGGACCTTAAAGAAAGCGCAGAGGGAGAGGGCTCTAGAAGCTTGGCAGAAGGGAGGGTTTCTTGCCTCGGACCTGAAGAGGAGCAGACAGATGGTGGACATCTGAGACTCCCTACTAGCTGAGTCCTCAGCAACCATCTGTTAAACAGAGAGTATATGAAGAGAAACAGGCTCCCTTCCTGGGCACACAACTGGGATTCTAAAAGCCCACTGACAAATAACCCCTTCTGCTGATCCCCAAGGGAATGGATGACTAGGAAGCCCTGCGTGGAATCATGAAGGAGCTTCAGATGTTTTTGTCCCTCCTTTATCTTGACGCATGTGGCCCACAACAGACGGGAAGGAATGCTGGAAGTGAACAACTGGCCCTGCAGATGGATTCCGTGGGAAGAGTTTGATTTCCTCAGGAACAGGCAGGAGGCATTTCTGAGATACTCCTGACAAGAGGGGGATTGCATCTCCCAAGAACTAGGAAGGACGTGCTTGGAAATGCCTTGCAAACCTGAATAGGCTGGCTGCAAAGTCTGCATACGAAGTGAACATGTATAAAGACAGGTCAATTTTGTCAAGCCGAGGATTGCAGGGGCTTTATGCGGATGAAGGAAAATTATTCTTTTTGTCGTTTTAATGCAAAGGGATCATTACAGTTCAGGAGGTGCTCTGGAACATGCTGAATGGATTGCAAGCATATGCAAGTAGTCCTCGATTTACAACAGTTCACTTAGTGACCATTCAAAGTTATAACAGCACTGAAAAAAGTGATCATTTCTCATGCTTATGACTGTTGCAGCAATCGCATGATCCTGTGATTCAGATTTGGCCCACTCTCCCAGCTTCTCAAGTTTCTCCAGAATCCCAATTCTATCCCTTTCAGTTTGTCTGTCTTTCTGCAATTATAACTTTTTGGTGGGCCCCTGTGATGTTTACACTCATGTTCTACTTCCTGTATAGGTGCCTGTATGTAATCCTTGCAAAGGTCTACAACTTAGTAAAAAAACTGAAAGGCATGAGGAGAGGCAAGATAGGTGAGACGATATGAGGCGACGCTAACTTCTATTTTTGTGTGAAAAAGATCTGGGTGTGTTGGTGGGTGACAAGCTGAACATGTACTCACATTGTGATGTAACTGCAGAAGAAAAAGCAACTAAGCTGGCTCTAAAGAAGGCTGGTGTCAGGCTCAAGATAAATGGCTGCTCCTTTCTATTCTGCACAGCTAGACCCCACTTAGAATATAGTGTGAATCCTAGGCCCTGCATTTTAGGAAGGATGTTGATAGAGATGAGCAGCAAGATTATAAGGGTCTTGGACTAAAAAAATTAAAAGGAAGCATTGGAGGCGTTGGGTATGTTAGTCTGGAAGAAAACCTTATCTACAAGAGACTGAAGAACTGCCATGTAAGAGAAATTATGCCTAGCATGGGCTGGATCATCACCTTTAGCTCAGCAGGGCATTTTAACAATTAGCAGTACCTTGGCTCTTTTCTAATTTTCTAAAACAGAAGCTAGCAAGGAAAATAGAAGATAAATTATTTCAGGATTCTAGCATGTTTGGTTTTGATCTCTCAATATTTAATTTGTCAAGATGCCCTATAATATGCAGAGTTGCGTTGCTCTTTTCCATGTCTTTTCTTCTAGCTGGGAATATCATCAGAGCTGGAAGGGACCCTGGAGGTCTAGTCCAACCCCGTTCAAGCAGGAGAGCTTATACCATTTCAGATGAATAGCTGTCCAGTCTCTTCTTAAAAGCTTCCAGTGATGGATTCAATTCAAACCTTTATTGTCAGTGCACAACATGTGTACAACGAGATTGGTTGAGCTCCGTCAGTGCACCCTCCCCAACACAAAACAACTCACAGTGAAGACAGAAAATCCCTAACCCAATAAATCCTATTAACAAAACATCCAATCCTATTGCACCAGTGTGAACATGTTACACGTTGCCTCGGCCCTGCAAGTCCTCCATACTACTTAGTTATGTTGTTGTTTCACATTCAGGAGTCTGACAGCCCAGGGATAAAAACTGTTCTTCAGGCTGTTTGTCCGGCTGGCTATGCTTCTATATCTCCTTCCCGATGGTAGGAGGGTAAAGAAGGGCTGACCAGGGTGTGAGTCATCCCTGAGCACCCATCTGGATCTTAAGCCTATCTTCTGGGGTGTTGGCTATTCCTGCCAGCTTGGTGTTGTTTGCAAATTTGGTGAGTTCCCCTTCTATGCCTTCATCTAAATAGTTTATGAAGATATTGAAGAGTACTGAGCCTAAGACAGAACCTTGGGGTACCCGATCCATGCAGGCGTAGTCCCACTAAGGAGTAGACGTTGAATGCGGTTTGTTAACCAGTTACAAATCCATCTGGTGGTGATACTGTCTAGCCTGTATTTTTCAAGCTCACCAAGAAGTAGGTTGTGGTCTACGTTGTCAAATGGCTTAATATAATAGTGGGGTGAAGCAAACCATCATTTTCTAGCTAGCCATGGCTGAAAATGTATTTTTAATCTGTGAGGAGTGGCAAAGAGCATGTGAATGCTTAAGGGATTGCAAAGCCAACAGCATCTCAAGGGAAGAACTGCACACTAATTTGTTTGCACATCAGTGTAAATTATAATGATCATGTACTACACTGTGTTTGCAGCTATAATGAGTGACACAAATATTTCCCACAGGTGCACAGTTATACTTTCACCTTCTTAGTGGCTGTACAACTGGAAGTGCAGCCTTCCAGATGTGGCTTAGCAACTGCTTAACCTAGAAGACTCGGTTTCCACACCACTGACCAAAACCACAATGCAGTCTGGCCAATTTCTCTTTTGCTCAGAGAATGTGAAAAACATTAGTGTGAGCACTATATTATTCACAAAACATTTCTGCTAGATTGTCTACAAAAGCTCTTAGATCCTGAATATTCAAGTTGGGCACTTAGTGTAAATAAGGTGCAGCTGTAATTTTCTCTGGCTCTAAAAAAGAGCAGGCATCCTTTACCGAACTAAAGATCAAGTGACATGAGCTGATTACTTTAGATGAAAATTGGCATGCATGAGCTGGTGCTCCTCTAGAGTCTAGTCAATACTGGCTGCCTTCCTTCGACTGTGATTACGGATCTGGAAATAAGGGCAAAAACTTGCAGGTGTGTGTGTGTGTGTGTGTGTGTCCCAAAGGTGCTTTTTCAAGAGACTTTGTTTTTCCTTGAAGACTTTCACTTCTCATCCATCCAGAAGCTTCTTCAGGTCTGACTGAATGGTGGAGAATGGAAGGATTTATATTCATTGCAATCACCTGGTCATTAGTGCTCCGAGAGTCATTGAGGCCACTTGGATGTGAATTTGTGTTCTCAAGGCAGGGGTGAAATCCAGCAGGTTCTGGAGAACTGGTAGCAGAAATTTTGAGTAGTTCGGAGAACTGGCAAATACCACCTATGGCTGGCCCCAGAGTGGCGTGGGAATGGAGATTTTGCAGTATCCTTCCCCTGCCACACCCATCAAGCCACACCCACAGAACCAGTAGTAAAATAATTGGATTTCACCACTGCCTCAGGGTCACCTAAATAGTGTGAATAATGACTGCAAGGAATGTAAATCCTTCCATATTCCACCATTCAGTCAGAAGTATATCACAAATAAGCCTGAAAGAAAGAACTTTGTAAGACCATCATAAGTACTCCTCATTCAGCACAGTTGTAACTTCACAGTTGTTGAACAAGTGGACATTAAAGGAGGACTACCTGTAATCTCATAATCATGGGAACAATTCAAATCACTGTCAGTTGCGAGTATGATGGCCATTGGGCAGACAGGCAGTCCTCAGTTTACAAACACAATTGGGACCAGAATTTCCCATCGCTAAGCAAAACAGTTTTAGTAGCGAGTCGCATCCAGTTTTATAACCTTTTTGGCCATGATTGTCAAGAGAATCATGTGGTCATTAAGTGAATCCAGCTTCTCCAATTGACTTCTCCAGCTGCAAAGGTTGCAATTGGGTATCACATGACCCTGGGACAGTAAAACTGTCATAAGTACAGCTGTGTTACCAAGCATCCAAACTTTGATCACATGACCATAGAGATGCTGCAGTGGTTGTCAATGGGAGAACCAATTGTAAGCCACTTTTTTCAGGTCCACTGTAACTTCAAAAGATCACTAAATGAATGGTTGTACTTTGAGGACTACCTGCATATCGGGCATTTCGACAGCAACCTTCATCTCTGAGGGCAGCTCAGTGAAGCAGAGACTTACCTTGGCTTGTGTTTTGCTCCCAACCGCTTGTTTCTCAAGCCCCCCATCTTTCCGCACCATGAAGCACTCGTTTTCCCTGAATGGATGCTGGGACAACTGGAACCCCTGATTAGGGTTTCTGCACTGAGCAGGTGACAGCTTTCCATTTCATGATTCCACATAATCTCCAAATGTCCCAAAGATGCTTCTTCAGGAGGCAACTGAAAAAGCACCTTTGGGACAACCATGACCTGCATGACAGAGAATCTCTTCAGACTATAATCTCCAAATATTTTCAGTTAACTACATCTTCTTTGGGGTCCTTGGTGCTCTCTGAGCTGGGTGGTTTTCTTACAGAAGTTTCATGACCCAACTAGGGAACATCATCAGTGCTAAAAGGAAGTAGGTTTGGATCATGAAACATCTGCAAGTAAAACAACCTAGCTCAGAGAGCACCATGGACCCAACAGTTCAACTGTGAGCTACAAATATTCTCTTCTATTGAGGCATTTTCTTTCTACATTCTTGATCATTTTCAGATCGTTTCCATAGATCTCCTTACCTAGCTGATTCTCGAGCATCTTTATTATTTGCAAGAACATTGGCTATACAATGTTGGCCACAGCAAACTCTCTCTATACTACCTTAAGACTCAAAATGAAACTCTCTTCTCCCATCATTTGCTGCAAGACAAAGATATCTCGGAATTAAGAAGCTCTTAATGTTAAGCAACATTAAGAATTAAGCAGTTCCCACAACTGCATCTCAATTGTGGAGATTTGCAGCATTACTGCAATGCATCTTACCAAAGCAGCGCAATGTGAGGAAATGTGTGAACTTTTTCTCAATTTTTGTGGACGCAAAGCTGAATTTGACTTCTGAAAGTCAGAAGTGATTCCAAGAAACCCTGAGCTCTTCCTTCAATTCCTATTCCAGAGCCGGTAAATATCCATTAGGAGGAACAGAAAAAGAAGATGCAAAGTACAGGGGACAGGCTCAGATGTACTGTACGTGTGTGGCCTCTAAACCTGAATTCTAGGGATCCCTATAAAGACAACATGGCTGAGCCAAATGGAATTGGGGCTGTACTGAACTGTTCCCAGAAATTATCATTTAAAGAAATGTAAACGATATCTTTCTCAAAGTCCATAATCAATGAACAGCTCATACCTTTGTAAGCCCCCTGAGTCACGTTGCGGCAAAATGGGCAGCAAACAAATTTAATAAATAATAGTAATACACTGATTGTGTAGAGTTGCAATGACCACCAGATGCACCAAGCAATGGCTTTGTCCTTTACTGGGACTCCTCAGACTATTGGATGACTATTTGCAGTGCCTTAACTTTAGGTACTATTCTTCTCCTGGAGTTCAGTGGTTGCAGAAAGGGTTACCCAGAAGGTCTATCAGAACAGACGGATACTAGAGTGCAGATCAGATGCATCTTGCTACCACAGATAAATTCTAAAGCAAGGCAAGGTTTTGAAAGACCAAAGAAAATTGACACTAAAGATCTAGTGGTAAGAAGGAAAAGGTTGATCGATTACAAGCACCAGGAAATTGCAGGTGCCTCTTCTATAATAAGGCCCATAGAGTTTTTGGCTTTCCCTGCAAGTTGAGACCACACGCCACGCCTACTCTCGTTAGTTGGCATCTGCAGGGCAGAGCCTCTTCATCCCTGGAGAGCCTCTGCTAATTCCTCCTGTGCCCCTTTCGTAGGGAGAGCTTCCCTGGGCAGAAGAGCCTTCCCCATCTATACATTCCCCTTGATATCCGGGCAGCCCCCCTCCCCAAGACTTCAACCCTTCCCCTGCTTGTCCTTGGCTTGCTTTATTACTAAATTCCCAAGGAACCCCCCACCCCCACCCATTAATAGGCAGTTACTTTATCTTTCCTCTAAGTAAGTCATCTTGATCTGACAAAACTAGAGCGAAGGTGACGCTCTTCTATAAATGCAGCAGGAGAGAAGCTCAGGAAGCCAAGCTATCGGCTAGCAGGATGGGCTTTAGAAACCATTCAGCACTGACTGGCATTCAGCAACAGAGCAAACTCTCTCAGAAGCCCCGTAATGAGGCCGTCAAGAAGGACCAAGAAAAGGCTCAGGCACACTTACGGTTTGGTTATCTTCATACAGCTTCAAGTCATATCCACTCAGCTCCACACAGAAAATTATTGCTGTAACCCCCTCAAAACAATGGATCCACTTTTTGCGCTCGGATCTCTGCCCACCCACATCCACCATTTTGAAAGTCAGCTCTTTGAACGTAAACTTGTTCTCCACAATCCCTGTGGTCATGTCCCGGGAGCGCAAAATGTCCTCCACGGTGGGGATGTAATCCAAGGCGGCAATCCTGTCCAGGTCATTCAGGTAGTAGGCAGCATTGTCCTCCAGATGATATTCGTTGGACCGGCGGAAGCACTCCTGCACCCCAGGATCGGCCCACAGCCTCTTCATGACCCCCAGCAACTCTGGGGTGATCTCCCCTTTACTCTCTGCAGGGCCCGTCAAGGCAAAGAGCTGCACGGCATCGTAGGCGCGGTCGGGGTTGTGGAACTCGATCTTCAGAGATGCCAGGGCGCGGATGATGCGGGTGAGAGAGTCAATGGCATTGTAAATGATCAAGGGCTTGTATTCCTTGCAAGCTTCCAAATTAAAACCGCCACTGTGAATGATTTTCATTTGTTTGACAATGGTACTTTTGCCAGAGTTGCTGGTGCCCAGGAGAAGGAGCTTGATTTCCCGCCGCTGCCGCTGACTCTCAGAGCGCAGGTGGCGGTCAATTCTTCGGGACCGCCGCGCTGCCTCTTTCTCCTCTGAACTTTGCCGACATCCCATGGTACAGCGGAGACGAGCAGGAGAGGCCACCTGAGACTCTCAAAAGAGGAGCTCTAGGAATTGGGTCTGGAGGGGTGGCAGCTGAGAAGGTTCCTCCAAAATGCCCCTCCACCAGCAGCTCCGTCTCTTGCAGCAGGGGTACAGAATTCGAATGCGTCACCAGCAATTACAGGCCACCATTGCAGTGGATCTCAAGGCCCCTCGCGTGGGGAAAATGAACAGTTGCACATTCCAGTAAGGAAGAAAGATTCTCTTTCCTACAAAAGAGTCAGACCTCTTTCTCTCCTTGGGCTGCCCTTGTCCTCCTGCATCATTCTGTCATCCTCTTCTGCACAGAAGGAATCTTCTGTACGTCGGCCGGCTACGTTTTGGCCTGCTATGGATGGTCCAACTGCTCCTGCAAGTGGCCCTCAGGTACAGACGAAGCATGCATTTGGCTTCTCGGGCAATTCTTTAGGGCCGGCGTCACGTTTGGGGACAGGACTCGGTCGTCCCCACCTGCAAAAGGAAGGCAAAATAAATAAACTCAATTGCTGGCTCTTTTTATGTTCCTTCTTCCCCTCGTCCTTCAGCCTGAATGGGAAAGGGGGGTAATTGTGGGAAAGCCAATTGAGGAGAAGAGGATTTGTGCTGGGAATTGGTGCTTAGCCCAACAGGCCTTGCCAGCCTGATCTTTCCACTTGATGGTGAAGCAGATGTGTTATTCATGACCTTCTTCCCTCCAAGAGGAGAGCAGACAGGAGAAGACAGGGAAGTTGAGCACTTCTGACTGCCCAAGGGTGCCTCTAGGTATAAGCAGAGTGTTCTTAATATTTTGGCAGTTCTGCATTTTTGGCATTTATGAATCACAGATTGGCATTTATAAATCTATGATTTACAGCATCAGGCTCTGCGACAAGCTGGCCAAAGGACAAAATCTCATGGTCCTGATGCTTCTCCCACCATGTAAAAACTAGGCAAGGACAATGCAGCCAGCATCTCTGCTACCATGGGACAAATGCGAGGAACAGGAGATTGTGACTTTTAAAGAGGAAGATCTTAAACTTTGGGAAAGGCCTGGCAGTCAGCAGAAATATCCTACAGTGCTGCATTCTAACCACTGTGCCACCACAGCTCTAAAGACTGCGGTGCCACTCCATAGTAATTTAAAGCCCTCTCTAAGCAGTTTATACAGTCAGCATATGGCCACCAACAATCTGGGTCCTCATTTTACTGGAAGGATGGAAGGCTGAGTCAATCCCAAGCCCCATCAGGATCAGACTCCAAGCTGTGGGCAGAGTCAGCCTGCAGTACTGCATTCTAACCACTGCGCCATCAACACACCTTATGGAGACATGGGGGCTGGTTCCCATCTCCCTCTTACTTTGGGGGAGGGGCTGCCTCTGCATGCCAACCAGTTTCACAAAATTAACGAGCCAATTTCAAATTCAATGGAATATGAGTGAAAATATTAAAGTTGAATCAATGAGGGGATGTTCATATATCACACGGACTACGCCATACACTTGCTTGGGAAAATCAAATTACAGAATGTAAAGATTTTAACTTGGAAGCCTATACAATCCATTCCTACAGCATCCACAACAAAGGGCCACCCAGCGCCCTTTTAAGGCCCTCTGTCAAAGAGGCATCATCACCTTCTGTCAGCCCTCCTAGCTAAACCAGACAAAAAACCCAACTAAAGCTCCCTTACTGTAAGGCTGCATGAACAAAATCTTGCAAGTTGGAAGATACAAACTTCCCTCCGCCACAAAAGTACTTGATCCATTAATGCAGATCCATTTCTACATTTCTTTTTCTGTCAGTTTTACTTTAGCCCCTGGGGACTCCTATCTCTCTTGTCTGGTTGCTTCCTAGGCAGCTTCTCTTCCTTTCGTCTGCCAAGGTCACCCACACAGTCCATTACACATACAAACACCTGTGAACAGCTCAGGTAGGATTTTTTTTCTGAAAGTAAATCTGAAACCAAAATCTACTTCTGTGTAGTTTAAATCCATCGTCCAATCTTCTGCAAGAACTTAGAAGAATGCAGCTCCACCTTTTGCTCAAGACCACTACTGGTCTTTTCTCCCAATTACACCTATAGAATGCCTCCAACTGTGGTTCCTCATCATTTGCTTCCTTCCCGGTCCTGTATCATCTTGGTGGTCTCTTCTGGATACCCTCCAGTGGGGAAAGTGTTCTTCCTAAAGTGAACTGTGCAAAGCATACTAAGTACAGGTCTGACCAAGGCAGACTAAAGAAGACCTAGGACTTCCCTTGATCTTAGAACAGAATAATAGAAAAATAGGTTGGAAGGGAGCCAGGACTACATTTGTTATCATTAGAGCTGTGTCGCCCAGGTGATTCACCCTGGATTGCTGCCAAGATGGCTCCCCTCAGTCTGTATTCACCTCTGTGGTTATTGCTAGCCACCTGAAGGACTTTCCCTCTAACCATGTTGCATATATCTTGCCAATTTCTTCCCATTGTTTGTGCTTCTCCAGATTCTCCTGAATACTTATACCATCCTATAGTATTTTGCTAACTCTATCTTCGTGTCAGCAGCAATTTTTGCAGTGTTTTCTAAGTGTTGACTCCTGGCAACTATCCAGGCAAATCCCTGCAGTTTTCTTGGCAAGGTTTTTTGGAAGCAGTTTGCCATTTCCTTCTTCCTAAGGGAGAGACTGGCTCAAGGTCACCCAGCTGGCTTTGTGCCTAAGGCAGGACTAGAACTCACGGTTCTACCCACCCACCCGCATTCCTGGCCAGGTGCCCTCACCAGGACCCCAAACTGACCCTCCATCCCTCACTAGACAGAGAGCATCAGAGCGCCTAGAAAGGAGTCTTGTTGCATCCCACACCTTGTTTCCTGCAGCTCAACCCAGAGCCCTAAGCATGCTGGGTGCCACAGTCTCTGTGCCCTTCCAAGGGGAGTCCTGTCCAGTCCGCCCTTTGTCTTTTCTTCTACCAGAATCTGCCAGATGCTTCCGTGGTTCCTTCCCACGGTCAACTACACTGATTCTGCTACTAAAAATGAGGCCTGTTGAACCACTCAGTGATCCCTGCTGGGATTCCTTCTGGCATTGGTGCCATGGCTACCCAGCTCCTCTTTCCCCCTTTCAGAAGAGAAAAACAACAGCTGCCCAGCATTGCAGCATCCGTCATGATGCATAAACCCTACCCTTGTGTGGTATAAATCCTGGCAAAGTACAACTACTGCCATTTGATAAACGGGGTTCCCAGCAGCCCCTGAGATCTTTGGGTGTGGATCAGTGCCCCTCCCAAAGTGGCTCCCAGAATATACGGGACTAAAACTATGAATAGATTTAATTCACATCAACCTTATTTTCACACCCACCCACTTACAATAGTTCATTTAGTGACCAGTGATTCACTTAATTGTGACAAGAAAGGTGATTAAAAAAGGGTAAAACTCACTTAACTGTCTCACTTACCAAGTCAAGACTTACAACACAGGTAGTCCTTGACTTAAAACAGTTTGTTTAGTGACCATTCAAAGTTGCAACAGCGCTTATGACCATTTTTCACAGTTGCAACCTTTGCAGCATCTCCATGATCATGTGATCCAAATTCAGATGCTTGGCAAGTTGTTCATACTTACGATGGTCGCAGTATCCTGGAGTCATGTGATCCCTTTTGCGACCTTCTGACCAGCAGTGGGGAATCCAGATTCACTAACAACCAGGTTATTCACTTATCAACTGTAGTGATTCACTTAACAATGGAGGCAAGGAAGGTCATAAAATGGGGCAAATTTCACTTAACAAATGTCTCACTTCAGAACAGAAATTTTAGGCTCAATTGTGGTCATAAATCAAATATTATTGACTTGACTTGTATCTGAAATCACTGCACTGAAAACACCTGAAGCACAGACAGGGGCTTCAGACCGATCTATCACTATTGCCACATACAACAGGGGTCCCCAGTCCCCAGTCCACAACCCACACCTGGGTCTTGAGTGGAACTGGGCCGTGGAAGTGCGCTCCATTTGTGTGAGCACAAATGGAGATGTGAGCACACACTTGCCCGCCATTCGCACGGGACCATCCCCTCCCCCCGCCGATCCGCAAAGCTGAAAAGGTTGGGGAACTCTGACTTATAGCATTATCCCAAAGCCTAATAATCTTGAATTTACAGCAAATTCCTCGTAAAAGGCAAGGTGATCTTTCTGTTGCCAGCTTTATAAAACCAGTCCCGGAGCTTCTCCTTCCACAAATATGCACAATTCGAACATGGGCGTATGTAATAGCCCCAGAAAGCCACAACAAACAATTTAAAAAAACAAGCCAGGACAAAGAATAACCCAACCTTAGTTGAATCAATAACTTCTGGCTGACTCCATTTATAAAACGAATGCTTCCTCCTCTGGGTTTCCCTATCATTCACGCATTCCAGAATCCCCTCCCCCTCGGAGGGGCAGTGGCTGCGCTTGCCCTCACCTGCTGGGTTCTCCCGTTCTCTAGAGAGGCCTCAGGAAGGGTCTCAGCAGCAGCCGCTGGTACAGCAGGGCCTTTGATCTCTCAGGAGCAATATTAGGTTTTTTTATTTATTATTTATTTATTATTAGATTTGTATACCGCCCTTCTCCTTGCGGACTGAGGACGGTGAACAGCCAGAAATAAAAAGCAAGCTACACAAAAGTTAAAATTTTAAAAACAACTAATATGAATTTGGCCGATAGTTAAAACAATTCAATTTAAAATTAATATCAAAAACTCTAAAAAATTCTGAAAAATTTTACAGGGATCAGGCCAAGCCGGCAAGCTGAAAAAAGTATGTTTTTAAGGCCCGACGAAAAGTCCGGAGGTCAGAGATCATTCGCAACTCTGGAGGAGGATTGTTCCAGAGGGTGGGAGCTACCACAGAGAAGGCTCTCCCCCTGGGGGTCGCCAGCCGACATTGTCTGGCTGACGGCACCCTGAGAAGGCCCTCTCTGTGGGAGCGAACCAGCCGGTGGGAGGCAATTGATGGCAGAAGGCGGTCCCGTAAGTACCCTGGTCCTAAGCCATAGAGCGCTTTAAAGGTGATTACCAACACCTTGAAGCGCACCCGGAAGTCCACTGGCAGCCAATGCAGCTCCCGCAGGAGAGGTGTCACATGGGCGCGCCCTGTCGCTCCCATAATCCCCCGCGCGGCCGCATTCTGCACCAGTTGGAATCTCTGGGTGCACCCCAAGGGGAGCCCCATGTAGAGAGCATTACAATAGTCCAGGCGAGAAGTGACGAGCACTTGAGTGATTGTGCTTAAGGAATCTCGATCTAGAAAGGGCCGCAACTGGCGTATCAGGCAAACCTGATAAAAAGCTCCCCTGGCCACGGCCGTCGTATGTTCCTCTAAAGACAGCCGTGGGTCCAGGAGGACGCCCAAGTTGCACACCCTTTCCATGGGGGCTAATGATTCGCCCCCAATAACCAGCGATGGCGTCAGCTGGCTATATCGGGATACTGGCAGCCACAGCCACTCGGTCTTGGAGGGGTTGAGTCGAAGCCTGTTTCTCCCCATCCAGACCCTCACGGCTTCAAGGCCCTGGGACATCACTTCCACGGCATCGTTGGGGTGGTCTGGGGTTATTCCATCCTTTTACTTTCAAGAGACTGAAGTAAGCAGAATTTGCTCAGAACTTGTGCTCCACTGGCAGGCACTTCATAGGATCAGTAATTGCTCTATCTATCTATCTATCTATCTATCTATCTATCTATCTATCTATCTATCTATCTATCTATCTATCTATGATGAACCAATCTTTTATATCACTTCAATCACAAGTGACCCTAAGTAGTGAATATTCACTCTAAGAAGGAACCCTAGCACTGATGTAGTTTGCGTAATGAAAAGTCTGCAAGAAAACAACGAAACTCCGAGAGCACCAAGGTCCCCTCATAGGAAATATTTTTATGTGTCTCATTAAGTGTATAAATAGTTAATAATAAAGAGAAAAGGAGTGAAAAACTGAGGGAATCCAGATGCCCTACGGAAAGAACATCAAAAGTCTGAACGAAGACAATCATTGCAACTATCTGGGTATCCTTCAAGCTGATTTCATCAAGCTCACTGAAGTCAAGAAGGTTAAAAGTGAAAATAAAGATCTTTAAGACAAACTCAGTGGAGGAAATGCCATCAAGGCAATTAACAGCTGAGCAATTCCAGTCATTAGATACACAGCTGGAAAAGTGGACTGGACTCAAGCAGAATTAAGACTTGGATAGGAAGACCAGAAAAATAATGGCAATGAATCATGCCCTTTATCAAGGCAGTAATGTTGACAGACTCTACTTACCAAGGAAAATAGGGGTGTGTGGAATGTTGCAAGTACGTCAGATGGTTGGAAGAATATCTGAAGGACAAAGAAGATGTACTGAAGAGGTACTAGTATACCAGGAAAGTTTACTAAGTAGTGGAGAAACCAAACTGCCTACATAGGAAAGACTAAATAAAGAATAAAAATGAAAAATGGCAAGGCAAACTATTATATGGTCAGTGCATTAAAAATAGCAAACAAAGCAGATATCAGGACCTGACAATAGCTAAGAGCAGGAAAGTTGAAGAAAAAGACAGAGGGACTAATTCTGGCTACACAAGACCAAGCCTTAAGAATAAATACATGGAAAGCCTGAATTGAGAAGAAAGCAACAGATAAAAGCAATGCCTCTACAAAGAAGCTAAAAAAACAGTGGATTACCAGCTAAACTGCTGCAAGATTGCCCAGACTGACTACAAGCAACGGTATGGCTAAGTGGCAACAGTAGTGAGTTGGACGATCTGCAAGAAATACCATTTGCTTGCAAGCAAGAATGGTGGGACCATACAACAGAAAAGTCATAGAAAATAAAGAAGTTGAAGTGCTCTAGGACAGACAAGTACCTGTTACATAACATCTCAGATGTCATGATAAGACAGATAACGTCTGGATAGTGGTGGACATGGCAGTGCCTGGAGATGGCAGAACAGAAGAAAAAGAATTGGAGAAAACATGAAATACAAAGACCTGCAAACAGAAGTAGAAGGATCGTGCCTGCCCTTGGGGGCAATCCCAAAACAACTGGAGCACCACTTGAACAATAATCGCCATCCCTCAATTGCAAAAGGTCGCTTGACTTGGAGCAGCTTCCCTCAGGGGTGTCCAACTCACTAGTAATGCAGCCCCACAAGATACTAAAAAATGTAAAATCGGAAGACAGTAAATTTGAGTCCTGCCTTAGTCACGAAAGCCAGCTTTGGGCCAATCACTCTCAGCCAACCCACCTTGCAGGGTTGTTGGTGTGGGGAAAATAGGAGAAGGAAGATATATGTGATAGGTTCACTGCCTTGAGTTTTTTTAATAAAAGGAATAAAGGTGGAATAAAAAGTTTTTTAAATGCCTGTAAAACAATCAGCTGCAGTTATCTTGCTCAAACAATACTCCTATTCCCTGAAGGTCTTTGAGAATTAAAAAAACATTTGGGGACGATCCTGAGGGAAGGAGTGAATCTCTTACAGAAAAGTTTTTCTGCTCTACAGAGCAGGAGAAACGTCATCCCTTCAGGGACTGTCTCACCCCCACTGGGATTGGCCAATCCCATTTGTGCCAGCAGAGGAGGCCTGCTGCAGGTCAGCGGGGTCCAGGAGGAGAGCCTCCTCTGCTGTGGCTCCTGCCCTCTGGAACGTTGTGCCCCCTATGTGAGGTTGGCCCCAACCCTACTATCTTTTTGTAAGGCCTAAAAATCCCAGTGGAGGATCAGCGCAATGGAAGTGGTTGATCAAGTAACAACAAATTCCTCCTCCTCCCTGCCCTCCCTAGGTGCCCTTGCTTTCAATGTCTTTTTATGTTTTAATTGTACATGTAGCTATAAGCCGCCCAGAGTTCCCTATAGTAAGATGGGCGGCCAATTAATTTTATAAATGATAGGTAGATGGTAGGTAGGTAGGTAGGTAGGTAGATGATAGATAGATAGATAGATAGATAGATAGATAGATAGATAGATAGATAGATAATCTGTTCTGCCTTGCAAAAATGCCAACTTTTCCAGGAGTGAAGAATTCATATTTTACTTCCCATTTCCAGCAGCAAGCACCTGACATAGAATGATATATAAGGCGCCTTCTTCGCTAACTAGAAACACACAGATCTGTACTTAAATATAGCCTGGGTATCAAGCTGGTGTCATGCCACCTTTCTCTCAAAGTAGGGCACTCAGCTGGATCCTCCTGAGGAATCGAACTTATCAGCAATTAGCTCAGTTCATCCAAATCTTCCCACCCAGAGCCAAAATTGTCATTTCACCTTAAGGTGTGAGTTTTGTGAAAGAAAGAGAAGCCAGATTCTGTGTGTAACAGGAGTGTTTCTTCTTACAACTCCAGGCTGCATCTGTCACAACCTCGTGAAGATCCCCCAGCACCTGGGACAAAGGCCGTCACTTCGGTTTTCCACTATGACGTATTTATTCTTACAAGCCAAATGTTATAATTGTCAAAGAGAAGACATAAAGTACTGATGCAAAGTTTATAACAGTAAAGTAAAAAACAATAACAAAGACAGTAACAGTAATTATAAAAGGGTTTAAAAAATAGGTATTTGACTTAGATCAGAGGTGTCAAACTTGCGTCGTTACATGACGTATCGGGACTTTTTCCCCCTTCACTAAACCAGGCAGGGGTGGGGCCAGCACATGACGCATCCGGCCAGTGGGCCACGAGTTTGACAGCCCTGACTTAGATGCTCCCCAACTCCAAATTGACTCCGGCAACTCACAGCAAAACCAAGTAACGGACAGTTAGAATGATCCTCATAGCAGCTCTGCAGATGAACCCGTTTACCTAAACAGGGACCAGGCCACTCTAAGATGGGCCACCAGGTAACCACTGATGGATACCATAAGGGTGGAGTAATGTTTATATTTTGTCACCCTTATCATTATGGTGTGGACGCAAATATCAGGTCTTATCAGACTCATCTAGTCTTCCTCCATCAGCCCGCCACGCAATTCATCTCATGGAGCTCCTCTGGAAACCAAAGTTGGCACAGGAGAAGCCATATGGAGGCGATTCAGGACTCAGCCAAGCCATTAGATCCTCAGGAAAAACTCCCTCTGGAGATCCACAGAGATCACCCATGGCCTAGGATGGGTTCATTGCCTCATTTCCTTGGGGGGGGGGGTATGATTCCAATGAGCTGGAAGGCAATCAGACACTGATCTGGCATGGCAACCGACTGGTGTTAACACCCCCTACTAGCAAATCAGGTCATAACATCCCAAGGCCAAAATCAGTAATTCAGCCAAAAACTAAGGGGGGGGGGGAGTCAATAAATTTCAGATGCACCTTTAGAAACTTGAGTTGACCCAATCAGAATCTGTAAGAAGAAAAAAGTTACAGCTATCATTCAGACCAAGTTAAATTTAGATATAAATGTTAAATCCCAAGTTTCAGATATGGCACAATTCCATGTATAAAGCTGTGGCCCAACAAGGCTTCTTTAAATGGCTTTCTGACTGCAAGAGAGATCAACAATCTCTCACAAGTGCTTTACTTGCCTCCCACACTGGATTTAAGTTTCAGAAATTAAGTTACCCTGGAAAAAAAAACTCTCTTCAGAAAAATACTTCGTTTTCTCCATATGCAGTATTTGATCCAGGATCTCTTCATTTTTTTTCTATTTAAATTCAGTAATTTTTTTTTGTTTTGAGGAAAGATAATTTTACTGTTTTACAAATAGGTCATGTAGCAGTTGTTTTCATCATACTCTCCAGCAATTTATCCTATCAAAGTTTAGAACTTTCAAAAATCCATTCATACCAAATAGTTTTCTAGAGCTCCCTTACTGAAGTCCTCTGGTGTGTGCCTAAATTTCAGGTTGTTTTTAAACAGCTTGGTTTCTAGAAAGTCTAGCTTGGCTTCCATTTTCTTTACTTTTGTCTGGAGAAATCTTTGGTAAAGACTCCTCTGAATTTTCATTCTTTAAGCTTTCTTCTGCAACTCAATTTGAGTTGTAAATCTATAATATCTATCAAGTATTTTTTTCCCGGAAAATACTGAAATTTACTTGACTTTCCTGTTGCGTTTATTGAAATAATTTTAAAAGATTACCTTTCAGAACTTGCATCTCTTGCTTAAAGAATTCTTAGAATTCTAGAAAACTAAGGAATCCTGCTGGTATTCCATCTTAGATAAGTATTTTGCTTTCATTTAGTCATTTTTGAAAAATAACAAAGCAATTTGAACTGATGAGAGTAAAAGATTGATAAAAGATCATTGATATTTAACACCAAAATAGGAAACAATCCAATTGTTTCCAGAGAAACATACATAAAGAAAGCTCTAATGGAATTAGAGGAAGAAATATGCAGTGATTTGGGGTTCAGGGCTGGAGCTGCTAAAGAAGTTCCCAACAAGGGGCGCAAAAGTTTTATTACTGTCTATGAAACTCCAAGCCTGCAACTATAATTCAGTCTCTTCCACTTCTCTGATTTCTTGGGTCTAACAGATAACAGTTTCCAAATGGAATAAATTTAAATATGCAAATATTTCCAAAAGCACTGCTTAAGGAAGCTAATTTGTAATCACATTCTTATCTCCCACCTTGTAAAGATAAAACGGCTTATCTTTGCTCTATCTGTTTCCCCCATTCACTCAAAACATATTTGTTTGTGCCTTGAAAATCGTGCAATGTTACACTCCACCGATTTTCCTACCTCCAATGTTCATTTGATTTTTCTCTGTGATAAAATATTATTGCTGTGATGAATCAATTTTACACCCGCTTTCTAGGTAACGCGAACGGACAGGCAGGCAGGCAGGCAGGCAGCTGACCCCCCGAGAGTTTTGTCTGAGAGGGAGCTCCAATTCTTCTTCCTTAGAGCCAGAAACTGGTCACACGGAATAAGCAGAGGTCCACGTGGGGCCAGTCCGGCCAAGGCCATTTCTCAGGCAGCTCTTCTGCCTGGACTTTCTTCTGCCCAAAGGACCCACATTCACACAAACAAGCCCAAGTCACCCATTCCAAATTTCTGGGAAAATTGCTATGGGGCGGGGGTGGGGGTGGGAATGCAAGCCAGCAAACTGAAGCCTGGCAGGTTTCAGCCAGGAGAGTCCCCAGGCCCTGTGGGGCCCCAAGGCTGCCTTCGGTCCCTGCAGCCCTAAGGACAGAGGACAGGCCTGCTTCACAAGGTGATCCTCCCAAGCGGGGCGGGGGGGGGGGTTGGAGGGGGAGCCCTGCTACCAGACCTTCTTCCTCCCAGACAGAGAGGCCGGAAAGGCTTCCTGCAGGGCACCCATGCCGGCCATTCCAGGAGGAAAGGTCTACCAAGCTCCCCAGCCACACATCCTGACACACGGCTCCTAACAAGCAAGGTCAAGGGTCCCCTGTTTGAGGAGGAGGTTGGACTAGAAGAACTCCAAGGTCCCTTCCATCTCTGTTATTTTGTTATCTTTCCTTTGGCCTGGAATTGGGATGATGGGAGCAGAGGGAACAGCTCAGAATTTGGGTAACTGGCAAACCCATCGCCAAGGAAAGCCACACTTCTAAACAGTCTTATTCAGCCAAAATCTGAACACCTAATTTAGAATGACTTGCTGCCAAGTTAATGTGCAAAGTTGGGCTGCAAGAGGCTTTGCACAATAATTTTCCAGTTTTATTTGTGCAATAAACCACAGTGAGCCCATTCAATCTGGCAGTATACAAATATAGTAATAATTAAATAACTAACTTAAGCCCAGATTTCAGAAACAGGTAGACAAAATATCCACGGCTGGTTCTGTAGCATTTAGAATAAAAAAGGCAGGTGAAAGAACTTCTGTTAATAAGTTACAGATGTTAGACTATCTTTCTGTTTCCCAGAAAGAAAACCCATTTTGAATAGTAAATATCATTTCAGGTCCTGGAGAATCTGGATTAGAACTGCATGATTTAATTACAGACTGCCTTCGTGGGATTCCTGGCTGCCTTATGGAAGGGGAGGGCACGAGAGTTTTGCACCCAACTCTCTCATTAGGCTAAAAATGGAGCCAATAGAGCTACTACCACTCTGCTGGGAGATGAGACAAACAGCAAGAGGCACCTGAGGTGGCAGATCTGGGTCACCAGCTGCCTTTTCAAACACCCGGCCATTAAGAATGTCTGCCCTGGAGGCCAGAATAACTTTGGGTTGTCCTACACCCACTTTAAACTTTCCAAAACCAGATGAGGTCATTTCACCTGGATTCAGAGAATCTCTGAAGGTCCAAAATTAATGATTGGCTGCAGAGTGGGCCGAGGGCAGGAAAGCAGATTGAACTCTGGGGCAGTGTTTGGTTAGAAGAGTTTCTGGGGGAAGCAAATAAGCCGCTTTCCTCTTCAGAGCTGTGGTGGAACAACTTTAGGTACTTCCGACTAAACAAATTCCATAAAAAGACATAGCAAGAAGAAACAGTGAGCTGGTCTTGAGTTTTTATAGCCTATATAGTCTGTCTGTTTGCAAGATAGTACCCACTCTGCAAGATCCATTCAGTACATAGTACTGTGTACTGTAGAAAGTACCATTCAGTACTGAAGACAGGGCTGGATCTCTGAGGAAGGCGGATGCCGCCCCCCCCCCACCTCCATTCCTGGCCACTGGCCTAAGTCTATGTACTGAATGGATCTTGCAGAGTGGGTACTATCTAGGAAACAGACAGACTATATAGGCTATAAAAACTCAAGACCAGCTCACTGTTTCTTCTTGCTATGTCTTTTTATGGAATCTGTTTAGTCGGAAGTACCTAAAGTTGTTCCAACGATCATTCTTATTCCATGATAAACTTATTCAAATCAGCTGCAGCTTTTCAGTTCTATCAAGACTGCCTCTTCTAAAGGCCCAAAGAACATCATCAGCTGAATTTCCCTTTCTCAAATCTGCAGAATTAAAACAATTTGTGCAAGCCGAATCCTTTGGAGAGAGACCGTCAGTGACGCAAACGCATATTTAAATTAAGGCTCTGTCGCACGGCTTTTACCTGGCTAGATTACAAGAATGAAAGAAGAACAAAGAGCAGTTGAGTTTTTTGCTGAAAATAAAGTAGCTAGATAACCTGGCTGGCATTTTTTACATTCTCTCGCACAGCTAAGAATGGGCAAAGGATGGGCAGACTCCAAAGGGAAGTCCACACCGTTCTCATCAGCTTCCTGTTCAGACTGATGCCACCTCCTGACCTATGATGCCACTTTGCCTAACTGGCTGAAACCTCTGCATCTCGGTTTCCCATCATATATTAGGATGATTATGGACTGCCCTAATGAGGAATCCGTACCTTCCATAACAATCAACCATCTACAAAACCAACCCATTAGTTGGAATCAAGTTGATGCTAACCGACAGACGATGGCATGCAGGCAGAGGCCAAGAATGGGAGTAGAGTGGAATGGAGTGGAACAGAATGGAACAGAATAGGAGTAACAGAGCTGGAAGGGACCTTGGAGGTTTTCTAGTCCAACCCCCTGCTTAGGCAGGAAACCCTATACCATTTCAGACAAATGATTATCCACTCTCTTCTTAAGAACTACAAGTGTTGGAGCACGCACAACTTCTGGAGCCAAGTCGTTCCACTGATTAATTGTTCTGTCAGGAAATTTCTCCTTAGTTCCACGTTGCTTCTTTCCTTGATTAGTTTCCACCCATTGCTTCTTGCCCTGCCCTCAGGTGCTTTGGAGAATAGCTTCACTCACTCTTCTTTGTGGCATCCCCTCAGATACTGGAACACTGCTATCATATCACCCCCCTACTCTTGTGATGGCAAACCTATGCCACGCGTGCCACAGAAGTTGGCAAACGGGCTGTTTCCAGCCTCTGGAGGGCCTCCGGTGGGGTGGGGAAGGCTGTTTTTGCCCTCCCCAGGGTCCTAGAAAACCTCTGTAGCCTGGGGAGGGCAAAAAAACGGGCCTACCGTTCCCACCATGCTGTCACATACCAAAAGTGGGGGAGGCAGCATGGGGGGATCGTGTGTGCATGCATGGGGGCGGGCAGGGCACCTAGCATTATGGGTGTGGGCACATGCGCGCATGACTACCCCGCATTCCCCCAGCTTTTGGCACGCGATGGCAAAAAGGTTAGCCATTTCTTCCCTAGACCTTCTCATTAAACTAGATATACCCAATTCCAGCAACCGTTCTTCATATGTTTTAGCCTCCAGTCCCCTAATCATCTTTGTTGCTCTTCTCTGCACTCTTTCTAGAGTCTCAACATCTTTTTTACATTGTGGCGATCAAAACTGGATGCAGGATTCCAAATGTGGCCTTACCAAAACACTTCACATAATCTTGATTCTATCCCTGTTTATGCAACCTAGAACTGTGTTGGCTTTTTTGGCAGCTGCAGCACAGTGCTGGCTCATATTTAAATGATTGTCCACTAGGACTCCAAGATCCCTCTCACAATTACAACTATTGAGTGAGGTACCATATATACTGTACCTGTGCATTTGGTTTTTCTTGCCTAAATGTAGAACCTTACTTTTTTCACAAATTTTATTTGTTAGATAGCACCCAATCTAACAAAGTCTGTCAAAATCTTCCTGAATCTTAAATCTATCTTCTGCAGTGTTGCTATTCCTGCTAGCTTGGTGTCATCTGCAAATTTGATGAGTTCCCCATCTATCCCCTCATCCAAATTATTGATGAAGATGCTGATGAGTACTGGGCCTAAAACAGAGCCCTGAAGTACTCCACTGCTTACCTCCCTCCATGTAGATGCAGTTCCATTGAGGACTACATGTTGAGGGTGGTTGGTCAGCCAGTTATGAATCCAGGATAGGGAAATTGTCTATTCTGGCCCTCCAGCCCTTGATGTCTCAGGCATGTAGGCTCTGCTCTTGGACTAGTTTAAGGAGGAATCCCTACTTTCCATATCAACCAACCATCTACAAATCCAACACAGAAGACCTCACACAAGAGCCACCTCCACAAATTGGAAGCATGTTGATGCTACTCCACAGGCGATAGTGTGCAGGCATAACCTAGTCCACTCTGGCCTTCCATCCTTAGTGCCCCATGAGTGTAGGCCCTTCACTTAGAACTGGTTTGTACCGGTTTAAAACTTTCCGTTTCCCTATTTTTTGCTTGGAGACTGAAGAGGAAGACTTGCATGACACCCCTGGTTTTTGGTCTGCCTGCTGTTGGCAGAGTGGCGGATAGACTCTGTTCTCGACTCTGACAGCCCTCCCACTTTATCACTACGGATTGTGTACTATTTCTTTAAATTAGTAGACCAAATCTTAAGGTTTTTCAGAGATTCATTATTGTCTGTTTTGGGAGTTGGGATGCTGATATGGCACATCAACCATTGTTGGTCTACTTTTAGAAGCCTCTAAATCAGGGGTGTCAAACTTGATTTCATTGAGGGCCGAATCAGGGTTGTGTTGGGGGAGGCCAGGGTGGGCATGGCCAACTTGACGTTACTCATGTCAGGGGCGCCTGTGGTGCCCCGAGTGCTCTGTCAACCAAAACGGGCTCCCAACCTCCAGATCTAAGCACTCCATGGGCTGGATCCGGCCCACAGGCCTTGAGTTTGACACCCCTGCTCTAAATGGAAACTGCAATTCACTGGAAATTGAGTACTAATCTCATATGGCAGAAGTGTTTATACTCTGAAAAAGCAACTCATTACACTGGGAAATCAGATTATAATTTGTTGATATTATAGGAGCCTGTGTAGCGTAGAGGGCTAATGCCTCCTACTAAAGGCAGCAATTAACAGCAGCTGCCTGTAATTTCTCTGAGTTCAATCCTAGCCAGGCTCAAGGTCGACTCAGCCTTCCATCCTTTCTAAGGTGGGTAAATTGAGGACCCAGTTTGTGGGGGCAATAAGCTGACTTTGTATAAATATAAATATACAAAAGTATGAAGGCTATTGCTTAACGCATTGTAAGCCGCCCTGAGTCTCCGAAGAAGGGCGGCATATAAATCAAATTAAAAAAAAAATATTTGCTTTCTGTTTTTTTACATTTTTCAGCCATCTGGTGGTTTTTCTCTACCCCATCTTGGTATCTTTCAGGAAAGGTATCTTTTAATTGCCCTTATATGTTATATCAAAGCGTTCAAATTTTTAAATATAACTGGGATTGTAATTTGCTTTTGGATATCACATGGGATAAAGTATCCTGAGTGATCTGAACAAGCCATTGCAACCTTTGACATATCAGTTCTACTCTTTCATGTTTCAACAATTTCACACCTAACCTGAAGGATTTAAGCACGTATGCAGGATTTAAAGCTGTCGTCCCTCATCATTTTCGATCTTAGATACATCTGGTTTATTCAAAACCATGTACATAAAATATTCAGCTATAACCATCAAAATATTGCTGTCTGAAGCACTGTATATTTATTAGAATTCATTTCCAGTGAGGAAGCTTTCTCCCAAGTAAGTGTGCAGGGAATCATATGTTACACCCGCTTACTTTATATTTGTGCCTCTGTACAATGAAAACCATTCATCAACGCAAGATGTTATTAACATGGCAACTAACGTAACGGTAGCATGGTCCTAGGGCAGCTCTTGCCTACCAGTCTTTCAAATGAATCTTACGCTGCCTGAAACAAGAGACTGTGAGTGAATAACCATGAGGGTCAACTGGAGGAGGTTTCAAAATCAGATGCTATCACCAAGAGATGCTACTTAACGCTTCCTCCTTCTCCAGGGCCTTCCCAACTCATCCCATGCCCTGTTGGGTGTTATCATCAAGCCTAGCAGAGACCTGGCTTTGCACTGATCCACAAGATCTTTGCACTGATCCTTGCACTGGATTTCTCAAGAAATCCAAGCCAACATGGTTTCCTTGCAAAGCAGATGACCGCCAACTGGAGATGCCACCAGATCCTGCTCCATTTGGGTTTTAGCACACAGGAACATCTCTGGAACACTTCAGATTCTGAAGCTGGGCACCGGCTCTGCCCACTCACCCTCTTCCTTAGGCCCTTCCAAGCAGAAAGCCAGGGCCGGTATCTCACAGCTGCCTGGCTTTAAACCCATAGCAGTCAAGCCAGAAATGACGGCAGATGCTCTAAAGAGAAGAAGCGATCGGGCGTCTCAAAAACCGGGCTGGCATTGACCGCGGGCCCCGGGGGAGCCGCCCCCTCCCGGAGAAGCCGCCCGGCCTTTCCCCAGCATCATCCCTGCCTTCCTCCGGAGCTGCTCCAGGGCTCCTTCCTTCGGGGCGCTTGCAAAGGCGGCGGGGGCCGAGACTGGAAGGCCCCCCGGTCGGTTCTGCCCTGCGGAGTCGGCATTGCCTCTCACCGAGGCATTTCCTGCCCCTTCCAGGTTGACCCCCTCCCGGCGCCGTCCCAGGCGCCCCGCGGAGCCCAACCCGGCGCCTCTCCGCAAAGCGGCGATCTGGCGGGCGGCGCCACCGGCCGCGCTTCGGGACTCGGCCCCGCCGGGAAAGGCGCTGCGGCGGGGGCCCCGGCCGGCATTAGCGACGGGCGCTGCCGCAGCGGCGCAGACAGCCGCCACCGGGCGGGCTGCGCAGGGCTGGGCGGGCGCGCGCTGAACGGCGGGTCTCCGGGCTCCCCGCCCGCCGCACCTTCCCGCAGGGGGCCGCCGCCGCCCCGCCTGCCCGCCGCTTCCGGAGAGGCGCCCGCAGCAGCGGCGGCACCTGGCGGGGCCGGGGGCCGCGGGGGTCTGGGCGCCGCGCCGGGCGGAGGGCTCCCGGGGAAAGAGCTGCTCCAGCGGCGGAGGGACAGGCAGGCAGCCGGGCCGGCACTCACCTCCTGGCGGCGGCGGTGGGGCGGGCAGGCGGTGCCGCGGCGCTTGGGCGAAGCCGGCGCTCCCATCGGCGGCGCCCCGCAACGGCCCGCAGGCGGGAGAAGCAGGAGCCGTCGGCGGCTGCCCGCGCCCAGCTGGGACGGACGGGCGTCTTCCTCCTCCGGCCTCTCTGCCTGCCGCCCGCCCGCTCCCTCGCTCGCTCGTCCGCCGCTCCCTCGGCTGGCCGCTTCCCCGCAGCCGCACGGCAGAGCTGGCCACGCTCCGGAGCCTCGGGCGGAGGGAGGCGGGCGCGCCGCAGAGGCTCCGCGGCCCGGATTGGTCGACCGCCGCCAGACCGGCGTGGGCACGCGCCAATGGCGCGGCTCGCCGGGGAAGGGGCGGCTCCGCGGGCGCCAGAGTCCCGTTAGCCCGGCACGGGCGCTGGGCTGCTGCCACGTGGGTCGCCCCGCCGGTCCCGACGCGCGGCCTTCGGTGGGCGCTGTCCGCGGGCTCTCGGTCCTCCCGGGCGGGAGAGGGGAGCCTGGCCGCGGGGCGACTCGGGCTCCTCGAGGGCCGGGTGGCAACCACTCCGCGGAGCCAGACGGGCACCGGCCGCTTCCGTCGACGCCGGCGTGGTTTTCCCCGGCGATGTCCCGGCGGTGCAGCCCCCGGTTCAGCCACCGCGATGGCTGCCCCCACGCAAACTCCATCCGCTGCTTCAGCATCCCAGCCGAGGCCTCTCCTGGCCTCGGTCCGTCGCCGGGTTAGACTGGGAGGTGGAGCGCCCCAAAAGCCTGGGAGAGCTTCGGGGAGCAGCCGCCGTGCGGGGCCAAGGCCTGTTTCTGGCGGGCCTCCTTCGGGCCCCCTGCTCTGCTGGCCGGGCTCCCCGGAGCCCAACCCACAACCAGATTCTCGGGATGGCTGGCACCCCTCCAGGCCCCCCCCCCTTCACCCTCCCAGGCAGAGCAATGACCCGGCCCAGTCCTGAGAGGTCCAGCAACCACATGATTCTGTTAGAACTAATGACCGGAGCAATACCTGTGGAGCAATACCTGTTGGGTCATAATAAAGGACCAAAGGAGATGCTGCTTGCAGGGAAGCAGGCAGGTGGAGGTGAAGAGCGGGAAATGCCAGGGATGCCGAAATGGAAGTTTGGGAGCTTCGCAGGCCAGTGGAAGGGTGAGTTCCTCAAGAAGCTCACAAGGGATGCTAAAAACAACTAAATTTCAGGTAGTCCTCAACTTACAACTGGTTCCTTAGCAACCATTCACAGTTACAACAGAGCCCACACAAAAGCTACTTACAACCTGATCCTTACTTTATCATTCTCTCTTGCATGATGGTTAATTTTCAAGAAGAAAAGCCAGATTAGTCATACCAACTTTTTATGTAGGACATACTGACGGTGTGAGAGAAGATTGAGAAGCCATCCTAGAGTAACACGTACGGAAAGGGAGGGAAGGGTCTTCTCCAAACCTCCTTCCTGCTTCTATCCAGACAGTCTCCAGTTTAGCCGAAAGAGAGCGGCAAGTGATTAATTCTTAAATACAGCGCTTCATTTTTAAATTTGTTTTAGACTTTATGATTCTACATTTGATCAGTTAGTTATTGTGCTTAACGGCTGTGGACAAGCACAAAGGCAGAATATAAATTTAGCAAATAAATGGAATAAAGAAAATGAAATTCCTTTCACTGGCCTTGAGGAGCAAGCATGGAGGAGAGGCCGAGCAAAGTCCTTCAGTCAGTGCCTAATGGAAGCACAGCATCTGTTGCCGGGACAAGCGGGTGAGGTCCGCTGGCTTCAGAAGGTAGCTTAGCGGAGACTACAGAATGAGGAAGAGGAGGGGGGAGGCAAAGCCACCAACAGTTGGGGCCCCTGTGGAGCTTCTGTGTTCCTGGGCAGTCTGCCACAGCCACCAGTGCCAAGTGGGGGCGCCAGGTGGTGGCTGTCACTGCACCCTCTTGTGGACAGCCAGAGGCTCCCAGCTGGATAGTCAGGGAAACCAGGATGCAGGATTACCGTGCAGAAAGACTAGGCTTGTTTATCCGTCCATCAAAGGTGAAGGGTCTGATATGAAGCATCTTCTTTAGACATTGCTGTTGACCCCGTAGGACTGACCCCTAACCTGAGCTTTGGAGAATCTATCCTGAGGTTTCCATGAGCTTTAAAAGGACACTGTTAAAGAAAGAATGATTAACATTCCATTCAGAACAGGATAAAAGCAGCTTTCAGCACCCACAGTAATATATGAAGTTCTTGGAAAGGTATATTTCGGGAATGCTG
Organism: Masticophis lateralis; assembly: GCA_030761175.1. Taxonomy (NCBI): domain Eukaryota; kingdom Metazoa; phylum Chordata; class Lepidosauria; order Squamata; family Colubridae; genus Masticophis; species Masticophis lateralis. The sequence goes on from JAUDYJ010000014.1 coordinate 1,380,817, forward strand.
CTATTCCAGGGACAGCAGCCCTTCCTTGCATTGAATTATCCTTCGGACTTAAATGGGCTTGAAGGGTTGTTAGGTACCTACGATGGTTTTAATCCAGCTACTGTGAATATTCCTGTTCCAAGTACAACAATTGTGAATTCAGCACATCTGACTAACCTCGCTTGATTATTGGCCTCGTATATTATTTTAGCAAGTCACCATTCATAATTTAATCAGCCTCTCATCTTCTGTTAGTCATTTTTATTCTAAAAACTAAACAGGCTCATAATCTTGTAAATCTTTCCTCATACATCTCCTGCCCCTGCTTTCTAGAGATTTTTCTCCCAAAATATTTCTCTTTACAATTTGAAAATGCTGGAGTGAAGGTAAATTTATCTTTGACTAAGTGTGCTAAGGAGAAGCCCCAGAAATGACAGTGTGTTTGTGCCCAATGGTTTTCCATTCCAGCATCTTTCACATCCTCTGCTGTTTGCAATGCCCATTGGGTCTGGCACCTTTTCCTTCCTTCCTTCCTTCCTTCCTCCCTCCCTCCCTCCCTCCCTCCCTCCCTCCCTCTCTTCCTTCCAGTCTACCTGTTGACCTTCCCATGTCAGCATTAAGGCAGGCCTCCTTCCAGATGCCTAGGACTGGTTCTACCTTTGGCTATCAGCGCTCAGGCCCAGCTTTGGCAGAACCTGAGGTACCTCCTAAGCATGGAGCCTGAGACCAGGTGTTGATTTCCACCAGGAATGGTCAACCTACAGGAGATGCCTCCTGGGAAGTGCCCGCAGAGTTTCCATGGTTGCTTTCTTCTCTTTGGGAGTGGTGGCACAAAGAGCCCCATATTTCAGGTCGGCATTTGGGATCATTTGCTCACCCTCTCATTTATTTATTTTATATTTGTAAATATGTCAACTTTTGAAACTGCCCATCTCCCTTTTAGAGCAACTCTGGCCGGTGTGCAAGTAAAATACAGAAAGATAAAATCTATATATAAATATTGGCTCCTGATGCCTTCCACAGAGAAAGAACAGTGGTGCAGAAGCCAAACAAAATCAGTGAGAAAGCCACAAATGAGTGTTTTCCTAGGATCCAGGTGTGTATGGATTCAGGAGTAATTGCGGGCCGAGGGATGCTGTCAAAGTCCTGGCTCCATGGCTAGAGGCCATGGGTCTGCGTGGGGAGGAAAAGATTCAGGCTCAGTCAGGCAAGACCAAGAGGCTGACTTTTTTTGGGAAGTTCCATCATCCACTCTCAATGAGGTCTCACTGGAAGTTTGATTTAGGCCGAGGTCACTGCTTTTTTTCCTTTTCTTTTGTTCTTTACCCTTTTTTTCTTTTCTTATTTTAAGCATTTTTTTTAAAGGAGGGGAAGCAAGATGAGTGAATGATTTTAGAGAGCCGGCTAGATGTCTGCAGACCTAAGAGGAGGCAGTAACTGAAGGCAGCAGGGCCACTTGTGTGGAGGGGGGAAAGGGAGCAAATGGGGCAGCAAAGAGAGGAGCAAGAGGATGGGTCAGGCCTAATGCCTGGAAGGAGAGCAGAAGTTGGGCCCAAAAAAAGAGGACTCTCTTCTTCTAGGCCAAGGGCTACTGAATGCCATGATTGCCAAGCACTTGGCAGCTCAGAAGCATCTGCGGGGGCGAGAATGACAAAATGTGACATTGTGTAGAGGACCGAGGGAATGGCCTTGAAGGGCCGAAGGAAGAGCCGCTACCAAGGCAACAGTCAGTTAAGAGGGGCTGGAGCCCCCACTGAGAAAATAATGGGAGAAAAGGTCTCCAGACCCTTAGTTCACAAGAAGATGGAGGCACATTCAGCCTTGCAAATGATCTTGCTATAGTTGTTACAATCTCTTCTCATCTCTTCTATTGTCTAGTCTAGTCTACTCTACTCATGCTGCCCATCACTCCAATAATATAACTGACATTTCCTACAATAAGAGTAATCCTGGCTTACATGGCATTGTTTTCTTAGTGTGGTCTATTTTACTAGGCTGGGCCCCTTTTAATTAATTAATTAATTAATTAGATTTTTATATCCCACTTTTATTACTTTATAAGTAACTCAAGGCAGCTGATATTCCTACAAGAGCAAACTAGCTGATTGTACAACTGTTGAATGTGGTAACACTAGTATCAAGGCTCTACTTATTAACTCTGATTTACTCCCTTAATCCCATAAATCCCATATCTAAGGCAATGGAATCGTTGCCTTTGGAATCCATTTTCCCTTCCCAGGCCAATGTATAATTGTGTTTATAAGCATGAAATCTGCTCCCTTTCTCCATCAACCCATTGGCAAGGTAACCATTGTCCACCTGGCTGCACTTAAACTAATTCTTGCAGCTGCGGACCTATAATGAATAATGGCCATCGATCTCTGGAATATAATTTCAAGGGATTGGCTTTAAATCAGATACCAAAAGTTAAATGACCTTATTCTGCAATTCTTTAAATCAAATATGCTGTCATCTTATATGTGCAAAAGATTAAAAATGTTGCTTTCGCATCTTGAATGCATATTTGAAAGTATTCTAAGCATCTTGACTGACCCACAGTGTCCCATGCACTGTATATTATCTTACCTCTTTTTGTGGATCAGTTGAATATCTAATTATGTCAGGCTGTGTATTTCTTTTCTTCTGATCCCTGGGAAAACTCCAGCTGGCCCACAAGGAGGGTCATACAAGTCAAGATGGCAGCCACAAACAACATATAATCAAAGACCCACCCACCCGCTTTTTTCCATGTACATCTTGTCCTTTTTTGATCCCTACATAGACACCACCATCCCATCTGCTGCCAACGACGAGTTACTCCTGAATGTGCCCCATCTTGCCTCTTAGCTACTTGGGCAACCGCACTTTCTCTGCTGCTGTTGCCATTAGCCACAGAGCAGAGGTTGAAGGGCAGCCCCATCTCTTCAGTAAGCACAGGGCCCCTGCCTCAGAGCCTACCACCACCACCCCGATCTCCATGCAAATCATGGCTAGATGTGTTCCTCCGATATGCAAATTTAATTGTTTTATGCCGCATCGGAATGTAGAGTTCAGGCAGCATTTTGCTTAGAGAAGAAAAAGATAAACCACTTACCACTGCCAGGACACTGGGCTTGACTGGGTGAGCTGACAAACCGAACTCAAGCCCTCAAAAATACTGCAGACAGATGTTCCCCAGGACCAGGAAGAGAAGAAGACCCTTCTCCCAGAAGAGCGGGTATGCAGCCAGCGGTTCTTTCCTGAATCCACTGGTCTTTAACGATGCAGGTGGCCTCTCTGGCACGAAAAGCCTCTGCCCAATTTCTGCCAGCCCAGACCCTCCTGGGACCAAGAGCGCTGGCTCCCCTGATTCATGGCCTAAGAATCCCTCAATTGTCTTCCTCGGTGCAGAGTGAGCTTTCAAAACAGCTACCCGATTGTTGAGTGGGGCAGCTCAAAGCAGCCACATGACTTGAATCCTGAAAATGCCCCACTGTTCGTCCAGGAGCTGCCATTAGTCCCATTACAGCTGCCGTCCTCAGCCTACAAAGCTTGGAACAGCTTTGGGTTCATGAACTGTCTTCCCTCGTCTCCTGTCAGAAGATCAGCTGGAGGACCAGTCTTCCTGGGGCCAGTCTGTGCCTCCTCAGGGGCAGCCCCCTAACTCTGGCCCTCTTTTCCAGGTCCTTCCAACCACAGAGCTTTCTTTGAGAAAACAGTTGGCAGTAGTCTGTTCACCCAGACATGGCTCCAGTACAAGGTCTCCTTTTAACATGCCTGTTGTTTCACTTTATTGCTTTTCAAAATGAAATCTGCTTTAGTTTGGTCTTTGTCTTTGTTATTTTAATTTTTTTAAATTTTTATTTATTTATTTATTTATTTATTTATTGAATTTATATCGCCATCTATTCACCCATGGAGACTCAAGGTAGCTTACAGAATATAAAACCTCATTTAGAATAATAAAACTAATAAAAAAGAATCAAATAAATTTATAATATAATATAATAATATAATATAATATAATATAATATAATATAATATAATATAATATAATATAATATAATATAATATAATATAATTAATATAATATAAGAAAATCACCCCTCCGCCCGAACAACAGCAGATCACTTGAGCCATTTAATGGGCTCCCTCCTGCTCTGGGTCCCCCAGGCCCACTGGCAGAACCAGATCTTCAGCGCCTTCTGGAAGAGTGACAGAGTGGGGGCCATTCTAATCTCTGGGCGGTGGGGGCAGGGGGAGATGATGTTCCAGAGAGAGGGAGCCACCACAGAGGCCCTTCTTCTGGGTCCCACCAGATGCATCTCCCTAGGGGCTGGGACCCGCAGCATTCCCTGCCTCCCTGTTCTGGTGGGTCAGGTAAATGTGACCGGCAAGAGATGGTCCCTCAGATCACCTGGTCCCAAGCCATGGAGGGCTTTAAAGGTGACAACCAGCACCTTGAATTGCACCCGGAAGCAAATCGGCAGCCAATGCAGCTCCTGCAGGAGAGGTGATACATGGGCACACCGGGGTCTGCACAAAACCATGCAGGCAGCTGCATTTTGCACCAATGGTAGCTTCCGGATGCTCTTCAAGGGCAGCCCCATGTAGAGCATTTTGCAATAGTCAAGACGGGAAGTGACTAGGGCATGAGTGACTGTGAGTAGGGATTGTTGGTCCAGGAAAGGGTGTAACCAGCACACAACCCGCAGTTACGCAAAGGCTCTCCTGGCCACAAGTGCCACCTGCTCTTCGAGCAGGAGTCATGAGTCCAGGAGAACTCCCAGGGTTTCTTTAGCCACCCCATCCAAGATCAAAGGTTACAATTCTCCCTAAGCCAATGAACCCCAAACCCCTCTGGGCCACTCGGTCTTGCCAGGGTTAAGTTTCAACCCATTGCTCCCCATCCAGCCCCTAACAGCCTCCTAACAATGCGAGAAGGAGGACACGGCATCACTTAACTCACAATGGGCTGAGACATACAGCTGAGTATCATCAGCATATGGGTGAAATATTTTTTATTCACCCATATGCTGGGTGCATCATGAACTTTTTATTTTTGATTTTTTTAAAACTCAGCCACTCTGGCAGGAATTGCAACATAATTCTCATTTTTTTCTTGAGTAGAGATTTGTGGCTTGCTTGGGCTTCTCGTTGCTCTGAAAAAAAAGAACAGTTTGTTGACAAATACACAGATTGAATAACTTGCAACAGAAGTTAACCTAAGCACCTTCACATCCATTTCCAAAGAGATTTTTTTCCTTTCAGTAGTTTTTTGTTGAAGAAGCCAGGCATCAGTTCAGCTCTCTGTCCCTGGAAGTAAAACCTGCAGATTAATTTTTGCTCCTTTTCACAAAAGGTCAGAGGCCTGGCCTACATCCAAAAGAGACAGGCAGTGTGGAATGGCCATAATTAATCCACTCGCATTAAATGGGGAAGCCTTCAAAACATTGTCAGCCAGCTGGAATATTCTTATATTTTCCTGGCACTGTTTCCATCTTTCTAGGATCTTTGAGATCTACAGAAGAGCAGGACAAGATCCAAAAGCATAAATGTTATTAGCAGGATCTCCTGCATTCCTTGTAGCCTTTGAAAGGGTCACTTTTGTCAACTACTTAATTGACATTTGAACTACCACCCCCGTAGTCATTCATCATCATACAACTTCAACCAACTTAATATAAGAGCTGGAAAATGTATCGGGGAACAATTTATTATACGTAGTTGTACGGAAAGTTTTGACATCCTTGCATTGATTGAATGGAGAAATTTCCTGAAAATTAAATCACAAGCTGTATATCAAATTAAGTCCCACACCTCTAACAAGCAAATATGTTCAAAGCCAAACCTCTACAAACCAACATAAATAGTATCAAGGCATATGAACTGATTTTATCAAAAAAGGCTTACATTTTTGTCCAGATTCCTAAAGTTTACAACAGAAAGTCAGTTCCAAAACATCTTTTTGAAAGATTCCCCAATTTTTTTTCTTGATAATCAATTATCAGAATAATTGAGCTGACAGATTTTTCCTCCAGCATCCTGAAGTGGGGTTTTCCCTGTTTGTGACACCTGGGGAATTCAGGTTTTCCCTCCACCAATTAGATTTGTCTTCAACCATGTCAGTGATTTCCCCGATGCTTTAGCTTCCTGCTTGGTAAATATAGGACCATAAGAATCACCTGGAAGGCATCTGATTGGATTATTCAGGACATTGAGTCCTGAGTTTTAATTTTCCTGTCTGGAAGTTAGTCATGCTACATTAGAAACCCAACACTTCAAATAACTGGCAGGAGGTAGGCCTGACCACACCGTGAGATCTCAAGGAATCTCCCTAGATGTCCTCAGGACCTCACTATATTTGACCCTCGAACAAGGGGTCAACCTATTCTAAGGCACCTGAAGGCAAAAAAACAAGCAATGGATGGAAACTAATCAAGGAGAGAACCAATCTACAAATAAGGAGAAATTTCCTGACAGTGAGAACAACAGTGGAATGGCTTGTCTTCAGATGTTGTGGGTGCTCCATGACTGGAGGTTTTCAAGAAATGACTGGACATAGCATTTGTCCACGATAAGATCTCCTTGAGCAGGGAGTTGGACACTAGAAGACCTCCAAGGTCCCTTCCAACTCTGTTATTTTGTTATTCTGAGTTCATTTTGGGACAGTTTAGTTCACAGAAAGAACTAACCAATGAAGGAGACGCCATTATCTCCTTCGGCAGTCTGTTCCACTCTTGAACAGTTGACTATTCGTCCTGAAATCCAACTGAAGTCTTCCTCATAATTTAATCCCCATGACTCCTGGAACAACACAGAACAATTCTGCCTCTTTGTCTATATTACTGTACAGCCCTTTTGTTAGCTTTGGAAGCCATATTAACATTGGAAGCTTCCATGCTGCCACCTTCTTGTGCTTGGGAAAATAGGATGGGGGATTTAGTAGAACGATTGTAGTTAGACATAATAGCATTCTTCCCTTTGATCAAGGTCATGGTGTTCCTGCATCTGGAGGAGGAGTGGTTGCAGTGATGGCTCAAATTGGGATGGATGGTGATTGGGCCATGTGATGGACTGAGGGGTGCAAGGGCTGGATTTGGGTTTTTTAAAAAATTTGATTTATAACAAATTAAATGATTAAATGATTTATACCCTGGATGCATGGCTGTCTTTAGACGATCATATGACGGCCGTGGCCGGGGAGCTTTTTATTTCTGGATCGGGATGCCCTACGCATAGTCACCCACGCTCTCGTCACTTCCTGTTTGGACTACTGTAATGCTCTCTACATGGGGCTCCCCTTGAGGAGCACCCGGAGACTTCAGCTGGTCCAGAATGCGGCCGCACGAGTGGTTATGGGAGTGACTCGTCGCTCCCGGGTAACTCCCCTCTTGCGCGAGCTGCACTGGCTCCCGGTGGTCTTCCGGGTGCGTTTCAAGGTGCTAGTCACCATCTTCAAAGCGCTCCATGGCTTCGGACCGGAATATTTACAAGACCGTCTTCTGCCAATGAATATCTCCCACTGCACGATACACTTTCACAGAGAGGGCCTCCTTAGGGTGCCGGCGGCCAGACAATGCCGGCGGGCGGCCCCCAGGAAGAGAGCATTCTCTGTGGGAGCTCCAGCCCTATGGAACGAACTACCCCCGGACATAAGAAAGATTCCTGACCTCCGTGCCTTCCGACGAGCCTTGAAGACTACTGTTTCACCAAGCTGGTCTGACTTAAATTTGCGTTAAATTTTAATAGGGTTTTTAGTAGGGGTTTTAATTTTACAGCCACACAGTTTAATTATTTTAGTAGTTTTAATTTTTATACCTGATTGTTTTAACATGGCTGTAAACCACCCTGAGTCCCATCCGGGAGAAGGGCGGTATATAAATGCAAAATAATAATAATAATAATAATAATAATAATAATAATAATAATAATAATAATAATATATGCCGCCCTTCTCCAGAGACTTAGGGCAGCTTACAATGCGTTAAGCAATAGCCTTCATACTTTTGTATATTTTATTATACAAAGTCAGCTTATTGCCCCCACAAACTGGGTCCTCATTTTACCTACCTTAGAAAGGATGGAAGGCTGAGTCAACCTTGAGCCTGGCAAGATTTGAACTTACAGTAATTGCAGACAGCTGATGTTAATCACAATGCTTTAGTCTGCTGAGCCACCAGGCCCTGATTTTGATTTACTGAGGTAAAACCTGGAACTCTCAGTTTCAGGTTTTCCTAGATATGCCAGTATACCTACTCTAATAAATGGAAGATTTGAGATTATATCTGTCTCGGAGTTTTTGATTGGAGTTGGGTTGTCCTAGAACGCTGACACCTTTCTTGGGCAACAATCACATTTACCTACAGTCTTCTCTGAGTTAAACATGCCCAGCCTTTCCAACCATTCCTGGCCCCATCAATATTTTCTTGTCAACTTGCTTCTCCTCCAGACACAGAAGGTCTACTTTGTCAATTACCTTCCCAAAATGCAATGCCAGGAATCTTCGACTTATGAGTCAGATTATAAGAACATACACGGAATCCTCAACCTATGACCACAGTTGGGACCAGAATAAATAGGGAGGTTATGATGGAGTTATGATTTTACAACCTTTTATGTGATGGTTGTTAAGTGAATCATACTGTTCCTAAGTGAATTGGGCTTCTCCCATTGATTTTGCTTGTGAGAAGCTGTTTTGGGAGTTTGCCGGGTCATGTGACCCTGGGAGGATGCAACCATGGTCATGCTGGTAGTCAAAGGCCTGAATTTTCATCATGTGACTGTGGGGATGTTGGGATGGTTGTAAGTACGAGGACAGGTCTTAAGTCCCTATTTTTCAGTGCCATTGTAATGTGGAATGATTGCCAAATGAATGGTTGTAAGTTGAGGACTTCCTGTACTAACTTGTCTCCTGATCAAGAGACCTTGACTGGATTGGGTCCCAGTTTGTTGGTCCACGTGATCATATGTGGCAACTTGGCAACTTGTGGACTTCATCTCCCAGAAGTCCTCAGCCAGCCATGGTTGGAAACCCCTGGCCTATTGACTATGACCAAGTATGAAGGTGAATGGTCTCACTGAGTTGAGGCATGTGGCAACTTCCTTGGTATTCCCTTAGCAAAAGACTTCATCCTTGGGGGGCATTTCTATAAAGATGAGACACAGATCCCCAACTCTGAAGGGCTTCTTGTGGGGGCTTCATGTAAATATTCCAAAGTAGAAAGGACAAAATACTCTGGAGGAATTTCATGGGACAAGATGAAGAGGCTGAGCAGGCGTTTCCCAAGATGCTTCAAGGGTGGCCTCAAGTGCTGCCCTGCATGTTTTCTGTGCAGCTCATCCATCAAGATGATTCACTGAGGCTCAGAAGCTCTGAACAGGATTTGTTTTGGTAACATCCAGCTCCATCCTCAAAGTCTACCTTCCTCTTTCATGACAATGATAACTAACATGACCTGCTGCAAAAATCTTCAGAACTGCCGCTTGGGTCAAGTGTGGAGAATTGTTTATTAGAAGGTCACCTCTCTTTCTCAGAGACATCCCAGAGGAGAGCTTGAGGGCAGAAAAAGATCACTGTTTTGACCAATAGTGCAAATATTTCCTTCCGATTAAAAAAAAAATCACACAAAGCACCATTTTTATAGCACTGTATGTTCTTCCCTGGGCTCTTGTCATAAGTGGTGAATGCCCTTCACCTTCCCCTCCATGGTAAGGACAGCAGAGTAGGAAGGGAATCCCTAAAGCCACCCCTGCACTCTGATTTCCTGCAGGCCGCTGGTCAGAAGAGGGAAGGGTAAGTTGTTCTTTGTCCTTGCAGTGGCCGTTGGGATAGTGGAGAGCGGTTTGGTTTCATCACTGGTGCAGAAGCTGAAGACTGAGAAGGAGAACATCCAAGAGCTCATCCTGGACACCCTAACCGGCTGCCTGCGAGTTGAAGCCTTCGAGGCCTTGGCTACAGGATCCGTTTCTATCTTGAAGGAGAAGCTTCAGGATCCCTCACGGGCCATCAGGTGCAAGGCTGCCCAGGCCCTCATGGCCATCAGGTGAGGCACACCAGCACCTGACACACCTCAGAGGTGCAGACGGCAAAGGAGCTCCAGGGTAGCTCCATGTTTGCCAAGAGTGGTTTCCCTCTAGCTTAATTGACTGGTCAGAAGGGCAAGGCCAGCCCTCAGCTGACCCAAAGGAATGGTTTTCCCATTTCAGCGTCCCATTGGAGGGGAAGAACATGGTCTTCAAAGAAAACGTCTTTCCAGACCTGGTCACCCTGCTGGAAGATGAGGATGCGGAGGTGCGAGCCAACGCTGCTGGAGCTCTCATGAATTCGGCAGTGACCACCCAAGGTGAGTGTGGCTGCAGGGCTCAGCCCATTCTCCGTAGGCGAGAAGGAGAGGGGGGGGCCTCCCAGGGACACAGCCGGGCAAGCACCAGGGCTGCAGGAGGTGCTGCCTGGGCTGCACGTGTTTCCTTCTCACCATTTTTAGTAGAGATTTTATTTACAGAAGCGAAAACAAGTATAACTTTAAAAAGTGCAAAGAAACATAGAAGCATATAGAGGAGTGATTTCCAATTCATCACAATTAAAAACAATTAAATGTAGTATAATTACAATTATGATTGAAAAGATAAAAACTAATATAAACCAAAGGAAAAAAAAGGTGGAAAGAAAAATAGAAAAGAAAGAATTTAGAAAACAAAATGAAATTTTTTTACAAAAGTTACCCCCAGCTTTCATCACAAGTATAAACAATTTTAGTAACTTTTCACCTCCTCTTAAATTACAGCAAATGATCTCTTCTTCCCATATCCCATCTCTTTACACAAATCTATAAAGCATCATCATTTCAGCCTGGTGTCGTCCATTATGTGTTTCCAGAAATGACATCATATCTATTTTATTCTTGATCAAATAAACCAACTTTATATTCCTTCATTTTACTTCTAGCAATTACTCCCATCAACTAATGCCATAGAATTTGATTTCTTTTCATTTCTTCTTTGTCCTTTCTCAAAGATTCTTCAAAACCTCTTTTGTAAATCAAACATAAAGAGATCTTGGTTTGTGAACATGTTGCATGGTCCCTTCATCTCCCGGCTCTCGGACCAATGGAAGACTACTGTTCTATGGTTCCAAATAACTATTTGCCAGTTCTTTGGTCTTTCCTCCACTCATTGTCTCTGTCTTTATTTGAGACATGTTAATTCACTATGCCCCCAACAGAAGTCTCTAGGCTGTGCTTATTATCCTGAGGAGAAGGAAGGGCTCAGGCATGTTTAGAAAAGCGGGACTAGGATTTCCTCTGTTTTCCCTTTGCTTTCAGGATAATTTTCTAGTATTTTTCACCTACCATATTTTTCAGTGTGCAAGACGCACTCCCCCCCCCCCAAAGTGGGTGGAAATGTCTGTGCGTCTTATAGAGCGAATGTTGCTGAAGCCCCGCCCGCCCATTGACCCCCACCCTTCAGCTGCTGCCTCCCAGCAATTTGCCTCCTTGCAGCAAACAACCTGGTCAGCTTCAGCACAGCCTTATTTGGCACGAGCAGCTGATTGGCGGTTGGATCAGCCTCCTGGAATACTGTCTAATACTGTTCCAGGCTGCGGGGATCACTACTGCCCATCGGCACCATCGCCACCCATTGCCACCACCACCTATCGCCACCTCCAAGCACCCCATTTTCGGTCTCCTTGTGCCTCATTTTCGGCTCATTCCAGGCAGGGATAGGCTGCAATGGCGATCCCTGCCACCTTGAACAAGCCGAAAATGGGACGCATGGAGGCCGAAAATGGGGCACGAGGTGGCAATAGGTGACAGTGGTGATGAGTGGCAGCAATGGCCAATGGCGATCCCCGCAGCCTGGAACAGCTGATAGGTGATATTCTGGGAGGCAGATCCAACTGCCAATCAGCTGCTCGTTCTAAATCAGGCTGTGCTGAAGCTGACCAGGCTGTTTGCTGTTTGCTACAAGGAGGCAAATTGCTGGGAGGCAGAGGAAGATTTTTTTTCTTGTTTTCCTTCCCAAAAGCTAGGTGGGTCTTATAGTCCAGAGTGTCTTATAGTCTGAAAAATACGGTAAGCAAAACCTATCTGGCAGCTTTTACTAAAATCCTGGGTTATGCCAAGGGAGCAAGGAAGCCCACTCAGACCTTCTGGCTGCAGCTGCTTCCATCTCACCTCTTGGTTTACTGCTGGCCTAGCCTGTTCGTTCCCTACCATGTTTTCTCTCCGTTCCAGGGAAATATGCTGCTATTAATGCAGAAGCCATCGAGTATCTTCTGCCTTTGATCCACGATGACAAGAGCAAAGTCCGCCTCTATGCCATCAAGGCCCTGACCATGTTGTCAGAAGCCCCAGAAGGTCGTGTGACACTGCTGAAGCACGTGCCGCAGTTCCGGAAGCGGCTGGACGACTCCAATGCGACCGTGCAGAGAGCAGCCCAGATCGCCATACAGGTCATTGAATGGAAACCTTAGAAAGCCCTCTTAGCAACCGGCAATAAACCGACAATAGCCCTGATGCTGTTAGGAGCCATTTTGTTTGAGGTGTAACTGAGTGAAAGAGAACAGGCAGCTCTCTGGTGAAGGGTCTCTCCTTTGATCTCCTTCAGGGTGAAGGAGAAGGGGAGCCAAATTAGAACAGCAAATGGGTCGTGACCTTTAAAGCCCTTAATGGCACAGGGCCAGGCCACCTGATGAACCACCTCCTGGCACTAGGTCACGCCTGGCCTACTCAGATTGGCAGAGGGGACCTAGTTCGGATCCTGTCAGTCAGTGAACTCCGACTGGGGAGTGGGATCCAAAAGAAAAGCCTTCCCTCTGGAACATCCTACCTTCCCCCACCCTCCTGGGGGAGGGGACTGCTGGATTGACGGCAGACTCCACCCCCACCCTCCTTGCTCTCTGCCCTCCACCCATCCATCTTTTTGATGATCATATTGAAGTGTTCCTATTGTGTTCTTTTCCTTTATTTTATTGCTCTCTTTATTTCTGATCTGTTTACACTCTTTTCATTTCTTCCTTTTATTCAAGCCGCCTAGAGTAGCCCCTCAGCGAGATAGGAGGCAAATTAATTTATTTAACTAAATTTATTTATTAAATTGGGGAATGCAGAGATTTCACCCACAGGCCAATCCTGCTGAATTGACAGGATCCTGGCCTTGTGTCTGACTAATGCAGGTCCGGCCCAATAGCAGGTGAAGAGGGACGTGTTGACCTAAGGAAAATGTGTGGGAAACCTGGGATGGGATGATAAGACAGCTATCTGTCCTAATTGATCCACGCAGGAATAAATGATAATGATTTAAGGATGCTGTGAAGGATTATGAAACACTAGCAGGGGGTGAAAGAGCTGGGACAGAGGTGGGATTTCCTTCACTCTTTCCAATATCATTGTTGAAATAATTTGCTTCAACAAATAAGAGAGATGGCCCAGGAAGAAAAAGAATACTGGAAAGAGGGAGCAGGCTATGCAGATGTTCCTGATGGGAACAGGTCAGGTTCTTCATTAAAGTGAAGCGTTTCTGAGAAGAGGCCCTGGCAAGAGACGAGCTGCATGGCATTTGTGTCGCTTGTTTCCAAATGAGATTCTACCGCAATCTATCTTGGCGCCAGTGTTATTCAAGACTTTTATTAATGACCTGTACAAAAGGATTGATGGGCTGCTGATCAAATCTGCAGGTGACATGGAATTGGGAGATCTACCCAACACCCAGGAGGACAGAATGAAATTGCAATTTATTTTGAACAGGCTGGAAGACTAGACTGAGAGGTGCCAGAGGGAGAAGTGCAGGGGAGAAAAGGGTAGGACACAGACAAATTGGGGGATTTATGGCATCTGAGGAGGACGTAGCCAAGCCAGTATTATGATACCCCTACTAGGAAGGCTCAGAAGAAGAAGCTGCTTCAAAGGGGAGGATTTCCCTCTGTTCTGTGCTGGTGAGACGCAGCTGGAGTGATTGATTATAAACACAACCACAATTTCACTTAGCAACCACTTTGTTTAATGTCTGAGTTGCCCATCCCAGTTGTGGTCACATCAGCATCAACTTTTAATGATCACATAAGTAGACCTTCTTCAAGATAACCTATCTCCAGCCTAGACCTTGAGATCTACAAAGGTGCATGTGTTGCTGCTACAACCCATCTGCCTCGCTGCTGATCGTCTTCTTCTTCATCTATTCTCAGGGTTGTAGACTTCTAGAAGGCCTCATCTCACATAATATCCTTCATTGCTACTCTACCTGAGCTAGTCTCCGGCACCTTCTTTGGCTGCTGATTGCTTTGATGCTAATGGTCAATCCTAAAAGACAGGGGCTATCCACTATTTCAGCATCTCATTATCCATTGTGAGGCTTGTTCACAGTATTTTTTAATCTTAATTCAATTTTTCTTTCTCAATACATATTCAGGATATAACAGATGGAGTACCGTGTACAATTCTGGGCAGCAGATTTCCAGAAAGATATGGGCAGATATCCAGAATGCTATTACAAAGTTGATACAAGGATTTGAGGATGTGCCACATGAGAACAGCCTGGAGAATCCAGGGATGTTCAGACTGGAAAAAAGCAAACAGAGGGATAGTTGGATAAAATGGTGCTCCAGGGAAGATGGCCAGGAATTAATTTTTCTAGAAAGTAAAAGAAGTAGGAATGGGCATAGGTTACAGTTACTTAGATTTAATTAAAACATAAACTAAAGGACTTCCCATAATAACATCCTCTCAAGGAGAGGCTCCACACTCGGCACCCCTCCCCCCACTCAGCAAACAAGCACACCGACAAACATACAAAATCACCTTCGTCTAAGTCCCAAAGGGGCCTCCCTCAGCTGCTCTGACTCATCCAGCTTAGAGAGACTTCTTGGTCTCTCACCCTAAGCATGCAACCAAAGCCCTTGGCTAATCTTCATTGTCCAAATCTACAATTCTGCTGGTGGACTCTGTGGGTCTGGACAGTCCTTTCATCATTTCTCAAAAGAAGAATGTAGCCAGGTTCTTTCCGTGAAAGTTTATCACAAGGAAGAGGCTGTGAAGTTATTTTCAGAGTTCCCAAAGGTAGGCAAGGAGCTTCATAGAGGAAGAAAATAAGGAGAAATTTCCTGGTGTGAGAGCTATTGAACAGCAGAACAGTCTGAGTTATGGGTGCTCCATTCCTTGAAGTTGTCGAGCAAAGGTTGGATACTCTTTGTCTGGGATGGTACAACAATTCCTACTCTGGGCAGGGTGTTGGACTAGAAGGCCCTGTGATTTTATTAATCTGTGACTTTTATTGCTTCCATATTTCTCGGATGAGCAAAGAAAGTTAATGTTTCCTGCTTGCTGACCCTTCCCCATAAAATGGGGCAAGACGCTGGGCTTGAGTAACCATGAAGTAGCTTTCAGCTTGATATCAGGAAACATTTCCCAACATTAAGAGCTGTTCAGCGATGGAAAGGCAACCTCAGGCGACACGGAACTCTTCCTTTGTGGAGGTGTTTAAACAAAGCTGGGATGGCCATCTGTCAGGGAGGCTGTCGTATTGACAAAAATGGTATTTAATGGATTCTTACCCCAGGCAGGAGTTGGACTAATGTTCTCCAAGAGCAAATACACCATCAAGGACTGGAGCCAACAACGCAGAGGACAAATGGAGAAGCAAAAGAGTGGAGGGACAAATGGGGGGAGGGGCTTTGGAGACTGGCAGGGAAGTACATCAAATGCAGGAGGGAGCACCAGGCATCATCTCAGATGTTTCTACTCCAGGGCACGATGGGAAACAAACAAATGCTGGCAAAGGAGGCTCTGAATTCACTCAGGCATTGCTGATTCATGGGATGAGATCAAAATATGAGCAACACGTCCGACCGGAACATCCCCTCCAAGGCTGACACTTATTCCAAACTTAATAGAGGGGAAGGAGATGCTTGCTTGGCGAGGCAGAAATAAAGAACTTGAAAGTGAAAATGGATGAATTGTGAAGAGGTGAGGATGGAAGAAGTAGAGCATCTGAAAACACGTTTTATGTCTGCTCTTTCCTAGAAGATAAACACAACCATTGCTGACTGTCACTCTGCCATTAATGGAAGGGGGGAACTGTGGTTCGAGATAGACAAGGTGCGATGTAAATGACTCTTAGCTCATTTAAATGAATTCAGGCTTCCATGACCAGAAAAACTGCATCCCAGGTCCCTGAAGGAACCAGCAAAGGTGCCCACAGAACCACTTGCTCTAATCTAGAAGACCTCCTGGAAAAGACAGACTGGAGGAGAGAAAAAGTTGGAGCTACATTTAAAAAAGGGAAGCAAGAGAATCCAGGCAATTGCACGTTTCTCAGCTTGAAGTATATTCTAAGCAAGATCCTTGAGTAGCTTATTAAACGGCTTGCTTGTGAGCGTGTAGAAAACAATAGCGCCAGAGAAAACAACAGCTAATAAAAGAGCCAGTGTGAGTCTGCCACAAACAAGTCCTGACAGATGCCTGTCCTTCCTTCACAGAGTGACTAGCTTGGTCCGCTGAGGAAATGCCATGGACTCAGGGGAACTCAGCCAATGGTTTAGAACATGTCTTGTCATATCCTCTTTTAATAAAATGGTAAAATATGGTCTAACTAGCAAACTCAGAATTAGTCAGGCAAGGTGACATCCTATGGCAGTGAAAGTTGGACATTAACAAAACAAGATAGCAGCAATATTTTGAACTTTAGGTTTGGAGAAGATTTGGAGAATTTCCAAGAAAACAGATAAAAGAATCAGTGAACAAATCAATGTAGGGTTCTCACTTGAAGCACAAGTGACCAGGCTCAAATTATCCTATTTCAGACACATAGTGCAATGAGACAGTTACCTTGAGAAGTCCATAATGTTGAGAGGTGGAAAGAAACAGAAAAGGAGGACCAGCAGCAAAGAGGATGAAGTCAATTATAAGGCACATTGTTGGGAGACCTGAAGGGCAGAGTTAGGGTCAGACCATTCTGGAGAAGGTCCAACTATGTGGCATGAAGAGTCAACACCAAGATGATGGCAATTGGTAGTCAATTAAAATAAAGACTAGATGGTACCTACTTAGGTGTATTCATAATTGAGCAAATATTCACACACAGAGATACCAGGCTTCATATTAGCTTGGAAAGGAGCATCAGGTGAACTGTCACACTCAAACCTGAATGAAGTAATGAATTCCAAATGAAATTCCATGGTGAGAAACATAAGGTTCTACATCTAGGCAAGAAAAACCAAATGCCCAGGTACAGAATAGGTGGAACCTGCCTCAACTGAGAGGGATCTAGAAGTCTAAGGAGCAAGTACTTCAATATGAGCCAGCAAAGTGCGGCAGCCACCAAAAAAGTGAACCCAAGGCTGCATTAACTGAGGGATAGAATCAAGATGACACAAAGTGTTAATACCACTTTATAATGCGGAAATGCTGCATCCAATTTTGGTTGCCATGATATTAAAAAGATGTTGAGACTCTTTCTAGAGTGCAGAGTACAGAGAAGGGCAACAAAGATGATTAGGGGACTGGAGGCTAAAACATATGAAGAATGGTTGCTGGAATTGGGTATATCTAGTTTAATGAAAAGAAGGACCAGGGGAGACATGATAGCAGCCTTCCAATATCTCAGGAGCTGCCACAAAGAAGAGGCAGTCAAGCTATTCTCCAAAGCACCTGAGGGCAGGACAAGAAGCAATGGGTGGAAACTGATCAAGGAAAGAAGCAACCAGGAACGAAGGAGAAATTTCCTGACAGTGAGAACAATTAATCAGTGGGTGCTCCACCATAGAGATTTTTAAGAAGAGATTGGACAAGTATTTGTCTGAAATGGTATAGGGTTTTCCGCTTGAGCAGGGGGTTGGATTTGAAGACTTCCAAGGTCTCTTCAACTCTGTTAGTCTATTATCAACTGTACAGATGACACAACACAAACGTTTTGAAAAGAAACACAAAACTCTAGAAAAGAAAGAGGAGGTTCAAAAAGATTGAGGAAGGCTTGTATAATGAAGTGAAACAAATAGGATGGAAATTTAACAGAAAGAAATGTAAACAAACTGAAGGGAGTTCAGAGAACAACTATCAAGGTTTTGTGGGGACAGAAAGCTGAGTCCTTTGAGGATTATCTAAAGAAACCATGGATGTTTAGTCTGCAAAAGAGAAAACAGGGCAGTCGTGATGGTACATTTTCAGCTATCTAACATGTTGTTACATAGGAGAAGATGTGGACGTGTCTCCCCAGACTACCGGAGCAGAATCCAAACGATGGGGTTACAGAGAAATAGAGTCAGGTTAAAGATGAGGAGCTACTTCCTAATGTTGGAGTTGCTTCCTCTTGAGGTGGTTCATTCCCATCCAAACAGAGACTGGATAGTCATTTGTCCAAAATACTTTAGTAGAACCTGCAAAAGGCAGAGTTTGAACTAGATCAATGATGGCAAATCTATGATGTATGTCAAGGTTACAACCACAACATTTTGGGGGACACACTAGTGTTCACCAATGCCTGACAACTATCATTGTCATGCAGGCTACACAAACTTGGATAGTTCTTCTGGGAACCACCTTCAGAATTATACTGCTCCCAGTAGCCAGGCAGTAAAGCAGTTACAGAGCTTCCTAGGATCCGCAAACTACTGGCAGTTCATCCCCACATTTGCCCAGATAGCCCTGTCAATCACCAACTTGCTCTATATGGGAGGGGGAGTGAAGCCCAAACTGAGTCATTAAATTGGTCCATCAAATCCCAGGCGGTCTTTGAAAAGCTGAAGTGGCTCTTTGCTGCTGAACCAGTCTTGAAGCACCCAAACCCAGATGAGCCTTTCGTGATCCAGGCAGAGGCCAATGATGTGGCAGCAGGGGTGGTTTTGCTCCAGAGGAACGAAAAGGGAGAGTTGCAACCATGGCCTACACATCACATAAGTTGTCCAATACTGAGAAGCGGTGGGCCACCTGGGAGGAGACTTACATGGTCTAATGGACTCTTCTCACCTGCAGGCAGTTCTTAGAGGGCAGTAAGATTCCATTCAAGATGTGGATGGACTACAAGAACCTGGAGGCATTAAAGGCCCCGAGGAAGCCGTCCCCTAAGCAGGTCTGATGGGCTCAGTATTTTAACCGCTTCAGTTTCACCCTTTGCTACTTGCTGGGTGGGAAGAATTTCTTAGCCAATGCCCACTTGCATGCCCCAGTATAGAAGTACCCGAGAGGAGGCAGTTAACTCCATTATCCCAGGCAGCTTTCAGCACCAATGCTCACGAGGGAGCAGAGAACAGTCTCTGTGCAGCTGGCTGGGTGGTGCGTCTGCATAAAGATGACCAGTTGATGAAGGAGGGCTTGGAAGGGGAGTAAAATGTACATCCCAGCCAGCCAGAGAAACTTGGTCCTGCAGAGAGGAACCACGATGCAAAATCTGCAGGGCATTTTGGGTTTGTCTTCACCCTTCACTTGGTGAAGAGACAGTTCTAGTGGCTGAAGATGAAAAAGGACATGAAGCCTATGTGGCCAGCTGTCCTGTATGCACCTCCATGAAACACCCACCTGGGAAGCCTCCGGGTTTACTACTTAGTACTGTTACTACCGTTACACCTAGCAGGAGATACCCAGGGGCTTTATTATGGAGTTGCCTGAGAGTGCTGGGAACCCAGTAATTTGGACTGTCATCAGCCTGTTTTTGAAGCACGCACACTTTGTGGTGGGTCTCGAGATTCCTTCGGCCTGGCCTTAGCCAAGAAGTTTGTGCAACACATCTACAGACTACATAGCAAGAGCAAGAGCGCTTAAAATTATATACTGCTTCATAGTGTTTTTACAGCCCTCTCTAAGTGGTTTACAGGCCCCAACAATCTGGGCCCTCGTTTTACCCACCTCAGACAGATGGAAGGCTGAGTCAACCTTGAGCCAGTGAGACTTGAATTGCTGAAGTGCAGCTAGCAGTCAGCTGAAGTAGCCTGCAGTGCTGCATTCTAACCACTGCACCATCTCAGCTCATGGGGTCCCAAAGCACATTATCTCAGACAGGGGGGTGTAATTCACTGCAAAACTTTGGCAGGAATTTTTGAAATTGATAGGCTCCTCCCAGGGACCTATCATCCGTGTACCAATGAGATGGCTGAAGATGCCAACTCAGTAGAGCAATACCTGCGCTATTATATAAATCATTAGCAGACTAATTGGGCCAAGCTCCTGCCTTTCACAGAAGTAGCGTATAACAACTAGGTGCACAGCAGCACTTTCAAAGTGGCCACGGGGCTGAGTTATGCCCATGCCAGAGCTCCCACAGGAAGCACCAGCCTCAGGGTCGGGACTGACTCAGACTTACACCTAAATTCCACTTTGCTCACAGCTTGACAAAGAATGGGTGGTGGTAGACTGGAATGCAAGGGTGGGGGGAATGGCCTACAAGCATGAGACAGTGCTCCCCCCTTCAAGGACAGCCAGAGCAGACGCCGCAGCAATCATCTGGTTTCCCAAACAAAATGAACAGAAGTGATTGGTGGACGTAAGGGACTGTGGGTGACCTGTGGGGAGAGGGGAAATGAACTATGCACAGGAAGCCCAAAGCTGCTTCTGCGCCAATATACATTTTATTCAGTAAAGTTTATACACTTGGAAAAATAATGGAGTTTCTTTTTCTGGGAATGCCAACTGGACAGTTGACATTAGGCCATCTAATGGGGACCAAATGTCTTCTCTTGCAGCCCTGAGGTGTTGCAGCCATGGGGAGGAGGACTCAAGGTCTTTTTCTCCCCTCTCAACCATTGTTGAGGGGTCTCCAACATTGGCAACTTTAAGACTTGTGGGCTTCCAGAATGCCAACTTTGGAGACCCCTGCTCTATATGAAGTGAAAGAGGAGAGTCACATGTGGGCAATGAATTCTACTGCAACAACTATCACGATAACTGGTTTAACATGTTGCAGGGTTTTGAGGGGGGCTCTAAAGAACCAGATGTGGCATTGCAAAGGAAAGCTGGCTGCTTTCCAACCCACTTCCTCCATCTTGCCTTCCTCCTCTCCCAGCAAATGCTTCTGCTTCTCATTGTCTGTTGCAATCTGTAAATTATGCTTGATGCTGGAACGCTGCGTGATTCCAGCCGTTTGATAAAGATGCCATGGATGGAAAGGGCCCCTGAGTGCCCTTCCACTTTGATGTATCTGCCTGTCCTTCAGTACCCAGGGCCTGTTGGGCTTCGCTCCTGTCTTCTTCACTCTGGGGCCCTTAAGGGCCTGGTTTCCAATTGCCTTCCTAGAACTTCTCCCCATAACCAACTCTGGAAGCATTAAGATGGTTCCCCTGGATTTCTTGTCTGGGAGGACTCAGAGTGAGCTCATGGGGCAGCCCCAGGTCTTCCCTAGGGAGTTTGTCCCAGAGGAGTTGGGGTCTCTTCTCCCCACCCTTAGAGCTCCATCAGCCCTTCCCAAAGAAGAGCAGTGGCCATGGTGGGGTCCCTTCCTGATTTCACTTCAGGGGCTGCAGGGGCATCCAAGTGGGAGCCCTCCTTCTGAAGGGGGCTGCCCCCACACTGATCCCCATCAACCTTTCTGGCCAAGTTGGCATTCTGGTCCAACTTCCACATTTTCCTCCAATAGAAGACTGGGAATAAGAGATCTGAGGCAGCTGTAATTTTTCATCTGGGTTTTCCAAGGCTTTGAGCAGCAAACAACTTAGTCACCCAGAAACCCGGGGAGTTGAGTTGTGGGGGGGGGGGGGAGTTTGTCTTGTCAAGAGGAAAATGCAGCAATTAATCTGTCGGCCCCCGACACGTTTGTCCCCTGCAATTAAATCAAAGATTCCTAAAATGGACTCATCCTGCATCTCCCTGCAGCCCTGCTGGGCCTGCAGTGACACTGAGCAGCCAGTGCTGCGACGCTGCCTCTTTTGCTCCCCGAAGCAGGCCATGTCACACTGCAAATAGTGGAGCCAGCATTCTACAGCACCAAGAGCAAGGTCCCCATTCTTTAGCAAGAAGACTTGGTGTACGGGGCAGACCCTCCCTGTTCTTCCAGCCCTGTGGCAATCTGTGGAGCCAGCAGTGAAGGCAAGAAGCCCCAGAGGGGCCACCGTACCAGGGCCCTTGGTGCAGGGGCACTCTGGAGCATCACATGGGTTGGGTCTTGCCCAGAGTTCGGCCTTTGGTCTCCCTGGACCAGGCACTTTCCTGCTACTGGCATGCCTTGGGGGGAGGGCATTTTCTGAGCAAGGGTACTCCAAGGGGGCAACAGGTGGAGAGGCTTTCATGGGCCTCTTCCTTGCATTTTGGAATTTTGTCTCAGGGAGTTGGGGGGGTCCCTCCTGCAGGCTGAGTTATCTGGAGCAAGATCAGCACAGCCCCCAGGAAAGGCATCTGAGTCTCTCCAGGGAGGTCCATGTTTCCACCCTCCTTTTCATTACAGCAAACGGCAGAGCCTTTCGGAGAAAAGAAAACGGTATGCTGGAATCACTTCTAAGGGACTGAAAGTAAACAAGTGCTCTTACACACACACACACATTAAAGGCTCTTTCTGAGGGGAGCCGTGACACACTAGTCTGGGCCAAGGGCACCTTCAGCCTGGAAGTGGCTGCCAGCAACGGCTCCTTATAGGTCTGGTACAACGATATCTTCCGTAGAACCTGTGAAGCCCATTACCACCAATTAAATGAAGAGCTTTGGAAAGTGGAAGAAAGACATGGAAAAGCTATCAGTGGCTGCTTCCATGGTGGCTCCATCTCACTCCAGGAGTCACTTCTCTTTATGGGCCTCTGAAGGCTTCTGGCCGGCTCTGGAGCCTGAGAGAACTGACTGGTGAATGGCGCTGTGAAGTCTTTTGAGCTTGGTGGTTTTCTTAAAGATGCTTCATTACCCAATTCAGCACTGATGATGTTACCTAGCTGGGTCATGAAACGTCTGCAAGAAAACCACTAAGCTTGGAGAGCACCAAGGACCCCTCATTTCAACCCTGCTGAACTCCAGGTATTCTCGCCTATTGGTACTTTGGAGAGAGGGAAGCTCTGGCCTCCCTGTTAGTTGTGCTGGGAGCTCTCCATGGTCCTGCAAAAGCAGCCACTTAGTCAGAGCCTACCAGCTCCTGCTTGTGAGTCCTAGTCTTCCTCTTGGGAAGCGTCTCAGAAGGTTGAAGTTAGGCTGTGGTTGTGAAGGTTCTTGATCCCAGACACAGCCCTACACCCGGTTGGCTCCTAAGTCAAAAGTTGCTTTCTCAAGACAGTCTTAGCGTCAACCAGGGCCTGACACTTATCCCCCAGTTGCATCATCCTCCCTACTCCCCCCACCTGTTACTGGCCCCTGGCAGAAAGAGATGGGGATGACCTGGTCTGCAGGCTTTCAATAGATTTCTGGGTGTCAGGGGGCAAGGCAGAGTTCTGTTTCATTTTCTTTTTTTCAACAAGACACAGTGATTTTAATATATATATATGAATATATATATTCTTACTTTTCGTAGGTTTTATGTGTGTTTTTCCTTTAAGCCCGGTTTTTCCTACATAACTAAGATATTTCTAATGAGCCAGAAATAGCTATATAAGTCTCCAAGTCTCCAAATGGGCAAGCACAAATTCTGCTGGCTGCCAGAATGAAAAGAAGGAAAAAACCCCCAGAAAGTAGTGAATGTGATTTCACTCAATCAGGGTTTGCAGAAACATCTTAGTTACGTAGGGAAAACCTGCTTAAAGGAAAAACACACATAAAACCTACAAAAAGTAAGAAAATAGATACTGTACCTTTACAGGGAGGATACATGAGGTGGGTGTGGCTAACTGATGATGGCTAATGAGCCAGAAATAGCGATATAAGTCTCCAAGTCTCCAAATGGGCAAGCACAAAATCTGCTGGCTGCCAGAATGAAAAGAAGGAAAAAAACCCCAGAAAGTAGTGAATGTGATTTCACTCAATCAGGGTTTCCAGAAACATCTTAGTTACATAGAAAGAACCTGGCTTAAAGGAAAAATATATATATTTACAGTTATACAGTAAATCCAAATTACAAAGGTTGATAACAACATCAGCATGCCTGGTCCCAGGGAAAGAGATTCAAACCACTTCAAGCCGATTCTAACTGAACTAGGTATTAACAATTCAATTCAAATACTTCTAGTTCCAAAGTTAATACAGGTAAAACAGTTCTGCATGAGTCTTAAATAAAGAGGGGCAAGATTAGAAGACTCTGCCTCCAAAACAATATTAAAGTCAGCCTACTGAGGCAGCTGAACTTACACACTTTTCCTGTGCAAATTATACACTTAAAAAACAAGAAGAGAAAAACAAATGGAAAGCAGAATTTCTGACACACACACTTTGGTAACACAATCCAAAAATGGGATTAAAAATATTTGAGGATTGTCCCCTTTGAGGAGAGTCCGCAGACCCACACGGCCCCTGCTAATCAACGGCATTCACAGTCGGTCATGTTTTCAGTTAACTGGATGAGTTAAATGATTCTCCTGACAAATGAGTTTCAAGTCTGATAAGGTGCAAGTTATAGATTATGATGTCACAGTGCAATTTAGCAATCAAGAACTTCATTCCCAAATAAAACAAAATGTTTGACCTATGCAAAAAATCCATGGCAGAAGACAGCCACCGATAGCAAGATGATGGCGTTGATGTTGACCACACGCCTCCACAAGGGCTCCTCCGTTGTATCCGTCAACTTATGCTGCAGGGCCTCCTCTTCTTCCTTGCTCAGCTTGGGGCCCGTCTGTTCCAAGCCACAGAACCAGTTGTAGGCTTTCTTGCAACAGTTGGTCTCTTTCTCTTGGGCTGCAAGGACAACATGGCCGGCTGTTAGATGTAGCAGCCAAACTGACCTTTTCATGCCCAGAACATCCTCTTAAGGCTCCACCACCCTATTCTCATACATTTTGCTTATATGCCCCAATATACCATAGAGTTGAAAGGGTTCCTTTTATCAAATCTACTGACCATTATTCATTCTGTTTCGTGTTGAAACAAATAACATTGCCCAAAAAGAGACTGGAAAGAATCTCAAAGGACCACGAGGAGTTAGGCAGGAAGGCAAAAGAAATTGGAGCAGAGGTAGGATTTTCATCCATGCCTCCAACTGGCAGACATGGCCTGAAGACGGAATGGAGGATTGGGGGGGGGGGTACTTGGGAAAACTTTGTATTCCTGGACCACAATCTGTGCCATCTATAGGTAGGGCTTCTGCAAGTAAGAAATGGATTGCACCTCACAAAGACATGTCTGGAAGACACCTTACTCTATTCAGGTCATGCAGCAGACTTTAAGCTAA
This sequence comes from Masticophis lateralis, assembly GCA_030761175.1. NCBI lineage: Eukaryota > Metazoa > Chordata > Lepidosauria > Squamata > Colubridae > Masticophis > Masticophis lateralis. Next base: position 1,405,990 of record JAUDYJ010000014.1, read on the forward strand.
ATCTGGAGTAGGAGGGAAATCAGAAGGCAGTCAAAGTTTCTGTCCAAAGGTAGAAACCTGAGATCAAGAGAGGAAGTGGTAAGAGGGAGGGGGCCCAGAATACATCAGGAGATGCAGGAGGCAAAGCTAAGAAGGCCAGTGCTGAGAGTCAGAGGCTTCTTGTACCTCAATGCTCAGAGAATGGGGAACAAACAGGGAGAACCTGAAGCCTTAGCACACGGAGGAAAGGTGACATTATTGGTATTTCTAAAGGTTGGTGGAATGGATTGCATGATTGGAATATAAAATTAGAAGAGTATAATTTGTTGACAAGAAAAAAAGCCCAACAAGGGGAGGGGGAAAAGGTGTCATATTATGTGAAGAATTTCAACACAAGTAAATTCAGAACATCAAGTGTGAAAATCTTGCCGAAAGTGTCTGAGTGAAAATCAAGGAAAAATGCAAAACAAAAAAAATGACCCAGGTGTGGGTGTGCTTTACAGGCCACCAACCAGGCAGGAGGTGTGACTGAAATCTTTGCAGATTGTGTCCTTGAATGTCCAGGAAACACATCACAGTGCCAAGGGGGATTTCAACCACTTCAGCATCAACTGGGAATCAATCAAAGCAGCAAGTGGAAGATTCTACGGCAGGGCTGTCAAACTCAGTTTCATTGAGGGCCGCATCAGGGTTATGTTTGACCTTGGGAGGCTGGGTGGGGGGCTAGGCCAGGGTACGCGTGGCCAGCTTGATGTCACTCATGTCAGGGGTGCCTGTGGCAGCCCGAGTGCTCTTCCAGTGAAAATGGGCTCCCAATTTCTGTTTTTGGCTGGGACGGCCTCCTGCAACCCTCTGCCAGAGAAAACGGAGCTGGGGAGGGCCGCATGTGTTTTTGCTCTGTTTTTGCTGGCAGAGGGTTGCAGGAGGCCATCCCAGCCGAAAATGGAGCTCGGAAGCCCACTTTCACTGGCAGAGGCACTTGCGGGCGGGTCCTTTGCTGTTTCCAAGGCGGCCCCGCGGGCCAGGTCTAACCACCCCATGGGCCAGATCTGGCCCATGGCCCTGTTCTATGGGTTCTTGTTTTGTAGAGGACGTCCTCATCCAAAGACTGGAATAGAGAACTAGCCACATTGGGCTTCATGCTTACTAACAAGCAAGAGTGAATGACCATTGTCTTCCTAGAATTCACTCTGCAGAACCAAAAGTTGTCTGGTTACTATTCTATATTTCAGAAGATCTGACTTCAGCAACTGATGGGAAAAAGTAGGAAGGTTTCTAAAGGAATGAAACCCTCAAGAGGGTTGGGAGATTCTCAGAAAGGAGATTATTGAGGCCCCAATGCAAACAATACTAAAGGAAAAGCTTAAAAGTGGGAGGGCCCTGATGAAGTCACCAAGGGCTCACAAATGGCTCTCTATCAACAAGAAACAAAAAGGACAAATTTGAAAAATGGAAAGATATTACAAAAGTAGAATATCAGAGAATAAGGATGATTTTTGTACCATCGCTAGGAAAAGATGTGGAAATGATGACAAGCAATGGGGAGAAGCTGGAACTACTTAATTCCTATTTTGCATCTCTCTTTGCAAAAGGAAACCATGGCCCATGGATATGGGGAGGGAACAGCCAGGTCCCAGAGTACAGAGGAAGGGCCAGAAGATTGGAAAAAAATTAAGGCTCCCGGCTTAAAAAAAAAAGTGAAGGCAGGAAACAGCAAACCAAAGCAGCTTGACCTCAATATCTGGGAAAATCCTGGAAAAGAGATCAAGCAGCCAGTTTGCAAGCACTTAGGTAGGGACAGGAGGCCTCGGGTTTATTAAAACTAGGTCAGGCCAGACAATTCTTAGAGCTTTTCTTTTTTTACACAGAGGCTAGATTTGTGGACCAGTGTGGATGTGAAGGTCCTAGACTTCAGTAAGACACCTGATAATGCTGACCTAGCCTCTCTGATCAAATGGAACAAGGCGAGTTGGATGGTCCCACTATCAGACGGATTCAGTTGATTGGAAAACCATCTGCAGCGTATGGTCCTTAATGAATCTACTTCATCCCACAGCTGAGCTTGCCTACTTACTTACTATTAGGAAATGTCTTTCTATCGTTCCATGAGAATCTGTTTTCCTATAACTTAAGACTGTTATTACATGTTTTTAACTTCAGGGTCATAGAGGGTCACTCTCTATCAGGGTCACTCACTCTCTTTTTGGCTTTTGGAAACGGCTACTATCTTCTCCTTTTCTCCAGACTAAGATAAGATCTGCTTATCTTCTTCAGTCTCTTCATGTCACTTACTTTCTAGTCCCCTGATCTTTGACCTTCTTTGATCCCTTCACTAGCGCATCTTCCTGTTTAGTGACCAGAACAGTACACAATACTTGAGTTAAGTCAGCGAACCACCAAGTCAGAGAATGAGGAACAGTTATAGCAATGATCTGAAAATGATTGACACAGCCTAAGCTTGTATGTCCCTTACTTGCAACCATCATATCACTATGATATTTCAAAGTCTTTGTCTTAATGGTAATTAATAATCCCAGGATTATTAATAATATGACTGAATTTCTATATGAATGCATTTGATTTTTATCTCCTAGCTATACAAAATATGTTGGTTTTCTAACTGACTTCATTTCCTCCAAGGAAAGCTTTTGGCAACTATCTGAAGATGCCGAGAATTCATCTTTTAATAGCTCCAATTACAGAACTTCAATATTGATATAATGATTACTATTATATTACATTATTGTCTTTTAAAAGTAGCTATATGTGCGATTTGTGCCTTAAAGTCAATTTTGGCAAACACCTGGACAAGTCCACACAGTTTTCTTGGCCAGATTTCAGGGGGTTTGCCATTGCCTCCTTCCTAGGGCTGACAGAAAGTGACTGGCTCAAGGTCACTCGCTGACTTTGCGCCCAATGCAGAATTAAAACTCACAGTCTCCTCTTTCTAGCCTTGTGCTAGTACACAAGTACACAAGTACACAAGTACACAAAATTGGCTCAAAAATGTATCATTATTATCATATAATAATATAATACTATAATACTATTTATAAGATTTCTATCTCGTCTTTTCCCATGAACTCAAAGAAGCCCCCTCCTCATTTGCTGCTACTTTATTCACAACAGGCTGAGGGGCATTTTAATGCCACCCACTCAAACTCTCCATGATTCACCTGCAAAACCTGGATTCCACTGCAAACCAGGATTTTATCCATTTATAGTTTTTTTAAATGACTGCATTCATTTTCAAGTTTGAGAGGGGGATTTTAAGGTGCAAAAATAATAATTCAGGCACACTCTGAACATCTGCTGCAAAATCCTTAACTAATATGGAGATAAATGCATATCAAAATTCCTCCTGGCATTTTTTTATTTTTTTTTTTAGCATCGCAACCGAAATTTGATTTTCTGAAAAGTGATCGTTCTCCAATGAACTAGGATGCCTGTGAGCATCTTGGCCAAAATTCTTCCCTAGGTCAGATAGGTTAGGAGAGGTCTGGTCTGGTTTGTCCTAGACTTGTAATAACTCAACATTTCATGGTAAAGGTGATCTCACCCGGCTCTTCCTCATAGTCCTCCATTCCTTGCATCATCTCCCCTGCGTCCAGATCGACACGTTTCTCTTTACTGTTGCGCAAAGTCCAGCAAAGACGATAAAGCTTTTCAGGAAACAAAAATAACAACAATGAAGCAGAGCAGCTGAAATGACCTTGAATGAGGTCAAGACGAGGCCCCAGTCTTGGTTCAAAAGGGACGGCTAGAAGTGCCCTGGTAACTCCACTACTCCTGCTCACTGGGTACCCAATACCTCTGGCAGAACAACACAACATGTTACATAACTGCTCGTGCAGAGTTCAACTTCCCAACAAGACAGAAGCATCCCCTCTAACAGGGCTTCACAGCGGTTTCCTCCCACCTGGCTGACTTTCACTTCTGCTGAACTTGAGGAGTGGCTGCCTCAGATCTGAGAGCTCCAGAGGTGGATGTGAAGGAAAATGGCTCTTCCTTTTATTCTCATCCATGTTGGGCATTCATGATAGGCTTGGTTGGACGGAGACTTGGCGAGCCCCCGTAAGTTGTTCCCTACAGATATTTCTTTACATGTGGCCAAAATCTCAATGAGGGTAGGGAAGAGAGAAGTGAGTTGGGGAAGATCAGGAAAAGGAAGGGCATTGCTTACATGGACATCATCGATTGGCTTGGTCAGGAATGAGACAATCAAAATGACGGTGACAGAGACAGCAAAAAGGATGATAGCAAAATAGAGGTAGTGCACTTTACAGATGATTGCTGGGCATTCACTGGGCACAGCGCAGCTGCCGGTGCCATAGGCAAATTCTGCAAACATTCGAGAGAGCCCAATTACCAGTCCCACCATCAGGCCCCAAAAGGCACCCTGCAAAAGACAACAAAATGCACTTAGGAGAACCTCTTCCCCCTCACATCCTGTGGTCCTATTCCTCACAACTGGGTGACTCTTTGATCTCACAATTGTACACATATTGTGATAGATAGATATAGAATGATGGTTGAAAGGGACCTCTGAGGTCATCTAGTTCAACCCCCCTGCTTGAGTAGGAGAGTGTCAGATCTGCCATCTTCAGCTTGGCGCCTTGCTGGCATCCTGCCATTGTTGGGGTGGGGGGTGAGAGGAAGTAGGCAATTGGCATGTAGAGATGACCTGGGAGATGAGGGAGGTTGACAGAAACCATAGGTGTGAGAACCAGCCTGTTCTAGTCTTCAAGGCTGCAGAGCCTGAGAAAGGAATGCAAATTGCGCCAAGAGGCACCAAACACCTAGTTGGCATACCACTGGTTGAAGATGAGCCAGTCAAGCGGGGAGGGCTGGGAGAAGAGGGAAAAATTGGTAACCTTTTGCACAGGAACTTTAGTCCTAGCCTGCTTTTACTGCAACCACAAATTCCTAGTAAAAGAACTGATTACTTCAACAAAATGGAGTTGAGGGTATTTCTTTCCTAGGGATCCAGCTGGGGCAAGCCTGACAGGAAGTCTATACCATTTGAGACCAATGGCTGAAATACTATAGATATGGGGCACATTCAACTTATCAGCAACCTTCACGATTTGGAGAAGCTCCAAAACAATATTCTGACTCAATGTCTATAGAGATTCTCAGCCATGCAGGTCATGGTTGTCCCAAAGGTGCTTTTTCAAGAGGCAACTGGACTTTATGGTTTTTCTTTGAAGACGTTTTGCTTCTCATCCAAGAAACTTCTTCAGCTCTGACTGGATGGTGGGGAATGGAAGGAATTATACTCCTTGCAGACAGCTGGTAATTTGCATTCTTTTAGCAAGTCATTAAGGCCACCTGGAAGTTTGTCTTCCCGGCGTCCCCATGGCCAGCTTGTGAAGGCAGGCAAGCGGAAGGCCATGTGGAAGGCAGGCAAGCATGGCAGGGCTGCAGGGAAGGGAGCTAGCAGCCTACTCCCTTCCCCGCAGCCCTGCTATGCTTGCCTACCTTCCATGCTGCCTTTCTGGTGTCCCTGTGGCCAGCTTGTGAAGGCAGGCAAGCAGAAGGCCATGTGGAAAGCAGGCAAGCATGTCGGGGCCACAGGGAAGGGAGCTAGCAGCCTACTCCCTTCCCCACAGCCCTGCTATGCTTGTCTGTCTTCCACACTGCCTTCCTGGCGATCTCCCATGCCCGCTTGCCTTCTGAGATCAGCGTCTAGTCCAGCCCATCCAGTGGGTGGGCGGGCAGCCCTTGGTGGAAACACAGATGCTGAGCTGGGGCTGAGAGGGACGGCGGTGGTGTTCTGGGAGGGCAAGCGGACATCCCTGGGCTGCTGCATATGCACCTGGCCCATTTCTGCAAAGGCAGAGCCCCCCTCCCCAGAGCGATCCAAAGAGGGGAGGGGGATGCTGCAGAAAAGGTTGCCCAGGCCTGCGTGCCTCATGTGCCAGCTCCATGGGGCTTGGAGCTCCAAAGCAGCCCACTGGCTTCCCACTCGGCCGCCTGCCTGCTGTCTTTGACCGCTGGCGCCACTCCAGGAACTCGGCCCGCAGAGTCCAGCACTCTGGGGGAAAGAGGCTCGGTCATGGTGCTGCTGTTGTGGCCCGTCAGCGGCCTGTGCAGTTAGTAGTTGATTCCATCAGCGAGGCTGATGTGATGCTGCGCCAGCAGCCTGTGCAGCTGGCACCCGAGTCAGACAATGAGGAGGCTGGAGAAGATGTGGTGCCAGAGGTGGGGATTCAGCCAGGGCCTTCAGAAGCTCCCATAAGTGAAGAGGAAGAAGAGGAGGAGCCTCTTCTTGATGCAGGAGCACGCAGAGCTGCTAAAAGGCAGGAGTGACTTCTCAGGAGGAGGTCTCCTCAAGAGTAAGGCTTGGGGCTAATTGGCCACTCTCCTAGCCTATTTAAGGAAGGATGATGACTGATGCAATTTGCAGGAAACAACTTTGTTCATATTCTTTCGTGTCTTGATTCCAGAAACGTTTGATTCAGCTCTTGTTTCTCTCGTCAGTTTTCCTGCAAATTGCTTCTGGGCATTCTGCCAACGACAGTAAGATTACGATTATCTGAAATACTGTGCCTCAGAATTGAGTTATTATTCTTTGGATTCTTGTTGGCTGTTAACGAAATTAAAATTAACAGCCCTTGTTCAGAAAAGACAGATTTAAACTGTACTTGTATTCGAACAACTACTAAGAAAGCTCATCAGTAGTCCTTAATTAGTAAACTAAGGTTTGTACGGACTTTGTATGTGCTGCGTTCTTTGGGGTACGTAGCTGGGGCAGAACAGCTGCTTCCCGCCAATGAAGAATCAGAGCGACAGGCGCAGAAGCCTCCGGCGACCAGCAGGGCGGCAGCCCCGCTTGGGGAGAGCGCCAGGCCCGACCGTGCCACCGTGGAGTCCACGGTGCTTTCCCTTCCCTTCGGCCTGGGCCACCAGGACTGAGCAGTCGCAGTGCCTCTGCAGCAACAGACGCACCGCAGCCGCCTTGCCCACCTTCACCTCCGTGTGCTGTGCTTTGAAGGGGCTGCCGCCGCTCTCCCTTCTTGCCTGGCTGCACCGTGTGCACATGTTAGCTTGCCCTCAGAAAGCAACCCTGCCGCCCTTCACTTTCATTTCATAGCGGGAGAAGGAAGAAAGCGAACGGTGGCACAGCAGACGTGTAAGATGCTCCCCTTGTTAAACGCACACTGTTGCCTGCTGTGGCTGATGAAAGCGAACGGCAGCACCAAAGCGGTGCTTTAGGAGGGCAGGCTGTCCACGGACGTCCCAGGGCTGCTAAACATCAACATGTGCATGTGCCGCCGCGGCACCATTTGCTTTCTTCCTTCCCCCACCGCGAAATGAAAGCGAATGGCGGCAGGGTTGCTTCAGGAGGGCAGGCAGACATATGCACACTGTGCAGCCAGGCAGGGAGGGAGAATGGCAGCGGCCCCCTCCAAGCGCAGCACATGGAGGCGGGCGAGGTGCAGCTGTTGCTGCAGAGGCACTGCAATCGCTCAGCCAGGGCAGTCTCAGCAGGGCCTCTCCACCCGCACCATGTCCCACTCCGGCTGGCCGCACCTAGTCTTTGGCAAGATGGATGGCTAACCGCACTGGCCCAGCTGGGTAAGCACTACTGCCCAGGCCGAAGGGAAAGAACAGCTGGGCCTGGCCCCCTCCCCATGCGTTTAAGAAGGGGAGCGCAGCTCCGGTAAGTTTAGCTACAAGAAGCCTGCAGCCACTGCATCTTTCGGCACAAGAAGTGTCTCCAGGCGCACTGAAAAAAAGAGGCTGCGGCTGCAGGCATCTCGTGACAGGGGAAGAGTGGGTTTTAGAATAGGAAATAGAAATTATGAGAGTAGTCATGTGACTGAGTGGGTGTGGCTGTGAGTGTATCAAGTTGGCCACGCCCACTCAGTCACAGGAACGCCCCCCAAGCTACACCCACAGAACCGGTAGGGAAAATTTTTAGATTTCAGCACTGGTGTGGACTTCAACTCCCAGAATTCAATTGTGGTCGTACATTGAGGACGACCTGTTCTGGTAAGATCACTTAAAGCTTACGCAGCAGTTTTCATGAGAGGCAGGAAGGTGCTTTAAAACTCATCCCATCTCCTTGGAGGCATGGAGTTCCTAAGTCACGGGCCTTTTAGGTTGGCGGCTCCTGGTTTGCTAGGTTATTTATTTATTTATTAAACTTATGCATTCCCATCTCACCAAAGGTAACTCTTGCTACATCATGAAAGCTGTTTTTGGTTGCTTTCGTCTGGATCTTTTGGTTTGGGCCCAGGCTGAGTAATGACTGATCCTCTCAGCTCCTTTGATGCAAGGAGGTGATGGATTAAAACAAGGACAAAGCCTGACAAGGCTGAGGAAAAAGGGGAGAGAGCAGAAGTGGGGGGAGTGGAGGACATGCAAAGAGGTTGCTCAGATGTTGTGAGACACCAGAACTGGCTGAGGAAATGCTGGGGGTTGGAGGCCGAGATGCTACCTATGCACCTGCTCACACACAGCACTTGATTCATTTCAGGGGGCCCTTTGCACTGACCCCCCTGGCCCCCAGGAGAGCTTCTGGGGGAGGTAGAAGCTCTGGTGGAGGTGCTCCTCAGAGGGGAAAGTGGGAGACTGGCCAGGTGATAGGAAGGACGGAAATCGCAGGTGGCATTCAGATCAAACCCTCCCCGAGAACTCTGGAAATCCTTTGGAAATCCAAGAGCTGGGCAGCAATTTTGCTGTGCGAAAGCAGCACCAGGAAGATGTCAGCAGCCCAAAGGAGAAGAAACACCCTCCGGTGCTCCGTCCTGCCAGGGAGTCTGGCTTAGCACCAGGTCTAGGAGCCTCCCAGGGACCAATTGCTCAGGCACACCCGATTAAGAAATGGATCCGGCCAATTGATTGCATCTTTTCAGCCTAATAAATCTGCCTGCAATTAAAAAAACCACACTGACTCAACACAGGTATTAATCAGCTAAGAAGTCTCGTGACAGGGAAGCAAAGTTCTTAAATCAAACTGAAAACAAATGCCTGCATCAGCCAACGGAAAGATTGCAGCCTGGGAGATGGAACATTCGCCTCTTTCCCTGGCTCCTGCCATTTGTTCCTCCCCTCGTGCCACGGAAACCACACCCTTTCTGTTCCCAGGCACAAACACCCCTCCTTTTGTGGGGGGGAGTGGTACACAGAGCTTCTATGGGCTAGAAGATCCTGCAGCCCTGAAGCCGACAGGGGACCTCCAGCTGGAGAGGCAGAGAAAGAAGGGGCCCACCTAGTAGAGTTTGGCAAGAGGTTGACACCCCCCCCCCTCCAACCAAGGGCCGGCTGCTCACCTGCTCATTGACTCTCTTGCAGAAGATGGCCAGGAAAAAGACTGCGGCAATGGGTGGACCCAGGTAACTGGTGATGGATTGGATGTAGTCAAAGAGCTGCCCGCTCTGCGCAGACTGGATCACGGGCACCCAGGCGATGCTGATGCCAATCAGGCCCAGGATAAACAGTCTGGGAGGGGGAGAAGGCAGAGAGAGGCCTTGGGTGACACCCACTCAGTCAATGAACCACAAATCTGCCCAAAAACTACCTTGGCAGAGGGATCCGAGTCCTGCTTGTCCACATTTATTTCACGGGCAACTACCACACTGACATTTATTCATAGGTTTATGACTGCAAAGATACGTTTTGCGTGTTTCTATGTTTTTGTTTCTGTTTCCAGCCTTTTCCTTCTATGAATATTGTATGTTCCTTTTCTTTGTTTTTTGTCTTAGAAATTAATTGCAAAAAGAAAACAGCAGAAAGGGTGTGGCTGTGGCAGTGCAAATGAAATCCTGCCCATTTTGTATCTGCATCGCACAGAGAAAATTGGGGGGAGGGTGTTTGACTTTTTTGACTACCCTTTTTTGATTACCCTCCCCTTTTTAAATAAGCCTAAATTTCAATAAACAACCAGATCAACTGAGTAACTTGGCGGGTTGTCCCGCCTGTCAATCAGCTCCTTTGTGAAGAGGAGACAGCAAAGTCGCTCATCCTTCTTGCTGACTCTGCCTTCAATTAAGCCAGGTGCCCTCCAGGGGACGCTGCAGTACTGCCCTTGCCAAGATGCTCTCTGGTTCACCAGTTGTTGTAGACTTTAGATAGGAGACTGTGTAGAACAATGGGTGGAGTGACCCTCTGTCTGTAATTTTTAGGTGAAAAACAGTATGCAGAGGAAAGAGAAAAGCCATTGCTAGGCAAGGATCTTCAACCTGCCACCAGAGGCTCCAAAGTCAGGTTATTTGCCAGCCGGTGATTAACTTCGGTCACTGTTGTCATTTCCAAAGCCTGGAGGCTGGTTGGAGACTCACCAAAGGAAAGGGAAAGCAGTCTTCCTTGTGCTGCAGCCATTTTGGGAAGGTGACCCCACAGGTTTCCAGAATGCCAAAAGGGTTTGGCCGCCCTGATCTTGGGCTCCAGCTGACCTTCCTTGCGATTTCCCCTTTGCTGAGCCTTCACTGCTGCTGCCATCACCAAGCACTTACCTGCCGACAATCATGAGCTCCTTCTCCTTGGCGGTGGAGCGTATTTTGGTGTAGATGTCCATGGTGAAGAGGGTGCTGGCACTATTAAAGATGGAAGTGAGGGAGCTCATCAGCGAGGCCAGCATCACAGAGAGCATCAGGCCTCGTAGCCCTGAAAAATAAAGCAAGGGAGGTGTGAATAGGCAAAGCTTTGGTGTGAGCAACTCCAGTTGATCAAAAACTGGCTGGCAGTACAGCCACATGGGTCACATGGGCTGTACAGCCATCTGGCCTAGCAACTGAATGCACAGCTGGAAAAAGGCTGTGTGATCAAGGTGTGCATTCATCATGCCAGAAGAAGCACTTCCTTCATGCACTGAACTAAAGTGGCCTTTTAATGCTTAATAAAAAAGCCACTATGCATCAAATCACTTTAGGATCCATGTGGCATCCACACGGGTCCCCTTTTTATGGCTGGCTGTGGGCAGAAGGCAGCCAGAAGGCCTATCATAATGCACAGCCTTTAGGACATACAATCTTGGGCACAGATCTTAGCCAGCATTGCAGTCCAAGGAACAAATAACCCAACTTCCTGGCCTCATCTCACCATTTGGCATGAGCTCCACCACCATTGTTGGATAGGCAATGTTTGTACAGCCAACCTCTGTCCCACAAACCTTCTTGCACACCGAGGGAACGACACATGCCACTTTATCTGTGAGAAAAAAGAAAAGCGTGGTCCCCGTGAGTGAGCTGAGCAAGTTGACCTCCCTCTGCCCTCCACCTCCTGGGTGGACCAGCTCTCACCTCGGTAGAGAATGCGGCTGATCATGCCTGGCATCACCATCAGGAACATGGGGAGCAACTTCAAGTAGCCACACATGATGCAGCCAGCCTTGACGTGGGACATGTTTTTCCCCGAGAGGCATCGCTGGACAATGACCTGCCCAAGAAAGGGGCAAACAAAAAGCAGTGAGATAGAACAAAGAACATGGAATCATAGGGTTGGAAGGGACCTTGGAGGTCTTCTGGTCCAACCCTCTGCCCCCTACATCATTTCATACAAATGGCTGTCCAGACATCGGGACAAGACCATCCTTCAGAACAGGCCCTGGGAATGACCTCTGAGCCATGATTTTTCCACAAGGGTTGGCTCTGGAGGGAAAGGTTATTCTTTACCAGGGTCCTCCAGATTCAGACATCACTTGGATGCAATGGCCCTTTCCTTACTCTTAGGGCAAGGACGCTTTGCTTCCATGAATTATGGGAAGATCTTTTGGTTCTATAGGCCCACCTCACCAGCACCGTGTCATATCCACTGGTTGGTGCAGCTTTTTGTGTAAGATGTTCAGGCTAGATTCACATGACACACGGAGGCACAAACTAGTCAAGTAGAGTTTCAACTTCTGATTGTACCAATTAGTTTACAGTTCAGTGTATCCTGAAAATCAGCTTCATTCCATAAGCCACCGTTCAGTTAACTTACTCAACATCATGCAATCAACCATAGTTTGAGAGCAGACTCTGTGAATGTCTGGATTATTTGTTTATTTAATGAATTGATTTAAATGCCAGCCAGAGAATAAGAATTGGGACTGGAGATGCCCTCCCAGATAGCATCCAAAGACCAGAACCATAATCAGCCTGCCTCTGCCTAGCACAAGGCCACTCTCATCCACTGAAAGGTGGAGCTGGGGCAGTGATCTGGGCCCATGAGTCCAGATCTTAATGTCCTAGTAGTTCCTAAAACCAAAGTGTTGTCTGTTTAGGTTTCTAAGCATAGGGTCAGGATGATCCTACAGAGAAGATCTGTGTGCGGGGAACATCATAAATACCAAGAGCATCATGACCCTACCTGGTCAGTGCACCAATACCACAAGGCCAGAATGCTCAAGCCAAAGATGAGTCCCGGCCAAGGGAGGTCGCCGTCCACCGGATCCCGGAAAATGTGGAAGGCATCTGGACGGGGAGTGTAGCACTTTTCAGGGATGGTCACGTTATCGTAGGAGATGTTGGATGGGATTGCTTTCATATACTTCTCCATCAGGCCCTCATATCCTCCAACTTCTGTAAATGCTGCAGGAGGTCATACAATCGGTCAGGACAAGGAAGTCTGTGGCAAAGCAGAAGAGTTCTCCTCTCCTGCAAACCCATGTTGTTAGACACACATCAGCTCAGGGGACTGTTGTAAAGGCAGAATTGGACCATTTCCTAGAAGATGCATCCTGGAACCTGACCAGTTCTGGCCACAGCTGAGCCTGGGAGTTTGGGAGCTTCAGTTTTGCTTTAAAAAGAACGCCTCTGATCCTTATGCTGCAGAAGAAAACTGGGTTTGTGTAGTCAGCTGAATACGTATGGTTGTGTTCCTGCAACATGCTCACCCTGAGATTAAGTGAACCATTATCTCAGTTAACATGATGTACGGAGCCAAACACTGATGCCATGGGCTGGGTTCATACAACATGTTAATTACCACAATTTTTAAAATCAGTCTGTATTGTTTACTTATTAGATTTACAAAAACCAAGGAGTCATTTTTACAACTGCTGCAAAATTAACATTAAAAATCAAGATATTATTTCAACAAAGCAGCAATATGGCTAATGGTCAGGGATGCTGACCTTAAGACTAAAGAAGTGCCAGCACATCATAGGTGATTTTAGCTGGAACAAGCCAGAACAGACAAAGACACTGGCAATCACCATCAAGACTACATTGCTAAGACAAGCTGAAAAAAGCAGAACAAAATTCCAAATCAAACTTCTCCAGCTGAATCCCAGAAGCAAAGAGGCACCTTTACCTAACTTGGTTGTCAATATGCCCCACCACCCACTGACCACATCCACAGAACATCACATCCTTCAGAACAAACATGGATGATGCAAGTCAGTCAGAATTCTCTGCAGCCTTGGAAGTGTGGCTTAACACCACCAGACGTAAGGCCAACAGCTGAACCCCAGACCAGAAAAACACAGAAGCAGAAGCAGCTCAGATTAGAGGGCAGAGCGGTCTCAAAAACCTAAGGAAGGACCAAACCTTCCCATCCCCCCAACAGACGAGGGCTCAGCCACAGTTATCATGGACAAAGCACAGTAAGCCAAAGAACCAAATAGAAGCCTGGGTTGTATAAACGAAGGCATAGAATCAAGATCACGTGAAGTATTAATGCCGCTTTATAAAACCCTAGTAAGAGTCTTACTTTATAAAACCCTGTAAGACTCCACCTGGAACACTACAATCAGTTTTGGTCACATTACAAAAAAAGATGTTGAGACTTTGAAAAAATTCCAAAGAGCAACTAAGATGATCAAAGGCCTGGAGAATAAACCATATGAAGAACAGCTGCAGGATTTGGGTTTGGCTAATCTAAAGAAAAGAAGAATTAGGGGGGGACAGGATAGCAGTATCTCAGTATTTGAGGGGCTGCCAGAAAGAAAAGGGGGTCAACCTCTTCAAAGCACCTGAGGGCAGGACAAGAAACAATGGTTGGAAACTAACCAGAGAGAAGCAACCTGGAATTAAGGAGAAACAGTGAGGACAATTAACTAGTGGAACAACTTGCCTTCAGAAATCGTGGATGCTTCATCACTGGAGGTTTTTAAGAAGAGTCCAGACAATCACTTATCTGAAATGGTAGAGGTTCTCTTACTTGAGTAGGGGACTGGACTAGAAGACCTCCAAGGTCCCTTCCACCTCTGTTCTATTCTGTTCTAACTTATGTCCAGTAAACACGAATCCACATGGATGTTCTCCTACCCAGTGCTGCCGAATGATTTCTCATGTATATGTTGAAAATTAAACTAGATCAGAGCCAGCCCACCATATTGAAAGATGCCTAACCTAGACCTTTCCTCAAGGGGTTGCCACACAGTGAAGGGATGGGCATGTTCTCTGGCACCTATAACCAACTTCAAACTGAGGTCAGATATGAGGAGAAATTTCCTACAGGGAGGAGTTATTAACCAGCCTTGAGAACAGGCAATTGAGGGTCTTCAGACCAAGGGAGTACCACCACCTGTCTCAAATGCTTTAGCAGCTCCTACACAGAGCAAGGGGCTGCGCTACCAAAGTCTTTTCTAACTCTATGATTCTATGATTCAAGCACCTCATGTCTAGGCAGATTGGGGCTCTGTCCAGCCTTCTTGAAAGCAACTCCCAGCTACCCAGCAAAAGTCTTTCAGGGTCTTTTGGAGGTCTCACCTTAATTCCAGCCATGGCATACCTGGGAGTACGGGGCAAGGCACTTTCAGTGCTGGTTTTGAACTCGGGCTTACCAAAGACGGTCAGGATGATGGATCCCACCAACATGATGCAGGTCTGCAGCGTGTCTGTGTAGATCACAGCAGCAAGTCCTCCTGCCAGGCAAAGCGAGGAAAGCAGAAGGCTACGATAAGGGGAGGGAGGCAGCCAGGGCCGAGCCCACCCCCCAAAGAAAATCCTTGGGCTTCTCCATTGGGCTACCCCTCATGCAGGGAAATGGGCAAGGGGCAGACCGGGAGGCTTCCCACATGCCAAGGGGCCTGAACGTTTGGGGACTGAGCCGGACACCAGGGCTGGGAGGCTCACCTGCAAATGGGACTCACCTGTGATAGTGTAAAGGGCCGTGATAGTCAGCAGTATGATGATGGCCACATAAATATTCAGTCCCATAGCAATTTGGATAAATATGGCTCCAGAAAATATATCTGCCTGTGGTGCAAAGGAAGAATTGCCCCGTTAAGCCAGAGCACCAGGGAAGTTTGCGAAAACCCCTTGCAGAGCAGCAGCAGTGCCATGAGGGGCCTCTCCATCCACCCCACCCAGAAGGGCTGTGTGGCAGAGGTTTTTGGGTGGGCCTGGTTACAGGAATGCCCCAGAGGAGCGGGAAGGGCTCTGGATCAGCTGTCTCCACTGCCACCAGCCTCTGCCTCCTGGAAGCAGAGAGGGTAATGACCAACAATAACCCTAGAGACCACCTAGTCCAGCCTCTGTTCAAAGAGGAGCCACCAGCACAGTCTTTCTTGTTTAAGGAGTCAGAATTAAATGGGGGTGCAGGGAGAGCAGATCCTCCAGACCCTGGAGACCCTGCTCCTACAATGGTCTATGAGTGCCCCCTCCTCCCTTTTCTATGCAACCAAGTGGGGTGAGCAACTTGGCACTTGAGCACCCGCAAATGGGGGCCCACTAAGAGGCTAGTCTCAGCCCTGGCCCTCCTCCCTCCTCCCACCTTACTCATCCAGTGCCAAAGAGGTAATTACAGGTGTGGAATGAAAGGTGCAGCTTCTTGAAAGTGCTGCTTACAGGAACAGCGGCGTCCCCACACTCTCCCAGCACCTGCGCCTCCTTCATGGGCTCATGCAACCTGCTGTGATAGGGCTGACCTAGACCTCCCAGAAAGGGACAGTGTCTCCCCCTCAGAACTGGCTGTGCTAGTTGGCAAAAAGATGGTGGGGCTCTAACAGAGTCTGCACCCTAACAGGGCGTGGTACTCTTCCTGCTGCTTTGGCACTGCCTGCCTCGCAAGAGACGGAGGGCTTGCCTCTCCCTGCCCCTTCAGGAGGCAGCTTGCAGCCAAAAGGCTCCAGCACTGCTCTCTTCACATTCAGCTGTTCGCCCATCAAGGCAGAACCATCAACATTTCTCCCACTCCCATCGTGTCCCCTACTTCTTAGGGGGGCTGCCCTTCCCATCCCATTACAGTTTAATCAATAACCCTGATAGAGATCATTTATTGCCAGCTAGTGAGAGAAGGCAGGGGCCTTGGGTTAATGGGCACAATTAACTCCTGCCCTTGTTTACCAGGGCAAAGGTTAGCATCATAGGGCATCTGCAAGGATCAGTGCCCTGGAGAGAGAGATAGGGGGTGGAGACACCTCCCTTGGATTCACTAGCTCTAGGTCTCTTTCCCCTCCCCCCAGGGCTTCTTACAGCCCCCACCCCTGAAAAGAAGGGCTTGTAGGAAGTCATCTGCTTTGGAAACGAATTCTGGCAGCCATTTATTTGGGAGCTGAGGGACAAGAGTCCTTCTGGACTGTGCCCCTCAGAGGCCCATGGGAAGATGGGCCATGGGAAGATGATACCATGGAAAGCCAGGTATCTGGGACTGGCTTTCTCTGTGCAGGAGCCCAGATGTTGCAATCCATCCAGCCCAATTGTGATGTGGGAATACCCAGCCCTCATAATAGGAAGGTAGTTGGCCCATGCCATGACTACCTACCCATTGAAGGGTCCCAAGACCCCCCTTTAACTGTCCCTCCACTCCTGACACTCCCTCAAAAGCTCAAGGGGTGGGGAAGGGCAACCCCTGGCCCTTCCCCACCTCTTGAGGGTGGAGGGACATCGTGTGCCTGAGCTACAGGGAGCTCCATGAAGGTGCCACCATGAAGTTCTTCCATGAGCCTGGAGAAGATTCAGCTACTAAACTCACCGAGATCTTCGTGAAGATATATAGGAGCAGAGACAGGACTGACAGGTAGATCTGAATCCGTTTCCCTCCGAAGCGCTTCTTCAGGTACTCGGGCATGGTGACCACCTATGAGGGAGGAAAAGGTGCTGATGTGGGGGGGACATACACTGGGTGGGGAGGATCCCAAGAACTGCAGAAGCATGGATTGAAAAAGAGGGGATGCTAATTTTGGCCCATCGTGCATAAAGAACCTCTAGGTCAGCATTTTTCAACCTTGGGAACTTGAAGATGTGTGAATCAAAATTTTGTGAACTTGTGTACTTCAAATCTCAGAATTCCCCAGCCTGCAATGCTGGAAGTCCAAACATCTTAAATTTTCCAAGGTTTAGAAACCCAACTCTGCCAATGAGGCTATATAGTAAGTAATCAGGAAAAGGGTGGTTGGCACCTTTCTTTTCTCCCCCTTTGGCTTTCCTTTCTCCTTCTTCAGGTTTCCATCTGTGTAGAGTGAAGCACCCCGGCCTTCCCTTGGCTTCTTCTCTTGCGAAGGGGGAAGAAGGGCCACAGGAGTGATTCTGCTATACGTGTTTAAGCTACAAAAAGAAAAGATCGACCCAACCCTGGATCTGGGGCCAACCTGCTGAGAAACCTTGCCAGCATTTTTGCAGGGAAGGGCAACAGGGCCAGAGATGCTTTTTCTGTCAAGAAGCCTCTGACCTTCTTGTTAAATCTCTTACGGGGCCCTACCTGGGCCTGGTCCAGGCAGGGAAGGAGTCAAACAAGGCGGTGCTGTTACTTCATTATTATTCAGTTTTTATAGACGTTCCATTGCTGATTGTCTGAACGACACCCTGAACGCTGCAGGCGCAGAGCCTGTTTCCCCATGCAAATCAAATAACGCAATCGCTTTATTGTGACTCCAGTGGGCCTAAGTCCGTCCTTATAGCCACTTATAACCAAACTGCAGCCAAGCAAAGTTTAGGGTAGTCTCGAAGCAGATCTCAAAGTTTGAACTAGATATCAGTGGGGTGGACGGAAGTGTGGCCAGGTGGCTGCCTTTAACTATCCTTTTTTTGGCCAACAGAGAATCTGAAACCTCCCTTTTCACAAAGTCCAGAACAGCTGGTAGAACTAATTGGGCCCCCTTTTAGATAAGAGGAGCCCAACAATGTTCCAGCTGCTGTTAAGGTCCTTGTGGCCCTTCTCAGAGTTGAACAATGGCCAGGAGGTCAGACATCATTCCTTGAGTCCATCAGTCCAAGATCTTCCCAGAGGTGTGTTGTGTATGGAGTGCAGCATTCTAGCTGGACACAGGCCTGCCCAATGGTGAGACTAGAGCAGGGGTGTCCAGTCTCAACAACTTTAAGACTTGTGGACTTCAGCTCCCAGAATTCCCAGCCAGCAAAGCTGTATATCTTCACAAAGAGGTTGGTGAGTTTGGGAGCTGAATCTTCTCCAGCCTCATGGAAGAATCTCATAATGGGAACTTTCATGGAGCTTCCTGAGGCCCAGGCATATGATGTTCCTCCACCCTCAGGAGGTGGGGAAGGGCCAGGGGGTGCCTCTAGGGGGCTTGAGGGAACATCAGGATTGGAGGGGGCAATTCCCTCCTTCTTTTCCAGGAAGCTGAAGTCCAGAGGTCTAAAAGTTGTCAAGATTGGACACTGGGATGAGTGCTTCGCTGGAGAGACATAACATCTGGCCAAGGCTGAATTTCCTGCCACCAGGCCTGGCCCCACAGATGCAGACAGTGCCGTTCCATGCACCTGGAAAGTTAGTCTAGAACAGAGAAGCTGGAACAGAGACACAGCTGCCCAGGAGAGTGACTAATTTCGGCAAGCAGAAAGAACAAAGCGAGTTGCAGCAAGGAGTTGCTGGTGCCTTGTGTTTATTTATAAGCAGCTCAGTTTTGCAGAGATTCTGCAATGCTCACATAACTGTCCCCCCACCCAGGGCAGCCCAGGCGGAGCAGCCGAAAGGTTCTCCCACATTCTTCTCCACGGATATTGGCAGAACTTTTCTTTCTCCTTTGAAGGAAAAATCCTCCTGCCCCAGATGGTATTTACGTAAAATATTTACTTGAACATAAGGATCCAACATTACCTGGCAAGGAGCTTAAAGCAGGCTAACTATGGCGCTCCCTTAAGAAGCATCCAATATCGTCGATAAATATTATAGGATTTTCAACTACACTGTATTCCTGAACTCACGGAAGCCAATTAGGGCATTGACTTGTGATCCTAAACAAGCATCTCATCGATTGAAACATTTTTACCTTAAATATTTTAATGTTTTACATTTTCAAAATGTTTAATGTATTAAAACAGTGGTATATTAAATAGCATTTTAGTGCTAAAGTGTGGTATTAATTAATGAGGTTTATGAGACCAGATAGACCATGTGGGAAAGCTAAAACCACATGAATGCCTTAGTTCCTGTTTTCCTTCATCTGCTGTCGTTTTGTAGAACCTCCTTCTCTCTTTTAATTTGGATTGAACCTACACTTTCTGTGGTGACTTGATAGGTTGTGCTTCCCAGAGTCCCCACTAGAAGCCAGCATCCCTTCAGGGAGATACACCCCCACCCCCACCCCGAAGCAGCCAATAGAATTGCTGAATTGTCTACTCACCCCAGCCTTGATGTAGATTGGCACAAACACCCAGCCAAGAATCACCACGATCACCAGGGCCTAAAAGAAGAGGAGGGGGAACAGGGGTTGGCTCTGTCTCTCCCACAGGGCCAGGCAGGAAGGGGAAGAGCCCCCCACCCACCAAAGCACCCCAGCCCCATCACGTGCAAGCAAGTTCCTCTTCCAGGTGGGGCGTCCAAGGGCCAATCCGCTCCCCCTCCAGGGCAACCACCCGCCTCCAATTAGTGGGGGCAAGGGTCTCCCTGGAGAGCCTGGAGACGGGCTCAGAATGAGATTTCCAGTGGAAATTCGTACCCAGGACCGACCGAAGGGAAAAGGACTTACATTCCATTCAAAGCCTCCGATGGCAATTCCTGCAGCTGCCCCGGTCCCTGCCAGGCCCACAAAGTGGCCGCTGCCGATATTACTTGCAAAGAGAGAGGCCCCGATCTGGAGAGGAGGAAAGGGAGGGAGCTGTGGGTCAGGGGCTCAGAGAGGCCACAGAAGATGGAGAACTTTAGGGGTTCCCAAGGTCCAGCTTGTCCAAATGCCTTCCAGCCAACAAAGCTTCCGCCAGAAGTATAGGTAGCCCTCGACTTACAACCGTTCATTTAGTGGCCAAAGTTACAAGGGTGACAAAAAAATTGACTGATGACCATTTTTCACTCTTACAACCATGGCAGCCTCCCCATGGTCATGGGATCGAAATTTGGACCCTTGACAACTGACTCACATTTATGACGGTTGCAGGGTCCTGGGGTCATGTGTTCACCTTCTGTGACCTTCTGACAAGGAAAGTCAAGGATGAAGCCTCTTAATAGCCACGTGGTTCGTTTAACAACTGTGGCAAGAAAAGTTGTAAAATGGGGCAAAACTGACAGCTGTCTTGTTAAACAACAGAAATGTTGGGCTCAACTCAATTGTGGTCATAACTCAAGGACTATTTGTAAGCCTCTCAGAGTTGCCAGGAAAGGCTGGGCAGGAATGTCCCATCATCCAGCTAAGTGGCTCAAAATACGGGCTTCTCCTAGAAATCATGAGCCAGCCTCTGTGCTGCAGCTGCCAAAAAAGCCAACACAATTCTAGGTTACATCAACAGAAGGATAGAATCAAGATCACGTGGAGGGTTAATACCACTTTGTCATGCCTTCGTAAGGCCACACTTGGAATGTTGCATCCAGTTTTGGTCAGCATGACATAAAAAAAAGCCGCTGACACTCTGGAAAGAGTGCAGAAAAGAGCAAGCAAAATGATTTGGGGACTGGAGGCTAAAAAACAGTTGCTGGAATTGGGTATGTGTAGCCTAACCAAGAGAAGCATTGGGGGACATGACAACTATCTTCCAGGACTGGAGGGGCTGTCCCAGAGAAAAGCGGATTGACACAGCAGCAGTGTGGCTGACCTGCCTGCAGCTTGACTTCTTTGGCTCGGAGGCCTCCGGTGTGGCCACAGAACAAAATGCCAGCCTTACGGAAGCTTCTGGGCTAAGACGGAGCTGGAAGGGCCCCCTTGCTCCAGGCCAGGAGACGCAGGGACACATCCCTCAAGGCTGCCCTGGTGACTGCAAGCCAAACTTAGCCTGGCAAAAGCAGCAGAGAACCTCCAATGAGGCCAGCATTGGCTAACCCAAAGACCTGGCCTGGCTTATTTTGGCCGCCTGTGCAGACTGAATGGTCTTCTGAAAGAGCACAGGAGCCACATTATAAGGAGCCATGTAGGACTTGACAGGTGCTAAACCAAGCATCGTGGGAGTCAGGGGTCCAGTCTGCCTACGGCCCAAGCAAAATGCCCATGGATAGCAATGCCCAAGAGAGGAGGGAGGGTTTTCATCACAGACCAAATGGACAGATCCCACTCCTGACCCAGCAATGAGGGGAGAGTTGGGAGCATCCAGAGGGAAAGCTGCGTCTGAAGGAGAGGAAAAAGTGAACACGTCATCTGGGAACATCTGAGGACCACTAATGAGGACACCTTCAGGAGAACATGGTGGAAAACCGGCTCCTGGACTCCTCTGAAGCTTCCAGGCTGCAGGGCAGAAGCCTCTCTTGCCACAAAGCCAAAGGAAGTTTCCACCCTGGAGAATATCCGTTCCCAATTCCCCCCCCCCCCAGTGCAAAGTAAAGATGCCACCTTTCCAGAGAGGGAGACCAGTGGGAAGAAAGGACTCCCTTGGTGAAACTCACCGGCCACCACACCATGCTCCGGCCGGCCAAGAAGAATCCTCCAACAGTTCCACGGTTGGTTGAATACATGGCCTGAAGGCAAGGAGAGCAGATAAATCAGTCACAGGGGAATTCAACTATGCGGGGGAGGGGAGGTAGTTTGTCTCCACCGCAGCACCCTCCCAGTTGGAGCTGACCTCCACCAGCCACTCCAGGTTAGTAGCCTTGGGCAGCTTCTGGATAGGGAGTGCCAGGGAATCCCACAGGTGTAGGCAAGGTCCACAGAATGAAAGATTGGAGCTGAGCTTCTCTCACTCCCTCCCTCTATCTCTCTCATGCACACACACACACTGATTTCGGGTGAGGAAGAAAACAACACAAAATCAGTCTGTGGAGCAGTTTGTGCTGAGCCAGGAGTAGTGAGGCTCATCCCACCTTGGGCACAAACTGACTGGCCAGTCCCTCTCTCAGCCCAGGAAGAAGGAGACAGAGCCAACCCCACCCAAAGTCTTGCCAAGAAGAGACTCAGCCAGGACTGATTTCAAGGTGCGCGCGCACACACACACACACACACACACAGGTCTAATAACCTCTGTGGCACTTGACATCTGGAGGAAGAAAAGAATCAGAAAAACAATTTATCATGATGTGTCCTATAGATAAAACAAAAGAAAGATTCCAGTTGCTTCCAAAAGGAAAGTCACTTAGTCTGGTGTTCTCCAGCTGAGTTTTTAGCTTGCAGATGTTTCCTTACCCAACTAGGCAACATCATCAGTGCAAGTGAGGTTTGCTCCCTGTTTATAGAGTGTAGTTTGTCCTGTCAGAATTGGTGTGTGGGGGTGTTTTTCCCCTTGGGTTCTTCCTTGATCAGGATATTGTTTTATGCTTCATTGTCTGGTGTTCATACCTGCTTATGGGGTGTTGGCTGCATGGATCCTTTTTATCATATGTTTCATGTCTGAATGTCTTTTCTTCCTATATGTAAACATTTTTAAATAATAAAGGTATATAATACCACTTAAAGGGCATTAGAGAGTGTATTTATTGTTGTTTCCTGGCAGCAGACTCCATCCCTGTGGATATTACAGCTGAGGCGGAGACAGCCTCTCCTGCCTGCTTTGCATTGGGTTGACACTAGCAGGTGACAGCCACTTCTATGCCTTTCTTCCTCCAAGAGATGCCTGTATCTTCTCTTCCAGCCATCCAAACAGCTTCTCAGCATACAGTATCGGGCACCGAGGCTCCACTCCCGTTTCTCTTTCTAATGGTCTCACGAGAGGTTTTGCATTGATAAGGAAAGGAAGAGTAGATCATCTGATTTCAAAGCATTTCCGTGCTCCATGTCCTTCCTGGACATCATCCAAATTCTTCAGATGATAGACCAGGGGGAGAGGGGTTTTTTTAAAGGGGCTGCTTTTGGATCCTTATGGCTTCCACCAGAAGAGACCTTGGTGTAAGCAGTAAAGCAAAAAAGGTCTTTTTCTCCCTCACTTTTTGCGTGATCCCTCCGATGACTGCCATCCGTCCATTGTGCTAATTGTGCAGAGAGACGGAGGGCAACTGTGGCTATTACAAATAGGCAGTGACAGTTCCACCAGGCAAGGCGGCGTCCAGGGCTCATTGCAAAAGAGCGGAAGAGCCACAATTTATCATCAGACCAGGGCCAATTTTATTGTCTTTGCTGCAACTGACCGAAACGACTGCCCTGATGGAATTTCCTCAGCAGAGATTTATGCCAACAGGTGGCTGGGC
Source organism: Masticophis lateralis (assembly GCA_030761175.1). Classification (NCBI taxonomy): domain Eukaryota; kingdom Metazoa; phylum Chordata; class Lepidosauria; order Squamata; family Colubridae; genus Masticophis; species Masticophis lateralis. The sequence goes on from JAUDYJ010000014.1 coordinate 1,429,339, forward strand.
CACCTATCTCAGGTAACTAAAGACTCCGAAGTCACCTGACCTGCTGGCCCCTGATGATGAACAGCTACCTGGCCCGCCTGGAGAGGGGCTCCTGCCCTGAGACTCTCAGGCGCTGCCACCTCCTTGAAAGCACCCGGCCTGCAAGCAGGAGGGGGCGTTGTTGCCTTCATTCCCAGGCTCTGTTTTTAAGATCAGGCCTTTTTAACCAAAGTACTCTTTCACAAAGATTTCCCAAGCGTTTTAAACTCTGTAGGCTGCTCTTAAGGGATCCATTAAAAGTTAATGCCAAAGCAGCCATTGCCCCACCTCAGAGCATTATACTGTATGCAGAAAGAGCTTCCTTGATTAAACTCTCCCACGCATATTTCAACAACGAGTCATTAGGCAGATAAACACTTCCTGGCCATTGATTGACATAAATAGCAGAAAACAGCTGGGAGGGGAGGGGCAGCTGGAGCAGAGATGTCCATCCCCCTTTCTGAAGGCCTGCATTGATCTTCACCAAGGGCCAAATTTTGAATCTCCCCTTCACCCCAAAAAAGTCAGATTTTTTACCACCTGAAAAGAGACAGAAATGGTTTTACTCTGCGACCCACTTGCCAAAGAGGGTTCCATTCAGATGGGGGTTCGTCTTGCGTGCATCTCCATTGTGGAAGCACAGCTCAGGCCAGGGTTGCTCAGCCTTGGCCATTTTCTGATGGGTGGACATCAGCACTCCGAATTCTCCAGCCACACATGAAGTCTGCTCACCTGAAAGTGGCCATGGCTGAGAATCCCTAGCTTAGACCAAGATTTAGCTGCTCCAACCAATACAGAGAGTCCCCTGCAAGAACAGCTGGTGGACAGAGAAAGAACAAAGAGTTACCCCATCTGCACCCCAAACTTGGCACCTCCTCAAGATGCCCCAGAAGCTCCTCCGTGAGTCCAGCCCTCAGACACCCAGCTCAGCAGGGGCAGGGAAGATGTCTCTGAGCCCAGCCCAGCACCATGCTTGTCCTGGCACCCTCCTTTGCTTTGGGCCCTTTGCCCTCTATTCCAGGGATGAGCCATCCTGGCTGGCTGACTCCATGGGGAAGGGATCAGAAGGCCACATTTGGAATCCTGCATTCAGTTTTGGTCACCACAATGTAAACAAAAAAATTGAGACTAGAAAATGCAGAGAAGAGTAACAAAGATGATTAGGGGACTGGAGGCTAAAACATATGAAGAACAGTTGCTGGAATTGGGTAGGTCTAGCTTAATGAAAAGAAGGACTAGGGGTCATGATAGCATGTTTAAATATCTAAATATCGATCACAAAGAAGAGGGAGTTAAACTGTTCTCCAAAGCACCTGAAGACAAATCAAGAAGAGAAGCAATCTAGAACTAAATTGAAATTTCCTGACAGTGAGAACAATTATCAGTGGAACAACTTGCCTCCAGAAGTTGTAAATGCTCCAACACTGGAAGTTTTAAAGAAGTGGGATAACCATTTGTCTGAAGTGGTGTAGGGTTTCCTGCCTAAGCAGAGGGTTGGACTAGAAGATCTCCAAGGTCCCTTCTAAGTCTGTTATTCTAAATTTTTCTGCACTCCCTGCTCCCCTGGCCAGGCAGTTGTCCTCCATGTGGCCAAAGAAGAAAGACTGGAATGGCCGCCAAGGCAGAGGGCGGCTGTTGGAGATGCTCCCGTTCAAACTGATTAAAAGCCAGTTAGAGCATGAAATGTCTGGGACCCGAGGAGAGCCCTTTCCCACCTCAGGCCTTCAGCCTGCCCAGGAGGCCTTGCTTGCTTGCTTGCTTCCCTCTGGAGAGTGGCTGAGAGGGTGCCAAGGAGCAGTTGGCCAGGATGAGCAGTTCCATCCCCTTGGCAAACTCTTGGGCTCATGATGCCCAAGCCTTTTCTTGAGACGGGGCTGGAAAGTTATTTTTTGTAACTGGAGTGGTGAGGCAAGAGATCAATGTCTTTGCCTTCATTAGTTTTCACTGATTTTCAAATGCAGGTTTAGCCTCTGCTGACCCAGATAAAAGGCAGGTCTGCAGCAGGGGTGGGTTTCAAAACCCGTCGCTACTGCTTCGCTTGTGGGTGCGTGTGCATGATGCTTCTGCGCATGCCCAGAAGCATCCGGGTGGGTGGGTGGAGCCTCCCGCCGCTACCGGTTTGCCCGATCCGGGGTGAACCGGTAGCAACCCATCATTGGTCTGTAGTTTTTTGGAGGTGGCAGGAGTCTGCACCCAGAAAACTCAGTGACCCCCAACACTGGGCAGAGGAGAGGTTTAGCTTTCTGGTTCAGAATCAGGGAGTTGCTGGTTTGTGTGAAGGGAGCAAGGCTGCCGCCAACCCTCGTGGTGTCTAAGAGAGGCACAAAGCTCTTCAGTCTTTGTAGGACCTAAGAAGAAGAAAGGAACCGAGTCCTCTCTGGGCTTGGCACTTTCAGAAGTGCAAAGACTATCAGTATAAGAGGCTGCTCCCTTGCTGAGTCCATGGGCTTTTTTGACCAGAACAAGCTGCCTGTCTTGAGAAGCTGGTCTGGTGCTTAGGAAAGGCTTTGATCTCTTCCCTAAGTGGCCGCTGTGGTTGCTTTCCTGCCAGCAAGAAGATCAACTGGCTGGGAGATCTGCTCTCCATATGGCAAAATAACTTGATCTTCCTCCTTGCCTCCCTCAAGACCTCCTTTGCTGCTCCAGCCATCCAAGCAAGGGCCAAGCTGCCCTTTGGACTCTCCAAGGCCTTCTCTGCGGTGGGCTGGGCTTCCTCACAAGGAAGCAACAGACCCAGCGAGGGCCAGAAGGCTTCCCCAGCGTGAGACTTTGCTGTGCTGCCCAAGGCTGGCCATAGATCCTGGCAACCTGCCTGGTAAGGGGGGGTAGAGATTGAGAGTTGCCCACCACCACCTTGTCTGGTCTCTACTTGAGCCTGGCACGCCTTGGCATTCCCACCTGTCTTCATCCTGGGAAAGGCCTCCCCCCTGCAGTCCCCTCCAGGCTTTGAACTGAGCCCCTCACGCTGCCCCCTGTCCTGCCTGGCATGTGTTTCTGGGTCAGGATGTTTGCCCAGGGAGGCTGGGGGTTGTGGCCATGGGGGGAATTGATTGATGTTTCCTTGTTCTTTCCCTCTGAGCTGGCAGCGGATTCTCTTCTGGGGATTTCCAGGCTGCATTCATTGGGGCAATTTCACCGTGTGAGGAGTCACAGGCAGGAGACATTGCCCACATGAGCATCTTCCCACCTTGGCAACTTTAAGATGTGAGGACTTCAACTTCCAGAATTTCCCAGCCAGCTTCTCCCTGGAATTTGGCAGCTGGACTTTGGCAAAGGGCTACATGGCTGAGATTTGCCTTGGAACAGGATGGAACAGAACTGAATTCTCAGCCTGCTTTAAACCAAGAACCCCCATTGGGAACCTGAACAGACAACCGAGAGTTCCTCCAGGCATGTGCAGAATGTTGCTGCCCCTCTGCTGAAGAGCTGAAAGCCCCCCATCCTGCAATTCTTCATTGCTGATAGCACTGCTCAATGCTAAAGGGGGCTGCAGCATCCCAGACTCTAGCTGCTTTGGTCCATTTTCTGGGACAATGTGTGGTTCCTTGGGCCTCCTGCCCACTCTTAAGCAGATGGCCCAGATGACGCCCACTGCTTGCAAAGGGAGCTTCTTGTCAACCCTTCTAGGTAGTCCAGACAGGATATCACAATCAAGAATGCAAACACCACCTTTGGGGTAAACTTACAGTAACAGAAATTTGAAAGTCTGAAAGCGCCTTGCCTTTATATGTAGACCTTGCTCATTCAGCGCCTGTCCAAACTTACAATGATGCTGAACGAGTGGTGCTTACACTTGGTCTTCTTACAACAGTTGCAGCATCTCCACGCTCACGTGATGGCCATTTGTGATTTTCCTTGCCAGCTTCCCGCAAGCGAAACCAACGATGAAGCCTGGAAGCCACAGGAGGTTGTCCATAGCAAAGGAGTGCAAATCCCACGCTTGACAATTGCATGGATTCTCAACCAGAAGTGCCGTCACTAATTGGTGTGGCCATATGATGTCACACCTTATGATCACATTGCTTAGGGATGGATGCCCCTTCTGAGACATGTTCTCCAATTCCATTTCTGGTCTCTGTGTTCAGATTCTGTGGGTTGCCTGCAGCTCCTCCTCCTGCCTGCCAAGATTGTTCTCACAACCTATCACATTCCTACTCAGAGGGAAAGGTGCCTGATGGCCTTTGGAACATCCCGCCCAGGTGGGAATTTTCTGTCCAAAGGAGGAAGCAGCAGTGGGAAAAGATGGGAGCTACCACACACACACACACACACACACACACACACACACACACCTCCAGGGCAGCTGTTTATAAGGCAGCCTCCTCTCTTCCATGACCTCAACCCACCCTTGCCAGTTCACTTCAGCTGCCCAGCAACACCTACCCGTCTCCCTCCCTCTGGCCCTTCCATTGCTGCTGCATTTCCCCATCTCCTGCTCAGCAACCCTGGAATGCCAGATTCTTGGTCCTTGGTCCTTCCCAGATGTCCCTGGGGTTACAGATTACAGATCTAGAGAGTTGGAAGGGACCTTGTAGGTCATCTAGTCCAACCCTCTACCCAAGCAAGAGACCCTAGACCATTTCTGACAAATGGCAGTCCAATCTCTTCTTGAAAGCTTCCAGTGATGAAGCTCCCACTACTTCAGAAGGCAAGCTGTTCCATTGGTTGATTGTTCTTACTGTCAGAAAATTCTTCCTTGTTTCTAGGTTGAATTTCTCCTTGTTCAGTTTCCAGCCATTATTCTTTTGTCTAGCCTTCAGGTGCTTTGGAAAATAACCTGACCCCCTCCTATCTGGGGCAGCCCCTCAAATATTGGAAGACTGCTCTCATGTCTCCCCTGCAACTGTTCTACCTGACCCTCCTGGATTTGGTTCCTAGACCCAGATCTTCCAGAAAATCTACTTCCACCTTCTTATCTGGACTCCACCAACAATGGCAAAGAAAGCTGGCACTTACCCACAAGCCAACTGCTAGGACAACGAGGAAGTAGATGACAATGACTGAGATGTCAGCTGCATTTGCAATTGCAATGTGAGGGGAGCTCGACTCCTGTTGGGCCAGGACAGTGGTAGTCGCCGGGGTGGCCATCCTGCCAGTTTCCGGGCCTCCAGATCTGGGCTGATCAGCTTCTTCTTAAACCTCCTGGCTGAGTTGTCCAGTTAATGATAAATTTTCCCCTTCCTTTCTGAATAATATGTAACTTGAGATCCCGTTCCTTATCCAGGGATGATGCTTAAGTTCCAACAGGTGCTCTGGCAGAGGCAGCTTTTCTCTGGAGATGCTGCAGAGGGAAGCCCAACTGCACATGCCCTGCAGCAGTAGCTGTGGCAGGTTTTTGTAGTCCTGCAGCAGGTGACTTGGCAGGAGACGCTGGAGGAGTGGCTGGGCTGCTGCTCAGTGAGAGGAGCTCTTTGCTCTGGAGCCTGCCCGGCCAGTTCAGTTCCGAACACGCAAGAACTCCAGATCATTCAGCATGCTGACACATGGGGCTGGGAACTCCCCAAGAAAGTAGGTCTTTCTTGGGGAGCCACCCTGACATTCTTACTAGGGTGGCTCATCTATTTGCCAACCTGGAGACCAGAAGATGCACAGAGCCCTTCAGGAGTCAAGGAGAAGGAAGGAGCAGGACTTCAAACCTCAAGATTTTGCTCTTTCTGAGCCCATAATAGGAAATGAACCAAGGCTGTGGTCTCACAAAGGGCAGAGTTTTGCCCTGGACTGGTTGATAAATGAACACCAGAAAGTGGGAATATAGCATAAGGGCTACCCAATGGTATGGTCAAAACTGGTTTGAATGGAGAATGAACTTCTCACAAGCTCAAAGTTTGTGCCCCAGAAGCCTTTGTGACATTTGTAAGGGATTCTGGGACACACATGCCTGAAAAAAGGGCAACTCTGGATTGTGCAAGGGGGAAGATGGGAGGACCAATGTGTGCAGATTTTGTTTTTAGGTGGACAGCACCCTCTAATTCATGAGTGTCCAACCTTGGCAACTCCCAGAATTTCCCAGCTAGTTATGAAGTCCACAAGTCCTAAAGTTGCCAAGATAGGACACCTCTGCTCTAAACGATTCCAACAGAACATTAAAAATAATTTTCTAATGAAGACCAGCAGAGAAGATAGCCATCCCATGTTTATTTTTTTTTAGTTTTAAAACAAACTTTATTTAATATAAACAGATAAAAAAATACAAAACATTCTTAACTCTAAAAACAAAAATACAATTCTATATTACCTATATTCTAATAATAAACAAAATTATCTATCTATGATATTTAAGCATATAACCATATATGTACATTAATCTTAATTTGTTGTTGATGGTGTAAATTTGTTACCTTTAATTTCCTAATGTATTTGACATCTGTTTTTTTCCCTTGTCTATCAATCCATTCATGCCATCTGTTCCGTATTTGATAATACTGTGAGTCTTCCCTGTTATTTAGTTTTAAAGTTAATCTATCCATTTCTGCACATCTAAATATTTTTTGAATTATTTGTTCTTCTGTTGGCAACTGTTCTAATTTCCAAGATTGGGCTAGGGTTAGTCTTGCTGCCGTAATTATGTGTAGTTTAATGTATTTTATTTCTTTTTTACTATCTTTTTTAAGTATGCCTAATAAAAAAATTTCAGGTTTTAGGTCAATCTTTTTTTCTGTTAAACATAAAAAAATTCTGGATGAAAATTGGAAAATGGATAACAGAAATAACAGAAGCCATCCCATGTTTAGAGGTTCACCATTGGATGCTGATGTTTTTGTGGGAGAAATCCAAGCTCACAGGAGTGATTTTCTGATCCAGGGCATTAAAAACTATGCTCTTACATCAAATTCAATTTGTGCAAATGGTGCGCAGTCAAAGCCCCTAATGTCCCTAAGTGGATCTGCCATCCATCTCGCTTAAGTCAGCAAAGAAGCAGAATTGGAAACAGAATGGAAGAATCCCCCACTACCAAAGAAGGTCACTGAACAGCTCTGAAAGTGTTCACACCAGCAGGTTCTGTGCCTCTCAATTCCTCTTGTTTTGAAGCAACTTTTTCTCTGTCGTGAGCAATGTGTAAACGGGAATTAGCAGCATTCTTGCCAGTTTGCTTACCTTGGCAAGGGCACACTTAATCTCGTGGATAAACAAGAAGTACCTGGGCAAACAGTAATGATTAAACTACAGTTAGCAAAGGAGAAAAATGCATCCTCTGGCCCTGCAATCCTAAACTGAACCCAAGAGAAAAGCAACATGGGGGAAGATGCCCGTCTTAAGATTCTTCATTTCACCTCATGACACCGATAGAATCACAGAGCTGGAAGGGACCTTGGAGGTCTTCTAGTCCAACCATGTGCTCAAGCAAGAGACCCCATATACCATTTCAGACAAATGGCTGTCGAACGTCTTCTTCAACACCTCTGGTGATAGAGCACCCACAACTTCTGGAGGGAAGCATTTTGCCAGTATCTGGACTGAAAGTACCATAAGGAAATTCAACTTTTTTGGCTCACAAATTTTCTCTTCTTTCGACAAAGCCCCTTTGGGTTTAGAAGCTGCAAAGCATCAAGAAAGTCTTCCCCCCTTCCCCCCCCCCACGGAATGTCTTTGGCTGCTTCATGCAGTTGTTAAAGATCAATGAACCTTTGCCAGAAAGCAAGTTATTAACCTTAATTGGGACAAGGGCTGACAACTTTTCAACTGTTTAATGGAGCCTAACTTTGAAAAAGCTGGAACTCGACCTTCTAAAAACAAATCTCTGCAGGTAACTTTTCTTTACAAAACCGCTTGCAAAACTGTACAAAACTTTTCTGTACAAAACTGACCCACTGCTTGCATTACAGACTCAAGCCAGACCAGGTCTTTCAAGACAACTGGCCAAACATGAGCAACCAGCTCAAGCCCTGCATGGTGAGGGCTGCTCCAGTGACAATGAGGCCTTGGTGGCATCTACCTGCCCAGCTCACCAGTTTTGGGCATGTGCAAGATGGCGGCCGCATCCAGGACACCGTGAAGAGGACGAAAATGGGCTGGCGGTTTTAGGGGCGCTGCGGGGGTTGCAGCCCATCAGCAACCCCCTGCCCAGCCAGCGGAACATGTGGTCGTCGTGCTGGTGGGTTTTTTAGCCCCCAGCGTGTCTTTTAGAACTCGCCGTCGCCATCGGCTCAGGAGAAGTAGGAGGTGCCGAGAGAGATGGCGGCGAGCAGTAGCGAGCAGCAGCGGCAAGGAGCGGTGAGCAACGGCGGCAGGAACGGCGAGCTGGCGGCTTTAGGGGCACTGCGGGGGTTGCAGGCCATCGGCAACCCCCTGCCCAGCCAGCAGAACATATGGTCGGCGCGCTGGGGGGGTTTTAGCCCCCAGCGTGTCCTTTTGAAATCGCTGTCGGCCTGGAAGGAGTGGGAGGCGCCGCGAGAGATGGTGGCAGGAGAGAAATGGCGGTGAGCAGCGGCGGCGACGTGACGAGATGGCGCCTGGTGGCGGCGAGAGGGCGGCCAGCAGCCAGGCCCGCTGGCGTCCAGGCGCCCTGGAGGAGGAGGTGGTAGCAGGGCGCCTGGAGGAGGAGAGAGTGGATTGCCGGAGCCATTGGCAGAGGCCAGCCGACTTGTCAGTAGCCTGCCGGGGGGGGGGGGATTTCATTTTGGCCCTGAATCCATCAGCCCCTCCTCCGCCTGTACATATTGTCCGTATGCTCCCGGAGTTGTTTTTGATTAACTTACTGACCACCTTCCTTGACTTACTGACTATCTTGCTGCTTGACCATCCTGCTGATTGACTATCTTATCTTATTATGACCATCTGGTTGACTGGCCGGACTGGAGACCAAGGCAGTCATCGGAGGACTTTTGGTGCCGGTTCCTTATCTACCCTGAGGGGGTGTTGTATTTTTTAGGACAGTATGGCCGGACCTCTGTGAGAGAGTGGCCCTGCCTTGTTCCAACCTACTGGACCTTTGCAACGAACCACAGTGAGAGGGTGGTTTGACACCCCCCAGCAGAACTGGGCAGAATTTAATGACTCTATCGCTACTGTGGGAGGGTAGCGAGGACCCTCCTGATCGACTTGCCCGCTCCTGGACATTGTTTTATCACTGCGGAAGCCATGTTTTTATCGTCCTCTCTGTTTTTATTGTTCTGGATGTACTCTAGGTCCACGCTTCTTGCCCTGCGAGATTCCCCCCTCTCGCAGGCCTGGCCCTCCATACTATCGAGGGCCTACCTTAATGACGGGTCTTGGGATCCCGAGAGGTGGCATGTGGCAAAAAGGGGATTGAGGGGTTTTTTAAATTCATTTTTAAGAATTTTAAGGGGTTCCGGGGTGGGGGTGGGAGAGGGTTTGGGGGGGAACCCAAATGGGAGAAGGACAGGCTTGGCAGTGGGTGTTATGGGGGGTGTAGACTCTGGAGGTAAGAGGGCTCCTAGAGAGCCCCCTGTTGAGGGTTGGGCTATAGAAACATTGTGTGGGAGGGGCAGATATGGCGTGAGCGGGGGACCATATCATGTGATGGGGGCACGCACTCGCTGTCTTCGAGCGATCGCGTGCCCCGGTCCCCGGAGCTATTCCCGTTCCCCAGGTTGTTCGGAGTCTCAGGACCCGAGGCTCCGGTTGCTGTTATGCAATGCCAGGTCCGTTGTAAATAAGGCCCCCTTCATCTGTGACCTTCTTCAAGAGGGGGGTGCGGACCTGGCCGGTATTACTGAGACCTGGTTGGGCCACGAGGGTGGGGTTCCTCTCGTTGAGATGTGCCCACCAGGTTTCCTTGCATTTCACCAGCCGAGAGCTCAGGGCAGGGGTGGGGGAGTAGCGGTCATTATTAAGGAAAGTCTGGATCCGAGGGAGGCCACTGTACCTCAGATAGCCGGGTGTGAGTCCATCTTTGTGAGGTGGGGTCCTGGCGGGCAGATGGGTTTGTTAGTCACATACCTGGCTCCCTGCCGCGTGGCAATGACCCTGCCCGAGCTTCTCAATGTTGTAGCCAAGGTGGTGATTGGCACCCCCAGGCTTATGGTCATGGGGGATTTCAATCTGCCATCCATCAGCGAAACATCTGAGATAGCTCGGGAGTTCATGGCTTCCATGACGGCCATGGACCTGACCCAGGTAATTCAGGGCCCAACTCACATTGGTGGACACACCCTGGACCTAGTTTTTGTCTCTGGGCAGTGGTTGAGTGGTCTTGATATTGGGGATATAGGCTTAGAACCCTTGTCATGGACTGACCACTCGCTCCTCCGGCTCGACTTTCTGACCGCTGCACCCCACCGCAGGGAGGCGGAACCGACCAGGTGGTTCCGCCCCAGGCGCCTGATGGATCCTGATAGGTTCCAGACGGAGCTTGGGCCATTTCCTGAGACACTGACACGCGACTCGGCCGAGGACCTGGTGGCTGCCTGGGATAGGGCGGCCAGTGGGGCCTTGGACCGTGTCGTGCCTTTGCGGCCTCTGACCCGGTGCCGAACCCACTTAGCCCCTTGGTTTACCGAGGAGCTGAGGGAGATGAAACGCCGGAAAAGACGCCTAGAGAGTGGTTGGAGGGCCAGCCGCTCCGAATCTGACTTAACACTAGTAAGAGTTCATATTAAGACTTACATAGTGGCGATAAAAGCGGCTAAGTCTAATTACTTTGCCGCTCTTATCGCGTCATCAGATAATCGCCCAGCCGCCCTGTTTAGGGTGACCCGCTCCCTCCTTCATTCGGGAGCGCGGGAGGATCCCTTACAGGGACGTGCTGAGGATTTTGTTCAATATCTGGATGATAAAATAACTCAGATTTGGGACGACCTGGCCGCTGACTGGGTTGGTTCAGGCGGGGTGACCGAGCCTGGTCTTGAGAGTGTTATCTGGGCTGAGTTCGATCCTGTGGCTCCCGAGGACGTGGACAGGATTCTGGGAAGACTGAACGCAACCACGTTTACTGGACCCGTGTCCCTCCTGGTTGGTGCTGGCCTCCCGGGAGGTTACACGAGGCTGGCTCCAGGAGATTATAAACGCTTCTTTGAGCGAGGGTGTCCTTCCGCCTGCCTTGAAGGAGGCGGTAGTGAGGCCCCTCCTCAAGAAGCCCGCCCTGGACCCAGCTGTTTTAGCTAATTATCGTCCTGTCTCCAACCTTCCCTTCCTGGTGAAGGTTGTTGAGAGTGTGGTTGCGTGGCAGCTCCCCTGGTACCTGGATGAAGCTATCTATTTAGACCCGCTCCAGTCCGGCTTCAGGTCTGGGTACAGCACCGAAACGGCATTGGTCGCGTTGATGGATGATCTCTGGAGGGCCCGGGGTAGGGTTACTCCTCTATCCTGGTGCTGTTAGACCTCTCAGCGGCTTTTGATACCATCGACCATGGTATCATTTGCGCCGGTTGGAGGGACTGGGGGTGGGGGGCACCGTCTTACGGTGGTTCTCCTCCTACCTCTCCGACCGGTCGCAATCTGTGTTGACAGGGGGGCAGCGGTCGACCCCGAGGTGCCTGGTATGTGGGGTGCCACAAGGGTCGGTCCTCTCGCCCCTCCTGTTCAACATTTATGTAAAGCCGCTGGGTGAGATCATCCGTGGTTTTGGGGTGGAGTTCCATCAGTACGCTGATGATACTCAGCTGTACATCTGAGATCACCCCAACGATGCCGTGGAAGTGATGTCCCAGTGCCTTGAAGCTGTGCGGGTCTGGATGGGGAGAAACAGGCTTCGACTCAACCCCTCCAAGACCACTCGAGTGGCTGTGGCTGCCGGCGTCCCGATATAGCCAGCTGACTCCATCGCTGGTTATTGGGGGTGAGTCATTGGCCCCCACGGAAAGGGTCCGCAACTTGGGCGTCCTCCTGGACTCACGGCTGTCTTTAGAGGATCATACGACGGCCGTGGCCAGTGGGGCTTTTTATCAGGTCCGCCTGATTCGCCAGCTGCGACCCTTTCTAGATCAGGACTACCTACGCACGGTCACTCACGCTCTTGTCACTTCCCGTCTGGACTACTGTAATGGTCACTACATGGGGCTCCCCTTGGGGTGCACCTGGAGGCTCCAACTGGTGCAGAATGCGGCCGCGCGGGGGATTATGGGAGCGATGGGACGCTCCCACGTGACACCTCTCCTGTGCGAGCTGCATTGGCTGCCGGTGGACTTTCGGGTGCGTTTCAAGGTGTTGGTAACCACCTTTAAAGCGCTCCATGGCTTAGGGCCAGGGTACTTACGGGACCGCCTTCTGCCGCCAATTGCCTCCCACCGGCCGGTTCGCTCCCACAGAGAGGGCCTCCTCAGGGTGCCGTCAGCCAGACAATGCCGGCTGGCGACCCCCAGGGGGAGAGCCTTCTCTGTGGCAGCACCCACCCTCTGGAATGATCTGCCTCCAGAGTTAAGAACAATCTCTGACCTCCCGACCTTCCGGCGGGCTTTAAAAACCCATCTTTTTCAGCTCGCCGGCTTAGCCTGATTCCTATAGTATTTTATCATTTTAGAGTTTTATTTTAAATATGAAGTTAGTTTTAATTCTATGGCCATTTGTATTGTTATTTTATGAAATTTTAACTTTTGTATGTTTGTTTTTTAATTGGCTGTGCACCGCCCTGAGTCCATAAGGAAAAGGGCGGTATATAAATCCAAATAAAGTAAAGTAAAGTAAAGTAAGGCCAAGGAGAAGGTCCATTGTCTAGAATGTGGCCATCCTAGGAGGGGGCCCATCAGGAAGCAATTGGCCCTTCCAGAAGGCTAGGCTGAATTAATTGGAGGCCATTGCTCTGAGGGCAGGAGAAGAAGAGGACCCTAATGGAGCTGAACCTCGAGCCCCTTGAAGAGAGGGCTCCATCCCCAAGACTCTCTTGTCTCTTCCCAGTGTTTCCTATCTCTGCTTCAGAAAGTCCAATCTGGGTTCTCTACCTCCCCCACAAAAGAGCACCAACTTCCTTCTCTCTTTCTTCTATCTACTCCAGAGGTCTCCAACCTTGGGAACTTTAAGACTTGTGGACTTTAACTCCCAGAATTCCTCAGTCAGCACAGCTGGTTGAGGAATCCTGGAGGTTGAAGTCCACAAGTCTTAAAGTTCCCAAGGTTGGAGACCCCTGATTCTACTCAACAGCCTTCCCTGATTTTCTCCATAATAAATTACCTTTCACGGATTAAAAACAAACATTCAAGGAGCCTCTTTTGAAGGAAGGGTTTATATAAACCATACATGCCATGTAAGCAAGACTTGAAAGCCCAGCCCCTCCCACTGGGTGGGTGCACTTGACAGCTCTTCCAAACGGTCAAACACAGGAGTGATTCTGGAGAGAGGAGGTAAAGGAAGTGCCCTACACACACGTGGAGAATCTTGCCTTTTCATTGAGTAGCTTTTTAAAACAAATATTGACATTCTTTTTGAAAGGTATTTCTTCTCGGTCCTAAGTAGCGTGTCAACCCCCGAGGTGCTGTCATTTGGCAACCATGTCCAGGTTGTGGGTTAGGGTTGGCTTGCTTGGCATGGTATGAAAGCACGGAAGGTGCTCTACTGTTATCCTGTAGGCTGGACTTTTCACCCCAAGTAGCTACTGAGGAGCATTCATCACAAGGTATTGGAGGCCCCGCCTCATTTTCTAGCCTACAAGGACTACAGGGGAAGCAGGGACAGAGAAGGGAACAGTAGCCACCTAAGAAAGATAAAAAACACTGCAGAGCCGGAGAAATAGAATACAGAATAGCAGAACTGAAAAGGACCTTGGAAAAGGTCCAGTGGTCACCAACCGGTGGTCCATGAGAAAATTTGGGTGGTCCGCGGCACACCAGGGTGGAGGAGCTGCTCCAGGATGAGCAATGGCCAGTCCTGTGACTAGAGCTCTGGAATATGGGACTGGGCAGGCAGCTCATGGTGGGGCTGTACATCTCCGCTGTAGAGGGAGGTTTGTGCAATTTGCAACTTTGCAGCGCAGCCGGAATGAGTTAATGGTGCAAGGCGAGATGGCGGCAACCCCGGGCTGTTTCTTCCCCCTGCTGTAGCTTCCTGCCGGCTAAACCACCCGTGGCTGTCCCCGCCCCAGTCAGGAGGGGGGAAGGAGATTCCAAAGCGGGAGCAAAGCTTCGTTTCTTGCTGGATCTCGTGACCGTTTCTTCCGGCCCTTGTTGGTGCTCCGCGCACCTCGGTCTCTCGGGGATACGCTTGACTTCCTCTCAGCCCCAAGACACGTGAGATGGCCCATGAGATGGGAGAGGGAAAGAGAATCAGAGAATCAGAGAGAGTCAGAATGAGAGAGAGGGAATGAGAGAGACAGAGACAGAATCAGAGAATATGAGACAGAGAGAGACAGAATGAAAGAGAGAATCAGAGAGAATCAGAATGAGAGACACAGAAAGAGACAGAATGAAAGAATGAGAGAGACAGAGAATGAAAGAGAAAGCGAGAAATAGAGAATGAGAGAGAGAAAGAGAATGAAAGAGAGAAAAAGAAAGAGACAGAGAGGGAATCAGAAAGAGAATGAGTGGGAGAGAGAGAAAGAGAGGGGGAGACAGAAAGAGAAAATGAGAGAAAGAGTAAAGGAGAGAGAGAGAAAGAAAGAGGAGGGAGAGTGCCTGAAGGACCCCATCCTGTCACTGGGAATCCAGGCGCTTCAGCAGATGGTGCACTGGATTCGTATCAGTGGTCCAGGGGATTTAAAATTATGAACTTGGTGGTCCCTGAGGTCCAAAAGGTTGGGGACTCCTATTCTAGTCCAGCCCCCTGCTCAAGCAGGAGACCCTGTACCATCTCAGACAGGTGGTGTCTCAGCATGGATTCTCCAGGCCCCCCCACCCCCAGTACTGCAGGCTCCTCCCCAGAGGCGAAGAAAGCCCCCCCCCATCACACATGTTTGGAAGAGAGCCGAAGAATTTAGGATTTTTTTTAACCCAAGTGTGGAACCACATCCAGTACTGGGGGGAGGATTATCTGTTGGATGTGGCACGAGTGAGGTGCGTTACAAATGCCCTGGAGGGAGTAGCAGCCGAGTGAATGGTGGGCCTTCACAATAGATAGCTTTTATTGCGGTCAGAGACCAAATTAAATACATATAAAAAGGGGGGGTAGATTTTACAATTGTAAAAAGATCATGCGACAATACACCATGTACTACCTCAAATACAATCTATACTATCAATACTAGTGATCCTCTGCCATAGGAATTACCGGTCTCTTCCCCCGGTTTTTTTCCGCCGTGACTGCAGCAAAAAATTTTGCCACCTTTGAAGTTATATTAGGCTCTGCATCCTGGAGTAGGAAATAAAGGCTGAACAGATCGGGTGATCCAGGGAATCTCTGGGAAATAGGGGAAATGAATCTTGATCTTATGTCTCGGTAGTGGGGACATACGAATGTAATGTGAAACAGAGATTCTGGGGATTGGCCATCACATGCACAATAGGAGGATTTTACTCCCCCCGAAAGCCTACTGTCGAGGACATTCGAGGGGATCACATTAAATCTTGCCTTCATAAATGCGAGCCTATGTTTGATAGAATGTAACGCAGAGAGGTAAGGTGGAGGGTGAGGCAAGGGAACAATTCCAAGGGAAAACGGTGAGCATGTTCCCGATCCGTTTGCCAGATTTAGTTATCTGTCAATGTCATCCAGCCGTTGAAAGATCAATGATTTGGCAGCATCAGGGCCTAAAGTAAAAGCTTCAATGGGGGAAATCCCGATCTTCAAAAGCTTTGTATGGATATTATGGGCCCGGGGACTATGAAAAGGGTCCCGCCATAGGCATTGGCCTAGGTAATATCCTGGGAGTCTGGTCCATAGGGACAACCAATATCCAATTGCACGTTTCCACATGATTGTAGCAAGTGAAGATATGCCCAATTCCAGCTGGATTGCGGCGTTACTTACACAGGGAGGGACTCCCATCAAACGGCGTAGGAACTGGTTGTGGATGGACTCAAGAGAGGAGATGTTGGATTGGACCCATAGGGGGGCGCCGTAGGTGACAGCCGCTATCACCTTTGCCCTATAGACTTTTATTGCTGAGGGGATATGATGGGCTCCCTCAGTATGAAAAAAATGCAGGAGGGCGTGGGTGGAAATCTTAGCCTTATTACAGAGAGATTCAACCTGCGCAGGCCACTTGGTATTAGATTGAAAGAGGATACCTAGGTATTGAAATCTGTGGACCTGTTCCACTGGGCTGCCATCCAGGTTCCAGTGATAAATTTTCCTGCTTCTTGCAAATACCATGATTTTAGACTTGGAATGGTTTATATGGAGTTGGTTAGCAGAGCAGTAAGCAGAGAGGATTTTTAGGGTTCTACATAGGCCCACCCGGGAAAATGAAAGTATTGCAGCATCGTCAGCATAGAGCAGGAGCGGACATCTGTAATCTGCTAATCTAGGAGCATGGATATAGACCATGTGATCCGAAAATGCCTTTCTCCAGTCACTGATGTATAGGTTGAAGAGAAAGGGTGCGAGTATACACCCCTGCCTAACCCCCTTGTTAATAGGGATAGCTTTGGTGAGATCCCCCTGCGGGGTAAGGCGCACTTTTGCTTCTGTCCCTTCATGCAGCTGGGATATAAGCCAAAGTAATCTTTTGTCAATACCCCAGGCGGAGAGTTTGGCCCACAGCTTAGCTCTAGGGATGCTGTCGAAGGCAGCCTTTAGGTCTATGAAGGCAACGCAGAGACGGCCCTTCCTGGGGGTGGAGTATTTTACGGCAAGATGATGAAGGATCAAAGCATGGTCAATTGTGGAGTGGTCTGGACGGAACCCCGCCTGCTCGGCCTTCACAATAACAACTCCCCCCTGCTGAGAAATTACAACCTCTTTATGGGAGCCCTCAGAACATGCTTTGAGGATCCCCTAGCCAAGCGGAAGGCGAGAATCAGAATGAAGGGCATTCAGCAGAGCTAGAGATCGGTGGCAGAGTACACCCAAGAGTCCCGCAAGCTGTCTCCTTTCATGAGTGGGTGGTCACTGATTTGTTTTCCAAACAAGTGCATTTTATCTCATGTCCCAAGATTCCTTCCGCCAAAACACTGGCAAAAATGCTTGTCCAACATATATACAGATTACATGGTGCCCCAAAGTGTATAATCTCTGATAGGGGTGTCCAATTTACCTCTCATTTCTGGAAGGAGTTCCTAACCCTAATAGGCTCAGCCCAGGGATTAAGCTCTGCCTGCCATCTTCAGACAAATGGGGCTTGTGAAAGAACCAATTCCGTACTGGAACAATTAATTTATGTTAATTATCAACAAGATAACTGGGCGGAATTATTGCCTTTCGCTGAGGTGGCCTACAATAACTCCATCCATAGCAGCACTGGGTTCACCCCTTTCAAGGTGGCCTCTGACCAAGATTTTGTGCCAATCCCAGAATTGCCCCAAGAGAGTCCAAAACACCCCTCTCTGATTGATTGGATCGAACAGCTACGTAGCACATGGGCAGTTACTCGTAAAGCACTCGACGCACATCGAGCTCATAAAGCCCAAGCCGATTAAAAAAGGGGTCAGGCACGAGATTATAAAGTTGGGGATATGGTTTACCTGTCCACCAAATACTTGCAAACTACCCAAAAGTCAAAAAAGCTTGGACCTAAATATGAACTACCCAAATATGTGGGCCCTTTCCCGATAGTTCGGATTATTAACCCAGTCAGGGTTCAATTGGACTTGCCAAAAAATTTGCAATGAATTCATCCGGTGTTCCATGTTAATTTGCTCAAGCCAGAACACTCGTCCCCTTTGCATCCAGACCAAGGACCTCCTCCTGTCCCCATTCTGATTGAAGGAGAACAGCACTTTGAGGTTAAGGGGATCTTGGATTCTCGGAAGCATCGTGGTAAGGTGCAGTATTTGGTGGCCTGGAAACATTTCCCATTGTCAAAAGCTGAATGGGTAAACCAAAAAGATGTTCATGCACCGAAGAAAGTCCAACACTTTCATACCAAATATCCTGATAAATCTTAATCATTAGCTCTCTGTACATATTGTATATTTATCTCCCTTTTATCTTTTCCAGGAATAATATCTCTTTTGAAGGGGGGCTGAATGTCAGCCTCTGATCTTTCAATGCTTGCTTGTCAGCTGCCATGGTAATGGGGGGGGAGGGGGAAGTGCTAGTCGGGGGAGCGTGCTGGAGAGGAGTATGGGGAAATGAAACCAAATCTTAACTGCAGGCCTGTGCCTTTGAAGCTGCTATCTGCTGACATTCCAGGTTGATAACACTGCAAGACGTGTGAGTCCACCTGACCTCTGGAGGACCTTTGGATTGGATTATTTATGCTGGACAGTTGGGAGGGGATGCTTTCTATATGTGATTTTCGCACCTGTTGTTTCAGATTCTGCTTTCCTTGGCTGCATTCAGTTCAATTTCAGGAAAAGTACCTTTATCTATGGAAATGGAATCAGGGTCATTCTTTCCTGAAATCTGAAAGGAGGCATGCCTGACAGGTGGTTGTCCAGTCTTTTCTTAAAAACCTCCAAGGATGAAGCACCTACAACTTCTGGAGGCAACTTCTCTTCCACTGGTTGATTGTTCTCACTGTCAGGAAATTTCTCCTTAATTCTGTGTTGCTTCTCTTCTTGAAGAGTTTCCATCCATTACTTCTTGCCATGCCTTCAGGTGCTCTAGAAAATAGGTTGACTCCCTTGTCTCTGTGGCAGCCCCTCAAATATTGGAAGACTGCTATCATATCACTCCTAAGCCTTCTCTTCATTCAATTAGAGGAGAGGAGAAGATGATGGGATTGGAGCAGCAACAGAAGGAAAGAAGATGGACAGAGAGATTCTTCATTTCTCAGAAAAGAAAATTTCATTTTTAAAATTTATTTGTTAAATTTATTTGCTGCCTTCCTACCATGGGGATACTCTAGGCAGCTTACAGTAATAAAAAGGGAGAAAATAAAAGGAGTGCAAACAGAAGTAGAATAATATAACCTATAAAATAAACAATGAAAAAGGAACACAATCTGAGAATACATCAATATTCTACAAAGCAGCAAAACTGAAAAAAACCCTTTATATATATATTTAAGTCAGTTTTTTTGTGTTTTGTGGCACTCGGCATGGTTTTAAGGGAGATGAAATATTAGAAGTGCCTTATTAATAGATACCTCCTAATCTCTGGGGATGATTACCTATTCGCCTTCCCCTCTGTCTTAAGTAAAATTGGTAATGATTGCAGGATCCCAGGGTTAAATGAGGGAATGCAGGGGAGGATAAGACTTGGGAGCATCAGCACAAAAGTGAGGCCCAGGCAGCAGATCCGCCCTTAAAGGGGGGAAAATCACCCAGAGGTCAAAATAGTGGTACCCATTTGCACTTTTGCCAAATCAGGGCAAGTTAAGTGCAGGCAAATCCCCCACCCACCCACTGCAAACGCACCCACCCCAAGGCAAAAGGGTCCCCTTCAGGCTGAGAAGCCTCCCCTGGTTGGGTAACCTAGGCTTATCTGGAATTTTAGGCTTCATGCAGAGGTGGGCTGCTGCCGGCTCCGACCCGTTCAGGCAAATTGGTAGTTCTGACCACAGCCTGTGGCAGTATCCAATCCTATATATCTCACTCTCTGGCTCACTCGCCCCACCCACGCAGCCCGTCTGATTGCCGCGCCTCACCTGCACTGCTTACCGAGAAGGGATGCTGGAAGCCGCGTGCATGAAATCGCCAAGTATTTGAAGCCGTGCTCTCACATTTTCGGTTCGGCATTGGTGAACCGGTTGTTAAATGATGAGAAGCCCCCTCTGGCTTCACGGTTAGCATCTGATCTTAGTTCTTTTAACATGGCAGTCTAGACCTCTTTTTTAACTTCATGTTTTTTACTTCTTGGCCAAGGCCATTTCTTTTGGTTTGTGAGACCTTGCTTTTCAGCAACTACACAATAGAGATTTTCTTGGTTTTTTTCTCTGAAAATATTTCACTTCTTATCCAAAGAACTGAAGAAGCTTCTTAGATGAGAAGTGAAACTTTTCAAGGCAAAAAACAAAGTCCAGTTGCCTTTTGGGAAAAGCACCTTTGAGACAACCATGTCCTGACTGACTGAAAACCTCCGTAGACATTTATGTAATAGACAGCATCTTCTGAAGTCCTTGAAGGTTTTAAGGGAGATACAAACCCAATTGTGAATGAGCAACGTATCCCATCAATTGGCCATTTATGGAATGTTATTTAGAATTCTACTAAATGTTTCTACTATTCAACTTTCACATGTAATCAATTAATGGGTTTGATCATTTGCTTTCTGATGTATCACATGTACCAAATCACCTGTTTCTGTACTTTATAAAAAGACGACCCCTCCCATTCATTAATGCGTTTTGCTTTGCATGAATTACTTGGTGATTCCTATTTTCAGCTGGACAAAGAAATCCCACAGTAAAAGCTTTTCTTTCTCTCTAATTCAAGGATCCAGTTTTTATCAGCTCCAGCCAAACTCGGGGTCCTGAATTTGTGAGGGGCAAGAAGCCCCCTGTCCTTGGTCACTGTGCAGGTAACATTGCTTTACAAGCCCTTTTTGTAGCCATGGACCAAACTTCCTGGCAGCCATCAACCTTTGTTGAAATAAACCTTCAGGGGAACTTCAGGCCAGGTGTGTGGAAATTCCAGAGGGTTTGTGAGCTTCTCACCACAGGAGCACCACTGACAAAGAGGGCACCTGTTGCAGAGCAGGTGACTCATCCACCCCATCCATTGCCAAGCCCAGCTAATCAGGGAGTGGGGGAGTGGTTCCAGTGCTTTCCACTGGTTTCTCCTTGCCAGGTGAATGAGGAAGGAGTGTTTCTGGGAATCTGTTCTCAGGAGGAAAGATCAGGCTTGGCTGAAGGACGGGGGAACTCTCCTGGGGTTCAGGCTTGCACAAGCATTCACCAGGATTACTTAGAAAGACCATTGACTCTGGGAAGAGAGGCAGCACCAGCTAGCTCTCCAATTATGGAGGACACCTAGTTGAGCATCTCTCATCCCTGGCAGCTTTCTGATGTGTGGAGTTTAACTCCCAAAATTCCCCAGCCAAGACCTCATCCTTCCATTGGGGTAAAGTTGCATTTTAAAAACAAGGGGAATTGTCCAAGAAACAGGAAGAGGGTGTTGTGACACCAGCAAGAGTGAGCTCAGGTTCAGGCAGAGCTAGGAGCCTTCGGAGAAGGTGTTTTTCCCAAGAAAATGCTGACCTCAGTTAGTAGCCTTTGCCCCTAAACTCAAGAGACAAATGGAGCAACACTTCTGGCAGTTCAGAAATCGGACTCCCCAAAAGGATCTTGGGCATCCTCTTTGCTGCTCAGGGCCAGGAGTCCTGCCAGAGCCAACTTCACATAGTGGCCTGGTAATCCTCATCTGAAGGGGAGCAGTTCAGTGGCCGATCCTTTTTTAATCTGCCTTTTACCAACAGAGTTTTGTTTTTCTGATTAGCAATAAGGGTTTTTTTAATTGCTTGTTCTTAGATTACAGTTATATAGCAAGGTCACATGAACATCCAGATTCTAAACCTGGAGTTTGAAAGATTTGAAGTCATCTCCTCTTTCCTCCTACTGAATACCCCTTGTTCTTTCCATACTTCCGAGAATCAAAGAGGGAGGGATCAACGAATAATCCAGTAAACCTCCCTTCCCAGGAATCCCAGAGGGAAAAGAGGTCTTGCTCGACATTTAACTCAAATCCTATCATCTAAACCCTCTTTATTCTGCTGATTGGTGGCTTGGAAGGAAGTTACAGTATGAGCTGAGCACCACAATGGATGGCTTGCCATGGGCTCTGAGCTGTTCTTTGATTGAGAACTCAGGGGAGAGCCTTCCCAAGTGACAAAGCAGAGAAGGTGGAGAGAATCACATTGAAGAGATTCCAGAATATCTAGGTGAGGTTGGGTGCTCTTTGGTAAAGAGAAAGTCTTTATCCCTGGTGGATATGATGGTGCAGTGGAAGTGCTGCTTTTTTTTTTTTTTGCAACTCATTCTACATAAAAAGCAAGTAAAGCTTTGCTTCTACTTTTGTGGATGCCATCTTGACATTTTTGGCCATATCCTGTGAATATTTTTGACAGATAACTTAAATCAATGGGATTGAAATTAACTGTGGAAATTGTAAAGTTCTACATTGGGTAGGAAAAATGTAAGGTGCAAGTATAGTCTGGGAAGATGTGGCTTGTAGATGTAGAAGGGAGTGGGGTATCCCTGTCAACCATACGTTAAACTGGAGCCCACCTGTGGTGTAGCATGTAGAAGAGGGACTCATCCTCTGCTGCCCCAGGGGATAACACTTCATGACCTATGATCAGTTTCTTTAAACCACTCAGAAATTTTCTTTGAAGTAATCCAAAGATGCTTTTTCAAGAGGCAATTGACTTCCTTGTTTTTTTTTGGAAGACATTTTGCTTCTCCTCCAAGAAGCTTCTTCAGTTCTGACTGGATGGTGTCCAGGTGCCTCTTAAAAAAACATCTTTGGGACAACCATGACCTGGATGACTGAAAATCTCCATAGACGCTTTCTCAAGTAACCTTATCAGAATTATTGGTCTTTCCAGGGTCTTTCTTTTTGAACACAGTGATAACCTTTGCTTTCCTCTGTTTGCCTGGCCCTTTATCCTTTCTCCAGAACTTCACCAAGATTACACACGAAAGCTTGGCCACATCATCAGGCAAGTTCTTGCAGGACTCTAGGACGTACGTAAAATGGAAGAATGGTTGTTTGCAGCCAGAACAAGCCTTGGCATTCTGGAAAGTCTGCCTAACTCTTCAAGATCTGAACTGAAATCTAGAACATTTTACTTGTGATGGGTTTAGGCCAAAACAAAATTTGGGCCACCACAGGGCAGGCAGGGCCTTTTCTGTCTCCGCATCCTCAGCAGTTTTCAGCTTGGCCTTTCTCTATGGCCAGGCTCTCATCCACCCCCATCCTCTACACTTTGCCCCCC
The DNA here is from genome assembly GCA_030761175.1 of Masticophis lateralis. Classification (NCBI taxonomy): domain Eukaryota; kingdom Metazoa; phylum Chordata; class Lepidosauria; order Squamata; family Colubridae; genus Masticophis; species Masticophis lateralis. Next base: position 1,452,160 of record JAUDYJ010000014.1, read on the forward strand.
CTTCTCTGCCCTCAATGGCCACCAACATCTTGACTCTCCCCAATCACTGGACATCAATCAGTGTCCAGACTGGGTTGAACTAAGAGCCTAACATAGTGTTTCTCAACCTTGGCAAGTTGAAAATGGGTGGATTTCAACATCCAGAATTCCCCAGCTGGCTGGCTGGTGAATTCTTGAAGTTAAGGTCACCCATCTCCAATTTGCCAAGGTTCAGGAACACAGCCATAACCCCATGTTGGCTTTGAAGCATATGAAGACTCTTGTTATGCCACTGAGCCTGAAAGCCTCATGCAAGGGCTGTCCAGGCCCAAATCTTTCTAAGCACCTTTGTTTGCACAGCATATCTTGAGATAAGGGGGAAAGGGGCTGCTCTTAGCAAAACTTCCTGCCCAGGTTGAATATTTACATTCTGACCTGAATGTAAACTTGCTGGAGTTCCACAGCCAGCACTTTCCCCCTGCTTTTAGTTCTTGGACAATCATCTCTTGGACAATCAGGGACACTTCAAGACTGGAGTGAGCAAAGAGGGGGGCTGCTGGGAGGCCTATGTCCACCTTGAGAATCTGATAAGGAGCCAACTTCTTGGAGGAGCGTCTCCAGCATGGCCTCTTCCTTCAAACGACTCAGAGCTGGTTTTCCCAACTAAAATAAAAATTCCCGTCGTCCCCAGTCAAGCACCATGGAATGACAGATGTCATCGGCCCATTTTGGTTTAGCTTGGCAAGTAGTCTCGGCTATGAATAACTTATTTGGGGTGCGTCTTGGATGACCCATGGCCCAAATCTTTCCATCTGGGCCAGAGGGATTCTCCTGCAGCCCTGGGCCTTTTCACCCCACACCAGCCAAAGGCTCTTGAGACCCCATCACTGTCCCTGTCAGAGTGACCACATGGAGAGCAGAGTGGTGGGGTGGAACCTGTTGTCACCATGAAAAAAAAGACACGAAGAAGTTAATACATTGCTACAAGAATGGGGAGAAAAAACTGCAAGGATTGGAGGATTTGGCCTTGTTAATATTTTAATGCTCCAGTGAGTCCTGGACACACAACAGTTCCTCAAGGGCTCAAATTCTCTCACGATTCCCAGGAATAAAGGAGAGTCCCTGACAAACAGCCTTCGTTCTTCGAAGCTGGAGCCTTTGAAATGGACTCTGCGGGGAGAGAACAGTGGCATGCCCTGCAAGGAGCAAATCCCAAACATGTAGAAAACTGGATATTGTAAAATAGAATGTGATTAGTACAGCAAAACAGTCTTTAGTGCAACATCAGTGATTTCAAAACTTGAGCCAAAGTTTCAGTCAGGTTTATTTTTGAGCCGCCCAAGAGGTCCTGTTCTTTTCTCCAGTCTCCTGTTGCTCTCAGCCTTGACAACTTTAAGACATGTAGACCAACTCTCAGAATTCCCTGGCTGGCCATGCTGGTTGAAGATTGCACTAAAGCAGCAGAATGCTTATAACACGTCAGGACTAAAATTTTCTGTCCACATCCTCTTCCCCTGAAGGCCAAAATGCATTAATGTGCTTCTGGGCCAAGGGATTTGGAGGAGGTCTCCAGGGATGAGTCCAGGCGATTGGCAGTTTATACCATCTCCACCTCCAGCAGGCACTCCTGGCAACCAGTCCTGGTTGGCTCTGGCAGCTGCCCTCTGAGCTCCTCTGGGAGCTTCCTGTGGGAGATCCCGATCAGATGCCAACAGGAAGGGTCCTTTTCATCCTGGCTTTTAGAAATCGCCCAGGAAGAGATATTGTTGGCCTTGGGTGAAACTTGATATCTTCTTCCGAGCCAGTTCCATTCTCTTTCCCATCTCCCCGACACTCTCCTGGTTGAGACCTGTTTTCTAGTGCAATGGATCTTGAACCTCTGAACTCCTTCTTTATGGTTGTCATGGATACTCTGTGTGCTTTTCTTGCTCCAGCCTCTCTCCAAATTCCTGAATCAGCATTCTCATTTCCAGAGCCTCCCCTTGCCCAAAGTTTCTCAGCTCTCTGTCCTCGCGTGGCCCTCCCACCATCTTCAACAAAAGGCATCAGGAATTCCTTGAATCCCCCCCCTCATTTTATTCCTCCCCCCCTTCCTTTTCCTCAGAAGCCCCGTCCCAGCTTGCAGCTCCTTTCTTCCGAGCACTTGCTAAGGATTCTCCTATAAGGCCAGGTCATCTGGGCTCTGCCCTCCTGGAGGTGGGCTGGAAGGGGCAGCAGCTGAAGAAACGGCTCTTTGGGCTAGAAAATGTCCTTTCCGGGTGCTGAGCTGCATGGTGGCCTCTGTGTTCCTCATAGATTTGGACTCTTCTTCATCCAACAGCAGTGAATCATGTTCAAGATCTTGCCCAGCAGAGAGAATGGTTCCAGGCATTGGGAGAGCTATTTGGACCATGCTTTTGAGCATCAGGAGAGTTTGCCTAAATATTTGCTCTAAACATTTCCAAGAAAAACAAAGCAATCATAAAAACTTAATTGCCTAAAGGTTCATGATGCATTTACTTCTGTTTACGCCTTGACAGAGTTGTGCTGCTTTCTCCAAATATGTCTCACACAGAAAGTTTGTTTGGAAAGAAGTTTCTGGAAATGCCAAAATTTTGGGAAGTACAGTCTAGAGAGCTGCTGAACCAGCTGGGCAAGTTTTACAAGGAGAAAGAGAGAGGGAGGGAGTTCAGTTTCAGGAAGAGGATGCATCTCTGGGGCTGGCCAGGACTGACGTGAACAGGGTAACGGAAATTCCCATCCTCATCAGGGACTCCTGTATTTCTTTGGTAGCACTTTCATTGCTGTTTATGTCCATGTTTTGGTTGTATCTTCAGCCTGAGCTGCATCTGCTCAGTGGGTTTCCTGTTGCAGAAATCCATATCCTCCCCCACTCAAAATCCCCAAACAGTCTGGAATCTTGTCAAGTTTCAAGTTCCAGGGTCTCCAAAGTTACCTGGATTCTGTTAAAGAAAATTAAAATACTGTAAATTCATTTCAGTCAAATAGGTTGCAGCTTATTATGATAGAGCCCAATGCATGTGCTGGCCGGGGAATTCTGGGAGTGAAGCCTAAAAATCTTAAAAGTTGCCGATTTTGGAGACCCTGAACTGGTTCTTGAGCTAGATGGTCCTTAGTCTAACTTTGTAGAGGCAGTTCTTGTTCACACTGCTGTCACATGCAATACAGTTTCTCTGTGCCCCCCCGCATTAGTATAACACAAGAATAATAAATAATGAAACTTTTAATAAATAATAAATCTAATTACACCAGAATCTTCATCTAGTAGACAATGTGATGGAAGGTTCCATCCAGCACAATGGAGAAGGCTTCTGCCTGGTCATCGATGGGATGAGAATAAGAATGCAGAAAATGTGTTCTCGTTTCCATTGAGCTCTATTATATAATATGTTGCAACATATTTGATTGAAATGAATTCCTGTCATAAGGGCAACTCTGTGCTCTCCTTGGAGGCCCAGGCTCAGCCCTGCCACCTTTCTTGGTCAGGCCGGTCAGTGGTCCATGGGTCTCTGTCCCAGGATTCCACTTCCTGGCTCAAGAAGAATCAGACAACCAGGGGAGAGCAGAGCAGAGTTGGGGACAAGACTGTGTTCTGGTCCACTGAGCATCCAGGACACCCTTCCTGAGGGCCCCAGGTATATTTCCTCTCTGAAATTTCTGCTTGTGTATGGAGTGCTCAACTGCTCCAGGGAACAAGATTGTTTTGTGCAAAATGGGACAAAACTATCCCAAAACAGATAACTGGAAAGGGGAGAACCAGGTTTGCTCCCCCCAGAGTTGGAAGGGAAATGTTGGGATCAAAATGAAGGAAATGACCCAGATTGGAAGGGCCGGAACTAGAGTCTCTCTACCTTGGCTGAGCTGGGGAGAGGGTGATGAGCCAGTTCTGCTTCTTCAGGATGGGGTGGGGAGGTGGGGATGTCATGAAGTTAGGCTGAGAGCCGTCAGATCCAGACTCCCCTTGGTGGTGGCCCCTGGTTTAAAGAATGCTCTGCCAGAAGGAGGTCTGGTGTCCCTCCTTGTGTATAAAAGGTTCTTCAAAAACAGCACTGCAGTGAATATTGGCTTTTAAGATTGTTTCTGTGAATATGTGATTGCTTGTTCAAGGTCTTACAATTATTTTTAACATTTTTTGGGGGGGCGAGTTATGTCCTTATCAATTTTTAAGATACTGCTGACTTTGTTATCTTGCAGGTGTGTGTTCTGGCACACGCAGAATGGCATTGGAGCTCAATCACATGAGTGTGGACATCAACCTCACTTTTTTGATCACTTTTTTTTTTATTGAAAAAGTTTTACAAATACAAAATTTTTCCATTTCCCCCCCCTTCCCCTCCCTAACCCTCCCCTCCCCCCTTGACTTCCCAAGGTGAAATCCAAATCAAATCATATCACACATGCAATTCCCCCCAACTAATCTACCCCCTGTCTATAATATAAATTTCTACATAACATTCAACGGGTTATGTAGAACTCCCTACGCACAGTCACTCAGGCGCTCGTCACGTCTCGCTTGGACTACTGTAATGCTCTCTACATGGGGCTCCCCTTGGGATGCATCCGGAGGCTTCAGCTGGTACAGAATGCGGCCGCGCGGGGGATTATGGGAGCGACAGGGCGCTCCCATGTGACACCTCTCCTGCGTGAGCTGCATTGGTTGCCGGTTGACTTCCGGGTGCGTTTCAAGGTGTTGGTAATCACCTTTAAAGCGCTCCATGGCTTAGGACCAGGGTACTTACGGGACCGCCTTCTGCCACCTATTGCCTCCCACCGGCCGGTTCGCTCCCACAGAGAGGGCCTCCTCAGGGTGCCGTCAGCCAGACAGTGCCGGCTGGCGACCCCCAGGGGGAGAGCGTTCTCTGTGGTAGCCCCCACCCTCTGGAACGATCTCCCTCCAGATCTGAGGACAATCGCTGACCTCCGGACTTTTCGTCAGGCTCTGAAGACTCATCTCTTCCAACTTGCCGGACTTGCCTGATCCCTCCTATTTTTTTAAACTATTTTTTAAACTTTTTAGAGTTTTAGAGTTTTATTTGGTTTTACATTTCAGCCTAAATTTATATTGGTTTTAGTACGTTTTAACTTTTTTGTATTTGTATTGGTTTTAAATTGGCTGTTCACCGCCCTGAGTCCGGAAGGAGAAGGGCGGTATAGAAATTTAATAAATAATAATAATAATAATAATAACTAAAAGCTATCTGATACTTCCTTGTTTGATATTTATTCTGCACATAGTCTATCCATTTCTTCCATTCCCACACAAAAGTTTCTTAAGTCCAGTCTTTTAAATATGCTGATATCTTTGCCATTTCTGCAAAACTGGCCACCTTCAAAGTCCATTCTTCAATAGTAGGCAAAACATCTTTTTTCCAATATTGACCAATCAGTAACCTAGCTGCTGTAATCATATATAATATCAATTTTGCTTCAGTCACTGAAAATTCCTTAACTATACCCAATAAAAATAATTGAGGAGAAAATTGGAGCTTTTTCTTCAAAGCGTTTTGCATAACCCACCAAATTTTAATCCAAAAGGCCTTCACTTTCTTGCAAGTCCACCATATATGATAATATGTAGCATCTAAGCAATCACATCTCCAACATTTTGGCTGGACATTAGAATACATGCACGACAGTTTCTTAGGATCTAAATGCCACCTATAAAACATTTTATAAAAATTTTCCCTCAGATTCTGTGACTGTGTAAATTTAACATTCTGAACCCATATTTTTTCCCATGTTTCCATCATAACTGGTTCTGCAAAGTTTTGCGCCCATTTTATCATACAGTCTTTAACCAGTTCATTTTCAGAATCTCTTTCTAACAAAATATTATAAATCCTCTTAATATGCATTGGACCTTTCTCTTTTATCTGTCTTACCAATTCCTCTTCATACAACATTAAACCAGTGTTTTGATCTTCCCTCCATCTCAATTGTTGATTATACTGTAGCCAAGTTAAATTAATCCCTTCTTCCAACAGAATGTTTAATGTCTTTAATTGCCATCTATCCCATCATTAAAAAGTACCTCTTTATATAAAATCCCCCCGAGTGACTTTATATTTATATTCCGTGTAATATGACCAAGATCCAACCACAAAGGTATTTTGTAATCCAATTTAAGCTGGTGCTTCTTCCATACTCTCATCAAAGAGTTTCTGAGTATGTGACTCTTGAATACTTTATCAACTTTATTTTCATAGAATAAATATGCATGCCAACCAAATTCCAAATCGTGGCCTTCTATATTCAATATTTCAGTCCTTGTCATTCCAAACCAATTACTCGCTTGTGTCAATGCTGCTGCTTCATAATACAATCGTAGATTTGGAAGTGTAAGGCCATCCCTTTCACGAATATCTTGCATATTTTCAGTTTGACTCTTGGCTTTTTCTCATTCCAAATAACTTTTTTGATCACTTTTGTTAAATAATCTTGGGTTTCCTTTTTTTGGGAAATAGATGAAAAAGACTCATTTCAAAAAGCAGCCGATTAACAAGTGATGTGCATATCTCCTTTATGGATTCTGAATAAGCACCACAGACAAAGGCAATAAACTGGAAGAGGAAGGAGCAGCTGAATATGGAGCTAGAGGAAAGAAAGGACCCTCGGTTAGGAGGCTCCTGGGTGGGGGTGGGACCGGTAAAGCAATCCAACCTGCAGGACATGCCTTTAATCTGTCTCTGGATCTTGTTTCAAGAGGTCAGACTTTGGGGGGCACTGACGGCTCAGGAGGACACCAGAAATTATAGGAAGCAACCTTCAAGCTGAGCTGAGAATGCTCTTATGTCGGCAAGAGGGAGAGCAGAAGCCTGGATGACCTCCAGAACTGAGGAAGAAGGACCACCCAACAAGCAAAGGGGACCCACTAACCAGGGCAGATCACCTCTCCAATTCTTCATCCATCTACTTGCAGCTTTCCTCTAGACATGGCACCTTGAGGGCTCCCTGGGGGGAGAACTAGAACAGGGTAGTGGAGCAAGATATGGGGTGGGGGTAAAAGGCAAGAAACTGGAGATCAAATTTTGATGATGGAAAGAAATGCACAAAATACGTGAAAATAGAGGCATCCTGCCAGCAGCTTCATTAAGCCAGAGGGCTAAGCTTAGGAGAAGAGGGGAGAAGAGGACCTGGGTAACCACAGCTCGATGATAGCTTAGCATCAGTGCCAGCAAAACTCTGGCAGAGATTGCTCCCTCCCTCTGTGGAGCAAAGTGCACGTGGGGTGGGGGGGAAGGGGGTGTTCTCTACTCCATTAGCCACCTCCAGAATTCCACACCCCCACTGGAGGCCCAGGCTAATTGACCTTTTGGAAGGCCAAAAGGATGGGTGCGGATCTCACCTCCGGGGGCCTGATGTTCCAGAGGATGGGAGCCATGGCAGAAATGGAGCCTGCCAATCGAAATTCCTTGACTGACATGTCCCTTCTGCCGGCATGGATGGGGAGAGCTTCTAGCATGGATGATATTCCCTAATTGGGTCATGAAACATCTACATGAGAACCACCAAGCTCAGAGAGCACCAAGGAGCACCCAGTTTGACCCTGAGCCAAAGAGGCCCTTATTACCTCTTTGATTGGTAATAAGAACATCTGAAGAGGCTACTCGGGGGACAGGACGTTTCTTGGTTGCTGGGGCTCAAATGGAGGCTGGCCGGCCCTGAAGGCCCCATGGGCCTTCTGGAAGACCTTAAAATTGGTTTCTTCTCTGGGAATTTAAGGCCAAGATGCGAGCACAGAAAAGAGCATTTTGTTCTTCATGGTTTAACAGTTTTGAGGAGTTGTTTATTTAACAGAGGAGTTGTTTATTTTTCTCATGTGTCTTTTATTGAGATTTTTAGGTGATTTTTTTTTTACTGTTTTTATATGTGTGTTTGAGTTTTATGCTATGTTGGCTGCCCAGAGTTAATTAATATGTTGAAGGAAGACTGGCAAAAAGCCAGAGCCTGGAAGCTCCTTTTCTAATCAACCAATTTGATTAAAAGGCAGAAATTTTCCTGCGCTGATGGACTGCAGGGCGGATTCTCGATCAGATCTTATGTTCTGTGCTATTTTCCTTCTTTCTTTCATTTTTCTAAGCCTCTTAAAAATGCCACTCACCTGCCAAAGTTTAAGCTCATGTGCCAGCAGAAACCTCGCCTGCATACGGTAACTCTCCATTTAACAATCTGCTTAGTTGTTTTTATAAAGGAACCGGCTATTCTTGCTGACGGCAGCACTCAATGGAAGGCTGTTTCTTTGCTGAAATCTCATCCGAAAACCACAGGGATTAGACATGGCCTGAAAAGCTCAAGTTGCTCACCTTCAAGCCTTTCCTTCCAGGAAGAAGGAGCTGGTGAGGTCATCTAAGTGTGCTCTTACAATGTCCCCAAAATCCCCAGAAGTGAAACGGGGACACAGAGAGGTTAGAAGTTACCAGGAGAATCTCATTGCTTCTTGAAGCTCACACTTCTCACTGGTTTCCACCGGCAGACCTCCAGGGGAAGTCTTTGTCCTCCAGGCCTTTCTCTTTCTCTACATCCAACTAGCTGACAAATGGTGGTGGGTTCCTGGCTGGGCAGCCCCCTAAGGGCTCATTGGGTCAGTGAAGAGAGAGAGACGTTTGTCCCCTGCCCAGCCTGACTCTCCACAGGCAAAGACTGGCATCCCCCCTTCCTGGCGGCCAGGACCTTGAGAGGTAAAAGAAGGAGCCCTGAGAGGATGGGCACGATGTGGAAGGCAGGAAGGAGGGAAGCTCTGTGCAAGGGGAGAACCGAGGAACGGGGAAGTGAGTTAAGCGTAATTCCACCCTGGATCTTGGGAGGACAAAGCGGGCTTTGTTCCTGGGCCAGCAGTGTCATGTTGGGGTGTTTGCCAGCCTCAGACCTGCTGAGAAGCAGCTTGATGAGTCAAAGGAAAGACATCCCATCCTCTAGGCCAGGTGCTCCCGGGGCCCCTGCCCTTCTCAGCCCCTGTGTCAACGGAGCAGCCTCTCCTGGCCTCCGTTGCAGCACAGCAGCTTCTTCCTGGGAAAAATAGATCACCTGTTCAGATGGGGTCTGTGCAAGTGCCCCCTCCCACCCTGTTTTGCAGAGGATATCTCTGTGCCTTCTCAACACTTTCTTTGTGGCTTCTTTCTTATTGTGGGAGCAACGAACTGACCGCCGAGAGACCCTACAGCCCAAAGGCCCCAACAGATGGCACCGAGCACAACTCACCCACCTCACCCCACTGACGTCCTACCTTTGTTTAGCTACTCAATGGATCTATTGAAAACAGCAGCAACTCACTGAGGCTTCTGCCATTTTGAATGACATTTGTGAGCTGGAAACGGGGCTCCCAGACCCCCCCCTGGTCTTTAGCCACAATGGACTATCCCTCCTCTCCTCCTACACAGCCCTTTGGCTTTAGAATGCAGTACTGGGCAAGTCGCCCAGGGGGTCAGAAGGGGTCAGAGAGCCCTGAAACCCTGGGTTTCCCTTTGCTCTGGCAGGGAGAGAGAGACCGGGAAGGACTCTGTATCTGCAGCAGCTTTGTAGACTAGTTTGATGGAGAGATCAGCTCACAAGCCAACATGCACACAGTAAAACTCCTTTTTCAGGGCCAGTCCTTGAGTGTCTGTTTGTTCTATCTGCATCTCAGTTTCACAGGTCCAGCTGGCCACAGATGGCAGCCCAGAGACACAAAAGCCTCCAACACTTTGCTGCCAGCTAGTAGTCAATAGGACAACCAGGCAAATGCATTCTGAAACAATTACAGGTAGGTTTTGATTTATGACCGTAATGGAGCCTACCCATCATAGATGTAAGTTATGAAGGTCCTAAAACTGTTCGTTAACATATCCAACCTGATATGATTGCCTTTTTCTTGGCAGTCATTAAGCTAATCACCCCAGTTCTTAAGCAAATCTGTAGTTGTAAAATGAACCATTGGTTTGTAATGGGCACATCTGGCCAACTCCTGATGTCAAGTGCTAGTTTTCAATAAAAACAAGATCATGGGGTGGGCAACCATTGGAAGTTCGAATTTGGGCTGTAAGTAGCCCCAAGATAAGTCTGGCATAATTTTGAACCGGTTGCTAAGCAACCAGTTGCAGGTCGAGGATTATCTGTAAATGGATCTACCCAAAGATGTTCGAGTGTTTAACATGTGCCTCCCCAAGAAAAACCCCGGAACACAAACACAGCGAGTTAACACAACTCAAACCAGTCATGGCATTTGTGGAAAAGCAGGGTATGCTGTGGGTTCCATTGATCAGGGATACACATCTCAGTGATGGCCCCTTCTCTCTGGAACATTATTCCCCCGGAGGTATGGCTGGTCCCTAGACACTTGCTTTTCCAAGGAGCCCTGAAGACGTGGTTTTGTCCAGGGGCTCAGGGGCCCCAACTGGAGAAAGGAGCCCATCTGATTGATCTGATTGTGCTATTGCTGCTGCTGCATATGTGTGTGTGTATAATTTTTATATTGTGGGTTTTTCATATTGTAAACTGCTCTGTGTATGAATTTGGTGGCCATATAAATTTGTTTAATAAATAAACATTTCTTTATTTGAAGGTTGTGAGCAACCCAGAGTCAATTAGAGTCCAGCGGCACACAACTAGCTGTATAGATGAGTCCTGGACAACTATTATTTGCACAAGTAATGCAACTGAGTCCATGCCTTATGTCAAGGCCACTCCGTGTAAATTGGTCTCCCTCTTTGGATCTGGACACACTGCTGAGAGAAATCAAAAGAATTCAAAAGTGAAATCAAAAGAATCATTCAAAATCCTTCTGGTCCCACTGAAGTTTTGATGAGGTTCATATTTGCATGTCAAAGTCCACCAGGTTTATATGCTTATAAATTTAATCCGATTAGAAGCTTAAAGTCCACCGATATGAAACTAGCCATGTCATTATTTGCTACAGAACCAAAGAATGATAGAAAATGGAGTTGCAACCAACTTTGGCCCAGAGCCCAAAAGTATTTATTTATTTTCATTTATGTATTAAATTTGGAGACAACCCCTCTCATTCACAGGAATCCATTCCACTCCTGCAGGGCCCGCTGATGAAGAGCCTGCTCCCTTCTTAAATCCACTTCCTTCTCCCATCTGCCCTGCCTTCTCTTAAAGCCACCCAGAGTCAAGTGACAGTGAGATGGGCAGCATATAAATTTAATTAATGAATAAATAGAGATCCCCATAATGTAGTTTTCCCTTCTCCCAGACTGCCAAGTACTGCACTTCAGCTTTTTCTACCAAGCCCTACATTGCTCCGGCTGCTCACCTCTGACCAGGTGTTTCTCCACCTTGGCAGCTTTAAGATGGACGGACTTGCCCACACTGGTTGGGGAATTCTGGGAATTGAGATTCACCCATTTTAAAGCTCCCAAGGTGGAGAAACTGCTACTTCCAAACTTTCCCCAGTTGGTCAATGATCGTCCTGAGACGTGGCTGTCAGAACTTGATGATTTATTTACTGCTGAGTTTATCAAAATACTTATCACATAGGCGTACTTGAGTGTTAGGAAAAAGGCTGCGTTGCTAATTGGTGCTGCCTGTTCCATCCAGTGAGCCAAGGGCCCCTTTGGCCCCAAAGGGCAGACCCAACTTCCACCCCATGGCCTGAGATTGAGGGTTCAGCATCAGCAGATGGGAGGGCTTCGCAGAGGCCCCTGGAGGTGGCTCTTCTCCATCCTTGTGGGGTACCTCTGTTTCTCCGGCCCCTTGGAGCAAAGGCACTCAGCCTGCAATGGTTTTTCCCTTGCATCTGCCATCACTTTGCTTCCCACAGAAAGTGCATTAAGGAAGGGAAGAGGGAACAATTATGCCACATCCTTAATTGGCAGCATTAGGAAGATTCTTCTGTCTGAAAGCAGCTGAAAAAAGCAGTACAGAAACAGTTGGCAGCCTTGCATTTGCCGTGCCAAGAGATTTTGCCAAGAAACTGGCTCTTCCCAGCATCGGTTTCCCAAGTGACACCAGCCACGTTCCCGACCAGGAGGATCATTTCCTCAGCACTCGACAGCCAGTGACCTCCTTTGCACAACCTGTGACTCCTGTGTGCTTGTACTTCCCAGACACTCCCCGCTCCCCAAATTTCTTCCAGTTTCTGCCCAAATAAATGATGGTTCTTGACTAGATGGAAGTTCAGCAGACCAAAGGCTCCTGAATAGGGTGCTGGTGGTGAGCCTGCCTGTTCTCAATGGGGCTGCATTCCAGAAGGGGCTGGTGATTCTGGAGGGGCCCCTGGAGCACTTGTGGGAGGCATTCTGTTTCGTGGAGGGTCAACTTTCCCAAAGGACAATGCCCCCCCCCCGAAAACCTCTTGCTGAGATGGCAGTGCTGGTGCTGATGCTGCCCTCTTTCTCGGCCAAAAAGGATTCTCTCTTCTGCAGCAGGCCCAGCATCTGCTGCCTCCCTAGAGCCATTCTTTCAGATGGAGCTACAGGCAGAACTTCTCTCCATCATGGCTCTTTTGCAACCGCTAAGATCTGCAGAACAGCCCTCAGCACAATCTCACTGGAGTGGCCCTTCCTTTAAAAGCCTCTGGCAAGAGCCTGAAGATCAGGCCATGTGTGTGCGGGAGAGAGAGAGGGAGGGAGGGAGAGAGATTTGCTTTGATTTTAAATGTTGGCTTTCAACCAATTAATTACTATGTAATCTGTCTTGTATTTTAAACTGTTTACTCTATTCTTTTATACTGTTTTCAGTTGTTATCAATAAAGGAAGCAGTTGGTTACTTACATGAAACAATAAAACTATTTTGTAACTGGGAAAATATTAGATCTTTCTGAGCAGAGCATGGAAAACATTGAATTATTTATTGCATGCCTTTCTATCCTGCCACTCTTCCAGGTAGGTAAGCCCAATAGATCTCTCCCCCGCTCCCACTCACAGACACCTTATGAGGTAGATTCAGCTGATAGTGACTGGCTGAATTAGAATTTGAAACAGGTCTCTCAAGTAGGAGTAAATCCAGTATTAGGCACACTTTTGTTGATGGCAAATAATCAGGAGGGGCCCTGAAGCTCCTTTTCTGGCCAAGCAGTTTCACTGAGGGACTATACTGGTGAAGGCTAGATTGACATAGGATGGATGGCTATTAGAATAAAACAGAATAGAATTCCTTATTGGCCAAGTGTGATTGGACACACAAGGAATTTGTCTTGGTGCATAGGCTCTCAGTGTACATAAAAGAAAAGATACATTTGTCAAGAATCGTAAGGTACAACACTTAATGATAGTCATAGGGAACAAATAAGCAATCAAATCATATTAGGAAACAATATATTTATATTGGATATAAGGATACCAGCAACACGGTTACAGTCATACAGTCATAAGTGGGAGGAGATGGGTGATAGGAATGATGAGAAGATTAATAGTAATGTAGACTTAGTGTATAGTTTGACAGTGTTGAGGGAATTATTTGTTTAGTAGAGTGATGGCGTTCAGGAAAAAACTGTTCTTGTGTCTAGTTGTTCTGGTGTGCAATTGATATGCAATATCAACCTAGCTCACAAAATCCTCTGCCTTTTAATAAAATTAGTTGCTTGGAAAAAGCACTACTGTTCTGGGGCTATCTTGGCTCTTCTTCAATGGTTTCCTTCTTCCTGAGTGATGACCATTTTAGTGGCATGCCCTGTTGCAAAAATCACATGCTTGCACCAAACACGTTACCTGTGCCTTGTGCCAACAAATGGAGGAAGTGAAATGGTTCAGTGTAGAAATGAAATAATTCACCCTGCCATCATCCTGAAGAAGAGCATCTGTGCCTCCGTTGACTCATCCCTTGGGGTGCTCTGCCTCCTGCAGAGTCATTGCAGAAATGCAGGTTGTTGCTCCGCTGAGTTTTCTCAGCCACGTTCCTGCCCTCCTGAGAGGACAATGAAGTTGAAATTTCACAAATGGGTCCTTAGCCCTCCAACAAGACAAAGGTTTGGCTACTCTGGAAAGGGAAAATGTTCCCAAAGAGCCAGAGGCACCTTTGGCCTAAAGGGTCTTCTTTGAGGATCTTTGTGGGTTGTTCTGTAACATTAATGACTTGGAATCTGGACCTGTTAGGAACACAGACCTGGAAGGAGTCCCTTAGGATCTGCTCCACCCACCACCTGAGTTAAGCCATGCTGGCTTTTTTCTTCTCTCCTCCAGCGGTGGATTAACCATTAAGCAGACTAAGCACGTGCTTAGGGCGCCAGGCCCAAAGGGGGCACCACAAAGTTGAGAAAGAAAGAAAAAAAAAACCACTGAAGATTTGTAAAAAACAAAGGAGGGGGGCACCAAGATTTATGATTAGGACACCAGTGAGCCTTAATCTGCCACTGTTCTCCTCCTTCACTAAGCTGCTGGTTTATGATTTCCTTTTCCTTTTGAGTTTCTGAAGACACTCTTTGTGTTGCCCTGAGCATCCTTCATTAATCTCGGTTTATTCTTAGCTTTCCTGGCACTCCTTCTGCAAAGGCAGGTGTTTCTGTTCATATTTCTGGGTGACCTCCTTCCACTTGCCACAGGAGTCCTTTTCACAAAGCCTTTTGTGCAGCCAAGTTGGCTTCTACTGTCTTTCTCTCCGTTCCCCCCCCCCCATGTCCCCCGCCCTGTCATTTTAAGTCTTCAAAATTATCTTTTTAGGACTCTTTGGAGAAGCACCTCCCCCCGGCCAGAACTCAACTCTACAAGTTCCTGTCTTGGAATTAATCTGAACGGTTGGCACGTGAGACCTATCTGACATTCGAAATCCAGGAAATTAAATTTTTATTGTGTCTCCTCTAAATTATGTTCCTGCTCTTCTCCTGTGTTGACAAAGAATCTTTGCAGATGTTTTGTCTCCCTCCCTCCAAGCCAGCTCTGTATCCCTAGCAACTTTCTACATGACACGTCATCCAGTCCCCATGGCAACCATTGCTTGGGCAATGACATCATGGCATTACTAGGGCTATATGCCCTGAAAGTCAAGAGGATAGTACTCAGAAGCAAGGTCTGATGGAGCACATGAAAACAGAGAAGCAGATCTAAGCATGAGAACCCATCTCACACCAAAGCTTAGAAGTAGCCAGGCCAAGACAGTGCTGGCAGAATGGAGAAGCCTCCTGAAGCCCAGCTGAGCAGCCTAACAAGTGTCTCAGATCCATGATGGTTTCTTTTTCTGTAATGAACTCTATGTGACACAGACCCCTCCACCAAGCACCAAATTAAGTATTTCTGGATGTTAGCTTTTCATTAAAACCCTGAAAGGTGAGGCATTAGATTGACTGTATGCATGAAAACCCATGTGCAAAAAACAACAGAAGGATATATGGCTCCTTCTGGATACTGGTGATCAAAGCTGTCCTAGAAAGCCATTTTCTGGATGTTTTCTGGCAGCCATTTCAGTTTTCCTCTCCCACAGCCAGAAGTGGGTTTCAGCAGGTTCTGACCAGTTCTGGAGAACCAGTAATGGACATTTTGAGTAGTTCAGAGAACCAGTAGTAAAAATTCTGGCTGGCCCCGCCCCCATCTATTCTCTGCCCCCCAAGTCCCAACTGATCAGGAGGAAATGGAGATTTTACAGTATCCTTCCCCTGCCACACCCACCAAGCCATACTCACCAAGCCATGCCACACCCACCAAGCCACACCCACAGAACTGGTAGTAAAAAAATTTGAAACCCACCACTGCCCACAGCCACATCTAGGATGTGTAGAGAGGTTTAAAAATGGGCAGAGGTGAAACAAGCACTTCTTCCAACATTTGACTTTGATGAGAGGAAAGGGACAGCTCTTTTGTGGCAGCTGGGACACTCAAAGAATGGCCAATGGGCCATTTCCAGATCTTTGATTTAGAAGTTTGGAATAAACATAAAATAAGGTTACCTTGGAAGGTACTTCTTGGATATCACCTCAGGAAATTTTTTTCTTCAAAGAAGAGTTGGAGTCAGAAGGACATGTCTGTCATGGATTAGCATGTTTACAACTGAAGGAAAGATTCAAGATGGACCAAACGGTTACAGGGTTGACTCTGTAAAAAAAGATTATTATGTGGTAATAATGAACATGTTATTGTCAAGGTTTATGGCTACTGAATTTGAACTTGGAAAATGAGTATGTGAAAGTTTGTATGATTCAATGGGCAAAGAACTTTGGGTATAATATAATGCTTGAACAATGGGAAAACATGTGGATGACAATGAATAATAACTTAGTTTTTTTTAATAAAATGATATAGATATTTAATACCTAAGCAATTGTCAAAGATGCATAAAGGTATTTCAAACATATGTTGGAAATGTAACGAAGAAACTTTACCATCTTTGGTGGATTTGTGCCAAAGTGAAGAAATACTGGGGTAAGATTTGTATTTTAATACAGACAATCCTCAAAATGAAAATAGAACTCAACAAGTGAGTGGACAAGGAATTTGGGGAAAAAATCAGGAACTTTGTTGTTGTACATGCCAACCACAGTGAGAGTGGAAAGAGATGCTAACTTCCCCAATGGAAAAATGGCTGGAAAAACTGATTGTCAGGGTTCCAAGTTCCACCCACAACGAAAGAAGACTCCGAGGCTAGAAATTACTCAAAGTTCCATTTTATTAGTGATGTCATATTGGCACCATCTGGGAAAACCCGAACTGAAAGCTTCCAGGTTTTTCCCCACCCAAAAGAAAGTCCAAGTCCCATCCCCTGCGCCCACATGTCCATCACCACCCACATGATTGGATCACATGGTCCAATCAATGTACTGTCCCAACTGGAGATGCCTCCCAGCCACACCCCTCCAGGTGCAGGGCAGAGTGACCTTGACTCTCGGGGAAAAGAATGTTATTATGACTATATATATCTCCTCAGATCCCTACAATCCCCCATCCCAGTTTCCCACAGCACTGAGCGTGGCAGCCCTGAAGGTTCAAGGAAAAGATGGCTTCCAGGGCTGACACTGATGGGAGCTAGCTGAGATGGCCATATTAGCTGATTTAAACAAAGAAAAAAATATCCAATTTTTGTTTCTTCTTGGAAACTCCTTCTAGACTTTGTTCTCGGGCTGGAAAAAAGATGAAAGTTTGACTTTGGGATTTGCTGATTAGATAAGTCTGTTGTTATAGAAACAACTAGTGGACACTAAGTATGCAAAAGTAAAAAGTTGTGGCTGTAATGTTAATATCTTTATTCTACTGTGCTGATAAGTTCTGTCAGGAAATTTCAAATAGAATAGAATGAGCTGGAAGGGACCTTGGAGGTCTTCTAGTCCATCTCCCTGCTTAAGCAGGAGAACCTAATGTGTTTTCCCCCTTTAACACCCACTTCTTTTTCTCTTTTCTCCTTTTCTCTTTTCTCCTTATCTTTACCCCTGGCTTCCTCTTCCTGCTGGTTGACATCCAAAGTGAGGTGATCTTCCTCATTCCACATGTCCAACCCTGGAATACCCAACCCTGGAATACCCAACGTTTATTTGGCTAGCCAGCAGCCATTTCACAGCCTTCATTGTAAGCAACCTCAGAGGCAGCCGCCACACTGCTTTTCTTTGCCTCTGGAGTACTTTAGCCAAATAGCAGCAATAATGGTCTTTCGTTCTTGTTCTCACGGAATATCACTAGAGTTTTTGGTTAAGAACGTATCTTGGGAAGCCAAGACATCATTGTGTTCTCCCTTTTCTCCTTCTGTGCCTTCGATCTTTCCAGCTTTTTTTCATTCTCATCAGCTTTCAGGGCTCACTGTTGCTGATGAGTCACCAGAAAGATTCCCTGGCTAGATAACAGGTTTCTCTCTCCATCTGAAAGAGGCTAATTCAGCTCAGTAACCTGCAAATGCACACAAAATTGTTGACAACTTCAGTTTTAGAGGACAAAACCTCTCTCTAAAAATACATATACAAACCCAAACATGCAAGCTTGTACCTTATGGCTGTAATCATCCATTACAATTTTATAGCTCCAAATACAGTAGATCACTGTTGAGTAGTGGAAGGAATGTATTTATTACCAACAATTACCCCTGCAACTCTAGGTGGTTTACAAGGTTTAGAGTTCAAAACAGCCATAAAACAAAGAACATTAAGTAGAGTCGGTTGCCATCCAATTTAAGGGCTGCCCTTCAGAATTAACTCCTTTTGCTGAAGGAGAAAAGGAAATGTGAGAAGGACGGGCAACGATGAACTCTTGGGCACACTGCAACCGAGAAGCCCCTTTTCTGGGAGTCTCTGGGAATCTCTCACACCTGCAGGATTCCCTCCTCCTGGTCCCTGCAAGATAAGCAGATTCTACCTGGGGAAGACGGCCTGGGCGTTTAGGTCAACACCAGCATTCCTGGCCACAGCTTCCCCCAGCTTTTCCAGAAGTTGCTGTCAATAGAACTGCTTTGGAGCAATCAATGGAAGACCCGTGGAACTGGGGCAGTTCTGCCTTGCTGGGATTTAGCCTCAGCTCACCCTCTTTTCTGGTTTAGCTACTTGATTTTCCATAAACGCTGTACTTCAATTCTTTGGGTGACTTGCTCAGTACTCAATACAATGTAGAGAAAAGTCTTACACTTAGGCAAGAAAAACCAAAAGTACACATATAGACTGGGTGAAACCAGGCTTAATAGCAGTAACTGTGAGAGGGATCTTGGAGTCTTAGTGGACAAACAGTTAAATAGGAGCTAACTGTGCAGCGGCAGCCAAAAAAGCCAACCCAATCGTAAATTGCATTAACAGAGGGATCCAATCAAGATCAAGGGAGGTACTAATACTGTTAAATTGGGCAATTGAGGAGGCAGAAGCAAGGTAGTGCATGACAACAGCTCTTTAATGTAGTGTGAACTTCAGCAAAGGTTACAGCACTACAGCTCCTTTTATATACCTTCTTGGCTAGGGTGCTGACCAATCACAATTGATCCATTGTATTTCAAATCTCCCACCAAAACTTACATACATAACAAATACCACTCTATAAAGCCTTAGTAAGATCACACTTAGAAGCCTGCATCCAGTTTTGGTCACAAGACTATAACGAAGAGGTTGAGACTCTGGAAAAAGTACAAAGAAAAGCAACCAGGATGATGAGGGGATTGTAGACTAAAACATATGAAGAACGGTTGCAGGAACAGGGCATGGATAATAGAGTAAAGAGAAGGCGAGTGAAGTTCAACAAATAATAAGACGGCTCCCTTTTGATTTCTTCTTTCATCCTACTCTTTTATCTCTTTTTCTAGCCTGTATTATTTACTTCTTTAATCACCAATAGTCTCTGTTTTATAAGCATCCATTACATCCTTTGGTGAAAAAGAAGCCCTCCTTAGATCCTTCTGGGTGCAGTCTTTGCTGTGCATCCTTTATTTAAAACCTTTGACTTCCTCCCTCACACCTGGCTCTTCTTTTATCTCCTAAAAGCCTTCTGAGTCCATCTCAGTCTGGATTTTGGTCAGTCCAGTCCACTGAGAAGGCACTTTCTTTACTTGTGCTGGCTTTACTTGTGCTGACACTTCTCCATTGGATAATCCAGATTACGGTCCTTGCCATAACAAAACCACCTAGTATCATTGGCTGGCCCCTTGTTTGGTTAAAACTTCTTGTTCTTTTTCCACCAATAAATTTCTCCTTGCAGCCGGTATCACTCAGGGATCAATCCCAGATCCTCCTCTCTTTACTCTTTTCCACCGGGTGCCTTCATTTTGGATACAAGATCAATACCATTGTTATGCTGATAATACTAATCCCATAACAGGCATTCCTGGATGTCTTCCCACTGTTTTAGGCTGAATATGGAGAAGCCAAGGAGATCCTGCTCTATCCTGATCTTATTTCCCATCCCTCCTTTCACCTTTAGAGCTACTCAAATTTAATTTAATTTAATTGACAATCAGATGACTTTGTACCCATTTATTGTTCTTATCACACTGTGTGTAATTTTATTTGGTTTAATGTAGGGCTGTTATCCCACCTATTCTCATTAGTATTGTAATTCCTAGGTTACTATCTGTTTTAACATGCTCAGTTGTACTATAAAGCCTTGTTTATATAGATACGCAGCATCTAAACAATTGAAGAATGTGGAATAAACATTTATGGGCGTGTAAAATGCCTTATCTTTTAAATGCCCTCTTAAAATGCAGACTTGCAACCTGAAGTCCAACCAATGTCATTTTATCTTCCTTGTGTTCAAAAGGATCTTCCCGTGAGCCTCTACGGCAGTAAATCCAATCCAAACCAAATTCACTTAAATCCGTTGCTGCACAGATCAGAGAACCATGATCAGTTGGAAGTGATCTACGAGATCATCAGATTCAATTCCCTGCAAAAATCACTATCTCATTCCTGATAAAGGACTATCCAGTCTCTTGGCAGACCTTACTGTCCAGAAGTTATTTCTAATCTGAATCCAAATCCTTTTAAGCATTGATCAAATCCAAATTTTTTTACTACCAGTTCTGTGGGTGTGGCTTGCTGGGCATGGTGTGTGTTGCTTGTTTTCTAGGATCTTACCCAATAACTCCGATACAAAATGCAATTGAATCAGATTACTTTATTGATCAAGTGTTTCTATTACAGGTATGCCTCTGGAAGTACATCTGGATCTCTGGACCACACTTTATATACCTGGGAGGCAGAGCTGAGGTAAGGAGGGACCAGGGGAGGGTCTGGCTGGGTAGGTGGGATTAACCCTTACTATACCAGAGGGAAGAACGCTAGGCATTTATATGTAAGTGTGGTTTGGTGGGCATGGCTTGGGGAAGGATACTGCAAAATCTCCATTTCCACCCCACTCTGGGGCCAGCCAGAGGTGGCATTTGCCTGCTCTCCAAAGTGCTCAAAATTTCCACTACCGGTTCTCCAGAACCTGCTGGATTTCACCCCTGCTTTTAAGTTTCATCCCTATTGTCAGCTACACTCAAGAGGCCAGAACATCAACTCTGCAGAAAGGCCAAAAGTATTTGATTGAGATGGCCCACAGTAATAGAATCTGGTGACTCAGACGGTGCTGCACCTTCTCCTTCCGTTAATTAGGGCAGGGTCTGCATGAGTCACTTCCAAAGTTATCTCATTGTTGGGGGCTTAAAAATGCTTTGCCCGCTTTTGCCAAGGTAACATTGTTTTGCGTATCTCAGTCCAAGTCCCCATGTTTATTCTCTACCATCTAACTCATATTAGAATGCTGATGCACTTAGCAACGGATAACTTAAGTGGACAAAAGTGATTTATATTGGCTTTTTAAACTGTCACTGCTAAAGTTTTTGTCAGCAGTCCATGGGGGGTTGGTCAACGGAGGCTTTTGAACAACTCTCCTAGGCAGGGCGTGGAACCGGTTACTGGCCTTAATCACATTCTTGCCACACCAACATTGCTAGGCAAGAGTTCCGCCTTTTTCCCAACATGCAGCTAAGTCCTTCCCCAAGCAACCTTCCTTCCTTCTTTCCTTCCTGGTTGGCTGGCAAACTGGAAGGAAACCGATAGGCCCAGGATACTAGAAACAGATTTTATTTGCATGTGTTGCTTTTTAAACCAGTGTAAGTAGTGCAAACCCATTAAACAAAACCACAGCTACCCACTATTGGGATCTGGAATCCTGCTAAAAGCAGCAGCTTTACGTGAAGAACATCTAACCATCTAGCCGAAGAGCTTTACCTGGGCCAAGAATTCTCGCTTCCCTCTTCTAAGGAGCCGCCTGAATAGTGGGATCCTGTAGGGCAGGAGGGGGCTGGAGCTGAGGAAGGCCCTCCGGCTTGAGGAGGAGTGTTGGGGAAGACCCCAATTCAGGAGGGCTCCCAGCCCTTTGCAGCCTTGGCTTAACAGGGAGTTGCAACTGAGAATTCTGGCCAGCCATTCAAGCCTTGCTTTGTCTGGGAAGCAAGTCAGGCATCCAATTTCTTTCTCTCCCCTCATCACCACATGGGGATTTAGCCTACTTTGGGGGAGGGGCACAACCATCTCACTAGCCTTAACTGCCCATCAAAACAAACTTTCCGACTCAAAGACTTTCACTTGGACCAACTGCCACAATTGAGCCAAAGCCACCCATCCCTGGCGTCAGCAGCCAGGGACCCTTGCGAGGCCCTTTCTTGGGCCCCAACAGAGGCGCCACCTGTAGATTTTGTGAAGTCAGTCGGGCTGCCAGGAGATCATTCACAGAGCAGGGAAGCCGCCCAGGTGTCCATAGTAAATGAATCACTCATTTGGAATCCCAAAGCATCTGGGGAAAGTCCAGGAAGCAGACACTTTTCCTATCTGGTGAAAGGGGGGGGGGGTTAAGTTGTTGGATGCAACTAACAAATACACCAGAAGAGAAATTAAAGTGGAGGAATATTACCTGGGCAAAGAAGAGATGTGCCTGTGACCTCACACATCTTGGGTTCTGCTGGCCTTCAAGGACAGCCTTAGAAAGAGCTTTGCAACTGGGGCTGGCCAAGGCATGAGCAGAGCCTCTTAATCTAAGATTGGTGGTAAATGGTGAACCAGGCAGAATTGGTGCAGCTGCTCTCCCTTCGTTTTCAGACAGCACATCATCAGAGGCTTTTTTATTTTTACTTTTAAAAGCAATTTTCTATAACCTCATCGGCGAAAAACATGCTTTTAAAAATAAAAAAAATAGCCTCTGATGATCGCGTGGCTCAGCTGGGATTGTCAGAGGCTTTTAAGAGCATTTTTTTCTGCAACCTCTCCAGCCTCCGGCTGAGTTGCCTGATAGTCAGAGGCTTCTAAAAGCATTTTTTCTGCAACCTTTTAAGGTTGTACAAAAATGCTTTTAAAAGTTAAAAAAAAATAGTTGGCCACGCCCACCGTCACATTACCCTGACCAAGCCACGCCCACAAAATAAGCCGCACCCACAGAACCAGTAGTAAAAAAAAATAGAATCCACCCCTGAGCCAAACCCCATGGAAACTCTGTGTAAGTGGGCCTTACCTGTGCACTAGCCATGCCTTGGCCTTGCTCTGGACCAGGTCCTATGCTAACTGGGCCATTTGGAGAAGAACTAGGAAGAGAAAGGGGAAAAAATAAGGTACACCTCGATTGCTACAAAGAAGAGGTCTCTCTAAAGAGCAGAAAGTCACGGGGATGGGAGACTGTGCCAAATATGGCCTTCCAGGAAATAACTTGGCTTGTCCTGAACTTGGCTTTCTCCTTCAGGCAGTGAAAGAAGGCACAAGGGGATCGGCTTCCCTTAAGCAAGAGAAGACGATGGAGAATATGGAGAAGGCATCCAAACTCCTTCCACGGAATATGAGGGGAGAAAGTCCAAGCTGGTCATGAATTTCTGTCCAAAACGAAAATACTGAAAAGGTAATTGGACTGGAGCGAGGTGTGAGGGTTCAAGGAAGACTGGAAGGGTCACATTATCTCACGGAGTAAGAATGGGAGTCATGAGATTACTATGGGTGGGTGTGAAAGTCGAAATTAATGGCTTGGTGATAGCTACACATCCTGCTCCATTGTATGCTGAAAAAAAACCTGCGATGCCTTTGGGGAACAATTGGCAATGATTTGAATAATTCAGGGCAAAACGTTCTACTGGCTGCGATGAATGTATGAGTGGGAGTGAGACAAGAGAGTAGAGAAAAAAGTGAATGGGCTATTTGGAACCTCCACAGTGAATGAGGACAATGGCTACTGTTCTGTTTAAAAGAAGATATGTAAGCTTAAATCTATCTATTTATTTATTTATTTCTCAACAAGTACAAGGAAACAAGTATCAGTATAGACATAGACATGGACACATGAAAAAAAATTGACACAAATAAAAGGAAATAAATAAGCAAAACATAGCCATAAACACATAGAATGAGCACATATAAATGGGGGCAGTAGGACAGGGATGATAGGCACGCTGGTGCACTTATGCACGCCCCATTAGGGACCTCTTAAGAAATGTGTAAGGTCCACGGTAGACAGTTTAAGGTAAAAGGTATGGGGGTTAGAGAAACTAATAACAGGATCAGGTAGAGTGTTCCAGACATTTATTGCAGAAATTATATTTCCTACAATCAAGATAATTACATTGAGTTTGAATCTATTGATAGTCCTTGTGTTGTTGCGGTTGAAGTTGAAGTAGTCATTAACAGGTAGGACATTATGGTAGATAATCTTGTGTATTAAGCTTAGGTTGGAACATAGACGGCATAGTTAAAGGCTATCGAGGCCCAAAATTTCAAGCCTGGTGGGATAGGGAATTTTATTTCGAGCAGAGAATTTGAGTACTCTTCTAGTAAAGTATCTCTGGACCCTCCCTAAGGTATTGACGTCTGAAATACAATGAGGGTTCCAGGCAGGTGAGCAGTATTCATGCAGGTCCAGTGGAGGGATTCAGCCAGTTGGCACCAACTGGCTGAATCCCTCGGGAGAACCGGTTATTAACTTTCTGAGCAGTTTGGAAAACTGGTTGTTGGAAGAAATCATTAGGGCAGAGAATTGGTTGTTAAATTACTTGAATCCCACCACTGTGCAGGTCTGTAATGAAATCTAAAACCACGGTAGATTTGATTGTTTATGATGAAAGTCTGTGGAGATTAGTGAAGGATACAAGGATGGCAAGAGTTTCTGAATGTCAGAGATCACTACAACGCCAAGAGTGGATTTTGAGATAAATGAACCTAGAAAGAGAGAGTTGAAAGAAACTCAATACTATGACTGTGGGAATCCAGAATTAAAAATTAACAGAATGAATGTGAGTAGGTATCCTCTCTTACTGAAGAGGGCTGGGGAATTTTGAGAGTTTAAGTCCACAAGCCAAATTGCTAAGGTTGGACACCCCTACACTAAACCCTCTCCAACCCTATGATTCTGAGCATATTCGAGAAGCTCCCTGAGAGGGGACATTTTCATGGTGGCATCAATGATCAGGTCCTGGGCTCCTCTGGACCCCCTCAAAGCCATCTGTCTGGGATGCCTCAATTTGGATCAGGCAGTTGGACTCAAGAGTGTGATCATTCTGGCAGGAGTTCATGGAAGTTTCTTCTTGTCTTCTGGAAGCACAGGTGGTGAAAATAGTGGCCCCCAGGGCAAATTTTTCTGGAATCCACAGCAGAGGGAAGAGACTAAGTGATTCTGATGGTCACTGCTGAAGGAAGAGGTCCTTTAGGTCAGTATTTTTCAAACTTGGCAACCTGAAGATGTGTGGACTTCAACGCTTGGAATTCCAGCATGCTGACTGGGGAATTCTGGGAGTTGGTCCAGTCATCTTTAAGTTGCCAGGTTTGAAAAATACTGCTGCCCAAGTGCTGGTGGTTTGTCCCTTTCTCAGTCATTGGGACTGGGAGCAAAGCTCTTGGCTCCGATTTTTTGCTTCCGATAGGCGGGGCCTCCAGATTTCTGCACTATTTCCCAAAAGTAAGGGAAGCATCAGTGAAGCAAAAGACATGGCCAATGTCATCCTTTGCTCCCCACTGGCTTTCCAGTCTTCAGGAGTCAAGAAATACCATCCAGAAAAGCAAGAACCCAAGTAGCAGAGACCAGGAGTCCCAGAATTCCTCCGTCATCCATTTCAGGGATTTCAAGTGTGAAAGTTGTCAAGTTTGGAGAGCTCTGGCTAGAGCCACAGGGCAGCTCTTCCCACAGAGGATAGGAGGGTGGCATGTCCACCACTGCCCTACTCAGTCCTGAGCCCCGTCTGACAGGGTTTCTGGAGATGTGGGTGTATGTGATGGAATGTGCAGCTGGAGTAGAGGTGGTGGTGGGGAATCTCAGCAACAGCACTGCAAAAGGAAGTACACTTGGTTTTTTTGGAGTGCCTTGGCCTTGTTTATGTTTTAATTGGAAAGTGAGTCATCAATCTAAGATGTGCGGATATAAAAACGAGGCTGGGGTGGAGTGGGGTCACTCCAGACGGTTCCTATCTTTCCCCAGTGAAGGCCAGGAATTGGGAGGGGGGGAGTCCTTTTTGAGGGCCAATTTTCAGCAGAGGCCCCCCAGGGGAGCTGTGCCACCCTAAACCAGGGGGTGGGCAACTAGCCAGACTTTAGGAAGTGCTGGCCTAAACGTGGTGCTGCTCATGGTGCTCCATTACCTGCTGCTCCCGGCTGAGGTGCGCAGCTCTGGCCCGCTCGGCCTGCTCCCCAGCGCCGCGCTGGACTTGAAGCTCGCTCCAGCTCCCCCCCTCATGCCTGGGCAACTGGCTAGCAGGCAGCAGCCGGGAAAAGCGGTGGCCAAACGTTGCTGGTTGCAATGGAGGGTTTTGCTTTTTTCACACCTGCCACCCAGCCACGCTTAGCAGCTGGGCTGGCAAGGGAGGCGTCCCGTCTTGCTCCAAAGGCAACTCTGAGCAGGGTGGGCTTCGGGAGGGACCCCTTTTTCTCTCCCCAAATCTTTGCTGGGTTGGTTCACAAGTTGGCCAGCTCCTTTTGCCTTGCTGGGGGGATTTGGGGTGGGGTCTCGCATGTGGCCAGGCCCAGCTTCCTTTGTCTGGTTCAGGTGACAACTTTGTCCTTAATGATGTGGTTCCTCCTGATTTCTCAACAGATCTTTGCAAGAGATTCCTGCTTTTGGTCAGGACCAGGAAGTGGAGCTGCAGACCCCACTGATGAAGAAAATTCCTTTTATTTGCCAGGGAGGTACAGATTGGGGAAAACACACCCACACCCCCCTCTCTGGTAGATGGCCGATAACACCAGCAAGTACCAAAAGGCACCACAGATGCTGGAGAGGTAAAGCCAGAGGGTTAGGGGGAGGAAGGCTTCACTCCCACAGCACCTTCACTTGGACAAACGGCAACTCCCTGAGTTGCCTATGGAGAGAGCTTGGCAGCATACAAATTGAATAAATAAATAAGCAGGTGGCCTCCTTGGCCAAATTCCTTGACTCGGCCCTTCCGGCCTGCGGAGGTCCTTGCCTGCCTCCCCACTCAGACTCCTGGCTTCGTTGCCTGCACCTCTGGCAGGCAGGATCTTACTCGCTGCCTACTCCATGTAGCGCCTGCCACGCTGGCCTTCCGTTTCCTTCAGCAGCTACTACGCTTTGTCTGGCAAGAGGGACACCAGTGCTCCTTTGTACGGATCCTCGTCCTGTTGGAATGGTTTCTCGGGAAATGGGCTGAGTCTGGGGGGTGGGGGGAGAAGGGCAGACTTTGCTCTCTTCTTGAACTAGCAGAAATATCAAGGCTGGCAAGGCCTTCACTTTGGAAGACATTTAAGCCCAGATTTATTTATTATGTATTTCTTTTATTTAGCGTCCTTTATGAATTTTTTACAAATAACTCATGGTGGCAAACATATCAATACTCCTTTCTCTCATTTTCTCCACAACCACCACCACCCTATGAGGGGGGCTGGGCTGAGTCACTGGCTGAAGGCCACCCAGCCGGTTTTGATGCCTAAAGCTGGACTAGAACTCCCCGTCTCCTGGTGATTGGCCCAAAGTCACCCAGCTGGTTTTCTTGCCTGAGGCAGGACTGGAACTCATGGCTCCCTGGTTTCTAACCCGGTGCTTTAACTACCAGACCAAACATGCCCAGGGTGCTTCCTTCTGCTCCTCTCTCTGGCTCCACCTTTCAGCAGAGGATCCATCCTTCTTCTCCTTGGAAAGCTGTTTCTGCTTCCCTGATCCTTTCGGCCTTGCTCTCTCCCACCCAGGGAGCCTCTTTAAAGTCTCCCTTTCCCCCAGGATCTGTTCAGCTGTGGCCGTTGGTGCTCTCTTCCTTTTGTCTACCTACCTTTCAAATAGGCTGCAGGCTTATCAAAATACAAAGGATGGGAGGGAAAGGATGTTCTTTCCTATTGATTAAATTGTAAATTCCGTATTTATACTATATATATTTACATATTTATATATACATAGCATCTGCCACACAGAAGCAGGCATCGGCCTTCCAGTACAAACTTCTCTCCACTATTTTCCGGTCCCTCCGATGTTCGTCCACCTCAGTCTGGCCCTTGCAGGCCCTGGTTGCTCACTCAGATGCCAGGCCTGGCACAGGGCTTTGGCTGCTCCCAGCCGAGTTTGGCTTTGCCTGGCTGCAGAAGCCGTTCCTCAGGGCGCGCTGGCATGCATCTTCTCCAGGCAGCCCGTCCAGAAGGAGACGAGCCGCCCGTCCTTGTTGCAGCAGAAATCCATGAAGTCTTTCAGCAGCCGGTCGGCAAACCTCTCGTCGCCAGTGGCACTGGATCGCCAGGTTTTGGTCAGCATGGTGTTGTAGGCCCAGTTGTAGCCAATGCGCTCCTCGCAGAAGACGTTCTGGTTGGAGGAGCTGGTGGAGTTGCGTCGGCGGCGCTGTTGCCCGGAGAACTTCCGCTTAGAGTACGGCAGCTGGAGGAAGACCGTGCCTGAGTGGGGAGAGGAAGCTTTTCAGAGGACAGGGGCCTTCTGCGCATCTCCTGGGCCTCTCTCAACCAGGGAGGGCTTCTTCTAGAACAGGGCTGGGGAACCATCGCCCGTTTATGACTTGTGGACTTCGACTCCCAGAATCCCTGAGCCGGCATGAGGTCCATAAGTCGTGAAAGGGCCAAGGTTCCCCACCCCATTCTAGAAGGTTGGCTTGTACTGTGGGACTGAAGTTCACAGAGTTCTCTGGTTTGACAGACAGCTGTGCTGCTAAGAACCAAGAGCTCTTCCTGAGCAAAGGGGAGTTCTGAAGCGAAAGTCCAGTTTCATTTGAAACTGGCAGGATGGGAAGGAGCAGAGGCAAGGAGCATCACACCAGCTGGCTGGGCTTCGGATTAGCAGCGGCCATCAACCAGCCAGAGGCTGGGGTGGGGCCATCAGGGCAGCGAGAGCAGGGCAGAAGCAGAAAGCCATGGCAAGCCCTCTTTCTCCTATGCCCAGCAGCAGTAAGGGCAGGGTAGAGGTATGTGGGCACACAGGTGAGCTGATGGGAGGCAGGCTCTTCCTGCTTCCTTGCTGTCCGCAGGGTCCTGGAACTGCCAGAGACAAGGATGGCAGCCTCCCCTTTGGATGCATAGGCCACCTGCCCAGAAGCCATTTGATGCAGGGCCTGCCGCCTCCACTCTGAAGGGCAACAGAGCTCACCTGTAACATGGATATACTGGGGCTTGTTCTCTGCAGGGAAGTTGAAGGCAGAGGCCGAGTATTTATCCTGTATGAATCCAAACCTGGTGGGAACAAAGCACAGCTCTTGTTGAGCACGCAAGGAGGGGCATGTCATGTAGGACAAGTCCCTCAGGAGTCTGGCCTGCCAGAAGTTTTATGGCCCCACTGAAATATCCCCGCCCAATGTTACGCCTCTTCTTTGGAGTAGCAGAGGAAGGAAAAGTGAAACAAAAGCCTAGCCTTGCGGAGGAGGCACTGCGGACTTTCTAGCTTCCTTCCTACGCCTTGTGTCACCCACTGCACCCACCTCCTCGCCAGCTGCACCTCCCCTGCTCACCTTTGTGCAATGGCCTCCTGCAGAAGGTGCATCCGGTCCCAATAGGTTTCTGGCTCAAAGCCTGCAAAGAGGACCAGGAGGGAGGTTCTGGTTGCTGCCAAGATCCCAGGATTTTTTGGGCACATCCCGTGAATCATTCTGGAGAACTTGGCAGCTGGGAAATGCTTCTGTGTTACCTTGTTGGATCCCAAGAAAGCACTGACCTTGTCTCCCCAAAGCTCCAGGTGATTCAGCCTCTCCCACCCAAGTTAGTATCTCTGCTGTGCAACCGCTGGAATCGCCTGCCCTGGTCTAGTGGAGGAGTTGCTGGTCTCATGCTTTCTTCCCTCTCCCCTTCCTGCCTGTCTCTGCCAGATTGCCTCCTCCCAAGAGGACCCACCCAAGTGTTTTTGTAGGTTCAGGTAGAGAAAGAGCTCACCTACCAATTATGAAGGAATGGACTGCTGATGGGGGCATTCCACATTGGGACAGTTAGTGGACTAGGAGGAAGATCCTACCCACACCCTGTTGTATTCTTGTTTTTAATTTAGTTTAATATTTAATGTGTTTACAGCTGCTTCTGATAGTGTAATGATCACTTGACAGTGAGATGGGCAGCATATACATTTAATAAACGAACAAACAAACGAAGTTGCCACCAGGCATCAGGCATAGTTTACATACTTTCACTTTTCTGTAACTGCTTGGGAGCTCTGGGGAGAGGAGGTTCAAGACCACATTGCCCTGAGGATGGGATCTTCCCACCACGCTGCCTCTTGGTAAAATCAAAAGACCTTTGCGGCAGATGATTGGCTAAAGAGGGACACGGGGAATTGAGATGGGGGTTGGAGGGGACAATTAGCCAATGCCTGGCACCTGGATTTCAGACTCCACTGACTTTTCCTCAATCGCTTTCTCCCAGTAAAGGCTCCCTTTGGAAATGTTCCTGGTTTCAAGAGTTTTGCTTTCTTGGGAGATCCTCACACTTTGTATGGTCTGCAAGCTGGTGAAAAGCAACCAGCCGCCTCCCCCCCACCCTCTTCCTCACCATCAAAGAGATGCTCACTGCCCTCTTTCAGCAGACAGCTGATGCTGAGCGGGATGAAAAGCTGGGCTCGAAGGGGGTCTCCGTACAAGTAACTGGGCAGCGCAAACGGGCCTTCCAGGACTGGGACCAGCAGGAACCCACAGGAAGTGGCTTTGCGATGCCAGCCTTGGACCTGTGGAAACAGGGCAGGGTGATGGGAGCCTTCGCCTTTAGGAGTTCCAGGTTGAAATGAGGACCAGACACAGCCTTGGAAACCAGCAGATCTGTAAGAGGCCGTTCGGACTTCCCAGGATGCCCGTCTGCCAGAGCTCACCATCTCAAAGAGAACAGCTGCCGTCACCGCCATCCAGTGCAGCTTGATCTCAAAGGCGGCACTGAGGGAGAAGTTGCCGTGATAGTAACAGCTGCACCACTCCAGCCGATCCGTGCGGTTGTTTATGTCCACGTCCAGAGTCACCGTCCGCTGTTCTGGCACTGTGGCAGCTGCCCGGAGAGGAGCCGAAGAACCCAAGGGAAGGGAGGGAGAGGTTAGCCACTGTAAGCCATTGAGGAAGCAGGACCAACCCTTATGCCAGGAGTTTAATACTGGGTGCTCCAGAGACTCTGCAGGCCTGTTATTTTGGGTGCCCCCTCTGGCACCTCAAATGCTGTGACCCAGGTGGAATAAGGAGATGAGCTAAGAGCCTGCATTTGTTGCTGCAGCTACTGGTTGAATTTTCCTCCATCAGCCACTCGCTGGTCTCTTAAATTCCCTTCATTTTGGCTGACTTGGGTCTCTCCGGGGTCTCCTCCCCACTGCCAGTTTCTGTTACTTTTAAGTTTAGAGAAAGTCAGAGCAGAAACCTGCCAGTGAGTTTATCTTTATCTTTATTTAGATTTATATACCGCCCTTCTCCTTACGGACTCAGGGCGGTGCACAGCCAATTAAAAAACAAGCATACAAAAGTTAAAATTTCATAAAATCACAATACAAATGGCCATAGATTAAAACTAAATTGATTTAAAATAAAACTCTAAAATGATAAAATATTTGTAGGAATCAGGCTAAGCCGGCAAGCTGAAAAAGATGGGTTTTTAAAGCCCGCCGGAAGGTCGGGAGGTCAGAGATTGTTCTTAACTCTGGAGGCAGATCATTCTAGAGGGTGGGTGCTGCCACAGAGAAGGCTCTCCCCCTGGGGGTCGCCAGCCGGCATTGTCTGGCTGACGGCACCCTGAGGAGACCCTCTCTGTGGGAGCGAACCGGCCGGTGGGAGGCAATTGGCGGCAGAAGGCGGTCCCGTAAGTACCCTGGCCCTAAGCCATGGAGCGCTTTAAAGGTGATTACCAACACCTTGAAATGCACCCGAATGTCCACCGGCAACCAATGCAGCTCGCGCAGGAGAGGTGTCACGTGGGAGCGTCCCGTCGCTCCCATGATCCCCCGCGCGGCCGCATTCTGCACCAGTTGGAGCCTCCGGTGCACCCCAAGGGGAGCCCCATGTAGAGCATTACAGTAGTCCAGACGGGAGGTGACAAGAGCGTGAGTGACCGTGCGTAGGGAGTCCCGATCTAGAAAGGGTCGCAGCTGGCGAATCAGGCGGACCTGATAAAAAGCCCCCCTGGCCACGGCTGTCGTATGATCCTCTAAAGACAGCCGTGAGTCCAGGAGGACGCCCAAGTTGCGGACCCTTTCCGTGGGGGCCAATGACTCGCCCCCAATAACCAGCGATGGAGTCAGCTGGCTATATCGGGACGCCGGCAGCCACAGCCACTCGGTCTTGGAGGGGTTGAGTCGAAGCCTGTTTCTCCCCATCCAGACCCGCATCGGAATGAAACGCATCTGGGGGTTACTGTTGTGGGGTGGGGTGGGATGGAGGGAAACTAGGCCCGAGCCCACCTAGTCCTGCTATGTTGCCGTTCCACCTCAATCTCTGCTGCCCCCTCAAGAGCTTCTCCACTGCAATACGGGAGGGCAGGTAAGAAAAAACGTCCTTCGAGGCTGAAGGCCTGGCCCAGGTCTGTGCGTGCTCCCCTCCATGGCTCCAGGTGCGCTGCCCTTTCAACCCCAAGAGTAGAGCTCCGTCCCGCTCTGAGGCAAAGGCCAAAGACCCCGACCCAGGCCCCGTTCTCCTCAAGGGAAGCCTGGGTTTCCCTGGAACAGAACCTTCCTACTCCAGGGTTGAACTGGGGGGTCCTTGGCGCTCTCTGAGCTTGCAGACGTTCCATGACCCAAGTAGGTAATCAGTGCCAGAAGGGGGTGGGGTTAATGGAGAGGAGGAGGATCAGGTGGGCCTTGGCGCTCTCTGAGCTTGGTGCTTTTCTTGCAGACATCGCATGATCCAACCAGGGAACATCATCAGGGCTGAATGGGAGTGGGGTTTGCTCTCTGGGACTAGCACCGATGATATTCCCTAGCTGGTAATATCTGCAAGAAAACCACCAAGCTCAGAGAGCACCAAGGAACCCACAATAATTGGCTTTGTGCTAATGCCGTTGATCCTTGTTACCGGTTCTCTAGTTTTCACCTTTTATATTTACCTTTATTTTCATTGTTATTTTATTCTCCCTTAATTTTTTTTTCACCTGCTGGTCTTTGAACATATTTTCTATTACATAAATATATGAGAATATAGCACGGAAGGACATTCCCAGATACCCGAGATTTACCTCTCAGATGATTTTGGAACAGCAATGCCCATCACGGCCTAAAGCAGGAATCTCCAACTTTGGCAATTTTAAGACATATGGACTTCAACTCCCAGAATTCCCCAGGCAGCTTAAGCTTTGCTGGCTGGGGAGTTTTGGGAATTGAAGTCCACAAGTCTTTAAAGTGGCTAAGGTTGGAGAGCCCTGGCTTAAGGGGAGCCAATGCAACCTTTCCAGATCCTCCTCCTCCTCCTCCCCCTCCCCCATCTTCCTGGCCAGGTCCCACCTAGCTTGGAGGAACAGGAACCCCACATTTGGGACCACTGAGAACCCCCAGCCTCCCTCTGCACCCACGTTACCCAGTAATGCTGCCGCCTGGCTCCGTCCTCCAAAGCTGCGGCTGAAGGAGCTGTGCCTACTGGCGTAGGAGGCTGGGCGGCTGGGCAGCCACGGCAGGAGGAACGCTGGGATGTCCGAATGAAGGAGCTCTTCCGCCACAAAAGCCACCTCAAACCACTTTCGCTGGAAGGCAGAGAACTCGTCTTTGGCCGCCGTGTGCCACAGGGCCGGCTGCTGAATCCCGCCTGCGGAAGGGGGGAAGAGAAGGTCCTTTGGGACAGCCGACACAATCCGGGACCTGGGGAAAGTCCCCCTCCTCGGCCCACAAGAGATGGGGAGGATCCTTCTCCCTGCCCAGGAGTCAGTCTCAGGGACAATCTCCAGCAGAGCCTCTTGCTTAAAGAGGAAATGGGGGGAAGTCATGCGGGTAGACAGCTGACAGGCAGAGGAATGCCAGGGTGGGGTGGGGGTCTCTCAAGGTTAGATCTATCTGTTCCCCCCTCCCCAATCCAGAAGCTTCTATCCCAAGCGATGGTGAAGGGGGCCTCCTGGGGTTCATTCAGAGCAGGAGAGGAGAGACCATGATCAACACAACGTGTTGCCTTTCGTTTCCGAAACATTTTTTGGTACAGGAAAGAGTTTTCATTCCTTTTCCACAGGCCTCTTCTGCATTGGCCGACGCAAAAGAGGCCTGTGGGAAAGGAATGAAAACTAGCATTCCAAGGAGCCAGCCAAGGGGGGAGGCTGGTTGCCCCAAACCACCCAGAACCTGACCTCGCTCTTGCTCCTTGTCTTCCACCATCTTATAGAAATAAAACCCATAAATAAAGGTGCGAAGTGCCTCTCCGGAAGCGTGTATTATCAGCTGCTCCTCCAGCATTTTCTAGAGAGAAGATGGAATGAAAATCCGCTTCAGCTGCAAGGACAGCCAGCAGCCATGCAGGCAAAGGGGGTTTGGGGGTGGGGAAGTCCTGGTCCACAGAAACCGCTCATTTCCAACTGACAGGCTACAAACTCTATTTCATTGAGGGCTGCATCAGGGTTGTGTTTAGCCTGGGCGGGGGGGGGGGGGGGGGGGCGTGGCCAGGTTGGGTATAGCCAGCTTGACATCACTCGTGTCAGGGATGCCTGTGGTGGCCCAAGTGCTCTGCCAGTGAAAACAGGCTCCATATCTCCGTTTCCAGCTGGGACAGCCTCTTGCAACCCTCTGCCAGCAAAAATGGAGCTTGCAAGAGCTGCCTGCGGCCCTCCCGAGCTCCGTTTTTGCTGGCAGAGGCCCTGCGGGCTGGTCATCCATTGTTTCCAGGGCAGCCCAGGGGCAGATCTAAGCACCCCCTGGGCCAGATCTGGCCCTCAGGCCTTGAATTTGATACCCCTGGTCTACAAGGAGAAATGGGCTGGAATTCCCAAGGGAGGGATTCTTTTCTAGAACCAAGGAACAGGCGGAGGTTTATCTAATAGTTCCCAATGCTGCCTGAATCCCCCGGATCCTGCCAGGAAGCCCACCTCCCTTCCTCCCTCCCTCCCTCCCCATTGGCCTCCTTAAGCGATGTCCAGCCTTCCTTAAGGCAGAAGGGAGGAATTCCATCCAGGCTGCAAAGAGCTGCTCACCTGCATGATGTCAATGGCCATGGCCTGCGTCTGCACCCCTTCCACCATGTTCACCAGCCAGTGCACGACTTCTGCACTGATGAAGCAGGATGGGGAGAGGCCTTTCTGCTCAGAGAGCAGCTGGATCCCTGTGCTGAAAGCCAAGCAAAGCCCGGGTTAAGGACAGCTGGAGTCTTCTCACCTCCCAACCTCTCCCCCTCTCCCCACCCCCCCATGGTCGCTGTGATGTGTGCCTCGAGATCCCACCAGGAGAGAAATGGCCGGACTCCACTTGCCACAGCCTCTTCCATAAAGGGGCTGCCAGGAGGCAAGGAACCTACGTGGGATGTTTCATGGCTTCCAGGATTTCCAGCAAAGTAGATGAAGATGTCAGGGAACTGGCGGAGGACGGCTGGGAGCTGCAGAATTGAAAGAAAACACACCCTCCGCTGGGAAAGGGCTGCAGGGCGACCACAAAGGCAGGACGTGTCTACTCCAAGGTCAGATCTCAGATCTTCACCGAAAGCCCCACTTGGTCCTTCTTACCTGTTTTCCACAGGACCAGAGGTGGCCGAGGCCTGGTCCCCTCCGTGGAGAGAGCCGGCTTGGATGTTGCTACGGTCTACAGGCTGGGCTGTGTTGATAGCAGTGCTGCCTTCCAGGGTTCCTGAGACAGACTGATCGACAGAGACCTGGGGGAAGGGAAGCAGTGGCCACCACGGAGGTCATCAGCCTGAAAGCATAAATCTGATAAAGCCCTGCAGGCACTCAGAGGAACTTTGAGTTGGCCCTGAGTGTAAGACTTGGGGGTTTCAGGCTAATACTCGCAAGCATCAAAATGCTTCAATAATGGAAACATCCATCAGGGTCCTGAAAATGAGAACTGGCGGGGTGCTCAGAAGTGGTTAAGACAGATACATAATCTGGGTGGCCTGGAATTTCCTTGACACTCCCACATCAGGACCACAAGAGCCCTGCCATTTGTTCACGTTTCCATCTCTCCCCATGAATAGTCTGATGTTTCCATGGATCCCTTTCCACATCTGCAAATGGCCAGTCACATCGGAGAGCCTTGGTGGCACAGCAGACTAAAGTGCTGTTAACTAGCACCAGCTGCCTGCAATTACTGCAAGTTTGAATCTCCCCAGGCTCAAGGTTGACTCAGCCTTCCATCCTTTCGAGGTAGGTAAAATGAGGACCCGGATTGTGGGGGCAATAAGCTGACTTTGTATAAAAAAGAACACCGTTGGGGGGGGGGGAGGCAAAAGCCCTACTAAGCAGATATATACAAAAGTATGAGGGCTATTGCTTAACGCATTGTAAGCCGCCCTGAGTCTCCGGAGAAGGGCGGCATATAAATCGAACCAATAAATAAATAAATGATGGGCCAAAGGCCAAGTCAACAGAAAGTGTTCTTGCAGAAGCTCCATGAAGCTGACATGAAAAAGAGCAGGGCTGTTCTCTGCACCACAGGTTCAAGAGCATCTATCTGCTCACAGTGCGTTCTCTGCTCTGTCAGTGAGACCAGTGTGGCAAATGTGCTTCTAGATCATTCCCCCAATTCATTAAGGGAATGCGAGAGTGGGAGGGTGCATCAACGTATTCTGCAAATGGCCTCTGGATGAGGACCATCCTCTTTGGGTTTCCAGGACTGCGAGAAATGCTATGAAATGATTTTAGCCTCAGAAATGGACAGTCTTGCAACTCCCCCCAAAGAGAGTACAATTTACTTTCCTGCCCATAAAAGAAATCTTAGTCACGTCCCATTTTCTATTTTTGCCTTTCTGTCAAGTAATATCCAAAAATTGAAAGGGGAGCCAGGGAAGCCTGGCTTCGATTCTTTCCTGGTGTCAGGGGCCTTTCAGAAAAGCCTGCTGGTCCAGGTTCCCCACCTGCTTGAAGCAGAGGGTCAGCAGGCTTCCTCTGCAACCAGAGATCAGGCTCTGTCCTGAATTCATTGCAATCCTCTCACTTCCAGCCTTCCTCTGCAGAACAAACAACAGCACAACTCACCTGAACTAGTTCTAGAGCAGAGTTTTCTCAACCATGGCATCTCAACTCTCTCAACCTTGGCAAATTGAAGATGTGTGACTTCAACTCCCCAAATTCCCCATGTTAAAGTCAACACATCTTCGAATTGCTACGGCTGAGAAATACAGCTGTGGGGTGTATTCCTCCTCTGCCAGCAGCCTCACTCTCAGGGAAGGCTCCCCCTGGACCTGGACGTGCCCAGCCAAACCTCAAGACAGCAGTGCAAGTCAACTGGGGCAGAACATCCACAACTTCTGGAGCAGAGACCACCACCCATGGGACAGCTCTTCCTCTTTAATTTACAGTCCTTTGACCCAATGATATTATTATTATTATTAATTATTATTATTCATTAAATTTTTATACCGCCCTTCTCCCGAAGGACTCAGGGCGGTGTACAGCCAAAATAAAAATATTCAGCTTTCAGTCCAGTCAGTAGCACAGTTTATCATTCTGGCCAGGCAGAGGCAGCACAGCCTGTTTGGGGTGGGGGAATGGGAAGGGGTGGGGCTGTTATGTGTAAGCTTCTTTTGCTCTAATGGGGAATTCAGGTCTCCCAACCATCAAGGCCACCATACATTCAGTTGCCAAGAACTTGTAAACCATCTCCGTTCCTTTGCACATGCTGGGTAAGATGCTGAAGACAGAGGGAGTCCAGCTCTCACAGCCTTTTCTCCTGTCTCTGCAGGAAAAAGGGCCAAGAACTTTCTAAACAAAACTGAACAGTCCGGGAACGGAAAGAGCACCTAAAAGGGGCAGGCAAACAGCATTTTCCTCTTCAACCAAACCACACCCTTGTAACTCATGCAGACTCTGTAGTGGTATGTGGGAAAGACCTTGGAAAAAGGGTGAAGAGAATTTGCTTAGGGAACCATCAGATAAGAGAGGAAATAGCCCTCAGCTGCAAAATGGGTGGAGAAAGGCTCAGAAGGGACTGTCCAAAGTTTCTTAGTGATAGTGAGATCTCTGTACTTTCAGACTTGCAAGATTCTGCTGACGTAGCTTACACGTGGCTAACACGACCACAGGAATGAGTTCCTTTGGTCGTGTTTCTTGTCAGTCTTCCTGGGAAGGTTGACGGACTTAGCCTTCCACAGGGAGGAATGTGGACCCCAAGTACATTGTGTAGGATTGCCACAAAGAGTGTTTGACCTGTCAAAAACTGACCTGTGTGTGGAAGAGAGATGCTGTGCGAGGGCTTCGAACAAACTCCATAAAGAAGGTCCCGTCCTGAAGACCCGGGAAACAGGAAAGGCAGCAACAGAAACAAGGGGGGGGGGGGGGAGAGACGTTGTGCAGATCTGTCACTCCAAGTGGAAGGGTAACAGGGCACGAAAACCGCAGCAGGCTGGGGGTGGCAGGGGCACCAGGTGAAAAGAGGAAGCATTCAGAGCATGCACGAAGGAGAGCCGAGACTCTGCTCCCACCCAGGCTGCCATGCGAAGCTGGATCAGATGTGGCCTCTTTCGCAGTTTGCATTCATTTGGGCTGCACCCCAAGGTAACCGTTTAGGGCTCTTCAGATCAATGCATTTCTTTCACCAGGGCAACAGTGTGGAGAATGGAATAGAGCGACCACTGCTCTGGACTCCCATGGCTGAAACGCTGAAGCAGCAGGCGAAGAGAAAGGCAGTCAGGCTTTTCGTGCATCTCTTTCGTGCTACCATTTGCTTGCATTTATTTATTTGTTTGTTTAAAACTTTTATATAGCTGCCCATCTTTTAGCCAAGTCTGGGCAGCTTCCAATCAAAGATTTAAAAACATATAAAGTGATTTTATATGTTTTTACCTCAGACTAATGCCGATCACATCTGCCAACCTGCATTGGACCAGCATGGCAGATGATGGTCTATTTCTTCCACATGCCAATGCAACCTCAAAAACAGCCCACATTTCCCCTGAGGCCCTGGGCCTAGGGCAACTACTCACGGCAGTGGGAAGACCTGCCCAAAGGCCAAGGGTGCTAAGAATCCCCAGGTTAAATCAGGCTGCCTTTGGACTTTGGACACAGGAATGGTCAACATTCAAACAACGGA
This sequence comes from Masticophis lateralis, assembly GCA_030761175.1. Classification (NCBI taxonomy): domain Eukaryota; kingdom Metazoa; phylum Chordata; class Lepidosauria; order Squamata; family Colubridae; genus Masticophis; species Masticophis lateralis. Next base: position 1,491,010 of record JAUDYJ010000014.1, read on the forward strand.
AACGGACACTCAACTAGGAGAACTTCTGATTGAACTCAACAATATGCATTGGGATATCACTGGATTATGTGAAATACGACGAAAAGATGAAAATTTAGATGAGTACACGAGAGGTACTGAAGATGGACAATGTGGCGGGATTGGTTTTCTCACCAACCAAAAGCTGAAAGACTCTGTAGTAAAATTATCAGGGTAGTCAAATGCAACATTTAATTGAACGAACAATACACGCTTCAAATCATCCAAGCTTACGAGCCAACAATAAGCTATAGTGATGATGAGGTGGAAGAGTTTTACAACAATGTGTCTCGCCTTCAAGACAAAGAAAAATGCCGATACAAACTACTAATGGGTGACTTTAATACAAGGAAGAACAATATCTGGAGAAAAGTGACTGGCCCGTATGGAAGTGGTGAACGTAATAATAGAGGCAACAGACTAGCAGATTTTGCTGAAGGACAAGAACTTTTTACCATGAACTCATTTTACAAGAAAATAGCTGTTCTACTCTAATAGCTTATCACTCTTTATTTTTGTTTTTTGTGACATTCCTTTTGACAGTCTATCTTCACTTTGGCTCGTACCATTCTATGGTCACTTCCAACATTAAAATGATTGATAACAGTACAATTACAAAATATGGTTTTATTACTTGACATGATGTAGTCAATTTCCCTTGTGTACCCAGATGGATTCTTCCATGTTCTCTTTCTGCTAGCTTTTTTGAGATTAATCTATCAAATCACTTTGCTTTATTGCAAGATTTGGAAGAGATTAAAATTATGGACCAAAATGAACAAATAGTCAAAAACATCCTTGAATTTGTTACATCTATAGTACCACGGGGAAAATACTTTGTACAGTCAAAAATCTCTGATGGAACTATTGATTTAATGAAAAAACAATAATGAATAATACCAGATGGTTCACTAATAAATTGCAGTACAACTGGAGTAGATTGAATTTATGATAACATATTCAAGAAGAAAAAGGCAATTGAAGAAAACAAAGGATTAATAGAGTAAAATGCAAACTTATAAATACAAGAAAAGTTTTTGCAGTAAAACGTGAAGATGCCTCTGTGTGTAGAACAAGACAGGAAATGTTAGAAATAATTAGAAAATTCTATTCTGAGCTATACAAAGATCAAGATCACTCAAAATTAATAACATCCACGAAAGAGGAAATGCCAGATATCTTAGTGGAGGAAGTATCGTGCCATAAAATCAATGAAAAATGGCACAGCTTCAGGAAATGACCATTTTATGGTTGAAATGCTGAGAGCTGGTGGTCACAGTTTATGCAAGATACTAGCAAAACTATACTCAAGATGCCTCAGAGAAGAAAAAATACCCGATGCATGAAAAAATGCTGAAGTGATTGTATCCACAAGAAAGGGGCCCAAGATGATTTTAAAAACTCGCCCAATAAGCCTTCTCTCAGTCACCAAGACAATAGCAAAAAGAATGTTGAGAACATTAAATGATGCATAGCCAAAGGAGCAGGCAGGCTTCAGAAGTGGATGCAGCACAACAGATCGCATCCAGGTTGTTCAGCAAGTCATTGAAAGGCACAACGAGTACACCAGGCCTCTGTGCACGGCTTTCATTGACTACAAAAAGGCATTTGACTCTGCATTTCAGCAAGCAATAATTAAGGCATTACTCAACCAAGGTGTAGACACTGCTTACATAAACTCACTACAATCAATATATGAAAAAACATTGGTGACAATTTGCCTGAATGATCTTAAAGTGGAAATCGACATAGAACGAGGTGTATGATAAAGCAACACAATATCAGCTATCCAGGGGTGAAATGCTCCCGGTTCGGACCAGATCGCCCGATTCAGTAGCGATGGCAGTGAGTGGTTTGGGGAACCGGTAACAAAAATCCCTGCCCCCCCTCCATGCCCAGCTGAGCCGTGTGATCATCAGAGGCTTTTTTTTTTTACTTTTAAAAGCATTTTTTCTACAACTTCTTCAGCTGAAAAAATGCTTTTAAAAGTAAAAAAGAAAGCCTCTGATGATCGTGCGGCTCAACTGGGATCGTCAGAGCCTTTTAAGAGCATTTTTTCTACAACCTCTTTGGCCAAAAGAATGCTTTTAAAAGGTTAAAAAAAGCCTCCGACGATCCCAGCTGAGCACTCAATGCTTATAGAAGTAAAAAGAAAAGATTGCGTGCCACAGCTGATCACCCCCCCTCGTGCACTGCTCTACTTACTGCATGCCTCCTTTTGGCGTGCATTGCGCATGCACAGCCGACGAACCAGTAGTAACCCGGTTCAGATTTCACCACTGCACCTATCCTTTTCTCAGACTGCCTTGAATAAGTATGTTGCAAACTAGGCTGGGCAAAAGATGGAATAAAAATCAATGGCACCTATTTAAATCACTTAAGATTTGCAGATGATGTTGTTCTCTTCTCACAAGACCCAGAAGAGCTACAAAGACACAAGAGCTGCACGAAGCAGGAGAACCATTTGGCTGCACATGGATTAGAGGACAAATGAAAATATTCGATGCTATCAAGAGAGTCAAAGAATTGCAATGAAAGTGGGCAGGTCACAAAGCAAGAAGAACTGATGGCAGGTGGACCAAGGCAGTCATAGAATGGATCCCATTTGATCAAAAGCATCCACGAAAGAGACCTAAAACAAGATGGATTGAAAACATCAGCAAGTATTGCAGGCCCAATTGTCCAAAGAAAGCTCAGGACCTTGGTTATAGGTTGGAAACATGCAGAAGAGACCTTCATCCTGCATGATAGACAATGGCTAGAATGATGATGATGATGATGATTCAGGAATTCAAATTAATCCATCTCTGGTAGACGAGAGTCCAATGGGGACGACAAGCTGAGAGTCAAGCCTGTGTCAGAGCAGAAATGGAAGTGCTGGCCCTGCCACACCATTCAAAGTCCAACCTCTCAAAACGCCTCTGACTGTCTCAGGGAGGCAGGAATCTCTCCGGGGTTTCACTTAGTGCCCAAGAGAGTTTTGCTGAATGACTGTGACATTCAGAGCAGGTGGAAAAGCAGATGCTTTGTAGAATGCAGCCTGCAGCTGGCAGGCCACGGGACATTTCAAGCATTGGAACTATGCCTGGAGGTTGCAATGACCTGGCTGAGCCAGCATTCACCCCAAGCCTGAACCCAACCAGGAGGGGCCGGAATACCAGGCTTGTATTTTGAAGTGGCAAAGGGAGGCATTGACAGGCATCTCGCAACTGGGCCTGAGCCCCGGTCAGTGATCCAAAACGATCAAAACAGGCGTGCAACGCAAGAGCTGCCCTGTGGGTCAAGCATTTCAACCCATACACACACACCTCATTTTCACCTTGGAAGAATGCAAGGACCTCAGCTGAATGCTGCCCCCGAAGACCCCACCCCATCCCCACTCCCCAAAATGAAAGACTTGCTAACTGTGAAGATCAGTGTTCCTCAATCTTGGCCACTTTAAGATGGGTGGACTTTAACTCAGAATTCCCCAGCCAGCTCTTTCACATATACCTTGTCCACCTGGTCTGGTATCAAGACTCATCCCTTATCTCAGATTTTGTCAGCGGTTAACTGAGGGCACATGCAAGCCACGTGCACAGAGCCCCATGCAGGAATATGTCATTGTGTTGAAGCTTCCGTCCTCACCTTCCGTGGACTGTCCAGGTAGGTGGGTGTCATGGCGATGCTGCCAGTCTCCGCTGCCTGGACAGAGGTCTTCCCAGCAAGGGCTGTGGCTTGTTGTTCCCCCAATATCCTAGAAACAAGTGAGAGAGATCCATGAAAAATCTCTCAGCCGTCATTGGAGAAGAAACACCCCACCTCCATGCCAGGACTCCCTGCGAGCTCCTATCAGAGATTTTGATTCTAGGCAAGGAGCCCACACATGCATACACAGGACTACCCAGAATGCCCCCGACCTGCGGCGGCTCCAATGGGGAAACATCACGCTGGAAGTGGTTGATAGATGAATATGGATCCCAACTCCCCCCCCCCCGCTCATCTACTCCCCCCTCCCCATCTTTTAGTTATAGCTGTAATTTGTATTTTTATAGTGTCTTATTTTTATTGTACAGGTAGTCCTTGAATTATAACAGTTCATTTAGTGACTGTTTGAAGTTACAATAGCACTGAAAAAAGTGACTTATACCATTTTTTACACTTATGACCCTTTCAGCATCCCATGGCCACATGATTTACATTTGGATGCTTGACAACTGGTTCATATTCATGACAGTTGCAGGGTCCTGGGGTCATGTGATTGTTTTTTTGTGAACGTCTGACAAGCAAAGTCAACGGCGAAGCCAGATTTACTTCAGAATCATGCTACTAATTTAACAACTGCAGTGATTTACTTAACAGATGTGGCCAGAAAAATGGTAAAATGGGGCAAACTCACTTAACAAATTTTTCATTTAGCAACATAAATTCTGGGCTCCATTGTGGTCATAAGTTGAGGACTATCTGAATACATATTTTTGCATTGTGTTATTCTTTTCAACACTGTAAGCCACCCAGTCTTCTTGTGATGAGATGGGTGGCAAACCAAATTAATTAATTAAACAAGCAAACCAATAAAATGTCTCGCACATGATTATTTCAAGAGGAAAAGGGTGCATTTTGAGGTGTCACTTATGTCCTGGGTCATCTCTTGGTTGGATTACTGCAATGCACTCTACCTGGGGCTACCCTTGAAGAATATTCAGAAGTTACAACTGGAATAGAACACTTCAAGGTGTTGGTCAGTTGAGAGTTATCATCCGGCTCAGGAATGCTGAGAGTTAAGGTCCACAGGTTGTAAAGGGGCCATGGTTCCCCACACTTTGATGATCTCAAAGGCCCTGTGTGATACTTGCTATCTATGATCTAGATGTCAACTTCAAACCGAACCTGGCAGCGACCATTTTTCTGTTCCTCAGTTGCCACACAGAGGGGGGAGGAGGTTGGAATGCCTTACTAGACACAACAGAGAGCTTTCTCGGGAGTACCAGAGTCACCTCTACTGGGGATTGGGGAAGGAGTGCCTGGAGAGACTGCCAATTAACCCAATTGGCCAACCTGACCTGTGACTCTTGGGGACGGGGTTGTCTCCTAGTTTAAACCATGGGAAAGGTTTAGAGTGGGTTTTCCTTTGAAGCTGTGCCGATATGAAGTACCCAATAAAGAAGAATGTTGAGAAGGATCCTAGTCTGAGAGTTCTGATTTGCTTGGGTTCGTTAGTCGGAGACTTGACACCAGATCTGACTGGCAGGCTGTCATGGCAAGAAAAGGGTGGGAGACTACAGAGAGGGTTATCGAGTGTGTGTACCTGAAGTAGATCCTTTGGAGGAACTCAGAGGTTCTTCCAAAGAGATCCAGATCATTGATGGGCTGAACCACATCAGTGCCAGACAGATACGAAGCAGTTTCTCTAAACTGAGGAACTGGGATGTGTGGAGGTACATATGGAGAGAGGGACGCAATCACGTGCAGGTGTGCTTCTCCGGGAACTCACCTTTGGCTGGCCTCCATCTCTAAGAGAGCCGAGAGCGCGGAGGTCCCCTTCTTGGCCAGCGGAGGCGGCCCTGAAGGTTCCAGAGAGGGGGCAGGAAGAGGGCTGGTGATCTGCAGGCCTTTCATTGCAGGACCTTTCTGGACAGAAGGAAGACAGCAAAGAGTCAGCGAGAGGAGGGGAAGAGAAGAGATGCTCGTGGGGGTCAGTTTTAGGACAGCCTTGAATTTTTCCAAAGGATTCTGGGAACTGGAGCTTTCTGCCTCCTATCTATGAAGAACAACAGCTCCAACAACAGATAGAATTTGTTCTATCCCTTTCCTGAAAGCAGAGATGCAGGCATTGCATAGGTAAGCTGATGGGACACTGAAAGACTCAGCAGAAAACAAATAAAGTCTTACTTCTTCATGTGGAGATCTTTTCATCCTCCTTTTCTAAAAAAAATCTCCATTGGCCAGGAAGCTGAGACCCTCATGAGCTCCTTCTACAATGGAGCAGCCTAGTTCTGTTCTGCAACCAGAGGTCGAGTGGGGAATCCTAAGATCCTTGAAGCTCCCGGACTGAGTGCCCTGACTTACCCGGATGATCCGGTCCGAACGGTGCCGCCTGCGGATGCGGTTCAGCCCTTCCACGAAACGAATGAAGCCGTCCAAAAGCTGCCACTCCTCTTCGTCGGAGCGAGCCTTGCCACCATAGATATCACAGTGGGCTTCACCTTCCATGATGCGCTTGGTGGCGCTGATGCAGGCTGGCAGGAGCAGGAAACGTGTCCGCCAGAATTTGAGCGACTCAATCAGGCTATGTGGAGAGAAAGCAGCAGCCGAGGGGGGCGAGATCAAGCCAGTGTTTTCCTCCATGGGGCTGTCACCAAACTCTGAGCTTTCCCAATGACTGTTTCAAAACCTATCCTGTCCCTCGCTTACAAATATACCCCTCAACCTTCAGTTTAAACTTTAAACCCTTAATCATTAAAAGCCTGGAAGAAAGGGAGGAACTGGTTCCTGTGGCCCTTCCCCACTGGGCTGTCTGGAAGCAAAAGTGTTCAAAACAGGGTTTTCCTTCTGCCCCAAAATGGCAGAGGTACGAGTGCTGAATTGCCAGGAGGGTCATTTATTAAATCTATCCCATATCTTGAAATATTAAGAGATACAGATCAGGAAAGTCATATTCGTATTTAAAAAAAATGCAGGATTGAACCACTGGGACCAAAGGTTTCTTCTTCCAGGTTTTTGGGCTCATGTTGGAGCCCGTCCTCAGGGAAGTGCTCTCTCTAGAATAGATAGATATTTCTCTCCAGATATTTTGGAGAGAGAGAATTTCGCTGATGATGGGTTCCATCACGAGCCCAAAAGCTGGGAAGAGTAAACCTTTGGGCCCAATGACCAATTCAGATTGGATCCTGCAACGTTATCCTGGGACTTGTATGTTTGTCTTCAGTCACATTAAAAAATAATACCGTATTTTCTGGCGTATAAGACGACTGGGCATATAAGACGACCCCTGACTTTTCCTGCTAAAATACAGGATTTGGGCTATACTCGCCATATAAGATTACCCCTCTTCCAACACACACCAAATAAAAAAACAACTTTCACACTTTACACACACAAAATTCCACATACAGCTTTGTGAGATTTTGTGTATTTGTGTAATTAGAGTGAAACACTACAGAAACACACTAAATCTCAGAAAGCTGCACAAATATTATTTAATATTATTTTATTTTTATATAAAAAGCTAAATGTAAAACTTAATAAACTTAAAATGGCTAGGTCTAAAAAAGAACAACTAAAAAAAACCCAATTAACTATTTTTTTTAAAGCTCCCAAAGGGGAAAAAACCTTACCCAATAGAACAGGGGTCTCAAACCTTGGCAACTTTAAGACTTGTAGACTTCAACTCCCAGAATTCCTCAGCCAGCTTTGCTTTGCTTTGGTTACAGAAGAACGACCCCTGGTGTATAAGACGACCCCCGACTTTTGAGAAGATTTTCATGTGTTAAAAAGTTGTCTTATACACCGGAAAATACGGTAACCAAAATGAAAAAAGGGATTTGCAGATGGCAAGCTATGGAAATCTATTACAGCAGCACATTTATCGCTGCAGGGGAAAAGGAAGCAATGCCCTGGAGCCCTTCCTCCTCTTTTCTCCCTGAAGGCCGTGAATTCCAGTCAGTGGGAATCTGGGCTTCCAGCCTCTGTTTTCCCACAAACGACTGGAGCTGTGATTATTATTAATTCCAAATTTTCTGTGAAATGCAAGAAAGATGAGCAAAGAACTTATTTCTCTCTCATGTTCTGTAATGGACCGTGTGGCTGACCTTGGGGGACGAGGGGAAGAGAAGCTGCCTAGGAAGCAACCAGGCAAGAGAGACAGGAGTCCCCAGGGGCTTAACAGGCAGAGAAAGAAACTTAAAAAGGACCTGCATGAAAGGATCAAGTAGTTAGAAGTGGTTTGTATTTTCAGAGTTGCAAGTTTCAGTCAACGAGCTTACAATAAACCAGAATTAGCTCACCTAGACTGGCCGTCCTGCCTTTGGGACTCCTCACAAGGGCATCCTTTTAAAGAACCAGGTGCTCACTATGCACCTATTTAAAGAGTTGGAGAACCAAGGCCCTCGGCTTACCTGAAATCTTCCGAACCAGCCGAGCAGATGTACTGATCCAGGTAATTCCACTTATATTCCTCTAGCCTCTCGTGGGAGAAGTCCACCCAGCAAGAGACAAACTCTGAGTCTGAGTGGGAAGGACACAGACTGTAAGTGTAATTGATCTGGGCAGATTCATACGGGTACCTAAAAGGAACAAAAATATCAAAGCAAGCCTTTTCAAGTCAGATGCCATGGGGGAAGGTCTTTTAACATAAAAGTGGCTGGTGAATGACTTTCGCCTCCCAGCTTTCCTACTCTCATGCACAAGACAGTGAAACCTGATGACCTTGGCAAATTATGATTTCCCTAGGAAATAGAAAGCCACGGAATGTGGCTACTGGATGCATAGTCTGTGTTAGGCTGAAGTGAAGGGCTTGGCAGGCTTTAAGGATTCTTTTCCAACGCTCTAAAACAGGAGTCTCCAACTTTGGCCATTTTGAGACCTGTGGACTTCAACTCCCAGAATTCCTCAGTCAGCTTTGCTGGAAGTTGGTCCACAAGGCTTAAAATTGCCAAGAATGGAGGCCCTGCCCTAAAGGGCAATGCAGACCCTGCCAGACTTCCAATGACTCCCATTTCCTACTCAAAGAGTGGGCAGGAACAGATACTCACTTTGGCAGATACCGAGTGACCGTGATGATTTTGTCCTTCAGGGTCACTTTATGGAAGGTCCGGCCCATGCTCAGCCAGTACTGGTCATCCTCCTCAGGTCGATTGCGTGACACAAGACCTGGGCAGAGAAAAAAGGCAAATTAGAAGTGCAGACCCAAGAAATGTAAGCAGAGGACTGACTGAAATTAGCAACCACAGGGTTTCCCTACGTTGCCTTGAAGCAGCCAGAGTCTGTCTAGAAAGATTCCCCATCAAGGCAGAGACAGAGAGAGGTAGCAATTAGGATGAGCAAATGGAATACCAAGGGCAGAAAAGCACTTACACTTTAAACACACACGCATCACTGGTGGGTTTCAAAAATTTTTGCTACCAGTTTGGTGGGCATGGCCAGGTGGGGGCATGTGACTGAGTGGGCGTGACCAACTTGACATCACTCATGTCCACGCCCACTCACTCAAAGGCCCCCCCCCACCTAGCCACGCCCACAGGAAAAGGTAGGAAAAATTGTGGAATTTTCATCTATCTACCCCCACCCTCCCTTCGCTAGTCGCCCCCGTTTCCTCTCCTTTAGCAGCCCCGGCCCTAGCCCTGCTTCCTCCCCCACAACCGCCTCTTTGTTCAGGCTGCTTACCTTCCGCAGCGGCTGGTCCAGAGTCCAGAAGGCAAGCTGACCAGAGTTTTCAGCAGCCCCCAGCCTCAGCCTCTGAAAAGTACCAGAGGTTGCGGAAAAAGCTGCTGCCGTCACCGCCATGTTCTTTGCGCGTGCGCATCCCATTGGACTTGTAAGGCAATGGGATGCGCGTGCATGAAGAACATGGTGGCAACGAACATGATGGGCGGGAGGGGGGGGCGAGCGAGCAAGCGGCAACCGGGGGACCAGTTCGGGGGCATGGCAAGCCAGCCATCGCTACTGGTTTGGTGACCTTCCGCCAACGGTTTGTGTGAATACCACTGGCTGAATACCACCTCTGACATACATCCCTTTACACACCTCACACAGTTCTCCCAGTTTACACAGAGAGCTTCTCTTTTTGTCCTATTCCCTTCCCTGGGCCAGCTGGTTTTCATCATGGACATGGACAAATCATGGACAATTATCATTCGGTTCCTGGGCAGTTCTTGATCAGGAAAATCCATATCCTACTCTTGGAATTTTTAACCATCCATCATTCTTTGATCTTCACCTGGCCCATGGTAGATCCTGGGTCTACCTGCATCCTGGGTACCATTATGTATCATCTTCACTCAGACAGTCACTGGCTGGTTACCGTCTGCCTCTCCCTGGTCCAGGTGCCCTTGGCTGCCACATCCAAACTGCCCTCTCAATGTGGGGACTCACCTCTGCTGTACAGGGGGCTGCTGCTAAGAGGGGGCTGGACCGCTGCTGGCTTCTGGGGCTTGCTCTGCACAATGAGCTGGTAGCCCTGCATGAGGCGCTGGCAGATGAATTCCTCAAAGACCTGCTGGGCTGTCATCAGCAGGCCTTCCTCGTCCCTCCTGAGAAAGGAAGAGGGGAGCGGTCATCATAGGCAGGCACAGGGGACCCTCCCCATCTATTACTCCCTCTTCCCCAGAACAGCCTGCACCAGAGGAGGCCAGGAATAAGGGGCGCTGGTGCCTGAGAACTGGGCACCAATGGTTTCAGCCACAGGCCCTGCTCGAGGGCAGGACGCCTTTTCTGCTTGGCTCCCACAAGCCCAGGGAACCAGAAAGTGGGAGAGCTCCGGGGCCTGCACAGCATGGAGATGCCTCTACAAGCAGTCCTTGAATTATGATCAGTCACGGTGATGGACATTGGCCTAGTTTCTGGCAAAAAATGACTATTACAGAAAATGGGTTCACTTAACAACTGCAGTGTTTGCGTAATGACCACTGCAAAAGAATCCCAAAATGGTGTTCGTCACGTGTGTGTCTCAACTTACAACCACCATGACATACGTTCTCCTATGTTGATTGTTGTTTGGATGATACCAGGCTGCTGTGGGTTTTATTCTTTATATTACGTATTTTATCTATTTTATTTCTCGCCGAGAGTCACAAATGTAAGATGGGCAGCTATATAATCAAATGAATGAATGAATCAAAGCTCCATCTGCCGCCTCTATTGCTGCTTCAGTTCTCCTCCTTTCAGGTGCCCTTAAGACTGGCTGGTGCCACTCTTGTGCTTTGCTCTGGCACTGTTCCATGACTGGAGAGAGCTACACCCCACACTTTTACTCAGCTCAAATGCCTCCTCACCACGACTGGGTGCACTGGCAAATCAGCTCCCCCTAAGATTGGTCCCCTCCTCACCAGAAATATTGTTGAGTAGGAAGAGCCTGGGCTTCTGATCAAGGGAAGTCATTTGGTGCTCAAGGTTGTTTGATCAAGTGCCACACACAATGAGTGTGTGTGGCACCCCAAGAGGCACCTCAAGACAAGACCGCCCCAAGCCCAGCCAAGGAATGGAGGAGGAAACCACGAACGTGGGTGCCTGAGGACTGCAGAGGTGCTATTGTTGGAATTGAAAGCTCCAAATTCAGAAACACAAAAGCTACCAGGAAGATCCCGGATGAGGGCAGAGTGAGGATAGGTTTAAGCAAGTGAGAGAAGCTGGCCAAACAGGACTGAAAGGAGCCCCTTGGATGAAGGAATACTCCGGGAAGCTCAATCTGTGGCATGCAGCTTTTCTGAATGGCTGTGTCAAAAGTCAGGCCCAGCCTGGCTCCTCTCTGCAGCTCATTCAGCGATGGAGCCCGAGTGGGGGGGAAAAAGGCATCACCCTCTTTGCAAGGACAAGTTGACCAGTGACCCCTGGGGTCAAGCCACAGCAGAGAGGACAACTCTAGGCACTTCTCCTCCTAGCCTCACCCGGTGGGGCTCAGGCAACAGCCGGTGTGACTTGGTCACCTGAGAGCCAGTGGATTCCCAGACAGACGCACCTCTCCAGGTCCGCTTCAGGAAGGAGGTCGTAGCAGCCCTCGGTGTAGTCGTTCCGGAGGCTCTGGCGGTCCGGGAAGTAATCCGTGGTCAGGGGAAGACAGGCCGGAGTGGTGAGAGACTTCCAGTCCACCCCAACAGTACAACAGAAGCCTGGCACTATGGGGGGAGCAGACAGCGTCAGAACTGTCTCATGTTGCGTACGGAGGGCGAGAAAGAGGAAGCAGAGGAGGAGGAGGAGGAGGAGAGAGCAGGAGCCAGGAATGGTGGGAAGTGCCACAGAAGCCAGTGAAGAGAAACAGACACACAAGGGGTAGAAGACATGAAATCCAGAGGGGAGAGGAAGGGTGGGGGTGGGGGAAGAAAGACAGAGTCGGTTAAACAGTGCAGTGAGCCCATGCCAGCTCATTCCCATCATGCAACTGGGGTTGAAAAGTTAATATGCTTCCCTTGCCCAGTGATTTGGAATCCAAGCCAAACCAGCCACTGCAGAATTAACGTCACTCTCAAGCACAACGAGGCGCACAAACACACAGAACAGCACCAGGATTCAAAGCCCAGTTCAGCAAATTAAACCAAGTCCTCCTCTTGTGTCACTGCAAGAGAAATGGCGGGGGTGGGGGGTGGGGGTGGGGGTAGGAAAGAGCCTGTGTTGGCAGAACAGGCACGTCAGTATGGCAGCCACAGCAGAAAGAGACAAGGGCGGGGGGGGGGGCATTCCCAGGGCTCAAAAAGAAACACAAAAGGGAAGGGAAAAAATAACCAAGGACAGGAAAAAGTGGAAACTGGAGAAGGAAATTCAGGGAAAAGTGGTTTGACTAGACTTCCCTAAACCCCCCAAAAGAGCCACTGTCCCTCCCCCCTGAATGGGACCCAGCCCCAACCCACCCCCTCACCTCTTTCTAAGTACACGGCACAGAGGGCACCCCCTTCTGCCCAACTATCAGGGCAGAAGGAAGCCCAGTGGGCTTTGACTGAGGGTATCTGCCTCCAGGACCTTTAGGATTCTTTGGAAGTCATCCGATCAGCATGAGATCCTGAGATTTTTCATACTTCTATTGGCAAAAAGCCCCCAATCAAACACTCCTGAGTAAATTGTGAAGGGCTGGTCTGAAGTGGGGAGCAAAGACAAAGGCCCAAGGGAGGGTTGGAATTGGATTCTGAAAGGATCTTCTTGGCGAGGCAGGAAAATGCCCTAGAGGACAGGGGCCAGGGGGTGGGGGTAGTGGAAGGATGGTGGGGAGTGGGGTTCCAGAAGCCTCTGGCTTGGAAGCGCTCCTGCTCAGCTTGAAGAAAGAGATATGAAAATGGTAGCATCAGCTACGTCCCAGTGCTGATCAAACAAGACTCCAAAACTCAGCTCAAGAGCCTAATATTTCATTTCATTTCATTTCATTTCTAGCACTTCTCATTCATTTCAATCCAGGATGCTGGGATGCATATATATTTAACACACGCACACACACATACACACGCACAAATACATTTCGATACCAATTTAAAACATCTTCTTTGGCTTCAAGAACCACCTTGGCAGGAATTATGCCTCCCCAAATCAGCCCTTCCAGCTTGCTATTCTTCTGCTTCCAGCTGGTCATTCCTGGGATGCCCAGAGGGGACTCGATGCCTGTGTGATCCCACACAGCTTTGCTTGAGAAAGTTGCTCTACTTTCTGGTTTGGAGGGTTGCCTAGAAGGGCTGCTCCAGAATCAAGGACTGACAGCCCAGGGAGATGAAAAAGCACTCAAACTCCCCTCCACCCCAAGGCAAAGGCTGGGAGCGATTAGGAGCGATTTCCTTGGGCTTCATTGGATCGCTGACCTAAGGTGGCCCTTCTTTCTTAAAAGCTGATCTAGGATGCTTCCAAGATCAGGGCCCCCATGGAAGATTCTTGAAGGAATCACTCGCATGGGATCCACAAGCCTATTGTTGTAATTCTGCACAGCAATGAGCCTAATCAAAGTTCAACTCTGTTTTCACTGCCTCAGAGCAGAAACATTTGGAGGAAGCTTTCCCTCTGGGCCATGAGGGAAGAGAAGAAGCGGCTTAAAAATGGGGTTTTCCATTTGCACTGTTTCTTTAAAATAAGAACTTACATTCTGATTCTTATTGCTGCCTAACTGACACTCAGCTTCTTCAGGAGCTATGAGAAACAGGCTATTTGAAGAGAGAGATCCAGCACCTGCTGGGTGTTCTTTACTAAGGCCAGAAGATCTGCTTGAATCAGAAGGTTTATTAGCTGCTCTCTCCATCCTGATTGCAGCAATGTTGACAAGCCAAAAATCTAAAGAATCCATCCAGCACATGCTTGCTTCTTGCTTTTGTTTTTCTTTTATCTGTTATGATCTCAGAAGAGAGCATTTTCAAGGATGGAGTCCTGCCCTCATGGTACATGGCACACAAGTACATTTCCAGCAGCAGGAACTGTGACCGCCAAACCCCAAAGCCCTCCCAGAGAGAGGGGGAGACAGCCAGTCTGCCTTCCGTGGCATCTGGGAAGGAGTTCCATGCGAGAGACACCCACAGGTCAAAGCTCTCAAACTCACTCAGCTTTATGCACACCAACCTTCTCTCCCCCACCTGTCCCCCTGTGCTTACTTGGATCTGGTGAGCCATCCAGCAGCTCCTTGTTGGGTGTGTGGGCATTCATTCCTGCCTTTGCTGAAAGGGAAGGGGATACAGAGGGCTTTCAAGGAACTGCATCAGATTCCACAGGATCAGACACAAGTCAAACAAATAATATAATCACCACTATCACGGACACACAGAAAATCAGTCTCTTGATTTGCCTTCATCTTCTTCATAAAATGGAGAAAGACTGTAGGAATTGGGTATGCCTACTCTAGTGAAAAGAAGGACTAGCGGTGACATGATAGCAGTATTGGAGGGGCTGCCCCAAAAAAGAGGGGGCATCCTATTTTCCAAAGCACCAGAACACAAGACAAGAAGGAGAGAAGCAACCTCGAACTAAGGAGAAATTTCCTAACAATGAGAACAACTAACTATGGAACGGCTTGCCTTCAGAAGTTGTGAGGGCTCCATCACTGGTGGTTTTTAAGAGGAGATTGAACAGCCATTTGTCTGAAATATAGGTATAGGATCTCCTGCTTGAGCAGGGGACTGGACTAGAAGACTTCCAGTGTCTTTTCCAACTCTGTTATTCTATTCAAGTTACCAACTCCAGCAGCCATTCAGTTTTGAGTGCCCATGAAATCCTAGCAGCAGAAAAATGACTAAAAATGGCTCATGGGATCAGCTTTTCCTGGCTATCTTAAGACATCCAAAGCCAGGTGGGTTTTGTGGATGAGAGCCAAGCCAGCTGGAGAAGCCACACTCCATCCCAGGCAGAAACGTTTGACTTGATTACCTGGACCTTGGCTGCCTGCTAGCTGGTTTGGATAATCTTTCATGTCTCTGAAGCTCAAGCAGGAACTGCTGTCCTCTGACTGCCTAGAAATGCCATGCCTGCAGGGAAGAAAAAAGAGACCCACCTTAGATAAGGCATCTCTGCTTGGGGCCAGACCACCAACTCCATCCGCTCCCTGAGGGACCTCAGCAAAAGCAAGAGCCACAGGAGTTCCCCATGTCCTCAGCAAGCATCTTGCAAGTCAACTGAAGGAGAGGAGGCAACATGGGCCATCTGCATGATGCTTTTACAACAGATGGTAAACATCCTTTCCATCCATATCCTATTCACCATGAAGGTTATCCATGCCCAGAACAGAAAATCAAAAGGCAATTTAAAAAAATAACCTCATTGGGCATATGTAGGAAAGCTGAGAACTGGAAGTACCGGGCTAAAATGGAAATAAAATGACAGGAAGAGATATTTTTGTGGGTCCCTTGGTGTTCTCTGAGCTTGGTGTTTTCTTCCAGATGTTTCATGACCCAGTTACATAACGTCATTGATGTAAGGATGAAGGCACTGATGATATTACCTAGTTGGCAAACGTCTATAACAGGGGTGTCAAAGTCGTGGCCTGCAGGCCAGATGGGTCACGCACTGGCCACCCCCACTCCCATTTTAGCGAAGGGGAAAAAAGTCGTGATACGTAACGTGACAACGTGTCATTGCGAGTTTGACACCCCTGGTCTGTAAGTAAATAGCCAAGCTCAGAAAGTACAAAGGACCCCATGGTTCAACTGCAAACTATAAATATTCTCTTGGCATAAAAGTTCTCTGAAAAATTTCTCCTGAGTGGGATGGTGATCCTGCTTTGGCAGGGCACCCAGGGAGTTCAGGGTCCACTCGCTAAATGCCCTTACCTGCCAGCCGCCTCGTGATAAGCAAGTTCCAACAGCTCAGCTGAGGAGTGAGTCCAGTCCCGCTGCCCGCTGCCCTGCATTTCGGCCATGTTCTGACGGGTCTGGTGGTGGATCTGGATGGCTTCTCCAGAAGGACCTGCCCAATCACACATTTTGCTGTTTCATTACTCTCCCTAATCAAAGCTGATTGAAGTACTCTTTGGGAATGTATGGGGTTATCATCTGTGTGTGTGTGTGTGTACACAGACATAAATTCCAATGCATAGATCCCATTTCTAAAAGGAGGAATTAGGAAGCTATAGACTGGTCACCCAGTTGTTATATCCAGAAAAAACTGGAGAGATTATTGAGCATGTGGAGTGTGAAGATACCCACTGCTAGGCAAAAACTGACATAGTTTATGAAGTCCCCCCCACCCCCAAGTGCTGGGATGGAGTGCAGAAGAGGATTTAATAAGGAATTGCATGTGGAAGTTTGTCTTTGCTACCAGGTTTTTAATGTTTATTTAAAGTCAGGGCTTGAGGCTTGGAAAAAACGAAAGGCAATAAAAGAGACAAACCAAAGGCAAAATGGCTTTAATGAAGTAAGCATGAGCTCACAGAACCCAAACAAGCTGGTTACTGACCAGACCATCCTGAGAAAATGATGCCCATTGGAAAACTGGACTGAATGATTTGTCAAAATTATCTGACATTCAAAATTGCAACTTTCGATATGACATATTTCTCAAGTAGGCCTCTGGATAGGGACTTCGACTACCCAGTAAGATAGTAGTCAATCAAGGGTTTTACATACTGTAATACTTTTGAATAAGATTGAGAGACTGAGATTACCAGCTTTAGCCAGACTCAGCCTTAGTCAGAGGCTCACAGCCTCGCTGTGATTTATTTTGGCTAATGTAACAAAAACACAATAAAAGTCCAGTTTTATTCCAAAATTGGTAACACGTTCTATGTAAACCGGGGTATGTAATCTAGACACTTTTTTGCAAGACAATATACTGTTGCTCACTTCCCACCAACTATGAGACACACACAGCCCAAGGACTCAAGATGTGGAGTAAAAACCACCAATGAACTGTACGATGTTGATATTACTCCTTAGAGCCAAGAATACAAAGGTTTTGCAAGCCCTAGTTCCAAATGTTGAACAGCACAGTGAAAAATGGTACTAAAATTAAATATAAAGAAGACCAAACTAGTGATGACAGATGGAACAATCAACCTTAGAATTGGCAATGAAGATGCAGAAGTGGTGGAGAACTTCTAACTTTTAAGATCAACTGTCAATACTAAACCAAGAAGTGGTCAAACTGCAGGGGAGTACTTAGTAGAGCAGCCATGAAGGTCTTGGAAAAGGTACCATACTTTTTGGAGTATAAGGCGCACTTTTTCCCCCCTAAAAGAGGGTGGAAATGTTGGTGCGTCTTATACACAAAATACAGTCATTTCTGACCTCCCAAAATCCTATCCCGCATGTTCCATTTTTGCCCCAAACAGGCCTGTTTTTCAGGAAAACAGGGCGCGCAGAGGGTTTGGGAGGCCTGCAGAGGGCTTCTGGGGGCTGGGGAGGGAAAAAACATGACGCATGGAGGTTTGGGAGGCCAAAAATGGGCCCGTTTTTCGCAGAGGGTTTGGGAGGCCTGCAGAGTGCTCTTTGGAGCCAGGGAGGGCAAAAAATATTTTTTTCTTGTTTTCCTCTTCAAAATCTTGGTGCGTCTTATACTCCAGTGCATTTATAGTCTGAAAAATACGGTATTTAATACCACCATATCTCTATATCTACAAAGATCAGAAATGGACAAGCCATGGTATTCCCGGTGACACTCTACAAAAGTGAAAGTTGGACTTTGAAGAAGCAGGATAGGAAGAGAATTGATGCTTTTCAACTTTGGCCTTGGAGAAGACTCCTGAGAAGAGCATGACCAGCCAAGGAAACACCTGATGGATTGTGGAGAGGCTGGAGAACATGGAAGGAAAGAGAAGATGACCAGCAGCAAGATGGGTAGACTCAATCATAGTGGTGATGGGGGCACCTTTGGAAGATCTAAAAGAACAGATCATGGAGAAAATCTATCTATGTGCTTGCTAAGAGCGAACAACAGCTTGATGGCACACAAGTCAATCAATCAATCAATCAACTCAAGCTTTCCTGACTGAACTATGGGTCTTAGAGAGTCTGACAATAGAAGCAACTCTTAACCATAGAACAAAAAGCAAACCAAGCAAAAGTTGGTGACAGAACTCCTATGGTTGGCAAAAGCCCCCTAAAAGAAGAAGTTGCATATTACACAACTATGCACACCAACAAAGGCCAGAGAGGAGATCCTTACCCACGGGGAATGTGTGCATCCAGCGCCTCCTGTTGGACGTGAGTTTCATAGGCATCCGGGAAGGGGCGAAGGGGTTGATCAGTGCCCGCTGTGGTGTGTAGCCCCCGGCAGAGCGGATGTGCAGCCGGGACTCAGCACTCCCCACGTGAAATCTTCCAGGGGCGCTTGAGTCTCGCTGCTGAGCCTCCAACATGTTCTCAAGGTGATCTGTGAGGGAGTAAAAACTCATCTTCAATAAAAAATTCCTGGAGCTGCCAAAGATCCGATGCTCCTTTGAAGCAAGGAGCTCTTCTGAGACACCAAAACGGGAGCCAGTCAATCTGCGAGGGCTAAAGAGGAGGCTTTTATGCAACACCAAGGCCCCCACTCCATATTATTAGATTTTCTCATTCAAACTTCCAAATATGTTTGCTGGCTGAGCACTGCCTCCTTGGTCCAAGCATTTGGGACTAGAAACTTAATTCACAGGCAGAGAACTGTTACCATACTGCTTAGTGCAAGGATACAAAGAAGTTACCTCGAGGAAGTTATCTCACTTTCAAGCACACTAAATAAGTGTTCAGGGCTAATCCTTTTCTATTTTTTAAATTATTTTATTTTTATCCTGACTTTACTGTTTTTACAAATAACTCAAGGCTCAGCACAACTTCCTCCTCTTAGTTTCTTTTCCATGCAATTTTCCCTGGCATGCCCTGTTTTCCCAAACACCATAGAATTCTAGAAGCCAGAGAGGTTCCTTCTTTCCAATCGGGTGGAATAGGGGGGGGGGGGGGAGATTCCTAGAGGGACGCAGGACTCAGCTAGTCTCTCCTGCAGCTGAAAGCCCTGTGGAGACAGTGCCTAGGAAGCCACGGGAGGCCTGAGCTGAGAACCCCAGGAGGAGATCATGGCTTCCCAAGCGCCCAAGAGCAAGACACAACCCAGAAGAAGAGGAGGCAAGCAAAGATCAGAGGGAGGAGGAGGAAGACATGGACCAAGACAAGGTGAGGGAGGAGCTGCTTCCCAGAAGAATGAAGTACTCTCACTGGCTGTGTCATACAACAAGTTCATGGACAGCACTGAAGTTTGGTAATGAAACATCAGCAAGAAAAGAACCAAGCTGAGAGCACCAAGGATCCCTCACAACAGGCTCAATTCTAACCATGGCTTAACAGAGCACCTCTGCTCTCCTCACCTGAGATCTGCTTAGTTAACCTTAATTTACACTGTAGAAGTGGATCCTCGGGATTCTGAATGTTTTTTTAAAAAGCTAATAACCCTTAAAGGTTGACAAAACACAAAGCACCAACTCCGAAGAAGTGGCCAGCTCTGCTGTCCCGAGCCCTGTGCTGACCTCGGCTGCTGGTGTAGCCCAAAGAGCTGCTGACTTCGTACTGCAGGTGCAGGTGGGGCCGGGGGATCACAAGGATGTCCGAGATCCTCCCCAGAGAGCTGTCATCTGAAGCCTGGCTCCGAACCTCTTCGGGGGGCAGGGGCCGACTCTGCATGGAGGGGCTGGAGGAGGCATCGTAGGAGCTGGAGGTCTTCCAGGGCCGGCTCTCTCTCTCCCGTACAGGCCTGCTGGGAAAGCCACAAGGGGCAGGTCACGCAGGGTTAGGAGGCCTGTGTAATGGATCAAGGAGACTGCCAGGGTTTTGATGGCATCGCATAGCAAACCACAACATGGATACAGCCTCAGAGATCCTCTCCGGCTCCCCACCCAGTGCAGGACGCTGCTTCCAAATTCCTCTGCTCCATCCTTTGCTTAAATGCTCTTCAGTGAGGGACAGCCCACCAGCTCTCGAGGAACTCTGTTCCCCACTGAACTACTATTAGGGTCAGGATGTTTCTCCTAGAATTTAGAAGGTTCTCTTCCTCCTTGGTCTCCTGCAGGAGAACTCTCATAATACTTGAAGGCCAGAGTCTGCCTCTCTTAATTATCTCTAGGGTAGATAAACCCACCCCGCCGTTCTTCCACCCTAGGCACTGTAACCTGCCTCCTAGACACATCCTGTTGATCAATGCCTGTCCCGCAATTCAGTAGGCCAAGTGGGGCTGGGAGAGGGCGAAGCCGTGATCAGACAAGATGTTTCTGTTGGGAGAGTTGTTCAGCGAGAGTGGAGCACAGCAAGTTTCTCTCACTCACTAAGGCATCTCCCTCATTACTGCTCCCCAGTTCTAGAACTCTCCTATCTTACAGAGTATTTTTAATTCCTTGTATTCAAATATAAAGGTTTGCCTCTCTTTTCCCCAGTGGAATTACCTAAACTTGGCAATACACTTGCTTACCTGAAAGTGGTGCAACGCGGGGCTCTGGAGGGGCCGGGCAGATGGAACACCTGGGCATCATAGGCGTCGTAGTCAACTTGAATGGGAAGTGCATTCTCGGTCTCCTTAGGCGCTCCCAAGGCTGGAACACAAGAAGAGCAGCCTGTGACTGGAGGGCTTTCTAAGAGCTGGGTCCCAGGCTGTGGGCAAACCCACACCAAAACCACTTTGTCCTCTTAAACATGGAGCGTGTGGCCCAACAGGGTGGGGATGTGGAGGGGTAGATCAGCAGAGAGTCAAGTCTCCACCTTCTCCACCTGCTTGACTGGATTCCTTGCCTACAAAGGTTGGCTCTGCAGAGACAAAACTCACAAGAGGATCCTAGCTGAATCCTAGGGCTGAAACTGTGCAGAGTCTCTCTTGGAGGTCCTTGACTGCAAGTCTCGTGAGGCCTGTGATGCTTTCTCACCCCAGGCCAGTCAGACCAATAGCTGGCAGTGCCAGGCTTAACACAATTTGCATCGATCGTATCACTTCATTTGCCTGGAAAATGTGCTGTTGAGTTTGGGCAGTGTGATACTGAAATGCTCCACAGGGGGCTCAAGGCATGGAGTGGGGATTAAATTGTCATCCCTGCACTAATCTTTGACATGTCTGTTTATTTTATTTATTTGTAAAATTTACTGGCTGCCCATCCTACACAGGGTAACTCATTTTCCTTCAGAACAGTTATCGTATATTGTGTGGCACAGAGTGCCCAATTTTTCTGAGTCTGTTTAGGGTTCTTGTTAAAGCCATGAATACAGAAAATTGCTGGTGCAGTAGAAGCGCTAGTTACAAATGGAAATACCGCCCTGCTTTCTCTTCCATATAGAAAAGAGAGGGGGAGGGGAAACAGAAAAGAGATAGAAGACAAGAAGGGAGAATGAGAAGGGAAGCAAAATCAGAGGGAAAACATGGGGGGGAGGGAGAAGAGGAAACAAGGGGGTGAGGGGGTGGCCTTCAGACACTAAAAGTGAATGGAAAACACCCCTCCTGTTTCAGCACGAACTTGCCAGCTGCACAGTGGAAGCCCTGGACATAAAACACTCATTCTCATCTTTAAAAAAGAACAATGTAATAATGTAGGAGTGTTACTCACAAGATTCCCTGCTACTTTTGGCTTTTTCACTCTGTGGCTGAAATTTAACATGCAAAAAAGAAAAAAACTGGAATGAGTCTTTCCAAATTCTAGAGCAGACCTGCACAACATGGCCCAGCAAGCTGCCTTCTGTGGCGTTATCTGAAAGACCCAATCTCTTGACACCAAATGTTGCTGCTGCCAAGAAAGATCCACTGGCCCCCACTAGGTTTTCTGTGCAGCCATTTCTGCCTCCACAGACAGGCTGTTGGGCACCCCTGACACCACCAGACTTCGGGGACACTACCACCTCCAAGGCAGCTGCCACAT
Organism: Masticophis lateralis; assembly: GCA_030761175.1. NCBI lineage: Eukaryota > Metazoa > Chordata > Lepidosauria > Squamata > Colubridae > Masticophis > Masticophis lateralis. Next base: position 1,512,974 of record JAUDYJ010000014.1, read on the forward strand.
CATTAGCTGCCCAACAGCCGATTGGCACAACCATTACTTGTGGATCACAATTATTTTTCATGTATTGATCGGATCCTTCTCCCTCTCTGTGACTCGCACAGGCTTGCTCTGCAGCGAGAATTTTTAATTTTTTCCCCTTCAATCACTGCAATCTCTGTGCTTAAAGATAGCTAGTGGTGATTATTCCTATGGTTGAAATCTGAGCCGGTGCAGCTGCACTCTACATTTAGGCCAGTCCACTCACCTTCCGAGCTGCCAGTTTGATCCGTGGGGTGAAACTGTTGCATTGAAGTTGACTTTTGGAAGTGTAGAAACTATAGAGAGAGGGAAGCAGAAAGATGAGGCAAAAGCACAACAGATTGGGGAAAATATCTGAAGCATCATCTTTTCTGGAAAAAGGAAAAAAGTAACTGATCCAAAACAAAAGATGCATTATCATTTTCACTTCCTCCCAAATCCACTTTCTCTGTCTTAAGCAGAAAAGTGATAAGGCAAACCAGGCAGCCAGAGGTGTTTGAAGGCCTTGGGAACGTCAGGGTGAGAGGCCTGTCTTCCACACCAAAGCTGCAATGGGGAGACAGCCCCACATGGACACTGCCTGCTCCTGCCAGAGCCCAGCGCAATGGACTGGATTCCAGATGCGCACCTGTGGTTGATCCAGTGGGGTATATTGTAATCATCTCCCAAGCGAGGATCCCCAGAACTGCAGCGATTGTGTAGCTAAGAAGAGGTGAGAAGGAGAAACCAGGAGTCAGACAGCTGGAGAACCAAAAGTTCTCTTTGCTTTGTGGGCAAGGAATTTGGATTAATTCCAAATTCCAGAAATCCTTCGCCCCAGCAACCTGTGGCCTTGGGAATACTGAATACAATGGGTCCCAATCGTGTTGGTGCCAGCTGAGGCTGAGAGGTGATGAACAAGCTGGAGGTGGCCTGCCCAGGTTTAAAAGAAGACTGTTCCTGGCCCTCAATGTTAGGCGCTCAGAAGCAAACTTTTCAGTTCACAAGCAGGCTTCTGCCAGTTAGGAAGATGAACCTAAAAGCATCGAGGATTCAGGTTTTTCTCTGCAGCTCTCTTTCCTGTCTCTTGACCAATTTTGTCTTTCCCTTCCCTCCAGTACTGAGCCCTCCCCCAAATACCACCTGCCTCCAGATGGAGGACAGGGTGACCAACAATGCCATCAACCCAGAGGACTTTTGAGATCCTGTTTCCTTTCTCTCCTGAACCAATTTATTTGATTAAAAGAAAAGAAAAAAAGCTTGAGGATAGATTGATAACAGCTGCAACCGCATGCTGCACGAATGTCAAGGATGGTAGAAATACAACCGTATGGGCACATTTTCACCCAGAAGCTTTATTCTGGCACAGGAACTGGGTGCCCATGCTGGCGAAAAAGCCAGTAGCTGACCCTCTGTCTTGGCGGGGGTGGAGTGAAAGCTGAAGGAGATGGGCCGAGCCGGGAGGCCTTACCTTGAAAAGCGGCACTGCGTGCAGGGGCTGTTCTCCCATGCACACCAGATCTACCCCGATCCCTGCAAAGAGAAGCAACCCAAAGAGGGATATGAGAAGGAGCGGGAAAAGAAGAGAAACTTTGCCAGTTAAAGTACCCAAGAACTGCATCAAAGTGGTTCCGTTTAAAAATGCTTTTGTTTATGAGCAGAGCTTTGAATCCCATCAAAACCCTCTGGAAAAACATCGGATCTCGGGGTCAAGAGGAACCAGCGTCCACATTATGGTCTTGTGTGTGAAAACACTCCCCTGTTTTGAAGAGATCTTTCAAAGCATGCATGAAAAATCTCTGTTAGGAAAAGGGAAGGGAACGTTCAGCTTCACAATTCCTCACTCATAATGAAAAAAAACATTTTGTGGATAATATATGATGCTCGTATCTTTGATTGATGTCTCATAAGCAAACCAACTTTATTTTCCTGATTGTAAGATCGGACTTTCCAAAAGACCCAATTCTTATTCCTTACTTACAGTGAAGATGAAAACAGGCTACTAAGGACTACTAAGGAGTCAACAAGTCAGCAATGATGAATTAAGGATGTGCAGATTGAGAAATGCCTGCCAGCACCTCCTTAGAGAAGCAGAGCCTTTTCCTTGGACTGCAGAATAGCTATGCCATCAAAGAAGAACTGTTCACTTTTGACTTCTGGGGAGAAAAAGCTCACCCCTACGCTGAAGCCCCCCGTCACATCCCGTCCCAACTTCTTTCGTCTAAGATGTACTTCCTGGGAGCACATATCTAGCCAGATGCAGTTTTCTGAAGGAGGTGCCCACAGGTGTGGCATGTGCCCCACGTCTTCTCCAAAGAACACTCTGGCTACTGACTTGAAGTGTTACACAACACAGAAAGTGGCCTATCCAGCCTTTGCATGCCATTGTGCCCTCAGGTGGGATTTTCCCAGAGACACCTGGTATGGGCGGGGGGTGTCTTTGGTCTCATTCAGCTTGTTAGGTTTTCCCTAATGCCCACAGCCCAGAACTCATTCAGAAAAGAGGCATATTGTGGTTGGCAAAGAACAGCTCCGCACTCTGCGCTATGAATGAAGACAAGTGTTCAAATAAGGCTCTTCTCATGCCAACGGAAAGACGAGGGCATTTGTGCACTGAAGCTGCCCTGAAGATTAGAGATTAAATTAAGGAGATTAAATTAAATTAAGTTAAATTAAATTAAGGAGATTAAAGTAGCTCTGCTGTCAAGAGTACAGGAAGCTGTTCCGGACAGAGCAAAGCCCTTTAGACATGACCTAGAAGAGCACCAGCTTCACTTATGGAATGCTTTGATCCCCAAACCCTTGGGAACATCATCCAAGTTGACCAGGTTGTTTCAAAGCACTTCCATGATGGCCATGGTCAGAAGACCAGAATGAAAGCCAACCATCTCTGAGGGCTCTCTCCACCCCTGGGGCTTTGCAGCGAGAGGGAAGAAGGGAGCTCATAACTCTGACCCCGACCCCCAGCACTAAAGCAAAAACTACGGTCAATTGGATTTAATCCAATTGTTAATAACATTGTTTTACCATTGTCTATCATCCGTTGCTTGGTCAAGATCATGAGAAGCCGGTCCACTTCAAAGACACCCACCCCTGGCGTGATGACCACAGACATCTGCCCTGTCCGGTCAAAATTTCGGTTGATGTAATGTTTGTCAAACACTAAAAAGGAACAAACAAGAACAAAAATTAAAAGGGCACCTAGGGCTTTATAAAGAGCATCCCTTGCACCTAACAAAGACATTCATCTAAAACAGCAATCCGCAAACTTTTTAGCTTGGCAACCCGGGGGAGGGGAGAGGGGATGGTCCTGTGCGAGTGGCAGGTGTGCGCACGAGCCCAACACTCATGCAAGTACAGCTGCATGTGTGCGCGCAATCACCTGTCACTTCTGCGGCCCATTTCCGACCGGGCCGTGGCCTGGTACTGGGCTGTGGCCTGGGGGTTGGGGATACCTGACCAAGAAAAACCCTGGTGCCGTTTCCCATCAGTCCTCCAGGCCTTACCAAGAGGAGAAAACATGGTGTTCACCTTTGCTGTGATTTAGAACTTACCAGTCAATTTGTTTTAAAAGCTACTGGGGACTGGAGAGACATTTTCTCCAATGCTCCTCAATAAGACAAGCAAAGGCCTGGTGGCTCAGCAGACTAAAGCATTGTGATTAACACCAGCTGTCTGCAATTACTGTAAGTTCGAATCTCACCAGGCTCAAGGTTGACTCAGCCTTCCATCCTTTCTAAGGTAGGTAAATTGAGGATCCAGTTTGTGGGGGCAATAAGATGACTTTATATAAATGTACAAAAGTATGAAGGCTATTGCTTAACGCATTGTAAGCCACCCTGAGTCTCTGGAGAAGGGCTGCATATAAATCAAATTTTAAAAAAAATTGCCTACACCCCTTGGCCTCACTTGGTCATCTTTGCCTGCAAAAGACTCATTCAGGTCTCAGTTCAGGGAGACCATAAGGCAACACTACTGGCCTGGCCAGACCCCACATCGGATGAGCTTCAGAAACATGCCCAGAATCTTTGGCCAACAGTTTGGGATTTCCTTTGAAGAGAAACCAGCATGGAATTCCCCAAAGAAAGACATACTGAGTGTTGCTGAGGAGTCTATCCTGCCTGATCTCTTCTTCAAGAGAGCCAATGGTGGGTGAAGGCACCATGATAGAAAGTGGGAGACCATGAGTTTGAGTCCCACCTTAGCCATGAAAGCAGATTGGGTGACTTTGGCCCAGTCTCTCTCTCTTGGCCCAAAGTCACCCAGTCTCTCTCTCTCTTGGGTTGTTGTTGTGGGGGAAAATAGGAGGGGGAAGGCATGCTGAATATGTTCACTGCCTTGAGTTACTTGTAAGAATAATAAAGGCAGGATACAAAATAAATAAATAAAGGCAATGGGGCCCTTCTTGGTTCAAGAAGATCCCAGGCAAGACAAGAATTTCCCAAACTCACCATTAAATGAGAGATTTATGGCCTCCAAATAATTTCCTTGAGGAGAGGTGGAGTTGTATCCTGGTGGGAAATTCTCTAATTGTTCATCATCCAGAACAGAGGGAGAGGGAAACGAAAAGATAAACCAGTATTCTTTATTATTATTTTACTCGTTGCTCTAAGTTTTAACCATGATGCATATAAACAATACAAGCACAAAAACAAGCATGAAGAGTAGTCCCAGTGAGGTTGAGCAGCCTGGGGGAAATTGGGTCTTTATGGACTTTGTGGCAAGTGAAATCTTGGGCAAGGCTTTTCATGGGTGTTCCACCTGACCAGGAAGGAGACAAAGCCCTTCACATGCCAAACACCTTCCCCACGGCCCCTTCCTTCCCTGGATTTGCCAGCTCACCAATACAAGCCCACAGCTTGTTAGCCAGAGAAGCCATTTTGCTTACTCCGGGTGCCCACAGACATAACTCCTGCCTAACTCTATGTTGTGCTAATGTCCCACCAGCAGCAGCAAAAGCTACGGAATGGAATCAAACCGGAAGGCCGTATTAGTAGTCCTTGACCTACAACCACAATTGGGACCAGAATTCCCATCGCCAAGGAAGGCAGTTGGTAGGTGAGTCACACCCAATTACAACCTTTTTTGCCCTGGCTGTTAAGTGAATTGCTGCCCTGATTAAGTGAATCATATGGTTTTTCACACAAATCCGGGTTCTCCCATTGACTTTGCCTGATGGAACCCAACTGGCAAATAGCCATCACGTGACCAGATTTGGCAACGGTCGTCAAGACCTTCCAGGGGCCAAGCGCCCAAATTCTGATCGCACGATCACGGGGCTGCTGCAATGGTTGTAAGTTTGAGGAGCCATCATAAATCTCTTTTTTCAGTGCCATCGTAACTTCAGATGGTGGCTAAATGAATGGTTATAAGTCGAGGACTTCCTGTGCTGCCCATCACATCTCACCTGCCTTCTCCAGGCGCACCAGAACTGGGTACTGGATGAAGAGCTTCTTAATAGTCACAAGCAGAGAAGTCCACTCCTCTCGCCGTTCATTTTGAACCACAACCCTGCAATGAACACGATGAGTGAGCTGCCTTCGCAAAGAACGAGGGCAGAGCAGGAGCCCCTCACAGCCTACAGCAGCCTAAGTGGGGGAGGGGGAAATTATAGGGAGGGACAGAAATCTTAAGCCACTTCAAATTCAGAATCCACAAGAGAAAAATGTGTGTCTTTTTCAGAATAGCAACAACTTTATAGCTATCATGATTTTAAAATTAAAAAAAAACATGACCAAATAGCAGCTTCCATGAAAACATCAGATGCTTAAAATTTAGGTAAGCTTTCCAGTTACAGTGTTTTCAGTCTTCTTTTTAAATGTCCAACTGCAGCAGATAGGGAGGCTAGTTGGCTGGCATCCATCAACCCACCTGCATTAAATTCTGTCCATTCACACTTGGCCAAATAAATTGTTCTGGGGTTTTTCTTTTGCTTTTGCTTTCTGTTACTTGACAGCCACTTACGATCTAAAAGGACAAGAAGCTTCTCTTCCATATCTGGGCCTCCTGCAGAGGCTCCTGATAATCTGCTTCAACTGCAGTCCAACCACCTTCTGCAAAATCTTCCCTAAAAACAGAGGATTATAGACTAGGCAGAAGTTGTCTGGCATGTTTAGACTGAGAGGTGGCCTCCCCAAGTGGGTCTGCACCAATCCCTTTCTTAAAGGGGTGGCTACAATCCCGAATCCTTTGCCCTGATGCCCTGAGGTGCACTAGGGAGCTCAACCGATCTCATTGTACAAATGTTGTGCACTGACGATCAAGATTTGAACTGAGCCAGATGGGGCAACGATCCACCCCCACCCCGCCCCCAAGTGCCTGAGCTCATGCTACGGAGAACCTTGCCCACTTCTTCAAAGCCGGGGGCGGGAGGGGGTGTTTCACAACTTCTAAACCAGATCATAAATAGGGGATGTCCATTACAACTATGCACGGTTGCCGACCAAGCAATTGTAAATCAAGGCCTATGCAGATGAAGCTGCTTCATGAAAGAAGGCAAAGTGTCCACTCTCCAGAGAGGTCGAGGGCTCTCCGCCTACAGATTTCTCAGACAGCCGCTGGCAGGCAGACTGAAGAGACACTGCCCGCTTCATGGGTGGACTGACTCTTCCAGAGAAGTGGCTCAGCCACAGGGAAGACCTACTTGTAGAAGTCTTCATAGAAGCGCCCTTCGTGGTCCTGTTGGACCGAGCAACGATGCAACTCTGGAAATTCATCTAGAAACAAACCAAGCCAGGTATAAGAGGAAGCTGCTCTCTGTTGCTGCTTTCAGCTTCCTGAGGAGGAGGTGAGAAAGAGGCCGATGCCTCTCCAGACTCACTTAATGACTTGGCGCTGTAGAAGGTCCGGGAAAAGAGAACCACGGTCACTTCATGGCTACAGTTCTTCTCCTGTTGGAACAAAAGCAGATCGAAGCACTGGGGATCCACTCCTGACGGGCACCACAGATTCCTTCCACACAAACTGCACCTCTGACACACCCAGATGTTGCTCAGTTGCCCCCCTCAGTGGGCAAGAGAGGGTGGGAGAGGATTCAAATGCATCTTTGAGGTCCCCCCCCCCCCCAAACTCACAGGAAGAACCAGCACAAGATTCTTCCTTCTGACTACAGCAAGGGAAAAAAAATCTAAAGTAGCCCAAGAGACCCTTTCCTTTGCTGGGGACAGGGGGCAGGCAATGTCATTTCAGGCAGGAATGGATTCCTTCTCCTCCCCATTCAATTCCCCACTGAGCAAGAAAGGGGCTTTGTCAGAGTTCCCTGGCCCCAACCCCCATGCTCCTGAGAGCCCTTCCGGCTTGGTCTCTGAACCTCCAGGGCTTGTCCTGAGGAAGGCTGGCTTGGGAAAGGACCACAAGCCCTGCCCAGCTGCAGGCTCCCTTGAGGCCAGTTATAAGCTCCGTTTTGCTCCCACTGAGCTACCTTCCACTTGGTGAAAAGGTCAGCGAGGAAGCCGTTCACGGCCTTCTCAAAGTAAAGGTCTCCTGCAAAGGAAAGAGAACCAAGTGTAAGAGCTTCCCTCTTGGCCGCTCCAGCAGAGAGGCTGTCCCCTCTCTGGCAGAAAAGCTTTTTGGCTACTTCACCCAGCCGGACCCTGCATGGGACAGAGGCCCCGGTGGCAGGAGAGGGGCATCCGAACCTGCTCACTCCTGGCTCCCCTCAAGCCCCCCAAGGGCCGCAGGCACACCCTTTGAGGGGCAGCTTCCTTCCACGTGGCTCCATCCTTCTGTCCGACCCAAGTCCCCCTTAGTGGCAGAGCCTGGCTGTGGATTCGCCTCTTTTGGGACAGCCAGTGGGGTTCCTCTCCTGGACCCTTCAGACTCAGGTTCCTCCACCTGGCTTGGGGGTCTTCTTGTAGCAATAGGCCCTCCTGCATCTTTTCACCTATAGTGGGAGCTGCCCTTGAAGCCAAAGCCCTGAGCCTAACCCAGATTGGCCCTCAGGAGCCCAGTGGCTGAGGCCCTGCACCTTCTGCAGAGGCCTCGAAGGATGGCATCTGTGGGCAAAACTGAGATCAGAACCTGCCTGAATTATTCACCAAGAAAATAGCTTCCTGCTTTCTTTTGTGATTCCTTCATCCCATTTTTACTGCCTTATAATTTATGTTGACAAATTACAATTCGGGTAGACAAATTAAACTATGCCAACAAATGTTCTAGTTCCTCATAATTGTTGAAGTTTACAAAAAAGGGAAAGTCCCTCTTTTGCTATCTGCCCCTTTTCTCCATCAAAGGAGAGTGAGGATGTCTTCGGCTTGGGTAGATGAGTTGTCAGGCAAGCCGAGGCTCAACTGAGATGGCCGAGGGATCCTCACCATAGATGTCGAAGTCCCACATTTCACAACTCATCTGGATGAAGATGTAAACCATGGCTGAAGTCGAGCGGAACACCACCTGCAAGGAACCCAGAAGGGAAAGAGCTGAGCCTGGCCTGGACTCCCTCTGGATTAGCATGACCAAACCTGGCTTGCTTCTGGGCAACAAACTACCCCCCCCCCCCAAGCATTTGAGAAATGGAAAGGAAATATCTCAAGTCATAGTTGTACCCGAGTATCCTCGCTGATGTAGCCACAGGTGACTTTCTCACTTTTGACCCACAGTTCACCTGCCTGAGCCCTGAAAAGAAACCAAGAGAGAAGACTGAAAACATGGGGAAAACCTTGCTGTGAAAGCTGGAGAACTGCTGGCCAAAAGCAAAGCAAGAAGGGAATTTAAATACTGGGAGTTTTCTCTCCCTCCAGGAGCAGTTTCCCCTCCCAAATCCAGAGCCTTCATGGGCTCCTGCTGCTTTTATCAAAATGATAAAAATGCCACCATTGTGCCAGCTCCCCTCTTTTTTAACTTGCTTGACATTGTGACATGCGTACAAAGGGGGGGGGGGGAAACCAGAGTTTGTATTGTGACACGGTTGCTTTCATCAGCCTGAGCCACTTGGTGCCACTGCAGGAGCCCCTGTCCAAATGTATCTTCCTAAGATTGTCCATCCGTGTTTAAATTCATCAATCTGATTTGCCTACCCGTGCCTTTGCTAATTATCAAAACCTCAATGTGGTGCCTTTTAAACCTCCTCATTTAAACAGAAAATAAATTCAAGGGTTCAAGCAAAACTTCCATTCCCAAGGAGATTCTCAGCTGCCATTCATCCTGGCCTCCTTACTCAGTGACTATAGCGCTAAGATGCCAGGATGTTGGCAGGGCAAACAGGCTTCATCAGCTGGCTGAGCAGTCAATTGAAGTCCCAAGCTGTGCCACCCCAGGCAAAACAAGCTCCAAATACTTCTCCCTGCAGTCTAGACCAAAGAGGAAGAACTGAGAACTTAGCAGATGCCACCTCCCTCCTCTGGCACGAGGGCCCATGCCCCATATTCTGGGAGGAGGTTTCACTGAAGCAAATGGGACTGATTTGGGGTCTGAACCTCACTAAGAAAAAAGAGCTGGGAACCACAGAGATTGCCTTGGGAATGGAAACAGCCAAACTCTGTCCTCCAAGGTATGACTTGATTATTTGGAGACAGGCATTAATTCCTGATAAAACTCGACTTTCTTCCTACGCACTGTGAAAGGGAGGAAGGCACAACTGCTTACTCACCGAATACCTGCATATTCAACCTTCTGAGTGATATAAGCACACGTGCCAACCTGAGGTGACAAGGAAAAGGAGAAATGGAACAATCTGCACACAAGACAACTTGCACTTGCAGAAGAGAAACAACGATTTAAGAAGCAAATCCATTTCTAGCTGCCACGACATTTCCAGTTGGGAACTATTCAGATCAACAGATGTGATCCTCACCAAGCTTTTCTTAAGGCGCCACATATCCCCGCGTCCGATGTACTGGTCCTTGAACGTCAGCTCCACTAAATCCAGAGTCACATCCTAAAAAGGAACATGAGGGGACTATGATTTCTGCCTCCATCATTCTGCTTCTGCTGATAGTCCTGGATGCAGTTTTTCCAACCCTTCAAACCATCTGTCTATTACTTCCCTTTCCAAAACATTTCAGGACATAAATACCAACAGCACTCAAGCATTTGTTAGCTAACTAACAGTTCTTTATCCATAACTGCAGGGTTTCCCAACCTTGCCAACTTTAAGATGCTTGAACGTCAGCTCCCAGAATTCCCCAGCCAGCATGTCTGGCTGAGGAGTTCTGAGTTGAGGTCCACACATCAAGTTGGCAAGGTGGGAAATCCTGTATTACTGAGCACCAGAGGATTTTACCAATTTCATAAATTTAGCCATCTTAACTCCTTGGCAACCTCCAGAAGACAAAGCAGAGGACGGTTAAATGGGGTGAACCTATTTGTCATATAGGGCAAAATACAAAAGCACACATCAGAAACAGGCAGGACTGACAGCTAGGCTGGGGAAGGAAATTCTTATTTATGGTGGCATTTGACTTATAGCAAAGGACCAGCCCGGATTCCATTACTCTTAGAACCGCTATAGTCATCAGAAGGTTCTGCAAGGGTCAAACACCAGAGAAATCAGGAGATCCCAAGCACTTAAAATGTACATAAATATTTATTGTAAGCTTAAATTCTCCACAAGAATCTGAACTACTAATGATCCAGGGAAATGAGCGGAAGTTAAGAATAGAAGGAATTCAAAGTGAGCTGGACTTAAATCTCTGGTGGGAGCAAAGGGACTTGTGTCTGATGATGCCTTGGACCCCTCCCTTGGGCTCAGCCTGGTCATCATCTACAGCCGGAAGTCTATCCAAGCATCTTTAGCGAAAGCTGAAAGGCAACAAAAAGCTCACCTACCTTGGAGTCCACAACGTTCACATGGACATCCTGGTAGGGCCTCAGTCGAAACACCTGAGCAACGGTCTGATCAACACTGATGGTTTCTGTGCAAAGAAAGGAGAGAAAGTTGGGAGAATTGGAGGCAGCTTTCTGTGGAATCACTCCAGCAGTGATATCAGAGCAGCATTTCTCAACCTTGGCAAGTTTAAAATGGGTGAACTTCAACTCCCAGAATTCCCCTCCCCAATTCCAGACTGTGGAATTCTGGGAGTTCCACACAACTTAAACTTGCTAGGGTGGCGAAACACTGAGCCTTGGTGGCGCAGTGGTTAGAGTGCAGTACTGCAGACTACTTCTGCTGACTGCTGGCAATTTGGCAGTTCAAATCCTACCAGGCTCAAGGTTAACACAGCTTTCTATCCTTCTGGAGTGGATAAAATGAGGACCCAAATTGTTGGGGGCCATAGGCTGACTCTGTAAACTGCTTAGAGGGCTGTAAAGCACTGTGAAGTGGTATATAAGTCTAAGTGCTACTAATATTGCATCAGAGGAACTGACCTGCCTATCAGGGTATAAAGAGCCAGTCCACTGACCAATGACTGACAGTCATGAGCAAGCAGTCAAAATAGTTAATGACAAAAACACTTGACGTTTCTCTGGGGTCCTCATCAAGGGGTGATGCTGGGCCTACAGGTACCTGCTTTGGGGTCTGCCTTGTTCCGTTCATCAGACTTCTCTTTTTTGACCTATTTAGAGCAAAGCAACAGCCACCAGCATCACCTGCTTCAATCAGAGTAATTCCAATGCTTGCTTAAGAAATTGCAATGGTTCCAATCCAGAGCTGTGTTTCAGAAGTGCCCTCATAGGCTCCAGGAAAAGAGACTAAAAAGCAGGGAGTCACCATACAGCAACTGGTGAAATGATGCTTTTGGACTGATAATGCTGGCAGCAAACCAGGTGCAAAATCTCCCCAACTGCCATCTTGCAACAGGATCTAAATGTTGCCAGTGTAACTCCCAGTCCAAAAAGGGAACTCTCAAGCAAATGATGAACAAATCCTGGCTTCTGAACTTGACGTGGAAGGATGAGGACAAGTCAGGAACCCATCATCCTAAGAAGTTGGCTTGAGAGCCAACCCCAGTGCAGGATGAAAATGGCATAAATTACAACTGTTCTAGAAATAATCAACTATGCCTGCTATTATAAGTGAAGTCTGACATAAATGTCGTCAGTCCCATTTAGACTCTGCAGTGATCAGAGATTCAAGGTTCTTCCTTGCAGAACTGTGCAAATTCACATCTGGCTTGAATTACGAGAAGGCTAACCCAGAACTGACTGGGGATCAAAGACTGGCCATTGGAGCTCAGGGCTGCTCTTGGGACTCATTAGGGCTCCAATTTCTTTCAGATCTCCCAAAACCAGATCTTAGCTAATATTATACTCTGCACCACGGGTGTCCAACTTTTTGGCTTACCTGAGTGAAGAGCAGCTGTCTTGGGCCGCATATAAAATATATAATATAGTTAATGTATACAAGTCACATAACAATGTTAAAAGTTTATGATCTTGTGGGGCCACGTTACTAGCTGTCCACGGCCACGTGGCCCACAGATCATGGGTTGGACAGGCCTGATCTAGACCCTTAGAATGGAATGATATCCTCGGCTGCCTCAGATCTTTCTTGAGAAGAGATTTCTTTCAAGTGCAAAGAACAGTCCCACAGACTGACGTATCTGTGCCGCCTAAGGCCCAATCTCAGTTTTAAGCTTATGGCACCGACCAGCTCCTCTATTTACTTATGAACAATCCTCTACACGCAGCCTTGGAAGGTCATAGCCAGGCCTGAGCTAGTCCCATCTAATCTATTTCACTGGTAGAGTCAGCACTGTGGGTTGAAATGTGGAAGGCAAGGGCATGTGCTTTATTTTGAGCTTCTGCAGAAAAGGGGGAACAGAAATCAAATGAATATATAATAAATCACGCTCTCTGGTTAGTGGGTAATTGGCTGGTGGTTAATGAGGACGGGTGGTTGCCAGAGCATCACTGGCAGTTTTCAATAGAGAGAGAGAAACCCCACCTTTCTGTAAGTCTTCCTTGAGCGACTTCACTTGCAGGAGGAGTGGACTGGAAAGCAAGAGTGACAATCAGGAACAGGATCTCTCCAGCAACCGAAAAGCACTTCAGCCAAGAAAATCCTCAAGAATTTCAAATTTCTCATGCCTCTGGTCAAGTAAGCCTCCCAAAGCAGTCCTACTGGTCACCGTTTAGGAACATTTTGTTTCCCACAAGCTTTTTAGGGTTTTTCACTTTATGTTCTTGGTTTCTACAAATTTGTTTATAGATATATTATTACATACTGATGTTTTCTATACCACCAAGAACCCCAAATGGAAGCAGGCAATGTCTGCCTTTTGAAATAAAGCAACAGTGACAAGGTTTTCTCTCTCTGACTGGCTCCCCGACTTCCCAGCAGCTTCCACTTTTCTCCAGCTAAAGCAAAAATACCAGTTCAGCTTGTGGTGCTGAGGCCTTTCTATCTCCCCTTGCAAAGTTCTGGGACTGCCCCTCCTCATGCATTATCATGCATTATGTCCCAAAGCAGATCCATCCACAAGGAGAGTCACCTGTATTCATCATTGGGGTGTGCTATTTCCACTATATCTCCCAACTTGATCTGAAGAAATACTTTGGGATTCACCATAAGTTCATCATCTGAAAGAGTTGAAAAGAACCCCTGTAGATGTTTGTAGTTTAGAGCAACTTTCATAGCAGTTCCAAAGTTATCCTCAATGCCACTAAAGCTGAGACGCCTGAGATGGGATGAGTGCCAGGGTGAGGGAAATACACAGAAAACCTAGAGAGTGTCAACCGTCCTACTCAGTCATCTAGCAAAGAAAGACTCCTGGCCATTTGCTTTTGCCAAGAATATACTTTACTAAAGCTTAGGTAGTTACAGAAGAAGCATAACATGAATGAGATTTTTCTATTCAAACAATACCAAGTAATTTTTCCTCTCAACCCCCACCCCCCAAGCTTATCTGCAATTATCAGCAATCATCAGCTTATCTGATGTCCAATCAGTGCTTGTATATCGTTCAGGAAACAGGTTCTCAGTTCTCAGTTCCCAGCTCTGCATATAGTTGACCTTGGCTGGCTGGAGCTTTTCACAAGGCTCAGCTGGGCTTCCATCCTCCCCTTCTTCCTTACAGTTCAGTCTTTCCCTCTTTCCTCCCCACCCTTGCTAAATTCATGCTGTCAGCTCATGAAGCCTAGATAGGAAAGAGGCAGCCATGACAGAGTTTTTAAACTGAGAAAGCATTGCAACTGAGAGCAGAAGCATTCACTTCAAATCCAAACATCATCCTAAGAATAAACTAAGCAGCAATGTCTTAGCCTCCCTGCATAGGATGGAACACATTATAAAGTTGGTCAGTTATAAACATAAACAATTTTAACATCTTATGCAATCTTATTAGGGAAAATGTCCCACTGAACAGACTGCAATTTTCCCCCCGACTGTTTTACAAGGAAGTGTTATCATTACCACTAAGCTGGGAACTTCAAATTTGCCCTAAAAGGCCTTGTTGCTGTCCAGATATTGCACAGCTTGGAAGATTTTGCACCCAAGGGGCAAAAAAGGCTTATTAGTGTTTTCCTGCACCTTCAGGGCATCCCAAGGCCCAGCTGCATTCAATGAGGCTACTAACCGCTGCTTCCGAAGCCTTTCTTGTGTATGACAAGCTTGTAAACTTTGTTGGTTCTCATCTTGATTTCCAAATTCTTGTTCTTCTTGATTATCAAAAATCAGGTATTAGACAACTTTCTACTTTCCGCAGAACAAAAGCAAGTAATACATGAGAAGCTATTCCTCTTCCATTGTATGCTGTGAGGAAGCCAAAGCAAAGTAAAATAAATTCACAGGTGCCAACAGCTTTATATATTGTTTATTTCTGTATGGTCATAGGCTAAAAAAAATAATTAAAATACAAAGCATCCAATATAAAAATTCTTTTTCTAACAGATATGCCTGATTAAGATTTTGTTCTGATGAAATGGCTTGTTCTGATAGATTTCTACAACCAGAAAATTTAATCACTTTTTTGGAAACTTCATAAAAGTGATGTTTTAGCTGCCCATTAGGACCAATTCAAACGTTTTACAGTCAGAGGGGATTTTAGCTCCAACATCCAACAATGATCTTTTGGGCAATTCAACTGAACATGTGTGCAGCTGGTTCAATTTCAATACCCACATCCCAAATAATCTTAGCAGGGATATTCCTGAATTTCAGGGCAGGGCACCTACGTGGCCCAGTGTAAGGAAGTGCCCTTATTTATGAGGGCACAAGAGGTGAGCAAAAGGATCTGGGAGAGGTGAGCAACAGAATCTCACTCACCAAGGCAGAGGGATGAGGCAACCCTCTGCATGTCAGTCTAAGATCCTTTGCTTGATCTCAGTCTAGACTTTTATAATGTTGCGTTTATGGACAGCACAGCCCATTTTGGAAATCCGCATTTGATTTCCTTTGGTCAGGCTGCAATGAGCATTTTGTGATAAACAAGATGTTTTGAAGGAAAAGGAAGCTTTTGTCCCCAGGATTCCCCTTTGCAGGGATCATGTAACCGAGCCGTGGCTGTGCAGTGGTTAGAATGCAGCACTGCAGGCTGTTTCTGCTGGCTGCCAGCAGTTCGATCCTGACCGTCCCAAGGTTGACTCAGCCTTCCATCCTTCCGAGATGGATGATGAGGACCCAGATTGTTGGGGGCAAGAGGCTGACTCTGTAAACCACTTAGAGAGGGCAGCAAAGGACTGTGAAGCGGTATAGAAGTCTAAGGGCTATTGCTAAATAATCCAGAGCTCTAACGTCCCTCCAGCCACCTTCACAGGTTGGGGAGCCTCCTGAAGACCACGCTAGCCCAGCCTTTAAGGGACCGGCTTTCCTGACCACCAATGGAGGTTGTGGCTGGCGTGTCAGTTCTCTTCCCTAGAAAAAGCCCACCAGCTGCCTGTGGCCCTATCAAAACGCCGCCAGAGCTCGTGCTTTCTCTTCGGGGGCCTGAAACTGAGCCTCCAAAGCGTCCCACGGGGTGCAAAACGCGGTCCCGGGGTCGGCCTTGGAACCTGGGCGCCGGAGGGGCCACCTGCGTGGCTGCCTCCATCCTCCTCATCCTCGCTTCCTATCCTGGATCGCGCCTCAGGCACCAAAGCCGGGGAGACAGACCGGCGGCCCCGCTTCTACCACTCTGGAAGGCGCTGCTTTCTGTTCCTCCTCCCGGCCAACCCGCAACCTCCGTAAGAGGCCTCTCCCTGCAAGCAGAGAAGCCGCCGCGCAGGGCGAGGCCCAAAGGAAGGAAGCGCCTCGTCCCAGCCGCCCTCGCTTTCTACTCGCAGGGCCGCCGATTCCGACCTCCGAGACGCGGGGGACGGTCGCGGCTCCTGACGCCGCCGCCTCCCCGCCTGGGTGCGGAGCGGGACGGGCGCGCGGAGCCGCGGCGAGCCGTTTCCTCGGCAACTCACCCGGCGCGGCCTTCGCCTAGGTCCCCTCCGGAAGTCCGCGCCCGGAAACCGCCTCTCGCCACTCTATGGTCCAGGGTAGTGCCCGGATGAGGAAGGACGCGACCATAGAGCGGCAGCCCCAGCGGAGAGCGAGAGCGGCGCGATGCCGGAGCCGGCGCACTGGGCCGCGGCCTGCCGCCCGCCGAGGTAGCCGCAGCGCCTCACCCGGCGGGGCTTTTCCCGGGGCCCAGGTGGGCTCCGGAGGCCTCCCGTGGTCCGAGGGCAGCCACGTCCCCGCCTAACAGCCGCCTCTCCGTCCAGGAGTGGCCACGCCTCCGCGGCGCCGCCTGAGCCAAGGCGGACTGACGCCGCATGTCCTCGACGGGGCGGGAGCTCCACGCCGCCGGCCCGGGGGACGCCCTGCCCGCCCAGCGCCCCGCCTCGACCGCCCTTCGCGCGGCGCCGGGCGAGAGGCCGGGCTGGGCGCTGCCCCGGGAGCCGCATGGCCGGGACCTCGACGACCGCGAGCCCCTCCGGAGGCCGCCCTTGGCGGGCCAAGCGTCGCGCCCGGAGCAGCAGCAGCAGATGCGGGGCGGCAGCTTAGAAAGGCCGGGCTGGTGCGAGGAAGGCCCGAGGGAAGGTGCCCGGCCGGGAGAGGTAAGAAGCGGAGGGGCCGCCCGGTCGCTCTGAAGGCTTGAAAGGGGCCGAACTCGCCCTCGAGGAAAAGGGGTCAGAGACTCCCTTGGCTTTAGCATCGTTAAAATCCCCCGGTGTTTTAAAACTTAAAAAAATCTTCTCTTGATGCGTTTATTTATAATACTTTTAGGCCACCTCAAAAGTCAAATGACTTTCCGTGATTTCCCGGGCAGACACACACAATAAAACATCGGTGGAGGGATTAGAATTACAACAAAGCAGCCAGAGAGAAACTGGAGAGCACAAAAAGGTGGAAAAGGGAAGCGAAAAGAGGAGAAAAAAACCAAGATGGCACCAAGCGGAGACTCGGGAAAGGCCTTTCCAGAACAATTCTTGTGTTAAATGTTTCCAAACGCCCACAGGGAAGAGTCCGGAGCGACCCCACTGAAAAGCCCAAAACTCTGGGAAATGCAGCAATTAAAAGTTGTAATATTGCGGATCCTGCTCTCCATTTAATAGTTGCCAGCCTGGTGCACAGGGAGGCCCTGGGGGTGTCGAAGGACATAAAAGGTCTCTCTTAATAAACACAGAATTTATATATCACACATTTATTTTTTTTCAGGGCCCCAGAGATGAATGCCCCAGCATTTCTCTTCTCCATTCTGCAGGGCCGCCAATAGCTAATCCCACTTTTCAATGCGTTTTTGTTCTCTGCAGTAAAGGGAACACAAGCAGAAGACATCAGAGATCTGAATGAATGAAAGAGCCTTATTAAATACTTTGTTCTTTACATACAGTAGTTTATACACTGCTCAAACACCCAAAGGGAACACAAAACTACTGTATGTAACGAACAAAGTATTTAATAAGGCTCTTTCATTCATTCAGATCTTGGACGTCTTCTGCTTGTGTTCCCTTTATTTTTTTGAGCAGTGTGTATGTCAAATGGGTACCATCTCATGTATTTGATGGTTGAGTGGGGGGCTCACCCAGAAAAGCTGCTATGCTATAGAAATAAATCTGTTGGAATTCAAGGAGCCACAAGGCTCTTGGTTGCTGCAAGAAAGTAACACGGGCAGCAAAATATATTAGAATATTAGAAAACCAAAAGCTCCTTGGGAGATGCATTTTTGTGAGAAAACTGTGCCCCTCCAACTATTGGTGGGGTGGTAAGTCTCAGACCCTCAGGCTGCTGGAAGTTGGAGGTCAGTTGCTTTTAGAAGGCAGCTTGTGATTCTCTAGCACAGGAGTCTGAACAGGCTGTGGAAGCAACGGGCGAGCACGTGCACAGCTCCATTTGTGTGAATGGAGCTGCATGCACAAAACCATCCCTCTCCCATCCCCACTGAACTGCAAAGCCAGAAAGGTTGGGGACCACTGCTGTAGCAAACCTGCCTCCAAGCATGGATAGACTGGGATACCGTTGCTATGCCTGGAAAGGTGTTCAGGAAGTTCTGACTTTCCCCCCAGCTCTGCTGGTGCTTCTACTGTTCTGTTGATGAATTTACCTGCTTTCCTTTCAGGAGGAGTTTCAGCTAACCCAGAAGGGGAGAGAACGTGTTTCTAGTCCTTCCTGCCTTGAAATAAAAGACTTGCTGCAGAATCCAGGTACAATCATGCATTATTCCATGGCTTTGCTTTGCAAACGCAAACATTGCTGGTAAGGCCCATTTGAGATGGGGAAAATATGCTCCCCACTTGACTGTGACTGAGAGGCACTCTGTGTATGTACGTTCCATGTATATACATGAATATGTACACGTGTATACACTAGTACATATATACATACATCATGCATGCATGCATAAATAGTTCCTGCAGTTTTATTGGCAAGGTTTTTCAAGACTGGTTTGCTATTGCTTCCTTCGGTCGGGCCTCCCTGAGTAAACCAGACAGGAAACACAAATAGATGACCTCAATCTACTGTCATTAACATATTTTTGAAAATCAGAAAATACAAACTTCCCACCTGCCAATTTAACTATATGTTGAATTAGGGCAGACCCTTCATGCCTTTAGTGAATGTACAAACCAGTGTCTGCATCTCGGATCAGGAGCACGTCTTTTTCCTTCTATCCTGGCCACTTTTCCCTGAGGCACAGTTGGGAGTGTTTTAACAAACTGCACCACTGTTTGCTTTGGTGGTAGCAAATAGCAGGTCCATTCAGAGAGTGGTAAGGATAGCTGAGAAGATTATAGGAAGCTCACTTCCTGTCATTCAAGGTACTGCTTATAAGCACTATGTGCTTAGAGCTCCTACACAGCCACTATAGGATCTGTTTCTCCCCTCTGGGAGGAGGTTTTGAAGTATTTCTAGCAGGATTACTAGATTCTGTAACAGAATCCTTATGCCATCCATCTCGTAAACTCTGGTTGTATAGGTATACATTCAAACTAGACTGCGATGTTTCTCTTGTGTCGTGGGTATGTGGGTATATGCATAATAGTTATCTTTTAGAGAGCTGAATGCAACAAAATTTCATTGTAATGTATGCTGATTAGTGTGCATTTAAAGTGGCAAAGTTTTTATTCTGTTTCTATTCTATTCTGTTTTTCTTTTCTTCTTTGTTTCTCCGACCATTAAGCCTATGGGGGGGGCCCTGCCTCTCTTGCCCAATTGTCTCCTAGGCAGCCTCTTCTCTCCCCATTTCTCAAGGCCATCCCTGCATTCCATTATTTCACCCTCCCCTTCAGACACTTCCCGCCCGCAGAAGAACTTGTGGAGTCTCTGGTTGAGGCATGTTTTGCCCCAGTTGCTATGCTGGCTGTTGGTTGGCATGCTGTCAGTTAGTCATCTGTGCATCTGCTTGCTGCTGATGCTGCTCAAGATGGCTGTCAGCGGTCAGTGGAGGTTTTGAGGATCCAAGGCCATTCTTGAAATTCCTCTCTCTGGAAGGAAGTAGAAGACTTCCAAGGTTAATGTTGGCTTTCCTGAGTAAACCAGATAGGAAATGTGATTGGATGAGCTATGTCTACTTGATTGTCAGGCTGCATTAACAGATTCTTGCAAGTCTGAAAATGCAACCTTCCCTCCAGCCCTTTTAACTGTTAGACTGATTAGGAGCAAACTCTGGCCTAGCTTCCAGAGTTTGAGGTTAGCTGCCTCTCTTCTCTGATGGTTTCCTAGGCAGCACCGTGTCTTTCCTTTCCTCAAGGTTCTCCAGGCACTGCATCACCAAAAGGGACTGGCCCAAGGTCACCCAGCTGGCTTTGTGTCCCAGACAGGCCTAGAAGTACAGTCTCCTGGTTTCTGGACTGATGCCTGCACCCCTATACCAAACTGGCTCTACAACCCTTTGCGTGTGTGTGCGCCTGCTCTGTTCTGAGGGATGGTTTTGCAAGCATTTTGCTTAGCGTTGCCTATCATTCCTTGGTTTGCATATAAATGCAAAAGATGTATTGCCAGTGGGTTAAGCCCTTGGACTACATTGCTAATGTACCTAAACAAGGATGTTGTAGTTAGACTAGTGAGGGAGTACCATCAAAGTGATGTCATGCAGTATTGCTTGACCTCAGCAGCTTTAAAATGTGTGGCCTTCAACTCCTAGAATTCCCCAGGCACCATCTAGCAAGATTCTTATCTAAAAATGTGTTTGACCTCTTTTTATTGAAAAGGATAAAAATAGTTCATCAGCTATATTGGGCCTGTCAAGTTGCTAGCAAAGTTTTCCCCTTCTGATCTGGCCATCTTTTCCCCTTCGCCTAGCCCACAGGTGTCAAACTCGCGGTGTCACGTTGCTGTCACGTGACGTTTCACAACGTTTCCTCCCTTCACGGGGTGGGGGTGGGGGTGGGGGTGGGTGATGGCCTGCCAATTTGACACCCCTTCGCCTAGCCTAGCTGCCCTCTGCTAGAGCTTTGGTTGCCCTCAGAAGGGGGAAGATGGGTCCATTGTCCATGAATTTCTCCAGTTGAGCAGCAGAGGTAAAGTTCCCTTCTAGGATTGTTTTTTTTTAAATGTGTATCATACATTAATGAAAAGTCAACAATACTAATTTATTAACTTGTTCACTGCCCAACTCTCAACTAGGCAACTCAAAACAATCCAAATAATTACAATAAAACAAACGGAAAAGTTAAAGGATGGCATGCGGAGTCTCCCTCCCTGACTGAAGCCTCAGTGGAGAGGCTGCTTTGAGCTCTTTTGATGGGAAAAGATGCTCCCAGACTCCTCCTCATATTTGGCCTGGATGAGCTCTGAGTTCCTCCATGTATTCCTGCCCTGAATCAGTGACATCTGAAGCGCTTCCTCTGGCTTTCATCATAAACATCGCAGTAGCGCATGCTGAATTCTAGAACCTGATTCGAGTTCTGGCACGTCCACAGAGCAAAGGGTGTCCTGCTGATCACAGATCTTGCATGGGGGGACCTTGCTGTGCAGAACTCAGATTGTCAAATTAAGACCTGGCTGTCACGAACCGGAGCCGACACACCCACCCACCCAGCTGCTTATTTCCATAATCCTCTTTGTGGAAACCAGGCAAAATTATAACTTCATTTCTCCAGTGTATCGAGTGGGGTTTTGCTTTTGCTTTTTCCGGGTTTTGCTTCCAGGTCACCTGCTGAGTGGATGAGGACACCAAGTCCTTAAGTTTGTGGGTGTTTAGGAAGGATTTCGGTGGGGGAAGTTGAGGACTTATTCCTTTGAGGGTGCGAGGACAGGCACCGTGGAGAGACAGAGCTTTAGGCACAGGAGTCTCTACTGTAATATGGGCAGTGTGAGGATCAGGATTGGTTATTTTAAAAGACGATGGCCCCATCTTAGTCCTGTTTTTCTTCTGTTTTTGTGTTTCTAGAAGAAAGCCCAGCAAAAGTGCAAGTGGTGTCTGAAAAGCAAGCCAGGCTCCCGAAAGAAGCTTCAGGTATGAAGGCTGAGGGGACTGGGCTGTTTTGTAACACGGGAGAGCCCAGGGCCCGAGCGAGGACAGGTGTGCTGCTTGAGGCCAGTCAGTGCTCAGGTGGAGTTGCAGTTTCAGGAAATGGCAGCATCGTCTCTCAAGAGCCTCTCAGTCCTGCCTCGTCTGAAGAAGAAGAACTCCCAGCCTTTGCCAGAGAGGCTAGGGAAGAGAAGTTTCAGAATCCAGGCCAAGAAATGAATGCCTTTTTTAACAGTCGTCCATCAGTTCAGCAAGAAACGTTTGGCACGCCCAGTAAACACAGCCTTGCTCTGGCTTTGGATGCTTGCCCACCAGGCATGAGGCTTGAAACCACAGGTCAGGCTTTTAAAGGCAGCACACCTTGGGATGACCGCATGGATCTCTCTGAGGCTGCCCGTGAAGTACAAGAGGAAAGCTTAAAGAGCAGTCCGAGCGGTGGAAGGACGGAGGAGCTGGGAGAAGCCTCTGAGCTGCAAATGGCTGAGGCTCCATTACAGGCAAGGAGCCCTCGGAGAGAGCTGTCCAACGTTGAGCACAAGAGGGATGACAGCGTGGGTCTTTTTTCTAGCCCTGTGCATAAAGGAATAATTGACGTCCAGAAAGGATCTGCTGTGCACGGCTGCTGGAAAGGAGGTGGAGAATGTTTTCCTTCAGAACACGGCAGATTTCTAATTCCAGCTGAACAGCTAACGGGGCCAAAAGACCGACATTCTGAAATTGGCTGCTCCTCCCTTTGTGATGTTGTCCAAGCAGCATTTGAAGATGAGCTAAGAGTGAGCTCTTCAGAGATCAGCAGTGTCCAAGAGGATAAAAATTCTTCTCTCAGCCATGAAAAATGTATCACTTTGGGAAAAGGAAATGGAGCTCTTTCGTTGAAAAAAAATAACTTTGGGTTTTTTCAGAACAGTTGCAGTATAAAGTCTGTTTCTGCGTTTCTCAGCTGCTTGGCTCCTCAGCTGAACTTGGTGGGGAATGGCTTGCCCCTCCGAGTGGAGCCTAAGGACAATCTGAGGACGACCTTCCTGCTCTGCAATTTAGCTCTGCCTTGGTGTGCTACCAGTTCTTTCCATGTTACAGAGATAGGTGTGTGTGCTGATGAAAAAAGCCTTAAAGTCCCTCAGCTCCATGGCCCATCTCTATTTGCTCAGAAGGCTGACCCAGGCTCAGGTCACAGAGGGCCCATGGACAGCCTGTCTCCAGAGGGAGTCATTGTGATGCGAAGCACCGGTGCCTGCCTTCATCACAAGGAAGCATTTGCTCCAAGCCAAGCCAGTGGTAGACTCCAGGTGGTAATGAATAAAGGGGCCTGGGAGATGGTCAGATGGGTGCTGAGAGGGGCAGAAAATGGGGAGGTTGCTATGGAACCCTTCTGGAGAAAAGCACTCCGCTTTAGTGACCGGACCATAAATGATCTTTCTTCTGCTCCAGAGGAGATCTACGCCCTGGCAAGAAATCTCTTCTTAGATTGCAAAAATCTACAAAGAGGCAGAAGAGGGGCAGTCACCCAAATATCCTTCATTTTGGGAATAAGCCCAGCCCTTTTGGAGTCCAGTGCGAGATTCTTTTCTCTCCAGAAATGTTTCAGTTGCTCTCCCTACAGAAATAACTGGGTGGCCTTGGATAGGGCTGGAAGCCTCTTGGGCTCTGTTTATCCTCTGGAGATTCCTTGCTCTAATCTGCCAAAGGTAGAAGCTGAAAACCAGCGTGTTGATGGTGGAGGCACTTTTGGTGGTTCTGAAAGTATTCCGGAGAGGAAGAGTAATATTTTCCCTCCCTGTGGAAGAGTAGAAGTCCACAAAGCTTCCTTTGGAGCTGATGCTGGTGGAATGAAAACAATAGGAAATGCAACAGTATGTAACAGTACTAGACTGTTCTTTCAGCTTGCATTTGATGGAGACTTGAGCAAAACTTTCTTTCTTTATAGAGCCACTTTTAGGAAAGGTCAGTGCCTAGAAGAGGAAGAAACATATTGGCTTCACCCTTCTTCCCCAGCATGTCGCCTCTCTTACTTCAATAAAAAAGGCTCCTCTTTATGTACTAAACATTCAGCTCAGCAGAGGGAACCCATTTATCAGATGAAAATATTTCTTTATCCATGTTATTTCCTTGATCGTTGCACCTTGTTTGAACAGAAAAATGATTCACCAAAGACAGAGTTTCTAGAATGCCAGCAGCCTTCCTTAATTTTCTACAATAAACTAAATCATCATGATTTGCAAACTGTGGTCAGTTCGGCTATAAAATATGTCCGGTGTAATAAAAATGAATCATTGCATTCAAAGATGGAGCTGAAGGTAACCCCACCAGCTACTGCACTTTTAACAGAACATCATCAAGGTCCATTTCAAGAAATCATCGTTGAATCATCCAATAATAATACAGGGTCAGAATTTACTGCCAATCAACTGAATGAAGACTTTGTAGAATCACAAAGTCCCAGGACACTATTCAGATGCTCAGAGTCTACTTCTGAGTTACTGAACCAGAATGATTTTGTGAAGAATCGGGCTCAGTCAAAGACTGATGATCTCCATTCCGCCTCTGAATCAGTCCACAAAAGTCTATCGGAGAAGTTCAATATTATAAATGGATTATTGTCTGCCAGTAAATTGGTTTCATCTCCTTTTCAAACAGGCCCTACAGCATCTGCCAAAGTTAAAGGTCAGGAAAGAATGAAAGGACTACTTGTAAAATCATACAGAAAAAGAAAAATACCTAGCTCGATATCTGCAGGCTTAGGCTCCCAGAATAAAAAAATGTACTTATTTCCAAAAGAGGCATTAAGGTCCCCTTTTTTGAAAGCTCACGGCTCTCCTCCTGCCCAACGGCACTGCCAAGGGGCTCTCCTGCTTGAAAGAGAAGCTGATGGCCACAGCCAGCCCTTCGGTTTGGGAAGCGAAAGGCTGAGCAGCTCCCCCAGACGAGATGCGGCTGCAGCCTGCCCTCTGACTCTCCAGAGGACATGCCAGCATTTCAAGGGTCCCAGCAGAGGAGCGCCTGTATCCCTGTATCCTTTAGAGCAGTCCTTGGAAGCCAAACAGGATTGGGAAGCCGGTCCGAGAGAGGACAGCCGGACAGCCAGGATGGCGGAAGGATTTCCAGTTCGCATTCTTTCTGACACTGAGGAGTCTTCAGAAGCCCTCCTGGAAAATGTAACGCTTCCTTTCAGGGGTGGGAAGGTCACATTTTCATTCAAGGCCGCGATACACCCAAGACTTCCTCTTGGCTTACCTGAAGGCATTTCAGAATCTGATTCCAGGAAAGCCACAGATTCCCCAGAGGCATCGGTGACCTGGGGGCATGTAGAGTGCCCGAGTTGTGCGCTGCAGGTGAAACTTTTTTCTTCCTTAATGAAAGCAGCAGAAACCCTCTGCAGCTCAGTATCATCTTCTGGCCTAAAAGGTAGGAGGTTAGCAAGCTCCCCCACAGGGCCCAGTATGAAAGAAGGACGTTTGCTGAAGGTCGAGAGCGGACAGGAGCTGGCAGAAGGCTCAGAGAAAGGGCCGGAAGGGCACATGGTGGCTGAGCGTATCGGGAGGGGAGATTCTGAAGCAGGGCCTCAGCTGCCACCCCCAAAAGCCAAGCCCCAAGTGGGAAGGAGGCCTGCAACTGGACAGCCTCCAGGCAACAACTCCAATGAGAATGCTGCACGGCCCACTTTGGCTTCTCTAGGAAGGGCTGGGCAGAAGAGGCGGCAGCAGGAACCCCCTTTCCACACGCGAAGCGAACCAAAAAGGCAAAAGAGAGGCCGGAGGTGGGGGGAGACGGCAAGCCAGAATCTTCACTTCCAGAATCGTAGCCGGCAGGTCAACCGCTGCCCTAGCTCCATTGGACCTTTCAGCAGCTTCGCTCGAGCTGTTGGCTGCCACCAGAGCAGAAGCACCGGCATCTTTGGGTATTTGCGCCCGCGAAGACCTTTTCCAGCATTCAGGAAAATGGCCTGCATAAAAGTTGGCATGCCGCACCGGCTAAGGGCACCAAAACCTCTGGCATCCAAGGGCCCTTCTGAGACGTTCCCTGGGGAAAAGGAGCAGCTTGTTTATTCTGCACAATTAGCCGCTGATCCAGCAGCCCCGCAAGCCATCCTTTGGGACCCCCCAGCAAAGCAGCAAGGCCACCGGAGCAGCTCGCTGGCCTCTTGGCTCACCAGGCAGCCCAAAGATGCCGCCTTGTTGATGAAGCTCTCCTGCTTAGCTGAGAAAGTGCTGCCCTCCCCATGCCAGCCCTTCCCGCCTCACGGGGTGCTGCTTCCTTCAGCTGCCAAGTGGGGCCCGCTTAGGAGGAGGAGGAGGCTGCTGGAAATCTTCTCCTTTGTCAGTTTAAAGTTGAGCTCCCCCCCGTGGCTCAGCAGCTGCTGCTCCAAGATGGCGGGCTCCCAGGCCCTGCCCGTCTATTCCGTCGCGTCAACAATCCTGTGCTTCTTTGAGCTGAGCAGTGATAGTTCCTGCGGGTGCAGCACTCTGGTTTTCCCAGTGTCTTTCCATCACCAAATGGACGTTGGCCCCACCGGGAAGCTCCCCAAGACTGGGTCCCCGAGCTTCATCCCTAGATTTGCTCTGGGGCATCCACTGCCTCAGCAGCCATCCGCGTGGAGCCTCTCTTTCCTGCTGCCTCAGAGATGCCCAGATATCACTGGGCCAATCCAGAAAGACGCTGAGCCTGGTTCCGCGTCGGCCTCCAAGGAGGTAGAGGCCGTTGCTCACAGTGCGGGCTGCCCGACCCCCGGCCTCCCTACAGCCTTAGCTTTGTTTTCCCCCGGCTGCTACCGTGCTTGGAGGAGGAGGAGAAGACACCCCAGCAGTCGAATCCCAGCGGTCCAGTGGCTGAGCCGGCTGCAGTTTGCTCGGGGCTTAAAGGGGTTCCAGTGTTGCACTTCCGTGTCGGCTGATCTCTTCCCTTCCTTGCCCTCTTTGCTGGGCAGCGTTCTGTCCATCTGGAGCCAGCATGGACCGTCCACCCATCTCTCCAAATCCACTGCTCTGCATTCCGGTCCCAGCAAAGGACAAGCAGCCTTCCCTGCCACGGCCGGCCTGAGCCACAGAAGCAGGTAAATGCCTGTCCTCCTGGGAATCAGCCTGTACGTATGGTGCTCTCTTTCTCTCTTGGGTGGGAAATCTTCCAGCTCCTTTCTTAGGCATGTTGGGTAAATCCTCTTGTTCAGGGAGACCCCACTAACTCGACTTCTCTCCCTCCTGGCCACTATGAGGGCTGTTTGTTGTTCAAGGACACTCCACAACAGAGAAATATGTACCCAATACTTTACTGTAGCACACACTTCCATAAGCTTTTGCTCGGGGTTAACTCCACAGTGCTAAGATTTACAAGTAGATGTACCCACATAAATAAATCTCTGGTACTTAGCCCTTACAACTGGTCAAAGTCTTAAACTTCGCAAAGAGGCCTCCAACTCCCTCCAAAAGTTCTTATCCTTGTTGGGATCAGGAACTGTCTCATTGTGCTGGTTCTTTTTGTGATCCCTGGCGAACTCCAAGCCAGGCTCTGCTCTTACAGCTGAACTCTAAGCCCAGACAGAATAGCAATAGCCCTTAGATTTATATCCCTCTTCACAGTACTTTACAGCCCTCTAAGCAGTTTACAAAGTCAGCCTCTTGCCCCCAACAATCTGGGTCCTCAATCTGGGTCCAGAATCATACCACAATGGGCTGCTTCCTGGAGTACTTGGTCCTGGCAGTTGAATGACAGCCCTCTTGCCTGCCTAAAATGGTGGTAAATGCCCAGGTGTTGCCTCCTGCTTCCTTCCAGTCTCCTAGGACTCCCACATAATCTCTGCTATCTGTCCCTTTTGTGGGTTAAGGGCCTGGGTGGGATGAGGCTCCCTATGGATGTGGGCACGTTCCTGAAAACAACAGGACATGGCTCAGTTTGCTAAAGACTTAGGATGCTGGCATAGGTGCCACAGCATTTCCCCCCACAAATTGAAGGGTGAGTTTGTGTTAATTGGCCCCCCTGATCTCAGATTTCTGAGATGGTCAATTTTACTGCTCTTTGGGCAAAGGGATGGGCTAAGCTTAGCCTTGGGAAGTGTTTCTGCCTGGCTGCAGCTGCTGTTTACAAATGCAGACAGTAACCTCGGCTTCACATCCTCACGGCCAGACACAACACACCCTGGGCCAGGAGAGAGGCTGCAGAAAAGTGAATTACCTCACTCCTGTTTGGAAGTTGGTGCAGGAAGGAGAGGTTTGGTGAGTCAGCCTTTGGGCTCCCCTTGCTTTAAAAGTAGCATTAGGCAGGCAGTGGAGAGGCAGCAGAGAAGGCTGGCTGCAGGGAGGAAAGTTGCAAGATGGGCAGGATGATTTATGAAGGAGAGTTGGGTGGTTTGATTTCTAGGCTGGATGTGCAGTGTGTAAAAATTCAGTTTCTTTTCCCCCTTTGCGAGTAATCACAGAGGTATAAGTATAAGTTAACAAACTCAAAACTGTTTCTGCTGGGCAGGTGATAACAGGGAAAAAAGCAATAAAAATGATAAAACAGGTTAAGTAGTACTAAACCTAATGGGAGAAGTTACCTAATTGCTGCTTCTCCCCACGTGAAGATCACTGTTTATCAGGCAGGGATGACAAACTTGTGGCGTCACATTGTCATCACGTGACGTATCATGACTTTTCCCCCCTTCGCTAAACTCTGGGTGGGTGTGGCCAGCCCATGATGCATGCGGGGCCACAAGTTTGACCCTCCGGATCTAAGGTGAGGGTGTCCGGCCTTGGTGACTTTAAGACCTGTGGGCTTCAATTCCCAGAATTCCCCAACCAGCATAGCATAGCTGGTGGGGAATTCTGGTGGTTGAAGTCCACAGGTCTTAAAGTTGCCAAGGTTGGACATCCCTAATCTAGAGCTAAAGTCAGGAAAATTTGCAAAAGAAATTGCTGGATAACCAATCCAAGGCAACACATTTTGCCTAAGCCAATAAGGCTGTTGGGCTTTTTAAAAGTGTCCCAGGGCACCATTTGTAGACTCTGAGGATGGAGCTTCCATGCAAACAAAATCCCTTCTCTTGGCTAAACAAAACTTAAGTGACGTTCCAAATCCAAGGAGGAGATTGGCTTCTTTATTTATAATTGCTGCTTTGGAGTGAAACTTCCCAAACCACCTAAAAGACAAAGAAAAAGAGACCGCCTGCTCTTCGTTGGGTGGCTGAAATGTAATGACCTATGGCAAGCTTCCCATAGGTGGTCAGTCACGTGAGTGACCCAAGTTACGACCCTTGCATTATTACCATTATGAAGGCTCCTTTGTGGTCGTAACTTGAGGACTAACTGTATGATGTTTGAACAAGTGGAGTTAGGAAGGAGGCAGGTGCAAGCAGGCGTCTTGACTCCCAGGTCTCTTCCAGTGGATTTTCTGTGATTCTGCAAGCTTTGTTTGTTTCTGGGCTCGCACCAAGTGCTTCACTGAATAACAAGAGCAGGAAGGGACCTTGGAGGTCTTCTAGTGCAACCCTCTGCTCAAGCAGGAGACCCTTTCCCATTTCAGACAAGTGGCTTCACCAGTCTCATCTTAAAAGCGGAGGAGCACCCACAACCTCTGGAGGCAACTTCTGTTCCACTGGTTGGTTGTCCTCACTGTTAGGAAGCTTCTCCTGAATTCCAGGCTGCTTCTCTCCTTGGTTAGTTTCCACCCATTGCTCCTTGTCCTGCCCTCCGGGGCCTTGGTGAATAGGGGGGACTCCCTCGCCTTTGCAGTAGCCCCTCAAATATCGGAACACGGCTATCATGTCATCCCAAAGGACGATAAAATCGGCCATCTCAGAAATGTGAGATCAGAGGGGCTAATTAACACACAAACACACCCCCCCCCCTCAATTTGCTGGGAGAAATGGTGCGGCATCTATGCCAGCATCCCAACTATTTAGCAAACGGAGCCATGGCCTGGTGTTTCCAGGAACGTGCCCCCATCCATCTTTGCACTAGACTAGAGCCATCCAATTCCTGCGACCGTTCGTCATATGTTTTAGCCTCCCGCCCCTGCGTGAGGTTTCAATCTCGGGTCAAGGTGGGGTTTCCGTTTTTTAATCCCCTCTCACGTAGAATCAAGCTTCTGTTTTTGCAAAAGCAAAGATGGCTTCTGAATGGCCTTTCCACAAAGCCCTGCAATGGTTCCAGCTGAAGGTTTGATGAAAGCCTGCCCAGGGAAGAGCCCTTGGCCCCGAGGCTTGGAGCCGGGAGGCAGGAAGCGTTGCCTTCCTTCCGCCCCCCCTCCTCCCCCCCCCCTCCCCCGGCCAGGCCAAACGTTCACCTCTTGCAGCCTGAAGGCCTCTTGGAGTGGAAACTCAAAGCTCGGGTCAGTCTCTCCAGTGCGTGTCCAGGCAGAATTCCTTGCCTTTTGTGCTCAACAAACGAATTTGCATGGTTGAAGCTCCTTGCTTTGGTCCAGCTCCTGCTAGGAATGCCCTCCTCGAGGCTGGCCTTTCCTGCCCATTTCAGAGGTGCCGGCAGAGTGGGAGGGAGGCTGGCAGCCCAACGGAGGGCTGGATAGTGGCAGGGATAAGCTTTCCCTTGTCTTAGGAAGCCATTTGGAGCTGGGCTGCTGCCAGAGGGAGCTTCCTCCCACCCAGTTCAGGTGTCCATTTTTGCCTTCAGCGCAACTTCTGCTTCCTAGACCAGCGGTCTCCAAATTTGGCCACTTTAAGACTTAGCCAGCACATGCTGGCTGGGGAATTCTGGGAATTGAAGTCCACAAGCCTTAAAGTGGTCAAATTTGAAAACCCCTTTCCTAGACAAACAGGCCGGGAAAGTTCTAATTCTGCTCAGTCTTCCTTGGAATATAGATTCAATGAATAATGTCGTCTCATTCTGTGTTATGTTCTAATTTTCTGTTTGTTTTCTGTGATTTTTCCCCCTCTTTAAACCAGCCTAAGCTTGCCTCCCCTGGTATCCAGCCTGCCAAGTGACACTTCCAGGGCTGTGAAGAACGATGTGAGGTCAGTGCGCTCCTCCTCTCCCCCCAAAAACCTCCTTAGATACAAAAGAAAGCAATTCTGTTCAACTTGCCTTGAGCTCTCCCTTCACCCATGTTCTTCTTCAGCCTGGCCTCCCTTTTAGAATGTATTTCTTATTTCTACACTACCTGTCTTACCTAAGCCGGGATACGTATGATTCCCGACCTGCGTACCTTTCGCCATTCCCTTAAGACCCTGCTACTTCAACAGGCTGGACTGGCATAATGAAATTGGAATGGGGTGTTTTAAAAATGGGGGTTTAAATGTAATGGCCGAAATATTTAAACTATTTTTAAATTGTTTTAAATTTTGTATTTTTACATTGTTTTATGATGGCTGTACACCGCCCTGAGTCCTTCAGGAGAAGGGCGGTATAGAAATCTAATAAACCTAACCTAACCTAAACCTTTATGGGGGGGAGGGGAAGCTTCTTCGCTCACAGTTGAGTATTGATTGGAGAACTCTCCTGCTTTAAGTATTCCACTGAAAGATGGTATCTCTTCTGGTTAATGAAGGTCCCCACAGTATCTGCCTTTGTTTATTCAGGTCAACTGGGGGAGGGGAGTAAGGTTTATTTTGCCACCTATTTTGTCCTTTTAGGTTGCTCAGGGCTCCACCAGCCCCGATGTGGAAGATGACCAGGCTGAGTGTTATCAGTTTGGAGTCTCTTCACACCCACGAGAGTCCAGCCCACCTTGAATTTCATCAACTCTTGTCTCTTATCTAATTTGCTTTGACTGTTGGTTCAGATTCTTGCAGAGAGCTTAAACTTGCAATAAACCTTTATATTTATTTGAACCGCCTAGCTTTCCTGACTTCCCAGTTTGACACATCCTCCGGTTCTTGCCATGGATGACTTTGCTTGCCATGGATGGTTGACTTTACTGTCACAGTGTCACAGCTCCAAAGATTCCTGGGCTCAGCCATCTTTCCTTTCCTTTGCCCCTTTCCTAGGTTGGAATCCATCTTGTCTGTGCTGTTGCCAACAACTTGCCAAGCTCCTGAACCGGCGCACCCTCCTTTAGGCTTTCCAGCTCTTGGATCTGGAGATGGAGACGAAGCTTCTGTCCCGGCATCGCCTAAGAGTGGAGCTCATCTTGAAAAAGTAAGTGGTGCAGTGGAGACGAGACCTCATACTAAGTCGGGTGCTTTTCACTGCTGCACAGAGACCTTATTTTTGTTGGTAGAGTAAGTTTCCCAGGATGGAAATAAACGTGATAAGGAAAGCCTCCTAGGGCTGAAGGGAATGGAGATGGGGGTTACTCTCAGTGAGCATCAGCTCCAGGATCTCCTCGTCTCTCAGCCCCATCTAAGGGTTCCTGGAAGAGCCAGTATGGGGTTCAGCGTAAGGCTTGGGAAAGCCACAGAAGGGAGCTGTCCTGTTCTGGCGGCTCAGACATTCAAGGACTTGAGGGAGGAGAAGCCGAGATCATCCTTCACATGGACCAGCAGGACAAATGGGAAGAGGCACATCTGGACTAATGCTGAAAATGTACCTCTCTCTTTCCCCCCAAGGATGAGTTGGAGAACAGGCCAAAGAAAGTGTCTCAGATCCGCATTCGGAAGACGATTCCTAAACCAGACCCCAACCTCACCCCCATGGGGCTTCCCAGACCAAAGAGGTAGGACCATTGCCTTAATCTGCCTACTTGTCTAACCGAAGAGCCTTCCAGGGACGGGGAGGGTGTTAGGAAAAACCGGTGGACGGTTGGGTTACTTCTGTGAAAGCAGCCAAGAGGTGCCCATAGGTTGAAAAAAACCCAGATCATTCTCTGGGTTGGGGGGTCAGCATACGGTCAGCCCTTCAAGGTAGACCAGAGGTGGATATCGAAGGTATGAATACTGAAACTTATTATAGGGTTGCA
This sequence comes from Masticophis lateralis, assembly GCA_030761175.1. Taxonomy (NCBI): domain Eukaryota; kingdom Metazoa; phylum Chordata; class Lepidosauria; order Squamata; family Colubridae; genus Masticophis; species Masticophis lateralis. The sequence goes on from JAUDYJ010000014.1 coordinate 1,545,547, forward strand.
GTAACAGACACTTACAACTGTGGAAGCAAACTCCCCCCACCCACCCACCCCCACCCCCCGTCTCTTGCCTTCATCCTCATGAGAACGAGGAAGGTTCAGTCTGCAGCTCTTCCTCAAGGTTATTCTCACAGCCAGTCACAGGACTGGATAAGAAGACAGAGGGGTTGCAGTAGACTTTCCGCATCTCTTCCTGAGCTTCGATGTAAATGCCACCCCCACCCTCCCACCACTCACCCACATGGGATGTATCCAGGCAAGAACTAGGAGTAGCAGGAGGCCATGGAGTTTGCGCGTGGAGCCATTCCAGAGGAGCTCTGTGGCTGAAAGAAGGGCAACCCAACATCTGGGGCAGCAGCCCCTCTGGTAAGCTCCAGGAAGGGGCCCTCTCTGTATCAGAAGCTGAGCAGCAAGCAGATCTTTCTTCTGTAGAGGCATTGAGTTCCTTGGGCCCATTTGCATCTGTTATTGATTTGATGGCTCACGCAAGTAACACTCAGACCAATTAGGTAAAACAATCATAAAACTCTGAAGCAATAAAATAAAAGTATGCCACTATTTCTCACAACTCTAAAAACAAAATACTGTAAAAGATTTTAAGACGTAGCCTTATTTAATCTTGCTCATAAGATGTATTGGTTCCCTTAGGAAGATCTTTCCCAAGAAACCTCTGGATGCAAATGGCCTGAATCATGTGGGCAAAGGGTGCGCTGGGGCGGGAAGGCGGTTCTGGGCTCCTGAGTCCAACCCTGGTTCTCTCTGGAAAAGACAGTCCCAGAAGTAACAAGGGGCCAAGCTGTATGAATAGCCGGCAGCACCTTGAATTGGATCTGGGCTCCGGAAACACCCTGGTGTCGTTTAGCTTAATCAGTGTGCTCCCGTCAGCAAATGGGCACCATCTTCCATACAGCACATAGTAGTAGTGTAACCAAGAGACGACAAGGGCATGAATGACCATCCTTGGTGCCTCCTGGTGATTTCCTCACGGCTGGCTGAAGGCTCTCTTGCCACAGCTGTCCCCTTCCATTAACAAGAGTGGTTGGTCCAAGGGATCCTGTGCCGGTCTCTTCAGCGTGATGCTTGGGAGCGATAGGTGGAGCAGCCATCCTACCAGAAGGGTTCAGTGCCAGCAGAAAAAGTGTTGTTTTATGTGTATTTGCTTATTTAAATACTTTAAAAACGACTCTGGAGCCTATAGGTAGCTCTGCAGCTGAGATGATGGACGCTGCTAACATTTGAAGCCTTCCCTGCCAGCTGTGATAAAGCAGCTTTGATAGATAGCTGAAAGTCTTCTCTCTGAAGTAGAGAGGTTACCATAAAAGAGCAGCTACCATAAAGAATGGTAATGGCTCTTAAGATGTGATGTTATTAGTTAACAAGATGAGTTGGTGGTGAGTTGCTGCCTCCTTTTGCCTTCCAGGTTAAAGAAGACCGAATTCAGCTTGGAGGAAATCTATACCAATCAGAATTACAAATCTCCCCCAGCAACCAGGTTGGTTACCTAGCAGAAGCTTGTAGACAGCATAGCATTGGAAAGGGGGGATTTGGTGGTTTGCAGAAAGAAAGTTGTGGGAAAATGGCTTCTACATCTACTCCGTAGTCTCCCTTCTACATCTACTCCATAGTTGCAAAGGGTTATACATCAGTGTGCTCTGTGGCTTTGAGCCCAGTTGCTAATTGTGTGAAAGGGCCCCTGCTCAGAGTATAATGATGATGCCCGAAGTTCACCCCTTTGGGGTTTTTTTCAGGTGCCTGGAAACCATTTTTGAAGAGCCAAAAGAGAAAAATGGGTCTTTAATCTCCATCAGCCAGCAGAAGAGAAAACGGATTTTGGAGTTCCAGGACTTCACCATTCCCCGGAAGAGGAGAGCTCGCAGCAGAGTCCGGGTGATGGGCGGCTACACTCGGGCGCAGAAGGCGGCCATCGAAGGAAGGGAACTTGACGTTCTCCTCATTCAGAAACTGACCGACCTTGAGACCTTCTTTGCCAAGGAGGAGACACAGGAACAAGCTTCATCGGGTAGTTGAGTTTGGGTCGATCTTCCGGAAGAGCTTGTGGCGCTTCAGTGATCTGGTGTGCCTGGAAAGGGAATCTTGTTTTCCCAAGGTTGGACCAACCTACCTGACTGAATCATATAGTGATATTTTCCTACATGTTGGAGGAGAATAATTAATTTCTGTTAACCTTATGAAACAGCCCTGTCTTTAGCCTCCATTGTCACAAGGAATTTACATCTGTGGGGTTGGGGTTTTTTTAATAAAAAAGGCTAAACAAAGGCTACAGCACCTTCAGAGACATTAGGATTGTAAAGACTTCCCGAAGTTAGCCGTGGGTTTGCCTCTGCTGCTCTTCTTGTTCTTGAACCCTAGTAATGTGGCAGCCAGGACGAAGGATTTTTAAGGTTTTGTTTTGTTTTGTTTATTTGTAGCAAATCTCCTTAGTTGCATTGTTGGGCCCACTGTGCCCATCAGCAAGCATGTTTTGCTCAAAGAAGAGAAGCTGTGTGTGGCATCCAAATTGTGTTCTGTGGCAGACCTATCTAGTTATGGCACTTTGTTTTGCTGCATGGGGACCCAGCACAGAGGTTCACATCCAGTTCCCGCATTAGAGACGCAGGATCCCTAGGAAGTGGCTTTGCTCTGTTCTGCCTTCATCAGTCTGTTCTGCAGGCTTCCTCTCTCTTATGTCTTGGAATTAGGGCTAGCAAACATGTAGGAAATTTTAATTGTGATGTGATGCCAGAATGCCAATGAGACCTCAACAATCCTTCATTTTGTGTGTGTGTGTTCCTTCTACCACCTCGACTATCGCTCAACACCTCTCCTTGATTCCCATTTCCTGATTGTGACTTGTTTGGGTCCCAAATGGAGTGAATTGTACAAATGCAGCATAAGAAGGTGGTTGGGAGCTTGAGTAGCAGCATGTTACTGGATCCTGGTGAAAGTAGCAGCTTGAGAAACCACACGGAGGAAATATTAGACTTGTACTTTTCCTTAGGGGTGCTTGGGAGATTTAAACATTTATCTTAAATGAAAATTTTACATGATGATCAACAGCTGTTTGCTGTCTATAGTGCCTGTAATTTGGGCCAGGTTTAATGGCTGAATCATTCAAAGGGTTTGCCTTTTGCTTCCTCTCTCTCATCTAAAATTTGCACTTTTGGTACCTTCAGGCTCATGTGGACGCTTCATATCACTTGTGGAGTGGACTCGGGGGATAAATCAGGGTATGCCAGACAGGGATGAAAATGGTGGACTCTTCCTTGAGCTTGCATTCCATACCTGAACAGGCAAAACGATGAAATTGGCCTTGTAGATGACAGAGGGCCTTAAAAATGGAGAAGTAGAGGGGCCCTGCCACACGCGTGCCTGGAAGTAGAAATGTAGCATTTCTGCTCCACATTGTTTTCCCACTGGGAAAAAGAGAACGGGAACACTTTTTAATAGTTGAGAGCCAGAGCTGGTTTCCCGTCTGACTGGGTCATTATGTGTTTGCTGCTGCATGCAAATTGGTGACACCGGAGAGTCTCCCTTTGTACTTTGGATCATTGTAGAAGATGCCCGATTGTAATCTCCACATTTTGGGTGACCTGAGCGGAATCATTTATTAGACGTATCCTTTTGTCCCATAGTGGGATTTTATGACATGACACGCCAGTACAGATGCCAGTGTGGTGGCTCAGAGGTGGAACTGCTGCTGCTCTGACTGCAGCTGGGCAGGCGACTACTTGGCATTCCTCTTCTTACGGCAACCTTAAAATGGCCGTTGGCGTGCTTCATCTCTTTTCTCGGTGCTTTATCAATTACATTGATGTGAAGACAAGTATTCTCAGTGTGGTTTTGCTGCAGCTGTCCAGAAGAACAGGGCTCTCCAACCGTGGCGACTTTAAGTTTGTGGACTTCAACTCCCAGCATAGCTGGCTGAGGAATTCTGGGAGTTGAAGTCTACAAGTCTTAAAGTCGCCAGGGCTGGAGACCCCTGCAGAAGAAAATACGGCCACTGAAGTGACAGGTGGGACCTATGGTCCACCAAGGAAGCTCCACCTTGGAGGGGGCCAGAGTGGGGGGGGCTGCTGCTGCTGAAAGGCCTTCGGACCAAGCCTGCAAAAGGCAGCCTGCCTTCAAGCAGCATTCTGCCCAGGCAAGGACCCAATTCTTACCTGATTTTCAGTACAATCATGAAAAAGATTCTACTAAGAGCACTTGAAAGAAATCTCTTCTCAGGAAAATGCAGAGGCAACCAAGGATGTGATTAAGCTTTTTTTGGTGGTGGTGGGGGGGAGTAATATTTTCTAAACTCTAATTGGGAGGGGGCTGTGCCTATCTGGGAGAAATGGGACATTTTCACTCTTCATGCAGGTGTCATCATGGGGCCAAGAGCAGCTCTAAGCTCCAACAGATGGTTTTTTAGCCTAGTCAGACCCCCCCCCCCCCCCCCTGAGATTTGAGCCTCTGGGGGCTGTCATTGGGAGCAGCTTGAAAGGAAGATTAGCCTTCTTGTAATCCAAACCAAATGGGAATTTGCACACTTCTGTACTGGTGGCTGTTCTGTGCCATTATCACATGGTTTTTGTTTATTCCTGTATTTTATTTTATTTTTTAGTTTCAAATTCACTTTTTCTAGTGTTTAAATTATGGAAATAAAAAATGTAAACAAAAGCGCTCCTGGTTTTTTTAAAAAGCTACCTTCATTTAAACATTTCAAAAACATACAAAGCGAAAAGGACCAATGTAAAAAATAAAAGATAAACTATATGTTCCAATTATTTTAATATAAGCAAAACTGTTAAAGTACAGTAAACTGAGAGTGCAATCCTGTATGTTGTTATGAAGTCTGAAGCCCCAAATTGAATTGACATGCAAATGATGTTTATTAATACTGTACCCCCAACTCTGCTTCAGCATAAATGGAAGTGTCCCCTGTGGATGATATTCGGCTCTGCTGCTGAGATTCCTGACTTTATGGGAATAGATCCTGTTTAGTGAGTTTGTACGTTCCGCATTTCTGTGTATTCGTCAATTACGGTTTTTGTTCCCCTTTGTTTGGAAAGAGATGTTTGGGGATCTGTGGCTCACAGCCTTAATTCCACTTCTGAATGTTACAGGGATACTGGTGGCAGATCAATTAGCTTCAAGACGACCTTCATGAGCATTGCTATCAACCTGATGGTTCTCTCTCCTAGTCGTAAAGTACAAGTATCATTTCTGCAAACTTTATTACGGAGCCCATTAGCTATTGTAAGATACCACAGAAATGTCACCCCTCTAATGTGCCAGGGACATCTCAGAAATTCTTGGCTGTGCAGTGATCTGGAGTTAGCCTTGTTTATTTAGCTGAACTATTACACCGGGTGCAGACTCTAGAAAGGGCTGGGTTCTTTTTTCAGGTGGAGGGGGAACAGCGCTATAAAATTAATACCCGTGCAATTACTGGCCATGTTATATGACCTCAACTGACCTCAAGAGGGAACACCTCCAAGAAATCCCACTGTTATCAACCAGCCTAAGAAGAAAGCAAAGACAAGTGGCACGGCGCCCACATGGTTGCTCAGCAGAGGACAAGGCCATAAAGCTGCTAGTAACCTGGCTCGGTTTGTTGGTGGGGGCGGCTCATCTTTAAAGCAGATGCATTTGTATTTAGAGCAGCTGGGCAATAAAAAGCTTTAGTGTGTCCTTGGAATAAATTTTAGGATGTTGCTTCGGTTAAGAGGAGGATCCTGGCTCTTACCTCCTGCTAAAGCCAGAGAAAGAGCTCCTGGGGTTCCAAGGAGGCTTCTTGCCAGGGACGGGGGAAATTGGAGCTGTGCCATTGTCTCAAACAGTTCTTTTCAATTCAGATGGAATTTTGACTCAGAGAAAATGGACAAATCAATTCTGAATGCAGAAGTGATGGGAAGCAACCAGAGGGAGATGTAGGAGTTCCCAAACCAGTCTCTCTCTCTCCTGAGGGAAGGCAGAGGACAGACAGGGTGGAGCTGAAAAGGTGGCAGGTGCAGCCAAAACCTGGCTGGGATTCTGTATCCTAGAGATGGAGGGGAGTGAGTGAGAGTTAATGCCTTCCACTGGCTAACATACCAGTAGGATAGATTCAAGAACGGATTTTCCAATAGATGCTGAAGGATACTTGGACACTGGATAAGAAAATGGGGAAATTGCCATAAAGCAGAATCGGTGACAGTAAAAGCTTGTCTTCCTCTTTTAGCTGGCAGAGTTGGGAGCTTCTCTGGATAACCTCAAGGCTGTGTGGAAGAGGTACAAGTATCCAGTTTGCAAAAGTCTAGGATACCTGAAAACCAAGAATGGCAGTGTTAAATGTCTCCAAGGGAAATGTGCCCACCGTGACATCCGAGAGAGACCCTAATTCCGGTCCCCCATGATGATTAAGTACATGGCAGAAGCAGACAGATACGTTTGTGCATCATTTAAATTTCTTCAAAATCTCAGCTACTTGGAAAAGTATTTTATCAGAGGGCAGAGTTCAATTCTCCCTGCATCAATCTCAACGTTTTAATTCAGGACCTCGGATACCTTGGAGGACCAGCCGCACCATCCCTGGGGTGGGATGGAAGACAGCAGGGCCCATTGGTCCACTGAGGCTGTGGGACAGGTGGGCTCTTGCTTAGTCATGTGCAGTAGGAGCTCCAGCCTCAAAAAGGGGGTCAGGAGGAAGGTTCTTTTTCCTATTGCCTCCCACAATAGTGTCCTTCAACAAAAGCATTCAACCTTGCCAGGTAGGAATTAGGAGCCGTTAGGGAGACAACAGTTGGTTTCCAATTTTCCTGCCAGACCTTGGAGGTTTCACGTTCACCACTGTCTCCAATTCCATTTAATCTAGGAACTCAAAGACCCTGTCAAGCTGTTTTTCACTGATAAAGGAAAACATTTGAGGTTGAGGGTTGAACTGTGGAGTCCTTGGTGCTCTCTGAGCTTGGCTGCTTTCTTGCAGATGCTTCATCACCCAAACTAGGTACTACCGTAGGACTCCTCAACTTTAGGGCTTAAAGCATAGAGTTAACATACATGTTTTAGTTTCTATTCTTATATAGCTACCTTAAATAACCTAAGTACCTTAAATAACCTAAGTAGGAGCCTGGATAGCTCAGCAGACTAAAAAGCACTGTTATTAAGAACAGCTGTCTGCAATTACTGTAAGTTCGAATCTTACCAGGCTCAAGGTTGACTCAGACTTCCATCCTTTCTAAGGTAGGTAAAATGAGGACCCAGTTTGTGGGGGCAATAAGCTGACTTTGGATAAATATACAAAAGTTTGAAGGCTATTGCTTAACACATTGTAAGCCGCCCTGAGTTTCCAGAGAAGGGCAGCATATAAATCAAATTAAAAAAAAAAAGTACATAAACACTAGAATTTGGTTTTGGTGTGAATGGCTTTACTTTCTCTGGATGGAGCAAATCAGCTGGCTGAGGAATTCTGGGAGCTGAAGTGCCACATTTGGAGACCCCTGAATGATTTCATTCTACTGGGCCAAGTCTCTGGTGTCTTTCAATGCATCAACACCACACAGACAAGAGAGACAAGGGGAGTTTGAGCTGAGGGGCCAGCCTGGCACCCGTCTCCTTCACAAGGACAGGTTACCTGCAGAGGTGCAGCTGAAGGTGGATTGAGCAAGCTGAAAGAAAGACTGCCCAAGAATCGACTTGAAGTCCAACTGGCCTGTGAAGATGAGGCCTTGAGTAGCGTCTTTAAAGAGCAGGTCACTTCCTCCATATCTCAGGGAGTCAAAGACCTGAAAACGGCTGTTCTTGCTTGATTCCTGAAAGCAAAGAGGCCAAACTGGAGAGCAGGGACTGCCAGCAAAGCCTGTTGATGTTATGGGGGGCGGGGGGGAGGAGAGGAGGTGAACAGGTGGACTGCATGGGATGTTGTCATAGAGGTCATTGTGCTGCTTGCTTCGCATTGCATCTTTTGCCCGCTTGACATCGGCAACAGGATGTCAAGCGGGCAGAAGATGGGATTGCAAGCACTACAAGTAATTCTCTACTTACAACCATTCAAAGTTAACGACAGCACTGAAAAAGGGAATTGTGATCTGTCTTCAAACGGAGGACTGTTGCATCATCCCACAGTCACACGGCTGCCATTTGGGCCCTTGGAAACCAACTTGCATTTATGGTGGCAGCATCCTGCAGTCACGTGACCTTCCCAGCCGGCTTCCAAGGAGCAAAGTCTACAGGGGTAGCCAGGTTCACTTAATGACCATCGATTCATTTCAGGGCAACGTTATTTGCTTATTGATAATGGTAACTCACTTAATGACCAAGGTAAACCTAAGTGATGACTAGCTTAACAACCATAACTCCCTAATGTCTGAAATCCCAGTCTCAATTGTGGTCATAAACTGAGGACTATTTTACTTTTTTCTTTGTTTGCAGTTGAGGTGCCCAATTTGTCCTTTGAAATGTTTATTAAAAGAGTTACATCAATAAGACCAAACATTTACAGGTGGGAAGAATGAAAAGGAGATTCTGTCCCACTCTGAGCAGTTTTTTCCACAACTGGGCTGCCAATAGTGCCAACTCCTGACTCTCTACAGACTCTCTCCCCTGGGAAAGAGGAGGAGGCCTACCCTGGTTGGGAGAGAAAGGCTGGGCCAGGAACCCCTGCAGACACCGGCTCAGCCCACATCAAAGCCTCCACCTCACTGGAAGTGGACTTCCTGGCTGCAGCCAAGAACGGACTCCAAAGACTGGCTGCTTCTCACGGGGGTGATGAGGGAGAACTAAGGCTGAAACAGACGATGAATGGTTGCAGGAACTGGGCCTGGCTAGTCTAGTGAAGAGAAGGACCAGGGAAGACACAATAGCAGCCTTCCAATATTTGAGGGGCTGCCACAGAGAGCAGGGCGTCAAGCTATTTTCCAAAGCATCCAAAGGCCAGAGAAGGAATAATGGATGGAAACTGACCAAGGAGAGATTCAACCTGGAAATAAGAAGGAATTTCCTGACAGTGAGAACAATCAACCCATGGAAGAGAAGTTGCCTTCAGAAGTTGTGGGAGCTTCATCACTGGAGGCTTTCAAGAAGAGACTGGACTGCCATCTGTCAGAAATGGTGTAGGGTCTCCTGCTTGGGCAGGGGGTTGGACTAGATGACCTACAAGATCCCTTTGTTAATCTGTATCTGTATACCCTGAATTAACTCTGCCCCCAAGATGATGCAGTTGATGGAATTAAAAGTGCGGGAAGTTGAACAGACCAGACCTGCATCCATCACACAAAATGATAATCTTGACATGCATTCAGTCAGCTGACAAGCCTACCTGGGACTTTGCCAGGAAATCCTGGACCTTAGTGACAGTCACTGGTCGAGTCACCACAACGCTGGGAGGAACACAGCCCAGGTTGCAGGTCCTCCAAGCCGTTATGGCTGCTCGGCTCCCGTCTGGGCAAAGGAGTTCAAAATCCCCGGGAGAGTAGCCGGTGGCCCATCCTGAGCTAGTCAGAACTGCAAGGAACAAAGTAACCAACTTGAACTATTCAGCATCACATCATTTTCTGCAAATCTCACCAAATCATGATATGATCATTTGCTGATTTTTTGAGCACTGAACATGGAAGTGCCAAGGACAGAAAAGGTTCCGAGCCAAAAATCAATCAAGGTGTGGGAGGAAAAAGCAGACATCCAGGAGGACCCTCAAACTGCAGAGGGAAATGTCACCCAGAGTCAAAGGCAGATTCTCTCTGGACTCAGTCAGTTTCTGAGTCTTGGTAGCATTCATTCTAAGCCAAGATCTCCCCATTTAACTGGATACTTGCTGGCTTTGTGCTTGTTGATTTGCAAGTGCTGCATCTTCTTGCTGTGACCATCCCTCGTGCTGTTACTGGCTATATGTCCAGGGCCCCCACAGTAAAAGCCCAGCCCCTGATCTCCAATTCTTCTTTTCTCTCCTGGCGACAGGAATCTCCTGGCTCTGCCATACTGGATTACAATGAGCTCATTGGGAAAGGAGAAGACGGGCTGTAGCTTCCCTTTTCTACCCTGCCTCAATTCTTCCATTTGGCCACCTGTAATTAAGCAATTGTGCACTCCGGCCCCCAATGCATTACTCGTGTCCTAGGTTGCACAGAGCCTCAGGTCCTGGGTCTGCGGTTGATGTTATGTAATGCCAGGTCTGTTGTTAACAAAGCCCCCCTCATTTGTGATCTTATTTTGGAGGGGGGTGCAGACCTGGCAGGTATTACGGAGACCTGGTTGGGCCACAAGTGGGGGTTTCCCCTCATTGAAATGTGCCCACCAGGTTTCTGTGCATTTCACCAGCCAAAGGCTCAGGGGAGGGGTGGGGGAGTGGCGGCGATTATTAGGGAAAGTCTTAATCCAAGGGAGACCACTGTGCTTCAGATAGCTGGATGTGAGTCCCTCCTCGTGAAGTGGGGCCGGGGTGGGCAGATGGGTTTGCTGACTACGTACCTGGCTCCCTGCCACGTGGCAGCGACCCTGCCCGAGCTGCTCAACGTTATTGCCGGGGTGGCGGTTGATACCCCCAGACTTATTGTTATGAGGGATTTCAACTTGCCATCTGCAGGTGAGGTGTCAGAGGTGGCTCGGGAGTTCATGGCTGGCAGCCATGGACCTGACCCAATTAGTTCAAGGCCCCACTCACACAGGGGGACACACTCTGGACTTGATTTTTGTCTCTGGTCAGTGGTTGAATGATCTTGGTAGAGGGGATCTAGACATTAAACCCTTGTCATGGATAGATCATTCTCTCTTTAGTTTGGACTTTCCTGCCGCTTCCCCCTGCCGCAGGGAGACGGAACCGATTAAATGGTTCCGTCCCAGGCACCTGATGGATCCCAAAAGGTTCCTGACGGAGCTTGGGCCATTTCCTGAGGCCCTGGCACACGACTCAACTGAAGATCTGATGGCCGCCTGGGAGAGTGCGGCCACCGGGGCTTTGGACCGCGTCGTGCCTCTGACCCGATGCCAATCTCAATTGGCTCCTTGGTTCTCCAAGAAGCTGAGAGAGATGAAGCGTTGGAAAAGACGCCTAGAGAGCATTTGGAGGACTAGTCAATCCAATTCCGACTGGACACAGGTGAGGTCTTATATCAAGACCTACCTAGTGGCGATAAAAGCGGCAAAATCTACCTATTTTTCCGCTCTTATCGCATCTGCAGAGAACCGCCCAGCCGCCTTGTTTAGGGTGACCCACTCCCTTCTTCGGGGGGGGGGGAGTGCGGAAGGATCCCTTGCAGGGTCGTGCTGAGGATTTCGTGCAATTCCTGCATGATAAAGTCGCTCGGATTCGGGAAGGCTTGGACTCCAACTGGGTGAGTCTGGGGGAGGAGGCGAGGGTAGGCCTTGAGAACATTATCTGGGAGGAGTTTGACCCTGTGGCTCCCGAGGATGTGGACAGGGTTCTGGGTAGGATTAGTGCTGCCACATGTTTACTGGACCTGTGTCCCTCCTGGTTGGTACTGGCCTCCCGGGAGGTTAAACGAGGCTGGCTCCAGAGGATTATAAGAGCTTCTCTGAGTGAGGGTGCCTTTCCCGCTGCCTTGAAAGAGGCGGTGGTGAGGCCTCTCCTCAAGAAGCCTTCCCTGGACTTGGCTGAATTAGGTAACTATCGTCCGGTCTCCAACCTTCGTTTTGTGGCAAAGGTTGTTGAGAGTGTGGTGGCACAACAACTGCCCGGGCACCTGGATGAAGCTATCTATCTAGACCCGTACCAGTCGGGCTTCAGGCAGGGGTACAGCACAGAAACGGCATTGGTCGCGTTGGTGGATGATCTCTGGAGGGCTCGGGACAGGGGTTGTTCCTCTGTCCTGGTCCTGTTAGATCTCTTAGTGGCTTTTGATACCATCGACCATGGTATCATGCTGCAGCGGTTGAGGAGGTTAGGAATAGGGGGCACTGTTTTATGGTGGTTCTCTTCCTTCCTCTCCGACCGCTCGCAGTTCGTATTGACAGGGGGGCAGAGGTCGACTTCGAGGTGCCTCTCATGGGGAATGCCGCAGGGGTCGGTCCTCTCGCCCCTTCTGTTCAACATTTATGTGAAGCCGCTAGATGAGATCATCCGTGGTTTTGGGGTGAGAGTCCATCTATACGCTGATGAAACTCAGCTGTACATCTCCACCCCAGACCATCCCAACGATGCCCTTGCTGTGATGTCTCGCTGCCTGGAGGCCGTATGGGTCTGGATGGGGCTCAGACTCAACCCTTCCAAGACTGAGTGGCTGTGGTTCCTGGCTTCGTGATATAGTCAGCTAGTGCCATTGCTGACTATTGGGGGCGAATCTTTGCCCCCCACAGAAAGGGCTCGCAATCTAGGCATCCTCCTGGATGCACGGCTGTCTTTAGAAGAGCATATGATGGCCGTGGCCAGGGGGGCTTTTTATCAGGTTCGCCTGATTCGCCAGTTGCAGCCCTTTCTGGATCGCGACGCCTTGCACATGGTCACTCACGCCCTTGTCTCCTATCGACTGGACTACTGTAATGCTCTCTACATGGGGCTCCCCTTGAAAAGCACCCGGAGGCTCCAGCTGGTCCAGAATGCAGCCGCGCGGGTGGTCATGGGCGCAATTCGTTGTGCCCATGTGACACCCCTCCTGCGCGAGCTGCACTGGCTCCTAGTGATCTTCCGGGTGCTATTGAAGGTGTTGGTTACCACCTTTAAAGAGCTCCATGGCATTGAACCTGGGTACCTTCGAGACCATCTTCTGTCACCAGTAGCCTCCCACCGGCCAATCCGCTCCCACAGAGAGGGTCTCCTCAGGGTGCCATCGGCCAAATTATGTCGGCTGGCGACACCCAGGGGGAGGGCCTTGTCTGTGGGAGCCCCTGCCCTTTGGAATGAACTACCCCCAGAAATGCGTAAGATCTCTGACCTCTGTGTATTTTGCTGTGTCCTCAAAACCTTGCTGTTCTGCCAGGCCGGGCTAGCAATGTAAAGATTTTAAATTGGTTTTAAATGCGGGATTTTAAATTGGGGTTTTATATTTGAGCCAAATTATTTAATATTTTTAATTATTTTAAAATTTTGTCTGTCTTTGTGCTTTTAATCAGGCTGTACACCGCCCCGAGTCCTTCAGGAGAGGGGAGGTATAGAAATAAAATTATGATGATGATGTTGATGTTGATGTTGATGATGATGATGATGATGATGATGATGATGATGTTGATGATGATGATGATGATAGAGCTGGTTGGGAGTCAAAGTTCACAAGTCCTCATGTTTCCAAGGTTTGACACCCTCGAAGAAATTTAACCTGAAGATTTTCATGCGGCAACTTATCAAAATCTGAAAAGATAACATAAAATATCTTACATTCAATGTTCTGAAGTAGGTTATGATGTTCCAAGAGAGCCACATCACCGAAGCTTCTGCCAGTGGGATCACCCAAGAGGCATCTGTAAGATAGAACAACTGTGCCAAAGTGTCTCTCCTTGGGCTTGTATCCAAAGGAATTTTCAAAACCTCAGAAAAAATCACAAGGCCCAAAGTCAGGAAACTCCTAGCCCGTAAGGCATGGCCCCTAGTGATATTTTACTAAGAAGTGAAACCTTTTCTCACCTAAGAGCCCCCAGATTGCCATAGTACCGTTCATGATGATTAGCTGCACATTTGGAGGACCCTTTGACTCTCCCTTCTTGTCCAATGCACACTTTGCACAGATTTCCACTAGCTCCTGGCATGCAGCCTTTCCAAAAAAAATTCTGGTACGCTTTGAGAGAAGGGAAAAGGGTAGTGGTTACTCAGTGGAATTATGCGATGCTGGTTTTCCATTCACTGCACACTGCACATTGACAAACTAGCCAGCCAAGGTGGGCAGCACTGCAAAGTAAGAAAAGGTGAACTTTGGTTTCTTAGAATATTAGCAGAGGGGGCTTTCCCCATGTTCTGGTTACAGTGCAAAATCAGGGAGGGATGGGAGGCAGTGTACAGAAAAGCATCATTGCTATCATTTGGGTAACTACTCAGTGCCTCCAGGTTTGCAGGCAGCATAACCTCTGGTGAGCAGCACCTGGAGAACAAGAATGGAGGAACTCTTCCCCTTTCCCTCCCTCCCCCCACCCCCAGGGTTCATGAACCTTCCAGATGCTGCTGCTCTGCCACTGACTGGGAGGCACAAAATGCTAGAGTACCGGAACCAGTGGCTTGCGATCTTTATTGTACAGGGAGTCCTCGCTTAGTAACTGCAATCGGGCCAACAATTCAGATGCTAAGCACTGTGGTCACTAAGCAGAAAATCATACAAGTGCTTATGGCCTTACTTCCCCTTTAGTCCTTAAGCGAGGTGCCGGAGTTATCAATTTGACTTTCGCTGCTGTTTGTTGCAAGCCAATTGCAAAGCACCGAATGGCCATCACACAGCTGCAGGATGCGGCAACAGTCATAAATACGAGGATTGGTCACAAAGCTATTTTACACTGCTGTAACCTTGAACTAAAAGAGGTAATCAGTACATGAACCATGCCTTCCCCCTTGATTGATCAGGAGGAGCATGAGAAAGGTCTGCTAAATTTTATTCTTCCCTTCCCACCCACAACAACCGAGCCAACTCTTTTAAAATTTCAGCTCTTGGGTGTTATGGCTTTGACAGGCTGAAAAGCCTCATCTGACTGCTCCGTTTGAGCCTTAGGAACCTGTGAAGTTGTTTTCTCACTAAAAAAGCGGCCAATCTACTTTGGAAATCCATAACCAGGAAGCTCTTTTGCAAAATCTGCCCAAGTGGTTAAAGAGGAAGTACAACATGAATGAAACAGGCACCCAAGCTTGTAATATTCTTATATTACCACCCTGGACATCTGTCTGGCCACTGAGAGAAACAAACTGGTGGACTAAGAGGGCTTTGCTGAAATGGAGCAGACCGTTCATAGCAAGATTGGTTGGGAAGCTCATCTCAACATCTGTCCTGTTTCTCAAGTCCAACAGGTGCTGCCTCCTTGAGCTCCTGTTGTGCCTATTGTGGGTCATGAATCCTTTGACCCCCAATTCTGACACCTTCAAAATATCTTATTCCAACCTGCAAGGAAGCTCTTCTTGAATCAAGCTCTTCGCTAGGCAGAGGGGAAGGCTTACCAGAGGTGAGGTTGCAGGCGCTGCTGCCATTCTCCAGGGCCCCAACTGTGTACTGTGAAAGCAGCAGCCACCCTCCTGGGCTGTACACATGGCTGTGGCAGGAGCGCTTTCTCCTCAGGGCATAGCGGTTGACTTGCTGGTTGGCCTTTCTCACCAGGGCAACGGAGTAGAGCGGAGGAAGACCTGCGTTGCGAGAACACACTGTTACTGCGAGGCAGCCGAAGAATAGAATAGAATAGAATAGAATAGAATAGAATAGAATAGAATAGAATAGAATAGAATAGAATATAGAATATGATATATACAATAACACAACAAAATACAATACAATAGAAAACAGAACCGAACAGAATAGAATAGAATAACAAGTTGGAGGTTTTCTAGTCCAGCCTCCTGCTCAAGCAGGGAACCCTATACCATTTCAGACAAATGGATGTCCAATCTCTTCTTGAAAAACTCCAGTGATGGAACACCCACCACTTCTGGAGGCAAGCCATTGGTTAATTTTCTAACTGTCAGGAAATCTCTCCTTAGTTCTAGGTTGGATTTCTCTTTCGTACGTTTCATGTTACGTCTTGTGCTGCCCTCAGGTGCTTTGGAGAATAGGTTGACCCCCTCTTCTTTGCGGCAGCCCCTTCAATATTAGAAAAGGCTATCATGTCACCCCTGATCCTTTTCTTTGTTGGGCGTACCATGCCTAGTTCCCTTAGCCATGCATCGTATGTTTTAGCCTCCAGCCCCCTAACCATCTTGGTTGCTCTTCTCTGAACTCTTTCCACAGTCTCAACATCTTTTCATATTGTGGTGACCAAAACTGGATGCAGGATTGCAAGTGTGGTCTGAATAAAGCAGAATAAAGCAGTACTAACACTAGGCCCTGGAGAACCCAGAGACTTTGTCATGGCAAGAAAGAGTTTTATCCAACTTCCAACATGCTTGGATTCAATTCCCAAAATTCCCAGCCAAAATGCTAAAAGCTGAGGTCTCATATATCTGGAGAAAACTAGATTGGTTTTTAAGGAGACACAGTCCGTTTCTGGAGAGAGTGAGGAAGGTGAGATATGCAAGATCGGTTACCAAAACAGTAAGGGTGAAACATATGAAGTCTACAGAAGACAGAAAAAAATTGGAAAAGCTAGACCCCTCCCTAATAACCAAATAAGGCTCCAATAACCAAGAATGACTGGGGAAGTAATTTAGTTTTATTGTTGTTTGCCTACAGACAGAATCGTGCCAAACTAAAGCAATTATCAACTTAACTGCTAGGGAGGGTCCATCCTTACTCTCTTCCTGTCTGCCAGACATTCCAAGCTCCGCTATCTTTTTGCCCCAAATTCCAGGCCATATTCAATACCAGAGTATTGAAGGAGGAAAAGATACAGTACAATCACACTTGCAAGATTCTATTATGAGGGTCACTCTCAATAAAAATAGCTTTAATCTTCTTGAGGAGTTGATTCTCTTATTTGGGTCTATCTGGTGCGGCTATTTTACATTTCCCTAGCACGGGTGTCGGCAATCCATGACTCCAGAGCCGCATGTGACTCTTTGACCCTTCTCCTGCAGCTCCCTGACGACCCGGTCGTGCGACCTATTCTCTGCCCTGAGAAGGCGCAAGCCTCTCTGCAGAGCCGCATGGCTGAAGCGCCCCTAGTGTTTTCTCCGCACTGGCCATAACCAGCTGCTTTTTGCGATTCTGCGTCCTTTGCAGGCAGCTCAGTGCCAGCCACGGTCCCCTTCGTGTCGGCTCAGGAAGGAGGGGAACAGGGAGAAGCAGCCACTGCCACCGGATGCAGGGAGGGAAGAGCTCCAGCTCTCTTGCACAGCGTGGCTGGCTACACACCTGAGTGTGCAGTGGTGGCAGCAGAAGGAGGAGTCGCTGTCGCTGCCGTGATCCCAGCCCAGAAGGGTATCCTGCTTGTGCGTGCGCGCACGAGAGAGAGAGAAATAAGAGAAAGAGAGAAATGAGAGAGAGAAAAGGGGAGAAAAAGAGAGAGAGAGAGAGAAATGAGAAAATGATGGAGGGAGAGAATGGGAGAGAGGGAAAAGAGAGGGAAACAAATTAGAGAGAAGGGGGAGAGAAAGGAAAAAAGACAAAGAAAAAGAAAAAGAAAGAAAAGAAAGAAAGAAGAGAGGGGGAGAGGGAGAGGAAAAAGAGAAAAAACAGAAATGAGAGAGAGAGAGAGAGAAGAGAAAGAGAGAGACCCATTTCCCATAGAAAACACCAGAAGCGTGGCTGGGGGTGGGGTCATGTGACTGGGTGGGAGTGACGTTGAGTTGGCCATGCCCACCCAGATTTTGTGGCTCCTCTGTTTTCTTTTCTGTGGGAAATGGGGCCAAATGGCTCTTTGAGTGTTTAAGATTGCAGACCCCTGCAGCCCTAACATTTACCTGCTTTTACTCAAGTGATAGAGAGGCTATTCACATATTACTTTAGAACAGCAATAGTTGTTCTATTCTAGAAAACGCTTTCAGTTACCATAACCATCAATGTTGCACAGGGCAGCTTTGCTAGTTGGCAGAAGAGGACAGAGAAAGTCTGTGCGGCCTGAACGCTCTCAAAAAGAACTGTACTACTTTTCCATATATTCCACGTTTATTGCTGTTTATTTTATTTCATTCAGGGAACATTACGTGTCAGTGCAAATGAAAGGACTGTAAAGAAAACATTGGGTACCTTTGAAATCAGTAACAAGCAGTTAAAAGCAATACTTAAATAAAACAACACTAGACTAGGAAGTCTTTTAAAATTCTACAAAGTGCAAATGGGCATTGATGCCACAATCTCAAAATGAAGAGTCTTTGTGGGAACAGAGACCCTGAGACCGGATGTTACATAAGAATCTGCCCTCCCCTTCAAGGTGGCATCACGTGAGGCCTTCCTGGTGACTCAAATAAACAGCTATTTTGCAGAGAGCAGATTTTCTACTGCTGGCCTTTAAATGTTACTTTCCTTAATTCTGAAATATGTCAATCAGTCTATAGCAAGAGAGCATTAGAGCAGGACAAACCATGTGCCAAAGCACTGCTCAAGGTAACAGCACCCAGAGCACTTCCTGTCTTTATGCTCACTCCCACTTACCCCCAATGTGGGTCAGCAGGTCTGGTTCCTCCCTTGTGGGAGCACATTCTTCTCCTGCGCAGAAGAGACAGAAGGGTGAAGAGCCACTCTCTAGGGCTCACCAGGCAAAAGCCGTGAGTTAAAAAACCGACAATGTCACAAGTTTGCGCTCAGGAAGGAAATGGCCTTCTCCCTCACATATGAGAGCCACACAGGGACTGGGCTGGGATCTTCTGGCCCAGGATTTGAGCAATCTGGCCTTATGGGAGACCTCTGGCTTCTCTCTCAAGCACAAACAAGTAACCTATGACAAAACATAGTTGCTGTGTGGTTGTTTTGCATTACGGTTTGCATCCTTTCCAGCCAGCCTTCCCTTGCATGCCTCATCTTTTAAATTTGTAAGCATAATGGCAGCCCCCCACATCCCACACAGACTTTAAACTGACATTGTCTTTGTAACTGATGCTTTGAAAGACTGAACATTTTTATGTCATCCAGATTTTGCTCCTCAAGAGCTCCCCAGAGGCTCCAATGGGCTTTTCTCCATCGCCTGAACCATACCGCTTCCAAGGGCATACCTGGCATTTCATTTTTCTACTTATGGTTTCAATGAAAATCAAACCTTACTGTAACACTCTGCAGCCACAGGGGCGAGCGCGCAGGTCTCCGCAAAGTATGCATGGGTGGCATCCAGTGTGACAGCATCTGCCTCGTTTTTCTGTCATGTGAAGAACCACTCGGTTAGCCGAGAGACACCTGCCCTTTTCAGAGGAAAAACTGCTCATGCAAGACAGGACCGTCTGGTTGGGACCACAACTTTTTCCAGCCGGAATCGAGTAGGAAAATAATGGGTCTCAGAAAGTGAAACGGGAAGCCAAACTTGCTTGCAGAATCTTAGAATGTCATGTCATTTCTTGGGCAGGATTGGTACATTATTTTAAGTCACAGTTTATCTAAGCACATTTAAATAAACTACAATTGGCCGGGTTCACAAAACATGCGGAACCATAATTCACCATTCACAAGCTGTAATTGTTGGACTAATATTATGCTATGCCTCAAACAAATCACCCAAAGGCTTCATGCAGAGGGCCACGTTCCCCAAAGGACCACTCTCTCTGGCTCACTGAGCTCCCCAAATATGATCATTGAATAAAGAATATAGTTCCCGCCATTCTGAAGTGGAAGCTGCAAGTTGTGTGAGCCATAAAATAAGTATATCCAGTGAAAAACGAAAAGGACCTCCAGCGTCCCTCTCCCCAAACAGCTCTGCCCATGTGTCTGATGCAGTTCCACTCAGTAGGTTCCCTGCTGATTTAGGGCCAGGCATGAATCAGAAGTTTCAGCTTCTCCCTCTGCTTGGCTACTGGGAGCAGGTTTCTGCTTGTAAAATTCCCAGGACTGAAAGCGAACATGGTGAGCAGGTGCTTTTACCTTTCCTCCCATCACTCAAAACCCACAATTCATTGCACGCCTGCACCAACCAACCCCAGCAGGGTCCCGTGAGCCAGTCTCTCAGGCACAGAGGTGGGTCCTTTGAATAGGCCTCTCGTCTGAGTCCACACCCCTCCTCCATGCAACTTGGATCAAAAGCCCAACATGGCTTGGGACCAGGTTATCTGAAGGACCGCCTTTTCCCAGCCATATCTGCCCTGCCCACTAGAGTGGGGAGGCAGGGAATGTTTGGGGTCCTCTTCCCCTTTCCACTTAGGAGGACCAAGAAGAAGGGCCTTCTCTATGGTGGCTCCCTCCCTGTTGAGCATCATCCCTGCAGACAGGATTAGTCCCCATTTGATACTCTTTTGCAAAGCCCTGAAGATGTGGTTCTGACAGTGGACCTGGAGGCCCTGGGATGAGAGGGAGACCATCAAGTTGCTCATCTGACTATTGTCACCAGAGGAGGGGGGTGGGTATTGCTTTTTGCATTGGGGTTTTATTCTTTGTAAGCTGCCCAGAATCACTGAGAGTGAGTTGGGCTGCCATATCAATTTTCTTAAATAAATAAATGAAAAAAAGGGGGGGAAGCCCAGTAATTTCTTTACGATTTGTTAGGCCATAGTTCTGTTGGGGAACTGCTTGGCTCTCTCCCTCCCACCCCCATTTTAAGCCATTTTTCTCACAGGAAATTGTGTATCTCGAAGAAACCCCTCACCTTGATGAGCTCAATGCAGCTGATCATGGAGTCTCCTTGGACACAGACCAGGGGGTCAGACCTGATGTTCAGAGCCCACTCCTCACATTTACGGAGCTCCAGGTCACTGATACAGCACCAGCGCACCAGGCTGTTGGACAGAGAGCTCCCTGGGACAGCAGAAAAATGACAATCAGAGGTGGGAGCTGCCTTGCCAGTTGCCAGGAAATGGAGAATGTGCCTTCCCTCACCTTCGTGTCCCAAACCCTGCAGAAGGGTGACGTAGTCCAGGCCAAGAACCTGGCTGATCTTGGTCTCTTCTCCCAGCAGCTGCAGGTGCTGAGTGGCGTCGTGGAACAGCAGGTCCCTCCCTCTGAACGGTGCAGATGCAAAGAGCTCAAATCTGGCCTTTTCTTTTCCTCTGATTCCAAACAGGTGCTAAGAACCAAAGCCAGTTATCACAAGTCCTTGCACCCAGGCAGCAAGCAGGCACAACCCAGGGCAGGGGATGGGGACGCATCTGCCAAGAACTGCACCATCTGCAAGTTCCCAGAACCTCCACACAAGGCAGTTTTAATGAAGGAGCTCACCTGATCACCAAAACCAGCAGCAGGAAGACAAAAAGGGGATTTAATTTAACTGGGACAGGTTTCTGGGGTAGAATCATCCTCAAACAGGACATATGGCCAACCACTCTTCTGATGCCCTCAAAACTATGTTGTTGTTGTTTTCCTGGCTACATTGCCACCTGGTTCTGGGCAGCTGGGACTTCTGTGTGCTACTCAGTGCTATGTATTTCAAAAACCTGCTTCTAGGAGGCTCTGGGGATGCTCCAGGAAGAAGTACAGGAACGATGGAATGGTGATCTGTGTGTGGGCAGGCAGGCAGGCAGGCAGGCAAGACTTTTGAAAACATCCTCACAGCAGCTGGAGCTTGCTGCTGCCAGGCTACCAGTCAACCACAGTTACACCTTCTCTTTTCCTGCCAGTAGGAGAGTACACAGCAAACGTTGTGCGACATTCTTGGGGAACTGCCTCAGAACGTCATCACAACACCTCACTTGCATAAGAAGTTCCAGAGATCTTTTACTCTGGCCTCCAGTTATAATAACAGGCTAGCTAAATTAGGTCAAGGCAGACAAGTGTCTGCATTTATGTCCTATTTGCTAAACATTGGAAGGACACTTGCCTCGTTTAGCTTAGTTTATTTTAAGCCAGAATTTCTGTCTAAGAACCTTCTAAAATAAAATTAAGTTGTAATGTATTTCTCCTTCTACCCAGCTTGAGCCCTCCTGCTCTCTGCAGGCTTCTGTCTCCTCAGTTATTTATTATTTGTTAAATTTATTTGCTATCTATCTCGCTGTGGGGCTACTCTGTTGTAAGTCATACAACAGTAAAACAAAGAAGTGACAAGAAGTGTAAACATAACAGTAGCAAAATATTGAAACAGCAAAATAAACAATTTTTTTTAAAAATTAGATTTATATGCTGCCCTTCTCCGGAGACTCAGGGCGGCTTACAAGGCGTTAAGCAATAGCCTTCATACTTTTGTATATTTTTTATACAAAGTCAGCTTATTGCCCCCACAAACTGGGTCCTCAATTTACCTACCTTAGAAAGGATGGAAGGCTGAGTCAACCTTGAGCCTCAAACTGGTGTAATTGCAGATAGCTGGATGTTAATAACAGGCTATTCAGCCGGTTGAGCTACCTGAGGCTCCAATGAAATATAAACAATGAAAATACGGTAATGAGATTAAAAGATGGGTGGGGGGAAACAGGGAATGTTGGGGGGGGGGAGTAGGGTTTGCTATCAATTTAGTAGCCACCCCCCTGTTCTTAATTCTGAATCATGGCTTAACATCTTATATCAATCCCAGCATGCTTTGCCTCCCTTGGAGCCTGATTTCTTCTTCCTAACAGTCACATCCTTCAAAGTGCCTTTCAGCTGACGTGCACCTCCCGAAGGAAGCGCCCTTTCCCCAGGGGAGCAGTGAAGCTGCTCAGAGGTATCTGGGATAGCAAGAGGAGAAGCATCCTACAAAGCTTGCTAAGGATATTTATTTATTTTATTTTATTATTTTATTAATCGAATTTCTATACCGCCCTTCTCCTTCCGGACTCAGGGCGGTGAACAGCCAATTTAAAACCAATAACAATACGGTGAGTTAAAATGTACTAAAAGTCCATATAAATTTAGGCTGAAAATATATCGAATAAAACACTAAAACTCTAAAAATTTAAATAATTTAAAATAATTTAAAATTTAAAATATTTAAAAATAGGAGGGATCAGGCAAGTCCGGCAAGTTGGAAGAAATGAGTCTTCAACGCCCGACGAAATATCCGGAGGTCAGCAATAGTTCTCAGATCTGGAGGGAGATCGTTCCAGAGGGTGGGGGCTACCACAGAGAATGCTCTCCCCCTGGGGTCGCCAGCCGGCACTGTCTGGCTGACGGCACCCTGAGGAGGCCCTCTCTGTGGGAGCGAACCGGCCGGTGGGAGGCAATAGGTGGCAGAAGGCGGTCCCGTAAGTACCCTGGTCCTAAGCCATGGAGCGCTTTAAAGGTGATTACCAACACCTTGAAACGCACCCGGAAATCAACCGGCAACCAATGCAGCTCACGCAGGAGAGGTGTCACATGGGAGCGCCCTGTCGCTCCCATAATCCCCCGCGCGGCCGCATTCTGTACCAGTTGAAGCCTCCGGATGCATCCCAAGGGGAGCCCCATGTAGAGAGCATTACAGTAGTCCAAGCGAGACGTGACGAGCGCCTGAGTGACTGTGCGCAGGGAGTCCCGATCTAGAAAGGGGCGCAACTGGCGTATCAGGCGGACCTGATAAAAGGCCCCCCTGGCCACAGCTGTCGTATGATCCTCTAATGACAGCCGTGGATCCAGGAGGACGCCCAAGTTGCGCACCCTTTCCGTGGGGACCAATGATTCGCCCCCAATAACCAACGATGGAGTCAGTTGGCTATATCGGGATGCCGGCAGCCACAGCCACTCAGCCTTGGAGGGGTTGAGTCGAAGCCTGTTTCTCCCCATCCAGACCCGCACAGCTTCAAGGCACTGGGACATCACTTCCACGGCATCGTTGGGGTGGTCTGGGGTGGAAATGTACAGCTGAGTGTCATCAGCGTACTGATGGAATTCCACCCCAAAACCACGGATGATCTCACCCAGCGGCTTTACATAAATGTTGAACAGAAGGGGCGAGAGGACCGACCCTTGTGGCACCCCACACACTAGGCGCCTCGGGGTCGACCGCTGCCCCCCTGTCAACACCGATTGCGACCGGTCGGAGAGGTAGGAGGAGAACCACCGCAGAACGGTGCCCCCCACCCCCAATCCCTCCAACCGGCGCAACATGATACCATGGTCGATGGTATCAAAAGCCGCTGAGAGGTCTAACAGCACCAGGATAGAGGAGTACCCCCTACCCCGGGCCCTCCAGAGATCATCCACCAACGCGACCAATGCCGTTTCGGTGCTGTAACCAGACCTGAAGCTGGACTGGAGCGGGTCTAAATAGACAGCTTCATCCAGGTACCGGGGGAGCTGCCACGCCACCACACTCTCAACAACCTTCGCTAGGAAGGGAAGGTTGGAGACAGGACGATAATTTACCAAAACAGCCGGGTCCAGGGAGGGCTTCTTGAGGAGGGGCCTCACCACCGCCTCCTTCAAGGCAGGCGGAAGGACACCCTCACTCAAAGAAGCATTTATAATCTCCTGGAGCCAGCCTCGTGTAACCTCCCGGGAGGCCAGCACCAACCAGGAGGGACACGGGTCCAACAAACATGTGGTAGCGTTCAGTCTACCCAGGATCCTGTCCACGTCCTCAGGAGCCACAGGATCGAACTCAGCCCAGATAACACTCTCAAGACTGGGCTCAGTCACCTCGCTCGAACTAACCCAGTCAGAGGCCAGCTCATCCCGAATCTGAGTTATTTTATCATCCAGATATTGAACAAAATCCTCAGCACGACCCTGCAAGGGATCCTCCCGCGCTCCCAGGTGAAGGAGGGAGCGGGTCACCCTAAGCAGGGTGGCTGGGCGATTATCTGATGACGCAATAAGAGCGGTGAAATAGTTAGATATAATCCACCCAGTGATGTGATCGAGGAAGAAAGACCCAGCCAACCCTGAGATCTCCTGTAAAACCTTGGGGAAAACACCTGATTATTTGGGAGCCAGGGCAACGGTGTTGAAGAGTCACTTCCATCAGCTAAGCAACAGGAAACAAATTTGCATCAAACCCTTGGAGGGGGAGATGATGCAAACCAGTCTTTCAACTTTAGCAACTTGAAGATGCCTGGACTTCAATGCCCAGAGCTCCCAGCTGGTATGAGAACGGACCTCAGGCACCAGCCCCAAATCAGCTCCCTTCTTGAGAATCAGAATCTGCATCTGTTTACCAGGAAATACCTGAATGACCTGGAGAAATTTCTTCACTATCTTCTGCAAGTTGTGGCGTGTGACAATTGCGCGGCCTGGTCCGTTGCCCAGGTTGCAAGTAGAGTAGGCCGTCAAAGGCGCAGTGGATCCATCAGGACACAGCAGCTCGTACTCCTCCTGTTCCAAGTCTTTGCAAGAGGAAAAAGAGGATTTCAGAAGCTGGCGGTGGAGCCCACAGAGCAGAAGCCCCACCCTCCATTTCCGCCCCACCATGGGACAAAAGGACCACAGCTTGCTCAGTTACTAAGGGGGCAAAGCAACTGGTCTGGTCCTGGGTGCAGAGAGGAGAAAGTGCCTGGTCTCCTCGACAGACAATGGCTTATGGGTTCTTGGCATGGCTTCCTGACCAGTCTTCTTATCAAGAGCGATAAGAAGAGAGATTTAGGTTGAAGATAAAAGATCACCTTATTGCCATGAAAAAGACACTGGGCACCACTGGGGGATCAGGGCAATGGAAGTGGTTGATCGAGTAACAACAGATCCCACCTCCCCCTGTAGCGCCCACACCCTCCCCAGGTGTCCTTGGTTTTAATGTCTTTTTATGTTTTAACTGTATGTTTTAACTGTAAGCCGCCCAGAGTTACCCCACAGAAAGATGAGTGGTCAATAAATTTTATAAATAAATAAATAAAACAACAGAAGAGGGTGAAGTTTGATCTCAACAGTGCAGGGTCCCTTTTAATCAAGTGCAAAAGTCAGACACCATCCTGGGCTAAAAGCTTACCTGTCGCACTCATAACTGTGAGGTGATCCACGAAAGCCACCTCCGCCAGCCCCAACTTCAGGCATCTGCACAGATGAAAGGGAGGTCAGTGGACGAGCTGCTCTGCCTGGCTTCTAATGCCATCATGAGGAAGCACCCGAGTGAACACAAGAGCACCTGAAGGCGCCCTCTGAGCCATAGAAGGGTTCGCGATGGCTGGCCTCACAGAAATGGTTCTTGTCCCAGATGTACGACTTCAGCCCTTGGCAGAGAGCACAGAGCTTAGGATAGGTGACTCCGATGCCAGGGATACAACTGGCATTGAAATAACCACTGATTGCTGGCAACAGAAGAAGAGCAGAATGAAAAGCAGATATGCATGAAGGGCAAGTCTAGTACGGTAAGTGTCTGTTTTCATGAAGGGCAGCGCAAACTACTGGGATTTGTCGCTTATTTCAACAAAGTGCACCTACGATCGCATGGTAAGGACCAGGCTACATAAACAATTTATCTAGAGTTGTCTGACTATCTCATGAGGCACACAACACACTTTGGTGCAATCCATCTTCCTGATGCTACATTCTCTAAATAGCCCATCTGTCATATTCCAAAACCCATGCTGAGTTACTTCAAAGCAGTTTTCTTTATTGTTCCTAATCTACAGACAGAATTTTTGCCAAATTAAACTACTTGTATCATTAAAGATATACACTGTGAATGGCCATTTTATTTCTGTTTTAATTGTTGCATAGTTTCTAATCTTCGTTAGGCATCCAGAATTATGTATGACTTTGTACTGAAATTAGGAATAAATGAAAAATTTATCTCAGCCTTTATCTTGGATAAAGAGCATTCGTTTAAGTAAAGACATTCCCTTCCAACTTCCAGTCCAAACAGGCCCAGATCCAATGCAGCAGCCAAAGAGAGGCAAAGGCCTGAGTCCAGAAGTCACAGGCGTGCTCTTCTGGGGGAGCGCAATCCTATCTAGATCTAAAGTCAGTACTGGAGATGAACCAGATTGGTTGTCTAGAACAGCATCTCCAGGTTGCTGAGATTCAACATGAGGCTGTTTTATTCCATCTCAGCCCTCTAGACGCCTAAAAAGGACCTCCCCCAGCCTCTCCATATGGCTTTCTCACCTCAGATTGACAAGGGTTTCATGTAAATGTAGAATCAATACAGGTAATCCTAGAAGAGTTCATTTAGTGACTGTTCAAAATTACAACAGCACTGAAAAAAGTGACTTATGACCATTTTTCACACTTACGACCATTGCAGCATCCCCATGGTCACGTGATCAAAATTTGGAGGTTCAGCAATTGATTCATATTTATGACAGTTGCAGTCTCTGGGGGTCATGTGATCGCATTTTGCAATCTTCAGACAAGCAAAGTCTATGGGGAAGTCAGACTCACTTAACAACCTTGTTACTAACTTAACAACTGCAGTGATTCACGTAACAACTGTGGCAAGAAACGTCATAATATGGGGCAAAATGTACTTAACAACTATTTCGTTTAGCAACATAAATTTTGGGCTCGATTGCGGTTGTAAGTAGAGGACTACCTGTAGCACCCCACACTGGGGAAGGCGTGTGCTCAAACATTCCTCCCCCATGGATATCAACTATAACTACCCACCTAGGAGAAAGTAGAACCACTCTATATTTCCCCTCTTTCTAACCCTTGCAGGTGGTTTAGCGAAAGAACATAGACAAACATCACCAAGAGGACCTCTCCCTCCCTCTCTCCTCTCTCCCTCCCTCCAGGTTCTGATGTAAGTCATCCCCAGAATGACCCAGTGGTGTCTCAGCCCTCTGCTAAGGCTGGAAACCTCACCAGAAGGGATTTAGATAACTCACTTTGCAACTAATGCAACATGATTTGTTTCTGAAATGTGAACCCAATCGCTGAAGTTGCAGACAAAAATTTACGGCACTGGTACACAATGTTCTTTATGCAGACTACCATGTCATCACTGAAAACTTATGAGGGACACATCAGTCAAGAGCAAATCTAACTGTTTATAAAATATTATGGTGCTGAAGTCCCTCTGTTATGGAATGAAGTGACCAAGCAACATGGGTCAGTCAGAGAGAGAGGTTTTATTTGCGCAAGACTCAAAAGCCATGTTTGCCAATCTTGGCTCTGAGTAACGTCTCCATGCTTGTATAACACTTATATACTTTCCTAAACAAAGGATTCTGCTAACACAGCAACTTTCCATATATGGTTAACATACATTTGTTATTTTGACATCTCTTAATTACTACAGTTTTACCTCATCCTTGCCAAACAATCATTATTCTTCTGTAACTGGCTAAAGTACAAATTCTTCTTTTGATATTTGCTTCCCGTCCAGGTGCTATTCTCTGGCCTAATCACCCTTGACTATGTTTCATGAAGATGCTCCCTTTTCTTCTGACAAGTTAGGGGGTCACTTAGAGTATCAAGGGAGTTCATGCTGACGTTGTATTTTCTCTAGCTGGCAGTATTTCCTGCCTTCAGAATATAGTTGCTTTTAGAATATCTTTTAGAATATAGTGAATATAAAATTATCCAGTGGTCATCCAAACGGTCCCACTTTACCTCCAAATATCTATTCTAAAATATATTGGCATTTTTGTCCAAAATCTCAATTTAACCACCTGTGAGATTTTGAGTATGTTATTTCTTTATTTTATCTTGGCATCTCCACCAAATACCCTCACGCTGTTAGGGAATGACTGGTTTACAGTATGGTGTATTGTGTGAATCCAGCCATAGTGGTGTATCATGAACATAGTGTCATGAACTGCGAGGCCTTCTTATAGCATTATGGAATGACCCAGTATGGCAATGGTCAGACACAATTACAACATGAGACTGGATATGATATGGTGTGATTCAGCCATTGTCAGGAGTCTAGCATAGTATACTATCAAGTTCAAAAATATATGTTTCCATATACAGCTCACCATTCATCTATTAGGATCAAGTACCTGCAGAGAAGTAATCCCAGATTCAGACAAAGTGGCAACTCTTGTCCACTCACCATGGCTGAGGGGCTGGCCTGAGACCCACATCAGATCACTCCTAGCTAAGAGGAAGCCCATGGGAATGTTCCAGCCCGAAGTCCACCTAGCTCCATTATGGCAACTTCGGACTCCTTTGAGCCTTTGGAGATCCAGCGTTCCACGCTTGGCCACAGCCACTGCAAACACACAGTTACCTAAGACAGAGAAAGTTAAAAGAGTGGAAACGACATTCACTTGTACAGAACAAAACTGCCCGGGATGAGGAGCCTTTGGCATCAAATATGGTACTCCTGATTGACAAGGAACCTAACCCCAAAGCATTTTGAAACAGTCTGTTCTGCAGTATTTTATTTTCTCAGTTTAAATACAACACTAAAGAAGTTATTTCAAGTCATATGGTACCTGGGATGCATCTCCAGCAGAGTGACTAATGCCATGGCTTTTGTCCAATGAATTTTGTGAACAATATTTGGTGAAAGTGTAAATAAAGTAATAAATCTTGGCCTTACTGAAATAGTTCTTTACTTACAATGTATGGAGGGATCTACCAGTAAATACACTGCTCCTCCTGTTAGCTCCAGAGGCCAAATACTTTTAACATTCTTTCCTTAGACAAGAGTCTTTCTTTTCCAGTTCTTGAAAATAAAGCACAGGTATAGCTATGCTCAATTACCTTCTTATTTATTTATTTATTGAATTTCTATACCGCCCTTCTCCCAAAGGACTCAGGGCGGTGAACAGATTAAGATTTCATATACATACATACATACATACATATATTATAAACAGTAAATAATAAATTGAGTCAACTTGGTGTATCTACTAAGACCTTGGCATAGAATTTCTTACTTTTCTTTGCATTTGAAGAGACTTCATATTTTCTGGGGCAACAGGAAAAGCCCTCTGTGAACTTCCAAGCAGAGACGATGGTGTGGTCAAGACCAATGGACCTTCAAGAAGGTCCATCCTACGGAACCTCTCGGGATAAAAAGAGGACAAGTGATTGCCCCCTTGTGCTCCAGATGGCTTCTCCTCATGAAGAGACCACATGACAGCAGTCAACACATGGATTTGAGTGGCAGGAGATGAGGGAAGCCATTAAGTAAAGTGACCAGCTTTTTTACAATGAGAAGGAGGACATGTGTGTGTGTGCCGTGTCATGTTTCGGTAAGAAGTAAACAAAGCCACTTGCACGTGGTGCATTCTTGCATGTGGCGCACTCTCTCAAAACAATTCTCCTTTGAGAAGTGCATGTGTCTCATAATCGCATCTTGCCGCACTGTACTAAGCCTTGAAGAATCGTCAGGTCAAATACAAATACATCACATCACACGCAACAGATTGGATCGGCATCGATCCAATACAGAGATTTACAGATTAGTCTTCAAATATCAAAAAGGAGGACATGTAGGAGGACGCTTTTCAAAAGAGGATAGAACTTACAAAAGAAGGACTGTTCTCCCTAAAGGAGGACGATTGGTCACCTTACATTAATTGCAGTGGAGCATATGTGGATACGAGGTTCATCAAGCCACATTTTTAAAGCACTTTTGGAATATAACTGTTTGAAAGTTAAAAGAGGTCTTCCCAGCCACAAATCTGAAGAACTATGGTGAGTGGTCTTTTATTCCAGAAAGCAGGGAAAAATTAATTAATAATTTAAGTAAACAGCAAAAAAACCTAATCCATTAAATCCATTAATGAATTTAATCCAAGAAAGTTTGAAACAAACTAAGGGACCAAATAAATTTGAAATATTTTATTTAATATTTGAAATATAACTTTTGCTACAAGACTTTTGAAGTATTTAAAAACAAAGTAGTATCTTTGTGGAAACAGAAACATTTAAAATTCCAGGAAAGAGATGATAGACTGAAGCAAAAGAAATTTGAGAGACTATACAATACAGAAATGATCCCAGGCAGAGGAAAGAAAAGCCTACTTTGGAATTTGATGATTAGCAGTGACAAGTAAAGTGATAGATAAAGGTATTACAATTCAAAGGATTTTTAAAGAAACGTGAAAGAAGCTCACAGTTACAATGGGCAGCGACAATATCTTGCATTAATTTTAAAAACTTTTTTTAAAAAAATGAAAAATACAAAGCAGAATGATTTGGAAGGATTTACAGACCAACAGGATAGATATAAAAGAAATTCAAACCCATGCAGTGAAAACAAAATAGAAGTTGTGGGCTCTAATCCAAAAATAAAAACTAAAATGGAAATACAGATGATAAGCTGAAAGATGAAAAACGACCTGACTTGTTATTGGATTTAGAAATGAGAGCTGCTCAATTTGTGAGGTAACTCCCATGTTAGGCTGTTCATCCCAAAAGGCATCGCTATATATCTATGGAGATTCTCATCATCCAGGGCGTGGTTGTCCCAAAGGTGCTTTTAAAAATGCAACAGGACTTTTATTATTTTTTTCTTTGAAAAGTTTTGCAAAACGTTTTCAGAGAAGAACCAAAGTTTTGAAAAGCACCTTTGTGTTTCCAAGTAACGGGAAAGAAAATTTGGATGGAGATCAAATCCTATGATAGCTTCTTAATGAAATAAAGATTAAGATTCTTCAGAGCAAAAGAAAAGAATATAAAGTCAACCTGTTCCATCAGGGATAAAATAATAAATATTTTATAAAGTTCTGAGTATCCTTTATGGACTTTTTGCTGCTCCTGGAAGGAAATGTTTAAACGAGCTTTGGATTTGTGGAGAATTAAGTTTTGGGAGTTGGGAAGAAGTGATTCATGTAATAGAATTATTAATGGTGGTTGAGAAATGTGAAGTTTGCTTGTTATGAAGAAGATCAGAAGCTATTTCTTTAAACATTCTTCTTTTGCCCTCTTTTTTTCCTGCATTTTTCATTGTTTAAGGTCAATTTGTCTTGTCTAATTGCTCTTATTAAAATTTCTAATCCTTTTCTGAAAAAGGAAACACCCTGGTATAGCGCCTGGGTATAAATCTCAGTGGCATCAGTGAGCTTTCCTGGGAAGGAGACCTGCCAGGGTGGCCCAAGGCAACTTTCCTACCTGGCTTCTTTTCTAAAGACACCCTGCTGCCTGACCTTTTCCTCCAGCACTAGGCCTGGCCAGAACACCCAACTCACAGTAGCCTTTTGTTCTAGAAATCTCTCCTCTGTCAAGAACCTTGAACAGGGAGACGCCTTGACTTTCTCTGGACCCTGGTCACTGGCTCTCAGATACCTTGAATAAATGGGCATACTGGATGACTTCTGCCTACAGTGGATGTGGCGATCTGCAGACTACCACACCCATGTACACTTGCCCCATGTGCCCTGTCATCTCAACTCTTAAGACCATGCAACAGAATACAATCAATGTTGCACGCTTCTGGGCATGCACCGCCTAAATTAGGCTTTTGTACATTTTAAATTTTATGTTCTTATGTTTGTACATGCCCACACATAAAATCTTAGTAATGATGCTTCAAATATGAATAAAGAAGACTGGCTCTGGGAAGAAGGTAACTGACCTCCCAAATAGATCTCCTTGGCCACCACAGTCAAGCCATAAAGCTTCACAGCAGAGTATACATCTCCAGCATCCAAGGAAACTGCATCAGCTTTATTCTCCTGGGAGAGATTTAAAGCAACGTTTTAGTTTCTTCTCTGCCCGCTCTTCTGGTCCATCTGGCATTTTGCTTTTAATAACAGAAGAATGTCATTTGGATGATGCAATAGTCCAATGTTTCTCAACCTTGGTGATGTGGACTTCAACTCCCAGAATTGCTCGACCATCCAGGTAGTGGATGTCTTGTGCTTGGTGACCAGTGAATGACGGCTGTCTTTTCCTCAGGGCTGCTTAGCATCAGGAATCCAGGAAAAAAAACACAAGTGCTTCAGTTTTTTAAGGTGCTCAATGCTGATTTTTTTTATTTGAACATAACATCTCAGATAACAATGTATTGCAATGGTTAATTAGTAGCCAACAATATCTAGACACTAATCCTTTACAAATGTAGCAGGAACACTTATATAAAAATAGGTAACATGTTTTCCAGTGATCATGCCACTTCACCATTATGGAAGGCCTTTTCCTTCCACTTCTGACTACCCTGAGCACCTAGGTTATGTAAATGAAGACTCAATCATCCAGGCCAAAAACATCTAAAATGGTTAAATCATGAGCTGTTGGTCTGGTTAAATCATGGCAACTGGACCAAAGTTTATTATACTAAGATGTTTCATTACTCGTCCAAGTGACTTCTTCGGTCCCAATAAATTAAGCAGAGAGTCGCTGGAATGCATCAACGTTTGCCTTAACAACTGCAGGATTTTCTCCCCAAAATGTATTGCAAAAATTAAAATGTTTAATAAACTTTGGTTCAGTTGCCCTGATTTAACCTTTTTAGAAGCACTTAGCTGAGGTTCTTGGAAGATGTTATGCTCAAATAATAAAAAAAACAGCCTTGAGCACCTTAAAAAACTGAGGTGCTTGTGTTTCTTTCCTGGATTCCGGATGCTAACAGCCCCGAGGGAAAGCCCTGAGGCAAAGCCAGTCATCGTTCACTGCATCCCAGGATCACAAAGCACAAGACAGCCACCCTGTCATCCCAGGGTAATGAGATGCTGTCATGATTAAATATCATGTTCAAAAGTGTGGCATCCCCAACTAAATGAGTTACACCTTAGAGTATCTGTGTCATCTGCTCAGCAATTCAGGGATGATCTGATAAAGTTGTTTCTCCAAAGAAGTAAATAGTAATTTGTGCTGTTTATTTATTTACAAAGGCAAAATTATCCTTGCTGCTCTTAGGAGCTCTTCTGCTTTTCAAAAGTTTAATTTTGATATTATTCTGCCAGTAACTTCCCCCTCTCCCCCCAAAAAAGAACAACTTGTGTGATCAGCACATCAGCGAAATATTCACTCTGCCTCTTCATCCAAATGCTCAATGAAAATTGTGAAGTGTAAAGGACTTGGTCCCATTCTAGTCTTTCTAATGCGATGAGAAACTGTCCTAGAATGGTTTTCACACCAATTTCTTATCCCCTTTAATTGTTCTCCTAGCCAGTTGAGACTTTACCATTTTAAGCTAACTGGAGCACTTGTACAAACAGAAAAGTGGGTTATAAATGTAATATACATTCCAAAATTAAAAACTGATCAGAATGTCTTGAGATAGCCTCAGTGGCCAAGAGGACATATGCCAAGTTTAACTTCCCTGCCTGAACAGAGGCATCTCAGGCTCATGATTCCAGGTTCCCCCAGAAGGTTTAGTCCAGGAATATGGGCTTCTCAGTGAGAATGCCCCAATTGCAGTCTGGAGCTCTGCCATGGCCACTGGGTACCAAAAGCTGAACTGATGACTTGAGTGACTCCTGGAATTTTGAGACACTCACCCGAATCTTGTTGATACAGTCATAAGTGTTGTGGGCTAGGATGCAAGAAACCCTCTTAAAAGGACTGCTGGAGACAGGTGATAAAGCAGACAGAAGCGCTTTGGAGAGCTCAGAGCATTTCTTCTGCTCCAGGGGGGAAAGTGTGCACCAGCGGAGCTTCTTCCCTGTAAACACATAGAAGGTTAAACAGCACAGTCCTTTCAAGCTAAATAGCTTATAGTAGTGATGGCGAACCTATGGCACGTGTGCCACAGGTAGCATGCGGAGCCATATTTGTGGGCACGTGAGTGTTGCTTTAGCTCAGCTCCAGCGCGCATGCGTGCGCCGGCCAACTGATTTTCAGGCCTTTTGGTCCCACTGGAAATTGGGAAACAGGCTGTTTCCAGCCTCCGGAGGGCCTCGGGGGGATAGGAAAGGCCGTTTTCACCCTCCCCAGGCTCCAAGAAAGCCTCTGGAGCCTGGGGTGGGCAAAAAACAGGTCTAACTGGCCCACCATGCCATCACGTACCAAAAACAAGGAAAGCATGGGGGGGTTGTACACACGTGCCGGGGGGGGGCGTATGAATTGTGGGTGCGGGTATGCACACATGCAACCCCCGCTCTCCCCCTGCTTTTGGCACGTGACAGCAAAAAGGCTAGCCATCACTGGTTTAAAGCAACAGATCCACCCAGGTCATCTCCAAATGACCATAAATGAAAAACCCAAGGTCATGTCCACTTAAGCGTGCTGCACCTTCTTTGCCCTTCCACTTTGAGATGGGGAATCTACAACTGTGGTTAGCCCTTTTTGGAAGACAACGGACCCTTTTCATTCAAAGTCTATTTGTGAGATGACATGTTCTTCATACTACTCTCCAACTTTACAAAGCCTAAAATCATCTACTCAAGAGTGAGCCCCACTTATGCTTATGCTCTGGGTTATGCAATCACACTCGAGATTACTTCTTCCATACCCATTCCTCCGCTCTCACTACATTCCTGGCTTAAGTCTTCACAATTCAGAAACATGGGGTGCTCAACATGCTAGCCAAGAGATAAATAGCAGAATGGCTAAGATCCAACTCTATGTCCTTGGAACAATAATAAGACATAGAATAATAGAGCTGAAAGGCATCTTGGAAGTCTTCTAGTTGTTGGACTGTGGCAGGAGATTCTATACCATTCCTGATTTTCTTTGGACTTGATAGGACGGATACATGAGATCACAGAGAGAAGAGCAGAGTAGGAAGGGACGCTGGATGTCCTCCAGTCCAACCCTCCATCTAGCAGGAGACCCCATACCATTTCAGACAAATGGCTGTCCAGTCCCTCCTTAAAAGCCTCCAGTGATGGAGCACCCACATCATCTGGCCTGGATTTTGCCCACTCCATGAGATCCCCCCGACAGAGCTCCAGTGTTGGACATGGGTCTAATGTTCAAAAATTAGATGGTGTGATCAGGGAGAGCACAAGGGAAAAAGATGTTTGAACTGTATCCCCCCTTCTGTCATCCCTACCTGAGGCCAGATGAGCAACAACAGGCACGACAAGGAGAACAGCCACAAGAAACAACTTCATGATGGCAGAGGCACAAATCATCTCTTCCCCTTCCCTCATTCCAAAGATTCCAAAGCAGTGACAGGAATCTGAGAGGGGGGTGGGGGGGAGACTGAAAATGCGTGGTGCAGAAACTGTTTGGCTGGAAGCGAAAGCGATGGGATGGGCAGGAAAGGAGGGCAATCCTTGAGTGCTAATGAGAAACTTTACAATGCAAAACCTCAGCCGGGCAAAATAAAGGATTGCAAACCTTTTGCTTTGCTTTTCCAACTCTTCTGCAGTGCTTAAAAAGCAGGTGCTACATTTAAAAGAAGACACTGCCAAATGAAGACACTGTAGAAGACATTCATGGTAGTGAAAAATCAGGAATCCAGTAGCATTTTTTTCAACTATGATGTGCAGATCTGTATCTTCTACTTATTACCGTATTAACATTGATTTATTATGAGTCACTGAATTGTTATCAACTCTTTAGCAACCAGACTTAGATTTTCACCAGGAGGATCTAAATGACCTCATGGCCACTGTAACCAAGCCCATTCTCTCTGCTACCGGTTACCTTCTTTCTTTTCACCTTTCCCAGCATCAGATCTTTCCCAGACAGCTGGGTCTTCACGTAAGGGATCTGGTCATTTGTGCTTTGAGAGAAAACACTGGGCCCATTTTGTTTGATGATCCGTCCATTTGTTTTCTTGTCTGTCCACAGTATTCTTGGGAGCCTTCTCCAACATGAAAAGCTTCAATATTCTGGTCTTCCTGCTTGTTCAAAGTGGCGTCACAGGGAATACCACAGCATTGTGATTCTGTTGGTAGAGGCATCCTGGCATTTGAATATCTTACAAAGACCTTTGTAACTGCTTTATGGCATCTTTTGACTGTTGGTTCATTGTCTGTTGATGATGGACCCTAAAAGACAGAAGCCCTCCACCACTTCAAGATCTCCCTGGACAGCTCCAAGCGTCCACCCCAATTCTGGACCACCACAGACAATGGTGCTCTGCCCAAATGGCCACCGCCAAGATTTTGGCCACCCGGGGACTGCAGAGGCACTCAATCAGGGCATCTTCTCCAGTGGCAGCCACGGCTTCTCTGGTCAACAGAGACATCTTCCTTTTTTTCTTTCCAGCAGCAGCAAGCCCTGAAGTCCTTGAGTAATTTATAAAAATAATAACGATGGGATATACATGCATAAAACAGTAAGTAATAAATAGGGTTCCACCAGCATCCCATTAGCAGGTGACTCTTATGAAAAAGCACTAAAATGTATTTTAGTGCTTTTTCTTTTTAGTGCTATGTGTGGGTATTTGCATAATTTTGTATTTATTTTTTAGTCATATTTATGTAGTGTATAGCGGCGGGCAGGAACGGGCCACTTCCACACCGGAGTCCCTCAGGCTGAGGAAGATGGGCGTTGTGATCCGACGGAGAGAGGCGTGACTCCAGCCGCGGCGGCCCTCTTCGGAGCGGCCTACCTCACGGGGCGGGCGGGCGTGAGGAGGAGGAGGAAGGAGCGCGGCCGCTCTCGGGCTCGCATTGTCGTCGTGGTCGGTGGCGGCGCGGGAGGACGCGGGCTCCTCAGCGGCGGCAAGATGGCGGCGGCGGCGGCGATGGCCAGGGCGGCCCAGCGGGTGGGCGGCAGCAGGTACCGGGGGCTGCTCGGGGCGGAGGGCTCGGCGTGAGGGAACCCCGCTCCACGCGCCGGTGGTGGGAAGCCGGCCTTGGGCTGGGGAAAACGGAACCGGCGTCTCGGCCACCTCCGAGGACGCGTCGGGTCGCCAGAGGGGCTGACCTCGCCCGCCTGGCCCCGGGAAGACCCGCGTTTGTCCCTCAGAGACCCAGGCCGCGTGTGACGGCGGGGTCGGCGGGTTCTCGTCCGGTGGGGGACTCGCTAGAACCCCCCCCCCGGCCCTCCGACTCCGGACGAGGCCTTGCCTTTCGAACTCCCCGTAAGGACCGCCAAGCACTTGAGGGACCTGCCGGAGGGGAGCGGCGGCCTCGCTTCCTTCCCGGCTCGGGGGGACCGTACGCGGGATATTGGGAAGCCGCCTTCTTCAACCTTGGCTACAGCCATTCGGGTTGGACTTCAACTCCCAGAATTCTCTTGCCAGCAGACCGTGCCAGGATAGCCTCCTAAAGAATTCTGGGAGTTGAAGTCCACCCGCCTGAAAGTAGCCGAAGTTTTTCAATAAATCGGTCCCGTTAGTCCCAGGCCTTAAAAGAATGAAAGCGGAACATAGCTCGATTATTCTTTATAGCGAGTGGCAGGGATGTCAAAGAGGGCCGGGGCTCCATTGTGTGCTGAGGGCCCCCCTCTTTTCCGCGGATGCACCTGGCCAAGGTGCCCCTTTAGGCAAATGAAGCTTCTATCAGGAGGTCTTGCCCGCCGGCGAAGTTACCTTGAGACTTGGCAAATGGCCCCTGATTTATTTGTTTCTTTAGTCCTGCTAAAGCTCCTGCTTTTCTGGCTTGTGGCCAAGGGAGGGTTGAAAACAAGGCTGGTATTTTGCTGTGCCAGCAGCCCCCTTTTAATTAAATGTCTGGCCTGCTTGACCCCGTTCTATATATATATCTATCTATCTAACTCCTGGCCCTTGCCTGAACTACTGTAATTCCTGTGGTTTTCTTAGAGAGTTTTCAGAAGTGGTTTGTCATTGCCTCCTTCCTAGGGCTGAGAGTAAGTGACTGGTTCAACGTTACCCAGCTGGCTATCATGCCTAAGGAAGGACTAGAACTGGGGGCTCCCTGTTGCCAGATTGGTGCCTTAATCACTAGGTTAAACTGGCTTTTAAACCAATTTCTGGTTTATTTTGTATTATATACTCTGTAGATATCCCTGTTTAAACAATGGCAGCTGATATTTTAAAACATAAAAAACCCTTTAAAATCAATAGTAAAATCAAAAGTCTTCAAAAGAAATGAGTTTTTGTGATGTTCTAAACATCGGGGTTGGGATAGAGGCGAAGGGAACTTGCCAGACAGCAAAGCATAAGAAGATTCTCTCCCTGAGAAAGAGCTGCTTCTGGGAGAGTTGGATCTTCAAAGCAGCATCTCCTGTAGGTTTTCCTGGCTAGACAGATTCATAGCAGGAGATATGCATGCTATGCCCTCAGATAATCAGGTTCCTCAACAGGGGAGGCTTTTGGGTACCTGGAAAGTAATTGGCAAATGGGGCAGATCTTTCTGGATGGGCATCATCCAAGCCGCCATATCTGCTTCATTGGCATCAATCGCCATTTCTGGACTTTCTGGACTATCTTTCAAGACAGTCCCATGTAAAGCGCATTGGATTGTGAATGCTTGCTGCCAAATCTAAGTAGTTCAGCCATGGTCACAGTTGACACAGGTAATTGTGCAAATCTTCTGCTGCAACTAAATTCAGCAAAAGCTGAACGCCAAGGAGTGTTCATGTGGGAAGGAGCTGTATTGTTTGGGTAGAATGCAGTCTCACCTTAAATAAAGTTAATAAACTACTGCCTCAGAGTCTAGTTTTTTGCTGACCAGAAAAATCTCAGTCAAGTGATTCAATTCAATTTAAATGCAATTAAATCTAATTGCAGTTTATCTTCCTTTATTCACCAATTTCCAAAAAAATAGATGTCTGAAGACTGAATACTTGAGTAGTCAGATATTCAAGAATCTTTGGGTACTGTTGGAATTTCATGGCAGAGCTCAAAATAGCCACCTGGTTTATGATAGTTTCACCTGGTTTGTGAAATAGCATGATGGAGCTGTGCAACATGCCAGATGGGTATCAAAAAGTCACCAAGAGGAGAACTAAATTGAACATTTCATCCCTGATCCAGAGTCTGACATAGGCCACATCCAGTGGCAAGATAAAAATTCTGAAGAGAGAATTTGAGAGAAATTTGGACTGGCAGGAAAAATTCTGTGTATAAGGTAGGAACAGTCTGAATTAGAGGAGTTGGTGTGTGCCTCAGCTTTGAATGTCAGTTCCCTAAGTTGTGATTGTACTGGTAGAACAGCCTCTTGTACAGAGCTACCTGGAAATCTTGTGCCTCTTTAAACGCCTTCCTTTTGATGCATTCATATGGCTAAGTCAAAATATGTGCCACAAATGAGCGAATGCAGGCTGATCAAGCCCATGCCACAATCACTCATATCTCTTTAGCCAAAATCTTAGGCTTCTGGAATATGAACCAGGTTTATAGACTTTTTGTAGGCTTTAGAAGGAGAGGGTATTCATTTCCTGCCTTTTGAGTGTGAGAGAAAGGACTGAAGTATCAATAAAGAATATTTGTAGCTCAGAGTTGACATGAAGGGTCCTTGGTGCTCTCTGAGCTTGTTTGTTTTCTTGCAGGCATTTCATTTCCCCAACTAGGGAACATCAGTGCTAATTACCTATAGAGCCTCTGTGCCTCCCAAACTGGACTATTAAGGCCATTGAAGACTATTTTATTCCAGCATATTATACTTCTGTTTTAACACACACAGATAAACATGTATATTATCATATATATATTATCTGAGGACCTAAAGTGGGTTTTTGATCTGGGTGTCCAAGCTGTCCTCTATTGCCTCATCCCCCCACCCCCCGGGGAGCAGGACTGCATGGAGGGGAGGGTCATTCACCAGGACAGGAGGATTGGCTGTCTTGACAGTCTGAACATCTAGTGCTGCCAGTTGGTATGGAGAGATACCAAAAGGGAAAGTGATACAGACTTCTGGCCATCCTTGCAAGGGAAATCATCTATGTGAATAAGTGACAGGGCTTCCTAGTAATGTATTGAAAAGCCAGAGTTGATCTGGTTCGTGCAATTTGCTAAATCATAAAGCAGATTTTACCAACAATAGTGAAGGTCTTTTGAGTGCTAGGTCAACTCAAACATTCCCATCTGTTGGGGTTCCACTGAGCAGACTCAGTTGCTCCTTTTGGCACTAGGATTGGATCATATTATGGTTTAGGAAATTATAGAGACCAAGTATAGGGTGATTGAGAGTGAAGAGGAAGCTCTTATAGCAGCGTTTTTTAACTTGGTTGGCTGGGGAATTCTGGGAGTTGAAGGCCAAGTTGCCAAGAAATGTTGCTCTACAGTAGATGCATTAGGGTTTGAATCAGTTCTTCAACTGTTGCCTGCCCTTCGCCTAGTAGTCCTTGGAACAATAGGTTGGACCTGCTTCATGAGAAACA
Organism: Masticophis lateralis; assembly: GCA_030761175.1. NCBI lineage: Eukaryota > Metazoa > Chordata > Lepidosauria > Squamata > Colubridae > Masticophis > Masticophis lateralis. The sequence goes on from JAUDYJ010000014.1 coordinate 1,585,998, forward strand.
TTTTAATCTGTCAAAATTTGGTTTCCCAGCTTTGTTTGGTGATTATAGTACTAGACTATATTACCATACCCAACAGCTGGAGGCTGTTGAGATACAGGTAATCCTTGAGTTATGACCATAATTGAGCCCAAAATTTACATTGCTAAGTGAAATATTTCTTGTGAGTTTGCCCCATTTTCTGTTTGGAAAAGAGACTGCAACTTTCTTGGGAACCAGGATGGTGTAGTGCAGCCGTCTCCAACCTTTCCAGCTCGGTGGACTGGTGGCGGTGGTGATGGCAGTGGCGGGGTGGGGGGAGAGGGGATGTTTTTGTGTGTGCATGCCACTTTCACAAACACATTTTCGTGCACCACTTCCACGGCCCAGTTCCGAATGGGCTGTGGCCTGGCACTGGGCCGCAGACCGGTGTAGTGGCTAAGTAAGTAGATCAGGAACAAAGCAATTCCTGCTGTAGTTGTTGATTAAATGTATAGGCTGCCAAACTCCCAGTGACTTGCGAAGTTCAAGCCACAGAGGCCCCCTGGGTGAGTTTGGGCCAGTCACAGTGTTTCAGCCTAGCCCGCCTTACAGGCTGGTTGCTGTAAGGACATAGGAGAGGGGAATGCTATGTTTGCTGCCTTCAGTTCTTGAATGAAAAGTGTGATGTCATTATAATAAATCAATATATAGATTTTATCACTCAGAAATACCTTTAAAACATGAATCTAGTCCAAGTACTCAAATGAAATTCAATTTAATGCAATATACCTTGAGTGTTTCACCCCTAAAATAGATTGTAGTTTCAGAGACTATTTTCTGAATAGTTTATTTGAATTGCCTTCCCACAAATTAATGTTGGGCAGTATTACTTCATGTAATTCAGGTTTCAGAAGTAATTAGATTTAGGCCAAGGTTTTAAATTCCCTTTGGTGTTTACATATCCTTGAAATATTTTACTTCTATGTGGCTCTCTATCTTTTCACAGGCATCTCATGGCAGGCAACAAATTTCCTAATTTGATAGAATAAATCATAATATAATCAACTGCTTTGGATGGAATTACATGGATAATTATAGCTTTAGATAACTTAAACCTCAAACTTTTGAGTTTATATTATATATATATAGTCGATTTAGGGAACATCAGTACAGTCAATACTGTATCAATATTTCAAGTCCATGTAACTGGATGTGTATCTGATGTTTTTCTATTCAACAGATTCGTCTTGTGGCATGGGAACCTACCCGTGAAGAAGACTTTATTTTTGAAGCAGCCCGTTTCCCCGGTCTTCTTTGCAGGTAAGGCTCCTTGAAGCTTTCGTTTGATCTGGAGGACATGGAGGCTTCAGAGACCATAGCAAACTCACGCTAAAAAAACCCTGTGAAATTAAGAAGAAGCTGAAAGCCAAACCCCACCATGACAGAGTCCTGGAGAGAATTCTTGCAGATAACCGATGGTGGTTGGAAAATCATCCCCATCCCAAAGTTCAGCCCTTTTCCCCATATACTGACTTGCGTGCTCCCATTACGCTAAGCTATAGTTCGTTTATGCAAGGTTTACCCAATAATCCAGAATAACTGGATTCACCCAACACAGTAAACATAACCATGTAATTCACATTATGACTTAACTCATTTGACTCACTTTTTATATTTGCATGTGCACACACACACACGTGTGTGATGCATGCAACAGTGAGATACATTTAAGAAAAATAGGAACAAGGAAACATTTTCCTTAACTTTACATTCTTGTTCATTTATATGTGTACACTTCCAATTTCTCTGAAAATACATGTTTAAATTACTGCCTTTTATTTTTAGTTGTATCAGACTTCAGATTTTAAACCTTTCTCCAGTATGTCTGAAAACAAACCATCCTTCTTTCATATGCTTATTTTGAATTATTTTCCCACAATTTAGAACTTAGTTTATTTATTTATTTATTTATTTATTAAATTTATATACCGCCCTTCTCCTAGTGGACTCAGGGTGGTGTACAGCCAAGAATAAAAAACACTCCAATACAAAAATTTAAAATATTAATAAAAGAATTAAATAATTTTGGCCCAATAAATTTAAAAAACCCAATAGGCCATTAAAATTTAAAACCCATAAAACTTTAAGCTTAAAAAAGAGGGGGGGGGGCCCTCTTGACAAAATAAAAAAGTTTTTAGGGCACGGCGGAAAGCCCGGAGATCAGGTATCGTACGGATCTCTGGGGGCAAATCGTTCCAGAGGGCTGGTGCTGCCACAGAGAAGGCTCTCCCCCTGGGTGTTGCCAGCCGACATTGTCTGGCTGACGGCACCCTGAGGAGTCCCTCTCTGTGGGAGCGAACTGGCCGGTGGGAGGCTATCGGTGGCAGAAGGCAGTCCCGCAAGTACCCAGGCCCTATGCCATGGAGCGCTTTAAAGGTGGTCACCAACACCTTGAAGCGCACCCGGAAGACCACTGGAAGCCAATGCAGCTCACGCAGGAGAGGTGTCACATGGGAGCGCCCCCTTGCTCCCATAATCCCCCGCGCGGCCGCATTCTGCACCAGTTGGAGCCTCCGGATGCACCTCAAGGGGAGCCCCATGTAGAGAGCATTGCAGTAGTCCAGGCGGGAAATGACGAGTGCCTGAGTGACTGCGTAAGGAGTCCCGATCTAGATAGGGACGCAACTGGCGTATCAGGCGAGCCTGATAAAAAGCCCCCCTGGCCATGGCCGTCACATGCTCCTCCAAAGACAGCCGTGCATCCAGGAGGACGCCAGTTATGGAATAAATGGTCACCTGTCAGCCTTGCACAATTAGAGATGAGGAAACTTGAACAGAGGGTTTCAGGGAAGGGGGCTGTTAATGTTGGAAAGCTCTGGTACTATAAGCTTTAAAACAACAGTTGGATTCATATTGTGTGACACCATGCTTTGTTTAATTGTGGTTTTTTTTGAATAAGGAACAGTTCTAAGTCGCTTTCAAGCCACAGTGGTTAGGTTTATCCAACAGGCTAACCTAAAATCAAAAACATCACATGATGCTTTAGCATGATATGTCAGTTAGTATCGTATAGCAGAAGAGGCTGTAGACCTGATTCCTGGCCCCTGGTTGTTGTTTTTGTGGGGGAGAGTCTGAAGCGAGGCAGTCTTACTGCCCAGGCTGGGTCTGAAGAGGAGATGACCCAGACCATGTGAGAATGTGTCATGGCCAGACTTAGTTCATCAATCAATAATTCCCCACCCTTGCTTAAAACATCAGGTTCATGATACTTGATCTTGGGCAAGAAAGCAGGTTCCTGTTTTGATTTTCAGCAGGAATACAGGAGCTGTTTCCCAAGACCGAGCAGTCTGGAAAGAAGACTGACATGTTGTCTGTAGGTAGAAAGTCAGAGCCCTGGAACTGGGAGCCAGCAGTGAAGGAAACAGGTGTCCCACTCACTCCCAGGCATTAAATTGTGCACGCAAAAAAACACAGTAGCTAGTGCAGCCCCTGAAATTGGTAGGGCAGCTTCATATAAAGTTGTTTGTTTGTTGTTCAGTCACTAAATTGTGTCTGACTCATTATAGCATGCCAGCCCCCCCACTCCCCCACATCTTCCACCATCTCCCAGAGTTTGCCCAGACCAATGTTCACTGTGTTGATGACACTATCTAATCATCTCATCCTCTGCTGCCCTCTTCTCCTTGTGCTTTCCATTTTCCCCAACATCAGGGTCTTTTCCAGGGAGTCCTCTCTTTTAATTTGGTGGCCAAAGTATTTGAGCTTCAGCTTTGGGACCGTCAGGGCTTATTCGATATCCCTGTAGTCCAAGGGACTCTCCAGGGTCTTCTGCTATACCACAATTACAATTACCACATGCAGTGACTTACAGCAATTCAAACAAGGGATGACAGGGTGGTCCAACAAGATGCACCGTCCACAGTATTGAACACAGTTGAGAGAACCAGCAGGACAAGTCAGGCAGGAGTTTCCACTCCCCAGCCAAACCTCCATCCCAGCTGCCATGACTCAGACTTCCAACTGCCATCCCGTCACCTACCTGACTCAGTCTCGTGAAAAGGTAAATGAGGTGAAGGAAGGCCTGGTTTCAGACAGTTGTGACATCATAACCAAACAAGCTGATAAAGGAGGAGCAGTCGTCATCTTCAAATAGGTGGATTTTGTCACTTACACAATCTGACAAAATTTATCTTCCAACTTTCCTGCAACATATCAACAACATATAAGGGATAAGTACACAATCTGACAAAAGAATTTCCTGAAAGCATATAGGTAGACCTCGCTTATCGAGTGCCTAGAGCAGCAACTGTTCAAAGTTAGAATGTTGCTGAAAAAAATAGCTTTGCAGTAGACACACATTTACAGACTTCACAATTTCTTTCAGTGGTTATGGGATTGCCATTAGGTCCACAACCCCTGAGCTGCGGTCCAGTACCAGGTTGTAGCCCTTTCAGAACTGGGCTGCTGAAATGGCGGGCGAGGGCACACATCTCCACTTGTGTGAGCAGTGGGAGAGTGCACACACCAAGCTCCATTTGCGTGAGCCATCCCTCTCCCCCCTGCCGATCCATAAAAGCCAGAAAGATTTGGGACCATTGCATTAGTACATGTTATCCTATGCCTGATCCTTTTTTCTCCTTGCCCCCACAAAGTGGAGAGATTGCTTAAGCAAGCAATCTCTTTAGACAATCTCTCCTGTCCTGATCAATTCTTTACTCCCTTCCCTTTATCCCCCTTTATTCCACCCCCCACCCCCAGGGAGAGATTGGAGAGAAAGGGATTATAAAACAGTAAGGATCCTTCTTCTTTTGAAATTTCTTCTTCTCTCCACTGAATGAAATTACAAACAGTAATTCCCTTTTTGCTAATTATTCCACCACCAGGTAAACATTCCAAAAGGTGGTGAAAAAGGAAAGCATAGTAGCTCTCACTAGTAACTGCATCACTTAATAGCTAAATTGCCAATCCCAATAGTGGTTGCTAAACTAGGATTACTTGTACAAGACCATATCTATATGGAAATATCCCAGGAGCTTCAATCAGATTAACAGATTAACAGTTGGAAGGGACCTTGTAGGTCATCTAGTCCAACCTCCTGCCCAAGCAGGAGACCTTACCCAATTTCTGACAGATGACAGTCCAGTCTTTTCTTTGAAGCTTCCAGTGATGAAGCTCCCACGACTTCTGAAGGCAACTTCCATTAGTTGATTGTTCTCACTGTCAGAAAATTTCTCCTTATTTCTAGGTTGAATCTCTCCTTGATCAGTTTCCATCCATTATTCCTTGTCTGGCCTTCGGGTGCCTTGACGTCCCCTCCTTCTATGGTAGCCCCTCAAATATTGGACCACTGCTATCCTGTCTCCACTGGTTCTCTTCTCTTCTCTTCTCTTCTCTTCTCTTCTCTTCTCTTCTCTTCTCTTCTCTTCTCTTCTCTTCTCTTCTCTTCTCTTCTCTTCTCTTCTCTTCTCTTCCCTTCCCTTCCCTTCCCTTCCCTTCCCTTCCCTTCCCTTCCCTTCCCTTCCCTTCCCTTCCCTTCCCTTCCCTCTTCTCCTCACTTCTCTTAACTAGCCACATCCAGTTCCTGTAACTGTTCTTCATATGTTTTAGCCTCCAGACCCCTAATCATCTTTTTTGCTCTTCTCTGCACTCTTTCTAGAGTCTCAACGTATTTTTTATAGTGTGGTGACCAAAACTGGATGCAGGATTCTAAGTGTGGTCTTACTAAGGCTTTATAAAGTAGTATTAGTACCTCACTTGATCTTGATTGTATCTCTCTGTTAATGCAATTTAGGATTGTATTGGCTTTTTTGGCTGCCGCCACACACTGTTGTTCACTCATATTTAATTGGTTGTCCACTAAGACTCCAAGATCCCTCTCAGTTATAGCTATTAAGCCTGGTTTCACCCACTCTATATGTGTACTTTTGGTTTTTCTTGCCTAAGTGTAAGACTTCACTTTTCTCTACGCTGTATTTCATTTTGCTAGATAGAGCCCAGTGTTCAAGTCTGTCAAGTTCCATCTGGATCTTGAGCCTATCTTCTAGGGTGTTGGCTATTCCTGCCAGCTTAGTATCATCCACAAATGTGTTGAGTTTCCCTTCTATTCCCTCATCTAAGTCATTTATGAAGATATTGAAGAGTCCTGGGCCTAAGGCGGAACCTTGTGGTACTGCACTTCTTTGTGGGTTCAATCAGAGAATACAGAATCTGGGCTCTCTTGCTGTCTCAAACATTAGCACTAACACACCTGCAGAATCAAATTTCATGGACTTAATATTCCCAGCTAGAGAAGACATCCTAAGAAATGTCTCTATAAGCAATCTTCCTAATTTTTACCATTTGGGCCACCATGGATTTTGGGGCACTGTATATATGAAACAAACAGATTTCAAGGCATCATCCACTGGAGGTGATTAGCCAATAAATTTAAAGAAGGAAAAAAAAGCCATATTATTTCACCTTTGGTATTTGCATGTACCCACAAGTATGTGGCAAAAATTATGACGGGTTCCTCAGAGCTACTGATGACTTGGTTCTGCAGTTGGATGGTACTGCAGTTTCTGGCATTTACTTCTGTTGTCTGTCAAAAAATGTCTGTTGAAGAAAACTGGTTTGCTTAATGATCACAGCGTTCACTTAATAATCGGTACAAATCATGCATGGTAATGTGTGGATCCTGCTAATGACTCCCAGAATTTACGACCATAATTCCAGGCTGTAATCTGAGGACTACCTGTATGGCAACATATATGTGGCTGACTTAGAACGGTTTTTCCCTTCTTTAGTAGTAGTTTTAACCCTTCAGTTGTGTCTGACTCTGTGTGATTTTGCAGGAAAGTGCTCTCCATGCTGCCTTGTCAAGCACAGCTTCTTTCAGTTGTTGGATGTTCCTCTTCGTATCAGCTTTGATGGTATCAAGCCAGGGAGCTCTTTGCTTGCCACTTCTTCATCCACTAACCAATCCTAGCATCGTTGACTTTTCCCATGAATTTGTATCTTGACATGGCCAAAGTAAATCAGATGTGGTCTTGTGATTTTGGCTTCTAGTATTGTTTTATAGGATTTGGCATCTCTCGGTTGGTAGTTCTGGCTGTCCATGGTATACACAATAATTTACACCAGCACCACAGTTCAAAGGCCTCAATTCTTCTTTGCTCAGCTGTTCTTGGTGTCCAACTCTCACACCCACACATCATTATAAGGAAGATTACTGTTCTATGTAGTCTGCTTTTTGTATCTCTATCAATATCTCTGTTTTTCCAGTTCTTATTCATTGCAGCCTGAGGTTATCCTGCATTTCCTTTCAGATGTAGAATTGCCATCTTGAACAATTCTTGATCCAAGGAAGATAAATTCTCGAATTAATTCCATTTCCTCCTTTTTGATTTTAAACATCTCATGTTTATCTGCAGCTGCTGTCGTTATCTTTGTTTTCCTGAAGTTAAGAATCAGTCCTACTTTTTTACTTTCATCCTTGATTTTCCAGATCATTTTTCCAGGTCTTCCTTATTTTCAACCAATAGTGTTGTATTATCTGCATACCTCACATTATTTATGGTTCTTCCCCCAATCTTCACTCCAACATCAGGCAGTTCCAGATCTAATTTACACATGATCACTTCAGCATACAGATTGAAGAAAAATGGTGATAAAATGCCTGCCTGTCTAACTCCATTTCTCCCACTTGTTTGTTCTCTTTGGTTTCTGGCATGGATGTACTTTCCAGCAATTTCCATGATGTTACCTTGGATCTGTTCATTTCTAGTTTCAGTGGTTCTTAACTTCTGTGGCATACATAGGTGAGATGCTGTTCACATTGAAGCTCCTCTTTTACTTGATTAATTGATGACATTTTCATCATCTGTACTAATAATCCAATTCCATACTGTGTGTGACCAGCTATACGCTAAATAAATAAATAAATGGCATAGGACCTAGTTATCTTCGAGACCGCCTGCTGCCACCGACGGCCTCCCATCGACCTGTGCGCTCCCACAGAGAGGGCCTCCTCGGGATGCCATCAGCCAAACAATGCAGGCTGGTGACCCCCAGGGGGAGGGCCTTCTCTGTGGGGGCACCTACTCTCTGGAATCAGCCGTCCCCAGAGATAAGGAGACCCAAAGACCTCGGTGCCTTCCGTCGTGCCCTTAAAACCTTTTTCCAGCAAGCTGGGCTGGCCTAACACCTTTTTAAATGTTTTTAATTGCTTGTTATCATTTTTAATCATGGGGCCAAATTTATATATATCTTTTTAATTGTATTTTAATGTTTGTATTTTATGTTTTTACTTGGCTGTTCACCGCCCTGAGTCCTCAGGGAGAAGGGCGGTATACAAATTTAAAAATAAATAAAATAAAAAAATAAAAAAATCCAGTTCCATGAGGACTTCAAAAACTCCCCTCCCCCATCATCATCACCCTCAGCCTAGACCAAAGTCCAGAACCTCCTCTTCCTTGATGTCCCTCTACAAGTACATCATGTACACATTAGCTCCATCTTCTGCAGGAGAACTGCCGGATGCCATGTATACCGTAGGCTTCCAGCTTTCACCCAACACACACCATCTGTAGCCAAACTCTCCGCTACAAGCACATTTGTTCTGGCCTGCTGGACAGCGATGGAAGCAGGCCTTCAGGAAACTAAATTACCCCTCCAGGGAAATCTATAGACCAGGGGTCAGCAACCTGCGGCTCTGGAGCTGCATGTGGCTCTTTCACCTCTCCTTCCTCCCACCTTCCCTAATTTAAATCCTACACTAGACTAGTTATTCTACGCATCTGATACCTTAAATTGCAGCTCAAGAAAACTGATGCCTTTTAAATAAAAACTGTTACTCAGAAAAAGGGCTACTGGAGTCCTGGTTTTTATTTTTTTGTCATCGTGGACTAACATGGGTCTCCTCCACCACCATCTCATGAGGAAGTGATGGGGTATTTATTAGATTGTTGTCTTAGCTGCTTACGAGAATGTGCCTCCTTGTGATGGAGCTGGACTGAGAGACAGTGAATGGCTCGGAATCCCCCAGGTAACTTCATTGTCTTTGTTGACATTGGCCAATCAGTCAGATTGTGTTTCTCTTCAGCTCAGTCAGTGCATCTCAACTGTGGTCTCCTTGATGCTGAAGCAAATTCACACTCAACTTCAAATTGTTCCACTCCGAATTCTGAAATGCTGTTAGCAAGCAGTTCCATAGCAGGAACTGTCCAGCAGGAGGCAGCAGAACCATAGAAGGTTATTCTGAAACCTCAGTGAGGGAGATACCTTCCCTTTGGAAAGAGCAGAAGATAGATTGTGCTCTTATGTTAGATATTTGCAGTGAATTTGCACTGGCTGGCAATTTCCATGGTAGCCAAATTGCACAAAAGATTTAAGGGGCTAGGACACCTTAAAGACTAACACATTTATTACAGACCAGGACCAAGGCACTTGCACGTAATTCCTGTCTTATACCGGTGAATTGATTTTATGTTCAATCTGCATTCCTTCATTCGTCATTCATTCCTGATAAAGGAGAATGTTTGTAACTCAGGGTTGAAATGAGGGGTCCTTGGTGCTTCCTGAGTTTGGTGGTTTTCTTGCAGATGTTTCATTACCAACCTAAGTAATTTCATCATTTGTTACTTTTAAATAAAAAAAATCAAAGCAGCCAAATTCAATCAGATTTTGGGGTTTCCACCTTAAATCTAGCTAGATCTGGCAACCTCCTGGCATCTGATAAAATTTAAATGTACTTTAATGTCCCACACATCATGGACCACGTTCAGTAGACTATCATAGTTCTCAGAAATGAAAAAAGGGTGTTCTACTAAATCTAATTTCATTTGGAAGAAGCAAAGTAGATGCCTTATTATGGTTAACTCTTGTTCAGTGTTCTGGTTTGCCGATAGCTTAGGGTTGTGGTTTTTCTGAAGTGCCTCATGTCTGACAAATTTGAGTTGCAAGCCAATGTAGCTAATGACAAGCCACAAACCTGTACGGCAGGCAGCAAGCTAGTCTTTTTGTCCTTTTGTGAAGCCCTGTCATCCTAGGCCTTGGGCTTGAACCACAAGCTGAGCTGCAACCTCTTGCCTGCTTTGATTTCTAAAGAGTGGACCCCTTTCATTCCAGGGCAGAGACCCTTGCACACCGGACCGCTGAATGTGGTGCTGCGCATCCGTCCACTGCATCTTCTCGTGGCTACAGGCACAGGATATGTGGGATACAAGCAATATGAGAAGCACAAGGACAAGAATCTTGAAAAGTTGGGTGTGGAGGTGGCCCCCAAAATTGCAGCTGAATGGGAAGTAAGTGATTAAGCATTCTGTAACTTGTTCTTAAATGTCAAATAAAAAAAAATTATATTAAGCGTTCTGTTCTAAAATGCCAAATCCTTCCAAGGAAAGATGAGAAGAAACAAGTATTGTAGTGCATTGTTTAAAATGCTGAATTTGGCAAGTGAGAATCTATCTTAGAATTTCTGCTTATCTACTGGTATTTCTTCTGCTGTGCCAGTTAAAGCCATGCTTCCACAGCTGATCTGGATCAAAATTGTGGTTTGTCCCTGCACTGTAAATGTATAGGGAAGTATTTAAGATTCCCAGATATCAGCATCTTGCTAGTATGAGCAGAGGTGAGGAGAGGCTATAGAATTCTACAGTTATCTTTTGTTATACAAACACTAAAAATACTGAATGAAAAAGACCATACATTTTTTGGATTTTTTCCCTCTGATTTTCTGGTAATGTTAGGTAAATGAATGGATTTGTCTATTCCTGGTTTGCATCGGTTCATTTATCTCATTCCTACATTAATCAATAACACTTTTTGAAAAAAAATCATGAACCATGAGTGTTTAAAACAATTCACTTTGAACCTTTTAAAACCTAAAACATGCAATGTATACATTTTAACATCCAATTTGATTTTAATATTTTAATTCAGAGAAATGTGAAATCTAGAAACTAATTGTATTTTGATTCACATGTTAGAATGGGAATCATGTAAGGTGGTCAAAAATGTGGATTGAACAAAATTCTTGAGCTTTGCAAATATAAATATAAGAGCCAATGAGTATAATCTGTTGTAGAAGGATTTTCTTTTTTGTTTTAAATCACTGCTCCCTTAACAAGTCTTGTAGTGGTGAAAGTTAATGCTTACAGGTCTCATCCTGTTGGCAAACAGTCCCAGTGCATTGTTGGCTAAATGCATCAATTTGTTTCTGAAAAGGAAAATGTTTGTTTTGATTGCCATACTTAGTGTGGCGCTATTTCTGTATTTTTTGCTGAGGATGAATTTCCAGTAACCAGATCTCGAAGTGCTCTGTGAGGAATCCTGTACATCAATTCATTAGAGATAAGCGAGTGGCTGGCTTGCCTTGTTGACATCTTGGGCAGCCGGCAGGATCTGAGGCCTCCTGGAGCACTTCTGCTGCCCTGGCTGAGTCCAAGGCTTAAAGGTTAGGAGAGGATGTTTTTGATATCAATACTGTGTATATTTTACAGTGGCTAAATGTGTTTCACTCTGTCCTGTGGAAGGGTGGGATACAAATTCTCTTCTTAATTAAGAGGTGTGATATCCATTAGCTCACTGCCTGTTACGATAACAAAGTTTTAAAGCAATACAAATAAAAAGACAGTAGGAGCATAATTTATTTCCTTGCAGAGGTGTGTCTGAATAAGATGCTTTTGGACCTGTGGGGGAAAATCCTGCTCTAACGGCCACCCGGGCTCAAGCTTGTCTTCCAGCTTCCTTTGGTTTGCCAGAGGTCAGAAGAGGAGCCACAGCAGTCCATGCTTTACTGACCTTCCCCTACAACCCTGGTTGCATTATTCAGTGTGTTAATCAGTTGCCTTGAAGCTCATTCTGGGAATTCTGTTTGTTTTTTCAGTTGGGCGTTAGCATCTCAATACCATTAGAATAGGGGTCTCCAAACTCGGCAACTAAGACTTGTGGACTTTAACTCAGCTGGCAGGGTGATTCTGAGAGTTAAAATCCACAAGTCTTAAAGTTGCCGAGTTTGGAGACCCCTGCACTAGAAGGTGGGGGCAAGATTTTTACTCTCATTTCTGCCATTGTCGGGGTGCACCAGTCGTTGCCACATGTTTAGGTATGGCATGGCCTGTCTAATATTCCACATTTGGTTTTCCATTCCAGAGGCTTTATCAGCTGTGGGAAACACATTTTGGGAGGGATTCAAGAAAGTGGGTTTAGCCTGAGGTTACTTGCCCCCAAATGGTGTACTAGAATACACCATTTAGCTATTTGTTTTGAGGTGATGTGCTTCCTCCCAGGTTTCATGGCCTGCCCTTCATCTATCCCTAAATTTCTGAAGCAGCTTTCTTTCCCTGTGCCAAAGGGTCTATCTATGCCAGGGGTTTCAAACTTGATTTCATTGAGGGTCGGATAAGCATTGAGTTTGACACTCCTGATCTATGAGATAATTTCCGTTTTTCTTTTGAAAAATAGCTTGTTTGATACCTACAAGGAAGAGGACTACTCTCTGCTAGGGCCCTGATTTTGAAATGCCCCCCTGCATTTTATTATTTTGGCATCATTGAAACCTTTCTTTTAAAGGTGTAATACAAATGAGGTATTCCATTTTTGCATTTAAGTGTGCACTTTTAATCCTTGTCAAAGCAGCCTCCCCTTTTGTATCATTGGGTAGTTCGCATCTTGTGCTGAATGCTGCTGTTTTCTCATGGCCTGGGCTGCCTGGTCTTTGCATTCTGCTGGGGCTTGCTGCTGATGCTGTGACATCAGTGGGGTAGAAGGGGGGCACACTTTCAGACTGGTCAGGGGGTGCTTGTTAAGCAGCAAAATGGATACCTTAAATCGGGTGTTAAACTCGATTTCATTGAGGGCAGGATCTTGGGGAGCCGGGGTGGGTGTGTCCAGCTTGACGTCACTAGTGTCAGAGGCACCTGTGGTGACCCTGAGTGCTCTGCTAGCAAAAATGGGCTCCCAACAGTTGTGGATTGCTACCAGTTCGCCCTGATTCAGGTGAGTCGGTAGCGGCAATGGTGAGGTGAGAGCGAATCAGTTTGCTCCGACTGTCAGCTGGGCCCTCCCACCTGCCCTTGCGCTATACCCAGTGGTGGGATTCAGTTGCTTTGCACCACTTCGGGAGAACCGGTTGTTAACTTTCTGACCAGTTTATCCAGGAGCCTGGATAGCTCAGCAGCCAAAAAACACTGTTATTAAGAACAGCCTCCCATCCTTTCTAAGGTAGGTCAAATGAGGACCCAGTTTGTGGGGGCAATAAGCTGACTTTGTATAAATATACAGAAGTATGAAGGCTATTGCTTAATGCCTTGTAAGCCGCCCTGAGTCTTTGGAGAAGGGCGGCATAGAAATCAAATTTAAAAAAACCAACAAACTGGTTGTTGGAAGAAATCATTAGGGCAGAGAACCGGTTGTTAAATTACTTGAATCCCATCACTGGCTATCCCTACCTATATTGGTTGTTTTTAGTCCAGCTGATAGGCGGGGCAGAGCGGATTGTCGTGCCTCAGCTGTTCTGAAATGCAATGCGCTTGCGCAAAGTGCAAGTTTGGTGTGCGTGTGAGCGAAGCGAGCAAAGAGCATGTGCGAAACGAAATGGTAGTAACACTGGTTGAAACCCACCACTGGTTGCCAAGCTTCATTTCCGATTGTGACAGCCTCCTGTAACTCTCTGCCAGCAAAAGAGGAGCTTGGGAGGGCCCCGTGTGCCCTGAGCTCTGAGGCACAGCGGGCCGGTCCTTTCGCTGTTTCCAGGGCGGTCCTGCGGGCCAGATCTAAGCAGTTTGACACCCCTGCCTTAAATCCTGTTAAAATAGGAGAATATTCTTAATTTGTCAAGAGGGGCAAAGTTTACGGCACCCATTCATATCCCCAAACTGCCTAGAGTCATCCCAGAAAGCAATATGGAATAAACAATAAATAAATAAATATCATTAATAAATAATGAAATCACATTGAAGAAGCATCTAAAATATTCACCCCTGCCCATTCCAGGGGGAGTGTTGGAGCTACTAGTGCAGTGCTGAGCATTCCCCTCCTCCCCTTCATACCGTTTCCAAATCTCTTGAAGTGTGTAGCTTTGAAAAGGACCTATTTGAGGGATCATTTTCCCCCGTCACATCTACTGTTCCTGACCCACCAGAGCAGGGAGGCAGAGAATGTCTCCTCTCTTAAGGAGGTCTCTCTAGTGGGACAACGAAGAAGGGCCTTCCCTGGGGTGGCTCTTTCCCTGGGGAATATCAGCTCTGCATAGGTCAGAGTGGCCTTGATAGTCTTTTGAAAACCCCCGAAGATGTGGTCTCGCCCTATGAACCCCCGGGTGATATGGAGCCCATGAAGTGATTTGTTGGATTGTTGTCACAACGGGAGTGGGGTGGGGGCTTATTCAGTTTTGTATTGGAATTTTTATTTCTGTAAGCTACCCAGAGTCACTGTAAGTTGGTCAGCCATGTAAATTTTCCTAATAAATAATAATGGACTGAAAAACCACCAGAGGTGTTGCCAGATGGGTTTCTTTAAAGTGCCTCCCTTGAATGAAGGCCAGCAGATTTTCCTCCCATGTCCTGGATACAATCAGGCTGTAAAGGCCAGGGTGAGTCACTTGTGCTTTTTCCGCCTTCTACTCCGTTGTTTGTTTTCCTTTAAATATAGACTGCAGATTACGCTGCTGTCGGAAAACACCCGGAGTAGCTGGCAGGAGGACTGTCTAAAGTCTGGCAGAGGAGCAGCACACGTCCCCTGAACCTAGTGTCCTTTGGCCCCAGTTCATGGTAACATCTTATCCCGGGGAGGCTGGTGCAGCGTGGCATTCCAGCTGAGCTCTGCCCTCGACACCTGTTCGGGTTGGGAGGACCCCCAAGTCTCTCAGCCTTCCTCTGGGCCCCGATTGGCTCAGCAGAGGGGGGGGCGGGGTTGACAAACAGCCCCTTGGAGACAGGGCCCCAAGGGCAGCGGGTTTGCAGCACCAGAGAGTGCAAAAGCCGTTGCCCCATGGGAGAGCATGGCTCCAAAAAAAGATCAATGGAAAAGGCCAGAGCGTGAACCTCCTGTACAGAGGGAAGCCTTCTACCCGGCCAGATGACCAGGGAATGTAATCCCTGACCCTCTGTCCAGAGGATAGGCCGCAGAATTGGTATGACACAAAGGGCTGCTACAAAGACTATGGAATTTGATCCCTTGGGAACACTGGAATGTTCAGTACTATTATTAAATAGGGAAATGCGTTTTAAGGCGAAGACCTCCCGTAAATCAGCATTTCTGTGGGAATGATAAGCTTTTTGTATATATGCTATAACTTGGGTTGAATCTGATCTGAAGGCCATGAGGAGCTAACCATTTTCCACAAATCAGCTTTTTTCCAGCTGTGTCCAGAGGCCTCCTGGGTTGAGAATACATAAAGATCTCTCTTGGATGATTAAGTGGTTCTGAGAGTTGTATATCATGGTAAATTAGTACTTTAGAGAATGAGAGTTTGGGCATGACCTATGCACTCCATCATTTGCATTGGTTCATGTGTCCCTTACATGTAGATTGAAGGGTCAGTTTGGTGTGGCAGTTTAAGGCTCCAGGCTAGAAACAGAGCCACAAAGGCCTTTGGCACACAAAACCAGCTGGGAGACTTTGGGCCCCTCGTGCTCTCTTAGCCTTGGGAAGAAGCAATGGCAAAGGACTTCCAAAAGTCTCACCAAGAAAACTGTATAGACTTGTCCAGGCAGCTGCCAGGAATCAATAATTTCTTCCCAAAACAAACCAAAATGTTCATTCAGATATTATGGAAATGATTTCTCTTTTTTTTAATTCTGGAAGTTAGAGAAGGTAGCTTAAAAGTTTTAGTTTATTTAATTCCATAAACTGTATGGATTTCTTGGATTAATTAAAGATGTTGTGCATCTTTATTCCCATTCCACCTTTATATCAGTATAATTGGTCCCCCTTATGCACTGGAGGGTTTGAGGGTCCAAATACTTTTGGAAGTGTGAAATTCCTTTCCTTGCAGGTTAAAGACCTTGGGTGGAATGAATATTGCAGATCACCTAATAGGATATCCTGAAAAATCAATATTTATGGTTAAAATGCTTTTTTGCCATCCAGATGTAAACCTGTAGCCTTGTCTGCTCTAGAATCCCTTCTACTATGCCCACATTAATCTTATAATAGCTGTTAGAAATTGTTGTTGAATGACAGTAAATTGTATACTCAAAAGTATAGGGAGGCATGAAAGAAAGGAAGGGTTCGAGTGTCTGATCTGTGAAGGTCCTAGGTCATTTTGGTACCATTAAATCATTTTTCTTTGGATTAAAAGTTACACTTAACACAAGACAAATTATTATTTTCTATATTATTGGACAGAGGTAGGTCATTTGGGAATAAAATTGATGAAGTCAGTTCATTGGAACATGGTGCTCAATAACATGATACAATATGCTCATGTGCCACGTTTTTGGAAATTATTTTACACAGTTTCGGATGCATCTTTTTTTAGGGATTAAATTGTTTTGAATAAACTGATGGGAGACAATTGCTGTTGTTTTCTTTTATGAGAGTAAACATATGGATCCTGTCTACCAGTATAAGACTGGAAGGATGCCTTTCCCTATCAGAGATCTGAAGAAATCTCTTTATTTTGACAAGGAATTTATGAAGTTCCATTTGAAGAACTGTGCAATACCATAGAATGCATGTTTAGGATTTTAATTTCCTGCATTTTCTCATTATTAATTAAATATTACATTGCATACTCTTACATGACTATATGCATAACACTAGATTTGTTTAGCTCATAAGAGGGGCGTGCTTTTGTTGTCTTTATTTATTTTCCCTTTTATCAGCAATATATTTTGAAATTCAGCTTTTATCATTTATAATAGTTTCCATGAATGAATACGAATCATGTTGGGCCTTTCTAACCGCTAGATATTATAAAGAGCTATTTGTAATTTGCTCTGCTTGATACTAGTTGGTATATGTCTTTTGTTATCATTGTTGTCATTACTTGTTAGATGTTTGTATGGCAGGCAAACAGGTTCTAAATGTGCAAGCAACGGAATTCCAATTTGGGAAGCCTGAAAAGGCTTCATGAGCAACTAAGTGGCGCTGAGGTCTGTTGGTGAGCATTGGGTGGATTGCACATGAGAAAAAGATTAGCTTCTGAGAAACTTGGAAACCAGGGGTTGGTTGTTGGGAGAATTGGAAGCACAAATGCCGTATACACTGTGTGGAGCTTCTGGAAGAATGATGGGATATAAATTTAATAAATAAATAGAAAACTTCAGGATGCTTCCAAAATAAATTGAATCTAGATGCTGTTGGGAAATTAGGGGCACACAATCCTTGCTCTTTTTTTATTGTTGTGATGAAGAATTTTGGGACCAGAAGTAGATGGGGAAGGTAGCAACCTGAAGGAAATGGGGTATTGGCATGGGCATATTCCCACACATTTGTTGGGAAGATGGAGAGCAGGGAACACTTATTAAGGGAAAATTACTGGGTGAAGACAGTGAAAAAATTCTCATTGGAATGAGATAAAATGCATTTAGCCCTCACCACAAGTTCTTTCTATTCTCCTTCCCTTGCTCGAATATTCATTGCCCAAAGGAGAATGTGCCGCTTTGCAAGCTCCAGGTCTGGTTTCATGCCTCAAGTGCTTGCACTCTAATCTACTAAGGGTCTACTTCAAGCAGGTGAAACTTATGCTGTACAATTCTCAGGAGACGAATCTGACATTCCACCAGTTTTAGCGCTAATTCTAGCCAGGTCTGAACATGCTAAGGCTTGTGCACCCTGTTGAAGCAGCTCTTCCCTGTGGTGGCACCTGTCTTGTAGAATGATTTGCCCAAGGCAAGTATGTTTTGACAGATATACAGTACTTGATGATGGCATCTAGCCTTTGTTTATACACTTCCATCAAAGAAGAGTCCAATGAACACCTGCGACTATAGGAGGTTTTTCCTTTCGTCCACCTGAAGTCGGCTTCCTTATCACTTGTCCTGACTTCTCTTGACACCTAACATTTCTCTCGTCTCTTCTCTAAGCTAAACATATCTATGTCCCCAACTGTTCTTTAAACAGTGTTCCAGTATTCCTTCATCATCTAGGTTGCTCTCTCCTGGGCACTCTATATGTTGTCAACCAGCTCCCTAAAATGTGATGTGTAGGCCTGGCACAATCCTTCGTATGCGAATGGACCAGTTCAGAATTGTCCTTAATTTTTCTTACTCAAAAATGGAACTTTGTGTTTATCCCTAACAATTTTGCTGACTTTTGCCCATTGTATCAAATTCCTCCTGAATTTTGATACTGTCCCTTAAGCTGCTTGCTATCTTTCTCATTCATATGCCATCCACAACTTAACATTCATATTTTCAACCAAGTTTTTTGTAAATACATTGAATAGCATAAGGCCGAAATGGGGAATCTCATCTGGCATTAGCCCCACCTTCCAACTTAACGTGGCATGATTGAGATGCAATATTTGTTCAACCAACTCTGTGACCCGCTAATGGCAGCGTCATCCAGCCCACATGTTGCTTGGTTGAATGCTTTTCAAGGAAAAAAGGCATGCTGTATCCATCATGGTCCCATGGTCAATTTTATTTCAGGCATTGTTTTTATATTACTGTTGTAAATTGCTTCATGGTTCACATAAACGTCTAGTAGTCTTTTAATTTGTGTGTGTGTACCTGCATGTGTGTGCACATACATATATGCATTAAGCCATTTAAAGTTAAATGGATTTTATCTCAAGTAAGCAGATGTGGAATTGTAACCACAGCCCTAGAGGACAAAAAATACAATGTGTGAAACAGTGGGGTAGATTATTGTGCACATTTAAATTGGGAATACTAAACATTCAGTTATTTACTTTAGCCATTAGTTTACACATTTGGCTTATTTTACACTTTCAGTTACAAAACAGCAGGTGCAAGAAGGCTTGCAACAAAGAAAAGAAAACATTATGACTGTGGAATCCATTTAAATGCAATAAATGCTTAGGGGACAGACAAAGCGATACAAGTTTCATGTCTCTTTAGACACCCTTCTAAAATGGCCCTTCTAGGACAGAGTCCTCCTCGTCCTCCCAGGACTTTCTCCGCAGATCAGGACAAATGCTTGGCAGCAGCATCGCCCAAGTGCAAGTTCATATTAACTGTCCGTGGGTGTGCCTATGCCTTAAATATCTTGCTGAGGAGAAGGTGTGAATGGAAGATCTGGAAGTCCTGTTCCCGTCAGTAATGCTTAGGAGTCACAAAGGCCATGAGAGAATTCCTTGGAAAGGAGGAGGGGTTCCTCCCCTCCTCCCCCTCCCCTCCCGTCCGTGACTTATAAAGTAGCTGGGAAGATCAGGAGCGGTATTTATTCCGGTAGAAAAAGAAACGCCAGAAGACTGGGGGCAGGTGAAGTCCCTGGGCTTGGATTGGATTGTCCCATCTTCTCATCTGGGGAAAGTGCTTGGCTTCTCTGGAGATCCATCAATAGGGTACTTAACTCTATGGGAATGTACACTGCCTTCATTCCCCTGTGTCTTAGTAAGACAATGGCTAACCTGAATCTGCTTTTCTTTGAAGTCTTGTTTAGATGCCCTGTATTTCACCTGTTTCCTAGCCATCCTTTAGCTCAGGGTCTTTCCAAAATGGTTTACAGCAGTGGTGCTCAATCTATGGTCTTCGGACCTCTGGGAGCCCGCGATGTCGTCACAGGGGATCTGTGAAGGCTTTGAAGAAATGTTATGATTTAAATATTGAGTCTTGGGGGTCCGTGGCCATGGTTTGCTGCCATGAAAGGTATTTGAAGGGAATTCATGGTAAAGAAAAGGTGGAGAACCACTGGCTGACAGCATCCAAACAAAAGAGTCAATGCAATTTGGCAGCATCTGCTCAAGGGGGCTTCTGGTGCCTAACATTTTCAAATGCTGTTTTTCCAACCTTCATTAAGATTTTTCTCTGTTCAGGAAGATGATCTGCTGTTTCAACCTTTTGTGGAGTTAATTGGTTTATAGATCAGTGCTGGCTTTTGTTCGCAGTCTCAGAGTCTCCCTGCCTGAAGTGTCTCAGCCAGTTGCAAAGGGAGGCTTCTCCCGTGACCCACCCAGCCCCCTCTTCAAACGCTGCTGCCTCTTGCTGCTTTTGGCACATGCTGCCGGCAGTGGCCAGCGGGCTCTGGAGCTGGCAGGAAGCCTGGGGGAAGTGAGCAAGCCTTGTCATGCGGCTGGTGGCTCCTCCTGCCCCGTTGCCTGCTGCGCCTCTCTTAAAGAAGCCCGGCTCCTGCTCTGGTATTCGCTGAAAAGCCACTCTCCATCTCGGATGGTGGGGCGTCCTTAAGAGGGAACTATTGAAATCTGAGCCAGCTTTTCTACTCCACTGATCTGCTTTCTTAAAGAAAAAGGCTGCTGAGGCTGCACTTCATCAGAATGGGGGATCCCAGGAGGGACCTTTATTTCTGAGGCCTCTCTGGATCTCCCACGTGCCTCTTCTCCTTCTCCTTCTCCTTCTTCTTCGTCCTCGTGATGAGTGAAGGGTATGGCAAAATTGCTCTCCTGCTGACTTACTTTTTCTCTCCATTGTAAATGCAAATCTTACCTCGGAGGGTTTGAATAGGGAAGCGGGTGATTCCAGGCACATGAGGCAGGGTTACGGTTACAGTTACAGGGTGATCAGAGTTTGTATCTGCCTTGAAAAGAATAGGATGAAACAAAGCTCTTTTAACAGTGATCCAGTTTTTCTCCTCAGTCTGGACCAGCCTTACCTGCCTGGCCTTGATCAAGGCATGGGTGGGGAGAGGTTGATCTCAAGCCAAAATAACCCAGTAAAATGCCTGTGCAGGTAACAATAACAGAGTTGGAAGGGACCTTGGAGGTCATCTAGTCCAAACAGGCAGGGATTGGCAAAGATCTGTCTTTCCATCCTCCCAAAAAAGTTGTTAAATTTACGTTCTTGTTGAGGACTGCTTAGTAGGCATCAAAGCAAGGGCTTTCTACCTTCGGACACAGGGAGCGGTTTCTATGGAAGGAGGCATCCGTGTTCTGGTTTTGAAACTGAGTAACTGGGAGAGTTCGGAAAGAGAACACGGCCATCCTAATTCTTCCCCGTTTTAAAATGATGGAAGCAGAGTGTGCAATGCATATAAAAGATGGGCACAGCTTCAGTTGCACCATTCTGGCTGCCATCTTGCCTTTTTTGAGCACCCCATGCAAACACCCCTGAAACTGAGAAGTCCCTTTTCAGGGGGTGAAACCTGAAGTGGTATTTGCTTGGGCTGGCCTCGTGGGAGATGCTTCCTTCCCAGGGTGAGCATCTGAGGCTTGCTCAGTCCCTGCTTCCTGGTCAGGATGAGGGGCTATTTTAGGTTTTGTTTTGTTTTGTTTTGTTTTGTTTTGTTTTGTTTTGTTTTGTTTTGTTTTGTTTTGTTTTGTTGCTTTGTGTTTTGTGGTTTGCTTCGCTTCGCTATTTTCTTTTCTTTTCTTTTCTTTTATTTTATTTTATTTTATTATTTTATTTTATTTTATTATTATTTTATTTTATTTTATTTTATTTTATTTTATTTTATTTTATTTTATTATTTATTTATTTTATTTTATTTTATTATTATTTTATATTTTATATTTTATTATTTTATTTTATTTTATTTCTGATGAGCCGTTGCAAAGTACTAAACAAAAGTAGTTGAAAAATGCCTCCTTTCATTGATTCTTTCAGGGCATGAAATCTTCCCTTGTGAGGAAGGAAAGGGCTGTTTCTTGAAAATGGCGTGAGCCGAGCAGCAGCCAGTCAGAGGCAGGCTTTCCGCCTCTATTGTTCAGCAAGGGTTAGCAGTGTGCAAAAGTTTCTGGAAAAGAAAGAGCGGTCCCAAGAGGTAGCGAGGAGGATTTAAAGAGAAAGAGCCAGTTGTGAAAGGAAAGGGGTAAAGAGACAAAAAGTATTCCGCCTCACGAGAGAAACTCTGCTTTTATACAGCACCAAGAAATGCCCTGCCGGTACAAAAGCGGCACTGAATTCCTTCCCGAGGTGCCAAGTTTATTGGATCATTTCTTTGTTTCAGTAGGAAGGGGAGCCTTTAATTCTGAAGCCTTCTTCCATCTGCTGTCTGGACCTGGGTGACATAACATGGCCCACAGGGTGCCCAGTGTGTCTCAGGCCTGAATGGCCTCAGGTTGTGGGTGCAGATTTGCCTGAGTTAGGATTAACCAACTCTGCAAACTGAGTCCGAAAAGAAGCCCATAATTCTTGGAGAATAATTCTCCATATAATCTACCTATAAGAACTCTTCATGCGGATCTCTTACGTGGATAATTAAAATCTGTTTAGCTAATTGATTATCCTGATTTATCAACCCTGTAATCAAATGCTAATGATCAGAAAGTGGGAAAATCCTCTTGGGTGCCTAAAGTCAAGTGTGATCAGTTTATTTGAGAAGTACAGAAATAGAAAATCAGACTTTCTTGCACAACGTTAAAATAAGTTTAAAAGACACAGGATGTAATAATGAGCCTGGGCAGCAGAGGGATTTCTCTCTGTCTCCTCTCAGACTCCAATTCTGGAATCACGTCTACCTTCAGAAGGAAAGACAAAAATAAATTTGGTGAACTCTCACTTCTAGGCGTCAGGTTCGTGAGGTTCAACCTGATATTGCAGCATCTGATTGCTAAGTCCCTGAGACCTTGGAGTTCCTATGGAGCCATTCAGCTGGTAATATTATTAGGTTGAATATAAGGTGAAGTGGGAAAATTGCCAGAAGTAATTTGAATGTGGAAATGTGGATTTCTCATTAACGGTGGAGAACAAAACAACAATCAAAATGAAATGTGTTCGGTCAGTATCTAGGTGCAAGCAGCTACTCAAGTGGAGGATCTGACTATCATTCAAGCTGGGAGTGGAACGGAACAGACTGATCCCATCGTGGGATGCGGTCAGTAGGGTCCAGTGGAGAAAAGCAGAACCTGGGCGCCTCAGTTGCCACCCTGAACCATAAACTAGCCAGTCCTGTTTTAGATTGTTCAGCTGTATGAACTCTGCGTTTTATTTGAGGCTGAGCCTGAAAGCTCAAAAATAAATTGAATAAACTTTATTTAATTAACCACAAGTGAGCACATTGTGCAGCCACAACCAATGAAGCCTCAGGAGGATAAGGTAAAGGTTTCCCCTGTTCATTTGTTTCTGACTCTAGGGCACAATCTCCGTTTCTTAGCCAAGGGAGCCAGCCTTCTCAGAAGACGTTTCTGTGGTCAGTTGGCCAGCATGACTCATACTTGCCAAGGCGCACAGAACCTTCCCACCAAAGTGGTACCTATTTAGCTACTCGCATTTACATGCTGTTGAACTGCTAGGTAGGCAGGAGCTGGGGCAAGAACGAGAGCTCACTCCAGCACGCGGTACTTGGGTGTCAAACTGACACGCCCAGGATATTAAGCGCTGAGCTTTTGTGCCTTTGATCAGGAGGCAAAAAATGGTAGTTATCTCTTTCCTGTTCTGGAAGAAAGGCAAAGTAATAATGTTTACCCCATCCAGAGGCAATTCAGGAGCCAGTTTGGCCTAGTGGTTAAGGCACCAGGCTAGGGAGTGGGAGATCGTGAGTTCTAGTTCCACCTTAGCCATGCATGTCAGCTGGGTGACTTTGGGCCAGTCACTCCCCTTAGGCCAATCCACCTCACAGGGTTGTTGTAGGGAAAATAGGAAGAGGAAGAAAGTGTGTTGGATATGTTCACTGCTTTGAGTCATTTGTAAAAATAATAAGGACAGGATAGAAATAAATAAATAAATTCTCACACGATTAAAATGTGAACCAGGGGACGATGAGACCTGAATGTATATATATATATATATTTAAATACTATCTTACCTGTCCTGGAGGAGGAAAAAGCTCAAATCCCCAGTGCCAACAAAATCCCGAATTTACCCTTGCTTCTTCTGTATTTGTAAATGTAAAGCAAAAGAAAACATAGTCAAGGAGCTCATAACTAATAACAAAATACATATGTAAATAAAACTTTGTTACTGTGTATATTCCTTTTGCTAAACAAAAGGTTTCTCAGTGCCCAGCCATTTCTTGGTGGGGTTGCTGTCCGCTTTACATAAGGATACTGATAGAAGCAGGGGATTTTCTGAAATTTATGTTTGGATCGGGAAGGAATATTTTAGAATAGATACAGGTAGTCCTTGCCTTACAGCCATTCGTTTAGTGACTGTTTGATGTTACAATGGCACTGAAATAAGTGACTTATGACCATTTTTTATACTTAAGAATGCTGCAGCATCCCTATGGCCTTGTGATCAAAATCCAGATGCTTGGCATGCGTTTAGTATGGCTGCAGCATCCCAGGATCTCGTGATCCCTTTTGCGACCTTCTGACAAGTGAAGTTAATAGGGAAACCATATTCAGTTAAGAACCATCTTACTAACTTAACAGCTGCAGTGACTCCCTTGACAATTGTGGCAAGAAAGGTTATAAAATGGGGCAAAACTCACTGAACAACTGTCTCAGTTAGCAACAGAAATGTTGGGCCCGATTGTGGCCGTAAATCGAAGTCTACCTGTATCTGCCCAGTTGACTTTGTTGAAGGAGGAAGGTTTTGTTCTCCGGCCTGCTTATTCTCTCCGGACTTCCTCCCTTTCTCCCTTCCTGAAATGGACATCTCCTTCCTTGAATGCCGCTGGCAATATTTGGCGACCAGAAACCAATCTCTACTTTCATCACCGAGACTCGGCCTTGGCTCTTTGGAGAGTGACGGAGGTCCCTTATCATCAGGCTTCTGGTGTGGTTTCTGGTCCCCTGTTTGGCACCAGCTCAGATACTGGCATGACTTCGGCAGTCTTTGGGAGACGATGGTCCTATCTATAAACCTTTTGAGTTGTTGCCTGCACTGCTCGGTTATCAATTCTGGTTCATTCTGTTGCTAGAAAATGTTTGCGGAGAGGATGATTCTCTGGGCCAGGGCCAGGGCCAGGTGGGCTTCCCAGTGCCCTTCCTGCTTCCTGCCTGGCGTGAGAATGCCTCCTCCCTCCCTGGCCTCCAGCTGGCCTTGGCTGGACAAGGAGAGATTCTCTGGCCCTGAGAATGCTGCATGCGTTGCCGGGTCTTGCACGCCTGCCCAGAACCATCCAGGCTGTCATTACTGCAGTGCAGAGTTGAGGCGAGAAGCATCTCCCCCTCCTCCCGGCCAGCCTCACTCGCCTTCAGCCCGGCTTTGGGGAGAGATGCCTGTGGCTGGCTGGCCGAGCTCCTGATCGTGGGGCTTCAGTCGCCCACCGCTGCTCCAGACTCTTCTGAGAAGCAGCCCCCGGCTCCCATGGCAGCCCCCGGCTGAAGTGGGGCCTCTGCATGTGTGTGGGGGAGAGGAGCCTTTGCTTTGTCTCTGCAGAAGGATGTGATATGGTGCCTGTTTGTTTGCATTAGCTGAGACCATCCTAAGAGCGAGAGGCAGGGCCAGTCGGAGGACATACCTGCAGGAGAAGTTGGGAGCCGTGACTGCGCCTCCTCCTTGCCTCCTCCTCCTTTCCCGCTGCCGGAGCCAGGGGGGGAAAGAAGCAAGAGAGAGAGAGGAACTGAGTCTCAGCCTGACAGCCCAGGATGTGTCAGTCAAGCGCCCTGCAGGGACCAGAGCTGCACTCAGGGAAATGGTGAGATGCTGCAAAGCTTTACCTAGCCCTCCTCCCTCTTGCTGCAACCTCCACAAAGTTAAAATCCATGTCCGGAGGCTGCGTTCAGGAAGCGGTGGCGGTGGCAGCGGTGCCGGGGAGCAGCACCCAGAGCTGGAAAGCCCGGTCCCAGCTGGGAGCACCCCAAATAGGAAAGCCCGTTTCAGGTACTGTCTGGCGTCTCTGGCTTTGCGAGGAGGAGGGAGGGAGGGAGAGGAGACTGGCAGGTGTCCACCAAGCCTTTGTTTGGCCTAACTGCGGTGACAAACCTCTGGATTCACTTGATTGGCACAGGAAGGAGGGGCGTCGCAGGTCTGGCAGGCCCTTTGGGGGGGGGGGACAAGAGAGGCTGGGCCTCACCTGGGGGGTCAAGGGGGATCTTTGGGAAAGGAGGCCCTGCCTGGAGGGCCTGGGTCCTTTTGCAGGCAGCTCTCAAGCCGCCACTCGGCAGGGATTGGCTGTGATTGTCTGCAGTGAAAGGGGGAAGACGGAGCCAGGAAGCGAGCGTGATGCCTGCCTCTCAGCTCTTGCATTGTCTCCCGTCAGGCTAGCTTGGGGTGGGGGTGGGGGGCTAAAGGAGCGGGGGTGGGGGGAGAGGAATGAGCAGCATGTAGGAGGCCCCTTTTAGCCTCCTTTCACTTTTTTGGCTGAAATACAGCAGTCCCCTCTGGGGCTATGGGCTGGGGGTGGGGAAGCTGCTTGAGTCCTCAGGGATCCAAATGAATGGATTCTAGCCCAGGTTTTATGCTTGGGACAGATCCCTGCTGCACTTTCCAGAAGTTCTTTCTCCCGAAGGAGCTGTTTTTTTCCTGAGGAGAGTTTGCTCTTTGCAAACCTCCCTAGGTGGGCAACTGGTCTGGCCGTTGAGGCTCGAAATACAAGTCCACAGCCAGTTTTGCTCCTAATTGGTAACTAATATATGCTAGAAGAAGAGTGAACTCTGTCTTTCCAGATAAAATAAAAAGGAATAACTGGGTGGAATTTGTTTCTTTGTTTTGGCCAATTTAAGGTTAATCCAGCCTTTGTCCCTTTTTGTTATGAAGAGTTTGATCTGGAGATCAGGTGTTTCAGGAGCCCTGCGTGAATCAGAGTTTTAAACTACTTTCCTGGTGTAAAGCAGTGCTGTTGGCAATCCATACCGGATTTCCTTTTTTCTCTTGGAACTTGCTGCCTGCTGAGAGGAAGTGGATACCTGAATCTGGCTGGCTTCCTTGTGGGTGTTATGAGACCCACCTGGTCCTAATGCAGGATTCTTTATAGTGCTAGCAACTTGCAGGATATCCCAGTGAGGTTTTCAGCTCTTCAGGTGAAAGGAGACAAACTCACAGACCAGTCTCCATCCTCTTGTTCTACAGAAGATCCCATTCCCATGGGATCCCATTTCCCATTATTCCCTGCAAAGGCCAGCAGTCATGTCAGTTCTAAAAAAATGACAGGGAAAGGGGCCTTGACTTCATCCTGTAGCAGAGGAGGCGAAATTCCCCAGGAAGCAGGATTTGCCACTTCCTGTACCGTCTTGTAGCTCTGCTTTTGCTGCAGACAGTGTCCTTGTGGGATATGTTTGCAGGGGCTTCTATTATCTTTCTCACCCGGTACTGCTTCTGGACTCTATGGGAGCTTCCTTGAGGGCAAGACCGTCTGAATCATGGTGAACTGGGCTGCTCTGCTTTGCTGGGGTTAGGCCAACTTTGTTTCTGATGGGAGGGGCTCTGTTTTGGGGGAAAGCCTCAGGAGGCAAAAGAGAGCCCCTTCCCCATGACACCAGGTTGGCTGACCATCTTGTGTGTCTGTAATCCCACAGGTTGCAATTTCCCCAGCTGGCCCTGAGGCGGAGGTTGGGCCAGCTGAGCTGTATGTCTAGGCCTGCTCTGAAACTCCGTTCTTGGCCTCTGACTATTCTCTATTATCTCCTGCCTTTCGGTGCTCTTAAACCTTTGACCAGAGTGAGATGGAGGCCTGTGAGCCGGGTAAGTGCTTGTGAGTTTGTCTTGTGCTTGTGGTGCCCTGTTGTTGTTGGGGGAGGGCGGAGAGGATCTTGGTAGGCCACAGAAGCTGAACCTGAGATGGCCGCTGAAGGATAAGGATGCCTGAGGAGTCTGTCTTTTCCTTTCCTCTCCTCTTGCACCTTGCCCACCTCCATTATGGCTTTGCAGAAGGGACCTCCAGGGAATGCTTCTGCCTGGACACTACTGGTACAGTGGGGGAGAAAGTCATGCCAGCTTCTGTTCCTTGTCTTGGGAAGCTAGAGAAGGGTTGGTGCCTGTCTTTAGGCTGCTCAGAATTGTACCATGGAGAACGAAAACCTCTTGGCTTTGGGAGCTGCAGGACATGTCTCCAAAGGGGTCCAGAGGGCCCCCCCTTCCTTTCCCGGCAGCCTTGGGGCTTTCTTTTGTGGTCTTGGACACATGCAGCTCTGCATCCTTGTGGAGAACTGTCCTTCTGAAAGCATCTCTGTAGGGTCAAGGGGTTTTGCTGCAGGAAGTTATTCAATTCGTTCCTTTTACTTATGAAGAGACATTGACCTTAAGTAAATAATTAGCATGAAAAGCAGGTGTGATCGGAAGCTGTTGCTTTTGTTTCGGACTTCCCAAAGCTGCTGCTCTTCCCTTGTTTGTTTACTATCTAGCTTGGGATGCTGCTGTTTCAACTGTGAAATAGAAATTGGGACAAAAGTTTTTAAAAAAAGAATCCGAAGTTCTCCCAAGAAAGTAAAATGAGGAAATGATCATAATATATCAGTTAGCAAACTAATGCCACATACCAGTTCTAAACTTTACATTTCATGTTACTTCACATCAATATATGTGTAGTCTTACCCATTTTAGAATGCAGAGGGTTGGGGGGAGAGGTTGAGGAAAAGATTACCCATTCTATGTTTGTCTCTTCTTGTTTTGGAGTTGATGTAATTCATGTGTGAACTCTTGGCACACCTGTGCATACAGTACCTGTCTGTTACAAGAGCACTCCCTGTTATGTCTGCATGCTGAGATCTGTGAAGAGTATCTTCAAAGTGTTCCAAATAGAGATCCGTGCAATATACTTCCCATTGTTTGAACTTTTGACTTGAGCCCAAAGTAGATGTTATCTGTGTTTCTGCCCAAGTTAGGGCTTTACCCATTGACTGTTATCAACAGCCTGCAGAGTAGCTGTGATCCTTTGGCCTTCACTTTTTGGACTGGCTGGCTGATGAACGCTCTGGTTGGAGATGATCTACTGAAGGTTAAGAGGCTGAGAGGCTCTCTTGCCCTCCTGCAGTTCCACACATTTTGGATCCCTGGGGTTTGGCCCCTGTTTTTCTTGCTGCTGTTTGAGGATACATTTTATTGGACTCGACATTCTTGGGTCCCTTTCCCACAAAAGCCACCTGGGAGGTGGGGGCAGTTGGGTCAACTTTGGGTAGAGGATGCTGCGTTTTGAGATTTCTTTGAGGCACCCCTTCACCCAGCCCATGTGCTACGGTTGGCATATTTAAATTTAAGGGCCTTTAAAGCAAATAGTCCACAGAGACTTCAGAGAACAGAACAGTTTGCATGCAGCCTTTGAAAGAATGTTGGTTTTGTCAAGTGAGAGATTAGCTGCTGCTTCCATCCAATGCAGTAGGAACTTGGCAGAGAAAAAGGTCATTTAGGTAAGCACTTAAAATAAACTGGAATCACCCAGTGGACTAAGCCTGATAAATAATGGAGGTTGGTATGCCTCTACTGCTCTTGCTACTTTTATTTTTTCCCCCTCAGTGTTTTCTTATAAATGATTTTTAAAAGGGACCATGTTTTCAAAGGCAAAAATCTTTTCTGTTTTATGTTAGGGAGCTCATAGTGAGGGGCCCTGGGATTCTGTAAAATCAGGATGCTCATTAGGAAACAATAGAAGCTGACTGGCCGTATTGTTCTCAGGGCAGCCGTTGTGATGGCAATAGACTGGAATTCGGGTCATGTGGCAGTTCCTGGCACCTCCCTTGGGCAAATGAAACTAGGCACACAGACACATACTCCTGGGCACAGAGGCATTGCTCTGACCCTGGCATTGCCACACCAACAATTCCTTGAAGAACTGCACAAGCAGGAATGATATGGGATGCAGTGATAGAAAACAACCAATCAGGTTAGTTTCTTATTTAGAAAAGCTTCATTCCCAGGAAAACTGACACTTGGAAAACAGGGCCATTTTTTATCTCCTTGGCCTGCAAGAAAAGTCCCTCATTCTAGGCTGCCTGGTGAACTGCAGCTCAGCCCTGTCTGGAAGAAAAAGGTTTGTCACTCCATGCCTGGTTGCATGGAGGAATAGTAAGAACGTCCACTTGAAGCCAGGGTTGGAGCTGTTAGAAATATTAGGTTCACTCAGCTTCAGATGATTCTCATCAGGTTTATGGACGAACATTGTGTGCGGTCTCTTTCAGGACTTCAAATCTTGAAGCCAGAGCTAAACCATTGACCTGGCCCTGAATATACTTACGCAAGTACCTCAAATCCTCTCCTGACCCAGTGTTCCTCAACCTTGGTGACTTCAAGGTGTGTGGACTTCAATTCTCAGAATTCCCCAGCCAGCAAAGTTAGATTTGCCCACACATCTTAAAGTTGCCAAGATTGAGAAACGTTGCTCTACTGGGGGGTCATGCAGCTGGACCCCATGTCTGTTCCTTTAAAATTCTGGAGTGGCAGAAGGCCAGAGGTAAAAGATGATTCAACAAGAGGTCTGAGGGTATTTGGGGCACATTTTTTTTTAATTCTAAATTCTGATTTTGTTTACAGCTTTTACAGGTACATATACTACCTTTTAAAGGCCTAACACACTTTTATTTGAGGTTGAAAATGCCATTTTCTTGGCCATTCTGCAGATGTGTTGTTGAATGAACACCTGTGTCAGGTGCATCGCTGGCCCAAAGAAAACAGAGGACAGTCTGAATTATGTCTCCTCCTCCGTATGGGTCACTAACTTCCTGGTAGATCTGAGCTACAGTATCTTGCTGCTTTCTCCTTAGTCCTCTCCTATTTGTATAGCAGGTGAAGCGGAGCCAGTGCCTGTAATTTTAGAGATGGCCAAATAGTTATTTTCCAGACACTCCAAGATCTCTTTATGAAACTTAAGCTAAGCAGCCTACAATGTTCAGTCTCTTGTGATATTAACCATCACCATCATAGTTCCTCCCGATGGAACCTTGTTTGCTAATACCCAGTCCTCAACTTCTGACATTCCCACGCCTATAATTTGGCTGTGCAGAGAGATTTTGAAATTGTCATTCTGCAATCACAAATAGGATTCCACAATGAGTATCTAGTAAGGTCATTTGTCGCAGAATGAGGATCTCTGTCCCTGAAGCAATGGTTATTTAGAACAGATATACGGGAATCCATTCTGTAAGGAGTATGCACCAGTTAGACTTCTAGAATCAGATGCTACTGTTGAGTAAGCCGGCTGTGCAATACAATTGTCCTTAAAGTGCTTAGGGAACAATGGGATGGACAGTTAGGATAATCCTTGTCATGAATACATTGACTTGGTAGTTGCCTGTGCTGTAGAGTTGCACCATTTGCTTGTTTCAAAGAGTAGCTATCAAGGACTTTAAGGACCTACAGCCACAGAGGATTAGGAGTTAAACTACTGCTCACTATCCTGTGTCAATATTAATCATCACCTGGCAGCACCTCCTAGCAACCAGGTCCTGTCAAAAGAACAACGGGTACTGTACAAATATGACAGACAAATACAGGAAGTCCTTGAATTACAACCACTTGTTCAGCAGGCGTTCAAAATTATGAATTATGAATCAGGAGGACCTTCAACCAGTCCTTAACGTTGCAACTGTCATGGTGTCCCCACACTCATGTGATTGTGATTCAGGCTGTCGGCAACTGGATTGCAATTTCAGTGGCTGCAGTGTCCTACTGTCATGTGAGCACCATTGGAGACCTTGCTTGAAACAAATAGAGTTACTGGGGAAGCCGATAGGAGGTCACACCTGCTGCTGCTTCTCCCAAGGGGGCCCTTGGCAGGATCGGGCATCTTGTGCCCATACCCCATAGTGCCCAAGCACAGCACCTACCCGCCTGCAGCACCTGCCCATTTGTTTCCATTTCGGAGCACTGGCATACGGTGCCAGCCCACCTATACTCCATAGTGCTGCTCATGGTACTTGCCCGCAATCTGTAGTGGCTGCCTGTATCACCTGCCTATCTACCCATAACTCTTCTCTCCTGGTCTGCTTGCCTGGGATGCAGTTGCAGGTCCCACACTCTAGTCACATGAGGATCCTTGCTCAATGAATGGTGTTGCCCATCTATTGCTCTTGCTAAGTGATGCAGTCATGTGCCTTATGGTATAAGGACTCTTGCCTTGGGTAAGGGGTTGGACCTGGAGACCCCCAAGATCGCTTCCAGCCCTGTGATTCTGTGACATGGCAAAAGACACACACGCACACACACACACAGCAGTCAAAGCAGATGACAAGAAGACCTGGCAATAGCTAAGAGCAGGAAAGTTGAAGAAAAAGAGAGACAGAGGGGCAAATTCTGGATACACAAGACCAAGCCATGAGAACAAATACATAGAAAGCCTGAATTGAGAAGAAAGCAACAGGTAGAAGCGATACCTCTGCAAAGCTAAAAAAAAACAATGGATCACCTGGTTAGCTGCTGCAAGAAGATCGCCCAGACTGACTACAAGCAATAGCATGGCAAAGTGGCAACAGTGGTGCATTGGGAGATCTGCAAGAAATACCATTTGCTTGCAAGCAAGAACTGGTGGAACCACAAAATAAACAATAATAGAAAATGAAGAAACTAAAATGCCCTGGGACTTTAAAATTCAAACTAATATCTTCCAGACAACATTCCAGCTTTAACAAATGTTGATAAGAAAGACAAGAAACTGTTCCTTTTTGCAGAAGAGAAAGAACTGGAGAAAATCACAAAATAGAAAATTCTGCAAATAAAAGGGAAACAACAATGGCAAAAGAAAGTAAAGGCAATACTAGTAGTAATTGGTGTCTTGGGTGCAACCTTAAAACATCTCAAACACAATCGGCATTGACAAAATGCCCATCAGTCAATTGCAAAAGGCAGCTTTAGGTGTGAGAATACATGGTGAAAATCTAAACATGGGTGAAATCTAAAATTTGGGTGAAAATCTAAACATGGGTGAAATCTAAAATTTTTCCCTACGGGTTCGGTGGGCGTGACTTGGTGGCTTGTGACTGAGTGGACGTGGCCAACCCGATGTCACTCACAGCCACGCCCACTCGGTCACAGAACACCCTCCCACCAAGCCATGCCCACAGAACCCAGTAGGAAAACTTAAATTACTATGCTGCCACCCTCTCGCTACCCACTCTCTCTTCACTTTGGGTTGGGGGCCAGGGCCCAGGGATGCTCCATTCCCTGAGGCCCTGGAGCTGCCGCCTGCTTGCCACCTGCCTCAGTCAGGTCAGGGAATGCACCATTCCCTGGTACCAGCCTTCCCCGGAGCCTCTGCCCACTCTCTCATCGCCAAGCGGCGTGTCCTTACCTTTCTCCCATGGCTGGCTGTCAGGAAAGGCAAGTGCCCGAAAGTTACCAGAGTTGCTCACTCTTCTTCTTGAATGTGCCACCACCATCGCCATCCTGGTCCATGCGCCGGCTGCACAAGCGCACACCCAACCTGCCGCTGAGTGAATTAAATAAACGGTGTGCCCTTGAGCAGCCGGCGCATGGACCAGGGTGGCGATGGTGGCGGCACATTCAAGAAGGAGAGTGAGTGATTCTGGTAACTTTCAGGCACTTGCCTTCCCTGACAGCCAGCCGCGGGAGAAAGGTGATCAGTAGGATACACCGCGTGGCGAAGGGCGAGCAGGCAGTGGTTCCGCAGCAAGGCCGGAGTCGGGGAATGGTGCATTCCCTGACCCGATTGAGGTAGGCGGCAAGCAGGTGGCAGCTCCGAGGCTTTGGTGAATGGCAGGGCCCCAGGCCCCGACCAAAGGCGAAGGGCAAGCGGGCGGTGAGCAGGCGGAAGCTCCGCGGCAAGGCCTGAGTTGGGGAATGGTGCATTACCTGATGTAGTTGAGGCAGGCGGAGAGCAGGGGGTGGCTCCAGGGCTTCGGTGAATGGCGTATCCCTGGGCCCTGGCCTCTGTCCCAAGGCAAAGGGCGAGCGGGTGGCGGCTCTGAGGCAAGGCCGGAGTCTCTTTCTAAGCATGTCACTTCTGCCTGTTGGGCCACTTCCAGGAAGTAATGATTTCTGGGCAGGTGGGCGGAGCCTCCAGGTGCAATTGCTACCCGTTCTCCAAACTACCGGCCATCGCTACCGGATCGGTAGCATTTCACCCCCGATTTAACACCATTAAACAATTTCTGCCTATCCTAGACTCGATAGGTGAACAAAAATGCCAAACCCAGTCTAACCATCTGGCTGATTGTGTGACCAACCATAATTTCTTAAATTTGTTTGCCACCAAATTCTCAACAACTCAGTGCTCACATTGTTAAACATTCCTCTTCTTCTGATTAATTGCAATAGGCGGAAAAGTTGACGAGAACAATTACAGCCACTGTGATTGCATAAAAGGCGCAGTGAAAATGAGCGTCAAAACGGATCAGTGCAGAGAACAAAAGAAAAAGAAAGCAAGAGCAAGGAAAAAAATGGTTCAGGGTGGTGCCATTAACGTTTGGAATGGCTGAAATTTACAAAGGGTGCTAAGGCCAACAAAAAGTGTTTCCAGAAATAAAGAGAAGGGAAAAGAAATAGTATACAGAAAAGGCTAAAGGATAACGAAAGAAAACAGGAGGAGGACCTCTCTCACAGTCCTATTTTGACTCCTCCTTCCCCGGCCAAAGAAGTTTTCCACTGGCTAATAGTGAAAGCAGAATGAAAGGGCAGGGCCGAAGCTTGAGCAAGACAGAACTATAGATGCGTAGAGCTGCAGAGAAGGAGTTTAAAGTTGCAAAGAGGTCAGATGTCTTGCATCCTTGGCTACCGGCTGTTACTTTTGAGAAATCCTAGACAGGGTTTTTTTTTAAATGTCTCTATTTGAAACAAAAAATAAAGTAAAAGGAGGATGCAGAATTATAGACCAGTCAATGTCTGGGAAGATTCAAGAGCACATCATAGAGAGGTCAAGAGATTTGAAAATGCAGGAATTATATGAAGTTCTCTCCTCTCAAAAAAAAAAAAAATCTTCAAAATTTTAACAAACTTCTTTTATAAATCTAATATAACAATAGCAATAGCACCTAGACTTACATATTGCTCCATAGTGCTTTACAGCCTTTTCTAAGCGGTTTACAGAAGTAGCCAAAATCTGGGCCCTCATTTTACTGATCTTGGAAGAATGGAAGGCTGAGTCACCCTTGAGCCAGGGAGAATCAAACTGCTGGTAGTTGGCAAAGTTAATCTGCAATAGTGCATTCCAATTACGGCCCTACCAGGGCTCCTCATTAATATAATATAGGAACGTTATCAAAGTCATTCTCTTTTTTTTATTTGTGCATCCCTTTTAATTATTAAGACATCAGCCGTTTTTTCCCCCTGTATTTTCAAATTGGTCTTAGTTTTCTCCAGTAAAATTTGTTCCTCTTCCATAACATCTTTTAAACACAGTTTCGATAGAGGCAGACACTCTTAATTTCTGGATTCATTGTTCAAAAATCTCCATCAGTATATAAAATATTACAATATATGCTCTATTCTGTATTAGTTAAATTTGTGTTTCTTTTCTTTAATTGTAAAGTTTAATTCCTTCTAGTCCCCTCTAGTGTCCAATTTTCAAAGTTCATCCTATCAATTTTCTCATGGGAAGAATTTTTACAATGAATTCCAAAATCTTATCCCAATTTTCTAGGGTCTTACTACATTTGTAACTTTTTTGAAATAATTTTTATTTATTCCAAAGATAAAATATTAAGCATCTCTGTGGAGCACTTGTGATCAATATCCAGCCTTCCCCATGCCTGGAGAGGAATTGCAAAGAACTGATCTGCTTGCCGGCTCTTCATTATGCCAGGATCAGCGGCTCTGCTTTTAGTGAGGCCATTTCTTCCTGAGAGAGGGCCAGTCCTTCTGTGGGACTTGATTCTTTGGCCAAGCTTGCCTGCTAGTGTAGGTCACCCTGCGTGGGGACAGGAAGGCTACGAGAGCCCCTACCTCTTCTCTCCCGTTTGCACTTGCTGGCCAAGGAAGCTCTTTAGCCTCTCTCACAGGGTATGAGAACCCTCGGTGTCCAGTCTCGGTTCCACATTGCACATAATCAGGAGCGCAGTAAAGGTGGGGGAGAATGGAGACCGTGGTCCTTAGGTTGAGAAGTGGATTTGAACTTAGCTCAGTAATCTTAAGGGAATTTAAAAGCGGGAGAAGGAAAATCCCATCACAAGAGCAGCTGCAGGATGGATCTTAGCAACTTAGTGAAATCGGGAGATGAATCACCAGAAAGAGGAGAATGTCCTTATTCAGCTTTCAAGGCAATTGGATAAAGGGACATTATTGAATCTGTGTGCCAGGCTGCATGAAATGGGCAAGGTCCTGGTAAAAGCATCATTGGCTGTTTTGTCTGCTGGCAGAGACCTAAACACACTCGCGTTGAGAGGTTGGTGTATCTCCCTCCCATAAACGGAGACCAAAGCATTACATGCAGCCCAAGGAGACGCTCTCCAATGAAACAACACTACTAGATAATTGGCCAAAGCAAGGGGTGCAGCCCCTGCCACAGCAGCCAGCTTGAGTTCAGACCTTTCCTGGGATACATCTGGCTTCAGTGGCATTTTGGATCTCTCAAAGTCCAGTGCAATCTAATCCTGGACTGAGAGTCCACAAGATCCCAATTCCTATCCTGGTTTGTGGCTTTGTTGCCTGTGGCTCACTCGTAACATAAGACATGGTCTTCCCAGCTGTAGTACGATTGTAACCAACCCGGTTTAAATCTTAATTATCTGGTGAGTATCTGAGCCTTGGAGCCCTTGATCTTGGGAGGTCCCAGAGGGCTCTCCTGGCAGTCCTCCATTGTCAAGATGAGATCAGCAGCCATCTGTGCCAACTAAGCCACCCGCTCGTTTTGCCACTCCAACTCACCTTTTCACCAGTCTACTCATCCTACAAAGACACGTGACATTCATTTGCATAGGTTGAATGTCTTCAGATGGACTAGCTTATTTTGGAGCCTCTGGAATCACGAGATCTAATGCTTCCTAAATAGCAAGATTCTTGATTTCAGATCTATATTCCCATGAGATCAGAATAGCAAAAGAGTTTTAAAAACTTGAGACTGACTTCAAAATAGCAGGAGGAAGTATGTGATTCCTGCTTGAAGAAATACATCTGCACTCTCCTCTAAAGGGATTTCTTTCAGACAGCAAAGGATAGAAGAGGCAAAAGAGACGCCAGTGTAAATCAGCCCCTAGAGAAGGCAATCCACATTAGGGGCCTATGTGCAATCATGAATTGAAGCCCTGAGGAAACTGAAATCTAGCTAGATTAGAAATCTAGCCTGTACCGGTTCTTGGGATTTGGCTCTTTATCTTTAAAAATCTGTGAATCATAATGGTGGCTGATTACCTTGTCTTTAAAAAAAATTCAGCATCCTGAACTTCTTCTTCCTACATGAGTGTTAGGAAAATGTAAGCTAGCCTTCACGATCTTAAGAGCCCCAGGCAGTAACAGCTCTTACTTGTTCTTTTCAGCAGTAGAAGATTGAAAAATGGCTCCGTTTAGAAGCCTTAATTTGCTGTTTGTAGATGCCATTGAGCCTCCAGCAATAAGCTTCTGAATGGCACTGCCAATACCTTTATCTTCAGTAACTGATGTCCAGTTTCTCCTTAGTGCAGAAGGAGAGCTTGAAGGCTCTGCTTTAGGCTGCTTTGCTCAGTAGGTGGGGTGGCTGCTGTGCCATCAGTGTAGAGCAGGGACCTCCAGCCTTGGCAACTTTAAGACTTGTGTGTTTCAACTCCCAGAATTCCTCAGCCAGCTATGTAGAAGACTGGCTGGAGCTCTGCTGCTGTTAAGGACAGAAATGAGGGTGAAAGGCACCCCTACAACAGGTGCAGGAGAAATTGACTCAGTCACCTTCTCCAGACAAGGACAGAGATGAAGGTGAAGGAATGTTAGAACTCCCTTCAAAAACCATGGAGGGTGAAGAATTGAATCTTATTGGGAAGAAGATTCTTCTGTGGAGAACAACAGGATATTTATAACAATTGGCAGAAGTGAAGGGACTTGTAAACAAACCATCTTTGTAATAGTAAGGGGAAAATAGTCTCCTTCTTTGGAAGTCATAAACAAGTATCTCTTGTTTTAGCTCCACATTGGTTCTCTCAAAACCCAGTGAATCTACAGTAAATACTGGGCCCAGAAGCTACAATTTCTACTGTCTTCCACAAGGACCCAAAATTATCTCCAAAGATAAGAATGCCAAAGATCGCTGCATAAAGGCGGCTTTTAATTAGAATTTAAGGTGTTGTGGCCTCACATGAGTCATCAGATACTGGGCTCAACTGAAGTACACAGCAGTGTTGATGACACACTGCAGAATCTTATAGGTGACTTTGAAAATAGTGAAATTGTTGCCAGCTAGACCAGACAATAGGATTGAGCCTTTCCGTGGGAGTCTTGGCCAGGCAGGTTTGCCCTGGACAATATACTGCACTCTAATTTCACAGCCTAAGAGAAGCAATCGCTACTAGTTGGGATATCCTTTTTAAGGACTTTTTATCAGTTTTGGAGACAAGAAGTAACCTGCAATTCTGGCACCACATCTGCCCCATCCCTTTTGATGGTCCCTTTCTACAGATCCAAGATGGTTGAGTCAGTTAATGGTCATTTGGGCCAGCTGCCGGTCCCTGTGATCTTTTATACTTGGACAAACTGAAGATGAATTAAGCCATTAAGTGAAGAGGAGAATAAGCACTTGAGTCACATATAAAGAGTTTGGATCAAGTCTAGCCATAAAATCAACAGCAAGAATTACAGTAGAATCATGATATGTTAATATCAAGATATACATAATTTTCAAGATTATCTTTGCCATTAGTTTGTCTCAGTAACTGCTGAAGAGGATGGGAAATATTAAATAACAGTAAGATTTTCAATTGCTTTGAAATTTATGGCCAAAGCCATAAATGGACACTTGTCTGAAATGGTATAGGATCTCCTGCTTGAGCAGGGGGCTAGACTAGAAGACCTCCAAGGTCCCTTCCAGCTCTATTCTATTCTGACACCGTGAGATGTTTGGGCCTTCCTTTTAGTCATGGTCCATCAGGTGAACTTGCAGTAAGCAGGTGTTATACCTTGACTATACCTTATTGGGGCAGAATATGCACTTTTGGATGCTTCCTCCCCTCTCTCCTTTTAAAGTTTCATTATTTTGTACTATGACTTGCTAACCCTTTTCGTTTTTTACAAAACCCAACCCAAAGCTATGGAGTATTTGTAGCATAATTTCATAAAGGCTTGTGGGCTGTAAATCTATTGGAGAACAACCATCCAGTTTGCAGGTGGGCTCAAGCAGGGAATTAGTCTGGACTTCAGTAACAGACCTTCTCAGTTCTTTGAGATGGGAGCTTCCAGCCGTAAAGCGGTAAATAAAGTTCTGGCAAGCAGTCTCTGAGGCACAAAACACATGAGCAAAATCTTCAAAATCCAAAGGGTTGTTTCCCTTTGGATTTGGTTGTTTCCAACCACTCCCTTTTCCTTCTTTCTTCCTTGTTTCCCAGCCAGGGAGGGGCCATTCAGCATCCACATGTGCCTTTTTTCCCAAGTCGACTCCTTGTCTTCAATTGTTCTCCTCCTAAGAGCTCTGTGCATGTGCGCATCTGGAACAGGCCCTGGCTGTTCTTCCTCCCCACTTACCTCCACCTCCGATGGCAGCTGGGAAATGTCCGAGGGCCCTGGCTCTCTCTCTGCTTCTGGTGCAGAGCATCCATCAGAGCCTTCCCCAGACTCCAGAACTGGCCCAAGGTCGTCCCCAACCTCCTCCTCATCCGAGCCTAGTTTAACTCTATAAGTGTGGGTCCGGTTGTTCATGTGGATCTGGTTCTTCGGGCTTGGCAAAATCAGGTTCAAGCCTGGGGTCATTCCATTTTATTCTGGGATGTCCAGGTGTTTCTTCCTTGCCAGAGGTGCAGAGCTCTTTGGGCCTTCAGGAAGGGGGAAACTCCAGCCTTGCAATGCTCTGAAAAACTTCCCGGCCTCTTCTCTCCCACTGTTACCGCTTGATCCAGGACCAGCGGAGGAAGCCGTCTAGAGGACAGAGCTTCTGTTGGCTTGAGACAAGGCAGGCTGAGCTGGATGGGCCTTTTTTGACCATGGAGCTAAGCAGGCATGGAGCCCTGCAGCCTTTGGGGGAAAGGGGGAGGGGAATTGCATTGGTCAAGAAAAGGGGGGCTGAGTTCTTACTTCTGATAATTGGTCAGTTTCTGCAGTCTCAGGTTCTAAACCCAAAGGCAGAAATGTGAGTATTAGTCATAGTCAACATGCTGCAATTCTTAGCCATCTGTGATGAAGTGTTTCCACTACTTTGTGCTGGTTAAAATGGGCTCATCCCGACTCTGACTTCTTCCTCATATAGTAGTAAGGGTGTGAAGGGGGGGGGAAGAGAGAGAGGAGGTCCTGGAATGATCAATGAAAAATAGCCCAGAGCACTTCCGCATTTCCTTCTGGCATGGATTTTGTGACGGTGGTGGGAAGGAGTAGCTGATGGAAGGTGGCTTTTGCCTTCTGCTATCAAAACCAATTAACCATCCAATCAACCCTCTCTCCGGAAGTAGGCCACCCCATTCTGAGGGGCAAATGGCTCCTGAATCTCTCAAGGAAACCCCGGGAGGGTTCTTTGCAGAGGCTGCAAAGGGGTCTTGGCCTCTCTGGGGAAAACATGGGAACTGAGTGGCGGCGTCCCTGTGCCAGGGGATTGCTCATCCCATCCCTCCTCAGAGCTCCACATGGATAGCGGGTTCCCTGCTCTGGGTTGTTTGGGTTTTTTTGGTCTTCCGTTCAGTTGTGCCTCATTCTCGGAGACTGCTTGGACAGAGTTCCAGTTAAATCAACAGGATATTGTGTGACTACAACAGACTCATGTCAGGAGTCTATACCAGCCTTTCCAGTTCCAGTATCCCAGGAGGGAGGCAGGTCCCTGCTCTTGATCTGAAACTTTTACCAGGGGATTTTTCTCCTTCTTCCCCCAAATTGCAGATGACCCTTGTGGCCACACCGTGGTCCACCTGACTCCCTGACTCCCCCTCCCTCTAGGTCTCTCTGTACAAGTCAGTGCCAACCCGCCTGCTCTCCCGTGCTTGGGGCCGGCTGAACAACATGGAGCTGCCCACCTGGCTGCGGAAGCCCATCCTTAGCCTCTACATCTGGACCTTTGGGGTGAACATGAAGGAAGCGGCCGTGGAGGACCTCCATCACTACCGGAACCTGAGTGAATTTTTCCGACGGAAGCTGAAACCCCAGGCGCGGCCCGTCTGCGACCGGCACAGTGTGGTCAGTTTCTGGGTCAAAGGGCAGTTGCTCTGCTTCCTCCTTTTCCATTTTTGGATAGGGAAGTTCTAGAAAACCTTTTCAGTTAAAGTTGTTTTATTATCTATCTATCTATCTATCTATCTATCTATCTATCTATCTATCTATCTATCTATCTATCATCTATCTATCATATTTCTATGCTGCCCACTCTCCGAGGATTCTGGGCGGCTTACAACAATCGACAGTATACTAAATAGCATATTGCCCCCAACAATCTGGGTCCTCATTTTAATGCTGCTTGTTTGGATCGGTTGATCCCATCCATATTATTCTTATTGCATTTAACAAAAGTAGGACAAAGTACTGTAAATTTGAGTAACCATTGATATTGTTTAGTAGAAGTGGAAGAGAAAATAGCATCCAGCTTCTTTTTACTCTTTCTCCTGTACAGATCAGTCCTTCGGATGGAAAGATCCTCAGTTTTGGGCAAGTGAAGAACTGTGAAGTGGAACAAGTAAAAGGCATCACTTACTCTCTTGAGTCCTTCCTAGGTCCCCATGCCAGTCACGACAACTGCCAAAATAATCCAAGTGAGTCTTCCCTTTGAGCTCCAGGATCCTTCTTTCCATACAGTTTGCTAGCGGGGCAGAAGGCAGCCCTACTGAACAGAGCAGCCCTCTCCCTTCCTGCACAGTCTTGGAAGCATCTTTAGAAGGATGCATTGCACCAAGGCAAGGCCCCCAGCCTCCCCTCCCTCCGTAGAAACATCAGGAGCAGTTAAGTGGAGTTAAAGAACCAGGTGCACTTCGCACTGCCTGCCTCCCCGCTTTTGCTCAGCGGAGGAATCAAGAGACGAAGGCTGGCAACCCATGGAAGGAAGGCAGCTATATCTGTCCTGTGGGAGCAGCCATGCAGCTCAGGACTGCCATGCACCCAGAAAAGCGAGGGAAGCGGGTCCCCAAGGAGAAATTCACTTCATTTCTCTTTGTTCTTCGTTTGCTCTGCTTGTCCTCCAAGGAGGCAAACTCCTTCCACATTTTTCCCACGGGGTAGGTAGGACTGAGAGAGGGTTTTGGGCAGGCATTCAATCATTGCATTGCCCTCATGGTCTGCTCTGTGGCCAAGGATGACCAGATCTCTTGTCAGAAGATGCGATGGTCTCCAGGGTTTTTCAGAAGCCAAATTTGCAGTGTTTGGTGCCCCATTGGCTGTTCAGCTCCTAACCCTCACACGCAAGGAATAAGCGGTGTTCTGTAATTCAGTCTGATGACTATATATTTAATATAAATTTGCAGGGGAAAGGTGCATGTCAGTGCGCCACCACTCTTCTTGTGTTCACTTCTGGATTTTCATCAGTAATGAATCTGGAATGAAAGCTCAAGATCGGCATTCCAGCTTTGCTTCTGAGTTACTCCATGTCCCGCATAAGGTCATACGCAGGAGTCGATGCTTTGAAAAACCAAATTGTTGCAAGAAAACGCTGGTTCCTGTCTCCAAGTTTAAGGGACATTTAGATGTACCTTGTTTTTAAAGCTATGGCCGATGCATGTTCCCTCCTCCCCATCCAGTTGCCTCTGGGTCTTCCCGCTCTGGGCTGGGCCCTCCTTTACATGCAGGTGATGCCAGGATCAGCCCTTAGCTTTTGTCTGGAGCAGGTGAAGGAGTGAATGATTTGAGTTGTTGGATCAGGAACTAGGCAGCTTTGCAGTTCTTTCTCAGAAAATCTTCCCTCTGCTGCTCTTTTCCAGCTTCCTGTTGCGAGTCCTTCCAAAAACAGCTGGTCACAAAAGACAACAACGAGCTCTTCCATTGTGTGATTTACCTGGCCCCAGGAGACTACCACTGCTTCCACTCACCCACCGACTGGAAGGTCTCTCATCGCCGTCACTTCCCAGGTAGGCTTCCTTTCCACAGGTGGG
Source organism: Masticophis lateralis (assembly GCA_030761175.1). Taxonomy (NCBI): domain Eukaryota; kingdom Metazoa; phylum Chordata; class Lepidosauria; order Squamata; family Colubridae; genus Masticophis; species Masticophis lateralis. The sequence goes on from JAUDYJ010000014.1 coordinate 1,628,896, forward strand.
AGAGCCAGAGGCAGCTCTTCACACACTGACATTTGTCCATAGAACAAGTGAAACATCAGTCCTTTTCCAAGCACCGCTCAGGAGTACCCTCTCATCACAGCGGCCTGCAAACGGCTTCGGTGTTTATTTAGATTTATATGGCCGCCCACTCACTCCCAGTAACTCTGGGCAGCTTACAAATAATAAAAACCCAATATAAAAGAATAAAATGATGACAATACAACCAGTGACCACACAAAATCAAATGAGCCGCTTGATAGGTTCCACCTCACTCTGGGTTCCTGAGCAGCAACTTCTCTGCTGGATTGATCCCAACATCCATTGGGGGATGGCAGTTTGACTCACTAAGCTTGTGCTGCACATTCCCAGAATCTCCCCACTTCAGAGAAATCTGGAGTTGGTGATGATGATGATGATGATGATTTCAATTTATATGCTGCCTTTCTCTGAAGACTCAGGGCGGCTTACAATGCATTTAAAAACCATTATAAAAACATTTAAAAATTAAAACATTAAAACCCATTCACACCATTCATGGCCGGATCTCACAAGATCGCAACAGCGAGATCAACGGCCCCAGGCCTGCCGGAAAAGCCAGGTCTTCACTGCTTTTCGGAAGGCCAATAGGGTGGGGGTGGTCTAGACCTCAGGAGGTAACTGGTACCAGAGAGCTGGGGCACCCACAGAGAAGGCCCTCCCCCGTGGGCCCGCCAGCCAGCATTGTTTAGCTGACGGGATCCGGAGGAAACCAACTCTGGGATCTTACCAGTTGCTGGGAACTATGTGGTAGAAAGTGGTCGTGAAGATAGCCTGGCCCTGAACCATGTAGGGCTTTAAAGGTAATAACCAACACCTTGAATTGTGCCCGGAGACCAATAGGGAGCCAGTGCAGCTTGCGGAGAATTGGTGTAATGCGGGTGTATCTAGGTGCACCCACGATAGGTTGCGCGGCTGCATTCTGGACCAACTGTAGTCTCCGAACACTTTTCAAGGGTAGCCCCATGTAGAGCGTGTTGCAATAATTTAACCGTGAGGTGACAAGGGCATGAGTGACCGTGAGGAGAGCCTCCTGATCCAAGCAGGGTCGCAATTGGTGCACCAGGTGAACCTGTGCAAAGGTCCCCCTAGCCACAGCTGTCAGATGTTACTCTAATCTTAGTTGTGAGTTTAGGAGGACACCCAAATTGCGAGCCCGTTCTGAGGAGGACAGTTTCAGTTTCATTGCATTTATACAATTTCTCCCCCCCAGAACCAAGGATGGACAATCAACATAGTCTTTAGGAGGCAATACTCACAGCCACTCGGTCTTGTCTGGGTTAACTCTGAGCCTGCAGGGGACTGTTCTCCCCACAGTCCTCTGCAGATAGACAAGAAAACCTGATGAAGAGGAAGCCATGAGCTAGAAGTAATTTTGGGATCCAAAGTCTTTGTCCCAGGGATTGATCAAAGACAGCTGTTCCTAAAGAAGATTGAAGTTTTCTTTCCTTAGCAAATGCTGGTTCTTTCAGCCACTGCCCAGTCTTTGCTTCCCTGAAACAACTGGGAGGTGCAGGAAGGCAGCCTAGCAAGAAAGGGGGCTGGGTGGAGTCTTGCGAAGCTCCATCCCTGGCAGCAGAGAAAGGTCAGGAGACCAAAAGGGAGGGGAAGACCTTAAGCCCTTTCCCATCACTTCCAGCCCCCTCAGAGGTCCAGGAGGACAGCACTCACTTTAGCTCACTTGGGAGGGGGATCTTTTTATGAGCCTTAGTGGTGCAGTAGTTAAAGTACAGTATTGAAGCTAACTGAGCTCGCTGCCAAGAGTTCGATTCTGACTGGCTCAAGGTTGACTCAGCCTTGCATCCTTCTGAGGTGGGTAAAATGAGGACCCCAGATTGTTGGGGGTGGTATGCTGACTCTGTAAACCGCTTAGAGAGGGCTGGAAAACACTGAAGCAATATATAAGTCTAAGGGCTATTGCTCAAACAGAGCAGCAGTCCAGAGCTGTATGTAACCTTGTGGCAGATCCCTTCCTGGGGGAAGGAATCGAGTCCCCACCTCTAGTTTTTCTCCCTCAGCCTGCCCTGGCAAGCCTTCTCTCCCTCTCTCTTCACTAGCACTAGCACTTAAACTTACAATATGTACCACCCCATAGTGACTTATAGCCCTCTCTGTGCGGGTTAGCACAGGGGTAGAGTCAGCACGTTGCCCCCAACAATCTGGGTCCTCCTTTTACCGACCTGAGAAGAATGGAAGGCTGAGTCAATCTCGAGCCTGTCAGGGTCAAACTGCCGACAGTGAGTGTGCAAACCTGCACTCTAACCACGGTGCCACCAGGGCAATAGATTCAATGAATGTTAGGGACAATCCTTCTCTGGTAGATGTTGTCTTCAAACTTCTGCTGAGCTACTTTTCGCAAAGGTTGGAGACTATTAGAGTGCCTGAAAGGGGCCCCGAGACGGTCTTCTGGCATCTCCCCTCCCACCACCTCCGTTCTGCTCCCACCTTCTGGATAAGCCAAAGCAACAGCAGAGATTGGCTCTCTCCCCAGGTGCCCTGATGTCTGTGAACCCTGGTGTAGCACGTTGGATCAAAGAGCTCTTCTGCCATAACGAGCGGGTCGTCCTGTCGGGCTACTGGAAACACGGCTTCTTTTCCTTGACAGCAGTGGGAGCTCAGAACGTGGGATCCATCCGCATTTACTGCGATCAGGTGAGGAAACTTCAAAGGGAGGCATTTTTGGGCGGGGTGTGCAGCCCTCAGGTGTGGATGAGCCCCGGCAACTCTGCCTACTGGCGCCTGCCCAGAGGCACAAGGAGACTAGGCTCCAGAATAGCTGGAGGGCCACCAGGTGATTGAGTTGGCAGGGGGGGAAGCTTAAGTAGTTTGTAGACCCCGGAAGTTTTTCCTGCCACTGTGAAAAACCCCAAGTTGGGCCAAGGCTGGCAGGGCTTCCCCAGGAGTACCAGAGCCCCCTTCTGAGGATCAGGCAGGACCACCACCTTTGGGTTCCCCCCATCTTTAACGCACAGAGCGAGTTCAGGCAATAGACAAAGAGTGAAAGTGACCAACTGCGTCTTCCTCACCTGCCAAGTAAACTGCCTTTTCCCCTCCTCTCTCTCGGCAGAAGCTGCAGACCAACAGTCCTCGCTACAGCAAAGGATCCTTCAACGATTTCAGCTTTGTAACCAGCAAGGACCACGAAGGCATTCCGATGAGGAAAGGAGAACATTTAGGCGAATTTAATTTAGGCTCAACAATTGTTCTAATCTTTGAGGCACCCAAAGATTTCAACTTCTACTTGAAGCCTGGCCAGAAGATCCGCTTTGGGGAGGCTTTGGGGTCCCTCTAAGGTCTTGGTGGTCAGAGGGGAGGGGCCTTTCTATGGATAGGGACTCCGTTCATACAAGGAAGCCGTTCGGTATGGTGGAGTATTGCTCAGCAGGACCTGAGTGAAGAGAACGAGTCCTTCGTCTCAACCTGGGGGTGCCGGGCTAGTCTCATCGTGAGGGTTGCGGATTGATCGGGGACCGTGGCCCTGAAGAATGTGGATCGGGTGGCTTTTCTTCCCTCCGGGCTCTGGAAGGACGGCAGCTTCTTCCCCTTGCTCCACCTGCAGCCTGCCTTTGCGCCACTCCTCAAGCTCTGCCCTGAAATGCCATAAGCTCTGCGGTCAAGAGGAAGAGGAAAGGCAGAAGGAAGCTCTCTTCTTTAAAGGGACAGGATCCAACTGGCCTCATTCAATTCAGGTTACACACACCAGTTTTTCAGTCCAATCCTAGAGAAGGGGGAGGGCTAAACAGAAAAAAAAATGCAGCTTGAAATCCAATTAAGAAATCTGCTAAAATCTAGTTCTCTCCCTTTAAAGCAGAGGTTTGCGCTGTCTTGGAGCCGCCAGCATCCAGCGTGTTCAGCATTTCACTTGATGTTGCTTTGGATTGGAGGAGCCCAGCTGGCCTCTTCCTCAGCTTCCTCCAACTTCTACAACTGTCTTGCCGTGCTGGGCCTCCACTTTTTCTGTGTTGCACGGGGGATGTCAGATTTTCTTTCTTGAACCTGGCTTGCCGAAACACACACCAGTCCCACTACGAGGGGTGAGAGTTTGCTTCTCTTCCCTCTGTGCAGGGAAGTGGCACAGTGGACTCTGCCCAGCGCTACTTAAAAAACACCATTAGGAATATTAAATCCTTCTCATGTCTTCTCCTATGCATTAACTTCTAATTCTCTGCTGGAGCTAGTCAAGGCTGAGGAGGAAGCTGAATTGAACACAATAAATTCTCCAGGTTGCCCTAAAATATTTATAGGCTTCAGACCCAAATGGTCTCTCTTTGTTTTAATGGCCAGTAGTTTTAGGAGACACCCAGGCTGTAGATAAATGTAGAACAGGGCTCGATCAGACCCATGTCCTGTGTGTGGTGCTGCTTTATCTATGATGAGAGCCTTTTCCTCTGGCTGTGAGGGAGGAAAGGCAGAAAGTGGTCCTCCGTGATGGCTGGTCCCTCCCACCCTCCCCAAATGCAGAAGTGAAGTCCTTAACCAGAAAACAGCTCTTTAATCCTCCAATATCAGCCTGTGTCTGCTGCCATCCAGCCCAGGGAAGTCGGAGACACACGGCAGACAGCTGTGCCTTGCTCTATTCGTGGAGAGGAATTATTTGCTTCTCTTTGCTTGCATTGCAGTACGACTCTGAGCCTCCTGTTGTCTTGTTGCTCGAATTCTGCTGTAGAGGAGCAGTTCTGGGCCAGGTCCTGTGAAGTGGTGGGCTCAGGGGGTCACCCAAACTCTAAACAGACGGGAGTGGGTTTCTTGGTGACGCTGTGAATTTCTCCAACATGGAGAATCCTTTTATTTTTCAACTGTATCAGTAGCACAGTATTTTTGTATGTCAAAATGTACAACTTAAGACATTAACTCATTAATGGCAAATGTTTTAAAGTAAAAATAAGAACTGACCATGCTTTGACTGTTAAAAGTGTTTTAATTTTGGAAAATGCTCTTGATGGGTTCTTAAAAGCAAATCCCCTTTTCCCTTCCTGAGGTGGTTCAGTCCCCTGAGGAACGGGTGGGACTATCTACGCCGGTGGGCGCAGCTTCTCCGGCCAGGCAGAAGGGAGGACAGAGCATGGCCTCACCTAGACAGGTGGTGGAGATGCCATTGCCCAGGTCTTCAGAGCAGCTCGGATGTCCTGGACGCGGCCCACGTATTTCTGCATCAGCTGCCGCTCTCCTTCTAACGTGCTTACAAGTGAGGCAATCTGCACCTTCAGCTGCAAAAAACAGAACCAAATCCAGAAACATGAAGGGGGACATGATGGCTGTACCTTTCTGAAACTATTGCTAGGCTCCTTCATCCTAAACGTTTTTCCATCAGCAACCACCAGTCCCGCACTTCCTGCCAGTCCTATATCTGCCAGACCAATTCTAAGTTTATTTCTCAGGGATTTGGGGGAAGCAAGAGCAGCTTCATGTACTTCCAAGCAAAATGTGAGGTTAGCAATGTAATGTCTCTGCTAAAAGAAGGCAAGTATTATTTTGGAGTGTGTTAACAGGAGCACAGAAGTCAGGAGTAGTCATTGTTCCTCTCTCTTTTGCCTTATTTGAGACTGCTGGGAATATTCCTCCAGTTCTGGGCACCGCAGACCAAAAAGGAGAGGGGGCACACTGGGGAGAGTTCAGATGGTGAAGGGCCCACAACCCAAGACCTGCACAGTTGGAGAAGTGGAAGAACATGCGTGTTTCCTCTACAGAAGAGCAGATAGGACAGCAATCTTTAAATATCTGAAGATATCACACACAGGTGGCAGTGGGCTTATTCTCTTGACAAGAACAAGGGTTAACGTTGCAAGGAAGGCTACATATCAAGAGAAACCTCTGGACTATGAGCCAGATGTGGGAGCTCTCTTTTGCTGGAAGCCTTGAAACGGGCTGAATGGTTATCTGCCTGAGATTCCAGTGAATCCCTGACGAGTTAGAGGGGTTGGACTGATGTTCCTTCCAAATTCATGAGTCTGAACCAATTGTTCTCAACGTTGGTATTTTTAAGATAAGCATATTTCAACTTTTATGCTTGCTGGGGAATTCTGGGAGTTGAAGTCCACATATCTTCAAGCTGCCAAAGTTGAGAAACACTGGTCTAAACTTTAGTCTTGTGTCTAACTAGGATCAATCATAATTTCTCTCATTTGCAAATAGCATGGAAAGGTATGCAGAGGGTGCTAAGCAACCTGCGAATTATGATGCAGCTGCCAATTTTCTGGATTCTGAAAGTGGTTATCAGGTTCAGCATAGTAATTTCTAATAGAAAATCCAGGCCTTGGGAATATATTACATGTACTCTTAAGAAAATCAGGATCTTCTGTTGTGATAGGCAAAAAGGCACAAAGCAATTTTGCCTAGTAACAATTCCTCCAATTCCTAAAATCTTCCAGTTTTCACCTGTGTTGTTTTTGCTGACTTGCCTTTAAAACCTATGAAGGTAAAAGTGAGCTTCCACGCTCAGTCCTACAACTACAGGACAAGAAAGGAGCAAGAAACCTGCCAAAGCCAGAAAGTATCTGGGGGTGGGGTGGGGGGGCTGCAAGGCTCGTTTCCGCTCATCTTGAAGAAGCTGAAATGTTGCAGCACTCTGCTCTGGCCTGTCTGATGCTGTCCTGTCCGTCAGTGACCTCAGAGGCCTCAAGCGGATACCTGGCCCAGCTTCTCATGGATTTCCTGCACATCGGTGGGCTCCCCAACTCCTCTCAATTCCAGCCACTTGCGAAGAAGCCGTTCTTGTTGCTGGTAAAACCTAAAAGACAAGTGAAAACGGTTCATTGTTCTTACAGGGAAGCAACTGACGCAACAGGCAAAGGATTTCTGCCCACAGCTCCCATCAACTCTGCTTTTACAGCTGATGGGATCATTTTATTTTTTTAAATGAAAGTAACAACAACAACAAAACCCGTTAATCAGAAAGAGTAAAAGAAATAAATAGAAAACACAAGGAAGCTAGATGGCAAAACCTCTTCCAAAATAAACAGCTGATTAACCAGCAGGCTCCTGGGCCTCCACCGACAGAACAGGCCCATCCTTCTTCAAATAGGTCTTGGTTTCCAATATGCTCTGACCACTAGGCAGCCACCACACTCACAGCCACACACACACACACAGTCATTTTCCATATCCACCTGGAAAATGACTCCCATCCACCACCAACTTGGCTTCACAAGGAAACTGGGTGACAACCAGCCCCATTTCAATGCCACCTCACAGGAAACGAGAGGAAAGAGAGGCTGACTCTTTTCATTGGCCCTGGCAGACCAGGCTGGGTTGAATCCTTCCTTGGTGGGAGAACCACAGCCCCTCTCCCCTGCAGTCAAAGAGCCCTGGCTTGCCCCCCCCCCAGGCCCTTCACTCTCCCCACAGCACTGCTTTCCAACAGATGCTCTCGGCATCTCTGAAGGGGCAAGGAGAGGACAGCAGGCCGTGCAAAGCAGGGCAGCATCTATCCAGCCTCCCAGCTCTACAGGAGATCTGAGTTGCTTTGAGCTTGGTTGTTTTGATGCAAATGTTTCATTATCCAAACCAGGTAACGTCACCAGTGCTAGGGAGGAGAAGGAGGTCTTCATGACCATCCTCCACAGCCGAGTGATTCTTCCGGTTCAGACTCTTCTACAAGCTGCAAAGCAGAAACCGACCCCTGAATTGGAACAGAAAGGTATTTCTGATACACACTTCAGTTCCTGCTGCTGGCTGTAGTAATACTGCATCTTTTGCCCAATAAGTTGGAGCTCATCCTCCAGCTGCTGAATTTCAGTCTCTCCTCGCTTGGTTTCTAAAACAAAAAGCAGTAACTTGCTTAGCATTTGGAACATTCTTCCCATCCCACTTTCCTTCTAGAAATTATCTCTGGAACTTGGCAAAATTTGTGCAGACTAATCTCTTTCCCAGTCTGGTTCAGCAGGTATGAGAGGAGCTGCCGGGACGATCAGATTGTTCCACATACCAAGACCAACCCAATCTTTTATTTGAAAGGCTAAATAGCTGACACCCCCAAATTCACAGATTTTCTTTTGCAAAAGTCAAGTTCTTGCCATGCTTATGAAGCATCGAATGCCTATTTTCAATACATTTCAGAATTTCTGCTGCTTTCTTTCTTAAATAAGACTGGATTGGGTTGACATTCCCTGATATATGAAATGACATTTTTCTAAAAGGAGGGATGAAAAGCATGTTTGGGAAAGGAGCTAATCATAAGATTTGCATCCTGCTGATTCCACATGGATGCTAGTGGTTTACACATAATCCAACAATACCCCCCCCCCCCAATGCAATGGTCTATCCAGTTTAAACAGCTGCTCCCCCAGGATGAGACCTTGGTGACATCAAGCACCAGATGCTCTCCAGAACAATCTCCTCTTGGCCGCTCACCTAAAAACCACATTGAGGGTTCCATTCTGGCCCAAGAAACTCCATCGGACGAACACCGATAGAGATACCATCTGTTCTGTTGTATCTGTCCAATCCCATTCCCTTCCTATCCCTGTTCTTCCTCCGCCTCTCACGTGGTCTCAGAAGATGCAAATCTGTGCCTGGAAGTATCCGGGTGCCAAGCCATCTATGGATCTTGGAAGCTTACTGGCAACTAACGCAGCTCCTGCAACATTGGTGCCACGCTCAATGGTTTCATGAATGGGGGGGTGGGGGTGTTCTCTTTTAACTGCAGCTTCCAAATGGCCCCCACATACAGCATGCTGCAGTAGCCCATTGTAGAAGTGCTAAGGCCCTGGGTAACTACTGCCAGGTGGAGTTAAGGCTGGTGCTGTCCCCTGGCTGTGGCTTCCAGGTGGCTCTCTTAAGGGTAGCCAGGAGACCAGGATTATCTCTGTGTCACAGACCTACTTTCTCTAGGGGAGCACAGTTCCATCCAGAACTACAAAGGGACAAAATATCTAAATACGTAGGAAAGACAATTTTGGGACAAGTACAACCTCTGCCTTGCCAGGAATCACCCAGTTGTTTCCACCCATTCCCACACACCTTCCAGGCACTGGGTCAAGATTCCCCAGCATTTCTGGCTAACTGGACATCACTAACACATTACAAATATTTCATTCCAAATGGGCTAATGACTCCACTCAGTGTTTTCATGGACATATTTAAGAGCAGGACGAGAGGCACTCTGGCACCAACCATTGAAACTGCCCTTTTAAGCACTGACAATTTTCCTAAATCTTCCTTCACTCAAGTAGAAGCTGGGTTGGGCACAGATCCAGCCCACAGGTGGCTGGGCCCATTCTGTAGGCTGCTTGCTCAGAATCACCAAACCACAAAGAATCCCAAGGAAGCTTCCTCATTTCATCAGGCATAGTCCAGAGTCCAGGCCTGAGCAATTTATGCAATTTTTTTTTTATCAGCAATACATTGCAAAAACATCTCAAAGCAGCCCTCTGGTAGCTCTTGAGTTTCACCTCCCAGAAGAGAAGAGCTAATGGCTAATCAGGTATTCTTTGCTCAATGTAGTAAGAGTGGGAAAAGGAAAAAGCTGCATCGTGGCATATGCCTTTTTTGTGGTGTATGTACTTTATGCGGTCAAGAACATCTCTATCCCCTTCTGCTGCTCCATCTCCCGGGGTTCCTCAACCAAGGAACTCTCCAGAACCTGCAGATGACAGCAGCACTTGGATGCCAAGCAGCTTGGCCTCCATGCACCAGAGACCAGCCAGCTATTCAGCTGAACTGATTTCCATATTGAGAAGCTTCCCAACCCCCTTAGAAATCCATCTGGACCATCATGTGCTGCTGAGCCTCATGCAAACCTGAGGACAATTATGGCACAATGGACTAACCATAACATCCTCCACATTCAGATCCTATACCCATTGTGCTGATGTCAAGATCAGACCAATGGGTCATGAAGCCTGATTGGCTTTAGCAACCCTCCTGGTGAATCAGGGAGGCATCTGCCCGAGTCACTTCCAAACACTATCCTGCTTCTCAGGACTTAAGGAATGTTTCAACCCTCTTTGCTTATTTAAGGATTCTGGTCTATCTTGGTCAAGGGATTTATTTGCCACACCTCCCTTCTATGAAGTAGGCATCTCAGAATTCCAGCATTACCTGCTTTTCTGCAAAGAGGACGACTCCTTCTTCTCGTAAAATCTTCGGGTACCAGCAAAGGCCCCCTCGAGACCACAGCTGGCCTCTCCTTGCCAGGGGCTGCAGCCGGAGGGCTGAGGGAAGGCTGGGGAAGGCAAAGGAGACTCTCACACCCATGGCTCTGAGCTGGGCTCGCTGGTCCCACCTGAAGCTCTCAGGAGTGCCTTGGCCATCAGCCTCTGGATCGTGGAACGCCACAACCCAGACCCTGATCCACTCCTCCCCCCGCAAGAGGCCTGGGGAAGCAGCAGAGTGGGAGAGGTTTCTTTCAGATGCTCACCATCTCGACACTCTCCCTCTTCGTCCCCAGCATGAAGGAGGAGGGTGGCTGTAGCTCTGGGGCAGCACCGCTGTGGACGTGAAGCCAAGGACTCCTGGGGGCCAGTGGCCCAGATTTGGGAAAGGAACCAGAAGAGTAACCGGAACCACTGAAAGGGGACGCTGGAGGGTCGATGCTGGAGGGTGCAGGCAAGAGGGGGCCTGCTGCCATTGGCTGAGCAAAACCAGTTGAGCTTTCCAGCCTGAGGAGGGGAGAGGAATATTTGCTAGTTTTTGTATAAATACTCAGGGCTCTTCCTAAACGTTTATCCATGTATGCCTCTGCCTTTCCAAGGTCTTTTTACCACAGCTGGAAGCAAAGCCATCGCACCCAAAACAGCGCACACACACACACACACACACACACACACACAGGTCTATGCTGACAACTGTCCACTTCCCTTGGCCACATCTAGTGCTGGCAGGGGGCCTTCTGTGCAGAGACAAATCCTCCTTGGAAATTGGCCAGGGATGTTGGTCCCTGAAAGGAGTCAGCATAACTGATCGTTATTTGTTCATGGGTTATTATTTAACAGGTTCTAATTCAACCATCATAAAGTGGCTTATCTAAAGAGGAAGCTGGGATTCTGCAACTTGAAAGATTGGAACAAATTTATCAGCATGGCTGAATTTGGCTACGATACTGATCATGATCAGAGCTCCAATTGGGAGGCTGATCTTGGGATGGTGAGTCAGAGTCACTCTGACCTGGTAGACCAGACAGGAAATTAAACCAGATGAGCTAATTCTACTCTACCGTTAAGGCTGCATTAACAGAATTTTGCCATCTGAAAGTACAACCTCCTGAGGTCTCTCCTTTGTCATGTGAGAAGTTAGGGAGGGTCCCTGGCAAGCCACTTTCTCTGCCCGTTATGCAGGTGTGGGCAGTGTCCTCCCTTATCTGACTGTTCACTTTTCTTCACCCCATCTGCCAAGGCCTTTTCCACATACCATTACCATATCTTTGCAGTTCCCTGAAATATACATTTTGACTGGGATGCTCGAATGTTTGCCTGCACCTGAACTTTGGACCCAAATCAATGTGTAGGCCGGCCCAACAAGAATTACAGAAAAGAGACTAACTCATGAGGGCCAGAAACCTGACCTTGTTGTCCACTTACCACTTCCCTACATGTGGTAGTCCCCTTTTTTCAGGAAATGGTATCAGGAAATCAGGTCTACGAGGCTGCAGCCTCACCTGGCGAGCTGCGTACCTGTGGATAGGAGTAAAGTGCTATTTGCTAGGCATCCCTGGGGTGGCAGCTGCTCACCAGCAGGACACATGCAAAGTGGTTTTGCACAAGTAGTTTTCCTCCTCCATTCCCCAGACCTTTACTCTGGATTTTGGAGGGAGGGGGGCAAAGAGGCCATTGGGTGGCCAGGAGAAAAGGAAAAGGCGGTGGAGAAAACCAACTCCCAAGGGCCATCTTATTGCCAAACAGCCCTTCTGCCTCCTCTGAGCTGCAGCCTTAAGGCCCACTGCCAGCCCATCGATCCATGGCAGGTGGTTCAAGCAGGGCACCCAGGAGGCCTCAAGATGGGGCACCCCTCCCGTCTCAGAGAGAGTGAAAGGTGGAGAAAGGGGCTCCGAGGGTCTGGGCACAGGGGAAGTGTCCTGTTGCAGACATCAGCTCTTCTCTTGCTCCTTCTTTGCAGGGGAAACATTGTGAGCCAAATCAGAGCAAAGTGCGTGATGCAGCTGCAGAAAGATCCAGCCCTTGGCAGCATCGACCAAGGGAAGGCCCAGCTCCTCTCCCGTCTGGAGCATCCGGAGTCCAGTTCTAGGAAGTGCAATTTAGGAAGGAGCTAGCAAACCAAAGCTGTGATGAGAAGGGCCCTGAGGGTTCAGTATGGAAGAAAGAAGATGGGGGCGCGTATTCATCCACACGACCGCATCTGCCATGTGGAAGACGGGGCAGAACTGTTCAGGGTTGGTCCAGGTAAGGCAAGGGAGGACAATGGCTTTAAATTAGAAGGAGGCTGTTTCCATTGCTTCACTGCGGGGGCTGTTCCTTAACAGATCTGAGGCAGTGGCAGGAAATGTGGATGCTCTAAGAGTCAAATTCTACATTGGACAGGGGTTGGACTAGATGATCTCTGAGAACCCATCCAACTCTTCCATTCCCTGATTTCTGACTCACAAGTCTGTGAGGATGGAATCTCCAGCAGCTTGGTAGTCCCTTGGCACACTGGGAACATTGTTGGCTTGTCCCCTGGGAACGCCAGGAGGGAGATGGCCCAGCCTTGGCACTTCAAAAGTCACGTGCTTTTTGGCGGGAGCGCCTGGAAGTGCAAGGCTGGGCTTCCGGGAAAGAGCCTTCTGCTTCCACATCATGGCACAGCGGTAGACCAAGTGGTGACGCTGACAGGCAGCCTGCAAGCACAGAGCAGGAGGGGCTGGTCTCGCACTCTGGTCCCAGATCCCGAACTCCACCCAGGAATGAAAAGCCTGCCCCAAGCAGAGCCCCCCCCCCCCAGCCATCATCAGACTGGGCAGGGCCCCACACTCAAATCCACTGGCCGTCGTGGGGGTGAGAGAGGCGCTTGCCAGCCGGGCTCCGACTTCACCTGCAGCTGATGCTGGGCTTGCAAACACCCTCGGTGCCGCTTCATGGTGGCCACGTATCTCAGGATGCGGCAGATGCCCTCGCGCAGCAGCTCCACCTGGTAGCTCTCGGCTGCCCGTGCCCTCCGTCCCTTCTTCCGCAGTTGCTCCTGCACAAAGCCTCCCCAGGCGCTCAGTACCTGCAGCCAAGATAAAGCGGGGCAGCCTGGAGAGTGGCATCCCCCTCACTCGCTCGCTTTCCGGTGCCCCAAAGAGAGGCTGAGAGGAAGCGCTGTGGGCCACGCTGGCTGGGGAAAAACCCTGGCCAGCCGGTGCAACGAAGCTCTCCTAGCGGGTGGGAGTCACCCTGTGCCCTTTGCCATGAAGCGCAATGAGGTCTTTGCTCTTCTGTCTTTTGAGAGAGGGAGATGCAGCTAGTGGGCAGGGTGGGCCATCAGACAGCTTGACTGGGCCCTGAGAGCAGAAAGCGATGGCCACGAGGAAACCACATGGAACAACTCTAGAAATGAAGAACCCGGCAGTCCCTACATTGGACAGAATCTGGTTCTGAAGAACAGCTACACCCTGCTGGCTTCCCATCCCTCTAATTTTGAAGACTCTGGAGGGAGAAAAGCAGAGAAGTCACGTGTAGGTGGAAACTCGAGTCAGGACGTTTGAGGCAGAGGGATATAATCACGATCGAGGGAGGTACTAAGACCACTCTATAAAGGCCTAGTAAGACCACATCTAGAATCCTGCATCCAGTTTCGGTCACCACACTATAAAAAAGAGGTTGAGACTCTAGAAAGACTGCAGAGAAGAACAACCAAGATGATGAGGGGACTGGAGGCTAAAACACACAATGAACGGATGCAGGAACTGGGCCTGGCTAGTCTAGTGAAGAGAAGGACCAAGGGAGACAGGAGAGCAGTCTTCCAATATTTAAGGGGCTGCCACAGAAAGGAGGGGGTCAAGCTATTCTCCAAAGCACCTGAAGGCCAGACAAGGAATAATGGATGGAAACCAAACAAGAAGGGATTCAACCTGGAAATAAAAAGAAATTTTCTGACATAGTAATCAACCCATGGAACCAAAGTTGCCTTCAGAAGTTGTGGGAGCTTCATCACTGGAGGCTTTCAAGAAGAGATTGGACTGCCATCGATCAGAAATGGTGTAGGGTCTCCTGCTTGGGTGTCAGTTGGACTAGATGACCTACAAGGCCCTTTCCAACTCTGTTACTCTGTTAAGAGGCTGAAGAAGTGAGCAGGTGTGTTTCAAAAGCCCTTCCAGGGAGCCAAGGGCCTTCGTGTGTGCAAGAGGCAGGTAAGCAAGATCACAGGCTAAAGCACGGAGAAACAGAGTCCAGTTCTAGGCTGCCTGGACAGCCCTGCCTCTATCCCCAACAACTGTTGCTCCATAAACTCTTCTCTTTACCTTTGGCCTCCTTTACTCATTGGCTGCGGAATTGCTACACCACAACATTAGACAGGATGTGACCTTTGTACGTGTTGCTATCACCTGTTGAATACCGATGCTCAGGTGTTAAAAGGGACACGGGTGAGATTACAGAGGCTGCTTCCTGGGGTTTCATAACAGGATGTTGCAAGACTCTTTATGTGTTTGGCATCCTGATAAATGTGGGTCAGCGACCTTGCTGGATGTAGGAAAAGCTCTCAATGAAGAGTATGCTACATTAAACGTGAAAGAAATTCTGCAAAATTCACAATAGATGGTAATCAACAAAGATGGAAACTGACCAAATAGTTACATCATTTCAATAGCCTGCTTTTTTCTTTTAGATTTAGAACTGGATAGAATGTAGATGCTTTAACATCATGTAGATGTTTAGTTGCTTTTTGATTTTTTAAAAAAGTTTATCTTCTGTTTCCTGTTCCAATTCTTTTTTGCCATTTTTTTTCTTTTTATCTGGATTTCTTCTTTGATGTAGATAGCATAGCATAATTATAACCATTTGTGACGATCAGGGGACTGGAGGCTAAAACATACGATGAACGGTTGCAGGAACTGGGTCTGGCTGGTCTAGTGAAGAGAAAGACCAGGGGAGACAGGATAGCAGTCTTCCAATATTGGAGGGGCTGCCCCAGAGAGCAGGGGGTCCAGCTATTTTCCAAAGCACCTGAAGGCCAGACAAGGAATAATGGATGGAAACTGAACAAGGAGAGTTTCAACTTAGAAATGAGGAGGAACTTTCTGACAGTGAGAACCATCAACCCATGGAACAGAAGTTGCCTTCAGAAGTTGTGGGAGCTTCATCACTGGAGGCTTTCAAGAAAAGATTGGGCTGCCATCTGTCAGAAATGGTGTAGGGTCACCTCCTTGGGCAGGGGGTTAGACTAGATGACCTACAAGGTCCCTTCCAACTCTCTATTCTATTCTATAGCATTCTCTACTCTAAACTGATACCTAATTTTTAAAGAAACATTAACAGTGAAAAGCTTCATCAAACTAATAAAGGACTTTTGTGGCTCTCTGGCGGTGTAAGGGGTGGCGGGTGCTGCCTCTCTTCCTTGGAAGGGCGAAACAGGCTCGAGACTCCCTGCATCATGAAATGTAGCATTTGAGGAAACCAGGATGATGAGGTGCAGAGCTGCTTGACCCTCTGTGGATGTGTTAGCAGGAGGAGAGTTGCTTCTCCATTTCAGTCCAGCTGGAATTTGGGTTGGTTCTGAGTCAGGAATCTACAGAGGTTCCCAATCATCCAGGCCATGGTGGTCCCTAAGGTGGTTTTTTTCCCCTTCAAAAGGCAACTGGACTTTCTTGAGAACATTTCGCTTCTCATCCAAGAAGCTTCTTCAGAACTGGAGAAGCTTCTTGCATGAGAAGCGAAACATTTTCAAAGGAAAACACCAAGAAAGTCCAGTTGCCTTTTGGAAAAGCAACACAGGGACATCTGAAACACAATGCCCAATGCACACACCCCTCCTCTGCACAGCCTCTCAGAGCTACGAATGGTGCTGGGAAGAGGAGATGGGGGGTGGGCACTGGGGGGCTCCACAGTCAGCAGTCCCAAGCTGAGCGAGCTGGGGATGGGTACTCACAGGGCCAAGACTGACCTTCTGCTGGAGGGTCTGGGACCAGTACCAGAGGGCCCGCACGGTCTGCTGCTGCTCTCGCCGTCTGTCCGCCAGCTGTAGGCGCAGAAAGAGGACTGAATGGCCACGCTGACTGCCAGTACCCACAAAAGAAGTCCTACAGTGGCTGCAAGACCAAAGGGGAAGGTGCCCTCACCCCAGGAAACCTCCACCGCTGGCCAGCCTCAGCCACTTCCTGCCTTGCTTGGAAGGGGTCTGGGGGCCAAAGTGGGTGCCATGTGCCCAAGCTCACCTGCACCTTCCAGGAGGCAAAGGCGGCTGCAGAAAGTCTCCGGGCCAGCAGCTGTTCCCCTTGCCTCTGCAGGAGCTACAGGGGGGAAAGCATCACCTGAAGCCCCCTTCCCTCCTGGAGGGGGACAAGGGCTGTTTCTGGCTGCTGCAGCTGCTTTTCCCAAATGCAGATGGTAATTTCAGGTTCATTCCCTCCCAGCACCCCCAAATAGATCCCTCCGGTGGAACCCGAAACTCTAACCTAGTGGAAAGGCCACACTTGACCAGAAAGGACCCCTCACTTACGCCTCCCCTCCCCAAAAGAGGGAATCTCCTCCTGGGAATCTCACCATGACCCTGAGGTGGCCGAGATGATCTTGCTTCCACCTCTCCAGGCACCGGCTGAGAAGTTGCCTCCGGTGGTGCTCGGCTGCCACGGTGAGCCGCCCTCTCTGCTGGGAAGAGCTGGCAGAGGCCTCCCTCCAGTGGAGAAACAGCCCCCGCAGCCTCCCTGCGGGGAGGAAGGAGGACTCAGCTGCTGTGACAGCCCCTCATCACCCGTTGGCTGGGAAGGCTGCTAGACCAGGAGTCTCCAACCTTGGCTATTTTAAGGCTTGTGGATTTCAGCTCCAAGGATTCTCCAGTCAGCTCTGGGGGAATTCTGGGAGTTGACGTCTGCAAGTCTTAAAGTTGTCACGTTGCACTAGAAACAGAGTGGAAAGGCTGTGGTGGCACTTCCAGGACTCTGCCCTGTGCCCAGCTGGTATCACTCCACTGCCAACTGAGATATAGGGGAAAGGAAGAGCAAGGGGGGGCCGGTGAGCCAGTCCTTCCCTCCACAAGCTTCATCAGTGCACAAGCCAAACCCCAGAGCAGCCTCCACTCTTGGAATGGGCTTGCAAAGGATTCCTGGGCCTGAGAATCAAGCATCAGTTGAGCAAGCCGCGTCAGTTCTGCCTCATGTCATCCACCCCACTTAGTTTAACTAGAAAGGAAAAAATTTCTTTTGCCAAGAGTAGACTTTGCTGAGAACAAAGTGGTTACAGGTGAGATGGGCAGAATTGGTTGGCTTGGCGGGAAAACAATGCAATGAACTTCCCCTTTTCCCCTGGCCACCCTCCCCCACTCCCCCCCCCCTTGTTTGTTTGCACGTTTCTCATCTCCACATTCCTTTAGCTGACCTTGTGCTTGACTGGGGCTCCCCACAGTCGGGGCCGGCTCTGCTTCAAGCCCAACCCCCAACCCCCCCCCAATCTCTCCCCCTCCCGCCGTTGCCGATGTCAAGCGGGCAAAAGATGCAATGCGAAGCAAGCAGCAGAATGCCAGCAATGGCAGCCATCACTGAAGGCAGAGGTTTTACTCCTGGGGTGTTCCAATGGTGCTTTTCCAAAAGGAAACTGGACTTTCTTGATTGTTTTCCTTTAAAATGTTTCGCTTCTCATCCAAGAAGCTTCTTCAGTTCTACTGAACTTCTCCAGCTCCCCGGATGACAAGCAAATTTATTTATTTATTTATTTATTTATTAGATTTGTATACCGCCCTTCTCCTTGCGGACTCAGGGCGGTGGACAGCCAAATAAAAACAGTATACAAAAGTTAAAATTTCTTAAAAAACATATAACTATGGCTAAAATTAAAACCATTGAATAATTAAAATACCCAACCCTCTAGTACAGATCTTAAAAATTCAGCGGGGTCAGGCTAGACCAGCAAGCTGAAAGAGATGGGTTTTTAGGGCCTGACGAAAAGTCCGGAGGTCAGCAATTGTTCTCAGTTCTGGAGGGAGATCGTTCCAGAGGGTAGGGGCTGCCACAGAGAAAGCCCTCCCCCTGGGGGTCGCCAGCCGACATTGTCTAGCTGACGGCACCCTGAGGAGACCCTCTCTGGGGGGGCGCACCGGCCGGTGGGAGGCTATTGGCGGCAAAAGGCGGTCCCGTAAGTACCCTGGTCCTAAGCCATGGAGCGCTTTAAAGGTGGTCACCAACACCTTGAAACGCACCCGGAAGTCCACCGGTAGCCAATGCAGCTCGCGCAGGAGAGGTGTCACATGGGAGCGTCCCGTCGCTCCCATAATCCCCCGCGCGGCCGCATTCTGCACTAGTTGGAGCCTCCGGGTGCACCCCAAGGGGAGCCCCATGTAGAGAGCATTGCAGTAGTCCAGGCGAGAGGTGATGAGTGCCTGAGTGACTGTGCGTAGGGAGTCCTGATCTAGAAAGGGCAGTAACTGGCGTATCAGGCGAACCTGATAGAAAGCTCCCCTGGCCACAGCTGTCGTGTGATCCTCCAAAGACAGTCCAGTCAGTTGTCTTTTGGGAAAGCCCCTTGGGGGCAACCATAAGGAGAATCCCCATAGACTCCTGACCCAGCCCCAAATTCCAGCTGGACTGAAATGGAGAAGCGACTCTCGTGCTGCAGAGGCATCGAGAGATCTTCAAGCAGCTCTGCCTTCGGCCACCGCATCCTGCCCTTCCCCCCACAGGAGAAAAACTGCCCGGTAATAATGATGGGCTTTAAGCTCATTGCTGGATGGGAAGTGATAGGCACTTCTACCCCTCTATCGCTGGCAAGTGGGGGAGAGGGCATGGCTGCCAAAAAGGTGCCAAGGCTGAAAGAATTCCTCCGAAGAATCCCCCCCCCCTCACCTGTCTGCAAGTGCCTCTGGGCATCCTTCACAGCCACAGCCACCTTTTCTCGGCTATCGGCCTGCAGTGCAGCAGCCTCCCTCCACCGGAACACCACCTGCGCTGAGAAAACGGGGGGCTTGAATATTTCCAGGGCCACGTTTTATCTCATGGCGAGAAGGCATCCCAAGACCTTCACAACAGCCACTCACTGAGTTTCCCTTACTTTGGACTTCACCAGAACCCATCCTGGCCGAAGAGGTTGTAGAAGAAATGGTTTTAAAAGTAAAAAAAAAAAAAGTTGGCTATGCGCACCCAATCACATTTACACCCCCCCAAAGCCACGCCCACAGAACCAATTTCAGTAACCAATTTTACATTTCACCACGGCTGGAAAGCCAAAGTTTCCGGACCCAGCCTCCCCTTGCTTGAGGTTACCTTGGAGAGAAGGACCCGCCTGTGATGATGCCCAGCCAGCCTGGCTGCCTTTGCTTCCTGCCTGAGCTCAGCCGTGGTTTCCTTCCAGGATCGCAGCACCTGCCTGGGAACCAGAGAGGCACAGATGCCCCAAAGCGCCTGGAGGGTTTCCCCACAGCCTGGCCAGATCTTTGGGGAGAAGGGCCTGAGGGGAGCCCAGCCGGCTGAGGAAGGGGGATCTCCCTGACACTGAGTCGGGGGGGGGGGGGGGATTACCGCAGCAGCTCCCGCCTGTGGTCTCTCTCCTTCTGGGCCACCTGGTGAAGGACACCCTGAATGCGCTTTTGGTATGCCTGGAAGGAGAGAAGGGCCAAAATTCTTGTCCATGAAAACTTACCCTATGAAGCATCTTCTTTGCATGAAAAGGGGCTTGAATGTGTCACACCAGACTTGGGGATGCTTCTCTGTGGGGCAGAGACCCCCCCTCACCCCCTTGCTGCTTAAGGACATCACTGAGCACCAAGAAAAGACAAACTTTACTTTTGTTGGTCCAACTAAATGGCGTAAGAGTGCACAAATGTTCATGTTCTCCAGGGCTTTTCATCAAAACAGTGCAGTGCACTGACAAACCCTGTGACCACTTAATGACAGCCATTCCAGCAGCCTCTGGTTGCCATTGTTAAGCAAGGACCTGACATGATCGTGGCCTCCCACTGGCTCCCTCACTGACTTTGTTCTGTGTGAAGCTGGCAGGGAAGGTCACAAATGGCGATTGTGAGACCAAAGGATGCTGTGACAAGGCCTGGTCGTAACTACCACCCACTCAGTTTGAACTGTCATTAACTGAGAACCACTTGTGAGCCCAACCCATTGTTGGATTGTCGGATGAAAAACTTTTTTCTATTTCTCTTTTTCTCTTTTAACTAACTGCATCAGTGAGCTGAAGCGATTTCCAAGCCACTTAGACTGCCCCCGCTGTGCTGAGCCTGCTCAGCCTTCCAGCCTCCAAACCAGAATCTGCAGAGACAGGACAGACCCTCATTCTCTTCACAACAGGAAAAAACCCTCCCTCGGTTCAACTGCAGCCAGCAGACGCTCTGGGGCTGCCCAAAGCACTGCCAGTCTGAGCCTGGCATCCTACCTTCCAAGCCGTCATGACCCTGCCCAGCAAGGCCTGCTGGTAGTGCCCCTCGGCTCGGGCCGTCTTCTTCCACTTCTCAGACTTCTGCATCTGGTACTGGAAGGAAAAAGGAGCCTGGAGCAGGACTTGAATAACCAGCTCACATGCAGAGACAGAGCGAGACAGAGTGAGACAGACAGACAGAGACAGAAAGAGAAAGGCAGAGATAGACAGAGAGTGAAAGTGAGAGAATGAGAGAGAGAGAGAGAGAGAGAGAGAGAGAGAGAGAGAGAGAGACAGAGAGAGACAGAGAGCACTTTCTGCAAAGCAGCCATTGCAGCTGAAAACTGAGTCGGGCTTCTTCCTACAGGAGGTGCACAAAGACACATCCCCAGCATAGGAACTTCTGCCAGCATCCCTTACTCCCCTGGGGCCCCTCTCTTGAATGCGGGGAAGGAATTTCCACTAGGAGCCCCCTCCACCCTGCAGCCTGGCTCCTTCCAGACTCAAAGGCTTCAGGTGCTTGATGTCCAAAGCAAAGGCAGACAGGGGACAGAACTCCATCAGGATAAACAGCCCAGAATTTCCCCGGAGTAAATGCTTTGGTCGGTGGGATGCAGGTAAGTGGTGGCTGTCAGATGGGGGAGGGTCCACAAAGAGGCAAGGCAGGTGTGGCAAGGCTTGGGGAGGGGCTGTGGGGTGCAAGGGAGACACAGCAAGGGTTGGGGAGGCTGCCCGAAAGTATCAGGGAGAAAAATATCATATGGAGAGAAGGCATCTCTACAAACCCACTATCAATAGATCAGTTTCATATGCACATTTAATTATTAAAACACGTGTTGTTTTAATATTCCTTTCATCTTATCTCCTTTTAAAAAAGAAGCAGACAATAAAACGATCTGGTGCTCCCCAGTCATGAAAAGAAGACGTTTCTCCTGAAACTTCCTTCTCCTTCGGACAACTTTGGAAACCTCCCTGCCTCTCCCAAATGCCTCCTGTGACGTCCTTGGGCATGCAACACGCACATTGCAAGAGTCGCAGCTTTCATCTTGGGGGGGGAAAAAGCCACAAAGGAAGCCAGGATCAGGGCTTTTGTGGCCATGATAAAGTCTCTTAAGGAATTTCAGCCATATTGGCAAGAGCAAGAGCGCTCAGACTTATATACCGCTTCATACTGCTTTTACAGTCCTCTCTAAGCAGTTTACAGAGTCAACCTCTTGCCCCCAACAATCTGGGCCTCATACTGGTAGAATATTTAACAGCAGGGAAAAGTTCCCGATTCCAGCAGTCCGCTTCTTGCTTAATTTCTGCCCACCCAGCCACTCCTGTGCTTGGGAGTGTTGGTTTCCACGGGAGAGCCTCAGCGGCTTCTCTCACCTGCCGCCACTTCCTCCACGAACACCGCAGGAGCTTCTCAGAATGGAAGTGCAATGCCGCTGCCTCCTTCGCCCGCCTGAAAGAAGCACAGGAGACCCGAGCTTTGGTGACAGCAAGTCCTTGGCCAAGATACAGGCATGTCCCGAGGGAAGGAACCCAGATTCTAGCCTGGGGGTGGGGCTTCTTAAGCCCAGCAAAAGCTCAGCTCCACTGAATTGTCTGAAATGGCATCTCTTGCTTGGTGCCAGGGGGGTCAGACTAGAAGACCTCCATGGTCCCTTCCGACTCTGCTATTCTGAATGATTCACCCCTGGAAATGCAGCAAATCCATCCATCTTCCAGGAGACTGGAAGCCTTGGGAAGATAAAGATTGGCCTGGGGCCTCACAGAGGCTGCTCATCCCTACCTCAGAACCTCAGTGAGAGCAAAACTGGTATTGCCACCATCTCTGTTCTTGGCTCAGTTTCATGATGGAAGATCAGCAATGCAGACAGGAAAGAGCATCACTGACCCCCCCCCCCTTTCAAGCTGTGACCACATCAGGCCTGTCCTGTTTTGGTTGCAAAGATCTAGACCTCAGGGAGCTTCAAGATGGGTCCAGGAACATCCACCAGGAGCTCCCTTCCTCTAAGTCTTGAGCAATGGTGGGACCCAAACCACTTCTGAAGCACGAAGAAGCTCAAGGCGAGAGAGATCTGCCATCCTGGCTCCTTTGCACAGTTTCCTCATTCAAAGCCAGGTCCATTTCTTGCTAAGAATGTTTCTGGGCTCCAAAGGGGCCCTGCAAACTTTCTCAGAAACTAAAAATGAGGTGCCTCCATCTGCCCCCTAAACAGCACCCATAGGGAGAAATCTGAGAGAAAGGATGGAAGAGTGGGAGGAAGCCTCTTTGTCCTAGATCACCCCACCCGCTAGCCATTTTGTGAGAGCACTCATAACACTACCTGCCAGCCAGAGAAGCCAATGACCCCCAGGGAGTCCATCTTGGGGTACAGCCGCCAGATTGAGGCCACCAAGAGACAAAGACACGAAGTCCACAGCATCAGGGAATGGGGGGTTCTTACCCTCTCTTCATTTCCCAGACATTCTCCCTCCAGAGGTGCAAAGTGGCCCGAAGGAGCTGATGCCGGTGATGCCCCTTGGCCAAGCAGACGCCCTCTCGCTCTTCCAGGCAGGCCAGGGTGGCCCTGTACCACCGGCCCCAGAACTGGGACAAAACTCGCTCTTCAGCATACAACGTTGCCTGCAAAGAGAGCGGCCGGAGGTTGGGACTGCGGCTGGGCTGCCCTGGGGTCATTTCCTTGGCAGCCTCTGGGCTTCAGGTGGCAAAAAGCTGAGGGGGAGTGGGTGGGCTGTCAGGAACCCAAGCAAGCACAAAAAGAAAGCTTCTGGTGCAGGATTATGCAGCAGAACTGAGGCCAAGCTCAGGACCAGGAGGGATGCCATCTAGGTTGCTCTTTTCCCCAGACCAAGCCTCCCTTTGAGATCCGAGCCCTGTTTCAACTCCCACAACTCTCAGACTGAGGAGCCAACGATGGGCGCGGAGACACTCCTCCCGTTGGAGGGGCCGGATGGATTCAGCAGGAGAGCCGTGCACAGAACACCCCCCGCCCCCGGCCGAAGGCCACCCTTACCATCTTCTCTGCCGCCCGTCCCTCCTGTTGCTCACGCTGCCTCAACAGCCACTGCGCAAAGACTCGCCTGGTCCACATCTCCCTGTGGAAGAGCCCAGTGTGAGACGCCTGAGAGAGCAGCCGGGCCTCTGTGGGTCTCCGCAGCCCACATTCTGTAGCCCCATGGGGCTGACCATACAAAAGGCAAAACAGCAGCATGAGGGAAGCCAGAGCTGGACCGAGTGAACAGCAACCTGCCAGGCGGAAGTCCGGCAACGCTATCTCAGAGCCCCCTCCTCACTTTCTTTGCAGGGCAAAGGCAACACAGCAGCCGAGGGACGCGGCCCCAAGTGGCTAACAAGGGAGAAGGGGAAGTAGAGGGGTTTTTTAGGGGGCGGGTGGAGGATACCTTCCAGTCAATTTTTGACTCTGGCAACTGTTGGGATGAGTCCCCTGCGGTTTTCTTGGCCTGGTTATCCAGAAATGGTTTCCTAGGGCCCTCTTGCCAAGACTAGCGACTGGCAAAGTGACTGGCTTAAAGTCTCCCAGCTGGCTTACAAGGACTAGAACTCACGCTCTCCCTGTTTCTCATCCTGGGCCCTTTCCGTTACACCGAAGTGGCTCTTCTAAACTTTGCAAGTTTCAAAATGACCCAAGACAACCTTGAATGGGGGACTGAAGTGAGCAGGATAAACTAATGGGGGGAAAAACAGAGTCCTACATCAGAGGAGAAAAAAATGCAAGGCAGAAATCTAGGATTCTAACTTGGCAGCTCCAGAGGCAAAAAATTTTTTGGCAAAATAGTAGACTGCAACAGTCTCACACAGGGAGTAATAAGGAAAGGGGTATTGGGGTCTGGGTGAACAGACACCCAGGGTGCAGGGCCCGGAGGGCAACTGTCCCCCTCCCCTCCTCTGACGTGCTCAGGCCCCCCTTGGAATTCTGTGTCCAATTCTGGCCCCACCATCCAAGCAAGACGTTGACAGACTGCAGTGCGCTCAGAGAACAGCCATCAATGCGGGGAAGGCTCTGGAAACCAAATCTGGCAAAGACTGGATGAAGGAAGGGGGTATATTTAGAGTACAGCACAGGGGCTGCGGAGAGTTAGGATAGCTCTTCAGAGGTCTAAGACCAGAACCAACAGCCAGGAACTACAAGGAAACAGATTTGGGTTAGATAGGATGGTGGAACAGGTAAGAGAGGAAGAAGCTGCCTCATGAAACGGTGGCTTCCTTTCCGTGAAAGGTGTTCAAACCGAGGCTGTATTGAATCTGTCTCAAATGCGGTAGCAGATTCTCCACAGACTTGTGGGAGGGAGTCTGCAACCTTGGAGGTCCTTTCTAGCTCTTGCGATGCCACGATTCAAGGATGGATCCTTCTCAACAGCTTCTCTGATTCAGCATCCCTGATATTCGTGACTGAGCTACAAACCTTTCCGAGCTTTGCTCCTGGCGCCTCAAGAGAAGACGACGCCAAGATCCTCATCAGGTCAGAAGGAAACAGGCTGCCTCGCCCCTAAGCCAGCCCACCTGTGGTAGCTGGTGGCCACCCCGTTCATCTCCGTCCACCAGAGCTGGTGATCCTTGAAGAGCTTCCAGGCCTGAAACGCAGCCGACAAGAGCACGGCCTCACGATGCTGCTCGGCTTTGGCCCACTGGAACTGAAGACAAGAAGAGACTCTTAATGGGAACTTTCGATCATCCCCCACGGTCTCCTTGCAGGAAGTAAGGCCAAAATAAAGGCAAGCAAGGAAGGGAGCAGTCAGACTTCAACCCTGATGTGAAGTTCAGGGGTCCCACAGGGTGACTGGCACTCAGGGCTTCGGTTTCTGTGGCTCACCTTCCGCCATCTTTCCCCACAGGCTTGCTGTCTCCAGGTCTGTAGAGATTTCTGCAGCAGCCTCCGGCTGGAAGGAAAAATGGGTATGTCAGCCGAGGGTCAGCTGGCACTCAGTAGCCAGTTCTGGATGCTCAGCGCCAGGGAGTTTTCCCTGGACCAAACTGAATGGCCCAGCAAAGCAGAGGATAAACAAATCGCAACTTGCAAGGGCCGGGCCAATGTGATGACTTTGGGCTTATGTGGGCATCTCTGTTTTTTGTTAGTGCCTCAACATTCACCAGTTGGAGCTGCTGACAAAAGGGGTGCCTGCAAGTATTCAGGTTCACTCTAGTGTTGGTCGGAGCTGGGACCCAAATCCTTCCATATCCCACCCCTACCATTTTCAACAAGCCAGTTTACAGAACTAGTAACTACTCTAGCCCATCTACTGCTGTTGCACAAGTATGAAAGGATGTAGGGGGCCCCACTGCGGAGAAAAGATGGGCACAAGTCGATGCCCACAAGGGCGAACCCGACACGCCAGGCAGGAGTAACCTCTCCAGCCCTGCCTTCCCTCTTCTCTGATGCTGTGCAGGATTTTCACAAGGATCTCCATTCTATCTCACGGAAAGTTGCAAGGTGCAACAGGAACAGTACGTAAGCAAGCCAGGGGGAAACCGGCCCAACCCCAGCCAACCCCCCTCCCTACACTTCATAACCGGATCCTTGCTGGCACTCAAGAGAGCCAAGGGACCCTTGGCAGCACCTGTGGTGAGAAACGGCTGCCAGGGTCAGGGGGCGGTGCTGCTCGTCCTCCTTCTGCTCCAGACGGGACCTCCAGCAAGCCCAGAACCTGGATGTGAGCTGGAGGAGGAGAGAAGCGGCAGCAAATAAATAGTAACCCGACTCACAAGATGCGGGGGGAGGGGGGGGGGGTCCACAGCAGGCACCTGCTTGCTCATCACCAAACAACAGCAATTGCCACCTGTGACAGAATTTGGGTCCCAGGGAAGAGCGGCTCACACTTACCTGTCATCCAGCTCTACCTTCCATATAATGAACATTTTCTTTTTCCTGGTCACCTCCTGGGCCCTTCCCAGTCAGAGTCAGGTACCTCAGTTCTTGGAAAAGTCCTTAGTTAGGTGCTCTCCAGTTGGGCTCAACCATATTGCCTTTCTCTAGCGATTAAGGCTCTCTAAGGACTCTCTACCCATCTGCCTTGCCTCCTCTGCTGCTTTCTTCCATGCTGGCAAGGATCCTCCTCTTCCTAGAGCAGGATCTGCTTAGGATCTGAGCCCAAGTTGTGTGTTTACTGGTCACTGCTTTCAGGGAAGCAATCTACCTATATTTGGTTTGGGACTGTTAACTGCTTTTTCTGGTAGCCTCTGGTGCCCTTAGATTTATAATTCAAATGTTGTCTTCTTTCTCTTTGTCACTATCCAGCTTTCACAGTTTTACATAATCTCATTTTTTTTAAAAAAGTCTAATCTTTCAGGATATCCTTTTCATTTTTCCTGCATACCCTCCTCAGCTACTTTCAAGTCCGCGAAGACAAAACTATCGACCATTTTCATCTCTTTGTCATCATCACCAATAATTTAACAATTATTGTTTATATTACTCGGGTTTTAAATTTGTACAGATGCAGAAAAAATGATCTCTAAGAACAACCACCCAGTTGCGGTCTGTAATTTGTGGTCCGTGTCCCCCCCCCGCCCCATTTCCTGCACTGCAGAAAAAACGCAAGCACACCAGTGTCCCCTTTTCAGGGTGAAGGCTGAGGCCAGCATAGTTGCAAGCAGGGGAACAAGGAAGGCTCACCATGACCTGGTGCTGCTGACAAGCCAGGTTTCTTTTCACTTGCTTGAGGGAAGCCTCCCGCATGTTCCTCCGCAAGGCACGAAACCCACAACTCTGTGGAAAGTGAAAGAACAGCCGACCTCAGTTCCAGGTGCAGGGAAGATGCACCTCTGGATCAGCCCTTCCTGTGCGTCATTTATGAAAGCACAACTGGCAAGGTCAAAAGAAGCAGGCAAGTTATTCCACACGTGTGTGTGTCCTGAGCACAGAGCCTGGGAAATCTTCTCAATTTACTCATGTTACAAGTGCCCAAGATCACTAGCCGTGGAGCAGGACCCGTGTCCTTCCAGCCTGGGCCTTCTGCTGCCTGGGCAAGTGCCAGGATGCAGCAAGGAAAGCAGCTCTCCCAGCCACCCGCAAGAAGCCTCATGCCTTTTCCATGAGAAACCACAAAGTTCTTACCAGCAGGCGACGGTTATGGTGGCTCTGAGCCAGCCGGTAACGCTCTGCTCCTTCCGCACACAAGGCCACGTCTGACGGATGGGTTAAGAAAGGCAACAGACTGGACTAAGCTGCAGCTGTTTTGTCCCTCAAAGGAGGAATGCAACGTTTCAGAAGGTGAATTGGTGTGGCTCAAGCAGTTTCCTCTTAGCCTCATTATCCAAACAGGACGGGCGCCTCCGTCACTGTCTGAGTTAGGAGTCAGTGGCCCTCTGTCTACCTTGGGACTCCTGAGGCAGTGGGCCCCCAATTTTTCTGGCCCCATGGACTGGTGAGGGGGGATGGTTTTATGCATGATTTTACCTAGACTCTGGGCATGTGCAAATGAAGCCTTGCACATTCACCTGCTACTTGAGCAGCCTGGTTCCCAATAGGCTGCAGACTGGGAGTTGGGGACCCCTGTTCTAATGTATTTATTACATGGGGCTCCAGGCAATTTGCACCAAAAATAAAAGCAGCATCAGTTAAGATCACGTGACTTACCTCAGGTGGCCACCCACTCCATCCCACAGCCGCCCCAATGCCTTTCAACCATCCCGAAAGGCTGGCTAACAAGGGAAGGTGCCAGGCAGGGGTGAAATGCTCCCGGTTCGGACCGGCTCGGACAAGTAGGTGGCGATGGCGGCGGGCAGTTCGGAGAACCGGTAGCAAAAATCTCTGCCCCTGCCCCCCATGCCCAGCTGAGCCGCACGATCATCAGAGCCTTTTTTTCTTTTAAATGGCTCTGACGATCCCAGCTGAGTTGCTTGCTAATCAGGCAACTCAGCCTGGATCGCCAGAGCCTTTTGAAAGCATTTTTTTACATGGTTTTATATGTAAACAATGGTTTTAAAAGGGAAAAAAATGGCCACGCCCACCCAGCCTCATTACCCCCCCACCAAGCCACGCCCACTTGGTTACTTGGCAGTAACAAATTTCACCCCTGGTGCCAGGTGTACCTGGGGGAAAGAAAGGGCTTCTCAAACAGACCGGACCCTCCAATGTGCCTCCTGCACATCTGCATCAGCCGACAGGCTGGCCTGGCTGAATAAGAACTTAGATGGGATTTTAATTGATTTGATTTATTAGATTTATATACTGCCCTTCTCCTTGCGGACTCAGGGCGGTGCACAGCCAGAAATAAAAAGCAGATTTTACAAAAGTTAAAATTTTTTAAAAGCAACTAATATAAATTTGGCCCATAGTTAAAAACAGTTCAATTAATAATTAATAATTATCAAAACTCTAAAAAATTTTACCATGGGATCAGGCCAGGCCGGCTAGTTGGAAAAAGTACGTTTTTAAGGCCTGATGAAAAGTTCGGAGGTCAGAGATCGTTCACAACTCTGGAGGAAGATCGTTCCAGAGGGTGGGAGCTACCACAGAGAACGCTCTCCCCCTGGGGGTCGCCAGCCGACATTGTCTGGCTGACGGCACCCTGAGAAGGCCCTCTCTGTGGGAGCGAACCAGCTGGTGGGAGGCAATTGGTGGCAGAAGGCAGTCCTGTAAATTCCCTGGTCCTAAGCCATGGAGCGCTTTAAAGGTGATTACCAACACCTTGAAGCGCACCCGGAAGTCCACCGGCAGCCAATGCAGCTCCCGCAGGAGAGGTATCACATGGGAGCGCCCTGTCGCTCCCATAATCCCCCGCGCGGCCACATTCTGCACCAGTTGGAGCCTCCAGGTGCACCCCAAGGGGAGCCCCATGTAGAGAGCATTGCAGTAGTCCAGGTGAGAGGTGACGAGCGCCTGAGTGACTGTGCGAAGGGGGTCCCGATCTAGAAAGGGTCGCAACTGGCGTATCAGGCGAACCTGATAGAAAGCCTCCCTGGCCACAGCTGTCGTGTGATCCTCTAAAGACAACCGTGGATCCAGGAGGACGCCCAAGTTGCATACCCTTTGGGGGGTTTTTAAATGGATTAGGCCAATTGTTTAATTCTTTTAATTGGTTTTAATTTTTGTAAGACTGGGGTTTTATCATGGCTGTACACCGCCCTGAGTCCTTTGGGAGAAGGGCAGTATACAAATCTAATAAACCAAACCTAACCAAACCTAACCAGCCACACAGATTCTATGAAGCTCCCTGGAGCCAAGCCACATGGGCTTTATGCTTGCCTTTGCATACGGCTTTCCTTCATTTACATACCTAATTTATTTTTTGTTTGTTTACTATTACATTTATTTGCCGCCCATCTCACCACAAGGATTAAGGTTAACCCCTAGAATAAATTGCCAATTTTTCTAAATAACACAGATGAATCTCGCTTTTTCTACCCAACCGAAGGATTGTTTTTGTTTCTGTAAACCGTCAGTGCAGGCCTCCGTTTCAAAAGTTAGCTGACTTTGTGGGGATTGTGACCCTCTTCAGCCCTAGCAGCAGGAGAGCCCAGGAGCGGATACAGAGTTTCCACCGAGCAAAAACCCTTCGCAAAGCTGTGCCAACCGCCTGCTGGGCGAAGTGCTCCGACTGCTTCTTGTGTTTCCGTGCCAGTTGCCAGGCCGAGAAGTGCCGGCGGACGAGCTGGGCATGATGGTGCTGCAAAGCCAGCCCTGGGGAAGGAAGGAGAACGGCAGGATCTCAGAGGAAAGGAAAGGAGAGCACTGGGTGGAGATCACCTTCTAATAGAAAGAGCCCTTGAGTTACCACCACAACAGAGCCCAGGATTTATGTTGTTAAGTGAATTTTGTCCCATTTTATGACTTTTCTTGCCACAGTTGCCAGGTGAATTCCCTGCAGTCATTAAGTCAGTCACACGGTTGTTAAGTGAATCTGGCTTCCCCATTGACTTTGCTTGTCAGAAGGTCTGCAACCGTCATAAGTGTGAACCAGTTGCCAAGCACCCGAGTTTTGGTCACGTGGCCACGGGGATGCTGCAACGGTTGTAAGTGTGAAAAACAGTCATAAGTCACATTTTTCAGTGCCGTTGTAACTTTGAATGGTCACCAAATGAAGGGTCGTCATTTGAGGACCAATCAAGAGAGGGACGTCTTCATTTATTAATCCTGGAGTGAAAAGCAGCTTCAATATGATGCCACCTGTCCAGAAGAATCACCTGCTCTGAAAGGGCTACTTAATCCTGAGAAGCTCAACTGTCCACTCTGCACCCAAGTCCGTGTGCAGAGACAGTGGACTTCCCCAATCCCACTCATGGCCTTGATGCCTCTGATGCATCTGAACATAGTTTCTCTTCAGCACATGGGCTTGGCCTGGAGAACCTGTGCCCCATAACCCTCCTGCGTGGGGGGGACACACCCCTGGCACTTGCCACGCCGGAGAAAGGGCTTCCCTTTGGGACACTCACTGCTCCTGTGCTGCTTCCCCCTCCGCTGGTTCACATACTGGAGCCAGGACTTCAAGCCCTTCCGCATCGTCCAGTGCTGCAGGCACCTCGCTGCCCAGCTGGCTGTTGCCGTTTCCCGCTGAAGTTGTGTGTCAAGGGCCTTCCATTGCAGCCAGGCCTGAGGACAAGAGTGACCAGAGCGGCTAAGAGCCAGAAGCAGGCAGGGAAGGCTGACCAGCCACAAACCCCAGGTTCATAGGGCGTGGGGGCTCAGCTGAAAGTCCATGAAGGGTCTCGACTCACACGAAGTTGCACGCTGTGCGCCCATTGCTGGAGGGCCTGCGACTCCATCCCCCGGTGCACCTGACTCCGGCACCATTGCTTCTGCCACCGTCCCCAAGAGAGCCTGCTTGGAACGGGAAGAGACGTGTGAAAGCCAAGGGCTCTGCAAAGTCACCTCTTAGGCCACAAAGCCCCCTTCTCCTCCTGCCAAACTCAAGTCAACAACTTCCACCATCCACTCTGGAAGCTCCTGGGAAGCAGCCGACGGCCCCTTTCCTCCCAACCGAACGACAGGGGACCCTGCACTTACCAGAGTGTGTTTGTTGACCGTTCGAGGTTACAAGGGCACTGAACAAAAGGACTTAGGACTGGTTTTCACATTTATGGCCACTGTAGCATCTCCATGGTCACGTGATCAAAATTTGGAGGCTTGGCATGTATTTATGATGGCTAACGAGTCATAAACGAGTCACGTGATCCCTTTTTGTGACCCTCTGAGAAGCAAAGTGAATGGGGGAGCCAGATTCACTTCACCGTCATGTTACTAACTGAACAGCTGCAGGGATTCACTTAATAACTGTGGCAAGAAAGGAAAATGGGGCAATGCTGACTTAACTGTCTCACATAGCAACAGAAATTTTGGGCTCAACTGTGGTTATAAGTTGAGGACTACCTGTATCTGAACTTTGCTGTCTCTCTGTCCTCTGGAATGCAGCCCCTCCCTCCTGGGAATCCAAGCTATATTCCACCACACCCAGTCCTCCCAACTCCACGCCCCCCCCCCACACCCCGGGTTCTCACCGCAGGGTGCTCTGCTGCCGGAAGTGCAGGGCCTCCCAGTGCATCCGCTGCTTCATCCTGCGTACCTGGACGTAGCTCAGCCAACACTGCCAGCTCCGGAGGGTTTTCTGCTTGGTTGCTGCAGAAGATGGTTGGCCAGGTCATTAGAACAAGGAACAGCGGTTAGGTTCATACATTACACTAAGCTACACTTTAACCACACTTTGCTAATCAAGTACAAAGCCTGGACCCCTAAAAGAGGGTGGAAATGCTGGTGCGTCTTATACACCGAATACAGTCATTGTTGGCTTCCCGAAACCCCGCCCCAAATGTCCCATTTTTGCCAAAAACAGGGCCGTTTTTCACAAAAATGGGGTGCAGTGCACAGCCCTGCAGAGGGCTCCTGGGCGCTGGGGAGGGCAAAAATGTGACCCATGGGGGGTTTGGGAGGTGGAGAATGGGAGAAAATGGGACACATGGGGCGGGGTTTCGGGAAGCCAAAAATGGTTGTCTTTGGTGTATAAGACGCACCAACATTTCCACCCTCTTTTGGGAGGGGAGGAGTGCATCTTGTACTCTGACAAGTGCATCTTAAACTATGATACGGTATATCATAGTTTAGTTAAGTCAAGCCTGCCTTTATTTTGATAAAATTGTGATTTTTCAATCCTTTGGGAACGTGTCTGTCTAGGGAGGGCAAAGCCCAGGTGGAGAACTGATGGTATGGAAGAGAGCAGGACCTCCAACTGAAGAAACATTGGCTGAAGGAAGGAAGAAAGCAGATGAGACCCAGGGGAGGCGGGAGGCCCTTTTCTGCAGCTGCTGCAGAGGGAGACCCATTTGGGATGAACAGAAGCATCAGGGAAGGACGAGGGTCAGGCCCAACCCAAGAGCTGCAGGACAGATTTCCTGATCTATAAAGGGTTTCTGGATCATGAGGGTCTTTGGAACCAGCAACAAGGTGTGTTTGGTTAAGAATCTCAGCCTTGCAATCAAGCAGGCCATGGGAAAAGAAGCACCAGATCCAAAGACCGTCACTCCTCTGCAGAGAGCTCTGCGCCTTCCATGCCGTCGTCCCCTCTGCCGGCAGAGCAGCAGCACCTGTGGGTCAGGAGGAGAAAATTCTCCTGGTGTCAGCCCTGGAAGCCATCTGTCTACCTTTGTGCCTTCAGGCTTCAGGCCTGCCACAAATCCTACTGTGGGGAATTGGGAGGGGGGTTGCATAGAGAGAAAAAGCGAGGTATAAAATAATAAAATTCTTTATAGGAAGTCAAGGCCATGGGGCCCGGCAGCTGTGTGGAAAAGAAATGAGGTGGCATCTTCTGGTCTGGACAGCAACTGATTGGATGCGTGGTGGACATGTGGGAGAGGGCAAGGCCTTGAACTTCCTTTTGGGTGTGGAAAACCCGGAAGCTCTCAGATTCGGGTTTTCCCCAATGTGCCAGTAGGACATCTCTAATAAAGTTTAGCTTTGAGGAAATTCAAGCCTCAGTTTGATTTTGTTGGGGGTGTTACTTGGAACCCTGACACCTGGCCCAGAAGCATCTCCAGAGGTGGGGAAGATACTGTGGGCACAAGCAGGGCTTCTGCTCTGGGTAGGCAGGCCATCGAGAGAGATCTGTCCGGAAGAGGCTCTCTCAGCCTTCCTGCAAGTGTAACACCAGATTTGCCCTCGGCTTTGCAATAGGCTGGCTTTCTTTCTTATGAAAAAATAGGCCAACAAGGAACTGGGTGGGCACAAGCATGGGAGGGCACATGGGGTAGTCGTGGCCTTGAGCTCATCTTCACTAAGGCTCCTTCTGAGAATGGAGCCCCAACCCTCGTACCCCTGCCCAGCCCAGCCCCCCCACTTCTCACCATGGGCCTTTGCAGTACGGTAGGCGAGCTTCTTTGCTCGTTGCTGGAGCAGGTAGGACCTCCAAGCCTGAAAGACCTTGTGGTAGAGAAAATACCTGACCAACGGAGAACAGAACGATTGGTCAACAGCCGGGATCAGGTTGAGCTGTGGCATGTATGTGCTGAAGGGATTTCTGCAAATGGTCTCATATCCAACACTTCTTGCTAAAATAACTATTTTACATAACTTTCTCTCTCTCCCTCCTTCCCTTTCCCCCCACCTCTCTCTCGCTGTAGGTGGGTGCATTAAGAGTTAGTACCAGTTTAACCAACAGGTTTCATACTTTTCCTCTTTCCAAAGAACAGGAAACTGGGACTTCCAGGGAAGAAATGGCAAAGTGGCTCCACTAAAAGAGGAACTGATGACTGCAGTGGAGTGAAGAGCCAGCAAGTAAGCGAGTTCTTCATAATTTCTCTCCAGGCAAGGAGACGCCTTGAGATCACCCACAAGTGCTCCAGACAACTGCTCCCCATGAGGAGATGGCAAGAGAGTTGTCTCTTGTGGGTTCAGAGCTCCGGGAGGCGAGGGAACAATTATCTTGTTCAAATGGCCAGTGCCCTCAAAAGGAAACAAGGTTTCCATGCTTCCTTTTTTCCATCACTTCTGGAAATCGCTTGTTAACTACTTTTCAGTTATTAGGAAAATTTAGATCAACAAATTTTACAGCACCTGATAAACTTTCTTCAATCCTTAGCAAAAGAAATTTGAAATACAAGGACCATTTTTCCCCCTGGAACCAACAGCAAAAAAGTGATCAAATTTTTGACTTTAGAAAGTTACAAATGGACTAAAGGTCCTCATAAATTTGAAAAGATTTTGGAATTAATAAGAATTCTTGCCATGAGAAAAGATCTTTGTTTTAATTTTTTTTTTTAAAAAAAAAAAGTGATAGGTACTTTGAAGATTGGACACTAGGTGGAACCCAGAAGGAACTAAAACAATTCAAAGAGAGCTCTTACATTTGACTTACTAATACAGGATGAAACAAAATATTTTAACATTGGAGACTGGACACCAACTATGGTTTAGTTTAACACTTCAAAATATTACTTCACTCTAGGCAACCCATGATCTTCTGGCCATTCTTTCAGAGATATTCCTTCCCAGATTCCACAAAGACTTCAACAATGACAGGACTTCTAACGTCCTGCCTTCCTCCCTGGGAGACCTTCAGAGATGGATTTTCACTGAAAGCAGCCCCTGCTGAACTGAACAGCCCTAACCTCAGCACAGGAAATGTTTGATGACATGCTGTATTAGGTCATAAAGGGTTTTATCATCATGTTTAATGTCATACAGTGTTTTATAAAATTTGCCAAATTTCAACTCCACTGGTCTCAGATTTTTGACACATTCTATAAGTTAGCCCATTTGAGGTATCTTGATTGAAAAATTGTTGCCCTTATTTGTTTTTAAGGGTTACGGGGACAAGAATGTAAGTAGAATATAGATTTGTTTTACCTTCAGAGACCTGGAAGAGAAATGTTGAATATGAAACTAAACACATAAATAAACAACTCTAAGATGGTCTGCCTGGCTCAAGACAGTTTAGGGCCTAAACTATAGTTAGTATGCATCATGGTTCACTTCAATGTCTGAACAGAACCATTTTTTTTTTTAGCTAGGATGCCGGAAAGACAACATAAGCCTGGGAAATGAAAGCAATTTTTTAACAGGCTCAAATGGATTCCTAGCCCAAAGAGCAAGGTGGCACCAGAACCCCTCTTGCACAGACCTGCGATGGCAGTCAGCTCTGACGGTCAGCTTCCATTCTCTGCAAAGAACCCACCATTCTTCTTTCCACTCTCCAAAGGTTTTCTGCAGCGTTTTCTGAACAAAATAAGCCCTACACAGAGAGGACAACAAAAACACACCAAACACCAATATAGATAGTTTGTGCTCTGGGGCAGTCAGTCACACAAAGGACATCTGGAGCTAATCAGCATTTGAGAGAACTGCCCACATCCTCTCCTGGACCTTTTAATCAGTGCATTTGCCCTATGGCAAAGTTCAGCGCAGGAAATGTTTGATGACATGCTGTATTATATGTCATAAACTGTTTTATGATTATGTTTAACGTCATAAATTGTTTTTGGTTTGCCAAATTTCTATTCATGGGTCCTGATTTTGGACACATTTTGTAAGTTAGCCCAGATGAAAAATGGTTGCCCCATGATGCCCTTTCACCTAAAGGTTACGGGAAGGAGAGTTTGAATAGAATGAATGAGCTTGGAGTTCAGCCCCCTGCTGAAGCAGGAGAACCTCTATGATTTCAGATAAGTGACTGTCTAGCCCAAGAGTGTCAAACTCGTATCATCGCGGCAGCATCACGTGATGTATGGGGACTTTCCCCCTCCCTTCGCTAAACTGGGCAGGGGTGGGGCCAGGACCTGACATATCTGGCCCACGGGCCGTGAGTTTGACACTCCTGGGCTAGACTCTTCTTAAAACCCTCCAGTGATGGAGTGCCCACGATTTCTGCAGGCCAGCTGTTCCACTGGTTAATTGTCTTCACTGTTAGGAAGTTTCTCCTTAATTCCATGCTTGATTAGTTTCCAACCGTTGTTCCTTGTCCTGCCCTCTGGTGCTTTGGAAAATAATTTGACCCCCTTCTTCTTTGTGGCAGCCCCTCAAGTATTGGAATGCTGATATCATGTCACTTCTAATTCTTCTTTTCTTTAGACTGGCATATAGATAATCACTCCTGATGATACCATGTTTTTTGTATCTCACTGCAGAAATGCAAACATCTTTGAGCGAAAAGCTTACCTGGCCTTGGATGGCAGGACTCTTCCGAATGTCTTCCTCTTCCACAGGTAAAAAAATTTCCTTGCCAGGTGCCTAGGAAACAAATGGAGTTAGCAATGCTTCTGGGTAGGCTTTTCTTCTCTTAAATAAACTGTAACCATCAGCACTCCGTATCGAGCCTATTTTTTAAGATATTCCATTTCCTCTAACAGAATCATCGGAGCTACAAGGAAGAGTCGAAATGGAGGTGGGAAATGGAGTTTCCATGAAACTTGGCTGAGAGTTGGCTTATTCTTTACCTGTTCAAATCATTCAGAGTTTGGCATTCCATGTCCAGATGCCCAAGGATCCTAAATAAATGTTTAGATCACTGAAGCCAATAGCCATCTTTAAAAAAAAGTCCCATCTATTTACAAAAATAGATTAAACAGAATCAGACCCCTCCAGACCCTTAGATTCTAAACCTCCCTGAGATGGTCACAGGAGCTTTCTTTCTGTGATGGCTTTAAGCATCCTTTTGAGAAGATCATCAAAAGGGAGCAGTTTTACATGTTTGTAAAACTCCTTTTGCTTCTTGAGGTGCAGGACAATATAATTCAGGGGTCTCCAACCTTGGCAACTTTAAGACTTGTGAACTTCAACTCCAGAGTTCCTCAGCCAGCGGAATTCTGGGAGTTGAAGTCCACAAGTCTTAAAGTTGCCAAGATTGGAAACCCCTGATATAACTGATCCATTGACCTGTTTCACACTCTGCACTGACTAATTATATGAAGCCACTCACTGTGATTTGTAACCTTGCTTTATGACTGAAAAGGCTTAATTTCAACTGATTACACAAATATGGTTGAACTTATGCTGGTTTTGAACTCTAACATATATACAACTAACTATAGTTAAACCACTTTCAGTTGAAGGCAGTGAGTCCCATCATGGTGCATTAAATCAGCTCCTTATATCACCCAGTCTGGCTTATCACCCAGTTAACTTTTAAGATTTGTGGACTTCAACTCCAGACCAACAGCAACATGGCTGGCTGGGGAATTTTGGGAGTTGAAGTCCACAAGACTTAAAATTAACAAGGTTTAGATCTCTTCTAAGTCGTATTTTCTCTGAACTTACGTTACTGGGATGTAACTTTTGATGTATTTCAGTTACTGTGATTTACGCTTGAAACATAAATCATTGAAAGATGCTAACTAACTAGACAAAGCAGGAGACACATTTCAAAATCTAATTCTTGCATACACCTGCCAGTTCTAATAGATCATTCAGAGTAACAGAAAATACACATAACCCAAATTTCATTCTTACCTAATACGAAGTTCTTTCAACCTCCCACCTCGGTTCCAGGTATACGTCACACGATATAAGATCTGGCAATTCCCACTTTGCCCCGAATTTCTGTTCAGGTGACAAGGTATTGGCTGATGGCCCGCACATTCTTTATGTGGTTTTTGTGCCTTTTGAAACTTGGAACTTTAAAACAAAAACCATAACTGTTATCATTAGAAATATAGTTTAATACTATTTTATACAGATAAAGAAACACCAGTAATTTCAGTAATGAGCCATATCATCAGAGATCCTGCACCTGAAAGCGGGCAGGAAGCAACGGATGGAAACTAATCAAAAAGAGAAGCAACCAAGAACTAAGGAGAAATTTCCTGACAGAATAATTAATCAGCGGAACAACCTGCTTCCAGAAATTGTGGGTGCCCCAACACTGGAAGTCTTTAAGAGATTGGACAAGACCTCCAAGATCCCTTCCAACTCTGTTATTCTATTATTTCTTCACAGCACCTTTTCTGCTACAATAGGTCAATTTTTCTGTTTCTAAGGTTGACAGAATTTGCAGACAAATTGGCTTTTTAAACCAATCTGCCTGAAATTCAGGCTCCACATAATTTAATGCTAAGATAGGCACTGCAGGTATTCCTCGACTTATGATTGCAATGGAGGCCTGCCCATCATGGTCAGTTTATGACAGTCATAAAACAGGTCAATCAAGTGACTGGCCTGTTTTATGACCTCTTTTGCTGAGGTCATTAGCAAATGCTTTGAACATTAAACAAACCTGGTTTACTATGGGTGTGGTTCTGCCAAACACTAGAAGTGCCAGGTTTTGGCAAAACCATCATAAAGTACAGCCAAGTGACCAGAGGATACTGCAAATGGGTTAAATGAGGCCATGTTGCCAAGCACCTGAAGTCTGGTCACATGACCATGGGGAGGGACAGAATTTCAAATTTGGGTCATAACTAGCCCCAAAATAGGTCTGTCATAAATAACCAGTTGTAAATCAAGGACTACCTGCAGTTTAGAAAAATGGCTCTTTTGATATTAAAAAGTGCATTTGCAGTCCAATGCAGACAGAAAGCAATAGTTGGGCTCCCTAAATAAATTAAACCAAAACCAAGCACACCACACTCTAGCTTAGTAAAATATGCAAATGGAGATAATATTTCTAAGTTTCTAAAGCAGGGAGGGGCAACTATGGCCCCCTAATGTCCTGTGGACTTCAACTCCCAGAATTCCTGAGCCAGCCTGAGAGTGAAACCCTAACCCTAACCCTTAGTCAATTGAAAAACAATTATTACACAGACACAATGCATTCCTTATAGTTCTGCAAAAACCCATTCAACCTTCAGTTGAGCCAGAGGGAGCTTGGCAGACAAAATAGGAGGAGAAGCCAAATGTAAAGGCTGTCAGTCCCTCAACGTTTCCTTTGAATGAATCAGGACAGGCCGTCCTCACTTACCAACTGCAATTTGGTCACTAAGCCACGTGGTCATAAAGTGAAACATCATGTGTTTCTGGTGGTTCCAAGGGAGAGGGCCTTCTCTGTGGGGGCACCTACGCTTTGGAACAAAATACCCCCTGGAATACGAATAATCCCAGATCTTCGCACTTTCCGACGTGCCCTGAAGACCTTTCTGTTTCAACAAGCAGGGCTAGCATAAACATCAAAATTCTATGCCAAGGTCTTAGTAGATACACCAAGTTGACTCAATTTATTATTTACTGTTTATAAAATATATTTATATGTATCTTAATCTGTTCACCACCCTGAGTCCTTTGGGAGAAGGGCGGTATAGAAATCCAATAAAATAATAATAATAATAATAATAATAATAATAATAATAATAATAATAATAATAATAATAATAATAATAATAATAATAATAATAATAATAATAATGTAACCGCATCCTGCGGCATTCCAATAAGGAAGCCCAACCACAACATCCTTGATTGTGGGAAGCCGGTTGTGAAGCGGCGATCAGACCACCAGGAGGGGGCGCTGCAATGCAGCCGCTTCAACCACTGACTGTAAATCGCTTGTTTTCATCACAGAGTTAATTTTGAACGGTCACAGAATGAGCGGTCGGTAAGCAAGGCCCGCCCGTATGATATGATTAAGAGAGGCTTCTTTCACACCCTGGTCAGCGTCTCTTCGCCCTTCGGGCAGCAGACATCCAAGCCTAGCCAGCCCAACAAATAGGCTGAAACAGGTTTCTATCCTTGGGCTGTCAGATTCTTAAACACAACCACAATCGCTCCACTCAGGCAAGGAAACCTACGGCTCGTTTTTCTTTTTCTCCCCCCCGCCCCCCATTGCCTGCATAGGGGTTGTTCTTTATACCGTTCATGCGGTTTGTATTTTTGGTGGTGGGCTGCACCAGGGAGGCTACGACCAATTCCGTGCACAATGGCAATCAAGGCTGAACTATCGGATCCCTGTTAAGGCCATGCCTGGGGCAGCCTTTCTTGCCCTGCTGCTCTTTCCCACGAGCCCCTTTTGATCTGCAATTCCGCCGTTCGCAGAGTCCCCGTGGGAGCACCGGCCTCCCCCAAGCAGACATTCCTCTAGCCCCCCTCTCCCCCCAAAAGGCGTCTCTCCCCCGCCGCACAGGTCAGCGCCGCCGGCCCTTCTCACCTGCGCCGGCCCTTCCTCTCCATCAGGCGCCCTTCCCGGCCAGGCGGAACCCGGTTTTCTGGCGGGTCGCAGGGAAAAAGAGGAGTTCCGTTAGTCCCGAGTTCGCACATTCAAACGACCGTTTAGGACCCGGTTTGGCGCGGCGAGAGCTCTCTGGGCATACGCAGAGTGCCTCCTGGGAGGGTCGCCCCTCGCCCCCGCCAAGATGCCCGAGGGGCCGCGCCGGGCAAGCCCCTCCGGCCCGAAAAAGCCCAGCGGCTAAAGCGACATACATACCCCCGTCGGCCGAGCGCCCGCAGCCGGGCCGGGGGACGCGCTGGGCTGCGGGGAGGAAAGGCTGCTCTGAGCCTCCGCGGACGCTTTCGCGCCGGATGAGCGCGGTCCCAACGCGGCCACCGTTCGTTCGCGCGTGGCTCCGCCTCCTAGGAGTGTCCTCACAGGATGCCTTCTAGATCGCCTGAAGGACCCTTCCCGCGCCGCCTGGACACGGCACCCGCACGCCGCCCGTCACGCCGCCGCAGTTGCCAAAGACTGCTTCTTGGGGTCGCGCTCCACGTTCTGAGCCTACAATCGCGGGAAAGCCACGTTTTCCCGTCAGGCAAGTGTGGAGGGCAGCTCTCGAGCAAGGCTGTCGGAAGAAGGGCGCCGTTTGCGCGCGCGCGCGCCGGGAGGCGGAGAGGGAGAGGAAGGGGCGCGTGCCTGGCGCATGCGTCGTAGCTATAAAGGGGGGAGGGGTGGGTAACGGAGGCCCCGGTTACGGCGGCTGAGGAGACGCGGAGCGGGACCCGCGCACGGACGGAGGGAGTGGCGGGTCGAGTCCAGAGCGGCCCGGCAGGGTCGGACGACGGCCGACGGAGCGAGCGCGGCGGCGACAGAAGCAGCAGCGGCGGCCGCGGTGCCTGGGCCTGAGGGGGAGAAAGCCGGCGAACGGAGACGGCCTCCCCGGAGCCCGTGAAGCGAGGCCGGCGGCAGCGGGGGGCGGGCGCTTGGCGGCCGGGCTCAGGTGAGGCGCCCGCTGAGTCACCTGCCGGTGCGGCGCTCCGTCTTCCGGGGCGGCCTAGGCCTCGCTTCCCTCCTTCCCCGCTCGACAGCGCCGGAAAAGCCCTCCGTGGCCCCGCAGCCTCTCCTCGCCTGCCCCGCGCGGTGCTCGGCGTGCGCCGATAACTTCACAACGCCCCTGCCAGGTAGGCCGCCCGCCGCGAGTTGAGCATAGCCGCGCGGCTCCCGCGGACTGTCAGGCCGGGCGCCTCCAGGGCTGCCTCCGCTGCGGCGCCTCTTGCGGGGTGGGGGGCTCTGCCGCGCGGCCCCCGGCGAAGAAGCGGCTTCATTCGGGCCCCTCGCCGCCTCCGTCCGTGCCGAGGCGCCGCTGCCGCTCCTCCCGCCCCCGCAGGAACGCCGCCCTCGGTGCTGCCGGGGGTCCCGTGCAAGTTCCGCCCCGGTGCCTGGCTTGGCCCTGCGCGGAACGGCTGCGGGTGGCGGGCCGGTCCCAGGCCCGGGCGGGCGGCTCAGCCCTCTGGAAGCCCCTGGGGGCCTG
The DNA here is from genome assembly GCA_030761175.1 of Masticophis lateralis. Classification (NCBI taxonomy): domain Eukaryota; kingdom Metazoa; phylum Chordata; class Lepidosauria; order Squamata; family Colubridae; genus Masticophis; species Masticophis lateralis. The sequence goes on from JAUDYJ010000014.1 coordinate 1,670,899, forward strand.
CTGGGCCGGCGGCGCTCGCCTTGAAAGAAGCCCCCGAGTCTCCAAAGGGGGCTGGGTGGGATGGGAGGCTGCCCGCCCCCCGGGTGTCCTGCCTGAGCAGCCAAGCCGTTTGAAACCCTCCGAGGTTTCAGCCAGAGAGGGTTCATTTCTCTCCGCCGCCAAACGCCCAGCCCGGTCTTGCTAGGCAGGTGTAACTAGCACTCTTCGGGTCTTTGGGAGCAGAATCACAGGTCAAAGTGAGAAAAGGCCATTGGGCTTAAATCCCGAGGCTGAGGTTCAGTTTAAGGAAGTGCATTTGGGGGCGCAGATGAATCCAGTGGGAGTCTGGGGCTGCCTGGCTTGGCAACTGGAGAGAGGCCTATTAGTGAACCTCCAGATGCCTTGGCCAAGTGGGCAAAGGCACCTGAGCAACCTTACTCAGTGTTGGTTTGATTTGGAGTGTGTGAAGCCTCACACTTTAAGAAGGATTTGGAGAAGTTGCCTAGGTCTCATTCTGGCTGCTCCCCTTTGAAGCAAGCGGCCGGTGAACATGGGCTGGGCCCCTCTTGAGATTGCAGAAGAAGAGGCTGTCGAAAGACTGGTGTGCAGGGCAGGACAAGACAGCAGGAGGCTGAAATTAAAGGAGACTAGTAGCAGGTTTGACCAGTAGGAGGAATTTTCTGACCATAAGAGCAGCAGTGAAACAATCTGCAGATACTCAGCTGGGGAAGTTGGTGGTCACCCAGGGAGGTTTCCTGCCCTGCACAGTGGGTCAAACTAAAGAGCCTTTCAACTTGCACACAGTGATACTTGAGGTGAAACTTTGTTGCACTGTTTTTTCAGACAAGCTGCAAGATCTAATGTCAGATTTTGTATCTGTTCTTTTTCCCCACATAGTTCCACTATGGATAAACGAGGTGGATTGGCAGAAGCTGTGAATGGAGATGCATTGCTTAACATGAACATAATCAGTACAATGAAGTTCCCTCATCGATACACAAAAGTAAGCACATAGAGCTTTAAAGTGTTGCTAAATGGACATCAAAGTGTCTCACCCCATCTTTAGAACAAGGCTGTTTCTGCAAGTATAGAATTAAATTTGGAAATTGCTTTTCTTGTTTGTAACTGGATTTTCATATCCATTTCCTACAATAAGGCATTACTGAAATACCATTTAAACTGATGCCTATGTTGAACAACAAGCATCTCGGGCCCTGTAAATTTCAGTTGGTCATCACAGTAGTCTCAGATGTAAAGATATGAATTGGCTTATAGTTGCAAAGCACTCTTATAATTATTACAAACGCTTGTGTAATAACAATATTTTGAATAGTGAACAAAACCAACTCTTTTACTGTTATCGTTGTAAATTATGCCACTTTTCTTATTTCCATATGTTTAGAGTAAATGTATAATTGCTCAGATACATAGATACGTGTTGTACAGTACTACAAAATTACATGACAAATTGTGACATGGAACTATGTGCAATGCTGGCTAATCTCTAAAAGTACTATTTACACTATGACAATGTCACAGATCTGGATACTTTACTCTTTCATTGTTATGCTTGTTTGAACCAGCATTTCCCAACCTCCGCAACTTTAAAGTGTATGGATTTCTGGGAGTTGAAGTTACATAACTTAAAGTGCTGTGATTAATATATATATATATGTGTGTGTGTGTGTGTGTGTGTGTGTGTGTGTGTGTGTGTATATGTATATATACAGAGAGAATATGTGTATGGGTATATTCTTTACTCTCAAAAGAATATATCCATCTTTTTCATCTTTTAATGTGTGCCAGTGTGTTCACGGAAAAAAGTGACAAAAGATTATCTTATCTTTGGGAAACAATGCTTTGGACTATTGATGATCCATGAAATCATCTGAATTTCAAGAGTTAGTGGCTCTGAATACATGCTGTGAATACAACTCTTGCATTCCTGTTTTTTTCCTTTTTCAGGAAGAACTCCTGGACATTAAAGAACATCCCCAATCTAAACAAAGGCCGTCATGTCTCTCTGAAAAATACGACAGGTATTTCTGTTAAGCCTACAATATTGGCCAGTTTGGATGTTGGCATGTTTACTAACTAGGAATTGCATGCACTGCACACTATATTTTGTATATTATATTATATTAGTAAATTTTGGCTTTAGTACAGCTGCCTAGAGGTCTATACTTTTCATTTAGGAATAATAGCAAATGCAACTTGTTCACTTTTCTTGTGACATTTTGACTGTTAGTAAATGATGAAACAATATAAAGATAATAGCTAATAGGCAAGTCTAAACGTAACACAAAATATATGTGGGGATCATTAAACTGATAAGGATAATGGGCAAAACATTTTTTTCTATTGTAAGGATTTCCAATTTGATTAGCATTGTTTGTCTAATTCATTGCAAATTATAAACAATAATGAAATTGTTCAAATTCAGTATTTATCCTTAGGTTGCAATAGCGAGAGGTCCTACCTTTAAATGTTTGTCACTGAAGAGCCTATGGTGGTTACCAAGGGGGGTCAGCCAGAAAGGACTGCTATTATGGTGTCTGTCACACCATAATAGCAGGAAAAGAAGCAGAAGCTTTGGGGAGGAGTTCAGGTCGTCACATCCTCAGTAGAGGAAACAGTTTCTCATACATAGTGATAATCTCAACTGTGACATAATGAAGCAGATCATTTTATGAGTCCTGCACATTTTGGTTAAATATTAAACAGTAAAAATAGAGTACTAGTGTGATTTTTATTAAGATTGCTTTGCAGGTCAGAGACGTAATGCAATAGCAGCTATAAACCTGTCAAAATACTCGTGGAGAACTGACTAACCTAGGAGTTACTCTTTAGCAGATCACAACATCCAAGGATATTTCAATTTCTTACCATTTACCCGCTTCAAAGTATACACTTTGGTTTCAACTGCTCATAAAAGGAAAAGGTTTATAAATTGTGCAGAAGAGTTTTTAACAAGTTTTGTAGGTGTGAGCTAAGTATAAATGACAGAGTTTTTAACAAGAGCCTTCCTGCCTAACTGGCTACACCAGCAAGTTATTACAGGTAGAAATCCCAGGCACTCCACCTCCTCATTAGCAGCCTGCAAAATTGATGAGATACTTTGATTGGTTGCTTGATTGGTTTTGTGTTCGTATGACCAATTGGCATGGTTGCCTTGCAACTATGGTACTGTTGGAGCCTGCAGTGATTGTTGTCTTGGCCATTTTCATGGCCCAGAGGCTGTCTCTGACTTGATATCATAGTTAACTTTTTCAGTGATCCATTTCAGCTTAACTGTACAAGAAGATGACGATTATGATAGTCCCATCTTTTTTCACTGAGTGTGTCAACATATAAAGGCCTTCCTGGATTTGTGGAATTTGGAATAGGGCTGCTGAGATAATGCCTAACTCACAGAAAACTATGTGGTGCTGAAAGTTGCCCAATGCCCTCTGGCTTTGCCCAAGTGATCCGTGGAATCATTTTAGCTCATGTGATCTATGGGACAGTGAATGTTGCTGTCTAATTAATGGAAATAATATTTTCCTGTTAAATTTCCTTATAATTGTGTGCCTGCCGGTCGTCTCTCCATGCATTTTCCGAACCTGCATGTTGATTAACTTAAGTTTTGACAGATACATTGCAGGGCCCTGCAGCCCTTCTCTGAGCTTCTTTTGTACAGTAAACAAATGCCATTTCCTTAGCCCACCTTAAAGAAAAAGGTTTTGGTAGAGAACTGTGTATGCCACAGCAGAGACCTTACAATGTTCACTTACAAGCTCTTTCTGTTAGAACAATGTCATTGAAAGCAGACATAGATGTGTCATTTTTTTCTGCCCAATTCTGGCTGAAAGGGTACTTGTTTCCAAAGTATAGTTTTGTTATTCCAATTGATGGCTCCTTCCACTAGTTTGTATTTATTTCTCTTTCAAGTCATCATTTTTAAATTCATTTGAAAAATCTGTACAAAAATCTTCCATCCATATTATCAAGGGAAGGCTGCATCTTTTAAGATTCTTGCCCTAAGATTCTTTCCTTTCTACTCGGGAGCATTTCTTTCTGAGTGCCTGTCTATTTCTGGTAGTGTCTCCTGTCCTCAGGTGGGAACAAGGAAATGGGTGTTTTCCGTCACAGTGCTTGCCCTTGGAAGACATCCTCCCAGAAATCCAGATAGCCCCTAACCTGGCCTGTTTAAACAGTCTTTAAAAACCTGACTTTTCACCCGGGCTAGGTCAGGGTTATTTACAAAAGATCCAGTCAAATATCAAAGTACTAGCTTTTGTTAAAACAACAAAAATGTTACCTTGATCGACATGTTTGATATTGAACCCAAATAAATTTAGTTTCAGTAATAATCCAAAATTTCAAGGGCCAAAATCTTTTTTTATCTTGTTGCTAATTAAATCTGGTGTGGGAATTTGCAACCCCAAGCACCAAATAGAAATAAGGGTACCAAAGGTTTCTATGAAATGCTACACTGAAAAAGATTTCTTGTAATATCAAGTTTTTGAAGTGTTTGTGTTTCTGCATTCATGTTTCCATTCTGAACCACTTCAGAGGTGTTGTGAAATTAAGGATGATATGCTACACTTTCCAAGGCTAAGACTTAGGTTTAGGTTTAGGTTTATTAGATTTATATACCGCCCTACTCCCGAAGAACTCAGGGCGGTGAACAACCAACAATAAAAATACATGTATACAAAATTTAAAAGCCCAAATCAAATCAAATTAAATAAATTTGGCCCAGACAGAATTAAAACACCCCACACAATTTAAAACAGATTAAAATTTAGACGCTAAAAGAGGAAGAGAGGTTAGGCCAGGCCCGCCTGGTGAAATAAAAAGGTCTTAAGAGCGCGGCGGAAGGTTCGCAGATCCGGGATCCTCCGTATCTCCGGAGGGAGCTCGTTCCAGATAGTAGGTGCCCCCACAGAGAAAGCTCACCCCCTGGGGGCCGCCAGTCGGCACTGTTTGGGTGACGGCATCCGGAGGAGCCCCTCTCTATGAGAGCGTACCGGCTGGTGGGAGGCTATTGGTGGTAGTAGTCGGTCCTGTAAGTACCCAGGTCCTAAGCCATGGAGCGCTTTGAAGGTGGTAACCAAAATCTTGAAGCACACCTGGAAGACCACTGGGAGCCAGTGCAGCTCGCGCAGGAGAGGTGTTACATGGGAACGCCATGTCGTTCCCATCACCACCTGCGCGGCTGCACTCTGCGCCAGCTGGAGCCTCAATAGCATTGCAATAGTCCAGGCGGGAAGTGATGAGGGCATGAGTGACCATGAGTAAGGAGTCTCGATCCAGAAAGGGACGCAACTGGCAAATCAGGCAAACCTGATAAAAAATCCTCCCGATCACGGCCATCAGGTGCCCTTCTAAGGACAGCCATGAGTCCAGGAGGACGCCCAAGTTTCGAACCCTCTCCGTGGGGGCCAATGATTTGCCCCCAATTGTCATGATGGCGCCAGCTGACTATACGTGGACGTCGGAAACCACAGCCACTTGGTCTTGGATGGGTTGAGCTTGAGCCTGTTCCTCCCCATCCAGATCCGCACGGCCTCCAGGCACCGGGACATCACTTCAAGGGCATCGTTGGGGTGGTCTGGGGTGAAGATGTACAGCTGGGTGTCATCAGCGTACTGGTGGTACTTCACCCCGAAACCACGGATGATCTCACTCAGCGGCTTCACATAAATATTGAACAGGAGGGGCGAGAGAACCGATCTTTGTGGCACCCCACATATAAGGGGCTTCAGGGTCGACCTCTGCCCCCCTGCCAACACAGACTGCGACCGGTCGGAGAGATAGGAGGAAAACCACCGCAACACAGTGCCTCCCACCCCCATTTCTATCAACTGGTGCAGCATGATACCATGGTCGATGGCATCAAAAGCCGCTGAGAGATCTAATAGGACCAGGACAGAGAAACATCCCTGTCCCGAGCCCTCCAGAGATCATCAACCAACGCGACCAATGCCGTTTCCGTGCTGTATCCAGGCCTGAAGCCCGACTGGAATGGATCTAGATACGTTGTTTCATCCAGGTGCCGGGGGAACTGTTTCGCAACCACGCTTCAATAACCTTCGCCACAAAGCGAAGGTTGGAGACGGGACGGTAGTTTATCAACATTGCTGGGTCCAGGGATGGCTTCTTGAGGAGAGGCCTCACCACCGCCTCTTTCAAGGCGGCAGGGAAGACACCCTCACCCAATGAAGCATTTATAATCCCCTGGAGCCAGCCTCGTGTCACTTCTCGGGAGGCCAGCACTAACCAGGAAGGACACGGGTCCAATAAACACGTGGTTGCGTTCAGTCCACCCAGGATCCTGTCCAGATCCTCAGGGGTCACAGGATCAAACTCATCCCAAATAACATTCTCAAGACCTGCCCCGATCCCTTCTCCTGAGACTACCCACTCGGAATCCAGATCTTCCCGAATCTGAGTGATTTTATCATACAGATATTGAACAAAATCCTCGGCTCTATCCTCCAAGGGGTCCTCCCGTGCTTCCTGGTGGAGCAGGGAGCAGGACACTCTAAACAGGGCAGCCGGGCGGTTATCTGATGACGCAATGAGAGCAGCAAAATAGCTACATTTCGCTGCTTTTATCGCCACTAGGTAAGTCCTAATATGAGATCTTACCAGTGTCCGGTTGGATTCAGAAAGACTGGCCCTCCAACTACTCTCTAGACATCTTTTCCGGCGCTTCAACTCTCAGCTCCTCAGTAAACCAAGGAGCCAAGTGAGATCGGCGCCGGGTTAGAGGCCGCAAAGGCATGACCCGATCCAGAGCTCCAGCGGCCGCCCTATCCCAGGCGGCCACTAGGTCTCCGGTCGAGTCGTGTGCCAGAGCCTCAGGGAATGGCCCAAGTTCCATCTGGAACCTGTCAGGTTCCATCAGGCGCCTGGGGCGGAACCATCTTACCGGCTCCGCCTCCCTGCGATGGGGTATTGCGGTCCAAAGGTCGAAACGAAGGAGAGAATGCTCTGACCATGACAAGGGTTCAATGGCTATATCCCCTATATCAAGATCTCTCAGCCGCTGTCCAGAGACAAAAACCAGATCCAGCATGTTTCCCCCCATGTGGGTAGGGCCATGAATTAACTGGGTCAGGTCCATAGCTGTCATGGAAGCCATGAACTCCCGAACCACCTCAGACGTCTCCCCCACAGACTGCAGGTTGAAATCCCCCATGACCATAAGCCTGGGGGTATCAACCGCCACCGCGGCGATGACGTTGAGAAGCTCGGGCAGGGCTGCTGCCACGTGGCAGGGAGCCAGGTATGTGATCAGCAAACCCATCTGGACCCCAATCAACTTAATCAAGGAAGGTGTATTTTTTGCTTTGGTCAAAAGCATTGAGCATCTGAGATGTTATGAAACATTGGCCTAGTTACTGATCTATTGCTTATGGGTCTTCTGCTCTTCCTACTAGTGGTAGCTGGAATTATTCTTTAGCAGGGATTCTTTCATATTTTGTCTTAACTGGGATTCCTGGCTTGTTGCTTCCAAATAAGACAGGTGCTAGAAGCCAAAATAAAACCGCTAGCTATTGAAAAATACATAATAAATTTGTGGTCAATTGCTCTTATTAAAAAGATTAAATTCAGATATGGAAATATATTAACATAATCTTTCCAGGTATGAATTTAGGAATCAAAATTCATTCATAGTTCCAGAAATTACCACATTTGCCAAAATTAAAGCTATAACTCTTATTAATAGGTCTAATTTTGGCAATTTGCAATTTATGGCAACTATGAATGAATTTTGAATTTTGTTATTAAATATTAAACATAAAAAAGTTTCAAGAGTGTTGAAGAGTTTACAGCTGAGGTTCAAATGTTTGATAACCCATCGAGTACTTTTCTTCAGTTGATGAAGTTAGTAAGCGTTCTCTTAGTGGGATTATCAAGCTTTAGTTTGCAACTAGATAACTTTCTAATAAGAATTCAGTGGGTTCATTAATGGTTTACTGAGATGAAGATGTATTATATACACAGATTGTATATATGGCACTCCCAGTATCTATTTACTATTGACAAGAAACTTCTTGTGATTGTATCTTGTGATTATCATTCATTGTGATTACTGGTAATTTATTTTCAAGATGCTTGCAGATTAGCTACATATGATTAGCTCTGGAATCTTCCCACATTTTCCTGTCTGACTGACTGTAATTTCCTGGATCTTTCCCCCTCCCCATTCTTTTGGAAGATGCTTGCCATGTTCTTGCTGGCGTGTTTTGATAATTCCTTTACCTGTTTTTCAGGTTTTTCAGAGGAAATACAAATATGTAGATCAGACAATTAGCAGGTTCTTTCATAAGCTAAGGCACAGTTCACCTGTCTCAGGAAATTTAAACTCATTCAGAGTAATTAGACATTTCCTATTTCTATTCTCAGTGCTGCCTCTTCAGTTCTTCACATTTTTCAATGAAATTCCTATTACTCGGATTATTTGAGGACCCGCTTCTCCCTGATTGTGTCTATTCATCCCATCTGATCCAGCAGAAGAGGCATGTTATGGGTCCCATCTATTAAAAAGTACCATCTGATGGAACCCAGGAAGAGAGCCACTTCCGTTTTGGTACCCACTCCTTGGGAATATAATCCCCTTCAGAGATCAGATAATCCTTGGCCTGTTGCATGTCTTTGAAGACCTGGTTATGCCACAGGGATGGTGGTTAGAATATGAGGCAGAGGCTGTGGAATGATTATGTTAATGGTTGGGATGGTTTTACCTTGGCTTCCAATTTGTTTTCATTGTGATATTGCTGTTATTTTATATTTTTAACTGCTGTTCCCCATCCAGAGTCATGAGCAGGGATCCCCAAATTTGGCAACTTTAAGATTTGTGGACTTCAACTCCCAGAATTTAGCATGGCTGGCTGAGGAATTCTGGGAGTTCAAGTCCCTAAGTCTTAAAGTTGCCAGAGACCCCTACTTGGGAGTGCAAGATGAATATTGTTGGAGAAGTAAAGGCCTAATAAAGGTTCAGTAGTTCTAAATCTTTTTTGTTACTTTTGTTACTATTTTGCTATTTTTGTTGAGAACTCTGGTACACTCTTTTTATTATTTCATTTCAAACATTATCAGCATTCTTCATTAGTCTGAGTTTATCCTTTATAACCTGTTCCCTCTTTCTACTTCTTGTGTCTGTCCATTTGTTTATTTATGACATGCTTTCAGTACCTCTTTTTTGAATCCATTTTCTTTTCTAATTAAGTTCTCCTGCTATTGAATCTATTATTGTTGACCTGAGATTAATTCGCTTTTTAAAATATCCAATGTATTTCTTCATGTACAACTCATTCAGTTTTAATTTCCCTTAAAATACAGCATTCCAGCATTTCTCCCTTGTCATCAATTAAATCTTCCTGATTTCAAGAAGAGTTCTTTTTGAGTCCATTTTGAATGTTCTGTTTTAAAACTGGTTTTTGATATCTATGTACCTGCAGGCATTCATTGAACAGATTTGGACAGATTTATGTTTATCACTGGGTTTTATTTATTTAATTTTATATATCGCCCATCACATTTGCCTGCCTTTGTGTTTGGTTTTGGATTGGAAAGAGTAGCAGTTTTGACACTGAATGGTGTTGATTATATCGCTTTGATGGAGTCTTTGGCAACACATCTTGGCTTCACCTCTGTCTGTTGCTGATTACCAAATGCCAGCTGAAATGTAATGTGATTCTGCTTTTGCAACATTGCAGCGATGGGGTATGGGACCCTGAAAAATGGCATGCATCATTGTACCCAAATTCCGGAAGGACTTCACCGGTGGAAAGTCTTAAAAAGGAATTAGACTCAGATCGGCCTGCCCTGATACGGAGAATAGCAGGTGAGTATTATATTCATTATGAGTTGCAGACTTCAGTGCCATGAAGTGCTAATTTTGGATTCTGTCCTCACTTAATAGAATGGATTAGCACTAAACCAGAGCAGGTCTTCTTTTTATTGATAGTGGGTGATGCTCAGTTTGGATATTTTTAATGGGGCTCTACTGTTTTGCAAACAGAAATCATTATTTGCATGCAAATGAATAGCTTAACAAGTAGGAACAATTCTTCTTTTTTCTTGTATTTATTATGTCCGCCTCGGCCTGTGGCTAAAATCTCTTTCAAACCTGCAGATCCCAGAGAACGGGTAAAAGAAGATGAATTGGATATAGTGCTGAGTCCCCAGAGGCGAAGTTTTGGAGGGGGCTGTCATGTTACCGCAGCAGCTGGTACACGTCGATCCGGGAGTCCCCTGGAGAAAGAGAACGACTGTGTCCGTGTCATTGGTGGGCGCAGAATTGGGAGTGGACGAATAATCTCTGCACGAAACTTTGACAAAGACCACCGAAGCAGTGAAAAGGACTCGAGAGATGTGAGAGAGAGAGACCGTGACAGGGAATACAAAGACAAACGTTTCAGGGTTAGTACAAAAATAGAGGAAGTAGGAATGTGGCTTGGATTTGGCATTTTTTTTAAAATTTGATTTATATGCCGCCCTTCTCCAGAGACTCAGGGTGGCTTACAATGCATTAAGCAATAGCCTTCATACTTTTAATTTCTAGGTTAGGCTTTTTTTAATGCAGGGACTGCAGATTCCTTGTGCATCTTCAAATGCTGGAAATATTTGCAGCCTGAACTTTTGCTAAGATAACGCTAGTGTTTTTTCAGACACAAGCCTTGGGATGCATCAAATTGTTGAACTTGGTAGAATACTACAATTCCTGTTTTCTGGTTGGAAACAGACGATAGTGCCCCAAACCGGTTTAAGAGTTGGTGAATTTGCCTTCAAGCATAGGAATAAGTCACTTTTTTCTTCAAAACCTCTGGGGGGGATAAACATTGCACTTTTCTATCCTTATGAATATCACAGGATCTTTGATGGCCCGAAACCAGGATGGAGATGTACCATTCAACCCAGCAGTCAGAGATTCCCACCTTTCTCTGTTCGGTTGTTAGATCAAGTCTGTTGGTTATTAAACGGAAACATATTCAAAATATGAAAAAGGAAAATTAGTTGTAGTCTTAGCCTCTTTAAGGGAACATCACCTCTCAAATTTTTCTGTTAATTTCTTTCTTGCTCAGCACCGAACCAAAGACTGGGTAAGAATGTAATAATAGTGAAATCCTGATATTTCTTGTGACTCTATTTCCTTTTCTGTGCACTCAGAGGGAATATGGGGACAGCAAGCGTCTCTTTGGGGAACGTCGAAGGAATGACTCCTACACCGAGGAAGAGCCCGAGTGGTTCTCAGCTGGTCCCACAAGTCAGTCAGAAACCATTGAGCTGATAGGGTTTGATGATAAAATCCTGGAAGAGGAACACAAAGGGCGGAAACGAACCAGGCGCCGCACAACCTCTTTAAAAGAAGGTACTTGATGGTGAAAGCCCCCCTCTGTATCACAGGCAGAGAGGCTCCATATAAGCTAAACCCAACTATCATTTGTGTTTGTTCCTCTTCTGTAATTTTATTTTCAAGATGTTATTTTACAGTTGTTCAGTAAAATTAGACTGAAATGCTTCAACTTTTCGCTTTTACTTATTGTGTGTACCTTTCTTGTGCTCTAGAATGAGGTCCAAAATAAATAAGATTTAATGAAAGGGCAAACTAATGAGCAGGTTTAGGTACTTTAGATCACCAGTGTGGTAGCATGACAGTAAGCCAAATAATAAGTGTAACACATAACAGATAAATTCATAATAGTGACTATTTTGATCATCATCATCATAAACAAATGAGTGGAAGAAAAATATCACAAGTTCTTCATTTGATCCTGGGGTGGTGGGGTGGTGGTGGGGGGAATGGCTATCTGTGTGAATTTTCCCAAACGAGGCCTTTGCTCACTTTGTACTTTTTACCTGTTGAGCTACATTCTCTATAGTCTAGGAATTGTGTGCTTGTGAACCAATGGCTGAATGTGCTTAGCCTCAAGAGGTCTCAGGACTTCCTACAAAAAGATTGTTGAAATATGGAGTCACAAATATTTGAGACTACCAAAATTAGGACAAGGCCTTTAACTGGTTTCCCTCCTGAATGTTCAGCAGAGGGGCTCTAACATTTACCTTGAAACAATTATATATAATTGAGACGAGCTTTTAATGAACTGAACTGTAGCTGCCAAAGCCAGCAGCTAAGACATTTTTTTTTAAATTTGATTTATATGCCGCCCTTCTCCAGAGATTCAGGGCGGCTTACAGTGCATTAAGCAATAGCCTTCATACTTTTGTATATTTATATTTATACAAAGTCAGCTTATTGCCCCCACAAACTGGGTCCTCAGTTTACTCACCTTAGAAAGGATGGAAGGCTGAGTCGACCTTGAGCCTGGCTAGGATTGAACTCACAGAATTACAGGCAGCTGGCTGTTAATTGCTGCCTTTAGTAGGAGGCATTAGCCCCCTACGCTACTCAGGCTCCTTTACATTTAGTACCAATTATTTGATTTGAGATGATCCTGAAAATCGTTGTAGCCAGGCTGATTTGGGATTTACTTTTCCAAGGAATAGAATGCAATGGTGGAGTAACTGAGGAGGAAGAACTGCGTACGACTCGTGGCCAGGAGATGGCAGCTGACCAGGAAGTCCCCAGGGAAATGGTCCTTCCAGAGTCAGCTCCAGGAGAGTTTGATTTCAATGAGTTCTTCAACTTGGATAAGAGCGTTCCAGGCTTGGCCTCAGTGAGTACTAAAACAGCATCAACTGCAGTAGGGAACATCTTAAAGCCAGATGCTCTATCTCTGATGGATGAATGAATGTAACTTAGCTTGTTCCTTTGGCTGCGTAGAAGATTTGGGTAAGATTGGTCAATGGAATAGGCAGTTTAAAAATTGCAGAACAGCCTGCTTAGGTGGATCAATGGCATGTTCTCTCTGGATATTGGGGCAATTCACTTCCTTTCTTGGCCTCCTCATTTTGGTGATGGTTGCACAGATATCCTGCAAGGGGATAAACACCGTATTTATTTAAAAAAACATGAATGTTAAACCATGTCAATAACATGTTTTGTTCTGATTTTTCTATCAACATCCATTGAAGTTCTACAGAAGAGTTTTACTAAACTTCACTTCTGCTCTTAGTGGTTGGAATTCCAAAAATCCTTGCAAACACAGTGGCGTTTTCTTGAAAGGCTATGGAAGGAAGCGACTCCAAAGAATATTAGTATCTGACTAGCAGATATAACCAAATATATTGGTTGCATAATTGGTTTTGGTTACATAATTATAACCACAATCAGGCTTCCTAGAAACAAGAGCGTGCTGAGGTTTTCAGGAGAAAACTACCGTAATTAGGTATAGAGCTAACCTAACATTGGCCTGATGAGACCTTGGCCTGCTTAGTATTCAAAGTGCAGGTTAATAATTGGGAAGCAGAAGAGAAGGTGGGCAGGAGGAATGGAGGCACTGCCTGGCTGAGACCCTACAGAAATAGGTCTTCAATTCTTCCTTGTTGATCCCACTGGGTAAATTTTACAGGAAGTTTCCAGGGTCTCACGTAGAGAGATTTTACATTTGTACTGAGCTTGCAGCAAGCTTTTAATCTGCATATCAGGCATTTGATGACCATTCTCTATAAGTGGAGAGACATGAAAGGGAATCTTGTCTAATAGAGGAAGGAAACTGTTACAAAACATTGTACTTGCGGACATTCTTTTTTCCTCACAAGGGATGAATTTAATGCAAATCTCAGCTTTTGCCCAGAAAGTGCAAGCACATAAAGTGTTTTTATAGGGTGGATTACCATTAGTTCTTACAGGGCCATAATTATGCCTTAGATAGCAAATTCCTTCATGATCATTTGTGCTAAATTCCTTTCTTCCAAAATGATAATTGGCTTCTCCCACCAGAACAGGGCTGCCCTCTTGGGCTGGTTGGTAAGGGTACGAGGGATGGGATGAGGAATGTTGAGGCATGGTGGATCGTTTACAAAAAACCAATTTGACACAGCCTGGTGAAGTTGCTTCCTGCTCCTAGAGGCTACTTCTCTTTCTGTTTCCATGCTGACTGTGGTGCTGTGGCCACCACTGACTTTAAAAAACCCAGTTTGTTCTTCAACCTCTCCTCATTTAGTGGCTAACTTATTTAGCAACAATTTACAAATAGGTCAGTCATTTTTTAAAAAACCTGATCTTTCAGCGAGCAAATTTTGTGTGCTTGACAATAGAAACCTTTAGTGTGAATGATTAAGGTCTGGTGAGTTTCAGTGAGCAATTATGAAAATTCCAATCTAATTATGACCACAGCTGAGCTTGTTAATTTGTGGTCTGCACTTTTCAGGGAAGGGCAGGCTGCTGAGGAAGAGACACCTAAGCAATCTCTCCTCTTTCCCCCTCCCCCCTCCCCCTATGAAAGGAAATAAAAGAAAAATGGTGAGGCACAGGACCCGGTAAGGGAGGACTTTATCTGAATGAGACAGGCGCAACCAGTAATTGCCCATGTTCACTTAGCAACCTTTTCACTTAAGATTTAAGGAACTGATTGCAGTCACTAAGCAAGGAGAAGGTTGACCCCATCAGCCTCAATTAATCCTGCAAGATATCAAAAGTATGTTTCAACGAAGTTACAAAGCACTTTAAATGAAACATTTTCTTAGTTGCAAATTTAGAGGGAGCTGATTTATGATAATGTGCTTGAAACCAAATTGACAGCCATCTGTCTAGGACTTAAGAGTGTGAATCTGGATTTAAAATTGACAACGACTAAAATAAAAAAAGAATCTTAGTTTTGTTTTTGGTGGAAGAGCTTCAGATCCTTTCATGTATTGCACTAAATCATAATGTGATTTAGTTTTCTTTCTGTATGAGCTCAACCATTGTGGTTTATAAACTCTGATTTGGTGTAATATCATAAGTGAATTGTGATTAAGACCATGACTTAATACATCGCCTCAATCTTGATACATGGGCCAAGCTATTAACTTGATGTGACCGAAATGCTCCTTGTTGATTAATCAGTGCAGTTTTGAATTTAAAAGAGCAAAAAAGGAGGGAGAGAAAGTATGATATAATTAGTTTCCAGGAAATTACCACAAAGAGCCTCTAGACAGAATGGATTCTACTTAACTGGAATCAGTTGACCATCCGTGTCCATTTTAAATAACTTTCCTATCTGGACTCTTTTGTCTTTGCCCAATTGCCTTTAAATAATTAACACTTAATGAAAAGCTGACTTTAGACTAATCAGTGCTGACTGGTCCCAGGCATGTCCAGAGCAGCCGATCCTTCCCTGAGCTAAGACTCAGAAATCCATTTCCCACATGGCCCTGAACAGCTGTCACTGGTTTTGTTTTGCAGAATTTCAAGTCAAAAGCTTTCCAGTAGCTTGGTTGCTGCCTAACCAAATCTTACATGAGTCAGAATAGCAAAGCTAAAGTTGGTTTCCTTTTTTTTAAAAAAATCCTATATCTGCATTGATTAATACAATCCTGGCCAAAATGCGGGGTAGTATAAGAATTTAAGCTCAAAGTAGTGGGAAGGGATCAAAAGTACAACAAAATAAATTTATAATAAAAATTGGTCTCCCAACTCTCTCTGCCCTCTGCCAAGTGAAGCTCTCTAGGATACTTCCTATCATTTGCCTATCATTTTCTGTATTGGTACATTTTTAAAAAGTAGAGCCACTCACATTCTAACTTTCTGAGAATCTCTTGGGTATCTTTGTGGAGCCAGAAGCTTTCTTTGAAATGGACATGACACTGGGTTCAAGAACGCCACTTGGCAGCAACATGCAGCTCCTCCAGTTAATTCTGCTCTCCCTCCCCCTTAATTAAACAACTTGGCTTAAAAGGAAATGGGAACTTAAAATAATATAAAGCCAGAGCGTTTTACACACTGGGCTAATAGCTGCTTGTCCTTGTAGAAAAACAAGGTAGTTAAGTCTCCATGGTGCAAGCTTCTCTTTGTGAGTGGTTGGCAGGGATGTCTGTGTTCCTGTTGACGGAAAATGGCTTTAGAAGAATGTGATCCAAACCTTGGTCAGATGGCCTGTGTGGATTCAGTAATGCCTCTTGGTTGTGCTGTATTTTAGCAGGTCATTTTGGATGGTTGATGAAGCATCCAGAAAATACATAAGAGAACAGCTAACCATATTAATTGCTTGGCTCAACTATAATCTCGAGAGTTCTGTAATGAGATATAATGGGAAGCAGAGCAACTCCCATTTCTTTCCTCAACAAGTGTAGCTTTGGTGCATAGAATGCTTGATATGGTGCTAAAACATGGGATTGAAAATCCTGTTTCTACACCTTCACGGACTTCTGAAAAATGTCCTTTTTCTGCAGCTGAAACCTGAAATGCAAGCTGCTGAAGCAAGCGCCTTTGGAATCAAGCACATAAATGGATAGGACTTTAGAAAAGAGACCTCTTGTATGTCTGCTTAGACGAGGAAGAGAAAGTTGCTTAGGACAGTTGAGAGTGACCAATTCAGGAAGGAGCCATCTGATACAGGGGAAAGGACTTTGCAGGGCTTAATAATAAGTGCTGCCTCTTACTCACAATTCTCAGGCTTTTGTCTGTCACCGTCTGAAATAATATTCCTTTCCCCTCATGCTATAGATGATAGAAGATGTGCTGGGGGAAGGCTCTGTGTCTGCCAGTAGGTTCAGCCGCTGGTTTTCTAATCCTAGTCGATCCGGAAGCCGCTCAAGTAGTCTTAGATCTACGCCCCACGAAGAGTTGGAGAGATTGGCAGGTAACTGTGTCTCGTCCTTTCAGCCACCATTCCATGCCTTGTAGAGAGCTTCTCATGTCGCTGGTTGCTTCTCCCTCTTAAAGCGGTCGCATCTCACCCATGGAAAGAAACGTCTTGAAAATTGCTCTTGCAGCCTGTGAAAGTCTTGCTGGGTTCCCATGGTGTTACTTAGCCGCATAACTTACAAGGCAGTCCTGGTTTTTACTGTTTCAGGTCTAGAGCAAGGCATTCTGTCCCCTGGTCAGAACTCTGGAAACTACTTTGCTCCCATTCCTTTGGAAGATCATTCTGAAAACAAAGTGGACATCTTAGAGATGCTACAGAAAGCTAAAGTGGACTTAAAGCCTCTCCTCTCGAGTCTCTCAGCCAACAAGGAGAAGCTGAGAGAGAGCAGTAAGTCTCCTATTCTGCTGTTGTACCTCTGCCTTTGGGCGCCTCTGACCAAAACAGGCCTCAGGGCCACATTTCCCTTTCCATGCAGGAAGTGCTAAGGCTCACTTCAGGAGTCCTCGGGGGTATTTGTTGACTTGCATTTAATCGCCTGGCCTGGGCCTCTTGGTGTGGCTGAAGCTCCCCTCTGGGCCTGAGTGGCACCTAAGGCCATGATGAAACCACTAAGCACCCAGAGGAGGCTTGCCTCTTGAGCAGCTCTCGCCGATACCATGTGCTAAATAAATAAATAAGCCTCCACTGCCTCAATGGTTTTAGTAGAGCTTCAGCAGCTACCCGAGGCTTCTCTGGATCTGCTATAAAACAGGAACATTTAAAAAGGGGGTGAGTGGGGGTGGGAGAGGAAGACTAGCACATGAAGTGGCAAGCCATGCTTACAAGACTTGCACAAGGAGGCGATTTAGCTCTTAGTCTTCCTGCTGGAAACCCATCCTGCTGATTATTGAGGTCCACCTTTACCTTTGAGCAACTGGCATGGAAGACCTGCATGTGGCATATGGGCATCCAAGCAGCCCGGCCAGCTTTCAGGACAAAGTCTGTTGGCCACTTGAAACAGATACAGGCACGTGCCCGGTGCTGAAGGCCTGTGTGCATCTTTTGCTTTGTGGCATCCAAATTACGTGGAGAGCAGAACTTTTATTTTTGTTTTGTAGCTTGGCTAATGAATGTGCATGCTGGAAAACAGGGGGTTTGGTCCTGCAACAAGGGCATCTTGCTAACCAAATCCCGAGCCTTTTTTGCAGGCTCCAGGCTTCCTACTGAACTATTGCTGAGTGTGCTTGAAAGACAGAGTGAAGCAAATTGGGACTAGGCCTCTCCTTCCGTGGATGCTGGTACCTCTTGGTTGCCGCTTTAGTCACCAGGTTTGCCTGTCCCAGGGTTTCTGTGAGGAAATCCGGGCCAAGGGATCTTCTGCTTCAGGGTTCCCTCTTCTCTCCCTGCCTGGACCTGTCTGGCCAAGGCGAGCTACTCAGGGACTCCCTGGCTGGGCTTTGCCAGCCACTGCCAGGCCTCCAAACAGATGTCGTCTCTCTAACAGACATGACCAGCAGAGTCCTGTAAGCCAAACTCTGGACTGGCACCCTTGAACAGCTGCTTTGACGCTACCTGTCCTCCATTGTTAGACGGAGGATAATTCAAGTGCTGCTTCTGCAAGAGAGGAAATAGCCATTTCTCAAATCTGATAGTTGTACATTGCACCAAACTGAAATCAATAGAAAAAGCCTTGTGGATGGATGGAAACCCTGTCTTTCGAAGCCAGACTGGGAAGTACCGTACTGTTAAGAGTGGACTTCCTCCTTCGTTCCGAAGCAAGCCTGTCTGGCCCCTGGAAAGGAATGTACATCCCATGAAGACTTCGCAGGTTCCCATTGTGCTCCTTAGCAGCAAAACGTAGAGCACAAGTAGGCTGCCCAGAATTGCTTCTTTGGTGAGATGGGCTGCTCTATAAATTGGATGAATAAGCACAGTTTAATTGCAGCCTAGTTAGTGTCTGTGTAACCCCAAGGATTGCAAACTGCACAACAGAGGGTTTGCTTCCTAGTGTGAGCTTCTGCTCAGAAGTGGAAATGAGTGAAATGATATCTCAAGTGAACCTTCTGTTTTTGCTTTAATCCCTCCCACCGCATCGCACATTAGAAGCCCCAATGATTCAGATACACCGGCACTGAATTTCCATTAAAAATTCTTGGAAGAAATTATTGTTCAAAAAGTTAATTGCTCCACTGGCAGATTTCACAATGTCTCTTATGTTTTGGGGTGTAAAATGCACTTTAAAAGTGCCGTTGTAAAGCACTGCTTGTGTCAGTGAGGCTTGTGTGCTGTGAGCATGTATAGCTGGTGTTTTTTTGTTTCCCTTGTGTGTGCATTAAATTGTGCAAACCTGTTTGCTGCCTAATTATTTTCACTTCAGATTCAGAAATGTTGGCATTCTGATGATTGAAAAATCCATTGATTTCCTCGGTCTGCATGATCCCCTTCCTTATTTGATTATTTTGCTATTTAGATGCTCTGGAAGATTTATTTCAGATTCAGTTGCGGCTTGAATGTTAGTTCCTAGCATGGCTTCAGAATCCCTACTGTTTTAATAGTCCTCCCGAATAAAGTGGAACCCTGCTTATAAACTATTCTAACAGTCTCTGTACATCCGAAGTCTGCACCTAGTCCTTCATTATCCATCCTCCTCCCCCACCTTTTTTTTTCTCCAGCACATTCAGGGGTGGTCCTTTCAGTGGAGGAAGTGGAAGCTGGGCTGAAAGGCCTAAAAATGGACCAGGAAGGGAAAATTGCAGCCCCCTTAACGGCAGAGCGAATGGAGGAGTCCCTGAATGTGGCTGATTCACGGCACTTGAAAGACGGGGACATGTCTGCCTTCAACAAGTTAGTCAGTACCATGAAGGCAAGCGGAACTCTACCTTCACAACCCAAAGTCAATGTAAGTAAGGAGACTGAGGTTATAAAGCCCACCACTCCTGGTCTTGGGCTACATACTGAACTGCCCCATATGATACAGAGGTGTAACGTGCATAATTTATATAATAAATGTTCAGTTTTCCTACATGTAGCCCTTTTTTTAGCATATCAGCATACAAGTTGATAGGAGGCTTAGCATTAAAGCACTCATTTTGGCAATTAAAAAAAGGGCTCTGACAATCTAATTGTTTGTGTCCAAAAGTATCTGCATTGAGCATTCCCAAGTAGAAGCTTTTATTCATTTTTAAGGCGACTCCAGGTGGCTTTCAACGTTCATGGAAAGATGTTCTGGTGCCATTGCCACCAGAAATACTAATTCCATTTCAGTCTGTCATAATGCTTAAGCTCTTGAGTAGATTCAGTGACTAAATATACTTTTTTAAAAAAAGAAAAAGAAAAAAACCTCACTAGCTTCCATTTAGATGGAAACCACTCCCTTCCCCAACAAATCCTATTTCTAGGATACAAGATTGAGTTTCCAATGCACTATGGGGAGGTCCCAGGGCGAGAGGCACACAGTCACAGGTAGCTGCACCTGCACCTGCACCTGAATGAGACGTTTGTTCTGGGGAAAATTTGTCCTGCAAATGTCACTTAGGAAGTGGCTCACAATGTATATTGAACTTTTGCTTGATCTAATTTGGAGCACTCTACTGCTGACTGTTTTGAGTGAGGGGGAAGAAGCATCCTTGCCTTTTTGCAGGTACAGTTAAATGTATCCTGTCTGAGGGCATTGCTGATGCCCTACTGTGCCTCACAAAGCTGTCTCTACTCTTTGTATGATAGATGAATCCAGCCATTGTGATTTGTAAACCGTGGCTATAATGCTTTATATTGATGCCAGGAAGCAGGCAGCTGTGTCTTCCTCAACAAACTATGTGTAAAAAAAATAGCTGACTATAAATGCAGAAACTGAATCAAATTCTCTAGTTTCTTGCATGGTGCTCTTTTTATAGGCTCTGAGGTCTGTTTACAATGGAAACGTCTTGTTGATAAGAGCAGGCCTCATTCCATGCAGTATTCTGTAAAGAAATGTCCTCAGTTGTAGCTCCTGCCAGGTTCTTCTGCAGAAGTAGTTTCCAGCTGTTGCTGTTTGGCTGGTACATCTTCAAGAGGAGAAAAAACTCCTTTGAAAATAGTCCAGGGACATAAATAGCCTTTGAACTCAAGGTAACCTTTGGGAGAAGGTAGAGAAGAGATCGGAGAGAATTTCAGGCAGAA
Source organism: Masticophis lateralis (assembly GCA_030761175.1). NCBI lineage: Eukaryota > Metazoa > Chordata > Lepidosauria > Squamata > Colubridae > Masticophis > Masticophis lateralis. Next base: position 1,691,703 of record JAUDYJ010000014.1, read on the forward strand.
ACTGGTGAGAGAATATTGTGCTTATAGCTGCAATGGCTGCTGCCTTTTGTCTGCCTTGATTATTCAGACATGCCAACTGGCACCTTAAAAAGCAAGAAAAGCAAATATTGCCTCCTGGTAGAGGTTGGGATATCTCTGTGGACTCCTTAGATGAAACTTTGGTGGCCTCCAAACTCCTAGTTCTCCAGGACATGTAACCTTAAGTCCCAGAAACATTGAATTGGAAGGGGGCACTGAGGTCATCCAATCCAGCCTCCTATTAAAGCCTCTCACCAGCTGTTCTGCTTTGGAACACATCCGGGGAAGGGATACCCTCCACCCTCCCCACCCCACCAGCATGGGAGGAATCTCTGTTTATGGGAGAATGAGGAAAAGGCTGGACCCTAATACAGGGGTCCCCAAGCCCCGATCCCTGGACCGGCACCGGGCCACGGCATGCCAGAATCCAGGCCATGCAAACAAGCGAAGCCCCATTTGTGGGATGCAGACAGCACATGAAACAATGTCTCCTCCAACCTGTGGAAAAAAAATTCTCCACGGAACCGGTCCCTGGTGCCCAAAAGGTTGGGGGCTGCTGCCCTAAAAGACAGTGAAGGAACCTGGATGAGTGGATCATGTGGTGGGAATGTGTGGTGAAAATTATAGTAAATTCAAATAAATAGTAGTCCCAGCTCACAACCTGCCTTTGCCTTTTATTGAGAGTCTTGGGCAAATTATTCCTGCTGATTTGCTTTCCTGAGAAGGTGATCCTTGTGACCGCACCCACCACAGAAAACATACAATTGAAAATGTATTCTACCACTTCAAAATTCCAAAGGTGCTGTAAGCTTAAGTTGGAGACTCCCTAAATATTTCTTTACTAAAGCTAGAGAGAAGAGGTACATTATTTGTTAGTATGACATAAATTTGTTATCTTGCACTCTTTGAAGGCAGGAGGTCTACTTGGTTTTGAAGGCTGCTGACAACCAGGTCTAAGAGTCTGACCGTGTGATGTGATCGGCAATAAACTTTAACTGTCTGGATTTTAAGTCTGCATCTTGATATAATTGAATGATCTATGTTACAGAACAAAAGATGACAATTTTCTTTTGCATAGTCACAATCTTTGGAAGAATATTAATGTTTTCTTTAAAAAAATAATTGAAAACTTAGATGGGAAGGCTTCCCTTAATGTTTAATCTGGACTCTTGCTAGATTTTGTTTGCAAATTCAGCTGCAAACAATTGCAGAATTATTTCCTCTGTGGTTTGTTAACAATAGAATTTATTAAATTTATTAAATTAAAGACCAGATTAGTAATTTCACACATGCAAATAAAGTATTAAGATCCAAACCAGACATATCAGGAACTACTAAATATTGTCCAAACACTTTGATGATGATAGTGTTGGTTTGTTATTTAGGATTAAATCAGCCAAATATGTGTTTGGACTCCTAGGGAGCAACCCATCCATGGCCTTTAGATTGTCTGCGTCTGGTGGCTACACATCTGGTGGCAAAATAGACACTTAGCACTTCATCAGTTGAAGGGTGCTTCCCTTTGCATGTGGTGATGGACACTGGTTGAGTTTGGATTAGACAGTGAATTTTAGCAAGAGAGAGAAATCGCAGGCATGTTGTTTTCCTTTCAGCAAACTTCTGAAAACCCACTGATATCACCACCTGAGATGCCGGGCCAGGCAGCTACAAAGAATATCTTGCAGGTATTATAGCAATCTCTTATTTTGTTCAAACTCCTGTTGAAAACATTTCTGGCTATAGTGTTAGAGTATCAACAGATACTTTATTCTAAAATCTTTTTTATATGGTCCATAAGACATATAAGAATCATGTAACATCTGTATATTAAGAATGCAGCATTTGAAGACTGATTTAATTACCCTGACTGCATATGACTGAGTGGTGTTAGAACAGTTTTCTTCTCCACACCTCCCATTTTCTGCTTTTGCAGACCTTAGAATTAATCTATGCCCCACTAACAGGCCCCTTGAAAAAACACAGTTAGCAAACTGTCGTTCTTAGGACTTTGAAATGTTGTCAACAGACCCCACACCTCAACTTTTGATGCCTGTTTGTTTTGTTGCATGTTTATTGATAGAGGTTTCCAATGCCCTAAGCAGAGAGTACAGTATTTGTGAGAATTGTAATTATAGTCAGAAAAATGCAGACTGCATAACTGGAGGTTTAAAAGAGCTGTGTTCTTCCCAAGGAGATCCTGGGGCCCTCCTCTTCTTGCAGACAGACATCATCCAATGTCCTCAGCACCTTGATGGGGGGCTTGGAGCCTGTTCCCTCCCTCCTTGCCCAGAGAGCCTCCTCTCCACCACAGCCTCCCATCTCACAGATGTTTCCCACTCGGGCTGCTTCAGCTGACTACCTGAGGCATCGCATCCCATCTCCAGTTGGTGAGAAATGTTCTTGCTCAGGTAGTTTCGGTAACGTAGACAGTAGCCAGTTCATGGGTGAAGCATGACCCTTCTGTGAGATCAAGTCATAGAATGGATGGGACCTGGGTGGAATTTACCTGATCTAGCCCTTTGCCCAGAATACTGCTGTAGCATCCCAATTGGCTGCAGGTCCAGAGTAGCTGAAAATTTCTGACTGGAATAAGCCAGACTCAGGTGCTAAATAATGTTTAGATCAACATTAAGCACAAATGCAGAAGGAACCTCTTGTGTTGCTTTCGGGGGTTTGACGGAGAGAGTGAGACTGTCCTTTCTGCCTACTGGTGTGTTTTTAACCATTTTAAAACATTAGAACTATAGTTTTAAAACAATTCACTTGAGCAAAGGGGCAAAAAAATGGGCCAGAATTAATTGCTAAAATGTCCTATGTTTTCCTCTTCCGTTTCTTACAATCGGTAGCTCTCATTCTTCTCCACTAAGGAGGCTGGCATTCTGATCTCTTCCAGTGAAAGATGCTTGTTCTAAAACAAAATCATACAGAAACTGCATTTTCCACCGAAGGGAAGAGCCCATGTCTTATTGGTGAAATTACTCATGAACTTTTTCTAGGTTTTGGACCAGGGGCGCAGCAGTTGCTTACTGATCCATTTCAGGGGATTCGAAAACCAGTGAGCCCAGCTGCTGTCACTGCTGCTCAGGTAAGGGAAGGAGCCAGCTCCTCTCCATCTCACTTGGCTTTAAGAGTGGAAGCACAATGCCACAACCATTCAGTTTGTGATCTAGAACAGGCTAAGACTTGTGGACTTCAACTCCCAGAAATCCTCAGCCACAAGTCTTAAAAGTTGCCAAATTTGGAGACCCCTGCTCTAGAGGGGAATGTTGTAAATGTTGAGTAAAATGTTGTATTTTCAGTGTGAAAACTCTGCAGCTAAAATGTTCCTCCTGAATTTATATACATAATAATTTGCCATGCCTTTTCTAATTCTGGAGATCAGAGCATTTTGCTCTGGGAGACCAATGTTTTAGAAAATGCTGGAAGGTGTGGAAATGTCAAAATGCACACACCAAAAACCTGATTATTTAAGATAATGGTGACAGTGGGGAAAACCACATTTAATGGGATCCAAGAAATGTGAAGCAATGGGAAAAAAGATAACCTACTTTAGAATAGAATATGTAAACACTTGTAACATAGCAATACAGTTATTTAGAGAGAGTATTTCACAGTGCCACAGCTCTGAGAAGTAGCCTTGGTTTAATTTAACCTATTCATGGGGTCTCCTTTAAATGGAGGTAAATCCTGCAATGCACCAGATGAAGTTATTATAGGAGAAACAAGAGTGTGGTGTAGCATGACACACTCTGCAGAGTAGCAGTGAGTGGTGTGCCTACTTTGTAAAAGAAAATTGTGAAGTAGCAAAAATCTGAAAGCAGTAAAGACCAGTGTCCACATTCACAGTAGACAGAAGTAGTGAAATGCCATCTTGATTAGGGTCTTGGCTGATTGAAGCCTTCTTGATTTCAGATGAATTCTCTTGAGTTGCAGCAAGCTGCGTTAGAAGGTCTTTCTCTTCCACATGACTTAGCTATGCAAGTGCCAAATTTCTACCAACCAGGTTTTGGCAAACTACAGATGGATAAAAACCGAGACGGCTTCAGGAACCGGTGAGTTTAAATTTCAGGCTGGAAGTTGGAAATGCTAAACAAATGTCAAACTGCCTGCCCATCTACCTCGGTTTCTCCATCTTCAAAGTAAAATGGGGCAAGAGGAGAAATCTGCTGTTCCTTGCTGGAAAACCTTCAGCCAGGATTTTATTTCCTTGCAGGCAGAGAAAGATGTTCTAATGTGAATTTCTGTTTGATAGGCAGCCGCGCATGACTCAGTCTCCTGCCTCTCTGGGGCTCCGAGGAAATGCCTCTTCTCCTCCAACCACTGCTGCTTCCATCACTAGCATGGTCAGTGTCATACCGGTCATTGCAAAAATGTGGCAGCTTTTTGCTTTCAAGTTCTGTATGACAAATGCGAGATGAAAAGGAAGGATGTAATTTGAAAAGTTCAAACAAATAGAAGACAGATTTCTTCAGCGTGATTGAGGGGAGAGGGCTGGCAGCATTTTCCATTCTAATTCACTCCGATTATTTATGTATTTTGTCTTAGATTATTATTATTGCATATGTTGGGCCCATAAATAACCAAAGCTGGTTATTTGGGGACAAATATATTAAGTATTAATTGTTGGTTTATGCTTTTGCAGCTATCTCCTTCCTTTACTCCTACCTCAGTGATACGCAAGATGTATGAAAGCAAAGACAAGAGCAAAGATGAGCCCCATGGAGCCAAGTTGAAATCAAGTGAGAGAGAAGAAGGTCCCAGGACAACCGAAGGTAGGTTTGCTCATATCTGTGTAAAGAGAAATGATTCCTAAAAGGCACTTCTAGAAACCCTTGACTGTAGATCTTCCTAAAGTTAAGATGTTTCTGAAGGGGGCTTTTATCTAAGAGAAGAGCTCTTGGTAGCCTTGGTTGTTGTATCAAGATCCAGAGGCATTATGGAGGCTAAACAAATAACATGTGGCTCCATCTCCAGACTTCCAGGAATGCTTTGATATATTGGTAAATTATTCCTGGATTTGGGAACAAGGCTATCACTCTGGCTGCTCCTCCAACAAGACTATTGTCCATGGAACAGATCTTCTTACAGCTAGAGAACAGACATGTAATGTAAGGGGAAAGCACAACTGTTTTTCTTCCTACTCTTTCATCCAAAGAATGAAAAGCTCCTCCAGCTATGGGACAGTACAAAGCTGCAGTTATAGGCAAGGAAGGGTTGCAACCACACCTGAAGTTGATGTGCTCTTGAGCTCGCCTCCGTCCTTCATGTTTTCCCTTGACCGTTTCAAGGGAAACAGGCCCTTGAGTTGGCCAAGAAGATTTCTTCATGCTGAGAAGAGGGTAGATTATGGCATTGCACATGATAGTTGAGGTCGACTTCTTTTGTGTTCCTCTGCAGAGAGTCTTTTGCCACCCAGGTCCACAGATCATGTCGATCAAGAGAACTCGCCCTCTATAGCTCCCAAACTAACATCACTGCAGCGTTCCACATGTTCAACTCCACTTTCTCAAGCCAACCGTTGCACCAAAGAGCAGGACTACAGGCCAAAGTCTTCTGGGAGAAAAACTCCTACAATGGCTTCTCCAGTTCCAGGGAATACTTTCCTCCGTCCAATTCACCAAGTTCCCCTGGTCCCTCATGTTCCGATGGTACGACCTGCTCATCAGTTGCCCCCAGGATTAGTCCAGAGGATGCTGGCACAAGGCATTCATCCACAGCACCTTCCTCCTCTGCTGCAAGCAGGTAAGCTTCAGCCTCATTCCTGGTTGACCAGTCAGCCCTTCATTTATGCCCAGCATTTCTACATGGGGCTGTCAGGCATTACTGAAAAATTAGCACACATGCACACACACACACACACACACACACACACACACACACACACACACACACACACACACACACACACACACACACACAGTCTTTTGATCTTACTGCAAGTTAGGAGTTGCCCAGTGTTTTCTGTTGTTACCTACTAGTGTGGCTTGCTTTCTGATAGGAGTGTGATAATGGAGGCATACTCTGCTGATTTTCATAACCATAAGGGAGTAGTTAAGGATCCTGAGTTTGCCTCGTGATGCAGCAGCTGTGGATGATCCACATTTAACTATTTCTGAAGTGGCTTTGATGGCTACAGGCAAAGGCAGCAGTTAAGAACTTGCCGCTCTCAGCTCACAAACAGTTGTTCTAGAGTGCTGCTTTGCTGCTTCCTTTCATCCTTGGCTTGTGGGGAGGGGGCCCCTGAGAGGTACCAATGTGAAAGTGCTAAGTATGGAGGGTCCTTGCTTAAAAAACGATATGATTCCATTTAATAGGTATGATCCCTCCTGGGGTAGACCTGTCTCACCTGCAGGGAGTATCTGCTCCCCTCCTTGGTCAACCATGCTACCCGTTAACCACAGCTGGTCACCCTCTCTTGAATCCTCGCTCAGCAACACCTTTGCAGCTGGCAATGATGCAGCAGCAACTACAACGCTCAGGTAATGGGCCTCCCTTTGAGAAATCCTAAATGTTCTTTTTGCCAAGGCCAATCGTGCAGCACCTTCATCCCAGATCTGTAACACAAGGTGGTTGGCCTCTCTCTCCCTCTCTCTCTTTCAGGCGCTGGCACACAAGGATCTGCTGTCGGGGTGCAAACAACTCCTCCCCCTGTGTCCTCTCGGACTGGACTGCCTCATATGCACTCGCAGCTTGATCATCGTGCCGCTGCCCAGCGAAGTAGCTCTCCCGTCGGCCTCGCAAAGTGGTTTGGTTCTGACGTCTTACAGCAGCCCCTCCCGTCCATGCCTTCCAAAGTGATCAGCGTGGATGAGCTGGAATACCGGCAATGAAGAGCAGGATCTGCGCTGCTTCTGACTGGAGCCGTCTCTCCTCGGGCAGCTGGCCTCTGACGTGCTTCACTCCTATTTCTTTTGGGGTGCTTTGGTTTCAGCACTTGGTGCAGAGTTCTTTTTGGAGTGACTAAAAGCACACGGCGCCTGTCCTAGCTTCCACGTCTACATCAAGATTGAAAGAATTTATTATAGACTGAATAGTGAACCCTGAAAAAACTTGGATGCAAGACAGTACCAGAAGAATTCTGGAAGCATCTACCTTTTTTGTTTGGTTTTTCTTTTTTTGTTTGGTTTTTTGTTTTGTTTTTTGTAAAAATGTAGGAATGAAGTGCTGGTGACCTCTTGGGATAGAGGTGTCAGCCTTATGGGTTCATCACTGGAAATTCTATGTACAGACCAATGTATGAACATCTTCTTTTGTATATATCCACGGGAGAGCTTTTTTGAACTTATACAGCTGTACATATAAGAGTAGCTAGTAAAAAGTTAAGCTTTAGTTTGTGTGCCTCTGGTTTGGATCTATTTACTGTACATGTGGGATGTGTATTAAAGGTGCCGCAGAAGTCAATTGTGCGTGAGCCAGGCTGACATGGCTTTGCCTCTTGTGTATCCAGGTCTTACTCCTCTACATTCTCTTCTAGGCAGGTCACAAAAGTGGGGAAAGGCCACTAGGAACATACTGTATATTTTTGCAGAGCAGAGGAAAAGAAATGACTGTGTCGGGATTTTAAGCACCCGAAAAATGAGCTGCAAGATGATACTGCCCTTCATAACGGCACACAAATTTAGGGACCATAGACCTTGTACCTGACTTCCAATTCTGCTGCAGTGTGGTACATCTTCAGTGTTGCCTTTTCACTAAAAAGTCAGACATAGCTACCCTTGAGTGTCTACAGCTGCTAGCAGTTATAGTAATTTGTTCTCCCCTGCTGTGAAGTAACAGCCTTAAATCGGACACCTTCAGACCCAATCCAAGCTAATCCTGAATTGTTTCCCATGGTGGGATGCTGTGTTAGCTTTGATGACCCAGATCAGTTTGGATAAATGTCCTATAAATTGTGCCATGACTTCTGAGGGCCATCAGCGACTGAACACTTGAAGATTCTGTAACATGAACTTAGTCAGCAGAAGTGGTTACAGGTGTTGTCCCTATAAGATTGTTACATCACTTTTTTAAAATGAAAACTTCCCCAGAATTCTTTCTGTAAATAAAGTCAATTCTATGAGCTTTCTGACTCATTGTGTAAAGGGATATAGGGGCATATTTACGAAATTTGACTTTAGCAAAACAAATTCCAAAATTCATTGTGAAATATCCATCTTTTATCAAAAAAACTCAAAATTCTTGAGGATTTCAGAACTCTGCAATAAGTATCTGTTTAGAAAAAAAGGTTTTTTAATTTTTTTAAAAAATGTATCTGATGGTGCCTGTCTAAGCCACAATGGTTTGGAAGTATGTGGCCGCTGCTTTTGGGAATTGCTTCAACTCATTTATAGATTGAGGTTGTTTTGCTGATATTGAATCAAAAGCTTCATGATTTTTCCCCTGCAATGAAGACAGTGAATGTTGAGTTTTCTCTCTAGAACAGGGGTGTCAAACTGAAGGCCCATGGGCCGGATGCGGCCCACGGGGTGCTTAGATCTGACCCATGAGGCCAGCCTGGAAGTAGCAAAGGACTGGCCCGTGGTGCCTCTGCCAGCAAAAATGGAGCTTGGAGACTGCACATGGCCCACCCAGGCTCCATTTTTGCTGGCTGAGGGCTATCAAAACAAACTAAAAACAAAAAAGGAGAAATGTTTCCCCTTTTGCATTTGAGCATGCAAGAAGAGGCAGGAAAGGAGAAAGGGAAAGACAAAAAGAAAGATGGGAAGCGAGCAAGGATGGAAAAATAAGGAAAGGGGAAGGAAGAAGGAAGGAAGATTATGAGAGTGAGGGAAAGTCTCAGGGAAATCCTGCGTTAGCACTTGGCCACCACAGGTGCCCCAACATGAGTTCTGGGTCACACCCACAATGGCCACCATGCCCCCCCCCCTTCAAGATCAAACAGCCCTGATGTGGTCCTCAATGAAATTGAGTTTGACACTCCTGCTCTAAAACATTGTAATGTGAGAAAACACTCAAGAGCTTCAGAGATCAGAATCAAATTTAAGCCTGTCAAACTAGGTAAGTGGTTAGGACCAGCCCAGAAAAGTTTGAGCAGCAGTGGGGGGTGGGAGAGATTTCCCCAGCTATGAAGCAGGGAATTTGAGAAGTGGGTGCTCCTTTAGGTCTTGGTTCTTTAGCCCTGCAATGTGGCTTTGCAGTCTCACTTCTACCACTTAGGAAACGCAGGAGGGGGCGGATCAGAGGGAATGGCTACCTAAAGAAATAGAGTCAAGTGCAGTTTAAGTAAGATACCTTGAAATTTGCAACATTGCTTTTTAACTGTTTCCTTGAACTCTTAACCTACTGATATTATTGGTGCCAGGGTGTGTTCTCATTCCTGGAAGATTAGCTTCAGACGAATGAGCCTGCAAAATTCCTTATAGCTCCTGGATTAGAGTAGAATCAAGGAATGTGAAAATGGCTCAGGCAGACACCTCCCATGAATATTGGTGAGGATGGGTGGGTATTAAATAGCTGTAGCATTCCTATGGAATTGCTTTCTTGGTCTGATCTACATAAGTGGAGCTGACCTTTTTCTTTTCTTGGGAAGCTGCAGCAGTAGGGATTGTATTGGAAGAGCTATAATCAGCCCATTACATGCCTTGTGTGTGCAAGCACACACTCAATGAGTCCATCAATTTGACTAAAGCACTTAACTAACCCATTTCTTCCCTCCCACCATACCAACCACCTCATTGTGAGAAGGGCCGATGCCAGAAGCCTTGAAGGATACCCTTAAGCTCTCCCTTGAGCCACCCATACTGGATGGTTATTGCCTAGTTCTAACTTGGTCTTTCAGGAGAAGGCTCTAGGAAGGGCAGCTGAATGGCCGCAAAGAAAAAATGGATTACCTGGACTCAGAGATGAGATGGAAAGATCAATCTGGCCAACAGCCGTTGGGGGATGCAGGGGGGTGTTACGCATCTCCTGGTCCTACTGTACTTCTTCCCAGTCCTTGTTACTGGCCACTATGGTAACGTTTGGACCACCTATGAGGGTTTGGAAATACTATGAGGAGTAAGAAATACTTACTCCTTGGCATCTGATCCCAATTGGTGGGTGCAGGGAAGGAAAGGGGACCAGCTGGTCATTCCCTCCCTTGTGGAGTTCTATGGAGTTCCGGATTCTCCCCACTGGCTGCTTAATGCTTACATAAGGCTGCTGTTATTCACAACCACTGTCAATACGCTGGGTATCATTACCCCAAGCCCACCTTGGAGATGCTTCCAAGGCAAGTAGAAGCCATTGGCTTGGATGGGATCATGAGACAAACTGAACCCTGGCAAAATGGCATTTAAGAGTTCCCAATCGGCTCTATGGTTGACTCAAGGGTGGTCCTGGACTCAGTCTATGCGGAATGGGTGGGTATAGCTGCTGCAGGCCTAGAGAGCAAGATGTCCTTGCGGTAATCTTGCCATCCAGCGCGTGGTGCTCCATGTAGGGCCACCACTGACAAATGCTCAGTGGAGAAAGTACAACTTGTGAAAACCACTTTCAGCGCTTTGTGCAATTTCCAAGGGCAAATCAATGTAAAATCTGCACAACCCGATGCCTGAGTGTTTCCAAGATGGACTTTTCCAGCTAGAATTAACCATCCAAGATATGCTTCTTGAAAGAACTGCTTGTGATTTCCAAATATATGAAGTTTGGGGTAAAATGGAAGGCTGACGTCCAGAGAAGCTGCTTTTCCATTATGGCCCCCATTTTAAGAAGCATCCTCCCTCCTGAAATTAGTCCAAACTTTCTTTTTTTAGCAGTCTTAAAAAAGTTTTTTGCAATTCTATTCAAAAGATAACAAAAATGTGTTTAACCTATAATTTTAAAATAGATCTAACAATCTTAAGATGTTTAGGTTCCCAAGTATATTCTTAGAGTTCTTACTAATAGGAATACCAACAATCAGTCCTTTTTTACATCCTCTTGGTTTATTTCTGTTAAGAGTGCTCATGGGGGTTTTCCCCCCTTCGTATTTGGATAAAATGTGTAAGAAAGCCAATGCTGGTGAACTGCTAAGGCTTGGTGAAACTTCTTCTGATCAGTTGTCGTAATTTTTTGTAATCCAGAAATATTGGACACTGATTTTCCTTTCAGCAATTTCTTTCAAATCCCCTTTTTAGTGAGACTGATTTTCTTGACGTCAACTGCAATTTTGCAGAACCTTAACATGCTCAAAGAATTAAATGTCAAGCCTGCCTATTTCAAAGCATCACTTAAGCCCTTTTGATGAGAACATCCTCTCCGAGCTTTTGCCTGTAGATTTTATTTACATCAGTAACAGGGACAGGACCATCACTTCTGTATACAAATCCACAAATAATGAGGGAAAGTTTTAATTTGTATCCTAATTTATGTCGGCAGCATAAAAGTTCCATTGACTGAACTCTTCCCAGGACAAAAATGTGGACTCAATTAAACAGCAGTGCAAAGCCACATGTGTGTGCAATGCTCTCCCACCCACCTCAGAAAAAAGATTTTAATCAGTCCACAAACTTGCCGAGTTGTGTTAGCATCCACTCAACCATCTGGCAGGCCAGGAAGTTCCATAGTTAGTCTTTTCTGAAAGGAATCACGATTGATGAGCCAGAGGGATTTTTTTATTATTTCTTGACTATCTGAATAACATCTTCATCCTCCAAAGTATGATCTTTTCCCACTTTCTGAGGGTTGTGCTTGACGGATGAGCCCCACACAAGAGCACTGGAAGAAAAGAGAGTTAGCACAGAGTTAATGGCATGGATTTGTTATTGCATTGATCTTATTTTTAAATCAAGTAACTTCCTCCATAGATTAGGGGAATGTGGTGGATAATCTTGATTTATCTTGACTTAAGCAAAGCATTTGGATGGATGGCTTGGCTTTCAATACCTTCTCCTGCATCACGGTTGGTCCAAGATTCCTTGGGCAGCGGCTGCCCCCTCCTCTCCTGACACTGAACACCTTCCTACCAACCCCCAGGCAGGACTACAGCTCCCACCTCTACTAAAGGAACTGAATCGGCTGTTTGTAGACCATACTTACTATTTGAAATCTTTAATTAGGTTTTTATGAATCTTCATGCAGAAATCCTCCACCGTGGTCCGGGAGTCAGGCAGGACCACTGGAGAAGTATAATCTGGGAGCTGCCCTTTGGGTTTAGTGTAACTGCAATTAAACACAATGAAATGTCCCTTTATCAAGCATTTATGCTTTCAGACAAGCCCCCTTTCTAATCAAGTTTACTCTTTACAGTTATTATACAGTAAAGAGCTTAACACAAAGCGTACCCCAAGAAGTGACGGAGCAGGAAGGAAGGCCCCTTTACCAGAATAATTCCCACCTGACAAACAACTACATATCAGTGAAAAAGATTTGAGATGGTCTCCTCTGTGACACATCCATTTTTTATATATAAATAAGTGCTGGAGCATGTCCTCCATCTGATGAAAAAAATCATTCTGAGTCCTAAAAATATCACGGACCTTTTACAGAACAGAATTGAATAATTCTAACCCAAACATTTTTCCCCCTGACTACAATCCTGCATATCTGACGAACTGCTGAAATTCTGGCCCCCAGAGAATTACCAGGAACTTTGAGGGTAAAGGGAACACTGTTGAGATTTCAAGAGTTGAGGGGAAATTGACACTAGGGAACATTTTTAAAAGGAACTGGAATGACGAAGATTTTGAGCTCTGACAAACCAAAACTTACATCCGCACAAGTTTAAGGTAATCCCAGATTTTCTCCAGCAGGTCATCAAAATTCCACCGATGATGAGCAGAGATGGGAACGCAGTGGGGCACTTTGTAAATGATGTCTAGTTCCTCAATGGAGATTTGATCAATTTTGTTCAATACATAAATGCACGGGATGTAAACTCTGCAAGGATGAAGAAGTTGAGCAAAAAATGTAAGACAGAGGTCCTTCCTATCTTGCTCCTATCTTGAGAGGTAAGAGACTTCCAATTCTAGGTAGTTACAGTAACCAAGTTGGTAGAGCAAGAGACTCTGCCCTGTAAATTACATCCAGCCTATTTACTATAGTCCTACTAAGCAATCAGCTGCTAGGAATCCAAGAGGCCCCTGCACCTTTCACTGCAGTGAAGACCCCTTTCTTGAACAATGCTTTGTGCTTAGATCAAAAGAGCAAAAAAGCAGCCATGTTGTAAGATACCCCAGTTCCCTGCCATGCAACAAGAGAACCTCCTCCCCCAGGCCCTTCCTTCTTTTATCAGCCCATGAAAACTACCTGTTTCCTTCAACCACATCAATGAGGTCATCTGCAGTCACATCGCTCCTCAGGGTGATATCAGCATTGTGGATTTTATATTCTGCCAAGATGCTCTTCACAGTTTCGATATCCAGCTCACTCTGTGGACACTGATCAAACAAAATATGATGATACACAGAACTTTTCAGACCACAACAGGGACTGGATCAGGAGTGAAGCACATGGACTTGTAGGCTTAGCCATATGGCAGGAAGGGCTTAATGAGCTTCAAGCATCAGGACAGGAGATGGCCACAGCACACCCAGGTGGCAGGAATGCTAAACAGAAGTCATAGTAGCTAACCTGGAGCAGGAGGAGGTCTCTTCAGAAGCCCTTCGCAGAACCCTAAAAGAGTGTCCTGACCAAAGCAGGGCCTGCTTCTCTTCCCATCTCACTGCTGTCACTACTGAACCAAACTCTTGAGCTATACTTCAAAGGGAGCCCTTGCTAGACTCAGGGACTGTTGCCAGAGATCTCTTTCAGACATTCCTTCACATATAGCAAATGGCCGAGTACAAATTTATCAGATCAGATTTCTTATGCACAGCAAGGTAGGAAAGTAGAGGTACTACTTACTGTGGCCGTGAGGTTAATGCCGCCTTTGTCCTTTTTTTTAAAGCCAATATTGGGAGGTTTGCTGTTCAAACGTATCCCAAAGCCCTCTAGCTCACTCTCAATTATCTTCTTATGTCCCAAGGGTTTCAGAACATCCAGAACAATCAGGATAAGGTTGCAGGTTCGGGCAACTGAAAAAAAAAAAGCAGGGGGTGGAATCTGAAAATATTTTCTTTCTGTCAGCGTCTTCTAAAAAGCCAAACAAAGTGTTGGAATCTAAAGAAAAAAACTTCATGGTCATCTAACCTCCTAACTCAAACTAGAGTAATAAACTAAACATTTTGAATCAAATGTATGTCAAAGAAGCAAGAAAAAGCCATGCACTTACTTTGTATGAAAATAAGCTTTCCCCAGACGCAATATTTTTGGGATTAGAAGCAAAAGCACCACCAAACACATGCCTCTTCTCTTCTCTTCACTTCACCAGCCAGCCCTCATCTCCCCTTTTGCCCTGGGACCACCAGCACTCACCTGCAATGACCTGGCGACCTCTGCCTTTCCCATCTTTGGCACCCTCGATAATTCCTGGTAAATCAAGAAGCTGCAAAGTTTGTGGGAAAAAACAAACAAGAAGAGAGATGTGGAGAAGCCAGACAACAAACCTTAACCAGCTGTTAACCCGTTTCCCTTTGTCCTGTGATACTTCAGCCATGCTTTGCTGACCATCAGAATTTCTGGCCATCTCCTCCCGCTGATCCTTTCAGCATCCATTGCATTATTCTCTACCCAGGACTGGATTCCAAAATTCTACTCAACAATCTCACTGCAACAATGTGAAAGAGCATGTTGACTAAGACTAAGCACCTGAAGCTGTTAAAAATGAGCTTGACATATGTATCTGACAGATGTACATGAACAAACCAAGCAAGGGACAAATATTGATTAAATCCATTCTTTAAATCCAGTAATTAAAAAAAAACACTTCCAACCATTCCTGTTAAGTTTTTCCTTCCAGGGTTTTCATGTTGGCTACTTTCTTCTGGACAACCTTCAGTTTATCAGTGTTTTGTATAAAATGCAGTTTCAGAACTGGCCACAATATTCCGACCACAAAGAAGCAATAACTTTTATTTTCTCTTAATAGTGGTTCTTAAAAGTTTGCAGACACTTTTGAATTTTCAATATTTTTGCACAAGCGTGATCTGTTCTCCATGTATTCTAAAACTAGATAGAGTTTAAATTCTATTGGTTCACTGATTTATTGAGGAAAATGATCCAAAGCTACATATTGGTGTGTGGCAAACATATGCAAACCTCTAGGATTATCAATTCATTTGAAGAGGAAATTAGAGTCAGGTGTTTCAATCAACGGGATGATAACCAAGTGTGAGTGGGAAAAGTCCTGCCTTACCTAAAGAACAGAATTCTGAATATTCACTATAAAAGTCTGATCTCCACACAGGGATGTCATGGCTTGAATAAAAGATTTCTGAGGACCTTCAAAAAGAGTTGATACTCGACAGGTTGAAAAAAATTATAAAACTATTTCCAAAAGTTTTGGACTCTGAGAGTTCACTGTTAGGTAGATTGTGTGTACAAAATCTCTACTCTCCAAAAACAACTGTTCCATCTACAGTTTGTGAAAACCCGTATCTTCTTCTTCTTCTTCCTAGCGTATTCCCGCAGGTGCAGGGTGTACTTTTGTGGAAACCCATATGAATAACCCAAAAGGCGGTTGAAAGAATTTCTGTGAACGGATGAGACTAAAACAGAATGTTCTGCCTTGAATGAAAAGTCCCATGTTTCTTTCTTATTTTCTTTTAGACTTGAAAATAAGCACTTGGGCTTATTTCGAGGCAGTCTTACTTTTTTTGAGGTGCAGCAGGCCAGACTCGGTGAGCTGGATGTGCTGTGGATGCACTGTCGCCTCCATTCCGAACCTTCAGCATTCGGAATGGAGGCTTTTTAGCAAACGAGAGGAAAATGGGGAGGGGGATTTTCCTGTCTGCCATCCTTCCCTTAGTCTGTGCTAAGCTTGAGGAATAGATGACAGGCAGGAAAATTCCTCTCCCCATTTTCCTCCCGTTTGCCAAAAAGCCTCCTGCGAGCCTCCCAAAAAGAGGGAAAAAGCAAAGCAGCTGGCCGCAGAGCTGCTGGCTTCGGGGAAGCGGCCCAACAAGCAGAAGCGCTGCGCCCAGAAAGAGAGGGGCAAAAGCGGTATTTGCGCTACCCAAAGGGGCCAGCAGGCTGCAGCCGGACAGTTGCCCCCCTCCCCCCGCATGCTGCCACTTGTGCTGGCCACCCCCACCCCCGTGAGCTTATTTTCAGGGTAGGGGTAATATTAGGCCCACCCCCAAAAAATTAGAGTTGGGCTTATTATTGGGGTGGGTCGTGTTTTCAGAGAAACACGGTATTACATTGAGCAAGGCAAGTGCTGCATTCCAGCATAAGAATTTTATCTCATCTGTAAAATATGGCGGTAATGGTCCTTTGAGCCTATTTTGTTGCCTCTGGACCAGGACAGCGTATCGTCATTGATGGTATGAAGGCATCTGCCATGAACTCAAGTGCAAGAGAAAGTGGGTCATGCAGTAAGGCAGTGATCCAAAATACAGTCACGGGACCAAAGAATGCTTAAAGCAGAAGGGGAGGTTTTGAATTGGCCAACTCAAAGTGCCGACCTTTAGTCTTATAAAAGTGTTGTGGAAGGCCCGGGAGGTGGGCAATTCATGCAAGGAAGCCCAGCCACATCCCTGAACTGAAGCTGTCCTGTAAGGAGGAAAGGACTACAGTTCCTCCAAGCTGATGTACAGGACTGGACCATTATCAGAAACATTTAGTTGCAGTTATTGCTGTCGTAGGGGAGCACAGGAGCTCCTGAAAGCAAAGGTTCACATATTTTTGCCACATATGAATATGTAGCTTTGGATCATTTTTCCTAATAAATCAACAAACAAGTACAACATTTTTAATTCATTTAATTGCATTCTCTTTATCTAGTTTTCAGACTTGTGTGGACAACAGTTCATATTTTAGATCATACTTATCAGAAATATTGAAAATCTAAAAGGGTTCACAAACTGATGCACCGTTCCTGTTTTACCATCTTCTCTTAGCAGTAACGCTGACTACTGAATTTTCCTTCCCTTTCTGCTGACAGAAGTTTCTTTTGAACTTGAACCTTAAACTTTGTGTTCTTTATGCAGCAGAATGGTTTTCTAATCCGCATGCAGAACCTACCAGTGGGTCATGTGACTTGATCTACTCCTTCCGGCCCTTATTGGTAACCTCCGCATTCTGCCTACCTCTTGTAGTTCCAGGGATCACACTATTTCTGGAGGAGGGTGATCTTCCTTCCTTCACATGATTCAAATTAAAACCTCACTAGATCAAGGTTTGAAAGGCTCTAAAGATATTGCTTGCAATTCTGATTGGAATCATTTGTAGGGTATGTTTCCGAATAGTTCTGGCTGATACTGGACAGTCAGCTTGGTCTATAGGTTTTGGGATTTTGTAATCATTTTTCTACCTATTTGTCAAACATACTTTGTCATTGTTTTTACTATCAGCTAAAGTTGGCTTCAGAGTTTATGAAAAATCAGAGAGCTATCAGTTGTCTACTTTGCAAAACACCACTGTCTGGCTTACATACAAAGCAAATCCCTAGAACTGTCAATCAGCAGAGAAAGCTATTAAGACAGTTATGATATATGAATCTCTACTGCTCTGGACTTGCTAAGGATAAGCCTTGGGTTCATAGGCCTCACCTGTATTTTGGCTCCTTTGTACCGAATCACTCCTGGGACTGTGGTTAGAGTCGTGAACTCGTACGCAGCTACTTCTGAGTAAACACCAGCAAGATTGCTCAGCAGAGTAGATTTTCCCACCGAAGGGAAGCCCACAAAACCAATCCGGGCATCGCCAGTCTTCGCCACATCAAAACCTACCAAGTGATCATTAATTCAGAGTAACGGATAGGCCCCAGAAAGCCTCTAGCAGAAAAGTCAAAGCAGAGAAACTGTGCCACCTTGGCATCGTCTTGGGCAAGAGGGGCCCACAGCTGTCCCTCCCTCCAACAATTGGGGGCCCACTTCTCAAATCTATCCCCAGAGGACAGCCTGGTCCTGAGCTGCTGAAGCAAGAAGAGAAGTATAATAACCAAATTGTTTAAAATTCTACACCCTTCGCTTAATTTTTTCAAATAAAGCAACAGAAACGTACTCATGTGTTACTACAATTTATACTAGCTTAAGGCTGACAATTTCACACTTCAGCTGACAATAGAATTGTGTGGACATGACATACCTGAATCTGAATGTATTTACATGTTCAAAATGGACATTTTGACACATTCAACTGAAAAGGAAAGAATTGGCTGCTCCGTAGAGGCAGTTATTACCTATAATACCAATAGATAGACCATCAACTACTTCTATTTTGGTTTAGTCTCTATTGATAAAAAAATATAAAGAGTATAAAGTATAAAGGGGCCAGACTGACATTTGGGACTGTTAGAAACATGGTCAGCCCTCCTCACAAAATTGGGCTTGCTTTCTGTTTCTTTTAGACCTTGGGGTCACACAGGTGCCACGTTGCCGATTCTGCCCTGGTTACCAAAAAGGGCTTTGAAAGCGTATTGACATGCTAGCAAGGGATGCCATGCTCCTGCTCTGTCCTGTTGAAAGGACACACGCACCTTCCCCGGTTCCGCTCCCTCCGCCTCCTTTTGGGGTAATCAGCTCTCGACGCAGCTTGGCCAGGCGGGCTTTCAACAGCCCCAAGTGGTGGGCCGTGGCTTTATTCTTTTGGGTGCGAGCCATCTGGAAAAGGGGGGGGGGGGAATCAGGGTCAGCAGGCAATCCGTGGGCTCCAAGCCTGTTACTTGGCCCCTCCAGTTTCAGAAAGACGGACCTGTTTCTCATGGCAGAAAATGGCTTTGTTACGGGGAGGGGGCGGCGCAAGGGGTCTCTGGAGCCCAACCAAGCTCCCCGCCTCCCTTTCGGCCGAGGCCCCCTCCCAGTCCCAGCTCAGAGGCGGCCCAGACCCGCCTCTCTTCCCTGCAGAGGCTGAGGGGGGGCTGGGCGTTTTCTGCCTAGCAAAGCCCCGATTTCGCGTTGCTGCTGGCCTAGAAGCCGGGAGGGCCTGGGCTCTGGTCCTGCCGTGGGGGACTTGTTCGCTGCCTTGAGTTGGTCATCAGAGAAAGGACGGAGATCTAATCGTCCCCGCCGCTTCGGCCTTCTCTTTTACGGCTCCCCAAGCGCATCCTCCGGCCTGCCTCGTTCTCCGACCTCTTCAGCGGCGTCCCCCTCGGGACGCCTGGCGAGGAGTTCCCCAGGGCGGCGAAGAGAAGCTGAGGCGGGCTCTCCCTCGCCTCCGCCCTGCTGACCTCTGGCCGGTAGACTGCTACTGTGCGGCAGGTTCCACCGCCACGCCCCGGCTCCCCCTCCCCTCCGCCCAGAGGCAAGCAGCCCGCCGCTCCTCCGTTACCTCCGCCTCGATCTCGGCGATCTTGGCCAACGTCGTAGTCATGGTGCCGGTGGTGGCGGCGGCGGCGACACCTCAGAGCGGGCTTCCCTCAGGCTGCAGCCGCGCAGGCGCAGAAGAGACCTCGCGCGGGGCTTCCGACAAAAGCCCTGCGGGGGCGGAGCAAAAAAGAAAAAGAAAAAAAAGAACGGGAATTGACACGCCGGGCTTGCGCGCGACTTCCCCGCGCTCCTCCTCTGACGGAGGGCGGGAAAGTGCCATAGAGCGTGGGCGCCAGAGCGGCACTCGTCGGTCCAGCACCTTCCTCAGCCGCTACTTGTGGGCGCCCCCTGGAGACGAGAGCCGCGGCGGGCCGCCGTCTCGCTCCGCCGCTTCCTATTGCTCAGTGTCCTTTTCCAGCGCAAAATGGGGCAGGCGCGCCCCCCGCGACTTGGCACCGCGGCTCTCCTGAGGCCGAAGCACGGGGGGCGCCGTGCAGGTTTGGGCCACGGACAACCCTCGCCCTATGGGGGCTCCCCGTCGGCCCCGATCCCGCGCTGCGCCGCAACCCCACTGAGCCCGGGGACGGAGGCCGCCTCCTCCGCAGGCGGAATTCAGGTTCTGGTTCGCAGCGCCTCCGCCAACCGCGTGTCTCGGGTTAACCCAAGGAGCGAGGCCGGCTCCGCCTGTGTGAAGCCAGAAAACTGGCCCCGGGCTGGCTTCCCCAGAGGCGGAGGGCGCCCCGCCGCCTTCCAGAAGGAGTGTCGTTTGGGCCCCGCTGACCCCGGGACTACAAACCCGACCCCGGTGTCGCGGGGGGGGGGGGGGTAGGAGGAAAGCGACGTAGTGCCAGTCGGTGAGTGCCCGACGGGGGCATCGGGAATCTCATCGGTTGTCTGCACCTTTGGGGCTGCAACGCCTGTTGCACAGGACCATCAGCTCCCAGATCCAGCTCCCACCTGCCAAGAGCACCAAGGCCCATGTTGCTGGGCAGTTGGCCTCCAGGAGGGAGCATCAGCAGAGGCCAAGGGAGAGGGATCTGCTGGGGTGCCTTGGTGGCTGCTCAGTGCAGGTTTTCCCAGGTCTCCCAAACCCAGAGGAGTGTAAGCAGGAGGCCTCGGCCACACGGCCTTCCCTTCAAACACGGAGATGTGAGGACCAAGAGTCCCATCTCCACATTTATATAATAAACTGATAATGATGTTCCAGGGGATGCAAAACTTCACTCCTCCCAGGAACAAAAAGGCACTTCTTTCCTTTTGGAGCAAACCAGAAATGTGTTTTCAAGAAAACCTGGAAAACTGGACACCTTTCCAGCATGGGAGGAAGTTGCTTCTGCCAGCTGGCTTAGCCTGGTGACTTTAGGATGTTTTGAAAATGGCCCTTGCTATTCTTGAGTGTACCCTGTATATGCATAAAGCAGCATATTTTAAATAGAATAATAATTTTAAATCCTACTTATTTCAGGGGCACACCATAAATTAAGAACACTAAAGCTTACAATTCAGGAAAGGATGGGAAAAAACCCTCTTTTTCCAGCTACTTTGGATGTCACTTGACTGTTCTCTGAAAATGCCTTGATTCAGGATCCAGGAGTTCTGGGTTTCCAGATGCAACCCTCTAATTCCAGCAATCCAACTAAGGAGAATTGTAACTTCTATTCTGATACATTTCCATATGCACCTCCGCTGGTGCACATATTGCTAAGATTGCTGGATTTACTTAAAGAATCCATGTGGGCACCCAACTTGGACATAGCAATTCCAGGTGGCACATAATAAATAAAAAATAAAGCAAAATAAACAAATACAACTAAAATTCAAGAACATTTAATAGGAAATCACAGCCAAATCCTTCTCCAGAAGGGCCATAAACTAGTCCACAAATCATGGACTAGTTAAGAAACCATGATGGGTCTGTTTACACTCTGCCTTAAAGTGATGCAAAACTTGGCCAAGTTACATTTGTGTACACTAATCTGTTTTCATTGCACACATTAAGCCACCAACTGATGGCCCAGAAGCACACAAAAGTGGCAGAGGAAGTTGGGCGTGTTGTGCAGTCAAAAGGCCTGTGACCCAAGGGATGAGGGGCAGACAGGTGCTGGCCTCTGCTTATTTGGGCCCTCTTTCTGCTGCCATTCCTTGGGAGGGGGGCTTCCCCTTGCGAAGGCATTAGCCCCCTGGAAGACTCCACTGTCTCCCTTTGCATGTTGCAGCTGCTTTTTCTGCTGCTACAACATCCTTAGGGACTTTGGGAGCTGCACTGACTGCATATGCTGGTGACTAATGGCAACCCTGGGGGCATCACCAGCCACTTGAAGGTCATGCCCAGAGAGGGTCCCGACTCTCTCTGACTTGGGGGTGCAAGGAAACCAGCCCACCTCCCGACAGCATCAATGGGACTGTGCCATTTTAGTTTTCTAAGTTTGCCCATGCATTGTATTTTAGCCTTTACAAAAGGGCCCCCCAGTTACTTGGGAGCCTCAGGGATGCAGCACATCCACCCTGAGGCTGATTTCCCCACAGGAGACCCCGAGGCTGGCAGGCCTTTAGCTGGCCAAACATCCCACAGAGCGAGGGCTCCGGACGGTGTAGGGGGCAGGCCAGGCCAGGCTTCCTGGAGGCCTGGGCCCTCTTGTGCTCTCTGGCAACTTTGGGGGCGGCCTCCTCCTCTCCGCTCTCCAAGAGGTTGGAGATGTGGATGCTGGTGCCATGGCAACAGATGCTTTAAGTAGATGCCCTGGAAGAGGAAAGAGGAGGAGGAAGCAAGGAAGCCACCAAATCAGGCGAGCAAAACTCGGGCGACCTGGCAGTCTGGGGGGCAGGAAAATGAAAGGGGTGCCAGGGAGGGAGGGGGGGACGAGGAAGGGGCTCTCTCCTCGGTCTCTGTTTGAAGCACCGCCTTCAGGCCCAACCAGCTTCTGCTGTCTGGGAGGCTCCAGGGAACAAAGCGGGCTCCGAGGGTCTCCTGCGCCCAAGAGCAGAGGGGCTGCCCGGAGGTCGTGGGGGCAGAAGCGGAGGCCTGCAAACGGGGATCCCGGGGGCACGAGCCGCCGCCCGGCCCGGGTGCCGCCGAGGGGCGCTTCGTTGCCCCAGACACCGGCGGGGGAGTCCCGGCCCAGCTCCAGCAGGACCCGCGGCTGTGTGTTGGGGGGGGGGGGGAGGCCAGGGACGGCTGGGCGGGGCCGGGGGGGGGCTCTGAGAGCCAGGCCGAGGGGCCGGCCGGCGGGGGGGCGGCGGCGCCCGTGGCCGCGCTCGCATTGGCGGAGGCGCTGGGAGGGGAGGGGGCAGGAAGCGAGGAGGGGGCACCGCTCGGGCGGCAGGGGAGCCGGCGGCGGCGCGGGGGGAGCGCTTGGCGGGGGGGCTTGGCGCGGGGGGGGCGCGGGGGGGTCGGGTGGCGGCGAGGGGCGGCCCGGCGCAGACCCCGGAGCGGCGGCCGGCCTACTTTTGCGGCGGGGGGGTGGGGGACGGCCCCCCCTCCCCTTCCTCCCCCCCAGGGGTGAAAGTGCAAGAGGAAGTGCAGCCGCTGCCATCTTTCCTCCTCTGCAAACACACACACACACACACACTCGCACGCACGCACGCACACCCAGGGAGGGAGGGAGCCCCCCCGCGCCGCGCCGCGCCCGCCGCGCCGACGGCCTTCAAGAGCCACCGGCCGAGCCTGCCGCCGCCGCCCGCGCCCCGCCGCGCCGCCCGGGCCCGCGGAGAAGCCGTCCGGCGGGGCCTGCTGCCTCCCCCGCCTCGCGCCGCCCTCGCTGCCGCTGCCCTCCTGCCGGCGTCGCCCGGGCCTTTGTTCCTCCTCGCGGCCGCCGCCGCCGCCGGACTCGCGGGCAGACGGACGGACGGGCGCGCGCGCGCTCCCCGCCGGGCCCGGAGCTGCTGGAGGGCGCGGGCGGCGCGCGGGCGGCCTCCTGACGGGCGCGCGCCCCGGCCCCTCGACGGGGAAGCGGGCGCGCGCCTCCTGCCGGCCGCCGCCGGGCACAGCAGGCAGGTAAGCGCGGCGCCGCGGCCGCCCCGATGGAGCGGGTGAGCGAGGCGGCCGCCGCCGCCGCCGCCAGCAACCCGTGCGGCGCGACCCCGCCGAGCTGCTACACCTACCAGGTGAGCCGGCACAGCGCCGACCTGCTGCACAGCCTGAACCAGCAGCGCAAGAACGGCGGGCGCTTCTGCGACGTGCTGCTGCGCGTGGGCGACGAGAGCTTCCCGGCGCACCGGGCCGTGCTGGCCGCCTGCAGCGAGTACTTCGAGTCGGTCTTCAGCGCGCAGGGGCTGGGCGGCGAGGGCGGCGGGGCGCCGGAGGGGGGCGCCGGCGAGGCGGGGGGCGGGCCCGGAGGGGGGCCCGGGCCCGGCGGCGGCGGCGGCGGCGGGGCGCGCGAGCTGGAGATGCACACCATCAGCTCCAAGGTCTTCGGGGACATCCTGGACTTCGCCTACACGTCGCGCATCGTGGTGCGGCTGGAGAGCTTCCCGGAGCTGATGACGGCCGCCAAGTTCCTGCTGATGCGCTCCGTGATCGACATCTGCCAGGAGGTCATCAAGCAGTCCAACGTGCAGATCCTGGTGCCGCCCGCCGCCCGCCCCGACGTCATGCTCTTCCGCCCCGGCGCCGCCTCCGCCGCCGAGCTGGGCTTCCCGCTGGACATGACCAACGGCGCCGGCCTGGCGCCCAACGGCAACGGCATCGCCGGCATGCCCGAGGACGAGGCCACGCGGGCCGTGCTCTCCGCCGCCGCCCAGGCCTCGCTGCCCGTGCTGCAGGGCGTGGACCGGCTGCCCATGGTGGCCGGGCCCCTCTCGCCGCCCCTGCTGGCCTCGCCCTTCCAGAGCGTGGGCGGCGCCGGCCCCTCGCTCGGCAGCAAGCGCGGCCGGGGGCGCCCCCGCAAGGCCAACCTCCTGGACTCGGTGATGTTCAGCGCCCCGGGAGGGCTGCGCGACGCCGGCATCCTGCCCTGCGGCCTCTGCGGGAAGGTCTTCACCGACGCCAACCGGCTCCGCCAGCACGAAGCCCAGCACGGCGTGACCAGCCTGCAGCTGGGCTACATCGACCTGCCCCCGCCGCGGCTGAGCGAGAACGGCATGCCCGGCCTGGAGGACCCCGAGGCGCCCCGCAAGAGGAGCCGGACGAGGAAGCAGGTGGCCTGCGAGATCTGCGGCAAGATCTTCCGGGATGTTTATCACCTGAACCGGCACAAGCTGTCGCACTCCGGCGAGAAGCCCTACTCGTGCCCCGTGTGCGGCCTGCGCTTCAAGAGGAAAGACCGCATGTCCTACCACGTCCGTTCCCATGACGGTTCGGTGGGGAAGCCTTACATTTGCCAGAGCTGTGGAAAAGGTTTCTCTAGGTAAGAGAGAGGCGCTGCTGGGTTCAGAGATGCTGAGGTCCAGGCCCCTCCTCCCCCCTCTCCCTGGGCAGCAGGTTGAGGGAGAAAGGCAGGCAGGCAGTGGGGACGGGGGTCTAGCCCACCCCTCCAACCTCGATCCCATCCCCCCCCCCCCCCCACTGGGACATTCTCAGTGGTACACCTATCCCCACCCAGTAAAGAGATTTTATCACCTCCCAGCTCTTCAAGGAGAGCTGAAGCCATCCAGGTGTACAGAGGCCTGGCCTGTTCAGGGACCGCAGCTTGGATCTCCTGGGCCTTTTATTATGGCATGTTGGGGCTGTGTCCAGCTAGGCTTGTGGATTTAATGCTTTGGGTTCTGTTTTTTGGAGATGCCCCACCTCTACCCAAAGTTCAGCCCACTTCTGGCCTTTTGCACAAAATGCCTTTGATATCTCAGTGCTTTGCCCTGTCCTCAAACGGTTCCTGAGCATCGGTTAGGGGCTTCCACGGTTTGGGTTGCAGCCTAAAGAGGAGGGAAGCATCTTCAGGATTGCAGATGGGTCCACTGCAGGGATGCCCGACCTTGGTGACTTTAAGACATGTGGACTTCCAATTCCCAGAATTCCCCAGCCAGCTTTGGAATTCTGGGAACTTTGGAATTTGGAATAATGCTTTAAGTTCACAAGTCTTAAAGTTGCCAAAGTTGGACAGCTCTGGTTTACTGGGAAAAAGAGGGGGGCTTGATTGTTATTGCCATTGCTCCCCCCTAAAAAGGGGCCTGTACTTCCTGTTCTCCCCCCCCCCCCCTCCTTCAAGGTATTATTATGGTTTGCACACATTGGCTCGAAGGTCATGTTTCCCAGTGGTTTCTCCTGAGTAAAAATTTAGATCCAGATTACCTGCTTGGGGGAATCAATCGTATTTTTACCGAGGAGATCCTGCTCTTAAATTACTGCTTGCAGGCTTGGGAGATTCCTGGGCCCTCAGCCCCATTAAGGTGATGAGAGCAGATCTGAAGTGGGAGCGGTCCGGGCAGGAGGAAGCTTTGCAGGGCTGACTTTTGCTAGCGCCTAAAGCAGAGGTCTCCAACCTTGGCAACTTTAAGACTTGTGGCTGAGGAATTCTGGGAGTTGACATCCACAAGTTGCCAAGGTTGGAAACCCCTGGTCTAAAGGGAGAAAATGACTCTAAGTTCACATTATAGACTGAGCCAAATTGGATTTGGGGTTTGGCTTGAGTTATGCAGTCAGCCAATCATAGTGTGCTTCTCTTCCACTTCAGGGTGAGGGGTGGGCAGCAGGTCAAAGCAGACCCCTCCCCCTGTCCCCAGACAGCCCTGTGTCAGGACTGCTGACAAGTTAAGAGGTGGCCAAATCTAGGCAATTGTGGATCTGAAAGAAATGTGACTTTGGGGGGCCCCTTTAATTAATGTCCTCCTTTCCTGCTTGATCCGAGTACCTCACTTTGGTTGTCCAGACAGGGCAACAAAGCCACCCATTCAGGACCCTCCCCTTTAGGGACAAAAGAGCCTCATTGAGCCTGGCAAGAGTCTTGTGTGCATCTGCCTAGGAGCGGGCGTTCAGAATCCGTGCCATAGCCCTGCTTGGCAGCCGGCGGCCTTAGGAACCTTTTCCAGGTGGCCCAGCCGCTATTTTTCCTTCCGGTGTGCCTGGTCGAGGAAAGATGGCAACTGGGGCACCCTGTGAAGCGCATATGCAAGGCTCCCCTTTCTGAAGAGTCCTCAGCATCTCAGAAAGGGCCTGGCGCCCCTCCGGTCTCAGCCTGAGTGGCATCTCTTCCCAGACCTGCCCTTCACGACACAACAGTCACAGAGATGGACGTCTTCCTGGCAGCCCCATTGCCTCTGCGGAGCCAAGGGTACCTTTTCCTTCCTTTGACCAAATGAGCATCGAGCAGGCACTGCCCCTGGGGAGCCTGGATTTGGCCTGCTTTCCTCAGGATGTGGCAGGGGCATTCCCAAGTGCTCGGTGGCAAGGGGCACTACTCTTGAGTCAGCCACTGTGCGGAGAACTGAGATGGGAGCAGCCCTGTGCCTCGTGGCCTGGCATCTTTGCAGCTCTCTGAAGAAAGGGAATGCTCCTTTTAGGCTGTTTGGATGTCCACAAACTGGCCCTTGCACCAGCCTCCTTGAGGGCAGTCCTGTAGATGGAAGTAAGTGCCACTGAGCTTAGCAAGGCTTCCATCCAGGTAAGTGGGTTGAGGGTTGCTGTCTTTAGAAGAAAGACATGGGGGTAGTTGACATCAGCCACAGTACAGCAGCTCTGCCCACAACAGTCCAGAAGATCCCACGCAATGCCAGCCAGGCTGTTTTTTTAATCCAAAGTGGGTAGAAACTACATGAGGTGACCACGTCTCTTGAGTTTCCCATATTTTTGCATGGTAGGCAAAGCCTCCAGTGATTTGGGCCAGGGGTCTCCAAACTTGGCAACTTGAAGACTTGTGAACTTCAACTCTGGCTAAACTATACTGGCTGGGGGATTCTGGGAGTTGAAGTTCACAAGTCTTAAAAGTGCCAAGTTTGGAGATGCCTGATTTGGGCCTTTGTGCATGAGACTCTCTGGGATCTTGATGGTGAGATTCCTGCCTTGAGTGCCCGTGTGTGATTTTGCCTGATGGCACACAGCACCTGAAGAGCTATAGTATAGCTATAATATAGATTCTCCTGCTTGAGCGGGGGGGCTGGACTAGAAGACCTCCAAGGTCCCTTCCAGCTCATTCATTCTAAAAAGAAGGAGAGTGAATGAAGCTCACTGGGGAACACTTTTACGGTAGGGCTCTCTAACTTTGGCAACTTTAAGGCTACGCTGGCTGAGGAATTCTGGGAGTTGAAGTCCACAAGTCTTAAAGTTGCCAAGGTTGGAGACTCCTGCCGTAAAAGCGTTCCCCACAGCTTTCCCCGCTTCAGGTATTGTGTGCCATCAGGCATGATCACACATGATCAAAGAATTTTGGACCTTGTGCTTTTGCACAAAATCTGCCGTTTTGGGAAAGAACAAAGGGTCTCCTGGCCCTGTCTTGCAGCCCAGGCTCACAGAGCAGGATGGGGTTTCCACCAGCTTTGAAACATGGGGTGTGATTTAAGAAGCAGCAAAACGGTAACAAGTGAAATCCTTGAGGATTTCCTCAACTTATAGAGGTGTTTCGCCACTTCCAAGTTTCTCCCCAGGGTGGTCTGGAGGTCTAATAAGTGAAAAGAGTCCCTTGGGGCTACTAGTCTCAGGCTCATTGGGTGTCATCCGGCTGCCATCCCTGGTTTTCCCAGGAACGCGGTATAGCCTGCATGTTTTCTGACTGAGAGCTCCCAGAAGCCTCTTTCTGCCTTGTACTGGTGCAGGAAAGGAGGACCTGCTGGATTTGGAGGTTACTGAGTCCAGGAATGGCTACTAGACAGCTCAAACAGGCCTCTCCAGGGCTATAGCCCACCACCTGTCATTAGCTGAACTGCAGGCCCCATGGGAGAATTCCACTGAGCTGCATGGGATGGCTGAGGACAGAGAAGCCGGGGAAGGTCATCTCATTTCCAAGCAACTTCTGATTGCCAGGCTTCCTTCCCAACCTTGTTCCAACTCCTCTGGTGATGCTTGAAAAGAAGAAGCTTGTTTGTGGTTGCGTTGCCTGCTGAACGGGATCTGCAAGCACCAGCCAAATGGTCTATTCAGGTGCCTGTCCTATGCACACCTCCCTGCAGCTGTGTCCGGTTGATGTTGATGGGTGAAGTCAGAGTCCTGCAGAAGGACATGGCCTGGCTAGGCCAGCCGGGCATCAAATCTTAGAGAAGCAAATCGCTGTAACAGCGTTGCTGTTCCCCTGAGTCAGAATTTTGGAGGTCCGGGCACCGCCCCTAACGACTCTTCTGTAGTTGCATGAAGGTTCCTGCAGAGCGATGGTGCTCAAAACGGTTTGGGGAAAATTTCAGATGTGAAATGATAATTATAGAGATGTATTTTAAATCACGAATGAAGGCGATTCGTGGTTTAGATACTTACTAAATCTTATGTGCGTAAGCTTGCATGTGAGTTTTTTAAAAAAATAACTTTTTTTTTTAAGATCCTGAAGAAAGAAATTTTCTTAGAGTGGGAGAAGGGGAGAAATGCCTCATTGAAGATGGCCTGCAAACCCTCCACTCCTTAGATGTAGAAGTTATATGGCATAACGTGCCTGGACTTGGGCCATTAGATTGTGATGTTGGTCTTTGGACAGGCAGGCCCAGCTCTGGTGGCTCAGAAGTCTCCTCTGGAACATTTTTGGCTACAGCCCTGCTTGGAGGCCACTAGTGTCTTGGAAGCCTGTGCTTCACTCGTGGCATGATGGCCTCCTAGTTTTTCAGGAGATTGGTGGGTGGGCAGGGCCTGTGTAAATGTGACGCCTCCACACCTCCGGAGGTACCTTGAAGAGAGTATGGTGGTTGAACTGTGTGTGTCCAAGGAGTAAGCTTGCAGATTGAGTCATGCTTGTCCTTGTTTTTCTTTTCAAGGCCTGACCACCTGAATGGGCATATCAAGCAGGTGCACACATCAGAGAGACCTCACAAATGTCAGGTAGGTGTCCTGGGATGTGGTGGAGGTGTTTGTTAGAATAAAACAAAGCATGAAGGTGGAGCCTGGGGTGGCCGTTGCTTGCAGTAGAATCCAGAGGCTGTTGGATCTCTTGGCTGCTTCCTGATGTCATCTTTGGCTTCTCCAGCTGCCGCCTTCTTCCCTCCTCCTCCCCAGCCTTGGATCTCTTTCTTTACACCTTGGCTTTCCCCACTTAGACACTGGGGTTCTCTGTTCCTTTGTCTCTTCTTCTGCCTGTTCACCAAGAACTGGCCATAGCTTGGAGGCAGCACTACCGAGCCCCTGGACGTCCCCTCCCTGCCTGAGCAGCTTTCAGAACATGACCTTGGGAATCGGTTGCTTCTTCCTTGCTTTCTCTCTCTCGAGGCTTCTTGTGGCTGAAGCAGAACAGGAGCAGGCAAAGCATGTGCAGAGTTTTCCTTCCTGTGGCCTGAATTTGTCTGCAATTGAAGTTTAAAGCACAGAGATAATCCACTGAAAATGTAATTTTAATAGGATTTGAAGAAAAAACTCTTTCCCCTTTGCACTAAAACCAAGCAATTTAGAAAAGGTGAAACTCTTGTCCAGCTGTCAGGATGCTCCAGGGCCTTACTGTGGCTGCAGGGGTCTTTTTTTCTCTTGCCCACAATTGTGCAACCCCCCCACCCCCCCACCCCATTTCCTTTCCCCCATTTCAAGCATGTTGGGCCAGCCTTTCCAGCCTGGATACTCTCGGGGAGGGGTGGGTGGGGGCTTCAGCTCTCGGAATACCCAGCGTTGCTGCTGCTAAGAATTTGGGGAAGAGGAGGGGGAGGGAAAGGCACACATTGACTGGGTGCTGGGGGAGGAAAGGCTGGTTGAGCCCCAGAACGCTGGTGGAAATTAACTGGAATTAAAGGAGATTAAGCATCCTCTGAACATGGTTGTGTTTTGGGATTTATTAGAATTAATACAGGTAGTCTTTGACTTATGACCGTTTGTTTAACAACAGTCTGAAGTTTCAACAATGCTAAAAAATGTGATTTATGGCCTGTCCTCAAAGTGATGACAGTTGTATCACCCCCATGGTCATGTGACTGCAATTCAGGCACTTGGCTTGCATTCACAAGGGTTGCAGTGTCCTGCAGTCACATTATAATTTGTGACTTTCCTGCCGGCGTCTGACCAGCAAAGTCAGCAAAGGAAGCAGATTCACTTAATGACCATGGTAAAGAAATGGTCGTAAAATTGATTCCAGTCAGGTGATGATCTTCTTAGCAACCACACCGCTTAGCCATGCAATTTCTGGTCCCAATTGTCATAAATGGAGGTCTAGCTGCAATAGACCCCAAACCAAGATTGGGAGGGCTGCAGGTTGCTGGTTTGGGAGGGGTGTGTGTCTCAAAAGAGCCTGAACTGAATAGAGTTAGAAGGGGGGGATATTATTTTAAGTCGCTGTGGGGTTCGTAGCATATTCTGTTAGAAATGGGAGGTAGCCCCTCACAGCCTCAGTCCGTCTTCTGGAATCAACCAGGAAAAAGGGGGAGAGGAAATCATCCCCAGCAACCCTGCAAATGGGAAAAAAAGATAAATTCTTTTAATTTGGCTCTAAGAAGATTGGCAAAGTTAAATGTTAGCAGGATTCTTTTGGGAGGAAATTGCTGTGGGAATGCTCTTGCCGGAAGTGCCGA
This sequence comes from Masticophis lateralis, assembly GCA_030761175.1. Lineage (NCBI taxonomy): Eukaryota > Metazoa > Chordata > Lepidosauria > Squamata > Colubridae > Masticophis > Masticophis lateralis. The sequence goes on from JAUDYJ010000014.1 coordinate 1,722,521, forward strand.
AGGTTCACCAGGAAGGGAAGTGGGCTTGTTCGGGGATGGTGTTTGGCCTTGAAAGATGCTAAAGCTAGCATGAGTTTGGGGAGGGGGAGGATCAGGGCTAGGCTCAGTTGTTTTCCAGGTTAGCCTGTTTGGGTGTTTCTCTTTCTAAGAATTGCTAATTGCCAGTAATCACAACCAGTGCTTTAGACATACAGTAGCTGTGCAAAAGCTGTTTCTTGCCATTGTCATTGGCTGTAGATTCAGGGACAGACAAGGGGTCTCTTGGTGCGGATCTGATATTTCAGGAAGTCCAGAACAAATTGAACCCCAATCCTAGCACGATCTCCACCTTGCCTGGACTTAACCTCGGTTTATTTGCCTTTGTCCAGCCCTGGCAGACTTCGACAGGCAGTGGCAAAAAAATCAGCTGCTTCCATTCAGATGTGGGGAAGTAGGAATCCAGCTGGATCCCACCCCAGAGTTCAACAGGGACTCTGCTTGAGGGCTCCTCAAGTCTCGTGTAGATGTTCACAAGCGCTGGGAACAAGCGGTTGGCACCAATTTCCGGTAGGGGATATCCTAATTCAACAGGTGAAGCGGGCTCATTGTAAAACAGTGCCCCAGTCTCAAGACCGCCAGGGGGTTGGAAGCAGAATGCCGTGCTTGATGGGCTGAAATCTTGGGAGGTCCAAGAACAGGTAGAGCTGAAGTTTCACATTGAAATCCCAGCACAAGTTACCTGATGGGGTAGATGCATGAGCCTTCAGATGCCCTGAAGCTAGAAGGCCTCTGCATTCTTAGTCAGCCAGAAATAGGATGTTTGCGATCAGCCATGAGATTCTTCAAGCCAAAGGAAGTTTTCTTTAACAAGGGTCTTATTGCCTGCTTTAGTCAGGGATCCTTTTTGACTATTGTGCGTTCTCCATCACTGGAGGTTTTTAAGAAGAGGTTGGACAGCCATTTGTCCCGAATGGCATAGGATCTCCTGCTTGAGCAGAGGGTGGTCTAGAAGGCCTCCAAGGTTCCTTCCAACTCTGTTATTCTGTATTCTATTCACCTGTTAATGAGCAAAGGGCAAGCTCTGCTTACCAGACTCCCTTTTTTCCTCCCAATATTGGGAGGCACTCCCCTCAAATCCTGCCTAGCTAATCAGCCAGCCCCTGTGATTATGTTTTTTCCCCTTGTGGCCTAACGCCCAGATGTGAGTAGCGCTTCTATGCTTAATATAGAAAGCAACCCAGCTGTTTGCAGAAGAAGAAGCAAGAGTAAGCAACCTTGCCACAGCTGGTAGCAGCAGGTGGGCTGGGTCCGGAGGTTGCTGGGTTGGAGAAGACAGAGATGGCCATGCATAGCCAGGCCTGGGGAGTCTCACGATGGGGCTGACTGAGAGTTTGACTGAAGGATTGGTAAAAAATATATATATTTTTCATAGTTATTCTTTTTTTGCTTCTTTACTATAATACCTTGTTCTGGTATGTGTAACAAGGTATGCAAACGAAGAAAAAAGAAATAATGTAAGTTTGCTTCGCTTAAGAAGCGACAAGTACATTAAATTGCAAATTATATTTTCAACATTGGAAATGGCTCCTGAATGGAAGTTTTTGGTGATTAGTAAGCGTACTTCAGTTGATGAATTTATTTGTGTCATCTTATTTTTATGCCTCATAATCGGCACCTTAGGAAAGAAACATGGCATCGTCATTAGGACTCGATCCCCCCTCCCATCCTCAGGGACTGTCTTGATTGCAGGTAGCCGAATCTGTCCAGCTGCAGTTTCTGCCCAAGGCAGAAAAGATGCCCCCAGGACTGGAAAGTACAAGCACAGTTTAGGAAACTCTGTTTCCTTTAACAAGAGGAGCTGAGATCAAAACAGAGATGCTTCCAACTCACTTTCAGCCCGTTTGGCCGTTCCCTTGTTCAGAGGCCAAGCGGTTCCCAGAGTTGCTGGCAGTTGTGACTGGTGGATGAACCCAGACCACAATCACAGTTCAATCCTTCTGAGGACTGTTGACTTGAGAACAGAACTTCTGGAGGAGGGGCGGGGGGCTGGTTCAGACATTGCAGCAGAACTGTTGATTTGGGGTAAACCTGTCCAAGGGTGGAACCCCCCAAAATGGCTAGAGAAATGGGGACTTAGTGCAGGAGTTTCTTCTCCCTCTCGCTGCCCTCCAAGTGCATCTCTTCCCCTCTAGCCAACGGGGAGAGTCCGGAGTGGGTGGGTTGAGACCGATCCTCTTCCCCACTGATGTTGATGTAGGAATTAGTCTTCGTTTTCTAATCTTTCTTACTTCCTGCCTATTAGCAGGAAAATTCCAGCTTCCAGGGGATAAACTCAGAGACCTCTACATCCATAGAACAGTTGAAACTTCAAGAGGTATTTCTTAAACACTGTTTATTGTTTCAATATAAACACACTTCTCTTTGCTTACTATATTTGCCATGCTTGACAGGAAACTACTGGGCCTTTTACTTATTTACCACTGTTGTTAAGAACGGGGGTCTCCTGTGATGTTTTACTCTTCTTTAAAAGGCATTAACGTTTTGTGGTTTATTTTAAACTTTCCAGGTCTTGCTTGATAGCTGACCTCTGCATTTTGGATCTTGCATTTCGGCTTCTCTTAACAGTGTTTTTATTTTACCTTCCAGTCTCTTAATTTTGACTGGGAATAAGCTGTCATTTGGCATCAAGAGAAATGAGCAAATTAAATGTTGTCTTAAGGATTGGTCGCTGGGAATTTCTCTTGAAGGAGAGGGGGGGAATAAGTTGGTGGGACTTACAGACCCTCCTGAGATCATTGGGTGGGGGGGAATTGCTTACAAGTGTAGGACAAGAGATGGGCGGCATATAAATTTAATACATAAATAAATAAAGCTATAACTTTTCTTCCTTTTACAAGTAGTTCCCAACACAACGTATTACCATTCGTTTGGTGACTCTTAGAATTTAGGACCAGTCCTCACACCTACAACTGTTGCATTGTCCCCACAGTCACATGATCCTGTCCAGCAATCTGCTTTCATTTACAATGGCTGCAGGATCCCCCGATCCCAGGATCACCGTTTGTGACCCTCTTAGTCATCTTTGACAAGCACAGGCCACAGGGAATCCAGCAGGAAAGGCCACGAATCATGATCACCTGGTGTCTCAGTTAACATAGTGACTGCAGAAAAAGTCATAAAACTGGATGTGGTCATTTGATGACCGCACCATTTAGCGACTAATTTTCCCATTCTGATTGTGGTCGTTGGGTGAGGATTTCCCCTATGGCCATGATGATAGCTATTTAATGGAGCTCTGAAACATATGATGGGCTTTTTTTAATGGCCAACTGACTGGTAACTTCCCACTGGAGTCATAAAAATTGCCTTTTGTTTTTCATGGGTGACGTTGGGCATGGGAAGCGATCGCGAGGAGGAAGAGCTTTCACAAGCCAATCAAGAGGGATGTTTGGGGGGACGACACCCCTATGCCTCCCCCCCAGAAGTCGTTTCTTCTTCAGATCCAAAGGACTCCACTCCCAATGATTGTGAAACGGCACTTTTAATAGGACCGCAGACCCCTTGGCATTCTTCCTGAAGTCTCTGCTTCGGCTCCTCTTGGTGGTTTCTCCCATGTGCTGTTTGGCTCAGTGCCAGGTCTTCATTTTACTTACCTGAAAAGGATGTCACCTTTTGGCTTTCATCATTTGAAATCCTAGAATCCTTTCCTCGTGCAATGTTAGCAGTCCAGGTTGCAGCCACTTGTGTTGTAGACACAAATGCTATTAAACACGCTTCAGTTCTCCAGGAGCAGGTCAGCATCCTCAGTTGAGCATCAGCAGATCCCAAGGGATCCCTTTGATGCCCGGCTACCAGGCTTAGCTGCACAGCCCTTCCCTTTTCTTTTTTCTTTTGTCCTTCCACCATGTGCCACAACAGGGGCATAGACTGGCAGTGCAGCTCCTCCAGGGGCAGAATTATTTGCCCAGCAAAGATCCCTAAAAGTTCTGGGAGGCTGTTTGATACGAAGGAGAAGAGCTCAGGTGGAGAGACTTGTCCTGCTGCAGACTTGCTTCCCAGCTCATCCCGTGGCTCCTCCAAGAATTCCTTGTTGAGGCCACCCCAATTGGTGGGGTGAAAAGTCCTGAGCGAGTGCAAAGTGATTGCCAGTGTGGCCACATTGGGACACATTGGTATTGAGATGTTAGGTTATCCTTTCCCTCAAGTATATGAAGGCACCACTGTTCTTTTCTTGGCAACTTTATAATAGATAGAATTCTTTATTGGCCAGGTGTGATTGGACACACAAGGAATTTGTCTTCGGTGCATTAAGTTCTCAGTGTACATAAAAAGTACATTCATCATGAATCATAAAATACAACCCTTAGTCATAGGATACTAAATAAGCAATCAAAATCATACTAGGAAACTAAATAAAACAATATAAACCGTAAAGATACAAGGTTTATGGACGCAATCAAGAAAAAGAAGGCCATTGATTGTGTGTCCGTGGGAAATGGTTTGGAGAAGTTTCCTTCACGGCCATTTGCTTCTTGCCTTCCCTAGCTGTATCTTTCCTCTCTGAACAGAAAAAGGAAAAAAAAGCAGACCGCTGAATGGCCGTCTCTCGCTAGGGAGGAGCCCCCTCTGAGGGGGCTTTGGTTGGGTCAGCCGTGATGCGGCCGGATCTCAGTGCAAGGGCTCAGAGGTGGTTCTTCTGGCTTAGGGCAGTCCTGGCCATCCTTTGACTCTAGCAATTGAATGGTGGGAGTGGGGGGAGGTCTGTGAATGGGCCTGCAGCCCCCTAAGCAGATGAGGCAGAAACTGGGCTATGACGTAGTTTGGGTTTGGGCATTATAATCCTACCATTGTGGGGCTATAACTAAGGATGAATGATGGGCTCAACCGACTGCCTGACTCAAAAATCTGTGGTCAAGCAACCCCAGCAGAACCTGGTCCTTTCTGCCCCTGCCTGGCTAATGTCCCTCTGTTGCCGTCCACAGACCTGCAACGCTTCCTTTGCCACCCGGGACCGGCTGCGCTCTCACCTGGCTTGCCACGAAGACAAAGTTCCCTGCCAGGTCTGTGGGAAGTACTTACGGGCCGCGTACATGGCAGATCATTTGAAGAAACATAGCGAAGGACCAAGCAACTTCTGCACCATCTGCAACAGAGGTAATGGGTCTCCTGCTCTTGGTGGGCTACAAGGGTAGTGGAGTGGCTTCATTCAAGCTGATTGATGTCTCAGGAGGAGGAGGAGGAGGAGAACAATTCTTCCATTCAACAGAAGGGTGTTCCTCTTGAGGTTGTTGTTTGTTCACTCAGGCACAAAAGACCCCCAGATCTGGCCCTGCATGCCTCTTCCATTGCTGCAGCCCTGGTGCTTCTGGATGTTCATTCAGGCCTTCCAGGCACAGGGGGCCAACATTAAGCTCTGGGCATAGAGCAGGGGCCACCTCTGCATGAACCAGCACCCCGTCTTGCTCTCTGAATCACCTCAAAAGACCTGGGCAAGGGGGAGGAACCCAGAGCTCTGCCACTGGCTTCTCCCTTTTTCTGGGTGAAGCTGCTCCCATTCTCCCAAGCAGAAACACAAGGAGTGCCAGAGCACAGCATTTCCAAGAAGGTGGATGAGGCTGGGTTGAGGGGGAGCGGGGGGGCACCCACACGTTCCTCCTAGTGTGCAGGGCAGACAAGCCCTTCTGCCAAATGAGGAGCAATGTCCCTCCACAGTGGCTGGGTGCGTCACTCTGCAAGGCGTGTTTTTCTCTTAGTCAGAAAAGTCTCCCTGATCCCGGAAGAATCTTCCCCATTGCAGCCTCGGGGCCGTGACCTAAGTTTGGCTGTGCTCCGTGATCCTTCCCCACCCGTTTTTTCCATGGGGAGTCCCTCTGTGAGCATGCCTAAGATTGCAGCTGTAGCCAAAGAAGAAATGGTTAAAGAGCTAAAGCTGCTTAGTTCTTAGATGGCTCGGTTTGGATGTCGCAAATAATGACTGCCAGTGATATCAATGGCATTATATTCTTTAGACTCCAGGCGGGGCAAAATGGTCTTTCTCTGAGAAACCTGCTCCATTTGTGGGAGTGTGGTAGGCAAGAAAAATAGGGATCTGTAGTTTAGTAGATCAGGGGAATTCTGTAGACATAGTATACCAGGAGATTAGCAAAGCAGTCAGGAAGCCTCTCATAATTTTCTCCATAATAAAATGACAATGTGTGAGCTGGACCATATTATGATGACGTAAATAATTGTACTTAGTGGATCCCCTTCAGTTGAAGGTCACTGGAGTGGGCTGTCTTGGGCCCTGTGCCGCTCAACATTTATCAAGGACTTGGATGGGAGAGTTGAGGGGATACTTGCAAAGTTTGTAGATAATACAGAACTAGGAGGACGGATAAAAGAGATTCATCTTCTTTTCTTTTAATGACCCCATAATCCCTTGTGGGGTGGAGTCTGGGTAACTGAATGGAATTAGCAGGGTGTTTTAATGGCCGAATGCCCTTCCTGTCGCCAGTGTGGAGTTTTTGTTCAGCAGATATACTCTCAGGGTGTCCAGAAAGAGAAATAATTGCTTCTACCTAGGGTCAAACTCACAGCCTCCTGATTGTGAGGCGAGAGCTACACCTCTAGGCCACCACACCACTCCATGGATAAAAGGGATTAAAGAGAACAGTTCAAAAGATCTATCCAGGGCATTCTAGTATCTAACATGATCCAACAGTGCCATGCAGATGCTAAAAAAGCACATGGGATGCATAGGTCCTATCATGGGACCTAATTGCTCTCTTCTACCCAGTCCTGGTCAGATCCCACTTGAAGTGTTGTGTCCAGTTCCGGGCACTACAGTAGGAAAAAGGCACTGGCAAATTGGATCCAGTTCAGAGGGAAGCTGCCAAGGTGAGGAAAGGTCTGGAAATACCTGAAGGCTTGTCCCTTAGAGGAGTGAGTGGACTTTGTTGCCCCTGCAGGTAAGACCAGAACCAGTCTGTTAAAACTACAAGGAAGGCGGTTCAAGTTAGACATCTTCCTAAGTGTACAAACTGTCAGCCAGCGGAACAGGCAGCCAGATCAAGTGGCAAGTTCTCCTTGCTGCAGGCTTTGAGACAGAGACTAGATCAGGGATCTCCTGATTCCCTGGCTGGGGAATTCTGGGAGTTGAAGTCCGCCAGGCTTCAAGTTGCCAAGGTTGGAGACCCCTGGACTAGATGGTTGTCTGTCAGAGATCCTGCACTGAAGCAGAGGATTGGAGTGGGAGACCAGGGAAAAGCATCAGTCCTATGAAGGGAAAATGAAGGAATTGGGGGTATTTAGTCTTGAGGGAACATACCAGAGAAGGAGAAGGACAGCAGTCTACAAAAGAGCAGAGGAGGCCACACCATATTTTAGAGCAGATGCTGGGGAATTCTGGGAGTTGAAGTCCATGAGCTTTAAAGTTGCCAACTTTGGAGACCTCTGTTGTGGAGGACACAGATTCATAGGCTGAAATTGCAGGGGAACTGATGGTGGCTGATCTCAGCAAGAGCTTCCTAGGCGTAAAACCCATTCAAGAGTGGAACTGGAGACTGGGGAGGGGGGCGTTCAGCCCCAGGGCCGAGCGCTACTGCTCTAAGTGAGGCTGGGCATCCTTGTCTTAAGATGCACCTTCTGGTTGGATGAATCTATTTGCTGATTAGTGTTCAATATTTGAGGTTAACTTGCAGGCAGCAGGAGGGAAGTTCATCTGGGGAAGCTGCAGAGACTGAGAAGAGAGGAAAAGGTAGTTGAAATACGGTTTGGGGAGGCTGATCTGGGGTGGGAGAAGCTGCTTGAAGACACAAGTGACAGGATGGGTTGCTTGGTGGACATCCAGACAGCACTTTGATCGTTTTTTATCTGCCCAGCCTCTTGCCCCTCTGGTTTTCTGGTTGAGGAAGATTGAAGCTGGTTCTTCTGGGTGCCCCTTGGCTGCCCTACCAGCTTGGACACCCTCCTATGGGCCAAACACCCCAAGAGCCACTTAGGTTGACATACAGGTTCCTTCTGCACCCCACCTCCAGGCCTTCTGGCCCCCTTGGACTCCAGCTTCAGTCTAGGCACTGCGCCCCTGGTCACCCCATTTCTTCTCTGCTGTGCCTCTTTCAGTACCCACAAAGATGAGTTGGCATCTCCTGCCACCTGGTTGGGACAGGACCACAGATTGTCAAGTCCCCAGTCCAGCTTCCTTCAGCTGCTGTTCTACATTTCAGCCGGATGGCCACTGAGTGTCACATAGCTTTGGCTGCTGATCCCCCCCTCCTCCCCCCCCCCCCCCCCAGTTTATAGAGAAGGTCGCTTTAGCCTGGCACTGTGCTTTGCCTGCGGGGAGGGCTGTGCCAGGCCCCACCCCCCCAGGATTGTTGCCTCCTTAATTGAGATAGAACAGCCTCTGGTACTGGAGCTGCTGAGAGAGAAGCTGCTATGCAAGGACCCCGGAAGGATAGATACAGATACAGATTAATAGAGTTGGAAAGGACCTTGTAGGTCATCTAGTCCAACTGACACCCAAGCAGGAGGCCCTACACCATTTCTGACAGACGGCAGTCCAGTCTCTTCTTGAAAGCCTCCAGGGATGAAGCTCCCACAACGTCTGAAGGCAACTTCTGTTCCTTGGGTTGATTGCTATGTCAGAAAACGTCTTTTTATTTCCAGGTTGAATCACTTCTTGTTCGGTTTCCATCCATTATTCCTTGTCTGGCCTTCCCCTCATCATCCCGGTTGCTCTTCTCTGCATTCTTTCTAGAGTCTCAGCATCTTCGTTATAGTGTGGTGACCAAAACTGGATGCTGTACTTTAGGTGTGGCCTTAGATGAAAAGGAGGGCTGCTGTAGGGGTGGGTTGGGGGTGGGGGACAGTTTGGAGACAGACCTCTTTCTCCCCACAGGAGGGGCTTTGAGCTGCTTCCAGGTCTTCCAGCTGGGCCCCTCCAGCTTTCCACTGAGATGAATGGGCTTCCTGGGCCGAGATCCGATTTGTGGGGGTTCAGTTATCCTGCAGATGTGATTTTTCTCTCCTTCCCCAGCAGAGGAAAATGCCCGTCTCCAACCTCACCGAAGGAGACTTTTGGGCAGGAAGACGGGGCAGGTCTCTTTCAGGAGCCAGGTGCGTTTGCCTTGCAAGTCGCACCTGATGGGTGTTTAGGGGGGCATCACACAAAAAGCCTTTGAAGTCAAAGCACAGTCAGCGCCTGCCCTCTTCACCCACTTGGATTCTGCCAGGGGGGCCCTGAGAAGACCCCGGCAGACCTTCAGCCCAGCCACGTGCCCTGCCAAAGGGGGAGGCTACCAGTTATCTGGGCCTGACAACCCTCAATCCTCCCATTTGTGAGCAACCTATTGGTGGCATGGCTTCCTTCCATTTCAAGGTCAGGAATAGACCTTGGAGGTCCTAAAATGGACAAGTTGAGGTTAAAAACAAAAAATGCCCCAAGTTGGCCCCACCCAGATGTGTGACTGGCCTCACTCAACCCATTGGCAGCTCCGCAGCTCTCCCCTGGCATTGAGAAACCCGTTTTGCAAGTGTTCCTGCGATCTCTGTAGGCTCAGAATGGGACAGGGGCCTCCTGCATTCAGCTGGACTGGCTGGCTGGGATTTCCTGGAGCTGCATGTTCAGGAGGGTGGACTCCCCCCACCCACACACACACTCATCGAGGTGGCAAGGCCAGGGCTCTTGTCTCTGATGCCCCCGGGTGCCGTGGCTGCAGCTGCACTGAATGGGCACAAGAGCTTCCCCAGAGAAAACGGGTTTTCTTGCAAGTGTGAGAAGCAATAGCTCATTTCTTCACAAGGAGTCCTTGACATACAACCATTCATTTAGCGACCAAAGTTAGATGGCACTGAAAAAAGTGACTTGTGGCTTTTGCAATGACTGTTGCAGCATCTCCATGATCACGTGATCAAAATTCAGGCACTTGGCAACTGATTCACATTTATGACGGTTGCAGTGTCCTGAGTCATGGGGGTCCACCTTTGCGACCTTCTGACAAGTAAAGTCAACGGGGAGCTGGATTCACTGAACAACTTAACAACTGTGGCAAGAAAACTGGTGCAAAATTGACTTAACAAGTGTCTCGCTTAGCAACAGAAATTTTGGACTCCATTTGGGTCGTAAGTCGAGGAGTAGCTTTACTTGCTTGCTTTATTTAGTACATCTGTAGAAGCAGCATTTTGCACAGGCAGCGTAAAGACCCGGGACCAGAAAGCCTTAAATAGCCAGTCAGTTTTAAATAGGGGGAAAGCATCCAAAAAATGGGGCTGTTGGACATTTCTGAGGACGAGATGGTCCCATTAAACCAGCAGGCTGTGGGGGCAACAGGGGTCCTGCACACAGACCCCCACCCCCCAAATAACCAGACGGAATGGGCAGGTTGCGCAGGCACTTAACAGGGCTTATTTTGAGGGTAGGGCTTATGCTGGGCGCACGCTAGGGCTTATTTTGAGGGAACACACGGTAGGTAACACTCTTATTTAATCCATTAACATTATGTGATTTTCTCTCTCAGGAAAACAAGAGAAACTGTTTTTTTTCCCTTGATCTTGTAAATTAAGGTTTCAGCCTGATTTTCTCCACTAATGAAAAATTAAACATAAAGACATGAGAAGGGCTTTGCTTTGCTGGCTGGGGAATTCTGTGAATTGAAGTCCACCCATCTTAAAGTTGCCAAGATTGAGGAAGTTACCAAGGTTGAGAACTATGGCTTCAGGGCTAGAAGGGTCTGGGTTTTGCCCCTCTACTTAAGTGTCTCGGGCATTGGCATAGAGAAGAAGGGCAGGAAATGCGAGCAAGATGTCATCAGAGATCCTGCTGACCTTAGGAGGACACTGCGCAGGAGAGAGGTCCTTCCGCAACGGGAGGGGACTTTCGTTTTCCAATGCTACCTGACTCTTCCTGGGGTCTAGTGGTGTTTGACCAACAGCCAGGAAAGTGGAGAAGGTGGGTTCGTGTCCTCTGCGGAGTCTCTTGAGTCTCATCCCTGCCACCTGCCACCCCTGGTGCTTTGCTGGTGGGGAATTCTGGAGAAGTTGTCCTGTCCTGTCTGGTGGGACTTGAGTTACCAGTCCTCCTTCTGGAGATTTTTCCCCTGTTCTACCAGAAGATGCATCTCCTTGGTCTTGATGTGTTGGCCAAAGTTTCTCACTTTCGCCTGTTCTGGACTGCCAGATATTATAGGTTTTTTCCAGAGCAGAGCAGACTTGAGTGTTTACAGGTATTCCTGGTGTGCGATTTTCTGGAAGGGACACGGCCATGAATGGATTCTAGAGTCCTGGCATGTCTTGCCGCAGCATCGGCTGGGCCTGGAAGCTCCCCTCGTCTCTCTGAGCTTGGCTGTTTCCTTGCAGTGGTTCGCTTAACAACTCTGGCAAAAACAATGGTAAAATAGGGCGGAACTCACTTAACACGTGCTTTGCTTTGCTTCGCAATGGAAATGTTGAGCTCCATTGTGGTCGTAAGTCCTAGTGAAAGTAACATCATCAGTGCTCGTGCTAACGCTGCTGCTGATGTTACCTAGTTAGGTCATGAAACGTCTGGAAGAAAACAACCAAGTTCAGAGAGCACCAAGGATCCTCATTTCAGCCTGGAGCTACAAATATTCTCCTTTGTTGGCTCCATCATTCCTGAGCAGTTTCCCCCCAGCGGAGGGGCACAAAGGAGAGGCACCCTCTGCAGCTTGCTGCCTCTTCCAAGACCCGTCGCGCCAGTCCTGGGAGCGGCCGGAGAGGTCCGAGGGGAGACAGGCAGAGGCGCGTCGGTGCTGGTGGCAGGATCTCATCTCCTTTTGTCTTGTTTAGGTTTCTCCTCTGCCTCCTACTTAAAGGTCCATGTTAAAACCCACCACGGTGTTCCCCTTCCCCAGGTCTCCAGGCACCCGGAGCCCATTCCGAATGGGGGAGCGGCGTTCCACAGCGTCAGGACCTATGGCATCAAAGGCAAGCGACCCCTCCCCCGATCTCGGCGTAGGACTCTGGTGGGGGGGACACAGGTGGGTGGCCAGGGGCGCGTCACGTGGCTGAGGACAGGACCAAGCAAAGGATGTAGGGAGCAAGGGAAGGCTGTGCCCAGGCCGTCCAAGGCACCCACCGGCTCTGTGGAGGGAGGCCCCACTGGGGTTCTGAGATGCTGCTGTCTCGGGGGGCGGGGTGGGAGGGATGTGTGGGCCTGCCTCACTATCCTGCTGAAGAGACACAGATCAGCTGTTCCCATTCTTAAATCCACCCAGGGCTCTAGAATTGTGTTCCACAAGTTGGGTGTTTCTTGCATGGAGAGCAGTTTTAGGAGCATGCGTTCTGGTGTTGTCTTTCTGACCATCAAATCAGTGTTTCCCTCACAATGAACCCCTGGTATTTTCCAGACAAGGGTGTCGTCGTCGTCCCCCCCACCTATCCCAGGCTGATAGCCCAGGAGAAACTGCATTTTCTCAATAGGTACAACTGGAGCCTCCAAAGCCTCCGGCTGACCTCTGGCATCCGTAGCCTAGGAAGTTCAGGCTGCCTCCTGGATGGGGGAGAGGGGCTTAATTCTTCCCCTCCTCTCTTCATGCATGCTTCAGGCCTCATGGCAACCTTCCCATTGTGGCAGGAAAAGAGGAGAGCCCTAGCCTGGCGCCCCTGTGGGCAGAAGACCAAGTGTGGGAAGGTTGCTCAGTGTGAGGACAGCTCAGCCTTCTGATGGACAGCTTGGTGACTCCCAGGCAGGTGGTCAGCCGTGGATGTCAAGGGAGACGGTGCAGCTCTGGCTGATCTCATGTTAACGTGCAGGGAGGCTCCTGGCTTCAGACCCTGCTAGCAGTTGAAGGCAGTCATGCCCAGGGAGTCATGCAGTCATGCACAGGGCCCTGGCTTCTGAAGGCTGGGAAGACAGTTGCATCGTGCTTGGAGTGCCCACCAGAGCTTCCAGGCTTTTATTCCTAGGGGGAGAGTGGCCCGTCCTCACCAGCCCTTTGTCGTGCTTGAATCGAGCCCGTTCTGTGGGTCTGCTGGGGAAATCTGGGTTTGCTTCCTGAGGAAAGTAATTAGAAGTTGTTGCTTGAGGGACCTTCTTCTCCACTCCTTGTCCTCTTCTGTGCCTCCTCAGTTGCCTCCCCCGTGTCCCCCATGTGGAGCGGGCTCTAAATCATCTCTGGCCGGCATGGCATCACTACCCATCACCCCCACTGGTTTCGAGGTTGTCTTCTGGCTCAGGCCAAAATGGGACTTGATTGATGGTGTTGTGAGGTTTCAGTGATGTGGGATGTTTTCATTCATGTTTGGGTGCAAAAGCTTTTCTGCCGGGGCTGTTCCGCAGACCTCTTGCTCCTGGGACAGCTCGACCCCCAGGTCTGCCGGCAGTATTGGAGCAGTCTTGCAGGGACCCTGCCCCCCTCCCCCCATGCGGGGCGTGGCAACGTAGGGTAGCCACTTCCCAGTTGGGCCATGCTCATTCAAAATGGTAAATCCTAACCCAGAGTTCACACAAGACTGATGCTGCGTTCACACATCACATGCTGTACCCAAAGAAATAGACTCTAGGAGACTTCACTGCATGGCCTGACTCAGCCCACGTATGAAGGCGGTGGCTGGGATCCCAAAGAGACAAACCCCCTGAGCCCAAACGGCTGAGTGGAGGAGCCCAGCTTGGGGTCATATCTGGGCAGATGAAAGTAAACCTTCGGGGGGGGGGGGGTTTCCCGACATGGCAAAGGGATGCAGTTATAGGCGGGAAGGGCAGTTAGGCCTGGTCTCTTGTTTATGGGTTACGGAGTGGGGGGAGTGGGTAGAGCCTAGAGGTGGCCCATCTGCTGCATCTCTCTGGGTGCTTGACTTCCAGCCGGAGAAGCGGCTGAGCCTTTGGGGGGCTTGCAGTAAACATCCCTCTGCACTGCAGCCGCATTCTCACATACGGTTTCTCCTCCTAGCTTGGCCTGGGACCCTGCACTCCCCAGGCAGACGCCGGCTTCTCTATTGTGAATGGGGGGTGGGGGGAAGGTTTCTTGTTTTCCGTTGCACCTTCACACAATGAACACATCCTCCTTGCCCATAAAGGTGTCAGCAGCTGCAGTAGATAAGTGCAAGGGATGAGACTTTCACCAACGGATTGAAACGTGGTGTGGGACATTTTGTTGCACGTTGATGACGTTGCCATCTTGACGGACAATTAGCCCAGGTTTGGAATCCGCCCTGCAGCTCAATCAGGCCAATTTAGCGAGGAGCCTCTTGGGCCGTTTTGTGTGTCCCTGAGGGCCTAATGAGGGATGCTCAACTTTAAGACTTGCGGATTTCAACTGCCAGAATTCCCCAGACGCCCAGGCCGTTTGGGGAATTCTGAGTCGAAGCCCACGAGACTTAAAAATTGCCGAAGTTGGACATTCCCGGCCTAATGCTTTGCGGTACTTAAGATAGCTGTGGCTGCGCTTCTCAGCTAGACTACCCACTGCATGGGATAGAAGAAATAGAAGGGGCATCCCTGGGAAATGGGTGGCCACCGTCGGATTTGAAAACCGCCATTTTCTTTCTCTTCCTAGAAGGCCAGAAATGCTCACATTCGGACCAGATTGAGAGCTCAGATTCCTACGGAGACCTCTCTGACGCCAGCGACCTCAAGACGCCCGAGAAACAGAACGCCAACGGTTCCTTCTCCTGTGACATGGTGGTCACCAAAAACAAATTGGAGTCAGAGGGGGATAAGAAGTACCCCTGCCCCGAATGTGGCAGCTTTTTCAGATCCAAGTCCTATCTCAACAAACACATACAGAAAGTTCACGTCCGCTCCTTGGGGGCCCCCTTAGGGGACTTGGCCTCTGCCTTGGGGTCCCCTTTCTCCCCCCAACAGAACATGTCTCTCCTGGAATCATTTGGGTTTCAGATTGTGCAGTCCGCATTTGCCTCGTCTCTGGTGGATCCAGAAGCCGACCAGCAAGCGATGGGGCCAGACGCAAAGTGAGGCGCCTTGGCTCTTAAGCAGCAGCAGTCAGTTTTTATTTTCTAGAGAAGATGGCTGTGAAATACCAGATGCAGTTTTAGAGTGGGGAGAGGTTGACTTAAATTCCCTTGAGGTGCCCACCCTTCCTCCTCTTTCTTTTCTCTCCAAACCCTTCCCTGGATGGAGACAGTTTTCAGCTAACAATCTGCGGAGTCCCTGTACGAGGGTGGAGTTGTAGGGGGTGGGGGATCTTGAGCAGAAGGCTGGCCGAGACCTGAACAAAGGTCGAAAACCCCATGAACAAAAGAGATGCCCCAAAGCTGGATCCAGAATTTGGAGATGTCCCACTTCAGCTGGCAAAGCCCAGCGCTCCTCTGCCCTTCGGCCTTCCTCTCTGCTCAGGATTCCCATCTTGTCTGCTCATCCACACATCCCCCGTGGTACCTGTTAGGTAGCATGGCTGTTTCCTTGGAAAGGAAAATCCACGAGAGGCCAGCTTCTCAAAGCCAGCCACAATTCAAGAAGAAAGGGCAGTTGGCAAGAAGCAAAGAGATGCCACCAGATTCCCGAGCTAACCAGAAGGCTGCCCGAGACCCCCCGGAGGGCATAGCAGCAGCTTCCCGGAGGACCTTGTGCAGGGATGCCTCAGTTGTGTGGCTGGCTTGTTTTTCTGATCCTCAACACTTGGCCATTGGTTTCCTCTCTCTCTCTCTCTCTCTCTCTCTCTCTCTTATAATTATGGTTATTATTATTATTATTACATTTATGATTTTAGGACCTGTTGTAGTGATTTGCTACTGAGATGCCTTCCAGGGCAATTATACAGAGAGCTCTTAAAGCAGCAGTCATGTTAGGATAGGATTAATTTTTTTTAGATGTATCATAATTAAAACCTTGCCTAGTTGATTGTTTTTAAGTCTACGGGATAATATAGTTATGCAAAGTGAAAGAAAGTTGGGGGTGGGAGAAATAAACTTTAAAAGAAGGTAAGAGGGCACTCTTGGTTGGTTGATGCATACAGACCTCCAGAAGTTTAACATTTTCAATTAGATGATAAATGTTTTTTTGTACCACCAACCTCCTGTGCAAATAAATAGAGAGTTCACAGAGTGATTTCGAAGCAGAAAATAATTATTGGATTGGACTGCATTAAAGTTAGAATGTTACTTTATAAACTTTCTTTTGTCTTTTTTTAATTTTTTAATTTATTTTGATTTGTTTGGCGCAGGGATTGAAAGGTGCTTCTGTGCTTTGGTGGCAGAAGAGAGATTGCTCTGGTGGGAAGGTGCCATTTCTGATGGCCACCTTTGCTTAGCTTTGTCTCTGGGAACATAAGCCGCCTTAGATCAGACTAAAGGCCCGACTTTCCCCTTCCCCCATTGCTCCATGCCATTGGTCTGTGATTCCACCGGAATATATGCAGCCCACGGGACTGGTTGCCCCAAACAACGAGCCCACCTTCTTTTTTTAAATAACTTACTTGCCCAGCCTGCAGTCCCATCGCCTAACCTGGTTTCTTTCCACGTCACTCCTTGAGGTCAACAGCAGCAGATTAGCTTTAATTGCAGCTCGCAGGCTACTTCCAATTACACCTAGAGGTGACCCACAAGGCAACTGTACTATTGCTGGGGAGGGGAGAATTGTGCGAGGCTCAGATAGACAAGAGGTTGTGGCGGGGCCACAGGCTCCCCAACCTCTGGTGAGCAAGGTAAGATTTGCTCTTGGCTTGGAGCCAAGGGCCTCCTGGTGGGAAGGAGCCTTGTTCATTCAGAGGAAGACCACTAGCCCCCCCACCGCCTCTTGGTGAAGCTGGATGGTGGCAGGGACAATGGCAGCTTGTGGAGCGTGGGTGGGGGAGGTTGTGGTCGCAGCAGGGAAAGGCATGACAGCAGCACAACAGTGCCAACAATTGGGATAGGGACCCGGCCACATCTTCCTCTGAGCGGACCTTTGTGGATCTTCGAGAAGACCGTCATGGAGTCCAGGTTACTGCTGGTTTTGCCACACTGAGTGTGAGCGAGAGGTGTGGAAGCGGTCCTGGCTTTTGTTTGATGTGTGGCACTGCCACCTTCGCTTGGGCGACTCTCAGAGGAGAGTCAGGCTGCCCAGAGATTTTGGAGTCCGGGCAGAGTGCAGGAGGCTGGGGGAACATCAATGGCTGCTGCTTCTCCCTCTCTTCCAGATGCCCCGGCACAGTCTCTGGAGGGCTGCAGTGGCATCTCTAACACTCTAAATGCCATGGGGTTGCCCAGCCTGCTTGCTGTACCATCTTTGGCACGTCTTCCAGAAAGGTAAATCCTGCAAAATTAAAAGAGTCCCTTTTTATACCAAGCCATAAACTAGCTAGCCACCTTTGACTATGTTATGGGAAACCATGGTTATGCCAATCTTGGGTGAGTCTATTGTGCGAATGCAGCTTCTGTGATTTACTCCAAGATGAACTGCATCATATTTGCAGCCACAAATAAGTAGTTTGGCTGAGAATGGATTGAGTGTGGGAGTGTCCAACAGCTCTGCAGGGCATCGCTTGAAGGCGGCTGCCCAGGAAGGCTGAAATGCAAGTTTTCTGGGACCAATGGCAATTTAGCCATTGGATTTTCAAGTTAGTGGAGATCCTAGATTTGAATCCTAAGAGATTAGATTAAACAAGGTGCAGCAGTTGGGTGCACACAACCAGGCCAAATGTATGATGCTCGAGCATGTAAGCCCATCCAGGGGGCCTTCCTTCAGGTGAAGAACAGGTTGAGAAGCAGCACAAGGGGATGTGGTGATGCAGGGAGCTAGAGGGTTTGATGATCTCCCGGCAAGGGCATCCTTTGGAGATGGCATGTCAAGCATGGAGCTCTGAAGCAGCCGTGGAGCTGGGGCAGGGAGGTGAAGCCCAGAAAATGCATAAGAAGTGGGTGTGTGCAGATGTGATGCTTCTCCTTTTCATGAGGATTAGGCAGCAGTTCACAGAACTTTCTGAAAACAGCAAAGCTACAATTTGAGATGCCCTCTGCTTTTGGCCTCTTTGGAGGGTCTCGCATTCAGTGCTTAACATAGTTGCCAACAAATTCATTTCTTCAGATGCAAAATTATAGAGGGGGAATACAAACATACACACACAGACACGCACACATTTGTACATCTTATATGCTGCCTCAAAGGATTCCAGGCAGCTTGCAGGTCACAAAAACACCATTGCATAGACCCACAATTCCTCTAGTTGCCATCGTTCACAAGAGCCACCTCTTGTTATGCCCCACCCCCAGCTCTGGAAGAACAGACTCCCAGGCACTGTGCAGCCACCATTGATCTGGGTCACCTCCATTCCTAGGGAGAGGCAGCACCCCCACCCAGCCCGCCAGCATTTCCTGAGTGGGTGGGGTGTTGGAGTAGATGCTCCGGAAGGTAGCAAGGAGCTGATCCCTTCCGCTGTGCCAACTTCCATCTGTTGACAAGCAGGCTGCTGAAGGTTACACAGAGAGAGAGTAATTTCTAAACCTTCTCCCAGGGCAGCCCTGTGAAGAGCAACTTGTGGTAGTCCCACCAAACAGACAGCTTGTGTGTCTGCTTCTTGGTAGCATCATCCCACCCAAGTGAAAGAGGGGGCCACTTGCAGACTCCTCCATCAGGGCTTCTGGTGATCCTGATAGGATGTATTGCAAGTCAATCCATTCCCATGACTTTCAGGCCCAGGGCTTGTTCACATGAATAAAATTTGATGAGCAATTGAAGTGTTTCCATTTTAACTCCCAAGGAAGTGTCCACTGAACAAATCAAGCATGATAATGCAGAATTTGTTCTGTGATGCTTTGACAGAAGAAGCAATTCAGCCTCAATGAGTCTATTTTAGAATATGTGTGTGGGGGGGGGGGGGGGGGAGAATTGGTGACTCTGAAATCCAGAAGAGGCATCCAGAAGAAGCAATGCTTCCTTTAGGCCCCGAAGTTACACAATCCTGGCGTAGCAATCAGTAACTCATCTCCCAGTTTAGAAGGAAACAATGTTTTGCTGGCAATGGGTCTTTTCCCCTGCTCCCCTAGTGAAGATGGGGAGCGAGGCAGACCATGCTATTCTCTATTAGCCCTTTCTTAACCAGGTTAAAGAAGCCGGTCAAAAAAGGCTTCTTCAGAGGCTACAGCAGCCTTTGGAAACGAGGAGCCCCCCTGCTTCTTTGGGGAACTGATGAAACCGGTTGCAAGTGGGGATTTTAAGCGGTGGGGGAATCCTTCCACCCTCCACAGCGGGCATTGTGCCCCGAAGGCCTCCCTGGGCTCAAGATGGTCAATAGCCCCAAAATCCAGCTTCATCCCTCAGCAGGAAAAATGCCACCATTTATTTTGGAAATTCTTTTGAGTTCATTCTTACCCACACCCTGATCCTTGCAACCAAGCTGGGGGTGCGCCCCAAGAAGAGGTCCCAGAGCAATGGGAAGCACAAGCCAGGATGGGTCCCCCACTTCAAAGGGCAGATGCTGCTAATAGGATGGAAAATGTGGGTCTCTCGGACAGCTGAGATGAGGGAGGCCTGTTGTGTTGGGTGAGAAAAAGGAAGCAACTTTCACAGTTTGTCTGCGGCCTTCAAAATGGAGACCCGGCAGAAGCCCCAACCCCTCCTCCCCCCTTTTAGCATGGCAAAGAACAGCAGCCGCGTTTTGCAGAAGTGGCCCTCAAAAGCCGGGGGTGGGGGGGAGATGCTCCTGCTGCTGCCTCCCAAGCCCCCCCCCCACGGCTTTTGAGGGCCACTTCTGCAAAACGCGGCTGCTGTTCTTTGCCATGCTAAAAGGCGGGGGGAGGAGGGGGGATTCGAAGTACGAACAGCGCCCGACGGCCAGAGGTTCCCGCCCTACTTGTGGGGCTTCCCCTCCCCATAACTCGGAGGTCGCCCTGCTGCTGCTGCTGCTGCTGCTCCTCGAGACTCGAAGCCAGAGCCGGATCGAGGCAGGGGAGACGGGAAGCGCCGCGGCCCCTCGGCGGGGATCGCCCCGTCTGCCCCTCGCAGGCCGTCCGGCTCAGCTCCGGCGTCCTTCGGTTCTTCTCACGTCGGGGCAGCCGCGCCTGGAGCTCCGCCGGCGAGTCCGCCTTCCCGGGCGGCCGAACTGGAGCGCCGCGTCTGTCCTCGAGGGCGCTGGCTGCCTTTCGTCCGCGGAGCCTTCCCCCCACCCTCGCCCCCCGGTTCAAGGCGGGTTGCAGGGCGGGCCCCGCCGCCTCCACGAAGGCCGAGCCGCTCCCTCCCTCAGCGGCCCAGCAGGGTCTCTCCAGCAGGGCCGGGCAAGGAGCGCCTGCCTCGGGGGAGCCGGGCTAAGCGGTGGCGGCCTGCGGCGCTTCTGCCTCCTCGCCCGGACTGCGGGCAACCGAAGCCGCCTCCTCGGGGCAAAGCTGCCGGGAGGGGTCGGGGGCGCCCCAGGCAGGCAGAGCGGCGGGCAGGGGCAGGCCCCCCTCTCCTCCTGATGGGGGAGGGGGCAGAGGGAATCCCCCGCCTCCCCCTTCTTGGCTGCCGGCCTGGAAGCCGATCTCGCCGCTTCGCTCCGGCGACGCCTGTGCGAGCAAACCGGGCCGGCCGCCCCGAAGAAGCCGAGAGCCGGCCAAAGGGAGCCTTTCTGGCCCTTCTCCTGCCGTCCATTGTGGGAGTCGGAAGGGGCCGCGGGTCAGGGGCTCCGGCAGGCATTTGATTTGCTCGGCCAGACCCTGAGCTCCCCTTCGAGAGTGCCGTCCCCCCCCCCTTTCCCTCCCTGAATGGGCAGCTGGACCCCGGGGCGTCTCTTGGGGGAGGAGGGGAAACACAGCCAGAGGGATCCCAGAGACGCACCAGGCAGATGCTGACACATCCCCGCCGCCCCCTTCAGAGTTGCAGTGCTTCGAGGGGAGGCTCAGCTCTAGCCAGGAAACGGGCCACACTTTGACCACTCGGGTGGGGACAAGGAAACCTTCCCACCCCATTGGCCTTTCCCGTGAAGCCAGAGGATGCTTTACAGCCACTCTGTGGGGAAGGCGGCACCCCAAAGCAGCATCCCTCCCCCTTCTGCACCCCCAGATACGTGGCAGAAGCAAGAGGGCGGGCTTTCTGGCACCGGGAGGCCCCTCATCTTCCTGCTGCCGAAGACAAATGGCCCTGAACCCACGGACCAGGGCGGAAGGTCGGGGGGGGGGGGCACGACTCTGCAGTGCAGTAGAGTCTGCGGGGAGCACGCCAAATTCAAGGGGTTGAGAAGAGGCAGCCAAGCCCAGCAGCGTTGGGGCACAGAAAGGAAACATTTCAGAGTTGCTGCCTCAGTTAACTCCCTGTAAGTCTGCCTGGAAATATGCTTGCACCTTTCAATATTTTTACCCTGACAGGAATTAAAGGCACTTTTTGGAAGCACGTGGTTCTTGGATTTGCCAACCATCTGAAGCCCCTCACCCCTAAATGCATCTTTGCACAGAAGTGAAAAATCCCTAGAGGAGGAAGGACAACAGAGGCAGAAGTGGACAGGCAGCTCTCTTGCCCTCAGCAGCAATTGGGGGGGGGGGGGTTGCTGCCAGGCAGGCAACCCCCTGCCAGTCCATTGGAGAGCTGGCATGGGTGCCTTCTTATAAATAGGTGTGGGACATCTTGGGGCACTCTGAAAACTTGGTTGGGACTTCAGTTAAGCAGGAAGGGGAAAGATGGGGGGGTGGATGGGTGGGGGGGTTGTGATCAGTGAAGGACAGCAGGAAAGCCTCGGGAGGAAGCCTGAGAGCCACTGCCAACCCAGCCAAACTACCAAACCCAGTTTGTCCTTGCCCTGCACCTGAGATCTTGGCAACCCCAGAAAGGTTGCAGAACGTCTGCTTGGTGTTCAATAACACCGCAGATTCTGTCCCTAAGTAGGGCGGGGAGAGTCCTGTGGCTACTCTGAGCTGAAAGGCTAAAAGCTTGTTTGGCATAGGAAAGGTAGTGCTGTTTAGAGTGCCAGCCTGACGAAGGCCCAAGGCTGAAACTTGGCTTCCAGAATGAGGCTGTTTGAGCAGTTGTGGCAGAAGCAAGGAGCCAAGGGGGGGTGGATATTCAGGCATCTGTCATCAGCTTTCAAAAAATAGCTCTTTGGGGAGGGCTGAGCTTTTAGTGTGGTGAACCAAGGCCTCGCTCCTCCAGGGCATCCAAACAAGAGCTGGGAGTGCACACAGCTGGCTCTTGGCACAGAGCCTGGTCGCTGGGCACTTTCTCCTTGACCTGCTCCTGCTCCCCCCACTTCTACTGCCACCTCCAAGGACTGCCCAAAAAGGCATTTGATAACATCCATGGAACTTATCGGCCGAGAAGTGAAATCTTAGCTACACTCAGCCAATTCAGACCATGCAGCCCCTGAGTTACCCTGATGACTGCCATGCAGAATTGCCCCCTCCCCATCTCAAGCACTAAAGAAAGAGCATCCTGGTCAGGCCATCAACAAGAATGCTACTGGACTGGAGTCCTGGCATCTTCACCCAGCAAGGTATGGCTGCCAACCCCCTCCTGGCATTAGTCCTGCACTGATGAGTGGGGAAAAAGTAGCTACCAGACTAGTAGCTGCCTTGACTTTGTCCACCACCCTGTTTTCGAAAAGCACCCAACTTCGTGGTGATGACTTGTAATGCACCAAGGATGATCCTGCTCGCCTGCAGAACAGGCTCAGCCCCCAGAAATACCGCCTCAGACTCCTATGCGCCCTGGAGGGTTCACACCGAAGGTCTTGTGCTGCTAGAAGGAAACATTTCCACACTAGAACTCCTGAGCCATCTTGGGCTGCCTCAGAAGCAAGCTGGAGAGGAGATGGAGGCCAGGCCTTGAAGGCGCTTAAGTCTTTGTGTCCCGCAAGGAGAAGCAGATACGCAGCTCCCAAAAATCAACACAGAATGGTAGCAATCCTGGGCTGGTAATGATGTCCCCAAATTACATTTGTGCTGAGCTCCAGTTCTTAGGATCGTGCCACACCCTGAAGCATCCCTGCCCTCGGCCGCTCGTTCTGCTTCCCTCTTCCTGGCTTGAGCATTGGCCACAGCAGCACAGATGGGGGTCTTGCCAATTCTCACAATCAGCTCACACCCGTCTCCTCAAGTCTTTGTCCAAGACCTGCAGATCTTGGTGCACCAATGTGGAGAAACAGGAATGACTCTGGGGAAGCGAGGCGGCTCCCGTGCTTTCCAGGCCAGTGTTCCTGGGATGCCTCTGGCCAGATTTTCACAAAACCAAGTTTGGAACATTGTGAACTAAGCCCCCATTTTCACTTACTGAAGGGGCAGACCTGTCACCCCCACATATCCTCTTGTGCTAGAAAGCGTAGTTGACAAACCACCGTGAGCAGCTTAATGCAAACAAAGCAAACAACTAAATTGCATAAAATCAAACTTCAAGGCAGCCTGGTGTGTTGTGTGAACACAATGCAATTTTGCAAACTCGGACGGAGGTTAGCAGCCTTCCCTGATTTCAAAGGGCTCCTAGCGAGGCCACCAACTCCTCTTCTTCAGGCGCAGGAGGGCTTCAGCTGGGCTCGCCGGGCTCCAGGGACTCGGCCGCACCCAGCACCGAGAGCGAGCACCGCCCGTCTGCCGTCTCGGCCGCCGAGCTCCGCGGAGGAGCCGGGACAGCCGCTCTGCTCGCCGGGTCGATCCCTGCTCAGCCGCTCACCCGCTCTGGCGCCGGCCCGGCCCTCCGCCCGGGGAGGTCAGGACAGGGGACCGCGCAGCGCGATCGCCCCGAGCCCGGCGGCGGAGCAGCGGAGCCAACCCGCCCGCGCTCCTTCCCTCCCTCCCTCCCCGCGCGAGGCGGAGCCGCTCCGGAGCCTTCCCCCACACCCGCCCGCGGCGCCCTTCCAGATGGGCCGGCCCTGGCCGGCTGCGGAGGATGGGAGCCCCGGTCCGCGCCCCCAGTCGGCTGCCTGCTGCGCGCCGGGAGGGCGGCCTGCGGGGCTGGAGGCTGCGCGCTCCCGAACACGAGCAGGAACCGCGGGGCGGGCTGGCCGAGCGGCCTCGCACGCAGCTCGCCTCGCCTCGCCGCCCGATGGAGGCTGCCCGGCTGCTGCTGTTGCTGCTGCTGGCGCTGCTGCGCCTTTCCACCGCGGCCGAAGGTGCGTGGCTCGCGCGGAGCGGGGCTCGGAGGGGGCGCCGCGTTCCCCGTTCGCACGTGCACTTTGCACGGGTCTGGCAGCTGGCGGCGGGGCGCTCCCCGGGGGGCTTCCCAGGTGGGGCGCCGGGCTGCTCGGCCCGGGACGGTCACTTGCGGGCAGCGATCGGGGCGCGGGGGCGGACAAAGCGGCGCCGGGAAGAACGGGCGCACTCTTCACGTGCTCAGAGGCCACGGCAGCACGCGCGGAAGGCACACGACGACCCCCACCGTCGCGATGGTGGCTCCCGAGTACGCATGCTCGGCCCTCCGCACGGGGCGGGGCGGGCAGGGTGACGTCGTGTTTTTCTCCCGAGTCCCCGCCCTCCTCGGCTCGGGATTGGCTCGCTCTCGGTGTAGCGACGGGCCCCTGCGGGGTGATGTCATCCCAGCCGCATTGCTCCGTGGAGTAAACAACCTGGCCCCGCCCACGGCACGTGGCCGGCCCTGCCCCGCGGCGAAGCCCCGCCCTTTCTCCGGTGCCTTGAACTACAGCTCCCATAACTCCCAGCCTCCACCCCGCCCCTTTGGCTGCCTTGAAACGAGCGGGCTCCTCGGGGGTGGCGGGCGGCCCTTTCTCGAGAGGGGCCCGAGCCGCCTCTGCCCTTCCCGGACGACCAGCTGCCTGACTTGGCCGAGGGTCTCCCGCGTTGAGCAGCGGGTCCGACTAGAAGACCTCCAAGGCCCCTTGCAACTTTGGTTCCTGTACGCTTCCTCGGCAGATGCCACCGCCACTCCGCCGCCCTCGCCGGCCCTGCCCGCCCGGACGCCCGCCGCCCAGGAGCCGCCCGAAGCCTTCGAGCCCGCCCGGGGCGAGTCGGCCGCGGTGCAGCCGGTGGTGGGCATCAGCCAGCGGGTCAAGATGAGGCCCAGCGACAAGAAGGACCTGGGCACGCTGGGTGAGCGGGCCGTGCAGGGAGCCCCGGGGCCCCACCAGCCTCTGCCGCGGGAGCTCTTGCCCAGCTCCTGGATTGGCAGCGGGTGTTGTGCAGGGCGGGGGGACACAAACACGCACCCCCCCCCCCCCGCAAAGTGGCCACCGCTGTTCCCTTGTCCCTGGAGCAGCGGCTGGGGAAAGCCCCGGATCTTGCGGAGCCTTTTGCAAAGGCTGCCAACTAACCCGGTTTAGCTGTTTTGGGAGGGGGCATCACTAACCTCCTCGCTTTCTCTCCCCCCCACCCCCAGGCTACGTGTTGGGCATTATCATGGTAGTAGTCCTCATTGGCATCGGAGTGGGCGTTGTGCTGGGCTACCTGTACAAGAGGCAAGTACTGGGGAGCAACCCTTTATGCCCTTGTGGACGGTTTTTTTAAAATATATATATATAAATGGACCCCTCAGCCTCCCCTTAGGGTCCCACAAATCCCCAGCCTGTGTGGGTCTCTCTCTGTGCAATACATGTCTTTGGTTAAATAGTTCTCTTGAGGTTTCTGAGGCTTTGGAGGTGGGGCTCAGAGCCACTTTGGCCTTATTCTTAGTGCTACCCATGCTTTGGAGCTTGGTTTTAGGCAGATTCTTAGTGGGGGGTGGGGGGGGGGCTCTTTCGTTCTCTTGAGGCAGAACATTCGGGAACTGGTCAGGAGCCTTCTGCCCCTGCAGCCACAGAATAACAGTTGGAAGGGACCTTGGAGGCCCCTGCTGAAGCAGGGGACTCCAGTGGTCTGTGCCATTTCAACAAATGGCTGTCCATTTCTAAAAAGTTTAAAAGTTTCTAATGATGGAGCGCCCACAACTTCTGAAGTTCCAATGATGAATTGTTCTCGCGATCAGAAATTTCTCCTTAGTTCTAAGTTGCTTCTCTCCTTGGTTAGTTTTGCAAGTGCAACTAAAACTTGCATTCAGAATCTGAAATATTATAGTTAGTAGCAAATGAAAATTCATTCTCCATTAAGTTGGCTGGATGGTGTGTGTGCACCTTATTTACTATGCAGGAATGGATTTGGGGGAGCTGTCCCCGGCTTATTCCTGCCAACGTTGGGCTTCTCTCATTCCTCAACTATCTAGGAGAGTTGCTTGAAAGCACTTTGGGGTTCATGGAAGGGCATTTCTCGAAGGGCATTTGAGGAGCAGAGAAAAACTTTCCCAACTCAGCCTTTGGCCTCCAGCAGGCCTGCTGTTTCTCAGGGACCATCAAAGGCCAAATGCCCGCCACTGCTCTGTGTCACTTGCCAGAGACATGGAGGCAATTGGATCAGCTGCGGTGGCTCTGCACCCAAAATAAATGTCTTGGGGCACCAGTGCCACGGGACAGTTCAAGTTTCCTACACTGCCTTGGGAAAAACAATACCTCCTGAAGTTTGTATTTACTGACAAAGAAAAGTAAATATAAATGTAGGACAAAAATAGTTTGCCTGTGAACTATTGGGGCTGAAAGGCGAAAGCGGAAGCAGTCTGCTCCATCCCATAGCTGGGTAGACCAGGTTGCCCTCATAAAAAACAGTTAACACCTGTTGGAAGTTGTAGGTACGCCCCCACAAACCCCCCGCCTCTTCGGTCTCTTCCAGGGGCAAAGACCTGAAAGAGCGGCAGGAGCAGAAAGCCAACGAGCGCGAAATGCAGCGCATCACTTTGCCCCTCTCAGCTTTCAGCAACCCGGCCTGCGAGTTCGTGGAGGAGAACGTCATTGTGGTGCACACCAACCCCACTCCGGTGGAGGAGATTCAGGGGGGAAACACTCCACTCATGGGCCAGGCCGGCACTCCGGGGGCTTGAGGAAGAGGTGCCCCCCCCCCCCCCCGTTGGACCTCTGAGGTGGACGCCTCTTAGCCTCTCCATTTACCCTGAGGATCCATTTGTATTTTGCTTTTCCGTTTGAAAAACAGGCCCCCCGGACAGAAAAGTGCCCAGCCAAGCAGAGTGGGTGGCTGCCCCTCCAGCCAGCAGCAGCTCTGCAAGTGGCCTGTTTGATGCAAGGGGCTGGGTGGGACTTTGGGAGGGTTGGCTGCCTCTCATTCTTCCGTTGTGGGGCCTGCACGTTTTCTGGGCAGCACCATGCTGGAGTGGGGAGCTTTAGCAAAAGGAAAGTGTTTGTGCAGGGATCCGATCCTGCGCACATTGATGCCGCTGAAAAGGCTGCACATAATATGGCGGTTCCCTTCCTTCAAAGCGGCCACAGCCTTGCCAGCCCTCCAGTCTGGAGCCAGACGGAAATCACCCTCCCTGTTCCTCCCGGGACGGAAGCGGCCAGGCCTGCCTGAGCAAAGGGGAGATTTGGGGGGGAGGGGGGGCGGAGGTAGCACCAAAGGAAAAGCTTGGAATCGCCCCGGAAGGGCTTTGGGTAGGGCTGGAATGGTGGGCTGATGTCTCTTGTGCCAGCAAGAAAGCAACTCCAGCTGTGCTTTTTTAAAAAACCTTTTACCACTCGAGGCGGGAACCGGGACTTGAATGCCAAAAGCAGAGGTTTCTTACGAATTCTGTTTATGCAGGTTTAGCGGTTTTTTAAAATCTTTTAAATGCCTTTGGATACGGTTTATTTCTAAGTGTTTTGAATACCTCATACCTAAAAATAAAAACTATTCAGGTTGTAAGTGTCGTTTGGTGGGATTCACTTCCTGCACCTGGGGGCACACACATCCCCTCCTTTCTCTCTCCAGCTGCCTCCTGTCCAAGGCCAGGCTGGTCTCGGGTTGCCAAAACTCATTCCAGCCCAGACATTCCCCCCCTCCCCCGCCCCATGAAAACGGCCCAGTCTCTTCCTCAGATCATCTGAAGTTCTGGCAGACTCTCTAAATCAGGGATGTCAAACTCAAGGCCTGGGGGCTGAATCCGGCCTGAGGGCTCCTTCCATCTGGCCCGTGGGGCTGACCTGGAAACAGCGAAGGACTGGCCCACGGTGCCTCTGCCCATAAAAACGGGCAGAGGGTGGCAGGAGGCCATCACAGCCGAAACTGAGCTCAGGAGCCTGTTTTTGCTGGCAGAGCGCTCGGACTACCACTGGTGCTGACGCTAGTGACATCGAGCTGGCCCCCCAAGGTCAAACAACCCTGATGCGGCCCTCAATGAAATCGAGTTCGACACCCAAATAGTCCCCAAAGGAAACCTCCACCCCGGCTTTCCTGTTCAAAAGCAGGTCTGTTTTGTCTCCTTTTCATGCCCTATTAAAAGCCGCTTCCCTCATAGCATTACAAAGACAAGCAAGTGAATTTGTGCAACCCCACAAGCCCTGCAAGCACAAGCACAAACTCAACGGTTGCTTTGCAGGAGTTTGGTGCTCTTGTTCTTTGCAATGGAAGTATTGCCAACCCGGAGTAGGAAATGGACCAGACTCAAAATGCCTTTGGCGGTCGGCTCCAAGAAATGGCATCTACCTTCATCTTTGTAGAATGAAGTTTATTGCTTTTAATTTAGACAAAAATCTGTGCGCTTACAACAGTTGTGTCACCTTTCTTGAACACATGATCCATGTTTCCTATAGCTGGCCCGTTTATGGCGCATGTGCACGTACACAACTTTTAAGAATGAAATGAAATGAAATCTGGTCTAAAATGTACTGGATCTGGCGCAGTCGCCTAGACGAGTGTCCAAGGCCCAGCATTTTGACTTCTTGTAGCATGGAAGACAACCCAGATACCAGTGAACTACAACTCACAGCGTTCCACAGTCTTGGGACACGTGGCCAGACCTGCTGGGAGATGTTCAACATCCAGGGGTGTAAATGTTGCCAACCTTTAAGTAGCCCTCCATGTATTTTGCAGAGAGGGGAGAGATGCAACCAGCGCAGCTCCTCTCTACATCTGGAAGAGGGAGGGGAAAGGTGGCCCCAGCCGAGCGTTTCTCTGAGGGGCCTGAAATGCAGGACAGAGGTAGTGACTAACGTGCCAGTCTTTCAGATCTGTAGCCCAAGTTGATTGCTCCACTCCTGGTCAGTTGGGGAATAGAAGCACTTCCTTTCCAGGGATCCACCTCCACCAACCCCCTCCCTCAAATGGAGAAGCTGCCCAGCCTGGCCCTCCACCCATGTCTGTAGCCCTGCAGGGCAGACGGATGAAGTGCCACATAGTGCACGAAGAGTTCTTTGGCCAGGCAGAGGGTTGTTCGGAGCTCTTCAAAATTCAGCCGTCTCTGTAGAGGTGAGTGCAAGCAATCCAGGTTGCCCTCCCCTTACCTGAGCTAGCAGAACAGGGAGTCAAAGGCAACCCTGGCGGGACTCTGCTTTGGGAACCCATCCGGATGGCTTCACAACTTGTAGTGTATTGTGTTGGAAGGGAGGTCCGCATTCCCAAAGATAAAGAGCATCCTCACTGAGAAGCGAGTGGTGTGAAGAAGAGGATGATGCTTTCAGGAAGTGCCCACAGGAGAGAAGTAACGAGGCGAAAGAGGCCGCCTTCCTGTTGCCCTCCCAAAACAGCCGGGGTGCAGATTTTTCTGCTGCCTCCAGGACAATCCGTGGAAAGAAGCCGCATAGTGATGGCCGAGTGGTGGGATTATGTCAGATCGCCAGAGAGCTTGTCCCGAATCAGGCCAAACTGCACGCTCACACTGTGGTCCAGTTCCTCCAGTTCTGAAGGGAGAGGAATGCCCAGTTCTCCCAGGTACAAGGAAAGGGCTTCAAAAGAATCCTCCAGTTTGGAAAAGGGTGGCCTAGGAGAGAACGCGGGAGATGGGAAGGTAGCAATGGAGCCTTCCTGACAGCAGCAGCCATTAGCAGACCTCCAAGCAGAACTGCAATGCAGCTGGCCTTAAATTTCCATTCTATGCCGAGGTAGTGATCACTCCTGCCCCAGCCTCTTCAGCTGTTGAGAAGCCCAGCAGAGGATCAGCAATAGGGCTGCCTTGCCGACCACTCCCTCGTCTAAATGGCTTGCTTTCAGCCCCCAAAGGGAGTGGGGCAGAGGACACACACACACACACACCCCGACCCCACAGACTGACCTGCTCTCTGGCTCCAGCCTGCAGCAGATGGCTGCCAGAGGGAAGAAGGCCGGAGGACAGTCCACCGGAACAAACTTCTCCCAGAACAGCTTCACATTGAGGCCAAAATCCAGGGTGCGAGGGAGACAGTCCGGGTCCGCGTACACTTGTCCTATGATCTGGAGCAGAGCAATTAGCCGTCATTCCCTCCAGGCGCCTAAGGCAGGACGTGTGGCTCAGCCACCTGCTGCCTCGGCTGTTGCTTCAGGAAAGGAGTCCCAGGCCTAAGCAGGAGGCAACTGCAAGCACCCAGGCAGTCCAAGGTGCCTTGAGGGGAGCAGCAGGCTCCCTTCTCACTACCCCTGTTGGCAACCTTCCCTGGGTGCCACGGTATCCATGCCTGCTAGCCTGGCTTTTGTGAAGCTGCCACACCGGTCCCCTCTGACAGGCAGGCCTCAGGGCCATGCAGCCTCCCTACAGTGGAAGACGCTTGCTGCAGGATGAGATGGATTGGGCTCAGTTGGAGAAAACAACCTTGAAACGATGACAAGATTTGAGTTTCCAGGCCTGTTATTGCCTCAGCCTTTCCCCACAAGTAAGAGAAAATTACACTGATGCTTTGCTGGAGTAACTACCAGAAAAGCAGGAGTAGGTTTTCACTTAGGGTAGATATGCTCCAGTGGGGGGTTGCTACCGGTTCGCCCCAGATTGGCAGCAGGAGGCTCCGCCCACCTTTCTGGATGTCTCTGCGCATGCACAGAAGCGTTGAGCTCGCATGCAAGAGAACGTGCGTCCACGAGCAAACTGGTAGCAATGGGATTTGGAACCCACTATTGATATGCTCAAACCTTAGAAATCGCAGGGAAGGAACGGTTAGTATTTACATAAATAGTTAAACAATCAGGAATTCAGAATGGACCCACTGCTAGCTTTGTTTGAAGTAAGCCACTGTAGAAAAACTGGAAGTCTGCAATGAGTGCTATACTATATGCTACACTGCCCAGACCTTCTCTGAGGGAGATGGGTGGTTAAAAAATACAAAATATAAATAAGCTTTTATTTATCACGAGGGCAGAAAAACTGGCCCATTGGTTACACCCTCGAAAAGGACAACCTCAACCATATTTCTTTTTTGACACATGGCAAACCTTTAGTGATGAAAAATAAATTGTGGTCAAAAGCTGTCCGTTGGTTATCCCTGGGTTCGTTATCTCTGATACGGGAAAATACGTGCTATTTATAAAAAATTAGAGTTGCTAGGCAGTGGGTTAGATGATAAAAATTCCAACTTCTTATATAATCTCTTTCTAAGAAAAATATTGAAACGGCAGCATTATCTATGCGCTGCTAAGAGTTCCACATTATCTTTCAGAGAATTCACAAATCAGCAAGAGGAGAGCTGCTCTCAGTTCCCAGATGGGCTTCCCCTCCCGAAGTCTTTGCCCCCTTAAGTCCAGAGACTGAGTCCACTGACCAAGAGGGTCTGAACTGCCAGCCCATTTGGGAAAGAATTATGGTCAGCCAGGTTTGCCAAAAAACCCCAAGCAATTGTGCAATCATTGGACAACTGGGGTGGCTGCAGTCCTTGGCCAGGAAAGGTGAGCTGGCAGCTCCATTCTTAGATGAGCAGCCCAAACCAGAGACAAACCCACTTTTGTGGTTGCCCACTGAATCTTCCTCTGGGTAGTCCAGAAGGTGGTCCAAGCCCACCCTTTCGTCTCTAGCCCTGGCAGCCTTTACGGGGGGCTGGCTGGTGAAATCCCAAGGGGCACAAAGCCTGAGTTTCCCAGGTGCCGTCCCCGGCATTTTCCAGGACAGGATCAATCCTCAAGCCCCCTATCCCACCCAAATCCCCTCAATGGACTGGGCTTACCTCGCAGAGCACGATCCCGAAGGAGAAGATATCGACCGTCTCATCGTAGCTCTGCCCTGTAAGAATCAGAAAAAGTCATTAGAACGGAGACAATATGGATGAAAGCCAATGCAGGGGTAGGAGTAACCGGGCGCAGAAGGGAGCACGGAAGAATAGGGGTGCCCTGCCTATCCTGCAGAGTGGGGCAAGTATCTTGTGTGCGTCCAGCTGCCATGGAACCCTGGGAGCTGTGAAGGGAGGAAGTGGAGAGCGAGAGCTTCCCCATCAGCATCAGGGCGGCCCTTCCAGAACTCCCACTCCTCAAAAGAACACCAGGCCCAAAGCCAGCAGGCGGATGTCTTTCCCCCACCAAATGGGGAGGGGTAGGGAATGAGGAGTGGGGAGGCAAGGCCAGTCATCCTTCAAGGGGATCCAGAGAAGAAGGAGCCACCATGAGCAGTAATGCTACTTTCACTGTAAGGCAACAGCAACACAATCTTGCAAGTTTGACAGCACGTCCCCCCTCCCTTACTTTTCCCTTCCACAGAGGGAGGGACGGTCCCTTCCAAGATGCCTGCTCTGCCCCCAGTCCTGCCCTTGGCTGAGATAAGGCTTGTCAGACCCTATCCTGACAGTGGCTCTCCCTCCTGTCTCCCAAGATCGGCCTACGACCGATTCCTTAGCAACTGTTTTTTGTTAGGACGGACCTATCATGGGGCTACCTATGAACTGGATTTGAAGTTCCAACAGTTGCCCTCTCCCCCCCACCCCCTCCGGTCATGTGAGTGAACTTTGGGCGCTCAGCAACCAGGTTATATTTACAGTTGTTTGAAGCTTTCCACATTCACATGGCTGTTTTACAATGGTTTTGTCAAAACTGCACCCATAGCGAATCGTAGGTTCACTTGACTACCACAAAAAAGGCCGTAGACTCTCAGGCTCCAAGCCAGTCTTAAGGCACCTGTGCAGAGCCCACGAGAGGACAGGCCAACCGTAGACAAAGGCCCGCTGGCCTTTGGAAAGAGTGGCCTTAGCCCAGTGGCCGGGCTCTGCAATGGTGAGTTTCGCAGGCTCCTCCGTGGCCCCAGGAGGAAGGGGGCTCCTACCATTCAGCATCTCAGGGGCCATCCAATACGGGTTCCCAACCACGGTGTAGCGCTTCCTCCGGTCGCTCTTGCGCAGTGTCCGCTTCTTGGCCAGTGGCTTTTCCAGGGAGGGCCTCTTCCTCTCCTCCACAATCAGCCGAGAGAGGCCAAAGTCTGCCACTACCACCGTTTTGTCCTGGGCCAAAGGCAAAGCAAAACCCACAAGAATTAGCAAGCCATCCCGGGAAGGCCTGGACTGATCAGGAGAGAGGAAGCCCTGATGCTGAGGGCAGGCACCACTGTGCCACGTTCCGGGGACCCATTTCATACACGTGGCATCAACACCGCCCGGGGCACAAGAGCTTCCCTGGCCCTTCTCCAGGCAGCTCCTTCTGGGGAGCCAAAGCTCCCCCCGGCCCTTCCGGCCTTCGCCAACTGCCAGCAGTTCTTGGGTTCTCAAGAAGGTTGAGAATGAAGGTTTTTCAACTATATTGAAATTAGATTTGTTTTATCCAAATGCACACAAAACAATGAAAAAACTCCAGTTTAGGCCTTTTCATCAATTCATTGGGCCTCAAAAAACTGTACAAGTTTGGCTTGCCTTAAAAAAAGCAAAACAAGAGGGGGATATAAGTCTAGGACCCTGGATGACCTCTGATATTCATTGTTTTTCAGGGGTCTCCAAACTTGGCAGCTTTAAGTCTTGTGGACTTCAACTCCCAGAATTCCTCAGCCAGCTGTTGCTGAGCTATGTTGGCTGAGGAATTCTGGGAGTTGAAGTCCACAGGTCGCCAAGTTTCGAGACCCCTGATTTATATCTTCCTTGAGTTGTTAGACCAATGAACAGGCTTTGATTCATAAACCGCATGTTCCACAATATTCTCAAGGAAAGTGATTGCGGGTGTGCTTGCAATTCTCCCATTCAAAGTGGGATTCATGCCCAAACAATCTGTAGTAACCACCGGATTGATTGGCATTCTTGCTTCTCAAAGGCTAAAGCACCCCATGACAGAGTATCTTCTTCCTTTCTGGAAACAGGGATCCCCAAATTCTCCCTCAGTGGTCAAATGCTTCTTTTGGCCTCTGCCCCATGCAAGATCTCGGCTGACGATTCTTTGGTGCTCTTTGCTATTAACAGCAAGAGAGGAATTGACTTGCTGCAAGCTGCTGACATTATCCTTGGCTCCCCCCTAATGGCTGGAGCACTGTTGGGTGAGTTTTCCGACTGTGAGACCTTTGTGCCAGTTCAACCTGAGGCCGGTGCTTCCCAGGGAAAGGGGCAAAGGACCAGGAGAGCCAGCCTCCTCCTATGACTTCGGCAGGTGAGCAGGAAGCGGACCTGGCCAAGTGCATCCCAAGCCATGCAAGCACTTACCAGTTTGATCAGGCAGTTGTGGGAGTTCAGATCTCGGTGAATGATGCGCATGGAGTGCAGGTAAGCCTGCAAGAGGGAGAAGCCAGAGGTGAAGACGAGGTGCCATCAGTCTCGTCTGCTGTCCTGGGAGCCTCCGCTGGCAGCTGAGCAGCCCAAGAGACGAGGGACAGGCCAGCCCAAGGGCTACTTTGGCCCCTGGGAAGGGCCGATGCCTGGAGGCAAGGCTGCTGGAGAGTCGGGGGGGGGAGGAGCAACCCCTACACCAAGAAGAGCTGGGGGCAGAAGCTGGGGGGTGGGGCGATGGACTGAGACTGAGGATTCAGATTCTAGTCCTCACTGGACCCAACCTTCCTCATCAGAATTACAGTAGGGCTAAAATGCAGGCAGGTCTCATTCTTCGTCCTTTGAACTTCCAAGAAAGGTACCATAAAGCAACCAGTTCTTGTGTCATTCCCGCTTTTGAAAACACATGACTAACTAAACCTCAGGTGCTGCCCCAGGAGATTCTGTGACTCTACATCGGTTTCAGCAGACCTTCTGACCGCAGCTGAATGGATTGGCAATCCGCACCCTCTCCCTCTGGCCCTCAGACCCGCCCGTTTGCAAGGCCAGGAGGGGGTCCAGGAAGGGGGCTCACCATTCCAGAGGCAATTCCTTTGGCAAAGCTGACCTTCTGTTCCCAAGGAAACGGATCCTGCAAGGAAAAAAGGGTCCCTTCATTAAATTGCCTTCAAGACGGAGGGATGCCAAGGGTTTTGCCATCACAGCAGTGGTGGGCATGTAAAAACTGACCCAATTGTTACCAATGTGTAGAGCAGAATGCAGATAGGACATGAAACAGGATTTTCTGAAGGTGATAAGATGCAGAACTGGCCTTCCCCACGTGCCTGCAAGAAATCCCTTCAGTGCACCCCAGGAATTTCCTCCTCTTAAATATCTTTGAGGAAGAGGAGGAAATCCTTGCTGTGCACTGAAGGAATTTCATCATGATAACCCAGCAGGTTGCAAAGCAAAACTCTATGTCCAGAATCATTTCCACCTCCACCCCCACCCCGGAATGTTTCTGGGCTTCAAATGAACCTTCAAATGAGTCTTTTAGAAAAACAAGAACAAGATGACCTTGATCGGAAAAAACCAGGAACCATTACCTAGGTAAAAGAAGCTGGAACTCTTTTTTAAGTTGAAAAGAGCAAAATAACATTTGAAAGCAGCTCAGGCAGGCGTCTCCTTAATTCACCAGGTTTTTAAGGAAGTGGTGAAAGTCCAATCAGATTTACAAGACTGGTGCAATCCCACTAGGTCGACCAGCCAGGAAATCAACGCCTTGGAAGGTTAAAACTATTTTTATTGAAATGGGTTACAATAAGAGAACCTTTCCAGTGAATGAGAGAGGGTCTATCTGAGCCGCTTCTGGATGTTACGTTGTGGTTCTGGACTTCCAACATGCTTCAGCCCCTTTTGCCCAAGCAGCAGGTCCTGCCCAGCTCCACCAAGGCCATTTCCCCCTAGTTGCCATAAGGGCACACCGAAGGCCCAGGGCCGGTGAAGAGGGCAAGTGACTCCGTTTACCTTTAGTAAGTGGGCATTTTGTAATTGTCGATGCTGACTATGTCACCCATCTTGTAAAAGGTCCCGGATTTGCCATCAAATTTCACACAGCCCGGAAGGGCTACCCTTGCTCTAAAATGAGTAATTTGAGAGGGAGCAAAGCAATATCGGGTGCTGGCCGGCTTCACACACCATGCTAAGCCCAGGTTTGTTGAGAAGGTCACCACGGCCATGTTTAAGCCGGGAACCAAACTCTTTTTTCTTTCACGACTCATGAGCCAGCCATGGATCCAGTGGGATCGCATTTCCGGGTGTTTTAGCGGCTTCTTCCACAAGGACCTTCTTTCCCCTGGCCCAACCTGCAAGACGTGGCACCCACCAGGTTCCGGAGGAAGTCCTTCAGAGTCCCCCCTTCAATGTACTCGGTGAGAAGATTCAGCTTCTTGTCCTTATACAAGACCCCGATGAACTTCAGGACATTGGGATGCTCTAGGCTGCGCATCACCTTCACCTGCAAGAGAGATGGAGGTTTCCCACGCTTGGAATAAACCGAGGCCGTGGCCTGCCCCCCAGGGACCCTCCTTTGAAAACCAAATAATGAATTCTGGTATACCAAAAAAATAAATAAAAATAAGCTAATGTCCAAGAGCTAAGTTGCTTTCCTCTGGTGGGGCCTTAAACCACAGGGCTGATGAAAGGAAGTGTTCTCCGCTGCTGGGACATTTTCAGAAAGGGGACTCACCTCGGTCAGGAAAGTCTTCTGTGTTTCTTCATCACAGCGAATCAGTTCCTTCATCACCATCACCTTCCCTGTGGCTTTATGAGTCACCTGATGAACAGAAGAGCATGACACCTTTTAAGAGGAGAACAGGGGTGCTTCTGTCTTGGCCTGTTGAATCACTTTTAATTCCCTGTAATTCTGCCTGGAGCCCCGGAATAAAAGCTCAACCACAGGTGGAGGAGGGAGAAGAACAAAGCCAAGCTTGGAAGGTGAAGAGGTTCTTCCTTCCCATCGATGGCTAAGCACATTATTTCCTTCTGCTCCTCTGAGATGGGAAAGGGCTGCTCCATGGTGGAGTCAAGATCTCTGCTACGGCTGCAGGCAAAACAACAAGCAAGGGAGCGATTTGACATGAACACGGCCAGGAAACTCCAGGGTAGGCTGGCCCTGGGGAGAGCTTTCTGCTCTTCAACCACAGGTTCCCCTGAGTGAGCAAAGATGACTTTACACTTTTCAAGCTGACAATAAAACAGGTCCTGTGCTTCCTTCCAGGGAGCTTCACCAGCAAGCACCAGTGTCTGTATTGCACTGGAACTTTTCCTCCACGACTCTGGGCCCAGGGAGGCCTGTGCTGCTCCTTGGCTCACGTGGTACATTGGAAGACTTCTAAATGCCTTCATGTCCACAAAGGAAGAAATTGTTTGCTTAAAAACTCCCCTTTCTACCCATTGCACACGGGTAGATCCCAGGACTGGTACCTGGAGCCTAAGAGCTCCTCTTTTTTCTGTTGGGTTCTGCTCAGCGAAGAGGCCAAACCGGTCAGAAAGCTCCAGCTAGTTAGAGCTTTGCAGAAGGTCAGGAGCCACAAAGCAGCCTTTGTAATATGCCCTGACGATCCATGGAAGGAAAACTGGCTACTTGGATCCCAAAGGTGCTTTTTCAAGAGGCAACTGGACATTCTTGATTCTTTTTTTGAAGACGTTTCGCTTTTCATCCAAGAAGCTAAAGGATGAGAAACGTCTTCAAAGGAAAACAAAGGAAGTCCAGTTGCCCCTTGAAAAAGCACCTTTGGGGCAACCGTGTCCTGGATGACAGAGAATCCCCATAGACCTCTGGCTACTTGAGTTCTCTGCACCTGCTTCCCTCCCTCTTTCCTGCCCCCAGAATCCCGTGCAAGCCAAGGGCTTTCCAAACGAGCCTGAGCCTTGTGCAGAAATAATGATGTCAAAGGAAGACTTTGATTCAAGCAACTTTACGCACCAAGATGTCCTACAAATTTCATTACTCGGAAGAATTTTCCTAGCACTTGGAGATAAATCTGTAACCTTTTATCCAGTCATTTTTTGCTAATGTTATTTGCATTCACAGTGCCTTATGTAGCTATGCGCTTTTTCTTTAAAAAAAAAAAATTCCCTGTAACAGAAGCTGGGAAAGTTTTTAAGAGAGTCAAGATCTTCCCAAGGAACTCTTCCTTGTGCTCTGCCCTTAATCATCGAGCTACAGCAACAGCGACATTTTTTGGCTAGGAAATGTGAAAAGCTGGTGGAGACCAAGCGTTGGCTCTGCACAGCTTCAGGAACCTGTCACAAGTGACAAAGCTGAAGACTCTGCTCAAACCGCAGACGCACTAAGCAAACAGCAGACCGGGTGCAGTTCAGCTGAGCTTTCGTGTCCCAAATCTTGCAAGCCGGGCCCTTCCAGCACCTCCCAGCAGCCCTGGAGTCAACAAGGCAGGCAAGCACCGACAGCTCAGGGAGGGGAGGGGACCTATGAACAAGCTGCACCTTGTTGGGCTCTGTTTTCACCCTGCAGCCTTAGCGCCTATGGCTCACACAAACAGAACGTGGATTGCCTGGAGGCATTTCAGATCAGGATATGAACACCTAAGGTGAGGTGGGCAGCAGAGACACTATCAAACCGCAGAGGCCTGTCCAGGGTTAAGCAGGAGGGCTAGCACGAAACACGCTCTAGAGTAGGGGCCTCCAACCGTGGCAGCTTTAAGCCTTGCGGACTTCAACACCCAGAATTCCTCAGCCAGCTATGCTCCCAGGAATTCTGGGAGTTAAAGTCCAGACGTCTTAAAGTTGCCAAGGTTTGAGACCCCTGCTCTCTAGTGCAAACTGTCGCTATACAGGATGCTTCAGAAGTTAAGAACAGCCTCGCTGGATCAGGCCAAGGACCCTGTTAGTCCAGCATCCTGTTTTTCATTAGGGCTGACCAGATGTCTCTGGGGTGTCCACCAGCAGGAGATGGCCAACCCCCTCCTTTCCCAGAGCTCTGTGCCAGCAATAGACATCTGAGGACAGGCCAGTAAGATGGAGGCTTCCAAGTCAATAGCACAGAAACGCATCCTGTCCCACCAGGCAGCCCAGAGCAGGAAATCAACTCCGCAGGAAGGCTAAAGCTGCTTTGAGAGTAGGATTGCCAGAAAAAGCAGTCCTTTCCATCAACCCATTTGCTCAAATGGTCGTTCTCCCAAGCCGTGTGTGCTCCTGTTGGGTTGCCAGTTCCAAAAGCCTCCTCCTTGTTAACACACAATACTGCCAATTCACACCATTCAGAAAGAACTCCGAAGCACCGTCTCCTCCTCCTCCTCCTCCGTCCTCTTAGATGGTGCACAGCGCAAAGGCAGGCGCTTTAATTAGGCGCAGATCTTTCCAGAGTTTCATGAGATTAAGCCCGAACCTCAAGGTCACTGCATCATCCCTAGTCCATCAGGTTACTTAGCCCCACAACTGCACGTTAACTCCCTTTCAGGGAATTAATATAGTCCAGGCATGGACTTTGTGATCCAGGGCCTGGAATTACCTAGGAATGTAGCTCATCTCCAAGAGTTGGAAAAAGAATGAAAGATGTCACAACCTCCACAAAGCCTAGAAATAAAGAATTAGGGATCTTGTTTACTTGAATCTCTCCACATGCAAAGGGCCTCCCTTGCTCCCTTTAAGACCCATGGCCCTTTTTATGACTTGTGGACTTCAACTCCCAGAATTCCTGAGCCAGCATAGCCCTTTAATGGCTGGCTCAGGAATTCTGGGAGTTGAAGTCCACAAGTCATAAAAAGGCCACGGTTTCCCACCCCTGCTTTAAGAAGACCAGTCTTAAAACAAGGCATTCGCTTCAGCATGAACTAGAGATCACCAAATTCCGAAGAAAAGCAAGTTCAGGAGAAAGACCTCTGAGATAATACAACTAGTGGCAAGCCATCTGTTTATATTAAAAATAATATAAATTTCTCAGACTGTAATAGATAATATTCCTCTCTTTTGTCTTTCTCACTGACAATTGTAAATCTGGCATGTCATGAAGCAGGTGACCGACCGTCTGTCTGGATTTTAAAGTCTGGATGGTGGACGTGACAATACCTGAATAGAAGAGAAGAAACTGGAGAAGATCACAAAA
This sequence comes from Masticophis lateralis, assembly GCA_030761175.1. Classification (NCBI taxonomy): domain Eukaryota; kingdom Metazoa; phylum Chordata; class Lepidosauria; order Squamata; family Colubridae; genus Masticophis; species Masticophis lateralis. The sequence goes on from JAUDYJ010000014.1 coordinate 1,762,307, forward strand.
TACAAAGACCTGCAAATAGAAATAGAGCGACTATGACAAGAGAAAATAAAAGTAGTACCGACAGTCATAGGCACATTGGGTGCAATCTTAAAACAACTGGAACATCTTTTGAATTCTGTCAGCATTAACAATTTCACTGTCAGTCAATTACAAAAGGCAGCTTAATTTGGAATAGCTTACATCCTGCAATACTTTTAAAACCATCAAACTTCCACATCTGCCTATCTCCAGATCCTTAGGAAGGACTTGATAGGCAGACAAAAATGCCAAGTGCAGTCTGAACCTCTGGCTTACTGTGTGACAAAACAAATATCTCTTAATATTACAACTCGTAACACCGTGCCTAAAACCTGTTTCCAACAGCCCAGGCTGTAAAATCCATAAATAACTGCAATTTCAACAAAAATAGAAGAGTTAAAGAGTTTCTTTGATGGGCTTAATAAAAACATTGCTAAAAATACAGTCCTATCGTTTGACTTTAAACCAAACAGCTTAATGGCAAAATACTGGCAAAAATAGAGACTGTGCTCTCTACCTATCAACACAAGAAAACTGTTCTATACACAGCAAATAACAGAATAAATGCTAGGAGACACTTGATTGAAGCCAACTTCATTGCCAACTGCAAGCAATTGATGGTAAGAGGGCTTCCCAGCTATAAAAGCAGAAAGGGGATTAACTACCTGGCTATTTCAACAACCTTCCTAAGGATGAGAATCTGTCTGGGATCCTTTGGAATCATCCCTGTATGAGTCTATGCAATGTGAGACAGCTCTCAAACAGAAGTTGGGGTTTTCTCCAGGATTTACACAAAACCTCTAATAGGGGATAGATGCCAAATGCCAATCAGCCCCCCCCCCCCTTGCTGCAGACTGAGGAACCTATGCTTGGCCCACTTGAGCCAGGATCGATCATCACCCAGAGCCAAAAGACAAACAGAAGATGTATTGTGTGTTGTCTCAGACTTGCAATGTTGCAGATTTGGGAGTCAGCAAAACTTCTGGCAGCTCTAACAGGCTCACAAAATAACTCTCGAGTTAATCCAGAATGGAGTTTTAAAGTCAAAGGAAAAACAACTGCCGAGTTGACTCACTCCTGTGTTAATTGAAGAAAATCCAAGATCTCAAAGAAGAAAATATTGACACACATGCCCCAGTTAAGCTTTCTGTTTCTGAGCAGTCGCTCCAAGAGTCTTTCCCCCCCTAATTAAGTTGGCAGAAAGTTAATTATCAGAAGACGGCTCCGTTCATTCTCTGTCTCAACAAAACAAGCCAGTGGTGTGAGAAAACCCTTTGAAAGCCAAACCTCTCCTCTGAACCCAGGTCTTCAGATGGGGAAATTCCCTTTGGGAAAACTGGAAACCAAGTCAAGGTACCCCAAATAACCCCTCCTAACGCTACCACCAAGTGGATGGATGTTCTTTTTACACCCTGTGTTGAGGACCCATCCAGACAAGTTTAAACTCATCTCAAAATTCCTTACAAAGGACTGAGGACCCAACTTGCATGAAGATTCACCACAAAAGCCTGTTCTACAGCTTGAACATTTATGATGAGACAATTAGGTACGACCTCTTAACTAAATCACCCTCGTACATATATATGGGTTACATCTGATTTCACTGAAGACCCTCTGGGAAAATTAACCAACTATATCAGTTGGAACCTTCTTATCTAAGAGTTTATTTTAGAGACTCTGATTTACAGGACAGGATGCAAGAGGCACTTCCAATGTTAACAGCAGATGAGCCCCCATGCCTTGACAGGGCTCCTCTAGAACCAGCGTCTGCTATATTTAGATTAAAAGCTACAAGGGATAACATCTGTTTGCCTCAGGCTGACAAGCTAATTTCACTTGTTATAGACTTCAGGGTGGAATGTGCTACAGCAGACCAAATACCTGGGTGCCATTCATTTAAAGGGATACAATCAAAGGAATGGTTGCAAATGCGAAGCAAGGCAAAGTTTTAAGGGCTTAAACACTCATCAAAGTTTAATGGTCCCAGAGCTCTTCAACTTCTTCATGAATGATGAGCAAGTTGAAGAAGTGCTCAGCATACTGCAAACAATTCTGGTCACCATACTACAAAAAAGATGCTGAGACCTTGGAAACCTGCTCTTCAGAGAAGAGCAACTTAAGATGATTTGAGGGGTGGGTGGGAGGGAATGAAATTAACATATGAAGCCTGGGTGTTGGGAAAGGGGGCTGGCTCTCTCACCTTGATTGCTTGGCCGAAGAAACCTTTGCCCAGCACCTCCCCATGGATCAGGTCACAGGGGCGGAAGATCTGCTGGGAACCGCTGGTGGAGGAGCGAAGAGATTCCGATCGGCTGATGTCGCGGTTCAGGATGAGCGGTTCCTTGGGGGAGCTGGGTCCGGGGGACTTGGAGATGCTATTGCTTCGCCTGGAATACAACACACATTCAGAAGGGGAGTCCAGGTATCATCTGCAGCCTCAATGCTCCCTTCCCTCTTTGAGGAAAGAGCTACCTTCCAGACAAGAAGAGCACCTTAACAAACAACCTGGGGAACTGGCTCCATGCAGGAGCAGGATGGACATTAATGAGCCAGACCAGGATCCAGGCTACCAAGCAACGCCCCCTCCTTTTAATCCCTTGCCTATCTGTCATTTTGCCCAATCCTATCCCTAAAGTGGCCTCTACAGGAGGAATAGATCCAATTATGTATTTATTTGTTCAGCATATGATAAGAACATGACAATGAGAGGTAAACATATACACACAATTAATCCAATTAATGAATTGATACAAAATATCTTTATCAATCCAGAAAAAGTAGACTGGGGGGGGGGGTATCTTCCTCCTTAACAGCAATTTACTTTAGGATTTTCTGTTGTTCCTTATGTGAATCACATCAGCCTGTGGTAGCCAAAAGTCAGAAAATCTGCCAGCACCTTTATAGACTAGCAAAATTTATTTTTAAAAGGTAAAAACTTTCACCAGCTGCAGCTCCCTTCATCATATGCACAGACTGGCTCGGTTGATGCAGCGTGTAAATTGGGATGAGGGAAATGGAAGAATGATTGGGCAGATTATAATCCGAGATGGATGACAAGAACTGTATCAGTTAACAGATGCGAAGTGTTAAAACTAACAAGGTTTGTTGAGAAAGTTTCTGAAATAGATTGAAACTTGTCTGATGTTTGTGAATCCACTGATCTCGTGGTCAATCATGCTGGCCAAGTTTCTTACTATTTCCAGAATAGTCCTACACAGAACCCAGAGGAGAACTGCCAGCAAATGCTGGCCTTAGAAGAGCCGGTGATCTTGTATGCCTCCAGTCTTATCTGGGAGGTTGCTGAGGTCTGTGATGGTGCTGTTGGTGGAACTGCAGACCTGGGTTTATTAGAGGGCCTCGGGTTGGCCTCTTCTTGTTTCTGGTTGTTTGTGAGAATCGGCTTCAGGCTGGGTGGTGGTCTGCATGAAGTCTGGGCCTGCCACTTCGGATCTGTAGAACCTGGGGCTCTGGGGCAGCATTGATGGGTTTGAGTGGCTGGAGCTGTGAGATGTAGCTGACCACCAACCACATTTTTTCAATTTTTATTTAGGGGATTTATATTGCCGCCTATTCGCACATGGAGGCTCAAAGTGGCTTACAGAATATAAAACCTCATTTAAAACAATAAAACTAATAAAAAAGAATCAAATAAATTAATATAATATAAGAAAATCACCCCTCCGCCCGAGCGACAGCAGATCACATGAGCCATTTAATGGGCTCCCTCCTGCTCTGGGTCCCCCAGGCCCACTGGCAGAACCAGATCTTCAGCGCCTTCTGGAAGAGTGACAGAGTGGGGGCCATTCTAATCTCTGGGCGGTGGGGGCAGGGGGAGATGATGTTCCAGAGAGAGGGAGCCACCACAGAGGCCCTTCTTCTGGGTCCCACCAGGTGCATCTCCCTAGGGGCTGGGACCCGCAGCATTCCCTGCCTCCCTGCTCTGGTGGGTCAGGTAGATGTGACCGGCAAGAGATGGTCCCTCAGATCACCTGGTCCCAAGCCATGGAGGGCTTTAAAGGGGACAACCAGCACCTTGAATTGCACCCGGAAGCAAATCGGCAGCCAATGCAGCTCCTGCAGGAGAGGTGATACATGGGCACACCGGGGTCTGCACAAAACCATGCAGGCCGCTGCATTTTGCACCAATGGTAGCTTCCGGATGCTCTTCAAGGGCAGCCCCATGTAGAGCATGTTGCAATAGTCAAGATGGGAAGTGAATAGGGCATGAGTGACTGTGAGTAGGGATTGTTGGTCCAGGAAAGGGTGTAACCAGCACACAACCCGCAGTTGCGCAAAGGCTCTCCTGGCCACGACCGCCACCTGCTCTGTGAGCAGGACTTGTGTCCAGGAGAACCCCCAGAATATGCACAGGCTCTGTTTGAGGTTATATTCTGTTATTCTGTTTGGTGGGATGTCCTGTATGAGATAATGCACAATTGTATGCTTTGTGCACAGCCGACTGATTTACCCAGGGTGAGAATTCTGGGAGTTGAAGTCCACAGATCTGTGGATTTCATCTCCTGCTATACAGCATCCCTCTTCCAAAATTTCTCACAATAACCTAGTGGGGCAAGTTGAGTTGAAAGATTTTGAGTGGGTCCAGAGTCCCCCATAGAGCTTGCAAGACTGAAGGTGAATTGGAAGCATTCCCACCCTTAACTCTGAGACCCCCCTATTTCTGCTGGATCTTCAGGTCACTCGGGCTTCCCCCGTTATGACTCAGGTCTCTGGCCTTCAGTCTATTCTACCCAAAGAAATTTGAGCTTCATGGCAGAGGTTGGGTTGCTGGCTGGGGAATTCTGATAGTTGATTATCTTTTGTTTCCTTTATTTTCTATGTGCTATTTAGTAGGAGCTGTGGTGGCACAGTGGTTAGAGTGCAGCACTGCAGGCTATTTCTGCTGACTGCCTGCAATTTGGCAGATCGAATCTCACCAGGCTCTAGGTTGATTCAGCCTTCCATCCTTCTGAGGTGGGTCAAATGAAGACCCAGATTGTTGGGGGCAAGAGGCTGACTCTGTAAACCGCTTAGAGAGGGATGTGAAGGACCGAGAAGCAGCATGTAAGTCTACGTGCTATGCCTATTGCTATCTTCATTGTCTCTGAAATTTACTATAAATGAGATCCTACCCTGTTTCCCTCAAAATAAGACACCCTCTGATAATAAGCCCAATCGGGCTTTTGAGCGCATGGCAATAAGGCCAAGCGCTTATTTCAGGGTTCAAAAAAATATAAGACAGGGTCTTATTTTTGGGAAAACGCAGTAAGTATGTCTGATACCTCTTGGTATCTCCGAGCAGTAGATTTATCACATATCTTATAACATAATATAAGATATATCACAATTATAACCAAATTTATAAGGAATAAAGGTCAGCTTTGGGATTCAAACAGCACTTTTAAATTTCTTCTACCACCAACTGTTTTACAGATGACCAGATCTACAAATAAAGTAACAGTTATACATTTTTTCTTTCTTGGTTTTTTTTTTTTTAATTTGATTTATATGCCGCCCTTCTCCGGAGACTCAGGGCGGCTTACAATGCGTTAAGCAATAGCCTTCATACTTTTGTATATTTATATTTATACAAAGTCAGTTTATTGCCCCCAACAAACTGGGTCCTCAATTTACCCACCTTATAAAGGATGGAAGGCTGAGTCGACCTTGAATTATACCTCGTGATTTTGATTATACCTCGTGACCAAGCTAACTCTCAAAGAATGGAGGGGCAACTTTCCTGGTCAAACCCCGCCTCCCCTCCCCAGAGTGATGTTAGAGACGCTCAAACCCATTGTTCTCCTCTGCTTCTCTTCCATTTGCCCACAAGGTGCCTAGGCTGCAGGACACCTCTGCTGATCTCACACATCGGGATCAGAGGGGGAAAACCCCAGGAAGAAGCAGATGGCGGCAGGTGTTCCAAGGTTGGGGAGCAGGGCAAGGTTCCCGGGACAGAACGCTTGAGCTGTCAGCCTCACCCATTGCAGCTCAGCTATTTACAGGGACAACCAGGACAAAGCTGCTGTGTCAGGGAACATGTGATTCAAGGGAATCTATTTCGCTTATTTCTTACATTTTATACAGGCAGTCCTCAACTTAGAAACATTTGTTTAGCGACCATTTGAAGTTAACCAAGACACGGATAAAAGTGACTTATGATTGGCCCATTGCACCATCCCCAAAGGTCACGTGATCAAACTTCGGGAGTTTGGCAACAGACATGTGTTTACGATAGTTGTAGTATCCTGGGATCACGTGATCTCTATCTGCCGCCTTCCCAACCAGATTTCCAACAAGCAGCCAAGGGCGGAATCCAGATTCCCTTAACAGACACTCGTTTAACTAGTGACTTGCTTAACAAAAGGTTGTAAAATTGGGCACAATTCACTTAATAATCACCTTGCTTAGCAATGGAAATTCTGGTCCCAACTGTGGCTGTAAGTCGAAGACTACCTGTGTATCACCGATTGGGGGTTTACAATAAAGGTGAGGAGCCGTAAGACCAAATCAGCAGCAGGCCAGGCAGTGATCAGCAGAAGCAGACAGAAAAAGTGCCTGGCCTCTAGAGTAGGGATCTCCAACCTTGCAACAGAATTCTGGGACTTGAAGTCTGCCAGGCTTAACGTTGCCAAGGCTTAAAGTCCTCCAGGCTTAAAGTTGCCAAGGTGGGAGACCCCTGCTCTAGAGAGCCAGAGATACAGCCTTGCAGAAACTACCCAGTGGAGACAGTTCCAACATGTTCAGCAACATGATTAAAGTCTGAGAAATGAACACCAGGAAGCAGCTCAGACTGAGTCCACCCTGAGCTGTAGGAGGGAGGGAGGGAGGGAGGGAAAGGCAAACCCAATCAGGCTTTCAAGAATCTGTTACTAGAGCCCAGGTCAATTAAGCAGCATTCCAGCCAAACTGGCAGGGTCAGTTCCCTGCCTTGGCCACCTCCAAGGACGGCCAGAGGGCAGCACTTGCTTGTGCTCTACTTGGCAGCTGGAGATTAGCAGCCCATTCTGGAGTCCGTGGATGTTACCTGAGGGAGCGTCGCCGCAGGGTCCCTTCCAGGTTCTTCTTGAGCTCCAAGGCAGAAATAGAAGGGGTGGAGGGCTTCTTATTGCCCCCGGACAGCCGGGAGTCCAGGCGCAACCGGTCCAAGCGCTGAGAGACCGGGTCATGTTCGATTAACAGCTGAAGGGCTTGATTCGTTTTGTGGATCAGTTCTTTGACCTGAGAAGTAAAGAGTTCAGCGAATTGGGCCATGCTGGGAAAAGGTTTCCAAAACAACAGATCCCCAATCTTCCTCCATCAACCTGGGATGGGGAGGGTCGGGTGAAGGAGGCATTTTCTTAAGAAGCAGCTGGGCTGAGTTTAATTAAAAGCAGGTCTTGGCTCTCTTTAAGCCACTTTTCCTAATCAGGGCTCCTTTATTTATGTCATATAAATCTGCGATGAAAATCAAAATAGCATATGCAAGTTTACGAAACTCCTATTTTTGTTTTAAAAAACCCCCTTAAGGCAGAAGTCGAGTCTTCTGAAGCATCCGGCCAATCCCCCCAGGCCCTTCAGCCAGCCTGCTCTTCTCTTCTCTTCTCTCTCAGCATCCCTTCATGTTTTCAGAGGAAAGGAGATCTTTCACAGTTACTTAGAGAAGCTGAGAACTTAGCGTGGGCTGCCAAACCCAGCTCCTCCCTGCCCCAAGAGGTCTTTGGTTCCTGCTCAGTTACCAGACAGCAGGACATAAGAAAGGTTGTTAAGAACGTACCTCTTCGGTTTGTAGTGTGCGGACTGGGCTTCCGTTGATCTCCAGGATTTTGTCCCCAGGGTGAATGGCATTTTGGACATCAGGGCTGATGTGCCTTCGGTCGACTCTGCACACGGAGAAAAACATGACTTGAGATCAGAAGAATTTGCCTTCTCCGTCAGTCTCTATGAGGAACCACAGAGCAAAGGGGGAGAAAAAAGTGAAGGCAATGCAAGCCACCTCTGAAGGAATAAGGATAGGTAATCCTCGCTTTATGACCTTTTGTTCAGGGACAGTTACAATAGCAATGAACGAATGATGGTTAGGAACAGTCCTCAGTTACAGCTGTTGCAGGGGCCCTAGAGACACACAATCAACCTTTGGGTGCTTCACAGCTGTATTTATTATGACCGCACGGTAGGCTTCAAGTCGTGCGTCCCGTCCCGTCATCCCCGTGTCCCCCTCCCACCCCTGCTACTTGCCTACCTCTCTCCCTATCTTTGGGGACACCCCACACTCCATCACCACCTGCCCCTGCCATCCCCAGCTGACCTTTGTTATCTCCTTCTTCCCTCCCTCCTTCCCGCTGCTGCTGCGAGGGCCAGCAGTTGCCTCAGCCGGAGCAACTGGGAGGAAAATGACAGCGAAGGGGGCAGCAGGGGATGGGTGACGATGGAATGCCAGGCAGCCAAAAGGGCAGGGATGGGAGGAGAGATGGGGTAGGGGAAGTGAAGTGATCCTCTGGCCTTAAATTGTTGTAAGATGCCCGGAGTAGCCCCACAGCGAGATGGGCAGCAAATCAATGTGATAGGTTTTGCAATCCCTTAGTCATCTTTGTTACCTTTCACTGAAACTGTTCTGCTCTGAAAGTCTGGCATCACTTCTTCCAACTAAGAATTATTTTTCTGCGTTGCATCTGCTGGTATCAGACTGACGCAAGACTGAAACTGGGGTGAGGCAAAGATTATGCAGATGCAGGTTACAGGTGAGACAGTGCACAGGCGCCTTATCAATTAACAAAGGCGACCTGTTGAAAATGCATTGTATCTGAGTCCTTTTGAGAGATCCTTTTGGAAGGATTCACGAGCAGAATGATTTCAACACAATGCCTCCAATTTTCAAGGAAGGCCATGAATGGCATACTCACTCCTTCACTTCCACGGTAGCAGCATAGGGGGAGCAGCCCCCTTCCACAGCCACAGCAAACCCCCTTTCGCCGTTGGTGGCTGCAGGCATGGAGAGAAGAGTCAACGTGTACGGCAGCTGTTCACACAGAGGCTCCACTGACAGCCTTTCTAGCATTGGCGTCAGCACAAACTGGTTATGGCATTTGCCACTGGAAAAGGAGAACGGAATTCTACTGTTAGTTTAGACCAGAGGACAGACAAGGCCACGTATGCTTACCATGCCCATCTAAAGGCTTGGCCTTCCTTACGGCGCTGCTGGTTGCCAAGACAAGGCCTATATTCAGACAGCTTTGCTGCCAACATTCCCTCTTTGGCATTCCGACACCTCCTTGCCCTCAGGGTCTCTCCCCACATAGGGCCAGGAAAGCATCAAGATTCCAAGACTAAGGATCCAAGGGGCAGCTGGGCTGGCCAGTGAGGGAACACAAGGTCCAGGCTTCACTCTGTTTCCCAGGAATTCCAAGACAACATGTGGCCCACCCTCCACTTTCCAACCTTCTCCTTTAGAGATCTGGGTGGCACGACCACTTGAAGGCAGCTGGCCAGTGGATTACCCGCTGTCTCTTACAAACAGCACAGATATCCTGATAGGAATCCTAGGCCCTGGCAGAGCCTGTTCCATCCTGGCACATGGACATGAAGGGTGGGAAAGCAGAACCGTCTCGTGCAGCCTCTCCTGAAGACCCACTGATTCTCCATGCTCCTAATGCCCAACCAGAGGGGTTGAGGACCGGAAGGCACTCTCCAGGTCCCTCCCCTCTCTGGGGAACGCAAGGGGAGAAACACACAACCATTTCCTGCCATTCTCACTTCTTGGTGTCAGGGCAGACGAGGGCCAAGCACAGAGAGAAGACTTTCCCTGTCCCAGAGAGCCACCCAAACCCACGGCTGAGCCTCACTGCTTCTCCTTACCAGTAAAGAGCCGAGTGCTGCACCAAAGCATAGCTGTCACCATCTTCAATGATCACTCTACACCGCATGCACGCAAAGCACTCCGGGTGGTACTTGTACTCCCCGGCCACCTGCCAGGAAAAGGGAATTTTGCCACTCTCTGAAATCCCAGTTCCCAGAGATGCCTCAGGATCAGTGACTCCATGCACACTCTTGCACAGAGCACACGATGGGGGAGACGGCTCCAGGAAAGAAGAGAGCAAGGAGCCAGTTGGCGACCCCTCGGCAAACTCTGGTTCTTCATGGTGGGGCTGGAAGGCAGCTGACAAGGAGAGGCTGAGCTAAGGCGGAGGGGCCATCCCAACTGAGAGCAGGAAACGAGGCGCTAAACCACAGGGCAGCTACTGCTGTTTGGGGAAAGAGGCAGGGATGGACAAGCCAGCACAAGAACCATGGATGGGGTGGCTGATTCCAGGAAGGGAAATCTCAGGAACCGTCTGGGGGAAATTACCTTGCAAAGCCTGCTTAATTTTAATCAGACTTCTGGCTCACTAAACACCCTCCTACGGACTGCTGGGATCTGGGAGGGAGGCTGTAAACTCAGCTGACCTACCGGTCAGTCCTCGGCAGCCTTTCTCACTTGCCTTGCACTGTGTCTCCAGGCCGCGCCTTGTGAAGAGAGCAGGGAAGCCAAAGCAAAGCTAAAAAACCCCGGGGAAGGGAAGAGGAACTGCTCCCCGCCTCTCCCTCTCTCTCAACTGCCACTTCCAGCCACTTTGAAAAAAAGAAACGATAAAACCAAGAGACTCGTCTCCCCAGCTAAAGCATCTACTGCTACATGCAGAGGGAGGAGGGATTCCTCCATATTGCAGCTTGTCCCCAAGCCCCAGACGGTGGTCTCAACCCCCAAGGCCAGCATGGAGGCAGACTCTGGCTCCCCCCAGCCCAAGAGGGCCCTCTAGTGGCCACAACCAGGTTTCAGCCCTCAGCCAGTGTCCTCCTCCTGGGTTCCCTGGGTCTGAAATGGGCTGTTTCTCAGCCCTTTTGAGACCTTGAGACAATAGCTAAAGCCCTCAGATGAGATTAGCATTATTTTAAAATAAAAGTTTTCCCAAATCTAGGAAAAGATGCCTCCTACCATGCAGGTGACCCGGCTTTGCCATGCTCCCTAACCTCATGCTTTCCTCCAGAGGGGTCCTCCACCCCCACCCAAGTAGGAAACCTGATTCCAGGACACTAAAAAGCTATTCTTCCAGCCCAGTGACCCTTCTGGCTTTTAATGGGTGGGGTTAAGGTTGAGGAATTCTGGGAGTTGAAGTCCACACATCTTAACATTGCCAAGGTTGAGAAACATTAGCTTAAGGGATAAAATGAATGTGTCACTCCTTGACCCCCAAGTGTCCCTTCCTCCAATCTGGCACTCAACCCTTGAAAGGGCCAAGCGTTTGAAGCTGTAACTCATAAAATGAAGCCATTTGGGGTTTTCAAATTCAATGTTGTTAGGGTGATTTAGGTGACCCAAACCCCCAAGTGCCCTCAACGGCTTAAAAGAGTTGTGGTGGTGCAGTGGATAGAGTGCGGTACTGCAGGCTACTTCTGCTGATCATCGGCTGCCAGCAGTTTGGCAGTTCAAATCTCACCAGCTCAAGGTTGACTCAGCCTTCCGTCCTTCCGAGGTGGGTAAAATGAGGACCCAGATTGTTGGGGGCAAGAGGCTGACTCTGTAAACCGCTTAGAGAGGGCTGGAAAGCAGTGTGATGCGGTATATATGTCTAGGGGCTATTGCTATTGCTATGGCTCTCAGAGAGAGAGAGTGAGCTAACAACTAGATGACTGCAAAGAAATACAATCCTTCCATGCACACATATCCTGTCAGAATCTATCTTTCCATTCCTGCACCATCCAGTCACAATTGATGATGCTCCTTGGATGAGAAGGGAAATGTCTTCTTCTTCCTCAAGGAAACAACAGTCCAGTTGCCTTTTGAAAAAGTACCTTTGAGACACCTCGGACCTGGATGACTGAGAATCTCAATAGGCATGTTGAGAGGAAGCCTCCTCAGGCTGCTTGCTGGAATGTATGTGTTTAGGGAGAAGCCCACTGATCCCATCTCTGTGTCTAAGGAAGGCAATTCATTTCTCCCAAAGGGACCCCAGGGTGCTAGCTGGCTATGGTGAAGGAGAGCACAGCACAAGACTTACCATGACGGGCCCCGTCATCAGCAGCGAGCAGCCATGGCAAGACTCCCCAAACTTCCGCCAGTAGTCCTTGGGGCAGTACAGCTTGGCATCCTTCTCATAGTACCAATTGGTGAGGTGGTCCTGGCACTCTGAGCAGCTGGCAGGGGAAAAAAAGAGGGCTGGATGTTTTATTTGCTGGGCACCATTTTAATGTCACATTTTTAACTACTCTTGCCCTATTTTAATTTTTTCACATTCAGCTTTTATGTTTTTATCATTTTATTTGCGCATACGACCCATGATCCCTCTATGAGGGAGATGGGCAGTTTCTAAATATGATGGATGGAATGAGATAGATAGATAGATAACCCTATGTACTAATCCAATCCCCATTTAATGTTGCTTGCTTTTCATAGAGAAAGCCTGCAAGTATTCCCATCTCTTCAACCTGGGGAAGAGACAGTGAAGGAGAATCCAACAAGAAAACCCAAGCTAGAATTGACTTCTTCCAACAAGAGGCAAAGGGGGTCTTCACCCTTTGAAATAAGCAAGGCTTTTTTCCATCTGCTGGGAACCAAGAAGCATCTTTTGCAAGGTGGACCATGAGGAAAATAGCAAGGAGTCTGTGCTCTAATGAAAGCCCTCCTGAAGCAGCTGCAGTTACTCCTGAGCAGCCAGGAAAGAGACTGGAAAACTCTAAGCTGTCACTGAGCAGGAAAATACCAAAGAACCCCAGAATGGAAACAAAAAAATAAGTTCTTGCAGTGACTCTGAACACTTCTGACACCAGGTCCTTGGCAAGATTTCAAAAATGTCTTTCTCCTCCCCCAAAATTCATTACCTTTGCAGCAAAGACCAATTTGTTCCAAAGGGGGGGGGGGGGAAGATGACGTACTTTGGCTTGTAGCTAGAGTCAAAGAACTGGGACGTGGACCCAAGTTTCATGGCAAACAGGGAGAGGGGCCTTTAAAGTGGTCTTTCACTACCAAAGCATTTTGATGTATGAGTTCACCGGACTTTTGGAATTTCCACTGAGGAAAAATTTTATCATCCTGCCCCACACTGCCTAAAGGACAAAAAGAGCTCTTCCTTTCTGTTCCTCCTGGAAAAGATAGCAAATCCACTCAAGGAGCATCGCATTGTTCAGGTCCTTCTAAATTTACCTGTGGTTTCCAAGGAAGGTGTTCTGGAAATAGGCCTCAGGTATCACTTTTCCTTATGCTCAGTGATATTTTATATTTATTTTAAAACAAGTCTCTACTGTTGCATAAAAGAGAAAATCACTTCCATCTAAATAGACGATGTCATGAACTGATTCAAATCTTTACGTATTTTGCAATCTACACCAAACTGACAAAACAGCATGTTAAGAGCCTGAGTAGCATAGGTGGCTAATGCCTCCTACTAAAGGCAGCAATTAACATCCAGCTGCCTGCAATTTCTGCGAGTTCAATCCTAGCCAGGCTCAAGGTCGACTCAGCCTTCCATCCTTTCTAAGGTGGGTAAATTGAGGACCCAGTTTGTGGGGGCAATAAGCTGACTTTGTATAAATATACAAAAGTATGAAGGCTATTGCTTAACGCACTGTAAGCCGCCCTGAATCTCCGGAGAAGGGCGGCATATAAATCAAAATTTTTAAAAAAAGAGTTTGAAACCCAGTACTCTACACCTAAAAAAACCAGTGGATATTTTTGTGGTTGCTTAGTAGCTGATTGACAGCTTCTGACCATCAGCACTTCTTTATAAGCTCTTTATATTGTTCTCTGCACCGGAGAAAGGCCAACAGATAGAATTGGGAGAGTAAGACACAGCTGCCTTCACCGAAAGGCTGCCATGCTGGGAACATCAATAACAAATTAATGGTTATCGCAAAGTCCACTAGTAAAACTGCTCATGGCCACCCCCTCCAGTGCCAAAAATGCTCTTCACCTGCTCAACTGACCTCTATCCTTTTTCCAGATTGTTAGAAAAACTTCAAAAGAAAGAGGGTTTCCCACCAATTTTGCCTTCTAACAATCTGGGGCTCGTGGGGAATACAAAGAGAGGCATTTATGGACACTTAATATTCACCAATCACTAATGTCTACCACCAGGCCAGGAATAATGGATCAGTGTTACATTCCAATAACATATTGATTTCAATTAAGTATGGAGTTCATGTATAAAGTTGCAACCGCCTCTTCAGTAATAAATTATTACTTTCCACTTTACAGATTTACAGATTAAGAGAGTTGGAAGGGACCTTGCAGTCATCTAATCCACCCCCCTCCATCCAAGCAGGAGACCCTCCACCATTCCTGACAGATGGCCGTCCAGTCTCTTGTTGAAAACCTCCAGTGCTGGAGCATTCACAACTTCTGACGGCAACTTCTGTTCCATCGGTTGATTGTTCTCACTGTCAGAAAATTTCTCCTTATTTCTAGGTTGAATCTCTCTTTGAACAGTTTCCATCCATTATTCCTTGCCTGGCCTTTGGGTGCCTTGGAAAATAGCTTGACCCCAAATATTGCAACACTGCTATCCTGTCTCCCCTGGTCCTTCTCTTCACATCTTTGCATCTGCCCTATGGACAGAAAATCCTATCACAGAGCAAAACAGGCAAAAGGCACCTGCAGTTATCCTCCCTTCACCCAGCCTCCAAGCTAAGCAGGAGGAAGACTGATGGAGGAAGAGTTTCCGGGCACCGACATCGCTGGTGCCCTAATGATTGCCTCTCTTCGCAAACAAGGTCTACTAGGCAGACAAGGCAAGTGGGAAGGCCGACTTACCAAAGGGGCTTTCTTGGAGTGACATAAGCCCAGGCAGACAAGTAGCTTCCCATCTCCAGAGCACTGGCCAAACCAGCTCAGCAGCAAACCTGTCCAACTGCATCTACTCAGCCCTCGCCAGGGTGCACTTCAGCTCCTGGAGTGTTTCAGGTGTTCGCACGGGAATGCCAGATGCTGGGCCCGCAGGGGCTCCTCGGTGGGCTTGCCCCAGTTCTCATGGTCTCCTGCCCCGGAACGGCCCAAAGGGCAGCTCAACTGGCAGTCGTGAGGGAGGGCCAACGTACTTGCGGAGGGGCCACCCAAGGAAGTCAAGACTGGCTGAGGCACCAAGTTCCCTCCCTTTGCAGTTCTCCCGCGAGGGTGGAAGGGGAGGAGGAGCTTCCTTCAGAAGAGAGCTGGATACCTGAACGATAGGGAGGTAACAACCGATCTGCAAAGGCTGGAACTGCAGTTGCGGAAACCCTGGAGGGCATGAAGCGCTTGCAAAGGAGAAAGCTGCCTCCAAGACAAAAGAGGCCAAATCAAGCCGACAGCCAAAGTTTGCTATGACACTTGGCATAATTTTTTTTTTCCTTTTTAATGTTGCTGGAGACTATACAAACCCAGAAGACAAGAAAAATAAAGTGCCAGAGAAAAGAAAAGAGGAAAAAAATATGAAAAAAGAGAGTGACTTTCAGTCTTCACAATAAGCACAAATTTAGTAACTTTGGTTAGCTTTGTAGCTGCTTCTGATAAAAATACAGACAGGTCCACTAGACATAACATGCAAGGATCTCTCTTCTTTCCATATCTTACTTCTTACTCATACTCAAACCCATAAATCATCATCATTCCAGTCCTTATATCAGCAAAACGTCCATTAAAGGTTCTAGAATTTTACACTAATATGTCTTGGTTTAAGTTTGGTCAAACAAACCAACTTTTTACTCCTTTTTTTTGCTTCTAGCAATCTTGAACTTTATTCAGATGCTGTCACATAATTCAATCTCTCTTCAGTTTTTCTTTTTCCCATCTTAAAAGCTTCTCGGATTCATAAATCCAAAATACAATAATTTTCCAGGTCATTCTCTTGGCTTATCATCTGTATTTCCACTAACACTTATCCCTATTTTATAATTCCCCCCGCCTTTTTTATTTTTTCAGTATTTCAAGAGTATTTCTTTATATTTCAGCATCAGATGATATTTCTTTCAACTCTTTATCCTGTAGATCTTTCGGCCAATTCTCTTTCACATCTGTTATTTCTTCTTTGGCCAAGAGGTTGGTGGCAGGCTTAGCTGGTACTGGCTTTCCAGATGCAGCTTTTCTGAATGTTGTTGTCTCAAGGGTGAAATGGTTGCTAGGAGGCAGAGGAAACATAATCCTGCTAGCTCTCCTTGGGCTTCTCAGTAGCTTTTGATGCTATCAACCATCAAATCCTTCTGGAAAGTTAAGTAAGGGGTCCTTAGCAGTCACTGAGCTTGGTTAACCCAAGGAGCCCTCATCTCAACCCTGGGCTACAAATATTCTCCTTTACATTTAAGTAAGTTGGAGCCGTGGGAACTGCTTTTGGATCGTTCCAATACTATTTGAATGGTCAATTTCAGAAGGTGGCTTAAATTCATTGTGTTCACACTTTGAGTAGAAAGTATTTAGTAGACAGCTTATTTGCCTAATAACTGATGATAAGTCTATGGAAGGCTGTGGACCCCACTTCTTGAAAAATAATCTTGAAGCATATAATCTAGAAAGCACTCGTGAATTGTCCTCATTGTTGGTGCATCTGTAGGAGTCTGATGGACGTGAGAATCCTTTATTAGAATAAGTGGAAATTCCAGCTACAGCACTCCTGGGACAAGGATACTGTGTTGGGAATTTCCTATCTTGAATACTGCAATGCATCACATTTGGAACCAGTTTTCAAAACCATTCCCAAATTATAGTGAGGTCAGAGTCAGAGACAGCTAACTTGGAATGGGAGATCAGAGCCTGCTTTTAGGGCTCCTCCAACTGCACTGAATCCGGGAACATCTTTTCCATGAGAATCAGATTGTTAAGGTTCTTCATAGCACAGAATTTCCCCCCTGCGTGCATTCACCCAAACTGGCTGGGAGTTTTTCAGAGGTCTTCTTAAGGCCAGAGGAGGTGCAGGAGCACCTGGCTATTGGTAAGGGTCTTTCCATTTCCATGGTACCCCAGTTCTGCAATTTCTTCCCCATTAGCACCTAGACTGGTCATGTCTACAATACGTTTGTTTTGCAGGTTTCTGAATCTGCCTTAACTTCAGGCTTTTTATGTCTCAAGACTTTCCTTTTCTCTGGTGACTGCTTTTTTAAAATTCTTATTGAAATTCTACTTGAATAGAATAATTTATTGATTAAGTGTGATTGGACACACAAGGAATTTGTCTTCAGTGCATAAGCTCTCAGTGTACATAAAAGATATAAGTGATAAATCATGATTATATCCATCATAAATACATTCATCATGAATCATAAGATACAACACTTATCTCTTGTTGTGCAACTCAGAGGACTTTACTATAGGAACAGGGCCTCAGGGGCTCTGAGATCCATGCCCCACATCTCCATTTCCTCTGTTAAATGGTATCTCAGGGACAAGAAAATTGGAAACTCTCCAAATATTTAGTGTGTGTTTGAATTCTATGTAAAAACCCATACATTTTATTAGTCCTCTTTGTCATGCGTCAGGGACCAGATTCCTCCTAGTGCTAAACAAAGGCTCAGGGCAACTACTTTATTGATTTAGCCTGTGAAATCTGCAGAGGTGATGCAATAACTGATATGCAAATGTTGGAGTCTAATTGCTGCCTTTGTAGTTTTTGGCCTTGAGGGATGCAATATCCTCTTTGGTTGCCAGTGTGTATAGACTTTTAGCACTCTATTAAAACCGAACTTTTTTTTTTAATTTGATTTATATGCCGCCCTTCTCCGGAGACTCAGGGCAGCTAACAATGCGTTAAGCAATAGCCTTCATACTTTCGTATATTTATACAAAGTCAGCTTATTGCCCCCACAAACTGGGTCCTCAATTGACCTACCTTAGAAAGGATGGAAGGCTGAGTCAACCTTGAGCCTGGGGAGATTCGAACTGGTGTAATTGCAGACAGCTGAATGTTAATTACAGTGCTTAGTCTGCAGAGCTAAACCAGGCTTTTTGCCAGGCAGGGGTAGAGCATTGTGGAGGTAGTTCATACTTCACACCCCAGGGCATCAGTCCAAATTCTTGCATGGCCCAGTCACAGAGGCGAATCAGATGCCCTCCAGGAAACACCAACACAAATACACAAGCTTCTCAACCGCCACCTCCTCCACCTGTGGCCACAAATGGTCTCATCTTCTAGAAAACAACTTTTTTTTTTTTGAAAGACATCCACGCCCATCACAACATCTGCTGTCACGGATTTTGGAGACTATCTGTGTGGATATATGGATCAGACTTATTGCTGCCCGAAATTGCCTGCTTTTCAGTATAGTTAGGCAATTGTTACATACATAATTGAGTCCTGGGATATATATTTTTTTTTAATTTGATTTATATGCCGCCCTTCTCCAAAGACTCAGGGCGGCTTACAATGCATTAAGCAATAGCCTTCATACTTTTATATATTTTATACAAAGTCAGCTTATTGCCCCCACAACTGGGTCCTCAATTTACCCACCTTAGAAAGGATGGAAGGCTGAGTCGACCTTGAGCCTGGTGAGTTTCGAACTGGTGTAATTGCAGGCAGCTGGATGTTAATTGCTGCCTTAGTAGGAAGCATTAGCCTCCTACGCCACTCAGGCTCCTTAGGATATAATTAAATGCTGCATTTTTTTCACCCCGGACCATATCAATTGTGCCATTCCAGAAGACAACTGGCCTATCAGGCTGGCCTGTGTTGTGACCTAGGCTTCCTAAGTCAGTAAAACATAAAAAGTAGTCCCAAAACCTCTTTTACTGCAACAGTTGTGAATTCTGTTCGTTCACAAATGAGTCCCAAATAGTTGTAAAGAGTCCTTTAGGATAAGGCTGATAATCACCCCCCCTTTATCTCCCTTGATATGCTGCCAAAGACCTAATTGGCAAAGCCACACAGAGTCCAGAATCAAACAGAGCTTCAGACTTTAAACTGAACAGAATTAACAACGTTGCTTCCTGCAAAGGCCCACGTGCCTTTGCTCCTCTTTTACGTCTTATGGCACTTCCAGGCAATTTGCAAGAGTCACATATTTATAACAGTCGCAATTGTTGTGGGCTCAGGTGATCTCCATTTGTAACCTTCCCATCTGGCTTCCAACAAGCAAAGGCAATGGGGGAAGCTGGATTTACTTAAAAACTACATAATTCTCTTAACAACTTCAGTGTGTCAACCCTGAAGGTGACCTGACCGGAGCCATCTTGGAGCTTCAGTGTTGCCACAATGGAGCTGAGGGATGGGGGGGATTAGAGAAAGCTGGAGTTTGTAGCCAAAACAAAATACTTTCTCTTGGGAACCAAGGACATCCTCACACCTGGCCCGAGGAAGGAGTAGTGAGGTCACCAGGCAACCAGACAGTGTCTTGATTGGACCATGTGATTGATTGTTTGGGGTTGTGGGAAAACTTTCTCTTTTAATTAGGTGAAAACCACGGGAACCTTCAGAGTTGGTTTTCACCAGATCTGTGCCAATATGATATCTCCAATAAAGCCATTCTTTTAGGAATCTGTCTGCCTTGGAGTTTTGCTTGCTAGAGGTCTATTACTTGGAACCCTGACATAGTGATGCACTTTACAACTGTGGCAAAAAAGGGTAATAAAATGGGGCAAAACAATTTGCCTTGCTTAGCAAAGGAAATTTTGGGTTCCATTGTGCTTGTAAGTCGAGGACTGTCTGTAAAGAGGACTGCTAGCATCTCTCTGAAGGGCAGGAGGAATAGGACTGTGGCCTTCGGATGCTCCCAGCTGGGAACCAGCCGTTTTCTTTAGCCCTGAAGACAGGAATTTATTTATTTGTTTGTTTGTTTGTTTAATTTTTAAATAAATCTGGCACATGCACCACCTATCACCAATGACAACATCCAGTCTACTCTTCCCACTTGGAGGCAGATTTTGAACTGCAGACCTTACGGTTGAAACATCTGGTCAAATGTTGGCATTTCCAGTTCTTCCCTGTCCCCAGTTTCTACATTACTGAATGATGAAGAATTCTGGAGAAACCAAAAATGGCATGTTAAGGATTTATGGACCAACCCAAGCATGCAAACAAGATGGTGACTGTTGATCCTTAATTCGAAAAGGACTTTGCCATACCCCTTGCATGGGAGTAATTTAAAAACATCAGATAAATAGGAGGGGTGGGCACAAGCAGCAAATAACGAGTTACCCTTGCTTTAAAACTCATTGTAAGACAAGCCACCCCTCCTCCCAGCAAGAACTCAAAGGTACATTTTGTAAGTATTCTAAAAGGAAATGGAACTTTCAACTCTGTTCACAAAATGGCTTGGTCTGAGGTGCAACACAAGAATTAAAGGAATGTATGCTTTGGCATCAACCCTCCAATAGTGGGGAGAGACAAAGCAGACACGAAATGGTGTGTTGACCAACTGGGTGTTACACTCTACTCCCAAGCTTTAGAGCTGCACCAAAACTTGTCCTTTTGGTATCAATTCTGCTCTTTGGACAGCTGCCCAACACAAGTGATTTAATTGTCCAAGTTTGCTATGGAACTGATCTTGCTGCACTCCACAAAGCCTCACGGAGGAACAGCAGGGCGGCTGGCAACGTTTGAGTCTTTTCTTAAGAAACCTACCCTGGTTTCCTCAATGAGGAAAAATATAGCCAGCCTTCAACTTCCCTCGATTGGGAGAGATGACGGAGAAGGTGGTAGCAAACAGCTTCATGTGTTTTGGCGGAAACAGATCATCTCTAGACCCATTTTAAGCAGGTTCCAAAGTCAGCTATGGACTTGAAATGGCCTTAGTCAGCCTGACAGATGACCATGACTAGTCCGAAGAGTATCACAGTTGGGTTTTTCTGAATCTTTCCATAGATTCAGAATCCAGTTGGTATCTTCTGGATTTGGAAGGTATCTTCTAGATCTACAGACTAAGGAATCTGGGAACTGAAGTACTGCACTGCACTTGTTCCATTCCTATCCTTTGGGTAGAACTCAACGGATCCTTAGTGACATAGTCACTCCTCAAAATTTACATGAAGTCCCTCTGGGCACCATTTTGTCATTGACATGAAACTGCCGAGTGAGATCGTCTTGGTGTTATCAAGATGCCAATGACACTAACTTATATCTCCATGTTATTACCTTCAAGTAATCTTCAACACCTCCAGTAGAAAGGCTGTGCTTCAAATTCAAAAAGGTGTTTCAGTGTATGTGGGAACACTGTAGAATTACCTGTATTTTCCCAATATTGTGTAGTAGCTGCACAGGACAGCCACATGATCTGAGATTAGTTAGTTTAGCTTATTTATTAGCCTACATAGGCCATATCAAAATACAGAGTTCCAAACACAAATTATTAATAAAATCCTATAAAAACAATTTAAAATGAAATTGGAATAAAACACAATTATTTAATATATAGATAAGTAAAACAAGATAAAATTATATTTCAGTATCATCCCTACAATTTACTTCAATCAGTCCCACATATGCCATTCTCAACCGAACCATTTCACTGAAGTACTGCACCTTATTAAATGTTGTTTTCAAATTCTGGCCACACATTTAATATGGGGTTCCCAATGGGTCAACTGTTTAATGTATGAACTTCTCACCTCTCACTACAAACAACTATCAATCAATATGTGAGCCAAGTTTTCTACCTCTGCTGCTCCGCAAATGTAGATATGTCCATTATATGGTATAAAATGGAACCTCCCATATCTGACCATTGGGTCAAGCTGTTTGAATCTTGCTGGGGTAAAAATCTCTCTAAGATGTTTTGGCAATTGTAACTTTAAATAGCTGTCTATTTGAAAAGTAGGTTTACATTCAGTCAGACATTTCAAGATACCAGCCTTACTGAGAGAAGCTCATTTTGTGCTTCTCTGCCCATCATTCTTTGAGCAAATCTTTTTTTAACTTGTTCTCCTGTTACATAAGAGACAGAAAGGCCACAGCTTCTTACAAAATTTGTCAGGTTAGCGATCCAAGAGGTTTGTAGTTCTGATTTTATCTGCTCTAATAAACATAACTTGGGGAGGGACAAGGAGGGCTGATTCCACTAATAATCACCCTCGATTTCAGGGCCAGGAAGTGGTGTTATGAATTTATTTCATTTCATTTGTTTCATTATTTTGTTTTCAATTCATCAGAAAAGCCACATTAACATCAATAGAAACGTTATTTTTAAACCCTATTTTTATATCTTCAAAGGATTTTCAGGACAAGGGAACACATAAAGTAAAACTTTTGATTCAGCCCCTCCAACAATTAGGGATTTTTTAACTCCGCCCATCCTTGGTGGGTCATATCCATTGGCAAACTGGGCTCTTCCCTTTTGCCACAAAGCAGAGCATCCGCAATCACTGACTTTCAGCCCTGACCTTCTGGCTGCCCTTCCTTTTCTACCATGCCATTAGGCAACTTTGAAGCATAAAAGTTCAAAGGGCCCAACCAAGATTAAGGCATTCCATCTGGACACTCCTTTAAAGCCAAATTCAGGAGGCTCCTTTACACAGGAAATGTCTTGTGAATCCCAGGTCTGCTTCTGAATATGAGTCTGGCAAGGAATCAATCAAAGTGATCCTTCCCAGCAGAGGATATTTCACAGCACTGAAGGGAAAGAGTTCACTGCTCAGACAGGAATAAGATAGTCCTGATAAAATGGTGCAGAAATTTGGGATGGATGGATGGATGGAGGGATGGACGGACGGACGGATGGATGGAGAAAGAGACAGAAAGACAGATAGATTAGGACTGCCTAATCACAATTCCAAAGATGCCACTCAAAAGGCTTCTTGGATGAGAAGTGGGTTTTTTTCCTGAAAATGTTTTGGTACTCATCCAAGCTTCTTTAGTCCTGGCTTAATGCTTCTTGGGTGAGATGCAAAACATTTTCAAGAAAAAAACCCCAAGAAAGTCTACTTTCCCTTTGAAAAGCACTTTTGGAATAACCATGGCCCTGGATGATTGAGAATCCC
Source organism: Masticophis lateralis (assembly GCA_030761175.1). Taxonomy (NCBI): domain Eukaryota; kingdom Metazoa; phylum Chordata; class Lepidosauria; order Squamata; family Colubridae; genus Masticophis; species Masticophis lateralis. Next base: position 1,785,201 of record JAUDYJ010000014.1, read on the forward strand.
CCAAAACATTTGCCTAATCACACATTTTTTCAATGAAACGTTTGAATCAGTTTTCTTTAACGTGGATCCCTCCCAGGGATGTGCACTTCAAGGCCAGAGCAACCATGGCTGAGTATTTATTTAGTGTATTTACAAGCATATTTAGCAACCCGTTCAGAAGACACCCAGATAATGGAAGATAAAGTGATGCTATGCTAAAATTAAGGAGAAACTTCCTAAGAGGGAGGACGAGTAACCAGTGGAACAGCTAGCCTCCAGAAATAGTGGGTGCTCCATCGTTGGAGGTTTTTAAAAAGAGTGGACACCACAGGTGTCAATCTTGCTGCATCACATCGCCATCATGTGACGTTTCGCGACTTTTTCCCCTACCCCTTCCCCTGCACATGATGCATCCAGGCTGCAGGCTGCCAGTTTGACACCCCTGATCTGAACAGTCACTTATCTGAAAGAGCATAGGTTCTCCTGCTTGAGCAAGGGGTTGGCCTAGAAGACCTCCAAGGTCCTTTCCAACTCATTCCATTCCATTCCATTCTCCTTTTAAAGGCAACTTCCCCATTACAAAGGAAATGGGTCTCTTCCAAAGACTTCTGGGCACTGTCCCTGGTACCACCATCTCTGGAAGAACTGGGTCCTTTCTCCAAGCTGCGCAACCAGCAGTGTAGATTCAGCTGTTCGAACCGGCAGCCAGCTTGGCCATTCCTGAGAATTCTAGAAGCCCCCAGAGACCATCCAGCCTGGCGAGGGCTGGACTCTGAACTCCAATACAAAAGGAATTCAACGTGAGCATTTAATGCAGCGGAAGAGGACAAATAGCAGGGCATAATCCTTTAAACACAATTGAGTGCAATGAAATCCAAATTGGTATTTACAAGGCAGCTTCAAGGCCCTGCTCAGCACAAAAATGGCTGCACACCGTCGTGCTATAAGACTTGTGGACTACAACTCCCAGAACCTCCCAGCCAGCATGCGCTCGGCCACTTCAGAACCACCCAAATTTGTGAATCATGACATCCTCCAAGACAGAACAAACCTGGAGCTTGGCCGGGCTTGGCCGCAGAGTTCATGAGCAAGGCGCCTTCTTTTTCATGCCCTTCCTGCCCTCTGGGCTCGGCCAAGGAGGGGAGAGGAAGGCGACGTGCCTCTTCAAGGGACTGTGCTGAGATTAGGCAGGTTGCGCCACTCCTGGGAGAGGGCTGGTCCCAAAGAAAGCCTGACACGGAGACCTGAGCACATTCCTGGCAGGCCTTTGGTGACACATTAACTGCTCAGAAGGGGCCGCACGGGAGGGAGGACAGGGTGGGAAGGAAACCATCAAGAAGGCTGATCTGATGTTTGTTTCCACGGAGCTGGAGGTCTGCCCCACCCAGCTTATGTCCAGGTCACAGGAACAAAAGCAGCGAAAGCAATGCTGCACTCAGGAGTCAGGGCCCAAACGAATTCTGTCCCCGCCATCATGTGTCACAAACAAAAGACTTCGCTTGGCACCCAGAAGAAATAGAGGTCTCCATGAAGCACTTCCAATGTTTAAGGGAAAAAGTCTCAATTTAAAGTCAATCATAGAAACATGGAAAGCTGATGGCAGAAAAAGATCTAGTGGCCCACAAAATTTGCCATTGGAGTTTTGTTTTGTTTTGAATAATTATTTTAATTATTTTTTATATTTGATTTTTAATATTTTTCAAATGATGGACATATGTTTATCCCCCTCAATTACTGATGACTTGAACCACTACTTCCACTAGAAACTGGCTCCAAGCTTCCACTACTCTTCTTCTGTGAAATAAGACTTTCTCGTACTATCTCTGGACTTCTCTCCTGTCAGTTTGAGGTTATGCTGCCACGTTCTTGAGTTTTTGCTTACTGGCCTGAGAGACAGAAACGGGGCAGGGGAGGGAGGGAGGCTTTGTTTTCTCTGTGCAGGGGGAGACTTGGGAGGGAAAGAGCAGGACAGACCAAAGCCCGGGGGCTCCCCCATGCACCCGCAGCCCTCGAGAGAAAGGCTCCCTCGAGAGAAAGGCCACCAGCACATTCTTGGTCAGGGTACAGCAAGTGCTCTCAGAGTCAGAGAAGGGAGGGGGGGTAAGCAGGGGCAACCCACCCAGAAGAACGAGTCCTGGGGCATTACTGGCCCCTTGGCATGTCTGTATCCCACTTACATCACCCAAGAGAAAAACGATGCTTTGGAAGATATGGGAGATGACCAACTAGGCATCTCTGACCCTCCTCAGGCACAAGAGGCCTACCTGGGGCCCATGCCTACACCAAGCCAAAAAATTACCCCAAAGTCTGTCTGGACTAAAGTGACTCTCATCCTCCCTCTGAGAGCAGAGAACAAACCTCTCTTCGGATCAGGCTGGGGACGGTCACCAAGTCACTGCCGGTTTCAATCGCAGGCTATTAATGCCCCCCCCACCCCCCCACCAGCCCTCAATCAACTGGCAACTGTCCTGCTACTGGCTCTAGGCCAGATCCTGTCCCGGCCAGGTCCCATCTGGCATGGAGTAATGGTGGGCAGGAACCATTCCCTTCCCAGCAACATCCCCTTGTCGGCGCCTCCACCCCGAGCCCGAACGTAATGGGGGCTCAGGGCTGTATGCTGTGGTTGCTGAAGAGGCTCCAGGACTTGCGGAGCTGCACGGGAGCAGCAGAAGGTCACAGTAGCCGCCTCACACAACGACTGTGAGATCCTCTTATGTTGGGTTTGCAGCTCAGGGGTGTCAAGAGACAAGGGAGAAAAACCTGGCCCAAAGGAGGGGCCGGGAGATTCCACCCCAACTGTCCGAGTGCTGCCTCCTCGGCTGAGCAAAGAGTTATGCCTGCCTGGAGGATGGCCAGTTACACAGCAGCACAACTGCACAACGGCAGGCCAAGGAGTCGGCTAATCCGCAGGACGCCTGTCAACAGCCTTCCCTCTGCTGGAACACGCGGCCGAAGGCTTTTCACCCACAGCAGCTTCTTAAAAAATCTGGCCACAGGAGCCGCAGAAGCAATTGGGGCATGCATTTTTTTTTTTAAAAAAGAGGACTTCTTCTGGAAGAAAAATGTTTGGCTCCTGGGAAAGCAGGTAGAGAGACAGAGACCCACACATTTGTGCAACTGCAGCTTCAAATGTGGAATGTTGGTGTCCTGGCTTGGGTAGCTGGCCAGAAAGGAAGTGCTGATAGGTCCAACTGCAGGGCGCCCAAGCTTGGGTGTAAGCCCTGGGCATTCAGGTTTTTTTTAAATGGAGCTGAGGCTAGATGCTGACCCCCACAATAGAGCTAGTCCTTGACTTACAACCACAATTGAGCCCAGAATTTATGTTGCTAAGTGAAAAATTCGTTAAGTGAGTTTCCCCCCATTTTACAACTTTTATTGCCATAGTTATTAAGGGAAGCTCTGCAGTTGTTAAATTAGTAACCTGGTTGTTAAGTGAATCTGGCTTCCCCATTGGCTTTGCTTGTCAGAAGGTCGCAAAAGGAGACCGCCTGACCCCAGGACACAGCAACCGACACAAACACGAACCAATTGTCCAGCCAATTGTCTCCGCGCCTTCCGTCGTGCTCTGAAGACCCTGTTGTTCTATCAAGCCGGTCTGACCGGTCAATAATTTTTAAAGGGGTTTTAAATGGTTTTTAGTTAGGGTTTTAATTGCGGCCAGACATTGAATCTTTTTAAGTGGTTTTTAATTTTTGTCTTGTGATTGTTTTAGTATGGCTGTGCACCGCCCTGAGTCCTTCGGGAGAAGGCGGTATAAAAATACAATAAAATAAATAAAATAAAAATAAATACATAAATAAATAAGCATCTGAATGTAAATCATGTGACCATGGGGATGTTGCAATGGACATAAGTGTGAAAAATGGTCATAAGTCACTTTTTTCAGTGGCGTTGTAACTTTGAACGGTCACTAAATGAACTGTTGTAAGTCGAGGACCTTAGCCTGGCAGAGTAAACCTCAAGCTGTTTCCACAAAAGGAGCAGAGGCAGTGCAGGACTCAACCTCCCAGTAAGAGGGTAGAGCCAACCCTAAAGCAGTCCTGGTTGGGGCAGATGGGCTGGGACGGAGGAAGCCACTTCCAGCTCATCTGACAAGCCAATTAAATCAGCTCCTGGCAAACAGGCCACCCTGGAGCCTCAGCTTGCTGCTTGGAGTGTTGAGAAGTGTCCCGAGATCTCCCAGCTCCAATTTTCCCCATAGCCCTGTCAGGTCGGCAAGGCTAAGGATGATGGGCCCAAAGTCACCCACGGAGCTCCCACGAATAGATCTGGCCCACTGCACGACACCTGAGCCACCTCCTCCTTCCTCGCTCTGCCTATTCATCTGTACCAGATGTTACAGGCGACACACATCCTATTTAAAACAGCAACAGACAAAACTAGCAAAACACAACCGGATCCGAGTATCAGGAAGAAACCATTTCCTGATGAAAAAAAGCCTCTCTGTCAGGGAAAGACTTTCCTAGAGCAGCACGAGGGGCCTCCCTCTGAAAGAGCCCCCCAAAGCACCCCAACCTTTCACGTGGGAATACCTTCCAAGCTCCCGTGTGCAGGATGAGTAGTAAAGGTCCCCCACCAGTGCCCTTCGAAAGGACCCTTTGGAGCCGCGACACAAAACACAGGAACGACAATCATTCGTAGCTGCTATCTTAAGTTGGGGGGAAGGGGTTGTGCCCTGCAGACTCTCTCCTTTCTACCCGTTCCAATCCCTTGAAAGCCAAAATGGTTTTCAGAGCCCTCACTCGGGGCGCTAATGAAGGAACCCACCTGAAACTCCCAGATTAACAGAGACGGAAGGGACCTTGGAGGTTATCTAGTCCAACCCCCTGCCCAAGCAGGAGACTCTGCACCATTTCTGACAGATGGCCGTCCAGTCTCTTCTTGAAAGGGATGAAGCTCCCACAACCTCCGAAGGCAACTTCTGCTCCATGGGTTGAGTTGCTGGGCCAAGCAGAAGCCCTGAAGGCAGCTTGCAGGGAGCATCAAAAAGGAAGGCTACAACCCGGCCATTACTTGCTTGACTGGCTCAGCCAGACCCTTTTCTGCCCCGGCCATGTGTCCTGCTTTGTAATTCACAGATTCAGAAGAGGCCACTGAGGTCTCAGGTCAGGGCAGGACCCAGATTCAGGCATCCCAACATCACCTGCCGTCTTCTGCTCAAAAACATCCAGAGCTCATTAAACCCTCTGGCTCCGAGGCTCTAGTCCTTAAATGCATGGGGATTTTTTTTCTCTTGGTATTTAACCAGGCTCTGCTTTGCATCGAACTTCAACATGTTTTCCAGATCGTGGAGCTTTGCTTGACAGGGAAGAGGGCTTGCTCTTCAGATACTTCAGTCTCACCAAGTGCCCCTCAGTTGTCTTTCTTCAAGACCAGACATATATGCCACTTTAACTATTCTGTCCATCTTTCTTCACCGGGCTTCGCTTCTATTTCCTCGTTATTTATTTATTTTATTTATTAATCGAATTTCTATACCGCCCTTCTCCTACCGGACTCAGGGCGGTGAACAGCCAATTTAAAACCAATAACAATATAGTAAGTTAAAATGTTCTAAAAGTCCATATAAATTTAGGCTGTAAATATATCAATAAAACTAAAACTCTAGAAATTTACATAATTTAAAATAATTTAAAATTTAAAATATTTAAAAATAGGAGGGATCAGGCAAGTCCGGCAAGTTGGAAGAAATGGGTCTTCAACGCCCGACGAAAAGTCCGGAGGTCAGCAATAGTTCTCAGATCTGGAGGGAGATCGTTCCAGAGGGTGGGGGCTACCACAGAGAATGCTCTCCCCCTGGGGGTCGCCAGCCGGCACTGTCTGGCTGACGGCACCCTGAGGAGGCCCTCTCTGTGGGAGCGAACCGGCCGGTGGGAGGCAATAGGTGGCAGAAGGCGGTCCCGTAAGTACCCTGGTCCTAAGCCATGGAGCGCTTTAAAGGTGATTACCAACACCTTGAAACGCACCCGGAAATCAACCGGCAACCAATGCAGCTCACGCAGGAGGTGTCACGTGGGAGCGCCCTGTCGCTCCCATAATCCCCCGCGCGGCCGCATTCTGTACCAGTTGAAGCCTCCGGATGCATCCCAAGGGGAGCCCCATGTAGAGAGCATTACAGTAGTCCAAGCGAGACGTGACGAGCGCCTGAGTGACTGTGCGCAGGGAGTCCCGATCTAGAAAGGGCCGCAACTGGCGTATCAGGCGGACCTGATAAAAAGCCCCCCTGGCCACAGCCGTCGTATGATCCTCTAATGACAGCCGTGGATCCAGGAGGACGCCCAAGTTGCGCACCCTTTCCGTGGGGGCCAATGATTCGCCCCCAATAACCAACGATGGAGTCAGTTGGCTATATCGGGACGCCGGCATCCACAGCCACTCAGTCTTGGAGGGGTTGAGTCGAAGCCTGTTTCTCCCCATCCAGACCCGCACAGCTTCAAGGCACTGGGACATCACTTCCACGGCATCGTTGGGGTGGTCTGGGGTGGAAATGTACAGCTGAGTATCATCAGCGTACTGATGGAATTCCACTCCAAAACCACGGATGATCTCACCCAGCGGCTTTACATAGATGTTGAACAGAAGGGGCGAGAGGACCGACCCTTGTGGCACCCCACACACTAGGCGCCTCGGGTTCGACCGCTGCCCCCCTGTCAACACCGATTGCAACCGGTCGGAGAGGTAGGAGGAGAACCACCGCAGAACGGTGCCTCCCACCCCCAGTCCCTCCAACCGGCGCAACATGATACCATGGTCGATGGTATCAAAAGCCGCTGAGAGGTCTAACAGCACCAGGATAGAGGAGTACCCCCTACCCCGGGCCCTCCAGAGATCATCCACCAACGCGACCAATGCCGTTTCGGTGCTGTAACCAGGCCTGAAGCCGGACTGGAGCGGGTCTAAATAGACAGCTTCATCCAGGTACCGGGGGAGCTGCCGCGCCACCACACTCTCAACAACCTTCGCTAAAAAGGGAAGGTTGGAGACAGGACGGTAATTTACCAAAACAGCCGGGTCCAGGGAGGGCTTCTTGAGGAGGGGCCTCACCACCGCCTCCTTCAAGGCAGGCGGAAGGACACCCTCACTCAAAGAAGCATTTATAATCTCCTGGAGCCAGCCTCGTGTAACCTCCCGGGAGGCCAGCACCAGCCAGGAGGGACACGGGTCCAACAAACATGTGGTAGCGTTCAGTCTACCCAGGATCCTGTCCACGTCCTCAGGAGCCACAGGATCGAACTCAGCCCAGATAACACTCTCAAGACTGGGCTCAGTCACCTCGCCCGAACTAACCCAGTCAGAGGCCAGCTCATCCCGAATCTGAGTTATTTTATCATCCAGATATTGAACAAAATCCTCAGCACGACCCTGCAAGGGGTCCTCCCGCGCTCCCAGGTGAAGGAGGGAGCGGGTCACCCTAAACAGGGCGGCTGGGCGATTATCTGATGACGCAATAAGAGCGGTGAAATAATTAGATTTCGCCGCTTTTATTGCCACTAAGTAAGTCTTAATATGAGCTCTTACTAGTGTTAAGTCGGATTCAGAGCGACTAGCCCTCCAACCACTCTCTAGGCGTCTTTTCCGGCGCTTCATCTCCCTCAGCTCCTCGGTAAACCAAGGAGATAGGTGAGTTCGGCGCCGGGTCAGAGGCCGCAAAGGCGCGACCCGGTCCAAGGCCCCACCGGCTGCCCTATCCCAGGCAGCCACCAGGTCCTCAGCCGAGTCGCGTGTCAGTGTCTCAGGAAATGGCCCAAGCTCCGTCTGGAACCTATCAGGATCCATCAGGCGCCTGGGGCGGAACCACCTAGTTGGTTCCGCCTCCCTGCGATGGGGTGTAACGGTCAGAAAGTCGAGACGAAGGAGCGAGTGGTCAGTCCATGACAAGGGTTCAACACCTATATCCCCAATATCAAGACCACTCAGCCACTGACCAGAGACAAAAACCAAGTCCAGGGTGTGTCCACCAATGTGAGTCGGGCCCTGAATTACCTGGGTCAGGTCCATGGCCGTCATGGAAGCCATGAACTCCCGAGCCATCTCAGATGTCTTGCCGATAGATGGCAGGTTGAAATCCCCCATAACTATAAGCTTGGGGGTATCAACCGCCACCTCGGCTATAACATTGAGAAGCTCGGGCAGGGTCGTTGCCACGTGGCAGGGAGCCAGGTACGTGACTAACAGACCCATCTGCCCACCGGGACCCCATCTCACAAAGGCGGACTCACACCCGGCTATCTGAGGTACAGTGGCCTCCCTCGGACCCAGACCTTAATAATAACCGCTACTCCCCCACCCCTGCCCTGGGCTCTCGGCTGGTGGAATGCAAAGAAACCCGGTGGGCACATCTCCACGAGGGGAACTCCCCCCTCGTGGCCCAACCAGGTCTCGGTAATACCGGCCAGGTCCGCACCCCCCTCTTCAAGAAGATCACATATGAGGGGGGCTTTGTTTACCACGGACCTCGCATTGCATAACAACAGCCGGAGCCCCGGGTCCTGAGACTCTAAACAACCCGGGGAACAGGAATAGCTCCGGGGACCGGGGCGCGCAATCGCTCGAAGACAGCGAGTGCGCGCCCCCAACACATGATATGGTCCCCTGCTCTCGCCATATCTGCCCCTCCCACATAACGTAGTTATCACACCACCCTCAACAGAGGGCTCATTGAGAGCCCTCTTGCCTCCAGAAACTAAGCCCCCCGTGGCATCAAAGACTGTCGGGCCTATCCCTTTCCCCCCCGGGTTCCCCCCCAAAAAGATGTTATCCTTACATCCCAGAAGGAAACACAGCACCCAAGATGGGGCCACACCATCACACCAAACTGACTTTAGTAATTAAATAAATAATAAATCCTGTGATTTTTCTCACTAGGCAATGAAAAATTATCAAAACAGCAGGCATTAAATTTTCTCCAAATAGAACCGGTACTGAATCAGTACAATTCAGTTATATTGAATCAGTACAATAATACAGCGTAAGGACATGGTAAAGAACAGAAAAGTAAAAGCAAAATCTCCTTAAATGTTTAGATTGCCTTTCATTTTTCAGGAAGAATAAAGAGAGAGAGAGAAAATAAAAATCCATTCTCCAGATTTCAGATGCCACAGACATAATTGGCTCCAGGCTTCACCACCAAACAATAGCTCTTTTGTCTCCAAACCCATGCGAACAATGATGTCATTTACCATAGTTGCATAATTGACTTTGCCTCTATTTGTAATTATGCAATCGGCATTTTTACATCATTTGCGCCACTGAAAATTAAGCGATGACATAAACAGCAAAGAACGCAACTCTGCAAATTATCCAGATTTATGAAGGTGACCTCAATCACTTAACTTCAGACACACCAGATATCTTTCTCCTTTTTAGAGGCAGGTTTTATTTTACTGGAGGAGGAGCCCAGTCTATACTCGGAGGGGAGGGTCTCAACGGAATGATAATCTGATGAGCTGGCTCCCCTGTTCATAATTTGACCTCCCTTTTAGTCCTTTCATGATATTATTAACTTTTGTGTTTTTTACAGGCTTTCAAAATAGTCTTTTATGATGTCACATGAGTCACGTCACATGAGACGTGTAAACAGACAGACAGACAGAGATAGATGCTGTAACATGCCTACTGAGTTGCATGTTCTGAATTTCCACAGTCCAGCAGCACAGGATTCGCAGCCCTCCCAGGCTACCCAGAAGCGACAACAGGACCCCTTCGACCTACCGAAAACAGGAAATATGCCAAGATTCATTAACGGTCTTGAAGAGGCGTTGACCAGTTGCAATGCTATTGCCACATCCCAGGCACTTCCAATCTTCTTCACCTACATGGAACACAAAGAACGAACACTTCAGCAGATGCTCTTTCAACGGCAGATATATGGGAACAGGATATCATGAAAGTCCAGTGTTAGGAAAAGACCAGCACTGTATGTGGGTTTCTTCTACAATCTGTTTCCTATACAGTCGGCCAAAAGAAAATTATTGCTGACAAAACTGCTCATATCAAAGTTGTGACTCCCAAAGTTTCATGTTTATATACTGGCTGCATTCCTGGCCTACTCAGTTTTTATGAAGACTACACTGGTGTGGGTTTTCATGGCTGATAGCTGTTGGGCAGTGTTGGGCCTCAGGGGATAACGACCCTAGTCTAGAGAAGGGATTTCCTCCCTCTGAAGATGCCAGCCATGGTTACCAGTGAAGCATTAGGAAATGTTTTTTGTAAACCATGGTCTAAAACTAAACCCTGACACCCAGCATTGTTTGAGCTCAATAACACTGTCAAGAATGTTGAAAGGGAAAAAAAGATTTTGAAAATGGAGTTCACTGCAGATGGCTCTCACTTGCTTGCAGCCAATAAATGCATTCTGGCTAATCTGCTGATGGACCCTCAGGGGGTTGCATCAGTGCAACCTAGAATTCCTAAAATATCTGTGTTTACCGATTATTTCTCATCATGCCAGCTTGCTTTGCTGGTTCAGACAAAAGCCTTCTGCTGGGCTCCCTCCAGGCCCTCTCCTGCCATGCCTGAGAGTGAATGGGAGGAAGAGCTGTGAAGCAGGAAGCCCCGTGAAATCCTTTGTTATGCCCTACATTCATCCAAAGAGCCCTGGCTGTGCCAGAGGCAGCCGTGAGAATTCAGCAGTTTCAGAAGAAAAGTATTTTCTGCAATACAATATTAAAAGCTCATTACCCATTTGGGCTGGATTACATTCATTCAACTAGGGGTTGGAATACTAGTAGACCATTTTCTCAGAAAGGGAAATGCAAGCAAGCTTCCTTTAAGCTACAAACCAATTCATCACTGATACTACAGATCTGAACCACGGTTATATAACACTGTAAAGCTGCCTTGTGAAACAGAATATTCTGACTAAAAACCAGATTGAATTCAGTGAATGAAACTCCATTAGGCCTCTTTTTAATATTGCATAATTGGGCTCATAAATGTGCAAGTTCACCTCTCTTTATGTGACTTATTTTTGTGCAGCTTTTTATTTAATCAACAGAAACTGTCTGGAGGAAATTACCAGCTATAGAGGGCACCATCTCCGATTTTGTTCCAATTTGTAAGGGAAAATCAAGTGTCCCAATGTGGCTTTTGTTCTGCAGAATTTAGATTTGATAACATCTCAGAGGCTTGCAATCAAGTTAATGATGCTCTAACACTGCTTTAGGTCTCAGATTAGAAGGAAAGTTGGTTACTTGGTTGGAAATGCAATATAGATCTAGTCAGTATAACAGAAACCTTCTTGAGACACAGATGATCCTGAATCCACAGTTAAGACAGAGAAGGGTTTACTGGGAGAGAGAGAGAGTATCAATCTAATACAGTGGAAGATCAATTCCTCGGCAGAATTGCTCAAGATAGTAATAGCCAGCCTGGGAGATGCTATTGAATGTCTGGTCAAAACTCTGAAAGGGATCCTGAGATGGTAAAGATTGGGGAGGCATATAGAGGAAAGGATCTTACAATATTGTGTCAATTACCTTCCACAGACTAGATATTATATGCTGAAAACATATTGAAGGAGGTTGAATTGGAAGATGAGTAGCTTTTAAAACTGGAGGAAGAAACATTAATAATCTGTGTGATGCTGAAAATTATCTAATAGCTAAAAAGGCAAAATAAGCTACAGACTCCAGTAATGACCTTGAGGAGCATAGTGAAAAAAGGGGGACTAAGATTAAAACCAACCTAATGACAACTAGTACAGTTGTCACCTTAGTGACAGTAAGTACAGTAAGTACACCTTAATACTGAAAACTTAATAGTGAAAATACTGAAGTGGCAGGTAGCTTCGTCTGTTAGGATCGACTATCAATAGCAAAGGAATCAGCAGTCAGGAAATATGCCACAATCTAGTACTTAGTACAAAGAAGGCCTCAGAAATAATATCCAGATCCCAGGATGTGTTTACACTTACAAAGATTGCAATTGTGCAGATTTTCCTTGCGAGATTTCATGGATATGAATGGATCTCTGGAGAAACAGCACAGATCATTTTGAATTTTGGCTCTGGACAAGACTTCCGAGAATGCCATTGGACAACCAAGAAAACAATCAATGGATCATAGAACAAATCAATCTACAGATCTTACTCAGGGCACACATGAATAGGGCCTCTCCTGGGACAAGAATGCTGGGGCTCGTAACTCTTGCAGAAGCAGCGGTTGGGGACTTCAGTCATGTTACTGCCTTACAAGGCAGCTTCTGGTAACCCACTCCTGCAAAAGTGGGAAAGCTTAAGTTGCAACTACTGAACCTTCAATAGCTGGATTTCCCTCCTTGGGCCACTGAGTTCCAAGGGCAGGTGCAGCTTAAGGTCATTGAGGGAGAAAGCAAGCGTGGGGTCAGCATTGGGGTGATTAGGAGAGGTGACTGGCTGCCTTGACCAAGAGGAGGAGAATAGCAGGATAGGGAAGATCTGAGGGAGGCAGGATGAACTTCAAGACCATGGGAGGTAAGGTGGGATCCCATGGATGGGTCCCTCTTGAGAGCACTGGGCATGCCGTTTAAACATAATCTGAATGTCCAGCCCAAAGGGTAATCTTAGCAGGCTGGTCTTTTCCCTGTAATTATTGCTTTTCCTTTCTTACTATACTTATCTTCTTTCTGCTCTTTATTCCTCAAGAATGAGTCTAATGCTATGTGATAAGACACAAATATTTTAAATGTGTATGAATACCTGAAGATTCTTTGGCCTTACGTTTTGACATACGTCCATAGAAGCACATACTTTTCAGAATGAGGTAGCCATATACTTGAAAGAGAAGGAGTTCAAATGAATGCATCTGCAAGAGATGCTTGTCATGGAGCTGAAAACAATCAGAAAAGAGAAGCACATCCTCTCCCTCAGAGGATGACTCAGCTGCTGACCTCTCAAAGTCTTCCCAAACATTCAGTCAAAAATCTGCCTTCCCTAAATTAAGCCCTTTAGCCAATGGATCTTAAGTCTGACACCCCTGTACTTAGCTGTTCCAAGAAAGCATTTGCTGACCAATTGAGAGCAATAAGAAGAAGGGTTTCATGGCAGGAAAAGGAGTTCAAAATAAGAAGGCATTCCCCAAACAGGAAATATTAAATGCGCCATTGCAAAACAATTCCTGTAAGCAGAAAATGGGAGAGAGAGGCAGATAGTGAGACCGTACGAACAAATTTAGCAAAGATAATAAACCCCAAAGGATGGAAAAGGAAGGTCTCCAGTGATGAACAGCCTGGAACTGCAGAGTTTCTCATGCTGTGCAACTGGAATATCATTGTAGCTGCTCTGCTAACATCGTCTGTTCTGATGGATTAGCAGACCTGGAGAATTGTTGATGGACATTATCTGTCCAACACCCCTAATCCATGATCATGGATGAATTCATGAGTCAACGGTATGATTGGCAGACAAACAGCACCACTCTTCTCTGGGCACAGATCAGTAATATGCCCTGTGCAACTGTCATTCAGGGTTTTTCCTCACAGATCCAAAGCTGGTCTTTCATGTATGAACCTTTCTGTAGGAACTCTTTTAGGTCCCACCAGTATAGAAATATGTTCCTTGGTGTAGCTTACAGAGAGAGGCGTTTCCTCCATCAGCTATCATTTATTCTATAAGTGTATAGGCCACTGTTTCTCAACCTTGACAGCTGGAAGGCGGGTGGACTTCCATGGTGACTGGGGAATTCTGGGAGTTGAAGTCCACCCGCCTTCCAGCTGCCAAGATTGGGAAACACTGGTATAGACTCTTTACTTGGCCAAATGAATCCTTGTTCATTGTTCCAATCCTGGTATTATTTTTCCTCCTGAACTACTATAAAATTGCATTTGCTGCAAGACACATACCAGACTGTGTTCAGGAAGGAAAGGAAACATGCCATAACCATTAGAGTTCATGGTTGTGGTGTCAGGTTCCCTGTTATTTCAATTTCTTAAGGGATACCAGGAGACATATATTTATTTCTTCTTGCTTCCTTCTCAGCTTTGCAAGTTAGCTAAACGCATCCTTTTGAATCTCTCCTGCCCAAACCCTTTTAAGCGTTTCTATTCACTCACTCGGTGAGCTCATTTCTTGGAAACAGCTATTTTATATTCCCCCTGCAGCCTTTCCAGTGGCCTCTGCTTCCTTGGCAGGAAGCAGTCATTTAATCACCCACAGTGGGCAATTCAAGGGGCTCTAAGACATCCCCTTCCCAATCATAGCCAGATGAGGGCTTACTCCAAGTAGAATATGCGGCCCTTGTTCCTTACTCTTCTGCACTTGTTCTGTCCAGCCACCCAAGTCTGTTGGTGCTCCCTCTTTGCTGGCTCAGCCACATCCCTGGAGGGTTCACATGAACCCTCAAAGAGAACAAAATACCAAGACCTTACAAAGCCTCTAGAATAATTCCACTTCCAGCCTCGAAATGCTCTAAAATGAAATCTGAGGCAAAAGCCCACACTGGACAGCTGTAAAAATGATCACCTGGCTCAAAGTCGCCCAATAATACAGAACCTGGATAAGGTGAAATGCAATTAGGGAGCATGAAAACATTTCAGACTTTCAATCAACTTTCCAAAGAATTCGGAACAATCATACACAACGCAGGCGCCACACAATCTTTATATGTCTGTATGTATATACATACATACATACATACATATGTGTGTATGTGTGTGTGTGTATATACACACACACATATATCCCTAAGATCTAGATAATTGTCGTCTATTGTTTAAGGACGTCTTTTCTCAGCCCGGGTGGGCTTTTCCCTCCCAGAATTCCCCAGCCGAGGTTGAGAAGCGCGGCGAGGAGGGCCGCCTCTGCTGGGACGGGCAAACGAGTGGCTCCCCCCGCAAGAGAGCCTCTCTTTGAAAGGCAGCCGCGGTCACCGCTCCTCCGGGCTCCCCGGCAGGGTCTCCATGCAGCCCCCAAAGGCCCCCGAGCCCCTCCCCCCCCTCCGGCAGGGCTCCGGTAAGGACCCGCTCTCTGTCGCGGGGGGGGGGGAGGAACCTGGGTCGCAGCCGAGAGCCCCGACCGAGCGAGGAGCGTCCCGGCGGCGGGAGGGCCCCTCGGGGTCGCGCCAGAGCCCGGGATCCCCCCC
The DNA here is from genome assembly GCA_030761175.1 of Masticophis lateralis. Lineage (NCBI taxonomy): Eukaryota > Metazoa > Chordata > Lepidosauria > Squamata > Colubridae > Masticophis > Masticophis lateralis. Next base: position 1,800,236 of record JAUDYJ010000014.1, read on the forward strand.
GAGGACGCGGCGCCCAGGAAACCTGAGCGGGACTCGGCCACGCGCCCCTCCGGACACCTGGCGCCGGGCCAGCCGGCTCCCCCCGCGGCCGCCTCCTTACCCGCCGGCGCGGCCACCCCGCCGTCCATGGCCTCCGAGCGTCGCCTCCGCCACCCAGCGCGCGCGTGACGTCACCGCCGGGGCGAAGGCGGGAGCCTCACACACCCACGCCGCCCCCCCCCCCTCCTCCCGCGCTCGCCAGCACAGTGGACACCGCGAGCGACGTCGCACCTGGACCTCCGGCCACGCCTCGCCCGGCCCCTGCCCTCCCGCGGCCAATGACCGGTCCCACGCCGGCTCCGCCCCTCTTCCCCGCCCACCGCTTCCGACCAATGGGGCCGCGGAACGAGACCTCACCGCCCGCCTCCTCCTTTTCAACTACTCTCTCTGCGCCGTTCTATCCCCGCCCCTAGTTCAACTGGGTAGCCAATCGCCGCCTGCCGCTCCCGCCGCCGCACGTGGCTGCGGATGCGAGCGACTCTGATTTCGAAAACGCGCGAGTCGGCGCCCCGCTTGAGTTCTCACGATGCTGGACCGGGAATCCCCTCTCGGCTGCAGGGCTTTGCCAGCCTCGCCTGGTTTTCCCCGGGCGGAGGGCGTGGAAGTCCGGCCCGGGGCTCGCTTCACACCCGGAGATGCTTCCGGCAAAGCCTTAAAACGCCGGGTGACTGAGCGCTTGCGGATGCCCGCGTCGTGGGAACGGATGACCGGAGCTTGCAAGAGGGACCAACGGGGCTGCTGCCCTGCAGAGCAACTCGCGCGCCTTCTCGAATCCGGCAAATCCAAGTTCGTGCCGGAAAGGCTCCGTTCAAACGGCCCCAGCCACGAATCAGCGCCTCTGCCGCCCAAGAGTGAAGCCGTGTGAAGTGGGCCCGCTTGACTGGGGAAAAGCAAGGGGGGAGGGAGGGGACAGACCCGGAACCCCCCGCGCTAATTGGGAGGTAACGCCACAGAAGCTAAGCGACCCAGTAAGGGGGCATACCTGGCTCTGCGCTCCAGCCCCACCCCTCGGGGTGAAGTCAGGTTGGACAGGTGGCCCTAGGGAGGAGGAAGGCTCCCAGAGAATCGCTGGGAAAACCCTGGCGCTCCTCCCGATGATCAGGGAGCCGAGCCTTGGGATAGGGCCCCCCTTCCGTGGTGGTAGCACCTCTCCCAGCCATTTGCCAGGCAGGAAATGAACTCCACACAGCAGTAGGATAATGTAAAAAGGTGTTTATTCTGACTTTCACAACAGTGAAAATTAGTGAACAGCAGTGTTGCACAGTGGTACCATACTTTGCTTACCACAAGCCAAGAGGAATCTGAATAGATGGTGCAGAGGAAAAAAAGGGGGGGATACAAAGAGTGTGAGGCAGAGAGGGCCTTTAAGACCAGAGGAAGTCCAGGGGTGGGTCTGCTTATCAAACAAACATGAGCGGAGGGGCCAGTGGCTCCCTGAAGCCGAGGAAGCCCAGAATCTGCCACAATCAGCTGTGGCTATTCAACCAGAAACTTTTTCAGATTCTGTGGCAATTGTGTCCCCCCCCCAAGACAAGACAGAAATAACCCCACCCCCAAAGACAATGGACCTCGGCCAGCACGGCCAATCCAACGGTCAACGTCTGACAATTCAACGCTATTCCACTATCACAGCCATTTGATTGTTTGTATAAGATTGATTTTAGAAATCCAGCTTTTCCAGTGTGATAAAATTTTTAGCAAAGGGAGAAATAAAATATATTTTATTTTACAATGTTACAATGCAACTGAATGTTTTTTTGTTGACAGTAGGTGACACTGATTTTCAAGGGATGGAGCCATCTTGCTACCAAGTCTGATTTTGTTGACAAGTGATGGAACATTGCTGTGTGGAGCTAGGTCGACCTCCTGTGCTGAAAGACCAAGAGCCAGAATAGAATTTGGGCCACAAGAAAATTTGGTATCCTACTTCTTCTGTGAAAGGAAACGGTGGTGACATGCATCTTGCTCTTGAGATTTCCAACCTCACCCCCCACATCACAGCTACAGGAAAAATAAGCCTCAACATCAGTGGGGTCTGACCAGCAAGCCTCTGTTAACATCCAGAAGACCAAAGAATCGCAAAATAAATACTCCTTGAGAGACACTCTCCGTACAAGAGTATTGGCAGTCAGTCAAGTGAATGTTGCATCCCGTGGGCCCAGAAGATTCAACCACAATTATTTTAAAGCATGATTCTTCCTCCGCCCCTTCTGTAAAGGGTTCTCCAAATGCACCCAGTACCATCATGTGAGACACTCTGTGGCTAAAGTGCTGTTCAAACCACTGCTGCATTGGGCCCATGATTCCCCTTCCAAAAAACCATGTCTTTGGTAATGTGAAAAAGCTCACCCACCAATGGCCCCTTGGCCACATGCAAACTGTTTAAGCAGAATTCCTTGCTCTTGTCAAAAATGTACAGCTTCCCATTTGTGTAATAATCATAATTGTGAGGGGGAGGCATAAAATACTCAGAAAATTACCCCCTGTAAGAGACTGTCCTATACTCCTCCCAGTTAACCTATTCCAAATATGGAAAAAATGTACATTTCAGGAAGGAGAGATGTATATAAATAAGAACAGCAGCTGGAATTATGTCTACCTAAATTAAAAGTTTATAGCTGCTACAAACCCTTTAAAACACTGCTTTTATCAGGGAGGAAATGTGCTGCAGAACAGCTAACAGCCCCTCCAAAACCCTGAGATGAGAGATTCTGCCCCCTCCCCGATTCCAGTAAATTTAGATATGCTACCATTTTAGGTTAAAGAGTCTTTTATCCTTTCATTTTTGTGATTGCTGGAAAAAGAAAGATGGTCTTTTATCACTTGGGTATGTAACAGCAGGAATGGGACACAATCCTCTTCAGCCAGATGTCTTATCTATAGAAGATATTACCTTGGCTTTTGAGCAAATGTACAGTTGGGTTCTGAAGTCCACTGATCTCCTTTCTCTCACTGCTCTTGAGACACAAGGCAGCGGGGTATGTGACAAGAGGTCCATTGCTAGCCACCATGCCTGATTCCCTTTGGGGCAGCATCTCTTCCAGATGTTTGGCACAAGATTCAAACGCTCCTTGTTGAGATATGGAGCTCAAAGCTAGGGTCACAGTTCCAGCCAGATCCTTGCTGGGTGAGTTACGGCTGAGCTTCAGAAAACTTTAAAAACCGTTAACTCCGTAGCTCTGAAAAATAAAGAGAGACTCCTCCTCACACGAAGCACTGGTGGCTTTTAGGAGCCCATCATTAGCTGAAGAATTGGACACCAAGAGGCAGACAGGGAGACAAGCAGCAGTCTGTGGCTGGTTCAGAGCTCCGCAAGGTATGGAGCCAAGTTAAGCTATCAGGAGCCAGAACATGATGACCAGGGCCACGAACAGGAAGAGGCGAGAAAGAAACTGTTCATCCACATACTGAGGAGTCCCTGGAACGGCTAAGGAAAGCGAAAACAAAGCCCAGTTATCACCTTTCTGTTAGAATTTACCAACGGAACTTTAAGTTTTTCCGGAATTGGAGTTCTAGGTGTGGAACCTAAAGCTGTTTTATCAGAAGGCTTCCCAGAGTCCTTAAAATGGACAGTCCCTACAACTGTCTTGTCTTCTTAGAAATAGATGCGTTTTGGAAGGAAGACCTTCTTCCAAGGGACGTTATGGGCTCACTTCTCATTTAGACACTGTAATTGTTATGTTAGTAATACAGCTCCTAAGTGAATCTGGTTTCCCATTGACTCTGCTTGTCAGAAGGTTGCAAAAGGGGATCACATGACCCAAGAACAATGCAACTGTCATAAATGAGTCACTTGCCAAGCATCTGAATTTTGATCATGTGACCATGGGGAGGTTGCAATGGTTGTATGAAAACTGGTCATGTCACTTTTTTCAATGCCATTGTTAACTTCAAACGGTTGTTAAATCGAGGACTACCTGTATTGTAAAAAAATTCTTAATTCACTGGAAATAGATTTCAGTTAAATGTCAGAAAATGTCTACAAGCCCGTTGAAGAGTTTAGCCAATGACCCAGAGAGATAATGAGCATCCCTTCCCTGGATATGTCCAAAGGGAAACTGGATGCTTTATTGTGGATTCCTGCCTTGGCAGGAAGCTGCACTGCAGAGGCCATAGCTTTTGTGCATTAGCTGTTCAAGAAGGCCATAAAACCAATCAGTGCAACAGCCTGCCTCCAGGAGGTGTGGATGCTCCAACATTAGAGATTTTTAAGAAAAGATTCTCCGGATTGGTGTATGGTCTCCAGTTTGGGCAGGAGGTTAGACCTCCAAAGTTCCTTCCAACTCTGTTATTCTGTATTCTTCCAGGTTTTGCAAAGTTCTCCCAAAGGAGATAACAGGATGTCCTTGTTCTCTAAAGCAGGGGTCGGCAACTTGGCAGCCAGAGGAATTCTGGGAGTTGAAGTCCACAAGTCTTAAAGTTGCCAAGGCTGGAGACCCCTGCTCTAGAGCCTGCTACAACTCATCAGATAGTGACTCTGAAGAGGGTCATATACAGTACAGATGCTCATTGGGCAAAGTGAGATGATGAGCATTGATTCAGGGATGAATAGTTAAGCAAAACAGATCGGAATACTTGGCTGCACAACAACTGAACCTCAATGGAGTCACGATTAGCCAGGGTAATTTTATTTAATTCCTTACCTGGAGGGGGTCGCCCATCGTTTATATTGAAGGCTGTAGCAAATATGCCAAATGGAAACGCTCCAATTCCAAATGACATTTGGAAGCCTCCATCACCAAAACCAAAACCCTGGAAACCCTAGAAACAAAGAAAGAAATGATCAACATGTAGATATGTCCTAGTTTACAAACTAAAACCTGACTGGCTGCAGTCTCTTAGAACATTATGAGCTGAAAGTAGAATCCCAGACCAAACAACTTTATGGATCTGGCTCCATTTCCCTTCTAACAGAAGAGAATAAATATAGCTCAGGGATGAACTGTGAAATCCTTGGTGCACTTCAAGCTTGGTGGTTTGCGTGTAGACGTTTCGTTATCCAACTAGGGAACATCCATGCTTCTTTGGCCTTGCCTTCTTGCATTCAGGTGGCAATTCTTTTTTGCCATCCTTCCACACCTTCGTCTCTGGATAAAATCTCATCTCTGCAAGGCTACGAGTGGAAGGGTCTGTACGTCTTGGCCTCTGTTATTCTGAAACTTTTCAATTTGGGGGAGGTTCCCTAAGAGAAGCAGTGAGGGATCTCCACAGAAATACAGTGACAGTAGTAAAACCTCAGAGTGTATAATCCCTTGTTCAACAAACGTTTGATTAAATTTTATTTCATTAAATGGGTCCATCTGAAAAGGTGCTGCAGACTCCTGATGCTTGAGCTAAAGATCATGAAAGTTTATGCCTTTAGCAGAATTTGTTAGCTATGAAAGGGGCTACAGAGTTCTGATTTTCAGGGCTTTGCAAGTGTCCTCTCATGTGATTGTTTTGGGTGCAAGAGTATAGCGTGTTTCCAAGTTGACAGCATGCTAGTTCCTCCAAGATTTTAATAGATAAGCACGATGGTTCTTTGCTGGTCAGAGGTCGCAAAACCTGCCTGGGCAACCTGAGCTTACTCCCATAGCAAACAAAGCCTGAGGGTTAGAGATCACTCCACACTGGCCAAGGCAGCCTGTGCACTTTGCCATGGCAGCTTCAGGCAGAAGCCATGCCGTAAAGGTGCCCTCCACTTTCAGCACCTGATTCAATACGGCATTGGCTCTCCTGGGAGTAGAAGATCGAAGTGCTCCTTAATCACCCCCAGCAGAGCTGTTTGTTTGATGAAAAGAAACCCGAGAGCAGCCTCTGGAGGCTCCCGCTGACTTGCATGGAAACAGGCAACTCTTTCGTCAGGCCAGACACACTCCCCAACTCAGGGCTATGAAAGATTAAAATGGCCCATTTTCTCCAGAGTCTGCTATTTATAAAATCAGCATTCACAATCTCTTGGACACAACCTGCTGCACCTCATGTAATGCAGACTAAGTTGATACCCACTATATTTTAAAGTTGAGTTTCCACTGTCTAAAAATCACTGCCTAAATCGGAGTTGTCCAACCTTTGCAACTTTTAAGACTTATGGACTTTAACTCCCAGAATTGCTTTGCTGGCTGGGAAATTTTAAGCAAAGCAATTTTAAGAGTAGTCACACTGCAGCTGGAAGTTTACAAAATCTACACCAGAGCATTATTTGTATCAGCAATTTAACTCACTCTCTACACAAATGGTCATCCAAGATTTGATTTGGCTTACAAAGACCTGAAGTAGACCTGAAGCCTGAAAGATCTCCCAGCCACCAATGGCCTTGCTGCATTTTCACTCTGCACTTCCGAGAAGCACAAGCCCCTCCCATAGTCTCTGTACTCACCCCTCTGTTTTCTGGCTCAGGTCTCTGGCCTTGAGGTCGAGGTGGTGTTTTCTCCCTGCAAGACACAATCCATTATGGGGCTTAATAAGGATATTTAGCAGTTGGCTGCAGGCCCCAACAGGGGAGTATCACCCTGGAGGATAGCAGATCCCATCTCTCTTCTGTACATTTGCTTCCAGAGAGAGAGAGAGAGAGAGAGAGAGAGAGAGAGAGAGAGAGAGAGAGAGAGAGAGAGAGAGAGAGAGAGAGAGAGCTGCAGGCCTGGCTGCCACAAAGCCAATCACAGAGAGACCCAGGGGCAGGGGGGACACCCACAGCCTGAAAATGGCCTTATTGGAGGTGCACAGAAACCCAGCAAGGTTCACTCCAAGGGTGAAGAAGCAGGTTCCCAGTCCACTGGAGCATCCTCCAGGAGCCCCACTCCGTGTTTCAGCAGACCCTGGTCCTGAGAACCCAACATAGGCTGGTATGAGCCATGTATGAGCAAACAGCCATTCAAGAAAACGCCTCTACCGTTACTGATTGTCTTCTGAAAAATCCCAATAAAGTTCCAAAAAGACAAAATCCTCCTTGATATGTTTTTTAAATTATTATTTCTAAGTTCCAAAGAAGGCTTCCACTGTTCAGTAACGCAGCTGCCCATGGTAGATTTGGACTATACCTGTGAAGCTTACGTAATACTAAATTTGTCCATCCTTCAGATTCTTTCTTGCCTATCCTATTAAGATAGGGAGAGGATGGGAGGAGAAATCCCCAGAATCAAGCTTGGCCATCTTTGCTTGTTGATTCTTGGCTTCTGAGCCTTATGGGTTAACATACCAAAATAAAGATCTGGAACGCTATTTCCCGTCTCCAGCCGCATCATGTGAAGCTACATAGGACCCCACCCAGAATGCTGCAGCCAGGGACAGGCAACACATGGAGCAACCTACTACCAGTAAGAAACATTTGAACAGTGAGATTCTTACAGGTAGGAAAAGGTTGGCAAAATCTGAAGACTAAATCTGAATCAAGAGTAGCCAGACAGGTTTTCTTCCATGAATTCCACTTGAGGAGAACTTGAAAGCCAAAGGCTGTTCCCAGGAGAGGCCATCTTACCTGGGGTCCTGTTGTCCAGTACTGCCCCTTCCATAAAGTGGTATAACTTTATCACGGCTGATTCCTGCTTTACATACAGGGCACACCTGTCTGTTTGGCCTGGTCTCCAGCCACTGAAAAGCAGAAAAGATGAATGGCACTTGGTGAAAACCTGGACTACAACAGAAGAATGCCTCGCATCTCCCAGGCCTCAGGGTAGGGAGTCTGTGGAACTCTGGGGTGGTTGCTAGTTGTGTGGCTTGTCTGGACATCTGGATTCTTTTTCTTGATTTTTCTATTTTAAGCATAATCACTTAGGAACCGCCCGGAGTCATTTTGGAATTGAGGATCTCCTAAATGTACTAAATAAATAAAACTAAAAACATGGAGTACTGCAAATATGCTATCTATTGGCTTTACAGGTAATCCTTGTTTAGTGAGCACAATTAGGACTGGCAATGTGGTCATTAAATGAAAAAAAAAGGTGACCATGACTGCACTTATGATTTTACTTCAGGTTTCCTCTGCTTTACAGCATCAGGATACAATGTCAAACATCTGGCTGAGCCCAATTCTAATCAAGGTCACAGAGCTGAGCTTGTTAACTTGCCGCACTACAGAGAAAAGCAGTTCAGGACAAGAGAGCTTCTTTAGGCAATCTCTCAGGGATGGGGAAAAGAAAAAAAATGGATCAGGCATAGGACAATAAGTACTACCTGACTGTAATGGTGAACAGGGACTTAGAAATACTTTTACATTATAACTTAATTGTCATTATCTGATATAGTCGATGAGGATACTGGTACTGTTCGCAGGGCCCAAAGTGTCCAGCTGTTTCCTCTCCCACAGAGCTCCCAAAACTATAAAATAATCCTGGCCTGGACAGAGGCTTGGCACTTCATAATTCTACACTGCTGGGATTATGGAGAGAAGGAAAGCAACGAATGATTCGTCTTCAAGCCTTTCACCCAGTGGGAGATGGGTCAGCACATTTTCAGACATTAAAAACTAAGTATCAAGAGACACCAACAATCTCAATGTCTGTCAGGCCCAGCCGAGAAACGACATAGAAAAATCCAGCCAAAGTTCAGTTCTTTATTTGTTCACACCAAATAGACAGAATCTTGCCAGACTAAACTTTTGCTACTCTTACCCAAAGGGATATATCCTGAGAGATTCCTCCGAGTAGCTATTCCCCCATCTCCTATTCATCTCTGGGCTGTGTTGCCTCCTTTCTCACCTCCCTCCTTGGAATATGCTCCCTCCTTCCTGTGAAACTGCTCCTTCCACAGTCCATCACACCACCTCTCCCTCGGTAGGCACAATCCACCACTATATCTCATCTTTCTAATCTGAAAGTTCACAAGATCCTTATGTGAGAGCATCAACATCTCACAGTGTGTTATCTGCTATAGTTGAGAAATGTGATTTAAGTCCCCCATAAATTCTAAAAGAGGTCTCCTAAAACCATCTAATCTGCCATCTGAAGTATTAATCTAACCTACCACACAGAATGACAGAAAGGATAGCCAGAATATATATCTTGAATGCTCACTGTTACTAAACAGTGGCATCTCATTGCCACTCATCCCTCTTTTCATAAAAGCCCCCAAACAGTAGATTGCCAACAATTGCATGGTTAACGTTAATTACCAAACGGAGTTGCCTTGGGGAGGACGCAGCAATCCATTTAGAATTGGAAAGGCCTACTGCACCTTCCCAGAGTCCCTTGGGAAACCAAGAAGGTGGATTGGATAGCCAAAGCTGATGAAAGACAAAGCAAAGCAGAACCAGCCTTACCTGGTGTAAACAAGGCCAACTGCAGGGATTCCCAAAGTGATTTGTTCGTAAAGTAGAAAGTCCGCAGAGGTGGCAGTGAGGAGAAAGACCAACACACACACGTTAGATGTGGACAACCAGAAACCTGAAATCCAGCTCTGCAGATTCGACTCTCGGATAATACAATCACAGCATTTTAAAAGGCAGCAACAACAGCAGGATTTTCCTGCTTCTTTAATAGCTGGTCTTCCGATTTATAGAAACCGGCATAGACATTTCTTGAACTAAGGGACTCTAAAGTGGAACTCCCCTTACTAAGCAAGCATGAACTGAACTCTACAAAACCGAATTCTGAATTAACTGAATTCTGTAGAATAAGAAAAAGAACACCCCACCCCCAGGAAATGCAGTACTATACACAGTCTGTACTGACAGAACACACACAGAAAAAGAGGACAGGATTACTTGCTCTGCCAAGTCTCAAATCTTAGATCATCAGCAGGGCAGATTCTTGAATGCATTCTCACATTACACACAGCTGTTGTACTAATCTCACTAAGATATTTCCATCCCTGTTAACTGCGGGTACTACTCCTGGAAACCCAAGATTAGTTAAGATAGGATGTTTTTATACTGATGTGAAATGTTATACTCTGGCAGAACCTGTATATATTTACAAGGCCCTCCAGGAACTCCTGTTTTGTAACCCAGAGTTTGGCCCATTGTCTTCTCCACAGTTTCATAATAACTGTGATTGAAACTCATGGCCATTATACTGAGAAAAAACCAGAAAATCTAGATTATGTGGCTAGATTTGGAGCTTGGATACAAGACAAGATTGTTCATTCTATCTGCTTTAAATTCAACACATTTTATTTTAGAAAAGGTAAGAGACAAATTTAAATTGAAACATTAATTCAGAGTGAAGAAATATGCTGAAAACTGGGAGTGATACTGACCAGAAGAGGTGGCCACACAGACTGATCACAGCATCCTTGGCGGTGTCCAAACAGATATTGCATTCAAATGTGCTGTCCTGACCCGTACTGTCCCCATTGCTGCTGTTTCCACTGGTTCCACCTGCACTGGAACTTTCTGTGGAAGCTGAAGCCGCAGGTCCTTTACTGGCCATTCTTGGCTTCCAGTTAGGAAGTCTATGGGAAGCTGAATCCTGGCAGAGCAAATAATAATAATAATAAGAGTTAGAGCCAGAACTGAAAAAAAATCATCAAATGATTCAAAGTGCAGATTTTGTGCAAAGAAACAGTAGATTGTGTACTTGGCTTGTGCAAGAAGATTGCACAAACTGATTATAAGCAACAACACGACACAGTCGCCAAACTGATTCACTGCAGTACCAATAAAAATTAACATTTGTCAGTAATGAAAAAATGGTGGGAGCTAGTAGCTGAAAAAGTAGTCAAAAAATGATCAGAATAAAATATTGTGAGACTCCGAATTCAAGCTGATAAAGTCTTGACTCATAACACTCCTGAATCAACTATATTTGGAAAAAAACCATAATTGTGTGGATAATTGATGGGGAGGAAAGTAAAATAGAAAACAAAGGACTGGAGAAGACCACTAAGTATCAAGATCTGAAAATAGAAATTGGAAGATTGTGGTACCAGCTGAGGTGATTTCAATGATTATTGGCACACTGGGTACCATACCAAAAACTCATACCAGAAAATCTGTGCATTGACAACATTTCCATCTGCCAATTGCAAAAGGCCACGCTGCTTGGATCCAAGATAGTACCCAATAGTGATAAGTGCCTTGGGGGCAATTGTAAAACTTTTGGAGCACCACTTGAACACCATAAGCATTGACAAAATCACTGCTAGTCAATTGCAAAAGGAAGTTTTACTTGGAGCAGCTTACATCCTGTGAGGATACCATTAATATAGACAATTTTTGCCTATCCCAGATCCCTGGGAGGACTCGATAGGTGGATAAAAATGCCAGATCCAGTCTGAACGTCTGGCTGACGTGAAACCAACCATAATAATTCAAAACCACCATTATTTTGCTAATTACGCCCAGAAGATGATACCCCCAGAGGCTAGTTGTGCAATAAGAGCACTGATGACAGATCTTAAGAGTTTAGAAGAGGCAGGAGAAATCCTGACAGACTAAGAAACAATCAAGTCTTAATATGAGAATGAGAATCCCGTGGATGCTTTTTATTCAAGGTAATTTCTGCCACAACACTGGACACAGCTGCTTCTAAACACTTATTAAAGTTCATTGCATGCATCAAGAATTTCTGCATTATATAAATATATAATAATAAAAATTACATATCCACAGCCTTTTCCAGAGAGCCCAGCAGACCTTATCTGTGACAGAATGAAGCTGAAATGTAGGTTTAACAAAGTAGCATGAAAAACAGATAAATTCTCTAAAATGTCTAGCATTCAATAAGATATGTACAAATCTTTAGAGAAAGAGTCTTGTTAGCAGAAAGACCAGTCAGCAGCTGAAAGGAGGGTAGCAGGAGAACAGGAAAGCACTCTTGATCATCAGAGGCAGAAAGGGAATTTAGGGGCAGCTCCTTGGATGGCTAGAGGAACAGCCCAAATTCCCCCATTCAGAGCAGTTCACACAGGAAGGAGCCAACTCCAGTTAAATGGTTAGGTTCCCAAAAATCTGTCTCTAAGAGACTGGGAAAGATGCGGTGGTTGGTTCTCCCTTCTGTATTTCCTGCCTGCCCTGAGGATAGATAGGCCAAAACCCTGAGACGTCTCCTACCTTCTAAAATGGTCTGGATTTGACGCTCGCTGGGAATGTCATGAAGCAAGCCTGCATTCTGAAGTGGTCTGGCCTGAAGGAGTTTCAGGATGCTAAACCTGAGCAGTCAGAACACAGAGTGCTTGGCTCCAGAGATGGAAGAGAACTGCAACAGGTACTAGCCGTAGCTCAGAAAATATTTTGATCACTACTACTAGACAAACAAACATCTGCATCAGGTTTTTTCCCACCTTTTCTGTTTTAATTCAGCAAATGGAAAGAGCAGAGATGGAATTATCAGTTGTACAAAAGGAAGCCACAGTCTCTTGAACCAAGATGAATGTTAGAATTATTTAAAATTCATACAGAGTTGTGTAAAATTCATACAGCGATCAGGTCTTAACATTTTTCTAGCTGGAAATAGATCTTTCAATAGGAAAAAATGGACTAAATTGAGAAGAACGTAGCACTAAATTATAGGCTACCCTTCTTTGTGTTTTTCTGGCTGAGGAAATTCCTCACAGGGAGTTCTTCAGTGACAGATGCACCTGACAGATCAGAGTTCCACCTAGAAGGACTGGAAGAACCTGAAAGCCAATAATTTTCCAATAACTCTTTCTGAAGTTGTTGCCTTGAGAAATGTTGCATTCTTAAGAATGCTCTTGATACAGATTTAACATTGCTTTAAGGACCCTTCACTACCTGCATTCACATTAATTAATTAATAGCTTTTTTTTTTACTTTTCTAAGCCAATATCTATATATCTTTCTCTGGCAAGCCCCTCCCCTCCCCCAATTTGTTATAAGCGATCAGGCAGAAAGGCCTTGAAAAGCCTGCCACACAACAATCCCAGGACAGGGACTTAAGTTAAGGGTATATATAGGTAGTCCTCAACTTACAACAACAATTGAGCCCAATGTTTTTGTTGCTAAACAAGACAGAGGCTAAGTGAATTCTGCCAGATTTTACCATCTTTCCTGCCATCGTTGTTAAGTGAATCACTGCAGTTGTTAAGTTAGCAGCAGGTTGTTAAATGAATCTGGATTCCACACTGACTTTGCTTTTCAGAAGATCGCAAAAGGGGATCACATGATCCCAGGAGACAACAACTACCGTAAATATGAGCCAGTTGCCAAGCGCCTGAATTTTGATCATGTGACGATGGGGATGCTGCAAGGGACATTAACAGTGCAAAACAGTCCTAGGTCACTTGTTTCAATGCCGCTGTAACTTTGAACTGTCACTAGCTGAACTGTTGTAAATCGAGGACTCCCTGTATGAAGAAATCAGGAGAGGCCTAGGAGCCCTTTTCCCAAGCAGCCCATCTTATGAAAAGGCAGGGAAGCTGCAGCTCCCTTCCTCATTTCCACAGGGCAGCTGATGGATAACCGAAGGTTGGCCAGGCGAAGGTCTCCTCACACACCACAAGGCCTCTAAACAAGGGCAGCTGCGGCTCACCAAACTTCTGCCTTTGAATAAAATGTGAAAGGTAAAAAAAAAAATGCTCAAGAACACACAGTAACACATCCCTCTGTAACAGTGAGATGAGCAGCATATAAATTAAATAAACAATGCACCTCATGAAAAAAGCCAAAATGCTGCTAAAGGGTTTTTTTATTGTTATTACTGCTTAAATCTACAGTTTTGTCTGTCTACAGAGGAAAGCTGCATTTGGAAAAACTAGTTTCGTATTGTGTTTCTCAATTCAACAGCATGACAACGTCAGGGATCCCTGGAACAGAGCTACGGTTGGGCTGCAATCCACCAATAGGAAATGTGAGCTGGGATTAGGACACCATAAAACAGTTTTACTCTTAGTTTTACTTAGTTTACTAAGAGTAAACTCTTACGAAGAATTGCAAGATATATTATTTTTTATTTTCACATAGAAAAAAACAAGTGTACTCCCAGTCTCTCTTACGGCAATACACCAAAACCTAGTTAAAGAAGGGTGCCCTCAGCTGTTGCCACCTCACCTGAAACAAGGCTGCTGCTCAAAACTACTGGTCAAATCTTAGCTAAGTAACATCCAAACCTACAGCCTTTTAAAGTCATAAAATACTTGGGGATATGGACGACTTCCTTCATTTTAGCTAATACATTCAAATACATACAGTAACAACAATAACCTCTGGCCTGACTCACCTGAAGCAATCTCTGCTCACCTCCTATGCAAATATTTCCAAGAAAAACCAAACCAGCAAAGAAGACGTCTGTATCTTCTCTCAGCCCAGATGAAAATGTCCACCCACAACCAGCCACAAGAAATCCAGGGAGACTTCATGCCCACAGTATCCAAACACAAGTGGAGAAAGAAAAGATCTCTATTTCAACAGATTTTTTTCATTCAATTACATCATGCAGGATGCCCCCAAAGGACAACATCACAATCTGCTAGCAAGCATCTAACAGAGCAGCTTTGCCAGCTCCGAGCTCTCTTTAGTGACGTCAAAATGTGCAATTTGAATGAAAAAAAGGCAATACTGTGGGCAAACGTAAGTGCCAACTTTCATATCCTGCGCTTCCTCCCCACAGAAAAAATATTCTCTACACTTAGATATGGGAGATAATTTTTTTAAAAAATATTTAATTTAAGTGCTTTTTCTCTTATGACTGAAGCTTCCAATGTGAAATCTCTACATCCATATTACTATTATTTGACTTTTTGATACATTAATTATTGTAATTATTACGGTTGAGATGGGCAGCTTAGAAGCTGAATAAACAAATAAATTATAGCCCTTCAGGCAATGAGTCTTAAAGCCATTTTCTATGCAAGCCTATGATACATATTTGGAAATAAATTCAATTTGTTCATTGGAGCTTTGTTTTTAAAAACAAACAAGGAAGAGGAGGTAAGTGGCATTATTCCTTATATTAATCTTTACATTAGCAATAATGTACAATAATGTGATCATTTACCGGTACTTATATGTCAGCATCAAAACATTAGGTGAACCCTGTACCACTCACTAGAAGCAAGCCAACTAACTTTTAGAATAAGACTGGAAAAATCTTAGCTTGCACAAAAGGGTCTAAAATTCTTATTCCAAAAGTGGTAGTGCTGAAATATTTAGGCACCACCTGACTCTGGATAGCTTACCCAAAAATAATGATTTACATAAAGAGCAACTGGATTTTTAAAGTGAATCTTAGAAATTCAAATGTCCTTCTACTTTGTCATAAATTTTACTACATTCTAAAAAACCTAATACGTTTACTTGCAAAACCATTCTAAATGTTAATCTGGAAAATTAAGCAGCAAGGAGGCAATGCTTATGAACTGCATCCCACATGTGGAACCAAAACAAAGGAAGGGCTATCCTGGATCAAGTCTGAGAGCTCCTCTGGCCCATGGAAGTCCAAGCACAGCCATCCCTCAAGACAAATAGTCACAAACGGCTTCAAATTCAAAGCAATGAGCTCCGGGCAGTGAAGAGTCCATCATCCCCCATGAGATAACCTGAGTTTATCCTAGAAGTTTAGAAAGTGGTTTTTGCCAGCTGTGGCCACAATGCGGTCAATCCTGAGGCTGGTGGCTGAGAGAATGAAATGTTCGCTTGTTTGAAGAGTGAGATGGAGGTATTTTATCATGATATATTTTCTTCTTCCCACCCCCACCGCTGCAGGGTTTGTTCTCTTTCGTCGGATCCAGCGGCCGTTGACCCCACTGACTGCCACAGGGACGGATCAAGCGGCGGGTCCCTGGAGGCTGACCCTCGGCTGCCCGGCCCCAAGTCGCCAGGGGCTTTGGGGCCAGAACCCACCGTCGCCTCCTCACCTCAGGCAAGACGAATGAAGACGCCGATTATAAGAGAACCCTCATCACACGGGCGCTCCCTCCCCCACCGCCCCCCTTCCGTTCCCCGCCCCCCCCCCTTTCCCACCGCCGCCTCCCCTCAGGAGAGCCGCCTCGCGCCCCCACCGCCCTTCCCGGCGGAAGACCCCCGGCCCACCCCGCTCAGGGCCGGTCGGTGCGGGGCGGCTTCTTTCTCCCCGGGGGCTTCAGGCCGATCGGCGAGCGCTCCTCCGCCGACCCCCGGCCCGTCTTCCGAAGGCCCCGCTCCACCGCCCGCAGACTCCTCCCGGACCCCCGCCCGGTCCCCCCCCCCGCTCACCGGAAGGGGCCACAGCCGCCGCTCGCCTTCCCGGACGGCGTACGTTTCTTTCCCTTCAGCCGGAAGTGAGGCCTGCACCGGAAGCGCCTTTGGCCCCTGCGCCGCCACGCGCCACGCGACGAAGGTTCCGGCGGCGAAAAGGTCCGGCGCGGCGGATCCGTCCGCGCGGCCTGGAAGAAGTTCACGGAGCAGCGGCCTTTCCTGAGTCAGATCCCGCGGGAGGCCGCGCGTCCCGCGCCCACCCTCCCCACAGCCGGCGCGCCTCAGCGGCCCCCGGACTACGACTCCCAGAGTGCTCCGCGGCCAGCACGGCTTCGCGATGGCGGCGCCCGAGGCGAGCGACAGCGAGGAAGAAGAAGCGGCGGCCTTGCAGCGCCTGCGGGAGGCGGCCTGGGATCCGGCGCTCGGTCGAGCGGCCGCCCTGGCTCCAGCCGGTAGGGCTTCTAGGCGCGCGGGGGCCGATCCGTCCGGCGGCTGTGGCGACGGCGCCCCGCTTGCCAAGGGAGCTGTGTGCCCTCGCCGGCCCTGGGCGTCCCCGAGAGGCAGCCCGAGCCCTTCCGGCGCCCTGGGACCTGCGGGGCTTCCTCTGAGACCGACGCCGGGGAGGCGAAGCGAAGCGAAGCGCTGCGGTTGCTGCCAGGATGGATCTAGGGAGGCTTGGGGGGGAGGGGCTTGTATGTATGCAAACATATAAGCAGATAACCCTCGACTTGCAACAGTTCGGTTACAACGGCACTGAAAAAGGAGACTTACGATCGTTTTTCACACTCAACGACCGTTGTGGCATCCCGATGACTCACATCCTTGGCAACCGCTTCATATTTATGACGGTTGCCTCATCCTGGGCTAATGGAATCCACCTTCTGACGAGCAAAGTCAGCGGGGAAGTGAGATTCACTTAAGACGGTATTACTAACTGAACAACTGAAGTGATTTACTTAACTGTGGCAAGAAAGGACACAAAATGGGACACAACTCATTTTGACTGTTTTACTTAGTAAGGGAAATTTGGGGCTCTCCCGTCATAAATCAAGGACTACCTGTATGTGTATGTACAATTCTATGTAATATAAGGCATAATAGATCTACTACAAATACAATCGCATAAGGAGGAGGACTCAAAATCCATCACCTCCCTGTGACAAAGTTTGTGCAACAGACTTGGCTGGGCTCTCTGGGAGATACTTCCCATCACTCAGCTCTGCCGGCTCAATTTGCCGTTGCAGGTTAGTATTTAGTACTTTATAAGGCCTTGGTAAGGCCACACTTGGAATTTTTGGTCACCACGATGTAAAAAAGATATTGAGACTCTGGAAAGAGTGCAGAGAAGAGCAACAAAGATGATTAGGGGACTGGAGGCTAAAACATAGGAAGAACGGTTGCAGTCTAATGAAAAGAAGGACTAGGGATAACATGATAGCAGTGTTCCAATATCTCAGGGGCTGCCACAAAGAAGACGGGGTCAATTTATTCTCTAAGGCACCTGAGGATAGAACAAGGAGCAACGGATGGAAACTAATCAAGGAGAGAAGCAACCCAGAACTAAGGAGAAATTTCCTGACAGTGGGAACAATTAACCAGTGGAACAGAAGTTGCCTCCTCAGGTTGTGGGTGTTCCAACGCTGGAGGCTTTTTAAAAGGAGGGATGCTTGCTTTGCCTCTTCTGAGGTCTGGACTTTGCCCTAGAATGACCCATGTCTATGGAATAGTTTGAGGCTGCCACTTCTGCTCATGTTCTGATAGCCAGACACCCCCAGACAAGTGGGGGAACGTTGGAAAACGGGCAGAAATTGTTAGTGATAGTGCATATCCCTCTGTGGCTGAGACCTGTTTTGCAGTAATTCTGATCCTGTGTGTGTTGCTGATGTTTTTAGATATTTATGCTCTGTCTGGTTAAAAGAAAAACCTGGGACAGGAAGCAGCACTCTTCCTTATGCTGACTGGGAGAACTGAGAAAATGGCTGGCATGCAAAAACAATCCAACCGTCCCTTATTATGTGCTGACACTTCATGAAAGTGGATCAACTGACGGCGTGAGGAGAGCTGTGTCACATGAGCAGATCTTTGTGAAACAGGTCTAATACAAGCAAACGTAGCTTCAGAGGGATTACAAAAACAGGAGCCTCCCAAATGGGAAAAAAATCCTTTGCAGAGCTTGTTTTGGCATCACTGTCGAGGAAGCCTCGCCCAGCACCCGCAGGTCTCGCCTACCTCCATGTTGTATCATCTGACATTTAAGGCTTCAAGAAAAGATCTTAAGGACAAAGAATTCAGCACTAAATTGTGGCGAGAAATTGGGGTCAGAGTTCTTCAGTCTAAATGTGCCAAAAGCCACTAACCTTCTATTCCTCAACTTCCAAGCACCTAGTCTCCACTAGGCAAATGTCTCTCCTAAAATTCAGTACAAGTAGTCTTCACTTGCTGTCTGAAGTTGGGACAATCCGTCACTAAGTGATGTGGTTGTTAAGTGAATTGTCTGCAGTAAAGTGTGACATTTTGTGACTTCCAGCCAGCTTTTCATGGTCTTTGCTTGTCAGAAACAGCAGCAGAGCTTGTGGTTGTGGTCGTGTGACTGCACGGATGCTGTGACGGCCTCAGTTTCAAGAACCAATTGTAAATCTACTTTTTCAGGGCTATCATACTTTCTGATGGTTGCTAAAGGGGTAGTCGGTAAGCAAGGACTACATGTACAGTATCCAGGACTGGAAGCCATATACCAAGTGTTATCTGATCAGCATAGGACAGAAAGAAATGATTACTTATTTATATCGTCTGTTGATGCTGCTTAAAATTGTACAGGTAGTCCTCAGCTTACAACCACAATTGAGCCCAAAGTTTATATCATTAGGTGAGAAATTTGCCCCATTTTACGATTTTTCGTGCCATAAGAAAGTGGCAAGAAGTGAATCACTGCAGTTGTTAAATTAGCTTTTAAGTGAATCTAGTTTCCCCATCGGCTTTGCTTGTCAGAAGATCATGTGACCACCACCACCCCCCAGGACACTGCAACCGTCATAAATCTGAACCAATGGTCAAGCATCTGAATGTAAATCACGTGATCATGGCAATGCTGCAATAGTCACTAAGTGTGAAAAATGGTGGCAAGTTGCTTTCTTCAGTGCTGTTGTAACTTCGAATGGTCACTAAATGAACTTTTGTAAATCAAGGACTACCTGTATTTGCCTTTCTTGCTTCACTATCACACTGTTGGCTTCTATTCAACTTGTGATCCATTGAGACATGCAATGCCTTTCCAACGTCTGGTTCATCCGTCCTGTATTTATATGTATATATATATATATCTTTATTTGTTTCTTGCTTAGATGTAGGACCTTGCTTTTGTCTCTGTTGACATTCATGCTGCTGGGTTTTGCTCAAAAGAGTTGTGCTGCCTGCTTTCTGTCAACGGATAACGATTTCCCTAGTTGCTTGTCAAAGCCATTTATCCAACAGAGCTGGCCATCCTCCCCTTGATGCTCCCCTCCAGCTCAGCCCAGAGCCATGGAGCGTTCTCTGGTTACAGCCGTTCAACCAGCTCTGCATCAATTCAGGAGGAGCATTGCCTGACCTCTGTTTTACTGGCTTCTCCTCTGCTTGGCTCTGGAGGGAGACTTTGCCAAGTGCTGCGATGAAACTCAAGCAGAGGGTCTGTGCTGCATTCCTGTGGTCAGTTAAACTGGACTTTCCATCAAATTCTCAGTGGACCACTAGGGATTTTTCTGCCATCAGTTTTCTATATTTCTACATTCCTTAGTCACAACTGTTGTGAATTCACGCTGAAGTTTTTTTTTAATTTGGATTTTTGTTTTCAGAGAATTGGAAAAGGAACCAGCAAGCCAGTGAGCCCAGCATCAGGTAATTAAGCAGTCCCCAAAAGCATCTACTAGACATAATTCTGACTCTTAAACAGTGGCCCCTCTTCCCTCCACCAGTGAGAGAAAGTTATGTTTGTGAATGAGGAATACTGAGGAGAGAAGGCTAAATGAGGACCCAGATTGTGGGGGCAATAAGCTGACTTTGTATAAATATACAAAAGTATGAAGGCTATTGTTTAATGCATTGTAAGCTGCCCTGAGTTTCCGGAGAAGGGTGGCATATAAATCAAATTTTTTTAAAAAAGTCCTTGACTCCCAACATACTAGCTTCCCAAAGGCAAAATGTTCAACCACTGCCCTACTATAATCCCCCTCCAAAAAGGGGGGTGGGAGAGAGCACAGCCCCTGAAGAGAAATAGCTCAGGCAATACTTACTCAGGAGAAGGCTGTTTCTTCACTGAATTGGGGAATATTTCCTGCAAGTCACATTTAGAAAGTAGAGGTCTGCTACACTGAAAGCAGGCGGCTCCCAAATCAGATAGGGTATGGTGTTTCTTCTCCCTCAACTTTCCAGAGACATCTGCTGAGGAGCATGGACTTCAACTCCCAGCATCCCAGCCATCAAAAATCATTGCAGAGACTGCTGGAAACTGTAGTTCATACGAATTACCTGTCCTGGATGACATGAACTGCAGTTGCCATCATTCCCAGGGATCCCCAAATCCATCCAAATGATTCTGTTCAAGGTGAACTATCCGAATAGCAAGCACTTGAGGGACGTCTTCCAGAGATTACTCCTATGGCGAAGGGAATCCCAGAAAATAACGGAACCTTCTTTCTCCTGAAACAGAGAGAAGATCTGCAACCATGAGCAGGATGGAAATGAACTGCAGACCACACCAGAATTTCGAGCACACGTTGCAAAGAAACTGGACACGATCTTGGACAAGTAGGCACAAGCATTTTATTAACATTTCCCCTTAGGTATGGCCTGGTGAGAGCTTTTCATAGAGAATTCTGAACAGCAGTAGCAATACACCTAGACTTACATACCTCTCTGTAGATTGAGTCAACCTTGAGCCAGTGAGAATTGAACTGGTGGCACTTGGCAGAATTAGCCTGCAATACTGCATTCTAACCACTGTGCTATCACAATTCCTGAATAGTACACTTTACATTCCCACCCCAAGGGTCTTATCGCTATACTGCAGATATCTCTTAGTTAGTTGGTGATATGCAGGTATCAGTATTGCTGTTGCAAAGCAGTTTGTAGATTAGAGATCCTGATTTGCACAGAATCGCGTGAACATCCTTGGGGTAAAACTCCATGATGTGCTTCTAACCCAAATATGCCAACCTGGTTGATATGGTCCTTGGCAGGGAATGCTTCATGTTGTATGGATACAACCAAGGCTGGTGGTCCGATTTATACATTCATTCACTTCTTTCCAATCAACATGTTCCTTGGAAATCTTGATGGGTAGCAGAGGTCAGTATATAAATGCTATATATATATATAAAACGTACAATTATATGAATGTTTAAAATAAATAACTAAATATCTGTGGACTAGTGATGACAGTGGCATTTGGAGGATGGTGACTTGGCACATAAGAGGAGAGAATGGCAGAGTCCTTGAAGTAATGTCTGAAGAAAAGAAATACAAGTAGTAACCACCTTGTTTAGTGACTCTTCGCAGTTATAATGATGATGAAGCAGTAACTTTCCATCCAATCCTTGCACCTACACTTTTGCAGGCCCTAGGAAAGCTGAAGTGAAATTATCAGCACAGTGGCAGTTTCTCTTAGCGGCCACTTTGTTTAATGACTGAGATGTGGGTCCCCGTTGTGGTCACTATATGAGGATTCCCTGTAGATATAACACAGGTCCACGAAACCAAGAGAAAATGACAAGATACCATTTTTACGGTGGTTCTCCTCCTACCTCTTGGGTCGAACGCAAGTGGTGTTGGCAGGGGGGCAGAGATCGACCTTGAGGCCCCTCATTTGTGGGGTGTCCCAGGGGTCAGTTCTCTCATCCCTTCTGTTCAACTTCTATATGAAACCGCTGGGGGAGATCATCCGTGGTTTCAGGGTGAGGTACCACCAGTATGCTGACGATAGCTCTCTATATACAGCCCGAACCAGCCCAGTGATGCCCTCGACGTGATGCCTCGATGCCTGGAAGCGGTACAGGTCTGGATGGGAAGGAACAGACTTCGACTCAACCCTACCAAGACCGAGTAGCTGTGGGTACCGGCATCTCGGTCCATAGGAGAGGTTCCATCGTTGGCTATAGGGGGGGTGAAGTTTTACCCCCTGTAAACAGGGCACACAACTTGGGTGTCTAACGACCGTAACCAGGGGGGCATATGCCCAGATCCGTCTGGTGCGCCAGTTGCACCCCTACTTGGACCGAGATGCCCTACGCACAGTTACTCATGCGCTAGTCACCTCCCGAATTGACTACTGTAACGTTCTCTAAATGGGCCTGCCCTTGACCACTCGGAGGCTTTAGCTGGTACAAAATGCCGTGTGGGTTGTGATGGGAGAATCCCGATACTCCCATGTTACACCTCTCCTGCACGACTTGCATTGGTTGCCGGTTGCCCTCCGAGTGAGTTTCAAGATGCTGGTGATGACCTATAAAGCCCTACATGGCTTAGGCCCAGGATATTTGTTGCAGCCAGCAACAACTTCCCATCTCCGGTCCGTGCCCATAGAGAGGGCCTGCTCAGGGTGCCGTCGGCTAGACAATGTCGGCTGGCGGCCCCCAGGGGTAGAGCCTTCTCTGTGGGCGCACCCATCCTCTGGAATCAACTCCCCTTGGGGCTCCGGTTGGCCCCTGACCTTCGCACCTTCCACCGCGAATTAAAAACTTGGTTATTCAAGTCCCCCGGTCTGAACTGATGGGGTTTTATATGGGCTTTTAACTTTTATCTGGTTTAATTAAGTATTTTAACTTTGTACTGTGGTTATTGTGGATTTTATTGTTGTGAGCCGCCCTGAGTCCGTTGGAGATAGGGTGGCATATCAGAGATAGATAGATAGATAGATAGATAGATAGATAGATAGATAGATAGATAGATAGATAGATAGATAGATAACAATCTGAAAGAAAGTGATGACCTTGTGGACTGCAGTGGATGACAGGAGGGCTAAAATACAGGTCAGGAAGCAGACATAAGTGTTATGTAGTTGTGATGGTTGCAGGTGAAAGTAGGGACTCATAAACTGGAGGTATTTGCATGTGACACACCTCAGTGGTGGGATAACAGAAGAACCAGAGATGACTTTGCAGGCAAAATGTATAACATTCCAAATAAATGTCACCAAGGGCAAAGTTTTCATAATGCCATCCATCTCCCTGTCCAGCGACTCTGGGCAGTTAATCTATTCCGTTAAGTGCCCTGAATGGATGTGTCGAAACAAGAGGAGAGATTATTAACCTGACTTTCCTTCTTTGAAACTAACCAAATAACAACTGATTTCAAAATAACCCTGTCTTGGTGAAAAGGTCCATTACTTCCCCCATCAGCTGTGCTAAAGTCCTAGATTTCTCCAGGCCTTTCTCTAGCTTTGGGAGGAGGGGAAAACATCTCTGTATGCTCCTGACTTTACTCTTTCCTCTTTCCACCAGCTTTCCTGCTGTGCAAAACATGGGACTTGTCTGGTGCCCCCTGAAGTCATTTGGGCAGAATCGGTCCTGCTGGTCTCTGGTATACAGAGACCCAGATTTTGGGCCCTTTGCTCTTCTGGGAACTTGGGCCAGCTAGGAGTGTTAATGATCAGCAGGCACTTGGTTGCAGATTTAGCCTGTGTTTTTTTTCAGGCATGAGAGGCCGCAAGAAAACTCACTGCTAGCCTTCTTTGGCACCATGCTCAGTGGCAGCCCTGGCTTCCTCTCTTATTTATTTATTTATTTATTTATTTATTTATTTATTTATTTATTTATTTATTTATTTATTTATTTATTTATTCATTCATTCATTCATTCATTCATTCATTCATTCATTCATTCATTTATTTATTTATAAATTTGATTTATATGCCGCCCTTCTCCGGAGACTCAGGGCGGCTTACAGTGCGTTAAGCAATAGCCTTCATACTTTTGTATATTTATATTTATACAAAGTCAGCTTATTGCCCCCAACAAACTGGGTCCTCAATTTACCCACCTTATAAAGGATGGAAGGCTGAGTCGACCTTGAGCCTGCCTGGGATTGAACTCGCAAGTAATTGCAGCAGCTGGATCTTAAATGCTGCCTTTGTAGGAGGCATTACTCCCCTATGCTACTCAGGCTATTGAATTTCTATACCGCCCTTCTCCCAAAGGACTCAGGGCGGTGAACAGATTAAGATTTCATATACATATAAATATATTTTATAAAAAGTAAATAATAAATTGAGTCAACTTGGTGTATCTACTAAGACCTTGGCATAGAATTTTGATGTTTATGCTAGCCCTGCTTGTTGAAATAGAAAAGTCTTCAGGGCACGTTGGAAAGTGCGAAGATCTGGGATTATTCGTATTCCAGGGGGTATTTTGTTCCAAAGCGTAGGTGCCCCCACAGAGAAGGCCCTCTCTCTTGGAACCACCAGACGACATTGTTTTAATGATGGTACCATGAGTAGGCCTAGTCTGTGAGAGCGTATTAGTTGGTGGGAGGTTATCGGTTGCAGCAGGTGGTCTCATAAGTACTCAGGTCCTAAGGCATGGAGCACTTTAAAGGTAAGAACCAACACCTTGAAGCGCACTCGGAAGGCCACCAGAAGCCAGTGCAGCTTGCGTAGAAGAGGTGTTACATGCGAGCACCATGTTGCTCCCATAATTACTCGCGCAGCCGCATTCTGGACCAGTTGGAGCTTCCGGGTGCACTTCAAGGGGAGCCCCATGTAGAGAGCATTGCAGTAGTCAAGTCGGGAAATGACGAGGGCTTGAGTGACTGTCCCGGTCTAGAGTGCATTTTATACTATGAAAAATATGATACATACATACATACATAGATAGATACATACACGGTTTGAATCTTTCCTTGCCTTAGATCTCATAATATAGTAAGACTGGCTTTATACATTTTATTTATTTATTCAATTTCTATATCCAGCCAGCTTAAGCAGGTAACTCTGGGTGGCTTACAATTCTAAAATTCTAAAACAATTAATTTAAAAGTACAAAATAACAAAAGCAAGCATCCACAAAATAAATGGATAAACAGCAGCCATGATGGTTAATCAACTTAATAGGACGCAATTGGCGAATCAGGCGAACCTGATAGAAAGCTCCTCTGGCCACGGCTGTTATATGATCTTCTAAAGACAGTCGTGCATCCAGGAGGATGCCTAAATTACGAGCTTTCTCTGTGGGGGTCAATGACTCATCCCCAATAGTTAGTGATGGGACTAACTGGCTGTACCGGGACGCCGGTAGCCACAGCCACTCAGTCTTGGAAGGGTTGAGTCGAAGCCTGTTTCTCCCCATCCAGACCCGTACGGCCTCAAGGCACCGGGACATCACTTCAAGGGCATCATTGGGGTGGTTTGTGGTGGAGATGTACAGCTGAGTGTCATCAGCGTACAGATGACATCGCACCCCAAAACCACGGATGATCTCCCCCAACGGCTTCACATAAATGTTGAACAGGAGAGGCGAGAGGACCAACCCCTGTGGCACCCCACAAGTAAGGGGCCTCGAGGTCGATCTCTGTCCACCTGTCAACACTGACTGCGACCTGTCAGAGAGGTAGGACGAGAACCACCGTAATACGGTGCCTCCCACTCCCAGCCCTTCCAACCGGTGCAGCAGGATACCATGATCAATGGTATCAAAAGCCGCTGAGAGATCTAATAGGACTAGGATAGAGGAACATCCCTTATCCCGAGCCCTCCAGAGATCATCAACCAATGCGACCAATGCTGTTTCTGTGCTGTATCCAGGCCTGAAGCCTCTCTTCCTCCATTGTGCTGATCCTGCTTTTCCTTTCAGTGTGATAACTCTCTCAACATGCCCATTGCGACTCCCGCGACATGGGAACAGCAGCTCCCTGGAAGAAGACAATGGTGAGCCACTTGCCTGGGGGAAATCTCTGGGGGTGAATGTGTCCTGTTCCTTCAGCCTACTGTGTCTGGAGCTCTAGAGCAGGGAAGTTGTGGTGGCTGGGAGTTGAAGTCCCTACAAGGTTGGAGACCCCTGCTCTAGTCGGACGCTTGAGCCGCACGGGATTGATGGGCCGTGTGTGTGAGGTTCACCCCTTTCAAAGAGTCCGTCTTTCGGCATTGGACATTGAGATGCTTGCCCTGTGGGTTTTAGGAAGCTCAGCTCCCATAAGCCTCTTCTTCCAGGCACCAGCTTTTAATTCTGGAAACCAGCTTTAGGGTTGCCTGGCCCAGCCTGAGCAGCCGATTTACAAGCACCTTCCCTCTTTTTCCTCCTGAAACGGCGCAGGCTTTCGCCTCTTTTCCTCCTCTGTCCCGGGAGACTGTGGGGAGCCAGAAGCTGTCCCTCGGAAACGGTCAGCATTGCAGCATTCCAACTCCAGGTGAGGAATGGGAATGGAGGGTCTCTGCCATGAAAGGGGGCAACAGACGACCTCGGCTGCTGTAATGTACTGAAGCCTTCTGGCTTGCAAATGGGCCTCAGTCAGTCTTTGAGGCTGGCTCAGGGTCTGGGCTCTGGCGGCCGGCCAGCTGAAGCATGCCTTGCCCTCCTGGGTGCCTTTATTTTATTTGTTTATTTATATCTCATCCAACTCAAGGTGGCAAATATACTAATACTCCTTCCTCCTCCCGTTTTCCCCACAGCAGGGGAAGGTGAGATGGGCTGGGCTGATTGGCCCCAAGATACCCAGATGGCTTTCATGCCTAAGGAGGGATTAAAACTCACTCTCTTCTGATGATTGGCCCAAAATCGCCCAGCCCGTTTTTGTGCCTAAGGTAGAACTAGAACTCACTGTCCCCTGATTTCTATCCTGGCGTCTTAACCACTAAACCAAACTGATATATATACTGTCAAGCAACGATCTTTAACTGAATGGAGATAGCCTTGGTCATTTTTAAGCCAGAGGGTGGCTTAGAGGGTGGTGTGGACCAATGCAGTAGATTTTAACTGATGCCAGTCTAATGTTACCTTTTTTAAAAAGCGTAGTAAGATTTGCATAGCATACAGCACCATAAACGGACTCGGTTTACATGACACGGTGGTTGTGTCCA
The DNA here is from genome assembly GCA_030761175.1 of Masticophis lateralis. Lineage (NCBI taxonomy): Eukaryota > Metazoa > Chordata > Lepidosauria > Squamata > Colubridae > Masticophis > Masticophis lateralis. Next base: position 1,827,364 of record JAUDYJ010000014.1, read on the forward strand.
CACAGATTAACAAGCACATTTTAGCCAAGTACATTGTGCAAACTCAGTGCATGAAGTTGGGTGTTGTACAAAGAATATTGGTTGAATCACTTAATTAAAGATAAGTAGCATGACACTCATAAAAGGAGTGAAACATCTGGATTTCCAGCTGTTAATATGGTTTCATTAATATACCCCACTCACCACCCGTGTGTTTCTGGATCTTTCATAATAATACCTGGTTTCAGTCTCAGAATTGTAAGCCATTAATAAGCATATATATGTGTTAGCCGAGTATGGGAGAAAACGTAATTCTGCTTTCCTCCCCAGCATGGCTTGTGATTCTTCCAGCAGCCTGGAAAGTGACCCAGAGTGGCAGAGATGCCAAGAGGTTGCGGTGACGGCAGCAGACATTCTGAAGCAGAGTGGTCTGCCACCACCAGCGGCCCAGGACTCCGGCCAAACAAGAGAGGCTGGATGGAAAAAAGTCAAGAAGAAGAGGAGGAAGAAAGGGAAAAGAGAGGAGAATGGCCAGCCAGATGCCATCAAAGCAGCGGGTAATAGCCAGAAGAAGGAGCCCTCGTGTCCCAACAGCCCAGAGGCCATCAGTTGGACAGAGACGATGCAGAGAAAGAGGAAGAGGAAAAGGAAGAAAACAGAAGCAGGAACAGAATGACCATCCCTCCAATACTTATTTGCCAGGGGGAATTGCTTACAGAGGGGGCTCCAGAGTTGGGCCTGGTTTGGCTGTGCACCCTGGGAAAATGAAGAGACTCTCAGTGATGGAAAACAGCTACTCCCACTACTGTTGTCTGGGCAGCCGGTGGGGCTGGGATGGATCAGGAGGGCTGCCGTGGCTCCTGGGTAGCATTACAAATTGGGAGGAAGAGCGGGCTGGCACTCTTTGCATCGCATCCAAGTGGACACGCTGACTGCCGCTTTCTCGGGTGAGCCCCAGCGGCTCTTGGAGCTGCAGGACATGAGGGGGTGGGCAGTGAAGACTGTGAGTGGGCATGGATGACCAGCTTTGTGGGTCACTAGGTGGAGCAGCCAGAGCAATTTGTTTTCTCACCTGGTCCATCTGAAGAGTGACGTGACTCTGCTTTTACAGATATGGTTCCAGTTTCTATGAGATGGTCATTTTGTGAATATATATATATATATATAAAACAATATTTTAAGATACAGCATCTCCCCTGTTTTATTGACCAAAAGTTAAATATATTTACAAAACAGAGCTGATGAGGCCCTTGATTCTGCAAGTGAAAACTCCACAGTGCTCTGGGGCTTAAGAGCAGCACCGGGAACTTGAAACATCCAAATGGATAAATTTGGCTACTGATTTACACGATTCTAAAGCTCAGTGAATAATATTTTGAGCCTCAAATAAGTACGGTGTGATGCATAGATTAGACTTATGCCTGGTTAATTTCTGACTTTCCTTTCACTCTGATTTGACCAGTGGTTTTCCCTCTGGCTTTTTTTTTCTAGCTCCTTCCATGTGAACAATTTGTGGTTCTCCTAGCAACAGAAAGAACTTGGCTTTGCCTGTTTCGTGTGGAGACACTGATCTCCAGCGAGGCCAAGAGTAAGCTAGCATATCCCCAAACATTCCCTACGAAGGAAGCTTGAATTGTGCATTTTGAGAAGTGGCCTAATTGGCTAAATTGTTGCCTGTGATAGCAGACACAGGTAAGCTTCAGGTCTGCCTCTGGTCACGGCGCAGGTGTTCCAAAGTCTGATCCCAAGATGAGCAACCACTAAGGAAAAAGCACAGCTACTATTTTGTGCTTCAAAAATAAACCACCTGTGAAAAGAAATGCCTGTTTCTGCAACTGGTTCAAATTATGCCCAGTCAGAGGCTGTGTTACATAACGAACCAAGCACTTGGGGGTGGGGGTGTCTGAATCCAGGAAGGGAGGGTTGAGGCAGATAAAGGAAAGGTGATGGAATGTAGGTGGTCTCAAACCCTTTAAGGTGGGGTAGCAGCAACAGGGTCACCTTGTTTCTAAGCAATTTATAGAAATGATGGTCATCCTTTTTGGGGATTGATTGCTATTTTTACAAACATCACAAGGACGAGTTATTTGGTTTGCTTATCTCTAAAACGGGAGATGAGACTCTTACAGACCAATACTTCTGTATTGAAACTCAAGGTCCATGTTTTACTTCGGCTCTTAACTCTTATTATGAGTGTCTTTTAATTTAACTTTGAAAACAGAATTCTGTTTATGATGTAGGGTGCATCTGTCACACTTGATTGCTGCCAGAGCAGATTCCTGGTGCCTTGCACTAATGCACAAACACGTAGAAGTTCCAGGAAGTATCCCCTGCCTGGTTCAGACCTTTGGCATCGGGACTGTTCTCCTTGCAGTTTCCACCTCAGGCCAAGCCTGTTTGTGGGCTGAGAACCAGCCAGGACCTCACTGCAACCAGAGCCAACTTGAGTCTGGTTGGAGAGCAAGTTCTCCCAAGGCTCAGCACCTTGGGAGGTGTGTGCCTCTTCTACATCCTTTATAGAGGATGAGTGCTCCCTTTTTCTGTTCCTTCTTCCAACTCTGTTTTGTCCTTGCTCTGGGGGCCCATCTGAAGAGCAGAAGGGGCCTATCTACTCCATCATCACTCATCCCTCAGCAGCCAGCCCCAGATTGAAGAACATTGTCCACTATAAACCCTTCTTGCCTACTTTCTCTGGCTTTTCTCAGCAATGCAAAAACTCCATCTCTGCCACCTGCTCGCTTGGTGCATATTTTTGCTTGAAGTTTTGAAATTACAGTGTGTGTTTTAGAGGGGAGGGGGAGAGCCATACAAATCCTGGCAGAGGAGGCAGCCAGGGGCAAGCCTGGCCTTCCCTCCCAAGAGCAGGGATGGGGTGCAGAAGAAGTTCCTCGGGCTGCCGAATGTCCAGTTACTGTGTGGAAGAAGCCATATGGGTGGAGATGAAGGTCTCTATCACGCCGTGGGTGGAGGGCAGCAAGTGGCCGTTGGAGGAGTCGGAACTCTGGTAAAGGACCAAACTGCCAGACGAGACTGGAGGGAAAGAAGGGGATGGGGGGGAGCAGAAACCACAGGTGAGCGCATCGCACAAGGAGCTTTTCACTCTTTCCTTCACAATCCAGGGGGGCCGATACTCCCTGCCCCCAAAGTATCCAAGTCTTATTTCATCATTTCTCTAAAGGCAGCTGCCAAACGACTACACTTTAAAGTGTTACGTTCAATTGAGAAGAGATTAAAAACACAGAGACTTAAAAAAACATTTTAGTATGGGGGACCCTTTCATCACCTATGAAATAGAAACTTCTGGCTCCATTGTGGAGGCAAAGAGCTAGTCCTCAAGTTATGACCATAATGGAGACTGTCCATTACGGCCATAAGTCATAATGGTTGTAAAGTGGGTTGGTCACACGACCAACCCAATTTTATAACTTTTTTGCAGAGGTTATTAAGCGAACCCAGTGGTCATAAGTGCAAATGTTCTGGGAACTACTAAGAAACAACATCTAGCGAAAGGTTGCCACTTACCGGCAGGGCTGGAGGTCAGGCGGGGTCCCGACTGAAGGTGTGACTGGATGGAGCCTTCCTGGCCCTGCAAGTGGACCGAAGGTTGGCTGGTGGGCGTTGGGATCCCAGATTCCGTCGGAGTCTCTGCATCTGATGTGAAGATCTGGGGGAAATCACAACACAAGAAGAGTTACAAAGCTTGCCCGGGCCACTTGCGGGCTTAGAAACTAAATTCGATCCAAAACATACATACATATCTGGCAGCCAGCAGGCCATATGCTGCCTAGTGAGAGACTTATATAGATCTATTTCTGGCTCGTTAGCCATCATCAGTAAGCCACACCCACATCTCATAAATAAAATTATATATATATATATATATATATATATATATATGTATATAATTTTATTTTCGTAGGTCTTTATGTGCATCACTCTTTAGGCCAAGCTTTTCCTATGTAAATCAAGATGTTTCACAGCCATAGTTCAGTGAAATCTCATTCACTAGTTTCTAGGCATTACAGGGCTGAGTCATGAGATGGGGGTGTGGCTAACTGAAGAAGGCAAACAAGCCAGAAATAGATCTATCTTAGTCTCTCCTAAATCTCCAAACAGACAGCAAAATGCTGCTTTGATATCTGAGAAAGCCTAGAAACTAGTGAATGAGATTTCACTGAACTATGGCTGTGAAACATCTTGATTTACGTAGGAAAAACCTGGCCTAAAGGATGATGCACACACACACACACACTTTTGTATATACCTGCTTAGTACTGCTTTTGGGCCCCCCTAAACGGTGTTCGTTTTTATACAAAGTCACCTTATTGCCCCCACAATCCGGGTCCTCATTCAGAAGAAACACTTTGAATCTTGCAGAGTGACGGTCCTTCTGCTGTTCAGTATCCAGGGCTGCAATGTCTTTGGCAGGGGTGGGATTCAAATAATTTAACAACCGGTTCTCTGCCCTAATGATGGCTGGGTGGGCGTGGCCATGGTGGGTGTGGCCAGGGGGAGTGACAGGCAGCACTTGGCCTCCTGCACCCCCCTGGGAGCAAAAACGGGCCACAGGGAGAGCACCACACCTAGTAGGCCTCCCTGCTCTTACCTGGGAGCCAAAATGGGGTGTGTGGGGACTTCTGGAAGGGGAGGGGCGGGGCAGGACCAGCCAGCAATTTAACAACCGGTTCGGCCAAAGTGGGGCGAACCAGTTGAATCCCACCACTGGTCTTTGGTCCTAGAGACTGCAGCTCATGCAGCATTTATGGGCATTTCTGTAGTTTATGGGGTTCCTCCTGCCCCTTTATAGCCCCTCCTGCCCCTCAGATCTCCACACAGCTATTTGTGGAAGAAGACTGAACCAAAGCTTTTCATTATTTACCAGCATTTGGGGCAGCTGTTAAATTTATTCTTACCCAGTTCTTTTATTTTCAGCATACCCAAAGAAGCCTTTTTTGTCCTTGGCCTCCTTCCCTAAAGCTCCTCTTACTTGGAGTGTTCCCTTTCCTCTCCCTCAAGGCTCTCCTCTTCCATGAGAGTCGCCTGCCTCTCCACTTCCCTCTTTAGATCTTCACTGGGCCTTTTTGTGTGGCTCTGCTCTTGTGTTCTATTTTCTTCATTTGATTTATTTGTTTGGGCACTTTTAAAATCTCCTCGTTCAGGAGCAGCTATCCTTCCTGAAGCCCTCTTCCCATTTCTCCTTCCTGCCACGTGTTCTATTTATCATTGGTCTGCTTTGAACAAAGTTCAAATTCATTAAAGCCCAAGACACACTATGCTCAGACTTATTATTTGTTAAAATCAGGAGCCAGCATTAAATGGCCCATTTCCATTAATTTTCCTGCTGCTTCCATTTCCTCAGCTAAACTTCCTATTGCTTAGCATGCAGTCCAGGACAGCTGAATCTCTTTGGCCTTCCTGGACTCTCCCCTGAAGCGAATGGTCAGCAAGAGAAGCTCGGAATGTCTTGAAAGGGCCAAGAGAGGGCCAAGCCTGCTTAGGCCGGAAACCCTATCATTTCAGAAAAATGATTAAAGATTCCCAGTGTTGCAGCATTTACAACTTCTGGAGGCCAGCTGTTCCACTGGTTGGTTGTCCTCACTGTTAGGAAGTTTCTCCTTAATTCCAGGTTGCTTCTCTCCTTGATGAGTTTCCATCCATTGCTTCTTGTCCTGCCTTCGGGTGCTTTGGAGAATAGCTTGACTCCCTCTTCTTTCTTAGCATCTACAATTTGCTGGCCCTAAACTTTGCAGGCAAGTTCCCCTTAATTTTTCCTGCTTCTTCATTCAGTTCCTTCATCTTCTTCAAAGCAGCTGGGTTCTCCCAACCCACAGCTTCTGTGGGGGTGGGGGGAGAGGAGCACCTGCTTTAAAGAATTGCATTCACAATAACATGCTGACTGCAGCCTGAAAAAGACGGGCTGCTCAAACGAATAATCAGGGGGAACTTTGCTTCTACTTGCAAGAGGTCCAAAGGCCTTCTGAATCCTTTTCGAAGTGTGCGCAGACCTTAAAATAACATTCAATCTAAAAAAGCAAACTAAACTTCACAATATCATAAAACCAGTAAAAGAAGGCAATCTTGCCACCCTTGGCCTTTGATCTTCTAATCTTAAAAACTTTGGAGGAGAAGATCAAAGGCACAAAGCTGGCCATAAAGCTAGGAGAGAGAAGGAGCTCTGAAACCTTTCAAAGACAGGAAGTAACTAGATGGCATTACAGACGCGGCCCCATTTTCTCTTGTCTTCGGTCTAGCAAATATCTTGGCTTTTTATGGCCAAGGAAAACCTGCCCTGGGCAACTTCCCTGTGCTCACACAACCTGTTTAAGCAAGAGCGGGACACCTTCTGTGAAGCGAAGAGTGCCGAGTGGCTTGACAAGGAGATGGGCAGCATAGACATTTGATAAATGAATAAAATGCAACCTGCTCTCCTTGCCAACCAAAGAACTGGAGGATACCTTGCAGGAACAAAGCAACCTTGCCAGATAAAGGAGGGCCAATATTGGGGGGGGGGGGGATGTTTAACCTTAAGGGTGAGAAGGAGAGCAGGGCCTCTGTGGAGGGGAAATGCTTCCATTCCTGCCTTCATCCCCTAAGAAAATCTTCCAGAAATGACCCAAAATTCTATTTGAAACTTGGGATGCAAAATTTAGCAGGAACAAGCGATTTAATTTCAGGTTGTGAAACTCACACTCGTGTTTGGCTAGCAGTGTTATCTAATTGTTTTTGCAAACCACTAGTTTCTTATAAAAGAGAGAATCTGTAGCTCAGGGTTGAACTGTTGGGTCTTTGGTGCTCTGAGTTTGCTCGTTTTCTAGCAGATGTTTTGCTATCCAGCTAGATAACTTTGTCAGCACTAGAAGAGAGTGGGGTTTTCTCTCGGTTTACATACCAGTTTCTGGTTCTGCAGAAGAAACTGTAGGATTAGTCCCCCCTCCCCACAAGAGACTTGCCTCTTGGGCCTAAGTTGGCCTCTGCTGTGGATGCAGAAGCAGACCCTATGTGGTTCGGCTCAGCTTGTTCTCTGTTGCCGCTTAGACCATGTGGGTGTTGGCCCCTTGGGCTCCCTTCAGCTGTGCCCCCCCCCAAAGTCCCCCCTCACCTGTTTGGTTGGCGTCAGGCTGGCCAAGGTACTGAGGTTCGCCGTGTCTGTGATCACCATGGTCTGGGGGAGAAGACTGGTATGTGCGTACTGGGTCATCTCTGGCTTGTGGCTATAGAGAGCTGGGAATAATGGAGATGAAGAAAGTACCATGAACAATGGAGGCCTGGAGGGACAGGCTGGAAGGTCTCTTTTCCATCAGCTCCAAGGTGCAGGAAGGCTGCCTGGCGTGGAGCATTCCCGGGATGGCCACCCGCCCTTCCAAACCTACCGTGAGGAGCCTGGATCTGGGCCATGGTGGCCATGAAGGGGCTCTGGTTGAGGTGACCCTGGACCTGCTGCATGATAGGCTGCTGGTAGGACGGGTGCAGCTGCTGGGAGAACTGGACCGGCTGGAGGGTGGTGAGGCTGCTGCCCATGTTGTTGATCATAGGGACGCTCTGCGCTTGGGTGGAAGTCAGACCTGGCAGACAGGAGAGCCTTCATCAGGCTGGGCTGCAGCCGCACCCGGAGCTTGTTGGCCCATGGTATCCGGGTGCCTGGCTGTCAAACCCCAGTGGCTCCCCCTTAACATGAACCCGCAGCCCTCATGCACACCGCCACGCAATTGGACGGGTGCACCCTCATGCTAACCCAAGCTAACCAATCTGCTTGGTTTTGTCCTAGCAGATTCTTTTGTGCAAAACGGGATGACTAGGTTACTGGCTAGTCACATGATGGCTTGTTCAAGCAACCTCACAAACTGGCTTTAAAGGTCTAGCCACTGAGCTGAAACATGGCTTTTCATAGTGTGCCATGCATTGGATTGGTAAACTATGGTTTAGAGGATTCTGTTACGCACACATGTTGGTTAAGATGAATTGGGGCTTCCTGGAATGTATGAAGCCACCCACATTTGCAAACCTATTAACCAGAAGCACAAATTTCAGTGCGGCACCTTTGGCTACTTCATCGGGTCCTTTGGATGAGGGCTGAGCTCAGTGGTCCTCCGGCCATAATATTTTCCTCCTCAAAATATCATCTCGGCTGGAAGGCCTCAAGCTATGGGCAGCCCCTGCCAGTAAGAAAGGAATGCCCAGCTGGGCAGCAGAGGGCAGGGCTTCTGCACGGGGGTGGGTGCCAGCTCCTTTCATGCTGCCTAGAATGAGCCCCCTCTCCGCACCCAATGCCTCCTCACTTACCAATGACTAAGGTGGAAGTCCCTGTGTTGGTGAAGGTTGGTGCAAGCGAAGGTGTGTCTCCAGGGCCAATGGCCATGACCCCCGGGAGGGAGGCCATGATGAGGTTCTGTGTTTGATGGCTCAGGGCATGTGGGTTGGGCTCCAGGCTGTGCAGCGCTGTCAGGGTACTGACGGGGGGGAGAGAGCCCCCTGGAGCAGAGATCTGTGAGACAGGAAGGAAGCCACAAGGTCTAAGGACCCTTTGGAACCCGGCAGGTGTTTGGAGACCACAGTAGTGCCCAGAGATCTTTAAGTCAAAAGTCTCTGCCATCCTTTGTTTGACCTAGCTGCTCTTGACCCCAGTCGCTAGAGTCAACACCCAGCTTGGACATAAATGTGCTGGGTGATCAGAGTGTACAGGTAACATTCTCTTAATAATCTGCCATCTGTAGATGGCACATAACAGGAGGGGGAACCCTCAAGATACACCCACCTGGGGCATAAGCCCACCTGGGTGGGTGGGTAGAGCTTTGCTCTGCCATCTCTACTGGATCACCGAACCAACGGCCAAGATCACTACCAGACCGGGCAATCCGGTCCGATCCGGGAGCATTTCACCCTGGTCTCGGGCGTCTTTCACTCACCAGCTTGGTGTCTGGTCCTGAGCTGGTGGAGCAGAGGCTCGGGGAGGAAACTTGGTGCAGGATGGTCTGGGTGGTGGTGATGGAATTTTGCTGGCTGTTGTTGCAGGAATCGGTTTCACTGACTGGCTGCTGGCCGTACCTCATGCCCTGGTCCGAGAAGGAGAGTCCTTGCGGCTGCTGCTGCTGCTGGAGAGGAGAGGGCTCTGAAACAACACAAGCGACAAGAAAGCCTCATCAAGTAGATGCCTTGGTGAGCATGGCCAGGACAAAACCCCCGTGCCACAAACTGGGGAGGGGGTTTCCTGCCGCAAGCTTTTGCCCCCAAGATAACTCTGTTTTGCTGCCTGACCTGCGTCCTCTTGCTCAGCCAGGGGCAAGCAATAGTATTTGGAAACTAAGTGGGAGGGTGGGGGGTACTTAGGAAGTGTTTCAGTCCCCTGAGGACCACAACTTTTCTGGCTCCATGGACTGGTTGGGGAGCGGATGGTTTCAGGTGTGCAACCAAATCCTGTGTATGCACAAGTGCAGCTTTGCACACTTGCCTGCTGTTTGCACAGACTGGTTTTCAACACGCCGCGAACTGGTAGCATGCCACGGACTGGGGGTTTGGGGACCTTTGCCTTAGGAGACCTTAACCTCCTTCTGCCCTCCCTCCCTCCAGAGCTCGGCAGAACTCGAGGCTACAAAGCAGATGCTCCAAGTTAGCAAAGCTCCAGCGTGTGTTTTTCAGGTGAGACCGGTCTATCAGGGCAACCTGGTCCACCCAACTATGGGATGGAGCACACAGCCTCTGCTCTCGCCTTTCAGCCCCAATCCAGGAGCCTTCACAGGCAGGAGCTTTCACGACAAACCATATTCGAGTGGAATTTATATTTTACTGACAAATCTTCCTGTTTCTTTCAAATCTTCCTGCCACATCTTCCTGTTTTGCTTAGAAACAGAACTTTACATGTGAATATATAGGTCATCCTCAGCTTACAGCCATCCGTTCAGGGGTGAAATCCGAACCGGTTTGCTACCGGTTCGCTGGCCGTACAGGCGCAGTGCGCGCCAAATGTGCACTGTGCATGCATGTGCAGTGTGGGCATGTGCAGTGTGCACCAAACACAGGCCCTGCACGTGTGCATGCACAGTACACACCAAAAGGAGGCTGGGTAGGTAAGTAGAAGCCAGGGCGGGGGGAACCAGCTGTGGCGCACAGTTTAGCTTTGCTAGATAGCAGGATTTCCTGCTTTCTGGCAAAGCTACACCCCGCTGGACAACTGATGGTCAGAAATACCGGTTGGGAGGAACCTGTAGCTTTTTTTAACTACCGGTTCTCCCTTACCAGAGCGAACCGGTAGCATTTTACCCCTGCATCCATTTTGTTACCGTGGAAAGTTACAGCAGCAAAAAAAAAAGTGGCTTACTCGCGTTTATAACCCTCCCAGCATCCCAGGGGTCACCTGTGTGATAAAAATTCAGGCGCTTATATTCATCAATACTCAACTAGGGGGACAATATAGGGGCATTATTTTAGGTCACTTTTTGGGGACTTGTTTAGTTTTTGCTTTGTTGTTATTTTTGTATTTTGTTATTTTGTTGTTGTTGAAGTTTGTATTTTAACTAAAATAAAAAGAAAAGAAATTATCAAAAACATTTAGTGACTGGCATGTAGTAGGGTATTCAGGACCGTTGCAGTGTCCCAGGGTCACGTGATCGCCCCCTTCCCAGCCAGTTTCCAACAAACAAAGTCAACTGTTGGAGAGGGAGCCGGATTCGCTTAACAACCTCAAGATTTATTTAAAGTGATTTAAATGGGGGTTTTGTCCCTGGCCAACCGTGGCAAAAAGAAGATTGCAAAGTCAGGTATCATTCATTTAACAACCACCTTGCTTAGCCATGGAAATCTTAGTCCCAATCATGGTCATAAGGCAAGGGCTACGCATACGTTGATATATTGTAGATAGATACCCACATATGTTTTCTGAGGTTTTCGCGGGTGTTTGTATGTAGGTCTTTGGTTATTCGGGTCTTCTCCCGCGTAAAATTGGAAGTGTCTTGGCGACGTTTCGATGAAGTCTCATTCGTCATCTTCAGGCTGGTGTTCTCGGCTTCGTGCTTCGTTGCTCCTGGAAGCACGAAGCCGAGAACACCAGCCTGAAGATGACGAGTGAGACTTCGTCGAAACGTCGCCAAGACACTACCAATTTTACGCGGGAGAAGACCCGAATAACCAAAGACCTACATACCCACATATGTATATATACCAGAATGAAATGCTACCGGTTCGCACCAGTTCAGACGAACCGGTAGTGATAAAAGCTACCGGTTCGGACAAACAGGTAGTAAGAAAAAGCTATCGGTTTGTCCAAACCAGTATTTCTGGTGATCAGCTGCGCCAAGCTATTTAAATTTGCTAGGAAGCAGGAAACCCTGCTTTCTAGCGAATCTAAATCACACGGCAGAGCTGTTTCCCCCCCCCCCGCCGTTGTTCAACTTACCTTGTTAAGCCTCCTTTTTCCGCATGAAGCGTGCATTTGGTGTGCACTGCACATGCACACAGACACAGCATGCTTTTGGTGCACAGTGTACATGCGTGCACCCAGCGCACATTTGGAACAGCGTGGGCAGCGAACCAGTGGCAATCCGCAGAGGATTTCACCACTGATATATACCCACTTCTTAGTAAGAGAATAACAGAATTGGAAGGGACCTTACATATTTTCTACTCCAACCCTGTTCAGGCATTCTAGACAACCCTCTGTACCATTCCAGAGAAATGGCTGTCCAATCTCTTCTTAAAAACTTCCAGAGTTGGAGCAATTACAACTTCTAGAGGCAAGTTGTTCCACTGATTAATTGTTCTAACGGTCAGGAAATTTCTCCTTAGCTTCTCTCCTTGGCACCTTTTTACCCCCCCAAAAGGGGGTGGAAATTTAGGTGCGTCTTATACACCGAATGTAGCCCTGCCCACCCACTGGCCCCCACCCTTTGGCTTCTGCCTCCCAGCAGTTACCTCCTTGCAAACAAACAGCAAGAAAAAACAGCCCCATTCAGCTTCAGCATAGTCTAATTAGCACAAGTTGATTATATTGGCCTCCCAACTCTCAGCTGATTTGCTCTCAGCTGTTTTGCCCAGGCTCTTTTGCAAGCTTTTGCAAGCTCTTTGCTTGCTGCAAAGAGTGTTGGAGCAGATTTTTTTTTCCCTATCTAAAAGGAAACTGAAAGTAAAGCAGGCTCTGCTGCAATGTGAAAAAATGAGGCAGGGAGAGAGATTTCTTTTTCTTTTTGCTCAAAAGAGCAAAAAGATGCACCTCAAAAGGTAGATGCAAACAATGGGAAATTTAGGGCAAAAGAGGAGAGTTCAAGATTTTAAAACACAAAAGAAAAAAAGCTCTATTTAACTAGGGAATTGTAATAATTGAGATGCTATTAGTTGTATATTGTGCTGAAAGTAGAAATGGTTAAGTTATGGTTTGGAGGAATATATGGGGAAAATTATTTGGTTTATTTTTATTGGTACATAAAAATATTGATTTGTAAGAAATTGGATTGCATGGAAATAATCGGAATATTCATGTTCATATTGATTAATATACAAAAAAGATAGTTGTAACTAATTGATTTATATAAAAATGTTGAATTTGTATTAAACAATTATAATATTAAATAATTAACCAATATGAGGATGGTTATAAAAATAGATGACAATGGGAAGGGGTATAATATAGAATAGAAGGGAAAAATTGAATTTGATTAAGATTAGAGATGAGAATGAAGGGTAATATCGGTTTTTAAAAAAAATAGATGAGGAATAAATATGGCAAAAAGGAAATATAGAAATTGTAAATTTAATTGAAATGACTAAACACTGTTTAAATTTGTGAACCAGCCAAATACTCTGTTCAAAGAAAATACATTGTATGTTTGTCTAAAAAATGAAAAAAAAAAACTAAAAAAAACCCCCCAAAAGGTAGGTGCGTCTTATACTCCGAAAAATATGGTAGTTTCCATTTATTGCTTCTTGTCCTGCCCTCAGGTGCTTTGGCGACTAGGTTGACCCCTTCCTCTCTGTGGCAGCCCCTCAGATATTGGAAGGCTGCTATCATGTCACCCCTAGGCCTTCTTTTCATTAAACTAGACATACCCAGTTCCTGCAACCGTTCTTCATATATTCTTCACACGTCCCTGCCCGTCTCCCTCTGCCCTGCCACCCCCTGCCTGGCACTCACCATGGACTTTGCTTGGGGACAGAGGAGTTGCCGATTGGAGAGAGGAGGACCCATGAGAGGTCAAGGTGGGCACGGAGCTGGGCTGGGAGCCGTTGTAGCTGTCCATGGCAAGCTTGTGCCTGAAGGCTTCCTCTTTACGGCGGTTGGCAAACCAGTTGTAAACCCTCACCTCGGTCACCAGGTTGGAGCCCAGCCCCTGGGCCTGGGATGGAGAGACGCCACGCTGAAGACACTCTGCCCTGCCAAGGAAGGGCATCGTTGGGTCAGATCTGGACCAATCATAGGACCTCCCCAATTGGATGTGTTCCCAAAATGGCACAACACAATTCCTGGAAGTTCTCAGCAACTGACTGGGAATTTTGGAAGCTCAACCTTCTCACCCTTGGCCACTTAAAGATTGTGGTTATGGAATTCTGAGAGTTGAATTCAGTGGCCAAGGTTGAGAAATAATTACGAAGTTTAGGAAAACTTAAGTGACTTCCAAGAATGTGTGGTAGTTGTATCTAGGGAAGGAAAGTTGATAACTTGGTTAGTATCTCATTCAATCCTGATGTGCTCAAGGCAGAATGATCACAGTTCACAGCAAGCTCTAAGCACACCCAAAACTATGACAATTGGCTCCCTTCAAGAAGAGTTTCCACACTTCTGCTAAACCATAAATTACGAGTCGTCAGCCGCAATTGCTGGATTTACATAGCACATCAAACCAAACCCAGCAGACCATTTTGTGGCTCATTTGATAAGTGAACCAAGTTCAAGAGATAGGGCATCACTCTGGCAAACTATTCAAACCAGTCCTCAAAAAGAATATACACATCATGGTGACCACTATCCCAAAAGATAGCTTATTCAGCCCAACATGCAATTGCAGAGAAGTATTGTGTGCCGGAGCTGGTGCTGATGAACCTCAAAATGCTTGTGTAGAAGCCCAGCATACTTAGCAAGATTCAGGTCTTCAGAACAGACAAACAGTCATTGAACTGCTTCTCCAGAGTTAGGAAGAGAGCCAGTTTGGCCTAGGCGTTAAGCCCCCAGGCTAGAAAGCAGGAGACTGTGAATTCAAGTCCTGCCTTAGCCATGAAAGCTGGCTGGGTGACTTTGGCCATTCACCAGGCGATTGGGAGTTCTAGTCCAGCCTGAGGAATAAAAACCAGCTGAGTGACTTTGGGCCAGTCCCTCTCTCTCAGTCCAATCCACTTCACAGGGTGGTTCTTGTGGGGAAAATAGGAAGGTGTGTTGGATATGTTCGTCACCTTGAGTTATTTGTAAAAATAATAAAAGCAGGATATAAAGAAACAAATAAAAATAGGTAAATTTGAAGATTTTTGCCATGTATAGCCTAGGGAAACTCTAATGTATTTATTCTGCACTGTGCTAATCGAACTATGATAGTACTGATTCTCTTAGTGTTCTCCTTTTTTTTTCATCAAGCTCAGATTGATGGTTAGTTGTTTCAGGTTAATTTGGAACAAAATAGAGATGGGAAGGTGAAGGAGCATTCTCCCCCTTTTTATGGAGCAGATTGTCTTGCTCGACTGAGGGAAATTGATGAAATCTCAACCCTCCCTCCCAAAGAGTGTCTGAAGGCCACTGGACTTGGTACATGGAGGAGGAATTCACTTCCCATCTTGTGGGCTGCTGGATCAAGGAGTTGTTGGCCTGGCAAGGCCCTTCCGGTGGTGGCCTGCGGGAGGCTCTAAGAGGCACAGAGGGTGGACTTTATAATACTTGAAACATGGTTTTGCAATACTGTTGCACTGTGTAGTTAACATGGGTTTTTTTGTATTTATTTTAAATTTGTTTTTTCAATTGTGTTGCTAATAATTTCCCATAAACCCTCAAGAAAAAGCTTCTCTTTCAGAAATCAGGACTGGCAGGAGAGCATTCAACACATTATAGATAACAGTTTCATTTTTAGCTGTTCTCAAACCTTGGCGAACAAAGGAAATGGTCAAGCCAACCTTGGGAAGCACTGAGAATGTATCTTACCCAACCCATTTGGATGTTTTTCCTTTGCAAATGTTTCTTTTGCTTTTAAGGAGAACACAATGCCCTTCCCTATGGCTGTAGTGTAATTATTGTGATGTAACTGAACAGATGACTGTTCCTAAACCAATCTGCTTTTGCTTTGAAGCTCTCACTATAAAAGTAGATGTAATCCATTTCTCTGGGTTCCCCCTTTTCATAGGGAGACCGAACTTTATCAGAGTACTCTAATAAATTGCTTTTAAGTGATCTTCCAACTTGGTTGCTTATTTAAAAGGGGAAACCAAGGCAGAACCTAAGGCCGGATTTGGCCATCAGCTCCCAAGGGGGATCCAAAGGTCTTTCCCCAAAGAGGCCCTTTCCAGAACGGGCACGAGGCAGTGTCCGTCTCCCTGGTACCTGTTGCATTCCTCCACCAGGGCCTCCCTCTCTTCTTTGCTCGGGTTCTTCTGCCTCTCGTAGGCTTGGAAGAGGATCTGCTGTGACGCTGGGCCCCACTTGAACCGGTTCCTCCGGCCCTTCTTGACCGGGAGCTCCTCCCCCATTGGGTCCTCCACCATGAGGCCCTGGCCGGCATGGGTGAATTCTGGAAGGGCAAAAAGAGACTCTGGGAAGGAATCAACGGGGCAGGACTGGAAAGCAAAGGATTGCTGAGCTCTGGAGAAGAGAGCAGAAGCAGCTCCTTTGCAGGTTTTCTTGGGGTCTTGGTGGCTTCTGTATTCAGCTAGCTTCCCCCCCCCCCCCCCCCGTCTGTTCCCTCCAAGCCCAAAGGCTATTGATGGTTGGGAATAATTTATTCATTATTATGTATTAAGCATATTTATGTAGCCACCCAAGTCAACAGTGTACAACATTAAATATTCAGTTAAAAATTCACAATTTGACCCTACCCCAACAAGAAATTGGGAATAAGGGGAGCTGATGGAGCCCTGCTTTAGATCCCACCTCTACAGTCTGTCATCTTGCAGAGTCTGAGGAATGCTGCTAGGCAATTTTATGTACGTGACAGAGAGGACATAGTTAATTACATGTATCTGTACAATTAATTAAATCAAATTAAACCTAATTGTGGGTTTGCTGCCTATTCCTCTTGTCTTGACCCCCATCATCCTTTTGGGGGTATAGATTCCAGAATGACATTTGCAGATTCCCTCCCCCCCCCAAAAAAAAGTTTGCAAGGATTAGGATTTCAGATCCAGAGGATGATATGTTACTGTATTTCCACAGGAAACATTTTCTGCTTGGCTTGCAACCCAGAAAGGGGCAATAATAATACAGTCCCCACCCTTTGGCAGGTGTAGCTAACATCTGGCCATTTCCTGCTGAGAGACGTCAATGAGAAACGGAGACAAAAGAGCAGTCGAGCCTCAGAAGTGGCTCAGAACCTCTGATGAGCTGAAGAAGGAGCCTTCCCCAGGCCCACCCATCCTCCCTTCCGCCTCACCCTCTGCCCACCGCAGCCCTCCGCCCCAGAAGGAGGAAGACCTGCGCAGATCTCAGGTTGGGCCTGCCTAGGGCACCATCTCCCACCTCTGCACTGGGAAAGCTTGCTCAGCTTTCCAACCTCCAACCTGGGCGTCCTGGAGCAGAGATACCTCCCAGAGTCCAAGCCGGCCCCTGGTCTACACGCAGGGGTCTTGGGAAGGGTCACACTGCCGGTTGCTGTACTTACGCTGGGCCACCTCTCGCTGCTTGCGAACATACCAGGTGTACAGGGCGGCTCTCTTCTGGGTCTTCATGGGGGTGCCCTTGTTGAGATGCTGGGAGAGGTGGGACTGGTTCAAGCCCGTTGTGTCCACCACCTCCCGTTGAGGGATGTTGTGCTGCTGGAGGTAGGACTTCACCATCTTTGCCACCCTCCAGGGATCCTCCCTGGAAGAGAGAGAAAGTGGCTGTCTCAGAGAGGGGTCTTTGCCTCCCTCCGAATCCTGAGATACAATTTATTTATTTAAGAAAATATATATGGCCACCCAACTCACTCTTGGTGACTCTGAGCAGCTTACAAGGATAAACAATCCAGAATTGCTAGGTTCACACAACGTCTTGCCTCCAAATTAATAAAGGTCTTAGGGATAACATTCAGTTCTCTGATTCCTGGAACATGTGAAGACACTGGCTACATGTTCAGTGCCCACGACTCCGTTTTAGCTTGGTGTATTAAATTAGACCATACTAGGAGGACAGCATCATGCTTCCTAAGGCTACTTTTATTCCAAGATCCTAGTAACAGAATCCTGCAAGTCTGAAGCCCCCTCCTTTCATCCTCCCTCTCATTATCTTCAAGAGAACCAAGAAGGCTCTTGTCTGAGATGCTTTCTGGCCCAGACTCAGAATTCTTCTTTCTCTGATCATTGTCTTGCTGACAACTCTTCCTCCTGTCCCTCAAGGTCAGGAGTCTCCAAGCTTGGAACTTTAAGACTTGTGGACATCAACTGGCCATGCTTGCTCAGGAATTCTGGGAGCTGAAGTCCACAGGTTCTAAAGTTGCTCTGCTTAGCAGTCAAGAAGAGGGCGAATTCTAGTCCTGCCTTAGCCAGCTGGCTGACTCTGTGCCAGACCTTCTCTTGGCCCATGGCCTCAGGCTCAGATGGAAGCCAGTCAATCCTCTTCCTAACTCAACCAATTGATCAACCGCTTGGTTAATCAAAAGCAAAACAAACAAACAAACAAAAATAAAAGGCAGACCCAGCATTTGTGGGAAAAACACTAAGAAGAAAAAAACAACTTTAGAGAAATACTAGGCAGAATCCTGCGGACAAAATCTCTCTGATAAAGGGAGTGCAAGAGAACTTCTCAAAAATGAAGATGGCAACCAATGAGGAAAAAGGAGCTCAGGAAACCACCCAAGTTGCCCAAGGAGCTTTTGACCAAAGGGTCAAAAGGAAGCCTGTCCGACAGCAACTAATGCAGGAAGTCGGAACCCTTGAAGGGCCAAAGGAGCAGAGCTCACAAGGGAAGCCGAAAGCAATAAAAGCCCCTTTTGGCTCTAGGGGTGGGAAAACCAGGAGGAGGAAGGGGTGGGTGGCTGCTAAGATGGGGAGGAGGCCCAATTCCTTCTCGGCTCCTGGCTTCTCCTCGGGGGGAATTGCATTCAAAGGGCTCTAAGTAGGATGGTCTTTTAAAGGACAGAGTGGCAAAAAGAATAGAATAACATAATGGAACCTCAGAGATCTTCTAGTCTAACCCCTTGCACAAGCAAGAGACTCTATGCATTCCAGGCGAATGGTTGTCCAGCCTCTTAAAAACCTCCATTGGTGAAGCACTCACAACTTCTGGAGGCAGGCTATTCTACTGATTAATTGTTCTGTCAGGAAATTTCTCCTTGGTTTTAAGTTACTTCTTTCCTTGATTAGTTTCTATCTATTGCTTCTTGATCAGCCTTCAAGTCAGGGGTGAAATGTTCCCGGGTTAAGACTGGATCAGGCAATCCGGTAGCAATTGTGGCAGGTGGTTCGGAGAACCGGTAGCGATAGTGTCGTTTAGACTGGGTGTCATTACTTCCTGCTTTTAACCAGGAAATGCGTTTTTTACCCTCTGCGCATGTGCAGAGGGTCTGTGCGTGCATGTGACAGGTGTGACGCGTTCACTTTCGAACTGGTAAGGAAGGTAAGTAGATTTCTCCCCTGCTTCAAGTACTTTGGAAAATAGGTCGACCCCCTCTTCTTTGTGGTAGCCCCACAAGTATTGGAACACTGCTATCACCCCTAGCCTTTCTTTTCGCTAGAATAGACATTCCTCCAACCATTCTTCGTATGTTTTAGCCTCCAGTCCCCTAATCATCCTTGCTGCTCTTCTCTGCATTCTTTCTAGAATCTCAATATCTTTTTTTATATCATGGAATCAAAATTGGATGCAATATTCCAAGAGTGGTCTTATCACGGCATTATAAATTGGTACTAACACGTGATTTTGAAAGAAAGGGAAGTAAAGCAAGGGTGAGGTGTCCTGACTGATGCAAATGGGTTTAGGGCTCCAAAATCAGGTCAGTTCCATCCAAAAAGCACAAAGGGACCTGTGGATATTGTCTTGGAGAACTTTTTGGTGTATCTGAGGAACCATGGAAGATAGAATGTCAGAAATTCAGAGAAGACAAAAGCTGCCATACTTTTTAAAAAGTGGCTGGGGGGGGGGGGAAGAATGGAGAGCAAAATACCATCTAGCTCAGCGGTGTCAAACTCAATTCATTGAGGGCCGCATCAGGGTTGTGTTTGACCTCAGGGGGCTGGGGTGGGTGTGGTCAGAGTGGGTATGGCCTGCTCAGTGTCACTCATGTCGGGGATGCCTGTGGCGGCCTGAGTGCTCATCCAGTGAAATGGATTCCTGAGCTCCGTTTCTGGCTGCGACAGCCTCCTGCAATCCTCTGCTAGTGAAAACAGAGCTCGGGAGCCCATTTTCAATAGCCGAGGCACCACGGGCCGGACCCTCACTGTTTCCAGGATGGCCTCGCGGGCCCGATCTAAGCATCCTGTGGGCTGGATCCAGCCTGCGGGCCTTGAGTTTGACAGCCCTGATCTAGCTTGATGTTATTCCTGGATAAAACACCCTGGAACGGATGACTAAGCAATTGGTTTGAGCCAGGAGTAAAGCAGGGAGGGGCAGGAATCCTTTCTAGGCTGTCTACCACTCACCATATTTATAAATGACTTGGAGGAAAGATTAGAAAATATGGTTATCGTATCTGCAAACAACAGAACAATGAGGGGGGGAAATAGCAGTGTTTAGATCGGCATTTCTCAACCTAAGTAACTATAAAATGAGTGGACTTCAACTCCCAGAATTCCCCCAGCCAGCAAAGATGAAGTTCACCCATCTTAGAGTTGCTAAGGTTGAGAAATGCTGGTTTAGTTGATGATATCAAGATGCAATAGGATTTTGGATTTTGACAAAGGTGCTCATCTCCTCAGTAGCCATTAAAACGCCCTCAAAGGCATCTCATATGGGGAATTTACAGTCTCTTTAGATTGTGTTGTGTTTATTCTGGCATAGAGCCATACAACCTGTTTTTAAAAGAGGTAAGGGGAGAATTAGATGCACAAAGATGGGGGAAAAACTGAAAAAAGCCAAACAACAGGGGCAAGAAACATGAACACGGCAGAACTTGGGAAATAATGAAATTGACCTCTTTGATCAGGGATAAGACAACTAAAACTTTGGTAAGACTGAATATCTCTGACAAAAAAGAATATTTCAACAAAAAAGATTTTTTGTTGAAAATGGAAAAAATAAATGGCAATTTATAGATTTTCTGTTTAAAAAGGGTTGAATATTGGCGTAAGAGAGCCATGTTGTGACTTTAAAGAGGGAAGAGATGCAATCAATTTATAAAGAATATTGGAAGTCTTTTTCCTTTCCTTTCCCTTCACTGTGTTTTCTACTTACTCTTTTATCTTTTATTTTTCTTAATTTTACACTATATAATTTCAGGTTTATGTGAATATATATGTATGCATATACATACACTGTACATATACATATGAGAAATAAAGAGATAAGTGAATTTAAGGTGACCACAATAGCTTATTTTACCCTGGGGAAAATGTCCAATATATCATTGCCCCATAATGCAATTGAAGAAAATTGGAAATACATTTGAGTGAAGGAAAGACACAGAACATGCACATTTGTCCCCAGAATGATCTCAGTTACTTTGGTAGAGCCAGAAATGTAGGGTTCTTGGGGGTAGCCGTTTCCTGGAGCAACCACTTCCTCTCCAAAGCCTTGAAGGGAGGCCAAAAGGAGCATTCAGACCATGACCTGTCTGTGCCTTCTGATGTGGGGCAGAGGTGGTGAGCCAAGGGGGTCCTTAGAAAAGTATGAAGAAACCCAGACATTCAGGTCACCTTAATTCCCCCCTCCCAGGGGCAAGAGGAACAGGTTTTGGTGGCCTCTCTCTGCAGGAGGGCTTCTGGGTGTGGGACAGCTGAGGACGGGTCCCTAACCCCCTGCTGATCTCCAACCTTTGGCCCTCCTGCTTTTCCCTATGGGGATCACCCCTGGGGTTCAAGTTCCTCTCTTGCCGGTCTGAGGTTATTCCTGAAGGGCTTCCTCACCTCCCTTTTGTTACCTGAACAATAAGTAACCCAGGTAGTTAGTTATCAACTCAAAGGGAACAAGAGCCTGGTTGATAATTTATAGCAGCATCTCAAATTTAAATGGAAAGTAAATATCAAGTTGTTAGCATTAAAAGAAAGCCCAATCCTCAGAAGAGGGAATTCAACTTTCGGGGTGGGGGGACGACTCCATGTTCCTCCCGTCCTGCTGAAATCTCCTTCTCTCCTTTTCATTCTCCTCCACGTCCAGCTGTCCCCCCATCCTGCCTCCCTCAGTGCTGAGCCAAGCCAGTCTGGGGTGGCCCCAGTGTAGCCTAGGTCAACCGGGACCTTGGATTCTTGGGAAACCTCCCTGAGACTCCTTACAGAGGACCAAGCGGGATGCCAGATCGCCACGCGTGCCAAGGATGCGACCATCCCTGCTGTCCTTTGACCTGGGACCGTTCTTCTCTCTCGCTTTGGTGGAATGCAGGGGACGGACAGGAAGAAAGGTAAGACTTGTGTGCAGTGATGTGTTTTATTCTTCTTGATGGATTTGGCCTTTCCTGGCTTAGGCTGGATTCTGCGCTGTCTGAGGCAACACCGGAGATGTTGCAACGTTCAGATATATGGGCCCAAATGTCTGCAAAGAAAAAGCGAGGAAGGGACCCAGCCGGGGCCTACTTTCATTTCACAGAAGGTGATTCTAGTTGCCTAAATGGGTTTTCTTATTTTTGGAATGGAATTCCATTTCCCATCCACCCTTTCAGTTTCTTCTCTATTTAAAAGAAATCTTGCTTGGAATTTTCTTTCAGGGAGTAGCAGCCTCCACAATGAAGGCTCAACCCACTCTCTAGCCCTTGCCTATCAGCTGAACATTTGTGGGCAGCTGCAACAAGGCCCTTTTCAAACTCTGGGAACCCTCTCAGCCTTGGCTACTGCCCTCCTCCCGAGTTTAGCGATTTGGCAGGGGTCCCTCCTGGGTGCCCCCAACACATCCGTGTTACTGAATCTGATGGTAATGGCAGGCAAGCTCTCAGTGGAAGTTCTCCAGGACTTCCACAGAGAGAACCAAACTCATGAGGAGATGTGTTACCCCTTTGCAGGCACAGCTGCACCCATAGACCTGGGAGCGTCTATGGAGATTCTCCATCATCTTCTAGGTCATGGTTTCCACAAGGGTGCTTTTTCAAAACACAAATGGATTTTTTTCCCCTTGACAGCATTTCGATTCTCATCCAAGAATCTAGATGAGAATCGAAGAAGCTTCTTGGATGAGAAGCAAAGCGTTTTCAAGGAAATAAACCGCAAGAGTTCCTTCTGGAAAAGCATCTTTGGGATTCTCATCTGGGACTGGCTTTCTATGGCTCCTTCATGGATCTCTCTCTCTCGGGGAGGGGCTGGAAGAGTTTCTGTTCAGCTGTGCAAGGGCCACCCCACCTTCTGCGCCTTTGCTGTTGCCAGTATTTTTCCTAAGGCCAAAGTCCAAAGTGCTTCCACAAGCTGGATAAATTAACAGGAGTCCATGTTTACTCTCTCCTCCCTTACAAGATAAAGAGCACAACGTGTTCCCAGAAGGACAGTAAAAAGGCCTGGATGTGGTCCAGAAATGGCCCTGGAACAAGGCGAGGCAGATCTGGCATGCCATCAGCGGCAAAAGGGTGGGCACTTTTGGGGTGCAGCTTCTGTTGGCTGCAGTGGTGTCTTTCCTGCTGGGTTGGGATCCTTCTCTTCCATCCCTTTCCATGCCGGTTATTTCAAGGTGTTCCCCCCACCCACCCACCTACCCAAAGTGGCTGTAACCACCTTGCTAGCCAAGGAAAGGGAACAGAATTAGGACTTGGTTCCTGGGTAGAAAAGCACCAGGGAACGTAGACTCCCACTTTCCAAAGAAGTGGAAAAATCTTCCTGTAAGAAGTCATTTGCAGCAGTGAAAGGGACGGTGGGAGATGTTTATGAAGAGGAGCAAGGGAAATGTTCTTCTTTCAGTTCCTTTACACAGAAAGGCCCCTTGCTGAGAACAGGCACTAAGAAAGAGTGCAATTACTAGAGTCAGCGGCACAAAGGTGTACATTCATGAACATGGGTGCAATCAGCTGCTCTAAAACAAGGGGGTCCAACCTTGGCGACATGAAGACTTGTGGACTTCAAATTTCTAGCATGCTGGCTGGGGAATTCTGGGAGTCCACAAGTCTTCAAGTTGCCAAGGTTGGACACTCTGCTCTAAAGAGTTTTGAAAAAGGGCTCTTAAATTAACTCCCCCTTTTTTTTAAGCTCATCAGAGCCCTTAGACTAGATTTGCATTAGACTCCTGGCATTCCATGCCTTCGGTCACCTGATAAGAGATGGAAAAGATCAATTTCAATCCTGCACGATTGATTTTATTTTATTGTATGATTTTCTAGACATCCAAATGAGTATGTAATCAATGGAGGTTGACTCCAGTGATTCTGTTCTCAACCAAGAACCTCAGAGCCACCGATGCATTGCCCAGAAATAGAACGGCATTTTGCAAAACGAGGGATGTCAAGTCTGTTCATGCTTTGGATGTTGCACCAGGGCCCTGTTGTTGCTGCTGTTATTTCTTGGGGGAGGGGGGGATGCAAAATACTGGCTAGAGCGTGAGCCAAATGCAAAATGGTGACGTGGGGTCAAAATGGTTGAATTTGGCAGGACACAAGCCTGTCCACAGGGTGAAGTCAAAGGAGCAAAGAGGATGGCCAGGATAGCATGATAGAAACTCTTTATGCTGTTGCCTATAAAAAGCAGCAGAGCTTCACTGACTCCGTTGTGGCTGCCATCTTGACTTCTGACTGTACCCTGTGGACCCTCCTGGTGGGTTACAGATAGAATAGAATAACAGAGTTGGAAGGGACCTTGGAAGTTTTCTAGTCCAACCCCTCCTCAAGCAGGAGACCCTGTATCATTCAATCAGAATAGAGGTGGAAAGGACCTTGGAGGTCTTCTAGTCTAACTCCTCTATATCATTTTAGAGAAATGGTTGTCCAATCTCTTCTTAAAAACTTCCAGTGTTGAAGCTTTCACAACTTCTGCAGGCAAAGTCGTTCCACTGATTAATCAAGCAGTTAATGAGTGGAGATCCTCATGATGAGTCTTGGAGCTGGTTCATATTGTGGGTTCCTTTGATCTTGCCCTGGAAACTACACATTTAAAGGGTCTGCAAAAGAGATGGCTGATGGGAAATGGGATAGCAGTCTTCAAATTTGTGTTATTCTCTGTTGCCCACAGGTCTGAAACCTTGGAAAAATAGATTCAGGTTAAATGTGAAAAGCGATTTCCTAATAGTGGGCTTCTCTCTTGATGGAGCACTGAAGAAATCTTCTCTTCACTGGAGGTTTTCAAGCCCAGCGAGGGGTTGGATTAAATCAGGGGGTTCAATCTTGGCAACTTTTAAAACTTGTGGATTTCAATTCCCAGAATTCCTCAATTCTGAGAATTTAAGTCCACAAGTATTATGCCTGGGGAATTCTGGGAACTGAAATCCACAAGTCTTAAAGTTGCCAAGCTTGGAGACTTCTGGACTAAATGACCACTAATGTCCCTTCCAGCTCTAGGATCCTTTGAAAACATATTTGGTTGATGCTGAATTTTAACAGTCCAGTCTTAAGGGTTCTGAGGGCTGAAGAACTTAGCTGAAGGCTCACATGACCCTCACATCACTCGCTGTCTATCCCTCTTTTAATATGAGGATTAATCCTGGTAATTGTGATTCTTTAAACAAACCTGGATGTAGTTATGGTTTAGCATTACATGTGAATTAAGTTACAGTTTCATGTTCTTGGCTAATTCCTCCCAAATCATTTACCCAATTCTGTGAGTTGAAGCCCACACACTTAAGATTGCCAAGGTTAAGAAACACTGATTTAAAAGGTGTTTCCAGACACTTTCTAACCTATATTCTAGGTGGCTGGTCCAGAACTTCTCAGGTGTCCTAATTCTGGAGCTTCTTCTGAATGTCCTCTAAGAAAGCAAGAAAAGGAGGGAGATAGGAGGTTGCTGGAGTGGGCTATGGAGGACCTCATGTTCTCTGCAGTTGGAGAGAATGGGCCCCATCTTTATCTTTGAATGGGGTCCCTGAGGTTGGCTGCTGCACTCCGTGCCTCAAGTTATCATGGATCTGACTTGATGATGGGGAAACCCAATGAAGTCAGTCACTATGGTTTGTCTCATAAATCCACAGAGCCATCTGGTATGACTTTATGATAACTCAGCTAAATCCTAGATGAGCTAATTCCATAAATTTATGCAAGATGTTTTGAATTCTGAAATAGTGTCAGATCAGAGGGCCAATATTGTTGTTGGCCCATATTCCTGCAAAATGTTCTCCTTGGGTGCTGGGCACCCAATTCAGGTGAAACCCTGACTTAGTGCTATCTATCTATCTATCTATCTATCTATCTATCTATCTATCTATCTATCTATCTATCTATCTATCTATCTAGTAAATGGCAGAGTAATGGATAACAGTAGTAAAAATATATAAAAGAAACACATAATACTATGCTACATGAGTGAAGGAAATATGTACATAAGTACTTAAGTTCCTTTGACTTGTGACCACAATGGAACCCAAACTTTTTGTTGCTAAGTGAGACAGTTAAATGAGTTTTGTCCTATTTTACAATCTTTCTTGCCACAGTTTTTTTTTAAAAATTTGATTTATATGCCGCCCTTCTCCGGAGACTCAGGGCGGTGTACAGTGCGTTAAGCAATAGCCTTCATACTTTTGTATATTTATACAAAGTCAGCTTATTGTCCCCACAAACTGGGTCCTCAATTTATCCACCTTAGAAAGGATGGAAGGCTGAGTCAACCTTGAGCCTGACTAGGATTGAACTCGCAGTAATTGCAGGCAGCTGGATGTTAAATGCTGCCTTAGTAGGAGGCATTAGCCTCCTACGCCACTCAGTTGTTAAGTGAACCTGACTTTGCTTGTCAGGTTGCAAAATGTGATCACATGACCCCAGGACTCTACAACTGTCATAAACACGAGTCAGCTGCCAAGCATCCGAATTTTGATCACATGACCAGGGGGGTGCTGCAGTGGTTGTAAGTGTGAAAAATGATCATAAGTCACTTTTTTCAGTGCCGCTGCCACTTTGAAAGATTGTAAGTCGAGGATCAATTTTGTAAGATACGAGGAATTCAAAAGTTAGTTATAGGTTATGTTTTAAAATACGTCGGCTCATGAGAATGGAATAAGTATTCTACATATGAACACCTAGCCTAGTGCTGACCCAGGCAGAGACCCCCACTGCCCTCCCTCTCCCCTTCTGCCCTGCTGGTTTCCCAGGACCCCTTGCAGGACAGGTATTCTCTGGCTTCTGCGCTTTCCTCTAAGAAGAGACACCTGATAAATCATCAGAAGTTAATGATCAAAAGGCTTATCTGAGCCTTTTCGTTTATAAATGTATAAGACAAAAGAGAAATAATAAAGCCACTGGATAATTAGTAACCAGTCCAGTCCTGAAACGTTGGAAACCAAGCTGACCCTAGATCTCCACGCAGAGTCAGGGCGACTTGGGGGACGAGAAGAAGGGGTCATCTGAAGGGCAGGTAGCTTGGAAGCTGAACCCCAGAAGGGGAATTAGCGAAGGGAGATGAGTGGGGAAGGTCTCCATAGCTGCAACAGAGGAAGAAGAGGAGGAGGAAGCCCAGAAGCTTGTCTGCTTTGCCCCACAGGTAAGGATCCCATCTAGGGCATGCTTGTCCTTTACTAGGGAGGGGAGCTCCCTCAATCTCTAGGGCAGAAGAGCTTCTAGGCCCCTGCAATCTCTCTATTCCTTCTGAAAGACGGGAATCTGCATTTGCACTCACTTCTCCCCACCCCAAGGTGGAAAGAGATGGCTGCTCCCAAAAGATCTGGAGGGGCTCATGTGGGCTTCACATTTTTCAGGGGAACCTTTCATTAAATATTTAGTGCGAGACTCCTCACTTTTTATTCGGACAGATCTATGACCCACTTTTTAGCAATGTCCAGAGCCCTTTAGAAAAGAATTAAAAAAACAGCGTAAAACAGAGTCAGAAAACAGCCCCTGCATTAAGATCCAGAATAATGAAAGAAACGACAGGTGGGGAAGACACATGGTGGGGAGGTCTTCTATCCTGTGCAGAAACTGTCAGGAGTCATGACTGGGGGGTGGGGGGGAGAGCAGTCACAGTGCTAATGTCAGGCAGCAAAAATGTGTTCCCCAAAACACATTTGGGGAATAGAGGAGCCTCATGCAAAGACTTGAATTAATCGTATAGAATTATTCCCCCTCCAAGAATTCAACTACCCGTTTTAAGCCTTAAGTAAGTTGTGTTTGTGCAACTCGCTTCGTGTGCCATGGGTTACAATTAGTACAGGTAGAAGGTACCTCTGCCATCAACACAGTTCTTCACAGCACCCGACCTTCATACAGCTTGCTCCCTGCTTGGTTCTATTGGATTCCTGCATGCCAATTTCCTTTGAGCAATATTTGAAATGGGCCCCTCAAAAACAGAACGTGGAAGGTTGTTTTCTGCTTTGACCGAGAAAGGATTTTTCCCCTCCCAGATGTGCCTGAAATTTCCACTGTCCCTCCACCCTCTTTCAGGATTGTCAGCCTGGATCTCATTGCCAGCCTTGGGATAAACTTCTGAAGTTTAGGTTAGTTGGGATCCCTAAACCACTCCTGAGGTCATTTTTCTCTCACCAGACCCCTCTCCTTACACATTGGACTGCATCTTCCATCCTCCCCAGCCAATGCCTCCTTCAGAGGGATCCTATTGGGGAAAGGGGTCCCAAAGTGAAGGAGGAAGAAGACAGGGCCATGGACGAAGGGAGAGAGAAGAGCAAGGAGGAAACTAGAGGCAGGCGTGCTCTTACTGTAATAATCTCTCCACCACGGCTTTCTGGTGAGCAGCTTCTTCTGGGCTCAGGTTTTCCAGTTCCTTCATGATTGGAGGAGTGAAGTCTTCCCCATCGTCTGAGGTCTCCTCCTCCGACATCCTGGACTCCCCCATTCCATTGGGGAGATGTGGGATCATCTCGCTACAAGGCTCCCCCTTCTCCACTTGGAGGGCTCCACCGAGCTGCTGGTTGTCCCTGTGGTGCAATTCAGACTCCCCCAGAGCCTTGATCAGGGTCTCCTTGCTGAGCCCCGATTCCAGCAGGGCTCCCAGCAGCTCCACCTGAAGATGGGTCAGTTTGGAGACCATGGTCCCAGCTGTCCTCCTTGCCTGGAACTTGCGCGTTCAACGCCTTTTGGGGCTACATCATGTTTCCAAAGTCAGCCATCCAGCCGTCAGCGGAGTAGAAATGGCCGCAGATCTTCTTTTGGTACCCCCACCCCCAATTTCCCCAAGACCAAAAAAAGAGAAAAGGCTGCCTTAGGCCCCCCACCACTGTCCTGAGCCAGTCCTGATAAAGGGACCCTCGCCTCTCTGTTTACATTGGAGCAATGCAAATTCTCCAAGGTTCATATTTATCTGTGTGCTTAGGCAAGTAGCTGAACTTTGGACTTCGGCATTGCGACAGCAGTTCACAAAGTGCGTTAGGAGGGAGGGAGGGAGAGCGAAAATGGGGGAGAGGAAGAGAGAGGAGGAAGGCTTATGGAGAGAAGGGCCAGGGACGAGGACAAGGACCCCACACCAAGATCCTCTCGCATTTGTGGGAAAAGGAGCTTCCAATCAAGGCGGGAGGGTGAGGGACCTCATCTAAGCAGCTCCATGGAAGACTGATATCTCAGATGGGCCCTCCAGAGCTCCCTTCCCCCTCCTCTAGGTTAATGGAGAGTCATCTCCAGCATGGATGGCCCTGTTGCAGGGCAGGCATTGAGATGAAGCACAACAGGGAAAATGTCCCATATTCTGCTGCCTGCTTGGTGTGACTTTCTTGGTTGCCTCGTCATGAGACCTTCTGCCTTGAGCTAAAGGCTGCTTCCCAGACCTTGCTGGTCCGTTTCCTTCTTTGGCAACCAAACTTCAGCCGGAGCATCCCTGCTTCCTCTTGGAGGGAAAGGAAAGAAACAACTTTAACCCCAAGCATAAGGAAAGAGGGTGAATGCAAGGCAGCCAATAGAACCGTGGATCCTGCTTCTTTCCAGTTCTCTCGTGGGTCATAGAAAAATCACGTTCTCTCCATTCTAGCTCTGAGCTACTTTTTTCCCTCACAAAATGTGGCAGATGGAATTGCATAATTGTGCTCTTACTGTCCTCAAAAACAACCTAGAGATAAAACAACAACAACAAACACATTACATAGTCCTAAGGCACCTTGAAAGCTAGTAAGAAGATACGTTTGAGTTGTTTTAGTTCAAAATATTGGTTTTACTGGTTGATCATTAACTTGTGAACTAATATTATTGGCTGGAATTTCGTAATAATTGTGCTATTCTTTTGATCTAGTTTCTCTTACTAAGCATCTATACAATGGCTTTGAAAAGGCTCAGAATGAATGTTACCATTACGATTGTTAACCAATTAATTGTGTAACAATCAGTTGCTAGAGGCATTTGGCTTAATCTGCAGTGGTTAAAGTGATATTTTACTGATAAGCCTCCTCCACTCAAAAAAAAAAAAAAGAAAACAATAAATAAAAGTTATTTTATTTACAAGGTAGTCCTTGAGTTATGTCTGTTACAGAGCCTGACCAGAATAACAAAGTTGGAAGGGACCTTGGAGGTCTTCTAGTCCAATCCCCTGTCCAGTCTCTTCTTGAGCGACGGAGCACAACTTCTGAAGGCAAGTCATTCCACTGATTAATCATTCTCAGTATCAGGAAATTTCTACTTTGTTCTAGGTTGCTTCTCTCCATAGTTGCTTCTTGTTTTGCCTTCTTGTGCTTTGGGAAATAAATTGACTCCCTCTTCGTGGCAGCCCTCCAAATATTGGAACACTGCTATCATGTCAACCCTAGTCCTTGTAACTCATAATGGTAATAAAGCAGGTCACTATATGATTTTTGCAATCTTTTTTGCAGTGGTCATAAAAGGAACCCCATGGTCGTAAAACAAACCCATTGTTCCCCATGGACCTTTTTGCTGAAAACTGGAAATAAATGCCTCTTTTTAGCAAAAATGTTGTAAAATGTGGTCATGTGACCATGGGACATCCCAAACTCTTATAAATGCAGGCTGGTGGCCAAGCTCCAGATATGCAGTCACATCCACCCACGCTAATCATAATGGCCACCAGGAAGCTTATATAGGGCAGGATGTAAAGTCAAGTCCAGAAATATTGGGACATCGACACAATTCTAACATCTTTGGCTCTATACACCACCACAATGGAGTTGGAACGAAACAAACACAATGTGCTTTAACTGCAGACTGTCATCTTTAATTTGAGGGTATGTACATCCAACTCAGGTGAACGGTGTAGGACTTACAGCAGTTTGCATATGTGCCTCCCACTTGTTAAGGGACCAAAGGTAATGGGACAGAATAATAATCATAAATCAAACTTTCCCTTCTTAATACTTGGTTGCAAATCCTTTGCAGACAATCACAGCCTGAAGTCTGGAACACATAGACATCATCAGACGCTAGGTTTCATCCCTGGTGATGCTCTACCAGGCCTCTACTGCAACTGTCTTCAGTTCCTGCTTGTTCTTGGGGCATTTTCCCTTCAGTTTTGTCTTCAACAAGTGAAATGCATGCTCAATGGGATTCAGGTCAGGTGACTGACTTGGCCATTGCATAACATTCCACTTCTGTCCCTTCAAAAACTCTTTGGTTGCTTTTGCAGTATGCTTTGGGTCACTGTCCATCTGCACTGTGAAGCACCGTCCAATGAGTTCTGCAGCATTTGGCTGAATGTGAGCAGATAATATTGCCCGAAACACTTCAGAATTCATCCTGCTGTTTTTGTCAGCAGTCATATCATCAATAAATACAAGAGAACCAGTTCCATTGGCAGCCATACATGCCCACGCCATGACACTACCATCACCATGCTTCATTGATGAGGTGGTATGCTTAGGATCATGAGCAGTTCCTTTCCTTCTCCATACTCTTCTGTTCCCATCACTCTGGTACAAGTTGATCTTGGTCTCATCTGTCCATAGGATCTCATTCCAGAACTGTGAATGTTTTGTTAGATGTTGTTTGGCAAACTCTAATCTGGCCTTCCTGTTTTTGAGGCTCATCAATGGTTTACATCTTGTGGTGAACCCTCTGTATTCACTCTGGTGAAGTCTTCTCTTGATTGTTGACTTTGACACACATACACCTACCCCCTGGAGAGTGTTCTTGATCTGGCCAACTGTTGTGAAGGGTATTTTCTTCACCAGGGAAAGAATTCTTCGGTCATCCACCACAGTTGTTTTCTGTGATCTCCCGGGTCTTTTGATGTTGCTGAGCTCACCAGTGCGTTCCTTCTTTTTGAGAATGTTCCAAACAGTTGTTTTGGTCATGCCTAATGTTCTTGCTATTTCTCTGATGGGTTTGTCTTGTTTCTTCAGCCTAATGATGGCTTGCTTCACTGATAGTGACAGCTCTTTGGATCTCATCTTGAGAGTTGACAGCAAAAGATTCCAAATGCAAATAGCACACTTGAAATGAACTCTGGGCCTTTTATCTGCACATTGAAATTGGGGTAACCAGAGAATATCATACACCTGGTCATGGAATAGCTGAGAAGCCAATTGTCCCATTACCTTTGGTCCCTTAACAAGTGGGAGGCACATATGCAAACTGCTGTAAGTCCTACACTGTTCACCTGAGTTGGATGTACATACCCTCAAATTAAAGCTGACAGTCTGCAGTTAAAGCACATTGTGTTTGCTTCATTCCAACTCCATTGTGGTGGTGTATAGAGCCAAAGACCTTAGAATTGTGTCGATGTCCCAATATTTCTGGACCTGACTGTAAATTTTGGTTAGCGGACGTGGCCAAGGCTGCCTTCTGTTTGGTACAGGGAGGAGGCGAGTGGCCAACAGGCCTATAAAAAGGTCTGCTGGCCATGAACTCCAGAGTAGTGTCCAGTGGTGGGCTGCTACCGGTATGCCTCAGTTTGGGTGAACCGGTAGCAGTAGTGGGAGGCTCCGCTCACCTGCCCGGATGTCATCAAATACGATCTGTGCATGCGCAGAAGCTTCTGTGCATGAGTAGATGTGGTACATGTGAGCGAACCAGTAGCAAAGATAAGTAAAACCCACCTCTGGTAGCGTCCCACTTGAGAGCTGATTCTTGGGGTTCGCTGGAGAGATGTTTTAAGAGAGAATTCAATATTGGGTTAGGCCAGGAATGTCCAACCTTGGCAACATTAAGATTTGTGGACTTCAACTCCCAGAATCCCCCAGCCATCAAAGCTAAGGTTGGACACCTCTGATTTAGGCAGTGACTTTTAGACATGGATATTTTTGAGTTTGAAACCTCATGATGGAAACAACCAACAAGAACTGAATTCAGGAGCCACCTGCTGTTTCCCTGTTGCAGAAAACCATAAGTAACTGGATTTTGTGTACCACAGTATGCAATGGATGGTCCTTTCTTCATAAAGTGAAAATACGATAACCCTAAAATCTACCAACGTAAGAGTCAAAAAGGGAGGGAAGGGACCGAAAAGGTGACACTGGGAGAAGGTGGCTGCCTGGGACACATTTTGGTCTTTCTGCCTTCTTGCCAATGATGTGTATCTGTGGTCTTTGGCAACCTTGGCTTGAGATCAGCTTAAAGACACTGTTTAGGTAGTCCCAGACTTGTGACCACAACTGAGCTCAAAATTTCTGATGCTAAGCAAGGCAGTTGTTAAGTGAGTTGTGCCTCATTTTACAACCTTTTTTGCCACTGTTTTGCCCTTAAGGGAATCTGGCTTTCCCCATTGACTTTGCTTGTCAGAAGCTAGTTGGGAGGGTTCTAAATGATGATCACATGACCCCCAGGATAATACAACTGTCATGAATGCATGCCAGTTGCCAAGCATCCAAACTGAACAGTCACTAAACGAATGGTTATAAGTCGAGAACTTATGGCAATGTTCCAATATTCGAGCGGCTGCCCTAAAGAAGAGGGGGTCAACCTATTCTCCAAAAGACCAGAAGGCAGGACAACAAGCGATGGATGGAAACCAATCAAGGAGAGAAGCAACCTAAAACTAAGGGGAAACTTCCTAACAGTGAGGACAATCAACCAGTGGAACAGAAGTTGCCTCCAGAAGTTGTGAGTGCTCCATCACTGGGGGTCTTTAAGAAGAGATTGGACAGCCATTTGTCCAGAATGGCTTGAGCAGGGGGGTGGAGTAGATGGCCTCCAAGTCCCTTCCAACTCTGGTATTCCGGCTACTTGTAATGATAATCATTATGTCAATCTTATACAATGATGCACCTCCAACTTAGTGGGCATAGCTGTGATTGGATGGAGGAATTAAGCCATGACTATCTTGCAATGGACACTTTAGCATTTTGAAGCCCTGCAGGTTTGTGAAAAAACAGGCTAATTAGAAAAATGGCAGGCCCCTTCGCCCCCTTCATCTGAGTTTTTCCCCAGCGTCAGCTGGGCAAAGTTACCAATAAAGCTGCAACCTTGACACAGGTGTGGGAGGAAAATGCAGGCGGTGCTCCATTTTGGAGGCTCTGCAGCTACCGACAAGCAGACAAAGCAGCTGAAGGAAAACAGGCCTTTGTCTCTCAAAGGGAATGGATGGTGCAGAAGAGAAATATAGAGACCGAGCAAAGCACAAAGCACAGGGACTCTACAAGCTGGCCATTAACAGAGAAGGAAAGAGAAGTAGAAGAAATTCTGGAGAGAGAAGCATTAAGCAGAATGAGAGACTTTTTCTTGGGTGTCCAGCTGGCACCCTCAGATTGATGGCTATCCAGCTTCCACTTGAACAGATCCAGGGAACCCCCCTGACTCTACTTCCCAATTGCTCTTATTTGTTGGAAAAGGTATAAGATCTGATGCTTGACCAGGGTGTTGGACTAGAAGACTTCCCTTCCAACTTTTATTCTTTTATTCTGTAATATCTGTTATCATGCTTAGTTGGAGGCTGCCTTTGGAGGCTGCCGAAGGAATCCCCGAAGAGGCCAAATTGTCAATAGGAAAGAACTGAGCATTTTGGGAGTCATAGAACATAGAATTATAGGCCTGGAAGGGACCTCAGATGTCTTCTAATCCAACTCCCTGCCCATGACAAGTGACTTTATACCATCCTGGTCAAATGGTTGTCTAGTAGTCTCTTCTTGAAAATCTCCAGTGTTGGAGCACCCACAACTTCTGGAGACAAGTCGTTCCACTAATGAAATGTTCTAACTATCAAGAAATTTCTCCTTAGTTCTAGGTTGGATCTCTCTTAAGTTTCATCTGTTACTTCTTGTCCCGCCTTCATGGTCTTTGGGGAATAGGTTGCCCCCCTCTTCTTTGTGGCAGCCTCTCAAATATTGGAACACTTCCATCATAACACCTCTAGTGATACGACAGCGTATCATATCGATCCCCACTTCTTTGTGATAACCTCTCAAGTTCTGAAAGACAGCTGTCATGTCCCCTAGTCCCCCAGAGTAGACATACTCGGTTCTGGCAACTGTCCATCCTAAGTTTTATCTTCTAGTTCCCTAGTTATCATGCTTTTAGGGCCTCAAGAACTTATCTATATGATGGTGACCAAAACTAGATGCAAGTGTAGCTTCACCAGTGCAGTGTAAAGCAATACTAACACTTCACATGATTTTAAAACTTAAATCCCCCTGGTGATGCAACCTAGGACTGCCTTGGCTGTGGGGTCCACAGTTGAATTTCTATCTTATAGTACCTGTATTGACGGCTGGATTTTTTCCTTCTATTTTTAGGGCTGCTTGATGGGCAAAGGGAATACATACAGAAGTGTCTATTCACTGGAAAGAAAAATCTGAAGTGGGGTCAGGCTCGGTGCCCCAACAAAGCAACACACCCTTTCTAAGTCTCTGCTGATTCCATCAAAGGAATTGAAAGGTTCCTCTGGCTCCTGCAAATTCCACTTCAGAAGTGCAACGGGGGCATATTTTCCTTCTGCTGAAGTTTTATACATATAAAATTTAAAGAAAACAATATTCAAGAGTTGCCTCTGAATTTGAAATATCTCCAAAACAGATGATTAAGGTATTTGTACTTTCTGTTTAAGGTCTATAAAATAACATGCTGCAGTATCATTATCAGACAATGGACTTTAATTCAAATGTCAAATTATGTTTTCCAAGAATGTTAACTATTAGTATTTTAAGATAGTTTAAATATTGATTTTTCATTTAAACTAGAGAGGTTGTTGCATTATACTTTTTTATATGAAAAAAGGAGGTCACTTTTATATTTATTTGATGGGTTTTTTGTTACCTTATAATTTGTCCCATTATTCCTATCCTATCTTAGTTTGTATTTTAATATTTATGAAATAAAGATATTTGTAAAATAAAAGATGGAACTCATTTTAAATCAATTTTCCTACTCCCTCCCTCCCTCCCTCCCTCCCGATTTCTTCTCTCTCTCTCTTTCTCTCTCTTTCCTTTGTTAAAAAAATGGATGGCTTTCATCCCAGATCTGTGTTTCTTGTTCAAAACATATGAGAACAGAATCAAACATGATGGGGGGCACAAAATTTTCTGGAGATAGCAAATGTCACTTTACAGACAATAAGAGAATCTCTCCCAGTGCCCTTTGTCTAGATCAGTGATGGCTAAACTTTTCTGGACTGAGTGCCCAAAGCATATGCGCCTGTGTGTGTGAATGCGCATGTGCACACCCAAACCCAAAAAATGCAATGTAAGTGCATACCTGCCCCCCGCGCATGCACTCGTGGCCCTCTGCATGCTTCCCTGCATGCTCCCCTGCATGCTCCCCTGCGCATGCACATATGACCCCACACACTTGCCCTGTGCATGCACATCCCACACGTGTCCTGCGCATGCACGTGCAGGCCCGCACGTCTCCCATCCCCCCATGCATGGCAGAGACCCAAAGACCAGTTGGCTGGTGGGAGGCGGAGGCGCATGTGCAGCAGAGCTGAACTGGGGTGATGGCTCGTGTGCATCAGAGAGGACGCTGCATGTCATGTCTGGCATGCATGCCATAGGTTCACCATCATGGGTCTAGATCAATGCTTCTCAACCTTGGCAATTTTAAGATGTGCAGACTTCAACTACCAGGCTTCACATCACTATTGATCTGGTGGAAAACTAAACTTTCCCTTTTCTCTGATTTAGGCATTTCACTTTTAACCTTTTTTATGGTTTAAATTTGGAAATCTTATACGTCTGTATTGGACTGAACAAGTAATTTCTTATTAATTGTATTTATTCGATACACGAGTACAAGTCAAAAAGAGGGCTGTGAAAATATTTAGAGACCCAAGACAACTAGACCCAAGAACAGTTTTTTCCCGAACGCCATCACTTTGCTAAACAAATAATTCTCTCAACACTGTCAAACTATTCACTGTCTGCATTACTTTTATTATTAATCTTCTCATTGTTCCTATCACCCATCTCCTCCCACTTATGACTGCATGCCTGTAACTTTGTTGCTTGTATCCTTACGATTTATATTGAGATTGTTTCCTAGTATGATTCAATTGCTTATTTGTACCCTATGACTATCTTTAAGGGTTGTACTTATGATTCTTGATGAACGCATCTTTTCTTTTTATGTACAGTGAGAGCATATGCACCAAAGACAAATTCCTTGTGTGTCCAATCACACTTGGCCAATAAAGAATTCTATCTTCTATCTATCTATCTATCTATTCTCTTTGAAGCTAACATGACTCTATTGGTTCTGTTGCTATCTATGAGCGCCATTGGGCAAAATAACCAAGCATTTGCCTATTTATTTTGGGTAGAATCTTCTGCTTTGTAAAAGGAAAAGAAAAAGAAAAAGAAAAGAAGGCAGAATGTTTTTCTTCTTGATGAGGGCAGCCAATAAGCTTGCATAAGAGTTAGGAACTAGTAGCAGAGCTACAAGGTTCTTCCCTGTCCTTGTTGAATGCAGAGAAGCTCTTTGCTCCTCACCTTCCAAACCGAACACAAGGCCCCACCTACTCTGAGATGCAGATGGAGGAAAGACGCTGTCTCCATCCGTTCCCAGGACTGACATAAAATCTTGCAAGAGAACGGAGGAGGTTCTTTCTTCTCGCCTCCTCAGACTCAGGCGGCATGTGGAATCCTGCAAGCATGTTGCAAACATGCCCCACCCAGGGCTCTCCCCCTCACTCCGTGGGACCTTGGGTGGTTCTGTGCCAACCCTTGGTCCTTTTTCTTAGCAACCAGACCCGTTTCTAACCCAAAGAAGCCGATTCCCCCCTCCCCCTCCCATCTCCTCCTCTCAAAACGTACCCAGGGGACCCTATTAGACTACTTGAGAGAAAGTGGTTTGAAGACTGCAGTCTAAAGCCACCATATCATTATGATGTCTATACATTACAGAACTTCTTAGCTCTCCTGGGAAAGTTGCTAAAAAGGTTAATGATGTAATTACTGTTATTATCATAAGCATAATGAATGGAATTGCCTCATTTACTTAAATGCTGCCAAGCTATTTGCTCCTTGCTGGACGCCTCCCCAAAGGATAGCATCTCTGCTAATCCTCCTAGCAAATTTCTTTCATGTTAAAAGCTATGAAGGACTACAAGACCAGTTGGAAGCCCCAGGTCCAATTCTCTGCTGCAGAGTTCCAGTGGGTGTTGAGTGTGTGCAAATTCTCAGGATTGCAAAATGTAACTAGCAAGACTTCCTCCATCACTCTGACCCAGTATTTCTCAACTTTGGCAACATTAAGATGGGTGAACTTCAGAATTTCCCAGTCAGTATGGCTGCTGGGGAATTCTGGGAGATGAAGTTCACTATCTTAAAGTTGGTAAGGTTGAGAAGCCCCTTGCCAACCCTTCTTAAACTCAGCAGCTGGATTCTACATAGCAAGAAGCCACAATATGTGCTAGTTTTTGCTCTCTGGGGTTCATAACTGCCATATATGGTGCATTGTTCAATATGAATCTTCAGGGCTTGTTTCACAAAACATAGTAAAAACAGTAGCAATAATAATAGCACTTAGACTTATAAGCTAAGCTTTGCAGCCCTCTCTAAGCGGTTTACAGAGTCAGCCTATTGCCCCCAACAATCTGAGTCCTCATTTTACCCACCTCAGGAGGATGGAAGGCCGAGTCAACCTTGATCCGATAAGAATTAAATTGCTGAACTGCTGGCAGCCAGCAATCAGAAGTAGCCTGCAGTGCTGCATTTTAACCACTGTGCCACAGCTCACGGTTTAGCGTTGGCAAAGACAACCATTTGAATACAAGTAGTTCTCAACTTGCAACGTTTAGTGACCATTCAAGATTACAACCATACAAATGGACTTATGACCGTTTTTTCACACAACCATTGCATTGGTCTATTGTCTATTGTCACATAAATATTGGGCAGCTGGTTCATATTTATGATGGTTGCAGTGTCTGGGATCAGGTGATCCCTTTTGCAATGTTTTAACAAGCAAAGTCAATGGGGATATTAGATCCCCTTAACAATATTACTAACTTAACTGCAGTGGTTCATTTAATAACTGTGGCAAGAAGGGTCATTAATGGGACAAAATTCACTTAACAACTGTCTCGCATAGCAACAGAAATTTTTGGTTCAATTGTGATTGTTAAGTCAAGGGCTATCTGTATAAAGATACAGGGTTCTTTATTTTTTCATTAAGATTAAAGATTGTTTTGTTAACTGTGCAAGCATAATATGAATGAAATTCATTTAAAAACAACCAAAGCTACTGGATTCTGAATCCAATTTTCCTTCATTCTTCAGTTCAGCTTAACTGATGACAATTGATCACTTTAATTCTTTGTAAAAAAAACAACAACAACATGAATGTCCTTGACCCATGGTGCATATGTTCTCACAGGCTGGGATGAATGTCTGGATGGGACCATGAGGAGACAGGTGTTCTGCGCCAGATACAAGCATGTTTTCATCTGCTGAGGGCTGCATATCTCTGGATGTATTTTGGGGCTGTTGAGGGACATGCTCAGCTGGTCAAAGAGATCCCATCATGGGTGCCATGGGATAAGGATAGTAGTTGATAGCAAAATAGGGAATCGTTTTTCCCAGTCTTTCTCAGACATGTTAAGTCTATCTATTGGTTTATAGATGTCCAAATTCTAAGCATGACAACGAATTAGATCTTTTTACAGTGTGCAATTTAAAATAAATGTTAGGGTTTTTTAAATCAGGGGTAAACCTACTAGTGGCCTTTCATTTGCTGCAATTCTTTTCCTTTCTTTTCTAATTCTTTTTAATTTTGCTGCTTTCACAATTATACATCTTGTGTTATAAGACAAAAGAAAATATTCTATTAAAAAATTAACAGATACTTACTCTTCCTAGAATATGTGGTAGATACACTAAAGGTGTGAGAATAAATGGACTCCAGGGGATGGTAGAGGACAGGAAGGCTTGCAGGAACATTGTCCATGGGGTCACAATGGGTCAGACACGACTTCGCAACTAACAAGAAGAAGAAGAGATAGTAGAATCCTCAATCTGGCAAGATTTTATTTATAGACACGAAATAATGAAGAACTCGGTTTGGAAGAATCACCACTGAATCATCATCATTCTTGGCTTTGGCCTGACAGAAGATCACTTGGAAGCTGCAGCCAGCTGTGCCTTCATTTGTCCATGGAACACAACTGCTTTGAGAGTTGCAATGCTTACCTGTTCGCCTCTGGGAAAAATTCAAGGTGTTGGTTGTCACCTTTAAAGTGGGCTGGTGCTATTAGATTGCACAGGGGACTTCATCCAGGATCCTTCTTTTAAAGAATGTTAGCTACAATGTGTTAAGGCAGTCTTTTATTTATCACTGCCCCTATTCTCTGAAATAGCCTCAAGATTTGACTTACCCCAACCTTATTGGGATTTAGGAAGGCAAACAAAACCTGGCTAGGATTTGGAAAGGAATTGATTTAGAACATAGAAGATACCAGGTGGCGCAGTGGTTAGAGTGCTGTACTGCAGCTACTTCAGCTGCCTGCAATTTGGCAGATCAAATCTCACCGGCTCAAAGTTGACTCAGCCTTCCATCCTTCTGAGGTGGGTAAAATGAGGACCCAGATGGTTGGGGGCAATATGCTATTTAGTAAACTGTCCATTGTTGTAAACTCCCCAGAGTCCTCGGAGAGTGGGCGGCATAGAAATATGATTAATAATAATAGATACAATAACATAGTTGGAAGGGATCTTTGAAGTCTTCTAATCCAACCCTCTGGCTCAAGCAGGAGACCCTAGACCAGTGTTGACGAACCTTTTCGCCATCAAGTACCAAAACAGGAGTGTGTGTGTGCGTGCCGGAAACCGGAAGAGCAGTTGACGCAAGCTGGAAACTGGAAGATCATCTTCCTGGCATGTACATGCGCACTGGGCGACTGCTTTTCTGTTTTCCAGCGCTCCAGCGTGCGTGAAGACCAACTGGCCTGGAAGAGCAACAGGTGATGGCTCTGCATGCCACTTCTGACACGATAGGTTTGGCATCACGGCCCTAGATCATTTCAGACAAATGGCTGTCCAGTCTCTTCTTCAACTTCTGAAGGCATGCCATACCACTGGTTAATTGTTCCAATCTCCTCACAAACAACAACATAAGCAAAGCTGTTTTTATGCACTGGGGAACTCAAGGGTGAATTGTGCAGTTGGAAGATGCTTTAAAAATCATTTAGTCTAAGCAGGCTGGTCTAGGATTCACTGAAATATTTGGCAAATTTATTTAATTTATTTATATGGGCACTAATCTTGCAAACATGACTCTTGGGGGCTAACCATGCAAACAAATAAGAGCAAAAGCCCAAAGTTTTGCAAAGCAGCTAAGTCTTAAAACCAGCAACCTCTGCTCAAAGACCCCCAGCAAAGTAGTTTTCACCACGTTGTGCAGAGGGGCTTCCATTGGTTTCCAGCTTGATACTTCAGGAAGTTCTGCCTGATGTCTAGCTTGAATTTGAAGCTTGAAATAAAGGCTTGTACATAGCATGGGACCTTATGGTCAGGTGTACATGTCAAAGGGAAGGCAAGTCAAAAGTGTGATCCCAGGAAATAAATATAATCCCAAACTGGATTGTATCCCTGGATGAGATACCACTCAGGCTGGGCCTGTCCTTGTGGCAGAAGTCCTGACTGAGATGCATTTTGTATGATGCACGATGCACAATGCACGATGCACAGGTCTGCACTGCTATTCTATTATCGAACAGGCTGAAATATCAGAGATTAATATACTGGGTTTTAAACCCCTGTATGGATTGGAAGGTATCAATACCAGTTAATGCAGCCTGGGATTGTATTTATTCCCTGGGATCAAATTTTTGACTCACATTACCTTTGATATGTACAGCTGACCAAAAGTCATGCTATATTCATGCCTTTATTTTTTTTCTATGCAAATACAGGATTTGGCATTTGCTCCTATTGGAATTCATCCTGCTGGTTTCCATTTATTGTTCCAGCATCCCAAGATCCTCTGATTCTTAAACTTATTTTCTATGTCTATTTTGTTGCTGGTTCTTGACCAAATACCAGTACTTGAGATTTAAACTAGATACTGTCTTCTAATGAACCAAAGATGACTTCAAAAGAAAATATCTGGTTCATCTGCAACCCAGATAAATCATATTTCCTAAGTCATCCAGGTCATTAATTAATATATTAAATTGCAGACCTACAACAGACC
Source organism: Masticophis lateralis (assembly GCA_030761175.1). Lineage (NCBI taxonomy): Eukaryota > Metazoa > Chordata > Lepidosauria > Squamata > Colubridae > Masticophis > Masticophis lateralis. The sequence goes on from JAUDYJ010000014.1 coordinate 1,869,141, forward strand.
TCTGTGGCAGGCCATTTGACACGTTCTCCCAGTATGATGCAGAGCTATTGATGTTAGGATAATAATTTTATACATTTATATACTGTCCAACTCCCAGCGATATTATAAATGGTTTACCAATGGTTAAAAACATTTTTCAAAAGTGCTGTGAGCCATCGCCTACTTCGGGGGGGGGGGGGGGCTAAGGGAGTGACTGGCCCAAGGTCTCCCAGCTGGCTTTGTACCTAAGGGAGGACTAGAACTCACCGTCTCCCGGTTTCTAGCCTGGTGCCTTAACCATTGGCCAAATGGGATCTCCACATCCACTGCCCCTTAGGCCGAATCTGAGCACTCCAGTAACATTTTGCTAGACTCAATCCAGTAAATGAGAGCCAGTCTAAGACATCATCAGGCTAGAGACTGGGAGGCTGCGAGTTCAAGTGTCCCCTTAATCACAGCCGGGAGACCCTGGGCCAGTCATTCACTCTCCGCCCGCGGAAGGAGGCAATGGCAAAGCACTTCTGAAAAGCCTTGCCAAGAAAACTGCAGGGCCTGAGCGGGAGGAAAACATGCCAGTCAGTGGGAAAGGCGTAGGGAGGCTAGCGGGGTCTTCCTCAGCTCTCCGGCCTGTCTCCAAGCAGCCAAAACCCCTTTGGGCATCCTCCGCAGTTCGGCATTTCTCCTCAGAAGGGAGTGGACTTCAACTCCCAGAATTCCCCAGCCAGCAGGCTGAGGAACACGGCTTGGCTTTGTTTGGACATAGGAAGGACGATTCCAGAGGGATTCTACTGTCCGGGAAAGCGAGAGATAGCGGAACCCCTGCGCTCCCCGCGCTGGGCAGCCCAATCGGCGGCCCGACGACGGACCCAACTCGGCTTATCCACGGTCTCCTCAGGCAGGCCTGGAAGAATCCACGCAAGCGCAGTAGGCCGCCAAACCGCCTTCTCACGGGGCGCAAACGCAGCCGGGTGGGCGGGGCCATCTCGTTCGTCCTTTTCTCCGCCAGGCGCCGCTGGCTTCCCCGACACGCTGCGCCGAGGCACGTGAGCCTGTTTGGGCCACGTGACGCGGCGCCGGCTCGCGCGGGGGTGCGTGCGTGCGTGCGTGCGCGGGCGACGCGCCCCCGCCCCGCCCCGCGCCCGCCGAGCCCCGCCCCCTCCCCGCGAGAGCGAGCGAGCGAGCGAGCGGACTCCCCTCAGGAGCTCGCCCGGCCCGCTCCACTCCCGCCGCCGCCGCCGCTGCCGCCGCCCTCCCGCTCGGTTATGAGGCGCGCCCGCCGGCGCTGGAGCGCAGCTGGGTTTGTGCGGCGCGGCCGCCGCTGAGGCTTCGCCGCCTCCGCTTGGGCGGGGACCGCCTTCCCAGCCCCCGCCGCCGCCGCCGCCATCGCCGCCAGGATGGGCCGGGAGCCCCAGCCGGGCCGCCGCTGAGCGCGAGACGCGGAGGGAGCCGAGAGCGGCAGCGGGAGGAGGAGGACGACGAGGAGGAGGAGGAGGAGGAGAAGGGCCGGCGCCATGGCGGAGCAGACCTACTCCTGGTGAGCGCCGCCGCCCCCGGCCTCCCCGCAGCCCCCGGGAGCCCCGCTGGCCGAGCCCCCGCTCAGAGCCTTCCCTTCTCGGGCCGCCCGGAGCTGCCGAGGCGCCGCGCTCCGGTGGGGGGGGGGGAGCGGCCAGGGGGCCTCCGGCCTTGGGAGCTTTTGTCCCCCTGAGGAAAAAAGGGGCCGAGCGACCCCCTCCTCCCCCCCCCGGGCGCTCGGCTGGGCCTGGAGAGCACCTGGAGGGCCCACCTGGCTGGGCAGCGGTCCTCGGCCACCAGCGCTTCCCTTTCCCCCAAACACCGAGCCGCGGGGCCGATTCGGGGCCTGTTGTTGGCCTAGAAAGTGGCCGATTCGGGGGCGCTGAGTGGGGGGGGGAGATGGAGGAGGCGCCTCTGTGTGTGTGTGTGCGTGTGCCTTGTTGCCAGACAGGCTTGGGAACCCGCTGGGCGGGCATCGGAGAAACGTCCGGGATGCTGCAACTGTCTCCCGTCTCCGGGCTTGGAGCAACCGAGCATCCCATCTGCAGGCACATCGCACCGGGCTGCTGCCTGGCTCCATCCGTTTGCTCTCGGGGCAACGACTCGGCGCGCCTTTTATGGCAGTCTCCGAGGTGCCTCCTGCCAGGAACAGGTTTGTTTGGGTGGAGAACCCAAAAGCGAGTGGTAGCTGAAGGCCATTTTCCGAGGGGAAAGGGATTAAGAGAGCCTGGCTTTCCTATTGTCATGCTGATGGGGGCTCCTAGCAACTTGTCTAGTTGTGGGGGCAACCTTGTGATGTCTGGGGAATAAGGGGAGCTTGGGGCTGCAGCTTTGCACCTGCCTCACAATGGCTGTTCTCCCTGAAATCTGCAGAAGAGAAGAGGCAGCCCTGTCCTTTCTGATAATGCCTTCTGAGGATGAACTCTTACAGAGGCATGATTCATACTACAGTTCACACTAAGCCATAATGTAGCTTAATTTTATTTATTTACTAATTTTACAGACTACTATAGTGCAACAAATTCCCAGTGGTTTAGAATATTTAGAATATTCCTGTTAAAAGATCAAATTTTGATAAACGGTACCACTGATAAAACACTAGGTATCTATTTTCATTACTGGATCCTGTAAACCCAAGCACTGTACTTTGTAAATAATGGTATATTGTTTAGTGTAATGTGTGAAAACAGCTAAGTTCTAATGGGCTTCAAATTTACTGTTTCAAAAGCAGTAAATGGAAAAGCTTGAATGGCTATTGTGTTAAGTGGTGATCTTTCATATTGCTTTGGTGATCTTTTTGTAATGTTAGGATCAGTTATTTGGTTAGAGCCATTTTGGTCTAGTGGTTAAGGCACTAAGGCTAGAAACCTGGAAATTGGGAGTTGCATGAAAGCTAACTTAGTGACTTGTCTCCAGTTGCTCTCTAAGCCCAACTCGCCTCACAGGGATGTTGTGGGGAAAATAGGCGGAGGAAAGATTGTTAGGTATGTTTGCTGCCTTAGTTATTGATAAAAATAAAGGGATAAAAATAAACTTGTCATATGGCTGAAAATTAGTGGAATGTATGCTTAATTCCAAAGCTGGATGTTTGTGAGGCAGCGATACCATTCACCTGAGTATCTCCATTTAACCACAATTCACTATAACAGAGTGAATTGTGGTTAAATTGAGATAACTAAATACTTAGAAAAATATTTGACTTGAAATGTTATATTGAAATTGGCCATTACATGCCAATTAAAATGACCTATTGCTAACATCCTGATTGAGATTTCACTCCTGACACCCATGATAACTAAGGACATTTGTTCTTCAGGAAAGGAGAATATTTGTAGCTCAGGGTTGAAACAAGGGGTCCTTGGGGCAGTCTGAACTTCTTGTCTTGCAGATTACCAACTAGGTAACATCATCAGGTGATTCAAGGACCAAGGTCCCCTCATTTCTTCTTCTATTCAGTTGTGTCTGATTCTTGGAGACTGCTTGGGTAAGTCCCTGTGGTTTTCTTGGCAAGTTTTTCTCAGAAGTGATTTGCCATTGCCTCTTTCCTAGGGCTGAGAGAAAGTGCCCAAGGCAGGACTAGGAACCATGGACTCCTGGTTTCCTGCTTGATGCTTTCACAAGTACCCCAAATCAACTCTCAACTGATAGATTTAAAAAAAAATTCTTGAGTCACAATACCCACTTGTAAGTTCTTAAAGAATTATTCTATCAGAAATATTTCTGTTTAAAGTTGACATCTTTTTCTAAAAACTAGGAAACAATTAACTCCAGGTTTTAAAAGGAGGTAGGGAGGAGGCAGGATTGACTGGCGTATAATGTTCTTTCTAAGTAAATAATAAAAAGCATTATTGAAGAGGCAGTAATTAAATATACATACAGAACAAGTTTGCTCTAAAGAACCAACATGACTTCTACAAAGAGGTCAGCAAGCATATAGACTGGTTATAGTCAACAGATTGTATATTTGATATTTCAAAAAACTTTTGTTGGTCTTCCTCATCCAAAGCTCTTATAAAATCTTAAAACCATACAATGAAAGAGCAGGTCCTGCCATAGATGTTCAAAATGGACACAATATTTGGATGCTTTTAATTTATTTGGATTTAGAATTGAGTAGAGAATTGGCTAGTTTGCCAGTGATACCAGTTGTAAAATCAAAAGAAGACCCTGGGAACTTCAAAAGGATCTCTCCAAAGGGGATGAATAATGAAAGATGCGGTTCGCAATTGCAATTGCAAAAAGCATCTGGCACATTTTTTCCTCAAAAATTTCTCGTGTATACAATTCAAACTGGTGATGAATGACAAGAAAGAGTTTCTTGAAGACAGACATAATCATTATTAGCCAGAATATTATGGGTACTGTGAAAAAATGGAAGTTCCAACCAATGAATTCTTAAAGGAACCAGAAATTAACTACCCACTATAATATGATTGGACCACACTTGGAAGGTTATGTGCAGCCCTGGTCACCATAATACCTGAAAAGTGGGATATTGTATAATAGGAAAAGTCACAACAAAGGCATCCAAAATGATCAAGGAGCTGAAACACCTTCCCAGTGAAGAAAGGCAGTAGCCTAGGAGTGAACGTAAAGTGTGATAAAGGTAAAATTATGAAAATTATGGAAGATGTGAGCATATATTTTCCCCCTCGCAATATTAAAGCATAGGTTTATCTATTAAAATTAAATATAGGGAAATTCAACAATATTTAAAGGGAGGATCGGTTTACATACTCCATAGTTAAAAGTATAGAAGCCCTTGTGATAGCTTGTGGCCGATTTAGGGGGTTGGATCAAGTCACAGAGAATCAATTATTATTGATATTATTTTATGTTCTGTTTTCAAAAATCATGACCCGCTGATCTTAAATACCAGATTGACCAGTGTGTGATCTAGAATGCTAAATTAGAAGAAGTTGACATGATGTAGTAATTTCTTTAATTTTTGTGTCAATGTGCTTAGGACTGCAATCTGAATTTTATAGTGATGTAATTGATCCAAGAGGTGAGAATTCCCAAGCTATAGTGTAGGACTAATGTGGTATTTTGGATAGAGAAAATGTGATTCAAATTGCTCTTTTAATTAAAAATTGCATTTGGAGGCATATATTGCAGTGTTCAGGTTCAGATTTTGAGTTTCTTTCATTTCCTTGTAGAATATTGTTACTTTTGTTGTTTTTTTACTGTATCCACATTAGAACAACACTGGCTTCCAAATCAGAAAATGGGGACTTGTCATTTTGATTCTAGATGCTAGATAAGATTGTAGTTTTTATATAAATCATCTATACTTAATAGACTTTGTTTGTGTTTGCTAAATGTGGACATTTTATTGTTGAAACATTGCATTTTTGTACATTGTTTTACAATTGTGTCAAAATTATTGTGACTGAAAATGACCACAGTAGCAGATTCAAACGTGGGCAACTGAATGTCATCAATTTTATCTCAGTATTAAGCTGCAATACAGATAGTCCTTGACATGATAAAATTTGAGCCCAAAATTTCTATTGCTAAGCAAAGCGGTTAAATTTTGCCCCATTTTACGACCTTTCTTGCCACAGTTGTTTTGTGAATCACTGCAGTTGTTAAGTTAGCAACACAGTTATAAAATGAATCTGGGTTTCCCATTGAGATCACAGAAAGAGATCACATGACCCCAGGACACTGCAACTGCCCATAAATATGAGTTGGTTGTCAAACATTTGACTTTTGATCACATGACCATGGGGATGTTTTAATGGTCATAAGTGAAAAAATGGTCATGCCACTTTTTTCAATGTTGTTGTAATTTATAACAATCACTAAATGAATGTTGTAAGTCAAGGACTACCTGTAGCTTAGATGAAACATTTATTTACTTACTTACAATCGGAATTCTGGGCAAATTATTAACAGAGTACAGATATGAAAGAATACAAAACATTTTATAAAAACTAAAACACCTCTCCCAAATGTTTCTGTAAATGAATGTAATAGGACCAATGGGGATGGGGGGCTCAGTAGTCACTTGGGAGTTGAGATTTCTGAAGTATGGGGACCACAACAGGAAGGCTGCTGTCTGGTACTTCTCTACCAAACTCTGTTGGGAGGGTGAGTCATTGTGGGCCTTCTGAAGTTTCCATCCTGGCAAGGAGGTGCTGAATCTATCCTGATACTTTATGATCTGTAGTAATAATGACACTTTGACTTGGACCCCAAATTCTGCTGATGGCCAGTGCAGTGATTTTAGAAAAGAGTTTACCTCGCAATTAACTCTGCAGGGATCCCAGTGCTGCCTTTCTGATCAGATGCCATTCTGGGCTGCCTTATGCAGTGTACATTAAGCAATCAGCTGGATAGTGGTAGGAGCAGATTGGGTCACTGCTGACACACCTGAGGAACCTGGGCAAAAGACTCCTTTAACATGACTCCCAAGAGGGCTCCAAACTGTAAACCAATTCCTTCTGAGGAAGGATATCTCCATTCAGACAGACTAGTGGAACCAATGTTTCTGACACTTATTGACATATAGCAACTCAGCCTTGAGTTAATTCCAGATTTAAAACACGGAAGCTTTCCTTGGAACTTATATTGGTACATTATTATAGATAAGGCTCATGTGTAACTACTGTTCAGTGCCTAGTTGGAACCTTACAACTTAAGGCTTATGTTCCATCTTGTGTTCCAAGTATATTAAATTGGGAGGCAGCATTGACTTAAGTTGAAACGGGTGCATGAACGTACTTCATAGCATGATAGCTGAAAAACTCATAGGTATTGATGAGCGCTTTCCATATTCCATCCTTGATCATATCAATTTATCCTATTAGATCTGGCAGAGAAGACCTCTGCCTACAGTTGGTGGGTCCCAGGAGCACCTGCCTCCTGGAACATGCTGTTGTGACCCAGGCCCAAGTAAGTAGTAGGAAAATCAGTCAACAAAAAAAACAAACAAACTTTATTTTGAACAGCTGGGAATTACTTCATTTCCAGCATCTTTCAACTAAGTTAAAGCAAATTCCTCCCAATACAAATTCCTCAGTCCTATCGCAAACCTTGATCTTAGGCACATTGCCAAAGGCCTTTCTTGGCAAGCATTCAGAAATCACAATACAAAAATAAATGCAAGACGTAGATGAAGAAGATGAAGCTATCAATGTTGTTTTCCGGCAAAGCCCAGACGCTGTTGCTGGTCTGTTTTAAGCCTTATGGGAGGGGCCAATCATCTCTTGGCCCTACTCCTGAGTTGTCCTCTTTGCTTGAGCTACTCTTGCCTTCTGGCAGCTCTTCTCATGCGTGCATGAGGAACAGGCTCCTCATGTTCCTCTGCCTCACTCCTATCAGTCTCTGGAGGCTCTGGAGTCTGCACCCCACTCTCCGATGGCCCTGGCCCCATCTCTGCCTCTGACGCAGAGCCCTCATCCGGGCCTTCCCCAGCCTCCAGGACTGGCCCATGTTCTTCCTCAGCCTCATCGCTGTCCGACTCAGCTGCCAACTCTGCTTCCCCCCAAATGAGATTAGTTCCATCACTTTTGCCATTTCAGAAATCCCTCAAGATCTGGTTATGTTGTCATGCCTGGGGTTCAGGGAGCCAGAGACATGTTTACATAACCCTGTTGTTGAAAAGGCCATTCTGATCCTCTTTCCACTTAGGGTGTGTGTGTATACATTAATTATATTGGAGATCTTTATATTTTTATATCTGTTGGTTTACTTCATTGTTGTATGCCACTCAGAGTCAGTTTTGGTGAGATGAGTGGTTATACATGTTTGATAAATAAATGAATATTGAGGACAGTTAAGAATCAGGACAGACTGAGAGAGTTTTACAGGTAGTCCTCGAGTTATGACCGTAATGAAGTATTCCCATCATGGTCATACTCATGAGGGTCATATTGATCTTTTTTGGTCATAACGATGATTGTGGCAGTCATTAAGCGAACACCATGGTTGAAGAGCAACCACCACAGTTATTAAGTGAACCTGTGATTCGCTATGGGCAGTTTCACCATGAATCCGAAGTACCGTATTTTCCGGCGTATAAGACGACCCCCAACTTTTCCTGTAAAAATATAGGGTTTGGGCTATACTTGCTGTATAAGACGACCCCTCTTCCAACGCACACCAAATAAAAATTAAAAAACATCAACTGGCTCACCCACAATGTAAAAGCAGTTGTGCTAGACCCAAAATGGCCCCTGCAATAAGCAGCTTTGTGAGATTTTGTGTGTTTGTGTAGTTAGAGTGAAACTCTACAGAAACACATTAAATCTCAGAAAGTTGCACACATTTTATTTTTATTTATTTTTATTTATTTTTATTTTTATTTTTATTTTTATTTTTATTATTTTTATTTTTATATGAAAGCTAAATTTAAAACTTCCTAGCCTAAAACTTAGACCTAGCCTTTAAATGGCTAGGTCTAAAAAAGAACAACTAAAAAAACCCCCAATTAACTATTTTTTTTAAAGCTCCCAAAGGGGGAAAAAAACTTACCCAATAGAACAGGGGTCTCCAACCTTGGCAACTTTAAGACTTGTAGACTTCAACTCCCAGAAATCCTCAGCCAGCTTTGCTTTGCTGGCTGAGTAATTCTGGGAGTTGAAGTCCACAAGTTGCTTGCATCAGCAAGCAACTAAATCTCCCTGCCTGCAATCAAGCAGGCAGGGAGATTTAGTTGCTTGCTGATGCAATGGATTGCAGGCAAGGCAAGGCAAGTGTTGCGGCTAGCAGCTAAGGTAAGCAAGCTGGAGGTGGGGGGGGGGGATTTTTGCTACGGAGCAATTAGCAGGCAAAAATTAGCAGCTGGGATGGCCAGCGTTGTGTAAAAGAAAAGTTTTTCCCTTTTACACAGCGCTTGGCCATCCAAGCTCTGGCGATCCCAGCTCAGTTGCCTGCTAATCTCAGCTGGGATGGCCAGCGTTGTGTAAAAGGAAAGTTTTTTCCTTTTACAGGGGGCTTGCGTGTAACTCAGCTGATTAGCGGCAACTCAGCAGGCAATTCAGCTTGGCTCCTTAGAGCCATTTAAGGCTCGTCAAAGCCTTTCGGGCTGGTCTGCCTGGTTACAGGAGACCGACACCCGGCGTATAAGACCCCCAACTTTTGAGAAGATTTTTGTGTGTTAGAAAGTCGTCTTATACGCCGGATAATACGGTAAATCCAGTTTTCTGGAAAATCGTCATAAAACACTGAGATGACTGTGGGATGCTGCAAACGGTCCTAATCTGTGGCCTGGTAGTCAAGGCTTAAAGCGCAGAACATGACTTTGGAGGGAGAGCAACTATTGGAATCCAAATTGTAAGTATTCCTCAGGTAAGTCAGTCACAATTTTGAATGGCTGCTAGGCCACTGATCATAACTTAACTTATGAACTACCTGTGTAAATCTCAGAAATCTCAGTTTTTCTAGGAGGAAATCCATTGCAGTTAGAGCAAACAGAGGTTTAATTCAGTGACTGCCTGATCGTTGTTTAGCGATCATTTGCAGTTAAGGTGGTGATGAAAAAGTAATTCAATGACTAGTCTCCACTTTTTCAGCCAGCCTCCAGAAATAAGAGGAAGTTGAAATCCAAATAGAAGTTTTAATTCTTGAGTTGAGAGGTAGTGTGATGAGGTAAGGGGCATGGTGTGCCTTAGGGGGTAGAGAGGCCCAGTGCCAGCTGCTTGCATCTCTTCACTTAGGGGCTAGAACTCTGCATGGATTTTGGCAGGGACGATTTTCAGCTCCTGAGTGGAGAGACACTTGTATGAGGCCTATGCCAGGCTTCCCAGGATCTCCTCCATTCCCCTGAGGCACCCCATCCTCCTTATTTGGCACTCATTCGCTTAAGAACCAATGACATTTTTTAACAACTGGCTGGGGATTTCTGGGAGTTGAAGTCCACAAGTCTTAAAGTTCCCAAGTTTGGAGACCCCTATACTATACCCTCTGTAAGTATCCTAAGAACAGCCTTATATCTCCTTTCTTGATAACACACCTCAGGAATTCTGGTCATTTTTATGTGTGTTTACTAATATGAGATGAGTATGATTTAGTTTTCTTGGATGTAGCCAAATTCTGTTATGGCCTGTAAAACTAGCACACTGATTACCCATCAATTAATCTGCTGTCAATTGCAACATTCTTGTCCTGTTTTGTATTTTTAATTCTTATTTTTAAAGTGTTTTATTTAAAACTCTGATTTGTAATAAATTTGGAATGGAAATCACCTTGAAGGGAATATTCAGAAATCCCTTACAGAAACCAGAAGGGTAGAATTGAGGAGTTAGTGTTAGGAAGCAGCTCTGGTTCCTAACTCAGTGAGGTGTAAGAGGGACAGAAAGTAAACATCAGAATGCAAAATTCTGTTACTGTAGCCTATCTCAATATAGTATATTCTAGAACAGGGGTCCCAACTCCCAGGCCATAGCCCACTCCCAGGCTGCAGCCTATTTGGAACCGGGCAGTGGGTGCTTGCGTTCAAAACTCAAGCTGTGCATGTGCCCCTGTGCAAATGGAGGTGCGCACATTTACTCAGGTGCCTGCCACTCCCCATCCACCCTGCCGATCTGCTAAGCCTTCCGGGGACCCACTGTTCTAGTTTTCCTGTGGAGTCAGATCCAATCTGCCTCATGAGACTGAGAATTCTGTCAAAACTCAACAATGTTTTGTTTTTCTTAAATTGTCATTTTTAAAAAGTAAAAGCGCTTTAGCTTATAACATGCCCTACAAATTGCACACAAAATACATGCTCCTGATTTTGTGCCTGTACTGTGAGCACCCTGTGAGGGAGATTATGCTGAGAGGCTGAATCCTAAGGTCCACCAGAGAGCTGCTGTGGTTGAATGTGAGCTTGAGTCTGGTTCTTGTAATTCGGACCGAACTATGAAACATCCCGCCGACATGAAGAATATTGTCTAAAATATAGAATACTGTAAGCATTCTACTCCTCAAATTTAGCTTGTATTGCATTCATTATATTCCTGTTTAATGCCTTTGGCTGCAAACGTCCCTGACGATACCATTGGGTATTTGCCAAGCTCTCTGCCACACCTGATTTTAAGATTCTTTTAATTAAAAAAACAAAAACAAAAAATGGAAACTAGTATACTGCAAAGCAAAACCTAAATTTAATTTGTAATCTCAGTCTCCAAGAATTCCTCATATACAGGCCTGTATATGGAACCAGGCCTGTATAAATATAAAAATATAAAAATGATAAGCGACTGCTGTCTAGAGTTTTGTTTGGGAGCGTGCCCACCTGCCCAGAAACACAGCTGGAGAAGGAGAGAAGTTGTAGACATTGTTGAGGAGCAACTTCAATGGCTTGCCTTTGGCTAAATGGGAGTTTTGTGGCTGGCAGTGATTGCTTACATCAACCATTTTATGCAAGTTCTTATAAGTCCCTTGCCTCCCAGAATCATTTTCTGAAATGGGCGGCTATCGAAATTAAATAAATACATAAAATAAGATGCTTTGAAAATTCCAGACGTGGCCACCTGGAGTTGGTGATTGGATGCATTGTTGCGTCACTCGCCCTAAATGCACTTTAATTATACTTACTTTGCCATCAAAACAGATTTATAGTTGGCAGTCGCCATAGTAAGCTCAATTTAAGTGTCGTCAAGCTGTTAAAAGTCTGTTATTGCAAAAAGAATTTTATCGCACCTTTAAAGTTACTAATGTATTAAATCTTAAGCATATCCTTCATCTGATGGGGAATTACGGTTGATTAAGGAGGAGAAAGCAAATAACCATAATAGGCAAAGTAATTTGTTTGGTTAGTTTTCAATTTAACATGCTTACAGGGAAAGGACATCCCTGCCGGGGCAGAAAAGACTACATGGGTTACTATATCATCATGTAAACTAGTATATTAAACTGCAGACTGGTTCATAGGTTGAAACATTTGGCTTCCAGATTGTTGTTTCAGGCATCTATGGGCTGAGATGCTTCCTTTAGTGATGGTCTCCCCCTCCCCCTCCTCATTTTGTTCTTATAGAAGGAACTTATGAGATTTGTCCTTGCAAAAAATCACTGTCAGTTGAGGAGGATACTAAAGGTTTGACATGTATGATACGTATGGGTGTATAATCAGTGGGGAGTAACTGGTGGGATGAACTCTAATCATGTCATTCTTGAAAATGGATGTATAAAATCTATATCATATTGAAATAAAGACTTGAGTTGTTTTTATACCACATAAATATAACGTAGATTGTGGAATTAATATGATTTAGGGAATCTTTCCCTAAAATTTCTCTTAAAAGGGTGCTTTCTGAAATATTTATTTCATTTATTAAACAAATTTATTTAGCCACCCAACTCGCACAAAGTGACTCTGGGGAAATAAGGAAACAATTTTTAAAGGACATCTGGGAACTGGTTTATGTTTCATACTAGATTCTTTAGAAGTATCATGTATCATGGCAGATACTTGCCATCTTTTTTGAGATTTAAATCACTAGCAACATTTGCAGAAGTGGGAACTTGTACCATGTGCTGAGCCAATTTGGGATTTTGTTTTTGAATTAGGTTTGTTTTATCCATAATAGGGTTTAGTAAGCCATAGTTCCTTGTTTTCTTACATAATGCTGATCCATAGATTCTGATTTGCAAATCTCGCTGAACTGAGTTTAAACACCATGCTCAGCTAAAACCAGACAACCCACATTTCCACCTAATGTATGTATGTATGAACTTATAAATCATTCATTCCAATGATGGAGGTAGTCATCTTATGTGGAGGTACTCTGTGGCCAGTAATGAGCCATATTGTTGCAATCCATGGTTCTAGGACTGTATAGTTCGTTTTCTGTTCTGTCTCGCATGAGAATAGCTGTGTGCAAGTACCTAATTCTAGCTTTAAATTAATCACAGTTCCTTGAGTTTGGAATGTCACCGAGATGCATTTAATTTTAAAATTAGAAGCAGATGCTTCCAGTTTACATGAGATATAAAAGAAGGAGAGCATTTGGGATTGTTGCTGTATGTTTTATTCCTATATTGAGAAAAATCAAGGGTTCAACACCTCAAAATATTCCAGCCTAATAAGGGCTGTTTTCTGTATTATAAATAGAATGTGATCTCAAAATGAACTTGGTTGTTTTGAAGTGTTATTCCAACAGTCTTGATAATAGAAAATATCTTAAAAATTGAACTTGGTTGTTTTGAGCTTGAAATAAATACAAGTAGTCCTTGATTTATGGCAGGATGTTAATGGCCATTTGCAGTTATGGCGGCCTTGGATAAGGCATTTTATGGCTGTCATAAAACATTGCCCCCCAGTCACATGATCACATTTGGATGGCAACCTGTTTGCATTGACGACTGATTGCCAGGTGCCCTTCAATCAATCATATGTTTGCCATTTGCAGTCTTCTCTGCTAGCTTCCCTAGAAAGTCAGTGGAGAAGCCAGCGGGGAAGTCGGCAAGTGGACTGGATGGTGGAGCTGATGTCTGTTCCCCCAGCATGCTGAGGGATTTCTCCTCCCACCTGCTGGAGGAATGGACCTGAAATCTGGCAAAAACACTAGTGAACCCCAGCATTTTGGAAGCCTCAGAATGCAGCTGTTTGCTATTGTTTCTTCCTTCAGAGAGGTGGAAATGCTAGCAAATGCCTGCGTTCTGAGCCATCCAGAATGATGATCTTCACGATCATTTTCCCCCACATTCCCTCTCCCTACCCACCCCAGCCTGGGAGGGCTGGGCCCTCTCTCTGGTACTTCGCTTAGTCACCATTGGATTGCTTAGGGAGTGCAACTGGAAGAACTGGGATTGTGGTCATTGAGTGACGTGGTAACACGGTTTCCCACTTCGTGTCCAATTTGCTCAGTGACTGAGATTCTGGACCCAATTGTGGTCATAAGTGGAAGACTTCCTGTACTCAAAAAATATTTTTCATGAGACTTCAAGTTTTGTTCCAATGGATCATATTGAAGTTCCCTGCATTATTTCAGGCTTGAAATAAATGAGATGTGTAATTTTGTATGTAGCTGTACATACTGAAACCAAGTTTATGTATGATATAGATAGCATGGTTCCATACTTTATAGATGTGTTGATAACTGGCTTAAATGTTTAATTGTGATGGGTTTATATTTGGCTATGCTGTTGTCTTATGTTCAGCTTTGGTTCTAAGAGCTGCCCTAGTAATCTGCTTACAGCATAGGCTGGCTTTGTGATGGTGTAGTTCTTAAAGCAAATGAAGAATGGATTAGCCTGGCTGGACACAGTTGGATTCTGTCTCTATATGCTTGCATATATCTCCAGACATATTAAACGTTTTATTGTGTTTAAATGTGCCTGGGAAGAATTTGGGTGTCACTTATACTTGTGTTTCCTGAATTGATCAGGAAATTAATGTTCTTTGACTTCAATATTGATTTTTTTCCCTTTAAGTATAGTTATTGCTTGAAGTTTTTTATTTGCAATCATGTCCATTATATTGTTATTAAATTGTGCTGCATTTCAACATGCCATGAGGGACATTGCTAGGTGGAAAGGTGTTCTAAGCAGCCAATTAGTAGTAGTAATAATATTAGTAGCTGCTGTTAGCTCTGGTATATCACAAGGGAGGCAGTCTCCACTTACAGCATATCCAGCAGAAGAGTGAGAAGCTTATGCAGAAACCATAACCACGGCTATGTTTCTGAGGAGCAAAGGAAACATTGGTAATTTCTTCAGAAAGAAATAACTCCTTTCACCTAAAATGCAAAAAATGTGTTTCAGAAACCGTATGAAACAATGGGATAAATTCATTCTGAACATGGATCATTCAGAACACTAGATATAGGTGAAATTGCTGAAATAGCTTTTTGGAGTCTAAACCAGATTATGGCAGCATGGCTCCCAAATACAAATAAAATAGTTCTGTACTTGCTTCCTTTGCAGATTCCCTTTTTGAAAATTTAATATGATCAACTCTGCAGTTGATCATATAAGTAATGTGGCACCTTCTAAAACTAAAAACACAACTTTGTTTGCATAGTGATTTTTAACTCTTTTCGTAATGTTGGAACATGGCATAGGAGCTTTTTCATTATGGATATTTAGCTTTGGAATCCAAAGAAACGCAGGAGGAGAATAAAAGAAAACCAGATCAATACCCCAAGGATATCTTTCCCAGTTTTACTGATCATTTACACTGCCAGAATGCATTCATCCCCAAGAGAATTGCATATTTACACAGTAATGCAGAACATCTTTGCTTTCGCAGTGTCTATAGCTTGTCTGTTCATGAACTTGCATGTTCAAAAGAAAGACTGAATATTGAAGAGAGGCAATATTTGTATTGGCTAAGGGAGCTCAATTAATTTACAAATGACATGCCTTATTTTATGTGAATTTATTTCAGTTGATCATTTCAGTTAATTTTGATTTTTGGTCTTGGTCATTTTTTTAGGTGGGTGGTAGGGTTTGGTGTGTACGTGTGTGTGAGTGAGTGAGAAATGGCCAGTCATGTACATGTTTGCCTGCCTACCCATCTATCTGTCTAGATCACATGTTCATCACAATTGTTCCAAAAAACAATAGGTAGGTTTCTTTGGGAACTGACAACTGTAGCTAGCAAGGAAATTGTAGTTGTAATTTTAAAATCTGTTTATAACTTTTTTGTTAATGTTAATGAAGACTTAAAGACAGGAGAGTTGTCTTATTTTCCTTTGTGATAAATACAGTGTGTGTGCTATACAATATGAGTATTGAAATGGTTCTTCATAGAGAAAAATGTGGTTCCAATTATCTGCAAGTGAATGCTGGTCTATGGAGAACAAACATGTATGTATCTGACTTCATAACTGATACATATTCATAGGAAAGGTGCTATGCAGGAGTGAAATGCTACCGGTTTGGCCAAACCAGTAGCGATGGCGGCGGGTGGTTTGGAGAACCGGTAGTGATGGCAGCACAAGGTCGTCATTACTTCGTGGTTTTAACCAGGAACTGACTAGTTTTTTACCCTCTGCGCATGCGCAGAGCGTCCACGCATGCATGTGACACATTCATGCATGAGCGGAGCGAACATACGTGCATGGCACGTGCACTCCCGAACCTGTAGGGAAGGTAAGTAAATTTCACCCCTGGTGCTATGTATTGTTTGAATTTCAAATTGCTTCTATGGCACAAAATGTCCTTTGTTGGCATAGGCTGGTAGCTGTGACCCTATCTGAGAATGCAGAGAGAACGTTACACAAAGCTTGGTGCAGACCTTGTCCACTCTAAGTATCTATTTGTTTTTGGCATGAGCACCTGGCCTTAAGCTCTGGTGACATTCAACTTGAGAGCACTATTTATTTAGTGTAAAGCATATTATATATGGACTAGCAATATCTCTTAACATTTCAGCTAGGTTGAAAGGTTCACCAAGAGCGCAGTGGTTAGAGTGCAGTACTGCAGGCTACTTCAGCTGACTGCTAGCTGCAGTTCAGCAGATTGAATCTTACCGGCTCAAGGTTGACTCAGCCTTCCATCCTTCGGAGGTGGGTAAAATGAGGACCCAGATTGTTGGGGGCAATATGCTAACTCTGTAAACCGCTTAGAGAAGGCTGTGAAGCACTATGAAGCGGTATACAAGTCTAAGTGCTATTGCTATTTCTATTGCTATTAATGGACTCCAATAAAAAATGTTAAAAAGATCTATGTTCAATTTATATTTTTTAAAAATTAGATAAGACCTGTGGAGGCACAGTGGTTAGAATGCAGTACTGCAGGCTATTTGTGCTGACTGCTGGCTGCCTGCAATTTGGCAGATTGAATCTCACCAGGCTCAATGTTGACTCAGCCTGCCATCCTTCCAAGGTGGGTAAAATGAGGACCCAGATGGTTGCAGGCAATATGCTTAGCCTGGCTAGGTGGCTCAGTGGCTATGACACTGAGCTTGTCAATCAGAAAGGTTGGCGGTTTGAATCCCTAGTATAGGTCTCCTGTGTGAGTAGGGGGTTGCACTAGATGACCTCCAAGGTTCTTTCCAACTCTGTTACTGTTACCTGTTACCTGTAAACCGCTTAGAGAGGGCTGTAAAGCACTGTGAAGCAATATATAAGTCTAAGTGCTATTGCTATTGCTGCTGGGCCAGTATGGGCCCTCAGCTCACAGCCAGTCACAATGTGATCTACAGTTTGATGCGGGACCCTGTAGTCACAGTGAGGGGAGGATCCTTTGCCCTATTTATACAGAGAGCGAAGTGCGTATCCTATTCAGGATTGTCCAGTGCTGATGTGATAGTTCAAAGCCTAGCACCTTTTTTGTGGGGTCATATGTTCTTTCTATAACTGGGCATTCAGCAACCCATTTGGCTTGATATCACTTTAATGGTCTTTCAAGATTGGTAGCATGGCTTGGTTATTAGAAATTATAATTAATGGGAGTTGACAATTCTATCAGGACATATTTTCTTAAAATGTATTTCAAAATCTGTAGCTTTACTAATCAGAAGCATGCTTTTTTATAATACTCTCATTTCTGAAGAGCAGCAGAAATCTGAACAAAGTGCTTAGATCTTCTTTTTTTTTTTACTAAATAGTATGGCTAAAAAAACAAATAATCCAAAAGTATAAATTTTATCTTAGTGCATACTTCCGAGAGACAGTAACAGTTAGCAGTATAACAAGCTCAATAAGTAAATATAGTGCATACATTGAAAAATAATCAGATACCATTTGGAGAATTTCCATGCCAGCAGGATGCCACAGTTATACTTGGAATGCACAGTATTGAACTACTTTATTGCCGTTCCTGGTAATTACCACTTGTCTATATAACCAAAAGAATGATCAGTGATACATAATTTTTGATCAAAGGATTTTGATTACAATAGTAAAAACTAAGACAAAAACAAATACCAAAAAGGGCAAGGAAAAAAGAGAGAAAAGGAATATGATAAAGAAAACAAAAGTATATAAAGAAGTGACTTCCAACTTCCATTACAACAAATGTAGACAAATTTAGTAACTCTTTACTCTTGTAAGATTATAGGATACATATATGTCTTCATCCCTCATCTATAAAGAAACCTATAAAATATCAACTTTTCAATTCTGTCAGCAAAAGGTGCTAAAAAGTTCCCAGAACTAAATGTGTTAATTTAACCTTGATTAAATAAACTTGTATTTTTTCTTTTTACTTCTAACAGTCTAAATTTATAGTTCACCCAAATATTGTTATAGGATTTGATTTTTCTTCAATTATTTATTCCACCATACAGACTTCTTCAAGAGATTACAAGCCTCTTTTTTTGAATCCAGTAAGAAAACATTTTCCTTTGGTTTGGCATTTTTATTCCCCCTTTAATTTTTAAAACTTCAGGCAATTTCTTTTGTATATTCAATAAAACAAAGCACCCTTTTCCAAATCATTATTTTGGCCAGTTTATCTTGTCAGGAAAAAAATGTTCCATATCTGTCATTCCCTCATTGAGATTTTTTGGACATAATTTATCCATAGAATCAGACATTATCACTGACACTGGGATATTGTAATTTCTAATTTCTGGCTCCATTTTTCAAAGTTCTCCTTTAATATTTCCCTTGTTAATGATATTTTGTGTCATTTTAAAATTTTATTTGTTTGTTTGTTTAATTAATTAATTAATGTATTTATATGCCATCCTTCTCCAGAAGGACTCAGGGCGGTGAACACAAGTTAAAAACGTACAACTAAATCCCATTTTAAACCAAATAAATAATAAAACCCAGAATCAGAGTCAGCCTATTTGCTTGAACAGCCAACTCTTATTTTATTTATTTATTTATTTATTCAATTTCTATACCGCCCTTCTCCCGAAGGACTCAGGGCGGTGAACAGTTAAAATGACATACATATAGGATGTGAATATAAATAATTAAGCCAGTTTGGCTTAACAGTTAAGAATCTTCAGCATAAAGATTTAAAAAATTAGAAAAGATTTATGCCAGACCGGCTTGGTGAAAAAGAAAGGTCTTAAGTGCACGACGGAAAGTATGAAGATCTGGGATCATTCGTATCCCTGGGGGTAACCTGTTCCAAAGGGTAGGTGCCCCAACAGAAAAGGCTCTTTCTCTGGGAACCACTAGTCGGCATTGCTTTAGTGATGGCACCCCGAGAAGGCCTACCCTGTGGGAGCGTACTGGTTGGTGGGAGGTTATCGGTTGCAGAAGGTGGTCTTGTAGGTACCCAGGTCCTAAGCCATGGAGGAGTTTGAAGGTAAGAACCAACACCTTGAAGCGCACCCGGAAGACCACCGGAAGACAGTGCAGCTCGCGTAGGACTGGTGTCACATGTGAGCGCCATGTCACTCCCAATATCACCCGCGCAGCTGCATTCTGGACCAGTTGGAGCCTCCGTGTGCACTTCAAGGGGAACCCCATGTAGAGAGCATTACAGTAGTCCAGACGGGAAGTGATGAGGGCATGAGTGACTGTGCGTAAGGAGTCCCGATCTAGAAAGGGCCGCAACTGGCGAATCAGGCGAACCCGATAAAAAGCACCCCTGGCCACGGCTGTCATATGCTCTTCTAAAGACAACCGTGTGTCCAGGAGGACACCTAAGTTGTGAGCCCTCTCTGTGGGGGCTAATGACTCGCCACCAATAGTCAGCGATGGTATCAGCTGGCTATATCGGGACGCCGGCATCCACAGCCATTCAGTCTTGGAAGAGTTGAGTCGGAGCCTGTTCTTCCCCATCCAGATCCGCACGGCTTCAAGGCACTGGGACATCACTGTCCCGACGGAAGGAGCGGAGATCAGGAGCCGTCCGGAGCTCAGTAGGCAACTCATTCCAGAGGGTGAGAGCACCCACAGAGAACGCCCTACCCTGGGCGCCGCCAGAGAACATTGGCTGCCGTTGGAACCCTGAGGAGAGCAGTCCTATGTGAGCGAACAGGACGGTGGGAGGTAGGCAGGAGAAGTTCCTGCAAATATCCTGGACCTAAGTCATGTAGGGCATTATAGGTGAAAACTAGCACCTTGAAGTGGATCCGGAGAACCACTGGTAACCAGTGCAGCTGACGCAGGAGGGGTGTTATATGGGAGTAACGAGGGGCTCCCGAAACAACACGTGCGGCTGCATTCTGGATCAGCTGGAGTCTCCGGGTACATCTCAGGGGCAGGCCCATGTAGAGGGAATTGCAGTAATCCAAGCAGGATGTAACCAGGGCATGAGTGACAGTGCAAAGGTCATCTCGGTTCAGGAAAGGGCGCAACTGGCGCAGCAAGCGAACCTGTGTGAAGGCCCCCCTGGTCATGGCTGTCAGGTGGTCTTCTAGGGACAGCCAAGCATCCAGGAGGACACCCAAGTTGCGAGCCCTATCAACGGGGGGGGGGGGCAAGTTTTTCCCCATCCATCAAAAGTGATGGGGCCTCTGAAACCTGAGATGCCGGCATCCACAGCCACTCAGTCTTGGAGGGATTGAGTTTGAGTCTGTTTCTACCCATCCAGGCCCGTGCCGCCTCCAGGCAATGGGACATCATGGAAAGGGCATCTCTGGAGTGGTCTGGGGTGGAGAAAATCCCAACTACCGACATAAAAAACAGACTTGTAATCCCCTCCCCCCCGCCACTTCTTAGAATTTTTAATTCCCTCCTAATGTCCAGTTTCTAAAAAAATTAAAGATACTTATCTTTGCTTTGAGCCAAGGTAATCAAAATAGTCTGGTTCCCATGAGAAAGCTATGTTTTATAGTTAATTCCAAAATTTTATGGTAAAGGTAAATATTTCAAATTTAACTGGACCTTTAATCCATTTGTTAGATAAAAATCTTATTTACCTTTTTGCTATTTATTTTATTTTTTATGTTCTTAAATTTTCAATTAATTTTTCTTTTGTTCGGGGTTGAAGCTAAACTCAGCTAAGGTGACTTTTTACACTTATTGTTCCAAATAACTTTAATTTCCAAAAATGATTAGAAGGTGAAGCTTGTGACCCGAGGGTCTATCATGGCCCAGAACTCAGACATTGAGAAAAAGGCGCCAGAGAATTTGTAGGATGTCAGCCTCAGAAGACACAGAACTAAGAATAATCTAAGGCTGATCAAACACAGGAGCAGCTGGAGGATTCAGGTGAATTTCATGACATCAGGACACCACCCACCCACCCCCAATAGAGGGAAGAACAGAGCGACATCATTCTATTCTGGCCAAACAAGGGAGTAAATCTTTTGATTGATAACAGCTGGTTACAACCTCATTTAAGAAGCAGTTCTGACCCATGTTCCCTTTGCTTGGAAGCAACATCTGGTCTCTCTGTTTGTGTAACAAACCCTGAACCTCTCAATCTTGCCAAGATTGAGAACCCCTGCTCTGACCCATAGGACTATCAGACAACTCTGACCTAGCTCTCAGAACATTAGATTAATTCTGGACTATTTTCTTTTGTGTGCTCCTATTTGAAAGCAGTTCATTTAAGCAAGCACCTAAGACTCTGAATTGGTTTGTGTGCTCTTATCTCTTGACTTTGAGCAAACTGAAAAATAGCATACCAGCTGTGTGAGTCAATAATTAAAAGAAACATTTGAACACTTTAGTTCAAACAATTGAACTGAAGCAGCACAATTAAAGCAGGAGGCTCCTTTAAAAGCCTCTGCAATGGTTGTGAGCAAGTTGTCTCCTGGCAGTCAAGCCTTTGGAAGACTGATGCCCTGTGGTCTCCTCAGGAGGAGCAGCTGCCCAGAGGGGGTGCAGAGTTATCTACTGCCCTCTCCTTGCCTGGAGAAGATTCCCCAAAACTGGTCTACTTATTGGGTCTTTGGACTTTGCCACAATTATTGGCTCTGCTTTCCCAGAGGCATCTAGTTCACCATGCCTTCTCTGAATGGCTGTAACATAAAAATGATCAATGAATGTATCATTAAGGTTTGAAATGATTACAATAAATAAAAATTTAGCATCAGATTAGTATCCTAAGCCTATTTCTTTTGTGAAAGAAAATGATACTATTTAGAGAATCTGTTGGAGAACAAACTTTATGCTTTTCCATCAAAATGATTAAGATTTATATATCTTTTGAGAGAAACACATTTTTAAGACATTTTAATATTAAAAGCCGTGTTCTTCTCTTATTATCTATATGTCAAATGTCTTTCCTCATATTAATTGAAAATGTGAACTTGTCAATATCAAGTCCAGATTATCCCAGAAAATTCTGATTTTTAAAGGCATGTTCCAAAATGAGGACGGGTAAAGAAACTCTTCAATTGCTTATGAACAAATTATTGGAAAAAAATGTTCCAAGTTTTTCCAAGCCAAAAATTGTGGCTTGACTGAAATGATTCCTGTCATTGTCTCTTACAATACCTTGCTTTCCTTTTAAAAACAACCCAATTTGCTCTTTAATAAAAAGTATGTATTATAGTGAAACACATTATGTCTGCAGAATGCAAGTCCATTCTATGTTAGCAGAGCTTGTATTTAGGAGAAAATGTATTTCCTCTGAGATTCGTATAACTGGATGTGCAGCATTGTCAGTTACCTCCAATCTGCGGTATACAATTTCTCCTGGCCTCCCAGTTTTACAACCATTGTAAATTAAGTGTAAATTAAAGTGTGAATGCTTTTAATGAATCATGCACAGGGTTCCTGCCAGCAAACTGGATCCAAAGTGGAAGCTGGTCAGTGAAGCAGAGATTCAAGATTCCCAGTGATAGACTTTGCATTGTAAACATATATTGTGTGGCAACACAGAGACTGCTCAAAACCGCATCCTGTACTGTAAAGATTAACAATTTCAGTTATCAAACTCACCATGAACAAGTTGAGTGTATGAGAACAAGTTGTAGATGGAAAGTTTTTCCAGCATTTAATGGCAGGTCGGCAAATCTTTGTCTAGCCACATCTAATGCCCACCTTTTTCCCCTAATTATTACAGAGCCTGGCATTTTCACACACAATTCATTTCTTCTAGCTAGTAATATTTCAGTGGATTACATGATGTGATATCTAATTTAAAGTCAGATCTGAGAGCAGGGCCACATCACTCTCGAACGCAATCTTTTGAGCTAGCAGAGCCCAGGTCAATATATTTGCCTGGCTAGTGCTGTGATTCCTTCCTTTTCCTTGTTCAAAAAGGAATCATCAGCTGACTCAACGGTGAAGGGGGATAGATCATTGAACCTACTGGGATTTCTATTTTATACATTCACGAAATGCCCAAATAATATTTGTGGATAGACTAGTTATGTTGTTGTTAATAGGTAATCATCCTCTTGGCAGCTGTTTTGTGAGCATGCCCCCAGCACATTTTCTCATCTGCTGAAAATGTCTTTAGTTGGCCAGGTATAATAGTTTCAAGCAAACGGCCAAGTATTAAAGTAAAATTTCATTGAAATATTTTGCCCTTTGTGCTCATCTTAAAAGGTAGCAGATCTCCCACAGAAAGCCAATTAATTGAGAATGGGAGACATTTCATGAAACTAACAAACTTGGGAGGAGCAGAACAATACTTTCACATGGTATGTGCATGTTACCACTGCCTCAACATAGCAAAAAGATTTTTTAAAAAAACTGCTGCAATTTTAATAAAAAAAAAAGGTGAAAAAAGAGTTTATGTAAAATCCAAATGTTCCAATACAGTGGACCTTGATTTAGGATCATTCATTTGGTGACTGCTCAAAGTTATGAGGATGCTTAAAAAAGAAAGGCATGACCTGAGCTTGCCCTTATGACTGTTGCACCTTTTCTGTGGCCATGTGATCACCATTCAGGCACTTGCCAACTAACATGTATTTACATGATTGCAGGGTCCTGAAGTCATATGATTTTATTACTAAATTTATCGGCTGCCCATCTTACCACAGGGTAACTGTAGAGCAGGGGTCTCCAACCTTGGCAACTTTAAGCCTGGAGAACTTCAACTCCCAGAATTCCCCAGCCAGCTGGCTGGGGAATTCTGGGAGTTGAAGTCCTCCAGGCTTAAAGTTGCCAAAGTTGGAGCAGGGGTCACCAACCTTTTGTACCTCAGGGACCACTAAATTCATAATTTTAAATCCCACGGACCACTAATACAAATCCAGCGCCTGGACTCCCAGTGACGGGATGAGGTCCTGGCACTTAGTTTGGCCTAAGAAAGAAAGAAAAATCTCTTTCTCTCGATCTCTCTTTGTCTGACTTTCTGTCTCATCTCTCTCTCTCCCCCTCTCTCTTATATTTGTCTCTCATCTCTCTCTTCCCCCCCTGTCTCTCTCTCTCTCTCTCTCTCTCTCTCTCTCTCTCTCTCTCTCTCTCTCTCTCTCTCTCTCTCTCTCTCTCTCTCTCCTTCCTCTCTTATCTCTCTCATCTCTCCCCCCTCTGTCTTTCTCTCATCTGTTTCTCTCTTTGTGTGTGTCTCTCATATATCTCTCCCCCTCTCTTCTCTCTCTCTCTCCCCCCTCTGTCTGTCTGTCTCTCATCTCTCTCCCCTCTCTTATCTCTTTTTCTCTCATCTCTCTTTCTCTCTATCTCTCTCTGATTCTCCAGTGCTCTCTGGGTCTTGCAGGCGCTTCTTTGGCCTTTGTTGGTGCTGAACACACCTCAGTCGGGGAGATGTATGACCTGCTCTCTGCCCCCGAGACACTTGCCCGACCCGGCTGCAGCCGATGGTCCGCATAATGGGCTCCAGGAGGAGAAGGGGATGCTGTCTCCCCCATTGTGAAGCATGCGGGCAGGCAATGGAGGTGCCAACAGCAGGAGCAGAGAGAAATGGCCGGGCCAGGCCAGTGTCTGGGGCTAAGAGGAAGTTGCGCGTCTCCCCGAGATGCTTAACCATGGTGATTCACTTAATGACCATGGCATTAAGGTCGTAAACTTGGGTGAGGTCACATGATGATTCATTTAATCATCATATTGTGATCACAATATTGTGACCATATTGCTTAGCAACAGAAAGTTCCAGCCCCATTGTGGTAAATCGAAGGCTGCCTGTAAGAGATGAAGCATACAAGGGAGAAGAAAGTCTTCACATTTTACTATGGGAAATAAGGATTTTAGGGCTAGGTCAGATCCGATCAAAGAATTAAGCCAAGATTGAATGGCAGAATGAAACATTAAATCTTTAGAATATAAAAATTTAGTACTCGGAGAAAATAGCTGATAAAAAAGCAGTAAAAGGAACAGTGAATCATGTTGTATCAAGAAGACAGCAAGGCCAGGGCTCACTGCTTTCCCTGGTCATGGAAGGCATCCCTTCCTCTGTGTATCTAAAAACTAATCTGCCAGGTTTACATCTTCAGCTGTTTATCTAGGAAATAAGTAGCCTAGAGAATCAAAGCTTAGGAAAATCAAAGACCAAGGCAATGGAGATTTCTCTCTCAAATGGGTCTTTAAAAGGAGACAGGGAGAGCCGGTTCTGTGTAGCAGGGAATGCATTAGGCTAGAAACTGGGAGACGGTTCTAGTCCTGCCTGGGGCATGATAGCCAGCTGAATGACTTTGGGCCAGTCCTTATCTCAGCCCTAGAAAGGCTTGAAAAGGGACCAAAGAGGGGGAGGGGAGCCCCCCCTCTATTCTGTCCTTGTTTTTTGCTTTTCTTGGGAGGAATGGGAGCATCTCTTCCAGGTTGGCTTAGGGCCAGGTAAGCAGAAGTCACAAAGCCAGAAATCTCAGGAATGACACAGCTACTGTATTTAGGGACAAGAAGAAGCTGAATGCAGGTTAGCATGTTGATTGTTCGGTGAAAAACGGTTTCACCTGTTACCTTTTTGTTTTGTCTTGGGGGGGGGAGGTTGCAGGTGAGCAGGAAGAACAGAAAAAACCCTTTAGGCATTTTTGTTACTTTCTTGGTATGTGTAATAAAGAATTGTACTGAGTCGGCAGTTTCATTCTGAAAAGGTTTGACTGTAGCATCTGCATCTTCCTCTGCTCTGCTAAGTTAGAAACATAAAAAGGGGAGGGAGCAGCGACTGAGTGATTTAGCTTCAGAGAAGATTCCTCCGGGGAAAAGTAGCTGGTAGCAGTGGTCCAGGAAATATTATGGGGGTGAGATCTAGGGTTAGATGCCCCCTCATGGGACCCTATTACATCCCAAGTATGTATGCATTTGCCCACTCAGAACACTAACAGAGAATAATGGTATTGTCAAGAAAAAGTTCATAACACCAAATTTCCCATGCTTTAAAACAGGGATCTACAAACTGGCAACTTTAAGCACTTCTGGACTTCAAGTCCCAAAATTCTCCAGCCACTGCATTCTAGAAATTGAAGTCCAAAGGTCTTAAAGTTGCCAGGTTTGGAGAACCCTGCTTTAGAAAATGCAATGCGTAGACATACAAACCAGAGTTTATAGATGATGTATTTATGTGGAGTTTATTTAATTATTATTTATTTAATTATTTATTCAGTATATGATGAGAACATGACAGAAGAGTTTAATAAAATGTTTCAATTAACACTAAGGCAATCAACCATATGATAGGAGAATTGATAAAAGAAAGTTGGGAGACATTAAAGAAAATTTTAGACAGACATTACCAAACTAGGTAACCTCATCATTGCTAGTAAGGAGGGGAAGTTGTTTTCATTTTATATACTGGTGCCCTGTCAGGGTGGGAGGATTCCCACACTCATGCCCCCCCCCAGATGTGCGACACCACCCACATGTGTGACAGGGACCCGACAACCAGCTAGCTGGTGGAAAAATTCAGGGACATTTGAGACTACTAATAAACTTCTCAAGATTTTCTGATACCATAAAAATGGGTTTAAAAGAGTAGATATAGTCAATACATGATGGAGTTTCCCTGATATGTGCTACCAGAGGGCAAAGTTCCACAAGATGTTGCACTGTCTGCTTTGAACTTCAACTAGTTGCCAAGAACCCCGATCACCATTCTCCAACCTTCCTGCGGGCTTGCTCAGAAAGTCAACAGGGAAGCTAGCAGGGACAGGACACAAGTCCCTGGGGTAGGTCCCCCCAACCAGTATACCCTCCCCCAGGTCTGCTGTGTTGGTGCCATTCTAGCCATCTATGCACCCGCACCGATCTCCCCATGTACCTGAGCCACACATTGCCTCTTCTGAACCCTCCCAACCTATGTGCTGCCTCTTGTTTCACCCCCTTGCATCCTCCGCAACCCATGCTTTTTGTGCACTTACTTGCACTGTCTGCAACCTACATGATACCTCTTGCGCACACTCATGAACCCTCCCAGAGCCTCCCCTGCGCACCCTCTTGCTCTTTTCTCCCAACTGGCATCAGCCATGTACCTGCCAGGGGGCTTGGGATTTGCAATTTCCTGCGGGTTTTCCCATTAACTTTGGTTTGTGGAGGTGGTCTTGCCTAATGACTGTGGAATTCAGTTAACGATGGCATAGCGAAGCCCCATCCGCAGGATGCAGGCAGCACACGAAACCACGCTCCCTCCGGTCTGCAGAAAAACCTCTCCACAGAACCGGTCCTTGGTGCCCAAAAGGTTGGGGGCCACTGAGCTACACAATAGATGGTGTTTTAATAAGTCTTGCTGGAAGTTTTCACGGTAATACATTAAGATCAAGCTGAGATTTTGAAATTCCAGCCAATTAATGGTGCAGTAGTGCGGAGATACATTGATAAAAAGAATAATTGATATTGAGGAACAGCTCCAACAAACAGCAAAACAGATCTTTCTGCATTTGAACAAATCCATGGTGATGAATGCTGCGTACTACTGCAAGAAGACTTGTCAATTGATTAGAATACCATCAATCTGGATCAGTTCTTAGTGACCGCAGGATAAATTGTCTCCAGGGTAATCAAATTTGATCCCTCCCTGTCTATCTTCCTCCCTCCCTATTTTTCACCATGCTCCTTGATGTTCATTACTAGACTCTCTAGATCAGTGGTGTTAAACTCAATTTCATTGAGGGCTGCTGAACTGGGTGCGGCCAGCTTGATGTCACTCATGTCAGGAGCACCTGTGGTGGCCCGAGCCTATCCCACAGAAAACGGGTTCCCGAGCTCCATTTCCAGCTGTGACGACCTGCAACCCTCTGCCAGTGACAGCAGCACTTGGGAGAGCTGCACATGGCCCTCCCGAGCTCCGTTTCGCTGGCATAAGCACCACAGGCTGGTCCTTCCCTGTTTCTAGGGCAGCCCCGCCGGTCAGATCTAAGCACCCTGCGGGCTGAATCTGGCCCCTGGGCCTTGAGTTTCATACCCCTGTTCTAGATAATTTGCTTTCATGTTTCTTTCCTCTGATCCATGGTTATCTTGTAGTCCAGCTTCTCTCAGTGTATATTAAAAATATTGATTGACTTAATAAGATGATAGTATATAGCCGTGATGGTGAACCTATGGCACGCGTGCCCGAAGTGGCACACAGAGCCATGTCACCTGCCACGCGTTGTGCCACCCGTCACTCTTCCGGGTTTCTGGCACGCCTGTGCACGTGATGATCAACTGGCCTTTGTCAGTGCAGCAGTGCC
Source organism: Masticophis lateralis (assembly GCA_030761175.1). NCBI lineage: Eukaryota > Metazoa > Chordata > Lepidosauria > Squamata > Colubridae > Masticophis > Masticophis lateralis. The sequence goes on from JAUDYJ010000014.1 coordinate 1,897,438, forward strand.
GTTTTCTGGTGTGAGTTCCTGATGAGCGTGAAGTGCTTCCCTTTTTGGCACTTGGTGCTGTGCACGCACTCACTTTTTGGCACTCAGTGCTGAAAAGGTTCTCCATCACTGGTATATAGGTTTGTCTCACTTCTTTGCTGACCAGGAGTTGGTCTGTTGCATCTGGACATGGAACATCCTGTCCTTTATGTAAATTTTGCATGACAATAGTGATTTTGTGAGATTCCCATTTTTCTAAGGACACCTCACAGCTTAACAGGGCTAAGCCAAAGTTACATTTCTGTAGTCATTGAAGTACATATTGGCTTATTTGGGGTATTCTTTGGCTTTTTCAGTTATTCAGTGTGATCAGTAATGTACTAGTGGAGTTTTCTAAAACAACTGTCATTTCTCTTTCTATGTAGGGCTCTAATCTGTAATTTTTAAAATCCTTATACTTTTACAAAGCAAGAATCGGTGTTGCCACTTTAAATGTACCCTTAAAAAAAAACATTGCAGTTCGCTCTCTCAACTCACAGCCACAATTGAGCCCAAAGTTTCCATTATTAAACAAGGCAATTGTTACATGAGCTTTGTCCCATCTTATGACCTTTTGTCCCATAGTTGTTAAGTGAATAATGCAGTTAAGGGAATTTGAGTTTTCTTGTCAAACGTTAGCTGGGAAGGTTGCAAATGGTGATCACATCAGCCTTGGAACAGTGCAAACGCCATCAATACATGCCAGTTGCCAAGCACCCAAATTTTGATCAAATTTTGTTGAGAAACAGTTCTATTATGCTGAGGTTCTTCACAAAAGAACTTCAATACAATAACAAAATACTATGGATTTACGTCAGTTTCAAAGAAGGAGATTTGAGAAGGTTTTTTCTTGCACTCAGTATATAAACGTAGAGACATCTTTTTGCAAAATGTTTTAAATTGTTGCCTAAATCAATGCTTTATGAGTAAATGCAGCAAATAAAATTAAAACCAATTCCAAGAATAATCAGCTATTTCATTTATCTTGTTACGATTATGATACGCATTTTGATAATTTGTTATTGCATCCAGATGTTCGGTAGCTTTCTCAAAGTGTTTGACACATTCAGTAGATTTATAACAGAAATCAAATACACTTTTGAATTTCAAGTACTGGAAACAAAATTGGCATAAAAAAGTTTTTTAAAATGAAAAAATGTTTTATTTGACAGAGGTATCTAAGTAGCTTAATAATATTTAGTTACACTTACTGATTTTTATCTTTGTATTTATTGACTATTCAGGCAAGAAAGTTCTGTCAACTATTCTCAAGCAGATTAAAACTGCTGACATGGAGAAATTTAGAACCCACCTAATGTGCTCTGAGAATTGACAGGATGGCTGAGTTCAGTGGCCTAAGAAATTTAAAGGGTGATGGTAAAACACTCAGGGTAAACGTGTCAAGAGATAATTTTGCAACTGTGCCACAGTGACAAATGAAAGCCTATTGTGTTCAGGGTGGAAATTTACAAGTTCAGCAGCAGCAGCAGCCAGAAGCCAAGGCTCTTTAGTCACAATTATGGAGTAAACTTTCATTAAAGCTGCCAGTTTTACAACTTTGTACCTAGTTGAATCAGGTTCCAGTGCAGTCAATCTTTTTACAAAAGAAACTTATTTTGGACTTTTTTAAAAAAATAAATAACATGTTTATGTGAATAATGAAAAAGTGTTGTTTATGTGAAAATTGATTTGATAGCCACTAAAGAGAACCTCTTTAAATTAAATAAAACTTAACATGATTTACAGAACTGAAATGTCACAGGTGAATGAGAGTAGTAACTGTTTATAAAGAGGTATAAAAACCAGAAATGTTATTATATAGGTGGGTGATAAAATCTATTGCAAGTGTAAGAGTATTGAAAGACTGGGAGTGATTGAAAATGGATTGCGTAGCATTGCACTTAACATCCATATAGGTATAGCCTATTGATGGGCATATAAATTTAATACATTGCAGGTAGTCCTCGATTTACAACCACAATTGAATCCAAAATTTCCATTGCAAAGTAACGCATCCGTTGAGTGAGTTTTGCCCCAGTTGTGAAGTGAACCAGGCAATTGTCAAGTGAATCTGGCTTCCCCATTGCCTTTGCTGCTTGGATCTTGGTTGGGAAGGTTGCAGATGGTGACCACATGAGCCCAGAACAGTCCAGCTGCCATAAATTCAAGGAATGCCAATTGCCAGCATCTGAATTTGGATCACATGACCAAGGCGATGCTTCAGGGATCATAAATGAGGGAAACAATCATAAGTGACTTTGAACGGTCACTAAATGAATGGTTGTAAATCAGGGACTACCCGCATAATGCGTTTTTTATTACATCCAATGCTTTGAAAGCCTCTCTTGTATTCAGCATGAATTCTATGAATTTCAACCCCATTCTTGTTTTGCTGTCACACAAGGAATTTGTCTCCTGTGCATAAATTCTCAGTGTACATACAACAATAGTGATAGATTATTATCATAGTATTGTAAAAATACATTCATCATAAAATATTAGATACATCACTTAGTGATATTAAATAAGCAATTGACATAAATCATACTAGGATACTAATTAAAAAATTTAAATCGTAAGATACAAGCAACAAAGTTATAGTCATAAGAAGATAAGGTGATATGTAATAGGAAGAATGAGAAGAGTAATAGTAATGCAGCCTTAGTAAATAGTTTGAATTAAATTTACTATTTAATTCAAACTATTTACTTTTACTATTTAATTCAATTTACTATTGAAGTAAATAGTAAATAGTGGGAATTCGCTTTTTAGCAAAGAGATGGCATGGGGGAGAAAACTGTCCTAGTGTCTAGTTGTTCTAACATGCAGGGTCCTATAGTGTCTTCATGCTTTTTTGGATGACATATTTGATGTAACGTGTCCATTTTAGGTCTTGAGATATTATACAACCTAGAAACTTGAAGGTCTCCTGTTGCTACTGTTGTCTAGTATTGTGACTGGTGGTAGTGTAGGAGGGCTTCTCCTAAAATCTACTGTAGAAATCTACATTTCTACAGTTTTAAGTGTGCTCAGTTCAAGACTGTTTCAGCCGCACCACAAGACTATTTGTTCAACCTCCCGTCTGTATGCAGATTCATCATTGTCTCGAATGAGCCAATCACTGTTGTATCATCTGCAAACTTCAGTACTTTAACAGAAGGATCCTTTGAGATACAGTCATTGGTGTACAGCGGGTATCAGCAACCCACTGCTCTGGAGCCACATACGGCTCTTCTGTCCCCCTTCCGTTGGCTGACAGGGAGCCACAGCACTGGCCACCCCTGGCTGGCCCCACCCTTGCCCTCCCCTCCCAGTCATTCCTCGCCTAGCTTTAATTGTGCTGCGAGGACTTTGCGCCGCACAGTTAAATTTAGCACGCTTCATAATGGGGGAGACATTGTCCCCTCCTCCTCCTGGAGCCCGTTACGATGCGGAGCATTGGCCACAGCCGGACCGGGCCAGTGTCTTGGGGCAGAAAGCAAGTCGCACATCTCCCTGAGAGACCGAGATGCACGCAGCACCAACAAGTGCTGGATGTAGCGCCCGCGAAAGGAGGCAAGTACAGAGGCACTTCTCTCCCACTCTGGAATATGCAACGAATCTCAGGCTAGGAGTGACTGGGAGGGGAGGGCGAGGGGTGGGGCCAGCCAGCTGACAGGAAGCCACAGCAGGAGGACAAAAGAGCTTCATTTATCTCGGAACCTGAAATGACTCTTGATTTAAATCATATGGTAAAAAGCACCCAAAGAAGAAGAAAGAACATTAGCAAAAAAGAAAAAAAAACAAAAACAAAACCCTCGCCTGTTTTTGGAAATGGTTCAAGAGGGAACACACACAAACACGAGAGGGAGAGAGACAGAGAGATGAGAGACAGAATGAGAGAGAGAGACAGACAGACAGACAAACAGACAGAGAGGGAGATACCTGTTTCCCACAGAAAAGAAAACACCGGGAGCCAGAAAACCTGGGTAGGCGTGGTTGGGTGTGGTCACGTGACTGTATGGGTGATGTTAAATTGGCCAAGCCCACCCAGGTTTTGTGGCTCCCGGTGTTTTCTTTTCTGTGGGAAACTGATCTAAATGGCTCTTTGAGTGTTTAAAATTGCAGACCCCTAGTATAGAGAGAGAAGAGAAGTGGAGAGAGCACACAGCCCTGGGGGGGCTCTGTGCTAATTGTACGGGTATCTGATGTGATTCTGCCTAGCTTCACCTGCTGCTTCCTGTCTGTTAGATAATTGTACCGCAGACTGCTAACATGGGTTTCCGTCTTTTTGTGTCATGTGCAGCTGAATATGCTTTAGGCTTTTCTTACAGGGTTTTTCTCCAAGCCCTTTATCCTCCTCCTTGCTCTGCTGAACTCTTTCTCACTTTTCCTTTGAAGGGTGCTGCCAAAAATGGGTCACACTGAACTCTGATCTAACCAATGCAGAGTTTCCTCCCATGATTTGCTTGTTGTTCATGAAGCTCAAGATAGCCTTGGGCTTTCCAGGGTTGCTTCACCCTTGTTGCTCGTTCAGCTGGTGGTGTGTTCCTGGCTACTCCTCACACAGAAAGCAGCCATGCCACATTTCTCCACCGCTATAGCGATGCATTTGAACTTCCCTATCACATGCAAAGTTGTTACAGTTAAATTTTGTATTATGTTCAAGCATGTGGGAAATAATCCAATTCCCATAGCCTGGCCATTGATAAGCAGCACATCCATTTGTATTATCTGTTACTTGTAAATAGGTTTTAGTAGCCAGAGACGGAGCCCCGGGGGACACTGAGAACCGCCTTACAGTATGCTGAAGAAGCATTTATAAACACGCTTTGGGTGCAGTGCGATAAACCAGTCGCAAATCCATGGGACTGTGATTCTCCATAGGAGACTTTGATCAAACATTGCATCTGTACCAATCCCTTGCATGTTTATTACAGAAAGAGAGAGATTTAGACTTGAATGTTTTTTGTTGTTGTTGTTGAAAAACAGGTGCTGATTCCTGGCTCCATCCCGGACATAGTACTGATAGTGTGTTCTAGTGTTCCATCAGGTGCAGCTGCTACCGGTCTGTGGTTTCTCAGGCTGCCACTGGCTCTTTTTGAAGAGTGGAAGTGCTCTTCTCCAGTCTTCTGGCACTTCACCGATTCTCCAAGAAATTTCAGGGATGGTTCTTCCATCATTTCTGGTATCTCTTTCAGCATCCTGGGATGTTTAATTTGTCTGGTCCAGGATACCAACTTGCTAAGGGTAAAAATTCAGCTTGCTGCTTGAATCGTTGGATCCCCTTTCTTTTATACAAGGAAGTTTAAAAGAGCTCTCTTTTTCTGAGAGAAGAGAATTAGCAATAGCAATAGCCCTTAGACTTATATACCACTTCACAGTGCTTTCCAGCCCTCTCTAAGCAGTTTCCAGAGTCAGCCTCTTGCCCCCAACAATCTGGGTCCTCATTTTACCCACCTCAGAAGGATGGGAGGCTGAGTCAACCTTGAGCCTGGTGAGAAATGCAAGGAAAGTACTATGCCTTGTGTATTCTCTATTAGCACTTCCTCACTTTTTCTGCCAACAGATCAGCAGCTTCCTTGACTCTTATTTTAGATATCAATTCCCCTCCATGACCCTTTCTTCTTACATTTATATTGTGATTGTTGTTATCTTCAGATGATTTTAAGTTTTCGCTTTCCAACTTCATCCCTGCAGCATCGACTCTCAGTTTGGCTTCTGAAGCCTGTCAGTTGCTATTTATTGTGCGCTGAAAACGCACATGCAGGCCTGGTGCTTGATGGCCCATGTTTCTGGCAGCTCAAATGTTTGTCTTTCAGGGTGTCTCCAACAGTATATTACTGACTAAGCTGCCCCAGATATTAATTAAGGCTGTAACGCTTGTAGGAAGTGATTATACTTTAAAAGAGGCACTTGGGTGATTGCATGAAGAGCTCTGTGATCTGGAACCAGATCAATCCATCTGTGTTTTGCTACTTGTACTTGGAATATCCTGGGTTGATTTGGGAAATGATAAGGCTTGTACTAATCCTAAAAGTGCGAAGTTGTTTTCAGAAGTTGCTCCAGGGGATTGATGCTTGATCGGTTGACTTTTTATGCAGCTTTGTATCTTCTAACGTTTGATGTTACGTTTTTCAGTGGAATTGTACAACTTACATGTTATATTAAAGGTGGAAAGATTTCTGAAGTGATTTATCTTTGCATTTTGTTTTATGTATCAAAAATGTAGCATTTTAACAGGGGTGTGTAGACTTTTTATATCTACTGTGCGATGTTTTATTTTATTTATTTATTTATTAAATTTATATACCGCCCTACTCCCAGACGGGACTCAGGGCGGTGAACAGCCAGAATAAGATACAATAAATACAAAAGTTAAAAAATCATATTAAAACAAATTAAATAATTTGGCTCAACAGTTTAAAAATCCAATTGTAAAAAAATTTAAAACCCAATATAAAGGAGGTTAAGCCAGACCAGCTTGTTCAAATAAAAATGTTTTTAAGGCGTGGCGAAAAGTACACAGGTCCTGTAACCTCCTTATCTCAGGGGGGAGCTCGTTCCAGACGGTAGGTGCCCCCACAGAGAAGGCTCTCCCCCTGGGGGCCGCCAGTCGACACTGTTTGACCAACGGCACCCTAAGGAGCCCCTCTCTATGGGAGCGGACTGGTCGGTGAGAGGCTGTTTGTGGCAGAAGGCGGTCCCGAAGATACCCTGCTCCTAAGCCATGGAGCGCTTTGAAGATGGTAACCAGAACCTTGAACCGCACCCGGAAGACCACTGGGAGCCAGTGCAGCTCGCGCAGGAGGGGGGTCACATGGGAGTGCCACGTCGCTCCCATCACCACCCGTGCGGCCGCATTCTGGACCAGTTGGAGCCTCCGGGTGCTCCTCAAGGGGAGCCCCATGTAGAGAGCATTACAGTAGTCCAGGTGTGAGGTGACGAGGGCATGAGTGACCGTGTGTAACGAATCCCGATCTAGAAAGGGACGCAACTGGCGAATCAGGCGAACCTGATGAAAACTCCTCCCGGCCACAGCTGTCATATGCCCTTCTAAAGACAGCCATGAGTCCAGGAGGACGCCCAAGTTGCGAACCCCATCCGTGGGGGCTAATGACTCGCCCCCAATAGTCAGAGATGGCACCAACTGACTATATCGGGATATCGGAAACCACAGCCACTCGGGCTTGGAAGGGTTGAGCTTGAGTCTTGATGTTGCATTTTAACAATCCTAAAACTATAATTAATAAAAATTTGATGGTGGAATTAAACAGAAATTAATGTGCATTGGAACAACAATTTCACGTTTTCTTCACTAGCTGCTGCCTGTCTATGTTCCTGCCCAGTTCTGGGTGCAAATGGCCAAATAAGCTTTTTGACGTGTTAAAGTCACGTAGTAGATGCTTCTGATTCTGGTCTTCCTGCTCTTGAGGTGAAACTAATAGGACCAAAAAAAGGAATGTTCTACACCATCTTTGAAATTATTTCACTAAAATCTTAAGCTTTCACTTAGTTATCTTTCAAGGTAATGTTTTTTTCTTCAATCATTTTATCTAAGTGCAATATTGTTTCTGCTTTATTATGTGTTGTTTGTTGCTTAGATAGTTTATATCTAAGCAACAAACAACACATAATAAAGCAACACATAGTAAGAGTTAATTGATGGGAATATACATATTTCTAAAGTAATAGCATTTTTTGAAGTACAGTTGGCTGAGATTTCTCCTCATCTGAAGTAGATTCAGAAGGGGGGTTCCCCTCGTGGAGATGTGCCCACCAGGTTTCCTTGCATTCCATCAGCCGAGAGCTCAGGGCAGGGGTGGGGGAGTAGCGGTCATTATCAAGGAAGGTCTGGATCCGAGGGAGACCACTGTACCTCAGATAGCCGGGTGTGAGTCCATCTTTGTGAGGTGGGGTCGTGGTGGGCAGATGGGTTTGTTAGTCACGTACCTGGCTCCCTGCCACGTGGCAACGACCCTGCCCGAGCTTCTCAATGTTGTAGCCGAGGTGGCGGTTGATACCCGCAGGCTTATGGTCATGGGGGATTTCAACCTGCCATCTATCGGTGAAACATCTGAGATAGCCCGGGAGTTCATGGCTTCCATGACGGCCATGGACCTGACCCAGGTAATTCAGGGCCCGACTCATATCGGTGGACACACCCTGGATCTTGTTTTTGTCTCTGGTCAGTGGTTGAGTGGTCTTGATATTGGGGATATAGGTATGGAACCCTTGTCATGGACTGACCACTCGCTCCTTCAACTCGACTTTCTGACCGCTGCACCTCACCGCAGGGAGGCGGAACCGACCAGGTGGTTCCGCCCCAGGCGCCTGATGGATCCTGATAGGTTCCAGACGGAGCTTGGGCCATTTCCTGAGACACGGACACGCGATTCGGCTGAGGACCTGGTGGCGGCCTGGGATAGGGCAGCCAGTGGGGCCTTGGACCGCATCGTGCCTTTGCGGCCTCTGACCCGGCGTCGAACTCACTTATCTCCTTGGTTTACCGAGGAGCTGAGGGAGATGAAACGCCGGAGAAGACGCCTAGAGAGCGGTTGGAGGGCCAGTCGCTCTGAATCTGACTTGACACTAGTAAGAGCTCATATTAAGACTTACTTAGTGGCGATAAAAGCGGCGAAATCCAACTATTTTGCCACTCTTATCGCGTCATCAGATAATCGCCCAGCCGCCCTGTTTAGGGTGACCCGCTCCCTCCTTCATCTGGGAGCGCGGGAGGATCCCTTACAGGGTCGTGCTGAGGACTTTGTTCAATATCTGGATGATAAAATAACTCAGATTCGGGATGATCTGGCCGCTGACTGGGTTGGTTCAGGCGGGGTGACTGAGGCAGGTCTTGAGAGTGTTATCTGGGCTGAGTTTGATCCTGTGGCTCCCGAGGACGTGGACAGGACTCTGGGGAGACTGAACGCAACCACATGTTTATTGGACCCGTGTCCCTCCTGGTTGGTGCTGGCCTCCCGGGAGGTTACACGAGGCTGGCTCCAGGAGATTATAAATGCTTCTTTGAGTGAGGGTGCCCTACCGCCTGCCTTGAAGGAGGCGGTGGTGAGGCCCCTCCTCAAGAAGCCCTCCTTGGACCCAGCTATTTTGGCTAATTACCGTCCAGTCTCCAACCTTCCCTTTTTGGCGAAGGTTGTTGAGAGTGTGGTTGCGTGGCAGCTCCCTCGGTACCTGGATGAAGCTGTCTATTTAGACCCGCTCCAGTCCGGCTTCAGGTCTGGATACAGCACCGAAACGGCATTGGTCGCGTTGGTGGATGATCTCTGGAGGGCCCGGGGTAGGGGGTACTCCTCTATCCTGGTGCTGTTAGACCTCTCAGCGGCTTTTGATACCATCGACCATGGTATCATGTTGCGCCGGTTGGAGGGACTGGGGGTGGGGGGCACCGTTTTACGGTGGTTCTCCTCCTACCTCTCTGACCGGTCGCAATCAGTATTGACAGGGGGGCAGCGGTCGACCCCGAGGCGCCTAGTGTGTGGGGTGCCGCAAGGGTCGGTCCTCTCGCCCCTCCTGTTCAACATTTATGTGAAGCCGCTGGGTGAGATCATCCGTGGTTTTGGGGTGGAGTTCCATCAGTACGCTGATGATACTCAGCTGTACATCTCCACCCCAGACCACCCCAACGATGCCGTGGAAGTGATGTCCCAGTGCCTTGAAGCCGTGCGGGTCTGGATGGGGAGAAACAGGCTTCGTCTCAACCCCTCCAAGACCGAGTGGCTGTGGCTGCCGGCGTCCCGATATAGCCAGCTGACACCATCGCTGGTTATTGGGGGCGAATCATTGGCCCCCATGGAAAGGGTGCGCAACTTGGGCGTCCTCCTGGACCCACGGCTGTCCTTGGAGGATCATACGACAGCTGTGGCCAGGGGGGCTTTCTATCAGGTTCGCCTGATACGCCAGCTGCGGCCCTTTCTAGATCGGGACTCCCTGCGCACAGTCACTCAGGCACTCGTCACCTCTCGCCTGGATTACTGCAATGCTCTCTACATGGGGCTCCCCTTGGGGTGCACCCGGAGGCTCCAACTGGTACAGAATGCGGCCGCGCGGGGAATTATGGGAGCATCGGGGCGCTCCCACGTTACACCTCTCCTGCGCGAGCTGCATTGGTTGCCGGTGGAGTTCCGGGTGCGTTTCAAGGTGTTGGTAATGACCTTTAAAGCGCTCCATGGCTTAGGACCCGGGTACTTACGGGACCGCCTTCTGCCGCCAATTGCCTCCCACCGGCCGGTTCGCTCCCACAGAGTGGGCCTCCTTAGGGTGCCGTCAGCCAGACAATGCCGGCTGGCGACCCCCAGGGGGAGAGCCTTCTCTGTGGCAGCCCCCACCCTCTGGAATGATCTTCCTCCAGAATTGAGAATTATCTCCGACCTCCGGACATTTCGTCGGGCCCTGAAGACGCATCTTTTTCAACTTGCCGGTTTAGCCTGATCCCTGCCGCATTTTTAGAATTTTTAAAATTTTAAAATTTTTAATGTTTGTAGCGTTGACGCATTTTAATATTTATTTGGTTTTAATTCTCAGCCTAATGTATATGTGTTTTAAGTTTTAACTTTTATGTATTGAATTTTTATTTTGGCTGTTCACCGCCCTGAGTCCGTAAGGAGAAGGGCGGTATACAAATCTAATAAATAAATAAATAAATAAATAAATAAATAAATAGATTGAGCGTCTTTTTTACACCTTCATTTTTTTCTAGTAGAAAGAAAGCTTTTAGCAGGATTTTAATCAGTTCATGGTTTTAAAAATTGTTTCAAATTGCCAGCTCATTGTTTTAAACTATGTTTTTCTGTTTCAGTTCTTTCATTGTTTTGATTTATTTGTTTAGTTTATAGTTTATTAAATTTAGTATCACACTTCAGTAGTATAAGAAATAAATCAAGTGATGTTTACCAAACAATACAAAAAGGCACTTCTTGTCCATAGGTGTATAATCTGAAAATACACGAGATGCGGGGGAACAGGAAAAAGACAAAAGAGATAGCAGTTCTTAGGGCAACAGAGTTCTTGGCATGTCCCTCTGCTGCACCTGAGAGTTCGGAATTTTGGAATTGGAAAAGCTAACAAAAACTCATCTGATGAAATATTTATATAGATTGTGCATGTAAAACATAGTACAGCTGTTACACATAAATCTGCATGTTCTTATGTTTAATCGTGGAATCCTACAGTGGAATTGAAGGAGCCCATTTAAACCGTTGAGATCAAACTTTTGGCTCAGTTCAAGAATTCAAATTAAACTATCCCAAACAAGAGGTCACCCCAGCTTGGTTTGAACACATCTTGTGAAATGAAGCTATCAACTTTCTGGCATTCAGTTGGAGCCTGCCTTAAATCCATTACTCCCTAATGGAATATTCTGGGAAAAAAGAGAACAAGCTTCCCAGTCCTGAATTAAGCCACCATCTTGCTTGGATTTTTCCATATCTACATCCTGACAGCCTCCAGGCATTGAATCATGACTTCTGTTGTAGCTCTCATTGAGGTTGGGTTGAAATGCACAACTAGGTTTCATTAGCGTACAAATGATGCCTCACACCTAACCAGAAGATGACAGTCCCAGCAGCTTCATGGAGCTGCTGAACGGACCAAACCATGATCATCCATGAGAACGACTAGTGCAGTGCATCCCTCTGATTGCAGCTGAAGCCAGACTGCCATAAATCAAATAATCAGTTTCATCTACCTGTTCTCTATAATTGCAGTGACCCTGCTTTTTTTAAATGATCTTCTCTAAGAAGAGTGGGAAAGGGATGGTAGGCTGCATGCTGTCCTGGTTCCTGCAAAGTGGGCAGAGTTGCTGGGACTTTACCTTTTCTCAAAAAAGCATTTGTTACAGCTCCAATCTGGTTCTCAATCCCTTCCCTAGCTACTTTCAGTAGCCAAGTGAAACAGGAATCCAATTCACAAGTGACGGAAGAACAGGAATCCAATTCACAAGTGACGGAAGAACCCAGAGCCCAGTCCATTTCCTCAAGATTCCCAGTCTCCAGCACCTTCCACAGGGTGTCACCTCTATCATCTTGCTAGATTCTGCCCATTTGGTTTTGCTCCGAGTCAGAATGGGAGCGATTTTATTCAGAAAGTGCCTGAGCAGATTATGGCAATTTTACCTAATAGGTTTTTCCAGTCTATCTTTTCTTACTAGGGATTAGCACACTCTAAATAGTAGTGCAGCCGGCCAGCATTCCACAGATGCAGAGAGGGCAGAGAACTCATTCTGCTTGGCCACCCTGATTGCTGCAGCACAGGCTCAGATTTGAGCTCAGAGATGTGCTTAGTCACACTTCTTTCTCATTTATGCCAGTGGTCTTTGCGCACTTTATTTCTCTGAGCATCTCAGAAAACCAAGGAAATTTAAAAACATTGGTTTTAGAAGAGTATGCTGGAAACAGCTCAACTCCTTTTTCTCTGGGTAGGAATGCCCTTCCTCCTCAGATTAAAATATTCTTTATTCTTAATATTAAAAGAGGCAAGATATTACCCCAAAGGAGAAATGGAGAAACAGGTTCTTAAAGGCAGAAAGCAGCCCCAGTCTTTCCAGCCATAGGAAAACAGCCTCAAACAGAAGAGACTGGTCTTTGGGAATGGAGATTTGGTATCCATTTAGGAAGATTGGGCCAATCAGTTCATAAACAAAATGCATGGACAGAAGATTGGAGCTGATGCAATTAAAATCTGCATTCCCCACCCAAATTCTAAGGACAGGACATGACCTCTAGGACATAATAGGATTAACCCACCGCCATTAGAATAGCAAAAGGCACAAGGCTCACTACATTGCACAACCCCCTGGAGCATCTCAATCAGAACCCTATAAAGATCCATCCACTTACTCAGCCATTTGGTCAGCCACCCCAGAAATATTGCAATCATTGAAGTTTCTGGAAACCAAATTAATCTTTCCTTGTAGTCAGTCAGCCTCCATTTTATTTCCACCACCTTTCTCCCGGCTTGGAACCAGACCAGATTTTTCTTCCAACAACCAGTTCTCCTGTGATACCCATTCCAAGTTTCCCCTGCTTGTTTCTCTGTAATTGCACCTTCAGCTTTTATTTCTGGATCAGTTTTCATGAAATTCTCTTACAATGTTTTGCATTATTTTGTGTATCTGCCTCCAGATTCTTCAAACTAGAGGCCTTGCAATGCTGATATCATTTATAAGGGAAACAGTGTCTTTTTCAACTCTCCAAGCCTTGTTCTTGCTAGCTACTTAGTTTATCCTTATCTTGGTATGGCTCAAAGTTTTACAGTGCACAAATAGAACTTTGAATGGCCTTGCTTTCTACTTGTATCAGTCTAAAGCAAAGGTTCTCCAAACTTGGCAACTTTAAGACTTGTAGACTTCAACTCCCAGAATTCTCTAGTGAGCATGGGGCTGGTTGGGGAATTCTGGGGGTTGAAATTTACAAGTCTTAAAAGTTGCCAACATTGGAGACCCTGGCCTAAAGGTTTGCATGGTATAAATCCTTTGGTGAAGTCAAGGCTTCTTAAATCCATAACCTTCCCTCCATCTGTTAAGAAAATTAGTGGGATAGATGTATATAAAATTTGGAGATTCATTAGATGATTCCATGTGCAGACTCCATGCATGCTTGGTATGACATTGGTGAAGTGTATTATCTGTGTAGAACATTAGCAACCATCCCTCTCCTAGAAGAATGAAATATTTTAGGAAATATTAAAAAGGCAGAATATTATATTTCCCTAAATAAGAAATAGAGAATCATGCTCTTAAAAAGACAGAAAGCAGACTCAGTCTCCCTCCTCCCAGCAGATAATTTGTGCCCATTAAGAAAGACTGGACCAGCCTATCTGCAAAACAAAAGACCTTCAACTCCAGGGAGATGGGATTAAGACATGACCCTTCAGGACATAATAGGATTAACCCACTAAATCACAGAGCTCACTACATTGCACAATCTCCTAAGGACATTGCATCAACCTCCAAACTTCAACCAATAGCTCAGACAAACATGACCCCTACATGGCCCCATGGGAGTCTGACAACAGCCAATAGAATACATGTTCTTGCACAGGAAAAGGAAAATCAAATAAGAAGCCCAGAGAAGGTATAAAAGCCACCCACTCTCAACTCCGTCTGGTCAGCTGCCCAGAACCATGTGCTTAGTGGTTCTGTTCATCATTAAACCATCTTTCCAATCAGCCTCCAGCCTCCATTTTGTCTCCAGTGCCTTTCTCCCTGCTTGGAACTGAACCAGATAGATATTTCTTCCAACAATTGTTACATACCATATTCAGGATGTGTATGGAGGTATTAGCAAGATTATTCAAATTTACTGTTATCCTTTCCTCTTAATCTATTTGGGATAAATGATAGATCCAGGAGAGATATTAAAAGAATCTCAAAACTACAAGGTGTAGGAATGTGAAGGCACAGATGGGGTGGTTTCCACCCCCCCAACCCCCAAATCAGGCCTTTTTAGAAGAAAACAGAAGCCTAGAAGTCAGCAAATGGCTATGCAAATAAGGTCATTGAGAAGGACTTAAAGTCTATGACAGTGGTTTATTTCCTTGGAAGAGGTGAGATATATCTTGTAAAAACAGGAAAGAAAGCACTTGGCAGCATCTTATCAGTCTCATCAGGAGAGATTTAAACTACAAACAAAGAGGTTGAGTGGCAGGGACCCAGAACCAAATATGCAGGCAAGCACTGAAAACACAAAAGGGCATCATAAATGGAGAAATGGGAAGCCAGGATGGAGGCTTCTGCATTCCTTAATAACTAAAAACTCAGTTGGTTTTATTTGTAAATCCAGTGAAAGTAAATCTTTTTCCATATCACTCTTGTAATGTGACATCCCAAATAGATTAATTCTCAGTTGTATCCTCTTTTATCTACTCTTTTAAACCCATTTTTATGGTATCAGAAAATCTTGAGAAGTTTATTAGTAGTCTCAAATGTCCCTGAATTTTTCCAAAATTAAAATACTTTTCTCTATTCTGTATTTAGTAAGTCTTTCTTTAATTATAATCTTTAGTTCTTTCTGTTTGCCTCTAGTGTCCAGCCTTCAAAGTTTACTCTTGTGTTTTTCTCTAGCTCACAAAATTTTCCCACAGGAAGATTTCTTACACTTAAGTTCAGACTCTTCATATATTTTAATGGAATTTTAAACAACCCACAGGAAGGATTCTTATAATTAATTTCAAAATCTTATTTCTAAGCAGTTTGTTCTTTACTCCAAAATCAATGTCCTAATCATCAAATTTTCTGTTTATTTCAGAATATTGTGTTAAGTTGTTAAAGTTATATAAAACTTCTTTTGCAGAAGATTGATGGAAAATCTCTCAGTGATGGAATGTGCAGCTGGAGTTTGGGGAGGGGGAAGAATCTCAGCAATCCCATCCTGGTTTCCTAGGGAGCGGGCAACACATTCCAGAGACCCAAAGTAAGGGATTTTTTTAAAAAAATTGATTCATATGCCGCCCTTCTCCGGAGACTCAGGGCGGCTTACAATGCATTAAGCAATAGCCTTCATACTTTTGTATATTTATACAAATTCAGTTTATTGCCCCCACAAACTGGGTCCTCATTTTACCTACCTTAGAAAGGATGGAAGGTTGAGTCAACCTTGAGCCTGGGGAGATTCGAACTTATAGTAATTGCAGTCAGCTGATGTTAATCACAATGCTTTAGTCTGCTGAGCCACCAGGATTGTGCCCTCCTGACTGGACAGGGAAGGAAATCTCCCAGGGTATATCTATTAGATTAGAATGCAATAGCTATAGTCTGGTGAGATTCCTTGTATTAGGTATAAGCAGAGAAAGAACTGGACTCGATTAGATTTCACTGTGACATCTTTGGGTTTGGTCTGACATCTGGTGTGATGGAACCTGTCCTAATGAAGGTTCTTAATATCCAAAAATGAGTTAACAAGCAATTTTTTGAAGTGATCAAGAAAGGAAGTGGGGGACCTCAGTATCCCTTTGAAGTCTCTGAATGGGATACTCTGAACTTGGGCAATGCCAACTTTTTCCTTGGCTTCCAGAGCTCTAAAACTCATTGAAGAAAGCTGTTTTACAGTGAGCCTCTGTATGGAGCGCTTGTGGTGATCCCAGTGCTCTCGGATTTCAGGGTGCCAATCCATTTGCCTGGTCCTAGTTCTGCTGTGGTCATTGACTCCATTGAAGATGGAGGTGTCTTCAGTGCAACATTGCTTCCTGGGAAGTCCAGTTGAAGTATTTTCTATGGCTGGAAGAACTAGAGCCAGAAATAACAGGTGTAAATTATAGCTTTTATTTTCTAACTGCGCAGTCCCTTCCTTTTACCTGATGGTCCTGCCAGAAGAACTTCCCAGACATGGACACTCAACTGAGTGACCCTCACAGAAGGGCTGTTTTAACATTTGGAAAGGAGGGTCTTCATTTGGAAAAGCGGTCTTTGGACGTGCCCTCTTTCAGATGCCTTGGACAACTTTTTCTCATTCTACATTTAACAATGTAAATGTAAGAAAGAAAATCAGATCCTGGACAAAGTTTTCTAAGTCTTTATAATAATTAGGACAAAGGGTAGTAGGCTGTTATCGTGTGTGTTTGAAGTTATAACAAAACAGTACCTGCCTCTTGCGACTCTTCTGTAGAGCTGGAAGGCTGCCAATTAGATTCGAAGGTTTTTCTTCTTTTTCTGAGAAGTCAAATTGTGGGATCCTGAACCTGAATCCTGCATTGTGGTCTCCCTCCACCTTCTTCTCCAGTCTAGCAGCTAAAATTCAAGGAACCGGCTCCCGTGCAGCTTCTGGCCTTCTGTTCCATCCCTTGGGATGTCTTGTAGGGCAATAGAATAGTTGAACAGAAAGACTGACCATCCCCTCGTGGTTCCATTTCTGGAGCACTTTTGAGCGATCTGGAATTGTTGCTTGGAAAGTATAATCATCTGAGCGTTTGCGCCTTCTGCCTGCCTTGCTTGGGATGTTGCTTTCTGAAGCTGCTTCCTCTCCCTGCAACTTTCATAGGTAAAATGGAGAAGCAGGTTTTGTGTTCATCACTGTCTTGAAGTGGCAGATGGCTTAATTATTCATGGTGACTGGCCTGTTTGAGATCCCTGTATAATGCAGAACAAAGTGGCAGGACACGGTGACCTTGGAAATTTTATAAAAAATAAATCTAGCAAATAAGACGCGCATTTCCTAGATGCTCACTGCTCGATGGGGCTATAGGAGGCTAGTCAAGAAAGCTAATCAAGATCCAAGTTGAAGAATACTTGAATGAGGGATCATCAGCAAAGGCCAGGTCTACAGAATAGCCTGGGAAGTGGAAGAAACTCCCTGAAGAAGACAGTGGCAGCCACTTAGTTGCTGTTGCCATGAAACAGCAACATGGCCGCACCCACTAGTCACCCGGAGTTCAGGAACTCTTTACATCCCGAAACGGAGCCACAGAATCAGTTCTCACTTTCTCCTGCCATGGTTTTGCAGTTAACTTGGTAGGCAAGCTTAGTTTACAGCTGCACCTGTGGTTTACTTGGTGGGGGGTTCTTTTGTCCTATGCTATTTGTGTATTCACTGTGCTTGTGTGTAATTAGTTTCCTTTGTGCTTGCCTTTCTCTGCTTTTGTGTCTTCGGTGTGTTTCACATTCTTGCAATCTGCCCAGGCAATCAGTGATTTGCCTAAAGAGAGCCAGTGTGATCTAGTGATGAAGGCTCCAGGCAAGAAACCAGGATATTAGAAGCTGGAAGAGCTGAAGAAGCTTCTTGGATGAGAAGCGAAACGTCTTCAAGGAAAATTCAGAAAGTCCAGTTGCCTCTTGAAAAAGCACCTCTGGGACAGGAGACTGGAATTTCTAGTTCCACCTCAGGCAAAAAAGCTAGCCGGAGCGAGTCCCTCTCTCAGCCCGATTGTCAGTCTCAAGCGACAAGTTGGTTGATCAATTCCTACCACAACCAATGGATCAATACTCAGTTCATCTGAAAAAGAAAAAGGATCTTGCCCTTGTGGGGAAAATGCCAAGCTTGAAAAGACCCCAGTGGTTTCTCTCAGCTGGCGTGTGATGAAAAGAAGGTTCAGTAGAACGCTCCCCTTACCTCTCCGTTTGACCTATTTCAGGAGAAGCATAGTGGAGGTGAGCTTGGAAAATATGTGGAACATGATTTGCACGTTGCTGTCAGAAAATAGGAGGATCATAAAGCAAGTGGGGATGAAGAGTCTGGTTGCCATGCAGGCTGAGCAGGCATGTTGCATCTCCATGACCACGGGGGGTGGGGTGGGGGGCACCTGTTGACAGGAAGGAGCCCGACATTATGTCTTGACTGGTATTTGACTAAATTATAATTAATAATACTGGTGAGTTCTCATTCAGATTATTACTCACTCTGCATCTGCACCTATGTATTCCTTTGCAATGTGAATTTGAGTTGCTCTTTCATTTTAAAATTCCATTTTGTATCATTTATTTTGTTTCTTGTTTAGAAAGCTAGACTTTCCAAAGGAACCTAAAGAATCAAGAGTTTACTTATACTGTTCATTCTTTCTACATTTACGACATTTTCCCAATAGGTAATAACTTAGTCATGCTAATTTTATTTTGATTTTGAACACAGGTAGTCCTTGACTTACGACCTGAACGGAGCCCAAAATTTCTTAACATTTGTTAAGTGAGTTTTGCTCCTTTTTGCAACCTTTCTTGCCTCAGTTGTTAAGTGAACCATTTCAGTTGTTAAGTTAGTAATACAGTTCTTTTTTTTTTTAATTTGATTTCTATGCCGCCCTTCTCCAGAGACTCAGGGCGGCTTACAGTGCGTTAAACAATAGCCTTCATACTTTTGTATATTTTTTATACAAAGTCAGCTTATTGCCCCCACAAATTGGGTCCTCATTTTACCCACCTTAGAAAGGATGGAAGGCTGAGTCAACCTTGAGCCTGGTGAGATTCGAATTTACAGTAATTGCAGACAGCTGAATGTTAATAACAGGCTTTAGTCTGCTGAGCTATCCAGGCTCAGCAGACTAAAGTTCCTAAGTGAATCTGGTTTTCCCATTGACTTTGTTGCAGAAGGTGATCACATGACCCTGGGACACTGCAACCGTCATAAATATGAGTCAGCTGCCAAGTGCCTGAATTTTGGTCATGTGACCATGCTGCAATGGTAATAAATGTGAAAAATGGCCATAAGTCACTTTTTTCAGTGGTGTTGTAACTTTGAACGGTCACCCGGCTGCCCTGTTTAGGGTGACCTGCTCCCTGCTCCACCAGGGAGTGCGGGAGGACCCCTTGGAGGGTAGAGCAGATGATTTTGTTCAGTATCTGCATGATAAAATCACTCAGATTCGGGAAGACTTGGACTCCAACTGGGTAGTTCCAGGGGGGATGACTAAGGCAGGTCCTGAAAATGTTATCTGGGATGAGTTTGATCCTGTGACTCCTGATGACATGGACAGGATTCTGGGCAGACTGAACATGACCACATGTTTGTTGGACCCGTGAGCATCCTGGTTAGTGCTGGCTTCCCGGGAGGTGACGCGAGGTGGCTCCAGGGGATTATAAATGCTTCATTGGATGAGGGTGTCTTCCCCGCCGCCTTGAAAGAGGTGGTGGTGAAGCCTTTCCACAAGAAGCCTTCCCTGGACCCGGCAGTATTGGCTAATTATCGTCCGGTCTCCAACCTTGCTTTGTGGCGAAGGTTGTCGAAAGTGTGGTTGCGCGACAGATCCCCCAGCACCTGGATGAAACGATGTATCTGGATCTGTTCCAGTCGGGCTTCAGGCCTGGGTACAGCACGGAAACGGCATTGGTTGCATTGGTTGATGATCTCTGGAGGGCTCGGGACAGGGGTTGCACCTCTGTCCTGGTCCTATTAGATCTCTCAGCGGCTTTTGATACCATCGACCATGGTATCATGCTGCACTGGTTGGAAGAGTTAGGGGTGGGAGGCACCATGTTGCAGTGGTTCTCCTCCTTTCTCTCCGACCGGTTGCAGTCTGTGTTGGCAGGGGGGCAGAGGTCGACCCCGAGGCCCCTCGTATGTGGGGTGCCACAAGGATCGGTCCTCTCGCCCCTTTTGTTCAACATTTATGTAAAGCCGCTGGGCAAGATCATCCGTGGTTTTGGGGTGAAGTACCACCAGTATGCTGATGACACTCAGCTGTACATCTCCAACCCGGACCACCGCAACGATGCCCTTGAAGTGATGTCCCGGTGCCTGGAGGCTGTGCGGATCTGGATGGGGAGAAACAGGCTCAGGCTCAACCCATCCCAGACTGAGTGGCTGTGGTTTCCGACGTCCGGATATAAGTCAGTTGGCGCCATCACTGACTATTGGGTGCAAATTTTTGGCCCCCACAGAGAGGGCTCGCAACTTGGGCATCCTCCTGGATTCACAGTTGTCTTTAGAAGAGGATTTGACGGCCGTGACCGGGAGCATTTTTCATCAGGTGCGCCTGATCCGCCAGTTGCGTCCCTTTCTGGATCGGGACTCCTTACACACAGTCAGTCATGCCCTCGTCACTTCCCGCCTGGACTATTGCAACACCCTCTACATAGGGCTCCCCTTGAGGAGCACTCAGAGGCTCCAACTGGCACAGAGTGCGGCCATGCGGGTGGTTATGGGAGCGACGTAGCGTTCCCATGTAACACCTCTCCTGCGCGAGCTGCACTGGCTCCTGGTGGTCTTCCGGGTGCGCTTCAAGGTTCTGGTCACCACCTTTAGAGCGCTCCATGGCTTAGGACAGTGATGGCTAACCTTTTTGCTGTCACGTGCCAAAAGCAGAGAGAGCACGACAAGGTCACCCACATGTGTGCCCACACCCATAATTCAATGTGCCCCACCCCTGCGCATGCGCCGCCCTCCACTTTTAGCACATGATGGCACAGTTGGCTCGGTAGGCCTGTTTTTCACCCTCTCCAGGCTCCAAAGGTTTTCTAGGAGCCTGGGGAGTGTGAAAACGGCCTTCCCTACTCCCCCGGAGGCCAGAAAAAGCCCATTTCCCAACTTCTGGTAGGACTGAAAGGCCCAAAAATCAGCTGGCTGGCATACATGCGTGCTGGAGCTGAGCTACAGCAACGCTTGTGTGCCCACTGATACGGCTCCATGTGCCACCTGTGGCACCCGTGCCATAGGTTCGCCATCACGGGCTTAGGACCGGGCTATCTACAGGACCGCCTGCTACCCCCAATAGCCTCCCACCGGCCAGTACGCTCTCATAGAGAGGGGCTCCTCCGGGTGCCGTCGGCCAAACAATGTCAATTGGCGGCCCCTAGGGGGAGAGCCTTCTCTGTGGGAACACCCACTATCTGGAATGAGCTCCCCCCGGAGATACAGAGGATCCCAGATCTGCACACCTTCCGTCACGCTCTCAAGACTTTTTTATTCCATCAGACTGACCTGGCCTAAATCTCTCCCCTTTTTATCTTTTAAAATGTATATTTTGATCTGTTTTAAATTATTGGGTGTTTTAAATCTGTCTTGGGCCAAATTGTTTAATTCGGTTTTATTCTGCTTTTAAATTTTGTATTTATATGTTTTATTTTGTGGCTGTTCACCGCCCTGAGTCCTTTGGGAGTAGGGCGGTATATAAATCCAATAAACTAAACTAAACTAACTAAACTAAACTAAATTAAGTGTTGTAAGTGGAGGATTACCTGTACCAATTTCTTTGTAATTATTATTTAAATATGTACTTTATTATCAATTTATATCATATGTACTATTTGGATACATAATACACCCTCCCCCCCTCCCCCTCCCCCCCCAATATTGGGGAGTTGTGTATACTTCCTTCTCCCATCATGACTGATCCCTCTTCGAAAAGCAGAAGTAAGAAAAAATATTGCTTGTAAATTGGGAGCCTTTTGCAAGCAGTATTTAAAAAGAAGAAACTGACTTGGAGTGTATGTGAGGGTCCATGTCACACAAGTTGCACTACCTTAAATCAGATGTGCCTTTTCTTGAAATCCCATGACTGCTGCACTGTAAGTCCAGGACGATGGGCAGCATGTCTAAGGAGTTGCAGTAGATGCAGCCTACGGTACTTGTTCATATACACCTTGAATAATCCCCCTTTCCCTTTTCAATCTGGATTACTGCAGCCCAGCTCCCCATGTGTCATACAGTCAGATTGTATTCATCATACTTAAGCAGTACACAACAGGGAAGCCTTATTTAGGGCATATATGTCCTTTGTTTCTCATTATGCATTTTTCCAGAAATAAGAATTATAGGAGCAGCCCTTTTGAAAGTATTCTCCCAATCTGTAGTTTATCTCTTTGGCATGATGAACTGAGCTTTCTCTGTATTGCTCTGAGGCTATGGATGCCTTCAGGGTTGCATTTGGCCCTCACTGTTCTGTAAAGAAGAAGTATTCTGTTCTAAATTTCAACGGTTTTATTTCATTTGTATAAATGAGTGAGAAAGCTTGCATAAATATTTTGTTGACTATGGGCACAAACTGAATAAATATTTTTCTGTTTATGCAACCAAAGATCTGACATTTTCCCAAATTAAAACTAGTAAAAAAATGTTAATGAGATTCTTCTCTCAAGAAATTTAATTAAATTTGACTCCATAGCTCTTAAAACAGAATTTTCTTAGCAGACTCCTGGATTTGGTTTCTTCTGAATTTTGGCAGTGCATTTTATGGATATGAGCCAATTTTGCAGAAAGTTATACAATAATATTATAACAATTGCACTTATAACTAAACCGCTTTTAATTGAAGGTGACTTATAATTTATCTGCCACACAAGAGTGTTGACAGGGGCCACTGAAGCCAACTCTTTCGGTGCAGAAATCCAATTTATTATCCTTCTCTGTCTGAAATTACAGATTAACAGAGTTGGAAGGAACCTTGTAGGTCATCTAGTCCAACCCCCCCCCCCCCCATTAAAAGCAGGAGACCCTACATCAGTGATGGATAACCTTTTTGCCGTCGTGTTCCAAAAGTGGGGGGAGTGTGGGGAGTTGCGGGTGCGGGTGCCCACATCATAATTCAATGTGCCCCGCCCTCCCGCACATGCACACGTGACCCCCCCACATTCCTCCTCTTTTGACATATGATGGCACAGTGGGCCCAGTAGGCCCGTTTTTCCCCCTCCCCAGGCTCCAGAGGCTTTCTAGGAGCCTGGGGAGGGCAAAAACAGCCTTCCCCATCCCCCTCGGAGGCCTTCCGGAGGCCGGAAACAGCCAGTTTCCCGACTTCTGGTGGGACCGGAAGGCCTGAAAATCAGTTGGCTGGTGCGCGCATGAGCGCTGGAGCTGAGCTAGGGCAACACTCAGTGCCCACCAATATGGCTCCGCGTGCCACCTGTGGAACCCGTGCCATAGGTTCACCATCATGGCCCTACACCATTTCCAACAGATGGCTGTCCAGTCTCTTCTTGAAAGCCTCCAGTGTTGGAGCATTCACAACTTCCGAAGGCAACTTCTGTTCCATGGTTCGACTGTTGTCACTGTCAGAAAATGTCTCCTTATTTCCAGGTTGAATCTCTCCTGGATCAGTTTCCATCCATTATTCCTTGCCTGACCTTCAGGTGCTTTGGAGAATATTAATGTACTGATAATTGTTGGCATTAACTACCAAGGGTATCAGCATATATTGTATGCATCTCTGAGTTGTTGGGATATGGGCAGTGACATTACAAGTAGCAAGTATATTATGACATTGAAGGCAGACTGCATAGAACAGCAGGAGTATCCTTGGGTGAAATTCTGCTTTAGTTGCACCAGAGCTATACTGGCCCAAAGGTACTAAAAGAAGTCTTGTACTGACCTTACCATTAGCAGGAAATGCTGCATGTACTGTAACTTAGATCACATTTCTGTACCTCTCTAAAATTCATTATGTGAGGACAAGCATAAGAGTGGCCATCTGTGTGGGCAATTAAAGAATTAATATACATTTACAGAATGATTTCTTGGTTGCTTATGATCAATTAGTGATGAGTGAATTGTGATAAAAGGAATGTATCTGAATGTGAGACCGAGACTATTCTTTTGTAATATCCATAATGAATGAAATTGGAAAAAGAAAAACAAAGTGAAAGAAACAAAAGTGAATGCAGAAGGAATTCAGGAAGAAAAAGAATGAATTCTATATCAAAATTATTACAATATAATCTCCCAACGGAATGAATATGAATCGATAAGGCAAAAGGATTAAAAAACTGCTTAGAAAAACGTAAAAAGAACCATCTTACAGAGTGCTACAGAACTATGATGGGCGTATGTAATGGCAAGTTTGAAGAAAAAAAAAGTTAATGGACTGATGAAGAGAAAGAGGCAATGGATGATTAAAAAATAATGCTAGAGAATGGTGCAGGACATGTGAATGTAAGGAAAAAATAGTTGTAGATAATATAGAGAACAAAATAGAACATAAGGAAAATAATAATTGCAAAGGGTAGTAAAGAGAGCACAGAATGCTTGAAGGACAAAGAAAATTCAGAATAATTTTGATGGAGATATTCTGGAAATTGGGTGAAGATGCCTAAACAAGGAGCTTTCAGCAGAGTGAGTGGAATTAAAAATAAAACTAATGAAATTATTAGGGATGAAATTGAAGTGAGGGCATACTGGGAGATTTCTTTGGAAAGGATACTGGTATATGAAAGAACAGAATTGAAACAAACACTACATGTGAGCACCCAAGAAAAAATGATAAGGGGGGGTCATAGATGCTATATAAATGCAGTTTGAAATACTTAACGACTGCAGGTGAAGATAGTATATCTGGAGAAAAGTGACTTGCTCATGGAATGGCTCTGCAGCTTGTTCAGTGTGTGTGTGTGAAAATAATATTTGGAGGAATCTTGGTGTTATTTCTCTATACAAAAGGACAGATAGAAGGGTGAATGCAAAAGCTTCAGCGGATTAATCGCTTAAGTATGCCTGTTGAAGGTTTTGACAAAATTCTCATTGAAAAGTCAGGAAAGGTAAAAATCAGAAAACCATTGGGAAGGGCAGTGCCAGGCTGAGGGAATGCAGACCAGGCATTTGATCTTCAGCGAGTTATTTAGAGCTGTATGAAGATGAAAATTAAAGTTTATCGTGTGCTTGTGTATTTAAAATATATATATATATATATGCTAAAGTGAATTGGCTTGAGGGGGGTCAGTGTCAGACTGCCAGACCAGCACGGATGGTGTCCTGCTGGGCATTGTGCCTGTAGATTGAACCACGATGGAGCCTTCCCCTGCCAACCCCAATGCCTCATCAGGATCCTTATTGGCCAGCACCGTTCCCTTTTTGGCTAGCATAGTGCCAAGCAGAGGGGAAGTCCCCTGGATCAAGAGTGCTGTATCCTGTCAAATTGAGCACCTTGTGAGTAAGCAGCCAGTTGCTGGCCTTGCGAGCAAGCCAAACGTTTAATTATTGGCAGCTGCTGAGCAAAGGAAGCTTCAGCTGGGTACATTCAGTGGGCAGAGGACTGCCTCAGCTGGAAGCAGCTTTGGGGTCTGGCTTTATACTTCAGGAGGAAGAGCAAGAAAAGCTCTTGGCTCTTACGGTTTTTGGCCAAGTCTTGGGCTCTTCCACTGGCCTTTTCCAAGAAATGGTGCGTTTTCCAGTGCGCTGCTCCTACAATCCATGGCTGGGTTTATTCTCCATGTCTTGACAGAAACAGAGAGAAAAAAAATGGTGCATTTTCTGTCTGTGGACCAATTGACCTGGTTTATGTCTTCTTCTCAGCCTCCATTAAGCTAATATCTGCACAAAAGTTCCTTCTGTTGTCTCTCTCATCTGCCCATATTGGTACACTCCTGATGCCTCATCTTTGCCCTCCTGCTGTGGTTCCACCAGCCAGGTTCTCCTGACATTTCAAAAACCTCACTGGAAATGCACTGTTTCCATTGTGCATATATGGACTCTCCCCTTGGCCCTCCTTGCTTCTCTGCTGCCAAGTTCCCTCTTTGGAGTCTGTTCCCACCTGAGCCCCTTTGCAAGGCCCACACAAGGCTGCTTGCACTGTGCCTATATTTTGCCTGGCAGTTCCATGCGTGTTTTGCACCTGTTGAAACTAGGATGTGAAAATGTTGTGCATAAATATGGAATTGGGGTTGGTTGTTGAATGTAGTAAGAGCAGTATATGATGGAAGTAGAGCATGCAGGCAGGAGATGCTTAGTTCAGTACCGAATGGGGAATAAGAATCATGAGAAGGTAGATGAAAGTGGGTCGGCTGTCTTAAAACTTAATCTTCACCACCCAGGAGGATTAAGCCAGCCAAAGAAGTAAGGGTAATTGGAACATTGGGCAAAATTGATCATGCTGTCCTTGAATTTGTGATGTCCAGAGAAGTAATTAAATTTGTAAACTTGAGCTTCAGAAGCACAGTTGTTGATGAACTCCATGTAGTTTGGATCCAATAGCTTGAAATCCTATTTTCAAGAGAAATATGTCCAGAAGGATAGAATATCCTATGGAAAGAAATTCCACAACCCCATAGAAAAGCATTATTGCAGACAATCTCTGCAAGAAGAAAAATGGGAGGACTCTGCATGAAAGAGCTTAGCCTGAATGTAGGTATTGCTTGTGGAAATGATGAAGAGAAAAAGGAACAAGAACAGAAAATGGAAGGGGAAATATAACCAAAAAAAGACCAGAAGGTTGTCCCCAGAAACTGTAGGAGCTGTCTCTGGGAGTTCATGTTCATTGTGCACCAGTGATGGGACACAGCTGCTCAAAAGCAAGTTGCAATCTTGTGGTTCGTTCCCAAGAGCACAGGGTCTTTTGAGCACAAGAAGCCATTCCATTCTACTTGGTCCTGCTCAGATCCACAAGGTGTACTAGTATGTCAGTTCAAAAAGGATCATGGGAAGTGTTTTTCTCGATCAACTGTTTGGTGCATTGCTGAAGCCAAGGGAGTGCACTTGTGCTTGGTGTGGCTTTCGGACCTGAATATACATTATGTATATATTTATTAATATGCTGATCATCTCACTATCCAAAGCAGGTCAGAATAAATTACCTATTTTTTCACATAACCTTTCCCATTGATCCACACTTTGAAATTTGCATCCATTTTATCATGCAATTTTTGGTCCTGTTTCCATATCATATTTCAGTAACTTTTTTTAAATACAATATAATAAATGATCTTAGTTTTATGTGAATGCTGTAGATTCTGTCATTTTTCTCAAATTCTGATTATTATTATTTTGCCTCCAAACATCTGTCAAAGTCAATATGTCCATGTGTTGGAAGATTTTTTTTGGGGGGGGGGGAATCTTTCCTTCACCCCCCTCACCCCCCTTGAAGTGGTTTATCTAAATTCAATCTAGATCTCCGTTTGTGTCTCTTTCAGTGGTGATTTCCCCCTCTGCTATTTCCACCAGCATGTGGCAAAATCTTGTATGAAATTGTTAGGCAGAGCCCTGCTTGGTTAAGTACATAAAACAAGGGAAAGAAAAGGCCCTATAAGTGGCCCAGCCTGGATTAACAGCTGAAAAATAAGGCACTGATGTCAATTTTAGAAATCTAACGGCTTTGTTAGCAATTACAAAATAAAATAATGCGAAATATGATTATGTGAATCAAAGTTTTCTAAAGGCAGAATTTTGAGAATCACCTGTTTCATACTGCTACGTTATGGTGAGGTTTGCTTGTTTTTATTTAGCACTGTCAGAAATGTTCTCCCCTTCCCACACCCAAGCTGTGGTTTAAAATTATATGTGAATCAGGTTAGTAGTCAACCCATGGCTTAAACAATTCTGATTTAGCACGATATGTGAACGCCTTAGTATGGTTTTCTCAGGCTTGTTTTGATTGCAGCCTTGGAAGCCTTCCCTCCCGCCTGTTTCCTGCTGTGCGCAACTGCTTTGTCGTCTTTGTTGAACCGACTTCTTCATGCTCAGCCCTGTGCTTCTCAACCGTAGCGACTTCAAGGGAAGGGAGTTACAAAGTCCCCACTTTGTAGAAGTGACTCGGTTGAGAGACACGAAGTAGCCAGCCTTTCATTGATATGCAGCTCAGGATCAGGGCAATTGCTTCACTTACAGTAAGTTGCCTGTTTCCAGCAATTTGGCTTTTTCTTACTGTCTCCTGGTGCAGACAGATAAAAATGAGTTATGTCACCTTTTCATCTACTCTCAGCCCTCTCAGGTAAAACAGCAGGAAACAACTACATGAGCTAATTTTATTTTATTTTAAGGGTACATTAACAGAATCTTGGAAGTCTGAAGTCCTGTCATCCCTTTCAACTGTCTGGTCCATTAGGGCAGGACCCAAAGTACAAAAATAAACTTCGGACTTCTTATCTGAGTTGCACTTTATACAATGCAGAAGGATGCAGTCTGCTTCAGGAGGAAGGATCGCTAGAATTCACTTTGAGCAGTTCCAACTGAAACTTGATTGGCAGACAGCAAATTATGACATGGGTGTTTTGTGATTAGGACATGCAGTGCTTTAATGAGTAATTTCACTTCTGGAATAAGGAAGAAAATATGAAAATAATTTAATTGCAACTTTGTTTACATATCCTTCTTTGGGTTAAGAAACAAATTTATTTTGAAACATTAAGTGCAGATTTACTTAACAATTAACAAATGGTTTTACATTGTTCTAGAATTTAAAACACTTAATTTTTAAGAATTGGTGGCGTGAACAAAACCTGCAACAGTCATAAACATTAATTAAGGGAAATAAACCTTTGCACAAAAGGGAAACCAAGCAAAAGACAGTAATAAGCTGCATGACACCTGTAATAAAAAAGGCTCACCTCATAAAAGTCAAACTCCGCAACAAAAGTTTGCAAGTCTGACCACAAGGCAGATGTGACTCCATTCCAGGATTTCTTCACTGCTTTGAAACTGGTTATCTCCTCCAACTGAGCACTCATTTCACAAGAAACAAGTCATCAATTTCCCCAAATCATTTGGAAATTAATTTATCTTAAATGAATTGTTCTTCAAATTAATTTCCCACAGATTTATTACCTAAATAAATTACTGTTTAGCTATCTTTCAATATAATCATGGTCCTCGTGGCTGTCAACTCATCTTTTCCAGCTTGCTTCTCTGTCTGTCTGTCCCTCCCTCCCTCCCTCTGTTTGTCTCCCTCTCTCCCCTCCCCCCCTCTCTAAAAATATGCAAGCACATTTTGCCCTCCTCGCCAAAAAGCAAAGTAACAAAAAGAAAACTGCTGGATGGAGGAAAAACTTATTAATTCCCTGGGTTTCTAGCAGCTGGGATTTAGAGGTGCACGGCCTCAAGGATTACAGGTAACGTAATGACCACCAACTGCCTGTAGTCTCCGTGACCTCTGATCTCCCTTTGAAGCCATGTGATTGCATCTTTTGAGAGAGAGGTGCACACTCCTCAGGTATATATAGCCATTTGGTCATCTGTGGGGTTCAAACCCTGCATCAGGAGTTGAACTGAAGGATTGTATGCAATTTAGGTGACAATATATATTAACATCCATCTCTGTTCTGAGAATTTAAAGAAGGAAGTGAGCTGTATATACCATTTTAAACTCCCATAAAATGATCCTCAGTTATTGAACAGATACTTTAAAAGAATTATGTTCTTTTGATGTGAAACTTTCATGGTCTGCTTTTATTCTTGGCATGGCATCCATCTGTTTTCTGCAGACCCAACTAAGTATTCAAATATACTCTAGAATGCCAAACAGCCTTCCCCAAGGGGTGTACATTGAAGTGCAGCGTTATCCCTTGTGGCAACAGTGGCTGAGTTTGATGGGAATTAAGTTCCCATCCAACTGGTTGTTGTGAGCTTGGGAAAATCTGATTCAACTAGCACACAAACTCTTCTACTACCTCATCCACACAGCAACATCTTCAGTTTCATTTGTGTAGTTGATCTTGTGCATACGAGGCAGTTGTAAGCAAGAGCTTCACAGGGCCGGAAGGCTGAAAACGTAAATAAGCCAGGAGCACCTAGTGTGAGAAGTGGAAAGCAAGATTCCCATTAAGTAATGGGAACTTGCAAAGATATTTAGCTGTGGATTTTTCAGGAATAGGATCTGGCCAAAAGGTTTTGTATACCATACAGAAAAAGTAGCTGATCTGCTGAAACAGGTTGGTGATATGTTGATTCAGGTACAGTTGTTTGAAGGTTGAGTCATGGCAACTGGAATTATGTTTCTTGTTAGTGTGAGACATTGCTCATCCGAGCAGCAGCTAGTTATTTAGGCAGAGAGTCCTTGGAGGTACCAACTCCTTCCCCAAAGTGCATTGTAATAGGTTGATTGGAGGGAAACCTTTGAAGTTGATCAACCAAAAGTCTCAAACTAAGAAGAAAAATAAGTTCAGTCTCCATGATTCAGCCTTCAGAGGAGTTGCTGATATGTGTCAGTGTTGGATTAGCCTTTTTTGGGGGGGGAGGGGGGAGGGGCAGAGAGGATGATTTGCAAGCATCTGATGAAAGAGTTGGGACTTCTCTCTATAACATTTTTCCCTTTTTCTTTCCTTGCTGCTAATTTTATGACTGTTGATTTTGCTGATGCATGCATTTGTACTTTCTTTATTCATTTGCATTGTATTTATACAATAGGGTACTTTTTATAAATCCCTACATGAACAGGCCTGGCATCAACAGCTAATTCATCTTATTCTGGATCAGAGCTCATATCATTTAAAAAAAAATACTGCTGGAGCTAAAACCTGGGTTCACCCATATAGAGAGGGGTTAAAACATATATTTCCCATATTATTATTTTAGTTTATAAGTTTTATAACTATATTTTAATACTGTTTTTATGAATGTTCACTGTATTAGTCAGCAAGCATTGTCAAAGGTTAGAGTGAAAGAGAAAATATCTAAACACATAAATTGCCACCTGAGTCATCTCTAATATCTAGAAAGCTGTGGTTGTTACATGTGTGCGGGCCTGATTTTGATCATGAGAGAACAGTGGTGCTGTAACAGCCCTAATTTCGATCCTGGGTCAGAAATCCCTTCACTCGGCACTGTTGTACCTTATTGCGGTCACTGAATTAATGATCCTAAGTCAAGAACTCCCTGTATTTCTCCATCTATTACTTACATCCATGCAGATGTGTCCTCCCATGTTTCTCCCAGCTGTTTTTACCACACCCACACATCCATTTTACTATGCTAAAAAGTATTTTGGAAAATGAAAATGATGCAGTATGCCATCATTAACATAGGACACGCAAAACTTCGCTGCACCCCAAAGAACCTATCATAAAGAGGGCAAAAAGCAGCATGCGGCCTCCAGGCACCAAAGGGAATCTGGGGTTCTTGTGGAATCTACTGGTGATGGGGGAGTGGCTCTAGTCATAGAGGCCATTAAGAGATTCCATGTGTTCTCTCTGAGAGGGAGATGGGCAGTTAAGGAGTGTGAAATAATAAATTCTGTTTAGGCTCTTCATTTATTATTTGTTTAGCACAGGGGGTGTCCAACTCAAGGCCCACAGCCCGGATTCTGCTGGCTTTCCCCATAATTTGGCTTGTTGTAAGCAGGAACTCATGAGGTTGCTTAAGAGACCTGAGTCCTTCCTTAACAATTTCAACGGGGAATGCCATCACCAAGTACCATGTTTTCACAAAAATAAGACCCCGTCAAAATTTTTGGCTTATAGAGCTGAGGTGGCGCAGTGTTAGAGTGCAGTACTGCCGGCTACTTCAGCTGACTGCTAGCTGCAGTTCAGCAGTTCAGATCTCACCAGCTCAAGGTTGACTCAGCCTTCCATCCTTCTGAGGTCAGTAAAATGAGGACCCAGATTGTTGGGGGCAAGAGGTTGACTCTGTAAACTGCACTATGAAGCGGTATGTAAATGCTATTGCTATTCAGGGGATGTCTTACCTGCTTACCTTAGGATCGCCGCAGCCAGGCCTACCACACCCTGACACCTGTCACGCTGCTGCCTGACTTCTGTGGCTGCTTGTGGCTGCTTGCCGGTACTGCTGCTCACGGCAGGAGGCTGTGTGGCTCATTGTGCCCTTCTGAGCACAAGTGGCATCACCTGCGTGATGTGCCCTGCAGCGAGTGGTGCCACTGGTGCCATGAGCCACGCACACATCCCTGGCCTAGCTTGATTTTTACGCATGTGTCTCACCCCCATCTTGTACAACCAGGTGGTGGGCAGGGCTTAACTAGTGCTTATTTTGGGGGTAGGTCTTATAGAGTAGAACCTCTGGTCACGACTATAATTTGTTACATAACTTTGGTAATAACAACCCTTATTGCTCGTTACCCAAACCTAAATTTGGAAATTTGGCACTTACCAAAATGGTGCAGAAGGGGAAATTGGCCGTGAAAAAAAATTGTGATTTTTTTGGTGGGAACCTGATTACGTCGTGGTCAGAAGCATTTGTGACCAGAGGTTATACTGTATTCAGCACAGGCGTGAAAATCAGGCTAGGGCTTGTTTTTGGGTTACATTGTATTTTCGGGGAAACACAGTAGCATGGTCATGTGATGTCACACTTTATGACTGCATCGTGTAGTATTGGAAATTCCGGTTCTAGGTCCTGTCATTGCCCAAGGACTACCCGTGCTTAAATAATTAGAACCTAGAATAATAGGGTTCAAAGGGACCTTGGAGCTCTTCCGGTCCAATCCCTGTTGAACTTCATGTTACCATCTAATGCAGTGCTTCTCAACCTTGGAAGCTTGAAGATGGGTGGACTGGCTGGGGGATTCTGGGAGTTGAAGTCCACCCATCTTCAAGCTTCCAAGGTTGAGAAGCACTGATCTAATGGAATTGAAACAGAAATATGCAAGTGCTCTCGGCTGAAGTCTATACCACTTCAAAAGTGCCACAGCAGGAGTCCAGTTTTGGGGTGCACCGAAAGCATCTTTTTGCTTTAAACCCTCCTCCCCGCCTGCAATTTTGGTCCCACCTGCTCTGCACAACGCAAAGGTACTGCTACTTAGGATTGGTTACCTTTGAATGCGTTTAAATCTATGATCTCCCTAGCAATTGTCATCACCTATAGAGCTTGAAAATAGCTCGGAGCAGCACTGTTTCCTTTTATGATGGAAGATGCTGCAGAATTGGGTCTTGAGCTGTGAAGTCCAACCTGAAGCCAATTGCATAGGTCCTCCATGTTGTGAACCAGTTTATATTCTGAATCATGAGGTGGTACAGCTGGAAAAAGGCCATTTAGGGCATTGTGTTCAGCTTTGTATTTGGTGTAGGATTTCAAATGACAGCATCTGCAGCCTCTGCTTCAGCAGACAGTAAAAGAGGGAGGCCAACTGTGGATCAGTTGTTTTCATGGCAGAATTGTTTTTCCCCAACCCCTAATGAATCTCTTCCTTCTTTGTCTCTGTATCTGGAAAGGTAGTGAATAGATCTTGACTTCCTTCTCCATGGCAAGCTCCCTTATCCCCTCCACTCCTCTGGTCTTCTCAAGGTGAAGCCTTCCTGGAACGTGGTCATCCTTGTAGCCCATCTTTTCCAGCAATAGCATGCTTAGAGTTCTCCTGCGATGCCCGCATTTGGAGTCACACTGTCCAGTAAATGGGGGAATGTTGAGTCGCTGAGCAAATAGCTAAGTTAGATATTGCGACAGGTGCTTTGAGGCTTATTCTGAATTTTCAATAAACCTTTTGCCTAATTTTGGAATGGTCAAATTTTAAATTGGAATGGTTCATTATTGTAATATGCTGTGTCTCTCTTGCCTTGCAGGGCTTACTCCCTTGTGGACTCTAGTCAAGTATCCACGTTCCTAATTTCCATTCTTCTCATTGTTTACGGCAGCTTCAGGTAAGGTCATTGGCTTTTGAGTATTGCCACTCCCCCCCCCCCCCTGCATAATGCCTATAAGCTTAACAGTTCTGCTCACCATGTATACATTAGAGGCCAGGAGGAGAAAGGACGGTCTACTATTTATTTATTTATTTATGTATGTATGTATGTATGTATGTATGTATGTATGTATGTATGTATGAATGTATGTATGTATGTATTTATGTATGTATGTATGTATGTATGTATGTATGTATGTATGTATGTATGTATTTATTTATTTATTTATTTATTTTTAACATTTATATGCCGTGCTTCTCCCGTAGGACTCGGGACAGCTCACACAGTAAAAACCACAATGATAAAATACTAAAAACTAATCCAAATTTAAAATCCCCAAAGTTAAAATTCAGGTCTCAGTGGGCCATTCTTTCAAGTAGGAATGTATATTCATGCTATTTCCCTGAAACATAGAATTGCAAAGCAGGCCAGAACTGAAGAGCAGGTCATGTAACATGTTATTTGTTCCTGGAAGCTTTCACAGAAGATTTTTTTTAAAGGTTGTGAAGAAGCAATTACTTTTATCGTGACTTATTTAAAGGTGAAAATTAAAGCATTTGTCAATTTATTCTTAAGGCTCATTTTAATCCAACCTGCAATAAAAATTGCAATCTGGCTCTTTGATCTGAAACACACCAGATAATTCAGGGAAAGAGTGACACATTCCTTGAATTTCTAAAAAAAAATAAAAATAAGCAAAGACTCCAGAGCTGTTACAGAAGCCTGGGAAATCTAAAAATAACACAATATTGTGCAGTTGCTGCTCTTCTTCAATGTTGTTTTTGTTAAATTCACAGAGATTAGATACTTTGGGGAAGAATTGAAATGTTCTAAAATTGCTATTCTTGTACTGAAGAGGAAGGAAGCTTATAGGGAAGATAGGTAGGTGGGTAAGTAGGTAGGCAGGTAGATAATTTATTGATCGATTAGTTTTATGACCTGTTTAAAAACATAAAAATAAAGATTAAATACAAGTTAGGCTTCCAAAATAAAATAGGTAAGAGCAAATACAATAATAAAATATGTACTAAATACAAAGTATCAACATTCAAGTATAGTAGTTTAATTTAATATAATTTAAATGCTGCTCATCTCACTCTACAAAGCGACTCATCACTTTTACATGATAGCCTATTCTGTTTTATTTTTATTTTATTTATCAAATTTAGAAACTGTCCATCTCCCTTACAGAGGACTCCAGGCAGTATACGAATAAAATATTAAATCCTAAAATACAGTATATATTCTGATCTGTTCATTATAACAAGTTCTTAGCTGAACTGTCTTGTCTATAAACTTAGCAGTTCTGCTCACAATGTATATATTAAAGCCCAGGAGGAAATAGGACTGTCTACAATTCAGGTCCCAGTGGGCTGTTCTTTCACGTAGGGATTTTAAGTATCTAAGCCTAAAAGGCATACAGTTGATAATCAAATAAAACACGAACAATATCTATGATGGCCGGAGCAACACATATACACATCTTCTCATGATATCACAACTAATGGAAATGCTCTTATTTGGCCATGGAATCCAACAACTGAAATCTTGCTCTAGAAAAGGTTTTCCTTAGCTTTGGGTCAAACTTATTGACTGGTGTTTTTTGGTTTGGAAAGTGGTTTTGTTTTTAGCCAACCAATTTAAAAATCATTTTTTCGCCAATAACTCATGTCTATTTAGAAAATGATAACTAGGACTCTGTTTAAAAATTGCCTTTCTGTGGGAGGCATTGGATGGAAAACCCATGCTGTAAAATAACTTTAGTATGTTGACTTACCCAGGAGTTGGGCTGAGTCATATTTACAATGAGGAATGGCAGGAATTATATTTTTTGCAGTCATTTACCCAACACGGAGTCATGGGCAAATCATTTTTAAAAAAGCTCAGTGACATAGGTACCAAAAATTATCTATGGAGATTCTCAGTCATCTAGGATGTGGTTCTCCCAAAGATGCCTTTTCTGTATTGGGTAAAGATTATTCCTAAATAGATGAAAGAATTCAGTTGTCCAAGAGATTTTCCACACAGCAGCCAGCTATATGTCAACACTTTTAGTTTTGCTGAATACCACCACTTCAGATTTTGTTTTAGTGACGTTTAAAGAATTGAGCACACAATAGGTTTTTAGCTTCTGCGGCATTCTTCCCAGGACTACTTGGGAACGTGCCATCAGAACCGTACAGTCAGCATATAAGAGAATATTAATAAATTTATCATGCATCCTTGACATATGCATGTCTACAGCATATATAGGAATCCTGGGATGATGTTGTCATACAGGGTTAAAAGCATTGGGGCTAAAACACTACCCTGTCTAATATCTTTATTAGAGTAAGCATACTCTGAGAACCATTTACACCAATACACACCAGATGTTTGAGTACAGGGCTTTAAACAGGAGTAAGAGTTAACTCCAACTTTTCTGATTTGATTGATTGGCTGATTGATTATGGGCCATTGGGTCAGTTCTTAGCAACCACATTCACAACCTGTCCACAACCTGATCCTTTAGGTCTTCCTATGATGAAGACATGGCTGCTCTAGCCGAGGTCATGCTGGTTGCCTTCTTCGCTATCTTCCTTCCAATCTTTCCAAGCATTATAGACTACTCCAGAGATCTAGGTGTTCACACAATGTGTCCAAAGTGTAATAATTTGATCTTGGTCATTTGTGCCGCAAGTAAAAACTTTGGATTAATTAGCTCTTACTTCTGCAGAAAAGGAAGAACTTTTTCTCATGTTAGGTCATGTGTTTAAAAAAAATAGGAAAGAGAAAAAAAGGGAAAAACCTTTAACAAAGAGGAAGTAGCCTCAAAATATGCAGGGGTGCCAAGCAGATCATCTCTTTTGTTTCTTGTCTGGCCAGACAGATTAATAGAAAGCAGCTTTTTATCACCCTGGGAAGTTCTGGGTGGGGCATCTTCCCACTTCTCCCCTCAGATGAATAAAGGGTGAATGAGGTAAGCAGAGAGTTCCAGATTTGCTTCCTCCTTTCTCGCTACTGAATTTGGTGAACTTCAGGCATCCCTACCTAGGAGACCCAGGGAAAGTCAGGCTTCATATGGAGACCAGGTGCACTGTCCCTACTTCCTATTCAAAAGGAATAGCTGGGTAAAAAGGACAGTTATGTGACGTGGAAGATGGAGACAGCACTCAGGCACATAACTTCTATAAACTGTGCAGCCTGGATTCCTATAACATGGTAATCAAAAACCCAACAAGAACCTTAAAGATGGATTCTGAGAACACTTACTAGTAGCACCAAAAGGACCAAGGGAAAGTCAGCTGCCTTCCCTGCTTGTCTAAACGGCATCTAAAATTTCATGACGATGATAATGATGGATAATGATTCAAGTAAAATATGGACAGAACCCATTTCTGTTTGCGAATAAGGGGATAGCTATCCTAGCATTGACAATCCCATTAGAGCCCTGATTGGTCTCCAAGTCACTCATCCAAAGATGGTCTCACCCTCTCAATAGAGTGCAAACCTTACGTAGGTGAATACTTGAGGCACCATCAGTAGCTATTAACAGATTAACAGAGTTGGAAGGGGACTTGTAAGTCATCTAGTCCAACCAACACCCAAGCAGGAGACCCTACACCATTTCTGAGAGATGGCTGTCCAGTCTCTTCTTGAAAGCCTCCAGTGATGAAGCTCCCACAACTTCCGAAGGCACCTTCTGTTCCATGGGTTGATTGCTCTCACTGTCAGAAAATTTATCCTTATTTCTAGGTTAATTTTAAATATGGTTTTAAAGGGGTTTTTAACTTAAATTGTGATTTGTATTATTGATTGTTGTTGTAAGCCGCCCTGAGTCCTTCAGGAGAATGGCAGTGTGTATATATATATATATAAATTAGATTTATATGCCACCCTTCTCCGGAGACTCAGGGCGGCTTACAAGGCATTAAGCAATAGCCTTCATACTTTTGTATATTTTATACAAAGTCAGCTTATTGCCCCCACAAACTGGGTCCTCAATTTACCTACCTTAGAAAGGATGGAAGGCTGAGTCAACCTTGAACCTCGAACTTGCAATAATTGCAGACAGCTGAATGTTAATAACAGGCTACTTAGCCTGCTGAGCTATCTGAGGCTAAAATAAAATAAAATAAAATAAAATAAAATAAAATAAAATAATAAAATAAAATAATTAAATTAAATTAAATTAAATTAAATTAAATTAAATTAAATTAAATTAAATTAAATTAAATTAAATTAAATAAAATAAAATAAAATAAAATAAAATAAAATAAAATAAAATAAAATAAAATAAAATAAAATAAAATAAAATAAATAAATAAATAGGTTGAATTTCTTCTTGGTCAGTTTCCATCCATTATCCCTTGTCTGGTCTTCGGGTGCTTAGGAAAATAGCTTGACCCCCTTCCTTCTCTCTGTGGCAGCCCCTCAAGTATTGGAAGACTGCTATCATGTCTCCCCTGGTCCTTCTCTTCACTAGATTAGCCAGATCCAGTTCCTGCAACCGTTCTTCATATATTTTATTATTTTATTAGAGCAATGACCATGTGGGATTTAAAAACTGCTTAAGAAGGCTCCAAGCAAACCAAAACACTTGAGAGAAAAGGTGTCGCTAAAACTCTCAGATCAGTGGAAAAGGTAGAAGATTGGGTTTTGACTCCCCAGCAATACACAGCCAGAGCCATGACCACCAGAATAGCAGTGAAACATAGGCTATGGCTCAGTCAAGTAAGAGATAGATCACCACCTACTTGTGGACAAGCCCTATATGTTAAAGAAGCTGGGGACCATATCCATTTTGAAAACGAAGGCAAGAAGGTGCCTTCCCTTCAGAAGTTGTTTATCCCCCCATCCCTGGAGGTTTTTAAGATGAGACTGGACAGCCACTTGTCTGAAATGGTACAGGGTCTCCTGCTTGAGCTGGGGGTTCGACTAGAAGACCTCCAAGGCCCCTTCTAACTCTGTTATTCTATGTTTTAAGAGCTGATGCTGCTTCCTATAGTTCTGGGCATTATGTTTCTTTCCTCCTTTGAAGTGAGTGAAAGGAAGTGGTAATATTTGAAGTTCCAAATTGATATCCTCACCACCCAGTCGAATAGGTGCCTAGAGCATTGGGATACAAGCAGACCTTACTTGCAAAGAAGGACGGT
Organism: Masticophis lateralis; assembly: GCA_030761175.1. Taxonomy (NCBI): domain Eukaryota; kingdom Metazoa; phylum Chordata; class Lepidosauria; order Squamata; family Colubridae; genus Masticophis; species Masticophis lateralis. The sequence goes on from JAUDYJ010000014.1 coordinate 1,936,276, forward strand.
GCTGGATTGGGCCACGTCGTAGAATTCAAAGTAAGACCAGGAAATAAGTTCTTATCATCTCCCTTCCTTCAGCTGAAAGAAATGAAAGGAAAGGAAAGAAAGGAAAAAATGTAAGGGAGAAACTCAGGTAGTCCTCATCTTATAATCACAATTGAACTTCTGTCACGAAATAATGCAGTCATTAAAATACACCTGATTTTATAACAGTTTTGCTGTAGTTGTTAAGTGAAACATGCAATCAATGTCAGATGCAAGCAATCCAAGCCGCTTGTAAATAGCTAAAGTAAGCAACCTAAGTTACAAGAATCTCCCCAGGATGCTTGCCTTCCCCTGGGAACAACCTGATAAAAAGCTTTCTTTCTTTCTTTCTTTCTTTCTTTCTTTCTTTCTTTCTTTCTTTCTTTCTTTCTTTCTTTCTTTCTTTCTTTCTTTCTTTCTCTCTCTCTCTCTCTCTCTCTCTCTCTCTCTCTCTCTCTCTCTCTCTCTCTCTCCATTGAAACAGGCTTCATATTGATTTTATAAGTTGTTATGATTGATATTGTTATAATATTTTTAGTTTATTGTTTTGCTTCTCTTTCTATACAGCAAAGCTAGAAAAAATGTCTTTGGCAGATCTTCAATAAAAACAAAATTAACTCTTGTGCATAAGGATGTTGTAATGAATCATGCTGCTAAGTATGATTCTGTGATTACTAGCATTTACATTGCTAGAATTTCATATTTTTTGCATAATTGATTTTTGTTAATACATCTACTATTTGTGTAAAATGCTTGGGAAAGTCTACCCCAAAGTGGGTACAAATTAAAAAAAAACCCTATGTTTTGATTGCACTGATATTCCATTTAAGGACATCAAAGTTCTTGCCCTTCCAGATGTAAAGCAGATATTTTGCATGTGCTCATTTTCTGCAGGTCTCTGAACATGGACTTTGAGAACCAAGACAAGGAAAAGGATAGCAGCAACTCGGCTGGACCCTTCAATGGCGGTAGCACCAATAACAGTAAGAGGCTTCCTTCAAAGGCCAGCTTTCATAACAGCGCTACTTTTGGGGGTAGACTGTGACTGGCCGCTCCACACAGCCAGCCCATCCAGCTTTCAGTGTAGCCCAGCTGGAAAAAATGGGACTGAGGCCCACTCTGCAAAACTGGAATGTTTAAAAAACTTCTGTTAATGGAAATTAAGGAATTAAGGTTAGGCTCCACCCCCAAGGTATTTTTTTGACTGCAGCCAATCTTTTCAGTTGGGTTTGGAGGGCTCAGGCCTTTCTTCAAGGAGCCTTCAATTTTGCCCATCTCTGCAAAAAGTATATAAAAAAGGAAAGTACTCCTGAATCGTTTGCCCAAAGTGAGAAACACAGAACCTGCAATATCATAAAGCAAGGAATAGCTTAGTTGAATGTTTCTTTTTAAATACTGCTGGCATATGCAAGATACAAAAATGAGCTTATTTGTGAAAAGGGGAAAATTAATAAAAGGAAGGCAACAATGACAAACTCCAAATAAAAGTCAGAAGTAAAGTTAGTTGGATCACAGGTTGTGTCAGGTTCAGCATCTGCAGAAGCAGCCCAGTGCCAGTGAGTCCCAGAAGCTCCGGATGAGATGGCTTTTAGGAGGATCCGGATTCTGGGAACGTGAGATCCGTTGAAGCTTACCTCTTAGTCCTGTGGGGAGAGCAACTGGTTTGTCCAGTTCTGTCATCTGTTTCTCATGTTAGTGGTCTAGACAGTAAATCTTAAAATTATTGCATGGTTGGGCCCACCTATAATAAATGACACATTTCAGGAGCACTTTGAAGAATTAAAATGAAATTTAATCTACTCGGGTTACCTTGCATGAGCTAGAAATGTAGAACAATATCAATATTATATAAATCTTTTACTATCTTTCCTTGTAATAATTGTATTTGCCCTGCACTAATACAATCAATCTAAAATTACGCATTTCTAATATATGTTAATAATGGTTATTTCATTTTGGAATAGCAGTGCTGTTGTCTGTGAAATATAGATGAAATATTTTAAGAAAAATAATCTGATCTTGGAAGTTACAAGTAGTAAAATCCAATGCATTTTTACTTTGAAGAAAGTATATATGAAATATATGAAATATAGTGAATATAGTGAAATATAGGGGGGTTCATTTCATTTTTAATATTTTTAGTTTAAGAGATGTTGGTGGTATATAAATAGGTTAGTGCAAAGTATTGAACTGTCTCCTAATAGGTTCTGAGTTTTTATTTTTTAATTATTAGAATTTTGAATAAAAGCATTGAAACTACAATATTAACAATTAACAGATTAGAATAAAAATAATCATGCACTTCAAATAATTGAATAGAGTAAAACAGATTGAATTGTGACACCACTTTAAATCCTACCCTTCAAAATGGTCATTTATTTTCAGCTTTCCGAATCTACATTATTCTTGAGGACAAAGTCTTTTAATTGATTCTGAATTTATATCAAAGGGAACAAAACCTTTTCAGGCTGGATTAAAAAATCAGTTAACCAAACCGGATTTGCTTAATGATCCCAGTGATTCACTTCATAGTGAAAATGGTCACCGTAAATGAAATTTACAAGAATGGTAGTAAAATCAGGTTGAGTCATGTGAGGAGTCACTTAAGAACCACATTGCTTAGTGTCTGAAATTCTGGTCCTGATTGTGGCCATAGGTCAAGGACTATCTATATTATACCTCTTGTTTTTCTCCTCTTCTGAACATTTCCTATTTGCAATTTAAAAATACGCATATCTAGCCTATCATTTTAGCTTTATTTGTTTGTGTGGCAGCAAGAGGATCTAGGCTGACACCCTTGTAGCTGTGTCTGTTGTGTGATGCCAAATAATCGTTACCTTTCCTCCTTTTCCCCTGCAGGTATCCAGACCATTGATTCAACACAGGCGCTTTTCCTGCCCATTGGGGCATCCGTGTCTCTCCTGGTTATGTTCTTCTTCTTTGACTCGGTTCAGGTGGTTTTTACAATATGCACAGCAGGTGAGGCTGGTTGTCTCAAGGAGAGGTTTCCGAGTGGATTCATGACTCAGAAGCTGTTAGCTGTAAACCAGGGGTGTCAAACTCACAGAGTCGTCATCATGTAATGAATCGCGACATGGATCGCGACTCTCCCCCACTTTGCTAAACCACGGGTGGGCGTGGCCAGCCATGATTTTTGACACCCCTGCTGTAAACTGATTTTCTGAAAGCCCTTGTCAAGAAATGCAGTGCTAGTGACAGAAATTGGCTGCATTTGAGCACGCTTGTTTTATTGATTTATTTTTTAAATTTGATTTTATTTTTTTAATTAAGGGCATTTATATGGCTTCCCAATTCAGTCACGATGACTTCAGGCAGCTTAATAAATAAAATCCCAATACAAAACCCCAATAAACCTCCACCCACCTCTGGTGATAACAGTCAAACCAACTACTTGATGTATTCTGGGTCCCCAGGCTTGTTGGCAAAACCATGCTTTTTTTCACTCTTACACCCTCACAGGATCTTGGGGTTCCAAGGAAGAGTTTGAAAAACCTGGTGTAATATGTGCCAAAAGTCTAGTTAGCCTTGTGTGTATATCCAAGAGGGTATTTATTTTGTCAACCCCAGACACCATGACCAGAAGTGTGTTGCATGCTGGGAATTGCAGCACAAACTATTTGGGCACAACTAAATTGCCTTGATTTGGAAGTCCTTAGCACAGCAGTGATCCCCCCAACCCACCAAATGCCTGATCTCACTTATTTCTGCTATTTTAAAGATCATTTTATGTTTATTATGATTCTCTTGTTTTTATGCTGCTTTTTATACATTGCACTGGTTTTGTTTTACCTTTTTACAGAGTAATGGTGGTTTTTTTTGTTTTTGTTTTGTAAACCCCCATGAAATTGAAGGGTGGCCATAAACCTGTAGAATAAAACAGTTTTAAAATGAAATAAATAATAGTACAACATAATCCGCTGGGAAGCTCTTTTTCTAAAACTATATTTAAGCAAGAGCCCCAGGTGCTGATTTCTTTCAGTGGAGCTGCAGGGAAGAACTCGGAAGATTAGAATCAAAATGTGCTGCTGATGTTGCTAAACTTTCCCAGTTGCATCTTAGTCTTCCCGAGTCTTTGGGCTGAAAGTTGGGCCCAGTCGCAAAAAGGCAGCCTCTGGTACACTGCGCCCAGTTTTTTGTCTTCTGCCAAATATCACGGATGCGTCGCCAAATCAGAAAGTATTTGCTTCATGGGTATAAAGTACTGGATAGCAAGCACAGAGGGTACTGATATTATTCTTCAAGAAACAGGGCTCTTAAACACAAAATTGTCTGAGTTAATTGTGGATGTCTGCTTTTCTTGGATTTTTATTTTTTTATTTTTTTGCAATAATGGTATTTCCCCCCTCTTTCTGTTTCTCTGCAGTCCTTGCAACAATAGCCTTTGCGTTCCTCCTGCTCCCAATGTGCCAGTATTTAACACGACCTTGTTCACCTCAAAACAAGTAAGAAGGAAGTTTACTCATCTTCTGTGTCGTTAAGAGATCCGGTTGGATTGGTAGTGAAATAACTTAGCAATGAATTCTGCAGGGGCTTTTCATGCATGCAGAGAAGGTACCATGTGCAATCTTTTCTGGGGCCAGACAAGAAAACCAGAGTTCCTTTTCCCTGGCCACGAGGGGCAGTGCTGATAATACTGAAACAGAAGAGGCCCTTGATGCTCTCTGAGCTTGGTGATTTTCTTGCAGATGTTTCATTACCCAAACTAGGTAACATCTACTTGATGTTAACTGGGACCATTCTAGACAAAAGGACCAAAACTCCTCCCCACCAGCAATCAGTCCCCAGGTGAGCATAGATTGACACCCAGGTTAACATCAGGCCAACAATCAAGAAACTGCGAAGTAACAGTAACAGTCCAACCAAGCCGCTAGAATATAAACTTTAAATATATAACTTTATATAAATATAAAGTGTGAAGTTTGTTGAGAACAAACTTCACACTTTACTATCACTGATGATGTTACCCAGTTTGGGTAACAAGAAGACAACCAAGCTCAGAGAGCACCAAGGACCCTTCATTTCAGCCCTGAGCTACAAATAGTCTCCTTTATCATTACTGAAACAAACATCTGTCTGTCTGTCAATAATGTTAGTCCAATCCCACAACATTGTTGTACAAAAACATCTTTATATAACAATTTTACAATGTGACAGCATAAGTAAAAATGGTTAACTACTCAAATAAAAAATGGCTAGACATCAGAGGCCTATTTAAAGGAGAAGGAGCTTCCTGGAGTCCAGGGGAAAGAGATGAACATGCCTGGGGGACATGCTCACTCATGTGGGGCCACAATCCAAAAGCCCATCTTCTGTCCACCCCACCTCCGTTTCACAAGCAGACCCTTTTCCTTTGTGATGAGGCGTCTTCTGTGGGTCGCCATGCCTTTAGGGAGAGAATAACAGCTACAGTTCTACAGCATCATTTAGCGTTGGCTTTTCAATTTGGGCAGGGACGTGGAAAAAATGCCCCAGTAATACATGAGCGATTGGATCCATGCTCTCCTTTGAAACAGTGCTCTTTGTGAATAGGAAAGAAAGAAATAGAAACAATAAATAATAATTTTAAACATAGAAAAAGCCAGCTGGGGGATCTTAGGCCAGTCACATTCTCTGCTTAACCCACAACCCGCTGTGGAGAAAATAGGAAGAGGATAGAATTTAGATCTGTTCGCTGCTTTGGGTTATTTATAAAGATAATGAAAATGAGATCACATCCTGAAGTGGGAGATGCATGACAGATTCTCTGGCCCTGCGTATAAAGCTACAAGTATTCTCTTAAGAGAAAAAGGCTCATGGCATCTTTGAAACGCCCCTTTCTGTTGGGAGCACATGGAGCCAGCCCCCTTTCATAGAAATGGGCACTAGGAGCTGTTGAGCATGCTCTCCTAATCGGCACAGCTAATAGGCGCAACCCTTATCCACTCAGGACTTGTAAAGTTAGCAATAACAATAGCACTTAGAACTTTTATAGTGCTTTACAGCAGGGGTCCCCAACCCCTGGACTGCAGCCCACCTGAGCCTTTCAGAACTAGGCCACAGAAGTGGTAGGGAAGTGTTTTTTAATTTTTTTAAAAAAAATTTAATTTATATGCCGCCCTCCTCTGGATTCTCAGGGCAGTTTACAATGCGTTAAGCAATAGCCTTCATACTTTTGTATATACCTGCTTAGTAGGGCTTTCGCCCCCCCCAAAGCAGTGTTCTTTTTTATACAAAGTTAGCTTATGGCCCCCACAATCTGCATTTTACCTACCTTGAAAGGATGGAAGGTTGAGTCAACCCGGTGAGATTCAAACTTGCAGTAATTGCAGGCAGCTGGTGTCACTTTAACACCACTTTAAGCTGCTGCGCCAGCAAGGCTGCATCCCCAGTCACACGCACACTCCTTTTGCACGAACAGCTGTGCATGCCTTCTGCTTGCGCATATGGAGCTACGTGCGCATACTTGCCCACTGCATATGTGGAACCATTCCCCCCCCCCCCCCCCCATCACTACCAGTCCACAAAGCTGAAAAGCTTGGGGAGCTCTGCTTTACAGCACTCTCTAAGTTTACAGTCAGCATATTAGCCCCAACAATCTGGATCCTATTTACCAACCTCGGAGGGATGGAAAGCTGAGTCAACCTTGAGCTAGTCAGGATTGAATTCCTGGCTATGGACAGAGTCAGCCTGCAATGCTGCAGCCTTGGTGGCGCAGTAGACTAAGTCCTGTTAAAGTAGCACCAGCTGCCTGCAATTACTGCAAGTTCGAATCTCACCAGGCTCAAGGTTGACTCAGCCTTCCATCCTTCCGAGGTAGGTGAAATGAGGACCCAGATTATGGGGGCAATAAGATGACTTTGTATAAAAAAGAACACCGCTTTGGGGGGACCAAAAGCCCTACTAAGCAGGTATATACAAAAGTATGAAGGCTATTGCTTAATGCATTGTAAGCCGCCCCGAGTCTCCGGAGAAGGGCGGCATATACATTGAACCTATAAATAAATAACCTCTGCACCATCAGGGCTCCTAAATTTACCAGGCTGTGCAAGTCAGTTCTTTATAGGTATTTTTGCACAATAATTCTTTCATTGCTTACATACCTGGGTGGGGAACTATGGTCCTTTTATGACTTGTGGACCAACTCCCAGTATTCCCAGAATGACTTGTGAACTTCAACTTGTGGACTTCCGTTCCCATGCTGACTAATGAATTCTGGGAGTTGAAGTCCACAAGTTATAAAGGGGCCATCATTCCCCACCTCTGTCTTATAACGTAGCCAATTGTGTAGTGTGTGCAATACTGCGGGAATTGATATCCAGTTAATGCTAATTGGGCTAAAATTATTCTGTTTTTTATCTTGATCTTAGCAGCCAACTATGTATATCTGTCATTTTATGTTTTTTAAAGTAATGCATAATTAATTTTTAAATTTGGTTACATATCTACAGTAAGTCAGTCATATGGATTTTCAATAAAGTGTACAGAGGCTTTCAGAGTTTAGAATTTAAATGTATTTATAGCTCTTAGTTACCTTATTTCTATTTTATTGTAGTAATGCATAGATTTTAGATTCATAGTTATTAACTTGAATGTTGTGATTAATTACATTACTCACATTATAAATTGTATTCTCATAGATATTTTATGGCAAATACATTTTGTTACTAACATCTAGCTCTGTGGGTACAACATCAATTTTGTGATTAATTTTGTTTTGTTTATTTTATATCTGGTTGAAAACAAACAATTCAAGAGAAGTGTAGTAGAAAGGAGCATTTAAGTTTTAAGTTTCCAAATTAGTCTAGTAATTTTAATCGTGAGTTTGGTTTTTTTAATTGTACTTTGCTTTAGAATGTAGGCATGGCACCATTATGAGCCACTATGGTGCAGTGGTTAAGAGTGCAGTACTGCAGGCTACTTCTGTTGACTGCCTGCAATTTGGCAGTTCAAATCTCACCAGGCTCAAGGTTGACTCAGCCTCCCATCCTTCGGAGGTGGGTAAAATGAGGACCCAGATTGTTGGGGGCAAGAGGCTGACTCTGGAAACTGCTTAGAAAGGGTTGTAAAGCACTGTGAAGCGGTACATAAGTCTAAGTGCTATTGCTATTATACGATCATATTTATTACACCTTCTGAAAGGCAGAAAATTCATGGCTGATCCAAAAAAGAGCTTTTGTGGTTCCTTTTTAGTGCTTTTTGGAGGACTGATTTTTCTACGGGACACTTTTCTTATGCTTTGGTGCCCTTGGAATCCATAGAAATGAGAGTTGGAGATGTTTTCTCTCCTTTTGTGGAGAGGATCTTAAACTTGTGGCCATATTTTCCAGGATTTCCTTTGGATGCTGTGGGCGTTTCACTGCTGCAGAGCTGCTCTCTTTCTCACTCTCTGTGATGCTCGTCCTTATCTGGGTCTTAACTGGGCACTGGCTGCTCATGGACGGTAAGTGCAGGAGATGCAAATTAGAAGGGTCAGACCTTCCTGGATTTCCTCTCACCTTTCTCGTGGAATGGAGTATTTTATACGGCATTCGTTCCTGGATTGGAGTAAAAGTCCTTGGGTTCAGAGAACTCCAGACTCCTTGCACAGACTTGCCTTCACTTGTTTTGTTTACTTGTTCTCCATTAGGTTTGATGGGCCACCTAGATCAGCATTTTTCAACCTCAGCAAGTTTAAGGTACGAGGACTTTATTTCCCAGCATTCCCCAGACGTTGCTTAGGTGGGGAATTCTGGGCGGTGTTGAAGTCCACATAGCTTAAAGTTGCAGAGGTTGAGGAACGCTGATCTAGAGATAGGCAGGGGCTTTGAATCTAACCTGTTTCAAACTTGAAATGGCCCAATTCAGCTCTTTCAAGCAGGAAACGGGCTGCTTGCCTCATTTTGAAAGTATTTCAAAGAAGGCCTGTTTCGAGTCTGAGGCATGCGATTCTGAACTCAAAACATTTGCAGACTTTTTAAAAAGGATATTTTTAATCTGAAACACTTCTAATATTGACTAAGGGTACAGCCCCTGGATTACTAGATGCAGAGGGGCAGCGAAGGTCAGAGTGCAGAAAATGCCCTTCTAGCTCAGGCAGGCAAAAGTTTTGCTGTGTTTTGCAGTATGTGGGCTTCATTCTTCACTTTTAGAATAGAAACATGAAACATGCCTATATTTTCAGTGCAGGAAAAGCCGTGGCTCGGCTTTCAGAAATCTGTACTTCTCTACTATCCCAAGCATTTGATGACTTCGAGTTCCAAACAGGAATTTTTAGTTACTGTAGTTCTGACTTGAACTTGGGTACAAGTCGTATCCTGGTGATTTCCAGTGACCAAAATCACCTATAGTGAGTTTACTTTCTCTCTTCTGGGCCCAGTACAAGTGGGCACTATGGAAAGACAGTTCTTTATAGTTCAACTGCCGTATTTCAGCTAGTAAAATTTCAGCTAGTAAATATTTTAGCTAATAAAATTGTTTTTATAGCAAATAGTTTGGATTTGGAAGGGCTCGTGGTATAACATCCTGACCAAATAAGCCTATTGCGTAGCATGCTTCGGGATTCCTTGGGGGTTCTTTGTCAGTTCTTCAGCCTAGTTCTTTCTTCAGCGAATGAAGAATTTTGGGCATTGAGAGCTACCCACTTTTTTCCTGTGCAAATACTACTGTTTTACTGTACCTCATCTAATATTTGCATTTGTAATGAAGCCTGTACGGCCTGTACATACTTGATACCACAAGGACTGGGTGTGAAGAGAAAGCTGCTCTCAGCACTTTCAGTGAAGCATCATCTTTAAATAAACAACTCTACTATTGTAGAGTGATAGAACGTAAGTGTTGGTGGGACCTTCAAGATCATTTAGTTCAAATGGCTGCCCAAGCAGGAACTCGCTCTTACAGCATTGCCAGTAGATGGCCGGCTAGCCTTTGTTGAAATGGCTGCAGCAAAAGAACGTCCATCAGCTCTCAAGGCAGCCCCTTCCGTTGTTAAGCAACTCTTAAGGTTGGGACAGTCTTTGTGATGCTCCAATGAAACCTGTCCCACCTGCAGTTTAACCCCATTGCTTCTCGTCTTGCATTCTGGATAACTCTGAATACTTCTTCTGCGCCTTGTTTGTGGCAGTTTTTCAGACTTGAAGATGGTGATGGTTTTTTCTTCTCCAGACACTGCCTGTGGGTGTCTCCAAACTTTTTCCATCCATTTTGTTTTGCATGTCTCTTGTTGAGTTTGTCGTTGTCCTTCTCAAAATCCAATCATCTTGTTTTAATGACCCCATAATCCCTTGTGGGGTAGAGTCTGGGCAACTGAATGGAGCTGAGTGTTTACTGGCCAGATGCCCTTCCTGTCACCAGTGCAGAGTTATATCCAGCAGATATATTCTCTCATAGAGAGAAACGTCTGCCTCTACCTAGGATCGATCTCAAAATCCGATGCCAGAATAGAATTCAATGTTCTTCTAGAGCAGTCTGGCCAAGAAAGAACACCTGGAGGCTTTTAAGAGGAGACTGGACCGCCATTTGTCTGGAATGGTATAGGGTCTCCTGCTTGAGCAGGGGGTTGGACTAGAAGGCCTCCAGGGTCCCTTCCAAGTCTGTTATTCTGTCCTCTGTTGTTGACATTGTATTTCTGCTGATGCAGCCTAGGATCACATTTCCTTTTTTTCTTTGTAGTTGCCACACGTTATGGGCTCACGGTCAGCTGGACACAATCCCCTAAGTTACCAAGATCCTTTTGCATGTACAACTTTATTCATTCTTGTAGTTTTTCATACAAGAATTTGGGGCTCCTCATTTGTCCTTGTTGAAATCCATCTGGCTTGCATTTGCCCAATGTCTCTGAGATACTTTCCATCTTTCTATTGCTGCAAATTTGATACAGGTAGTCCTTGACTTAGAGCTCTTCACTTAGTGTCCGAAGATACAATAGCACTGAAAAAAGTGACATCACTGATTTTCACATTTACGACCATTGCAGCATCCCCGTGGTCATGTGATCTAAATTCAGATGGTTGGTAACTGACTCATATTTATGGCGCTCACAGCCTCCTGGGGTCACGTGATCCCCTTTTGTGACCTTCTGACAAGAAAAGTCAACAGGGAAGCCAGATTCACTTACCAACCGTGTTACTAAGTTAACAACTGCAGATTCACTTAACAACTGGGGCATAAAGGTCTCAAAACAGGACAAAAATCACTTAGCAACTGTCTCGCTTAGCAGTGGAAATTTTGGGCTCAGTTGTGGTCATAAGTCAAGGACTACCTGTAGTCATGAAACGTCTTCAAATGACAAAACAAGGAAGACCAGCTGCATCCTGAAAAAGCACCTTTGGGACTGCCTGCAGTCCTGTGTTCGAACCTCTTGTCTCGGTCATTGGTACTTTGTAGACCAGGCCAGGAAATCAACGCCACAGGAAGACTAACATTACTTTTACTGAGAATGGCTATAAAAGTAAAGACACAAACATTCTGCAAGTCTCTGCCATAAACCTGATCCATCCTGTTCTAGTTCAGCAAATTAGGAAAGTATCTACCTGAGCTGCTTCCAAATGTTACCCCATTGCTTACTCCAGGACGTTAGCCTGGAGTTGCCAGTGCTGCTCCCCTCTTTCCAGCTTGACATGGACCCACTGATGTGTACTTGCCTGAGATATGATTATTCGGCCAACCCTGCTCTGCCTTCTGATAGGCCAGTCCAGCCTACATTTCCCATCTTCTCTGCTGGAGTCACACGGGCTGAATGCTTTCCAAAAATTAAAACACATTGAGCGTGCTGCATTCCTGGGTCAGCTCAACTGGTGACTCAGAAAAGGAGATCAGGTTGGTTTGGCAGGATTTACTCTTTGTAAACCCCTGCTGGCTTTTGCCAAGCGATGCATTCTTCTCTCAGTGCACACAAGCCAACTGCTTAGTCATCGGTTCCAGAGTTTTGGCCAGGATTCACATCAACCTGGATGGTGCTTTGCTCTCCGTTCTCCTCCTCCTTTTTTGGAAAGTGGGGCAGCTTTCACCTTCTCCAAATTTCTGACGCTCTATCTTCCATGGTTCCTCAGCTGCACCAGAAAGTCCTCCAAGACAACACCCACAAGCCCCCTTGTGCCTCTTGGATGACCTGATTTTGGAGCCCTGAACCCATTTGCAGCAATCGGGACCTCTCCTCATCTCTTTACTGTCTTTTCCTTACCATTCCCTCCTTTTGTCCACCATCCTACTTAGAGCCCTTTGAATGCAATTCCCCCAGAGGAGAAGCCAGGAGCCGAGAAGGAATTGGGCCTCCTCCCCATCTTAGCAGCCGCCCACCCCTTCCTCCTCCTGGTTTTCCCACCCCTAGAGCCAAAAAGGGCTTTTATTGCTTTCGGCTTCCCTTGTGAGCTCTGCTCCTTTGGCCCTTCAAGGGTTCCAACTTCCTGCATTAGTTGCTGTCGGATAGGCTTCCTTTTGACCCTTTGGTCAAAAGCTCCTTGGGCAACTTGGTGGTTTCCTGAGCTCCTTTTTCCTCATTGGTTGCCATCTTCGTTTTTGAGAAGTTCTCTTGCACTCCCTTTATCAGAGAGATTTTGTCCACAGGATTCTGCCTAGTATTTCTCTAAAGTTGTTGGTCTCCTGAAATCTAATGTGGGTGTGTGGCTGTGCTCCATTTTCTCACTCTGTAATATCTTGAACCCCAAGATGGTGTCATTTCTGCCCAGATTTCCACTGTTTTTTCCTCTTCTTCCAACTCTTCCTTTTGATTAGGATCAGACTGAGCAGAAGCAATACCTTTGTCTTCTCTCTAGGCTTCTGGAAAACAAAAGTCAGCAAGACCAGGGAGGAATTTAAAGGGTGTGCAATCATGCATGAGCTAGTTTTTGAGCAGATGTGCAAATAATTGAAATCTCCCTTAATTCTCCTCTCTCTCTCTCCCTCTCTCTCTCTCTCTCTCTCCTTCTGAAAGTTCTGTCTTTTGTCCATTAGGCTTGTCTTTGTGGTTGCTAGTATGTTGTCACAATTGTTTCGTCTCCCCTTCCTTATATTTTTACCCCAATCCCTTGAATAAGTCCTTATCTTTAAATTACTGGAACTTTGAATAGGTGTATTTCCTTCACAGTTAACGTTAATTTATTCTCTGCATGTTGAAGGCATTGTACAATTTTATAAACAAAAGATACGTTTCTTGTAATTCTGGTGCCCACTGTTGGTACTTTAAAAATGATGTAGACAGATTTAAATAAACACAGAGGATGAAGAGTCAGCAACATAGAAAGCAAGTTTTACAAGAAGAGGTGAAATAATTGTCTGGGCTGAGTCTAGTGAGCAGAAGACCAACACTTTATGGGACAAATTCTTGTAGTGTCCCATGAAGACCCAAGGATTTGTTGACTGCTTCTGAAAGTTGAAAAAACATGAAGAACTTCTGTGTCTCGAGGAATCTTAACAGTGGGGCCATTTACACTTGTGTCCAATTACACTTGGCCAATAAAGAATTCTATTCTATTCTATTTAGCCACTGCTGTCAATTTTCAAGCAGAGACCAGATAGGGACCTCCTTAAGGTGCACCAGCCGCCTGATTTGGTGCATAGAGCTAAGACGGACTTCAGCGTCCTGCCGTGCTTTATCCTGGTTTTTCTACTTGAAAGTGCTGAAATACAGCGGGGAGTGACTTGCTTGCAAAGATTATAGGTTTAAATGTTTGCCTTGCAAAGTAGCAGAACACAGAAAAAGAAGATTTGTGTGCAAGAACTGCTAACACTGAGGGTGGGATTTAAAATTCATTTTGAAAGTGTTGAACCAGCAGCCTGCCTGATTCTTCAGGGATTCTGGAAGGCTGGTTCTTAATTGAAATATTTAAGGGTGTTTAAAACATCATCCAGAGCAGCACTCTTGATTGACTTGAGGAAACCCACTGTGACTTGATAAGTAATGAAAAAGTGTGTTTTCCTCAAGCCCTTTACACAATGGGAAAGCTTTTGAAATTGACAGATTATTAAAATAAGGTTGCACGAAGGCGTGTGGGATGATCCCATTTCTTTCCTGTTTGAGACAAGGGCTTCTGTGCCTAGGGAGGCAGACTGCAGAGGCAGCAGGCCTGGGCCTCAGGAATGCACTTGGCTTGTCAGCAGTTAAATTTGTTTGTCTTGTCTAAACCATGTTTGATACAAGCCACGACAAGTCATATTTCCTCCCCAAGATTAATGGCACCACCAAAAAGGGGAACAGAATTAAAGCCTCTAGAAAATAAGCAGGGGAACAACTGGTACCCAAAGCTTTCCAAAGTAGCTGCCAGGCAAGCTGGACATTAAAAGACTACAAATGTTCTCCTGAGAAGGTCCTCTCCAACTGCTTCCTCTTGCAGAGTTGGGCTCCCTGGGAAGGAGATGATGCTTTTAAGAAGGGGTTGGAGAACCATATAGAACAGGGACATCCAATCTTAGAAACTTTAAAAGATGTGGACTTCAACTCCCAGAATTCCCAAGCCAGCCAGGGGAATTCTGGGAGTTGAAGTTCACAGGTTTTAAAGTTCCCAAGGTTGGACACCCATGATATTGGGCCTCCTGCTTTTGAACAGGAGATTGGACTAGAAGACCTCCAAGGTCCCTTCCAACTCTGTTATTCTGTAATTCTGGGCTCTCATAGCTGCCCCCTCCTCATCTCAAACACTCAGCTCCGCCCAAGCACAGAATGGCAATGCTGCCCTCGTGTTGGGCTGATGAGAAGTGCCAGTGAAATGAAGAGGAGGCCTGGTCTGGGCCCAATGAGGCCTGGGTAGCTTTCAGTTGTATCTCCTTTTTGGCAGCAGCACTGCTTCGAAAAATACACTTTTGTCTGCCATTTGGCATTAAAATTTGAAAGGGCCAAACAGCTACTGCACTAAATGAGTTGACTGCTGGGGAGGGAGGCATTGAGAAGATCCTGGTAAATTTGCCCAGTTCTGACTTGGACATCTTAGCTGTTGCTTTAATTTGAAGTTTGTTTCCCGTACTATATGCAAGTGCTGCTTGACTTAATGACCATTCACTTAATGACCATTCAAAATCATAGTGGACTTACGATCCCGATTCAAAATTCCAACATCTCCTCCCCCACGTGTGGTCACCTAACAGCGTTGTGGCAATCGGCAGCCTGCATATATATGACTGTGATTTGTGGTGGGTTTTTTTAAAAAAAAAAACTGGCTTTTACTTTCGGTTTCCAGCTTTTTTCATCCCATAGTGAACAATGAGTTCAGTCAACAACCACAACCATGCGTTCGCTTAATGACCGCTGCAAAAAAGGTCCAATTATGAGTTCAGTTATGGTCATAAGTTGAGGACTACCTACCTGTCTTCCATGTTTCATACAAGAACTGAAGGCATCAGAGTGAAGAGTTCCTTCTGCCAGGCTCTTTTCCCTGACCCTGGGCGCCTGGAGAAGCTTCCTGCTCAAAGCCTCTCGGAAGCTTCCGGGTTTCCTTGCGCCTGGTTCAGCAACCATACCCCCTGGCATATTTCTGCCCTGGAGCTTCTCCACCAAAGGTTTTTGTTTTCACCAACGCCTCTTGTTCTGCCTAATAATGCAGATCTGATTTCATTCCTTCTCTTCGTAGCTCTGGCCATGGGCCTCTGTGTGGCAATGATTGCCTTCGTCCGACTGCCGAGCCTTAAGGTCTCCTGCCTGCTGCTATCAGGGCTATTAATTTATGATGTCTTTTGGGTGAGTTTTTGAATACATATCTGTATTTCTAGATATATGTATCTGTTACCATAAGCACAATAATCTTCCAGCTTTAGAATTTGGCTTGCAGAATTTGACATCACAGCTACTTTTATGGGATGTTAGGGAAAGCCTCTACAGGTATTATATTTCAGAATGCTTTGCATTTATCAACTGTCAAAATGCCTTTTCATTTATATAAAATGTATGTTCACCCCCCCTCCCCAAATATACATTCTCCTGAGGTTCTCATGTTCACTTCAGCTGGGAAAAGTATGGAAGGATCTGCAATCTTCATTAGGGGAGCTAAATATACATCTTAATGTATATATCTTAATGCACTTCAGAGTTTGGGAAATTAAAAGCTGCTACACAATGTGCATCATAAACCAAGATCATCATAAAAACCTAACATTTTAATTCTAAACATTTGCTTGCTTGCTTGCTCTTCCTTCCTTCCCTTCCCTTCCCTTCCCTTCCCTTCCCTTCCCTTCCCTTCCCTTCCCTTCCCTTCCCTTCCCCTTCCTTCCTTCCTTCCTTCCTTCCTTCCTTCCTTCCTTCCTTCCTTCCTGTTTGAAAGACTGTATTAGGCATACCATATCAACAGCTGTGACTTCATAGAAAGCAAAGCTGCTGGAGTTTCTGGGATGGGAACAGTCACATTTAAAAAAATCCCTTGGCTAGCTTTTTGGTAGCCGCTACTTTTTTGTGCTTGCAGGCATTAAGAGACATTCCCATCAAGTCATTTTCCTTCTCTCTTTCCTAGACCTTAGAGCAGGGGTGTCAAACTCAAAGCTCAGGAGCTGGAGCCGGCCCACAGGGTGCTTAGATCGGGCCCACAGGACCACCCTGGAAACAGCAAAGGATTGGCCTGTGATGCCTCTGCGAGCGAAAACGGAGCTTGGGAATGCTCTGTTTCCACTGGCAGAGGGTTGCAGAGGCCATCACAGCTGAAAACAGAATTCAGGAGCCCATTTTTGATGGCAAAGTGCTTGGCCACCGCAAGCGTCCCCGACACAAGTGACATCGAGCTGGCCACACCCACCCTGCCCCCCCTCCAGGTCAAACAAAACCCCGATTCGGCCCTCAGTGAAATCAAGTTTGACACCCCTGCCTTAGAGGCACAGGGGGTGGGCAGGCCACACCTTCTAAATCTCCAGGCTGAAGCAACATCAGTGATGAATGCCCAAAGAGCGCTGGGCAGATCTTCAACAGGGATCTGCTTATTGGGGGTGAAAGGCCTGGCACAGTCTCTAGTTTGCTGCTGAGTTTTGCAGAGCTGCCTCGCTGTGCAGACCTGTCTTCTTGGAAGCTGGGCTGTTTATTCTTCAGGGTTCCTCAAAGGGTCGTTATAAGCTGGACAAGCCTCCCGCTTCCTTGTTCACTGCTGACTAGTTATGTTCTTTTACTTAAGAAGGGTTCCCAAGTCATAGATAGAGCTGAATGATGCAAGTGGACAAAAGGGTCAATGTTTAATTTGCCCACGGTACATTTCTGTATATCTTTCCCACCAGCAACAAGGCTGCTCAGGCTGGTCCCTGAATCTGGTGGGTGCATCTGCCAGCCCCCGTCTTGCTTCCCTGCTGCAGGTCCCAAGTTGGCTGGTGGGGAGTCCAAACTCGCTCTTTCTCCCCTGCAGGTCTTCTTCTCTGCCTACATCTTCAACAGCAATGTCATGGTGAAAGTGGCCACACAGCCGGCAGACAACCCCCTGGATGTCTTATCTCGGAAGCTTCACCTGGGGCCCAGCGTTGGCCGAGACGTCCCCCGCTTGTCGCTGCCTGGCAAACTTGTCTTTCCGAGGTAGGATTGGGCTTCTTTGTTTCCTGTCCTGGGCTTCTTGACTTTGGGAACTGTTTTCAGGACACGATTGCCCTTACAAAAGAGAGACCCGTAGCCTTCCCGTTCATCAACCTGGCTTCCCTGGCCAAGAGGGAAGGGCTGGTGCTGGGGATCTTAACACCACTTGCTCTTTTGCAGTTCTACAGGCAGCCATTTTTCCATGCTGGGGATCGGAGATATTGTGATGCCAGGCCTCCTGCTCTGCTTTGTTCTGCGTTACGACAACTACAAAAAACAAGCGAATGGAGATTCCTGTGGCACAGCAGGACCCGGGAACATTTCTGGCCGGATGCAAAAGGTCTCCTATTTCCATTGCACTCTCATCGGATACTTTGTAGGTAAGAGGAAAGGACAGCTGGAAAAGGCTGTGACAACTGTGAAACATGTGTGTGTTTTTGTGTACGTGCAGAGGTGTTCCTCGGATCCCTCCACAGAAAGAATATGTTTCCCTCCTCAACATTCTTTGTAGTATTTTCCTGAATCTCTCCCTCTCACAAACTGTTCATTTGGGTTTGCTGTTGTTCATAATTTGGAGTGGTTTATGATTCTTTTCCAAGTACAAAATACAAAAAAAGGTAAGAAGTGCAAATTCTTATAATTCTTATATGTTGATAAAAGATTAACTCACACACATACAGGTTGTTCTCAACTTATACCCACAATTGGGTATGGGATATCGGTTTTTGAGAGAGTAGTCATTAAGTGAGACATCACATCACTGCTTCGCTTAACAATGCTGGCATTCTCAGTTCTTGTTGTTTAGCAATCTCAGGGGTCATTAAGCCGATGGAGTTCCAGGTAAGGAACTCCAGGTGTGGGAGACCCTGGGCAGGACACACAAGTTGGAAGTGCTGTGGACAGGTTTCTCCCCTCAGACTGAAGATCCTCCCTGCTAAAATCCAAGGAGGATTGTCGGCCCCTGAGCAGAGAGACACTTGCATGTGGCCTGTGCTTCAAGGACTTCTTCCACTCCTGAAGCACCCCACCTTCTCTCCTCTGGCACTGAAAATCGTCCTTGGTGAAATCCAAGCAAGTTTTTCAGACGTAATATGGATAGCTAATCTGCACTGACTTCCCAGGGTCTCCCCCATCCTTCTGACGCACCCCACAGAAAGCCTTAACTTTCTGGGGAAATTTACAGGAAAGATTGGAGGTGGCAATCACGTGACTGCATGGTCATAAATGCCAATCGGTTGCCAAGTGCCCTAATTACAATCACTTTTGGGGGGCAGGGGGGGAGTTGGAATGTTTTGTTCCAAGCCCCCCTTCTGAGGCATTGTTAATCTGAACCTCATTAACATGACACCGTTCATGTAGAAATAGGGAGAAATGGGGAAAGAGACTATAAACCCAGATGTGCGTATGCATTTTTGTGCCTTTGAGTCAGTTTTTGGCTCCAGTGACTGCCAGGACAAGTCTCTGCCGGTTTCTTGGCAAGATTTGCAGAAGTGGTTTGCCATTGCTTCCTGCCCAGGGTGGAGAGAGAAGGCCAAAGGTCAGCCAGCTTATAGTCTCTTTAAGCAATACGCCAGACTCATAAACACAAGACCTGCAGGGTGAATTTCTAAATAGTTTCCAAATGGGACTTCTGGCAATTCAGATGCAGAAAGAGAGCGGGGTCTTCAGATCACTGGATAATTGGCAGAAAACGCCTTTGTCATTGTAACAGCCTGGGGCTTGCCACTTCCTGCCAGCTTTCCCAATCATTTGATGGTAGGAAGCCAGCAGGAAATTGCCCAGCTTAATGGCTTCACTTAACAGCGGCACACGCAGGCAGCCTGGATTGCCACTGCTAAGCAGTGACCCGGCCCGATTGCCATTATGGGTTGAGGAATACCTGGAGGCTGGTTAACCAAATTTAGAAGAGGATTTATGCTGAGCATTCCAAATATTGAGTTCATGAGGTATGGTAGCTTGAAGCTTTTTGTTTAGCCTTTTTTTAAACACGAGGTTTTCTAAAATACAGGTAGTCCTCGACTTACGATCACAATTGAGCCCAAAATTTATGTTGTTAAGTGAGACATTTGTTAAATGAGTTTTGCCCCATTTTACGACCTTTCTTGCCAGAGTTGTTAAGTGAATCACTGCAGTTGATAAATTGGCTAACCTGGTTATTAAGTGAATCTGGCCTTCCCATGGACTTCCCTTGTTAGAAGGTTGCAAAAGGTGATGGCATGACCCTGGGACATAACAATGGTCATAAATATGAATCAGTTGCCAAGCATCTGAATTTTGGTCACACTATCATGGGGAAGCTACAAAGATCATCACTGTGCAAAACAGTCATATGTCACATTTTTCAGTGCTGTTGTAACTTTGAACGGTCACTAAATGAACTGTTGTAAGTCAAGGATCACCTGCATAGCCCTAATTTTTAATTATAGTTTTAAACATGCACATTTAGGCTAACTAGCTCATAGGATGACTAGCTGAGAAATGTAGTTTTGGAGCCATTATTAACTCTTGGAAGCTTTTTAATTTTTAATTGGCAGCAAAGCTGGGTGGGGAATTCTGGGAGTTGACGTCCACAAATCTTAAAGTTGCCACGGCTGGAGATCTCTGGTTTGCAGATAATTCTGTTTGGAAATGGGTAGCAAAGCAGAGCCAGCAAAGACAAATCTCCTCTTCTGTCCCAGGCCTTCTAGGGATAGTAGATTTCTCCAGGGGTTGAATCTGCAGAGTAAAAATGAGCATCTTCTAGCAGTGAATTTTCTTACCTCCTTTTTTTAAAAAAAAATTTCAAAATTTATTGATTAAAAATTATAATACATTTCTGTCATTTCCGGTCTCATGATATTATTATACATAAACAAGTGTACTTTCATGGTATTTACGTTAATGCATTATTATTATTTACATGGTATTCACTCATAAATTTTTTATCATGTTTTTAAACATACCACCTGTAGAGTTTATGCTTTTATAAACTTTTATTTCCAATGGTACATTTATTAACATCAAATTTCATCTTCATTACCTTTTCTTTTCCGCTGCTGATAAAATGACTCGTATCTATATGCTATAATTCTAGTTTTTCCATGTATATTTAACCTCTCGATTGTCACTTCACCTTTCTTTTTTTCAACCACTCATACCACCTTTCCCAAATACTGTAATATGCAGTTTCTTCTCTGTCATTGATTTCTAACGACAATTTATTCATCTCGGCGCATTCGAGAATTTTCCTAATTACATGCTCTTCGGATGGAATCTTTTTCTCCTTCCAAAACTGGGCAAAAGAGATTCTTGCTGCAGTTATTATGTGAATGATAAGATATTTCTTGTTTCTTGCATATTCTGTTTTTAGGATTCCCAGGAGAAATATTTTTGCTTCCAATTCAATAGTATCTCCTGTTATTTCTGTCACCCATTTGCATATCCTCCTCCAAAATTCTTTGGCTTGTGGGCAGGTCCACCAGCAATGGTAATATGTGCCTTGCTGATGTCCACATTTCCAGCAATTTGGAATCGTATTTGGATAAATTTTAGCAATCCTTGCCGGGGCTAAGTGACATCTATAAATCATTTTATATTGATTTTCCTTATAGGTTGTTGCCTTAGTCATTTTGATATTATTGTTCCAGATTTGATTTTCTTGCCTCCTTTTCAGGGCTCTTGACAGCAACCGTGGCGTCTCGCATCCACCGGGCAGCCCAGCCAGCTCTGCTGTACCTGGTGCCCTTCACCTTGCTGCCACTCCTCACAATGGCCTACTTAAAGGTAAGCAGGGCAGGACAAAGACCAGCCGAGGGTTGCCCCCTTTGGAGCAGGGATCCCCAACCGTGGCAACTTTGAAAGTTGTGGACTTCAAGTTTTGCTGGCTGAGGAACTCTGGGAGTTGAAGTCCACAAGTCTTAAAAGTTGCCACGTTGGAGACCCCTGCTTTGGAGAGTCTGACCTGTAGCCACAAAGGCAGCTAATTCCTAGAAGGGCTTCTCTGGACACTATAGTTCCTGCTCAAAAAAGGAAAAATGCACTCATGCCTTGAAAAGGCTGTGATCTTTAACCAGCTTTTGTTTTTATGTTAAGTTTTAAAGATATCTGCTTTCAATTGTTTGAGATTGCCCACCGCCTGAAAACATAACTCCTCAACTAATGCAGGCATGTTAAATATCTTGACTTCCTTCTTGAATCCTTTGTCAGGATGGCCTGCAGCAGCACTGCAGTCAGTAGGTAGCCCCCCAACTTACCTCTGGTTGTTTACTGAACATTCAGATGGCCTTAGCCTAGCAGTTAAGCACAGTGTGACGGAGTGAGCACTCGTTCTTGCCCCAGCTCCTGCCCTCCTAGCAGTACAGAAGCATGCAAATGCGAGTAGCTAAATAGGTACCACAATAATTGGACAGGGGAAACCTTTACCTGTTGTTGTTCTTGTTTTTTAAAAATAAAACCTCTGGAAAGGGTGCTGTTGTAAAATGCCAGTTACACTATCGTCTGCTGGGTGTTTGGCAATTGGTCTATATTTACAACTGATTGCAGCGTCTGTTGTCATAGGGCTGCAGTTTGTATTTTTTTTTTGCCCGTTTCCAGCAACAACAACAACAAAAAAAGTCTATTCAGGAGAACAAATTTGAATTTACAGCTATATTTTTCTCCTGCCATAAAAACAAACATATAATTGGGTCCGGCCTGGGCGTACGATCATCATAGCTCACAAAAAGTGTGCATGGGTTTTTAATGTCTCTTATTGTCTATTATTCATACTGTCTTTGTTGTAAGCCGCTCAGAGTCCTCGGAGAATTGGGCGGCATAGAAATACGAATAATAAATAAATAAATTCTGGTCGCAATTGTAAGAAGCACCTATGGAATACTAAAAGCCAATACAAGAAAATGCCATTAATTCAGAATAATTATAAGCTGCCTTTGAGGCCAGGCCATTCTGGATAAAATATACATAGGCAAAACATAATACAGTGAAGCCTCATTTTAACAGAGGGACGTCCATTAAATTTAAACTGGTGTAAATCATTTGGTGTCTACAGCATGATGTTTTTATCTCATTTGTGTCATTGTATATAAATATATGATATATGATCAATATATCAATATATAATTGATGCAAATGATATAAAATATAACAGATGTAATTATGCACAGTGGACAAATTACATGGACTGACTGGCTTTGGAAATGATGGATTGGAGACAGAAATGTTGTCCATCTGAACTCTTCTAAAGAGTGGGTGGCTGAAGAACTGATCTTTCCTGGGTGTTGTCCTGTGGCTAAACAAACTCTCTGGCTTAGCTACCAGCCGCTCAGCAAATACTCAGAGTTACAACAGTGCCGGATAAGGAGGCGTAACAATCTGTCCTTGAATAGCGTCTCCAGGGTCACATAATCATGATTTCAGTGCTTCAGACAAGCAGAGTCAATGGGGAAGCTGGCAGGAAGTTACAAGTCACAAGCACGAGGCATGCATGATTTGCTTAGTAACTAGAACCAACGTCTTATGTTTGACATAGTCCTGCAATTTTTCATTTTACAACCTTAGCAATTAGCAATGGGGTTGTTGCTCCCAATGCCAATCAGGGATTACCTGTATTTCTTGCAACCAGAGGCATCACTTTGCACACTGTAACTCTAAATGAAGCTGTAGGATTTCATCATGGAGCAACATGAACCACAGGGCCCAAAATGTAAAGAAGGGCATCGAAATGCAAAATATACTAAAGGTTGTTGTGAGGCCTCTGGGGCCATTTTCTTAGAATAAACCTGGTCTTTTTGGGATAGTGGTTGAGAATAAGCTGTTCCTGATGCCTCCCAGGGCAGCAGGTTCTTTTTTCTACTCTGTCTGGAGCTAATGAGATGTTCTGCTAGGCTTGTTGGCTAAAACGGCCCTTTAGGTAATTGGTCCCCAGCCATTTCCCTTCAGAGGTTCACACCAGCACTTTGCACGGGCCGTGAAATGTATTGATTGCTTCTGCAGCCGGCCCCTGCCAGGCTTGCTTCAGAGGAATTCTGTGAAAATACTTCATAGCAAACCAGGAATTCTAATTGCAGTAATCTGTATATTTGAACCCCTGGCAAGAAATAGACTTTATTTCTTTATAAAGAGATCAGTCCTTCTTGACTAGGCTTCACCATGGTGTCCTTCTGAGCCGTCTCTGAGGGGTTGGTGGAAGAGGCACTCATCTCATCCTGGTTGAGATGAGAGAAAATGGCCACCCCTCCCCTTTTCTCCCCTTCGCTGCTGGCACGGCCCGAAGGCCACTTCCCTGGGGGTCCTGAGTGCCTTTCAGACTTCCCTTTTGATCACGCCCATCCTCTACTTCCTTTCATTCTTAGACAAGAGGGAATCTTTCTAGGGGCCCATAATGCTCTCTGTTTCTTTCTTTGAAAGAGAGGGCCGTTCTACTGTGACCTTAAGTTTTGAGGTGGCTCCTCATGCCTTCCCTTTGACTGGAGAGTTTTGCCCTCTGGCTCACCTGGCCCAGGAGCCTTCCCCCTCTTGCCAGGAGCCCCTGATTCGGAAAGGAGTCCTGTCAGGGAAGGCTCTGCTCTTTTCTCCCTTCCTGGCCAGGTCCTTTCGCAGGCAGGAGGGCAGTAGAGCTCCCTCTGTCT
The DNA here is from genome assembly GCA_030761175.1 of Masticophis lateralis. Classification (NCBI taxonomy): domain Eukaryota; kingdom Metazoa; phylum Chordata; class Lepidosauria; order Squamata; family Colubridae; genus Masticophis; species Masticophis lateralis. Next base: position 1,960,342 of record JAUDYJ010000014.1, read on the forward strand.
TGCAGAGCCTCCAATCCTGCACCCTTTGTTTCCTGTGAAGCACAGGCATCCTTCTTCGCTCCAGCCATCGCATCACCCGGGCAGTCACGGGATCATGATCTGGGCACTTGGCAACCGGCTCACACTTACGTTGGTTGCAGCATCCCACAGTTACATGATCACCATGTGCAACTTTCCATGCTGGCTTCCCACAAGCAAAGTCAAGGGGAAAGTCACCTCCTCCTTTTTAAATCACCCCCACCCAGCAGTATCCATCCCAAGCCCCGCCCCACTTGCGCCACACCCGGCAGCAGCCCTGTACCTGGCAGCCAGCCAGCCTGCTTGCAAGCAAGCCGTCCCAGGCTGACAACTTCCTGTCAAGCTTCCCATTGACTTTGAGTGTTGGATGCTGGCAGGAAGTTGCGACGAGGTCCTCACTTAATAACCCACAAGACTTGCTTAAGAACAGCAGTGGGGACTGTTGCGGTGGTTGCTAAGTGGTGATGTCACACTTCATGACTTCAATGCTTGGTGATGGAAATTCCAGCCCACTTACCGCCACTTACAGAAAACTCTCTGTAGCAGAAAAGGATATTTGTCAGTGAGACTCTTGCATTGCATCTCTGTAGGTGTGGCCCAGGAAAGCATCCCATTTCTCTTGATGGGCCAGTCCAATCGTTGCTTCTCTCCCTCTCAGTAAGGAGTCTCACACCTCACCCACAGTTGTGGCCTCTTCCTCGGAGTACAAGACTCTGCGGAATCCTCTCATTCGGTCTTGGAAGTTTGTGGCAGCTGCTCTTTATTCCCTGCTTTCCTCAAAGCTTCTGGATGAGAAGGGAAATGTACTCAAAGAAAAAAATCAAGAAAGTCCAGTTGCCTTTTGGAGAAGCACCTTTGGGATCCCCTGGAATGTCTTCTGAAGTTCCAAGAGAATTAAGAGCTTTTCTTGAGAGCTTGGGCCATTGCGGCACCATCGTCCACTTTTGGTCCCCTCTTTTTTTTTTTTTTTTGTTTCTAGAAGCATCCTTGTAACTGTTGTCTGTCTGTAAGAATTTCCTGAGTCTGATTTAACGATCCCAAGATAACAGCTGGAAGTGGACACTTTGCCTCCAAGCAATCCTTTCCCAGCACAGGTGTTTCTATCTGCACTTCCACTACATGTGGCTTTTGGGGGTTTTTTTGGAAGAGAACAGACATGACTCCTGCTTTCCAGGTCCCAAGAGCAGCTCCTCACATCATCTCAGGTGAACAGTAACCGTAAGGCAGAGGTGCCACCTCCTTGACCTGCCAAAGTCCTCTTTGCTCACTCAGTGAGCCTGGCTGCCTAGGGAGCCTCCCTTACATGCCTCAAATAGGCCAGCAGCAGGCCCTGCTCCTGTGGGCATTCAGCAGAGCAAAGCCCAGGTCAGCCATCTCTGTCCTCGTTTCTCCTATTCCTTTTCTCCCTCTTCAGCTGAACTCCCCCGCCAGACTTCGGCTTCTCCTCCTGTTTGTTTGCTCAGCAAGCTCCCTTCTTTGGGAGCTGGCTTCTGAAGCTGCCTCAGCCGGGTCCACTGAAAGCAGGGCTCCAACTACACACCCAGGGCAAGGAAACGGGAGCATCAGTCCACAGCCAATCCCTCTGCTTGGTTCCTCCACGCTTCCTCTTCGTTCTGCTTATTTGAATTCCCCCCTAGACTGCTGCTTGCTTGGGTTTTACAGATAGCAAGACCTCTTAGACTCACCGCTTCACGGTGCTTTCCAGCCCTGTCTAGTAGTTTACAGAGTCAGCAGCATGTTGCCCCCAACAATCTGGGTCCTCATTTTACCGACCTTGGAAGGACAGGAAGCTGAGTCCACCTTGAGCCGGTCAGAATTGAATTGCTGGCAGCCAGCAGTCAGCAGAAGTAGCCTGCAGTGCTGCATTCTAACCACTGAGCCACCACCAAATGATTTAACTCAGATTATTATAATTTAATTAAATTTATATACTGCCCTTCTCGCTGATAAGGCGACCCTGGGCAGCTTACAAACAGTAAAAAGATCAATATAGAAAGAATTCAGATTACAATTCAACACTGTATGAAAACTATATAATTACTTCAGCATGGTAGTATTCACTGAGATAGTGACATGACTGAGAAGCCCCTGTTGCCATCATCGGGTCTGTTTTCAGCAGGAGTGGGGTCTCCAATTAAGTATGACATCATTCAGGAACGCGGCTGAGCACTCGTCTCTTGGGAGCCAGTGCTTCGAGGGGGACAAGAAGCAGGTGTGGGGGAGTGGGAGATGCCTGGGTGCAGCAGAAAAACAGCTTCAATGACGACAGTTTTCCAGTGTTCGTACAGTCCTCAATGTGTGACCATAATTGAGCCCACAGTTACATTCGTAAGTCGTGACTGTGGTTATGATCATATATTTCGCCCAATCTTTTTTGCAGCAGTTGTTAAGTGAATCCATTATTATGGCTCATTTTTTGCTGAGAAGTTTAAGTAAACGCCAATTTTTGGCAAAAAAAGCCATAGCTTTAATGGTCACTAAGCAACTGGTCGTAAATTGGGAACTATCTGCAGCTGGCTTTTGATTTTGATAGGGAAAAGCATTCATGGTGGAAAGGAGGTAATCGTTTTTCCTCTCTTAAACCAAATTTTCTTCAGGAAATCTTTCTAATTAAAAGACCTGATCTCTTTTTTGGCTCAAATCCAGGAAGTCCCTATTGGCCCTTCCACAACATCTGCCCAACAACTTTAACATTCAATTCCCAATGGGAAGCCCAGTGGGTCTCTGAATGCCCAGTTACAGGGAGAACATCTGAATGACCCCACAAAAACTGTGCCAGACTTTGACCTACCATGTCAGCACTGGACAATAGGATGAATAGGATTCGCACCTCGCTCTCCGTATAAAATGGGGCAAACATCCTCCCCTCACTGTGACTGCAGGGTCCCACATCAAACTGTAGATCACATTGTGACCGGCTGTGAGCTGAGGGCCTATCTGCTTTTTACCGGCCCAATATCTGCTTTTTAAAAAATATAAACGATGCTGCTCTTCAATGGTTGGATGGCATAGACACTGGTATTCGAACATAGATCTTTTTAACATTTATTTTTTGTTGGGTTCTATTAATCTAGGTGAAACATTAATATATACATTGCTAGTCCACGTATGATATGCTGCAGGCTAAATAACTAACCCCATCTCTTTCACAGGGTGATCTGCGCCGCATGTGGTCGGAGCCATTCCATTCGAAGTCCAGCAGCTCACGGTTCTTGGAGGTATGATGGAGCGGATGGACAGCAGCCAAACTTCTGCCTGGTCCTTTTTTCACTCACAGCTTGCTTGCCGGTGCCTGAGGCTGGGCTGGTACTTAGGAGCATTGCCAGTTTGTGGAACTTGTACAGATGGACTTGCTGTATTTCCAGGAGGAGAGGGCAGAGCTGCCGGGCTTCCTCTCTAGACTCCCTTCCTCCTTGTGACTGGAGATCCCTCTGCCCGGCTCCCTTCTCCTCCCGGCCCCCCTCCTGTTTACAACTCAGTGCCAGACCATCCGCTCTTCTTGAGGGGGGCAGGAGGAGGAGGAGGAGGCAGCCTGGTTCAGAAAACGGCACCACCGCTGAGTCATTGAGGAACTTGTGAACACTACAAGGAAAAATGGCCGCAGCACTTGGAGTTTCCTGGAAAACCCCACCAGTACTTTGGATCCTGTTTTTCCATTGGACTCCAGTTTTGGAAAGAACTGAATTCCTTCTCTCACTGTACTCTTTTTTTCCCCCCTCTCTCTTCCATTTATTTTCTCCTGTGGTGTGAAGTGACCTATGACATCCACAGACATTGATTGACTTCTCGCAGTTATTACACCAGATTAAAAACTTCGTTGTAACAAGTTACATTTCCACCCTGATATCATAATGCAGTGAATAAGAGCACCACACACATACACACACACACACAGAGACACACACTCCTACACTCCTCCTCCTTTTATACATCCCTACAGGCATATGCACATATAGCATTGTATATGTGTGTGAACCAACACAAAACACAGTCCGCCACCCCACACTGCAAGGGTAAACTCTGCTAGGATCATGCTTTGTAGCTGAGAGGGGCTTGCTGTAATTTTGAGCATGTAGAGCAGTTGACAATGGCTTTCTTGTATATGGATCTGCAAACAGCCCGATGCCTCCCTGTTCCTCCCCACCAGTGACGCTTCCAGTTTCGTTTTCTTTTAAAGGTGTAGTATGTTGTACTGAATGTCCTCCTGGATTTTAGGGGATTTTCTTTTGATTTGCAATCAATGTAGCAAACTTAGGGGAGGAAGAAAGACGAAGCCTTTTCCTTCCTGCCCCGTTTTGTTTGTGAGTTTGTTTTTTACAACTTGTCCATTACAGTTTTTAGTAGCTCTCTTCTTGACTTAATGCATGTATTATAGCAGCTGTTGTCTTCGTGTGTTCTGATCATAGTAATGTATGACTTGTAAATACATTTTTTCTATTTTCTATTTTTTGGTAATTTCTTTTGCATTGTTTCATTAGTGTGTTGTATTTCTCCCCATTACCCAGTGTTTAAAAGTGGGGGACCCCACCCTCTGCTGTTGTGATGGTCAACGTTTATGATGACTACTTTGTACCTGGGAGTCTCTTAAAAACAAGGACTTTTCTAAACAAATTGTCCAGGTTCTGTTGTGTTAACTGTGACAGATCATAATGAGCCCTTTCTGATCAAAAGAAAAGTTTCTGGTTTTCTATTTGAAAGGTTTGTTCCTGTAAAATCTCAAATCCCAGGAGGTGGCAGGCCTTTCCTGGGCTTGCTTTGAAGAAGTTGGAGCTGAAATGGTTCATTGCCCTTCAGTCACACATGGACAGTCATCTCCTGCCTGGCATTCAACTCTCCCTCATCCCTCTGGAAGCATCTGGTTTAGGTGCCTGCAGGATGTGGTGGACCTCACTCACCTGATCCAATGGACCTCCTCTGTATCTCCAGTTTAGGAGGCACCTTGAGAAAGTGGCACAGGAACACAATGCTTAAATTAAAGGAACCCCACAGCTTCCCTCGACAAGTTGTGGGTGTCCACCACTGGAGGTTTTTAAAGAACAGATTGGCCTGCCATTTGTCTGGAATGGCGAAGGGGGTAAAGGTGTTCAACCTTGGGAACTTTTAAGGCTTCTTATGGTCTTCAACTCCCAGAACTCCCCAGCCAGCAGAGCCTTAAATTTCCAAGATTGGACACCCGAGGATAGGGCCTCCCGTTTGAGCAGGGCTTGCACTGGAAGACCTCTGAAGTCTCTTCCAACTCCCTTATTCTGTCTTCTGTATGTGTATTTCATCTTTTCTCCATCATGGATCTTGCAGGCCGCCCTACTTCCATCCAGGCCAGACCACTCTAAGAGCTGCTTGACTTCTAAAGATGGCTGCTTCTCTTGTCTTTACATGCGGCCCAGGTCAAGCGATCAATCTGGAACATGTTGAAATTTTTGTTGTAAACAAATCCAGGACTTCTGTAATTTCCAAACAAGCTTTTGTACCGTGCATTGAAGACTCGGTTTATCTTGGTTTAGTTGACCAATTGGAGCCAATCCTAAAAATTCCTGCACATTCCTTGCATTCGACTCATCAGGCCGACCTCTGCTGTATCTTGGTGTTTGCTTGCTTTAAACTTGTCCTTCAGTCAGTTTTACTATTTGAAGTGCACAAGTCTTTGGAAAAGGAGCCACCTTGGAACAGACATTTATTTTGCATTTGTTCAAGTCATAGGGCAGGAATTCACTTCCAAGTACAGATTCTCTTAAAAGCTTTCATTTAGCAGCCGGTGTGCATTTGCATATGTGACAGCATTGAAGACGCTTGCAGGTTGCTTAGAGAGGAAGATTTTTTAATGAAAGGGACTTTTCTGATTTCCGGTCCACTAATTTTGCATACTGGATCTTTGCATCCCTACCCGCCCCAATTCTCAAAACTCTTGGTGAGTCTGGGCTTGAATTTTGAAAATCTTTGCTGAAATCCCCAGGTGATTTGCAGTTGAAAGTTCTTGTCACTTTCAATCATTTTTCAATTCTCAGAGATCATTTTCTTGTTCTCAACGATGGTGATGTAATTCACTCATCTTAAAATCAGTTTTGGTGCTCCTAGGAGAATTTACCCATTTGCATGGAGAATTGACGTAAATTGCAGGTTATGAGAGAATGTGAAGAACTTTTTGAAGCCATGATAACCATTTGTCTGACTCTAGAGGGCTGGGAATTGGCAGGCGGAAAGCACATCTGGCCACATGAGCCAGGACCCTTTTGAAGGGCCTGGAAGCAGCTGGGAAGCCTGCAATGATCGGGATCTCATGGGGTCAATCTGCCTTCCTCCTGGAGGGCCTTTTGATGTGCTGCGATGGGTTAAGAGCGACTGGGATTTTCACTGCGCAAGAAGCGCAGATGTGTTTATTTGCTCTGCTCAGACCATGCCTTTCTATAAAATATTCCCATTGTACGAATATTTTTAAACCATACTTTTTAGAAGTCATATTTTTACAAGTCCATTAAAAAGCAGCTCCAAAGTGGATGCTATACTTGTACTATAATTAACATCCCAGCATCTTATAAAGTATATATTAATTTGTGCTTGTGGCTCTAATTTATTTAATGAGACGTGTCAAAATTATATGTCATTGAGGCACTGATTATCAGTGTCTGGTTTCTTCAAATCCATTTAAAAATGTTTTCGTTTTTGATCCCTTAAGAGAAAAAAAGAGGGAGGCAAAATTATTATACAGGCAGTCGATGCTGGGTTGTGTTATATCAAATTACACATTTTACTTTCTATTTAAAACTTCTCATTTTCTGCTTTGAATTGGCTCTGTGGGAGGAAACAATGGCTCACTTCATGTTCTCCCACCGTGGCTGTAAAATGACTGGAAGCCGGTGGTGTTTTTGTTATTTAAATTCCCCAAATCTCTAGGCAAGACCCATGCCTTTCCCTACCATAATTTTAGCAGGGACGTGAGTTTGAACAGAGGCCCAGAGTAGCTAAAGACTGTTCTCTGGTGCAGAGTGGAGGCCCTTTTCCTAAGAAGAGCTGCCCAAGTGCACGTGCAAATGCCAGCTGGGGTGGGCAGCGCTGGAGCCGGTGGAGATGGCTCTGCTAAGCCCTGCCAGTTGGAGACATTTTAGTGGCCAGAAACCTCCGTCAGGGTCTCCTCCTTCTCTGGATTGAGTCCCCGCTTGTTGGCTCTTGCCCAGTCAGCTGCCCTGCCCAAACTCTGCCAGCCTCTCTAGAAGGATTCCAGGGTGGCTGGACAGATGGCCACCGAGAGGCCCAGAAGGTCTGAAAAGATTATTGTCCCTGGTTTTTTATTCCCAGCACGGGTTAATCCCTCAAGGCACCCAAGTTTGGTTGCATGGCTGGGCCTCCCAAAAACCAAGGAGCGTTTACATTCAGCAGCTCTCCAAGTCTTAGTCATCCCAGCCTTGTGTGTTTTAAGACTTGCTGTCCAAGGAGAATTGACATAAATTGCAGGTTATGAGAATGTGAAGATGTACCTGGGACCACGGAAGAACCTGCCGGAGGAGCCCCTGGGAGGGTCCTGGAAAAGCTGCTGAGGAGCAGCAGCAGCAGAAGCAGCACATTTTGTCGACTTGCTTAAACATTTCCTGTGGTGTAACTGTACAGGTAGCCCTTAACTGAATTCAGGTTGCTAAGCCATGCAGTCATTACGTCATTAAGTCATCATGTGACCAGACCCAATTTTATGACGATTTTTACCACAGTTAAGTCAATCACCGTGGCCCTTAAGTGAATCACATGATTGCTTAGTGAATCCAGCTTCCCTGATTGTCAGAAGCCGGCTGGGAAGATCACAAATGGACCGCAAGATGCCCCAAGTGTTATAATGCAAGCGCTCAAGTTGTGATCATGTGACCGCAAAATTGATGTGACTTCAAAGCAAGCCCTTTTTCCTGAGGCCATCGTAACTGTGAGTCATTGTTACTGTAAGGGAAGAGTGTAAGTTGAGGACAACCAGTAGCTTTATTGTGATGTTCTTAGGGTAAAAGGGCCGACACAAATATGCCAAGACAGACGGAGATCCTCAAACAGCCCAACGTTGAGCTGCCTGGATTTGATAGAATCCCCTCCGCCTGCTGCCATCTTCCACTTATGATGGGCGAGAAGTAGATCACACGCTTGTGCTACTTCTCTAGTTATCCATCCTGGAATGGTGCAGTTTGAACTTTCTTTTTATCCCCATCTTAAAAGACCAATTTTACCTGCAGTATCTTTATTATGTTTTAAATACTGTATTTGTCGGAGTATAAGACGCATCTTTTCCCCCCTAAAAGGGGGTGAAAATTTAGGTGCGTCTTATACACTGAATGTAGCCCCGCCCACCCACTGGCCCCCGCCCTTTGGCCTCTGCCTTGCAAGCAAACAGCAAGAAAAAACAACTCCTTTCAGCTTCAGCACAGCCTAATTAGCACAAGTTGGTTGGCTCGGACTCTCAGCTGACTTGCTCTCAGCTGTTTTGCCTCTGCTGCTTGCTGCAAAGAGGTAAATTGCTGGAGCAGATTTTTTCCCCTTGTGCTAATCAAGCTATGCTGAAAACAAAAATGGAAGTAAAGCAGGCTGTTTCCTGTTTGCTGCAATGAGGCAAAATGGCTCAGAGGCAAGGACAGATTTCTTTTTCTTGTTTTCCTTACCAAAAAAGTTCTTATACTCCAAAAATATGGTAGTTATGTGAATTGAATACTGCTTCAGTGGCAACCCTTTCCAAGGAGGATATAGCTTATATAATCAAAAGTTAATCTTACTGCACGGAGGAAACACTCTACACCATGCACAGCTATAGCCATTTGCATTCAGAGTCACCTTTAGTTTCCAGGTGGTCTTCCAGGGCAGCCCCATATAGAGTCTATTTCAGTAATCCAACCAAGGGAGAAGCAAGGCATGATGACAGAGCAGCAAATCTCCTGGCGCAGAAAGGAGATGCAGTTATGCAAGAGCCCCCTTGGCTGCCGTTGCCACCTCTCCTGGCAGAGGCCACGAGTCCAACTGTTGATTCTGCTTCACCAGTTCCAAATGTGTGCATAATCCAGGATGGAATCTCCCTGGACTCAGATAGTCTTGGGATCCAAAGCAATTCCATCTTACTAGATTCCGACTTCCGGCTTGATGCCAGTATACCCAGCTGAATATTGGCTTACTGATATTGTGTCAAGAAATAACCTGTCATGCTTCATATGGATGTTGTAGAGAAGGAGTCAAACATTGCAGCTACCCACAACTGAAGGGCTCCACTTCTCCCACTACCATTTGCTGGATTCAGCTTAGCAGAAGGATAAGCACTCTTAAAAAATTTTCCCCGATTCCCAAACGCAGGAGATGGCCCAGACCAAGGCGGTGATTTAATCAAAGGCTGCTGAAAACTCAAGGAGGGACACCGGTCATCAAAAAGCATGGATATTGTTTCACAAACCTACTGAAAATCTATTTCCTCCAGAGTTACAGGCCTACAACATATTCAAGAACTTTCACTATGAACGAAGCATTCTCCAAATCAGACTGAGTGATGTCTTAATTGAACAAGGAGAGCAATTCCTCTGATCGGAAAAGGCAGGGATCCAGCCCAAAAGAGTTGGTAGAGTTGGTGTCCAAGACCTTGGCAACTTTAAGCCTGGCGGACTTCAACTCCCAGAATTCCCTAGCCAGCCCAACAATTACAGGCTCATCCCAGGTAACCTCACAAGTGGAGGCTTTCTTCACCTCAACTGGTGTCTCAGCAACTTAACTTTGAATGCCAGATGCTCAGCAGATGTTCTTCAGTGCCCTGTCTCCTTTGGGGAGTAAGATGGACTGATCAATATTAATCAGGCTATGATATCTGACTTGTCAACGCTCCCCAAATTCAGACCGTGCTGTTTCTGCTCCAAGGCCCCGTGCAATCAGGCCCCGAGTTGGGTGCCTGTGACAAGACCATGATTATCATGGCAACCGTAACATCTGGACTGAATTCAACCCTGGAGAAGGCGAACTGAAGCTGCTCAAATCATCAGCCTGGGAATGTCTTGTGCTGACTTGAGATGAGCTACAGCACCTTGGCAACTAACCTGTTGACTTCAACTTCCAGAACATGGTTGGGAAAGAACTCCAAGCTGGAAACTAGGCAATTGAGTTCTCGTCTCACCTTAGGCATGCAAGCCAGCTGGGTGAGTTTGGGCCAGTTAAATTTCAGTTAAATGCTCAGACAAAATCGCCTGGCAGGGAAACCACTTTAAGGGGGGAGCCAAGGCCCAGCAAGAGTCTCCCCTTTTCTCTGGGAAGCTGCAAGGGACCCTCTTCCACTTCAGAGTTCTAGCAAGCAGGAGGCTGGGCCCTTGAATGTAGGATTGAAAAAGGACCGCAATTAAACCAAAAGGTACAACAAGCTGTCAGTGCTCAAATTTAATAGTCTATTCTGATTGCATCAAGGAGGACACCTATATGAGAGGTGGAGGAAACTTGGCTTTGGGGTACAAACAAGGCACTTTGGAGTCTTATGGCTACGGTTCGCGCTCTGACACCACCATCAGCAACTTTTTGAGGTTCATTTCAATCGATTTGGGTCGCTTCCCAATTCACGGTTAATTCTCTCTGATCTGTTTCCCAACAACCTGCTTTCTTGCAGCTGTCACTCAACACAAACAGAAACTGCACCTGGGCAGATCTGGCTCCGTGGGAATCCGTGTGGTCCACGATAGAGTAGATCTTGGCAAGAGACTAGCGGACTTTGGCAAGATAGGAAGCACTTGTGCACCCATTTCCCAGGTCCTCTTGCCCTGGTTGTTCCAGGTGCCTCTTCTCAACCTCCATCGGAGACGTAGTCATCAGAGGAGTTGGATGCCCGGCCAGTCTCTTCCGTAGTGAGCCAAGGGGCAGATGCCCTCCATTTAAGCCAGTCCCTGGACCTAAGGGGTGGCCCCTCTTTTTCAGAGGCCTCTGTAACGGTCCTCCCCTTCAGCCTCGATAGGCTTTTAGCAGTTGCCCTGCAATCACCAACCTCTGGATTTCACTGGTTCCCTCATAGATCTCTGTGATGCGGGCATCTCGGTAGTGGCGCTCGGCCGGCATCTCTGTCACGTAGCCCATGCCGCCAAGGATCTGGATCGCCTGGAAGAAAAGCATTGGTTCTGGCACGGGTGGAATGGAGGCTGTCTCCCGGTCATTTAATCCCCAGGTTTTGCCATGATCTTCTGCCCTTACAAGACAGAAACGCCACTCTCCCGCTGCTGCTGGTTGGCCATTCAACCTTTCCTGAAGGATCAGAGCTTCTGGAACTTACCTGGTGGGAGATGAAAGTCGCTGCCTCGGATGCCGACAGCTTGGCCATGGCTGCTTCCTAGGGAGAGAAAATAGAGAAGCTACCTGGCACAGCCCTCCCTAGGAGGCGCAGGGTACATGTATGACATGTGTGTCACCGGTAACATGCCAGGCCTCTGGAAGCTGTGTGAGAGGCTTCCAAAAATTCATGCAGCTTCCTCTTTTTTCTGGCAGGGGGAAATGGGAGTGTGTGTGGGTTGACATGCCAGCAGAGTCAAGACAGGCATTTTCTGAATTTTTGATACGCCAAACTCAAAAAATATCACTGGCCAAGGGGGATCGGCTGCTTATGGCTTGGCTTTCTTGCAGGGCTTGTGAATCCCAGCAACATCTTGCTTGGGAGGGCCAGGAGGCCTTTACACCAAGCAGCAGCTTCAGGGCCCAGTACAGGTGCCCCCACCCAACTGACAATTATTAATGAGCCTCCGTGGCCCAGTGGTTAGAGTGCAGTACTGCAGGCTACTTCTGCTGACCACTGGCTGTCTGCAATTTAGCAGTTCAAATCTCTCCAAGCTCAAAGTTGACTCAGCCTCCCGTTCTTCTGAGGTGGGTAAAATGGGGACCCAGAATGTTGGGGGCAAGAGGCTGACTCTGTAAACTGCTCAGAAGGGGCTGTAAAGCACTATGAACCAGTATATAAGTCTAAGGGCTATTGCTATTAAGAAATTCTTGAAATCCCTCTTATTCCTTTTCATAATCTTGTAAAATGTTGGCATTCTCCTGGGATGCTATGTTAAAGCTGCCACACTCCTGCTAAAGAAGCTAATCATTATGCCCTTTCAAAAGACGTTAAGTGCTCGGGGCCATTTTCTAGGCCGTTCAGAAGATGCTCCAGTTGGTAAAGATGGAGATTACCTTTGTGTAGGGTTTTCCATTGTCACTCAAGGCGGCTGCTCTCCAGGTCAGCAGACGAGCCCCCTCCAGAGCCACTGCCATGTCAGCCAGCTTAAACTAAGCACAGAACACCCCAAAGGGGGGAAGGTGTTACCACTAAGTCTAATCCGGCATTATTTCTGGTTAGGAGGCCACCCACACTTAGCTGAAGGGAAGACGGTGCCTCAGTGCTGCAGACGCCACAAAGGAGAGCTGAGTGGCCCTTGCAAGGCCCCTGAATGGGGCAGGGGATTCGCCATGAAGGGGGGCGGTGGGAAGTGAACGGTATAGTGCAGAGATGGGCCACTATGGCCATTTTATGACCTGTGAACTTCAACTCCCAGAATTCCTGGCTGGTTCAAGAATTCTGGGAATTGAAGTCCACAGGTGGTAAAGTGGCCATAGTTGCCTCCCCCATTAGAGATAGTCCTCAACTTACAACCTTTGGTTTGGGGGTTTATTTAAAGTTATAACAGCACTGAAAATAGTGGCTTGTGTTCAGTTTTCATACTTATGACCATCGCAGCATCTCCTTGGTCACATGATCAAAATTCAGACACCTGGCAACTCGTATTTAAGATGGCTGAAGTGTCCCCGGGGTGTGTGTGTGTGTGTGTGTGTGTGTGTGTGTGTGTGTGTGTGTCGCATGATCCCCTTTTGCAATCTTCTGACAAGCAATGGGGAAGCCCGATTCACTTAACAGCTGGGTTAATAACAATGTGCAGTGATTCACTTAACAACTGTGGAGACAAAACTCACTTAGCAGCTGTCTCGCTTAGCAACGGAAGCGTTGGGCTCAACTGTAGTTGTAGATTGAGGACTATAGGGTCTCCTGCTTAAGCAAGGGATTGGACTAGAAGTCCACCAAGGTCCCTTCCTATCTCTTATTCTGCATTCTTCAGCCCCAGCCTCCAGTGGGATGTGGGCTGGAGCCCCAAACTGGGCAGGGGGAGGCCTGATTTTTCTCATTTGGGCCCCAGAAGCGCCTGTAATCAGCTCCCTGACCCAATGAGCATCTTCTGTGCCTCCAAAGAGAGGCCCTTGAAGGAGAGCTGGGCAGCAAGAAGAGTGGGAAAGCAGGGGGCCCGCCCACCCCCATACCTGAATGGCCTGCAGCTTGGTGATGGGGTGGCCAAACGCCAGCCTCTTCTCCGCGTAATCCACGGCACAATCCAGAGCCGCCTGGGCGATTCCCAGGGCCTGGCAAGCGATTCCAATCCGGCCGGAGTCCAAGGTTTGCTGAGAAGGAGACAAGGGGGCGATGGGAGAGGGGTCTGGGAGAGAGGTGGCCCTCCGCCCTCCCCTGCTCCACTCACCATGGCGATCTTGAAGCCCATGCCCTGCGTGCCCAGCAGGTTCTCCTTGGGGATGCGGCAGTCTTCGAAAATGAGGTTGGCAGTAGAGGAAGCCCTGATGCCAAGCTTGTCCTCCTTCTTCCCCAGCGAGAGGCCCGGGCACGGCATGGGCACAAGGAAAGCGCTGATGCCCTGCAACATACAGCAGCCTTCCACAGGGTTCTCCAGAAGCCCCAAAGCCATGGCTGACTTTTCGTGCCCAGCAGGACTTGGGGAAGGGGGGAAGGGAAGACGCCGCTTCCCCTCCTCCCAAGGGAGCCCTTGAGGAAAGTCACCTGCTCTGCTTCTGAATCCAGCCCCTTCCCCCCGACCCTCCATGCCCTTTGTTCACCAGCAGCCATCACTGGAAAGGTCCCAAAGATCAGGACCTCCGATATCTCCCACCACCTTCATTCCTTCCTTCCTTCCCTCACGGCACACCTGGTGACCTCTGTGGTCTCCTCTTTATTTTCTCAACCAGGTTCCTCGTCCCTCTGGAGATGTTTCCCAGGGCCTTTTCTCCTTACACAGAGACCAGCCGCTTCCCCAGCCGAGGCTGGAGCCTACCTTGTGCTTCAGGGCTCTGTCTGTGGTGGCGAAGACCACGGTGGCCGAGGCCTCCCAGGCGTTGGTGATCCAGGCCTTGGTGCCGTTCAACACCCACTCGTCCCCAACCAGCTGAGCAAGCGTGGATGCAGCACCGGCATCGCTGCCGTTTCCTTGACAAGAAAAAGACCGTCTGCAGCCAAGAGGCGCTGTGGCTGCTGCTGGGCCAGGTGCATTGGGTGGGTGGGTGGGGGGAGAGAATGCTGCCTTTTGCTCTTCTCCAGCAACCACTGCCTGGCTGGCTGCACCAGGTGGACAGTGCCATGTGTCAGACCTGCCCCAATCTGATCCCTTAGGAAAGAAAGACCCTCGACTCCCATTTGGTTAAAGCAAAGGATTCTTTTACTAAAGGTGCTGGCTGCAGTAGAGTCAGGCTAGCTCTGATGTTTCCCACACTCAGAAGATACAAGGAGGTTTGCCCACAGCCCATCCATCCCCCCCACCCCGCGAACAGTCCATTTCCAGCCAACCAGAGCTCACCAAAGTGTTTTGAGAATGCTGAGATGGTTTGGGGTAATCCACCTATTTTCTCAGGCTGCCTGGCCTTGGGAAGCTGTTATAAACTGGATCTGGGCTTCATCACCTGTCATTCCCACCCCACTCTCGATTTCCATTCATGTTCACACACAGCTTTATTGTCCCCCCATTCTCCCTACCCCCACAGCAGTCTTTGACGGCAGGATGCCTGTGAGGCACCAAGCCGAACCAGAAGAGCTGACACACTGCAATTCTCAGGCACTGACCCTCCACCGGACCCTGTGGAACTTCCACCTTGCTCAGCAGTCGCTTTGGCAGTCAGCCACAGAGGGGACGGTGGGTTAGCAGCTTCTGAACTGCAGGGGGGCTTGTGGGGCACAGCCTCCCCTGAGAGCCCATTACTCTCTGCTAAGCAACTATTTGAAGGCAGGACATGGCTAAATGTTAATAAACATGCAGAAGAAATTGGGGAGAAATTATGCAAAGCGGAAGTAACACCCAGCAGGGAGCTTCCAGTCCTGGCTCTCTTCATTGCTGTCTATAATTTTTCTAGAAGCTTCTGCTCAGTCAAGCAAAGCGGAGCCACTGAGGGGTAGTTTAGAGCCATGTCAGGGCACAAAGGATGCCCAGGTGGCAAACCTTTCTGAAGGTTTCTAATTGCAAAGTCTTGGGCAAGAATTTGGGGTGGGGGAGGCCCAGCCCCATCTGCAAAGCCACATCCAGGGACTCTTCGCAGCCTCCGTTCCTCTCCACTGCATAACACCCTACAGACATATATGCAAGCTTCCCTGTACAGGTAGTCCTCGACTTACAACCGTTCATTTAGTGTGTTACAACAGCACTGAAAAACGTGGCTTATGACCATTTTTCACACTTATGATCATTGCAGCATCTCCACCATCACATGATCAAAATTTGGATGCTTGGCAACTGGTTCGTATTTATGACAGTTGCAGTGTCCCGGGGTCACAAGATCCCCTTTTGCGACCTTCTGACAAGCAAAGTCAATGAGGAAGCTGGATTCACTTAAAACCGTGCAGTGATTCGCTTAACAACTGTAGCAATAAAGATTGTAAAATGGGGCAAAACTCAACAATTGTCGCTCAACAACTGTCTTGCTTAGCAATGGAAATTTTGGGCTCATTTATGGTCGTAAGTTGAGGATTATCTGCAGAATCTAAAACAGGGGTGGCAAACTCAAGGCCCGCAGGCTGGATCCAGCCTGCAGGGTCCTTAGTTCTGGCCCATGTGGCCGGCCTGGAAACAGCAAAGGGCCGGCCTGAGATGCCTCTGCCAATGAAAATGGAGCTGGTTTTCGGCTGCGACAGCCTCCTGCAGCCCTCTGCCAGAGGAAATGGACATGGGGGAGTTGGGGGGCTGAGGGTTCCCCAAGCTCAGATATCACTGGCAGAAGACTATCAAAACAAACTAAAAACAAAACAAAAGGAGAAATGCATTGCATGCAAGAAGGAACAGGAAAGGAGAAAGGGAAAGAGGAAAGACAAAGAAGAAGAAAAGATGGGAAGAGAGCAAGGAAGGAAAAATAAGGAAAGAGGGGAAGGAAGAAGAAAGGAGAATAAAGAGGGAAGGAAAAAGAAGAAAAAGAAGGAGATTATAATGAGAGTGGGGGAGGGTTTTAGCGAAGTCCTGTCTTAGCATGTGCCTCCCACATGTCCCATGTCACAGCCACCATGGCCAGGCCACACACACCCCTCAGCCCTCTGAAGTCCAACACAGCCCTCATGCAGCCCTCAATGAAATCGAGTTGGACACCCGATCTAAAACGCTGCCAGGGGGCAACTCCCAAGCACCCAAGTTACCTGGTTCGCTTAGGGCAAAGCACCCCACTTTCTCCCCACTGGTGAAAGGAGGGATCCACTTCTGTTTCTGCTCTTCAGACCCAAACTTCAAAACTGGCCCTAGATACAGCGACTCAAGAAACAAAAGGATCCCCGTAAATCTCCTTTGGGGACTCCCCACCTCTGACCATCCCGGGAGCAGGTGTGGCCCCTCCAAGCAGGGCAGTGCCACTGGGGTCGGGGTGGGGGGTCGGCGAAGGGGCCGCCGGTGGGACCTACATTGTTGACGCTCATGACAACACCGGTGGAGGCGCAGCCGTGGCTGATCTCCTCTGTAGCGACAGCGTAGGCCAAACAATCCAAGCCGGCTCCTCTGTATTTTTCGGGCACAGCCATTGCTAGAAGGCCAAGCGCCCCCATTTTCTTAATCTAGAAATGGGAGGAATGAGGTTATGAAAGGGACTTGATGGTGTTTGGCCCCATGGGGAAAACCCAGCAAAGCAACTTAGCTTTGAGTGTCGATTAAGTTAGTGGCAGGTGCCAATGGCACCAACCAATCCAGGATCTCCCCTCAAGCTAGAACATTTATGCCCGGGCTGAGCAACTCTGCCAACGTTCCGACCTGTGGACTTCAACTCCCAGAATTCCTGAGCCAGCCGTGCTGGGAGTTGAAGTCTACCAGTTGTAAAAGGAACGTAGCTGCTCAACCCTGATTTATGCCCTTCGTTGCTTCTCAAAATGGCATAGGTCAGAACAATTTAAGTTCAACAAGGAAGCGCCAGGCAAACACAAATCGGTGTGAAAGACGTTGAGGTGGCACACTGCCGTAGTTTAAGGGGCAGAAAACAGGAAAATGGTGGCTGGAGAGTCTAGTTCTCCTGCAAAGAATCTGCGTTTTTCACTTTAGAAATAAAGGGAGGCCTGCACTTGGTGGTTAAAGGATTGGCAATGCCAGGAGGAGGCAGAGTCGCCCAGCCCAGGTGGGAATCCCGTGCTGGAGGGGCCAAGCTGCCCCACCTGCCTTGAAGAACGGAAGGACCTTCGTCCACAGGAAGCCGATAAACATGAAATGCAGGTAGTCCTCGACTTACGTCCACAACGGAGCTCAAAATCTCCATTGCTAGGTGAGCCTGGCCTTGTTTTACAGCCTGTCTTGCCTCAGTTCTTCCTCCCTGCAACTGTCAAGGTAGCTGTTCAGGGAATCTGCTTTCCCCGAGGACTCTGCTGGTCAGAAGGAGGGCAAAGGGGCTTCTTGGAAAAAACACTTTTGGGGCAGCCACGACCGGACGGCTGAGAAGCTCCACGGTCCAAAGGGGATCGCGGCACCAAGCCTCCGAACTTTCAGTGCCGTTGCCACTTTGGTCACTAAACGAATGGTCATAAATCGAGGACTCCCCGGAAGTCATTGGGAGGGGGCTCCGGCCAGTCCTGCAGGGGCCGGAGCCCCTTTGCAAAGCCCCGCCCCTCCCCCAATCTCCGCGGGGGCTGCTCGCACCTGCTCGGCGGGGAAGCGGTGGTCGCGGTCGAGGCTCGCGGCGAGGGGCGCCAACTCCTTGGCGGCGAAGTCCCGGCAGGTCTCCCGCAGCATCCGGTGCGTCTCGGGCAGCCCCGCGTGGAGCAGCCGCGCTGCAGGAGGAAGAGAAGGGGGGGTTCAGCCGGCCGCCCACCCCCCGCCCCCGCCAGGTCGGCTGCCCCTGGGCCCTCCCCGAAGCCCCGCCGACCTCCGCGGGCACCAAGGACGCCCCGCCGCCCCGCCGAGGCCACCAGCGCCGCCATCGCCTCCGTCGCCGCCCACCGGAGGGCGCGGCCTGGCGGGGCACGTGGCCGCCGCGGATCCGCCTGGGCGGGGCCTCCCCTCGCCCCTCCCTCTCGCGGAGGGGGCGGGGCCGTTAGGATCCCCGCGGGAGGAGACGGGGGGGGGGGCTCCCTGCGTCCGCCCAACGACCCTCCTTTTGCCCCGGGATGGCGCTCTCGGAGGGGGCGGGGGGGGTGCGAAGCGGGGATGATTTGCCTGCAGAAAGCCGGGAGGGGGACACAGCCCGGTTTAATGGCCGGTTTCTGCGCTGGCTCCGCTTAAATGAAGCTCCCAGGCCTGAATATCAGTTACCCAGGAACTGGAGCATCTGCTCTGCGCCCGAATTAAATCCTATGCAAAAGGTTCGGTCCCAAAACGCGGATGCGGCTTCTACGACCCAAACTTGTCCCAAGAACTGAATGCGAGCAACCGAGGGAGGCCCCCTAATCCTTGCAATGTCCCTAGTTAACCTCTCCGTCCTTCTGCACTTCTGGATGATGTGGAGCAAGAGTTCTTGGCCTGCATGAATGCCCCCCCCCCCTGCTTTTCTCTCCTTTTCCCTCTTTTGCAATAATCGCAGAGTTGCAAAAGTGCTTTTTCTATCGGGCAACCTGGTCCGCCCAATTATGGGACGGAGCAGACTGCTTCCCTTTCTCCTTTCAGCCTCAATCCAGGAGCCCTCGCAGGCAGTCGCTTCCACCAGAAACTATTTTGTATTTACTGACATTTCTTTATTTCTTTGTCAGTAAGTATAAATTTAAGAGAGTTGAAAGTGAGCAAATCCAATCCTTTGGTCTGCAGAGAAATCCAATTTTACTACTCCCCAAGGATTTCAGAAATCTCTCTCAATCAGTCAGAATAGAGTTGGAAGGGACCCCTGCTCAAGTAGAAGAACCTATACCATCTCAGAGAAAGGGCTGCCCAGTTCTCTTCTTAAAAACCTCCAGCGCTGATTAATTCTCCTGTTAGGAAATTTCTTAGTTCTACATTGCTCCTCTCCTTGGATTTCATTTATTGCTTCTTGTTTTGCCTTCAGGTACTTTGGAGAATAACTTGACTCCCTCCTCTTCTTTGTGGCAGCCCCTCAACTATTGGAAGATGCTATCATGTCACCCCCTTGGCTTTTCTCTAGACTAGATCTACCCGATTCCTGCAACCCTTCATGTTTTAGTCTCCTCCAGCCTCCTAATCATCTTTGTTGCTTTCTTCTGCACTCTTTGCAGTGTCTCAACATCTTTTATATTATGGTGATGTGGATACAGAAACCTGGATCCAGTGTTCCGAGTGTGGTCTTACTAAGTGGTACTAATACTCCACATTGCTTTGATTCTATCTGTTAATGCAGCCTAGGGTTGCATTGGCTTTTTTGGCTGCCGCCGCACACTGCTAGCTCATGTTTAAGTGATTGTCCACTGGGACTCCAAGGTCCCTCTCAGTTTTCTAGCCAGGTTTCGCCTAATCTGTACTTGTACCTTTGGTTTTTCTTGCCCAGGTGTAAAACCTTGTTTTTCTCCTAAATTTCATTTTGTTGGATAGGACCATTGTTCAAGTCTGTCAAAGTCTTTTTGGATCCTGAGCTTGGCTTGTTGGGTGTTGACTATTCCTGCCAGTTAAATATCATTAACAAATCTGATGAGTTCCTGTGCTATTCCTTTATCCAAGTCATTAATGAAACTATTGAAGAGTACTGGGCCTAAGACGAAATCTTGTGGCACCTCACTGCTTACTTCCCTCCATGTAGATGTAGTACCATTAAGGACAACTTGTTGAGTAGGGTTTGTCAGCCAGTTACAAATCCATCTGGGGGTGATGCTGTCTATTCCACTTTTTTCTAGTTTACTAAGAAATACATGGTGGTCTACTCTGTCAAATGCCTTGAAGTCTACTATGTACACAGCATTTCATTGGTCTACTAATTTAGTCACTTTGTCAAAGAATGAAATCAGATGGGCTTAGCATGATCTCTTTTCAACAAACCTGTGCTGACTACTTTATAATTTTCTACTTATAGGAGCATTATTAACTGCTACAGAAAAAGGCTCCTCTCCCAATTGATGTGGGATGCTGACATCCTCCAGCATTCTTATGACGTGTCCTCTTTTTAAGTAAATTCACAATCTGAATTTACAGAATTCATGCCCACATTATGACATAACACCAGGGTGGAATGTAGGTTGTTTTTAATTACTATTGCTTCAGACAAAACAACACTTTATACAAACAAGTCAGCTAGATTACTGCAGATCAAGGAGATATAAAAATGATAGCATGATGGAGCAGATACTATTATGGAAATCACCTGGGGGCAGGGAAGGGGGGCATTTTTGGAACTTCTGCCATTCTTTATGGAAAAATATCTTGGCAGAAAATTAGAAAAACTAGGGACCGTCCTGTGCATTTCACACTTGCCACACTAAGATTCTGTGGGGAGGGACAGCCCCTTTCATGGATAAACTCTCATGAAGCGCCACTGGCCAATTCAAAGCCACAAGATCAGGTTGGGGGGCATGTGTGGGTGTGTGGGGGCTTTTGACCACAGTGCTCAATCTTCTCCCCCCCCTTGGAAAATTCATTGCACTGTTGCTGTAAGTAACCATCTCAGAAGATCATTGCATACAGAATTCCAGAACATCCGTAGTGTGAGCCTGCAGATCAGTTCACATAACTGGAAATGGCCAGAGATGCTTGACCCACACACAGCAGTCATGGCCAAGCTGCTGCTCCTAAGCAGTACTCGGGTGGGGCATGCTCCAGACAGGATGACTACCAGTGGCCTCAAAGGTGGCCAAGGCTGCCGATTGCTGAGAGCAGGTCTCCCCAGAGCAGCCTTCGCTTTCAAGGGTGGGGGTGGGGGTGGGGGATGAGCCTAAAGGGGAGCCCCCCTTTTGCTTTTCTCATGAGCTGGATGGAGGAAACAAAACCATCTCAATTTCATGTCCCTTTTCCAGCCACCCACTTACCTAGGCCACTCGTCCCTCTGCAGTGCTCCGGCCAAAAGGGAGGCCTGGATATCTAATCCCATCCTGCTTTGGAAGGGCAGCCCCACTCTGCATGCCCCCTTGGTCAGCATGGCAGAAACACCCCATCCCCCAAACTGATCCCTGCATGCCGAACGGAAGTGGCAGAAACGCGGCCCTTGCAGAGCAGAACAGCTCCAGGAGAGAATGGATGAGGGCCTAAAGACAGCTGTTGTCCAGGGCCCCAGAGGATGCACTTGGGGCATCTGGCAATTCCCTCTTGCCCAGTGAAGCACCCCATTTTTTTCACACACGTACCCCATTTCCCTATTGCTGGGCAGTTAGTGGCAAGGAAGGCACAGAGGAAAAGCGGCAGGGAGGGTGGGTTATTGCGAACAGCCCCTGCTTTGGAGTCAGCCCTTCCAAGGCTTCCAGGACAGAGGAGCTGCCTGGGGACTCCGTGCAGCAGAGGGCAGTTCCAAAGGCACCTGGATTTAACCACAAAGGATTGGGAAAAGAAAGCCCTTGGAGAAAGGCACTTTGCCAGAGAGAGCCGGGGAAGTGTCGACTCACCATTTTCACCCCAGTGACGAGAACTTACCCCTTAAAAGAACCAGAACTGAGTCCTGCACCCGAAGCTCTTTTGTTGGGGGCAGTTAAACCTCCCCCCAACTAAGAGGTTTAAACGTTGCTCTTTTTGGACTTCTCCGTTGCTCCCTGGAGCCCCCCTCCCTTTGGAGACTGACTGCCATGGGGTGCCCCACATCCCTCCAGAGAGACTCCAGCTCTTCTGCCAAAGCCGTGCCTGTAGCGGCTTGCCAGAGAGGCCAGCCAGATGGCGGAGTCAATTCTCACCTGCAGCCTTTCCCAGCCTTTTCTCAGCCACAAGCAAGGCAATATTGAGAGGGGAGGAGAAAGACTAGGGTGGCCCCCACCTCCCCAGGGAGAATTGCTGGGTAGGAGAAGCCAGGGAGTCACCTTCTGCTCTTATGGCTGGGGGGCACATCTTTACCATACAGGCCAGACCTTTCGAGGTTGCTGTTGCTCAAACAGGCCCAGAATAAGACAAAGTTCGCCCTCCCCCAGGAGCCCCCTCCAGGCCCCTCCAACTCCAAAGACAAAGAAACAACCCTGACAAACAGGAACATCAGCTCAGGTGCAAAGCAGGCAACGAGGCCCAGCACCTGCCCAGCTCTCTGAGCTGCGGGATGCGTTAGGAAGGGGATTCTAGCCAAGCTTGGTCCATTGGAAGGGCCACTGCTGGGCTTGTCAGCAGACCAGGATGCCAACGGAAGCCATGATGGAGCAAAGAATCAACAGCCCAGAGAATTCCTTTACTGTCCCAGAAGAGACCCCTCCCGCTTGGCATGCTGCTTCTTGAGCCCCACAGGAAGGAGGGGCAGGACCAGGCTGCCTCTGGCCCACGCAATGTCCACAGGTGATGCTGGAATGGCTACTGCCCGCCATTGTAGGCATAATCGGCCTTGTTGTGCATGATCAGCTTGTTGTCCACAAAGTAGAAGCTGTCTGAGCGAGTCTCGTAGGGGTTCTCGACCATCAAGCGAACTGCAGGGGCAAAAGAGAGGGAGGAGTGTCAGCCGCAGCCCAGAAACAGCCACCAACCCTGCAGTGCAGGCAGCGTCCACTCCACAAAGCAGCCTGAAACACTCTGGGGAGCAGGAAGCAGAGAGAGAATCTGGGGGTTTCAGAGAAATTAAAGTAAGACCGTTTGTCTTCTGCCTCCCTCAAAACATCGACAGTGGGGTCAATAATGGCACCAAAGCAGATCCCTATGGACGAATCATCCAAAGGGCAGAACTGCTGCCAAGGAATCCGGTGCCTGTTACGGAAGGCTCCCTCCTTGGCCTGTGGGACTCATCTGGTTCAAAGCCTCCCACCCGTGGACCCTTCACCCGACCAGGCCCAAGAGGCACTTACTGAGGTCCTCTGACAGCTGAGGAAACTCGTATATGTGCTCACAGGTGTTCCTGCTGCAGGGGATGCAGAAGCCAAAATCAAAGTCAAAGTTCTTCAGAAGACGGTCTCTGAAGTAATGCCTCTCGATCATACGGAAGTTGGAGACGGGCTTGTCTCCCACGGTGAACTCCACCCTGCAGGGAGAGAAAAAGGCGAGATAAACCCACAGCTGGACAATCAAGCTGGTCTCCTCCCACAGGACAACTCTGGAGTCCTGCCCTAGAGACGGCCCTGAAGCCGCTGAGGCAGCGTGAGCAGCCCTGAGGGGCCCAGCTGTCCCTTGACACGATCCTGCCTGCATCGCCACCAGTCTTTCTCCCTTGTTTGTAAGGAAAGGCTGGCCTAGGAAGCGGATTCCACTCTGAATTCAAATTAGCAGAAAGGATAATAAGAACAAAGAATAAACACAACAGACCTGCCTCAAGCAATAGGTATTTTTCTTTTGATTTGTACAAACTGCAAAATTCCAGACTTGGATTTTGAAAACCTCTTTCTTTCTTTCTCTTTTCTGTGCTCATTTAGAAGTGCTGAACTTGCTTTTCACCACACCCGGTTGTGATTTTGTGGCTGGTGCTGAGCAAAGCAACCGCAGCAGCCCCATGGTTCCCCCCCATCCCGAGCGTCTGCCGACTCACGTTGCCCCAACGGTCCGTAGGCGCAGGAAGGCCGGAGTGAACTGATAGCGAACAAAGCGTCCGGCGCTGCTGTCTACCTCCCCAAGGTCACACTCGTAGTCCTCTTGCTCTGTTAGGAATTAAGGGTTATAGAAAATTCAGCAGGTCAGCTATGTGGGGCTTCTCATTGGCCTGCTCTTCTGGAAGTGGGGCCACTCCAGGAAGCCCCCGCAGCCGTCGCCTGCCCTTCCAGGTCTCAGCCTTTGGGGGCTGCCTCTGCAATACGGCCAGAATCAAGGTCAGGAACAGGAAATGTGGAATGAGCAACTGAGGCAGCCTTGCTGGACCAAGTTAACAAAGCTAAACGTGACTTGGCTTAGGTGGGTCAAGTGTTGGGACAGATGCCTTTGTGGGCACCTGGAGTAACAGACGGAACCCATATTCAGACAGAAAAGTCCCAAGGAAACAGATTGTCCCAAGGGTGATGATAGAGGAAGAGGAAGCAAAGGTTGAGGGACTGTGAAACCACCATCTAATTATACTTGGAAACAAAACATCCTTCTTGGAATTTTTAACCATTAGTTGGGTCTTGCAATTCAGAACGAACCACGTTACTTTACACCAAAAGTAACTTACCTAAAGTTGAAGGTTTGGCAATTTCAAACAGCACCGTCCCAGTCTCCAGGTCCCTGATTTTAAACTTAGTGAAGTCGATATTGTAGATGTTGTCTTCGGGTCGGCAAAGGTAATCTGGAAGAGAGGAAAGCAGAAGTGATGCTGAAATGCAATGGAGAGGCTGCCTGGCCCAGCCCATCAAAACTATAGGCCTATATCACTACTTAATACAGATTATAAGATTTTTGCTAAAATACTAGCAAATAGGTTAATGTCAGTTATGCAACAAATGATTCACAATGATCAATCTGGTTTTATACATGGGAGACAAATGAAAAGTAATGTAAGGCAAATTGTTAATATATTGGAGTATTTGGGAAAGAACAACCAAGTCCCAGCGGTGCTTATATTTTTGGATGTAGAAAAAACATTTAATCGATTGAACTGGCAGTTTTTATTGAAAATGGTACAAAAGATGCAGTCTGGAGAGTATTTTACACAATCTATCAAGGCACTATATCAGGAACAAACAGCACAAATAATAATTAATGGTAGTTTAACTGAAATCTTTAAAATTGAAAAAGGAACAAGACGGGTGTCCCTTGTCCCCATTATTGTTTATTCTAACTCTGGAATTATTGTTGAACAAAATAGGTGACTCAGATAATATACAGGGAATCAAGATTAGGCATTATAATTATAAATTACGAGCATTTGCAGATGACTTGGTTGTAACTTTAACCCAATCAGTGAAATCAGCTATAGGTTTAATGGATATCATTAATCAATATGGTCAAGTATCTGGCTTTAAAATAAATATTGGGAAAACGAAGATGATAACCAAAAACATGACTACAAATCAAAAAGAAGAATTAGAAAGGGTAACAGGATGTGAGATAGTAAAAAAGGTTAAATATTTAGGAGTTTATATTACAACTTCAAATGGGAAATTATATAAGCATAATTACGAACTGTTATGGCATTTTCCAATTATCCAGAGATGGATAATTGGAAAAAATTACAATTGTCTCTGTTGGGAAGAATAGCAGTAGTAAAAATGAATGTCTTGCCTAAGTTTTTATTCTTTTTTCAAATGATACCAATACTCAAAAAGGATTTTTGAATTTGGAAGAATGGCAAAAGGGTATTAATGATTTTGTTTGGGCAGGGAAGAGACCGAGAATAAAATGAAAAATAATTCAAAATATATGCGAAAGAGGTGGCCTAAAAATGCCCAATTTAAAATTATATTATGAAGCAGCTGTATTATCAGCAATTAGTGACTGGATTAATTTAACAGATGAAAGAATATTGAATATTGAGGGATATGATTTGGTATATGGTTGGCATGCTTACCTAGTGTATGATAAGGTGGATAGGACTTTTAAAAGTCATATACTAAGGAAAGCTTTATTGCATGTCTGGAAAAATACAAATTAAATGACAAGATACCTATATGGGCAGTACCTAGACACGCGATAGAGACTATAAGTATAGAACAAAAACAGGATGTAACTACTTATAAAGAGATTTTTAATATATAGAGAGATATATTACAGTTATAGCCTTTGAATGTATTAAAAGAAGAAAGGGTAATTCAAACTTGGTTTCAGTATGGACAGTTACAAGCTAGATGGAAAAAAGACCAGAAAATTGGTATTACACAAAATGAGGAAAACTTGGTAAAACAAATTAGAGACCAGAGTCAAATGCATTTTAGTAAAAGGGGAGTTAAAGTACAAGAGGGAGATAGGAGGCTATAGTTAGTTAGAGTAAGTTAGATTATGATTGTTAAATGCAATACCCTGTATTTTGCTCTGGGAAGTGGGGGGGAGGGCTGGGGATGGAGGAGGGAGGGGATACATTTGTAAAACCTATTAAAACTTTTCAATTAAAAAAAAGTGGGGGAGGCTTTGCATTCAGGGCAAGGAAGCGAGTTTCCAACCATAGCAGACAATACTAGGAAGTCTCTCCCAAGATTCCTGACCAATTCTGTGGCCAAGAGAGGCACCCGGTTAAAGGAGAAGAATCCATGGAAGGATGTAAGACACAGACCTATGCAAGCACCACGGCAGGGATTCTACACCTAAAAAACTTTGCATTTAGAACTGAGCAACAAAATTATCAAGCTTGCTAATGGCACCAAATTATTTAGCCAAGACAGGAGAAAAGTGAAACTACAGTTACAACCAGTCAAGAGGGAATTAACACAAGCAGCCTACCTAAATCTAAGTAAGTGCAGCCTAGCCCATGTCAGGACAAAAAAGACCTAATTTTAAGTACAAAGAATTGTAGATCATAATCTACTTTATCTGACTTTATTTTTTGTAATGGAAGAAGAAATGGAAGAAAAAGGAGGGAAATGGTAAACAGGGGACATGTAAGCCAAACTCATGACATAAAAGTCAGGACAAACACTTTTATACCCTTGTGACTTTGTAAAGATCATCAGCACTACGTACCAGCTAAATCTGCTATCTACTGTTTAGATTTAGGATCCTCGGTTTAATGACCATTCGAAGTTGCAACAGATTTGAAAAAAATGAATTGCAACTGGTCCTTGCACTTAGGACTGATGAAGTGTCTCCATGGTCCATAATCGTGTGATTCACTTAATGGCCAAGGCAAAGAAAGATCATAAAATCAGGGACAACTACTTAACAATTAATGTCCATGTGATTCTTGTTAGCTGACATAGTCATTGGATCTTTCCTAAGCAGCAGCTACTGTTTAGGAAGCATCCAGTGAATATCTGTTCTTTCTTCTCCAGTTTTATATTTATTTATTTACAGGGCCTGTAGGGCCACCTATCTCATGCAATGATTTTAGGCATAAAAATCAAACAAACAAATAAAACCAAATGTAAAAACAGAAGTCCCCCCCTTCCCAGGCATCCGACCACACAACCCCCCCAGCTCAATCCCAATCCTAGCTGTGCTGAGAGAAGAGCCAGGCCGTCCCGGCCCTCCAGAAAACTAAAAAGCTTCAGGTCTCTCAACTCTCAGCTTGGAGGCTATTTGACAATAACAGTGAAACTATGTAGTGACAGTTGCCACAAAGCTGCTTCCAAAGCCCACAGAAAAAGTTCTGCCAGAGAAGTCTCTTTTGCACTTAAAAGAGCCGGAGTGGCTCTTCACTGGATTGGTGACAACTGATACAAATAATCATATCGTGGAGCGGAATTTAAAATTTCCCTATTCCAGCAGGAAACACAAGAAATTGTTACTCAGCCAAATGGACCATTTAATAACTTTTCCATTCTCAGCACAATCCTGTAGTAGTCTCCCTAGCAATTCCACAAGGGTCCTTTTTGGTGACATCACCTCGCAAGATGATATTATGGGTAGACATTGTTGAGGTGGGGCTGGTCAGAATCTCACTGCCCTCAACACTGGCAAGACGGAATAAGAGAATAAAAGAGTAGGAAGGGACCTTGGAGGTCTTCTAGTCCAATCCCTGCTCAAGCAGGAGACCCTATGCCATTTCAGACAAGTGGCTGTCCAGTGTCTTCTTAAAAACTTTCAGTGATGGAGCACCTGCAACTTCTGAAGGCAAGTCATTCCACGATTAATTGTTCTCACTGTCAGGAAATTTCTTAACTTCATTGCTTCTTGTTTTGCATTCAAGTGCTTTGGAGAATAAGTTGAAACCCCCCCCCCTTCTTTGTGGCAGCCCCTCAAATATTGAAAGACACTACTTCTGGAGGCAAGTCATTCCACTGATTACAGTAATTGTTCTTGCTGTCAGGAAATTTCTCTCCTTGATTAGTTTCCATCCATTCCTTCTTGTCCTACCTTCAGGTGCTCTGGAGAATAGACTGACCTCCTTCCTCTTCTCTGTGGTAGCCCCTCAAATGTTGACAATCCAGATGTACATACAAAATCAGGGAGTCTTCATGCAGCTCTCTACCTGTTTGTTGAGGGCACAATTACATCGGCTAGCAATGAAGCATGTGCAGCAGCATCAAAGGTTGGTGGTGCTCATTAACAACCTTTTCATGTTCAATCGTGTGAATAACACTGAGATCAAAAATAGTATGAATCTCAGACAGGCCACAACGATGAAAGGAACACAGACCTATGGCAATGACTTCTTAAAGATTTACGATTTCAACATGTGCCAGAAAAAAGATACAAGTGCTGTGGTCAAGACTGTGCACTTCTGCTTCAAAGCCTGAAGAGAGTTGGTCATCTCCAGGCTGTGTCTTGGCACACTGTCTTCCATGATCTTGTTGAGACGCCTTTTTGGTTTCTGTGGGATTACACAAAGGTTGTGTACAGAATCAAGGTACAGACCCTCCCGCTAAGTCGAAAGGGTAATGCAGATGCCACCTCCGGTGCACTGATGTGATGAATGGTGGGATAATGCTCATTCAGCCGTCTTGGTTCATGCCACAGCACCCCATGAGTACGAGAGTCTTTCTGAGGAAGCAGACTGAAAAAGCAAGATGCAGGTGCCAGTGGCATTCCGTGCCGTGCAGTGCAACACCTGTGCCATACCATAAACCACCTCTCTCTCATGGGATTTGAAAATCTTTGTTTTGGATGTGCACAAGGCGTCCAAATATTTGACGATGATGACTACTGGCAAGTCAGACTTTGTTGGCTAACACTACTACATATGGTCCTCTGGTTAGTGGCAAGCTAATCTACCTTGAATCTGATGGGAACAAATTCAACAGTGTATTGACTGAAGGAAGTTTTGTCCCTTCGAGCTCAACCATTTTTGAGTTGCCAAAATGGATCAGAATGAGCAGCAAAATGAAACGAAATACATTGCCTTTGGTGTAACATTAAGCAATTTGGGGTGGGTGGGGGAAGAAGAGACATGACTAACGAAAGCTACAAGGGAAGCCACTGAAGTTACTCTCTGCCAACTTCAGAGTGGATCTGGCCTGCTGCAGTCATCTTTTCGTTTCTCATCTTGCCACATTGTATGGGGGGAGGAAGAAGCTTGGAATGTCGGCCCAGACAATAACAACCAATCCTCCCATGGGAACCAAGGTCATCTTAACAGGTGTCGGCCAGAGACTGGAAGGAGTTACCAAGGAGACGCCAGAACACCTAATTGGACAATGTAACCTGTGACGTGGGGGGAGGGGAATATCTATTCTTTAATTATTCCAAAACCATGGGAAACAGAGTTGGTTTTGCTTTCATGGGTGCCGAAATGGTGTACTCAATGAAACAGTTCTTTGTAAGAGCTGTCCATCTCGGAGTGCTGAATTGGTTGGGTTCATCAGTCGGGACCTTGACACTCCCGTGACCAACTCTCTGGAATTGACAAGTTTGGGCTAACACAACAGCAGACTGCCTACATCATGAAGAGCCCAAGGGCTGCTGGAACAAGAACTGAAGCTGAGCAAGATCCAGCCGAAGTGGATGAGCCAGGAGGGCAGCAACCTTGTGACTAACCTTAGTGCAATGGGTGCCCTGACGGGGCATTGGCCAGGTTCATGCAGGACAAGCAAGCAAACAATGCTGCCCAAATCCATCTCATCCGATGCCACTGTGAGTCTGGAGCACAAGGGTGAGGGACCCTCCGTTCTGGGCTGTAGCTAGAGGAGGGGGCTCCAACCTGGGCAACTTACTAAAGCAGTTTCTCAACCTTGACAGTTTGAAGTCGTGTGGACTTCAACTCCCAGAATTCCCCAGCTAGCGTTGCTGGATGGAGAATTCTAAGAGTCATGTCTTCAGACCGCCAAGGTTGAGACACTCTGTATAAAGGCTCCCACAGCATGGCTGCCTGGGGAATTCTGGGAGCTGAAGTCCACCAGTCTTAAAAGTGCCACGGTTTGAGACCCCTCCCCTTCCTTGAGTGTGAGATGGGGGGGGGCTTTATCTTTCCAAAAAGTGCTGAGCATCTGGGAGGTCAAGAGGGCAACCAGGGCTCTCCTGCATTCCGGGGGGGGGGGGAGGATCGTGGGTGCCCAAAAGGCCTAGGAGGCAAAGGGGAGGGGGGGGAGCTTGTTCAGGCCGGAGACCAGAAAAGCCGGCAGACCCCCAACCTTCGTCCGCCATCGGGCCTTGGGGGTGCCCCCCCCATGAAAGGCGCCGGGGGCTCCGTGCCTAGTAGCCCCCCCGCTCTTTCTGCGGAGCCCAAAGACCCCTTCCCCACGTGCCTTGACGCCTGGCCGGGGGGGGGCGCAACCTGCGAGGAAACTAGCGGGGGGGGCAGGGGGGCTTTCCAAGAGGCTCCGGCCGTTCGACACCCCCTCCCCCCAAAAGGACCGGACTGCCCGGCGGCCTCTTTCCCGGCCGAGGCGGCCGCAGAGCGGGCGGGCGAGGAGGGCCCGGGGCTCTTCCGGGCGAAGGGAAGCGGCTACTCACGCTCCGTGACGCGGCCGAGTCCCAGGACGTGCTCGGGCCGCACCGCCTCAAGCGCCAGCAGCTCCGCCTCCGTCCTGGGAGGCGGCAGGGCGGCCCGCGGAGGAGGCGCGGCGGCGTTGGCAGCCCCGGAGCTCCTCTGCCCGCGCAGGCGACTCAGCGCCCCGCCGGGCCCGGCCGCGGCCACCCTGGGCTTCGAGCCGCTCATCGCCGGGCCGGCCCCGCCGCCGCTGCCAAGATGGCCGCCGCCTCGGCCCCGCCGGTAGCCATGGCAGCCGAGGGGCGGGGCGGGGCGGGGCGGGGCGCGCGGCCTAACAAGGGGAGGGCACCGCCCCTAGAAACGGGCGGGCGCGTGGCCACGCCCCCTCCTCGCGCCGGGCCCGCTCGGTCTCTGCCGCCGGGCGGCTCCTTCGGGGCAGGCAGACGGCGACCGAGGCGGCCTCTCGGAGCCCTTCCCCAACCGTCGCCTCGGGAGGCGTTTCCTTAGAGCGACTCCGACTGAGGAAACCCCGAAGCGCCTCAAGGGGGAAAAAAGCCCTTTGGAAAAAGAACCTCCGACTCCAGAGTCCCCCTCCCCCCGCGAGGTGGCTGGAGAATTCTGGGAATTGAAGTCCACGCCCCTTTCGAAGTTGAGCCGGTCCTAAAGTGGATCGGATAACAGAATTTGGCAGAGAGCAGGCGAGTTAAAAAAAACTAGGAGAGGGAGGGAATAATTTTTTAAACCATCAAGCCTGTTTTTTGCACATAGCAATGGCGTTTAGGCTCCTATACAGTCCGCCTCCTCCTTTGACCCACCTCGGAAGGCTGGACGGCTGAAGGACAAGCAAGCTGAAGGCTAACGGAGGCAGCAATAGAACTGCCGGCTTGGGAAGGGGTCTCTGTTGTGGTTCCAGGATTTTAGGTTACGCACCAGTTATATTGTAGAGTTTTGTGCCGAGACCGTCATCTTTCCACTTAAAAAAATAAAAATGCCGGTTTGCTAAGTGACAATATAATTTTTATTTTTTTTTAACACACTGCTGGTTAAAACTGCCAGGCAGTAGATTTCAGAGTATTTCCCTCAACCAGACATCCTGAGAGAGAAAAAAAGAGAAACCAACAAAATGTATTTAAAAAACAAAAGAAAACAGTTAAATGTACCAAAATGGGATGGAGGGAATAATTAAAGCAGAACTCATCCATACCTATTTCACTTCCCCGGGAAAAGAAATCTTTTGCAAAGCCAATGTAGTCAGACAAAAGTCGTATGTGCTTTTTACCCTTTGCCCAAGCTCACCTACACACATCCCAATAATAAAAAGAACCAATGCAAAATACTAAAAGCCACAAAAGTAAAGGACAGTTGCACGCCCAAGCTTGAAACCTGGCAGCAAACATTCTAGGCCATGTCAACTTCCAGCGTGGCAGAATTCCCCAGCCAGCAAAGTAAAGTTGGCTGGGGAATTCTGGGAGTTGAAATCCTCCAGGCTGGAAGTTGCCATGGTTGGAGACCCTGTTCTAGGCTGTCCTAAGAGGCCATGTCAATGCCTCTTTAGCAAGCAGGGACACAAATAGAAAAGATAAACATACATAACAGTACAATAAAGGGTGGAGCCTCAATCTTCTGATAGCTGAGACTGCAGCCCCCCAAACCTGCATCTGCCTTGTTAACAATAACAATCTCCACTTAAACTTTGATCGTGATGAGGTGACCTGACTCCAATTGGCTTAGGAAGTGAAGTTGAGAGAGAGAAAGGTCAGGCCTTTCCCTGGGGGGGAATTTAAAGATCTCTCAAGGCACTCCCCAAAGGCACCCCAAATAATTTCCCACAGGCTTAACCAGGGAGTGATCTCTTGGTTCAAGAAACGAACCCAGGGACACAAACAGAGTCCAAGTCAAATAACGTTCTGGAAGCTAAGCACCACTCTCAGATCCCCATCAAGCACAGCTTTGGGGGCCTGGGGGTGGGGGTGGCAGCCCGAAGGCCACAGAAGGAGGTTGGCTGCCAATGCCTCCCTATTCCCTACCTCCCTCGGCTCTTCTGCTTTGAAGGAAGCAGCATTAGGGGCTAGCAGGCATTGTGTGCCACCAGCTAAGCTCCTGAAGGAAGACGGCATTTCAAGGCCCATCCAAAATTCTCCAGCAGAGATTTCTACTGCTGTGTTTGTCTTCGGGATTTTTCAAAAGCATCTACAGTGTGTTCTAGCAACCGTCAGGTCGTTAGGATAAACGCAGGACTCCACAGCAACCGCCCCAACTTTACCTTTGGCTTTCCAGCCAGGGAGGCCCAACAATATCCGTTCACTTAGGCTTTCCAACACCCGATCTTTCCCACTTACGTGGGCGTCGGAGATGCTTTTAGCGAGTCTTGGCCTACATCCAATGGAATGCCCATTGGTATTACCCAATGCCCATACCAAAGCAGAGTTTTACCTTTGGGTACAGTTTTACCTGCAGCCAAAGGCAACTGCATATCTTTCCCAAGGCTGCTCAAATGGCCCTTTCTCACTCTTGAAGGTGTTTAAACAATGATACCCGATTCACAGGTTTCCTCTTCTGAATGTCTAGATTGCTGCAGTAAAATAGGAACATATTTCAATAGTATAGGTCTGATGGAACCTCAGGAACTATAAAATAGCCATTTATTCCCCCTACTGGCTAAGGGAGAGGGGCATGATATTTGTGCAAGCAAAATGTAGGTCAAAAAATAAAAACAATTCCACAAAGGGGCAGCCAGATTCCAGTGCCCAATAATGCTACTACAGAAGGACCGGCGCCCCAAACACATAACTGAAGCATGCATCAGCATAAATGAACCCAGAACGCTGACCCTCCTCACAACCGTGGTCGCGGTAGGAACCTTCATCACCTTTTGGCATCTGGCAGGTATAGACTGCCATTCACTTGCACCCTCTAGCCTACAAGCACAAGATCTCCAGCTTAGGTAGAAGAGCCTCAAGGACCACGGTCCCTAAATCAAGATGCCAAGGCAACGTAAGCCAGTTGACCCCCAACCCTCTGAATCAAACTGTGCAGATCCACTGTAGTCTTAATACTTTTACAGATCCTAAAAGGGGCGGACGCCCCGCACAGACACAACCGGAGAGTTGTAAAAGCAAAATCTGTGGAAGAAGAGATCAGCTTCTGTTGTGATGTGCTCTGTGGAGGGCAACTCTGCAAGCATCTTGACAGATATACCTGTTGTTGTTTTTTATTCTCAGTATATAGAGGAATGAAAGTCCCAGCCCTTGCACATGCTCATGGTTTCAAGGGCATCTCAGAGCAGGAAGTGAAGTGTAGAGGGTGACCTTCTCCACTTTCTGCAAGTGCACAGAGCATGGGACTGCAAGGCCTTTCTCGTGCAAAGGTTCTACCTTAAAAAAAAAGACCTCTTGACATGCAAAAAGCCTGCCAACTCATACCTGAAAAAGTTCAAAAGGCAGAAGCAACAAATGCAGATTCAAGTGCTGACTTTGCTGCAGTTTTCTTTAAGAAAGAAAGTACTAGAATGTCTTGCCACACTCAATGAATTCAAATTCTAAGGGAAAATTAGGGCCATGTTCTCTCTGTAGAAAAAATAGGGGTGAAGCCGCTCTTACTAGTGAATGACTGGAACCAAACCTTCTTAGGATAAAAGGGAATTGCCTTTTTTTTTTACGACCCAAGACCCAAAAATGCAGAATTTCAGTTGTGTTAAGCCTACCCATCCATATCAGAAACAAACCATCTCTTCCTTTGGGAATTTTGAGTTCTCTGAACTGGAGACGATAGCAAGTACTCAGATAGCTCAGGAAGATAATCAGTAACTGTTTGCCTCCTCTGGCCCTGGCGAAAAAAAGGGAATGGAAATAAGGTTGCAATCGCTCACTTGGTCTTCCTCCATCTTCCATTTGTTTGTGGAGGAAATGTGCAGTTTTACAATCAAGAGGGAAATTAGGGTACGAGCAAGGCAAGGCAGCCTATATGTTCTGCTCACCTGCAAAATATAAGTCAGTCTCTAAATAAACAGCTACAAGGGCTTTCGTTTAAGGGTTCAAAAAATGAACAGTTGGGCCCCTTACCCTCGTGACTACGTATCTGAGCTCACATAACATCCACCTGCTTTGAAAAACAGATTCATCTGTCCAGACCTGCAACACCCATGGCTTCCGATTCAAATTCTTCCAAGTTGAAATTCAAAGAACATAGAACTTGGTGAAATTACTTTGGGGTAATGTGTGCGAGACAATGAAGGTGTGAAATTTCCCTAGCTGTAGGTAGCCTTTGCTATATTCTGCTAGCAGGTATCAAATGTCTCACAGGGCATAACCCAGAAGTCACTTCATCAATGCCATGGCAGCCATGAAAATGGACACCCTACTACCGAATATGGGCTTCCATCGAACGAAATTTAGAGCCATGATCAGAAACAGCAAAGGGGAACAACTTTCAGATGGGGCTCTTGCAAATCCCTGCCAGCATTTTCAGTCAAATGGGGTTTATTCCTAAATAAATTGGGACAGAGTGGGGTGGGCATACTACTGTCTGGTAGAAATATATGTAAATAAATAAAAAGGAAAAAAAATTACTTTGAGGTGAAATGTCTAAAAGGAAGCCAAATCTGGGGAGGAAGACTTTTTTTGAGCCAGCTGGAGAAAGAGAGCAGCTGACTGAGTTTAATATGTTTACTAGCAGTATGAAAAGAAAATGCAAAACAGTTCACTTCCCTGTTGAGATTGCAGCTGGAAAGAAACCGGACAAGTGCCTTAAAATTAAGCCCACAAACTGGGAAAATGGAAGAGATTATAGGAACAAACATTAAATATGGTGGCACAACCTGGCCGCTGCAGGGCTCAAGCACCATGAGCTGAATATCAACTGACTAATTGACAAGTACAGTCATCTTGCTCTCTATGTGAAGAGGCCATGGAGGAAAATGTCTTCCACTCTACCTTTGTTTTGCCCAGATTCCACTTATATCACTACAGCAATGGAAAACCAGAAAGCCACATCAAAAGAGGCAAGAGAGAAATATTCCTTAGATTCCAGTAAATATTTAGGGAAGATAACAACAGCAATCCCAACAGCCCAAGGAGGGAATTTTTCTGTAGGTTATAGATGCTCAAGCAACCCTGCCTTTGCTTACAATACAACCTGCGCTCCATGGCAGGAAGCACCTTTTAAGGTCTCTATTTCAGACTGCGCCCACAAAAAGACCCGAGAAAGGAATGGCCAGCGGGATCCCTCCAGAGGGCATGCATCTCTTTCAAAAGTTGCCTTGAAGCTGAGCCTGAAGAAGCTCAAAGACACAAACCTTTTTGAAATTTCCTAGCTCTGGACCTCTTAAGCAGAAAAAAGGAGATGCCACCTTGGATTGTGGAAAGTCTCCAGGCACAAGAAAAACGGAAGGCCATCAGGGAAGCTTCCTACATGCCTGCTGGAGTGCCAGCTTCTACTGGTCAGGTTTTTGCCACGTAACATGGATTGGGAAGAGGAGTCAAGAGTGGAATCACAGCATTTGGGAGGAAGGGGAGAGAAACTAGATTAAAGTTACATCGTGTGTGTGTGAGGGGGGGGGGGAATTCTCTAAGGATAACTCAAGCCTTGCCAGAATTGTCATGACCAGGGAAAGCACTTGCCTGAAAATAAAATCTTCTCAGAACGCCTGGCAGAGCAGGTGACCTAGATTACCTGCCCAACCTGTTCCATAACCAAAAGCATGTTGACCAAACATCAATCCGTCAAGGTGAACTTCCTCATTCAGAGGAGAAAAGAAGTACCATGTGTTGAGCTACAAATGTTCTAGCGGATGTCTACCCAACCCCCACTTCCACACCCGTGGATCCTTCTAGCAAGGCTGCTCAGTGGCCGCTTTTCTTTTCAGCCAACCTTTGGATCGTGTGCCTTTTCTCCCGCCCCTTTTGACTCCATCTTGCTCGTCGCAGGATTCGCTGCCCCAAAGATCCAGGTTCTGCTTCAAGACCTTCTGGGCAGGAAAGGTGCCCGCTGCTGGCCCACAGCTGGCCAAGACCCAAAGTTCTGCTGAGGGGGATGCAAACTGCTTCTTTAAAAGCCATTGTTTTCCTTAAATACGGAGAAGCCAGGACTGACTCCGCGTCCGGCCCAACTCCTCCTCCCCGGCTTGCAGACCGCTGTGCTTGCTGTCTTTCTCACAACCTGCAAAGGCAGAAGAGGGTTGGAATGAAGACGCCGAAGGCCACTAAGATCGGGAACATGAGGCTGCTATTGTCCGAGGCATAGGGGTTTGGTGTGCGGGGGCCTGACTGGACCCGGTTCTTATTGGTCTGCTTTTTAGGGCTGGATCCTTCTTCATACTCCTCTTCATCTTCCTCCTCCTCTTTCTTCTCCAGGCCTGGGTGAGGCTGAAGCTTTGGAACATCTGTAGAAAGAAGAAAAACAATGCCAGAGTCTACACCATGGTGCAAAGCAGAGAAATTGCAGGGAGGCAAGGAGCATTTTTCTAAACCCTAAACCATTATGATTCAAAGCTGTAGGTAAGATACTTAATCCACATACAAAACCTTGTCAAGGCCAACATAGAATCCCAACGAGGGTTGAACTTGTGGCCTCTCCATAAAATGCAACAGGTTAGCATTTTCAGACCATTACAAACTCCCTTTTTTTTCCCTGGGAGGGAAGGTTGGGGCACTAGCCCTAGGGAACAGAGAAACCCTACTCCCTTCCATTTCCTCTGGATGTTCTCAACAGACAAGTAGGCTGACACTGCTCAGACAGCCAGAGCACCTGCACCCTGTCCACCCAGAGAAGGTCAGCCAAATGGGAATGACACCCCCACCCCCACATGGCAACCTCCAACTTCCCTGCTCCAGGAGTGCTCTGGCGTAGCATGGCAACACATTCAGTTTGCCTACAGGCTGTTGTCTCTTGCAGTGGGACTGGACTGCAGCTGGAAGAACTTAGTAAAAGGAAAGTGTTGTGGGTGAGGCAACAGGAGTTCCTTTCTGCTCAAATGGACCTGAGAATACAGGGCTATGTCTGCCTCTTTGACCAGAAGGCTCGAGCCATTTTCCCATCTCCTGTGGGAAAACCCTTCTTAGGTAACACGTACTGGCTGAGTCTGGTTTACTGAACAGCGTACTAAAGAGAAAACCTTTCCACTGGCTGGAAGCAACAAGTAGCAGTTACAAAGAAAAAAGTTAATGTTTAAACCCTTAAAAGCTAGAACCATCTTTATTTTCTTTTAGCAGTGCGGGACTAATTCCTATCTTTTGGAGACCCTGAACATAATGAAGGATAACTCCAGCTATTGTTACCAGAATTATAATGTCACTCAGCCTAAACTGAGTTTCTATCAGGTTGCCAGCATTCAGGAGATGTTGCCTTCAATTACTGGACACATAAGCACGGCCAATCAATCTGATACTGGCTTTGAGGCAAGAACTGCTCGCTTACCTCCACTACAGGGGAAAACCCAAAACAGCTCAATTAGAATTACAAGCCCCCTGAGTGTTTACACCTTCCGCACCACTTTGGGCAGCGCCAGGATCAATGGGAACAAACCAGGTGGTATTTCTGGCTATGGGGCCACCAGGGTTTTGAGCCTGGAGAAAAAGTTCTTCATTTGTTACAAACAACAGAGGATTCGCATCTCGATGAGGTTTTGGGAAACTGCCAACGCAGCCAGTGCAAAGATATTCAGCTGATATGGAGAGATGCCCATGCTGTAGCTTTGTGGCTTCCTTTGCAAGGTTCCCTGATCTGGAGCCACCGTAACTGTTTACGCAACCTTCCTAATATATTCCACTTGCATCCGTTGGTGCTGTCCACTCCCCTGGCTCCGTAGGGCCTTCAGAGCCACCATACAACCTCACTGGTTGATAAGCAAAATCCAGTCATGACAGGTCCTGATTCCAGCACTGCTCCTCCCTCCATTGGGCGTCTATGGGTGGCATTTTCTGTGACAGACTGGAAGGAGATAGCAAGTGCCTTGCTTGGGACTGCTCTATGTACAGTAATCAGAGGTTCATCTGGTTCATTCCTGATCCAGGAACATTTTATTTCCTTTTATAAGTGCAGGATTTGTGTTGGGATCTCTAGATTTCAGAACACTGGGAGGCACTGAGGTTGGAGCTGCTTACTCTTTTCTCTGTAGCGAACAATCCAATAAGGAAATATTCCAGATTGCATTCTTTTAATGCAGATTAATGCAAATGACCAGCTGCCTGCAAGGAGCATAAATCCTTCAGTTCCCCATCATCCAATCAGAGTGGAAGAAGCTTCTTGGATGAGAAGTGAAACATCTTCAAAGAAAAAACAGAAAGTCCAGTTGCCTCTTGAAAAAAGCACCTTTGGGACGACCATGACCTGGATGACAGAGAATCTCCATAGAAGAGAAGGGCTGCTATCACTTTTCAAAATATTTTGGGTATCAAATCTAACAAATCAGAGGAAATTCCAGGAAGAGGTTCTGATCAGAACATGCAAACATGCTTCTAAAAGATCCGCCAGGACTAGTAAAACTGATGCAATAGCTTTTCTTTTCAATTCTCCATTTTGAAGGCTTAATGCCTGCTAAGAGTTGAGCTCTTTCATTGACTTATGAAGTAACATTGGGAATGAATCAGAATTAAATTGATGGGAAAAAGCAGATCGTGTGAGGTCATCCACAAGCACATGGGTGCCTGAAGTCGCAAAATATGACGTCTTCCAGTCTCAGCCCACAGAGTGAAATCACCTAAAAGCGTCCCACCACTCGGCAAGCAATCTCCCTGCAGGCTTCAGCAACCCTTTGCCAGCAAGAACGGAGCCTGGGAGGGCCCAGCGCATTCCTCCTGCTCTCCTTTCTTGCCACCAAAGGCAAAGATGACCGTAGCCTACAGGGACGCAATGTCCCTGCAGGCTTCAGTAAGGAAATGGCAAACGGAGGGAAGGCCTGAAGAACCGAAGCCTTCCCTCCATTTGCAAAGCCTTTCGCCGCAGATCTCATCCAGGCCTCAGTTTGCAGAGAATAGAGGCCTAAAGGAGAATGAGATCTCGCGCTACTGATTTAGTATGATTTCACGGTACTTGAGGCCTCCGCTCTCTGCGAATGCACCAAAGGGCTGATGTAATGAAGCAGGAAAAGACATTGTGACACAGAGGAGGTCTTCGCAAGGCGAGTCTCCACAGGAAGAGGGCCTGTGGCAGGCTGAATGTTGCAGTGCCTTTGCGGATTCATAAGGATGAACAATCGCGGTGGTGCTACAACATTCATAACTTTGGGACTGTGTCGTAAGTACTTGGGGGGGCTATGTCGCAACTTAGAACGGTCACTAACTGAACTGTCGTAACTTGGAGATTACCTGTATATGGGAAAAAAGATAACTAATTAAGAGAAAAAAATTCCAGAGCCTGGAATAGCTCAGCGGACAAATGCACTGTAATTTAACTCCAGTTGTCTGCAATTAGTAAGTTCGAATCTCCAGGCTCAGGGTTGACTCAGCCTTCCAGCCTTTCTAAGGTAGGTAAATTGAGGACCCAGTTTGTGGGGGCAATAAGCTGACTTTGTATAAATATACAAAAATATGAAGGCTATTGCTTAACGCATTGTAAGCCGCCCTGAGTCTCCGGAGAAGGGCGGCATATAAATCAAATTAAAAAAAAAAAGTCAGCTAGCCTGCTGCTTGCTGGAAATGGACAGAGGCAGCTGTGACAAAAAATGTATCATTACTATTGGGAACAATATAATAATAATTCAATCCTTAAGTTTATCATTAATATCAGACAGTATGGACACAATACTTCATCTTTTCCTTTTTAGAACAGAGACTTCAAAAATAAACAACAATGATCAAATCTATCTCTTAAAATCAGGTTTCCATTTACACAACTTTATTTCTCTGCTGCACCCCAGGTTTGACAGAACTAAAGCTCTTTCTACGGAATCTTTCTTACAGATTCTATCTTTTAGCAACTGAGTTTAACATCACCTTAAGTTCCTTAAATTACTGTATTGGTGTGTGACCTAGAGCTGTCCTTTGGACAGAGACAGGATCACCCGCCATTTGCCTGAGGGTTCAAAGAAGAAATGGGAAGACAAAGAAGTTACTCACCATCCACTGTTCCTGCGAGGACATACAGTGCACAGATTTTTGGATTATCATAGTACCCCTGTGGAAAGCAAGAGAGAGTTGATGAATTCCTTCGTTACCATTTGTCTCTTTGAAAGAGCTGGTTTTTAAGAATGGTTCAGGTTTGGCGCTGCCCAAGGAGGTTGTGAGCTCTTATGGCAGCTCTGTAGAAGAGTTCACAGCCCAGGCTCTCAGGGGTTGTTAACCAGCCCACAGAGTTGCCCGGTTTAGGAGACTACTGGAAGAAAGTGAATTGGGATTCCCAGCCAGCTATCTGTTGGACTTTTTTAAGTCCATGTAGACCTCAATTTACAACTATTCATTTAGTG
Organism: Masticophis lateralis; assembly: GCA_030761175.1. Classification (NCBI taxonomy): domain Eukaryota; kingdom Metazoa; phylum Chordata; class Lepidosauria; order Squamata; family Colubridae; genus Masticophis; species Masticophis lateralis. The sequence goes on from JAUDYJ010000014.1 coordinate 2,001,392, forward strand.
ACCATTTAAAGTTACAACGGCACTGACTTATGACCAGGATGTACTCTAAGGACTTCTGCACTAAAGACAAATTCCTTGTGTGTCCAATCACAGTTGGCCAATAAAGAGTTCTGTTCTGCTCGGTCCAATCCATTCTCACACTTATGATGATTGCAGCATCCCTGGGGACAAAATTCAGGCGCTGGCAACTGGCGTGCATTCATGGCGGCTGCACTGCCCCAGATACAAGCGATCATCACTTCTAACCGTCTCATCCAGCAGAGTCAATAGGGGAAGCCAGATTTGCTTAATGACCATATGATTCACTTAACAACTCTGGCAAAAGGGTTGTAAAATGAGACAAAACACACTTTCCGTTGCTTAGCAACAGAAATGTTGGGCTCAATTGGGGTCATAAGTCTAGGACTACCTGTACTTAAATGAACCTCCCAAACTTCCCTCAGGCCAAGCCCACAAATAATTCAAACTCCACGGAGTGAAATTCACACAGGATCCACGTTCATGCACACACTCAAGAGATCACAGGAACAAAGTCAGCCTTAATGCAGCTTTGCAATCTCAATAGAAGTAACAGAGGTGGGTGCTTTTTGGGCCAACAGATGAAGATCAATGGTAGCCTCTGTACGGGACAGAGGGTGCAACTTCTCGTTGTATGTCACTGGCGAAAATGTGCTGCCCTTGACTCTGCAGTCTGTCAGACCTGCCTCAGGTAGATCCCTTAGGAAAGAAAGACCCTCGACTCCGTTTGGTAGAAGTGATAGGTTCTTTTACCTAAAAATGCTGGCTGCAGTAAAGTCAGGTTAGAACTAAATTTCCCTTGCTAAAATGATACAGAATGTTTCCCCTCATCCCAGCCTCCCTCTCCTCATGACCATTCTGTATTCAGCCAATGAAGTTTCACCTAGGTAGATGTTTTGAATACGCTGAGATTTCTGGGTAATCCACATTGTTTCTCAGGGTGCATGGCTTTGAGTGCTGGCCCAAATGCATTCCGAGCTACTCTGCTCTTTGTAAAGCTCTCATTCCCCCCTCCCTAATTCCCCCCACGTTTATTGCCCATTTGTCCCCCCCCCCCCCGTGGCCCACCACCCTCCTAGCCTTTGAGGGTAGGATGCCAGGCAGGCACCAAGCCAAAGCCTGAGGAGACACACGTCATGGCTGCCATTCTGCTTCTAGCTTTGCATCACATCTTGCCAGGCTGTCATTTGCAATCAGGGAAGGGAGAGGAGACGTGGTGGATAAGGACATCGGGGGTAGGGATGAAGCCGGCCCAGCCCTGACAGTGAGTCGCACCAATCCAGTACAAGGTCAGCCAAAAGAATGCAGAGATGGAGAAGGCGCCAACTGAGGGTCCCTTTCTTAAACCACCTGAGAACTTCTAATGGGACATTGACTTTGATAACAAGGAGGTGGCGGGGGTGGGGGGACGACAGGCTTAATTGCATCTTTTTCATGCCAAGCCAATAGATTCTGCCTTGCTCTAATCTGTAACCACTTTATTCTTAGTAAAGTACCGGTATACTCTTGGAAAAAGCAATGAGACGGGAGTCTTTCTTTGCTAATTAACGTTAAGTGGGATGGATGACACCACCTTATTTTGGAAACAGAGTGCCCAAAATGCTTTGGAAGCACAAGTGACAGGTCCCAAGTGCTTGATTTCCACAAGTAGATGATTATATTAGGACCTTATATTATTTGATTATCCACTCAGGAGAGGGAAGATACTTCATGCAAAAAGAGTTTTGAATTATTTTTAAAACTGAGTTATGAATGGTCTGAAAAATCCCGGCCCTGACAAAGCCGAGGAGAAAGACGATCAGGGACAGCAAGCATGTCTCATTAAGGCACCATGTCTACAAAGGCGCTTGTTTAATAGATTATCAGAGTTGGAAGGGACCTGGCAGGTCATTTAGTCCAATCCCCTGCCCAAGCAGGAGACCCTACATCTACCTCTATCTAGGATTGAACTCGCAACCTCCTGATTGTGAGGCAAGAGCTCCACCTCTAGGCCACAGCAGCTGGGCTTTGATGCCAAAGCTCTGGTATGAAAGCAGCCTCTGCACCTCACAGTTCTGCCCCTCCCAAAAGGAACCATAGCAGCTCTTGACTGAAGGAAACTCTGTACAGGTAGTCCTTGACTTACAACCACAATTGAACCCAATATTTATGTTGCTAAGTGAGAAATTTGTTAAGTGAATTTTGCCCCTTTTTACAACTTTTCTAAGTGAATCACTGCAGTTGTTAAATTAGTAACATGGTTGTTAGGTGAATCCCATTGACTTTGCTTGTCACAAGGTTGCAAAAGGGGATCAGACGACCCCACGACACAGCAACCGTCATAAATACGAGTCAATTGTCAAGAATCCGAATGTAAATCATGTGACCATGGGGTCGTAAGTACTAAAAATGTCACTTTTTTGAGTGCCCTTGTAATTTCAAACGGACACCAAGGGAACTGTTGTAAGTCGAGGACTACCAGTACTCTCTTTCCTGCTCTCCTGCGCCCTTCCTCTCGCTCCTGAATGAGAGAGACCTGTGGTTCCCTCGGCTCCTCTGCCTGCACAGGATGGTGACAAAGGGCTTAGCCAATTTGCCTTCTTGCAAGTGTTTTTCTTTTACCTTGACAAACTCAATGTTGAGCTTCCCTGTGAAGGTAGAAACCTCTCCCTGCACACTCAGCTTCCCCTTCTTGATGCTGATGGGAACAATCTCATCGTGGGCAGTGCTGTGTCCCACTCTGTCAAAGATGTCCAAGTCCTTCACCACCATGTGGCCGTTCAGACGCACATCAAAAACCTGCAAGTTTAAAAGAAGACAGAATTGCTATCAGCACGTTGGGAACACAGACCCAGCCTGGTCCAGGTGAGTTTTCCAGCTGCTCAAAATTCTCTTTGTGAAGAATGGAACAGCCACACACACACACACACACACCCGTCTACACTTCTTGATGAGGAATCTTGCATCACTCAGGCCACTGTGAGTTGCTTTCAATAAATGTTGCAACAATGGAAATATTATTTTATTAACACCGTTTTGAGATGGTGCCAACATCCAGAGCTGCTAATTGGACAAAAGGGTATGCCCACTCACTGGTTAACATAAATGAGACAAGTACCTTTAGATATATAGTCAAAACTGAAGTTTAAGGTTGTTCCCCCCTCCACAGCCCAAAAGTGGAGCTCTCCACAGTCCAGGGAAAACCGTCCAGGATGGCAGCCCAACCCACGCCTCTTGGGATGGCCCCTCCAGCTCCACCAACCTTTCAAATGGCACTTCACAAAAAAGGCTGGCCTCCCAGGAGGACTTTTTTTTCTTTCTTACCTTCTGCTGTGACTGTGCAAAATAGACTTCGGCGAACTTCAGCACCAGGACATAGTCACCCTCTTCCTTGATAGGGACCTCGTAGCCAAAGGTTTCCTCGTTGTAGCGTTCTGTCTGGTAGAGAATTTGATCCTCGGGGTTGGAGCGCAAGATGGGCAATTTCATGCCATAATCGGAAGCTGCAATTCCAATAAATACATACCGTATTTTTCAGACTATAAGACGCACTTCCCCCATGCCCCCAAAAGTGGGTGTCTTATAGAGCGAATATTGCGCACGGGTGAGGGGGGTTGGTGCGGCGCAGAACAGCTGTTCTAGGTGGCGGGGATCACCACTGCCTATTGGCACCACCCGTTCACAGCAATCAGCGGTGAATGGGCCAATTTTTTTTCTTGCTTTCCTCCTCTAAAGCTAATGTGGGTCCTACAGTCCGAAAAATACAGTAATTTTTATAAGCATAAGGCAAGTTTCCCTTAGCCCATGGGAAGGTGGCACCAAACATTTAAGTGTTTAGCTTCTCCTTCCCTCCCCTTCTTCTTCTCCCAGACCTTAAGGCACGGGGTCTCCAACCTTTTGACTTGCCTGGGCCGCATTAAGTGTCTTGGACCACATACAGGATAAAACTATGCAGTATAGTTAATGTATATAAATAACTAATTTCCTTTTTTAATCTTTGATACAATCTTGTGGAGCCGCATTAACTAGCTGCTCAGGGCTTCATATGACCTGTAGGTTGGACACACCTGCAAAGCTTAAGGAAAGAATTCCCTGATCAAATCACACACACACACACACACACACACACAGGCTACAAACACACAGAGCTAACTTGAAAGACATCTGCAGGCTCAAACCAAGCGGGTCACAAGGTATCCCAAGAGTTCTGCCAGTGACATTAGCTCAAGATCTACTGGCCTATTTCCCGGTGACATGTGGCAGATCAACAAGGACTTCCTACTTTCAGTAGCTTAACAAAAACAGTGGAGCATTTTCTTTTCTCTTAAATTAAGCTGCTAAATTAGGAACTCTTTGACAAAACCAGGAAGCGATTGGTGGGGAGGGAGCTTCAAACTCTGGAACAGTACGGAAAACAAAGTCCCGTGCGGAGCACGTCTTCAGCTGCATCCCTCTCAGGGACGCTCGGTCCACTTTCCCCCCAGAATCCACTCGGTGGATCTCAGGACGGTAACTAAGAAATAAAAAGCTTTCAGTCTGCTCATTACTGGGATCTCATTTCTGGAGAGAAACTGACACAGCTGTGCTTGCTTCTCTCTGCAATGCAAGCTGGTACATCTTTCAGGTTACAAAACTAAGATCTTGAATTGGTGGTACAGGCTGGCCTTGAGTTAAGACCAGTCACTTAGTAACTGTTCAGAATTATGACGGGCATCCCTAGAGCTACTTACAACACAGATGTGAAGTTCTGGCACCCTCCCTGCAGTGATGATATTCTGGGGGCTCATCCCCTGCATTTACAGCTGCTTGGGGTATCCCGTGGTCACGTCACTGCGGTTTAGTTTTTTTGCTGAAACCCAGCATTATTTCTGGTTTCCAGCAAACAAAGTCCATTGTAGACGATGGATTCGCTTAATATCCATGGGGTTCGCTTAATGACTGCAATGATTCTCTTAATGACTGCTGCAAAAAAGATCGTAAAATCGGGCATAGTCATACAGTGATCCACTAATGATTGGCACGACATATGACTGTAATTCATAAGGTCGTAAATCAAGTACTACCTGTTTATTAGTAGCAAACTACTATATATTTTCAAATCACTTTGCTGCTGTAATTCTCTTCATTGGGTTACTTTAATTTTAAGTGTTTATGTGATGTTTTCTTATGGTTTATGCATTCCATGGTTTAAATTCTGAGATGAGAACTTCTCAGGAGTTCTTTGACAGATGGGCAGAGCAGATCTGCCAGGAAGTTGTGCCATTTTACTCATGTGTCCTTGGGGTAGCTCTCCTCCCTCTTTTGTTCTGCATGTGGGAGGAGAAAGGAACCACAAAATAACAAAAGGAACTTCAGCCACCCCTAGCCCAGAAGAAAATGCTTGAAGAACTAGGCTGTGTAAAGGTTATGGCTTAATGTCAAAATGTCTAACCTCAGCATTATGACAGCCAAGCAGAAGCCTTCATTCTGCTATTTTTGGCATAAAGCCCCCTGTAATTCCTGTGAGAAATGATAAGTACGTTCAGTATCTCAATGACAGAAGTTGTGTCCCAAATCATTCCACATATGCCCCCAATTTGCGATGCTTAGTTCTCCTCCCCGAAAGAGCCCAGAGTGAAGTCATGGCAAAATCTGAGCAGGCTTGAACCAAAGCTTGAGTTCCTGTGTGTAAATTCTAAGCACGCCTTTTCCAGAAAACAGGGCTTTTTCCAGATAGCAAAGCCAGGAGGGAAGCTGGATTCACTTAGTAAGTGCAGTGATTTGCATAAACAGGGCAAAAAAAGAAAGTTTGGAAAATCAGCCATGACTCACTTAACAGCTTTGCTGCTTAGCAATGGGAATGCTGGTCTCAATTCTGGTTATAAGCTGAGGACTAGCTGTATGGCTAGATCATGGGGGTGTCATTTGGAGAGGCACTGTCAGAGCTTCTCATCCGCTAGCTATGAGGCTGCCATGAACTATGGGAGGGGGGAGAGAGCCGAACGGGACGGGGGAAGGCTACAGACTCATCATATCTTCCAGAGACACCATCTCAAGGTCTAAGCCTGGGAATGGAATGCAATATCTTACCAACCAGCCCATCATTGAAGAGATTGTTTGAATTTTAAATATAACTGGACAACAGGGGCCAGGGGAGGCAAGGGACTGGATGGGGAAAGTTAACTGGGAAATAATAACCCACAAACTTCAGTCCTGGCTTTGCTATTTTGTAATCCACTTGGCTTTTAGTAAAAGTATACCTTTCACTATAAATTGAGTCTAGGGTCTTTCTTAACTAAAGGACCAAGTCGGGGTAGGTCTGACAGGCACTATGTGTAGGAAAACTTGTTTCAATTTACCTGTAGAACCTGGATACACTCACTTAGGGCAAAATGTGCTATCCAGCTTGGAAGACATTCAGATTCAGGGAAAGAAAACTTTACTCCCAGAGAAGTTATTCCAGACTGAAGTCAGTGCATTCCTGCCCTGGTTCTAGCTTCATCTACCAAACACAAGCAACACAATCCCAGACTCCAATGGAAGTGCAAATGGCTGATGAACATCTTTATTTTAAGTATGGCCACAGTACGTTCATGTGATTATAATATCAGTTGATAACAGAGCATTTCCAATTAACCCCAAAGCTAATCTCTCTTTTGATCTACAAAGCCACTCTTCCTTCTCACACACACATAGGAGAATGTCTCTTCAAAAACAATGCAGCTTTTATGAGACATGGGTATGTTCATCCAAAAGCAACAGCAGGTTTATATTTATATTTAAGCATCAATTATCGACAGCTTTAGCACTCATCATTGAAGGTTCACTCACCCACAGTAGAGCATGCAACATTCTCTAATCAAGACTTGCAAAACTGGATTTGAAGAATAGATAAGTAGGAGTTAAGCTTAAGACGCCGCCTGGACCTTCCTTGAGCCAAAAATTCTCAATACTGCAGCACGCTACAGATTAAAACAAAGTGTGTTGCAAGCTTAAAGCTCCTAGCAGGAATGATTATTCTACTTCATTTGGCAGATTCAGCGCTGGGATCCTCCTATGAACCTGAGGGCCCCGAGTCTGCCTGGCTTTTGCAATGAGAGGAATTGCTGATTCTCAGCGCACTTGCCAAGACTCAGAAAAATCCACCTAGAAACATTTGCAAAGAAGTGGCTCTGGGAATATCTGAAAGAGGGAATCCTCTAACGTGTGATTCTGTACCCACAATGCAGAAAGACCTCCAAACAAGGATGAAATCTAATGGAGGAGGAAACCATTACCAAGTAGCTGCTTGGTTGAAGATGACCTCTTCATCCAATAGCTTACCGCCAACCTATTAAAACAATTCATATCACCATAAAGATTAAACACAACTTTTGTTGAATGTTTGGATTTGAATTGTAGAGTTCCTAAGGAATGACCTACACTTACTTTTAAAACAAGGAGAGGAAGAGACGACACGCTCACCACTGTATAGAGTGCAGGGCCCGGGAGGCAACTGTCCCCCTCCCCTCCTCTGACGTGCTCAGACCCCCCTTGGAATTCTGTGTCCAATTCTGGCCCCACCATCCAAGCAAGACGTTGACAGACTGCAGTGCGCTCAGAGAACAGCCATCAATGCGGGGAAGGCTCTGGAAACCAAATCTGGCAAAGACTGGATGAAGGAAGGGGGTATATTTAGAGTACAGCACAGGGGCTGCGGAGAGTTAGGATAGCTCTTCAGAGGTCTAAGACCAGAACCAACAGCCAGGAACTACAAGGAAACAGATTTGGGTTAGATAGGATGGTGGAACAGGTAAGAGAGGAAGAAGTTGCCTCATGAAACGGTGACTTCCTTTCTGTGAAAGGTGTTCAAACCGAGGCTGTATTGAATCTGTCTCAAATGCGGTAGCAGATCCTCCACCATGCAGGATTTAAACTAGAGATCCATTCTGGGGAGGAAGTTAGAAAAGAAAGGATTCAAGATGCAAAGAATTAATATAGAAAACACAATCTTGTGTTCAGAACACAAGATAATTTATTCCAGGAAAAATGAATACAGGAAATATTAATGACTGTGAATTACACACACACATGCACACAGAGTCAACTGTCCCCCTCAGTCATCTAGCAAAGAAAGACTGCTGGCTATTTGTTCTTGCTAAGAGAATACTTTACTGAAGCTTACGTGGTTATAGAAGTAGCGAAGCTGAAGCTGAGATTTTCTTGTGCAAATAATACAAAGTAAATATTCTTCTCCCACCCCCACCCATCCGCCATCTCCCTGTTATCTGCAAATGTCCAATCAGGTGCTTGTATATTGTTCAGGAAACAGGTTCTCGGTTCCCAGCTCTGCTTATTGATAGTTGAACTTGACTGGCTGGAGCTTCTCAGCTGGGCTTCCATTCCCCACTTCTTCTTCCAATCTTTCTCTCTGTTGCTAATGTCCAGCTGTCAGCTCATAAAGTTTGGATAGGAGAGATACAGCCATGACACGCACACAGACACAGGCACATATAGATCTATATGGCCACCAATTTCCAAAGAGTGACATTAAAAGTGAACAGTATAAAAACCCAACCCACCCCGTTATTATATATTATTTTAGATTTAGATTATAACACATATAATCTTTTTAGATTATAACACATCAGCTGGTCAGGATACAATTATAAAGTCCTCTTTCTTTCCCAACTACATAGTGCTCTGAAATAGGTTGAGAAGACTGTTTTAATTTATAGTTTAAATACATTTTACTGTAAAATAATGTAATATACATGGGAAAGAAAGAAAGTGCATAGCTCGAGCCTCAGGTTGGAGCTTTGCCTGGCCTTCCTCTCCAGAAGAGCTCAGCAGAAAAGCCTTGGCAAGCCCCCCAGTTAACACTGACCGTCTCCAGCCCCAGAGTGTCTGAGAGAGAAATGGACCTGAACGGCCCCAAAGCCATCTCTTTATTGGGACAGAGGTGGCACTGCCACAAGCAGCCTTCCCTCCCACCTGGTGGCATCTGGGGAAAAGTGACCCACCCTCGGCCTGAGTGCAGCCCCTTCCGCTCCTCCTGGGCAGTGCATGCACAGTCATTACACAACAGTGCTGAAGAGTTGCCATTTTCCCCCAATTTTACTTTTACTGCTCCAGATCACAAATCAGAGAAAAGTAGAATAGAAACGCAGGAAACAAAGCAACCGAAAATTATCTTTTCTCACAGCTAGAATCCCAGAAAACTCACTGGACTTCCAAACCTTAATGCTAAAATGAGGCAGAGAGTGGGAAGCAGACCAAGGGCCTGCACAGAGCTGCAACAGTCAGCTGGGGAAAAGCTGTATTCACCTGGGAAGAGGCAACTGGGCCATATCCATGGACTGCCCAGTATACAACCAGATCTTCTCCTACCTATACCCTCTCTTTGCAAAAGCCAAACTCCTTGAGGGTTTGATTGAGAAAAGACACAGACTGCACGCACGCACGCACAGTCCAACTGCCTGCAGTCGCAAGATAGCAGAATATTGCAGCAAGCTTAAGCCTGAAATACTTTTTATAGTCTTGTGGCAAAGTCCAGGTTTTGCAAGCCAACGTTTCCCAACCTGGTAACTTTCAAATGGGTTGATATCTTAGATTACAGCTAACATAGAGAAGACAATCGAAATACTTGTGCAAGAGCTGAATATCGGAATATCTTTGTTTTGACATCAAAGGGCAATTTGTAAATATGATGGCAACACAGAAAATGTGGGAAACGGAGGTTTATTTTAATGTATGTCACATATCGATTTTGAATGAAAAATCTGTAAGTTGCTTAGTGTAATTAAATCTGATGACAGCTCAGTTACATGGTCATAAAATGTCTGCAGTATGATCATGGAGGCAAGATCAGAGAATTAAAATGTTAAAGGAGCCTAAGACCATCAAATCCAACTTCCAATCCAGGACAGGAATCCAAATTAATACATCCCAAAAGACTAACTCTTGTCTTCAGAGAAAGGAAGCCCACCATCTTTCTTGGAGTTAATTTTCTTGTTGAACTGTTACCTATGAGAATTTTTTTTATACAAAAAATAATTTTTCCACATTCTTCCTATAGTTTAAATCCATTATTTCATATCCCAGACCCTGATAAGACAAGATTGTGACCATCCTCCAGTTTGGTGTAATGGTGAAGGCTTCAGGCTACAAAGCAGGGCACCGTGACTTTAAGTCCCGCCGTAGCCATGAAAGCTGGCTGGGTGACTCTGGGCCAGTCCTTCTCTCTCAGCCCAACCCACCTCACAGGACTGTTGTTGTTGTGGGGAAAATAGCGGAGGAAGGAATGTTGGATATATTTGCCATCTTGAGTTATTTATAAAAATATTAAAGGCAGGATACCAACCAACCAATAAGACATGATTACCGGTATTTGAAGAGGGCTCTACTTTTAGTCTTCCCTTCTGAAAGTTAATCCTCCAAATTCCTTCAATCTCTCATCATGGGAACTGTTTGTTTATTTTCAGACTATGATAGTTTTAAATTTTGCTTTTATCTTTTAGGATGTCCACTATCCCAATTATGTCTGGCGGCGCAGGGGACTAAGTGCTGTTAAAGTAGCACTTAGTTGCCAGCTGCCTGCAATTACTGCAAGTTCAAATCTCACCAGGCTCAAGGTTGACTCAGCCTTCCATCCTTTCAAGATAGGTAAAATGAGGACCTGGATTGTGGGGGCAATAAGCTGACTTTGTATAAAAAAGAACACCGCTTGGGGGGGGGGAAGCTCTACTAAACAGGTATATAAAAAAGTATGAAGGCTATTGCTTAACGCATTGTAAGCTGCCCTGAGTCTCCGGAGAAGGGCGGCATATAAATCAATCAATCAATCAATCAATCAATATCAACCATAAATCTGTGGAGCCTGTGTAGCGTAGAGGACTAATGCCTCCTACTAAAGGCAGCAATTAACACCAGCTGCCTGTAATTTCTCTGAGTTCAATCCTAGCCAGGCTCAAGGTCGACTCAGCCTTCCATCCTTTCTAAGGTGGGTAAATTGAGGACCCAGTTTGTGGGGGCAATAAGCTGATTTTGTATAAATATACAGAAGTATGAAGGCTATTGCTTAACACATTGTAAGCCGCCCTGAGTCTCCGGAGAAGGGCGGCATATAAATCAAATTAAAAAAAAAAATCTGTTAAGCATTTGTCTTCTCTTTGCAAATAGTTAATAAACTGTCATTTTTACAGACTACAGAGCTCAGGACAGCTCATGTCACTGAAAGAATCTTCAGCTTATGCAGCAAAATCATATTCCATATCTATAAACTGCCCCGGAAGATGACAGACATTACTGAAGATTATGATCTGTTTTGCAAAACCACACAATCTACTAAGGCGTTACTCATCAAGCCTTCTTCCCCTAGCAGTGAAAGTACTACTAGACACGTGCAAGCAGAACCTGCAGCGTTGTGTCAAAGTGCTGTGTCCTTCCAATATAACCTTCTAGAATTCTGTCAAGTTGCTTAAAGATTAACAGGCCTGGAAATGAGAATGGGGAAGAAGCTGAGAGAATTGAACTAAACTTAGAAAACTATTGGAACCACCGGAGCACAAAGTGATGAAACTGTCAAGCAACTTTGCAATGGCTTAACATTTTCCACTTCCCACCAGCCCAGTTCTGGGACACTAAAAAAATAGCACAGCGCAGAAGGAAAAAAAACCCCAAGAAATGTAGAAAGAACAGGAAGCAAAAATTATTGCGGCATTTTATAAGACAAGGAGGAAGAAGAGAAGCAGCTTCTGGTTTACTCCAACCACAAACAGCTCCCTAAAGAGGCACCTGGAATTGGTGTGGTTATTTCTTTCAGCAGGCTCCACATCTATCTATCTCCATCAGAGCTACATGCATGACAGGCTGCCCCCACTCCCCCCACCATCTGATGCGAATCAAAAGGAGAACAGGCCATATGCTCAAGTTCCTCACATTTGCAGTTTATCATTCATACAAGGAATGCAGATTATAATGACTTGTCAAAAAGAATTCAGAAACTCTGGTTTGTCACTGAAGCCCCAGAATCCAGCCATAATAAGCCAATACGGAGAGGAAGAGGAGGAGGAAAGAGAGATGACAAGGATAACTGTAGAAACCAAAATGTTGGGAAATGGTGAAAAAAGGAGAAGCAGATCAGGGAGGGCAGCTCTGAAGAAAGAGAACAGGCCACTGCAGTGAGGAGAAGGGGAAGCCCAGCAAGGTCAGAAAGGCTGGTCTCTCCCTCATCTTCCCTTCCCTGCTTAAATTTCTGCTTGCATGCAGAGGGTGCATTGGAATTCACACCAAGGCAGCAAGTCAGAAACGTCCTGTGAGATCAGGCCATGATTTCCCCAGAGCAGAAGCAGGGATATGAAGGGCAGAATCCACAAAAGGGGAAAAAAAGAGGGCTGGGAGCTCCCCTGTGCATAGGAGTTGTGGTCCAACACACCTGGAAACCCCAAAGCCGGATGTTCCAGGTAATGAGATCTGCATTACTCCTGGCCAACATCTACGTAGTGCCTTGGACTCAAAGTCTACGCACGTGGGCGATCAGTGCTCTTTCCATCCTCTTTCGCGCCAGGATCCGTACAGCATCCAGAGCTCCATCTGCAGTTTGGGGTGAGGGGCTAATCCTGCACTGCCTCTGCCCAGCATTTCTCTGGAAGCATGCCCAGCTTAATAGTGGGACGGCCGCCTCTGTCAGGGGCGCAGAGCCGGAGGGACACCCCCTCTGGAGTGGTGAAAGGGGAAGGGCAGGCTTTCAAGCTTACTTTCTGTGGCAGCTGCCACTGTGCCACAACGTGGAGGGCAACCCCTACATCGCCCCCTTCGCCCAGAGGAAGGTAGGGCAGCAGGGCAGCTGCTCCCTGGTGAGCCCCCCCCTCCCTCCCATTGACAACTCAGAGCGCGACCCTCCCCCTATTCCCGGGGGACCCAGCAGATGCCAAGGACCCTCCCCCGGGGGGGGCACAACTTTCTCCCCTCCACGCCTCTGCAGTCTCAGGCGAAGAGGGCAGCATCGCAGGAGGCCCAGATAGGCTGCCTCCATACATGGCAGCTCCATCGCACGGTCACCCGGCGGCTCTCCTCGCCCTACGCCAAGCCCCTCCCCCACACTCTCCCCCTCAGGTGCAGAAGCCCCCTCCCCCTCCCCCGGCGCAGGACCCCTGGCGTGGGGGCTCCGGCGAGCTCACCTCGTCCCACCCGTCCCTCGAGGGGGTCCTTCCGGAAGTGGATGCCGTGGACGTCCACATGGGCCTCCCCGCCCGCGTTGACGGCCCAGACCACGTTCTCGGCCAGGCTGGCCCCGGCCACGCTGCCAGGCGGCGGCTGCGACACCAGCAGCGCCAGCAGCGCCGCGGCCAAGAGCGAGGCGACGCGGAGCTGCGACCCCCCGGCCGCGGCCACCATCTCCGGCTCCTTCCGCGCTGCCGCCTCAGCTCGGCAACGGCTCCGCCCCGCCGCCGCTGCCGCCGCCGCCGCTGCCCCTCTCGCACATGCCTCCCGCCGCCTCAGCCGCAAGGGGGCATCCCACCGTGCTGGCCGTGCCGGCTACCCTGACGCCGGCCAATCGCCGCGCGGCTTCGCGGGGTCGCGCCGCCTCGTTGGCTGCCGGAATCCCGCTATTTGCATATCGGCACGGCCGCCGGCCCATAGGTGCGCGGAGAGGGGGATGGCAGCAAGGTACGTTGAGAGCGCAAGTGGAGGAAGCCTATTGGGGGACTCTTTCGCCTATTGGCGACGCTTCCCGCCTTTCTGGGGGCAGAGCGTGGCCATGGACCGTTCCACGGAGACCTGATGGGGGTGCGGCTATTCGCTTCTCCTTGGGCGGCCCCTGCTCTCCGCGCTTATTACCACAGAGAGCGAGGAAACGGAGGAACTTCGATGTCTATGTTTTCCCTTGCAGAACGTTTTCCTACATTTCCTTCCCTGGGTTATCCCCCGAATTAGTGGTAGAGCCCAAAGCAGGCTGTCCAATTAGAAAGCTACAGCGCGGCTCCTGAGCGCGGTGGATTGTGGAGTCGTGCTGGCAGGAAACCGGAAGTTGATGCCCGGGTGCTCAAGAGGCCTGCGGTTGCCATGGCAGCGCACGCCTGTCCTAGAGTAGCGGTGGGGACGGCGCTCCTGACTGAACCCGCGTTAACGTGGCATGGAAGCGAAGCATCTTATTGCTTCCCGTGACGAGGTAGCGGCTGTTCAGCCCACCTGGTTTATTCGCAAGCGTTGATTGCCATTAAGTCTTAAAAAGCCGCGGAGTTTATTTAAAATTGGCATAAATGATGTGCAAAGCAATGTTTTTTTCCAACTTGGCAACTTTAGGATATAGGGAAGTCGACGTTTTGGTGTGGCAATAGGTTATCGTTCATTGTGTGTCTGCACTTTGCCTAGAAATAAGAGCGTAACAAACAATCACTATTGCTGCTGGCCCTTGCGCATGTGCAGAGTGCATTTTCTTAGCTCCTGCTTGACTCCCTGCTTTCTCCGCGTCTGGATTTCAGCGGCTGCAACTGAGCACCAGCAGGCCGGGGACGTTGGGGGAATCCAGCCCTGGTGCTTGAAGGGGTCGTTTAAAGATCATCTATTCGGGCTCATCGGGAATCCAGACTGAAGCATCCCTGAGGAACGGAGTCCTCGGCTCGGTCATCAGACCTCCAGACTTATGGTTATGGGGGATTTCAACCTGCCATCCATCGGCGAAACGTCAGAGGAGTTCATGGCTTCCATGACGGCCATGGACCTGACCCAGTTAGCTCATGGCCCCACCCACACGGGGGGAGACACGCTAGACTTGGTTTTTACCTCTGGTCAGTGGCTGAATGATCTTGATTTAGGGGAACTAGTCATCAATCCCTTGTCATGGACAGATCATTCGCTCCTTCGTCTAGACTTCTATACCGCTTCCCTTTGTCGCAGGGAGACGGAACCGACTAGGTGGTTCCGTCCCAGGCGCCTGATGGACCCAGACAGGTTCCTGACGGAGCTTGGGCCTTTCCCAGAGACTCTGGCTCACGGCTCGGCTGAAGAACTGGTAGCCGCCTGGGATAGGGTGGCTGCCGGGGCTTTGGACCGCGTCGTGCCTTTGCGGCCTCTGACCCGGTGCTGATCTCGATTAGCTCCTTGGGTTTCCGAGGAGCTGAGAGAGATGAAGTGCTGGAAAAGACGCCTAGAGAGCGATTGGAGGGCCAGTCGCTCTGAATCTGACCGGACACTGGTAAAGAGCTCATATTAAGACTTACCTAGTGGCAATAAGAGTGGCGAAACGTAATCATTTCTCCACCCTTATTGCATCAGCAGATAATCGCCCAGCCGTCCTGTTTAGGGTCACCTGCCCCCTCTTACAGATGGGAGCGCGGGAGGACCTCTTGCAGGGGAGAGCTGAGGAATTTGTGCAATATCTGCATGATAAAGTTGCTCAGATTCGGGACAGCTTGGACTCCAATTGGGTAGCTCCGGATGGGATGACGGGAGTGGATCTTGAGAATGTTATCTGGGATGAGTTTGACACTGTGACTCCCGAGGACGTGGACAGGATTCTAGGGAGGCTGAACGCTACCACATGTTTATTGGACCCGTGTCCCTCTTGGCTGGTACTGGCCTCCCGGGAGGTTACACGAGGCTGGCTCCAGGGCATTATTAATGCTTCTCTGAATGAGGGTGTTTTCCCAGCCGCCTTGAAAGAGGCGGTGGTGAGGCCCCTCCTCAAGAAGCCTTCCCTGGACCCAGCTATATTAGGTAATTATCGTCCGGTCTCCAACCGTCGCTTCACGGCGAAGGTTGTTGAGAGTGTGGTGGCGCAACAGCTCCCTTGTTACCTGGATGAAGCTGTCTATCTGGATCCGTGCCAGTCGGGTTTCAGGGCAGGTTACAGCACGGAAACGGCATTGATCGCGTTGGTTGATGATCTCTGGAGGGCTCGGGACAGAGGATCTTCCTCGGTCCTGGTCCTTCTTGATCTCTCAGCGGCTTTTGATACCATCGATCATGGTATCATGCTGCGTCGGTTAGGGGGTTTGGGAGTGGGAGGCACCGTTATGCGGTGGTTCTCCTCCTTTCTCGCTGACCGTACGCAGTCTGTGTTGGTAGGGGGGCAGAGGTCGACCTCGAGACACCTCACTTGTGGGGTGCCACAGGGGTCTGTCTTCTCGCCCCTCCTGTTCAACATTTATGTGAAGCCGCTGGGTGAGATCATCCGTGGTTTCGGGGTGAAGTGTCAACTGTATGCTGACGACACGCAGTTGTACATTTCTACCCCGGATCACCCCAATGATGCCCTTGCCGTGATGTCTCGCTGCCTGGAAGCTGTACGGATCTGGATGGGGAGGAACAGGCTCAGACTCAATCCCTCCAAGACAGAGTGGCTGTGGCTGCCAGCGCCCCGATATAGCCAGTTGGTGCCATCACTGGCTATTGGGGATGAGATCTTGCCCCCCTTCAGCCCTATGGAATGAACTACCCCCAGATATAAGAAAGATTCCTGACCTCCGTGCCTTCCGATGAGCCCTGAAGACCCTACTATTTCATCAAGCCGGTCTGACTTAAATTTGTGTTAATTTTAATAGGGGTTTTAGTAGGGGTTTTAAATTTTACGGCCAAATAGTTTAATTATTTTATTAGTTTTAATTTTTGTATTGATTTAATATGGCTGTAAACCGCCCTGAGTCCCCTCTGGGAGAAGGGCGGTATATAAATGCAATAAAACTAAACTAAACTAAACTAAACGGCTTTTGCTTATTGGAGCAATTCCTTTCTTTAAGGTTCAAAAACCAGACTCCCTGGTTTTGCCCTTTCAATGAGGGCCCTGCGCAGCATCCTTCAGGCCTCTGAAGAAGGCTGCCAGAACTTGAGGGATTTCACCAAAGCAGGACGGTGCATAATGCTTGCTCTCTGTGGTTCAAAAATTGCCCTTTTGATGAGGAGGCAGCCCAAAATTGCATCGGACTTTCTTTTACAGCCACATCACACGACTGGCACAAACGCCCGAGTGCTGTTTACTGTTCCAAAGTCCTTTCCATATGGGCTGTTATCAAGCCAGGGATCTCCCATCCCATAATTATGGGTTTGAACTGCTTTCTCTTTAAAGGTCGTTGCCTTTGCCACATTTATTATTTCCAGTCTAGATCTCTCTTCTATCCTTTCTGTTGTCTTCTAAACCAGGACTCTCCAAACTTGGCAACTTTTAAGACGTGTGGGCAACTATACAATTTTTTAATCATTCTCTCATCTGTTCCTGTGAGTATCTCATCCAATTCTGCCGTCTCCAAAGAAAAACTGTATAACTTTGCATCTTTTTCATATCTCGATTGTATTTGCAATTCTGTGTACCACTCCATATTTATTTATTTATTTGTCACATTTTTATGCCGCCCAACTCCCTAGGGACTCTGGGCAGCTAACAACAAAGAATAAAACAATGCGAACAATATCCCATACAAAAGTAAAAAAAAAAACATTAAAACCTATACACTCCGATTTGTGCCCGGGTTTCGCAAGATCACCATAGCGAGATCAACGGCCCCAGGCCTGCCGGAAGAGCCAGGTCTTCACCATTTTCCAGAAGGCCAGTAGGGTGGGGCCAGTCTGGACCTCAGGAAGTAATTGGTTCCAGAGAGCCGGGGCAGCCACAGAGAAGACCCTCCCCTGTGGGCCCGCTAGCTGACATTGTTTAGCTGACGGAACCTGGAGGAGACCAACTCTCTGGGATCTTCCCAGTTGTTGGGAGCTATGTGGTAGAAGGCACCTTGAATTGCGCCTGGAGACCAAAAGGGAGCCAGTGCAGCTTGCGGAGAATTGGTGTAATGTGGGTGTATCAAGGTGCACCCACAGTAGCTCATGCGGCTGCATTCTGAACCAACTGTAGTCTCTGAACACTTTTCAAGGTTAGCCCCATGTAATTGCAATAATCCAACCTGGGCCTGGTGGTTCAGCAGACTAAAGCCTGTTATCAACATTCAGCTGTCTGCAATTACTGTAAGTTCGAATCTCACCAGGCTCAAGGTTGATTCAGCCTCCCATCCTTTCTAAGGTAGGTAAAATGAGGACCCAGTTTGTGGGGACAATAAGCTGACTTTGTATAAATATACAAAAGTATGAAGGCTATTGCTTAACGCATTGTAAGTCACTGTGAGTCTCCGGAGAAGGACGGCATATAAATCAAATTTTTAAAAAACAACAACAATGAGGTGACAAGGGCATGAGTGACTGAGGAAAGCCTCCTGATCCAAGTAAGGTAGCAATTGGTGCACCAGACGAACCCGTGCAACGGTCCCCCTAGCTACAGCCGTCAGATGTTGTTCCAATCTCAGCTGTGAGTCTAGGAGGACACCCAAATTGCGAGCCTATTCTGAGGGGGACGCTCTCCCCCTCCCAGAACCAAGGATGGACGATCAACATAGTCTTTAGGGGGCAATACCCAGAACCATTTGGTCTTGTCTGGGTAAAGTCTGAGCCTGTTAACTCCCATCCAGATCCTCACAGCCTCCAGGCACCAGCACATCACATCCACCGCCTCACTGAACTGATGAGGGTAGAGATATACAGCTGGGTATCATCAGCATATTGCTGATATCCCACTCCATGTCGTTGGATGATTTCACCCAGCGGTTTCATGTAGATGTTAAATAGGAGGGGAGAGAGGACCGAGCCCTGAGGCACCCCGCAGACGAGGGGCCTTGGAGTCGACCTCTGTCCTCCTACCAGCACCGACTAATCAACCAGAGAGATAGGAGGAGAACCACTGCAACACGGTGCCTCCCACTCCCAATTCCCTTAGTCGCCCCAGAAGGATACCATGGTCAATGGTATCGAAAGCCACTGAGAGGTCAAGTAGAACCAAGATGACCTGTCTCGGGCTTGCCAGAAATCATCCATCAGCGTGACCAAGGCAGTTTCCGTGCCAGGCCTGAAGCCGGTCTGAAAAGGGTCCAGATAATCCGATTCATCCAGTGACCGCAGGAACTGAAGTGCCACCACTTTCTCTACAACCTTTCCCACAAAGGGTAGGTTGGAGACTGGACGAAAGTTCTTTAATTCTGCTGGGTCCAGGGAAGGCTTCTTGAGGGGGGGGCCCTTACAACCGCTTCCTTTAATGTTGCGGGAAGGACCCCTCCCTCAAGGATGCATTAACTAAAGCCTGGAGCCAGCCTCGTGTCCTCTCCTTGCTGGCTGAAACCAGCCAGGAGGGGCACGGGTCCAACAAACGAGGAACTCATCGCCTCTACAGCCTTGTCCACTTCCTCAGGAGTCACTGGCTCAAACTCCTCCCACACAATAGGACTAAGACCCGCCCCTGTCATCTCAGTCGGTATTGCCCAATCAGAGTCCAGGTCCATCTGAATCTGAGCGACTTTATCCAACAGAAACTGCACAAATTCCTCAGCTCTACCTTGCAAAGGCTCCTCCGTCCCCCCTACCTTAAGGAGGGAGCGAGTCACCCTAAATAGGGCGGCTGGGGGAGAATCAGCAGATGCAATAAGTGCGGAAAAATGTGAATATTTTGCCGCCCGTATCGCCACTAAATAAGTCCTAATAAAGGCTCTCAAAAGTGTTCGGTCAGATTCGGATTTACTGGTCCTCTAGTGTCGCTCTAGACGTCTCTTCTGGCGCTTCATCTCCCGAACCTCCTAAGTAAACCAGGAAGCTTTCCTGGATCTGCTGCCGTTGAGAGGCCGCAAAGGCGCAATCCCTTAGTCCAATGCCCCAGATGCTGCCTTATTCCAGGCAGCCCCTAGGGTCTCGGCCGGACTGTGGACAAGGGAGTCAGGTATCTCCCCAAGCGCCTTTTGGAACCCTTCAGGGTCCATTAGGCGTCTGGGGCGAAACCACTTAATCAGCTCCGCCTCCCTGCAATGGAAGATGGTATCTTAAAGTCCAACCTCAACAGGAAATGATCTGACTATGACAAGGAATTCCAGATCCTGTCTCCACTGCCCCGAGAGAAATACCAGGTCGAGTGTGTGTCCCCCCTTATGGGTCGGACCCTGGACTACTTGGGTCAGGTCCATGGTTGTCACGGAAGCCATGAACTCCTCTGAGCCACATCTGAGGATTCGCCAATCCCTTGTTCACCATCCGTTGCCCTCAATGGCAAGTAATACACATACAGCTTGAAAAATTGTCTGCCATTCCAAGCGCTATCCTGCAGCAAGAAGCAACCATCAGAAGGTTTGTGGTGATCACCCTCTGTTCGCTTTCATGGAAGAAAGTGTGTGTGTGTGTGTGTGCGCGTTCAGGAAGTATTCAAAGGACCTTCACTTTTGTCAGTTTTGTTATGCTTCAGCCTGATTCTACAGTTGTTGAAATTAATTTTTTTCTCATTAATCTACATCAGTACCCCATAATGACAAAGTGAAAACAGAATTTTAGAAATGTCTGTAATTTTTTTAAAAAACTGAAATATCATATTGGTATAATTATTCAGACCCTTTGCTACTTGGCATTTTGCTCAGGTGCCTCCCATTTCTCTTGATCATTGCTGACATGTTTCTCCACCTTGATAGTAGTCCACTTGTAAATTAAATTGGACATGATTTGGAAAGTCACACACCTCTCTATAGAAGACCTCACCACTGACAGTGCAAAAGCCATGAGGTCGAAGGAAATGCCTGCAGAGCTCAGAGTTGGGATTCTTGCAAGGCACACATCTGGGGAAGGCTGCAATAAAATTGCTGCTGCGCTGAAGGTTCCTAAGAGCACAGTGGCCTCCATAATTTTCAAGTGGAAGAAGAACCTTAAGCACAAGCCAAGACAACGCAGGAGTGGCTAAGGAAGAATTCTGTGGATGTCCTAGAGTGGCCCAGCCAAAGCCCTGAGGCTATTGAACCTGAAAATGGCTGTCCACCGACAGTTGCCATCTAACCTGATTGAGCTTGAGAGGATTTGCAAGAAAGAATGGCAGAAAAACCCCCAATCAAAGGTGAGCAAAGCTTGTTGCATCATACCCCAAAAAGACAAGGCTGTAATTGCTGCCAAAGATGCTTCAACAAAGTACTGAGTGAAGGGTCTGAATGCTTATGCCAATGTGATATTTCATTTTTTTTCTTTCTAATACATTTACGGACATTTCTAAAATTCTGTTTTCACTTTGTCAGCATGGGGTAGTGAGTGTAGATTAATGAGAAAAAAATTAATTTCAATCAGCTGCAACGTAACAAAAGTGAAGGGATTCAATACTTTCTGAATGCACTATTACAATATATGGCATAAAATATTGCATTAAGATAAAACCATGATAAAATCACCATAATGTAGCGCCATAGAATTGAATAGGATAGATGCTATAATTTGACATCCTAAGGAAGCTAACCATCCAGCTGCTTCTTGGATATTTAGTCCAATATCTTTTAGCTTCTGCACATGTCCACCACATATGGTAATATGATCCTGGAGTCTGATGACATTTCCAACATTTCTCTGATTTGTTTTTGAATATTCTGGCTCTTCTCGTCGGGGGTAGATGCCCACCTGTAAAACATCTTGTACAAATTCTCCTTATATGCTATAGACATTGCCATTTTATAATTTTGCAACCACAATTTTTGCCAGTTCTCTAAATCCCATGGCCAAAATTTTTCCCTCATGCTATCGTTTCTTTAACTTGTTCTTCTTCCAATTTTACCTCTAATAAATAACCATACATTTTTTTAATTACGTAGTCATCAGAACCTATTAAAATCTTATCTAAATTGGTCAAGAAATTATAAGAACCTTCTTGTTTAAAATCTTCATATCTAGAATTTACATATTTGCAAATAAGAAAACCAGTCCATTTTAAAACCTTGTTCTTCCAATTCTTGCTTCGATTTAAGTTCACCCTTTTCATCCATTAATTCACTATATCTAACAATTTGTCCCTTTCTAAATATTACTGAATATGAAAATGCTTCAAACGTTGATACCCAGACTGAAATTTTCAAAGTGTTGTTTTTTAATCTTCTCCCAATTTAATAACAAAGCCTCACATATATGATGTCTTCTAAAATACCCCTGTATTTTTGTTCCTTTATACCATAAAAAAGCATGCAACCCCATCAACAAATCATCACCTTCTAAATTCAATAATCTGGTTTTAACGTTATCCATTCTTTAATCCACATCAAACTTGTCGCTTGATAATAAAGTTCCCAATTGGGTACCCCAAAACCCCCTCTCATTCTAGCATCTTGTAGCAACTTTAATTTTATCCTTGCCTTCTTTCCCTGCCAAATGTATTTTAACACTATTTTATTCAATTCTTCAAAAAAATCTTTCCCCAATCTAATTGGAATTGTCTGGAACAAATATAAAATTCTAGGCAAAATATTCATCTTAATAGTTGATATCCTCCTGGAAGTGGTATTATTGAATCTGCATGATCTATTTGGTTATAGTTATTATAGGCCAACCCATTATAATCACCCTGCTTCATCTAGTTCAGGGATCTCCAAACTCGGCAACTTTTAAGATTTGTGAACATGCTGGCTGAGGAATTCTGGGAGTTAAAAGACCTTAAAGGTCTTAAAGTTGCCAAGAGTTTGGAGACCCCTGAGCTAGATCATACTGTATATTATCCCAAATTGGTTTCCTAAAGATAAGTCTGGTGCAAAGTAGAGAGCCTAATATTTTATGTATCAGTAGATCTCTAGGATTCGATGGCCTACTGATCTTATTCCACTTTCAAGCTGTCTGTTTTTGTCACCTGAGATCAGGAAGAGGCAGTGTTAGAAAGAACATGGAGCCATGAGAGTGGTATGGATTTGAGGATTCTGATATTGTTCTCATTGTGTCATTAGTCTTTTGAACAAACAGATCCTGAAGAGAATGGCAGTGTCAAAGGAGGGCCATCTTCAAAGCTGTGTTAAAGCTATTCAATCCATTCTTACTCTTCCATGGTTTCTTCAAACAGAAGCAGCTTCTGGATACTTCTAAGGACACCAAAGACTCTACAAAGATGTGACTCTCTTACGCGAGGGCTCTCCTCGCCCTCTCTGCTCTTTCAGGAGACCTTGGCACAAGCTGAGGCAGTCTTTGGTCTCTGGCAGGTTTTCTTCAAACACATCTCTTTGGCATTTAAACAGCAAACGTCCCTTCCAACTCTGTTATTCTGGGATTTTTTTGGTAGCATCTAAAAGCTGAGTGCCCCATTAAAGAAAAGAATATAAGCATCTTCATTTCCACATGGAGAACTTTGTACTTGAGGTGGAAAAGAATGAAACTTTGACTTTTACCAATCGGTAAAACCCAAAGTTTTACCGATTGGTAAAAGTCAAAGTTTCATTCATTAGATTGATAGGTCCTTATAGAAATGGCTAGTTTACTGTATATTACTATGAAAAAAAGTTGTAGTTTGATGTCAGTGCTTTATTTTACTGCAATGGAGGGAACTGGAAGTCAACAAATGCGATACATTAAATTACATTAAACACTTCTTTTTCTTTTTCCTCACTTTTCTTCCCCCCACCCTTTCCACCTCACTGCTTTCCTATTTACTTTTGTATTTCGTATTATAAACAATGGTGAAATCCAAATTTTTTTACTACTGGTTCTGTGGGCGTGGCTTGGTGGGCATGGCAGGGGAAGGATACTGCAATATCTCCATTCCCACCCCACTCCTGGGGGCAGCCAGAGGTGGTATTTGCCAGTTCTCCGAACTACTCAAAATTTCCGCTACTGGTTCTCCACAACCTGTCAGAACCTGCTCGATTTCACCACTGCTTATAACGCAATAAAGTGTTAAAACTCTGATAAAAGCCAAGTGCCCCAGTTAAAGTGCTCTGAGCAGTCAAGACGTATTGATGAAGGCAGTTAGGCAGTTAGATAGAGGCACTAGGTGGAGCTGTTCACCTACAAGAATCATGCTCAGGATTCCTCCCATTGCAGATTTTAAACCCACCTCATCATTACAGAAGCTGAAGGGACTACGGACACCACTGCTCCCTAGCTAGCCCCAACCCAGCGCTTAGTGCAAGGCCTGCAAATTCATAGTGGTACAATAGAGCCTCCTGAGGTAGAAGACCTTCCGTATCCTCTCATTCCACCAAAGGAGAGCTTCCAAATCTTCTGCCCAAGAGATCTTCAGTCTTTTCTCTCTCTCTCTTCCCCTCCCTCCTCCCTTACTTTCTCCAATCTAAGAGCTAGAAAAAACCTGGACAAGCGTTTGACTGGGATGGTATCAAGCTCCTTCCTTGAGGAGGAGGTTGCACTACAAGATCTCCTTTCATCCTATGAAGCTGTGATCTGAATCTATTCAGCTTTTTCAAGAGGACTTGGTTTATATACACTTTCCTCTCATTGTTTTCTTCTGGGCACACTATAGCCTAGAGCTAGATCCAGACAGAGGCCAGAGGCAGTGTGGCCAGTGCAAATATTGGAAAGCTATTCTGATGATCCTCAACATAGCTGTGAAGGCTGGAAACCAGGTAGTACAACCCATCTACAAGGCACCAGGAAGCAAAGGAAGGCCACACTACCCCACAGGCTTCACTATGGTTGCACAGTAACGAACAAAAGCATAGAATCATAGGACTGGAAAAGACCTGGGTGGGCTAATCCAGCCCCCTGGCCAAGTCTCTGAATTCAGCTCCTGGCTCTGCCTGTCCTCATGGACAGATAGCACATCAAATCATGCAGTGTTCATTTTTTAAAAAAGATTTGTACCAACTTAAAATCAATTAATCCATTATTTATCAGAGGCTTGGACTTGTGAAATATTAGAGTGGACCACAAGAGCCGAATATAATTTAAATGCTCTGATTGCTCTTAAAAAAAGATTACTCTCAAAAATCAAGGAGAAAGATTATGAGCAGGAGTGTTTCTGTATCAAAATCCTTCTAATTCCACTTCTCAGAAATTGGGACATTATGGGGACATAGTATTTAAATTTAGGGAACTATCAGCCAGGCCCCATCCTGATTCATCCTGAAATCTTTTCTCCTTTTGTCTCTTTCCAAACAGGAAGCACATTTTCTTTTATATAGCACTATACAATTTTGTGCTTTGGCCCCTTTGAAGTTTGCCTTCTTGACTAAGGCAAGAAGCTGAAGTTTGGAGCTGAGTGGCCTGAAGGAGAATACAACCACTCCACACCCCAGAATGGAAGAGCACCCAAGTCACATCGATGAATATTGAGAAAATGAGAAGAAATTGCTTTTGCAAAATGCCAGTAATGATACCATCTGCTGGGAGGGTGGGAGGTTGGAATCTGTCAGGTCCAGCCCTCAATCAAAAGAAGGTCCTTGCTGGGTGATTTCCTCTTGCAGGGAATTGAACCCTCAGCATTCTGCAGAAACTGCCTCTTCAGGCTGGCATGACCAACCTTCTCAGCTCCTCGTTCTGCAACAGGTATACTGTGCTTGTGTCTGACAAGGAGTAAATCCGCTCCATGTGGGAACAGAGAGGTAAGTGAAGGTAGGAGGAAGCAGAAGCAGCTCAACTTCTATTGGCCAAGAATCAATTCTGGCACACGTGTCCATGGGAAGCCATGCCTTCACACAAAGGATGCTAATTATCTAACATGCATCACTCGTGTCAGTGGCACAGTCTGCATCTTGCACATCATGACACAAGGTCACTTTTTTGGCTCTGCCTGGCAGGATCCGAGAATAGTTGTTTTCTGATCTGTTCTGCCTCCGTCATGTTAAAATGGAGCATAGAAATGTTTAAAATAAAAATATGTTTTCTGAATTCTTCAACATTTCAACTCCATTTTTTGGCAAAATGCTGCTGGCAGCAGGAAAAAAGATTGAATGAAGGACCACAACAAAGTGTTGGAGCCCAACCTCAACATCAGCACCCAGGCCTTTCTGTGCCTGTATCCATTCTTGACAAAAAGTTCTGGCCAGTTTCATACATCCCGCTAAATCCTCAACACCGATGACCAAAACACAACTGCCATGATCACAGAACATGTCACCTTCAGCCCAGTAAGTCAGTGGAACATCTAGGTAGGGTCTCCAAAAAGTTTGGACTTCAACTCCCAGAATACCCCAGTCAGCATGGCTGCCTAGGGGATTCTGGGAATTGAAATCTACAGTCTTAAAGTTACCAAGTTTGGGGACCCTGATCTAGGTGGAAGGGATCTTACAGATCATTGTTTGTCATGGTTTAAGGAGACAACCCACCTAACGTACAGAGACAACAGGCAAGCCTGCCACAAACTGCCCGCTTATATCTGACATGCAGGTTGGGCGAAGAGAATGGAGGGATATAACTACAGTTGTTTGCTACACATCCTCCCGTGTGCCAGGTTTGCTTAGTCCTGCTTTGGAAGGGCAGAAAGATCTTGGTCTAGGTTGCAAAATGATGAGGAGACGCAGCACTCCGTTTCTAGTTCAAATCCAGCAATGTGTTCTCAGTTGCATTTAAATACTTTGAAGAAGGATTGCTGATCTGGACAAATCAGAGCTTAAGCTAAGTGCCAAATCACAGGAGATTAATGAGCATCATCTGTAATCATTGTAAATGAGCCTCAGCGAGGCTTAGTCCACCAGGTGGAGAGGAATAGAATTGCCATCTTCCAATTTATGGGAGACTGGAAGGGGCTGTTTGTGTGGCACACAGTGCAGTGTGTGGTGCGCAAAATCTAGTCCATTCTTTGGCAACTGTGCAATTTGCAAATGGCTCCTAACTTCAGCTCTTTCTTTGTGGTTGATTCCACCAACCCTAACGGTATTCAAAATCAAAAGTTTATGCTGCTTAAAAAGCTCCCCCTGTAGCAGGTCCATCATTTTGTGTCCATGACCATGTTTCCTCCTGGAGACCACCAGCCCTGGCCCCTTTGTCTTTACGAATGCTGCATTTTGGAGACGGCTGTCTGCAGCTGCTCCAGTTTGGAGGCCTGGGATTGGGGCTCTAATCCCAAAGATTTCAGGATACTTTCTCTTAACCAAGCAAGGTGAGAGCAAATGAGGCCCAGCTGAGGGATCCAGCTGTTTTGTGCTGCTACTGTCTTAGAGCAAATTGGCCAGGGGAGGGGGCTTGTTGCTCTCTAAGCTTGGATGTTTTCTTGCAGATGTTTCATTACCCAACCAGGTAACATCATCAGTGCTAGTGATATTACCTAGTTGAGTCATGAAACGTTTGCAAGAAAACAGCCAAGCTCAGAGAGCACCAAGGACCCCTCATTTCAACCCTGAGCTACAAATATGCTCCTGTATTGGTAGACTGGAGTGGGCTGCCCTTCACCCCCTGCATGGAGCCTTTCCAAGCCCCATCTGTCCTCCACCTGCCCCTCTCCTCTTCGAGGCTGCCTAACCGGAAAGGCTTCAAGACACTGGAAAGGGTCCTGCAGAGAGGAGGAGGTCCAGTTCCTCTCCCAGACGTCTCCTGCCAGAAAAACAGGCTGAGATGCTGACCAATGAAGTTGCTCTGGATGGACTGATGGGAGCCTCCTCTGGGCTGGCTGGCAGATGAAAGGAGTAATCTCTGCAATGAGATTATTAGATTGAAGACTTAATCCCCAAATCCGTCTGTACATGAAAACTACCCCCCCCCCAATCCTCCCCCTGCCTCCATGAGCGTTGTTTGGCAGAGAACGAGGGAAGCGGGAGGGCCTCTCTTGCAGCAGGAGGAGGAGGAGGAGGCTGGAAGGACTGGATCCTGACACATACACACACACAGACACCCCGAGATTTAATGAGAGGTGCTGAGGGACGAGATCAAACCACCAGGGCTGAGAGGGGGACAGTACATTCTGGACTTTTGTCAGGGCAAGCGCAGCCCACACAATGTGGGTGAAGAAGCCAATGGTTTTGCATCTTTGGGGTTCAGCCTGTTGTGGAAACCAGACTTTCACATGAAACTGTAATCAGTTCACTGATGGTCTAGCACATGACCTAAACACAGCCATGTTTTCTTAACCTGCGATGAGGACTCCAGTTTACCGTGTTCTGTGAAGACATTGTGCAAGGGCTACCAGGTTTCTTCATAGCCACCTCTCTACAAGCTGTGATTTTCCTTTTGTAGGCATGTGAGATCAGAATGGTAGTCACTCTCTTAGCTGAGCCTCCCAGAGGCAAAGGATGCCTATTCAATGGCAGGAAATCCTCCCAAGCCCCCACCCCTCACCCCCCTTTGCTTCTCAGCCAACAACCACCAAATTCTGCCACGGGACGCCCATATCTTCCAAACAGCTTTCAGTGTTCATCTAAATCTGTTTCTCAAACTGGGCCACTTTTAAGTAGGGTGCACGTCTACTCCCAGATTTCTTCAGCCAGCGTTGTTGGCTAAGGAATTCTGGGAATTGAAAGCCACATACCCTAAAGTTGCTGACAAACGCTGATCTAAATGAATCACATTGTGTCGTACTCAGTGATTTCAATATTTTGTTTTGTATTCAATCATCCAGAGGAAGGATATTCCTGCTGGTTGCATTACGAATCTCCATTAATATTGCATTTAATGTGCTTGGTCATAAGCGCATCATAGGGATGAGTGTGTTTGTGCATGTGCAATCTTTTTGTAAAGACAAAGACTCCCGTGCTCCTGGTCGCTTCATACATGCATGATCCACCATGTTTTCTTAGCAGTGATATGGATTTCCTGGTCTCCTTGCCCTCACTAAATATGAGCCTGCTTGGCCATTTAGGATGCTGCCGAGTGCTGAATTTAATTTTGCCTGTCTGTAAAAGCCTGCTTTGATTCTTTAATGCACTAGGTGAGTGGCCTACCACTCTCAGCACAAAAGCTCAAGAGTGCCCAGTTGCTGCAGCCACATGTGCTGACTGCGTCCCACCTGCGTAAAAGGGTGTAGCTCCAGGTGGTCTGCAGTATTTGGTCAAAAATAGTCAAGATGAGGGCCACAGCTATGTGATCAAAGCTCTTCCTGGTTTGGTTTGGTTTGGTTTGGTTTATTTGGATTTATATACCACCCTACTCCCGAAGGACCATCCACTGCGTGCATCTCCCAAGGGCCTGGCGCCCAGGTGGCTCAGATTAATGGCTAACCCAGTCAGGGGAGAGTGCTGGCTTTCCTCCTTTAGCAGTTGGCATCTCTGGGGTCAGGTCAAGACGGCAGCAACACAGGTAAGAAATGTACAGCTTCAACCGCAGGGCCACAGCCACCATCTTGGCCTTAGACTTGGACGGCCAGAGGATAAGTGTGGGGAACAGGCGAACAAGTCTGTTGTCTCTTCTTTCACAACGTGGCTTCTTGGGTGAGATTGTGTGGTTTGCAGACCGGCTGGCATGATGCATGTGGCTAGATGCAAATTGGCAAGGTGGCTCCAAGCTGAACACTTGAGTCTCTTCAGCAACCCAGGAGGCCAACCTGGCTGGGCTCACTGCCCCCTCCCTCCCCACATTGACTTCCTGCAGACGAAGGAAGAGGAAGGCCATGTGGACAGGAGGGGTTGCCTTCCTTTGATTCCTCTGAGCCATTAGTGTGGGGGGGGGATATCAAGTTTGGAGCTTAAAGAAGACACCAGAGCTGCTGAGACTAGCCACAGGTGGACAGTCAGGCCATAAGGGCCATTGTTTCTTGCTAGTGAAGTATAGGCGGGTCTAGAGCAGAATTTCTCAACCTTGGGAATTTTAATATATGTGGATTTCAACTTCCAGAATTCCACAGCCAGCATGATGGCTAGGGAATTCTGGGAATTGAAGTCCACAGGTTAAGTTGCCTAAGTTGAAAAACACTAGGCTAGAGTAAACCAGGTAAACATTACTTGTCTCCTAAGGCAAGGGCAGTTTGCAGCTTTGTGCCAGCATGAAATTTGGGCACAACAGTATCAAGAGGGGCAGAGGCTCAATCCTTTATCTATTCACTGGAGAGAGAGGGCGACTGAAGAGAAGCCGGGCTCCTGGGCATACCCATGCTGTGGAACTGCAATGTTTACAGGTGCAGGGGTCGTCCTTCCCCTTGAAAAGGGGCTGCCTTCATTATGGCAAGGTGGCCCGCCCAATGGACAATGATCGGCTCCAATGGGCAACGATTGCCAGCTCCAGCTTTTTTTTTAAAATTTGATTTATATGCCGCCCTTCTCCGGAGACTCAGGGCAGCTTACAATGCGTTAAGCAAAAGCCTTCATACTTTTGTATATTTATATTTATACAAAGTCAGCTTATTGCCCCCAAGAAACTGGGTCCTCAATTTACCCACCTTATAAAGGATGGAAGGCTGAGTCGACCTTGAGCCTGCCTGGGATTGAACTCGCAAGTAATTGCAGCAGCTGGATCTTAAATGCTGCCTTTGTAGGAGGCATTACCCCCCTACGCTACTCAGGCTCCTTTGAGGGGTCCTTGGTGTTCTCTGAGCTTGCTTGTTTTATGACCCAAAGTAGGTGATGTCATCAGTGCTAGTCAGTACTAATCAGGCTGTCAGTACTAGCCAGGATGATGTTACCCAGTTTAAGTCATGAAACATCTGGAAGAAATCAATCAAGTTCAGAGAGCATCAACCTCGCTCAGTTCAACCCTGAACTACAAATAATATTATACAATATCATCCTATTATATATAATATAATATATATTTATATTATATTTTCTATTCTATTTATATTAATTTTATTTTAATATATATATTTATTTTTAATATATTATATATATTTAATATATATAATTAATATATTCTCCTATTCTTTTAGCATCTTGTGGCTATCAGTTGTTTGTATCTTATTATTTATGTTGACTGCTTTTATTTAGGATCCTATGGCTATCCCTGAGTGTTGTATCATGATTTATTATGAATGTATTTTATGATTATGTTCATGGTTTATCATTGTTGTTTTGCATGTACATTGAGAGCTCATGCACCGAAGACAAGTTCCTTTTGCGTCCTATCACACTTGGCCGACAAATTCTATTCTATTCTATTCTATTCTATTCTATTCTATTCTATTCTATTCTATTCTATTCTATTCTATTCTATTCTATTCTATTCTATTCTATTCTTAGCTCCAGCTTTTGGGGGGTTCTTAGTAGCCTCCCTTGCAGGCCTTGACCCCCACTTGCCCCATCACCCCTTGGCAAAAAAGAGCCAGCCTCGCGGAGTGTATTTGTTCAATATTATTTGTTTTTCTGCGCAAACATATATCGGTGCCCCTTAACATGACTGTAGGGAGACAGAAAAACATTCCAGAGGCAAAAATCAAGGCGACACAAAGGAGAGGGAGGAGGCATTCGCACAAGGCGCCTTGGCCAAGGAACAGAAGTCCAGAGCACAGTCCACGTCAGGCACTGGTCCCGGGGCCCCCCTGCATCCAGGGCCCCCCCTCTTTCTCATCGCTTTGCAGGGTTGGCTGGAAGAGCAAAAGCAGGCGAGGCATTGGAAAAGGAGACCTCGACGACGTCCAGCCCTCCGTGGCTGCTTCGGGCACAGGCACCGCTGCCCCCCCTGAGGTCGCCTCCCCCGGCAGCGCTTCGGATGCAGGAGACCCCAAATCATTCACAGTGTGGAGAGGGAAGGAGCGTCAGGCCAGGTGGAGTAGTGAGGCAGGTCACTACGGCAAACCGTTGGTGGGGCAGCCGGCATTGCATAGGAGCTCAGGGCATGGTGCGCCACACGGGCCCTTTTCTACCCTCCAGGGTTGGGTCACCACTCAGCTCAAGAGCCGTCTTCAGCGAGACATCATCCGGACAAACTCTGCAGAAAAGGGACGAGGCCAGAGAGACAGTGCTGGACAGGACCTTCTCCCACTGATCAGCGTTTCTCAAAGTTGGCAACTCCCAGAATTTCTCAGCCAGCTTTGCAGCTGAAGTCCACACATCTTAATATTGCCAACTTTGCCAACAAAAAACACTGATTTAAATCTCATTATTCAGATTTACAGCTGTTTTGCAGAAACAGAGAGCGTTTCTGTAAAGGAATTTGGGGGAAGGTATGAAAGAGACACCCAAAGAAGACCTGGAAAAGCAGTTATGTGCCCAGAGAAAGAAGGAAGCAGGGAAAAGAAACTCAAAATAGTGGACCTTGACTATGCTTAGTATAAGAAGGGACAGACAGAAACCTGGGAAGCCTTTCAATGTGGGAGTCAGACAGCCCAGGTCAAGAAACTGGAGGTGGGGACCCCAGGAATTCATGCATTTATTGTATTGATTTGATTATAGCCGCCCCGCCCCCCAAAATGGACTCTGGATGGCCAACATAATTGCAAAATAACTGAAAAAAAAGAGATTATACAAATAAATGGATGCTTTTTGACTATTGTGGGGTATAGGATTAAATAACAGAACCTTGAAAGCCTGTTCAGGCATCCTGTTGTTCTTTCTTGTACTAGCTTGAGCTTCTCGTGCTTCCTTCTGTCTCATGGTCTCGGCCAACTTTCACCTAAACAGCCCTTCCCTCCTCTGCCCTCCCCTTTCCTTCCTTCCCCTCCCTTCCCCCTTGAATAGCTCTTTCATACCTTCCCCAAGTTCAGCTCACAATTTCTTCAATTGCTCAAGGCCCAATTTCCTAACAGTGAGAACAATGAACCAGTGGAACGACTTGCCTCCAGAAGCTGTGAATTCTCCAACAGGGGAAGTTTTCAAGAAGCGACTGGACAACTGTGTGTTTGGAATGGTATAGGACAGGGTTTACTGCCTGAGCAAGGGGTTGGACTAGAAGACCTCCATGGCCCCTTCCAACTCTGTTATTCTGTATAATTGGAGATGATGCCAGGGGATGGGAAATCTGCCATTTTTTATTTTTTGTTTTCTAAATAAAATGTCCATTTTAAATTACTTAATATAAGAATTATATGATGTTCATGATTAGCGACTCTGGGAACTATTTCAAGGTGGGCTGGAAATGCCACAAGTAACTGGATTAGCAGGTCAGAAGGCCTCTTAAGAGCCTTCCCACCAGGGATGGCATTCACTTGCCTTCGCTACCGAAGGCAAGTGAATGCGCTACTGAAGGCAATGTGAGCGCATACGCAGAGCGTCAAAAATGGGATGCGATGTCCAGGCAGGTGGGCGGAGCCTCCGGTAGCTGCCACTACTGTTTTGCCTGAACCGTATAGAACTGGTTGAATATCTCCACTGTCTTCCACAGGGGGCTTTAGCAGCCCTTCTGGGCCAGCAAAGCCCATTTTCTTCTGGCTCAGCTGCCCAAATCACAAATGGCAGAACATCCCTGTTTGAACTCTCCCCTCCCCCAGCTCCTGACTCTGAGTCTCCCCCATCGCTGGGCTGCCACAGGTACAGAAGCCTCTTAGAGCCAGGCCACTTTCCTTTTTCTAGCCTACTAAAGTCAGGGATGAGGGGTGGGAGCTGGCCAGAGGCCCCTTTCTACTCTCCTTTAGAGGCTGGGAGGAGGGGTTATCTGTGTGTGCGTGTGCGTGTGTGTGTGCAGATCATCCCTGCCATTTTCACAGCAGCTGGCCGAGGTCAGTCGTGAGAAGAATTGTGAGACCTGTAGACCAGGGGTGGTTTCTACTTATTTTTACTGTCGGTTGACAAGAACCGGACAGAACTAGGAGCAATCCACCACTGCCATAGACCCCTGCTGAGCCTTTATTGAGTGCCTCTTAAGAGCCTCTACATGCTGTAATAAACAAGCTACAGGAAAGGGACCTTTCCCCAAGCAGCCACCTCTCCCAGCTCAATGGCTGCTTCCCCCCACCCCCACCCCTGTGGCCAATGGACAAGCCCTCCCTCCGCTCACCTTCAAAGTCCACTCGGCCATCCCCGTTCAGGTCGACATCCCGTATGATGTCCTCTATGTCTCGGTGTCCCACCT
The DNA here is from genome assembly GCA_030761175.1 of Masticophis lateralis. NCBI lineage: Eukaryota > Metazoa > Chordata > Lepidosauria > Squamata > Colubridae > Masticophis > Masticophis lateralis. Next base: position 2,034,968 of record JAUDYJ010000014.1, read on the forward strand.
GCTGCCCGAGGAGCTTCCTCATAGCTTCTCGCAGTTCGTTGGTGCTGATTTCTCCATCTCCGTTGGTGTCAAACTGCACAAAGCACACCAGGAGGAACCACAGAGTTGGTGGTTCCCCGAAGGCTTTCCGTGGATCTCTCAAAGCTGCCGCTTGACCCAACCTAGCCCACGGTGTGACTACACTTTGGTTTTACACCTCACACCTTGCGAGTGTCCCTTGATAGCCGTTGGCCAAGAGCAGCATTAATTGCAATGACATGCAAGTGTGAATTGCACTTTCAATTCACAAGAAGAACTGAGACGAGGCCGTTCCCAGTGGAGGGATTAGGAGGGAGTTCTTCTTATCTTCAAAGCGGCAGCTGGAAAGCAGGGCTGCGCACGGTCTCCAGAAAGTGCTTTGGCGTGGGCAGGAAAGTGAACCTGACACCTGTCTCCAGCAATTTCTATCAACCCCCTGTTCTCAAGAGCCGCAGACAGGTGCAACGTGCATATTCCACGTGCCACAAAGCAATTCTTTGAGATTCAACCCGAAGCACACCTACTCCAACTAGGGAGGAAGCGGCGATGGGAAAGAGAACAAGGAGAATAGCAGCAGCATCTCCATCCTGTCCAACCATCGAGTGAGGAGAAAACACCACCAAGAGAATTGGGGAAAGAGGCCTTTGCCCCCCCCCCCAAAGAAGAAGGCAGAAAACACCAGCCTCCCTCCGAGAGGAAGAGAAGAGACATGACGCAAATGGTTTCTCACCTCCCTGAAGGCATCTCGCAGCTCCTTGACCCCAATCATGTCGGCCGTCTCTGCCAGCAGCTTGGGTCCCATCAGTTCCACAAAGTCATCAAAGTCTACATGGCCACCCACTGAGGACATAAGGAGGGAGAAAGTGCAGAAGCGGTTACAGCTGAGCACACCCATCCGAACCCAGACTCCGGCCACACCGTCTGGACGCTACGGGATGTGCACAAGTGGCCCCACACGGGGTGGAGAAGGCAGCAGGCGCTGGGGGACTCCATGCAACTTGGCCTGTGCCTAAAAGGGCACAGAAACAATTGACGTCTAAAAAGGAGCAAACTACCCGTCCAGCCATGGCCGCCCCCCACTACTGCCCCCCCCACCCGTTTTGCAACTGCTGGGGGAGGCCACAGAGTCTGCATGTACAGAAGAAAAATAAGTATTTTCAAACGCAAACTTCCTACTGAAACAAAGCGTGTAAAATATTAGGCTTGTTATGAGTTCGTGTCACGATGTCACAGCACAAATGTGCGCTTAATTTAACTCATGAGCTATAGACCTAAAATTGCAAGGATCTGCTATTTCTCATGATTATATTTTTCAATCTGAATTTCCTAATTTAAATAGACTCGGCATCCTTTTTTCTGCACCCTTTTCTGCAACCAACATTCTCGTCACAGCAGTTCAGCGGGATAAATTGAGACCGATGTATGTTCACAGCTTGGCATGGAATAAAAGCAAGCAGCTCTGGATTCAGACTGACTCATGACCCGAAATATTCCCAGGACGGTAACATTTACGGCTGTGAACCACTCGAAGAACCCTGGATGGCCTCCCTGAAGAAAGAGTGGAAAATATTTTTCTCTAGTGAGACTGGAAACATTCTCATAAATACTTGACAAACAGCCAGAGCCATGTTCCTCAACCTTGGCAACTTTAAGACTTTAACTCCCAGAATTTCCCAGTCTCCCATGAATTCTGGGAGTTGAAGTCCACACATCTTAAAGCTGCCAAGGCTGAGAAACACCAAGCTAAAAATTGTCTACAGCACTGGTTGCTTTTTTTAAATAGCTGATTCTGAACCATCGTTAAAGTTTTCAAGAAAAGATTGGAGAACCATTTGTCCAAAATGATATGAAGAACGCTCCTCTGAGCAGGGGTTGGACTAGAAGGCCTCCAAGTTCCCTTCCAGCCCCTTAATTCTATGCTTGGAATAAAAAGAGCTGCTAACAGGGCAGAGTGCAGGGCTTGGTGACCAAAAGGGCATAAATGGCAAAGGCCATTGACTGGGGAAGGAGTAGATGGGCTCAGCTTTGATTTTCAGCTTTATACATGCATACAAATTAGATTAACAGAGTTGGAAGGGACCTTGGAGGTCATCCAGTCCAATCCCCCACCCAAGCAGGAGACCCTACCCCATTTCTGACAAATGGCCGTCCAGTCTCTTCTTGAAAGCCTCCAGGGATGAAGCTCCTACAATTTCCGAAGGCAACTTCTGTTCCATGGGTTGATTGTTCTCACTGTCAGAAAATTCCTCCTTATTTCCAGCTTGAATCTCTCCTTGGTCAGTTTCCATCCATTATTCCTTGTCTGGCCTTCGGGTGCTTTGGAAAATAGCTTGACCCCCATCCTCCTCTCTGTGGCAGCCCCTCAAATATTGGAAGACTGCTATCCCTTCTCCCCTGGTCCTTCTCTTCACTAGCCAGGCCCAGTTCCTGCAACTGTTCATCGTCTGTTTTAGCCTCCAGTCCCCTCATCACCCCGGTTGCTCTTCTCTGCACTCTTTCTAGAGCCTCAACAGCTTTTTTATATACATGTGCGCGCGTGCATGCACACATACATACACACACACACACACACAGAGAGAGAGAGAGAGAGAGAGGCAAGCACAGCCACAGCCTGGTGACCACTGCAGCTCTTAGCACAGGATTCCTTTTCTGTCTTCCATTTCAAGATGGCAGCCTGACCAGACTTGCACAAGTGTCACTTTCTCCTTTTTCATAACTTCCAAAAAGTTGCTTATTTCCCAAAACAAAACGATGCTTCGTCTTGAATGCGACATCTGGTGGTTCAAGGCAATCGCAGGCCCCCCTGATTAAGTCAGCCTCCGACTCTCTTGCCGTCCTGCTGCTGCTGCTGCTACTAATTTCCTGCAAAATAATTGCTGCTGCCCTTCTCGGAGGAAAGGGCAAGACCAGAACAGAATTCGTCTTGCCAGGCCAACTGGAACTGATTTAAACCAACCAAGCCTGGTTTCCGTCCCCCCAGCAAGGCAGCAGGAACCCTGGAGGAAAGGGGTGCAGCAAAGCGAGAAGGCGATTACACATGTGGGAGTCACGTTCCCGTCTCCATCTGGCCTTGCAATGGGAACTGTGCTTGGGGGACAATCCTTCTGCTTGCCTTGCTCTGAGCGAGCGGGAGGATGCGCAAGCCACTGAGCAGAGCCGTTCCCTCCCTTCATCCCCAACTGGCGCCCCCCCCGGACTGCAAGAGGCTCCTCAGTCGGACCCCCCCTCAGGGTGGGAGCCAAGGAGAAGTCCTCTGGGGGCCCAGCCTTCGCTCCAGCTGATTGAGTGACGGGAGGCAGTCCCTCTCCAGGTCAGCTTAAACCCAACCTCCTGCTTTCTCTACTCTAAAGGAGCTTTTCTCAACTTGGAAGATGTGGGGACTTAAGTTCCCATAATTCCCCAGTCAGCATGAATGAAGACTTCAACAACTCCCAGAATGCTGGCTGGGAAATTCCAGGCATTGAAGCCCACACCTTCCAGTTTGAGAAACATGGGTCTGTGGCTACAAAAAAATCAAGAGATGTCTGGGAACCTTTTTTCCTAACTTAACAGATTTTATCAAAAGAAATAAGCTTGCTGTTGTTCTTTCGGTTGCACTACGTTCTCCTTAAAATGTAGGGTCAAATAATAATAACAACAGACACAAGGCCATTATGGTATCCGAGTTGCTTGAGAAGAACTATTGTGGGTGAAAGCCAATGCCGGCTGAAGAACCAGCAGCTGTGACTTCACATTTTTGTGTATATAATATTAATAATATGATCCCAGAACTGAACACAGAAGTCGTGGTAGGTCTACCAGTGTAATAAATGACTTTTTTTTATTTTAATTGCAATACGCATGCTAACAACTGCTCTAAACTCAATGTAAATCATTCTAAACTTGACTGCAAAAAATATCTTATCTGTAATAGAATTGTCAAAGTCTGGGATGCTCTACCTGATCCAGTTGTCTCAGCTACAACAGTTTCACAGTTTCAGTCACAAATTGACTTCCGTGAATCTTTTTATTTATTATTTTTTATTAATCATATTTCTATGCCGCCCACTCTCCGAGGACTCTGGGCAGTTTATAACAATTGACAGTATACTAAATAGCATATTGCCCCCGACAGTCTGGGTCCTCATTTTACTCACCTCAGAAGGCTGGAAGGCTGAATCAACCTTGAGCCGGTGAGATTTGATCTTATTATATCATATTTATATCATACCTAAGGGGTCAGTAGGGGGGGGGAGTAGTGCATAAGTGCACTAATGTGCCTATCATCCCTGTCATTGTAGTTTTATTCTTTCATTCTTGTTCTCATTTTTGACAAATTCTAATTAATTAATTAATTAATTAATTAATTAATTAATTAATCATAAACAATCCCTTTCCATGGTTTCAAAATGATGGTTTGAGTGATGCTGCTTAAATTCACAGAGTGTGTGATTGTAACTAAACTGGAACTGGGGACTTTGGGCTTCTGTAACTGCAGGAATTAAAGTGTCTTAATGTGCCTCACGCAAACCAGTTCATCGCATTAAGCCTGCACAGGAGATCTGGAACGATGAACTGGGTTTTGGGTTGAATGAATTGTGTGAACCAAGCCAGAGTCTCCTTGGCCAAAGCAATCCTCCTAGCCTTGCAAAAACAGTTGAGCTGGTCCAGGAAAGAACCATGAAGCTGCACGAGGGACAATCCCCCCACCCCACCAAGGCAGCCGTCCAAGGGAGTGGATGACGGCAGGCCCTCCGAGAGGAAACGGGGCCCCTTGAGGAGCAGCGGGGCGACTCTCTCCTCCGCATGATGGCTGAGCTTTCAGGCGCACAGATCCCACCGGTGGCCATGCAGGGATCATGCCTGGTGCAAGGCTGGGGTTCTCCTTGGGCAAGGAAGCAGGCAAAGGTGGGAGCAGGAGGATGGGGCCAGAGAGAGAAGCAGCATCCAGGAGAGGCCGGGGGAGGGCCAGCACACCGCCCCCCCTGGCAGCAGGCAGGTGGGTGGTTGCCACTCACAGTTCATGTTGATCTGCTGCGACAGTTCGATCAGCTCCATCTCGGTGGGCATGTAACCCATGGTCCTCATGCAATTCCCCAGGTCTCGGCAGTTGATGTAGCCGTCTCGGTCTCGGTCAAACTCTTTGAAGGCTTCTCTCAGCTCTGTGGGGGCAAATGCAGATGAGGGAGGGGCCAGTGGAGGGGAACAGGTCTTTTGCCCTCGCCTCTTGCAAAGCCTGGCCCTGGAGGGTCTCTCATCTAGGGTCTGGGAGGGGCTCTCTGCCCCCCACTGCTGACTGGAGCTCGAGCAGTGCCTGGGTTGCCAGCGTGACAACGTGTGTGTTCCTGCAGAGCCCCCCTCCAGCCCCCTCTGAGATTTCGCATCTTCAAGGAATCAGCTTTCAGTGAAGCCAAGAAACCCTCCCACCCCCCAGGTCTTCCAAGGGAGAGCAATTCCCCAAGAGGACGTCTATGGCGCTTGGCAGAAGCCCAGGGAGGTTATGTGGATCGGGTGCCAAACCTGGCAGGTGAACGGGGGTCCTGAAAAGAAGGTGGCGGGGGAGTATGTGGGGGAATTGGTGCAGTAGCCTCCTGGGGATTCAGCAGACCCTCAGCCTTGGAGCAAGATGCCCACCATTATTGTCTTCTTCCACAGGTGTAAAGGAACTAGCTACTTGGCTAACTTTTGTGCCCTTCTGGGGAGCAGAGAAGGGGATGAATGACAACCCCCCCCCCTCTGAACCATCAGGGGTCTTTTTAAGTCACTCTCGGTGGCCCCCACAGAGCGAAAGCCATGACTGTCAGTGGAGACCCAAATATGCTTTTCCAAAAGGCAAGTGGACTTTCTTGGTTTTTCTTTGAAAATATTTTGTTTCTCATCCAAGAGGTTTCTTCACTTCTAACCGACTGGTGGAGGGAGGATGGAAGGATTCATATTCTTTGCAGTCACCTTGTGGTTAGCACTCCAAGGGCCAGTTGTAACATTAAGAAGCAAAAGGTTTTTAAAGGAAAGAAAAACCCCAAAGAAAGTCCAGTTGCCTTTTGGGAAAAGCAGCTTTGGGGTAAAGCCACTCAAAGCATCTCAGAGGATCATGGTTTAAACCAGAGGTCTTCAAACGTGGCAGCTTTAAGACTTGTGGAGTTCAACTCCCAGAATTCTCCAGCCAGCATAGCCAAGTTTGAAGACCACTGGTTTAAACTAGCGGTCCCCAATCCTCAGGCCGTGGCCCACTACTGGGCCACACAAGCAGCAGGCAAACACATGTGTGTGAAGCTCCACTTGTGAGAGCGCTGGGCACCCATGCACAACCATTCCCCCTCTCCCCCCACTCTCTGCCAGGCTGCCACGCCAGTAAGGCTGGGGACTAAGGTTTAAACTAAGAACCTCTCCAAAACTCCTCTAGTGTCTCCCCTCCCAGGCAGAGGCTGAGAGTTGCTTGGATCACAGATCACTTTTCGTGAATCCAGAGTCCCAGATTCTCATTCTGGCACCCCAGCCGGATGCTTCTTTGCTGCCGATTCAAATTCCCACTTCGAAATCAATCTGCCACCCAAGCATATTTCTCCAGTTTTCACACTTCTCGGAATGTATGTAAGGATGCAAGTTTTCACACAAAGTATAATCTAATCTGTGTACATTTGTGGGTGGGAAATACAGAACAACCGCTTGCAAAGATAGATTGGTAGATGAGTGAAAAAGAGAGAGACAGACAACATGCATAAATGCATGTCGATTTTTATGACTTTTTCTTTTTTTAAAGTTGCCAGTTGCTGGAGAAGTGGGAGACAACTAAAGATTGAAAGTACGAAAACTGGAGCCTCCAGCAGAATGGTTTCCCTTTTACAGTCCTCTAAACCAGGGGTCTCCACTCTTGGCAATATCATTGGGCAACATTGTGGGTGGGGAAATCTGGGAGTTGAAGTCCACAAGCCTTAGTTGCCCAATGTGGAGACCCCCACTCTAAAACAGTAAAAGAAAAGAGGAAAACATCTCACCGTCAATTTCTTCTGGACGCAGCTCTCGGTCCTGCAGGGGGAAAGTTCCTGTGGTTAAAACCAGCTCTTCATTCCTCAGAGCATACACTGAGTGCACTGACATGGGAAGTGAGGAAAAGGGGTCATGGGGAGGTCATCGGGTCCAGTAGACAATCTGGCCAAGAGCGTTTGCAGCAGAACTCCCCCTGCCCTCCTGTGGCTCATCCATGTAATTCAGGGGTACCTGAAGAAAAGGCCTCCCTCCGACAGACAGAGGATGGCGGATGTGGTAGAGGGGGTGGGAGGGAGACCTTCTAGGGTGGGGGGTTGGACTAGAGGACCTCTGGGTTCCCTTCCAACTCTGTTTTTCTGTTCTGTTACTCTTCTTCCTATCATCGTGTGTAACTATCCCATGAAGCCCAAAGAAAGCTTGGAATGGTATAAGATCTCCTGTCACAGGGAGGGGCTTCGACTAGAGGACCTCTAAGGCCCCTTCCAACCCTATTATTGCATGGTCTATGTTCCTTCCTTCCATCCTGTTTCAGCTGCAGCCTCCCCACCCCACCCCACCCTGCTCCTGCTGTTCAGGGCAGCAAGAATGGCCCAGCCTTCGTCCAGAGAGGCCGTTGTCTGGTGCCCAACAGGAAGGGATCCTGGACGAAGGAGGAGGGGCCAACAAAGCTATGAAGCAGCCAAGATGGGCCTTATGCTTCAGGGGTGGAGGATGGGCAGGGAAAGAGGGAAGGAAGCTCCTTTGGAGCAGAAGAAAACTCTGTGGCTGCCATGAATGGAAGCAAACCCAGCTGGAAATGCGCTGCTTAAGGGGGAAGCATCTCTTCTTCCATCGGATGCTGCTGGTCCTTCCCGGCCCCTCCCCCCTCCCCCCTCCCCCCTCCCCAATCTCCTTGTCTGACAAAGCCACGGAAGGCCTGCTCCTCCACCTAGCATGCTTCTGCCCTGAGCCCAGGGTAGTTCCAAGGGGAGCAGAAAGGCTGAACTAGACAGCAAGTCCCTCTCAGATGGCCTCCCCTGTCCCCCCCACTTCTTTCCAGATGCCCTCTCCCCTTTCTTCTGCTAGGCTGGGGTGGGGGGAGTGAGCAGGAGGGGCTGTGAAGGAGAAAAGGCAGCTTCCTTGCTTATGGGCAATCTCTGCGGGAGATCAGTTGCAGCCATTGGCTGGTTTGGGGCAAGGATCCCTCAAGGATGCGGAGAGCAGTAAGGCAACAACAGGAATAATCACCCAGAGAGCTGGAGCTGAACCCAGCCAGATGCTGCCCTGGCACAGCAGTTGAGAGGAGACGGGGGAGGGGGAGGGTTAAATCACTTTTAGGGCGCCCTGAGGAGAGCTCTGGAGAAGGATGATCCCCTAACAGGCATCCTGGTGTAACCGTGGGCTTGCAACATTCCTGGGGTGGGGGGGGGCAGGGGGGAACAACACATAGGAGATGGCCCAAGTGTCAGCCGTTTCTCCCCTCTGCCGCTCCATCAGCCCCCACGTGGCGCCTCGTGAAGGTGTCCTCCACCTGAGCTCAGCGTAGCATCACTTTCCATGGTCCCCCTGCTGCAGTTCAGGCCTCCGTGTCATGTTCCTGCAACTAAGCAGTGTTTGGGGCATGGGAATCTCCCCGAGTATGGGAAGGGCCAGGCAGGGGAGGAGGAGAGGTCTCCGGGGGTCTCGGAGCAGCCCCTTCCAGCCCTGGGCACAGGCGATTCTGTGCCCCCCATGGGCAGCCTGTCCCAAGAGGGTGCTGCTGTGACTTACATACCGGCTGCCTGTTCTCCGCGAATCCCTTCCTCAGGAAGATGCAGGCTGGGCCCAGCAGGTTGTGCATCACCGCGCAGTTCTGGGCCAGCACCATGAGCCCAGAGCCCTGGCCCTGGCCCTCGACGGCCGACGGCCCCTCCTCACTCAGCTGGACCGCCTTATAGCAGGCCTTCTCCTCCTGGTGGATCTTCTTGGTCAGTTCAGCAGCAAGCAAACAACACAACAGAGGAAGTTACCTCTCTGCGCCTCCGGCCTCAGGTGGGCACCCCGAGAATCATTCCTGCCTCTGGGACGCCCCCCCTCCGCCCCCTCCCTGCAACCCCTTGAAGTGGCACAGCCTTCTCAGCTGAGGATGGTTTCAGAGGACCAGCTGTGGGATTCTAGGAGACAAGCGACACTACATCTTTCAGGCACAGAATGTTCTCCCTCCCAGACACCTGGGACCTGGCTATCCTTCCACAATCTTTCCCGTTGCCCTGCAGTTTGGCCTCAGTGTAAACTCACATTCATTTCAAAGAGAGGACACAAGTTTACATGTCTTTGTAAACCACTTAGAGAGTGTTGTAAAGCACTATGAGGCGGTACGTAAGTCTAAGTGCTCTTGCTCTTGCAAGTCAAGCAGCCGCCTCCACCCTCTGACTTGACTTCTGCGCTGGCATCAAAAGCCACAGTCCTTCCAACAGACAGCAGACACAGCATGGAAGAAGGGCTGCTGGATTCCCTTCGGTCACTGAAAAGTCCTACGCAAGAAGGCTTGGAAAGGCCAGGAGAATCCAGCAAGAATGCAGCCGGCAACTGCCTGGTCCCAACAAAGTGCTAACTCTGAGAAACCAGCATTTCTCAACCCCCATAACTATTGAGGTGGGAGATAAACAAGAATGTTCACAACTCCAGAGGTCTGGGGCCTAGCAGCCCCCAGCATGGCAGATGTGGAGGAGTAATGGATCGTATGGATGACCTTCAGGGAGGAGGGGAAGAGATGGTGCCTAGGAAACAATCAGAGAAGCCCCAGACGCTCAAAGGGTCAGAGGAAGAAACTTAGGAAGGAGCGGCCTTAGTTGATCAAGGATTTAAAAGGGGTGACAGGAAGTTTCTACCTGCAAGATTCTTTTAGTGCAACCTTACAATACAGTAGATTTATCTCATCTGTTTGTATTTCCTGTCTGGCTCACCTGACATGAGGGGAATCCCCTTCCCAAGAGTGTACATTGCTATTTTTAAGACCAAGACAGTAGCAAAAACAAGAAAGGTGGGATAAAAATATCTAAAAGAATATTAATAAAAGATCTTTCAGAGAAGGTGAAGCTGCAGGGCCTCTAGCAGAGACCCTCAGCCCTTAGGACAAGGTTGGCTTTTGATGTTCAGGGATGGAAGTTCCAGGTAACAGTCCACATTCTCTGCCTCAGATAGGATTGCATAAAATACCCCATGAGGTTTTTGAGGAAGGAAGGAGCCACAGTTGCTTGTTTCTTCATTAGGGATTCCTCTAGCGCAGAGGTCTCCAGCCTTGGCAACTTTAAGACTTGTGGACTACAACTCCCAGAATTCCTCAGCAGCTGGCTGAGGAATTCTGCTCTACCTCTGCTCTAGTGCAGCTTCTCAACCTCCTCCAATGTCCAGAATTCCCCACCCAGCCAAGGAATTCTGGGAGTTGAAGTCTTAAAGTTGCCAATGTTGGAGATACCTGGTCTAGAAGCAGTTTTTTTCAACCGTGGCTACTTTAAGATGTGTGGACTTCAGCTCCCAGAATTCCCCAAGCAGCATGGCTGGCTGGGGAATTCTAGGAGTTGAAGTCCATACATCTTAAAGCGGGGAATTCTGGGTGGGGAATTCTGGTCCCCTCTCTACAAACAGGGGGAGCCTGGCCATTTGATTCTCATCAGAAAAGCCTCCCAGGGCCCCAGGCTGTCATCCCTGCTGTGGGGAAAGGCCTTTTGTCACGATGGAGGTCACTTCTCGCCTTGTTTTTACAGACTGCGCAAAAGAGCCCCGTGGGTTCAGACTTCTGCACCAAGCCAAAAAATGCAAACCTTTTGTGGGTCTGCTTCCTCCCCGCTTCCATAAAAGCCCTCCCTGAATCTGTTCTTCGACCCACTTACTGAGCCCTTTCATTAGGGCTGCACTCCGTGCATGTACAGAAAACCTTGCATAGACTGACCAGCCATTTAGAATCCCTCAAATTTCTGCTGTGGAGGTTTTATTTCAAGGCGAACAGCTTGTGCAAAGGCGAAAGGGGAGCCCCATCCCTCTGGAGAGTCCAGAGGTTTCCTGTGCAACATGGGAGCCTTGCATTCTACTGTATGTAGAGAGCCGACCACACGTGCAGTTGTCTCTCACTCTTGTGCATGACACAGAGAGAAACAGGCAAAAATTCAGCAGCCGCCGCCAGCTGTGACCTGGTGTAGCTCCACCGGAGCCAGCTGCATCCTGGGTTTTAACACACTGGATGCAGCACAGCCCCTACCTGACTCCCTCTCTGGAGGCGAGACTCATTCCCCCTGCCCGCCCCCCCCAGACCCCCATCTGGGGCACAGCTTCTCCAACAGGCCTTCTGGGCTCCGGCTGGAATCCTGTCTGAGTGCTTCCAGGCCCAACAGAAAGTCAGTGGCTCACACCTTATATAGTCATGACCCCCCCACTCCAAGCTCTGGCAGAAACGCTCCTTCCCGACATTCCCATGCAGCTATAAAAAGCAGCGGTGCTCACAAGGACCTCTGCATTCAGTGCAATAAACATTTGCCATCCTATTGCTGATTTCATGAGAAGCTGAGAGCATTTCCCTCCTCCCCTCAAAGTTCCTCGGGCCCCATTTGAGAGCTGCTGTTAAGAAGCTGCCACCCCATCATCCTGCTTGGCACAATGCTTCCTGGCAGGGCTGAGAATGTGGATTCAGGGGGCACCTGCACCGCCATGTGGAATGGCAATGAAGGTTTATGGCAGGACACACACCCTGCCTGAAGGGATGGCCGTTTTTTCTGTCCGGAACGCAGCCTGAATGGACTCGCTCCGGTCAGCTGCGGCTGGCAGTGGGCGCGGGGACAGGAGCAGCTTCTGCAACCAAGATGCCCCCATGAAGTAAGGTGGGCACTGTTTCCCAAGAATAGGTCATCCTCCCCGGACCAATTGGGCAGCCCAAGACTGGAGGGAACTTCTGGCATGGGCAGAGGTCCACATCCAGCTGGACCCAACACTCTTTTGAAGAGGAAAGCCTGAGCCAGGAGGGGCTTCTTGGGTTTGAAGGCAGAGGGGTTGACCTGCAGCAGATATGGAATAGTTGGCCATGGCTGACTGAGGAATTCCACAAGTCCTAAAGTTTCCAAGTTTGGAGAAGGCTCCTGCTTTAAGATGGAACCTTCAACTCCAGAGATGCTTTTTCTAAGGACTCAGAGCTGCATCTTCTTATTCTGGCTTTGGCCAATGGGAGAGCAGGAAGGGCAGGACACGGCACCGAAATCACCCATCCACGCCCATTTCAGTAGGTCCTCTACTGGTTTCTCAGCCTCCACACCCCCAATCACCAAAAACTCATCTGGGTTGTAGACTTAATGCTGCAGACCAAACCCAATGCAGTGACCAACTCTGTGGGCCGCAATACAAAAAGGTTGTTGAGGAACCAGAGCGCAAAGAAAAGCTGATGGTGAGAGGCTTGGGATATAAACTTTATGGAGGATGGGTACAGGAATACAGCATACCAGAGTCGGAAGGGACCTTGGAGGTCTTCTAGTCCAACCCCCTGCTCAGGCAGGAAACCCTATGCCATTTCAGACCAATGGTTGTCCAATCTCTTCTTAAAAACCTCCAGTGTTGGAGCAGCCACAATTGGCTGAGTTTATCCTCAAGAAGAGCAGGCTAAGGGGAGGCAGGCTGGCAATGCATGAAATGATGTCACAGAGAAGAGAGGGTGGATCTATTTTGGGGAGGGTGAAGGCCTAGGACAAGAGCCGATGGACAGAAGCTTTACAGAGGAAGCTCCATACTTGAAATCAGGAGGAACTTTCTGACTGCGAAGCTCTGGAGCCGTGGAAGAACCGGCCTCCTAGTGTTATGGAGGCTCCATCACTGGAGGCTTCCAAATACAAGCTGGGCAGCCATTTCTCTGGAGTGGTCCAAGGCTTTCTGCCCAAGGGAGGGGTGAAACGGCAAGACTTCCAAGGCGCCCTTCCAACCCCAGCGGTTCTACGGTTTTATCCTTTGGTCCGTTGAATTCACCGTGAGCAGCCCCACCTGTGTGGGGTTGTCTGCATTTTCATTACAACTCTCATAACATTAGAGAGCCCGTGTGGTGTGGTGGTTGAGGCAGCAGTCTGGAATCTGGGAAGTGGTGAGTTCTAGTCCCACCTTGGGCATGAAGTCAGTTGTGGGGGCCTTGGGCCAGTCACTCTCTCTCAACCCTAGAAAGCAGGCAATGGAAAATCACTTCCGAAAACTTGCCAAGAAAAGTGCAGGAACTCATTAGAGGTAGTCCTCGACTTACGACCACAATTGAGCCCAACATTTATGTTGTTAAGTGTGGTATTTGTTAAGTGAGTTTGGCCCCATTTTACAACCTTTCTTGCCACCGTTGTTAAGTCAATAACTGCAGTTGTTAAGTTATTAACACCGTTGTTAAGTGGATCAACTTTGTTGGTCAGAAGGCCACAAAAGAGGATCACGTGACTTTGGGACACAGCATCAGTCATAAATACAAACCAGTTGCCAAGCATCTAAATTTGGATCACATGATCATGGGGAGGCTGCAAAGGTCATGAGTGCAAAAAACGGTCATAAGTTACTTTTTTCAGTGCCATTGTAGCTTTGAAGGGTCACTAAATGAACTGTTGTAAGTCGAGGACTACCTGCAGTCCAGGCAATCACCAGAAGTCAAAACTGACCACACACATCCCTCAATCAATGGGTCTTCTTCCCTTCCTTCCTTCCCCATTCGAGACTCTGCTGGTCTCTTCTGTAGAGCCAAAAGCACCAGGACCTTCTCTGGGCACTGCCAAGCAAGGTTTCCAAGACTGCAGTGTGGCAGATGATGCCCAGGACTGCACATTTTGAAGACCTGGGTGCCATCAAACACAGGCTTACCTCTCATGAACAGGTGCCCCAATGAGACCTAGCTCCCTGATCAGGCTGTACGGTTGCACAGACATCCTTGGGGGTGCCCTTAAGGCTTCTTGGGAATGGGGGGTGATGCAGAGGAAGAGACAATTAGAGTTTATGTGAGATTCAGAGTCCTAAATTATATTTATCCTCTTTTGGAACATAATCTCTCAAGCTAATTCTTTCTGAAACTTTATCTTGGGTGGCTCAGAAAGAGGGCAGAGAAATCAAAAGCCCTGAAAATTGAGCTGAAGCCCCAGCCAATAAACCTAGTTAGGGTGCTGGATCAGCAGAGCTGAAGGTGATAATAAAGTACCAGAATAAGTAGATGATAGATTCTTCAGCCTCCTTCAAAGGGTATCTGCCCTGGCACTGGAGCCAACTCTTCCCATCATCTCTCTTGATTCAGCTGGAGGGACCAGCAGCTGCTAGTCTGCCCAGATGGGGATGGGCCAGAGCATCAGCCAGAAAGACCTCCGCTCTCCACCAACCTCCACTTTCCTTGTTGGCACCTCATTTAAGCCCTTCTCCTTAAGGCATATTGGACCTTTCGTAGGAACATTCTCTCCTCCCCTTCTGGGAAGCACGCCTGTGGCCTGTGCCTTCCCACACACCCACCCTCGAAGCCACGATGGAGACCCCAACTCAATATCAAAGTCATCTTAGCATCTCTCTGTCTCACACACAGACACACATGCCCCTGCCTGGGCCCAGATACTCAGAGCAATATGCCGCTTGATGGCTTGCACACACAATAACCGGTTGTTCCAGATTCTCAGCTCCTGCTTGTTCCGACCAGTAGAACCTCAGATAACACTGAAAGAGGGGCAGAAGTGGGGCTCTGGTCAGCATATGTTCAGGGTGGGAAATGCCCCATAAGGGAGAGTGTTGGGGTGCACAGGGAAGATTGGTCAGTTCCTTGCTATTATCTGCACACATGCACACTTCATTAGCACCATGTATATTAGTGCCTGGGCTTCTGTTAACACGTTCATTTTCCTCTAGAACTCTTGCTGGCAAGCCTGGCCCTGTTCCAGCCCCAGTTCCTTGAAGGATCAGGCTCTGCAGGCCCAAGGAGGCCCCCTTGTCCTGCCTATCTTTGAGAGCCACCAGCTAGGGATTATTTCTCCTTGCAGGGGGCAACCCAATTCTGGGTTCCACTGAAGGATATCAGAACAACAAGTTTCTAGGAAAGCTCTGATGACTCATAATCATTCATCAATTGTTGTTAGCTTGGATTGGACGGGTTAGTTTTCCTTTCCTTGGTGCTCATTGCATAGGCTGATGTTCACCAATGCAGGACAGGGAAGCATCTTGGGAAGCTGTTTGTCTGCACAACGGCCTAATTTAAAAAAAAACAAACAAATAAATGCAAAGTGCCCAAGCAAAAGGTCTAATCCACAGGGACAGGGACCCCAACCTGCAGCCAAAAAGTTGCAGGAAGGAGCAACGTTTCAGTCCTATTGTTTTGACTGCCATCTTGGCTTTTTAATCACTCCCAGGAGTACTGAAGGAGGCCTTTTCACTGATGAGCCACAGACTGTTTCAGAAACTGGTACCCCCATTCAAAGCTTTGTCCCATTTCAGAAAAAAAAGGGGGGGCTTTGGTGAAAACCAGCAAATATTGTAGTGTTCCTCTATATTGCTGAATTTCTTGGTTAAACTTCTCGGTAGCTAAAATGATTTCTTGCAAAGGCGGTGCCAGGAAAATTGAAGGCATCATCAAGCTCCATAAAGCAGCTAATGGTACAAATTCCCAAGTACCACTTTGGCTGGGAATTCTGACTCTGCCATCCTGAAGGATGATTGGATGCAGAGTTAGCAAAACTTCAGCAAAGCCAGAAGCCCCCTTATAAAGCTGCAACATAAGACTTGCTGGCTCATACAAACAATTTAGAAACAGTTTGGAGTATAAATCTATCAAGGAAGCTCCACTGAACACTGAGCAAAAATATTGATCTCCTGGGGGAAAAAATCTCTCTCAGCAAACTTCTTGAGTAGGAGATGTTTACTCTCTCTCTCTCTCACCTGGAACTCGCCAGGAAAAAAAAGGGGGGGGGCAGGAAGGAAAGAAGAGGAAGTTCCTTCAAGTACCTTAAATGGAAACTGGTCTGTCTTCTTTTTCCCTCTCCTACATCCACTTTTCCCACACATAAGCTACCAGCAGTGGATGGTGAGAAAACAAGCGCAAATATTTGGAGACTTAACCAGCGATGCAACTGTGTGCCCAACCCCTGGCACGGCGACCTTGCTACGGTTTCCATCTGTGCCTGGCACTCGGGAGCTCCACAGCCCTGCAAAAGTCCGACTTACGGCCCTTCAGCTGCCGGCGGTGCAGAAACTCCGAGAGGCGGCTTTCAGAAGGGAGAGGGAGACGCCGGCGCCTATGGGGAGGGGGCTTTGCCCTCCCCTCCCAAGCGGTCCTCCTTAGCAGCCGCCTTCCCGCTTGCGGCGGATCCGCCAGACCCGCAACTCCAGCTGAGCAAACTGGAGGGAGCCTCCGCTAAGCCTCCCCCCCCCGTTGCAAACTCACCCATTAGGCGACCACCACCTGCCCCGGGATACGAGCCTGCGTGGCCGGAGCCCCCACCCGGCGCAAGAGGCTCTTTTGGCCGCTGCCCGAGATCCACGTGCCGCCTCCGCCCGCGTCTTCTCCCCCCCGTCCCTCCGCCGCGGGGGCTGGGCGCTGGGGCAGGGGCCCGCCGCGCTGGGGGACCTACCTTCCGCGAGAGGCTTCTCAGCGGAGACTTCACGCAGTTGCCCATCCCGGAGGCGGCCTTCCTCCCTTCCCGGCTCAGGCAGGGCAGCCGGCAGCCGAGCCCATCGGAGCAAAGGGCGCCCCCGGTCACCCCCGAGCCCTCTGGCTGCCGCGGGCGGGGCCTCTCCCTCCCTCCCTCCCTCCCCTCTTTCTGCCGCCTTTCTCCCAACTTTCTCCACCAAGAAGAGAAAGAGGGGAAGGCGAGGGAAGGAGGGAGGGAGGGGAGAGAACGAGATGAATTATCTAATCTACCTCGGCTTAAAGCCCGATCCCTCCCCCCTTCCCTCCCCCCCCGCCCCGCTTGACAGGCAGGGAGCCGCTCTGGCTCTGAAGGGGAGCGGAGATTAAGGGCAAAGCGCCCCCCGCCCCGTTTCCCTCCCCAGGATCGGGCTTCTCTCTGCCTCCCGCTTCGCCGCCGAGCCAGGAGGCTCCCGGCCGGAGGGAAAGCCGCCGCCCTCCACCGCCCGAAAAGGAGCCGCCGTGCGGGGAGGCAGGTGGGCTCCTCCGGGCAGCGAGCGGGGGGCCGGCGGGGAGGTCCAGAGTTGTCGCTGCTTAGCCTTCCGACGTTCAGGTGTGCGCGGGCATCTGAGGGGGAAGCAGCCGGTAAAGAGCGGGTCGATCAAAGAACTCTGAACGGAGAGGAAGGAAGGAAGGCGCGTTCCGGCCAGTTCCCGGGAAATGGATTCGGAAAGGGAGGCGAAGGCGCCGTCGGAGCCCCGCTTGAGTCGCCCTTTCTTTCTTCCATGCCCACGAAGGCCGGGAAGGGGCTCAACCTTCAACCTAGGCAACTGACCGGTAGTTGAAATCAAGGGTGCTGGAGGCTCCCAGCTGCCCCCAGGTCTAGCCAGCCTCCGCCCCCCCCCCCCGCGAAGCCCCGCAGGAGGGACTGAGCTTTCCAGGCAGCCTGAAGGGAGCCAGCAAGGCGTTGGTGGCCCAGCTGAGGGGCTACAGCCAACTTGCTCTGGCCAACTCACTGCAGGACAACTTGCAGGACAAGTGACACTAACGTCAAAGAATTGGTGGAATAGAGTCATTAAAGAAAGGGTGCAAAAGGAAGGACAGAATGAGATGGGAATGGCAAAAATTAAAATAATATTTATTAAAAATGATTAAATAGAATTGTTGAAATTGTCCCACGGTGAATTTTCCCATGGCGAGAGTTGGCCGTGGCAAATTGTCCAGCAGCGAGTCAGCTGTGGTGACTTAGTCATGGTGACTTGGCCACAGGAAGTTGGCTGTGGCAAGTTGTCCCCTTCCCCCCAGCTGAGGACCTCTCTGCTCTCTTTCTCAGATCCAGGGAGCTCCAAGGGACATTGTCTGGAATGAGAGAAGGCAGCTCAGCTGAGCTTTCTTCGGGCTGCTTTTCAAGCAAGACTGAGCCCTTCCCTTCCTTGGGCACTTGGAGAAGGTCCAGAGGAGAGGAAACTCAAGGAATTATTCTACCGATACATTCAGGCCAACTGGATTCTCTGCAGCCGGACATTCCTGGATCAGGAGCACAGAACCAGGTTTATGAAGCTGAGAATCCAGCATATACAAAGAGGAGTGAAGGGGAAAGGAATAGATCATGGTGGGGCCCCAAATGGCTTGGCAACAGCCAGAGCGTTCTGGGCACAGCATAGCTGGCTGGGGAATTCTGGGATTTGAAGTCCACACATCTTGATATTGCCAAGGTTGAGTAACACTGGTCTAAGGAGATACAAACAGACTTTTTCTCCCCACTCAATTTGGGGCAGCTCCAAAATCAGCCTTTCTATAATATCACCTCACTGTCATTACTGAGAGTCAGTTTGGGGTAGCAAAGAAGGTGCTGGCCTGCAAACCAGGTGCAATGAATTTTCTCCATTTGTGATGTGGAGGTTTTTCACATTTTGGTGAAGTGGAACCTCCCCTCCCCGGGCCTGGCTCTTGTGTTCAAGCATCTTTCTTCATCCTTTCCATTATCCTCACCCTGACTGGATTTCTTTTGGAAATGACAGAGCAAATGCTGATAGAGGAGCTTGAACTGAGGGGGCAGAGGGCGGCAGACACTGATTGAGTGTCCATCCTTTGTCCCTTCTTGCAGAAGAACTGATGGTTTTAATATGTTTCTCCCTGTTTTGAAAATCATCGCAGCTCAGTTCAATCCCCTTTTTGAGGAGGGGGAGGGGAGGGGGCAATTGCTTACTATTTGCCAGATGTGGCTGAGCAGGGACCAAGGCTGCTGCTTTTTTTTAATACCCAAAGAGTGTCTCTCCTGCCCCTCTGCCCTGCATACTGTGGTAGGAGAGCCTCGACTCTTGACTATTATGGTGTGAAGGTCGTGCGTCATTGCTCACTTTCCACCATGTTTCTTTTCTAAGCACGTGTGTCCTTAGTCGATGCACAGAACTGTTTTCCAGGTGGCAGCTTAGCCTGTTTTGCACATGGCAATATCCTTTCACCAAAGGCAGGTGCCTTCCAGCCAGCCGTCCATTGGAAGCGAGTAACTCCAATTCAAAATGCATTTTGGCCCCTGCTGAGGATGAGTCTCCTGCTCGAATTTGCCTCACAGGAATCTCAGTTATTCGGCAGAGAAAACGGTCTTGCCTGGCTGCTAGAGGGGCTTGTGACTAATGGGGCAAGCCATAAGTGCTGCCACCAGGTCTCCTCCTCCTCCTCCTGCATCCATCCGCCACAGGAGGCCGGATGGAGCTTCCTTTCCTGAAGTGGCTCCTTATCTTATCAAGGCAGTGACAAGAGGAGTCTGGGCCTGCTGGGAAGATGCCAGGGTCCCTTGGCTGGGTCAACCTCCAGCCAGGCTGTGCATGGCTTCTTCAGGAGCCCCAAGGGAGCAGGTGCTCAGATCCAGATGTCCTCCGAGTTAAATCAGGGGTCTCCAATCTTGGCAACTTTAAGCCTGGTGGACTTCCAATTCCCAGAATTCCCCAGCCCCTGGCTTAAAAGTTCCCAAGGTTGGAGACCCCTGTGTTAAATGATCTTTGGAAGGATGTTCAACTCGGCATGGCTGCCTGGCATCCGGGATGATGCAAAAGGGCCTTTTCTGGCCCTGTAAGATGAGCAGAGGAGCTCAGAGGCAGCTGCTATTCTACCATTTTCTGTCTTTGCCAACCAAAAGCTTGATCTCTCCCCGCTCCCCCCTTGGGGTTTTGCTCCAGTTGACGGACTTCTGTGAACACTGAAAAGCGGTTCCCAAGTGGGGCGGCTGAGGAGCGAAGTTTCATTTGTGGCCAGAGCTGCTGAGTTTGACCCTGTCCCCTGCTGGGGTTTGAATGCTTGCCTTTCCTACAGTGCTGACCTGCCACTAGGTGGGGCTGTGTCCTTAGTTCTCAGCCGGTCTTCTGATTCTTGCCAGATTTGCTCAGGGAGAATGCCCACGGCTGGCACCAAGAGGCCAGCGGGTGCTGCTGCTGCCACCCCCTGGCAAGAAGGTTTCTGGTCTCACTGCTACGTTCTGACAACCACTTCATGCAGTCAAAGCAGCCCTTGTCTCCAAAAATCCAGTCTCTTGACGAAAAAAACCAAACAACAACCCCTTCTTGAAGGAGTCCTGTGGCCCCGGGTGGGTTTCCACTTCAATGGGCCAACATGGGGGTCTCCAAACTTGGCAACTTTAAGACTTGTGGACTTCAATTCCCAGAATTCTGGGAACTGAATTCTATGCTGGCTGAGGAATTCTGGGAACTGAAGTCCACTTGAAAGGTGCAAAGTTTAAAGACTGCTGGGCTAACACAAAGTCATTTTAGAGGAGTCTCTACCATAGGGGAAACAGATTAATTTTATATGTAGGTGCTTTGACATATATTCAACCACAACGGGACAAGCTACAAACAAGTATGCTTAAAGATCCGCCTCAGTCAAAACAGAAAAACGAATCACAGTCTAGGTACTGTAGTTGATGTCTAAATGCAAGATGGACCTTTCACTAAATTAAATAATTAGGATTGTTAGTTTGATACTATAGTCAGGCACAGGCGATATTGTTCTTCCATTATTAACAAACTCTATTTTTGTTTGTGGGTTTGCACTGTAGTGGGTTCAGTAATGTTTGGAGAAGCCTCAGAAGCACATAAAACGAGTATATCCTTTCCCAGTAAGAACATCTTAGGTAATTTAACTGAACAGTATAAAATATAAAGTTACCATTTTGTTTCTTTTTAATCTTTTATAATAATGGTTTTTATTGTGTTCTAAGCTCCCCAAAGTCACATATATAAATTTAATAAATAAACGCAAAGCAAAAGTTGAGAACAAAAGTCTGCAAATTACTTCTACGTTGTTTTTAAAAGTGTAATTGTAGGCAACAAAAGAAACCAGAGCTGTATTTCTATTCTTTTCTGCTTGCCTGCCTTTCTCACTGGCATCTCTGTTGGGAGATTCAGCCTAACACAACCTTCCTGGTGGCACCAAGCAGACGATAGGAAAATCCCCAACTGCTGCCTAGTTTAGAGTTGGGAAAAACATAAGCAGAGCCAAAGGGGACGGGGGGGCGAAAGCCCTACTAAGCAGGTATATACAAAAGTATGAAGGCTATTGCTTAACACATTGTAAGGCGCCCTGAGTCTCTGGAGAAGGGCGGCATATAAATTAATTTTTTTTAAAAAAAAGGGGGGGAGAGGCTACAAATACAGGTAAACACAATTGAGCCCATCCTTTCTGTTGTTAAGTGAGACAGTTATTAAGTGGATTTTGCCCCATTTGTCACCACAGTTCTTAAGTTATTGACAGGGTTGTTAAATGAATCTGGCTTCCCCATTGGCTTTGCTTGTGAGAAGGACAAAAGATGATCACATGATCCACTGCAACTGTCATAAATATGAGCCAGGTGCCAAGCATAAATTTTGATCACATGATTACGGGGGATGCTGCAATGGTCGTAAGTGTGAAAAACGGTCATAAGTCAAATTTTTTTTGGTGCCCAATATCACTTTGAATGGTCATTAAACAAACTCTGCCAATACTGTGCCAAGCAGGACAGGGCAAGAAACAGCATGGCCCCTCCCAGAAAAAAAGGCCGCTCAGCTCCCCAGTCCAGCAGCTTAAAATATGGGACTTCCGCTCCCTCTCTGGCTGGGGAATTCTGGGAGTTGAAGTTGCCAAGGTTGAGAAAGATTGTTCTATGGTCTGCCAAATTTCTCTATGAAAGGATTGGCCTTGACCTGACTCCTAATAGTAACAACATGATATCCCACCATTCTCAGGCAGGAGAACTGAAGCGAAAACCTGTAAGAAGAGTACCAGGAAGGGGGAGGATGAAATCAAAAGCCCCCTCCTTCCTAACTTTTAAAACTAGCCAGTGCAGCTAAGCCAGGACCGTCCACTGTAGATGTGACCTTCGGTTGTGCAAAATTTGCCCATCCGGCCTGTCTCTCCAAAAACTCAGCCAGACAGGAGACTTGGCGATCTTCGAGGAAGGCTTTTTGAGGCTGGTTTTATAGAAGAGATCTTTGCTTTCTGGAAAAGCTCAACCGGTTTCACCGTCACCTTTTCTGCAGCTAGTTTTCCAAGCACAAAGACACCGACTGCCAGGCCCCTTTTCTGTCACCAGGGAAGGAAGCAAATGCGGCGCTGAAGGGCTGCCCAGCTACACTCCACGCTCAAAATCAAGCTCAGCTCCCACCACCACCACAAAGAAAGAAAGATGCTAGTTATGCAGCCATTGGTTTGCCACGTGCCCAATTTGCAAGGTCCCCTCAAAATGGAGGAGAAGGAGAAAAAGACAGGGGAGGCGTGTTAACCCCTGCTAAGGCCACGGACTGATTGTCTTCAGGGATCCCCATAGAATGCAAAAAAAAATCCCAATGGTGCAATTGAAGCTCCAGCTGGTTTTAGGCATGATGCACATAAGAAACAAATTTCCATTGCACTTTCACAGGGACCGTCTTGACTGTTTTGACCATAAATTGCAGACACCGCTGAGCACAGAAGAAAAGATTTGATCATGATATTTTGTCCTTGGTGCTTCTGACCTTGGTGGGGGTTTTTTTGCAGGTGTTTCATTACCCAAACTAGATAACATCATCAGTGCACCAGCTAGTTTACCTTTGACCATTGACCATTATTTATTTATTTATTTTATTTATTTATTTAGAAAATTTATATTGCCACTTAGTCACATATGACGACTCAAGGTGACTTACAGAAATTTAAAAACATCACGTATAAAAAATAAAACTAATAGAAGAAAATAATCAAATAATAAATTAATAAAATAATATAACTGTTGTGGCCTGTCGGCCATCTGCCCCTCCAGCAGCCGAATCAGAGGAGGAGGAGGTGGAGGCGTGGGAGTCGGGGCCAGCATCAAGGCAACCTGGGAGCTCCAAAGGGGAAGAGGGAATGGAGCTGTCAGAGAGAGGTGGAGCCTGGGCCGTCCATCAGCCCTCAGATGGAGAGTCTACAGTCCCCAGGTCCGGAGGTGGCTGATGAGGAAGAGGAGGAAGAGCTAGGTCCAGTGCCTGATGCACGGATGCACAGAAGGCAAAGGAAAGGAGAGGAGAGCAGTGGAAATCTATGGGCTGATTCTTGGGACGGAAGAGCCACCGCTGCTAGTGAAACGGGACAAAAGGCAGGGGGTGCAGATGAATAAATGTGGCAGACAACTACATCTTCTGGCCAGCCGGACTTGTTAGCCCGCAGTGAGAGAGAAACTTTTTGCGGGGGCTGCTGACACTCCTAATAAAGGAATATTTGAGTTCACTTCAGAGGGTTTGTCATGTTTGGGGAGCTGGGTCCGTTTGGGTCAGAACAATAACAGCCATCCCCCGTTTGGGCAATGAAACATCTGCAAGAAAACCCACCAAGCTCAGAAAGCATTAAGGACCCCAAAGGTCAATCCTGAGCTACAGATATTCTCCTTTATTGATATTTGATTACTTTCTATCAGCACATGTCAGGCGGTGATAAATTAAGAGCTTCGAGCAGTGGTGTTTTGTTTACAAAGAGGCAGTCTCTGGAGGCCGATTCCAGCTGGATATTCAAAAACTAGAAGAGCCCTTTGACAGCAAACGCTCCAGAAGTTCTGTGTTTTTCTGGCTCAGACGTGATCAGGTGGAGGCTGGACAGCTCTGTCCCTGGGATGCTGGCATTTGAGTTCCTCTACTGCAGGGTGGGCAGCAATGGCCATTTTACAGCCTGTGGACTTCGACTCCCAGCGTTCCTGAGCCAGCATTCTGGCAGCTGATTTCAAAGGTTATAAAATCACCATCATTGCTCACCCCTGCTCTACTGAATTGGTCAAAGGGTTGGGCATCGTTGCCTTCAACTCCAGGATTCTAGCATTAAATAATGTAAATAAAATGTTATTTAACGCCTCCGATGTGGAGACAAGAGCTGCCCTTGCAATTCAGGCATTGTGGAAGGTCTGGGAATTGCAAGGGAGAGAAGCGGGTGCACATCTTGTCTGTTGTCTTCCTCTTCTACTTCTCTCCAGTTTGCACCTTAGTGTCCAAGGAGAGAAACTGCAAGAGTGGGACAGAAACATCATCACACAAACACCACAACCAGTGTATTTGAGGCAGCTGTTTGGAAACCAGTGCCTGGACACGTGATGACATCACAACAGATGTGTGAATATTGGAGTGTTACTGTGGTTTATTGTGGAGGCTGCTACTGAGATGGAATGGAATGGGGAGATGGTTTCTCAGGAGGGAGGGGGACATTCCAGAGGAGAAAGCAATGACTCAGTTCAGAGAGTTTGTGTGAGAGTAAGAGGGTGAAGACAGTCCCTTCTTAATAGTTCCCAGCATACAGGCTTCATGTGGGTAGCAATCTGGCAAATTTCTGTCCATAACAACAAAGAAATCTATTTGGAAGATTCACACCATTTTGGGGGAGGGGATATCTGACAACTTTGTCAGACATCCCCTCCCCCAACAACTTTGGGGAGGGGATGTCTGACAACTGTCAAGCATACAGGTAGTCCTTGACATACAACATTCATTTAGTGACCACTCAAAGACAAAATGGCATCAAAAAAGTGAATTTTCTTCACATTTAGCACCACTGCAGTATCCCCATGGTCACATGATCAGAATTTGGACATTCATATTTATAACGGTTGCATTGTCCTGGGGTTGTTTGCAACCTCTGACAAGCAAAGTCAATGGGGAAGCAGATTCATTTATCAACCGTGTTATTGACTTAACAATTGTGGCAAGGAAGGTCATAAAGTGGAGCAAAACTCACTTAACATATGTCTCACTTAACAACAGAAATTATGGGCTCAATTGTGCTCTTAGGTTGAGGACTATCTCTAATGATTTTTTCTGCTCCATCATCCACTCTGCTTTGTGGATTTCAACTCCCAGAATTCACTGGCTGGAGAATTCTGGCAGTTGAAGTCCACACGTCTTAAAGTTGCCATGGTTTGGAGACCCTGCAGTAGGGGATAAGTGTTGTGGCCCGCCAGCGGCCTGAGCAGATCGTGGCTGATCCCGATGACGAGGAGGCTGGTGTGGTGGGGCGCCAGCAGCCTGTGCAGCTGGCGCTCGCGTCAGACAGCGAAGAGGCTGAAGAGGATGTGGTGCCAGAGGCAGAGACTCAGCCAGGGCCTTCAGAACCTCCAGAGGCTCCTTCAAGTGAAGAGAGTGAAGTGGAGGAGCCTCTTCTCAATGCTCGAGCACGCAGGGCTGCCAAAAGGCAGGAGTGGCTACTTAGGAGGAGGTCTCCTCGAGAGTAAGGCTGGGGCTAATTGGCCACTCCTTTAGCCTATTTAAGTTCACACAAGCTGGCAAATGTTGCTGGAAACAACGTTTGGTCCTACGCAGAGCATTTTGAGAGTGAGGGTTTTTTGGTTACAACTTGGTTTCTGGGCTGATTGCCAAACCTTGTCAGACTTTGTTTAATCTCTGTAATTCATAGCAGGCTGATAAGGACATTTGTGGTTAAAGCCTGTATTTTGAAAGAGGTCTGTTTGTATTAAATGGAGTTTTTGGAGCTGTGTGTGTGCTACACTTCTTGGGACCCGTAGCTGGGGCAGATCAATAATATTCAACTTACAATATTCAATTTAGGAGCTGTGGTGGCACAATGGTTAGAGTGCAGTACTGAAGACGATTTCTACCGGCTGCCTGCAATCTGGCAGTTTGAATCTCACCAGGCTCAAGATTGACTCAGCCTTCCGTCCTTCTGAAGTGGATAAAATGAGGAGCCAGATTGTTGGGGGGCAAGAGGCTGACTGCTTAGAGGGGGCTGTACAGTCTAGGTGCTATTGCTATTATTATAGTCCAGCTAATAAATGATTGTGTATCCCAAGAAATGAAACTATTGAGAATTTATGCCATCCCCACCCCCCTGCTAACCCAATTGGAAGAAAGAAAAGAGAAATTTTAAGACAGACAAAATTTCAAAAGGCTCCAATACTTGGATCCTTTGAATCCTTATGGTTTTTGATGGCTCAGTACAAGACTTCCCTTCTGTCTCTTATTTTCTTAATGGCTGAGATTTGGATGGGACAAACACCTTATGAAGCAGGGAAGGGAACTTTATTTATACCAGGGACCGGATTCCCTCTGAGGAATTGTTGGAGGAGTTTCGCAGGCTCACTGGGAGGAAGAGGGGAAGGAAGGAAGAACGTCAAATCAAAGTTGGGCTCCTGCTTTCTGCTCAGTGGCTCATTTCCCAGCGCATCAAGCTATAATGGGGCTGTTTGGTGTGGCTCATTGAGTGGTACAACTCAGCCACCGAGGCTTGTAAACCATGGTTGACAGCTCACCATCTTGTGTGAACGCAGCCTGTTAATTCAGTTGGGTGCAGTTAGACAGAGCCCATTATGGGTTATCGGCCATCTGCTTTCCTTTCTTGCCTGGGAATCTCAACTTGCGTGTGGCTTTTGCAATTTAGGGAGCCTCCAGCCCCAAATCTTCTGGTATTCCAGCCCTGGGCTAAACAAGGGAGAAACTTGCAGAGTTTTCATGACCAGGTAACATCACCAGTGCTAGCAGGTGATGCAAAACATAATATTTGTATATAAAAAGAGTCTGAAGCCCACACTTGATAGAACTTACAATGCTACATAGTTGGGTAATCAAATGTCTGCAAGCAAACAATCAAGCTCAGAGTTTATCAAGGACCACACAGTTGTCGTTGTTGTTGTTGTCGTCCTCCTCCTCCTCCTTCTCCTCCTCCTCCTCCTCCTCCTCCTCCTCCTCCCAAACCCCTGTCCCTCCTAGCACTGATGCTGTTCCCTAGTTGGATGATGAAATGTCTGTAAACAAGCAACCAAGCTCAGAGAGCACCACGTTCTGCCCTGAGCTACAAATATCCCTTTCTGACCAAAGGAGTCCCTGGGTGGCTAGATCCATACAGAAGAGCTGAGGAGAAACAGCTGAGTAGCTGGGGTTGACCCCTGAAGAAGAAGCCTAGCTGGGAGTAGCTGCTTGCTTAACGAAGGGAAGGGGAGTCTCCAAGCCCAGTTGGCTGGAGGAGCAACTTCTTTTGATGGAAAAGAGGCTGCTGAGATTTCCAAAAGAGGGACCCGCAAGTGGATATTGCACCCTCTTTCTTTGAGCTGGATTTAATTGGAGTGATCCTAAGAGCGGCTGGAAGGAACCGTGCCAGGCTGGGGAAGAGCATCATTGCAAACAGAAAAGCAGACAAGCAGAGCGCCAGGCAGCTTGCTTGGACTGGTGCAGAGGGACAAAGAGCAATCAATGTTTCCTGTCAAGGTCAAGGAAGCAACATTGAAGAAACTGGGCCCAGGGGAAACCTTGCTGAGAATGAATTCGGAAGACTTTGCTGTTGCCTGATAACATAAACAGTGGCCTTCCCTGCAAGGTCCAGGCGTAGCTTGGACTCTTGCTAACAGCACACAGTCGTGGTTATAAACTCCATGTGCTCTGGAGTTCATGTGGAGAAAGGAGCTTCATAGCTTAGATAGCTTCAAAATTGGAGATTTTCACATGGAGCTCTTTACAGGTACATGAGTTTATAAGCATGTAAGCCAGGGGTGAAATCCAGCAGGTTCTGACAGGTTCTGGAGAACCCGTAGTGGAAATTTTGAGTAGTTCGGAGAACCGGCATATGCCACCTCTGGCTGGCCCCAGAGTGGGGTGGGAATGGGGATTTTGCAATATCTTTTTCCCAGGAGTGGGGAGGGAATGGGAATTTTGCAGTATCCTTCCCCTGCCATGCCCACCACACCATGCTACGCCACTCCCACAGAACCAGTAGTAAAAAAAATTGGATTTCACCACTGATGTTTCCCTGAAATCTTGCATCCCTGGCCCACCTGTATTTATGCCTCATGTGCTGTGAGTGTCTTGAGAAAACCAAAGTGTCAGTCGAGAAAGTGCAATGTGACTAACGGAACTCCCCAGGCTATGCTCCAAGGGTGGGGGGTGGGGGGAGTCCTGCTCAGCTGATCAAATCTATCACATCCAATTGCAGAGCTGCAAAAAAACAACAACCCCCAAACAGCTGGTTGTCTACACTCAAGGGGGGAAAACACAGATAAACATCCTGCACCAGGTTTCCTGAAGTGTGTAGAAATGACGGAAGTTTAAGTTCGGATTTAGTACAATTAAACCAAATTATCTTGGTTCTGTCCATGAAAGTCAAGGGAAATTATCAAAACCATAAAGAAGTGAAAGTTAGAATATTTTGGACATGCGATGCGACATTCAGAAAAATACAGCGCCCTTCACTTAATCCTCCAGGGAAAAATTGAAGGCAAAGGAGGCCCAGGCAGAAGAACATCATAGCTTCAAAATCTAAGGGGCCAGTTTGGACAAAACTCAGCAGCACTTTTTCGTGCAGCTGTTGATAAAAATAGGATGGCCAACGTGATTGCCAACATCCGATGACAGATATGGCACAACAAGAAGAAGAATCTTGGTTCAGTCTGGGGAGATGCAAAGTGCTATGCAATATTATTTGTATAATGAGCCTGAGTAGCGTAGGAGAGTAATGCCTCCTACAAAGGCAGCATTTAAGATCCAGCTGCTGCAATTACTTGTGAGTTCAATCCCAGGCAGGCTCAAGGTCGACTCAGCCTTCCATCCTTTATAAGGTGGGTAAATTGAGGACCCAGTTTGTTGGGGGCAATAAGCTGACTTTGTATAAATATAAATATACAAAAAGTATGAAGGCTATTGCTTAGCGCACTGTAAGCCTCCCTGAGTCTCCGGAGAAGGGTGGCATATAAATCAAATAAAAAAAAAATTATGTGAAGATGCTTGACTCCTTCACTATGGCAGGAAAAATCATAGTTGAGACTGGGGAGGCCTTCTTGGGTATATCAGGCCACAGGGCTCTATATGGATCTCCCTCTAAACATGAGCCAACAGAGTCAGAGTTCAGCAACCCCAAATGCAATCCTAGGTGACCTTCATCGAAATACAGAGTCAAGATCATTGCTCTTCTCTCTTGGTCTTTGTATGTTTTAGCCACCAGCCCTCTGATCATTCTTGTTACTCTTCTCTGCACTCTTTCTAGATTCTCCCTCAACCCAACCCACCTCATGGGAAGAGGAAGGGATCTGTTCTCGCAACTTGAATTATATATATCTAAAACTAAAGATATCCCTGTCAGTTGTGTCCAAACTCCAGGGCATGGTGCTCATCTCCATTTCTTGGCCAAGGGAGCCAGCATTGTCTGAAGCCAATTTCTGTGGTCATGTAGCCAGCATGGCTATACATGGAGGCACATGGAACATGGTAACCTTTCCCACTGAAATGGTAGCTATTTATCTACTTGCATTTACATGTTTTCAAACTGCTGGGTGGGCAGGAGCTGGAGCAAGTAACGGGAACTCACGCTGTTGTGCACAGCATGGGGTCTCAAACCCAAGCTCAGTATCTTTAACTGCTGAGTCATCATGCTCCCTTTCTTAATCTCTATCTATATCCATATATCTATATCTGTATCTATCTATCTACAGATAGTCCTTAACCTACAACTAGGTCATAAAATGAGGCAAAACTTGCTTAACAACTGTCTTGTTTAGCAATAGAAGCAAAGCAACTGTCTTGTTTAGCAATGGAAATTTTGGAATCTATTGTCATAATTAAGGAATATATATATATATATATATATATATATATATATATATATATATATATATATATATATATATATATATATATATATATATATAAATATATATATATATATATATATATATATATATATGTATATATATATATATACATACATACATATATATATATATATATATATATATATATATATATATATATATATATATATATGTCTTTGGTTATTCGGGTCTTCTCCCGCGTAAAATTGGAAGTGTCTTGGCGATGTTTTGACGAAGTCTCATTCGTCATCTTCAGGCTGGTGTTCTCGGCTTCGTGCTTCCAGGAAGAGCACGAAGCTGAGAACACCAGCCTGAAGATGACGAATGAGACTTTGTCGAAATGTCGCCAAGACACTTCCAATTTTATGCGGGAGAAGACCCGAATAACCAAAGACCTACATATAAATACCCGCGAAAACCTCAGAAAACATATATATATATATATATATATATATATATATATATATATATATATATATATATATATATATATATATTCATTCCTTAATTATATATATGGCAGGTGGACCAAGGCAGTCATAGAATGGACCCCACTTGATCAAAAGCATCCACAAATGAAACCTAAAACAGGATGAAGCAACGACATCAGCAAGTATTGTGGGCCCAATTGGCAAAAGAAAGCTCAGGACCGTATTGGTTGGAAACATGCAGGAGAGAGAGAGAGGGAGGGAGGGAGGGAGAGAGAGAGAGAGAGAAGACATGGTGGAGGAAAGGTGATATGACAGCATCTTGAGAGCTATTTGGAATAATTTTTCAACATTGTTCAAGGGGCTTAAATGACATGGATTTTGGACAGCACCAGGGGGAAAAAATCCCCAGCAAGAAGTGCTCCCCAGCAGAGGAGCTGGGCAGCACACTCTGCTTTGCTGAGGGTGTTTAATGGAGGCTGATGGGCACCTGCTGCTGGGGGGGGGGGCGGGGATTTGAAAGGGGGGCAGAGCTCTGGGTTTCCCCACCCCAGGCCCTCTTTATGCTCTACAGTCCTATGACTCTTCAGTCTCGGCCCTTTCCACACGCATTGCCTGCCCATTTCTGCAGCCTGAGCACAGGGCTTTTGAAAGAAGAAGCAGACCTTTGCATCCAGTGGAAAGTTCTGGGCCTCCGAACAAAGCCCACTCCCAGAGGAAGGTTTAAGGGAATGTAGAGCAGCTGCACTCCGAAGCTTTCCTTGTCTCGGTCGACTGTTGTCTCACATTTGTCATTGTCTAGGCTGTAATCTCCTTGGAAGAGGAACTTTCTTGCAATGATTTACAAAGTGACGCATTTAGGAATGTTGCTCTCCTAATAAATTAGCTACAGCCAGAGACAACTGCAATCTACCCCCTAACCGCCTCCAGCAAATTGCATCTAGTAAGCCACAGACACACACAATTCCCTTGGAGCCTCTCTGGAGCCATCGCAGCGGTGCTGTTAGGGGTGGGGCTGACCTGAGATGCTAACCAAAGGCAATCCTGTCTGTATTGCCTGGGGAGCCAGGCAGCCAGGGATGAAGAGCAACAACGACAGCATTTTTACAGCCTCATTGATGCAGCTGTAAGGACTGATGCCAGTCTCTATGGTCATTTGATAGGAAGGGTCTACTACTGGCAGGAAAAGCTGAGCACTACAAACCTGGGCAGCCCCCTCAGCATAGTCAGAAATGCCGCTTGCACAAGAAGCTGATCTTTTGCAAGGAGACCAGCGGGGCTTAGAGAGGGGCTCGCTCTCGCTCTCCTGAGCTGCTGCATTTCAGACAGAGGAACCCTCAACAGCTTCAATAATGCTCTCATTGTAGGCAGAATGCACCATTCCATCTTGGAATGGTGGCCAGGCATCAGTTATGCCTGGCCTCGGGCTCACAATGTTCCCGGGGGCCACTGCTGGCTGCTGGTGACGGAAGAGGAGGACAAGCAGGCTGAGTTTAAGGGGTGTTGGGGGGGTTCCACTTCTCTCAGTGCTCCAGCCGCTTCCTCTTTACCTTGGCTCCCACTGGGCAACTCAGCCAGCCGGCTGCATCTTGGCTCTGGACCCCGTTCCCGCAGAGGACTCCGCCTGGCTAAGATTTTAGCAATTACTCCACCAGCCAGGCGCACTAACCGGTCATTAGTCTAATGCGACACCTCAGCTTGAGTGCAGAGTCAGTGACACTGAAAACCGAGCACACTGTGCCAAAAGCAGCAGGAGCCCAAATGCCAAACCTAGCCAGGCCTTTCCTTATGTGCCCCGTTCCCCAGGTGCCTAGTTCCCCAGACTCCTGCAGCCAAGAGGGGGGCATCAGATGGGAGAAAGTTGCCGGATCTTTCCCTGGAGCCCCACACCCTCCCCCTTCCTGTATCACAAAAATGGGAGGCTCAGGAAAACAGGCAGCTTCTCATCTTGAAACCACACAGCCTGTACAGAAGCTGCAACTTTGCCCCCCGAAACCCTGCAGTCTGATTGACAAAGGGCTCCTTTGCAGCAGCTCCCAGGAATGGCTTGCAGATTCCGCAGCGTCTCTCTCCCACGCAGAAGCTCTCTGACTTGCTTCGGTTCCCTCCAATCCAGCCTCCTCCGGCACTTTCTTGTAATCCATACCTGGGAGCTGCTGTCCATGTGCCCCACCCCAATGCAAAATGAAAACAAGGACTCTAGTCTTGGTGCTTTCCCAGCTGCTCCCCCCATTTCTTTCCCCTGAAGATTCGGTATAACCAGACACTAGCAATGCGCTGCATTCAACCCTCAACCGCATCTTACAACCAACATTCAGCCCTCTCTGGCTTCAGCACCTGCCCTAATTTTCAAAGGTGTTTTCAAATTTCTTGTCTGATGGAAAATCCTGGGGGATTTCTTGTGCACAGGCTTCTTCTGTCATTTTGATGGATTCTATAAAAATCTTGCCCAACCATGGATTTTTAAGTGCAATTTATTCATTAGCAATGCCAAACTATTATTTTGAAATCTTCCTGGTCACCATGGCTGCCTTTTTCAATTAGGTGTGTCATCCCCCCCCCCCCCGGCCCACACACACACTAGATATGTTAGAATATAGCCACGTTATTGCTGGGCAAGCCCAAAAAGAATGGCCGTTGTAGTCCAATCACACTACAACGGGCTACAGGGATGAAGAGAAATTGCCCTTGGAAAATGTTATTTTCCAACTCCTGGATTAAGTTGTTAAATCATCTTTTTATTAAGAAAGGAATAAAAAAAGATGAATTTGAGCAGAGCCCACCCTTCTCCTACAAGACAGTGGAAAGCAAAGTCAGGGACTCTCTCTGGCTTTGATGGATCATTTGAGGATTCTGGGAGCAGCCAGAACAGTCTTGCCTGGATCACCTCTTGGTCTCCAGAGACTTTTGCTTTCTCTTCAGGACCCCTCCCGGGGGAGAATGGCCTTCTAGATTGTCTGCTACTCTTTCCTTTTAATTTTAACTTAACTTACATTTCTTTTTAATAATTGAATTTCCTTTTCATCACAAATCACGATGAAGCATGCCCGGGACAACTGTGCAACATAACCAAGCACACAGCTAATTGCTACAGAATTATGACTTGCGCCCCATTCCTGCAGCGTACGAACAAGAAACAAGAACTTCAGTGAACGAGAAAGAGGAGAGTCCCACCCTCATTCTCTGTTCTTTCACTCGGATGTCAGTGGTTACCACTGCATTGTCCTGAAAGAGGCTGGAATATAAAAGAGAAACTTCGGAATGAGGGCTTGGCATTTACTTTGCAAGCTGGTCTATGGCAGGTTTCTCAACTTCAGTACAGACAGACTTTGACATGCCAGCTGGGGGATTCTGGGAGTTGAAGTCCACATATCTCAAAGCTGATGTGATTGAGAAACACCGGGCTGTTGCACAGCTTTCCTTTTTGAAACCCTGCAAAGCACAGCTGTAGCTTTCAATACACCAGTGGATCGCAGGAGGACATTTCTCTCCCACCCACTTGCCTGCCTCCCTGTTTTTAGCCCATTCCACTTCTTTTTTCTAAGCACTTCCCTGGGTGCCCAGAAACCTGCCTTTCTACCCTTTTAGTCAAAAAGGGGCATTATATGCCAACTGCAAAGTGCCAGATTTTGTATTTGAGCTTGTACAGCCAATCTAAAGAACTTCTGATTTTAAATGGCCTATTATATTTTGTTTTTGCTGCTTTTTAAGTATGCCCCCTTTATGCAATGGTTGTGATCATAAAAAGCAGATTTATTATGTGGAGGCCATGATTCTCAAGGTTTAGCCTGGCATCTCACTTTTGCCAGCTCGCTGGAAAACGTATCGAGCAAAATCTAGCCTTCCCTCAAAGAGCGTTTTCCCCACTAGGACTGGTGAGGTTTTTGAGGTTCATTCCCACCATGGTTGGGCACATTTAAAGTCATGAGGGAGGAAATGATCTTCTTAGGACCAGTTTTTCCTACTTTTTGGGCTCTATCCCAGTTTAGCATATGCCTGCCAACTGCAAAGCACTATAGCTGAGCATGACCCTTTCAGAAGGGTCACTTTTACTCTTGCCTTCTATGCAGGAAATTTTAGCCAGCCCCTCTTCCTCAATCTCCACTGGGAGGGCATCCCTGTCTCTGCCTTCTCTTTTGCCTAGGCATACTCCAGCTCTCTTCCTCCTGCCTTTCAGAAGGCCTCAGAATTGGGTCAAAGGGATGTTTGATGAAGCCCGCACACCGTCAATCTCCTCCTGATTCTTCCCTCATCCAAATTTTTGCGACTAATTGCAAGCACAGAATCAGACCCAGGGCACAATTCAGGAAATAAAACTAGGATGGCAGATATCTCCCTTGCCCTCTGCCAAGTGGACACTGAACCTTCGGGGGATGCAGGAGAATGAAAAAGAAAAGCAATGTTGAAAGACATTCTCCACTTCTGCCACTGCGAAGCAGAGCAACGGGTGGCAGCCTGGCACACTCCTTGGGATGGAGAAGGCCTTGTGGGAATGGAGGTGCACTGATCAAGCAGCATCCCAGCAGCTGGGCAGGGATGGCAAGATTGCACCCCTACTACTGTTGGCTGCATTTATACAATGTGATTAAGAGGGTGACTGAATTAACCCACATTCTGGAAGCCCAGACTCTGGCACAACAAATGAAGTGGGTTTGCAGGACAAACCTGCATAAAATTAGCCAAGCCAAACCACATTTATCATGCTGTGCAAATGATGCTGTTAGGTTTGTAACTAAGTAATTGAAGTAACTAAGTAAATACGCCGTGTGTGTGTGTGTGTGTGTGTGTGTGTGTGTGTGTGTGTGTGTAGTCTCCACTTTTACAGGTACCAGACTATACTGTCCCCGGAATCACAAGAAGGTACACCAAGACCAGCCCTGCAAGTACACAAAGCCTAACCTGGCCAATTCCAGACAAATGCTCACCTGTGGTAGGTTAAGCCTTTGTTGCACCAGGTGCACAAGTCTCTAAACAGAAAGCAAAGAAGGAGGCAGGGAGTTCCAAGGCGGTGTCCACACTCTGTCGACAGGAACACCTAACATCCTATCTAGGTGTTCTTGTCCCTGCCAGGTGGCCACTTTTCCCTCCCCATTTTGACTAGACATAGAACTTAAGGACTGGTGGGCTTTGCCATTTCCATCCCCCGTCTTTTCTGCAGTTGTAATGCCAGAATTTCAGTCACCCCCAAACACTCCCCCAACCGGTCTAAAGGCTGCCCCTGACAACTCAGAGAAGTTTTATGCCATCAGTCCTGAAGCAGCGCATTTCCAGAACAGAGTTTTCGACCCCAGGGAGAAAGGCGAAGGGCGAGCGCCTACCTGGCCGAAGACGGCGCTCAGCACAGGGCGCAGCTGATGGACTAGCGGGTCGCCGTCAACGCCGGGCTTGGCTGCGGGGCTCTTGCCATTGGCCGGCAGCAGCGCTTCAGGGGTAGCCTGTGGACTGCCCGCGGAGGTTCCCCAGTCTGAGCGCCGCGCGGTCCAGTCCTGCTCCCCCTCCGGGCTAGGGGCCGCCTGAGAGGGTTCCTGGGGGCGTGGGCGCCCTCGCCGCGGTGCTGCCTGCTGCTGCTGCTGCTGCTGCTGCTGCTGGCGCCGCCGGAGACTGCCGTTGGCCGGAGCGTCGGGCTGGCACAGGGGCCTCCTGGCGCTGGGCTCGGCGACGAGCGGTGGGCAGGGGCTGCTTTCTGCTTCTGCCGCGGCCGCCGGGCGCCCGTTCCGCCTCTGGCTCCGCGGCGGGGGCGGCGGCTGGCCGGGTGCCCGCCTGCCGCTCCCGCCGCGCGCCGCTCGCCGCAGGGGCGCCTTGGAGTCGCTCTGGTGCGGTGCGGAGCTCATGGTCGGTACGGCCGCGGAGCGGAGCGACTCTTAAGGCGGGAAGGCGGAGGGCGGGGCGCTGTGGCCGCCGCCGAAGTGATCTCCCCCCCCCCCCCCGCCCCGCGCGAGAAACGGCTCCGGAGGCGCCGCGCTTCAGCACCGCGGCTGCGGACAGCGCCAACGGGGCAGGCGGGAGCGCCGGGCAGCTGCGCGCCGAAGCAGCTCCGAGTCGCGTCGTTTGGGCTGCCTCGACGCGCAGCTGCCGCCTGGCCCGCTGGCGCTGTCCGTAGCCGCGGTGCTGAAGCGCGGCGCCTCCGGAGCTCGGGATAGCCACAGGCGGCCCTGAAAGGGTGCAGGCCACGCGAACGGCCCGAGGCTGGCGGGGGCGATGAATGACCCCGCAGAACCAGACAGGTCAGCAATCTGGAGGAGGAAGATTAGGGGCCCACCTTTCAAGCAAGGAGTGAAGGGAAGTCCTCTCTTTATTTTGGAAGATTCATGCTACACACACGCACACACACACACACACACATAGAGGAGTTGGCTGGCTGCAAAGTCCCTCATCTTCAGCTCATGGGGGGTGGGGAGTAAAGCAGGAATGAACAACCTTTTCAGGTTGTACTGGCCAGGCTTTTGAGGCAACATCAAGAACATCAAATTAAGTAATAGTAACATAAGGATAAAATCTTGTTCCAACCAAGTTCATACTCTCAAGTATTCTTGGCAACAATGCAGGAGTCATTGCCCTTTTCCAGGATCTATTGTTTACTTCCCAGCCTTTTCTACAGTCGTGGGATTTCCTGGAGGCCTCTCATCCAACTACTAACCAACTACTAACCGAGACTAATCCTATTTTATTTCTCAAGTTCAACTTGGTTAGCAAAGTGGCTAGTCATGATCTCCCCCCCCCCCCACACACACACACTCCCCATCTACTATTAACACTGGCCAAAGTTTGGGGTCATCTGCTGTTGGATTTTGCAAGGTTGAGATGTTTTAAGAAATAATCTGGTTGAAATCCGATGACTCCTTCAGAGGCATTTAATGATAGTGTAGTACTTTTATTGGCCAACACGTTGCTGTTCCAGCCACGTGTAAATTAAATAGGTCTGTAAGTAGGACCGTACAATACGGTCATATTGTCAAAAGACGGTTGACCCGATTTGCTGGTGCTGCAGTTAATGAGTTCATCTTTGTGGGCTGATTGGCTCAAGAGTCTCTGTTGACTCTAATAACTGCTGAGTGGCCATTTTCATAAATAAGCTTCAGTTTTCTCTCCTTTCGCCAGAGATAGAGGGAAGTTAGCATTACATGGGGTTGGTTTGGGAGAAACCCACATGCCTTTTGGCCTTCTTTCAACCCTCCAAGTGGTGGCAAGGGAAAGGAACCAAAAAATAGGGGTCCCTGTAGGACTTTGCTTCAGAAATGAAAAGGAATTGTTAGTCCTCCCTGAAGCTCTTTGGATGGAATAGCTACTCGGAAGAAATTATTTTACCTCCAAACAGCCTAGAAGCTAAATTAGAGGCTAAAATGAAGTCTTCCCAGGTTGCCTATTTGCATGCCTGTTATCTCCTTCATGACCCAGTTAAATTGGCAAGCAGACCAAGTTCTGCCTAGATTCGCTAGGGACCTCATGATCTACCAGTGAAGTGTTGGGTGCCAAGTTGAGTGCCCACTTTATTCTGAGCAAGGATGGTTGGACCATCCGGCAGAGTTCTAACCATTTGTCTCCATTTTGGACAGGCCCATGCTGAAGCCACCCAGACACAAAGGCTACCTGCACTGATCTCACCGTCTCAGATTCTGGAGTGAAATCTATCTTGGGTTAATTATCCCATAGAACTTGGCCAGGGCACCAAATTCTCTCTTGCGAATGTAAGTAAAAGAGTCCTGGGCCAGACAGACATGGAATATTAGCAGCCAAAGGTTACACCTCTTCCCTCCTCCACTTTCTCAGGTGCCCACTTGACACCCAGGGAGGTCACAGCGGGCTATTTTTATGCCCAGTAACCATCTGCAGGTAACCAGAGGCCATCTTACAGTTGGACTGAAAAACAAAAATGCATAAACACCAGATTGTCTGATAACAGACACTCTTTCTGAAGTCTTAAAGCTTTGCATTTTTAAAAAATGACATTAAATATAACACTTCCTTAGTCACCAAACGTTTGGAGTTATATTTTTCTTAGTTGTTTCAAGGCCTCCTACAGCACAGGCATAACATTTCCTTAATATATTTTTTCCCAAAATACCATTTGACTCTTGCAGATGTGTGAATAGTGTCTGTTGTTTCAATCAACTGAACTCTGCAGAGCTAATTTACGGATAGAGCAAAGCTGGTTAATGCAGGAAACCCTAATTCTGGAGGTGCAATTGATATGATGAAGGAAGTCAATCGGTCATGATTAGGTATGAAATGGTTATTTGTATGGTCTGATTAAAATGGCTTGCCCAAGGTGAATGCAATCATTTTACAGATGAATTTGAAAACAAAAGACTTGGAACATAGAATCATAGGGTTGAAAGGGACCTTGGAGGTCTTCTAGTCCAATCCCCTGCTCAAGCAAGATATCCTATACCATTTCACACAAATGGTTGTCCAATCTCTTCTTAAAAATCTTCAGTGGTGGAGCAGCCACAACATCTGGAAGGAAGCCATTCTATTGATTAATTGTTATCATTAATAGGAAATTTCTCCATAGTCTAGTTCGTTCTCATTCTCTCTCTCCCACTCTAACATTGTTTAGGTATCTCACACGATGCATATCTAAACAGGCCAGGTTTGGAGTTCCAGATTAACTGAGAAAGGCTGCTCATGTCTAGTGATATGATAGTTCTGCTGCCTTTCCCAATTTTCCCATACTTAACTACTTAAATCAAAATTTGTAGGTGCCTTTTTTGAGTCAATGGATCCTGAATTCTACAATAATTTGATTGGTTCCCTCCATGCTGTATATCTGTCTCAGGCCCTAAAGAATAGATGTTGAAAGTGTTTGCATAGCTGTGGGAGCAGCTATGGAAAAATGGGAGAAATGCCCATTTTGCACAACCTGTCTAATCAGTTTCTCAACCTTGGTAACTTTAAGATGGGTAGACTTCACTCCCAGAATTTTCCAGCTAGCATTCCATTCACACAGTGACAGACAACTGACCCTAACACATATGCATTGCACTTAGACTGCCTTAATTGAAAGCCTTCTAACCATATACAAAGTGCATTTTCTTCCACTGAAAGGAAACACTGTTATTTTAAAACCAGTCAAAGAACAAAGTACTCTTGGAAGTGTGCAGAATATGATTCTGGTCCAGGAAAGAGAAAAATAGAAATATTTCTTGGAAAGGGAGAGGGGAGAGAGGGAGGAAAGAAGGAAGGAAGGAAGGAAGGAAGGAAGGACAGAAAAGGAGAGAGGGAGGAAGGAAGGAAGGAAAGACAAGGAGGGAGGGAGGAAGGACAAGGAGGGAGGGAGGGAGGAAGAATAGAAATGGAGGGAGGGAAGGAAAGAAGGGACAGAAAAGGAGGGAGGGATGGAGGAAGAAAGAAGGGACAGAAAAGGAGGGAGGAAGGAAGAAAGAAGGGACAGAAAAGGAGGAAGGGAGGAAAGAAGGAAGGAAGGAAGGAAGGAAGGAAGGAAGGAAGGAAGGAAGGAAGGGAGGAAGGAAGGAAGGAAGGATTGTTGGACTGGAAGCTAGGAAGTTCAAGCAACTGCTGACTTTGAGAAACATTCTTTCAGTGCATATTTGCTTGGAAAATTCCAAATATTCCTCCTGCTGTGCCCAGCTCTTCATCTTGGGGCCATCTGCAGATGGGCACTAAAGCCCCTTAGAGCTGCCCTGTGTACAGATAAGTCCCAAGAAAGATCTGCTGTGATTCAACCGTTAGCTACGTAAACAGCCTCCTAAAAGAGGGTGGATTATTTGCCATCTGGCAGTACTGAATTGTCAAGACACTTAATATTTTACATAATATGCTTATTCACTGCTTCTGAAACAAGCCTACCCTTGGCACCCACCTGCTTTTCAAGGCAAGGCAAGGCCTCTTAATACAGTGGTGCAGCAGGGCATTTGAAGCAACCACACCGTAGCATCCAGACATCTGAGGACTTGGACAAATTGGAGGTGCCCAAGAGCTATTAAGACGACAAATAGCCAGGAAGAAAAAAATTGGGAGGAAGAGTTAAAAGTATTAATATTTTTAGTCTGGAGATAAGAGATGTCATGAGACAGGATAGCTCTGCTTCAAGTATCTGAAGGGCTGTTATGTACGAGATGATAGAATGGTGTAAGTTACAAGGAGGTAGGCTTTGGATGGACAGTAGGAATAAATTCTTAATGGAAATAGTTTTTTAAGAGTGGAAAGCTTTGATTTTGGGAGATGATGGACTCTCCAGGGA
Source organism: Masticophis lateralis (assembly GCA_030761175.1). NCBI lineage: Eukaryota > Metazoa > Chordata > Lepidosauria > Squamata > Colubridae > Masticophis > Masticophis lateralis. The sequence goes on from JAUDYJ010000014.1 coordinate 2,075,194, forward strand.
GGTGTTTACAAAGGCTAGATTCAGATTCAAATTTACAGAGTTCGAAGGGACCTTCTAGTCCAACCTCCCTCCCCCCAACCCAAGCAGGAGACCCTCCACCATTTCTGACAGATGGCAGTACAGTCTCTTCTTGAAAGCTTCCAGTGATGAAGCTCCCACAATTTCTGAAGCTGTTCCATTGGTTGATTATTCTCATAATTCCTCCTTATTTCCAGGTTGAATCGCTCCTTGTTCAGTTTCCATCCATTATTCCTTGTCTGGCCTTCGGGGGCCTTGGAGAATAGCTCTGTGGCAGCCCCTCAAATATTAGAAAGATGCTATTCTGTCTTCCTCAGTCTTTCTCTTCACTACACTAGCCAGGCCCAGTTCCTGCAACTGTTCATCGTATATTTTAGCCTCTAGTCTTCTCATCATCCTGGTTGCTTTTCCAGATGTCTCTGGAAGTTGCTGTAGGAGTGACTTGTATAAAAAAGAACACCGCTTGGGGGGGGGGGGGCAAAAGCCCTACTAAGCAGGTATATACAAAAGTATGAAGGCTATTGCTTAACACATTGTAAGCCACCCTGAGTCTCCAGAGAAGGGCGGCATATAAATTGAACCAATAATAAATAAATAAATAAATAAATAAATAAATAAATAAATAAATAAATAAATAGGAGTGAATTCCTGCATTGAAGATCTCCTAGGTTCCTTCCAACCTTAAGTTCTACAATTCTGTGATTGCTCTGGGAAGAGAACTTAAAACCATGCCGGGCAGAGGATTAGATGTGGTTGGGGTGGGATCCAGGTCCATCAACCATCAAGCCTCTTGGCTTTTTCTTGGCTTGAGAGTCAGATTGTTCTCCCAGTGAAGAGAGGATTCTTCCATTGAAGGTGCCAGGAGACACAAATCACATGAGTTTGCCTTTATGAAATGATTCTCTCTCCCAAACAATGGTGCCTGCTTGAAGCGCATTCATGCAACCTCCAAGACACCCCAGTTGGCTTGCTTACAGAAATGCTCTAAAACAGGGGTGGGAAACAATAGCCCTCCTATGTCCTGTGAACTTCAACTCCCAGAATTCCTGGTTGGCTTGGAAATTCTGGGAGCTAAAGTCCACAAGTTGTAATAGAGTCATGGTTTCCCACTCCTGCTCTCAGGGACCCCTCTATAGCAGGGGTGAAATCTAGCAGATTCTGAAGAACTGATAGTGGAAATTTTGAGCAGTTCGGAGAACTGGCAAATACTACCTCTGGCTGGTCCCAGAATGGGGTGGGAATGGAGATTTTGCCAATATTCTTTACCCAGGAGTGGGGTGGGAATGGAGATTTTACAGTATCCTTCCCCTGCCATGCCCACCAAGCCACGCCCACAGAACTGGTAGTAAAAAAATTTGGATTTCACCACTGCTCTATAGACTGCATGATACTGGAAAAAAAGGAACTTATGATGTATGTTTCTGATTAGGAAAAATAGATAATAGAAAAAAGACCATTTTTAATAACTATTGAGTAAGAGTTAATTCTGTATTTGTATTTATAATTGTGGCAAAGAACATTGAAGCTACTTCTTTCTCTTTCTTTTTATTCTTTCTTTTTGTATTTTGTTTTTTCCCCGTTCACTGTTTTTTTTATTAGCTTTTATCTTCTTTTTAAAATACTTAATAAAAAATAGATGACAAAAAGAGATGCCGAAGGGATGTTCTTCCATATTAATAACCTCAAGAGAGAACAGGCCATGTGAGTCTCTTTCCCCACCTCCAGGGAAATATCTGCCATGAATCAAAGGCTCCCTCACCCATTCACAATTTCTTCTGCTCACTTGGGCTGAAAAGAATGGGGGGGGAGGGGGGAATTGGCCCAGCTCCCATAGAGGGAGGGGGCTCAGTTTGAAGTTTTGAAGGAACTGATAGAATAGAAGAGAATTAATGACCTGGAATGACCTTGGAGGTCTTCTACTCCAGCCCCCTGGTCAAGCAGGAGTCCCTATACCCGTGATGGCGAATCTATGGCACGCGTAGCCATATTAGTGGGCACGCAAGCTCAGCTCCGGCACGCATGCGTGTGCTGGCCAGCTGATTTTGGGCCTTCTGGGCCCGCCAGAAGTAGAGAAACAGCCTGTTTCCTGCCTCTGGAGGATCTGGGGGGGGAGGTCCGTTTTTCTCTCCCCCCAGCTTCCAGAGCCTTTCTAGAAGCCTGGGGAGGGTGAAAACGGCCTCCCCCACCCCAGAAGCTGGAAACAGCCTATTTGCCAACTTCTGGTGGGACTGGAAGTTGGTAAATGGGCCATTTTCGGCCTCCAGTGGGGTGAGGAAGGCCATTTTCATCCTCCTCAGACTCCTAGAAAGGCTCTGGAGGCTGGGGGGGAGAAAAATGGGCCTTCCAGTCCCACCGGAAGTTGGCAAATGGGCCATTTCTGGCCTCTGGAGGGCCTCTGGGGGGGAGGCCATTTTCACCGTCCCCAGACTCCTAGAAAGACTCTGGAGAGCAAAAAACGGGCCTACCATGCCATTGCGTGCCAGGAGCAGGGGGAGTCACGCGCACATGTGTGGAGGCAGGACACATTGAATTATGGGTGTGAGCATGCACTCATGCGAAACCTTCCTCCCCTCCCACTCCTGGCATGTGATGGCATTCCATATTGTAAAATATTTTGAGTCTTCCTTGTCTTTTAACTGTAAGGTTAATTGATCCATTTCTGCGCATGAAAATATTTTCTGGATTACTTCCTGGTCTGTTGGCAAGCAATCAATTTTCCACAGTTGTGCTAACGCTATCCTGGCCACCGTAATTATGTGTAATATTAAGTATTTGATCTCATTTCTGATATTTCCTTTAATCATGCCTAATAAGAAGACTTCAGGTTTTAGCTCAATTTCGTGCTCCATTATTTCTATTATCCACGTTTTTATTTTACTCCAATATTTCTTAATTTCTGGACAGAGCCACCAAGCATGATAGAAAGTTCCCTGCGTTTTTTACCTTTCCAACAAGTTGGATTCACATTTGGGTACATTTTAGCTAACCTTGAAGGAGCCAGATACCATCGGTACCACATCTTATAATGACTTTCTTTATAGGCTACCGATTGCAAAAAGTGCCCCATACCATTTTAGATAAGTGACTGTCAAGTCTCTTCTTAAAAACCTCCAGCCATGAAGCACCCCCAACTTCTAAAGGGAAGCTGTTGCACTGGTTAATAGTCCTCACTGTTGGGAAGTTTCCCCTTAATTCCAGGTTGTTTCTCTCCTTCATTAGTTTCCATCCATTGTTCCTTGTCCTGCCCTCGGGTGCTTTGGACAATAATTTGACCCCCTCTTCTTTGTGGCAGTCCCCCAAGTATTGGAATACTGCTATCATGGGTTACGGTCCATCATTTATATATTTATAAATTTATATAATGCTGTCCATCATTTGGGATGGACAGATGCTTTTTATTTAAAGCAATATAAATAATGAATATAGGCGCAATTCATCTGATAATGTTTTCTGGGTGGAAAATCCAGAGTCCGGTGCCCAGTTTAGTCCTTACATTTGAAAAAGAATATAATAGAGCTGCAAACAAACAGAAGAAGGCAATGCCTCTGGTTGAGGGGAGGATAGGCCGGAGCCCAGAAATGCACAGGTACGGTTAGAAAATCAATATGGCGACTGCACTAAAAATGGAGGGAGCTTTTATTGTTCCATTGTCACTGCCATCTTGACTGTTTGGTCATATGCCACAGATATCCCTGGGCTACAAAATGTGGGACCCTTTTGCTTAAAAAAAAAAGGAGACTGGAGGAGGCAGCATAAAATCATACATGGTGAATGTAGTTTTTCACCCTTTGCCAAAATACTAAAACTGAGATTTAGGGGAGACTAAAGAAGATACATTTTTAAGCTATGGAATCCGTTATCACAAGACGTGGTGACAGCCTCCAACACAGATGGCTTTCAATGCAGGAGACATCTATTGAAGGCTTTTTGGTCTTGAAGCAATGCCCTTCTGGGTTGGGAGTACAGATAGTCCTCAACTTACAACCACAGTTGGGAACAGAACTTCCATTGCTAAGCTAGGTAGTTGTTAAGTGAACTGAACCCAATTTTAGGACCATTTTTCCTCAGTCATTAAGCAAATCTGGTATCCCCCATTATCTTTGCTTCTTGAAAGCCTCCTAGGAAGATCCCAAACAGCAATAGCAATAGTACTTAGACTTTACCACTTTACAGTGCTTTCCAGCCCCGCTCCAGAAGGTTTACAGAGTCAGCCTCTTGCCCCCAACAATCTGGGTCCTCATTTTACCCACCTCGGAAGGATGGGAGGCTGAGTCAACCTTGAGCCTGGTGAGATTTGAACTGCCAAATGGCAGGCAGCCGGCAGTCAACAGAAGTAGCCTGCAGTACTGCCCTCTAACCACTGTGCCACCACAGCCATCATAGCAATAGCAGTCACATGATTGTCGGACATTGCAACTGTGGGGGTTGCCAAACACCAGACTTTTCATCAACTGACTGTGGGGACACGGTGTTGGTCATGGGTTTGAGGACTTTTCCCTGCACCATTGTACTTCAAACAGTTGTAAGTTGAAGACTACCTGTAACATGCTTCCAGTTGCAAGTGAACGTTGGTGGAAGAGACTTCCTTCTTGTGAGGAGCTTAAAGAAACCTGGATGGCTTGCCTACGATTTGCCTGATCCAGCAGAGTTGAGGGTAATTTTTATGTTTAGGGCCTGCATTGAAAGAGCTGTACTAATTGCTCACCAAACCACAATTCGTGTGTTATTCATTTGCCAAGTGTTTGACTAAGAGTCAAGTTTGATTTGACTCAAGAACAATGCCACCTTTCCCCATTTTAACTTCATATTCTGTATTTTAAAGTGTTGAACGCTTGAGTGACTGAAAATATAAAGTCAGCTAAAATAAAACAATGCAATACATGCGTATTTAGCATACGTAAGGATGTCATTAGGCTGCAGCTGTTCAGCTCACTGTGTAATGCAACTGCTAGAAAATAAAGCAAATGGGGTCCAATGCAATTCAACTGTTAGGTGATGCTTTCCTGGATCTTGGATTGGTCTGCAGGGAGCATCAGCTTCTGAAGTGACCTGTCGTCTTTGTCAGGTGCAAGAAACCAGGAGCCAGGAGAGCTCAAAAGCACTGCAAATTTATTCCATGCAACTGTGGGAAGCCACCCCGCCCCTCCTAATTTCTGGCACAGGAGAGCCAGCAGGGTGGTAAAGCTGCAAAAAGGGCAAATGCTATCTTGAGATGCGTCTGCTCTGCCTTACTCAGACCTCATTTGGAATCCTGTGCCCAGCTCTAGGTATCACCATTCAAAAGGAAACTGACAAATTGAAGCCTGTCCAGAAGACGGCTATCGATAATGGAAAAGCCCTAAGCAGAAAGGTTGAAGAATTTGGGTCCAGGTAGTCCAGGGGTGTCAAAGTTGATTTCACTGAGGGCTGCATCAGGGTTGTATTTGACCTTGGAGGGCTGAGGGGGCGTGAGGCGTGGCTGGAGGCATGGTCATGGTGGGTGTGGCCAGGGGGGGGCGTGACATGGGATTCGTGTTGGGGGCCCATGTGGTGGTCAAGTGCTAAGGCAGCACTTCCCTGAGACCCTCACTCACTCTCATTATAACCTTCCTCCCTCCCTCCCTCCCTCCCTTTTGTTTTGTTTTTAGTTTGTTTTGATAGCCCTCTGCCAGCAAAAATGGAGCGGCCTCAATGGCCGCCTCCCCCAAGCTTCGTTTTTGCTACCAGAGGCACCGCAGGCCAGCCCTTTGCTGTTCCCAGACCAGCCCCATGGGCCAGAACTAAGCACCCCATGGGCTGGATCTGGCCTGCGTGCCTTGAGTTTGACACCCCTGATGTAGTCTACAGAAGGGAAGATTGAGGTTAGACAGGAGAACATTCACTAAATACCAGAGGGATTCTTCTATGGAAGAGTGGAAGTCATTCTGTGTGGCTTAGAGGGCAGGACCAGAGCTGGTGGGATAAAACTGCAAGGAGGGGATTTTGGGAGTGGATGAACTTTCAAAGCCGTCTCTCCAAGCCAAGTGCCTCCATTGACCTGGAGTGACAAACAACATTACAGAAAGACTTTTTCTGCTGCAGAGTGAGAGATGGACAATGCTGGTTCTTCTCTTGAGGGACAGGACTTCTTACCCCAGAATGCTGGGCAAAGCAACACTGGCCTCCATTCTCCCCTTCAAACTCATGAACTGTGTTTGCTCTTCACTCAGAAAAGCAGAGCTTGGGATGAATTATGTATGTGGAGCAACTTTGCATAATTTCTCAGTCTGGCTGTAATTTACTCATCTCCTTCTACTTAATCTTCAGAAGCCATTAGAGTTGTAGCAAATCATGAGAACAAGATACCTTATTTAAAGTTCAGTGAATCATGAAAATTAAAGATAAGTCAAGCAGGTTTAGCCATTTCTAAGATTTATTAACTGGTGGGTTTTTTTCCCCAAAAAACTGGATTTCCATTTTAGAGTAAGAGTCAAGCCACGTTTAGGAGCGTAATATAGTTGGCTTTTTATGCATTTATAACGAGATGAAAGGCAGTATGAAAAATTAATAAGGTTCATTACAGGTAGTTTTTTGACTTACAACTGTCCATTTAGTGACCGTTTGAAGTTGCAACCCAAAAAAGGGATGTACTTGTTTGAACCCCCCCAAAAAGGTACTTATTTCCAAAATTATGATGGCTGCTCCCCTCTGCAGTCACCTAACTATATTTACAGCTGTTTGCAGCCTCCCACAGTCATGTGCCCACAATTTACAATGTTTTCTTGAAAACCAGCATGGACTTCTGGTTTTCAGCAAACATGCCCCATAGTGAACAATGCGTGCTAGTTGCAAAAAAGCTCTTAACAGCAATCTGGCCATTTTAATATGAGAAATGCTAGCTGTCAAGGCTAAAAGAATAGACCAATAGATCAGTGTTTCTCGAAGTTGGCAACTTTTAAGATGTGTGACCTGCAATAGTGCATTCAGTTTTGGTCCCCACATTATTAAAAAGATGTTGAGACTTTGGAAAAAGTGCAAAGAAGAGCAACTAAGATGGTTAAAGGCCTGGAGACTAAAACATATGAAGAGTGGTTGCAGGATTTGGGTTTGGCTAATCTAGAGAAAGAAGCATTAGAGGTGACATGAAAGCAGTATTCCAGTATTTCCTGGGCTGCTACAAAGAAGAGGAGGGGTCAATTTATTTTCCAAAGCAGGATGGAAACTAATCGAGGAGAGAAGCAACCTGGAATTAAGGAGAAACTTCCTAACAGTGATAACAATTAACCAGTGGAACAGAGGTTGTGGCTGCTCCATCATTGGATGTTTTTAAGAAGAGACCGGGCAGTCACTTTTCTGAAATGGTATAGGACAGGTTCTCCTGTTTGAGCAGAGGGCTGGACTAGAAGACCTCCAAAGTCTCTTCTAGCTCTATTGTAATTGATTGAACTCCCAGAATTCCCAGCCAGCAATGGAATTCTGGAAATTGAAATCCACACATCTTAAAGTTGCCAGCTTTGAGAAGCATGGCAATTGGCCAAAGGACTGGTTTGTCCAGACAATCTGATGAATTAACCCAGCAACTTATTCATCTTTTATGAATACACGGTGTAGGGACTGGTGATAAATAGAGGGAGGGGAGCTGGCAGAAAGCCCAGGAGAGTGGAAGCTGTGCTGCTCTGGACCCAGATTACAGGATGGACCTGCAATATAGAAACTCTTAAAAACCATTGATTAGAAACGCACAGCCACTGAAAAGGATGCTTACTGCACAGGGCTTGCTGAACCAGGAATGCTACCTTGATGCTCGATAAAAGAATAGTGCCACGTAAAGAGGTCAGGATAGTCTAAGCCCATGGAAAATGTCATCCGGTCCCTGGGAACTTGCAGTTGCAACAGCCCTGGCAGCTTTCAGCAGAAGAACCATCAATTATTCATGCTGGAGACTGACAATGGGCAGCCTGAGAAATGTTGAGGCCAATAATTGCAGCTTGTGTGTGTTTGTGAACTCAGGAGGCTCTCCAATGAGTGTGTACATAACACACATCAAAAATAGGTGGAGCTTCCATCACAGTATTGTGGCTACTACCTCGCCTTGTTTTTTTACCATCTCCTGCAAACAGATTAACAGAGTTGGAAGGGACCTTGTAGGTCATCTAGTCCAACCCCCCGTCCAAGCAGGAGACCCTGCACCATTTCTGACAGGTGGCCGTCCAGTCTCTTCTTGAAAGGGATGAAGCTCCCACAACTTCTGAAGGCAACTTCTGTTCCATGGGTCGATTGTTCTCATTGTCAGAAAATTCCTCCTTGTTTCCAGGTTGAATCTCTCCTTGATCAGTTTCCATCCATTATTCATTGTCTGACCTTCAGGTGCTTTGGAAAATAGGTTGATACCCCTCCTCTCTGGGGCAGCCCCTCCAATATTGGAAGACTTGCTATCCTGTCTCCCCTAGTCCTTCTCTTCACTAGACCAGCCATGCCCAGTTCCTGCAACCGTTCTTCATATGTTTTAGCCTCCAGTCCCCTAATCATCCTGGTTGCTCTTCTCTGCACTCTTTCCAGAGTCTCAACCTCTTTTTTTATAGTGTGGTGATTGAAACTGGATGCAGGATTTTGGTGTGGTCTTCCTAAGGCTTTATAGAGTGGTATTAGTACCTCCTTTGATCCAGATTGGATCCCTCCGTCAATGCAATTTAGGATCGCATTGGCTTTCTGGCTGTCACTTCTGGTCAACCTCAAGAGAACTTTTTCTTCTGCACCAGGTAGCTCAATCCTCAAACTTGGCAAGTTTAAGGTATGTGGTCTTAGAATTTAGAAGGGACCTTGGGGGTCTTCTAGTCCAGTCCCCTGCTCAAGAAGGAGACCTACGCCCATTCCAGACAAATGGCTGCCCAGTCTGTTCTTGAAAACGTCCACCTGCAACTTCTGGAAGGAAGCCATTCCAGTGATTAATGGTTCTGTCAGGAAAAAGGATGCAAAGGACCAGCTGTCTGCAAGGAGTATCAATCCTTCCATTCCCCACCATCCAATGTGTGCTGAAGAAGCTTCTTGGGTGAGAAGCAAAACATCTTCAAAGAAAAACCAGAAAGTCCAGTTGCCTCTTGGAAAAGCACCTTTGGGACATTAAATAAATTGTTATAAGTCGAGGACTACCTGTATTCCAAGTGTGATCTTATTAAGGCTTTATACAAGCCTTTTTGCAAGCAGAAATGATTGAACATCTTAAAGATTTATTTTGTAGTATACAAAAAGGGGGTAAAATACCCCCTTCATGGAAGGCAGCTTTTATTTCATTGATACCAAAAGAGGAAAGTTCTACAAAAACCGGAAAATTTTAGATTTTCCTGAATACGGATTATAAAATTTTTGCAAAAGTATTAGCCAACAGATTAATGCCAGTTATGCAAGAGGTGATTCATCATGATCAAGCTGGATTTATAGAAGGCAGATACATGAAGGATAATGTGAGGCAAATCATAGACTTATTGGAACATCTTGAGAAAAGTAAACAGATCCCTGCAGTGCTGGTGTTTTTGGATGCGGAAAAGGCCTTTGATCGAGTCAATTGGAACTTTCTATTAAAGACTTTAACAAAAATGAACTTTGGGGACCAGTTTGTTCAGGCAGTCTCAGCAATTTATCAAGAGCAAACAGCACACATTATTATTAATGGAAGTTTAACAACAAACTTTAATATACAAAAAGGAACAAGACAAGGTTGCCCGTTATCCCCATTGTTGTTTATTTTAACTTTAGAAGTCTTGTTGAACTCGATATGGGATTCCAGTACTTTGAATGGAATAGCTATAAGGCAAGAGGATTACAGAACAAGGGCATTTGCAGATGATCTGGTTGTTATCCTAACACGGCCGATGGAATCAATAATCCAGGTGAAAGATATTATAGAAGAATATGGTTCGGTATCAGGATTTAGATTGAATCAGAAAAAACCAAGATGATAGTTAAAAACATGTCAGAAGGTCAAAAGAAGGAACTTGAAAAGAAGGCAGGTTTTGAAATAGTTGCAAAGGTGAAATATCTAGGAGTGCAAGTTGCAGCCTCAAATATAAAACTTTTTCAAAATAATTATGAAGTGTTGTGGTGAAAGGTGCAAAAAGATATGGAAACTTGGAAAAAACTGCAACTATCTTTACTTGGTAGAATAGCAGCAGTTAAGATGAACGTTCTACCTAGATTTTTATTTTTGTTTCAAATGATTCCGGTGCTTAAAAGTGATAAAAATTTGATTGAATGGCAAAAAGGAGTGAACAAATTTATTTGGAATGAGAAAAAGCCAAGAGTAAAACTGAAAATTATGCAAGATGTTCGGGAAAGAGGTGGCCTTAAAGTTCCAAACCTACGACTATATTATGAAGCAGCAGCATTGACACAAGCGAGTGATTGGTTTGGAATGACAAGGACTGAAATATTGAATATAGAAGGCCATGATTTGGAATTTGGTTGGCACGCATACTTATTTCACGAAAATAAAGTTGATAAAGTATTTATGAGCCACATACTTAGAAACTCTTTGATGAGAGTATGGAAGAAGCACCATCTTAAATTGGATTACAAATACCTTTGTGGTTGGATCTTGGTCATATTATACGGAATATAGAGTCACTCGGGGGGATTTTATATAAAGAGATACTTTTTGATGATGGGGGCAGATGGAAATTAAAGACACTTAACACTCTGTTGCAAGAAGGGATTAACTTAACTTGGTTACAGTATACTCAACTTCAATCAAGATGGAGGGAAGATCAAAAAACTGGTTTAATAATGCATGAAGAGGAATTGGTAAGACAGAAAAAAGAGAAAGGACCAATGCATATTAAGAGGGTTTATAATATTTTGTTGGAAAGAGACTCTGAAAATGAATTGGTTAAAGACTTTATGATAAAATGGGTACAAAACTTTGCAGAACCAGTTATGATGGAAACATGGGAAAAAATATGGGTCCAGAATGTTAAATTTACTCAGTCACAGAATTTGAGGGAAAATTTTTATAAAATGTTTTATAGGTGGCATCTAGATCCTAAGAAATTGTCATGTATGTATCCTAATGTTCAGCCAAAATGTTGGAGATGTGATTGTTTAGATGCTACATATTACCATATATGGTGGACCTGTAAAAAAATGAAGGCTTTTTGGATCAGAATTTGGTGGGTTATGCAAAATGTTTTGAAGAAGAAACTTCAATTTTCTCCACAATTGTTTTTATTGGCTATAGTTAAGGATTTTTCACTGAATGAAACAAAACTGATATTATATATGATTATAGCTGCTAGGTTATTGATTGGTCAATATTGGAAAAAAGATATTTTACCTACTATTGAAGAATGGACTTTGAAGGTGGCTAGTTTTGCAGAAATGGCAAAGATATCAGCATATTTAAAAGACCGGACTTAAGAAACTTTTGTGTGGGAATGGAAGAAATGGATAGACTATGTGCAGAATAAATATCAAACAAAGAAGTATCAGATTGTTTTTAGTTGAATGCTATGTAGACAGGATTTGGATTTTTTTTTTAATATGTGGGATAGACAATGTGTAGAATAAATATTAATTAAGAAAGTATCAGATAGCTTTTATTTGAATGTTATTTAGAATTTTTTTGTATAGATAGGGGGTAGAACAGCTGGGGAGAATTGTGTGAACTTTTAATACCTGGGGAGTTAAAAATGAATTGTAATCTTAAGGTTATAACGGAAGTCAAGGGTGGGGAGAGATGGGTTAGGGAGGGTTAGGGGGGGAAGGGGGGGGAAAGGGGGAAAAAAACTTGTATTTGTAAAACTTTTTCAATAAAAAAAAAGGCTTTATAAAGCGGTACTAGAACTTCACGTCAACTTGATTCTATCTTTTGTTAATGCAACCTAGGATCATGTTGGCTTTTTTGGCTGCTGCCGCACACTACTGGCTCATATTTAAACGGTCGTCCACTTAAGACTGCAAGAGCCTTCTCACGGTTACTGCTATTGAGCCAGCTTTCACTTAATCGGTACATTGTACACTGTACATTGGATTTTTCTTGCCTAAGCATAAAATCTTATTTTTCTTGTTTTTTTTCTTGGTCTGATATTCACCTGGGGAGGCATGGTGGGCCTCTGACCAAATGCCTCCAGGAGTTTGATGGTGGAGTGTTGCAGTGCAAGAATTCAGCCTCAGTTCCAAGAATCATCTTGTCCTGAGCAACGTTTGGCAGTCATTGTTCCAGATAGCAACTGGGAAGGCAGGCAGGATCTCTGGAGGCTCATCCACTCCTTCCTCCGACCAGCTCGGATCTCCAGGGCAATCCGTGAGTTTTCCTCTCGACTAAGGCCAGGCACAGCCATGCTAATCCCATCTCCACCGGTGCTCTTAATAAGAGAAAGTTCAGGGAAAGGTACAAGAAATTCCCGGGGGGCTATATTAATTCTGACCCCCAGATGGGCAAATGGTCTTGCCCCCCTTTGCCTCAACCTTCCTCAAACCCGATTCTACTGCATAACAAGTCAGGACACTTTCTGTTCCCTGCTAAGCCGCTGCCATATTTGCAATGCAAAACATGATGGTACAAAGCATAATCAACATGAGAGGAAGAGATTTGCCTTAAGCAGACATTGAAATAGGCCTTTAAGCCTTTCATTTTCCTTGCACATTTTCAAAGGCTCAGTTTATAATGAAAGCGCTGGAGATCAGGCTGCTCGGAGTGAAATCTATTCCTGGGGACTTGATTTGACAAGCCCGGTATGGATAAGAAGGTTATATAAGATATGTTGTCAGATATCACTGAAGCATATCAAAATTAAGACAGGACATTAAAAAAAACACCAAATCAAGCAAGAAAAGTCTCCGGCTATTAAGTGGATTAATTTTTTCATTGGTCTAAGCAGTCTTCCCCAGTTCAAGCCTTCCAGATGTGTTGTGCCTAATCTCTCACTCGGCAAGTCCCCTGGATTATGAAACTTGACACTCCACACCTCTCGAGGGCCTTGCTTGGGGAAGCAGCTGCAGGGTTGAGGGTGGGGAGCGGCATCATATTTCTTCTGAACTGAAGCAGGAAGAGGGCACTTGCTCCACAAAGGGGGAGCTGGCCGTGGGTCAGAAATGGGGCTGCGATCCAAGGACTTTGCTTGCACGTGAGAAGCGCAACAGCTTTTAGGAGCACCAGGGAAGCGGTGTGAGTTCTCAGCCATCTGGCTCCCTCCGCCGTCCAGAAGGAGACTTATTGGATCAAGCTGAAAAAAATATTTCCTGAGCAGCATCGTAACAGAGAGCTTGGTTAACTTCACAGCTACACTCTTTCAGCCTTGGAGACTCCGTGGGCATGGCTGGCTAAATCAGACCCTCTGGCAAATGGCATTTACTGTGGAAAAGAGAAGTAGCATAGGAGGGAGTTACCTGCAGGGCTGCCTTTTCCAGGGTTCCTCTGGCCATCCCATCCTTCCCAACAGGGGAGGCCCGCTTGGGGTCCCTCCTTTGAAACCTAGGAGGGACCCCTATTTGAGGGCGGCTCTGGCCTTTGGGAATGATGACCCACTCCGCCAGTTATAGCTGGTTCCAACCCTGCAAAACTCTACACAAAGGCAGTTAAAACCTCGCTTTTTCCTCAGGTGCTTTGGGGCAGGATGAGAGGTGATCCTGAATGGTGAGTCTTATTGTATTTCAAAACTAATCACCATTTAATGGTTTTGCATTACTGGTGTGTATTGTTTTTCTTTCGTAATTTTGTTTAATGATTTGTGCCCTGGTCAGAGTCACGGTCAGGCCCAGCCCAAGAACCACAGAGGACAATCCAGCCAGAGTTCATTTATTTTATTTGCTCATACCAAATAGACAGACTCTTGCCAGACTAAACCTTTACTACTCTCACTCTCACCTGGGAAGTTCCAAGGCAGGGATGGCTAACCTTTTTGCTGTCGCGTGCCGAAAGCACAGGCAGCGCGGGGAGGTCACCCACATGTGTGCCCACACCCATAATTCAATGCATCCCGCCCCTGCGCATGTGCGCGTGTCCCCCCCCCACTTTTAGCACGTGTTGGCCCGGTGGGCCCGGTAGGCCTGTTTTTCACCCTCCCCAGGCTCCAGAGGCTTTCTAGGAGCCTGGGGAGGGCGGAAATGGCCTTCCCTACCCCCTTGGAGGCCCTCCGGAGGCCGGAAACAGCCCATTTCCCAATTTCCGATGGGACCGAAAGGCCCAAAAATCAGTTGGCTGGCACACAGATACGTGCTGGAGCTGAGCTATGGCAATGCTCGCGTGCCCACTGATATGGCTCTGTGTGCCACGGTGGCACCCATGCCATAGGTCCGCCATCACGGTTCTAAGGAGTGGCTGTCCTGACTCTCTTCCTCTCTCTCTTTAGTTTCTTGTCTCATTCCCCCTCCCACTTCAGATGTGCTCCTTCCTTATCAGCAAACTGCTGCTTCACTATAGTTCATCACGGCCCCACTCTTTCAGCTGGGGGGTGGGGCACACTGATTTCTAAATCAACGTTCCTCAATTGATTTGGGAGCTTTTTAGAATTGTATGGACTTCAACTCCTAGAATTAAATTAATTCTAGCTGGGGAATTCTGAGAGTTGAAGTCCACACATCTTAAAGCTCCCGAGATCGAGAAACACTGTTCTTAATAAATAAGTAGTAGCCCAGTATGGAGGGGAATCATCTAAACTTGGGGAATCTAATTTCCCCAAGTAAACAGTTAAACAACAACAGCTGATGAACACCTAAACCACAGAAATGTACAGGAAGGAAGGAAGGAAGGAAGGAAGGAAGGAAGGAAGGAAGGAAGGAAGGAAGGAAGGAAGGAAGGAAGGAAAGCTCAAAACATGCAGTAGTCTTGAAACCAAAAACCAGCAGGGCCGCCCCAAACCTAGTGCCTTTTCTAGTACTCCCACAGTTTCTCCCACAGTTATGAGGAGAGGCTCTAAGAACACTAGATTTTCTGCTAGTCACCGGGTGGCAAAGAGGGAAGTGTTTGGGGAAATTGCCTCTGCTGCAAACCAAGGAGTAGAATTGGGTTATGGCCGGGTCTCCTATACTTGGCATCTTTAAGATGGGCAGATTTCAAGAACCCTGTAGGGATCTCTAGGAAGAGGGAAGATGGAGTTTTTCAACAGGAAACTTGGAAGGCTCTGTTATAGTGCAGGGAGATTTGGCAAGGAACCACAATCTGACACAAATACAAACAAGCCTCTTGTCCTTCCCACCAGACACACGCCCCCCTCGGAGGGTTTCGCAAAGCCACAGGAACCAAAATAATTTACTTTGAATCCATCAAGCATTAAAATCCTTTCCCGGAGGGATTGAACTGAAAAATGAGCCACAGACTGAAATTAGAAGCTCTCTACCCAAGCTGTCAGAAGGGATTTTCCCCAGATGGAACATAAG
Source organism: Masticophis lateralis (assembly GCA_030761175.1). Classification (NCBI taxonomy): domain Eukaryota; kingdom Metazoa; phylum Chordata; class Lepidosauria; order Squamata; family Colubridae; genus Masticophis; species Masticophis lateralis. The sequence goes on from JAUDYJ010000014.1 coordinate 2,090,539, forward strand.
CAAAGCTGAAATCGCAGGAAGCAAATCCTTCTTGCGTTTCGGTTGATGTGCCAGTAGGACCTGTTTTGGTGGCTCTCCTTCTGGGGGGGCCATGATCAACAGGATGTTGCAAATGGAGCCACAAAGCCTCTGGAAGGGGTGGCCAGCTCCCTGGTGGAAAAGGTCAGTCAAGAGGGTACAACCCGCGGTGGTGCAGTTGAAGCTCTGCCTTTTGTGAGCTTCAACCGCACCATCACTGCCACCATTGTGATCTTTTTTCTGCCCTACCATGGAGACTCCCTGCTGCACCACTGGACTTTTTACACTGCTCAACAGGACTTTTAATTAAAACACAGAGAATCCGATGCATTGCCAAGTCTAAAATTACCCTTCCGGATCACCTGGTCAGAAATAAGGGAGAAAATAGGTTCTAACAGTGCTGAAAGCCAGTTTGGTGTAGTGGTGGAAGTGCTGGCCAAGAAACCAAGAAGCAGCGAGCTCTAGTTCTGCCTTAGCCATGAGAGCCGGCTGGGTGACTTTGAGCCAATGACTAGGAGCCTGGGAATACTAGTCCCACCTTGGGCGTGAAAGCTGGCTGGATGACCAATCACTCTGTCTCAGCTCAACCCATATTACGGGGTGAAAAAAATAGGAGGAGGAAGGAGTATTAGATTTGTTCATCACCACCTTGAGTTATTTATATATATAAATAAGCAGGATAAATATAAATAAAGGAATAACATTTAAAATGCCTCATAAAAATATTTATACTGGGGTTGAGAAGCACAGATTTGGTGAACATTTATTTCTTTACTTCCGTTCCATTGCCCCACCCAGCCCACCTTCTGCCTGCCTCTCAAAGCCAAAAGAATTAAATCCCAACAAGCCAGCAGTGACTGATATTACTAATTAGGAGTACGTATATGATGGCTTTTAAGCAGGGGTGAAATGTAAAATTTGTTACTACTGGTTCTGTGGGCATGGCTTGGTGGTGGTGGGTAATGTGACTGGCTGGGCGTGGCCAACTTTTTTTAAAAAAAACTTTTCAAAGCATTTTTTCTAATGCTTTGAAAAGCCTCTGGCGATCAGGCAACTCAGCTGGGATCGTCAGAGAGGCTTTTTAAAAAATGCTTTGAAAAGCCTCTGTGGATCAGGCAAGTCAGCTGAGATCCTCAGAGACTTTTCAAAGCATTTTTTTTACCACCTCTTCGGCCAAGAGGTTGCAGAAAAAAATGTTTTGAAAAGCCTCTGACATCCCAGCTGAGCCGCGCGATCATCAGAGGCTTTTTTTTTTACTTTTTTTTACTTATTTTTTCTTCGGAAGAGGTTGTAGAAAAATGCTTTTAAAAGTAAAAAAAAAAGCCTTTGATGATCCTGCGGCTCAGCTGGGCATGGTGGGGGTTGCAGGGATTTTTGCTACCGGTTCTCCGAACCACCCGCCGCCATCGCTACTGGATTGGGCGATCCGGTCCAAACCGGGAGCATTTCACCCTTGCTTTTAAGGCCTCCATCATTGAATGAGATCCCTGAGACTAGAGAACCTGGAAGGGAAGTCAAAGATTTACAGCCTCAAACATCAAACAGCAGCTTTCTTTTCATAGGGGAAAAAAGCCGGGATGGGGAGGAGGAAGTGGTGGGTTATGTTCTTTAATATGGGCAGGAATAGCCATCAATTGATCAGAATAGAACTGGAAGGGACCTTGGAGGTCTTCTAGTCCAGCCCCCTGCTCAAGCAGGAGGACCTGCCCTATTCCATTTCAGACAAGTGACTGTCCAGTCTCTTCTTTAAAACCTCCAGTGATGAAGCACTTACAACGTCTGGAGGCCAGCTGTTCCACTGGTTCATTGTCCTCACTGTTAGGAAGTTTCTCCTTAATTCCAGGTTTCTTCTCTCTTTGGTTAGTTTCCATCCATTTTTTCTTGCCCTGCCCTCTGGTGTTTTGGGGAATAAATTGATCCAATGGATGCTCTCATGTTTACTAACGGTGCCTGTCACAAGGCTCTCTGAATCTCACACTTCGGCCAAAAATCGTTTAGGCAGGTGCACTTGAAGGGAGAAAGACACACACACACACACACACACACACACACACACACACACACACACACACAGATGTTTTCCTTTGTTGTAGTAGTAGTAGTAGTACTTCCTCCTCCTCCTCCTCCTGATCTGACACACTTTGTCTCATGCAGGTCTTGTTTTTTTCTCCAATCCATGTTCTTTTTTTATTTATCCTTCCTTAACTCTCAGTCTATTCCTCTGACTTTTAGTCTAGTCAATCCTATTAATCTCCAGCCAATTAGTTATTGTCAGAATCCAGCAGATTAGCTCAATTCTGGCCACTCCTCCCTTCCAAAAGAGCAAATACCCCTGCCTCTCTTGCCATCTTCCTTGCAGGGGGGGAAATAAGGTTTCTGATGTTAGTCAGTCGATGCATATAATGCAGAAAACATTACATAATGACACCAAACATCTAAGACTTTTTTTGAAAAAAATATTGCCATTTCTAGAAGAAGCGGCTGCCTATAAGATATGCAAGAAAACCTTCTGATCTACAAGCGCAAGTGGCTGGCAGATGGTGGAGTTTTTGATTTTTTAGAAAAAAGAACTCCTTTTAAACAGCTTTTGGATGGTTTTGAACTTTTTTTTATATATACCATCCTGGATTCTTGAGAGGCTGCTCTGGATCCTTTCTTCCTTCTTCCCTCTTATCTCTACTCTAAAAAAAAAGGTCTCTGGCAGAAATCTTGCAGGGCAAATATTATCCAAAGAACCAACTGCCCTTGCTATTTTCAACGCCCCCCCCACCCCCATAAATAAATAAATAAATTCAGTTCAACTAGTCGTGGAGGATCTGCCAAAATAAAAATAAGCAGTTGCAGCTGTTTCAATAAATCCTCTTGATAATCTGTAATTGATTCTTTTATCAGATTGAGACTTACATTGATCTGAATTGAATCTTAGAATTTCTTAGTTTCTTTGAATCTTGTAACTCAGCCCCAAATTGAATTGTGGCTGATGCACACCTGACTCAGAAGTGGAGTTGAAGGGGATTTGCCACCATGAGAGCAGAATTCCCTTAAGTCTGGAGAAAAAGAAAAAAAAAAGGAAATGCCTCATAATGAAAACTAAATAGCTACCAGTCCCTGAAACTGTCAATCACTACAAATATCATGTTCTGCTGAAGTAAAAGAAAGAGATAAAAATAGTTTTGCTCCTCTGTCTGTTACTTTGTGTGGGTTGGGGAAAGAGTTGATCTGTACCCGAGAAGATTTTATATTCTCAATTTTTCACATGTCCTCTTTGACCAAATCCATATGTTGCTTTATATCTTGAATCTCTCCATGAGATCTTGAGGACGTGGAAGTAAAAGTTAAAGCAAAAGTCACCCCTGTCACTCAGTCGTATTATAAAGAACAATCCTGTTGCTCTGATTATTGTAGCATTGAAAGGGTCTGCCTTAGTTTGTGTCCATATGAATAGGGTGTGTATGTAATCACCTAGGACAGTGATGATTAACCTTTTTGCCATCGTGTGCCAAAAGCGTGAGGAGGCTGGGGGAGTCACACCCAGTGTGCCCAGATACATAATTCTATGCATCCTGCCCCCCCATGTCCCTCCTGCTTTTGGCACGCGATGGCACAGTGAGCCCGGTAGGCCCATTTTTCACTCTCCCCAGGCTCCAGAGCCTTTCTAGGAGCCTGGGGAGGGCAAAAATAGCCTTCCCCATCCCCCCAGAGTCCTCTGGAGGCTGAAAACAGCATGTTTCCTGACTTCTGATGGGCCAAGAAGGCCTGAAAATCAACTGGCCGGCACATGCATGCATGCCAGAGCTGAGCTCACGTGCTCACCAATATGGTCTCACGTGCCACCTGTGGCACCCTTGCCATAGGTTCGCCATCATGGACCTAGGCAAACAAAGAAATAAAGGTCCAAACTGGGTCTGTCACCAGAACCAGAGGTTTTATCTACTGAGCTTTTGGACTCATGCTGGAGCCCATCTTCAGGGAATTTCTCTTTAGCAGAGTGTGTGCTGTTCTGTGTGTGGTATTTATAGTGCCTGTTCTTTGTGGCTTTTTAGATGTTGATTGGGGTGTGTTGGTGGTTGGCTGTCATTTGTGTGTGCTGCCCAGCCTTTGCCTTCCAAGTACTTGATTGGCTGGTAGTAAATTAGCACTCCTGTTGATTTGCAAGGTGCCTGTTTCCCAGGCTTCAATCTCTTCCCTGGCTGTTTTTGTGCCTGCTCGTCCAACAATCTTCGTAGCTGCAAAATTGAATGTGAGTCCTTTTCATTGCAGTGTGAGGCTACCAATGAGTCTGAGTCTCCTCTCTGACCGCACGCTTGTGTTCTTGCCATCTGGTGCTTAGCTTCCTTCCTGTCTATCTTACATACACTGGGGCAGTCCATGCAGGGGATTTGGTAGATTACATTGGAAGTATCTCCCACCTACAAGTGATCTTTGCAATGCATAATTTTCCTTTGCATGGTAGCCTTTCAGCGGTGTACGATGCCCACTTGCAGGTTTCAGAAGCTGCATTCTACAACTTCTGAAATGTTTTTGATGCATGGCAGCGTGTGCCATGTGGTTGGTCTTATTTCTTGTTTCTTCCTTTCTCTCCCCGTGTGACAAATTATTGTCTTGTGACAAACGATTGTGGGTGCCCATTCTCCTTGAATTGTTCAAGTAGGTACCTGCTCTCCAGCTGTTTGGCTTGCTGCGTTCTCACCCTGCCATATAGTGTTCTGATGCAACTCTTTATGTGTGACAGTGGATGGGCTGCTGTTGAAATTCAGAACCTGTGGAATGTTGGTGGCCTTGCAATAAACTGTGGTTTCTAGGTCTTCCATCCTCTTGTCTGTTGACATCTCAAAATGCTAATTGCCTAACTGTTTCTTCCTCCATTGTGAACTGCATGTCGGGGAAGATGGAGTTCAGCATGATATGCAAGTCTTTAAGTGCATTTCTCTTGATGATGATGATGATGATGATGATGAACCATATTTCTGTGCCGCCCACTCTCCGAGGACTCTGGGCGGCTTACAACAATCAACAGTATACTAAATAGTATATTGCCCCCAACAATCTGGGTTGTCATTTTACCCACCTCGGAAGGATGGAAGGCTGAGTCAACCTTGAGCCAGTGAGATTTGATCTGCTGATCTGCTGAACTAGCAGTCAGCTGAAGTAGCTGCAGTACAGCACTCTAACCACTGCGCCACATCGGCTCATGATGAACATGTCACCCATGTAGTGGCACCAGAATTTAGGTGTGTAGTTCTGAAAGCTCAGAGGACAAAATCTCTGGTCCCGGTGACTGACCCAGATTGGACCTGCAACATTATCCTGGGGGCTTGTATATCTGCCTTCATTCATGAAAGACATGAAGGAAGTTCTAAAACTTTTCCCCATTTAACCTCTGGAATTGACTCTCCCTTGAATTATGTTGACTCTCACCATGGATAGTGAGATGGGTGGCATATAAATCTATTCAATAAATAAATGTCGAGCGCAATTGCTGAAGTTTAAAAAGGCTCTTCAAAGACTTCTTTTTTGCAGGAGCTCTATGAAGCCCAAAGTTTCTTTGTTATTGTGCTAGAACAGCATTATGTCACTGTTACTATAACTATGTTTTATGCTGATAAAGTATTTTGCTTCTTTGCCTGTATTATGCTTAATTACAAGCACACGTGAAATGATACTATTATTACTGCAGTCACAGCAAAGCTCTCAGGAATCAGCAGCAGCAGCCACAGTCGTCCACTATCTCTCCTTCTCCGAGAGAGATGGCCCCAGGGAATGATCTTGGGAGACACAGGGAAGAACCACAGGCAGGACAACAGTCAGATAAGAGGCACCTGAGCCCGCAGAAGGAAACAGGGTGTGGCTCAGAAGGGATAGTTCTGGGGCAGTAAAGGCGAGGGGGGAGACCTGCACTTTCAGACTTGTGAACTTTATATTTATCGTCAAAGAAATAAAGGGAGACTAGTATAGATCTATTTCAGACTATTTAGCTCTCATCAGCTAGCCATACCCTTCTGGGATTTGAACTCAGGCTGCTTGCATATTAGGTAGATGTATTAACCTCTAAGCCACGGGCTCTCCTCGTTTTGTCTGCTATACCAGGGGAGAGATTCAGGTTTTTTTAAATCAGGGCAACCTGGTCTACCTAGATATGGGAAGGAGCAGACTGCTTCCACTTTTGCCTTTCAGCCCTAATCCAGGAGCATTCACAGGAAGTTGCTTTCGCAACAAACCAGTGGTGAAATCCTACCAGTTCACGCTAGTTTAGGCAAACCGGTAGTGATAAAAGCTACCGGTTTGGTGAACCGGTAGTAAAAAAAAAGCTGATCATTTCTGATGATCAGCTGTGCCGCATGATTTAAAATCTAAATCATGTGGCACAGCTGTACTCCCCTCGCAGTTCTACTTACCTTCCCAAGTCTCCTTTTTCCGTGCACAGCATGTGTTCGGTGTGCATTGTGCATTTGTGCATGCGTGCACACATAGTGTGCATTTGATGGGCACTGTCATGCACGCGCGCAGCATGCATTTGGCATGCACTGCACATGTGTGTATGCAGCACCTGCTTGGTGAGCACCGCACATGCACAGGCAGCGAACCGGTGGCAAACCAGGGAGGATTTCACCACTGCAACAAACTATTTTTGTAACGTTTATTTCTTTGTGGTAAATATAAATTTAACACAAAAATAGTTTGCCTGTGAAGGCTCCTGGATTGGGACTGAAAGGCGAAAGCGGAAGCAGCCTGCTGCGTCCCATATCTGGGTAGACCAGGTTCCCCTGATAAAAAACACTTACTTTCAGACTTGCAAGGTTCTTCTAACGCAATTTTTACACTAAAGTGTAAAAGGTATTTTACACTTTAGTGTAAATACTTTTACACTTCCCATGAATACCTGTCAGCCTTTGACAAAAAGGCTGACAGGTATTCATGGGATATGGTCAAAAGCGTCAAGATAGTGATAGAATCTCCACTTATGTTTTGGTTCATTGTTCCCTCCCACCATGCCCTTTAGAGGCCCTCTGCTTCTCCTCCTTGTCCCTTCCTGTCCACCAGTCAGTAAAAACAGAAACTCCAAGATAAAGCTGTGTCAATCAAGGTTTGGGATGAGATCTGGGGAGAAAGCGAAGAAGTGTGGCTGTCAGATTATCCAGGGGTCACAAGAGATAACTGGAGTCAAAAGGTCACTAGGAGATTTCCCCCAACTTGGAGGAAAGAGATTGCTGTTTATGGAAGTGCTGCTTGGAACTTCCGTGCTTCTAACTATTCCTGGGAAAAATATTCTTTCATCAGCTCTCAGATAGTCTGTCATGGGCTCATGAGAGAGCCTGGTGGATACCAAACGTTGAAGTGTTGTTTTTAAACCCTGAAATATGATTATATTACTAGCAAGGGAGCAAGGAGTGGTGTAGTGGCCTAGAGGTGGAGCTCTCCTCTCATAATCAGGAGGCTGTGAGTTCGATCCTTGGTAGAGGCAGATATTTCTTTCTCTGGGCACAATGAGAATATATCTCATGTCGCAATGTCGGCTGGTGACCCCCAGGGGGAGGGCCTTCTCTGTGGCAGCACCTGCCCTCTGGAACGACCTCCCCCCGGAGATACGGAGGATACCAGATCTCCGGGCTTTTCGCCGTGCCCTAAAAACTTTTTTGTTTCATCAAGCTGGGCTGGCGTAACCCCACCCCCCTTAGATATTTTTAATTGTAAATGGATTTTAGTCAGGAGGTTTCAAATTTTGGGGCCAAATTTGTATAATTCTTTTAATAATTTTAAATTTTGTATTGGGATGTTTTTATTCTTGGCTGCACACCGCCCTGAGTCCAGTAGAAGAAGAGCGGTATACAAATTTAATAAAATAAAGAAAGAAAGAAATATCTGCAGAACAAAACTCCGCATTGGTGACAGGAAGGGCATCTGGCCATTAAAACACTCTGCTAGCTCCATTCAGTTGCCCAGACTCCACCCCTTAAAGGATTATGGGATCGTTAAAAGAATTAGATTATGATTAGCAAGGAAGCAAGACGCCTGCTGGAATGAGATGTCACTGCCCCTACAGCTTTGCCGGCCGGGGAATTCTGGGAGCTGAAGTCTACTCATCTTAAAGCCGCTGAGGTTGAAAAACAGTACTTAGAGGAATGCAGACAATCTGGCTTCTGTCATTTTGCAGCAAGGACGTTTCCGTTTTGGAATTCCCTCTTCTCCTAGACTTGGAGTTTTTGGGATTGAGGAGGCAGGAGGGAGGAATTGGGGCTCCTAGTTTATACCGTGTTTCCCCGAAAATGACCTTGTCTTATATTTTTTTGAACCCTGAAATAAGCTCTTGGCCTTATTTTTGGGGACGTCTTATTATTTTGGGGTGCGTGGAGCAAAATGGGGCTCCTCTTGCCGTCTTACCTGATTTCCAGCTCTGTCCCTAACCCTAACCCTAACCCTAACCTAATCCTAACCCTAACCAGAAGAAATGGTGGGGACTAGCTCTCATGCAGTTTAATATTTTCGGGGAGTGCTTATTTTTGGGGGGTGGGTGGGTTTATTTTAGCGCATGCACTCAAAAGCCTGATTGGGTTTATTATCCAGGGAGGTCTTATTTTGGAGGGAAGTGGGGTAGCAATAGCACTTAGACTTAAATACTGCTTCATGTGCTTTACAGCCCTCTCTAAGCGGTTTATAGAGTCAGCCTCTTGCCCCCAACAATCTGGGTCCTCATTTTACCCACCACAGAAGAACGGGAGGCTGAGTCAACCTTGAGCCTGGTGAGATTTGATCTGCCAAACTGCAGGCAGCTGGCAGGCAGCAGAAATAGCCTGCAGTACTGCACTCTAACCACTGTGCCACCGCAGCTCATAGGTGGACCAATGCCCACAGCAAACTACCATGATGCCCAAATGTCATCCTGCACATCCTGCATACCAATCCAGGGGCATCCTGGCATCTACAACGGGTAGGTAAGACACAGCATTTGTGGGAGATTGTTGTGCTCCTTTCACACCCCACCCCACCTCATGGACAGCCATGTCCCATTCTCGAGTGGGCGGGAGCCAGAGCTTCCCCGTCTCTCCAAACCCGTGTGAGCTGCTGGACCCGAGTGATGGCATTAACGGCTGTTTGCAGTAATTCAGTCACTTTTCTGAATTGCTGTACTTTTCCTGCCAGTGTTTTGGCATCTCAGCGCCTCGCTCCGCCTGTGCCGGCGTATGAGTGAAAGCAAACAGCAGGGAAATGCCAGTTGCTGTGGCTGTGAATGCTTGGAGGAAAATCCCTCTGGGAGGCAAGGAATAACACCGGCTATCTTTTGGGCACAGTCTTGGATTGTCCTGTAGGACGAGTAGGATTTTGCCTAATGTTTACCTAGCACTATAACACCCCTCCAGCTTTGGGGGTCTGGTGGTTTATTAGCCTATAAAACAAGTAATTAGAGGCTTTTGCAAGTTATGAATTAACTGCTAGAACTCTTTCCATTTGCAAGAGCTGGAGGGGTCAATCGAAACACTCCATAGGCTGACTACAAAATCTCCCCTATAGGCTCTCTGTTGTTTTGCAAGTGCTTCTGCACCGGAGACTAATTCCTTGTATGTCCAAGCAACACTTGGCCAATAAAGCTGTTCTGTCCTGGATGAGACTGGATGAGCTGGGGAGAGGAGTCAAGCGGGGAAGTAGTCTGGAATAGTTACATAGGCAGAAAAGGGTGAGGTCTGACCCTGCTTGAATGCCACTGAGCCTTTTCTAGTCTTGTCCTGGTACAAACTGCCACTCTGGGAAGATTGCTGTGAAGTAGGCATTGAGCAATTTGAACTCTTCATGTGTAGGTCTGGTTGCTCATGCCTGACAGTTTAGAAACTTATATCCTTTCCCAAATAACTGAAGTTTTGCTCCAAGGTGATGGTGGTTATACAGGGTTCCAGAATGGGATTCCTTTCCAGGGGGTTTTCAAGAATGCTTTGTCCCCATTCTCCCTAGCCATGAGTCATGTTGTCTGGGGGTGATGGACATTCTAATGTATCTCTGTCTGTCTGTCTGTCTGTCTGTCTGTTTCTCTGTTTGTTTCTTCTTTTTTTTACTGAATGGACTAAGTCTATCTTGGGCTCTGTTACCTGAGTCTAACAGGCTCATTCAGTGAGGATGACATTTAGACTCATCTTTTATTGTTTTCCCCTGCCCTGTCCTCTTGGCCAACATCCAATCTGATTTTCACTTGGAGATGCTAGAATATTCTTTAATAAGGAGCAAAGAAGGAGGGGAGAGAAAGCGGTGCAGCTTATGCCGTGTCCTCATTGCTTATTAATGATCTCGGAAAAGACTTTGCATTGTGGGAATTATGCAAAGAGGGGCTCAGTGGCGCTTATCTCAATTTGTATGCAAGGAACTTTGATGCAGAAGGATGTGTGTGTCCTGCCAGACACAGGAGTTGCTACCAAGCGGCAAGACAGCTCTGCACCCTTGAAACACCTCGGACAAATGTCCAGGTTTTTTGGGCAGTGGGGGAGGGTGGATGTAATTAGTCTTTTGGAGAACAAAAAGTGCACGGCAAAATTGCTTCAGCCACTTAGGAAATGTGAGAATCCTGCCCAGATCGAAAACCACAAAAGGATTTGATTGTCATTAAGAAGAGACATTATGAGTCACAGGAAAACAAAAACACGTTGCCTCCAACTGAACGGAGGATTCCACTAAAACGGTTGATTCCAATAAAACAGGGAGACATTTGTGTCCAGATTAACAACATTTAGACCTACCGTACTATAACAGAAAAGAATAATGGAATAGCACAGTTAGAAGGGTTCTTGGAGGCCTTCTAGTCCAACCTCCTGCTCAAGCGGGAGACCCTATATCATTTCAGATAAGTGGTTATCCAAACTCTTCCTAAAAACCTCCACTGTTGGTTCTCCATTATTTTGGATAGAGATAGATGTCACTGCTTCTTCTTACATCACCCAGTCCTGGTTTGTTTAAGCCCATTTGATTAATTCACAATGGCCTGAGTTTGAAAAGGTGCTTCAGATTTAGGGAGAGTCCCCTTACCCTACCTGTTGGCAGCTTCTTAAAAAAACCTCCATCTGTATTCATATTTACAGATTAACAGAGTTGGAAGGGGCCTTGTAGATCATCTAGTCCAACCTCCCACTCAGGCAGGAGACCCTATACCATTTCTGACAGGTGGCCGTCCAGTCTCTTCTTGAAAGCCTCCAGTGATGAAGCCCCCAAAACTTCTGAAGGCAACTTCTGTTCCATGGGTTGATTGTTCTCACTGTCAGAAAGTTCCTCCTCACTTCCAGGTTGAATCTCTCCTTGGTCAGTTTCCATCCATTGTTCCTTGCACAGCACTACAGGCTCAGGCAAACGGCCCCTTCACCACCTCCTCTACGCGTTCTTAGGGTCACACACAATCACCACCTATGCAAGACAAAAAAGTTGTGGTTCCTCTGTTGATGGACACGGCCCAGCCCAAATGTGAAGCACCCCAAACACCACGCCATGATTGCAAAGAAGCTTGGCAGCATTATCCCAAAATGGGCAACCATGTGCAAGATTGAATATGAGGACAAAGTGATACAGATCAAAACAGAAAAAAATCCAATGCAATTCTAGGCTGCGTTAACAAGATCACATGAAGTGTTAGTACCATTTTATAATGCCTTGGTAAGACCACACTCGGAATGCTGCATGCAGTTTTGGGGCTGCCACAAAGAAGAGGGGGTCGACCTGTTCCCCAAAGCACCTGAAGTCAAAACAAGAAGCAATGGATGGAAACTAATCAAGGAAAACTCCCATCTAGAATTAAGAAGAACTTTCCTGAGAGTGAGAACAGAAGAAGTTCTCAAGAAGTTGTGGGGCTCCATCCCTGGAGGCAGTGGTGGGTTGCTATTGGTTCACCCCGGATCGGGCAAATCTGTAGCGGCAGCGGTGGGAGACTCTGCCTATCTACCTGGACATTTCTGCGCCTGTGCAGAAGTGTTGTGCACATGTAATGTGCGCATGCCCACGAGTAAACTGGTAGTGATGGGTTTTAAAACCCGCCCCTGCCTGGAGGTTTTTAAGAAGAGATTGGACAACGATTTGTCTGAAATGGTATAGGGTTCCCTGCTTCAGTAGGGGTTGGACTAGAAGATCTCCAATATCCCTTCCGACTCTGTACCATGTGACCAAAACTGGATGCAGAATTCCAAGTGTGGCCTTACCAAGGCCTTATAAAGTGGTACTAACACTTCACATGATCTTGATTCTCCCCCTCTGTTGATGCAACCTGGGATTGTGTTGGCTTCAGCCGGCTGGCTCATATTTAAGTGATTGTCCACTAGGACTCCAAGATTTCTCTCGCAGTTACTGCTATTGAGTGAGGTACCACGTATATACTGTACCTGTGCCTTTGGTTTTTCTTGCCTTAACACACTACCTAACCTTAATCTTTTATTGTCTCATCTTTTTCCCCACAGAAAAAAAGATCCATCTGGAGTTTCAGTGAGGAACAAGCACAGCTGAGAAGAGAGATGGGAAGAGCCTGATAGAAGTCGGATGTTGGCATGGAGAATGGGGATATGGAGACATGTTTTCCCTTCTGTTTTAATCCTTCAAAAGGTACAAACATCCCATCTCTCCCAAAGGTGCTTTTTTCCTCAAAAGGCATCTGGATTTTCTTAAATGTTTCACACCTCATCCAAAAAGATGAAGCAGCTTCTTGGATGAGAAGCAAAATCCAGGACAACCATGACCTGGATGATGGAGAATCTCCGCAGACAAACACCCTGCTTGTTTAAAGAGTTGTAAACTAGAATTACTCATTGTTTTTATTTTTTTTATTAATCATATTTCTATGCCGCCCACTCTCCGAGGACTCTGGGCGGCTTACAACAATTGACAGTATACTCAATAGCCTATTGCCCCCAACAATCTGAGTCCTCATAGAACTCTTGGGCACAGTGTGGTGATGATCGGGGTGGGTTGTACTTACCTTTACTACCGGTTCGCAACAGGGCTTTTGCGCATGCCTCCCACTGGTTTTACTACCGGTTCATGCAAACTGAGGTGGGGGGCAACCCACCCCTGGTGATGATGCTCTTGGCTTAAAAGGCCATACACCGCAATAATGGAGAAGAACTGCGGGATTCCTGACTACGTGGCAATCCTTCTTCAGAAGCAATGTGCCACTGAAGGCCTGTTGGGGGAAGGCAGCAAGAGGGGCTGGGGGTGAGCATTTATGAAAAAGGAGGCTGGCCTGGGCGCACCCTTTATCTGATACAGAAATACTTTCTCTTGGAGTTTTATTTTGCCCCAAATTTCCTGGTTTGCCTAGCAACCCAGAGGAAGCAGATGGCTGCTTCTGTCAGAATTACTGCAAAGTAAGGAGCTGTCAGGATTCTGAGCCAGGCCAAAACCGGAGCTGCTGGCTGAGATCTCCTCTCGTAGAGGGACCTGTTGTCCCAGCAAAGGACAGCATGTGACTGATGTCTTCAGGGCCGAAATCTTTCAGAAGCTTTCATTCCTTGTCAAATGTTGTCATGTTATTCTTCAAGAGCCCGTGGCTATTTCAGTAGTCTAATGCACTTAAGAGAGCCGGTTTGGTGCAGTGGTTAAAGGCCTTTGACTAGAAGCTGGGAGACGGCTGGAGGCACGAGGCCAGCCGGCTGACTTGGGGCCAGTCCTTCTCTCTTAGGCCCAGGAAGGAGGCCAGGGCAACCCCCTCCCCAAAAAACCCTCCTCCTAGAAAACTATGAATCAAGATTGACTCAAAGACACTTCATTGCATGCCTGCATCTGGCTGATGGAAAACAACATCTGAAGGAGCCTTTTCGGAAGCTGAGATTTAGAGGAGGAGGGGTGACTATGCCAAAGACGGCGGATTGAGAGTGGATTCTGCTCCCCAGAAGAGAAGAGATCTCCCTTTACTGGATGGGTTGAAACAGAGGGCAGAGAAAGAGAGAGAGAGAGAGTCATCTGTCTGAGATACTGTGATTGGCAGCTGTCCTCTGTGCCTGGACAGCCTGTAATAAATAAGCAACTTACTGAAGATGTATCAAGAAAACTGTTTTACAATCTGTCTGATACTAGGATATTATACAGATACAAATGGAAATATGCCACCTGGAGTTGCAGTTTTTATGGGCAGCCACATAAATCCATTAATAATATGGAGGTTTTAAAGAAGAGATTGGATAACCATTGGTCTGGAGTGATGTACAGTTTCCTGCCTAAGCAGGGGGTTGGACTAGAAGACCTCCAAGGTCCCTTCCAACTCTGTTGTTCCGTTCTGTTCCGTTCTATTCTAATGAAATAACGTTAAAAACGAAAGAAAGGAGAATGGAACATGCACTCAAGAGGCAGAGAAGCAACCCAGGCCAAAATCACCATGATTGTCTCACCACCCAGCCAGCCAGCAGCACCAGGAAAACCTTGGGATATAGAAAAAAGGGAAGTAGAACTGAGCCTAGGATGGGGATCCTCCAGGCAACTGCAAATCTGTAAACTAGTACCAGGAAATTGGGGGGAAAAAACCACATCCCAGGCATCGTTAAAAAAGTCAAAATAGCACCCAGGATGGTGCTGTCAAAGATCTGTCTTTGCAACACACTTTTTTTTTAATTAGATTATATGCCATCCTTCTCCGCAGAGTCAGGGCGGTTTACAATACATTAAGCAATAGCCTTCATACTTTTGCATATTTATTATACAAAGTCAACTTATTGCCCCCACAAACCGGGTCCTCAATTTACCTACCTTAGAAAGGATGGAAGGCTGAGTCAACACTGAGCCTCGAACTTGCAATAATTGTAGACAGCTGAATGTTAATAACAGCCTACTTAGCCTGTTGAGCTATCTGAGGCTTTGAAAATGGTGGAGCATCAGTCACACAGTTGTACCTGCCATCTTGATTTTTTTGACTGCACCTCGTAGACATCCCTGCCGGCATCAAACCGATTCCATATTTCACCAACAGAAGCAGTATGAGCAATGAAGTCGAGCTCAGCTTGAGAAAAGTACTGAAAGTATAGAGTGCTACTAACACCACTCTATAAAGCCTTAGTAGACCACACCTAGAATCCTGCATCCAGTTTTGGTCACCACACTATAAAAAATATGTTGGGACTCTAGAAAAAGTGCAGAGAAGAGCAACCAGGATGATGAGGGGACTGGAGGCTCAAACATGTGAAGAACAGTTGCAGGAACTGGGCATGGCTGGTCTAGTGAAGGGGAGGCATGATAGCAGTCTTCCAATATTTGAGTAGCTGCCACAGAGAGGAGGGGGTCAAGGTATTTTCCAAAGCACTTGACAAGGAATAATGGTGGAAACTGATCAAGGAGAAATTCAACCGAGAAATAAGGAGAAATTTTCTGACTGGTTAAAACCAGGAAGTAACGATGTCCAGGAGGGTGGGTGGAGCCTTGCGCTGCCGCCACTACCGGTTCACCAAAACACGCGCCACCGCCGCTACTAGTTCACCTGAACCAGAGTGAACTGGTAGCATTTCACCCCTGGATTGGACTAGATGTCCTACAAGGTCTCTTGCAACTCAGTTCATCTGTTTAAAAAAGTCATGGTTGCAACTAACAAACCCAAGCAAATAAGAACTCTGAGGCTAAGATTTTCCTCAAAGAACTTCTTTATTGGATACATCATATTGGCACGATCAAATGCAAAACTAACTCTAAATGTTTTCCGCAGTTTCAGTATAATTAAAATAGGAAATAACTCCCTCCCCAAAAGTCACAGGTCACGTTGGCCAATTGAGTTAATTGGTAGGCTCTCCAGGCACTCCTCCCCATCTCTATCCACCACCTGTAGAGATAACCTTGGTTCCCACGAGAAAGTTCTGTGTTTTGTCTAGCAATGCATTTCATCCTTCTTCTCCCTCCCCTCTCTGTGTGGCAACTGAGGAACAGAAAAATGACTTCTGCCAGGTTCCATTCAAAGTTGACATGACCTTTAAGTGAACTTAGTAGAATAGGGAGGAAGAAAATGGGGGTGATACTCTCTCAAAGGCCATCCATGATTTCAATTCAGCCAGCCGTGAAGGCTGAGCACAAGACAAGACACCAGGATGGAGGCAAGACAAAATTGTAGCCCCACCAGTTCCCACCTCAGGGGGCTCTGGAGGACTGCACAAACTCAAGTCTGTAACATTTGTGCCTTTTACCAAGTCAAAATGGTGGCTGGGTGTGTGTGTGTGATCCGAGCTCTCCCATTTTTCACGTGCAACCTGGGTCTTCAATTGCACTACTATAGCTACCTGACATTTTTGACCACGCCCTGATACTGATTTTCAGGGACCTTCTGTTCTGGGTGGTGTATAAGAGCTAAAATTTACCTGAGATTGACATATTTTGGTTAAGGCTGATGACTTGCGAATGTAATGTTTATGCCTCTTGGGCTGTCAAGGATTGGCATCCAAGAGGCATTGCGTTGGTAGCTGCAAAAGATGTTGTGCTTTGGCTACTCATCACAGACTCCACATACATCATTCTCTTTTCAGTTGGCTGTTTGTAACTGCCTGACAAACAGTACTCAATGTGTAGTCTGTCAGCCCCCGAGGGAATCTTTTTCTTTGGGTCTTCAGGGCTGCCACACTTAGTGCTGTGGGAAACGGGGAGGGGGGATTGCATGGAATCGCAAGGATATCTAGCCACAATAACATTCTTTTCTCTGGGAGTCAAGGACATTCAGCCTGCACCTGGAGTGACGTGACTGGGAAACATCTCCAGTTGGGACGGTGCATTGATTGGACCATCTGGTCCCGGTCCCGGTGTCCCTTGGTTGAGTCCGGTTCATTCCCAGGATGACTGCCGGTCCGGATTGGTGTCTGATCGACCTCGCCAGGGTGGTGTTGGCCTCCTTCGCAGGGGTGGTGTAGGCCCTCTCTGCTGGGATGGTGTTGCTCGGGTGGTCGACGACTCTCGCCGCTGGGTTGTTGTTGGCTGTGGTTGTCTCTGTCTGGCTGGTGCAGGCCTCCCTCGCTGGGGTGGTGGAGGCCCTCCTTGCAGGGTTGGTCTGTTGTTTGGCTGGGGTGTTGGTGAACCACCTGGTGCAGTTGGCGGTGGTCCCCCTCACTGGTGTGTCAGGTGCCGACCTCGCAGGGCTGTTGTTTGGCTCCCTCGCTTGGTTGGCCCCGGTCTACTGTGTCTTTCTGGCGGTGGTCTTTACTTGCTGGTGTATGTTGTCCAACCTCGCCGGGATGTTGTTGCGCGTGGTGAGCTTCTGAGTCCCGGTCCCCCTGGCTACGGTTGTCGTTTGGTCGGTCCCTGGCCTCGGGGTGACGCTGGCTGTCCTTCCTGGGATGTTTCGGGGTGCCCCTCCTTGGATGGTCCCCGGTCTACTAGCGCTGTCTCATCGCCACTATTGGCCCTGGGTGGTGGTCCTACCTCAACGGTGAAAATCAATCAGTGGAACGGAAGTTGCCTTCAGAAGTTGTGAGTGCCCCATCACTGGAGGCTTTCAAGAAGAGACTGGACTGCCATTTGCCTGAAATGGTATATAGACTGTCCTGCTCGTGCAGGGGGTTGGATTAGATGACCTCTGGAGTTCCTTCAACACTGTTTTCCTATGTTCCATGTTCCCCCTAAGGCTGCACCTGCCCTGCTGAATGTCCACCTGTGAAAGGGGGATAATCTAAGGCAACTGTCAGATATGTGGACTTCTACTCCCAGAATTCCCCAGCTGCCTTCCTCTCTCTCTTTACTGTAAAGTTACATGTATATAATCTTGAGTTTTCAAAGTACATCTCTCCCACCCTCACCTTTACGGCCCAAGAAAGTAGGGAGGGTCTCTTGTGTGAGGTTTGCCACACTGTCATTCCTTCTGAGAGCTGAGCTGCCTCTTATCTGGCCAGTGCCTGGCCTGCAGCTCTTCCTCCTGTTTCCCAAAGTCACCCGCACAGATCATTAGGTCAGCTTTGTGACTTTATGTCTAAAGATTGGATCCCTGCAGTCCCAGCTTCTTAAGAATGAGAGAATGGCAGCTCTCAGTCAAACCTTGGGAGAAATGCTTGAGGGGGAGAGCTGTCTGGGCCTGAAGCCCTTTTCCTATGAGGTTGGGAGACAACCTTCAGATTCATAAAAACTTTAATTAACTGCCTGATTGACTGGCATTGTCTCTCCAATATATTTGCATTCTGTTCTTGGCCTACTGCTTTATTCGTTCATTGGCAGTTTTAAAGGTTTTTAAAGGCCATTTTTCCATGCTTATGAAAGAGACCTTCAAGACTGTCTGCACGAATGTTGTGGCTGCCATCTTGACTGTTTTTGTCCATCCTCGCAGACACCCCTGGACATTAACAGATTAACAGGGTTGGAAGGGACCTTGTAGGCCATCTAGTCCAACCCCCCACCCAAGCAGGAGACCCTACACCAGGTTCTGACAAGTTCTGGAGAACCGGTAGTGGAAATTTTGAGTAGTTCGGAGGCAAATACCACGTCTGGCTGGCCCCGGGTGGGGTGGGAATGGAGATTTTGCAATATCCTTCCCCCAAGAGTGGGAAGGGAATGGAGATTTTACAGCATCCTTCCCCTGTCATGCCCATCAAGCCACACCCACCAAGTCATACCATGCCCACCAAGCCACGCCCATAGAAACGGTAGTAAAAAAATTTGGATTTCACCACTGCCCTACACCATTTCTGACAGATGGCAGTCCAGTCTCTTCTTGAAAGCCTTCAGTGATGAAGCTCCCACAACTTCCAAAGGGAACTTCTGTTCCATGGTTTGATTGTTCTCACTGTCAGGAAATTCCTTCTTATTTCCAGGTTGAATCTCTCCTTGGTCAGTTTCCATCCATTATTCCTTGTCTGGCCTTCAGGTGCTTTGGAAAACAGCTTGACCCCCTCCTCCTCTCTGTGGCAGCCCCTCAAATATTGGAAGCTCTCATGTCTCCCCTGGTCCTTCTCTTCACTTGACAAGGACATCTTGATTGGATATTATGTCTTAACCATTAATACTACTAATAACTGGAAAGCATGGGCTGCCTTTAAACATTTTCTCTGACATTGTTTAACCCAGAATCAGGGCAGATGTCAGAAAAATGCCTGCCAGGGTGTGGTCTAAGTGCAGCACCACCAGAAGCTGAAATTCCCAAATGACTTTCGCAGGAGATTCACCCTCTACAGTAACATTCTTTGGCGGCAGCTGGGGCAGCTTGCAGAATTGACCCTTGTAAGTGGCGATGGCAGAGGCTCTTTCGAAAGAAGACTCCCAAGAAGGGTGGTTGGGCATAAGCAGAGGAGTGCCTCCCCCTCAGATGGTCCGGAATTATTCTGGCTTAATGAGCAAGTGGCTTTTGAAAGACGTTGGCTGCCTGTGTAACTCTTGGCAAAAGGCTGCTCCTCAGCTGTGTGTTCCAGAGGGAGCCTTGGAGGGAGTTCAGCTTGTACGAGTGGCCTTCTCGGTGCTCTGAGCTCCAGGCCATTGTGCCAAAAATGCTCATTTCTGTTTCAGTGACTTTGGGAAATGAAGGAAAGGGAGGTCGGGGTGTGTGTGTGTGTGTGTGTGTGTGTGTGTGTGTGTGTGAGGCGAGCCAAGAACAGAAAGCCCCAGGCAGGAGCAGCCAAAGATTCAAATGGCTGTTTTAATTTTAGCCAGATTGTTTTGTACATTCAGCGGAGGAGGTTATTTTAGGATGAAAATATGCTTTTCATAGGCAAGTGCAACAGAAGGATGCTTGGCTGCCTTGTCACATCACCAGGTTTATGTAAGCTGGAATGCAGCCTTTCTAACAGGCCCCACCCAGGGGTGAAATGCTCCCAGTTTGGACCAGATTGGCCGATGGTAGTGGTGACGGCGTAGCGATGGTGGCGGGTGGTTTGGAGAACCGGTAGCAAAAATCCCTGGCCCCCCTCCCGCCCATGCTCACCCAATCGCCCAGTCGCCCACTTGCTGCTTCTTTTAAAAAATGCTTTTAAAAGGTAAAAAAAGGCTCTGACAATCCCAGCTGAGCTGTGTGATCGTCAGAGCCTTTTTTTTTACTTTTAAAAGCATTTTTACAACCTATTCAGCCAAATAAGTTGTAAAAAAAATGCTTTTAAAAGTAAAAAAAAAAAGATTGCATGCCACAGCTGATCACCCCCCTCCCTGTGCTGTTCTACTTACCCCTGCCTCCTTTTGGCGTGCATTAGCGTGCATGCGCAGCCAGCAAACCGATAGTAAACCGGTTCAGATTTCACCACTGGCCCCACCTGAGTGTCCAGGTGGGGAGAAAGTGAGTTAGCTGCCTCTTCTGCCAGCTGGACGCCATCATCTCCAGTGCCATGCCCTGCAGGCCTTGGGTTCAGGGAGACCTCTGGGTTGTGGTCAGAAAAGAAGGTAATGGCCATTGCTTATGTGCTTTTTGTGTTGGATGAAATCCAGGATATGCCTGGAGTGGCAATTCCTCTAACGAAATGTGCGAATGGAAAATATATTCTAGGATTTCTCGAAAGCAAAAGTAATATTTTCTATTGATACTAAACAGCATTCTAGAGCATGGCTGGCTGGGGAATTCTGAGAGTTGAAGTCCACACATGTCTGAAAGTTGCCAAGTTTGGGAATCCCTATTCTAGGGAGGGAGACCAAATGCTGAATTAAAAGGAAGATGTCCAAGTTCCACCCCCTTCATATTCATTTTTATAGTTAATATGGGTCTCAGATTGTCATTATTAGTTGTGTACCCTAGTTAAAGGGATGTGATAACAGTAATGGGATTTGAACCGCTGATCTTTCTGATTGACAAGCTCAGCATCTTAGTCACTGAGCCACCTAGGGATCCACCGTGATGGCTCAGTGGCTAAAACACTGAGTTTGTTGATCGAAAGGTTGGCAGTTCAGCGGTTCAAATCCCTAGTGCTGCATAACGGGGTGAGCTCCCGTGACTTGTCCCAGCTTCTGCCAATCTAGCAGTTCGAAAGCAGGTAAAAAACACAAGTAGAAAAATAGGGACCACCTTTGGTGGGAAGGGAACAGCGTTCCGTGCGTCTTTGGCGTTGAGTCATGCCAGCCCCATGACCACGGAGACGTCTCCAGACAGTGCTGGCTCTTTGGCTTTGAAACGGAGATGAGCACTGCCCCCTAGAGTCAGGAACAACTAGCACGTACCCGCAAGGGGAACCTTTACCTTTCCCTTACCCTGAGAGCAGGCTTCATCTTTCCAAAACAATGGGGATATTTGCATTGTGTGCATTTTAAAAAGCCATTTTTTAAAAAATTGAAAGCTGGGAAGTTGTGAGAGGCAGCCGAGGTCTCCCAGCCGCTTCAGCCCAGTGGTTATAATTGAGGTTGTGCAACAGTGAGCAAAATCAGAAGGGACGGGTAGCTTCAAAGGAATTCTGTAGATCACTGAATGTACAATCAGATAGCAAACAGTTCTGCTTATGTGAAGCTGTGCATGCTTTCAAAATGAGTTGGAAAAGACGCTTCAGCGCACATCCAAAAACAACTGGTTGCGGGGAGGGGGAGTATTTCTGTTTCAGAAGCCTGAAACAAGTTACAGATGCTGTGCTTACATTCTGGCTTGTAATAGAGGAGAACTTTTCTGGCTCAGGGTTGAATTGATGGGTGGTTGGTTGTTTTCTTATAGGCGTTGTTGGAAGAAACATCCTTCTGGGTTCTGTTCCAAGTGGGGAGAAAGACCCACCTTCCAAGTGGAGACATGGAGACTGCTTGGAAAGATAGTTTAATGGTGGTCAGGATCACATGGCTTGAGTTCCTGAACAGAAAAGGGCAGATACAGCGAGTCTCTGGGTTTTATGTTCTCTCTGGCTTTGAACTTCCTGGGGCCCAGAAAGAGTATCCTGATTGGTTGTCAGACTTCCAGGGGGTGGGCGTCTTAGCTAGCCTTGCTGGCTGATGTAAGCTTCCCAGGTGCCATGTGGTGAGTTTCGTCCTAGATGGGTCCCATTGTCTTGCAGATGAGGTCCATTGACAAAGATTGAGTTTCTGCTTCTGGCCCATTAACAAAAGGGTGGGGGCAGGAAAGTAGGAGCTGCTTTGTCTTAAAAACATGCTTCTCCATTTCTCATCCAGGGAAACATAATATTCTGCCTTTTTAACATTTCCCAAAATATTTCATTCCTCTAGGAAAAGGGTGGGTGCTAACCTCCTACAGTGTTTCCTTAGCCAAAGTAGGTAACATTATCAGTGCGAGAGCAGCACTGAAGATATTACCTATGAAACATCTGCAGGAAAACAACCAGGCTCAGAGAGCACCGAGGACCCCTCATTCTGGTTTATTCCAAAGCCCCTCCTGCAAAGAGACATCTGAAAAATAGTTCAAGAGAAGGCCAAAATAACTGTGTTCATGGGCTGGGATGGGAGAGGAATAATAAAGGAATGGCAGGGATTCAGGGCAGGGCAGCCTCTGGTTTCAGAAGTAGAAATAGAAATAGAACTCTTTATTGGCCTAGTGTGATTGGACACACAAGGAGTTTATCTTGGTGTGTTATGGAAGAAAGAATATCAGAGACATCCCATAGGGTCAGATAGAGTCAGGTTTATTGCGCAATAGGTTCAGAAGGTATGAGTACCTAAAAATCTGAACAATTTGATAATTCTGAGACCACAGTTTTTATACTGTTTCAAACAAAGGATTCTGCTAACACAGCAACTTTCCATATATGGTTAACATACATTTGTTATTTTTAATTGACATTTCCTAATTACTAAAATTTTACATTATCTTTGCCAAACAATCATAATTCTTCTGTAAATTGCTGAAGTACAAATTCTTCTTTTGATATATTACTTCCAGTCCAGGTGGCTATTCTTGGCCTAATCACCTTTAACTATATGTCATTAGGATGCTCCTTTTCTTCTGACAAGTTAGGGGGCCTTTTAGAGTATCAAAGGATTTTAAGATGAGCTTGTACATTTTCTAACCGGATGTATATCCTGCTTTCAGAATATAGTTGCTTTTAGAATATAGTGAATAGAAAGTTATCCAGTGGTCATCTGTAAGATCCTGCTTCAGCTACATTAAGTGCATACGCTCTCAGTGTACATAAAAGATACATTCGTCAAGAATCATAAGGTACAACACTTAATGATAGTCATAGGGAACAAATAAGCAATCAAATTGTATTAGGAAAGAGTCAATATAAATCTTAAGGATACCAGCAACAAGGTTACAGTCATACAGCCATAAGTGGGAGGAGATGGGTGATAGGAGCGTTGAAAAGATTAATAGTAGTGCGGACTTAGTGAATAGTTTGACAGTGTTGAGGGAATTATTTGTTTAGCAGAGTGATGGCATTTGGGGGGAGGGGGAATGGTTCTTGTGCCTAGTTGTTCTGGTGTGCAGTGCTCTATAGTGTCGTTTTGAGGGTAGGAGTTTTAACAGTTGATGTCCAGGATGTGAGGGCTCTGTAAATATTTTCACAGCCCTCTTTTTGACTTGTGCAGTATACACGTCCTCAATGGAAAGCAGGTTAGTAGTAATTGTTTTTTCTGCAGTTCTCTTCTGCCCAGTTTAAGATTATTTGTAAGTGCTGTGCCTGTAGATCGTCACCCATGGCATTTTCCAGATGGGCAGGAGAAGAATCTCACCAAACTCCTCTTAGCATTATTTGCTGGGCTGACTTGGCACGAGGCCATTTTCAGGTGCTAATTTTGGTTTGTTTATCATTGGGCTTTCATTATTTTTCCTTGTTTGTATATATCTCCGACTGGAGCTTTTCACCCTCTTGTTTACGTTTTTTTTCTTTAAACAGAGAACATGGGTATGCTGATGGTTACAGGATCGGAACTCGTAAAAAATTTAAAAGGTTAAGTGAGCAGCGCAGACAAACAGCTCTTCAGGGAAGTCACTGTGCTGTTTATTGGGGTTGGTGATGCAGGAACCCCCCCCTCAAGAATGAAATATCTTGGGGAATATTAAAAGAGGTAGAATATTATATTTCCCCAAAGGAGAAATGGAGAAACGTGTTCTTAGAGGCAGAAAGCAGCCCCCAGTCTTTCTTAGTAGCCCGCAGCAGATGCCCATTAAGAAATCCTGAGCCAGCCTATTCACAAACAAAACACCTTCACCTCCAGGGATGGGATTAAAATTTACATCCTTCTCCCACCCAGATTCTAAGTACAGGATGTGACCTTTTAGGACATAATAGGATTAACCCACCACCATTAGAATAGCAAAAGACACCAGGCTCACTACATTGCACAATACCCTGCATTTCAGAAACTGTATAAAAATCCTGGCGCTCATCAACCTAATTTGTCAGCTGTCCCAGAACGCCATGCTGCGGTTCTGTTCATCAATAAATGGACCTTCTTTCCAATTAGCCTCCATTTTATTTCCAGCACCTTTCTCCCAATTTTGGAACTGAACCGGATGGATTTTTCTTCCAGCCGCACCTTGGGAAAAGTGAGGCTGGACAGACCCAAAGTGTGCGGCAGGACCAAGGAAAGCCTTTTCACATTTGCCCTTTGGGCATCTTTCCAAATAAAGTGAGAGAAATTAATGATGGAGATGAGGCTATTGGGACCATCCTGTATCCTCCACAGGATGGTCACCTATTGTTCATTTTGAGATGGCAAACAAGAGCCAGTTTTTGGTTCCTTTTTGGGGTTGCTAATTAATGCCACTGCTGACTCATTGGGTTTCCTGCCCCACCTTCAGTGAGACCTCAGCTCCATGCCAGGCCTTCTTTCTCTCTATTATCTGAAAGGTTAAGTGATGTTAAGTACTTGGGGAAACCAAAAAGCCAGGCCTCCTTTTCGGGGCTCTCAATGGGTGGTGCAAAAATCAGACACCAACTCAACGGGAGGGAAGGAATCGGAGAGCTTGGCTCCCTGAAGGGCAGCAGTGGGACACACAGTGGCTGACAGAAAGTCACAGAACATAGAACATAGACTAATAGAGTTGGAAGGGACCTTGGAGGTCTTCTAGTCCAGCCCCCTGGCCTATACCATTTCAGACAAGTGGCTTCTCCAGTCTCTTCTTAAAAGCCTCCAGTGATGGAGCACTTATGATTTCTGGAGTCAGGATCACCATTCCACTGGTTAATTGTTCTCACTGTTAGGAAATTTCTCCTTAATTCCAGGTTGCTTCTCTCTTTGGTTAGTTTCCGTCCATTGTTTCTTGTCCTGCCCTCGGGTGTTTTGGAAAATAGCTTGACCTCTTCCTCTCTGTGGCAGCCCCAGCTATCCTGTCTCCCCTGGTCCTTCTCTTCACTAGACTAGCCAGGCCCAGTTCCTGCAACTTTCTTTATATGTTTGAGCCTCCAGTCTCCTCATCATCCTGGTTGCCCTTCTCTGCACTCTTTCTAGTCTCTCAACATCTTTTTTATAGTGTGGTGACCAAAACTGGATGCAAGATTCTAGGTGTGCTTAATATTGTAGCCTGGATCCTCCTTTAAATGCAGCACTGTACCAAGAATTGAACAGCACATGGAAAGTGGGTGGAGATAAATGGACTGCAAGTAGAACCATTAGCTTCTTATGATTTGGAAACTAAATATCTATGGATGTGTCTGAAATTTTCTGTTGTTTTGTTTCACACCCACAACTCACTGTTGGTTTATGTACAGAAAGTTGCAGTCTGCTATTCCAAAATCTTTTTCACAAAAACCACTGTCAAGCCAGGAATTGCACATCTTGTACCTGACAAGAGCCTTGGTGGTGCAGCAGACTAAAGTGCTGTTAATTAGCACTTAGCTGCCAGCTGCCTCCAATTACTGCAAGTTCAAATCTCACCAGGCTCAAGGTTGACTCAGCCTTCCATCCTTCCAAGGTAGGTAAAATGAGGACCCGGATTGTGAGGGCAATAAGCTGACTTTGTATAAAAAAGAATACCGCTTGGGGGGGGCCAAAACCCCTACTAAGCAGGTATATACACAAGAATGAAGGCTATTGCTTAATGCATTGTAAATTGCCCTGAAACTCAGGAGAAGGGCAGCATATAAATCGAACCAATCAATCAATCAATCAATCAATCAATAAATCTGATTGTTTCCCCCTTAATTCAAAACTGTTATTTTCAACCCTTCCACACATCTATCAACTGGTTTGAATTTTTATTTCTGTCTTCTCACTATATATTCCGTGCATTTTTTTCCACGATATGCAAATCAGATTAAGTATTCTTTCCACCCAAGTCATGAATAAAGGTGCTCAAAGTAGAGCTAAAACTGCACTTAATACCTTCTCCAGTTTGAGTACCCTTTGCAAACCAGCTATGTATTCCCATGAGAATTTGAGTTATGGCACAACAGTGCCCTCTAGAGCATATGTGAACCCCATGCTGACTGGGCTGGATAGCAGTAGCAATAGCAATAGCTTCACAGTGCTTTATAGCAGGGGTCTCCAGCCTTGGCAACTTTAAGCCTGGCAGACTTCAATTCCCAGAATTCCCCAGCCAGCAAAGTTGCCACTGTTGGAGACCCCTGTTTTCCAGCCCTCTATAAGCTGTTCAGAGTCAGCATATGGCCCCCAACAATCTGGGTCCTCATTTTACTGATCTCTGAAGGATGGAGTACACTACATGGAATTCAGCTTTTCTCTCCCCCACCCCACCCCCATCTTCTCCAGCAAAAATACAAGTGGGGAAAATAGATTGTGCCTTCATCCATCTATCATCATTAGCCACTAGATTTCTGATCTCTAAATTTCTGATTTCTGGGCAGACATCAAACATGGAGCAGTTTGCTACACTGGACAAAGAAAAAAAAGCTGGTTTTATCCTCTGTATCAGGGGTGGGTTCTACTTACCTTTACTACCAGTTTGCAATGGGGCCATGTGAGCTTTGCTGGTTGGGGAATTCCGGGAATTGAGGTCCACCAGTCTTAAAAGTGAAACAATCAACTGATGGAACAGAAGTTGCCTTCAGAAGTTGTAGGAGCTTCATCACTGGAGGCTTTCAAGAAGAGACTGGACGGCCATCTGTCAGAAATGGTGCAGGGTCTCCTGCTTTGGGGGGGGGGTTGGACTAGATGACCTCCAAGGTCCCTTCCAACTTCCATGTTAATCTGTTAAAGTTGCCAAATTTGGAGGCCCCTGTTCTATATCATCAATCCTCCCGTGTTCATGTTATAAAAGATCACAGACTTTTCTCTGCCATTAGTTCTTGGGCAAAACTGTTTTCATTCCTCCAATGAGAGGTTCCTCCCAAGATCAAAAACCCCTCTTCAATCTAAGTCTTCTCTCCACTTCAGTAATTATCATAAAAAGCTCCCTCTACCATATTTATTATATCATTAAGACCTCCTTCAGTTTGAACGTTTGTGGGTCTAGAATGCTGCCGGGGGGGGGGGGGGGGCAATCTTTTACTTAGAGCCATCAGGATGGTTCTCTTTCCAGTATTTCTAGAGATTCTGAAGCCCTATTTTCCCCACTGAGCACCAGGGACTGAGGTTCTCCCACACCTGTATTTATTTACTTATTTATAGAATAGAATTCTTTATTGGCCAAGTGTGATTGGACACATGAGGAATTTGTCTCTGGTGCATACATGCAAACGAAAGTGATTCTCAGTGTACGTACAAACAAAAGTTATTAAATTTACATCCTGTCCATCTCACTCTCAAGCAACTCTGGGCAGCTTACAATATTTTGTGCTTGTCCGCGATCCAGCTGTTA
The DNA here is from genome assembly GCA_030761175.1 of Masticophis lateralis. Classification (NCBI taxonomy): domain Eukaryota; kingdom Metazoa; phylum Chordata; class Lepidosauria; order Squamata; family Colubridae; genus Masticophis; species Masticophis lateralis. Next base: position 2,118,065 of record JAUDYJ010000014.1, read on the forward strand.
GGTGATACAGTAGTGGCCAAAATTATGGGAAACTTTTGGGGAAAGTGTATTTCCTAAAACTAGCTAATAACATCACTTTTTTTTGGAGTAGCACCAAAAAATTATAGATCAATGGAAAGATAATTGAATCAAGAATGTAATGCAATAACTTTTATGAAGGATTTGCTATTAGAATAGTAGTTACAGTATAAAGAAGAAAAGTGAAACACAGAAAAAACGAGATATACAAAAATTATCATGTCAGTTAATACTTTGTTGGTAACCTTTAGCATGAATGATGGCCTTACAACATCTTCCCGTGGAGTGAACCAAGTCTTTGAGTTCTGCAGCTGTTATCATGTGAAACCAAGATTGAATGATGGCTTCTATTAACTGGGTTTTATGGCTGGGTCGCTTCTGACTAACAAGTTTCTTTAGTCAGCTCCATATATTTTCATTTGGGTGAAGGTCTGGACTATTCCCAGGCCATTCCAGCAGCGGAATAGAATTCTCTTGAAACTCCCCCACAAAAAGTGGTGTTATTAGCCATCCAATCTCAAAAATACACTTTTTCCAAAAGGTTTCCACAATTTTGGCCACTACTGTATGTGCTCAATGTACTCTTATGCTAGAGAGCATGGGCAGTAGAAGACTACAGATAGTCCTCGATTTACAATGGTTCATTGAATGATCATTCAAAGTTACAATAGCACTGAAAAAGGTGACTTGTGACCATTTTTCACACTTCTGACCGTTGCCAGCATCTCCACAATCACATGAGCAAAATTCAGACGCTTGGCAATTGACTCAAAGTTACGTTGGTTGCAGTGTCCTGGGGTTGCGTGATCCCTTTTGCGACTTTCTGACAAGCAAAGTCAATGGGGGAGTCAGATTCACCGAAAATGGGGCAAAATTCTCTTAACTGTCTCACTTAGTACCAGAAATTTTGGACTCAGTTGGGGACTTAAGTTGAGAACTACCTTATCAGGTTCCTTTTTTCTGGATGGAAGAAATTAAGGAAGGTGATATTGATGGCAATACCTTTGTGGCATTTCCATATGGGTGGCAGCTACTCCAAGGGAATGCGGTCACAGTGGTGTTTTTCCCGCTTAAACACAAAGGAAAATGGTTTGTCTCGTGCACTCTTTCTTCCGCCTTCCATGTCGCCCCGAATCAGACTCCTGAGCCAAAAATAGAAACCCTTTGCTACTCCCTGGACCTGGCTCAGTGCACCCTTCCTATCCGATTACCCGGCCAAGCGCACTCAAGCAGACAGAGTACCAAAGTCTCAGCTGCATCATTGTCAGATGGAAAAACACAACCTGTGTGCAGGGTTTTGTAAGGCGCAGGAAAGCATTGCATATCTGGAGAAGTGTCCCTGCATCGAGTTCCTGAGCTGGAAGGCGAACCATTCTCTGGGAGGGAAGGTCCAGAATGCAACCTGATTAAATGCACATTAACCATAAAGCTTAGAGCCAGGAAGGGGAAAGAGGGTTGAAGCAGGAGTGCTGTGCTGAGACTCAAAGGCTTACAAACCTGTTCACAGCTTGAAGTGGATACTTTATTTGGCAAATGCGATTGGAGACGGAAGGAATTTGTCTCCGATACAGAAGCTCTCTGCAAAGCAACAGAATAATAATAATAATAATAATAATACCAATAAGAGGGAGTAAAGCAGATAACTAAAAGGATAAACAATAGTACAGTCATACTGGGTTAACAGACATTAGCAGCACTGAGAGAATTAAGTGTTCAGCAGAGTGATGGCACGAGGGGAAAAACTGTCCCTGTGTCTAATTGTTTTGGCATACAATGCCCTATAGCAGTGAGGGATAACCTTTTTGCCGTCACGTGCCAATCAATCAATCAATCAATCAATCAATCAATCAATCAATAAATAAATAAATAAATAAATAAATAAATAAATAAATAAATGCGGGGAGAGTGCGGGGGGGTCATGCGCAGTGCCCGCACCCATAATGCAATGCCCCCCCTGAACCCCGCCCCCCCATGCATGCACATGTGACTGTGACCCCCCCATATGTGCACGCACATACACACACACACACATACAGACACACACACACACACACATGCCCTGTTTTGGCCCATCAGGCTTCCCTGAAGCTTCTGGAGGTTGGAAACAGCCCATTTCCAGACTTCACATAGGCCCGTTTTTTCACCCTCCCCAGGCTCCAGAGGCTTTCCTGGAGCCTGAGGAGAGCAAAAACAACCTTCCCCGCCTGCTCTGGAGGCCGAAAACGCCCTCCCAGAGCCTCCATGCGAGCCCTGTACTTACCTGGTATCCAAAACGGGCCCCAAGGAGACTCCTGGAAGGGGAGGGGCAGCGTGGGAGGGGAGGAGCTGTGTGGGCGGGGCCAGCCAAAAATCAGCGCGCGCATGCGTGCTGGAGCTGAGCTAGGGCAATGGCTCGTGTGCCCACAGATATAGCTCCACGTGCCACCTGTGCACCATAGGTTCACCATCATGGCCCTATCGTGTCGTAAGGAGGGAATGAATTGAAACGGTTTATGTCCAAGATGTGAGGGGGCTGCAGATAATCTTCTCAGCCCTCCTTCTGACCCACCCAAGATACAGGTCTTCTATGGAAGGCAGGCTGGTTGCAATGGTTCTTTCTGCAGTCTTAACTCTCCATTGGAGTCTGTACCTGTCTTTGTTTGATTGCTGCACCAAACCAGAGAGTTATAGAAGTAGAAATGACAGACTTAATAATTCCTTGGCAAAACTCTATCAACAGCTCCTGGGACAGTCTGAGCTTCCTAAGCTGATGCAGGAAAAACATTTTTTATTTTCGTTTTTTAGTGACAGTTCTAATGTGAAGCATCCATTTCAAATTCTGGGAGACTAAAGAATGCAAAAACTTGAAGGACTCTATGGCTGATACTGTGCTGTCAAATATAGTAAGAGGGGGTAAAATAGAAGGGCTCCTCCTAAAATCCATTCTCATTGCTACAATTTTAAATATGTTAAGCTCCAGATTGTTATAATTAAAAAAAAGTCAAGGTGCTGACCACAATGGCAAAATTGGACCTTTGCCCATTTTTATACGCTGTCTCGACTTTTTGACCATGTACTGTTGAGATGCCTGAAATGTTACCTGGCACTGGGGCACACAAGAGCCTTTCAGGCCCCCAAAGCAGGGATGTGATTAGTTTATGAATTTAATGTTGGATACATTAGCATGCATGTTAAATAAGTAAGAGAACATACAATACATACATTGTAGTGACAGGGCTGCACCATGTTCTGGCATGGGAAGGTCCCTCACACAGGCCCTAGCTGGTCAAGTGGGCAAGGCTGCCTCTGACATACAAGGGGGGCGTATGGACAAGTAGGGTTTTCTTTTGTTTTTGAAGGGCAGAGTTTTTTGCAAAGTCACTTACCTGTTTCCTTCTATAGTATTACAGGAAATTGCTATCAATTCTTGGCAATCAGACTAGCAAATTTGGCAATGCAGTTGGAGGACACTCATAACCATAAAAAGGTTTTTTGGGGATTACATGGAAGCAGTTATGTAAATTTCCTGCAACACAATGCAGAAGCCACAATTTGAGCCAAGTTTCTTAGAAAAGGAAGTGGCATTTCAAGGAGATTGAAAATAAAAGGGCAGTCATGTTTTTCCATAAGTATTCACACATTTTTATGAATACCCCAATCTACATTTTTGTTGTGTAGGATATAAGGGAATTCAAAAATAAAATAGTAACAAAGGGAATAGTAATAATTGAATAGAAACTTGTTATTCTATTGTACAATATATGTTATGCTGCTAGAAAAGTATTTTCCATTTAAGCATTTATTTGTTAAGTATTTATAATACATGTACCTCTGTAAAAACATATGTATGAAATCAATTGTATCCTTCCTGCATTAAGATCTAAATACGACTGAACTTTACAATGTAGTTAGATTATATGCTTTGTGGAACTTTTCTCCCATGTCCATGGTGCATATGCTTGGAGGACATGTGGGCATTATTCTGTTCTTTTGCTGAGGGTGCACGGAGACATTCCTTAAAACTGAGAGATGCTATGTAGATGTGTAATGGACAGGTACGGAGAGGTACGGGAGGTGCTGAAGAGAAAGTAATCTGAGAAAACAAAGAGAGAGATAATGTATTCCTTTGAGGCATCTTGGATTAGCTGAAACCCTTGAGGACCTGTCCAATAAGTCCAAAGGAGGAGGGAAATGGGCCGTCAGGATAGGGAACTATAAAATGTAATGCTTTTGAAATTTTAGGTGTGGTTTCCTGCCTTAAACTCCTCTGTTGAGATCTGCTGGGATATACCTACCCTATTTTGCAAAATAGCTTTTATTATTTTCTTTTAATAAAATCTTTCTTTTCATTGACCTATGCTTGTTCGCTGAATTCATTTCCAACAGTTGCATAATCAGTACTTATTGTACTGCCCATCACTCACCAAAATCTTCAAGCATGACAGTAGTTGGCTTTGTTCACATTTAAGGGATTGTGCAAGAGATAAAACTTAATCCTACCTCCTTCCCACCTGAACTCTGCATTACATCTCTTTTAGCCATTTTCTCCCTGACCTTGTCAAATCTGCTCTACTGTTTGCTGGACGTGTGGATTTTCTAGCAAGGCATCAATACGAAAGGGGCTGGTGGTCTGTTTCTCTCCAGCAAAGTTGGGCAGTCTCTGAAGGGGCAGGATGTTCTATTCGTTCAACATTTCCAATATTTGAACAAGCCCACCTAGGTGAGGCTTGTGTGCAAGTGGCAGCATAACATCCTTTGCACTCATGATGTTTTCCTACACGTGGCGGCAGGCCAAGATTTGAAGTGTGAATGAGTTTTCCAGACAGTAGAAAATGGAAAAGGAAAATGGAAAGCCACAGGCTGTCACATTCATTCTATTCCTTTAATTTCTCCAATTTCAACCGGGTGGAGGGTAGATCTTGCAGCAGTGGGGACTGCCAGCGCAGCTAACCAGAGTCTTATTAGAAATTTTATCTTGTGTCAGAAAAAAAGAACAGTTGAATGAATTATGGCTATATACTCTGTGGCCAAAGAATCCTTGTGCTTGTTTTTTTAATCTGTTGGCATTATGAATTGAACCCCCCCCCCCCCAAAATTGACAGTTACTGTATTTTTCTGCGTATAAGACTACTTTCTAACACACAAAAATCTTCTCAAAAGTTGGGGATCGTCTTATACGCCGGGTCTCATTCTCCTGTAACCAGGCAGACCAGCCCATAAGGCTCTGACGAGCCTTAAATGGCTCTGAGGAGGGTCGTTTTATACGCCGGAAAATACGGTAATTAGAAAAAACATTAACTGAATCGAATCAGGTGCAATCCTACAGAAAGATCAATCATACAACCTTATTATCTGTCAACCTTACTCTGCTTGTCCAGTACAGTGGTTTACAATAACATAAAGGGAATGTCTTTCAGATTGAGCTTGACTTCATTTAAATTATATACAGGAATATATAAGTTTCTTTATAAGATACTTATAAGTATATAAGTAATTTTCTGCTTACATAGGCACCCTAGGTTGCTATTTAATTTTGAGGCACAATTGACTCCTAATGACATGCACGCTCTGAAACATTAAAGGCAACAAATTAGTGTATTCAGTTTAATGACATATTTATGCACATTATTTTGTTCTGTTTAACATTAAAAGCAAAGGAATTTGGAAGGGCAGGAAAAAATTCACTGCTTTTTCTTGATTCCATTAAAAAAAGGAACAGCATAGCATGATTATTTATTTTGTCAAACATGTATAAGGTAGCAAGTATAAATATGAACACAAGCATGAAAAAAAGGAAGTAAATACAGATAAACGGGGACAGTAAGACAGGGACAGTAGGCATGCTGGTGCGCTTAACCACGCCCCTTTTACAGACCTCTTAGGAATGGGGTGAGGTCCACGGTAGACAGTGTGAGGTTAAAGTTATGGGGGTTTGAGGATGTAACAATAGTCTGGTAGTGCATTCCAGGCATTGACCACTCTGTTGCTGAAGTACTCTTCTCGTGAAATATCTGTGGACCCACTCAGTGTTTCCAGCTGCTTTTTCATACGTTAGCAGTATCAACTTTCTCCCCAAAATCCCTCAATAGCAATGCATCAACAAGCAAATCACATGTGGTGAAGTCCATCTGCTTTGCCTTGGGGGATGTCTTTCTTTTGGGCTTTTTGCCCTTCCACTGCCATCAATTCAGCATTTTAGCTTCAATCCTTTGTCTTCACAAAATCCAGTATTTCTTTTTAAATTACAACAGGGCTTGCATTGCAACACTGATTGCTCTCCAGAACTTTGAAGAGGGCAGTACAAGAAGTAATGGCTGGAAGCTCATTAAAGAGAGATCCAACCTGGAAATAAGAGCCTGGAATAGCTCAGCGGACAAATGCACTGTAATTTAACTCCAGCCGTCTGCAGTTAGTAAGTTCGAATCTCCAGGTTCAAGGTTGACTCAGCCTTCCATCCTTTCTAAGGTAGGTAAATTGAGGACCCAGTTTGTGGGGACAATAAGCTGACTTTGAAAAATATACAAAAGTATGAAGGCTATTGCTTAATGCATTGTAAGCCGCCCTGAGTCTTCAGAGAAGGGCAGCATATAAATAAATTTTTTTTAAAAAAGATATCCTTTAGTATCATTTCCCTGTAGAGTACACAATTATGCACATTAAAATGAAATTCCAGTGTACTGTATGAGGAGGAACTGATTACAGCTTCAAAAGTTGTAGGTGTTCCATCACTGGAGGTTTTAAAGAGACCGGACAGCCATTTGTCCAGAATGGCATATGGGGTTGGACTAGAAGACCTCCAGGATCCCTTCCAGCCCAATTCATCATTGAGCACTTGTCTTTTCATAGCATCCTCCTCCAACTGTAATGTCAACTCTCTCCTCTCTCTAGTGACACACATCCTTTCAAGAACCCACAAATTATTCCCCACCCCACTGCCTTCTTCTGCCCTGTTTTTCAACTTCATTCAGCCTGGGCTTTCCTGGTGGTCTCCCATCCAAGACTGATCCACTCTTAAATGCTATTTAGTGTTGCCACTCCACTGAGGGCGTTAAACTAAACCAATCCCACATTGAAACACATCTACAAGGCAGGATGTGCCTTGGCTGCATCGCCTTCTTGGTGGGGATGATGGGTATTGTTGTCCCAGCCATCCCCAGGAGGCTCTTCGTGTCCCCGGAATTATTCACTGGCGGGTTTGTGTGTTGAGGTGACAATTGGGGCATCCCATTCCCTTATTTGCATTGATTTACAAAAGCGAGACGTCGCCTCAAGAAGCTCGACTTTCGACTGTATGATAAAATGGGCACAGAATTTTGCAGAACCAGTAATGTTGGAAACATGGGAAAAGATTTGGGTCCAGAATGTTAAATTTACACAAGCACAGAACTTGAGGGAAAATTTTTATAAGATGTTTTATAGATGGCATTTAGATCCCAAAAAGCTATCATGTATGTATCCAAATGTTCAACCTAAATGTTGGAGGTGTGATTGTTTGGATGCAACATATTTCCATATTTGGTGGACATGCAGAAAATTGAAATCATTTTGGATTAAACTTTGGTGGGTAATGCAGAACATCTTGAAGAAGAAGCTGGAGTTTTCTCCTCAGTTTTTTTTGTTGGGAATAGTTAAGGGCTGTTCAGCAATTGATACTAGATTAATTTTACACATGATTACTGCAGCTAGATTATTGATAGGTCAATACTGGAAGAAAGATAATGTGCCTACTATAGAGGAATGGATATTGAAGATGTCTAATTTGGTAGAGATGGCCAAAATTTCTGCATACCTGAAGGATAGGACCCATGAAGTTTTTGTTAAGGAGTGGAGGAAATGGGTAGAATATATGAAGAATAAATATCAAAGTAAGAAGTTTCAATTAGTGCTCAGTTGAATTTAAACTTTATATATTTAAGTAATTTAAAAGAAAGTTATTGAATTTGATAAATTTCTATTTTTAAAGAGAAATGTATTATTATACTTTATGTAATTGAATTTATAAGTTTGATATTTAGACTAAATGTTAAAGAGAAATGTATTTATTTTATTTTTTTTGATATTCAAAGAATGGAATGTATTGAATTTGATTTTTAATTATATTTTATGTAATGGAATTTACAAGCTCAATGTTGGGAATTATAGTTAATGTTATATATTTTTAGTATCTGTACGATGCTCAAAAGATTTTACTAGATTTCTTAAATAGATTGTTTAGGGTTAAGTGTTTTCTTATTTAAGGTTAAAAATGTCTTAAAATAAGGTTATAGAGTTTTTTTTTCTTTTCTTAGAGGGATCTCACCTTTAAAAATTGTTAAATATGTTAAGGTTGATGTTTGTTAAATAGCGGAAGTCAAGGGGGGGAGGGAGGGGTAGGGGGGGAGGGGGGGTTAAGTAGGGGGTTGGGAGGGGGAGGGGGAAGGGGGCTTTACAATAAAATGTAATGTAAAACTTTTTCAATAAAAAAAAAAAAGAAGCTCGACTTTCACCGAAGGCAAAAAAAAATCCTAAAAAGGGCGGGGAAAAAAGCGGCTTTTATAGGCTCCGTTTTTGTCCTCTCCCCGCCTTCCCTCCCAAACAGCCAATGAGAGAAGGTGCTACGATAGAGACAGGAAAAATAAACCGTTTGTGGGAGGGGAAAAAGGAGGGGCACGACAGCCGCTGATTGGTCCACTGGAGAGAAAAAAGAAAAACGAAAAGAACTTTCCAAAGGCGAACGCGAGAGATAAGGCGAGGGTGCAAAAACATCTGAATGTGACATCAGAGGCGGGCCAATGGGAAGGCGAGTCTTCTCTGACGCAATCGGTCTTGCCACCGCCTTCTCGGATGATAGGAGACCTCAGAGAAACGAAAAGGAGAAGAGTCGTCCTCCGCACCGGAAGTGCTCGCCAGCTTCTCTGAGAGAAAATCAAGATTTCTCCAGGGATTTCCAGCGAGTGTAGCTGAGCAGGAGAAAGTGCCATTTTTTTTTCTATCTCTGTGGGCGACGGCGCTTCCGCGATAGAGACGCCGCGGGCTAGAGCGTACCTTCTTCCGGACTGACTCGCGCTATGGTGCGGTTTAAAAACCGGTGAGGCTTCGGCGGGCGGCAGGGAGGGAGGGCTGGGTCGCTTCCCACGGGAGCTCGGCGGCGCTGGGACCCCTTGTCCCGCCGAGACAGTCGCTGCCTTCCCACGACGCGCGGACACGCGGGCTAAGCGCGTGGTGCGGATGAATAGAATGAATGAGCTGGAAGGGACCGTGGAGGTCCTCTAGTCCAGCCCCCTGCTCAAGCAGACCACCCTGTATCACTTCAGATGAGTGACTGTCCAGTCTCTTCTTATAAAACCTCCAGGGATTTCTGGTGGCAAGCTGTTCCACTGGTTAATTGTCCTCCCTGTGAGGAAGTTTCTGCTTATTCTCCCGATCTCTTGCTTAGGACTCGGCGGGTGCGAATGCGGCCATCTGGGCTGAAGCGCCCCAAGCCGAAGGACGGGCGGGCGTCTCTGAGGCTTCGCAGGGAGATGCAGGCAGGAATTGGGACGTTGTGGAAGAGTCCGGGAGATGGGGGCGGGGCGGGGGTGGGGTGGGGTGAGAAGAGAAGAGGGGAATCTGGCTGCTTTGTTTAACCCAGGAATGGGGGGTGGGGGGACTTTAGCCTCTTTATGACTTGTGGGCTTCAACTCTCAGAAATCCTGGGTCCACGAATACTGGAAGTCCACAAGTCATAAAAGGGCCAAGGTTCCCCACTCCCCTGATTTAACTGATTAATCCTGCTTGTAAAGCACTTGTTCTCGGTGAAACCATCTGCAAAAGAGCTGAAGCAGCTTTTTGGATGAGAAGGGAAACGTCTTCAAAGAAAAAGTCCAGTTGCCTCTTGAAAAAACACCTTTGGGACGTCTGTAAAAGGTTTTTGGAAATGAACTGAATGGTTGATAAATAAAGCGCTTTTGGAAAATTTAAGAATACTTTTGTGAACAATATTTTGCTTCTGAGTTTTTAATTATGTGTAAAAGATAAGTTTGTATTTGATTTAGCCACTAAATTCTGTCACGGATGAGAAATGAGTCCAAAAGCTCGAAAGATTAAATCTCTGGTCTGGTGACCAATCCAGATTGATTCTTGCACTAAATTTTCTTCTTACTGCAGTAAAAAAGAGAAGCTTTTACTGTTGCACCTCAGAGATCCCTTTGATGGAAATTAATACAGAAATATTTCAAATAATAAATAATATCGCTTGCCAAAGGAAGCCCTGGTTGACTGGCAACAGATCTTCCAAGTTTCTGAATCGGTCCCTGCCTGGCTCTACCTGACAAGGGCAGGAATTGATGCCACTCTCTGCAGCTGTCACCTCAGCTGTTAAAACATCTGTTTACATCTGCCTATCAAATTCTGGAAAGAATAGAGTGCGTAGATGAGCCTAGGCAACTCTGTTCTTTGTCTGATCTGGAAGTTATGGATGAGTTCTACTGCTCACCGGTGTAAAGTAGGTGGTGCACTAAGGGTAGCTTTAAGAGTCCTTTCTTTGATCTTCTGCTCTGCTTTTCCAGTTACTTCCTGTGTGAGATCATCTCTGAAGACCCTCGCTGTCGCCAGTTCATTGAGGAGCGCATAGTGCACAATGCGGTGAAGAATGCAGTTGCAAGAATACATGGAGACTTTGGAGTCGCCTGTTGCTCTATTGCTTTTTCAGGTCTGTTTTCCAGGGTTTTGCTAGTGTGCAGTGCAGGTAGTCCTTGACTAATGGCCGTGATGGAGCCTGTACATTACAGTCATAAGTCATGCTAGTTGTAAAATAGCTCACCATGTCACCGACCTAATTTTATGATGTTTGCAATGGTTAAGCAAATCATCAGGGTTGCTAAGTAAATCCATGGACATTGAGAGAATCCATTGTCTGCTATGGATCATTTTTGCTGAAGTTTTCAGCAATGCTGGCTGGGGAATTCTAGTTGAACTCCACAAGTTGTCAAGTTTGAAGCCACAATCTTTTTTCCCCTGAAAGGAGGGAAACTTCTGTGTGCTGCTCATCTCACCACTTCCCCTTATGAGATTCTCTGGTTTCTTTCTTCAGTAAAATACCTGAATGCCTACACAGGAGTAGTTCTCTTCTGCTGCCGGAAAGATTTTTATCGGCTTCTGTGGTCATCCCTTCCTTTTATTACTCACTTAGAAAATAGGAGCCAACATTGCCCCTGCTCTTTTAACACACTTCATGTTGGAGGTAAGCTTTCTCTTGTAAGAGTCTGTATTTTTACAGTGCATTTAAAAAAAAAACCCTTCCCTTGTGCAATTTCTTAAGGGAAATAATCTGATTTATTGGTACCATGTTCATTGGTAACCAGTTTCGTTGTATATATGATGTACAATGACAATAAAGGCTTCACTATCTTTGCCAGAAGTGGAATCATTCGAAGTCTGGGTATTTTTAAATAAAAATCTATACAATTTACAATAATAGCAGAAATAAATACACAGTGTAACAATTTCAAAAACAGAAGGTTGAAATGAAATATGAAAGAATGTCAGGTTGGTATAGCTCGGGTCAGCAACCTGTGGCTCCGGAGCTCTTTGGGCCCTCAGCTGTGGCTCCCTGTCAGTGATCCCACCACTGGCTGGCCCCGCCCCTTGCCCTCCCCTCCCAGTCACTCCTTGCCTGGCCTAAGAAGGTAAGGGTGACAGCGGGGGATGGAGAAACGGCCAGGGCAGAGACAGAGATACAAGGGGAGGGGGGAGAGACAGACAGACAGAGATACAGAGAGGAAGGGGAGAGAGAGGGATGTGAAAAGGGTTTTGTGGTTCCTGGTGTTTTTTAACAACTGGTTCTCTGCCCTAATGACCAGCTGGGTTGGCGTGGCTGGATGTCATGTGACTGGTGGAAGTGCGTGATATGGAGCTGGCTACACCCACCCAGGTTTTATGGCTCCCAGTGTTTTCTTTTCTGTGGGAAATGGGTCCCAATGGCTCTTTGAGTATTTAAGGTTGCACACCCCTGGTATAGTTAAGGACACAGCAGTAGAAATTGGGAGGAAGTGAATTTTAATTCTGCTTTAGGCACAAGGCCACGTGGTTGACTTTGGCACACACACATATATACCAGGAAGAGGACAAAGCAAACCAATAAAACTGCAAGCAGCCTCTGGGAATCAGCCCTGATTGAACAGGAGGAAAAAAATTCAAAAGGACACAAGTAATGGGGAAAAGTTAAGTTTCCCAACATTACCTCCTTAGGTAGCCATCAGGGATGAGCATCAATAATACCATTTTTTGTGAGGCAACTCAAAAGGATTCTATGATCTGGAATATTAAAACAATATCAAGAGATTTTTCATTGGCACCAATTGTGTAGTTGGGGTCCATCCAGAAATCACGGTAGAAGCAGTTCAGAAAATTTATTTTCTCTTGCACCAGTATTGAGTAACAGTTATGCGTACATGGCTTAGGCAACAAGCTAGTCAATCGATTTGTTTCACAACTGGTGGATTAACACTTGGGTTGATCTGAAAATAGAAGGATTCTATTTTTGAGAGAAAGCACTAGTTAAAAAAATGTTATGTGTACATGTTATTTCAGGGCTAAAATATAATGCACTTTAAATATTATAAACTGATTTCTGGATTTTATAAATAGTAAATACGGTATTTAAGTCACCAAATGGCAGTGCTCGGAGATGGAGAGCAGTAATGTTTTACTGGCCTCTTGTGTGGATTTTTGCAACACAGATATTGTAGCCTAATCCTGAAGGAAGCGTGCACAAATTGTAAAGGTTACATGAAGAGCTTTAATATAGTCTTTCTTTCTTGCTTATCTGTTAAAAATGGGCAACAAGAATGTCTCATTGTGGTTTATTCTGTTAAAAATCCATTACTCTGAATATTTAGGCTGCAAGTATTACCTTGTCTGCATAGTCCTCATGTCTTCCTTCTCTGCTTCTAGCAACAATACGGACCTGTCAGAAATTCCTCATTCAGTACAACAGGGATCAGCTACTGCTGCTGCTACGGAACTGTACCAGTGAAGGTAATTAATCATAATCTGGCATGTTGGCACACCTCTGAGTGAAGCACAGCCTCTAACTTAGAACAGAATGGCAGAGTTGGAAGAGACCTTGGAGGTCTTCTAATCCAACCAACTACTTGAGCAGGAGAGCCTACCATTTGGGCAAATGGCTGTCCAATCTCTTCTCGAAAACGTCCAGTAATAGGGCACCCACAAGTTAACCTTCCTTTTTAAAAATCTCTCTGAATCCCAAAGAAAAGAAAAATGAGGAACAGGCAGCAGCAGGCCATAGCTTGATAAATCAGTTCTTTATAGCTGCATTGTCTGTGGTGGTTGCTTTTTCAAAAATAATAATACTGCAGCCTCCAACCCAGGAATTATGCAGATTCCAGTAATAGGAAGATACATCCTTGTAGATCTCCTAGTGTTTCTCAGCCTTGGCAACCTGAGGATATGCAGACTTCAATTCCCAGAATTCCCCTGCCAGTTTGGCTGGGGGAGGAATTCTGGGAGTTGAAGTCTGCATATTCTCAGGTTGCCAAACACTCCTACTCTGGGATCAGAATGCCTTGTAAAAAGACATTGAATCTAACATTACTAAGCACTGGTTATTAATTATCTAATTACTAAGCACTGGGGCTCCATTGGCTGCCTTCCTCTCCCCGTGTGTGTGTGTGTGTGTGTGTGTGTGTGTGTGTGTGTGTGTGTGTGTGGCTACTTTGTCCAAGCAGGACAGTTTAATTTTTTTCTTTAAAATCCCCTGTATTTTACATAAAAATTGAGTATCGCCATTATGCAGTGGCAGTACTGAGAACCTATATGGAATGCCAGTTTCCTAGAAATCTGAACTTTTTTCTTTCAATTTCTAATTCCTAACAATCAAAAAGTTAAATCGGGATTGTGTATGAAATAGCCAAAGCCAGGCTAATGCAAAAGGTGAGTGGCAGCATTTGGTTTGCTGCTCCAGATGCTTGACCAACAGGATTAGACAGTCAAGGAAGGCATCCATTGGACGGGGAATTCTGGTGGGGGAAGGAATGCGATAAGAGTATTCAGCTTTTAAGACTTCAACTTCTACCGTTTCTCAGCCAGCAGAATTCTTGAGTGGCTGGGGAATTCTAGGAATTGAAGTCCATGACATGAAGTGGCTCAGGACTGAGAAATACTACTAGAGACATTCCATTGCCATGAGGTCAACTAAAGAAGGGCCACTGGAAGATGGCGAAACCTCTATTGACATGTCAATAGGAAATTCCTTTCCCCTGTTTTACCAGCTGATAGAGAAGCCATCCAGAAGTCGGTCCAGAGCTGTGTGCTTGTGGGAGTGGAGCGGTTCCAGAGTGAAGAGGGTGAGGAGAACCTGGAGATGGACTGAATTACATCACCCCTGAAGTGCTTAGGCAAGGAGTGCCTCTCAAGGGCAAGGATCAGTACCTCTTCTCCAATAGATAGATAGATAGATAGATAGATAGATAGATAGATAGATAGATAGATAGATAGATAGATAGATAGATAGATAGATAGATTACAGAGTTTTAAACATCTTTTATAAAACTAGTTGAAGCTATGTGTGTATTGTACCAATCTCCCCCCCCCCCCAGGTCTCTGCTCCTGTTTGTTCAAGGGGGGGGGGAGCTTTTGACCCATAGGAAAACCACAAGGGTTGGACACTGGGTGGAATTGATGGTGTGGCGTAATGGTGCAGCACATAGAAGAGTCACAGAGGAGCGAACCGGAGGCTGTTTTCTAAGCATGGATTTAGTGTATGTGCTGGAAAACGTAAGACCATGAATGCATACAGACAGGCCAACAGTGGGGTCATTGGTGGATTTGCAGAGTGCAGTGAGCAAGTGTTGCAAAGATAGCAGTCTGGGCAGCCAATGGTCATGGTTGGCAGCACCCAATAACCCACGGAGCAAGCAAAATGGCACCCCTCCTTCTCTGATAGGAGCAGCAAAACGCTACCCAAGTGAAATCCCGGTCAACAAGCAATAGCAAGGCCAGAAGATGTTTGTTTGGGATGGAACTAGCAACCGTTAACAAGGTTTGAATTTGGAAGATGCACATTCTTGTACATTTTCCCTTTTTTTGTATCATTCTGATAATTTTATATTGTAGTTGGGTTATTTTGAGGACATATTATAAATGACTATAATTCTTTGTATAACACAGTTCTAAGGGGCTAAACAATGAAATAAAAAACCAAAAAAATTCATGAGTATTATTTTCAGGGGGATTTTTTGATAAGAGTGAGCCATCCAGACTCTGAGGATTAGATGACGTTCAAACGTGTATCATCCACCCATCCAGGGGATAAACAATTCCTTTCTTCAGTTTATTTACTCTGTATTTAAGTAATACATGACTCATACCTGAAGCAGTGTCAGTGTTTCAGTTCTACCTTTAATTGTACTGTTCTGGGTTTCAAAGGAAACTTTCCAGAATAACTTAACCATCCTGAGTGCAGTAGAATAATACTCTGCTGTTGTAAAAGGACATAACTGCAGGAAACTTAAAATATATGATATATGCCCCTGCAAATAAGCTCTACTTTCCAAAAGAAGTAAAATTCAGACTCTTAAGAGACAGATGCTATACATATCAAGGCCTGTTCTCATGTTCCTAAGCGCTGGACATGTAACAATATGTCCAGCACTCATCACCGAACAATATGTCCAGCGATCATCACAGGTAGATGATGATCACCAGAAAAACATACTTACCATTAAGGACAGTGTAACCTGTTCCCCAGAGAAGTGGTGGATTTTCCATCATTGGGTGTGTTTAAGGGAGGCTGGACAGCCCCGTCTGGGTTGCTATAATTTGGATCCCTGTCCTGAGCAAGGGAGTGACCTCAATAGCTCTCCAATTCCAGGGTTCTATGATATGGAAGTGACATACTGCTACCACATCAGTTTGTGTGCAGTTGTAATACATGAATCTTGGATTTAGCATGCAGAAGGCCATTAGACATCCTGCTACTTAAAGAGTCCATATATTATTCTATATCTAAAGGCAAAGCAGCATCTACAGGTCCCTCTACTTATAACCATTCATTTGATAATGGTTCATACTTATGACGTCCTAGAAAAAGTGACTTATGATCCATCCTTAAAGTTACAACCATATGACCCCATAGTTATAGTCACAATCTGGGTGCTTGACAGCTAACTCGCAATGGTTGCAGAGTCTTGCAGCCGCATGATCATGACCTGAGACCTTCCCAGTCGGCTTCTGATGAGCAGTTAATTGGGGAAGCCAGATTTACTTAAATGCATGATTCACTTAATGACGTGACTCGCTTAACAACTGCGGTCATTATTTACAGTATTAAACTTCTATGCTGCTCATCTCATCCAGAGGTGACTCTAGACAGCTTACAATCAATAAAAACAAGATAAAACATTAAAACAATATTAACACTAAAACCGATTTAAAAATTGACAAAGGAAGGGAGCAAGATACACCCTGAGAGGAGTGGGGTTTAAGCTTAATAACCAGGGTAAAATTGGCTATAAAATTGGATCCAGTCACCCGATAACTCACTTAACAACCATAGTGCTTAGTGACTGAAATTCTGGTCCCAATTGTGGGCAAGGAGTTTCTACAAGACCACCGCACCCTGAGGGAATATTCTCAGGGAGGAGTTTGTAGTCTTTCAGGGATGATGTAAGAAAAGCGATTTCATGCACCTACTAAAATGAAGTGATCATACAGATCGTTGGTTTGTTAATTTTAAGTTCCTGCATGATGTGTTACTGGTTTGGTTTGCAACGGAGCTTCCTGTTCTGGGAAATCAGCTACATGTTTTTGACATGGGTAAATGGCCTGTTTGTAATGAAGCAAACTGATTCCAAATCAGAGTGACTCAATCAAAAATAGAATGGGGGGGGGGGGGGAAAGGGGGGAAAAACCCTGCAGAAATACCAATTGTTGTGCATATGGTTTATTGCAACTATTTACCTTTGCTGGTATATTACACCAAACTTCATTGTAGTCAATGGAAATGACGCTTTAGTACTAATTAATTTCGGATCAAGCCAAAAAGCAGTGCAGAATGAGAGTTTTTTCTCAAACAGATGAAACGAAAGTGGGAAAAGAACACACATCCTCCTATCCGACTGGAATCTGGGCACCCAACGAATGCCAGGCTCCTCTGGCTGCCCCTTCTGTGTAACGGGAAACGCTGCTCCCCATTCCTCCCTTCCCTCCCCTCAGGAATTAGCCCCTTCACCCCAAAAGCAGCCACTGCACACGGACTGACCACGGTAGGTTTATTCCAACAGAAACTCTGCAAACACTGGTCGCCGCAGAAAGCCTCGGGAGGGAGGAACTGAGTTACATGCACCACGACCTGCTGCTCACCCGAGTGCTAATTAAGTGGGCACGGCCATCGGGAAAGGTCTCTATCGGCTGGTGTCTTCCCTATGTCCCAAGTATGAGCAACAGCGCCCTGGTTGTGCTTAGCTCACTGCAGCCCCAGGCTGATCACATTCAACCTGTCCCCCCTGAATGGCAAAAGCAGCTGTGCCCCCATCACCCAGATGTTGTACTTCTACAGCCCAATGGCAAGCCAGGTAAAAGAGAGTCAGCCTGGCAAAACACACATCCTTTTGGTCAAGGGTCTGTGTGTTGCAATACTTCGGTTTGATATCAGCAAGCAAACAAACAACATATGCCCATTTTTAATCATCCCTAGCCCTCCCCACTTCCCGGAAACAGATCGTGTTCGAATTAAAATAATTTATCTATAGCAGCAAAAACACAAAAGCAAACCCAATAAATTGAAAGGAGAAGGAGCCATCTGCCCATTGATAAAATCACTTTGTGTGAACCACTGATGTGCTGAAGAGCAGCTTCTGCTTCTGCTTCTTTTTCTTGCCTCGTTTCTCCTCTGCAAAAGGAAAACAGCCATCAGGACTGCCAAGAGATAGTAGCCCTGACTGAGGAGGGATCTCCCCTCAAGCCTGGCTGCCATTCTGACTGGTTCCCCTCCTGCCCCCAGCCAACATTCCTAGGCAAACAAGCGGCAACTCCTATGATATCTGCCTACTGCAGGTTACTTAAAGGTCTCAATTCTATTTTGTTAAATG
Organism: Masticophis lateralis; assembly: GCA_030761175.1. Lineage (NCBI taxonomy): Eukaryota > Metazoa > Chordata > Lepidosauria > Squamata > Colubridae > Masticophis > Masticophis lateralis. The sequence continues at coordinate 2,136,130 of JAUDYJ010000014.1, forward strand.
TACAGCCTGCCTGTTGTAAGTAGCTCTAGGACAGGGGTGTCAAATTCAAGGCCCATGGGCTGGATGCAGCCCCCAGGGTTCTTAGATCTGGCCCGCAGGACCAGTCTGGAAATAGCATCCCCAGGGTCATGTGATCAAAATTCAGACATTTGGCAACTGATTCATATTTATGATGCAATGTCATGTGATCCCCTTTTGCAACCTTCTGACAAGCAAAGTCAATGGGGAAGCCAGATTCACTTAACAACTGCAGTGATTCACTTAACAATTGTGGCAAGAAAAGTAGTAAAATGGAGCAAAACTCACTTAACAAATGTCTCACTCAGCAAGAGACATTCTGGACTCAATTGTGGTTGTAAGTCCAGGACTACATGTGTTCAGCTGGAGAAACTTAAGACAGGTATGACCATGGTGGGACAGGTGTCCTGGGATGACTAAAGGAACAAGTACAGCAGCTGCCCCTGCCTTTCTGCACAGAATGAAGGGCAAATGCCCTTTTCTCTGACTTACCTAAGAGGTGGTCAGAAGTGGACGGTTTGTCCAGCTTGAGGAAGGCTGCCTCGATAGCTTTGCTGAAGGAGTTCTGGAAACTGGGCACGGGCACACGGTCCGAGTTGTCGCTCTCTGCATCGCTGTCTCCGGGAGCCGGAGGTGCCACAGTGGGGGTCTCTTCTGAAAAATGCTGCTTTGAGATTCCTGGAAAGGCTAAACAGATCTCACGAGGGAAACATGACCATAGAGCTCTTCTCTAGTGGATCTCCATTGGCCAGGAAAAGATGGAGATCTTTCGCCTTCCAGGTTGCTCAGATGTTAATGAAATTTACAAGTCTTCTGAATATTTCAGTAGCGTTTTATGGCTTGCCTTGACTCATTTTACTTTTATTGACAGAGGCTCATTTTACCACTATTGTTGGCTATTTCAAATGTGATGCACAAGAAAGGTAGGATTATCAATGGAGACCGTCACTGCACAATTGTTTAGAAAGGACTACTCTAGAAAACAGCTGAATATAGACAGCAGCTCCCTCACCTAGTTAAGTGATGAAATGTCTGCCAGCCATCAATCTGAGAGAGAGCACCAAGGACTCACAGAAAGGCCTAGCCCAACAGAATAATCCTGCTTACCTTTCTTCTTTGGCTGAGAACTATTCCATACTTCTGGTTTGGCTTTTCCAGCCCTCAGCATCTGAAAAGATGCAAGACGGACTCAGAAACCCCAATATTCACCTCACATGCTGATTTTTACTGATCTGGGAATCAAGCGGGATCATGTGTTTACCAAGCGATTACCAATAAAGCTGCTTGAGCTAAATAAGAAAGGGAAGCACAATTTCTACAATTCAAGAGTTACTCAGCCGTGTAGGCCGAGTTCAGCCTCAACTTCTGCTCTCCATAAAATGAGAAGATAAGGTCTTGCAAGCAGCCACACACACCTGGGCAAATGAGGGGAAGGCAGAGTCCTCCTCCAGACTGCCAATAAGGAACGGGGGACTGCCAAGGCTGGAAGATGACAGGGGAGTCAGCAAGGACTCTGGAAGACACAACAGAGATAAATGAAGACCTGTTACTAAAGAGGCAGGGAATATAAATTACATTTTTGATACTGTGCCCCCCAAATTCCAACTTTTATTACTACATTAACCCTCCTGGTTTTTCAGATGTGGGCCTCCTGTAATTCTAGGGTCTCCAACCTTGGCAACTTCAACTCCACCAGGCTTAAAGTTGCCAAGATGGAAGCCCTTGCTGTAATTGATTTCCGGTTGTCTTAGAGCTCTAGCTTGCAAATTTCTGCTGCTTTGCCTTTGAAAGCATCTGGCAGGCCTGCAGCTGCATTAGGGTCCCCTTGGACTGAGTTAGTTATTATGCAAATGTTAAGTGTCGCCACCCACTGGTGGAGGAAACAAAATTACATAAGCCTTTTCAGAGCCATGGCAAAGTTTAAGACTTCAACTCCCAGCGTTGTTGGCTGGGGAATTCTGGAAGTTGAAGTCTGCCCATCCTTAAAGTTGCCAAGGCCAAGAAACGCTGCTTTAGAAGATGCTGTCGATGGCTGAAATTGCTTCGGCTGCTTACCTGACTGAGGAGTGGGACTTCCTCCAACACAAGGTGGTAGCAGGTGGCTCTGGTTCTCAGGGCCAGGAGGTCCTCCTGAGCAAGCGCTGAAGGCCGGAAACTGCTGTAGGTTCTCTAATGCAATCCGGACCTCTGGATCTAGACGTAAAAGCAGAAGTTCCACTTCCATAACAAACTCTATAAACAGTTTTCTACTCAGGTACACTGGTCAACTGAAGCCAGGCCCCTTCCTTTTCTTCCCAGGAGCAAGGACTTCAACAGCACTGCAGCTTCACTGCTTGAAACAGTGAATGCTTGCATACTGGATGATAAATGACACACAGATGAGCTGTGCCCAGGAGTGCCACTCACATTTGCCCTGCTTCTTGTTTTCCTCCATCTCAATTCTGCGTTCCCGACGCCGTTCATCGCGTGCTTTCTTCTGTCTAAGCCGCTTTCGTTTCTCAATGTCATCTAAGTTGAAAGAGAGTCTTGGTGAGATGGGCCACTGCAGGCACCCAAATCTTTGCTGTGCCCACCTTTCAGGGAATGGAGACTATAAAATCTCCATTCCCACCCCAATCCAGGGGAAGGATACTGCAACATTCCCATTTTCTCCTGATCAGCTGGGACTCGGGAGGCAGAGAATAGATGGGGGCGGGGCCAGTCAGAAATTTTATTACCAGTTCTCCGAACTACTCAAAATTTCCGCTACCGGTTCTCCAGAACTGGTCAGAACCTGCTGAAACCCACCTCTGCCATGGATCCAATGTCTCATTTCCACATTCAACACTTCCATTAACTGCCTTTCTTTTTTCAACCCAAATTTCAACGACTAGATTTTTCTAAGCAGAACAATTGTTTTTCCTCACTAGTTTAATTTAAAAATGAGAGGATACTTTGTCTAAGCTGTTTTTTAGGTATTCTTTCTTGTGGGTAATGTAAGTTGGAACTTGAAAGTAAAGCTGTTGACTAAAGTTGCTGACCCCGTCCCTGAGTATTTCATGGCCACGTCCATCCAGCTTCCTTAGGGAACAAGAGCAGAGCAGCTGGCCCTTTTCTCTCCTGCCCCAGAACAGCCTTCAGCTACAGCTTTCTTAGTGGTCTTCGAACTAAAGACTAAGTGTGGCTCAACGGTGAACTCCCGCAAGATTTCTCGGGCAACTTTTTCTTGAAATCCTTTTTTATAACCGAAAGCAGAACTCCCAGAGATCCATTTTCCTGATCTCACCTGAAAACATCTGCAGTGTTTCCTTCGAAATGATAGGAGGCTTCAAAGCTAATTCGCAGATGCTGAACTCACAGGTGAGGGGCAAATAGCAGAGGTAACGATGACGCTGACGCACATCCTGCAGGCGGGAGTTGTGGTTCAGAGAAGAGAAATGGACCCCAAACTCTTCTCCACCATAAGAACTCCCAGAAAGAGTTTGAGCAAGGACTGAATTGAAACATCTCATAGCAAAGGAGCTTTAATGCTCATTCAAGTGGCCATGTATGGCCATCCCCACTTTACCTCTGTCATGGAGTGGCCAGATATCTCCACCACGGTAGCCGTGATCCTCTCTGGACTCTTCTCCAGGCTCCCATATTCATGCACGAGGCAACGGACATTCACTGGGTGCAGATACAGACACTGCCCGTCTTCAGCTGCAGCATCAGAAGAGAAGTTGCAGGGCAGTTATGTAAAGTTAGGAGCTTAAAACAGCCCCTCAGGGCGAGACAGCATTTAAGCAGATCGATAGTAGGTAATTCTTGACTTATGACCATAATTGGGACCAGAATTTCCTTTGCTGACCTTGGTAGAAGTAATAGGAGGGAGAACTCTGGGTGTGTCTGCTGGCAAACGCAGCCTTGGGCTTTCCTGAGGCAGATGCACTCAAATTGGCTTCCCCTCCTTCACTTGCGCTTGCCGGATCCACGTTCCTCTCCATGCCGTTATCCGCTGCCGCCTCTGCCCTTTCCAAAGCTGGGGGATCTCCACTCGCAGGATCCACAGGAGGAGATCCCAGCAATTCATCATTGAAAGCAGAAAGATATTCTAGAATGCACTGTAGCAATAAAAAGCAGTTAGCACCCACTGGTCTTTTTCCACTTAATTTCTTCTTTCTTTCCCTCTGTTGGTTCGAGAGAGGCCAGCACAAAGAGAAGGAAGGGAAACAATGGTCGGGAAGAGAAAACCGGAGAATCACACTCCAGAACAACGGCCAAATTTGTCTTTATTTTAAAACCATGTAGAAACTGCTTGCAAAATGGGCAGCCTCGGGAGACAAAGTGTTCTCGGGGAATCTCTGGGTGACAAAGGCCCTAGGTGCCGCACTTCCTGGCATTCTCGCACTGCTCTCACCACCACTGCACTCAGGCCACCCACAAAGCAGCCGAGAAGATACTGGAGATGCTTCCTCAGGCATCCCCTTCCTGTTCATGGGCTGCTCAGTGCTAATCAAAATAGCAGGAGACCTTTAGGCAGAAAGGATCATCCACCCATGTTTTAAAAACCCACTTCCTTGTGAGCAAGGAACTCTCCAATGTCTGGCCATGGAACGGAAGAAAGAGATACAGGAAAGGATCTAATTTGGTGATCACAAACTTGGCCGCCATCTCAACACGCAACTGCAGCTGCCAGAATTTCCCTCCATTGGCCAGGCTCATTGTGTCTCGGGTGCTCTTTTCTTGACATGCTCTAGATGTGAATTTTTTCACTATGAATACTTCCATGCTGATTCTCAGTAATCTTTCAAAATGCAGCACCCAGAAGTGGGTGGAACCAACTCCAAGAGTTGTTACCCTCACGTGCAAGGCCAGAGAAAGCGGGTCTGGTCCCAATTCATTCTAGGAAGCTCTCTTCCTGTTCCCCAGCCTCCTTCTGAAGGCAGATGAAATGCAATTTAAGACCACACAAGTATTCACCTTTTCCTCTTGTGGTACTGCCAGAGTTTCTTTCTCAGAAGCTTCTGTCATGTCTAATTTTTCCACAGATGCAGTGACACCAGGAACATCACTGTCAGACATCAAGTGGCCTTCACGATCCTAGAAGGAAATCCAGTTATGTGACTTTAGAACCATATAATGTATACCTAATCTATCTAATTTTTCTATTACTGAGTTAGGAATGTGGTCATGCAATGTGCAAATTATCAGAAGAGTAAAAATCTTCTAATTCTCAGTCATCCAAGTCATGCTGTCCCAAAGGTGCTTTTTGAAGAGGCAACTAGACTTCCTGGTTTTTCTTTGAAGATGTTTTGCTTCTCATCCAAGAAGCTTCTTCAGCTCTGACTAGATGGTGGGGACTGGAAGGATGTATATTTCTTGCAGACAGCTGGTCCTTTGCATCCTTTGAGAGGGTCCTTGAGGCCACTTGGAGGTTTGTCTGTGTCCTCAGGCTCACCTGAGTGGTGCAAATGGGGGTGGAGCCTTCTGGGCTGCAGGATGTTTTCTGCCCTTTGTCTCTTCACTATTGAAGACAAGCACAGGCTGTCAGGGAAGAAACTGTGTTGTTTGAATCTTAAACTGAAGCACAAATGGTTCCTGCAGTCTGCATTTTTTTCTGGAAATCCATTCATACGCCCACCCCACTTGAAGGGTGCTCATCACAAAGTGCATAGTTAAATGTCTATAGAGATTCTCAGTCATCCAGGTATAAATCCTTCCATTCCCCACCATCCCGTCAGAGCTGAAGAAGCTTCTTGGATAAGAAGTGAAACGTCTTCAAAGAAAAAACAAGTAAGTCCAGTTGCCTCCTGAAAAAGTACCTTTGGAACTATCAGTAAGTATTAATAACTTATTCTTGCCAACACCCTAAAATCTTTATATTTTACACAATACTTCCTATTCTATGGACCCCATCCTGTCATGTAGTTTGAATAAACAAACATGAACTATTCCAAGGATTTCTTACTTGCATTTTCTGCAGCTACTTGCTTAGTGACATTTTTTGTCCTCCTCCTGTCTTCCATTCTCTGAAACTTCTCAATGATAAATTGAAATGCGGAGACACCATTAATACCTACCTTCTGTTCCCTAAGACACAGCTGATCCAACCTTAGAAATTTCAGCTCACTGTATTTCCTGAATGTGATTCTATCAAGCTCGGTTTTCATCTTTCAGTAGTTCCTCAGAGTTATTCTATGAACTGCATAACCTCTTTTTGGTTCATTCTTAGGTTCAGCTTTCCCGATATCAAAACTAGTTTGCTCTTCCCTAGTGATCTTCCAGCTTTTTGAGTTTCAGTAAATTTTGCACACCCACAACAGTATGACATACTATATGCTAAATAAATAAATAACCTACAACAGTTGCTCCTGCCATCTTCCTTTTTTTTTCTTTCCAGAAATGACTCATGACTGTCCTTTCCATATATCCTTTTTCATGAACTTCCTTTTGTTTTCAGTAATTTTACTCATTAGCTTCTTTTACGAAGGAATCCAACTTAGCTTTGCTTTATATGTTAACTCCAATCTGGATTCCTATTCCATTCTCTATCAAATCATCAAATAAATCCAGGATTACACGGCACTTTCTCTTAACACTGCTGTTCCTTCCACTTTCTGGATTAACTTTTCCATTTCACTTAGCTGGTCCTCTACCCACTGAAAGTGAAAGTTGCCAGAGAGGAAGGTTCCCCCATGGGCCTCTTTGAAAGATCTGCAAAGGGCTTCAGGAATGCTTCATCCACAACAGCTTAGGTGGGTGGGTGATAAAACAGATATCCTCAATCACAACTGAGCCTAAAATTTATGTTGCTAAGTGAGACAATTAAGTGAGCTTGCCCCATTTTATGACTTTTCTTGCCCCGGTTGTTAAGTGAATCACTGCACTTGGTAAGTTAGTAACCTAGTTGTTGAGTGAATCTGGCTTCCCCATTGACCTTGTTTATCAGAAGGTCGCAAAAGTGTATCCTGTGACCTTGGGACATAGCAACAGTCATAAATATGAGTCAGATGCCAAGCATCCGAAATTTTGATCACATGACTATGAGGATGCTGGAAAGGTCGTAACTGAAAAATGATCATAAGCTACTTTTTCCCCACACTTTGTAATTTTGAGCAGTCACTAAATGGACTACTTGTAGACACTATCAGTGATGGTGCTTTTATTCATCTTTATTTGTTCCTTCTTTCTAATAATTAAAATCCATATAGGGTCATTTCTAATTTTTATTTTTAGAACCATCATATTGTGGGGCAGATTGGAGTAACCCAGAAAATATCATGATCAAGCAAAGAACCAAAGGCGGGTTTATCTCAGGTCATTCCAATCCTTGTAAAATAAAACACAGTCTGCAAACTGGAAATATACAGGCTACTCAAAAACAAACAAACAAGCAAACAAACCCAGACCACATTAAAACAGGGGTCTGTACAAGGAAGTTTTCCAAGCCAACAACTGCCATTCTACAAGCCAGTACATCACATTGATTTCCATCCCTCTCCGCACATGATCTCCAAAGTTTAAAGGATTCTCCACCTTCAGTTCCTGCAGGGCTGCTTCAATGAAACATGCTTCAGGCGTATGTTTTTCCTCCTGGTACTGATGCAGAAGGGCCGTCTTTTCCTCCAAGATTACTTGCTGGAGGACCTGAGCCTCCGAGGCCAGAAGCAGCTTTGAATACTGGCTGTGTGGCTTATCTGGATGAAGAAAGAGTTATATGTTGCAACAAATGTTACCTTGTCTCATTTGGATCTATTGGGCATCAACACCCCACAACGCACTCTTAAAGCAGCTTCGTTAAGGAGTTACATTAAAACTTTGTCTTCAATGACAAAATAGTTAAGGTTTGTAATGAAGAAGAAATAACTTCTAGTTGCTTCAGGCTGTCTAGTGAGAGTTTGTGTGATGCCTTCAGAGAGCAGGGATTGATTTTCAGTAATGTACAGACTGACCCACTGTAGAGCAACCATTCTTAATGGAATTAGAGCTGCTCCTTTCAGTAAGATTCACAGGAGACACAGTAACTCTGGAAGCAATTGGGGTTCATTCTGCACACAGCTCGGGTTTGCAGAACTCAAAGCAATCTCAATTCACAAGACACTTGAATCCTCAACGTAGAAGAGAACACAGAATAGAATAATAGAGTTGGAAGGGATCTCAGAGGTCTTCCAGTCCAACCCCCTGCTTGAGCAGGAGATCCTATGCCAGTGATGGCTAACCTTTTTGCCATTGCGTGCCAAAAGTGGGGTGAGCGTGGTGGGGTCACACGCATGCGTGCCCACATCCATAATTCTATGTGCCCCGCCTCCCCCTGTGCTCCCCCCCCTTTTGGCACGTAATGGCACGGTGGGCCCGTTAGGCCCGTTTTTTGCTGTCCCCAGGCTCCAGAGCCTTTCTAGGAACATGGGGAGGGCAAAAATGACCTTCCCCACCTCCCCCAGAGACCTTCCGGAGTTTCCGGAGGCCGGAAACAGTGTTTCCTGACTTCTGGTGGGCCCAGAAGGCCCGAAAATCAGCTGGCTGGCGCATGCATGCATGCCGGAGCTGAGTTCGTGTGCCCACTGATATGGCTCCACGTGCCACCTGTGGCACCCATGCCATAGGTTCACCATCACGGTGCTATACCATTTTGGACAAATGCTTGTCCAGTCTCTTTTTGAAAGCCTCCAGTGTTGAACATTAGGAAATTTCTCCTTAGTTCTAGGTTGTTTCTCTCCTTGATTAGTTTCCATCCATTGTTTCTCGCCTTACCTTTTGGTGCTTTGGAAAACAGTTTGACCCCCACGTCTTTGTAGGAGCCCCTCAAATATTGGAACACTGCTATCATATCACCCCTAATCCTTCTTTTCATTAGACTTGAGTGTAGGAATTGACTACGCTCAATTCCTGTAACCATTGTTTGTATGTTTTAGCCCCCTAAACAGAATAGAGCTGGAAGGGACCTTGGAGGTCTTCTAGTCCAACCCCTGCTCAAGCAGGAGACCCTAGACCATTCCAGACAAGAGGCTGTCCAGTTTTGTCTTAAAACCCTCCAGTGACGGAGCCCCCACCACTTCTGGAGGGAAGTTACACTCTTACCCCCCAGGTGAATCGGCTGCTCCACGTGGGCGAGCGCTGACTTTGGCAGTGCCATCAAGGCTCCTTTCTTCCGCTGCATGAGCTGCATTGTTATTGTGTCGCCAATTGCATACTGACGGGTTTCTAGAGCCACAACACTGTGAAAAAAAAAAAAAAAAGATAAGCGGTCAATGACAAGTGACTTGGTACAGGAGGAAAAGGAGGCCTCCCTCAGGGGCTCTCTGTACCTTTTGAGGTCCTTCTTGTGAATAGAGCCGTAGCAGATGGGGCACTTACTCCAGGTCTTCTCACTCAGGGAGAGATAGTGCAGGATGCAGGCCCAGCAGAAGATGTGCCCGCAGCGAGTGATCTTGGCAGCAGTGGGTGGGTATAAGCAGATTGGGCAGGAGGGCACTTCATGGCTGTAAATCCGCTGAAAATGTACAACGGAATCCCACTGATGAAACTGAACTCTCAAAAGGTGTTCTTCTTTAAAGAACAGAATGTATTAAAACAGGATGTAGGGAACTGGCTATTTAAAAGCCCAGCCATGAATGAAACAGTAAAGCAGGTGGCCGTCTGATTTGTATTTTAAAAAAACATGCTTCTCTCAGTAGCACTGAAGATTGTCATTCCAGCACCTGCCAAATTTAGTAATTTCAATGGAGAACGTAAGAACAGCACCCGAGAAGTGACTCTACAGGTTTTATATGAAGTTCTAGAGAAAAGCAGTCCCACAATCTGAGACTTTCATTTCCTCTATCAAATCGCTTGTACCATGCAGAAAAATTTAAATGTGTTCCCCTGTAATTTTCTTGCTAGTTCTACATGGCATAAAGCAGGCTAAGCCCAATTCCACTGTAGAATATGTTAACCACCAGCAAACGGTGGAAAACTAGAATTAAAAGCCTAGGTATTTAAAAGGCCTGACCTGCTTAATTTGGTTACCACTGATTGTCCACTTATAGAAACTGTATATTGTGATGCTTTGTGAACACAGTCACCCGGAGTTTGGAATGGCTGATTTCCAGCTTTTTGTCTTACAGCCTGACCCTATTGCATGTAGGCTTTGTGGTGTTCCCTGAGACATGGGTGACTGCATTATCAAAATATAGAAAGATAGCAATAGCAAAAGCACTTAGACTTATATACCGCTTTACAGCCCTCTCTAAGCGGTTTACAGAGTCAGCCTATTGCCCGCAACAATCAGGGTCCTCATTTTACCGACCTCGGAAGGATGGAAGGCTGAATCAACCTTGAGCTTGGTGAGATTTGAACTGCCAAATTGAAGGCAGCAGCAGTTAGTAGAAATAGCCTGTAGTGCTGCATTCTAACCACTGTGCCACTGTGACTCATAGAAGTTGGTTCGTGAGCTCAGGGCAGAAATCATGTTTAGCAGCCCCCTGTATCAATAATATAAATGTTTCACTTCATGAAGGGGTCAGAATGCAATTTGACTCCTTTAAAGCTGGAAATAAAGTTTGTCAGTTTGACACTGGGCAGGCCTTTGAGATATATGTGTGTATGTATACACACTCGCACACATATATAGGGTGTTTTCATATGGCATCGTTATCAGCTAGAAAAAACGAGGTGGCTAATTTGCTCTCTATCTTCTTTTGGGGAACTGTAGTTTTGAATTCACAAGTTACCTAATGAGCTGTGTGGAGGACTTCCTTTTCTATCCTGAATTTCTCCCACCACCCCTAGGCTGACCACAGTACTTATTTGAGAGAGAGAGAGAGGGGGAGGAAGGAGGATACTAACCACTTGTTGCACAAAATCCCAGTTGACCAAGGTATCTGGGTCAGTGAAGTGAACCGTGTAGTCCTGATCATCACGCACCACAAACTGGCAGCTGCAAAGAATATGAGGGATTTAATAACCACCTGAAACTGATTATATAGAAATGATCCAGGAAGACAGATATTCAGATTAAGTAACTGCTGACAATTATCTACAACAATCTTAAAACAACACAATTTATCTTTTTGATTAGTCTAACTGCAATTCAAGGACATACAGCGCTCTCAGAAATCAAATATGTCAAATAGAGAAAAACTGGAAAGTATTTGCTTTTTAACCTTCCAAGGAATGCTCTCAATTAACCAGAACTGCATTCGCTATTTATTTCTACAAATAAAATAATGCATGTTAGACCTTGGCATTAATAATTTCATAAAGCTATGTTGTATTGGACAAAACTGGTTTTGAATTCACATCACTAATACTTTTCTTTTTGTTTTGAATGAATCCAAATGCAAGCAGCAATTTAAATGCATTTCAAATACAAGAGGGCAATGAGAGTCAAATTACCAAAACAGCTTCAAATGTAAAATATAAACCCAAAGTAAATGTTTCCATGGAGAATAAAAACTACAAAACAGCAGCTGGAAGCAACAGGCAGGAACAGCACAGGAATCTGATTAAATTCTCCTTCAGATATTTATGATCTAGACCAAGCTCACACTCACTTGGCCTGAAGGAAAAGCTCCTTGTTGAAAGGTTTGTTTTCCCATCTGTTTCTCCTTCCCCAACTGCCATGGCTGCTCCCATCAAAATGGCTAGTATGGCCACGAGGTTCAAATGTAAAATTCAGCAAATGGTTCAGATTAATCTTCTTGGGGCCAGAGAATTGGGCAGGGCTGAACTCTGCCCGCTGAGTTTCTGCTACCTGAGAAAACAGACAATTTAGTTTGCAGGAGTTGCAATAAACTTTTATCAGGAAGATTTTTACCAGGAAGATGAACGTTAGGCCAGAACTTTGGAACAATCTCTTGGAGGAGGGAAAAGCAAATTACAGCTTTATTTTTGCCAAAAATATCACATAACTTTCCCAAGTAGGAACAGAGTTCAAACTAAAGCAAACTTTATTCTCCTTATAAACCAAGAGTTTATTTTTCTGTAGCCCTTTACATTAGATAGCATATGATTCACATTCAAAAAGACACTGGACTTTCCTCTGACATTATTTTCTATAATATCATCAAAAATCTTTTAAATATATTTTGCTTTCAAAGGTCATGATCTGGAAAACAGCTTATACATCCCTTAAAGCAGGGGTGAAATTCAGCAGGTTCTGACAGGTTCTGGAGAACTGGTAGTGGAAATTTTGAGTACCCTGTTTCTCCCAAAATAAGACATCCCCTGATAATAAGCCTAATTATGCTTTTGAGCACATGGCAATAAGGCCAAGCGCTTATTTCATGGTTCAAAAAAAATAAGGCAGGGTCTTATTTTCGGGGAAACACGGGTAGTTCAGAGAACCGGCAAATACCACCTCTGGCTGGCCCCAGAGTGGGGAGAGAATGGGGATTTTGCAGTATCCTTCCCCTGCCATGCCCACCAAGCCACACCCACCAAGCCACACCCACAGAACCGGTAGTAAAAAAAATTGAATTTCACCACTGCCTCAAAGTATAGGTTAAGAAGGATTTGTCATTTACTGTAATTTTTTAAAATATACAAATAGAAGCAACATCAACAGTCAACCCTCCAATTTTAATTGATTCTTTCAGCAATTAAACATTTGAGGTAACACTTCAATCAGATGCATTTTTTGGTAATGAGCCTCCATCATCCTTGAATATGAACTCACCTAGACATAAGGTAAAGTCTAAACATCTACAGTTTATATACCTGGGAAATGCTGAACATTTATCTTTCTTGAATTCCACAGGTTGGATAGGGACAGCCGAAAGGCCAGATGTGACCCGCAAATGCCCAGGCCTGCCTTGTTTAATTGCCACATTTGATAGAACTAAGAAAAAAATGTACATGCTAATGCCAACATTCTTTTCTGTACACATTTAGAAGTAAAGAATCCATAGTAAACTGTTGCATTTTTGCAGAAGTAATTTGGCCATTATTTTTTCAGGATAGGACATTATTGTTTTATTCCCCCCCTCCCCAAGCATGAAGGTAAGAATATTCAGTTCAATTGTGTTTAATTTAAATTTTACCAACAAAGAAATAAAGGGAGTCTAATATAGTTATTTCAAGCTGTTTATCAGCTAGCCATACCCTTCTGGGATTTGAATCTGAGCCGCTTGCATATTAGGCAGATGTACTAACCTCTAGGACATGGGCTCCCCTCGCTTTGTCAACTGTACCAGGGGGTAGATTAAGTGTTTTTCTGGTGAGACTGGTCTATCAGGGCAACCTTGTCTACCAAATTATGGGATGGAGCATACTGCTTCCACTTTTGTCTTTCAGCCCCAATCCAGGGGCCTTCGCAGGCAGTCACTTCCACAACAAACGATTTGTTGTTTGATTCAGTCGCTTCCAGGACAAAAAATAATTGTCGTGGAAGAAACTGCTTGTGAAGACTCCTAGATTGGGGCTAGAAGGAGAAAAACAGAAGCAGTTACTCCATTCCATATCTGGGTAGATCAGGTTACCCTATTGATTTGATTTTGATTTTGATTTTATTGGATTTATATACTGCCCTACTCCCGAAGGACTGTTAAAAAACACTGAATCTCCCCCCTGGTATAGCAGACAAAATGAGGAGAGCCTGTGGCTTAGAGGTTAATACATCTACCTAATATGCAAGTAGCCTGGGTTCGAATCCCAGAAGGGTATGGCTAGCTGCTGAGAGCTAAACAACTTGAAACAGACCTATACTAGTCTCCCTTTATTTCTTTGTTGGTAAATATAAATTCAACACAAAAAATAGTTTGTCACGAAAGCAATTGCCTGTGAAGGCTCCTGGATTGGGGCTGAAAGACAAAAGCGGAAGCAGTAGGCTCCATCCCATAATTGGATGGACCAGATTGCCCTGATAGACTGGTCTCACCAGAAAATTATTGTACAATTAAATTCTTATTTTTAATCTGCATTTCACATTTTTAATGAAAGAAGAAAAATAGAAGTTTCTATATTGTGTCAGAAGAGAGAGATAAGACAAAATATTTATTTATTTAAAGCATGTAAATGTCCCAGTAAGGGCAGGATCTCACCTCATCTCGTCTTCCACCATTAGAAGAAAGGCTAAAAGATTTGCTGCCGCTGTTCTGCTCCCCCCTCTGAGGGGGCATCTTGTTAAAAGCTTTGCTTTTCTGTGAAAAGGAGCGACGGGACTGGCTGGGGAAAGTCTCATTTTTGGGATATGAAGTTTCTCTCTTGCGATTATAACGCTGTCTGGATCCACTTGCATTTTTCCCTTCTAAAATAAAGGAAAATAATGTTCAGCGTTAAGTTAAAAGCAATTCCTAGCAGAGCAGGTAACTTATATCGAGCCAAGGTGACAGCTAGACTGGTACACAAGCAAAACCTTATCTAGAGAGACCTGCCATATAGCACTTTCGTGACTTGAGGGTGAAACCAAATATCTTTATTTAAAGATCTTGCAAACTGAAGATATTTTGATCTTAAAAACTATAATATTTTTCTGACCCTCGTGCTGACAAAAACAAATATCACACGAATAGAAATGTTACTATGTTTACTTACAACAGAAAAGGATTACTCTTATCCTCATCCTCAGAATCACTTAGGAAGAAAGCTGGGTTAGTCTATGGTGGCCCAAAATCAGAAGGACCGATAGCCTCTTTTCAGACTCATAAAATTTTATTAACATTGGATTATTTGCTCAGTTGCCTAATTTCATGATTCTAATGCTTTGAATCACCCCAAGGGAATTAGACAAGTAAAATAAATGCTTTAACTATATGTATTTTTTTCAAATACTTCTGATAAGGAAAACATTGATCTTTTTAAATTTGAGATTTTGTACACTCAAGTTCTCCCCTCCAGCAATATTAAGTTTTGCACACATTGAAACTTTTTTCAATAAAATAAATTATTCTGTATGCAATCTAAAGTAACAATGATTACTATCCAATGTAGGCAATACATTCACATCATCATAAGTTCTGTTATAATAGAACAGTAATTCAAGAAAGAAGCTGCTACTAGGATAGGAAGCTTGGGAGTACAGGTAGTCCTCGATTTATGACGACAATTGAGCCCAAAAGTTATGTTGCTAAGTTAAGTGAATTTTGCCCCATTTTATGAACTTTCTTGCCACAGTTACTAAAGTGAATCACTGCAGTTAAGATAGTAACACGGTCATTAAGTCCCCATGGACTTTGCTGGTCAGAAGGTTGCAAATGGGGATCCCAGGATCCTGGAACACTGCAACCGTCATAAATATAAACTAATTGCCAAGCATCCAAATTTTGATCACATGATCATGGGGATGCTGTAGTAGGCATGTGTGAAAAACAGTCATAAGTCGCTTTTCTCAGTTATGTTGTAACTTTCAACAGTCACTAAACGAACTGTTGTAAGTTGAGGACTACCTGTATTACCAACCTTAAATTCCCTAAGATATAAAATTTAAAACTTTGTAATATAAATTCCCTCAGTTGCAAACAGATTTCCTATATGTGTGAAAAAGTTATATATATATACAAATGACAGATACTATCACAAAGGAGATCAGGCATTTGTCATTTCCTACTTATAAACTTTAAGAACATCCAAGGAGCTTCTTTCTCCCTTTAAAACAGCTAATGATTGACTGGAAATTATCAGAACTTAGGAAATACTGTACTATACGGAATTTTTGCAACTTTGCTCTTATATAGAAAGGCCTCTTTTCTAAAATATGTTTCATATATAATTTGAATAATTGTCATATAAATCATTTGGTAACTGCTAGGCAATTCTGTAGCTGCAGAATTGCTACCCCAGGCTTGGTAGAATGTGATGGTAGTGTCAGCACACTCAGCTATTTGCACCACTGCCCCGTTCAGATTAGGACTTAATCAATGTCTGCACACACGGCTGTTGTAAACTAAAAGCAGCACTTTCTAAAAGTGAACCTTTTATCTACAGAGACCCTCCAGTTGCTACAACAAAAATTAGTTGAAAATAGTTGGTCAAAATGAATGTCGCCTTCTGCAGTGATGAAAAGCTTGTGGACTCTACAGAACCATTCTGCATTGCTGTGACTTGGAACGTCATCTAAGAGCTTTAATAAAGACATTCTATAAGGCAGTCTGGTGCAGTGGATAAAGCAACAAGCAAGAAACCAGGAGGCTGGGAGTCAACAGTGACTTACAGGCAGACAAAAAATTAAAGTTGTTACATAAAACAGTATATTCTTTGATATCTTCTTGGCGGTAGCCTTTTCCTTTCTGAGTGATCTTTTCTCCAGATACAACTGACCCCAATCCTGCAGGCTTTTAGAAGTTTTCCCAGACATTTGGGTCAGGATGAATAAAGTCCCATTTGGATGAATTACAGTCCATTTAGTCTTGATAGCTGCCCAATTAGTAGTTACACTGCAGAAGATAGACTGGAGATCCACCTGGGCCCTATCTAACAAAATGAAATTTAATGGAGACAAAAGTAAGGTTTTGCACTTAAGCAAGAAAAATCAAATGACCAGGTACAGGTTAGGTGAAACCTGGCTGTGAAAACTGTGAAAGGGATCTTGGAGTCCAAGTGGACAATCACTTAAACATGAGCCAGCAGTGTGTGGCAGCAGCCAAAAATACAGTCCTAAACTGCATTAATAGAAGGATAGAATCGGAATTACCTGAACCGCTTTATAAAGCAGCCTTAGTAAGACCACACTTAGAATACAGCATCCAGTTTTGGTCACCATATTGTATTAAAAAATGTAGAGACTCTGGAAAGAGTGCAGAAAAGAGCAACAAAGATAAGGGACTAAAAGCTAAAACATTTGAAGAATGGTTGCAGGAATTGGGTTTGTCTAGTCTAGTGAAAAGAAGGAATAGGGATGACATGATAGCAGTGTTCCAATATTTGAGGGGCTGCCAGAAAGAAGAGGGGGGGTGGGGTGTCAAACTATTTTCCAAAGCACCAGAAGGGAGACAAGAATCAATGGATGGAAAGTAATCAAGGAGAAAAGCAACTTAGGAGAAATTTCCTAACAATGAGAACAATTAACCAGTAAAACAGCTTGCCTTCAGAAGTTGTGGGTGCTCCATCACTGGAGGCTTTCTTACATCAGGCAGCTGAGTCAGATGTTTAAATCAATGAGATGATACTGGGGTGTGAGTTTAACTGGCATTCTTCATTAAAAACAAACAAACCCAAGGTTGCTAGCACTTGAGCCTGCCTTCATGAATCTGCTCTGTGGAAATTAATACCACTCCAATCAAAAGAACTGTCTGACTAACTCAGAAAAAAAGACTTCAAGAGGCTAGAAGAACTCATAAAATCACTGTCGAAGACTTTGACCTCCATCATCAAGCAGACAGGATACAAATGAAGAAAATGCAACATTAGTTATCCAATAACAAATCACCAAATAGTGATGAAGCAATTAACACTCTAGGAGAGTTCAAAGAATAATGGCAAAGAAACTGCAGGTATTTTTGCGCTGCCTGATGTCAGTCTATGTGTCTACCATAAGGAAAATACTGAATAAGAGCAAGATGTATGGGAGAATACCAAGGAAGTATCACACACTGCAAAATATACTCTGCTGCCCATCAAAACTGAAGAAGCTTTTTGGATGAGAAGTGAAACTTTTTCAAAGGGAAAAAACAAGAAAGTTCAGTTGTTTTTTGGAAGAAGCACCTTTAGACTGCCCATCTCAAGTTTGCCAAAGACCACGTGGATGATATAGAAGGCAACTGGAACAATGTTCAAAGGACAAATGAGATTAATATGGTTTTTTCAAATAATGAAAAAGATTCTTGAAATCTTAAGTTTGGAGAACATAAAAGAGTGTTCCATCACATTTCAGATGTGAAGCTTGCCAGCAGAAATATTTGGATCTAGATCAGGGGGGTTACACTCTATTTTATTGAGGGCCATATCAGGGTTAGGTTTGACCTCGGGGGGGGGGGGGGGCGGAGAGAGGTGGCCAGGGTGGGTGTGGCCAGCTCAACATCACTATTGTCGGGGGCCTGAGTGCTCTGCCAGCAAAAACGGGCTCTGGAGTTCCGTTTACAGCTGTGATGGCCTCCTGCAACCCTCTGCCAATAAAAGTGGAGCTCGGGAGGGCTGCATGCGGCCTCCCAAGCTCAGTTTTCACTGGCAGAGGCACCGTGGTCTGGTCCTTTGCTCTTTTCAGGGCAGCCCCGCAGGCCAAATCTAAGCATCCCGTGGGCCGTATGCAACCCATGGGCCTTGAGTTGACACCCATGATCTAGATAGCTCAATCATTGATGGAACAATGGATTCTCTGCTGCACAGACGAATGCCAGGTGAATATGGGACAGGCTGCCTAATGATCAACAGGTACATACAGGAAAACATTTGGTTCAAGTCACTGGTGCTGAAAGAGGCACCACTGTTACCACATCTAAAACTTCACACACTTTTTCCAGTGAGGTCACTGAAATCTTGGCTCAATGCGTTACAAAAGCCATGACACAGCCAACTACTCTGTGTTTTTTTAGCCAGAATCTCTATCTATTAAAACGACATGGATGACAATCAGATTACATGATCTATGGTCACAATACCGGACATTTCTCAAGGGCTCATAAGCTTTCTTTTACCACTGAATCCAGAGCAAAATATTCCTGCCCACAAAGCAAGTAGGAGTTAAGGAATGAGCTCTACATGAACTATGAGATTTGTTTAATAAAGGGGTACCCCTGAATTCAGTTCAACTGATGACTTCATGAACATGTTGGCTTCCACTGCTTCCTTCCAGAAACTTTTTTGAATCTCCTCTATATTAGAGGAGACTATATACATTGACTGACATTTCCTATGGTCTCCAAAAATTAACCAGGACCAACCTCAGTTAGCTTTTTAAGCCACGGTGGCGCAATGGTTAGATTGCAGTACTGCAGGCTACTTCTGCTGACTGCCGGCTGCCTGCAATTTGGCAGATTGACTCTCATCAGGCTCAAGGTTGACTCAGCCTTCCGGCCTTCCGAGGTGGGTAAAATGATGGTTGGGGGCAAGAGGCTGATTCTGTAAACCGTTTAGAGAGAGCTGTAAAGCACTGTGAAGCAGTATATACGTCTAAGTGCTATTGCTATAACAAAAATAAGGGTGGTGCTGTCTAGATTCAGTATCAAACATAGCATCCTTGCTATTTATAGGATGGATGACCAAAATCTTTTGAAATGGGAATAAAGTATTCCAGAATGTTTTAGTTCCCTCCAGAATATGCCAACCCCCCCTTAGACCATTTCATTTCTAGAAGTAAATAGACATGATATTCCAGATGAGACCTCTCATTTGAAATTTATCTAGCCCCCAACAACTGATACTGAAAAACTACTTCCATACCACTCCCAAGAAAAAGGTGTGTAGGCACACACAGAGAGTCAGGCTCAACTCATGGGTGTCTGTTTTTCTAGCTGTACAAAACGATGATGCCTCCAAGGCAAAAGAGTGTTTCTTTTAATCTAAGGCAATTGGCAGTTTGTCACAGAACAACTGCATCAAGAATAATGGAGACAAGGATGCCTCACTGATCATCATCAGGTGACACTGCCACCAAAAGTTATTGGAGTGAAGACTTACAGATGCCATCTGTCCAATTAATTTCATCTCATTTAAAGGCTGCGAATGTTTAGATTAAATATTGGGCTTTTTAATTGCAATGGCCGAGCATCCCAAATAAAGAAAAACAAATACAATAAAGCCTAGAAATCCAGCCAGCAGAGTCCCTTCTTTATCGGACAAACAAATGACAAGTTCCATATTTGGACATATTTGCTTAAGCTTTTTCAGCATGCTGTACGTGATCTCCACTTCATATATTTGCTATATAGCTGATTACAAAACTCGTTCCTAAGCAGGCTTTCCCCACGGCCACTATGGAAAGAAGCTCCTAATCTCTCAAATTAAAAAAACAAAAAACCACAAAACCCGGCCTTAATTTAAATTCATGAAAACCAGCACTCTTTAATAAGAACAAAGCTAAGATCCAATCCAGGGGTGGGAAGAGGGGAGGAGGGGGGCTGGCAGCAACCTGGCTTAAAAGTGCTTCACCTTTCCTTTAAAAGGACAAGGGTCACCCCCATCAGGGCAGGAGGTTGTATATGTTGGGTGTGCAAGATTCGTGCAACGACCGGGGTCGGCTCCGCAGGTTGCAACAACCCAGAAAGCGGCTGTGGCTGCTTGGACTTCGCTGTAGGGCAGGGGTCTCCAACCTTGGGCGCTTTAAGACTTGTGGACTTCAACTCCCAGAATTCCTCAGCCAGCAAAGCTGGCTGAGGAATTCTGGGAGTTGAAGTCCACAAGTCTTAAAGCGCCCAAGGTTGGAGACCCCTGCGAGTCTAACGCAGCGTCTCAAGCTCCTCCAACGTCCAGAATTCCCCACCCGCCCGAGGAATTCTGGGAGCTGAAGCCCGCCCCTCTTCAAACTGCCGGGGCGCATGGGTCGGGGGGTCCCTCTGGTCCAGATGCGCGGCCTTACCCCCTTTGGGCTTGGACTCCCCCCCGGCCGGGCCGGCGGAGTTAGAGCGGGGTTGCTGCCCTTTGCCTCCCGTCGCGGAGGAGGATCCGGGGCCGAGGCCGCCGCAGGGGTTGTTCTTGTCCATGGCGCTGGCAGGCGGGCGCGGGGGCGCCGCTACGGAGCGGGCAGGAGGGCGGCTGGCGGCTGGGGCCGAGGCCCAGGCTCATGGCCCGGCGGCGGGGTCGGCGCAGCGCAGTCGTCTCGGCCACCCTCATGGCGACATGTTCCTCACGGCTTCGCCCGGGCGAGGGAAGGAAAGGGCCGGGATGCTCCGGTGTCGAGTCGGAGAAAGAGAGAGAGAGAGGCCGCCTGGCGCGGCCGGGCCTGCGCCCCGCGGACGGAGGAGCGGCCTCGGGAGAGCGCGGGGGCCCGAGAGGCCTCCGCAAGCCAGGCCCGGCCTTGTGCCGGCGCCTCGAGAGTGGCGAGAAGGGGAGTCCGCGGCCAAGGGGAGCCGCCCGGTCCGCCTCAGCGCCGCCGCCGATGCCTGTAATGGCGACGAGTCGCCCACAGCCCTGACGGGAAGGCCCGGATGGAGCCTTTCTCCAGGGGGCGGGGCGGGGCGCGTCGCAAAGCATGCTGGTCGCGGTGGTTCCTCCCTCAGCGGCCGGACGGGCCACGGCGCCGGCCTCCTTTCCAAGGAAAACTACGCCTCCCGACAGGCACCGGTTGAGGCTCGTCCAGCGGCCTCGCAGGCGTAGAGGCGGTTTTGGGATTTGTTTGGCAGGCCGAGCATTTGGGCCGCTTGTTGCGGCTGAGCGCCTTGGGGGTGGCAGGAATACATGGCGGCTCCTGTGCCCGGGGATGCTGAAAACTGGGTGCCCGCACTCTTGGCCTCTCTTAACTTTTCTAAACTGTCACCGACTTGCAATAGTGGTCTATAGAGAGGGTGCGCATAACGTGCCTATCGTCCCAGTCATCTTTATTCTCTTGTTCTCGTTTATATTTGACCAATTCCAATCAAGCAATCAATCAATAAATGTCCCGTGGCTCCCAGTAAGACTTCTGGCGAAACATTGCATTTTTCACCCCGAAACTCTCCCGTGGCTGGATTAACAGGGAGGATAACCGTATTCCACATTCCTGCCTTATTCATGACCTAAATTCTGATTCCATTGCTGACGTGATTAATGGTGGCTCAACCGGCCAGGGCACATAACTTTGTGAGCTGTATGGCTCCAGGTTAATTCTGTAAAATGAAAGAGTTAGGAAAGCTGGGTTGTTAATCTTGTCCAGCTTCCTGCTTGGAGCAGAGTTTGCTAAATAAAACATTCCAGGCAAGCTCTGACGATTTCCAATGAAGGGCAATGTTGCCTTTCAAGGGGCAAGCTATTCCACTGAAGAAGTTCCTCCTAATAACTTAGCTTCCTGCTTCCCTGCAGTTCCCTACATCCTATTGCTTTTGGTCCCTCCCTCTGGGGCAGTGTTTTTCAACCATAGCAATTTTAAGATGAGTGGACTTCAACTCCCAAGGCAAATATCAGAATTTCATGGCTGGCTGGGAAATTCTGGGAGTTGAAGTCCACTCATTGTTATTGCATAACAGCAATAGCACTTAGATTTACATATGCTACGTAGTGCTTTACAGCACTCTCTAAGTTTACGAAGTAACCCTCTTGCCCCCAACAATCTGGGTCCTCATTTTCTGACCACAGAAGGATGGAAGGCTGAGTCATCCTTGAGCCACTGAGAATTGAACTACTGGCAATGGGCAGAGTTAGCCTTCAATACTGAAAAACACTAGGTAATAGACCATTCCCATTCCCTGCCCTATCTGAAAATCCCTGAAGACCACTACAATATTGTACCACAATCTCCCCTAGGTATCAACAGCATGATATACCCAGTTATGCATCTTTATTCCTGGATGAACAATAACACAGTTTGAAGTAGTGAAAATAGCTAGAAAAAACAGAAAATCCTGTTATCTGATGCATATGCTGCCTTTTATTCAGAGCTCATGGTAATATATTGTGGAATTTTGAATATGTAGGAAGAGAATAGAATGGGATGGGGATGGAATGGAATTCTTTATTGGCCAAGTGATTGTACAAACAAGGAATTTGTTTTTGGTGCGTAAGCTCGCTTTGTACATAAAAGCCATAAGTGATAAATCATGAACACTGTGATAAAAATACATCTTAAATCATGATACAACTCTTAGTGATAGTTATAGGATACTAAATAAGCAATCAACATAAATTGTACTAGGAAACAAAATGATATAAATTGGATAAGCAACAGTTATACTCATAAGTAGAGAAGGAGATTGGTAATAGGAAAGATGAGAAGAAGAATATTAATACAGTCTTATTAAATAGTATGCTTCAGGTTTTGCAAGGATGATGTTATCTCTTCAAGCTAACATCAAGGTTATCTCTCCAGATAAAAAGCACAATTTTTATTGTAAGGTTACCCCAAACAGAATCTTACAAGACTGGAAGAATTTCTCTTCTCCATTCTTTTTCAGCTCCAGTAAGGTAGGGAGGGTGCCTTCTAAAGCATTTCTTATGCTTTTCTCCCACCTGCAGACTGAACTGCCATCTTGTCAGACCATTGCCTAGGCTGCAGGTTTTCCTCCTGCCTGTCAGGTCAGTCCTATAGATCATCGCACTTACCCAGCATTCACTCCTTCAATTTTTCCCTACAATAACCTTCTGTACAAATGGAACTTTGTATAGAATGGACAAGCTCCCAAATACACAGAAGGTACCAATGGCAGCAGGTTGTTGGAAGAAAAATCCAGTCCGGTTCCAAGGCAGGAGAAAGGCGCTGGAAATAAAATGGAGGCTGAATGGCTGCAGGGAAAAGTTTATTTGGTTTCCAGAAATTCACTAACAACAGCAATGTTTCTGGAGTGGCTGAGCCCTTGGTTTAGGAATGAATGGATGGGTTTTTATAGGATCCTGAGATGCTGCAGGGGGTTGTGCAATACAGTGAGCCTTGTGCCTTTTGCTATTCTAATGGTGGTGGGTTAGTCCTGTTATGTCCTAAAGGTCATATTCTGTCCTTAGAATTTGGGCGAGGAATGTAAATTCTTAATCCCATCATCTGGAGCTGAAGGTTTATGAATAGATTGACCCAGTCTTTCTTAATAGGTACAAAATATCCATCACTACAGACTGGGGCTGCTTTCTGCCTTTAAGAACATGTTTCTCCATTTCTCCTTTGGGGAAATATCCTACCTTGCCTCTTTTTAATATTAAGAATAAATAATATTTTAATCAGGGATGGGGGGGCTTCCTACAAGGTAGACTTCAACCAAGGTTTTCTTCTGCCAGTCAAATCCCTTAATCATTAGACCATGCTGACTTTAAATTGGGTCCAGCAACCTATTGATAATCAGTGCAGCTACTGCAAGGTATATGCTGAAGCAGATCACCTCCTGTAACTTCAAGTCCAGGCCTGCATAGAGCATATTGCAGAAGTCAAGACCCAGTGATGATAGGAATGAATTATTGCTCTGGAAGGTTCATGACTGGTGCACCCAGTGGATGTTGGGCAAAAGACAGCCTTCACCTTCAACCGTTGCTTAAGCAGGAGCTGAAATTCAGAACCCCCAAATCACATAGCTTATTTAGGGGGATGGACCCTTGTCTAGAGCAATCACTAGGGCCAGTGTTCTTGAACTGCCTGATATTTATGGACAAAACACACCTCTGTTTTGTTTGGGTTTACTCTAAAATCACTTTTACCAAATCAGTCCTTCAGACATGGGTTCAACACTTGCATAGCAGCTTTAGTATACCTGGAACAATACTTTTTATTATGGGCTCAGATCAGAACGCAGCTAAAATGATACAGTACCTCACCCCAAACTAATTGATGCCTTTACCCAGAGGTTTCATATGGATGTTGCATCCATGGGCTCAATCATTCCTTCCTTATGACTATTTTTTGGAACCTCTCAGTCAGTGAACAGCAGAACCATTTTTTTTCTTTTTGACAGACTAGTGATTTCCGAAATTAGCATTTTGTACTGTAACTCTGCAACAATATCTAATTAAATCTGAAGGGGAAAAAAGACAGGCATGAGCCTGTCTATCAGGACAGTTGCTGTTAAGAATTTCCTGATCCATAAACCGGTTGTTGTCTGAAGATCAGGCAGTGGTGAAGTTCTTGGGCACCTGCATCCTTCACAAAACAAAGCTGAAGTCCATCTAGTCCAGCATCCTACTTTCCAGCTGGTTCCCCTTGGTAGGCTCATTTACTTAGTCCAAATTTCCAGATCGTTGCAATACAATAGAAGCATAAAGTTAACCGCAGGAATTGAGTTCACACAAATTGCCCTGGGTCAACTGGGTTTGCCTAACTGGTTATTCAACACTTGGCTACCAGCCCCATCATTAGTAGCCATGCTTGGAAAGGGCACATTGCCACCTGATGTTGAACCAGTGGGAGCATTTGCATGTCACCTTAGAGTAGACCAGTGCTTCTCAAACATGGCAGTTTTTCAGATGTGAAGACTTCAACTCCCAGAATTCTTCAGCCAGCCCCTTAGGGAATTCTGGGAGTTGAGTCTTCACATCTTAAAAGCAAACTTGTTAAGTTTGAGAAACAATGAACTAGACTGTGGTTTAAATAATACCAAACTGTAAAAATCAGACAACTATTGAGTGCTCGCAAAAGGAAAAGTCAGGAATATCACGTAGCAGTTATTCGGAGGTTTGCAACCCAACTTAGCATTGCTGACTAATAGCAGTAGCACTTAGATTTAGGTTGGCAGTTTGGTGGTTTGAATCCCTAGTATAAATCATCTGCGTGAGCAGAGGGTTGGACTAGATGACCTCCAAAGTCCCTTCCAACTCTGTTACTGTTACTAGACTTATATACCGCTTCAGTGTTTTTACAGCCCTCTCTAAGCGGTTTACAGAGTCAGCAAATTGCCCCCCATCAATCTGGGTCCTCATTTTACCGACCTCGGAAGGGCGGAAGGCTGAGCCAGGAGCCTCAAAAGCGTCTTCTCCATCCTCCTTGCAGAGGGACCGCCGACTACCATTCACACGACCTCGGAGTGCCTCCGTGTCAAATTGGAGGAAGGCGTGGCCTTTCCAGTGCGCACCCCTGACCGCGAGCGCCCCGCCCCTTCTCGCACGCCAGGCTAACCGCAGCCACTCGCAGGCGGTGATAAGGGAAGCCCCGCGCGCGTGCGCATGCTCCGTCCTTCGCCGCCTTTGGGCCTATAAGGGACGGGGGTGGGAAGAGTGGGAAAGAGAGAGACAGACAGACAGACTGACTGTGCGTGACGTCACGTAGCTGGGCAAGATGGCGGCTTCCGTGCTGGCTGTTTCGGGCCGCGGCTGGGTGGGTTGCGGGTCGCGGGGTCTTTGGTGGGCTTTTTCGCGGGGCCTGTGCAGCGGCGGAACCACGCACTTCGGGTTCCAGGAGGTGTCGGAGGAGGAGAAAGGAGAGAAAGGTGAGGGGCCGAGCAACCCTGGCTGCGCCCGGGAACCCTTGAACCGCCCGACCGCCTGGATTAGAAGTCTCCAACCTTGGCCGCTGTAAGACTTGTGGACTTCAACTCCCAGAATTCCTCAGCAACAAAGCTGGCTGAGGAATTCTGGGAGTTGAAGTTCACAAGTCTTAAAGTGGCCAAGGTTGGAGACCTATGTTCCTTGATGGCTCATAGTACCTGTCTCTCTCTGTCTCTCTCTCTCTCTGCAAGTAGAAAGATAGAAGCGCAGGCTCTCTGCCCCGGATTGCCTCCTGAGCTCAGGGCATGGGGAGTTTATCAGGAAGGCTGGGTGGAGACAGCAAGAATGGGAGAGTGGATTAGCACTGACAAGTGGATAATGCCGCTTTATACTACACTGGTAAGTGTAGTATAAAGTAAGTGGACAGCTTGGACTGTCATGTCCAGTTTTGCTCGCCACGATGCAAAGAAGACTCTGGAAAAAGTGGAGAGAAGAGCGATAAAGAGGATTAGGAAGCCAGGGGTTAACCTTAGGAACAAAGAAATTGGGTATGCAGGAATTGAGTATGTCTGGTGAAAAGGTCTGGAGAAGACATGGCAGCGTTGTTTTGATATTAATAAATAATTTCGATAATTAAGCAGTGGAATAGCTGCCCTTCAGAAGCTGTGGGTGCCTCATCACTGGAGGTTTTTAAGGAGAGACTAGAATAGTATATAGGGCAGTGATGGCTAACCTTTTTGCCATCACATGCCAAAAGTGGGGGGAGCATGGGGGGGGTCACACGCACATGTGCCCACATCCATAATTCTTTGCGCCCCCTCCCCCATGGTCCCACCACTTTTGGCACGTGATTGCACGGTGGGCACTGTAGGCCTGTTTTTCGCTCTCCCCAGGCTCCAGAGCCTTTCTAGGAGCCTGAGGAGGGTGAAAACGGCCTTCCCCACCCCACCAGAGGCCCTCCGGAGGCCAGAAACAGTGTGTTTCCTGAACTTCTGGTGGGCCCAGAAGGGCCAAAAATCAGCTGGCCAGCACCCGCACGCGTGCCGAAGCTGAGTTCGTGTGCCCACCAATATGGCTCCACGTGCCACAGGTTTGCCATCACGGATATAGGGTCTCCTGTCATGGACAGGGGGTTGGACTGGAAGACCTCCAAGTTTCTATCCAGCTGTATGAAACCACATATCTATATATCCATTCACACCCTTGGAAACTTAAATAATTCAGATTGGGATGTCTGCAGGGCTGATATACAGATTGGGCAAAGTTTTGGTTGTACTTTCATGGACAACATCTTGACCTGTGGACAACTGACTCAAATTGTACTGTAAATACCCAGTTCTTCAAATAAGAGAGAGAGAGAGAGAGAGAGAGAGAGAGAGAGACGCTAATGACGCTCCCCATGTTTAACATGCCCCTTGCTAGAAAGTTCTCATGGAGAGGATAACATTAGCATCAGAGCTCTTGGGTTTATCCTCTCCTACTTTCAAGTAAGACCAGCTTGTACTTCAAGTAAGGGGCATCACTCATGAAAAAGGATAGAATGAAATCTAGACTGGGTGAGCTGTGCCAAATATCTGCTTTCTCAATACTGTTAAATCCAAATCTACTCCATTTTTTAAAAGTTTTCTTCTGAGAGGTCATATGCTGGCCTTTAAAAGACAGGCCTCTAAAGCCTTTCATTCTTAGCACAATCCTTAGGAATTACAGGTACCTCCCAATTTATGACCACAATTGGGACCAGAGTTTCCATTGCTAAACAAGACAGTTAAGTGAATTGCACCTGAATAATGATGAAGAATAATAATTTCTTCCATTCATTGTTAAGTGACTCGTGGTCATTAACTTTTCTTGTCAGTAATTGGCTGGGCAGGTTGCAAATGGTGATCACTTGATCTCTAAATGCTGAACTGTCCTAATGTCAAGCATCCGAATTTTGGTCACGTAACTCAGATGTGATGGCAAGGACTTCTCATAAGTCACTTTTTTTAGAGCTGTTATAAATTTTTTGTACACCTATAGGATAAAAATTAGATTTATAATATTGTGGCATAGTTCTCTGTTGAATCCCTCTTCCGTCTCATGTAATGCATCTGCTCATTGTTCCATAGGATCTGTATTATTATTATTATTATTAGTAGTAGTAGTAGTAGTAGTAGTAGAATGGTTATTATCTGCATTTTTTAAAAATTTGATTTCTATGCCGCCCTTCTCCGGAGGCTCAGCGGCTTACAATGCGTTAAGCAATAGCCTTCATACTTTTGTATATTTATACAAAGTCGGCTTATTGCCCCCACAAACTGGGTCCTCAATTTACCTACCTTAGAAAGGATGGAAGGCTGAGTCAATCTTGAGCCTGGTGAGATTTGAACTTCCAGTAATTGCAGACAGCTGGTGTTTAATTACAATGCTTTAGTCTGCTGAGCTATCCAGGCTCCTTAACTGCGTTTCATTAACTGCATGGTTTGGAAGCATTACTGCTTCAGAAAGGCGGTGCAGAGTAGTGAAGATTGCAGAAAAGATTATTGATAGTTCACTTCTTTCTATCCAGGACATAGCATATAAGCAATGTTTAACCAAGGTCTGCAGGATTGTCAGGGATGCTAAACATTCTCCTCAAGATCTTGTTACCTTCTGGGAGAAGGCTTCATGGTATCCGAAGCGGAACATCTAGATTCAGTCATAGTTTTGTTCCATATAACATTAACCTTGAGAACGCTCAAGTTTCCTCTTTCCGCTGTGTATTCAAAATTGACAGTGATTAATGTGTGTATAGCAGGTGTGCATCTATGTTATATATAGTATGGGTATATATTTTCTTTTGACAGCAGGCAACAGAATTTCATTTTTAATGTGGGCCTGTGTGCTCACAGTAAAAAATGACAATAAAGGTTATCTTCTTAATGAAGTTATAAGCACTTATGTCTTTATGATAGAAAATGCTTACTTCAGAACTGCTGTGTCTGCTCTTGGGAAGACTCTTGAAGACCTGGCTGCGTATCGAGAGATCCAGAGAATCTGGATTCCCCATTTTTTGATGTGCTGAAATGGAGGCTAGGCAGCCGCCTGTCAGCAATGCTTTAATCCCTGCTTTGAGCAGCAGAGAAGACCTCACAGCCAAAATATTTCCAGTTCCATGATTCTGTGAAACAGATTGAAAAATAGCATTTACATCATATTGCACTTTTATATCTTAAGCAGATGATTAGCACCTGTCACCTGGCAATTCTCGCTTATGTGCCTTTTCTCCATTTCACTGTAAACTATAGTTTTGCACAAAAAAAGGAGCAACGAAAAATAATTCTGCCTTAAAAGTGCAATTGGAGATGGGGGGTTGGGTCATTTCAAAATGTGGATGCCCAGCAAAGGTTTCTGTTTCCTGAAGTTATGTCCACCTTCAAAGCTTCCTCTGTAAAGGGGGAAATCATCTAGAGCAGTGATGGCAAACCTTTACGGCACCGAGTGCCCAAACCGTATGTGTGCGCACTACAGCGCCATACACCCAAAGACCAGCTGGCTAGTACGCGCATGCCTGTTTCCAGGCCATTTTTTTTGGCCATTTTCAGACTGTTTTGGGGCCAAAAAAACGGGCCGAAAAATGGCATGTGCATGCCGGAAATCAGAAGAGCAGCTGGCGACGGTGTGCGTGCCCACAGAGAGGGCTCTGCGTGCCACCTCTGGCATGCATGCTATATGTTCGCCATTCCAGGTCTAGAGGAAAGAGGTGGATCAAATTTCAGTCCTGGAGAGCATGGATCAGGATCTCAGACGGTATTTGAGACACAAAGACCAGTAGAAAGATTTGGAGGCATAATTTGTCTTTGGGTGGCATTGGCCGGAGCTGTCTTCCATAGAAGTTGCCTGTCCTATTTGCTCCAACAGAGTCCAGATCCCATCAGTTAAGTTTGCCTGCCTTCAGGGGATCTTTAAAAACCTCTTTCTACAAGCCTAGGCATGGAAAGCACCTTTTAGTGGCAGGTTTGCGGACATAGGCTGTCCTTCTTTATTTTCCCCAGTATACCAATTATTTTATACTGTTTTGTACTGTATTGTATTGTATTATTGTGTTTTAATCTTGTGAAGCCATCTAGAGTTATTTGGAGTTGGATGGTTTAGAAACTTGACAAAATATATGTGACAGATACATTCTTGGTTAATCTTATAGTATGTTATTTAAATATATAGATATTCCTGGAAATTGGATTATGTCAGAATGATATAGATCAGCAATTCCCAATTTTTCTGGCTTTGTAGACCAGGGGGGTAGGGTGGGGAGGGGGAGGAAGAGGGATGGTTCCCCACAAACAGAGGGAGCACACATTTACCCACTGCTTGCATGGCCTGGTTCTGAATAGCCACGGCCGAGTACTGGGCCGTGGCTCAGGGGTTGGAAACCCCTGGTGTAGATAACAGAACTGATCTTATTTTGAAAAAATGAAAATTTCAGTTTACCAGGTGTTTGAAAATGTGGCAAAGAAGTATGATATCATGAATGATTCAATGAGTCTGGGAATCCATCGTATTTGGAAGGATGCCCTGCTGCGTCAGATGAACCCTTATCCAGGAGCCCAGTTAATTGACGTTGCTGGCGGGACAGGTAAGTGCCATAGAATCCTAGGCCTGGAAGGGACTTCAAGAGGTCTTCTAGTCTGACCCCCTGCCCAAGGCAGGAGTCCTTATTCCATCCCAGACAACAGATTGTCCAGTCTCTCACACTGTTCACCAGCCCCATCCAGATCTAGTTTAGTTTGAGAATGTGTAGCCTTCAAATGAACCTCAGTAGTTAATTACAACAACAATAAATGTGTGTGTGCGTGGACTGTACTCTTCAATCAGCAATCCCAAGCTTTTGGAAGGAGTGGTTTAAGTGATTCCTGTGCAATGCCTTCATCCCTACCTTCACATTACTTAATTTCAAGAAAAGGAAATCTCACATTTTGAATCTTCTTTTCAAAACAAATTCAGGAGACATCGCCTTTCGATTTATCAATTATGTTCGTTCCCAGCGGGAGTATCAGATCCAGCAGAAGCTAAGAAACCACCAGAATTTATCCTGGCAGGAGATTACTCAGCTTTACCAGGAAGAGGAGAACGGATCGCTAGGGGGATCCCACGTAGTGATCTGTGACATTAACAAAGAGATGGTGAAGGTTGGGAAGAAGAAATCTGAGCAGCTTGGCTACTCGGAAGGTAATAAGTTATTATTTCAACAGCGGGATTTAAATCAAAACTGGTGTGTTTGTGAAGATAGTACTTCCTTCTGGCGGGCTGCTATTTGCTGTGAAGCAAGGAATCTTGGCCCTCTTCCCTCTGAAGTATGACAGGGAAGTGTCAGGCCTCAAAACCAAAAATTAACACGTGATGATTCTCCCAGCTCAGTTCTTTATTGCTTTACACCTGTAGGCCAAATTTTGCCTGATGGGGGAATCGACTATTAGGGAGGGGCTGTCTTCACCCTCTTTCTCTCACACTTGATATCCAGGCTCAGTTGCCTCTTACTCTTCTGGAATGTACCCAGTGGTGGGCTGCAACTGGTTCTGTGAGCACCTGTGAGCACCTGTGAAAGGCGCTTTGCCTTTCTCCTTTTGACTCTGAAACTTTTCAGTTCATTCAAACAAGGAAAAGGATGAAGGAGCTCAAGGCTCTGGCTTCTAAGAGCTCCCTCTTTGGGAAGCCTTTATCATGACCCGGCTGGGCAAAGGAAGGAAAGAACTTTGGGGTGAAACTTAAAAGAAAATATATGGCCATGAGATGGGTATTTGGATTGTCTGACCGGGAACATCGTTGGGAACTATGATCTGACCCCAAGCTTCCAGTTACTCATATGTGGCAGATAGTTTGTGCATTTTGCTGGCAGGATTTTCAGTACATGCTGTTACTCTGTGTCACATATGTGGATATATGCATAATTTTGTATTTATTTTGTCATGGTTGTATAGTGTATGTGGAGGTGGAGACCCTTTGAGAGCCGTGTGCAACAAAATTTCATTTTAATGTAGGCCAATTAGTGTACATTCAAAGTGACAGTAAAGTTATTTATTGACTTTTAGACTTAGACAATAAAGTCTACTCTGCTTGAGCATAAATAGCATGTATAACAACAAATCTTTATACACTAATCATTGACAAGCAGGCCTGATGTATAGCCCAGCCAGAATGCAGTGTTATGCCGTGGTTTCTGGGTAAAATACCCTATAACCATGATGGCGAACCTATGGCACGTGTGCCGGAAGTGGCACGCAGAGCCATCTCTCCGGGCACGCCAGCCATCCCGTTGCTCTTCCAGATTCCAGCCAGCCAGGTGGCCTTTGCACACACAGGAGCACCGGAAACCGGAAGAGCAGCTCCCTGGCGTGCATGCACGTGCCAGGAAGCTGGTCTTCCGGTTTCTGGCACACATGTGCGCCAGCCAGCTGGTCTTCACATGTGCATGCGTGCCAGAAACTGGAAGACCAGGTGACTGGTGCACATACACACACCAAAAACCAGAAGCTCAGCTGTGCACGCCGAGGAGCTGCTCTTCTGGTTTCCGGTGCTGCCCCGCACATGTGTGCATGCTCCCATTTCAGCACTTGGTGCCAAAAAGGTTGGCCAACACTGCCCTGTAAGGTAGTGATAGGATAACGTAAATCAAACATGGGTGGGAGTCCAGCCCATTTCTCCAGTAATTGGAATGAGAAATGTGCCCCCCTCCTCTATTTCAGCTAGGTAATTCAGAAATAAATGTAAATCATGATATAGAAATGGAGAAAAATTATAATTTGTCTAACACTGAGCTAACCACTCATAAATTGGCTGTTTGGGAGATAAAATGGAGATGCACACCCCCCCACCTAAGGTATGTAGTGAATGTGATTTCGCTCAATTGTGGTTCCAGAAAAATCTTGGCTACGAAGGAAAAACCTGGCTTAAAGGAAAAACACACATTAGACCTACGAAAAGTAAGAAAATAGACATATATATATATATATATTTCCAGCTATCTGTCATTAATTAGTGATTGCTGTTGTGGCAAAAATTGCACACTTTCACATTGTACTGTTAACTTTATCATTTATACATTCAACACAGGTTCTTATTTTCATAAAATGTGTTGCTCTTTTAATGAAAGATGTCTTTGGAAGGTCCTTTGAATGGGCACCAACCAATTCCATTTCTCATTCTTTGAAGGATTGTCCTGGGTGGTGGGGGATGCTCAAGATCTGCCCTTCGATGATGACAAGTTTGATTTTTACACAATTGCGTTTGGTATCCGTAATGTCACTCATATGGATCAGGTGAGTGTTGTGGTCCTATGGGTATGTTCGGGGAAGAATTGCTAGATTTATATTTGCCTTTTCTCCTGTCACTCAAGGTTGTGTTCCACTCCTGCACCTCTTAGTCCCACCTCACCCACCCACCTCGAGTTAACAATAACCTGGTCAGGTAGCTGGAAAGAAAGATTGGTTCAAGTCAATGGCCCAGGGGGCGGCCATTT
Organism: Masticophis lateralis; assembly: GCA_030761175.1. Taxonomy (NCBI): domain Eukaryota; kingdom Metazoa; phylum Chordata; class Lepidosauria; order Squamata; family Colubridae; genus Masticophis; species Masticophis lateralis. The sequence continues at coordinate 2,169,458 of JAUDYJ010000014.1, forward strand.
GTACCTGAATCATCTTCTCCCTAACAGTTACACCACTTAAGCCTTTTGTAGCATCTTCATTGCTCCAACCTGCCAGTCTTTCAGTGACGAATCTTAGGGAAAAGGGGTTTCAGAAATTTCAAGCGACTAATAGGCTATTGTTTAATCTAGATGGAACTTCCTCCTCCCCAAAACTCATGCTGTGTAAAGGATCAGAATATGCCTTCTTATGGTGGGTTTTCTCTTTTTTTGTTGTTGTTGTTTCCTGTGTGCTTCCAGGCGCTTCAGGAGGCTTATCGAGTCCTGAAACCAGGAGGGCGTTTTCTCTGCCTTGAATTCAGTCACATCAACAATTCCCTTCTTTCCAGGTTCATTTTTTATTCCCCCTTAAGCAAATAAGTACCGTGACAGTGTGAGATATTTCCTGTTTATTGAACTTAGTACAGCATGGATTGTCATTGGACAACTGCTCAATCAGTCTGTGGCTGAGTGGGGCTCAGCGCACAATTATGACACCAGTGTCCCGTGGCTATGCCATTGCCTTTTGCCGTTGTCTTTGCTGGCTTCCAACATGCAGTCAGTGGGGAAGCCAGCACATTGCATATGGCAACCGCATAACATCCTTGCTTAATGGCAACTGGAAGTGCTGGATTTTCTGTTGCTAAGCAGTGCGGTCATGTGATATTGCATTTTAGGACTACGTCCCTTAGTGATGGAAATTCCTCTCCCAATTGCCCTGAAGTGAGGACTACCTGTATATACTTCATTCAGGATAGTCTTTTTCAGTTGGTGACATCTTCCTTCCATCCTCCCCCCCAGGTTTCGTTTAGGAAAACAGTAAAAAGCAGAAATAGGGTGTTTTCTTAGCCCAGAGTCAGTAATTTCAGTTTGATCTGAAAAACTAGAAGTATCTTCAATCAAATGGAATGCCCTGAACTAGATGTAATATTCTATGTAGCGAAGAGGGAAGATGACATCTTATATTGACTATTTTTGATGATGCAAATTCATAAATAACTAGGAGAAAGAGATGGACAGACTGATTATCATCTTTGCAGACAATATGCAGGTAGTCCTTGGTATTTGTTCAGTGGCTTTTTGAAGTTACAGTGGCACTGTAACAGAATGAATGCTATTTATGCCTAGGCCCCATTATGGCTGTGGCAACACCTCCATGGCATGTACGGGTAGCCTCAATTTGATTGTAATGGAGCCTGCTGTTACGTTTTTAAGTTGTGACAATTGTAAAGCAGGTCATCACATGACCAGCTACAACTGTATGACCATTTTTACTCACCATTAAGTAAATCCAGTTAAGCAAACATTGCACTCATTAAGCAAACCCATTGTTTGCCATGTGGCATTTTTGCTAACAGAAATTGTAGTTTTCAGCCAAATTGCCATAAATTATGGTAATATGACTGCAGGATGCAGCAAATAGCTGCAAATGTGGACCAGTTGGGCACCCAAAATACGATCGTGACCATGGGTGAGTGCATCAGGGGTTGGAGGTCATTGCAACTTCAGAACCAGGTTGTAAATAACTTTTGGGAGTCCGTCATAACTTCAAGCAATCATTAGAAGAGCCACAGTGGTGCCACAGTGGTTAGAGTGCATTACTACAGACTACTTCTGCTTGCTGCCAGCAGTTTGATTCTCACCAGCTCAAGGTTGACTCAGCCTTCCGTCCTTCTGAGGTGGGTAAAATGAGGATCCAGATTGCTGACTCTAAACTTCTTAGAGGGCTGTAAAGTTTATAAGTCTAAGTGCGATTGCTGTTAAGTGAGCACTGGTAAGTCGAGGACTACCCGCATTGCCTGTGGAAGACTTTATGAAGTCGCTAGAACGGAGCTTCCCCCTGAAATCAAACTAGTGGAAAGTTTGGTGGTCTACTAGATAACTTGCATCCAGTATGCTAATTTTTTAAAATTTTGTTTTCAGTCTGTATGATCTCTATAGCTTCCAAGTTATCCCTGTGCTTGGAGAAATTATCGCTGGGGATTGGAAATCCTACCAGTATCTTGTAGAAAGCATAAGGCGCTTTCCAACTCAGGTAAAACAAGACCTCCAGGTTAATCTAAAAATTAAAATATCAGTTTTACGCACTGAAGTTTTTAGCACTAACTGCTACCTTTACCACTGCTTTGTTTTAGGAGGAGTTCAAGGAACTTATTGAAGAAGCAGGCTTTCTGAAGGTGGACTATCAAAACCTGACATCAGGCATGGTGGCCATTCATTCTGGCTTCAAGCTCTGATTACCTTTCTTTGTACTGAGGCAAAAGCACTCAACGTTAAGTTTCAAGTCAGGACAAAAGAAAGCAACTGTTTTCAGCTATGCTTAACTGGACACTATACAGTTCATTTGAAACCTGGACATTAAAAGTACTGTACACCCTTCAGAAATATTTTAATCATGTCACTCAACTGAGGTGTGGCTGAAGAAATGGAAGAAGTGAATGGAAGCCACCTTTACTGTTCTAAAGGTCCAGACTTTTATCAAGAGATGTAGGATTACTTTATATATTAAAATTAGTATTTAAATTTTCAATCGTTTATCTTTGTTTTCCTGAAATGCAGGTGGTTTTATATTATGAGGCATATTCAAAAAAAAAAAAAAAAACACCAAAAACACCCAAATTTTAATTCACATTCTGGTGGCAGCAGCTGTCAGCCAATTTCTGGGAAGTTTGCAAAACCCTGAATAGTCTCTCATCGCCTACGCAATTTACAGCATGTTCTAAGCTAGTGATTTATCCAGATATGATGCAGTGTGTGAATCCAGCTGCTTTCCCTCAAGCTGAAAGACTAGCTTAGCTCAGGGATGTCAAACTCATGTCGTCATGGCATAGTCACATGACATATTGCGACTTTCCCTTTGCTAAACCGGGCATGGCCAGCGCATGATGCATTGACCCATAGGCTGCGAGTTTGACAGCCCTAACTTAGCTCAATGAGATATGTACCGTTAAACTCTAAAGCAGTGATGGCGAAACTTCAGCAGAGTGCCAAAAAGGCAGCCCACACGTGTCTGAGTCGCAACCCGAAAAGGAGCTGCCCAGGGTGCATGTGCATGCCCAAAAATGAACTTCCAGTTTCAGCCAGCTACTCTTCCAGGTTTCTGGCACACATGCTCACACAACAATCAGTGCATGCTCACTCAGGAAAACGGAAGACCAGCACTTCTAGTTTCCAGCACTGTCGCATGCAATAAGGCCAGCTGATTGGAAGAGGAAAGGGGACATAGCTCTGTGTGCCACAGATTCACCATCACGCCTCTAAAGGTTTATGACTTAATTGCATGGTACCAAACCAAGATTAACTTTAAAACACAAAGTCTTCCATGTTGAGGCAATAGATTCCATGAGCACATCCATGCAACCATGCAGATTTGCCATTGCTGCTTTCTCCGTTATTTCTTCTAGTCTACAACCCTGGAATTCTATCATCCAGGCCCAGACCAAGTCTGATCTCGCTTAGATTCTGGCTAGCAAGCTGAGAGCTGCCACTTTCTGAGGTCATGCATAAACATTTGGTGATAATGGTTTACAAAAGAAAATTACTGAGTTTGTATGAAGCCCAGAATATACCACACAATAGTTTAATATGTTATACAAATTAGGCCCCCATGTCTACAGAGCATTAAATACATCACAGTATACATAAATGCAACACAAGCTTGCTCAGATAGAATGCTACGCTTGGTAGTCAAAGCGCCCAAAGGCTATGCATTCCTTAGCTCCAGCTATTTTTATTGATAGCCATGAGATTCTTGCCTGTCTTCTATTGACCCCCTTGCTGTACTGTATTGGAACTGGCTGGCCAATGTTTGAATATTTTCAAGTAGATATACATTGTATTCTTAGAATAGCTTGCACTATTGTGTTGGGTACTACTATGGACCAAATTCTTCTATTATAAACTCTGCCACATTAGTGTCAAAACAGTTTACAGGAGGAGTAACCTGCTTCCAAGCGCAATATACCTATGGAAAAGGGAATAAACCAGCAAATCTTTAGGATAAGAAAGCTGAAACTTTTTAAAATAACTTGGTAATAAATGTCTAGATAATCTAGACGTTGCTATTAGTAAAAAAACATTTTTACATTTAAAAGGCACAAAACATTTCCATGCTTAATTTCACTACCGGTATCAGTGTTATCCCCTCTTTGATAGTTAAGGAAGTCCCATGTACTATTTGAACTGTATCTTAACAAATGCACATTCTTCTTATTTCAATGGGGTGCTTCCCTCATACACATTGCTTTTCGACCATAAACTTTCAAGGTTGAAGGAATAAGTAGATACGCAATTAAACATGCTATTTGTCCCAACTTTATAAAGCAGAGCTGATCCTGCAACACGTCAATCAATCCATTAAGTACATGTATAAGCAGGACAATCAGATTTCTTCTCAAGTGAAGTGCAGTTACACATTTTTCCAAATATGGGATGCTCTAGTCCTTAAAATGAACTGAAACATTCACTCGTTTCCCATGAGATAATTTGCTAGACTTTCTTCCAATCTCAGGTCTTTATTAAGTATTGTGTTAATATACAGTATGATTGTACTGAGCTATTTAGCATATAAGGTTAATAATCCTTAACATTGAAGCTTGTATAATAGAGGCAACAAACTCTGTATAGTTTTACCTGATATATACAGAGATGTTAAATGGTAATAAACTGTAACCCTCTAATTGATTAAGCATCCATAAATTCCATATAGAGGATTACAAGTATTTTGTTTAAATCATTCCATTACAGAATATTATTCTCTTGCACAGATGTGCTTCAAAAAGAAGTTTGAATTAGAATGAATTCTAATTTTGTGTCTAAGGTGCTCTCTTAACAGCTGTGCTTAAAAAGCATTAGAAGCCAATAAAGTTGAACACAAGAAACCTAGATACATTAGCTGGTACAGAAAGACATTTTCAAATTTTAACTCAAATACAATAATCTAGGCTGATCCTATGAAACCTTGGAGTTAAGCTTGGAAAACACTAGCTAAATGATTTTCAGCTTCAGTGTAATATAGCGCCCCAGTAGTCCTATGGAAGAGCTACCCCAAATATAGAAATATTAGAGTAAATTAACGGATGAATACCCAACAGTTTTATTAGAAAACTTGGATGGATTGTTTGTTTTAGAAAGAAAATACATACAAGCTTACTTTTTTGCTATTTTTTATGGCCACAACAAAAACACAAATTGGTACATAGGAGTACCTGTCATTAAAACAAAAGGCTTGAAGATCAAGGTATGTTCCCTGGGGAAGGCTGAAGACTTCAGTCTATTTGGAATTAGCGTGCAGTCCTGCAACCGAATGCATATTTGGGTGAAAAATTCCCAAACTTCTAACCAGATTTGAAAAGGAGAATAGCAACTTGACCCAGGTAGAAGTAGATGAAGTGCTTGGTCTCATGAGTCACGTAGCTGCCAAAATTTCTTCCCACAATGCAGTGCCAAGTAGGATTGTATTTCTTGTCAAACTCCTGGAAGAGAATCCCTTAGAATCTTAGCATCATAGATATTAATATTTTCATTCAATCTATTATAGTGAAAAGCACGTCTTATTCCAAGTTACTGAATTTTAACTCTTGAGCAAGTTTTAGTTCCAGCATATCCTAAATTCTTCACCAATTCTCTTTTTGGTGTGTAGACAAAAGGTGACAACCCCAAGCCCTTAAAAATTTGAGGTGATTCTGCAGTTTCTAGGGAAACTTTAGGCATATATGCATTATTTTTTCCAGTGATTAAATCAGTATGTGCTTCTGATAACAATACTGTCAGCTATATGTGGAAGTATTAGAGATGCAAAGTCCTATATTTCTGGGACATCCTGATATCTTGCATGCCTCTGGGCCACACTGATCCAGGAGCAAGTCTGAATTGGAAGTGGCCCATGTGGTTCTCTGTGAGGATACATGCCAGGAATCAGTTCTGGAACAGCATAGTTCAGAAGAACAATTGAATATTCTTGAGTCGAAAATGTTGTAGTCCCACAATGGCGGGATTTGTATATATCAAAAAAGCTGTGTACATAAGAGTAGTAACAGTAGGAGTAGGGCTCAACATTCATTACTGAAAGCTATGACTAATGCACTGAAAAGAAGAATTAGCATCATTAATGATGCTAATTTTTTATGAGTACCCCGCATACCTTTTCACTCAGTTATCTTTTACATAAACCTAGTATCTCATATTAATCTATGCACCTTGGATTACATTGACATTGCTGCACTTGTTAAGGCATTAAATTTAAATATTTTATCATTTAGCACTTTTCTATACTGAATCTTGACTCTCGCTAGTCAGACAAATGCAGAAGATTAAGGTTTATACAAAACCCACCAATTTGAATATTCTGAACAACTCCAGAAACTTCCATCCTCCCTCTAGTTTATGCCAAACATCCTCAGGACCTTGTCATTCAACAGACAATTTGTCACTTTCCCCAAACTTGAAGTATACTGGGAGCAACAGTCTGGCCTTGAAACAGGCTAAGGATAAGAACGCAGCAAATAATTTCTGATGTAGAGAATTTTACTTCCAGAAGCCTTCAAACTCACCCTACAAATTCTGTTACATGGTCCCATCTGTAAACAAATTTTCTTTCTATTCACATAAATTATACCTTTTTTGCCAGTTAGGACTTGGTATTACTTTAGTATTAATTTATAAATTCAGTTTAGATTATATTCTTGGTAGTTTCTTTTCTAAATTAAAATTCTAAGCTAATAATATGAGATGATGGTTCAGCACTACCTTCTTTATATGGGCAGCAATATCTTTCTCAATGTTATACTTTTCCAAGGCCTGTGTAGCACACTCCACAGAGTCCTGCTGCATCTCCTCAGACATATCTGCATTTTTGATCACAGCCTTTCGATCACTCATGATTACCTACAAAGAATGAGAAATCATTTTTTAATTCATCTGTTCTGCAAACAAGGTATTCAAAAGCTTAATTTGTAGAAGCAATGACAGGTTTTTTTTAAAAACACAAAAGTTTAGCCCATTGAGAAAAACAAACCATATTTAACTATACAGGCATTTAATGATGCACTAAGTGATGTGGTCATAAAGTATGACATCACCTGACTGCCAATTTATGACAGCAGTTATAACAGTTCCCAGTTGCTTTCAATAAGGGAATCCAGCATGTTTGCAGTGTTCCATGGTCATATGATTATCACTTGTGATCTCCTGCTGACTTCCCATTGTATTTGCTCACCAGAAGCCAGTAGTGGAGGTTGCAAATGATGATCATGTGAGCACTGAACACTGCAACAATAACTGCTAGCTTATTGCCAAGCACCTAAATCATGTGACCACGACATTGCAATGGCCACAATTACTAGGAACAATCATAAAACTCCTTGTTCAGTTCTATCAAAACTTTGAACAGTTGCTGTAAGAGTGATTGTTCAACAAGGACTATCTGTAATTATTTTTGGCAAGCTTAAAAAATGCAATACAATGCAATGCATTACGTCCCTCTGCTTCACCACTCAGCTTGACAAGTACTTAAAATCCTTCTGGAAAGGATCAATATGCCACACATTTATTTCAAAATAACATAGTTGAATTTTATTTCCCTGTAATGGGAGACCACCAGGCTATACCATCTGTAGACTAGACAGGGAAGTTTGAAACATGCAAGCGCTCTGGAAGAAGGCAGACTGTGTAGGTGCTCCTGATGTCAAAAATGTTGAGACTACTTTTCCTTCGTAGCATAGCTACAACCTATACAACTACTAAAATAAGCAGCAGGAGGATCTTTACGTTGCATGTATTGCCTTGTAATAAAGCAGATACTTAACTGCTCCTGGGTATCTCTTTTTACTCCACCCACTTGCAGTGTGCAATTACACGTTTTGCACAAAAAGGCTGGTTGTTTATGCTCAGGAGATAACAATTTTGCCAAATTCTCCATTATTTCTATAGCCCCATTTGGGTATATCCCAAATGTTAACCCCTTCATATCAAATCCATCTAGGAATAGATGTTTCCTAACCCAATGGACCTTACCATTCAACCACTATTACCCCCCCAAAAAAGTATCTTAATTTTCAATGTCACAGACTACCGCCCACCACCACTTGAGCAGGTCCCCTCAAATCCAAGTATTCTTTCCTTCTATAGATAATCAACCTCCACCATTTCTATCTTCCCTGAAAGAAGGAACTGGGGAGAGACCTTGTTATTTTTAGTACTAGCTATAGACTGCCTCAGTAGGATTCCCTCCTCAAGTACCTAATTGGCTCTCAACCCTGAACTATGTCCATCTGGTCCATTTATTCAGTGCTAAGATTTTAAGCAGTACTAGATTTTAAACAGCAATGTTACTACTGAAAAGCCCCCTAGCAGGTAGGTTCTTTAGGCACTAGAGGTTATAAATATTATTTCTATTTAGACACTATTAACCCTTCGGTCCAGGAACCCAATTCATATAAAGCAATATACCTATATTTTCTTAAGAAAAAAAAATAGATAAAACCTGATTAGACACAAGGGACGCTTAAAAGTGGCCCATCAAAAGCCAGCAATTAGGCAAACCACGAGCTATCTTGCGGATCACCCTTCCAGGTTTTTTCCCCCCTCTGAGCCATTTATCCTCCTTCCCATTTCTCTCCAAGGATCTTGTAGCGCAGGCACGGCCTCCCAATTAAATCCCTTTTCCTTCTCTCCCCACCCCCACCCTGAAAAAAAAAAGCCCCCTTCGCACTCCCTCCAGGGCAGCCGCAGATGCCTTGCAACCTCCGAGGCTTCTTCGGGGAAGCCTGGCCAAAAAAAATAAAAATAACGTGGCGCTCGACCGGTGCGTCTCGTTGCAGATTTTTTTGGGGGGGGGGGCAATTCCAACCCCCCCGCGAGGCAGGCCCGGAGGCCGATTTGGAGGCGCTGAAGGCGGCGAGGGCGCCTGGCGATGCCCCCCGAAGGCTTCGGGATTTCGGCCGAGGCGAGGCTGCGCTGCGTCCGCCCACAAGGTCCTCGCATCGGGCATCGCCCGGGCTCCCCAGCCGCCGAGAACGCTTCCCACGTGGGTCAAAAAGGCCAGGCGGATCCCGAGGCTGAGAGAAGCGACCCCGGCGCGGTGGGACTACAACTCCCATAATCCACCAGCGGGCCCCAACGGCTGGGGATTTTTAGGAATGGTCGTTGTCGTCGTCGTCCCCCCACGCAGACAACTCCGGGTTGAGGCCACGGCGCCCGGGGAGCTTCCACCATCGCCGCCAGGGCCCGGCCCAGCCTGATGGGCGATGTAGTCCGAGGCGCGGCCCTCTCCTCACCGTGTGGTGGTGCGGCCGCTGCTGCCGGGCTGCTTCCGAGGAGAGCGGGAAGGGACGTTGGTGGAGCCGGTGAGGAAGTTGGCACCTCGGCGCTCCTCCGGGTCCCCCGTCGCGGTAAACGCACTGAGGTAAAAGCCCGCCCGCGCGCGCGCTCGCTCAGCAGCCCTGCCCGCCTCGCCCGCGACAAGCCTCGAATGCCGCCCCGGCCGGTGGCTTCGCCCCTCCCTCCGGCCCGCCGCCGCCACGCCCAACGAGCCGCGCTCCGTCCCGCAGGCAACGGTCATTGGCGGCAACAATACGCCTCGCCGCCCATTGGCTGCAGCGCCCCCGCCTCCCTCCGGGTTTTATTGTTGCATTTTATTGCGGCCCGGCATGCACCACGCCGGGCGTCCGTTGCCTGGGCGACGGGCCGGGTGGTTTCACAAGCCTGTCCAGGCACGTGGAGGGCGGCAGGAAAGGGAACCGGTCGAACGAAACCTGATGGAATCCTAACCAAACCCATATTTTCAAAAGGAATTCGGTCCCAGAGGTAGAGTTCCTCAGAGCATACGCAAAGATTCTTCTCCTCAGAAAGGTGTTGGGTGGGGGGAGTTTCCTTCCAATGAATTTCACCCGGCCCTTCTCTAGGTCAGCATTTCTCAACCTCAGCAAGATTCCAACTCCCAGAATTCCCTGGGATTTTAGGCTTTATTACATTTTAAATTAAAGTGATTTTAGCAGGTGTGTTTTTTTTAACTTAAAGAAACCAACCGGAAACAATTTTTTTACATGTCTTTGGGTGGAAAAATCCGGTCCAGTTCCAAGCCAGGAAAAAGACACTGGAAATAAAATGGAGGCTGATTGGAAAGGAGGACTCTTGTTTATTGATGAGCAGAACCATCCACAGCATGCAGTTCTGGGACAGCTGACAAATTGGTTGGATTGTCATAGGTTTATAGAATCTTTATACAGGAACTTAGAAAGTTTGACGTTCGTACTGTTCTTGGGATTGTGCAACGAAGGGTGTTTTTTGCTATTTCAGTGGTGGTGGGTTAATCCTATTATGTCCTAAAAGGTCACGCCCTGTCCTTAGAATTTGGGTAGGGGGGGGATGCAAATTCTTAATCCCATCCACGGGACCTGAAGGTGTTTTATTTGTGAATAGATTGGTCCAGTCTTCCTTAATGAGCACAAAATACCCAATTTTGGTAAGAGGTTGGCAAAAGAAAGCTCAAATCTTTGAGATCCAAGCTTTTTTCTCCACGTCAGAGCAGGAGTTCCTTTCCATGCATGGAAATGAACTGCCTGCCCTCTCTTGGCAGGCCACTCTTTAGCTCCATCTGCTTAACAACCCACACAACTGCTTAACAACCACAGCTGGGAAAGCTGGGACAGAAATCATTGCGTGGTCACATGGCCATTTCACTTAATGACTGCAATAACCTATGACCAAAATCCCAGACTTATTTATGATTGTAAATTGAAGACTAACTTTTTGAGCCAAGAAATAAGCAATGCAAAGAAATGAAGAATTCTGTAAGAATTGCCTCTCCTTCCAATTTAAGAAAGTAAGAACTCTTGAAACGAGGTTGTTTAAAAGGATTCTTTTATTAAGCAGAAGTGATAGCCACCCAGTTAAAGCAAGATCTGAATACCCTTAGGCAGACAAGTAGGATTAAAGCAGTAGAGACCCCTCCCTTTAAATCAGAATGCAGATTTTAACCAATACATAAGTGTGAAGATGCTTTCTTTCCCAGTTTCCCTGAGAACCCGAACAACCAGGCATTCACACTGTTATCCTTTAAAGTGAAACAACCCACATGGCTATCATAAAAATTCCTCCAGGTAAAGAGGATCCCAGGGCTCTTTGGCGCCAGGATATAGGTTGTAAAATATCTGTTGACACAGGCAATGCTAGTAAATCGAATCCAAGTCTCCCCCTTCCTCTAATTGAACTATTAGGATCTGACAAATTATCTCTCTGAACTTGGATAGGTAGCACATTCCCCTTCAATATTGGCACGCAAGCTGGGAATCTAGTCACAGCTCTGGCTTCAATTGCAGGTGTCAGCTGTGGTCTGGAAGGCCTGTTTGCACAATCCATCTGGTTGCAAATTGTACCCTTTCCTAGATTGGAGCCCCTCCTGCCCTTGTCACCTCATAGCTGAATTATTACAACACATGGGCTATTTATGAACACCTTAAAAAAACATGTTTTTTAAAAATTTTCTTTCACATACATATTTTATGAACAGAGTATTCACTGGGTCACATCTTATACAATTTATAACATAGTTATATATTGATTTGTATAATCTATTCCAATCTTTTTGTTTTTTTCAAATGCAATTTACATATTTCAATTTCTGCCATACTATTCTTTTCCCCTACTTTTGTAATCTTATCTTAATATCTTCTTAATACATAATATATAAACAATATCACCATCCGTCCTTTAAATCCTAATTTCTTAGCATTACTTCAATTAATTATCTCCATTTATAAAGTATGTTTCTCAAAGTCCACATCACACTTTTTGGCTATACACAATGTACTTCATCTTATTCAATTTTTACATTGAACCCCTTTAACTTAATTGACCTTCCACATTTTATCTTAATCTCTTCTTAGTACATAATAAGCAATATCACTATCCGCTTTTAATCCTGATTTCTAATTATAGCATCAATTATTTTATTTCATCATTTACAACATATTTTTTTTAAAATCCCCATCACACTTTTTAACATTTCGATTTTGTCTCTTGATTTCAGTTATTTTCATAATTGAACCAAATTACCACTTCATATTTCACCATCTGTTCTATTTTACAATAAACAATATACATCATCATATTTTCTTCTTACATTCACAAGCTCCCTTAGATCTACTAATATATACCTTACTTCCCTTCCTCCTTTCCACTATTCTTCCCCTTTTAATCATTTTCTCTTGGTTTCTCCAAAATTCCACTTCTTAATAATTTTCTCCCTTCATCCCATTCTCTTATTTCTTTTCTTTATTTTTATATTTATTGTATCTTTTCTCCTGAATCCTTTCTCTAACTTTTGAGTCTATTGCTCGAATAATTCTCCCCAAGCTTTTACCTAAATGTTTTCCATTTCCTTCTCTTTCCTTTGATTCTTTTTGGTGAATATTCCCCCCTATCCATTCTTTTTCCCCCCTGTAAATCCCAGTGTAATAATTTAACTTTTTACCTTCAATTCCTTTTCCTTCAATATTATTTTCTTGCTTCTCATTTATATTCTGTTTTTCCTGTTTTGTGTATTCTAACAATGCTTCTGACTTTTTATTGCCCTTTAATGTTTCATGCATGTTTTTAAGCATCACAATTAATTCCTCATACATTCAAGACTCCATATTGTCAACTTAAAAAATTGGTATTTTAACTTATATTTAATTAAGATTTAAGTCCATATAGTTTTTTTTATTTCCAGATAATATCCATTTCAAATGTTTGTCCAATCCACTCCAATTAAAGGAGGTGAATTTGTTTTTCACCTTCTTTAAAAGTCAGAGACTGAGCAGTTTAAAAGAAACAATTACTCCTTAAAGTTTCTCACAATTCTTTTAGTGGTCAAGGTCGCTGGTGTTATTTCCTTCAGTTTTCAGGCCGGTCATTGTAGTACTTTCTTTCAATCAGCAGATGTCTCTCTCCAATCCACAATTCTCAGAACAACAAAGTGTCAAGTTTACAAAAACATTTTAAGTCCACATAGAAAATACTTTTTCTCAGATTTTTCTTTTTATTGTTTTTAATTTCTCTAAATTCAGTTTTAAATCCAGTTGTAAAATTTCCTTTCTTGGGCTTTAATATTTTGACCTTTTCTTTCTTCTTCCTTTAAATGTCAAAACTATCAAAAATATTTCAAATCCTCATTAAAAAGTGCTTTCCCTTGGGTTTCTTTTTCTTATATTAGTTTTAATTTCTCCAAATCCAATTTTGAATCCAAATATAAAATTTTCTTTTTTGGGCTTTAGTACTTTAACTTCCTCTTTGTTCTTCTCCCTCCATTAAAATTCCCAAGTGCCAATTAGCCGCTTGTTTCCTCGCCGGGACTCCTTAAAGTTTTTTTTCTTAAATCCTTTTTTACTTGTGAGTTGGCCATTCGCTCGGTAGCAGTACTCTGTTCAGACACTGCTCTTGCACAAAATCTTATTCTGGTTGCCCCAGCTTCAAAGCGGTCATTTGTAATGGCCACCACCCCTGCTGCCAATTTGAAGAGCTGCCTCCGACCTTTCAAGGAACTTGCCTGTTCCTCTTGGTCATCCGAGGTGCCTCACCTCCTTCACCGTCCCTACAGGTGTTGTGGCCCGTCAGCGGCTTGTGCAGCTAGTAGCTGATTCAGACAGCGAGGAGGCTGGTGTGGTGCTGCGCCAGCAGCCTGGGCAGCTGGCACTTGAGTCAGACAATGAGGAGGCTGAAGAAGATGTGGTGCCAGAGGTGGGGATTCAGCCAGGGCCTTCCGAACCTCCAGAAGCTCCCTTAAGTGAAGAGGACAAAGAGGACGAGCCTCTTCTTGATGCACAAGCACGCTAAGGGCAGGAGTGACTCCTCAGGAGGAGGTGTCCTCGAGAGTAAGGCTTGGGGCTAATTGGCCACTCCTTTAGCCTATTTAAGGAGGAACGCTGACTGAAGCAATTTGCAGGGAACAACTTTGTTCACATACCTTCGTGTCTTGTCTTACCTGCAAATTGCTTCTGGGCATTCTGCCAACTACAGTAAACTTTCATTATTATTCTTTGAATTCTTGGTGGCTGTTAATGCAGTTAATTAACAGCCTTTGTTGTAAAAAAACTGGTTTATTTAGTAAACTAAGGTTTGAATGGACTTTGTGCTGCGTTCTTTGGGGTCCGTAGCTGGGGCAGAACAACAGGCAGTTCCAGTCGAAAGACACACACCCCACCCCCACCCCGACAACATTTTGTCTGGCTGCATTTTCACGGGGCTCATTGGAGCACACTATTTTCCAGCCAGTCTTGCCGCGACGCTTCCGTTTTTTCCTTGAACACTTTAGGTTGAATGCCAGAATGCTATAGTGTGAATAGTAATGGGCATGCAACAGTACATCCATGTCATGTGCTTTCCAAAGCTGTATTGGTTGCTGATTTGCTTCCAGATGTGGTTCAGAGTGCTAGTTGTGAGGTCCTTGGTGCTCTCTGAGCTTGGTTTGGTTGCAGATGTTTAGTTGCCAATCATCAGTATGTGTTTATGTGTTGGTTTGCTCCAGGGGTGAAATGCTCCCAGTTTGGACCGGATCGCCCGATCCCGTAATGATGGCAGCGGGTGGTTTGGAGAACCGGTAGCAAAAATCCCTGCGCCCCCACCCCCATGCCCAGCTGAGCCGCGCAATCATCAGACTCTGATGATCCCTCTGTGATCCTCTCCCAGGTGACAGGGCTTCATTGCCGCCTCTTTTCCTCACACACATACACACACGCCCGTCGCACTATGGCCGCACAGGAGACCTCTCTGGCATGGCAGTTCCAGGATGGCGGGAGAGCCCAAGCAAGCTCTGCCCCCACCACCGCCATTGCTGCCCACCTTCGCCAGGCCCAGCCATGCCATAGAGCCTGTTGTGCTTTCTCTTCGGCCTAAGCCACAGCACAGGCGGATGCAGCCCCAGCCAAGGCCGCCCTGACTGAGCGATCACCGTGCCTCTGCAGCAACAGGGCCACCTTGCCAGCCTTCATCACCTCCATGCGCTGCGTGTGGAAGGGACTGTCGCCACCATACCATCCCGCCTGGCTACAGAGTGCAGACATCTGCCTGCCTGAAGCAACCCCACCGCCTTTCACTTTTGTTTTGCGGTGGGAGAAGGAAGAAAGCGAAAGGCAGCAGCATTTTGCTTTCTTCGTTCTCCTGCCGTGAAATGAAAGCAAATGGCGGTGGGGTTGCTTCGGGCAGGCAGACGTCTGCACTCTGTAGCCAGGCGGGATGGAGTGTGGCGAGAGCAATGGCAACGGCCCTTCTGTGTGTAGTGCATGGAGGCGATGAAGGCAGGCAAGACGGCCCCGGCATGCCTGTTGCTGCAGAGGCGCAGTGATCACTCAGCCAGGGCAGCCTTGGCTGGGGCTGCATCCGCCCGTGCCATTGCCCAGGCTGAAGGGAAAGTGCCGCGGGCTCCATGGTGGTGTGGCCAGGCCTGGCCCATTCCCTGTGCGGGGGGCTGCCACCCCTCTCAAATGCACCTTGGCTGAGCCTCCTTCCCTCGGAGCGCCAGACTCCGCGGGCCAAGTTCCCAAAGAAGCGCCAGCAGGCAGGTGGCTGGGGGAAGCCAATGGGCTGCTTTGGAGCCCCAAGCCCCGCGGAGCCAGCATGGGAGGAACGGGTGGAAGGCTGCCTTTTCTGCAGCATCTCCCTCCCCTCTTTACATTGCCCTTCATGGTGGGGGGGGGGGGGGGGCTTTGCCTTTGCAGAAATGAGGCAGGCAGTTTATACAGAGGAATGGTGGTCAGGATGCACGGCCCTCTGGGATGGAGAGTGGGGCAAGAGAAGATTCCGATGTTCGCTTGGGTGGTGGAAGGAAACTCAAAGCATTGGGGACTTCAAAAGGGCAGAATGTCCTTCAAAATGTGCAGTTCCTGGCTCTAACAGTGAGTGACATCAAGTTGGCCACATCTACCAGGTCACATGACCACCAAGCCACACCCACAGAACCGGTAGCAAACATTTTTACATTTCACCCCTGGTTTGCTCCCTGTTTATACACAGTAAATTGGGACTGGGTTGCTTGAGCGATCATTTCTCCATGGTTTTTTCCTGCTCATTCTATCCATTCCAGCAGGATGGGCATGCTTCAGGTCCCCTTGATTTAAGAATGCTGATTGGCAGGTCTTTTCATGCCTTTGCTGTCATAGAACCTACCCCATAGAACATTCTCCCTCCAGAGATTAGAATGACCCTGACCCTTTCATAAAACCAAAAGCCCTGGTTCTGTGCCCAAGTCTGGGCCCTTGACTGTGTGACGGGACCTGTCTCCTGGCTACATTAACACTGCTGATTGGGATATTTTCTTCAGCTGCTAAGCATTTTTGCATTTATGACTGTTTCTGTTTTTATTTTTGATCAATTACAGAATAACAGTGGGAGTATAACCTAGAATAACCTAGGAGGCCTTCTAGTCCAAATCTCTGCTCAAGCCCACAACTTCCGGAAGCAAGTCTTTCCACTGATTAATTGTTCTGACAGGAAATTTCTCCTTAATTCTAGGTTGGATCTCTCAGGATCTGTTACTTCTTGTCTTGCCCTCAAGTGCTTTGGAGAATAGGTTGACCCCCTCCTCTCTGACAGCCCCTATTAGAAGACTGCTACCATGTTCTTCTTTATGGTCTATAGTTAACTATACATACCTAATTCCCACATCATTCATGGTACAGTTTAGTCTTCAGTCCCCTAATGATCTTTGTTGCTCTTCTCTGCATTTTTTTCTCAGAGTCTCAGCATCTTTTTTGTATTGCGGTGACCAAAACTGGATGCAGTATTTCAAGTGTGGTATTACCAGTGGAGTATAAAGTGATACTAACAGTTCTTGTGATCTTGATACTATCCTGTTGATGTAGCTCACGGATGTCAAACTTGATCGTGTAACATGATGTCATGTGACGTAATGTTTTTTGCCTTTGCGGAGCCGGGGTGGGTGTGGCCTGCACATGATGCATCTGGCCTGTGGGTGGCCAGTTTGACACCCATGATGTAGCCTAAGACTCCATTGGCTTTTTTAAGGCAGCTGCAGCACATTGCTGGCTCATATTTAAGTGACTGTCTATCAGGGCTCCTAGATCTCTAGATTCAGGTTTATCTAAATCTAGAGTCTAGATTTTATTTAACATGTTTGCCAACCAGGGTTACTTGTTGAGAAGGGCAGCTATATAAATTGATTAAATAAAACAAATGTTCCAGGTTAATGTTTTATTTACAAAGCCATCAACAATAAACTGTGGTTAACTATTCTTTATGGCTATACCAAATCCAAACAAACTACATGATTGTGTGATCCCATCAGTCATAATGTGTCTTCTAGATTTTGATTTAGAATGCAGGGGCTGTGTGATTATGAGTCAGAATGGTTTAATTTTAAAGAATTCAAAGTATGTTTTACTCATCCAACCGTCTCTTCCAACTGAGGCCTGGCTTCATTCATTTTTGGAGCGCAACTGTCAGAATGTTACACAGTCAAGCCCTCCAGCTGCTAATGAAAGTTGTAAGTCTTTAATTTACGGCCATACAAATACAGCCACTAATTAACACACCTCTGGTTATGTTAAACATTAATCACTTACACTTGTTTACAGAGCGCATAGGATGAAATATGTACAGCCAATTTATGATTCGAGAACTGCCAAACAGGCTTTTACTCCGCATCGCGTGAAATAAACCTTAAGTTTGGTGTGTTGTGTGAACCCCCCCTTAAACCAATATTTGGCCACAGAAGTTAATGGTTTTCTTTGTGCTGCCATTACTGTAATTAAACTTATAGACTGCAATACTCCTTTTGTTAATAGATAAAATGCAGAGGGGAATAAGTCAATCTAAACTACTTTCTAAGGTCGCTCCCCAAACCGAGCTGTCTTTCCAGTGATCTCAGGCTGCGTCTCCCAAAGGGAAAGAGGAAAGCAAACTAGACAGCCTATGTCTGATATAATATAGGTTCTCCTGCTTGGGCAGGGGGCTGGACTAGAAGACCTCCAAGGTCCCTTCCAACTCTTATTATTCCATTCCGTTCCATTCTTCTCTATTCTCTATATATTCTACATTTTATTCTATTCTAAAATTACCCGCACAGCCGGGGAGAGGCAGACCTTTAAATGCGGGGCTGGCGGAGCGTCCCCGTCTGGCGTTCAACGCCGGAACGCCCCATATCGGGGATCGCACCACTTCCAGCCAAAGCCGGGCCCCTTTCCGGGCGGCCGGAAGTCCCGCCCCCGCGCGCCAATTCCCCCAGCGTTTTCGGGCGAGGTGGGCGCGAGCTCCTCCGAGCATGCGCCCTGCGACCCCTGTCTGCCAGGCCGGGCCAGCTTCCGGCGCGCGGCCGCTCCCTCCTCCCCTTTAAGGCGAGCGCCGCGTTCCTCTTTTCTGCCCTCCGTCAGGCGGCTCCTGAGGGAAGGCCGTGCGCGGAGCCTGCAGCGGTCGCCGAGCGCGGGAGGAAGGAAGGCGGGCGGGCGAGATGTCTGGGGGCTGGGGCCGGGACATGATGGATTACGGGGACGGGCCCGGGATGTCCGGCGGCGGCGGCGGCGGCCGCGGGGGAAGCAGTGCCGGGGGCGACGGCCGCATCTACGTGGGCAACCTGCCTCCCGACGTGCGCGAGAAGGACCTGGAGGAGCTCTTCTACAAGTACGGCCGCATCCGCGACATCGAGCTGAAGAGCAAGCGCGGCCTGGTGCCCTTCGCCTTCGTGCGCTTCGAGGACCCGCGGTGCGTGAGGAGACGGGGGGGGGGGGGGGAAGGGCGGCCTTTCCCGCCTGCGCCGCGGCCCAGCCGCAGTTGCCCCGCGCGCGCTCGCGGTGCGCGGCCCCGACCCGCCCTGGCGGGAGTCTCTTGAGGGAGGGGAGAGAGAGACCCCGCTGGGCCTGGGCTGCACCGCCCATCCGCCTCAATTGGGGGTGGGGTGGGGGGTCGAGCGGGGCTGCAGCGGCGAGGAGGCCGCCCGGGCGAAGCCTCGCATCATCCTACCCGGCTGCCAGCCCTGAAGCTGAGCGGGGATTCGCCGGGATCGCGTACAAAGAACTTGCAGAGAAGGGTCGCGCGCGCCCAGCGGCGCTCTCCAACCGAGACGCGTTTTCAATCCGCCTGTTTACAGCGCTGCGGGCATGGAAGCAGCTCTGAAAACACATTTTAGCTCTGTCCCCAAGGGCAACAAGGCAACCGATCCCTTTTCAAATACAGACTGACAAGTGCACACACTCTTGTCGGTCTTCATTTGAAAAAGGGATCGGTTGCCTTGTTGCCATTGGGGATATGATAGATGGATGGATGGATGGATCTCTCAATCTTACATGGGAAAAGACCCGAACGCACACACATACACACACGTGTTTGTGTATGTATATATGTGTGTATATATATCTGTATATCATATACATACATACATACCCTGTTTCCCCCAAAATAAGACATCCCCTGATAATAAACCCAGTCGGGCTTTTGAGTGCATGGTAATAAGGCCAAGCACTTATTTCAGGGTTCAAAAAAATACAAGACAGGGTCTTATTTTGGGGGAAACACGGGGATCACTTTCCCCAGCCCAGGATCATTCCAGGATCATTCAGGTGACTGACAGGAATTCCAGAAGTAGGGAAGTCAGAGTTCCTGTTCATGTGCCTGTGTGAGAAAATACGACCTGGCTCCAAAAACAGCATGTGCATCTTTGTTTGGTCTGCATGGCTGTGCTGCTTCACTTCTGGAAATATTGTTTTCTCAATATTGGGTAGGGTAGTTTTTGTATACAGTACTTTGATATGTTTACCTGTCATTCAATATCAGTTTGGCAGACCGGTTATGAAAAATAAAAATTTACTTTCAACCAATCTTGAATTAATAGCAATCGATAGAAATAGAATGAGATGCAAATGGGCATTTGCACTGTACAATGCAGCAAGAATATTCAAAGCATTTTGGGAACAATCTTGAAAAGTAGTGATGGTAGATAATCTTCCAGGGGAAGCTTGATTGGCCGTCGACTTGCAGGGGGAGTGGGGTTTGTGATGGTCTCTCTTTCACGTTCTGAACAGATTTGCCTCCACTGATTCTGTTTACCTTTCTCTGGATCAGCTGGGTGCTGGGACTCTTCTACAGCAATAACAATAAGGCAAACAGGGATGTAGTGGTGCTTCTTTTTACAGGAGCAGCTTGACATCAGTAAGCAGCTTATGGGTTCAGTCTAGTAAGTTTTGTGTCAGAAGCATTAAGTATTCTGTGCCCCTTAACAAAGAGACTTCTTTGGCCCATGTTTACAATGCAAGCATAGTGATTTTTTTTTAAAAAATGTGTTAAATTCTGTTGAAATATACTGTTCATATGAAATGTAATCTTGGAAACCTTAATGCAGTCTTGTGTGCATTTATGTGAAGTCTTGTGTATGTGAAAATGTGAAGATAGAACAGCTGTGCTTTTTCCATGTATCTTCACATTTTGACCCAGGCAAGAAAAGCATTTGGTCCCTACAGTCTGTTCATTATAAGAGCAGATGTTTTTTCCCTACATCCACTTTGTCTCGACATGCCCTCCTCAGAGACATTGAATTTTCCATTACTGAATGACTTAAACTTCCATCATCTTTGCTTTCCTCAAACCTTAAATGCCCCCTCTCTTTTTTGCGAGATTTGCTCAAACAATTAAGTTTGAGTAGACTAATGGGAACACTATTGACCCCTTCCAACACATTCAAAATGGGGAAAGTATGTTGCATTTCCTGTGTGCCTGTCTTCTGTGTCTTCTCTGAAAAGGATAATTTTCTTTGTACAGCACACCTCATTCTTGTTAATAGCTATATTCTACTTGCTGTACAAACTAGCTGTACAAAAAATAGTACTCAGCAGTATAATTTGTTGGTGCTGTGTAAGTGAAGAAAAGAGCTTAACTCTTGGCATCCTGTAACTTTGAAATAAAAGAGCTGCCACTCTTTCACCACTACACCTCTGTAGCCAAATTTTAATGAATTATTTTTTCTTTTAAATCTGATACTGTGAGTATCTAAGGGTGGCTAGAGATTCAGTTTAACTGATTTACAGGTAGCCTTCAATTTATGACCACAATTGAGCCCAAGATTTCTGTTGGTAAGCGAGACAGTTAAGTGCATTTTGCCCCATTTTACGATGTTTCTTGCCATACTTATTAAGTGAAGCCCCACAGTTGTTAAGTTAGTAACACCATTGTTAAGTGAATCTGGCTTCCTCATTGACTTTGTCAGAGGATTGCAAAAAGTGATCACGTGACCCCAGACACAGCAACTGTCATAAATACATTCCAGTTGCCAAGCATCCAAATTTTGATCATGTGACTGAAGGGATGCTGCAACGGTTGTGTGAGAACCATTCATAAGTCACTTTTCTCACAGCCGTTGTAACTTAGAACCAGTGGTGGGATTCAGCCAGTTGGCACCACTTCGGGAGAACCGGTTCTTAACTTTCTGAGCAGTTTGGCAAACTGGTTGTTGGAAGAAATCATTATGGCAGAGAACCGGTTGTTAAATTACTTGAATCCCACCACTGCTTAGAATGGTCACTAAATGAATGGCTGTAAATTGACTACCTATACTGGTAGTTTTTGCTGTGTAAGTGTAGCAGAAACTTGGGCATGGATTCACCAGTACATATTGAATTTGCGTTGAAAAATGTACCTATCTGACTGAAGCGAATTATGTGAATATTTTTGAGTAGCTAATGTCATTATACTTTAAATGTAGAAGTTTATTCAATTCCACATTTGAATCAAACTCTATATTTGAAGAGTTTAAATACCATTTGTTACTCAACACCCCAGCAACTACACACACACACACACACCTGGGAGAGAAGCCTCTATTCTTCTGGCCTCCTGAAAAGGCATTAAAATGGGACTTAAATGGGGCTTAAATAGCCCATCTAAGAGAACCCTATATTTAAAAACCTACAGAAATTGAAGACAGACATTATAACATTACAAGAAGTCCACATTAAAAAACAGCATCACAAACTACTAGAAAACAAACATTTGGGAACACTTTACACAGCACTAACAGAACAAAAAAAAGAAAGACATCGCAATATATATCAAAAATCATATCCAAGCAAAACAAATATTCGCAGATGAGGAGGATGATTGAGATTAAAACAGGAATAAAAACTTTACTATTAGTATCACTTTATGCGTCGAATGGAAGCCAAACTGAGTATTTTTTAAAAATGCACAATATAATTAAAGAATTGGACTATGAAAACATATGCCTCATTGGAGACTACAATGCAATTGTAGATATAGAGAAGGACTACCAAAGTAGTAAAAAAAAACCAAATCAAAGAAAAAAAACATTACCAGACACATTTCAGGTTATGGCACAAGAATTTCAATTACAGGACGCTTGGAGGGAAGTCAACCAAAATAAAAAATAAATTACATTTTACTCAAATCCCCATCAATCATGGTCTAGAATCGACATAGCTTGGATGACAGCAGAGCTCAAATTAAACATCAAACAAATAGAGATTACAAGAAATACATGGGCAGACCACAGCCTGATTGAAATAACATGGAAGAGTCATCCAGCATGGAGAAGATGGATGATGGACAAAGACATCATAAAAGATAAACAATATGTGGAAATGATTCAAAGAGAATTGAAAATATTCTTCCAAATTAATATAAAAGAACACACTAGTCTTCAAAACCTATGAGACACAACTAAAGCCTATATAAGAGGCGTAACAATTGCCTATATAGCCAAAAAGAATAAAGACAAACAACAAACAAAAGAGAATTTATTGAAGCAGCTGCAACAATACAAATCAGACCTACAGGAAGAGCCACACAATAAAGAAATTAGAGAAAATTAATCTTATAAAACACAAAATAAATCTAATCACAACAACGGAGATTGCAAGGAAAATTAAAATGGCTAAACAAAACCAATTAGAATACACAAATAAAACTGGCCGGTGCCTGGCCTATAAACTGAAAAAAGAAAAAAAGAAGAAAATGACACAGCAATTAAAAGACGAAGACGGACAAATATATCACAATAATGAGGACAAAAAACGAATTGTAAGGGACTTCTTCCAAAAACTATATGCAAAAGAAGAAATTCGAGAGGAGAATATTATAAGATACTTAAACAAAATAAATATCCAGGAACTAAAAGTAGACCACACTGAATTACTGAATAGACCAATATCATGCTAGAACTAACAGAAGCAAGGAAGAAACAAAAAAACAACAAAACACTGGGACCAGATGGCATTCCATCCGAATTCTACAAGATATTTCACCAATCACTGAATTATATTCTAATACAGGTATATAACGACGCACTTCTAGAACCTGAAATCCCACAATCATGGAATGAAACAATAATGACATTAATACTAAAACAGGATTCGGACCTTCTCAAAACCAAGAATTATAGACCAATATCTCTCCTTAATGTGGATTACAAACTATTCACATCTATTATGATACAGAGATTGAAAGATATAATTAATCATTATATACACCCAGATCCAAATGGCTTCATTCCCAGACGACAAATTAAAAACAATACAAGAACAATTATCGATACCCTTGAATATTATGAACAACGACCAGATAAACAAGTAGCGTTAATTTTTTTGGATGCACAAAAAGCGTTCAATAAACTCAATTGGACGGTTTAAATGCTCAATTGGAAAGGATGAAATTTGGAGGAAGATTCTTAAAAATGGTCCAAAAGGTATATAATAATCAAACGACAAAAATATTGATTAATGGGGAGACAACAGAACAATTCGACATAAAGAAAGGAGTGAGGCAAGGATGCCCCCTATCCCCCCATATTGTTTATACCCAAATATTATTGAGAGAAATTAGGGAAGATAAAGAAATATTGGGATTAAGAATAAAGAACCAGGAATACAAACTGCAAGCATTTGCAGACGATATAGTACTCATTCTAGAACAACCACTACAAACAGGACTTAAATTATTGACCAAAATAGAACAATATGTGGAAGTAGCCGGCTTGAAAATTAACAAGCAAAAAACAAAAATGCTTACAAAGAGCCTCACCATTAATCAAGGGAAAGAACTGGAAAACACACTTGGAATACAAATAGTAAAGAAAGTGAAATACCTAGGAATCTGGCTCACCAATAGAATATCAACACTCAAAGAAGATAACTATAATAAATTGGCCAAACAAATAGAAAAAGATTTGGAATTCTGGTCTAAATTACAACTATCACTTCTAGGTAAAGTCGCCTCAATTAAAATGAACATTTTGCCAAGGATGTTGTACTTATTTCAGGTGATAACCAATAAATCCAGGAAAAACTTACTTCAAAAATTTGGACAAGATGATATTAAAATATATCTGGCAGGGAAAAAGGCAAGAATCAAACTAAAACATCTACAGGACAAACTAGAAAGAGGAGGAATGGGGCCTCCAAATTGGCAAATTTATCACAAAGCATCAGCACTAACATGGATTAAAGAGTGGATCGAACACAAAAACAAACATATACTAAGACTAGAAGGTTTTGACCTGGCGAAAGGATGGCACGCATACCTATGGGAAGAGACACCTAAAAAACACGAACAATTCAGAAGACACATTATGAGAGACACACTGCTAAAGATTTGGACTGAAATTAGGAAGAACCACTATGAGGGAATCCCACGGTGGATCTCTACAACGGAAGCACAAATATACCCAAATACAATGGATATAAACAAAATGAAAACATACCAAGAACTCCTAAATGATGAAGGAAAATTAAAAACAAGAGAACAACTAAAGGAACAAGGGGTGGAAATCGACTGGTGGTCATACCTACAATTGAAATCTAGATTCAAAATGGACATGGAGAAATATGGAATCCAAAAAGAACCAAACGAATTCGACAAAATACTATTGGGCCCAAATGAGAAATTAATAACAAAAATTTATAATTTTTTACTTGCATACAAACTAGAAGAGGAAATAGTAAAAGAGAACATGATTATATGGGCGAAGAACTTTGGATACAGCATTGAACCAAGCAACTGGGAAAAACTATGGAAAATTAATAATAAATTGACATTATCAGTACCATACAAAGAAAATGCCTACAAGATGTTCTACAGATGGCATCTCCCCCCAGCACGGATTTCAAAAATGTTTCCCAACACTTCACCACTTTACTGGAAATGCAAAACACAAAAAGGGACATACTACCACATATGGTGGTTATGCCCAAAAGCAAAACAATTTTGGAATAGAATTAAGATCCAACTAGAAGAAATAACAGCACAAAAAATACCATTAAAACCAGAAACATATTTATTGGGTATACTCACAAAGAATTATGAAAAAGAAATAACATTTAATTACACATATTTTTGACTGCAGCAAGAATCACCTTTGCACAAAATTGGAAATTGGATGAGATCCCTACACAATATAAAATAATATTGAAAATAACAGAATGTGCCAAGATGGACAAACTCACCAAAGAAATCCAAGAAAAGGAAGAATCTGAATACTACCTGGTATGGCAAAAGTGGTACCAATGGCTGGAGAAAAGAAAATCCAAATAAAAAGACGGTCCCAGAAGACTGAAACCAAATTGTATACCAAATGAGATATACTAGAGCTACAACTAAACTTTACAAAATATCGTTATATAAGGTAAAATGGGGGAATTTATACTCAGAGATATAATTTATCGATGTACTGTCTTAAGAAACAAGAAGTTACATTTAAATGTTTTATATGTAGTGTATTGTTTTAGTTTTTTAGTTGTCTGTATATGTTTTTAATTTAATAAAAAAATTTAAAAAAATAAAATGGGACTCAAGTTAGCCTTTTAAACTAATTTCTAACAAATTTTAATCATTCTTGTCACTTTTTAAATTTTAAACTTTCTAAACTTTTAATTTTTATATACTATTTTTATATTTTAACTTTTTATTGTACATCACCCAAAGTTCCTACCTTCCAGTTCAAAACTGCAAAAAACATAGATTCTCTGTTGATGAATATCTTGGATTCTCTGAGTGAAGGAATGGACTGAGCCAGATAAAAAGCCACTCTTATCTATAACATGGCAAAACTAAGAACAAAGAGTGACCAAACACTACTGTAACCCTGAAGTTGGACTAAAGTGTCAGGCTGGAAGCTGTTTTGGGCATTGGATCTTCAGGCCTGCCACATTTAGTGCTGTGGGAAACTGGGAGCGGGGACTGTAGGGAGCTGAGGAGTTATATAGTCATAATAACATTCCTCAAGGTCACTCTGCCCTGCACCTGGAGTGGTGTGGCTGGGAGGCATCTCCAGTTGGGACGGTGCATTGATTGGACCATGTGATGGACATGTGGGTGCAGGGGAAGGGACTTGGACTTTCTTTTGGGTGGGGAAAACCTGGAAGCTTTCAGATTCGGGTTTTCTCAAATGTGCCAATATGACATCTCTAATAAAATTGAACTTTGAGGAATGCCTAGCCTCGGGGTCTTCTTTCGTTGGGAGTGTTACTTGGAATCCTGACATTAAGATCCAAAGAAAAAATTGTTGTATTGGCCTCTCAGTAAAAAAAAGTTTAAAATAATTTATAGAATAAGAGTTGATACTCCAGCTGCCTGCTTTATTGTGGACATCCAGAACAACCTAAATGGATGGCCACCCATCTTGGGCTCAGAAGCTCTTCTTAGCATCAAGAAGTCTGTTCTAATTCTTCAGCGAAGTTTAGGATTTAGAGATATGGACACTGTTAAGTTTAGGAAGTTTAGGATTTAGAGATATGTGCCACTGACCAGTCTAATCCTATGAAAAGGAGAGACTACTATTCCAGATAGAACAAAGCAGAATTGTTAAATTTGAGGCCTTGAGTATTGTGATCTATTAAAGCAAATTGAAATTTTTACTGGTTTTTTCCATCTCTGTTGTCATTTTGATTTTTGTTTAGCTTACAATTAATTATAAATATTTGATTCTTTTTTATTTATAATTGTAGGTCAATTCATTCCAATTTATGGAATATATAATCACTGTCTCCCATTTTTTTAACTTAAATGACAACTTCTGTGGCTTTGTCTAGTGAAAGTTATTTTCTTTTCTACCCCATCCAGGGGTAAATTCCAATATTTTTCTCTCTGGAGGCAATATTTATTGAACTGACTGGCTTAGTCATAAATTTGATAATTGTTTCCATGCACTTTTTTGTTGCAAAATAGAAACAGTTCTGATAAATGATCAACTTCACATGTTTGGGTTATTCCTAAAATCCTGATGGAACTTCATATTTTTGTGATCTTTCTAAAAGTTTCCATTTCAAAGCCTTTATTGTCATTGTACATCATGCATACAATGAAGTTGGTTTAGCCTCTACTGGTACAGTCCATACAAGAATACAAGACAACATGAATAATATAAAGAATAATCCTTACACTAAAACTCTGAACTTTGACCTTAAGAACATTTTAGGTTAAATCAGATGAATTTGGGCATGTGCTAATGTCTGCCAGTTTACAGTAGAAACCAGCAGCTTCTAGCTCTTTTAGGCTTGTATGTGTTTTGCACTTTAAGTCTTAAGCTGCAAAATTTTCAAAACCTTTCATGTTCTTCTTAGATTACTTGGATAGTGGTAAATATGGCTGTATATTGTTCGTTCACAGAGATGCAGAAGATGCCGTGTACAGAAGGA
The DNA here is from genome assembly GCA_030761175.1 of Masticophis lateralis. NCBI lineage: Eukaryota > Metazoa > Chordata > Lepidosauria > Squamata > Colubridae > Masticophis > Masticophis lateralis. Next base: position 2,197,081 of record JAUDYJ010000014.1, read on the forward strand.
ATGGTTATGATTATGGCCAGTGTCGTCTCCGTGTTGAGTTTCCTAAACCTTCCAGAGGTCGGGGTGGAGGCTTTGGTGGGGGGCCTCGTGGGAGGAATGGCCCTCCTTCACGACGATCTGAATTTCGAGTCCTTGTTTCAGGTATGTTCCCTTCTAAACTTCATATTGACTGGAACCCCTCCGATGCAATCTCCAGTTGTAATGGAGAGAAGATTATCTTATTATTACCATATTATATGGTTTCTTTCTTAATACGGAACCTGTCCGTGTGGAGGAGCTTTTTAGAACTGCAAAAGGACACTATACCTTTCTGATTCAGTGCATGGAGGAAGTCTTGCTTATGAATTCATCACGGTGAATGAATGGTGAGCAAAAACGTCTCCAGCTGGAGGCAGGAGTGAACTCTTGGATGCAAAAAGGGGGCCACTATATGGGCGGGCAAAGGGAAGGAAGAAAAACCAGGGATCGGTTTTATAGTGTTTATGGCAGAAGGAACAGGCTTTAGTTGGTGCTGCGCAACCAAAATATGTCTTATTAAAACCTGAGAAACAGCTGCATAATATTTGTGTCCTTTATGAAAGAAAATTAACCCAAAATTAGATCCCTTCTGTTCAGAGCTTTGTGGATTCCTCAAAACAACCTTGATATACCTGAAATAGGTGTCTCTATCTAGTGAGTTGGGAGGCAAATGAAAAAGTCCTAATCTCACTGGAAAGCAATGGAAGTATTTTGAAGGTATTGCCATGGTGATCAAGTCTCTGAAGAAAATTCGGCACGCTGTGGCCAAACATATGGAATGGCCCACTTAACCCATAAAAATATTCATAAAAACTAACATAATATGCCAAGAAGTCTGCATGTGACTGTGGTATCGTGGCTAGAAATAGGAGAATTCTCGGTGAGGAAATCGCTGAATGACAATCATTTCAATTTTGCAGCAGGACCTGGAGACGAAAAGGCTCAACCCCAGGTGTACGTCTCCCACACAGAAGCCTGGGAGGGCAGGGAGGATACCTGGACTGGCTATTGGCTTGAAGGGAGAACCTGCCTTACTAGAGAGTGTTGTGAAGCATTCTTGAAAACTGCCAGGAAGCAGCAGCATACTAGTTTCTTCAGAATATGCTGTGGAACAGGGAACTCACTTCCCTTTATCTTTCTTTATAGCATATGTGTGGATAGCTAACACAGGTGTACTTGCTTTGTTGCCCAAGGATAAGCTATTGGAATCTAAGGAGCCAAACACTCTTAGAATGGGACCCTCATTCTTGGATGGGAATCTAATTTTGAGTACATGGAGTACAATCTATCTGTCCAGTCAGAGTTAGGGTGATATTAAATTTGCATTGGACAAATAGGAGGAGTCCTCTGACCACCCAGTACTTTGAATCCTAGACCTACCTAGGGGATTGCCTTGCTGACACGGAGGGCTCACCCTTTGGAATGGAACTTATTGCTGTTCTGTGGACCCTAATTGTAGCACTGACTCTCTGGAATGAACAGGAACTCTATGGAAATGGTGGACCACAGCCATGCCTGGCATAGCCTCAGCAACTAGTGACATCTCTTTACACAATCTCTTGTGTTTTGTGTTCACTGCTCAGGGCTTCCTCCATCAGGCAGCTGGCAGGACCTGAAGGATCATATGCGTGAAGCTGGTGATGTATGCTATGCAGATGTTCAGAAAGATGGAATGGGGGTGGTTGAGTTTCTTCGCAAAGAAGATATGGAATATGCACTGCGTAAACTGGATGACACCAAATTCCGATCTCATGAGGTGGGTTCCTGCCTGTGGGTGAAGAGCATGTGTGTGTGTCAGTCATGGAGGAACACACATTAACCTGTCCTTTTGCGATGCTCTTTCAAGAGGCTTCTGGGCAGTCTAGCAGTAGTCTTGGAAACGGTGGCTTAAACTTTGTAAGATTAAGGGTTGCCAAGGCTATGTGAGACCTGCCCCATGATGGTGTGGTTAAAAACACTGAAGCAGAAACTAGGTTTTATGCTTTATTCCTGGAACATGAGCATTTGGATTACTTGCTTTTAACATCTAAGCAAGTCAAGTCAATTTCATTTGTCATGCTCCCATTGACAGCCAGTGGGTGAACAAAGATGGCTACCAGCTGATTGTTTCAATAAGCTTAGCTTGCCTTCTATTGGCAAGCTGAAATGAGATTTCCCAGAGGAGCAGCTGTGTAGCTTTATGGCTTACTTAATAGTAATCTTCCCCACCTGTGCTTGGATCTTCCTACTTAAGGTGGTTTGATATCTCTACTATAAACCAGGTTATTATTCTTGGGGCATTGCTACTTCACTTGCAACCACCTTCTTCTAGTGGCTGGCTTGATCTTCAACCACCCAGTCAATCACAGATGGAGGCTGCTTGTTATGGAATTTTCTTCAAGAATCTGAACCGCAGAAACAGAATTAAGTTAAGATGGACTGGGTGAGAATTCACCAAGACCTTTCCTAACTGTGCTGAAGGACTTCACTAGCCTGCATCTCTCCCTCTGATAGCTTAACTTTGGAATTCGACATCATCACCCTTCTTAGTTACAGGGGGACAAAACGTGTCTCTGTTGGCCTACGCAGCCTAAGCTGTTCCGTAACAAGCCCTTTTTCTGCAGACCTGAGGGGCCACATCTGAATTGGCCTACGGCAGCAATAGGATTTGACCTGCCTGTATATGAAAACTCTTCGGTCCTGAGCCACTCTGTGCATTGGTTTCTCGCCTTCATTTTTGGCATTCATTTATTCATAACCCTTAACCACAGGATGTTATGCCAATGTTTGGGTTTTCTCTGTTCTGAATTCCAGGGTGAAACAGCCTATATCAGAGTTTGTCCTGAAAGAAGCATCAGCTACAGCTACTCACGCTCCCGTTCTGGTTCAAGGAGTCGCGATTCTCCCTACCAAAGCAGGGGATCACCGCGCTACTCTTCACCCTTTAGGCCATTCTGATTGCACCCAATAGGGACTTGTAACGATGTGAACTGAGCTTGTCATTTGGGCTCAGAGTTTACATTCCAAAATGGATGGATATAATCTTTCGTAGGAACCTTTTTGGTTTTTTTTCCCCTTTCTATTCAAGAAAATCTTTTTTTTTATGACAACTGTTTTTATTAGGGAAGTGTTGGTAATGAAGTATTATGAATCATTGCCACTTAAAATGCATTTTATTTGGGAAATGTAAAGTTGTTTTTGCTTTCCTTCTCAGTGAGGAAAAACGAGCTTGAAACTCATACATGTTAATAGTTTGCTGGATGGGCTTTAAAGCAGCGATTGTTGGTGTTTCAAAATATATTCCAGTGTTTCTGTAACTCATAAATGAGTGGCTGTCTTTTCGTGCAGTCAGGGTAGAAAGTGGAGATAAAACAGATGACCCTGGTTTTTAAGTTACTTTTTCTTATTGGGTTAAAGAAGCATTTAAAAAGATTTTGCTCTCTGCAGCTGTCATACTGGAAACATCGAAGGGATGTTTAAGCTGTTCTACTATAACACCAGTGCAATTACTTTTACTGGCTGTTTTGATATGTTATTTCACAAAATAGAATCCAGGACAGATTTTATCAAGCCTGGAAGGGTTGAGAGAGCAGATTTAATACAATTTCATTACTTAAAGGGAGGGGCTGAAAATTTGGGAAACTTACTGGGGAAGGAGTGTTCTGTGCTTCTCACCAACTGCAAAATGTGTTCAATTTAAGCATTTCTTGGAAGTTTTATGGAAGTCCCATCATTTATTTGATCCATAAAATAAAATGGATTTCAGTGGTTTTGTGATTAGTTAACTTGTAAAATGAGGTGTTTTATTTGAATTCTGTGTCTGTAACTATTCATATATTAAGAGCTTAATAAGGAAAAATTCATTTTAGCCAGCTTGCAAGTTTAGAGAAAGTGCTGGCAATCTAGGCTTTGAGAATAATATTTTGAGACTTGAGTGAAGTGAGTTGCTGCAAAGATCTAGTCCCAGGTCTTCTATTGAATTAATACCTTACTGCATCATATTAATAGCTGCAGTCAAATGAAGAGTTAGTGGGAGAATAAAACTAATGCCATTTTGGTATCAAATGGATTAAGCTGCTTGTGTTGTATATGAAATACAATTTATGTACAATGATAAAATAATTACATAGCAACATTTGGTTAGAAAAACACGAAGCAGTACATGTCCATTGGAAAATCCAATGTGGCATATTTGTCCGAAAGTCTCTGTGCTTTGCTTACTAAATAGTGGCTGGAGTTCAAAATGCGCCGACTAAAAAAAAAAAAGGCTTCTTTGTGGCTTAGTGATTAGATACCCTGATGTGGCTCATCTACACTTATTTTGTATCCTGCAGAATAGCATTAGATGCATTTTATTGAGGGGGCTGGTTTAAGGTTTAAAGTGGTTTAAGATGCCAATTTCCTTCTTTTAAAATAAAACTCTCTCCTGAATTGGACTCTTTTCTCTGCAAGGCTTAAATGCCTCCACCTGCTCTTCATAAAGCACAAAATATTAGCTGGCCATTTTTGGACTTTTAGATGCCACACTAACCATAAAATGCTGTTACTGGGCACCCACAAAAATTGTATTTCTTAGGCATACGTAGAGAGGTTAGCCTAAATATTATCCTTCATCCAAAGGATAAAGCAACTCATTCCCATTTAGATTTAATTAACATTGTTAAATAAATCTAAATGCCACAGCATATCTTAATACATAATACCATACATCTTCTTTTGCAATAATTAAAAGAAATTTCAAAGTATAAAATCAATTGTGCTACATTTTATTCAGTTTTCCTAGAAAATATTTTGTTTCATGACCGAATAACAAGGTAACAGTAATTGGAATTCAATTTGAATTCATAAAATGAGTGTGTGAATTCTGCCCTCAGCAGTCCCTCTTGTGCTGGGATTTTTTTTTCAAAGACAGAAGCACGTGTGTCATTTATTAATATCACTTTTTCTGATATTTCCAAAGTCCAGAATTCTTGTATGGGGTTTAAAAGAAGTTCTAGACATGTTCACACACCATGTTTGTGTTAAATTTAGAATCAGTGATACTCTTTCCCAATCCATACAGCTCTGTGCCTTTTTTTCTCTCCACTAAGCAACACCAGTCATTTCAGTTCCTGTCCCTCTCCCCTCCCCAATTATATGAGGTACTTGATATAAAAATTCTAGATGACAATGCACATGTTTAAAAGCAATCAGTGATGGCATTTCAAGTCGGATCTTCTATTAAGAATCTTCCTTGTGAAGAAAAGTGTTTCTCTCTTCTACCTTTGGCAGAGGAATGTTACCTAGTGCAAAAAGAAATTGGCAGGAATAAAATACTTCGATTGTTTTGGCAATTTCTATTAGAAATATAATTTGATTTATATTATCCAATATATAATTCAACTAGCAGTGCTATAAAGCTAAAGCAGATAAATATTATTGATGAACAAAGAACTTGTTTCCAAAGAAACAAGCTTCAACTGTGTTCCTAGTTGTAAAAATGAACTTCAAGGCAACACCTTACAAATTTTAATTGGAAATGTCAGCTGTCAAGGATGTTCATGGCACAGTTCTGTGTTGCTTCCAACACAGCATCGACCAAATTATACTCTGCAGAATAACTGAAATTAAGCACGTAATATTGAATTCAATCATTTAGGCAGGTTCCAAAATCCAGAATGGTATTTCTCAGCAGAGATATAATAGACCCACCATTACTGCATCCTATATAATCAAACTTCTCTTGCATTCACACTGTGAAAAAGGTGTTTAACGTTCTACAACATGGATTTCCTTGCGTGCCCCCTGCAAAATGTTACCTGGTGGAGCTATGAAATATCCTTCAACTGTCTTTGCAGCCTTCTTCAGTAGTTCCTCTGCACAATTCCCTTCTGAGATACTATCTTCCCTGAGGTAGAGATGCCTGAGGAACACAAATCTTTCATCATCAGCCTGCTAGGATGCTTAGAAATATGGCAGCTTTCTACACTGTTCTCTCCCTAAAAGCCAGGTGATATTACACGGCTTGCCAAGGCTAGAAAGAGCAGTGGGTGTAAGTGGTCCCACTTTTCATCCGAATGAGGAATGAATGATTCAGCAGTACCAATATCGTTGCCTTGCCGCCACCTGCCTGCAAAAACTCGGCTGCTTCTGAAGGGGTGATGAATACCCTTCCTCACAATTAAATGGCTTCCTGAGAATACCAAATCCGCATGGCTCTCCTGGAACGGGAAAGTCAGAAAGTAAACTCCGGAAAGGATCGGGGGCTCCGTTAGCTACCTGTCTTCCAGCACCGATTCCATGGGCTCAATTCCATCGGTGTTCACCGCTTGAAGTTGTTCGGCGAATTCAACTGCGCTCTCCAAACGGCGGACGCCCTCCCAGTTGCGGAAGTCAACGAGCGCCAGTCGCTCAAGGTGATCCAACAACTCCAAAGTAATTTTTGGCTGCTGAAACAATTTTGTTTTTTCTTCAAATAGCGCATTTCAGCCTCGGGGGGGGGAGGGGGGAAATAAATAAAAATGCCGGCAAAACATACTGGGTGGCAACTGGGAATATATTCTTAGAAACGGGATAGAGGACAAGGGACAATGGGTCCCTTTTTTAAGGCTTTACGTTTCATTTCGCCGGGAAAGGCGCCGTTCCTGCCAGCCTAAATCACGCAGCGGAAAGCCGAGCTGGAGAAACTCCCTGCAGGTCCCTAAAGCAGCAGAGCCCGGGGAACGCTCAGGCCCCGGCCTAATCGTGCCCCCCTCCCCGGTCATCTTGGCAGCGGGGGGGGTCGCCCGGTCTCCCCACTCACCCGGCCGGATCCGGCGTCCTCCGCCGAAGAGGCGCCCCTGCAGCCGAGCGCAGCGCGCAACGGCCTCCAGCCCCGCCGGGCCCAGCTGCAGCCGAGCATGTCAGCGCGCCTCTTCCGCTTCCGGCGACGACGCGGAAGTGACGCCGCGCCTGCCTCCTGGGCTTTGCGTCAGTCCGCCATGAACAGCGTCGGCGAGGCCTGCACGGAGCTGAAGCGCGACTACGACCAGTGCTTCAACCGCTGGTTCGCCGAGAAGTTCCTGAAGGGGGAGGCCGGCGCCGGGGGAGACCCCTGCGTGCAGCTCTTCAAGCGCTACCAGCTCTGCGTCCAGGTGACGGGCCGGGCTCGCTCGCGGGACAGGCGGGGGGGGGCTCTGTGTGTGTGTGTGTGTGTGTGTGCCTTGGTCTGGTCCAGAAAAGTATGCCCCCCCCCTCCCCACGAAGAAGGGAGAGCGCCGTGTTAATGCTGAGCCCTCCGTTTTGGTCACGTAAAGGCGGGGGGGACTTCAACTCCCAGAATTCCCCAGCCAGGCAGCCAGCGACCGAGGCTGAACGGCCGAAGGCGCTGGGCGGGCGGGGCGTCTCCAGCCAGCCCCTCCCTTGGGTGCCCCTCCTGGGTGTTTCCGGGCAGCGTCCTGCATCCCAGGGCGGGTAGCGGCCAATCCGACAACCAGAGGCTGCCTGGTTTGGGGATATGCTGCATGAAGCCCCAGCTGAGTGAGACTCTGAATTTTCTCAGCTGCAGGTTTCTGAGTCCTGCTAGGCTGAAATGTGGTTGGTGGCTCATCCTGTCCTGCAAATCCAGTCTTGGGAGTGATTGCTGAAGGGAGGACAAATGCCTTGTAAAAAAGGGGGAACTAGGGGGTTCTGCTTGCAAATCTGAAAACAATTGATGCTCCTTTTCTACAGTTTTCTATCTTGTGATTACGATGTTTTTTTGAGCCTCCTCGCCATCTTAGAATATCCTTCATTTATTTCCCTTTCAGAAAGCTATTAAGGAGAAGGACATACCCATCGAAGGCTTGGAATTCATGGGCTCCAGCAAAGAGAAGTCTGAGAACTCTTCATAAATCTGATGACACCTGCAACCCCACCCCCCCCCACTATGAAACAGGCAAACTAAAATGAACTGGCTGCCAAACAAGGAACTCACCCTAATACCGCTAATGCGGGTGGGGAGATACAGGGTGCTGCTTCCTTGCAACGTTTGTCACATCAGTCTAGGGACTACTGCTTCGTTTTCATTGTTGCTGGGAAAGGTTTTATTATGATTGCTTACGTACAGTCATGCGAAAAAGTAAACACCCCTATTGAAATTTTTGACTTGTTCAACCTACAGAGACTTGAACTTCCACAATATTGACAAAGAGGACACAATATATATCATGCGCCATTTAAATTTTGTGGACCATTGTAAATTTAAATAAAAATAATTGAAATTTTGCATGTATAAAAAAGTAAGTATACCTCTGTTTATCACTACCTCAAATGTCTAAAATAGGGTTTTAGATGAGTAGAACATTGTTAGAATCTTGGAGGAACCCGTCTTTAAAGCAGTGGTGTCAAACGCACGTCATCATGGCAGCGTCATGCGATGTATCGGGACTTTTTTTCCCCTTTGCTAAACTGCATGGGCTTGGCCAGCATGTAACGCATCCAGTTCACGGGCCAGGAGTTTGATAGCCCTGTTTTAAAGCCTAAGGCTTTTAGTTTGGTTTATACTGTTGCTGAAATGTGTGGTATCCTCCTGCTTAACTTGAAAGAATGCCTTCCAAAAGGTTAAAGAAACCAATGAGCCAGGAAAGGATTTTAAAAGATGACCAGATAATTGGGCAGCAATCATTCCAATGATTACAAGTGGAGAAGATTTCAAACAACAGCCAATTTGGCCAAGCATTTGGTGGTCAGTGACCAAAATAAAATGACTCATTGTCCAGCCTAGGGTGTCCCATTAGGTCCACCCCAAGGGCAAATGCAAGACCCTGAAAGAAATCCCTAAAAACCTCAGATTGTCACATGACCAACAGGTATCTCTCTTCACTATTGATGTCGAAGTGTATGACTCCACCATTAGAATGAAGCTGCACAAATTAAATCTACATGGGAAGTGAGCCAGGAAACATTTGACTTTCAGAAGAACCATCAGGACAAGACTAGTTTCCTCATGAACACCTAGATGTTGTGGCCCATGACTCGGACAACTCTTGAGTCTAAAGAAGCTGCTCCAACAGAACCAGCGGGGATGTCAGTCTCTGGAGACACCAACACAGGACTTGTCTGAGGCTGATCAAAAGCATCAGACTAACGAGCGGTCGAATCATGAGGTGTGCCCCTCCATCAAACACTTGGCATGTAGAGCGGACGGCAGAGCCAAGATGCTCAATGAGGTTCCTTGGAAAATGGGTGTGTGCCTTAATTAAAAGTAGTTGCCTACAGCCTGGTGTAAGAGGCAGCTCTAACCCATGGAAACAACTGTGATTTCCTGTTGTGATATGTTGTTCCTGTGTAAGAAATCTGAAACTCTCACCCTAGGACTGGCTAAAGAGCCTGATTTGCTCAGACCTCTGGGCTGAATCATGACTGCTCTGTGGAAAGTGAGGCTGCTTGGGCAAGTTTTATCTTCAAAGACCCTGACTTACGTTACTTTGCTGAGTCTTAGGTAAATTGCTTATCACCAAGCAACTCTGTGTGTGTTTGTTTGGAACCTGAAACGGGACACTAGGCAAAGAGCAGAATTTCTGGAACAATGTGCTCTGGACAGACAAGGCAAAGATAGTGTTATTTGGCTTTAGTACCAGAAGACATAACAAAAACAGTTTGGTGTAGTGGGGAAAGTGCTGACCTCGAAAGTGGCAGACAAATTCTAGTCCCCTCAGGGACAAAATCCTGTTGCACGCTCTCAGCCCAACCCAGCTTAGGGTTGTGTGAGGAAAATAGGCAGAAGGCATGTTCACCACCTTGAGTTGTTTATGAAAATAATAAAACTAGATGAAAAAAAATAAAGGACAGCATCTATGTACTCATTTTTATAGCTGCCTGTGTCACATGGTTCTGAGTAATCCGCAAAGTTAAAATTTCACAAGAACCTGATACCATCTGTAAAGCACGGTGGGGGGAATGTTCTGGTTTGGGGCTGCATCAGGGCCTGGACAGCTCCCCATCATGAACTAGGCAATTGAGCATCTCTCAAAAGATTGAGGCTGAAAGTGGACCGTGCAATATGACTCTGATCCTTATCCCCACAGAACGACTGGAAAAAGAGAAGTGGCCAAGTCAAAGCCTGGATCTGAATCCCACCGAGATGCTGAGGGGGATTTGAGCTTGGCTCTGCGTGCAGGAAACTCTCCAACACCACCAGCTGAAAAAATTCTGCATGGAGGAGTGGAAAGAAGACGGATAGATAGTCATGAGAAATGCCTGCTGGAGAGAGTTTCTGCCAAAGGGGTCAGTGATAGGCCTTGGAGCCAAGAGCAGGAAAGGGGGACTTCCTTTTTCCCACAAGGAAAGGGCATATCTGTGTTGTAGAATAAATGATTGCAAAGTCCATTTTTCATAGGCTATTTTGTGCAATCAAATCACCCATATACTGTTTGACGATACAACACTAGTATGTCTACATCCCACTACCCCCCAGTTTAGCCAAGGGGGAAAAGTCAAGATACGTCACGTGATGCTGCATGTTTGACACTCCTGGTCTACATAATTTAAAGTACACAGGGTGTATTTACTTTTTCACATGACTGTAGCTCATCAGGGCCGTGAACTTCCCTGTATTGGCCAAGGCAGGTGGATTAAGGCTAAGCACCATTTCGGAGGGAGGGGGCTGCTGTGTTTTCCATTTGAATTTGTAGCTTGCAATTCCAACATGTTTTTCTGAGGCCTGGACATTGGACACTTGTCCACTTTGGAGGGGGGCAGGTGGAAGTGCTGTGAAGTTCTGGATCAGTTGAAGAACTCTCTTTTGAAGGATTCTGCCTGTCTGAATGGAAAAAGGAGCACTCCCATCTGTCTGGCTAAGGCTGTGTGGATGCCTACAGGCCCTTTGAAGGTGCCATTAAAGACAAGATGGCACCTCTGCAACCCCAGAATGTTGCCCTTTGATCTAAGCTGGCTGCTCTTCCCAACCAAGACTGTTAAATAGGCCACTGCTCTTATACCCCGGGCCACATTCAAAATCGGAGGCCAGAAGGCAAAGTTCCCTGGCAGCCTCTTCTCATTTCATGTGCAGAACCTTTAATTCTTCAAATCTAGAAATGAAATAACTAGATATGTGGCATTAGAATTAAAAAAAAACCCTTACCAATACTGAAGGCGGCATTATTGTAGCCAAATTGAAGCAACTAGTTTAAGGTGCCTCAACTTTCACAAACATTTCTAAACTGGATACAGAATGAGCTTGTTAAATCCTCCTTGCAGCAAATATATATATATATCCTGTTTTCAGGAATGCCTGTTTTTTTCCAGTTAATGCCACCACGAGGCAGCAAAACATCAAAAACCTCAAGACTTTGCAATAAAGCAGGAAGTCCTCCCTGTATCACTGGTGCAAACTCCTTTCAGCAAGCATCACTGCCAGGAAAAGAGCATTTTAAAGAAACACCTGATATAAGTAGAGCATGCCTAGCATCAGCACAATGGAGCAAATTCTGGCTCACCATAAAAAAATATAATTTTATCTTTATAATACAGATTTTGAGAGAGAAATTCATAGAGGGAGACTACTGGAGTAATCCTCCCCCAGCACCCACTCCACTCTGACAAAATTCCTTTTTGCAATCCTTTACTCTGTCTCCCAGATTTATCCATAAAAGCAGCATCTCTTCAAATGTGCCAAGGCAATCTAAAACCCACTTTCCTGTGTGTAATAGAAAACACTTTGGACATTGTCATAGAAGGTATGGAAGCACTCTTGCAGGACAAAATGCCTTACAACGAGATTGAGCAGTTAAAAGTGTGTTCTGGTATATGCAATAATTGAAATTAAATTACGAAACTAAAATACAACATTAGAAATGACTTGTAACTTAGATTTAAACTGGGGGTTATGCTTTGACAGAAGCATATGAAGTTATGGTTTGCAGAAATACAGAAGTTATGTCTGACAGAAAATCCACTCACAACCTCAATTTCAGAGAATCCCTCTCCACCAGCCGGGTGGTGGGTGGGGCTGCCCTCCTACCCACAGATCAGCAATGGATGCTGCTCTACTATAAAGAACTCTCGCAGAGGCTAACATTAAGATGCAATCACATGCCACTGCTACTTATCACATTGGGAATTTTTTTAAGCAGTATTGGATCACAGATTTGAAAGTTCATCTCCTGCTTGGTGAAAGATTTTAAAACAATTTTGGACAGGGTTCTGTTTGAAGTCTTCCGGCAAAGGGAAACTTTAAAAAGCAACCTATTAAGACTGGCTGATAGCTGTGAACATCGAGAAATTTCTACTGGTATCTAACCAAACGTGTTTATTTAGAATCTAGTTTCAGTCTACTGATTCTAGTTCTGACCTCAGGGACATCAAGCTTCATGCCTGCTCCCTCCTTTATATGACAATCGTTTACAAGTCTGAAAGCTCCTATTGTATTTTCCCTCGGTTTCCTCTTTTTTAAGATCTAGACCTAGATCTTTCAACTGTTCCAAAAGCTTGGCAGCTCTCCTCTGAACGTACTCCTGTTTTCAATGTCTGTTTTAGATCGCAGTACCTAAACTGGGAAGAATATTCTAAGTGGGCCTCACCAAGGCAAAGAGAAGAGCAGGGAGCTGACTTCTGCAATGTGGATTCTATGTTCCTGTTAATGCATCTCAAAACAGCACTTGTCCCTTAGTAGCTGCACTATGCAAGTCAGGTCTAAATAGGGCTGAAAAATTACCATCACAAGATAAATAATTCTGCGTTCACTAAAATAATTACTCATTTTCTTGTTAGTTTCCATACTGGAAATGTACTTTTTCAGAAAATAATTTGTTCTAATTCCAAGCAATCTTGACCAGTATCAGTTTACATCACATATCTTAACAATTTGAGCACCACTGCTTTCCTGCAAACAGAGCTGCTTAATTTTTCATCTACAAAGCTCAACAATGCCTCCCCTTCAAGACAGTAGGATAAAAGATATTGATACAAAGTTTTAAAAAAATAAATGAAAGATTTGGCTAGAATATTTTTTATTTCAGGAGACTTCTACAGGAAGAACATCAACTGTAAGAAGTCAGAATAAACAATACAGGAAATGCAGATTATGGTCCCAGCCTCGATTCTGGTCCAGCTACCTTTAATGGTCCATGCTTTAGCTGTGGTCCACTTGCCTAATGGTCACTCTTCATAGCCAGTTGGAAGTGCATTGACATGTGGATTATGGAAAAGAGTATGGTTCCCATCACCCCAAGGGAAGGGCTGCAAAGAGAAGAGAGATGGTACTTTTAGTTTCCTAAGTGATATATACAGTAAGATCTCTATAATGGCTTTTTGACCAGCAAGGTGGCAGCAGCCAGCCAATGTTATCTCAAAAAGCTAAATCTGGTCAGATGTAATTAGGATAGACGTGGGGGACCACTACAAAATCCCAAGGCTGTAGACTAGATTGTGAAGTCAAGGAGGGGAGAGGAGAGGGGAAATCTCAGAAGGAAAGGCAAACTACTTCCACAATGTAGCCAAGAAAACTGCATGGGTATTTTCAAGAGGTTACCAGGGGTCAAACTTGATTCAAAGGAGCCTTAAGGATAATAGGCAATTTAAAAAAATATTTTTCAAAAATCAATCCTTGAAGATGTGCAGCTGAATTTATTTATTTATTTATTTATTTATTTATTTATTTATTTATTCATTCATTCATTCATTCATTCATTCATTCATTCATTCATTCATTCATTCATTCATTCATTCAATTTCTATACTGCCCTTCTCCCGAAGGACTCAGGGCGGTGAACAGTTAAAATGACATACATATAGAATGTGAATATAAATAATTAAGCCAGTTTGGCTCGACAGTTAAGAATCTTCAGCATAAAGATTTACAAAATTAGAAAAGATTTATGCCAGACCGGCTTGGTGAAAAAGAAAGGTCTTAAGTGCACGACGGAAAGTACGAAGATCTGGGATCATTCGTATCCCTGGGGGTAACCTGTGTCCAAAGGGTAGGTGCCCCAACAGAAAAGGCTCTTTCTCTGGGAACCACTAGTCGGCATTGCTTTAGTGATGGCACCCTGAGAAGGCCTACCCTGTGGGAGCGTACTGGTTGGTGGGAGGTTATCGGTTGCAGAAGGTGGTCTCGTAGATACCCAGGTCCTAAGCCATGGAGGAGTTTGAAGGTAAGAACCAACACCTTGAAGCGCACCCGGAAGACCACTGGAAGCCAGTGCAGCTCGCGTAGGAGTGGTGTCACATGTGAGCGCCATGTCACTCCCAATATCACCCGCGCAGCTGCATTCTGGACCAGTTGGAGCTTCCGTGTGCACTTCAAGGGGAACCCCATGTAGAGAGCATTACAATAGTCCAGACGGGAAGTGATGAGGTCATGAGTGACTGTGCGTAAGGAGTCCCGATCTAGAAAGGGTCGCAACTGGCGAATCAGGCAAACCCGATAAAAAGCACCCCTGGCCACGGCTGTCATATGCTCTTCTAAAGACAACCGTGCGTCCAGGAGGACACCTAAGTTGCGAGCCCTCTCTGTGGGGGCTAATGACTCGCCACCAATAGTCAGCGATGGTATCAGCTGGCTATATCGGGACGCTGGCATCCATAGCCATTCAGTCTTGGAAGGGTTGAGTTGGAGCCTGTTCTTCCCCATCCAGATCCGCACGGCTTCAAGGCACTGGGACATCACTGCAAGGGCATCATTGGGGTGGTCTGGGGTGGAGATGTAAAGCTGAGTATCATCAGCGTAAAGATGGCATTGCACTCCCAAACCACAGATGAGCTCACCCAGCGGCTTCACATAAATGTTGAACAAAAGAGGTGAGAGGACCGACCCCTGTGGCACCCCACAAATAAGGTGTCTTGAAGTCGACCTCTGTCCTCCTGCCAACACAGACTGTGACCGGTCAGAGAGATAGGAAGAGAACCACCGTAGAACAGTGCCTCCCACTCCTAGCCCTTCCAGCCGGTGCAGCAAGATACCATGGTCAATGGTGTCAAAAGCCGCTGAGAGATCTAATAAAACCAGGATAGAGGAACAACCCCTATCTCGAGCTCTCCAGAGATCATCAACGAATGCGACCAATGCCGTTTCAGTGCTGTAACCAGGCCTGAAGCCGGACTGGAACGGATCTAAATAGACAGTTTCATCCAAGTACTGCGGGAGTTGCTGCACCACCACACTCTCAACAACCTTTGCCACAAAACGAAGGTTGGAGACAGGACGGTAGTTTGTTAGAACAGCCGGGTCCAGAGAGGGCTTCTTGAGGAGAGGCCTCACCACCGCCTCTTTCAAGGTGGAAGGCAAGAAACCCTCACATAGAGAAGCATTTATTATCTTCTGGAGCCAGCCTCGTGTAACCTCTCGGGAAGCCAGTACCAACCAGGAGGGACACGGGTCCAATAAACATGTGGTTGCGTTCAACTTCCCCAGTAACCTGTCCACATCTTCAGGGGTCACAGGGTCAAACTCATCCCAAATAACATTCTCAAGACTCGCCTCCATCACTCCGTCTGAACATAACCAGTCAGAGTCCAAGCCTTCCCGAATCTGAGTGATTTTATCGTGCAGATATTGTACAAAATCCTCAGCTCGACCTTGTAAGGCGTCTTCCCGTGCTCTTAGATGGAGAAGGGAGCGGGTCACCTTAAACAGGGTGGCTGGGCGATTATCTGCCGATGCAATAATAGCGGAAAAATAGTTATATTTTGCCGCTGCTATCGCCACTAAGTAGGTCTTAATAAATGATCTTACTAGTGTTCGGTTAGATTCGGAACGACTGGCTCTCCAACTACTCTCAAGGCGTCTTTTCCGGCGTTTCATCATCCTCGACTCCTCGGAAAACCAAGGAGCCGGGCGACTTCGACGCCGGGTCAGAGGCCACAAAGGCACAACTCGATCTAAGGCACCAGAGGCCATCCTATCCCAGGTTGCCGCCAGGTCTTCAATCGAGTTGTGAGCTAGAGTCTCAGGAAATGGCCCAAGCTCCATCTGGAATCTGTCAGGATCCATCAGGCGCCTGGGGCGGAACCATTTAATCGGTTCCGCCTCCCTGCGGTGGGGTGTAGCGGACAGAAAGTCAAGCCTAAGGAGAGAATGGTCTGACCATGACAAGGGTTTGATGACTATATCCCCTATATCAAGGCCATTGTGTGCAGAATGTGCAGAACAGTGGCTTTGTTTGGCAGTAATGCGATGATTTTTTTTTTAAGTTGGCATCCACTGAGGTATATCAGAAATTAGAGATACTTTTTGTATTTTTTGTCAATGTGGCTCAGAGACAGCAATTGGCCCAATGAAGATCATGCACAGGGTGAGAAACTGATTTTTCTGTATTGGAAATAAAGCTCATTTCTCATCAAAACTTAGTTGTGAATTTTATGTAATTGTCTCATCCTTAAAATTTGCTGTGAACTAAATAACCATAATCAGTTTCCCAATAGGTAGGCAATGTAATTCTCACCCTACTTCAGGTAGTAATTAGTAGGGTAATAGGGTAGTAGGGTAATAGGGTAGTAGGGTAATTCTCACCCTACTTCAAACCCAAGTGTAGAAGAGACTTATAAGAAGGGAAATGCAAGTAGTTCTCAACTTGGAGCCTAGATAGCTCAGCAGACTAAGCATTGTAATTAAATACCAGCTGTCTGCAATTACTGCTAGTTTGAATCCCCAGGCTCAAGGTTGACTCAGCCTTCCATCCTTTCTAAGGTAGGTCAATTGAGGACCCAGTTTGTGGGGGCAATAAGCTGACTTTGTATAAATATATACAAAAGTATGAAGGCTATTGCTTAACACATTGTAAGCCGCCCTGAGTCTCCGGAGAAGGGCGGCATATAAATCAAATTTAAAAAAAAAACCTTAACAGTTCGTTTAGCGATCATTTGAAGTTACAACAGCACAAAAAAAGTGACATGACCATTTTTCACACCTACTTTCAGGATCCCCATAGACGTGATCAAAATTTGGATGCTTGACAACTGACTCATATTTATGACGGTTGTGGCGTCTCGGGGTCATGTGATCATCTGTTGTAACTTTCTGACAAGCAAAGTCAGATTCACTTGACAAACGTATTACTAATTTAATAACTGTAGTGATTCACTTACAACTGGCAAGAAAGGTCTTAAAATGGAGCAAAACCCATTTAACAAACATCTCACTTAGCAACAGTAGTTTTGGGCTCAATTGTGATCGTAAGTCAAGAACTACCCATATTAGATAAAATACAATGGGTATATCCAGGCCATACTTTGGGGACCTGACCCAACCAGTCACAACCTCAATTTCTACAAATGTCTCCCAACAGTCTGTATATAGAACATGTCTAAAAACAATGCAAATTCAGTACCTTGGTCCGGATGTAAAGATGCTTGTAAGGAATGAATTCTGGCCTTTCATGATGCTCCTCTTTCTTCAGGTAGCAATTTAGCTGGCAGATAGCAACAGAAGGAAGAGCAACCACAAGAGACAAGATTTTCCATAAACGATCTAATGGATTGAATTCAAACACAAACAGAAAGTCAAGGAATGTTATTTCTTTGCAATAAATTAAAATATAGGACCAATAGAATTACTATCCTAGCCTTTTAATTCAATTTGCAGATGGTGCAATGAAAAATTGTTGCAGGACAGCCTATAACTGAAAATGGACCAGGAGGAGGAAAAAGTGGAAGATGCTAATTAGTTTGAAATTATTTTTTGATTATACAGTGGCTTAATTCACAAAAGATGCTAAGCTAAAATTGAGCTGCTTTGTGCTTCAGCATTTTTTGTGACTTGGCCAGGACCTATTTTTAGTTCCTATATGGGAATTCAACAAAAATATATCTGGATCAGGATGTCCTTAAACCAGGGCTGTCAAACTCCCGGCCCATGGGCCAGATAAATCATGTGCTGGCCACGCCCATGGCTGGTTTAGCGAAGGGGAGGAAAGTCCCAATACGTCACGTGATGCGAGTTTGACACCCCTTTCCCAAACTGAAGCCTCTCTGCTGCAATAATTTCCTGCTTAATGTCATATTTTTTTCTCAATCCCAGCCCCTCCTTTCCATTACCAATTCCAGAATATTATCAGCAAAAGAAAAAGAGCAAGGCTAACACCACGAGAAGAAATCCAGGTAAAGAGCTAGGGTTAATGTCAATATTTTATAAAATAGGTGTACTAAAGATCAATCTCAGAATAGTAATTTGTGGAATCAAAAATACTTCTGCAACTGGAATCATTGCATCTTTTATCTATAATTTAGCATCTTACATAATTTATTTTATATTTATTTATTTATTTGTTTGTTTGTTTGTTCGATTTATATGCCGCCCTTTTCCGGAGACTCAGGGCGGCTTACAATGTGTTAAGCAATAACCTTCATACTTTTGTATATACCTGCTTAGTAGGGCTTCCCCACCACCCACCACCCATGTTCTTTTTTATATAAAGTCAGCTTATTGCCCACCCAATCCGGGTCCTCATTTTACCTACCTCGGAAGGATGGAAGGTTGAGTCAACCTTGAGCCTGGTGAGATTTGAACTAGCAGTAATTGCAGGCAGCTGGCAGCTAAGTGCTACTTTAACAGCACTTTAGACTGCTGCACCACCAAGGCTTCTTTGCACCTCGTACAATTAAATTAAAAGCCATCTTCAATGTACATTATATTTATAAAAATAAAACACAAGCCCACATCCTTCGCATTCTATACAACTGAATTGAAAATCAATATTGCATTAATATTGCACTATATAGTAGAATTCAATATAGTTACTGCTCTGGAGTAGAAGCTGTTTTTCAGCCTATTTGTCTTTGTTTTTATTCCTGTACCGTCTGCCAGATGGTAATAGTTCAAAAAAAAGGAGTACCCAGGATGAGATGGATCTTTAAGAAGCATCATACCTTTAGCATCCTGTTTTATATTATTTAGATTTTTATATTACTTAAGAAATTTCTTAGAGGCAACCCGCTCCCAAATAATCTGCAGCGCCTTCTGGGAAATGCTTCCCGTTTTAATGAAGTTTTTTTTTTTTTTGAGAGCTCGTAATTGCTGTGTAAATGTTAATACAATGAGCGGTACTTAGGAGGCTCGTTTTGGCGCAGGAGCTACGCCCCACTGGGCTGGTTGACTGCATTAATCCATCTCCCACGTTCAATCCACTCAGCCACAGATTTAGCTCGGTGGGCTCAGTTCACCCAACAGACCAAGTCGTGAAAACCGAATTCGATACATTGTCCATTGGCTGCCCGGGGCCGCACCCGAGACCAGCCTCCCCAGTGCGGGAAGGGAGCTCCTAACCCTTGCCGGTTCCTCCAGTCCCAGGCAGCGCCAGGCGCGCAGGGCGTCGCTCAAGGCCGCGATTCGCCTCGCGGGGGACATTCGGGCCTCTAAAGCTTCTCTTGGGGGGGCGCCAGGCCCATCGCCTCCCTCCTGCAGAGGCCGCGGCGGCCCCGATACGAGGAAGAGGAGGAGGAAAAAGCACAAGGTCACCCGGTCAACAAGGCCGTCTCCACGCACCGGTCCCCTGGTGCTTCTCCGGCGCCGCTGCTGTCGACAGAGCCCGCTTCCAGCCCGCCCCGGCTCCCAGCCGCCGCGAGACCCTGCCGAGCGCCGCCATCGCCGCCTTCTCCTCCGTCCTCAGGCGGGTCGCTCGGAACCGGAAATAGAATGGCGGCTGGGTGACGTCACGGCAGCGCCGAAAGGCCCGCGCTCCCGCGCCTGCGTAAACTTTAGAAGCAGAGTCGCGCGCAAGCGGGCTGCTTCCGGGTTCCCTTCGAGGCCGGCTGGGCGGGGCTTCGGAAAAACCGCTGAATTCAGGCTCAAAGGCGAGCGCCGCGGAATAAAGCCACGCATGCGCACGAGGCCAGCGGGTCGGTGCCTGCAAACGCACGGACTGCATTCCCGCAAAGTCTCCGGTTCCTTCTCCGCTGGGCGAAGCCGGCCGTTTGAAGTTGGGCTGAGCGTGGGCGGAGGGTTGATGCGGGTTTATTGTGTTTTATTCAGTTTATGTAGCTGCCCATCTCACTTGCGGGACTCGATTCAGGGGAGGGAGGCAGCTTTGCAGAGAAAGAGGGCTGGAGAATGGAGCCAAGTCTACCCTGTGCAGCCCTTCGAGCTTCCTGAGCTGGGCCATCCATCCATCCCTCCCTTCTTTCTGTGTCTCTCTGTCCCTCTATCCAATTGAGAAACCGCCCCTCGCAGAGAGACAGTTGCCTGGCGGGCGTCTCCTGACCGACCCAGGCAGGCGATGGCGCTGATGATGTTCCCTGGCTGGGTCACGAGACGTCTGCAAGGCAACAGCCAGGAACTGCACGGCTCAGCCGAGAGGCTCCTCGGGCGACGGGCTTCCCTGCTCGAGCGTGGGAGCCCCAGCCCAGCCTTTTTCCAGCTGGAAAGGTTCCTTCCCGAAGAAGAATGGGCGCAAGGGAGCCCCAGGAGCCCCTGCAAGGAGCTGGCTGGAGCACCAGGGCTCTTGGGGACGGAGGAGCCGAAGGGGGTTGGACTAGAGGACCTCCAGGTGCCTGCCACCTTTCCCTTCTTCCGCTTGCGAAAACCTTTCCGCGCCTGGAGGGCGAGCTGAGCTTCGGGCATCCCAGCAGCGAGGTGGCCCTGGTCGCTGCCGCTGCTCCGGGGAAGGGCAGGCTCCGTTCAGGCCAGGAGCACCAAGTCCCGGGCATGAGCCCCCCTCCCTCGCCGTCCTCTGGCCGTGGCTGAGCACGGAGCCCCGGGCGGGCCAGTTGCAGTCCCCGCGGCCTCCGCGCGATGGCCCGCTCGGCCAGCCCTTCTCGGACCCGCGCAGCACTGCAGGCAGCTGGAAGACTCGGGCACGGGGCAGATTCATCAATGGCTGGCCCTGATTGGGCTCTGTCGCCCACGCGGAACAGAGGCCTTCGCTGGTGCGTGCCGGCCTTTCCTCTCTTGCAGCTGGGCGGCACGCGAGGCATGTCGGCGCCTTCCCAAATTTAGCGGGCAGGTCGGGATTCTACACCAGGACTTCTCAACTTTAGCAACTTGATGATATGTGGACTTCAACTCTAGAAATCCCCAGCTAGCAAAGATTTCTGGGAGTTGAAGTCCCCACGTGCTGGCTGGGGCATTCTGGGAGCTGAAGTCCATCTCCCTTCAAGTTGACGAAGTTGAGAAACTTCACTTTACTACAAGAAATAAATCCAAGGAGCCTCATAATGTCAAAAAATAAGTTTGACTTTTAGTGGCACCAGCATTCAGGCGGAAGTTGAGGGGAAGATCTTCCAGTCTTCACTTCAATCCTCTTTGCTATCTTTGCAGTTCTGGGGCTGGATAGATTCACCTGGACCTTTTATGGCTCCCTGATCTTAATATCCTATTTTTTATGCAATTCTGGATTGAAGGAAAAATACCCTCTGGTTTTATCTCTCTTATTTCCAAATATTTCCAAGGTGGGTAGGGGAAAGTGAAAAAAAGTCAGAATGATGGCTGAAACTGCATATAGAAGACACATCTTTTTCTGTTTTATACATCATTATTTGTGACAAATAAAAGGGAAAAAGTTTTCATCACACAGTTATGGCAATCATCTTGGTTTTTTCTGCTCTCCCTTTCTTCAGATATCCATGCTCTTTCTTTTATTTATTAATAACTGGTCAACCTTATTTTGGTTTGGATCCTAAGTAGGTTTTTTATTAAACCTTATTATAATATAACAGATAGAAACAAAGATATTAAGGAACTGGGGGAAGGAAAAGAAAGGGAAGGAATGCAAGGAAAAAGTGAAAGGGAAAAAAGTGATTTTCAACTCATAATATATAATTCAGTTACAGCCTCAGCTTTTTGCTTTGTATATTTAGTAAGTAGTAGACAATTCTATAACAAATTAATCATCAAAATCTAAGATCAAAGTTTCAATCTCTTCTGTTTCAAGCATGAAGTTCAGAAGTGGTTTCTAAGCAGAAACAAAACTGAATAAATTCTTCTTAAATTAGAATAGTTAATTTTGCCATCTCTGCTGATCTAGAAGCTTTTTTGATGAGAGACTTCCAGGAAAGGTTAGAGGGCTGGAAGTGGGAAATCAATCCAGGCAGGAGGCACAGAGTTGCTAAATAGAAGCCAAAGTTGACTTGAGGGAGACTTTATTGTTTTTAAACTGATTTTTCTCTGGGAACTCAAGCAGGTGATGCCTTCAGTTTATCCTCTCCATAAGCATCTTGTGAGATTAAGTTAGGCTGAATGTGACTGGCTTAGAGTTGACATGTCAAGTCGGCTTGATCCCTCTAATAAATTGAGAAACCCAAAGAACAAATTTAGAAAATGCAAAGGGGCCTATAATAAAAGCAGAATGTCAGATAATGGTCAGATGTTTGGGTAGGGCATGGTGCCAGGAAGATACAGATTAATGGAGTTGGAAGGGACCTTGGAGGTCATCTAGTCCAACCCCCCGTCCAAGCAGACCCTACACCATTTCTGACAGATGGCAGTCCAGTCTCTTCTTGAAAGTCTCCAGTGATGAAGCTCCCACAACTTCTGAAGGCAACTTCTGTTCCATGGGTTGATTGTTCACACTGTCAGAAAATTCCTCCTTATTTCTAGGTTGAATCTCTCCTTGTTCAGTTTCCATCCATTATTCCTTGTCTGGCCTTTGGGTGCTTTGGAAAACAGCTTGACCCCCTCCTCCTCTCTGTGGTAGCCCCTCAAATATTGGAAGACTGCTTTCATGTCTCCCCTGGTCCTTCTCTTCACTAGACTAGCCTTGCCCATTTCCTGCAACTGTTCTTCATATGTTTTAGCCTCCAGTCCCCTCATCATCCCAGTTGCTCTTTTCTGCACTTTTTCTAGTTTCAACATCTTTTTTATAGTGTGGTGACCCAAACTGTGAAGACCCAGCAGGACTCTAGCTGTGGTCTTACTAAGGTTTTATAGAGTGGTACTATTTTCCAAAGCACCCGAAGGCCAGACAAGGAACAATGGATGGAAATTGAAATTTTCTGACAGTGAGAACAATCAACCCATGGAACAGAAGTTGCCTTCAGAAGTTGTGGGAGCTTCATCCCTGGAAGCTTTCAAGAAGAGACTGGACTGCCATCTGTCAGAAATGGTGCAGGGTCTCGTGCTTGGGCGGGCGGTTGGAATAGATGACCTACAAGGTCCCTTCCAACTCTGTTAATCTGTAATCCTTGGTGTCCTGCAGTTTCCCTCCACAGCTGGACTATGATCCAAGGCAGCAAAGGACTTACTTGAGATGGGGGCCTCAGGCTGAATAGCCCTTTTTTCCTTTGGAATCCAAAGCCCTGGACTGCTGAAGGAGATATTCCAGCTGTTGTCGTCTTCTTCCTAATCTTGGCACCAAAGGCTGCTTAATTTTGTTTGTTTGTTTGTTTTCAAGAATTTAAATAAATGTTTCCCAAACTCGCCCTTCAAGACGGGACAGGCAGCTGGCTGGCTTCCTTGAGAGTTGCCATGGCTTCCTGAGCCCCTTTCCCGTTTGCAGCTGGAATTTGGTGGGGTGGCTTTCAGCAAACTGCACTGTTGATTTGAATGGCAAATTGCTTGCAAACAGTTTCTCCCTCTCTGTAAGATTAGGGGGTGAGGGTTAAAAAGGAAGAAGCTGATGAGCGAACAGCTGAACTGGTTACATTTTATAATTTTTGTTATCTACATAATGTTTACAGTAGGATGTTGCTATTAAAGGAAGTGTCTGGATTAGATTTCATTATCTAAGAGGTGAAATAAGGCATTGACCTTTAATTTCTTGCTACTGAGCCAAGAAAGGGGCTATCAAAGGGACTATCGGTGAAGAAAGCATCACGCCCATCTCCACATAATCTGCAACAGCCAAAGAAATCTAACAAAATGAAATTCAGTGCAGAGAAAAGTAAAGTCTTACACTTAGGCAAGAAAACCCCCAAACACATATAAAACACATATAAACACATATAAACTGGGGCAAACCAGGCTTAATAGCAGTAACTGTGAGGGGGATCCTGGAGTATTAGTGGACCAACAGTTAAATGTGAGCTAACTGTGGAGCGGCAGCCAAAAAAGCCAATGCAATCCTAAATTGCATTATAAGAGGGATACAATCAGGATCGAGGGAGGTACTAATACCTCCCTCGATCCTCCCTCGATCCTTTATACCACTCTATAAAGCCTTAGTAAGACCACACCTAGAGTACTGCATCCACTTTTGGTCACCACACTATAAAAAAGACTTTGAGACTAGAAAAAGTGCAGAGAAGATCAATCAGAATAATGAGGGGGCTGGAGGCTAAAACATATGATGAATGGTTGCAGGAACTGGGCCTCGCTGGTCTAGTGAAGAGAAGGACCAGGGGAGACATGATAGCAGTCTTCCAATATTTGAGGGGCTGCCACAGAGAGGAAGGAGTCAGGCTATTTTCCAAAGCACCCGAAGGTCAGACAAGGAACAATGGATGGAAACTGATCAAGGAGAGATTCAACCTGGAAATGAGGAGGAATTTTCTGACAGTGAAAACAATCAACTGATGGATCAGAAGTTGCCTTCGGAAGTTCTGGGAGCTTCATCACTGGAGGCTTTCAAGAAGAGCCTGGACTGCCATCTGTCAGAAATGATGTAGGCAGGGTCTCCTACTTGGGTGGGGGGTTGGACTAGATGATCAGATCCCTTCCAACTCTATTTATCTGTTTTTAAAAATGCACAGTATTTCAGTTCAAAACAGTGGTCCAGGAGCCACAAACTGCTGAAGCTGCTTTCCCACTACCAACTGAACCCCAAGTTCCTAGTCCTTCATATTTGCAACCACAGCAAGAATTTATCAGCATCTTCAGAAAAATTTATCTGAATGTTGGGGAACTATAGAAAGGCAGACCCATAATGGCGGTGCATACTTGGGTCAGGAGGCTGTACTAGGAAACCAAACCACAGAACCTGCGATGGGAGAAGCCTCATGCAAGGCCTGATGGCTCAGCAGACTAAAGCGTTGTGATTAACATCAGCTGTCTGCAATTACTGTAAGTTCGAATCTCACCAGGGTCAAGGTTGACGCAGCCTTCCATCCTTTCAAGGTAGGTAAAATGAGGACCCAGTTTGTGGGGGCAATAAGCTGACTTTGTATAAATATACAAAAGTATGAAGACTATTGCTTAATGCATTGTAAGCCGCTCTGAGTCTCCGGAGAAGGGCGGCATATAAATCAATTTTTTTTAAAAAAAAGACCTTCTAACACAAACACCCGGTTCTGGGCTGACTGTTTTCCAGAACTGGGTTGATTCCTGGAACCAGGAAAGGAGCTGGATCCAAGAACAGAGCAGAACCAGCTTCTACACGAAGGAGGGACATAATCAACAGAAGATAGCAATGATCCTGCTCCT
This sequence comes from Masticophis lateralis, assembly GCA_030761175.1. Classification (NCBI taxonomy): domain Eukaryota; kingdom Metazoa; phylum Chordata; class Lepidosauria; order Squamata; family Colubridae; genus Masticophis; species Masticophis lateralis. The sequence continues at coordinate 2,222,303 of JAUDYJ010000014.1, forward strand.
CCATTCTGGAGGACAGTGAAGTGGTGGGGAGAAGAGGGGAAGGGAGGAGAGGAGAACTTTGAGTCACAGAACTGTAGTGTTGGAAAGGACCTTAGAGATCATCATGTCTACACATTGCAGGATTCAGGATACATGCCCAGCAGTGATCATCCAGTTCTGCCTAAAAACCTCCAGTGAAGTCCATCTTTTGCTTCCCTTCATCGGACCTTTGAGTTAACAGTCCACAAGTGCAGTAAGGTGAGGGTAACAGATGGACGAATGAAGAACTGATATTTGGGGTTATTTTGACTTACCAAAGTTCACTGTCTTAATTTGCTTTGCATGTATTTTTTTTTCTTGTACATTGTAGGTTACATCAAAGACAAATGAACAGTCATCAGTGGTTCATCTCGTCTCCCTCTTTCCTGAACCTACTTTACTTGCCATCACATTTATTGCTGGAGCATGTAGCTTAGGCATTCTTCTTTCTGGACAACACCTCTTTCCTTGATGCTGCTCTTAGAGAAAAGTTTCTTGTAGCGCAGATAGGACTTTCTCTTGAACTTCTGCCCAGTCACTTATCAAGACAAATAGCTAAGAAGTTGACATTCCTCTCTGTCCTCCCATCCCATGGCCAGGGACTCTGCAGCTGCTGTCTGAATAAGCAAAACTGCACCACATGGACTTGGTGAAACCCTGCAAGGCCCAGCCATTTCCAAGACCTGGCTGCTTTTGATTGTCCTCACTGCAGACGTTGGCCCAAAATCCTAGAGCTGTGTTTATCAACCTTGGCAACTCGAAGCTGTGTGGACTTCAACTCCCAGCTTTGCTGACTGGGGGATTCTGGGAGTTGAAGTCCGCACAGCTTCAAGTGGGTAGGTTTGAGAAACGCTGCCTTTGAGTGTCAACTCAGATCTTGTGGTCAGCCCTGATACGACAGCAATCTCAGCAGCCATTCCTCAAAACCCTTCTGGAGGCAAGAATTGGCCCGAAATTTGAGAAAAAGGCAGAAGTTTTTGAAGGAAAAACAAAGCCACTCAAGAGCAGCTCCAGACAGTAGCTGCACATAAAGAAGAGCAAAACAGACCTTTGATTGCACCATTGCAGCTGGCATCTTTTTCATTGCACATCTTGGGCACCCCTGTTAAAGACTAACGGGGTAAATATCAGATATGCACCAATATGTTCATTAGCTTCAAGCATCCCAGGAATGACCCCATTTGAGACTTTGGAAACAGTGCAGAGAAGAGCAGCTAAGAACAGTTGCAGGAATTGGGTATGGCCAGTCTAGGGAAAAGAAGGATTATGGGGAGATAGGATAGCAGTATTCCAGTATTTGAGGGTCTGCGACACAGAAGAGAGTCAAGCTATTCTCCAAATCACCAGAGGGCAGAACAACAGATGGAAATTAATCAAGGAGAGAAGCAACCTAGAACTAAAGAGAAACTTCCTAATAGTGAGAACAACTGACCAGTGGAACAGCTGGCCTTGAGAAGTAGTGGGTGCTTCATCCCCAGACGTTTTTAGGAAGAGACTGGACAGCCACCTATCTGAAATATATAGGGTCTCTTGCTTGAGCAAGGGGTTCGACTAGACTTTTGAAGTCCCTTCCACCTCTATTCTGATTGATTCTGATTGATTGAATCTTTATGGAACTTGGAAGAGATACCTGGGAGAGAGATACAGGGAATGAGAACAATAAATCAGTAGAACTGTGTGTTTCCCTGACTTGCTCCATCACTGGAGATTTTCAAGAATATACTGGACAACCATTTGCCTGGGATGGTATAAGGTTTTTACTTGGAGGAGGGAGTTGGTCTAGAAGACCTCCAAAGTCCCTTCCAGCCCTATAATTCTATGCTCCATTATTTCCCCCTGCTTTGGAAATATCTGGTGCTGAAATAGATCTGGAATGGGCACTGGCTCCCCGCTTTGCAACTCACATAACAGGCTGCTCTAATTTGCGATGAAATCACCCTGCATCTTTGCCTTCGCTTTTGTCTCTACTTGGGCAGATTTACAAAGCTAGGACCAAATCAGGCAAAGTCTTTTGACTAGAGGTGAGGGGTGGTGTGAGAAGCCTCCATGGGGGAGGCCTACCTCCCACACTGCTGCTTTCAGCACTGACCGAAGAAGAAGAAGAAGAAATTCAACAGTCCGTTCGCAGCCATTAATCTGCATGGCTGCCGAACCAGGCAAAGCAAAGGAGAGAACCAGCCATGGCCGATGGGCCGCGTCTCCCTCCCCCACTTCTCCCCTCTTGGAAACTCTTGCATGTCTTCCATCTCATTGTGTCCTCTCCCCACCCGCCCGTCCCCTTCTTTTGACAAGCCACTCCGTGCCTTTGCCAGGGAGGGGGAGGGAGGCTGGAATGCTATTGTCCCTCTCTAAAGAACAGGCGCCTTATGCAAATCTTTATTGGAAGATCCTGGGAACTGGGTCTCCGGAGAGGAGGGGGAGAGGCCTGGGCGGGGGGAGCAGGAGGGGAGATCTTTGGCAGGCCACTTCAGGAGCAATTCAGGCTGAGCGCTTTGCTTTGCGCTGTTCCCTTTTCAAAGAGAGCACACCACCCATGGTGGATGTGGGTGTGGGTGTGTGCGCTCCTTCTGGTTACCGGGGTCTTTTCAGCAGGGAGTGAAACAAAAGAAGATCAAAGTGACATTCCAAAGCCCCTTTTATTCTTGGGCTGCCCACCGGCCGGCCTGACCTTACGAAGCCTAGAATTGATCCAATACTGTCTGAGCTCCAAACTTCCTGGTATTTCTAAAATAACCGAGAGACTCTCTAACTAACCTATTCTGTTCGCTGCTTTTCTTTCTACTAGAACATCAAAATCAGCTACCCAGAATGGGTGCAGGAAGCAGAAGCTGGATGGTGTAGTTAGTAGTTAGGTCATGTTGGAACTTCCTGGCAGTGAGAGTAATTAATCAGTGGAACAGAAGTTGTCTTCAGAAGTTGTGGGTGCTCCATCCCTGGAGGTTTTCAAGAATATACTGGACAACCTTGAGCAGGGAGTTGGACTAGAACAGGGGTCCCCAACCTTGGCAACTTTAAGACTTGTGGGCTTCAACTCAGCTTTGCTGGCTGAGGAACTCTGGGAGTTGACGTCCACAAGTCCACAAGTTGCCAAGGTTGGGGACCCCTGGACTAGAGGTCCCTTCAAAGTTATTGGGCAGTGTTAGATTTGAATTTCAGATTCTTACCAGAGTTCGTTCTGTAGCTAATATGCATATTCATTCTGTTTAGGACATTCTTACTCCCGGCCTGCTTGGATATTTGCCTTAAAGGTTAGAATGCCGAATTAAGCCCAGGAGTTTGTTCTCAGAACAAGAGCTGACACCAAACCTTGACCTAACAATTGAAGGGTAACTGTCCTCCTGCTTCTCAGTTGCTTCCTTCCCTTCAGTGGCCTCATTTAACTGGAGAAATTAACATTGCCGTTGCCCTTTAGTAGACAAGTTTGCCCGTCTGCCTTGAAACACAACAGAGCCACCTCAAGAAGCCTGAATCGGAGATGGTGTCAAGCTTAAGTCCCAGAGGATGGAGACCTGGATGAGAATGAGGAAGCAAAGAGGCTGTTTTGGAGGCACTTATTCTGATATGACTTTGCTGGTTTTCTCCTTGACAAAGGACTGATAAGCTCTAGAGCAGTATTTCTCAACCTTGGCAACTTTAAGATGTGTGGACTTCAACTTTCAGCATTCCCCAGTCAGCATAATAGAATAACAGAGTTGGAAGTGACCTTGTAGGTCATCTAGTCCAACATCCCCCCCTTCCCCCAGCAGGAGACCCTACACCATTTCTGACAGATGGCCGTCCAGTCTCTTCTTGAAAGCTTCCAATGCTATGAAGCTCCCATAAGTTTTGAAGGCAACTTTTGTTCCATTGGTTGATTGTTCTCACCGTCAGAAAAATTCTCCTTATTTTCCAGGTTGAACCTTTCCTTGCTCAGTTTCCATCCATTATTCCTTGCCTGGCCTTTGGGTGCTTTGGAAAATAGCTTGACCCCCTCCTCTCTGTGGCAGCCCCTCAACTATTGGAAGATGCTATCCTGTCTCCCCTGGTCCTTCTCTTCACTAGACCAGCCATGCCCAGTTCCTGCAACTGTTCATCCTATGTTTTAGCCTCCAATCCAGTGGTGAAATTCAATTTTTTTACTACCAGTTCTGTGCGCATGGCTTGGCGGGCGTGGCAGGGGAAGGATACTCCAAAATCTCCATTCCCATCCCACTTCAGGGGAAGGATATTGCAAAATCTCTATTCCCTCCCCACTCTGGAGCCAGCCAGAGGTGGTATTAGCTGGTTCTCTGAATTACTCAAAATTTCCACTACTGGTTCTCCAGAACCTGTCAGAACCTGCTGGATTTCACCCCTGCTTCAGTCCCCTAATCATCCTGGTTGCTCTTCTCTATACTTTTTCCAGAGTCTCAACATCTTTTGTATAGTGTGGTGACCAAAACTGGTGGCCAAAACAGCATAGCTGACTGGGGAATGCTGGGAGTTGAAGTCCATCCTTTTTAAAGTCACTAAGGTTGAGAAACACTGATCTAAAGGAATCCCATGGCATTTACAATGGTCATTCAGCCACAGGCCACAAGTAACTTTCTGGGCAGGCCAATGTGCCACCCACCTTCTCCATTTCTTTCATCTGTCTCTCTTTTCTTTCTCTGACAACCAGCCGCAAAAATAAGAAGCACAAGCTGTAATTTTCCTGAGAAAATTCTTGTGAAAAAATCATGCCAGGCAGCCTTGTGCGCTGAATGAAAGCAAGTCCTTCTCATCTCTTGCTATTTCTTATGGACTGGTGTCCTTGGCTTAAAGCAGGCAGATGGAGAAGAGCAATGCCCTTGAGGCTAAGGACAGCTCTTCTTTGCAAGGATCAGTCGGAGATGGTGTTTGAATGGGCTTCATGTTTTGACTCTAACTGCATTGCAATGATTTGATAGCCATGAAATCTCTCAGGGCTGTTGGCTGAGATGCTCTAATGTCAGGGAAGGCCCTTGCCAATGGTTGGCTGAGGTATTGAGAACAAATCTGGCATAAGAACATCAGGTTAAAAAGTGGGGTGTTATGTTGGGGAAGGACATCTTAGGGCAATGAAGGAGGCACCTTGGACCTCAGGAGGATTTGCTGGAGGAGAAAATGGAAGGAGGTGGAAAGGACTGGAGACACTTCCCACCACCAGCTTCAAAGCTCATGGAAAAGATTTTCAGGGAGTGGCTCAACCCCTTTGTCAGGCTGTGACACATGACACAAACACACAAGAGGGCACTCTTCTGCCAGGCTGTCCTTTGGCAGATCTGGTCTGGAGATCTTTGGCTGATGTTTTGAAGAACACAAGATCTTTAGCCTTTGGGCTTAGCTTCCACCATCATGGATGGACTCAAATATCCAAAAATTATAGAAAATATTGGAAACACCTTCCGGGAATAAAGACCTGCCTCTTCAGAAGAGGTTCTCTTGTAGGAACAGAGATCTGAAAAAAGGAAATGGCCTTCTCCCCAGTCATATGATGAACAGTGGTCCTGCATCGACCATTGTTGTGGCCATTGTGAAAACTTACCTTTCACACTGACCTCTAAGCGAAGAAGGACAACGGTAGAAAATGTTGATGTTAATTCTATCCTGGTTACTTTGAAATCCCCCCCTTTTTTTGTCCAAGGTAAAAGAAAACTGACATTGTTGATGGGGCTGCGATGGGACAGTCCGAGTTCCCTCCTGTCAAAAGACCCAGTAAGGGAATCAAAGGACTAATATTCTGGGGATACTTGGATTGTTTGAAACCTCTTCCCAAAATACTGTGATTTGAGGGAATGGAAAGGAAGGGAAGGGAAGGGAAAGACAAGACTGTGGGGAAGAGGGGAGAGAACAAGAGGCCTGCTGGAACACAAAAGGGCCACATTTGCAGCCAAATGCAATATTTAGTAGACCGTAGATTGCTGAGGATGATGACGATCACAGACTGGAACCATGTCATGTAGAAGGAAAGTTACATTTCCTTTTTTCCTCTTCCTCTGAAGCTGGTTTGGATTTCCCATGAAATATCTCCATCAGGATAACTTTAATTCATACCCTCAAGAGAAGTGGGTTGCGCTCTCTCTCTCTCTCTCACACACAGAGAGAGAGGGGGGGGGGAGAGAGAATAAGGACGAGAGAGACAGAGATGAAAGAGCCCATCCAATTGTTTCTTTTACCTACCTCCTTATGGTTTTTAAAAAATCCCTTTTTTGGCAGGGGAAAAAACCCTCTAGACTAAACTATCCAGGAAGAAGTAACAATAACAATCCCCTAGGAAATTGACGTGTTTGTTTGCTCTTTCCTAAAAAAACCTCCAACCCAGATCTGAAAAGTGAGAGAACATCACAGTTGTGGCACTGTTGCCTTTTGGCCCAGGGCATCTCCTGCTGCCTCCAGGAAACAGCACCCACCCACCTCAGATGAAGCCAGAGGGTGCCTATGAAACTGCTCCTTAGAAGCCTGCCATGATGCCCTGCTTGGGTTCCCTCTGCCAGGCTGCCAAATTCCTTCTAGGAAATTGATTCAGCGGCCTAGAAACGTCTCCTGTTCAAAAAGTGAAGGTTCAGAAGGAAGGGAAGAGAGGATGGATTCGTTGGTTGGTTGGTCAACTTTGCCGGTCCAAATGTTTGTAAAGGGCGAGAAGGATTTAGAGCTTGCCAAGATTCAGGAATCGGTCTCTTCATATTTTAGCATTTATCCCTCAGGTTCCCTTATTCATACTGGTTGTTACCGCTAATATTTAGAAAAGTGTCTCTCAACCTTGGCAACTTTAAGACATGTAGACTTCAACTCCCAGAATTCCCCAGCCAGCATAGAATTCTGGGAGTTGAAGTCCACATGTCTTAAACTTGCTAAGGTTGAAGGACAGACTCTGGTTTAGAAGAGTCTTTAGTTCCCTTGGTTTAGTTCCCTTGGCTCTGGAACCAGAGTGGGGTGCAACTCCTCTTCACCGTCCTTGGTGAGTGTGACTGAAGCTCCCATTTTTATTTATTAATTCCCATCTGAAGTTTCTTATCTCTGCCATTTTGTTCCTTTTTGTATTGTGTGTGTGTGTGTGTATTTAGTTTTAATTTTGTTTTGGAAATATTTTTAACCATTTGTAAACCAGCCAGAGTCACTTGGAGTTCAACAGTTTATAAATTTAACTTCTTCTTCTTGACTTCCTCTTTTTACCTTTTCTGGTTGTTGAGAGAATATAAATTTTAACAATTAAGTTAAATTACGATCTGCAGTTGCTCCAGTCTGGCTTGCTTGCTTGCTTGCTTTATTATTTATTTATTTATTTATTTATTTATTTATTTATTTATTTATTTATTTATTTATTTATTTATTTATTTATTTATTTATTTATTTATTTATTTATTTATTCATTCATTCATTCATTCATTCATTCATTCATTCAGTTTGTATGCTTGCTTGCTTGCTTGCTTGCTTTATTTATTTATTTATTTATTTATTTATTTATTTATTTATTTATTCAGTTTGTATGCTGCCCCTCTCCGAAGACTCAGGGACCCCGGGACATTGCAACAGTCATAAATATGTGTCAGTTGCCAAGCGTCCGAATTTTAATCACATGATAATAGGGATGCTGCAAGGTTCCTGTGATAAATGGTCATAAATCACTTTTTTCAGCTCTGTTGTAACTCCAAATGGTCAACCTTACAACGAAAGGTTATAAGTTGAGGACTACCTGAATAGGAACTCCAGATAAACTGATCTATCAGCTTTACGGTAATTTAAAGCTAAGGAGGGAGAATTGCACTGCCAGGTTGATTTTTATTTATTTTTTACCAAATCCCACAGACATCCCTGGAAACAATGAAGAGATGCAACCCCAGACGGAGGAAACAGGTGGAGGGCCTTTTATATCTCGCCTTCCTCATCTGTCTCTGAAAAGTGCCACCACTGACAGCAAGCAACAAGGAAGAAATTGTTCTGGGCAGCCAAAGAGGTGGTTTAACTTTGCACACCTGAATGGCACCTTTCATTAATGAGATTATTCATGAGGTCTTGAATTACTTGGCACCGCTTTGCTAAAGGTTTGCCATCTTGCTTGCTCCGGCTACCTCTTTTCCATGCCCTTTGAATGAGCAGAGCTGGCCCTTTCTGCCTGGAGGACCAAAAACCGGGTCTCTCATAGTTTCCCTTTCCCCTCCCCACTCCTGCTCCTTTTGTGTGGTGTCTCCTAAAACTGTACATCCGAGTATCAAAGATCACTCAGTTGTTATCCATTTGAAGGTTGTTCTGGGGGAGTGAGGTGGGCAAGAATTCTCAATGCTACCATTTCTCCTATCCCAGAAGCATCCGCTGGTTGTGTTGCAGGAGCTCCCAGGAACATCCATCCATTTGCAGAATTGTCTCCTCCTGCTCTTCTCTTCCTTCCCCTCCTTCTCCTCTCTTCTCCTCCTCCTCTCTCTTCTCTTCCTCTCCTCTCTTCCTTCTCCTCTCCTTTTCTCCTCTTCCTCTCTTCCTTCCCTTCCTCTCCTCCTTCCTCTCCTTCTCATCTCTCCTTTTCTCCTCCTCCTCCTCCCCTCTTCCTTCCCCTCCTCTTCTCCTTCCCTTCCTTCTCCTCTCCTTTTCTCTTCCTTCCTCCTTCCCCTCCTTCTCTTCTTTTCTCTTCTTCCTCTCTTCCTTCCCCTCCTCTCTTCCTTCCCCCCTTCTCCTCCCTCCTTTTCTCCTCCTCCTCCTCCCCCCTCAGTCCTGGGGCAAGGAAATGCCTGCATGTTGCAATGTACACCTGATAGATCAAATGGCAATGATTTGGCAAATACTGCGCATGCACAGGCAGTGAACCTGTGGCAAACAGGGGAAGATTTCACCACTGTCTCAGCCCCGTTGGGTTGGTTTATGGTTCCGTATGTTGGCTCCATTGATTGGCTCCATGGTTTAATTTACCCTAGGTAAATGTTTGGCACAATCCCAGCCTGTCAGAGATTTTGGACTGTGGGAGTTTTGAATTCATCTCTGCCCCCTGCCTTCTCCCCCACCTTGCTTGCTAGTGTGCTTGATAGCAGCAGCCCCAATGCAGGAGTTGTGTTGGTGTCATGGACTCTGTGGATGACTTTGGACAAGAAGGGGGAAAGATGCTACATAAGAAACAATCAAGGCAGAGCCCCCTCCCCCCCCCCCCCCCGTCGCTTAATGATCAGAGGAAGAAACTTGGTCAGTTAAAAGTGGCAGCAGGAAGTTTGTACTATTAGACTAGCAAGATTGATGTCTACCCAGTAAACCCAGGGCTGGACTTGCCTGTGGGCCCCTGAGCATAGGGGCCCCACACTAATATCTGTGTGTTAACCCTTCAATGCACCTTGTAGCATACAAATACAGCAACATATTTATTACATTTTACTGCATTTTTAAATTAACACTAACATGCAAAATATGTTTAATTTTATCGACCATTTACATTTTTATTCCTGTGAGTAGTTGTTGTAGGGGCCTCAGTACACTGCTTTGCCCGGGGCCTATAATACTGTTAAGATGGCCCTGAATAAACCCAAGACACAACCAGAAATGCTAATTCTACTTTATTGTTCGGCTAACAAAATCTTTCAACTCTGAAGGTACAAACTTACCCCTCCCCCTTTCTACCGATTGTTCCTCACTCCTCTGATTGTGTCCTTCCTAGGCAACATCTCTTCCCGAGTTCCCCAAGGTCATTCCCTCATTCTGTTATAGTTGGCAAGAGCACCCACCAACCAACAGATGGCAGCAGAGAGCTGACCTGCTTCCCTCTGCCTGATGGCTGCCCCCTCTGGCCTCCCAAACTACATGTCTAAACGAAGTCTGTTAACAGAAAGAGATAAAGGCACCTAAATATATCTCTGTAATGATATATATAGATTTATAACTGTAGCCGTAATATGTATTTACAGATAAATGATATTCCTCATGTCCACAGCATACTTGCAACACACACAAATAACACACTTTTCATGCACATAATCTCAAACAAGCTTTTGGTTTTGGATTTCTTGGGTTGATTTGGAGAGGATTCCTTTCAAGTAGAAACTGGAGCTGCAGGTTGGGGAATATCTAACAGATTTAACAGATTAAGTTGGAAGGACCTTGTAGGTCTTCTAGTTCAACCTCCCACCCAAGCAGGAGACCCTCCACCATTTCTGACACATGGCAGACAGGTCTCTCACCTTCAGAAGTTGTGGGAGCTTCATCACTGGAGGCTTTCAAGAAGAGATTAGATTGCCATTTGTCAGAGATGGTGTAGATGACTTACAAGGTCCATTCCCTTCTTCAAAGCCTCCAGTGATGAAGCTCCCACAACTTCCAAGGGCAACTTCTGTTCCATTGATTGATTGTTCTCACTGTCAGGAAATTCCTCCTTATTTCTAGGCTGAATCTCTCCTTGATCAGTTTCCATCCATTATTCCTTGTCTGGCTTTCGGGTGCTTTGGAAAATAGCTTGACCCCCTCCTCCTCTCTGTGGCAGCCCCTCAAATATTGGAAGACTGCTATCCTGTCTCCCCTGGTCCTTCTCTTCACTAGACCAGCCAGGTCCAGTTCCTGCAACCATTCATTGTATGTTTTAGCCTCCAGCCCCCTCATCATCCTGGTTGCTCTTCTCTGCACTTTTTCTAAAGTCTCAACATCTTTTTTATAATGTAGTGACCAAAACTGGATGCAGTACTCTAGGTGTGGTCTTACTAAAGCTTTATAGAGTGGTGTTAGTACCTCCCTCAATCTTGATTGTATCCCTTTGTTAATGCAATTTAGGATTGCGTTGGCTTTTTTGGCTGCCTCTGCACACTGCTGGCTCCTATTTAACTAGTCCACTAAGACTCCAAGATCCCTCTCACAGTCACTGTTATTAAGCCTGTTTTCACCCAGTCTATATGTGCACTTTTGGTTTTTCTTGCCTAAGTGTAAGACTTTACTTTTCTCTCCATTGAATTTCATTTTGTTAGATAAGGCCCAGTGTTCAAGTCTGCAGCTGCCTCCTTAGACCTTATGTCCGGACCGCAACGGGGCCTTTTTGAAAGAGTCTCCCAGTAAAATCAAAGCAGACACAGCTGGAGAATCTGGAAAGCAGCTCCGAACTGTCTGCCCTCCCTCCAACTTGCTTCTGAAATGGTCTATTTCTAGAGGAGGAGGGACGGGGCACTTCCAGGTGAAGAACCAGAGCTTCAGGCAAGCCTTCCGATTTCCTAGAGGAGAGGCTGCGGAAAGACTGGCCCTTCGGCTGAACTGGAGGAAATCACCCCAAAGCAAGAAGAATTAAAGCAAACAGGCCAGGATGGCAAACCAGAAATACAGATGGGAGGAGACTGAAGCAATGGTGGGCTAGTCAGCAGCCGAGGACAACAGGGATCCATTCAGTTTAGGATTTGATAACTTTAATTTAGCTTTTTAGCTTAGTTATTTAGCTTAGCCCTTGTTCCTTTACAATTGGGAATTCCTAGTCTAAAATAAATTGTTCAAGGTGCTAAAACTCATTATTTATCCATCGAAGGGATTATGAACAGCTTCAAGCAGCTTTCTCAGCAGCAAGAAACGACTTCAGCTGTTAAAATGGAAGCAGTTTATTATACTACTACTATCACTAGGTAGACCCTGGCTTGCTGCATCAACTGGCATATAAGAGCTCTTTTCTGGTTGAAAGGAATAAAACGGGATATAAAAAATTAAATTATGCCCAGCATGAAGCTTGTAACTATAATATTAGCCCAAGCTGGAAAAGAGGCTATGGCAGACCTGCCAGCAAAGAGCTCTCCGGGCTAGGAATGAAGAGTCCGGCCAGCTGGAGGTGGAGAAAGAGCTGGGCAAGGAAGCCCCCACATGGCCCAGCCCCCTCCCTCCCTCTCAGGTGGGCCCCTGGGGAAAAGGGAAGCAAAGCCCCTGGAGAAAAGATGGCTCCGCCTCTACAGAATACAGAAAGCAAGTCCTGTAAAGGAGGAGCAGGCTGCTGTTTTGCCAAGCTGGAGAGGGAAGTTATGCTATCCTTGGAGGGACTCCATCAATCTCCAAATTTACCTGGATGGTCTTCAACAAGTCCTGCTCCCCCTCCCCCCCAGTGGTGGGTTTCAAAAAATTTTATTACCAGTTCTGTGGGCGTGGCTTTGTGGGCATGGCAGGGGAAGGATACTGTAAAATCTCCAGTCCCACCCCACTCCAGAGGAAGGTTACTGCAAAATCCCCATTTCCTCCCGATCAGCTGGGACTCAGGATGGGGGGTGGGGCCAGTCAGAATTTTTACCGGCTCTCAGAACTACTCAAAATTTCCGCTACTAGTTCTCCAGAACTGATCAGAACCTGCTGAAACCCACCTCTGCCCCCCACCAGTGCATCCTGATGCTCCCCCCACCCCCCAGATAGGGAAAGAGTCTGTGGGGTTACAGTTCAAGGTTCGTTCAAGGTTCAGGTAGAGAGCTCCAGATCCTTCCTTCCTTCCTTCCTTCCTTCCTTCCTTTTTCTTTCTCTCTCTTTCTTTCTCTTGTTTCTTTCTTTCTTCCTTTCTTTTTCTTTTTCTTTCTTTCCTTTCTTCCTTCCTTTCCTTCCTTCCTTTTTCTTTCTTTCCTTTCTCTCTCACCCTCCCTCCCTCCTTCTCTCTCTTGATGCCCATTACTTCTTTAAATTAGTAGGCCATTCCCAGGAGCCCAAGGGCCACAGTGAGTTTTTGGGGCTCACCAAGGGCCACTTCCAAAATGGTCTTTCTATGTGTGGTTTTAAAGAGGGAGATTCTGGAGATTTAATGGTTGAAATTGGTACCTTAAAAATCTGCAATCTTCAAGGAGAGCTTTGTGTGAGGAGTTGGGACAGTTTATGATGGGGCTCGCCTAGAAGGCCATGAGCCTTTGGTGGATGGGATATGCTGGAGATATTTTATAGGAGGACATTCCCACTCAGTGAGTGGCTCACAGCAAAGACTTCAAGCACCATTACAGAAGAGCTTCCCTGCATTTGAGGAGAATAATGGAGCTGGAAGGGACCTTGGAGGTCTTCTAGTCCAACCCCCTACTCGAGCAGGAGACCCAATCAGGTAAATGGTTTCCAATCTCTTCTTAAAAGCCTCCAGTGATGGAGCACCCACAACTTCTAAAGGCAACTCTTATCATTGATTGATTGTTCTCACTATCAGGAAAGATTTAGAAGTTGTGGGTGCTCTTTAATTCCTAGTTGCTTCTCTCCTTGATTACTTTCCGTTTTGCTTCTTGTCCTGCATTCAGGAGCTTTGAAGAGTAACTTGACCCTTTCTTCTTTGTGGCAGCCCCTCAATTATTAGAACATTGCTATCCTATCACCCCTAGTCCTTCTTTTTACTAGACTCAACCTATCCCATTTCTGCAACCATTCTTCATATGTTTTAGCCTCCAGTCTGCTAATCATCTCTGTTGCTCTACTCTGTATTCATTCTAAACATCTTTTTTTATAGCGTGGTGACCAAAACTGGATGCAATATTCCAAGTGTGGTCTTACCAAGGCATTATAAAGCAGTACTAGAATTTCATCTTGATTCTATCCCTCTATTAATACAGCCTAGGACTGCATTGGATTTTTTGACGGTTGCAGCACATTGCTGGCTCATCTTTAAGTGATGGTCTACTCTACTAGGACCCCAAGATCACTTTCACAGTTGGAGTCCAGCAGAATGTGTGTGTGTATATGTTGTGTGTGTGTGTGTGTGTGTGTGTGTGTGTGTGTGTGTGTGATGGCTCCCAGTCCATTCATGTCCCCAAAGGGCCCTGCCTGCATGACTCCCTCAGCCTCCTGTCTAGCAACTTCACTCTTCCTCCTTTGCACATTTTTCTACTGTTGGATATTTTCTATTAATTTAGGTCCTGATTTACTCAGGCAGTATGTTTTAAAATTGATTAATGGAGAAGAACACTCTGACGGCATGAAGCTTGCAGTAAATATCTCCTGACAATATTCTGACAATTAATTCCGATGAAGTAACCTAATGAGGAAATTCACTGTGACAACATGGACACCGGAATGGAAGATGAATTCTCATCACTCAGGAGTTGCATGCTGCACCTGTTAGGTTTGCCGCTGGTTAAGTCAGTCGTGGTTTGCCGAATTAATCCAATTTTCGTGTTACATGACATGCTGAACTAGAAACTTAGCCTCTGGTTCATACAGCACTCAGGAGAAACTGGAGTTGGCTGTTTGGGATTCACATGACCATTTCTGCTTCTGCCCCATTTCAACTAAACTCTATTGACGTTTTAGCTGGGCTTACACAACGCACAGCCACATGGGTTGGATAGTAGTTAAGTTTCCGGAGTCCTGTGAATCCAGCATGCTAAACCACCTCAGGGCCAGTCTGTCTAGGCATGACAGATTTAGGTGAAATAGCAACTGTATTTCTTTGCTGGGTTTTAGGGCTTAGCCCCATGATGGTGAACCTATGGCACGGGTGCCACAGATGGCACGCAGAGCTGTATCTGTGGGCATGTGAGCATTGCCCTAGGTCATCTCCAGCACACATGCCAGCTGACTTTCGGGCCTTCCGGGCCCACCAGAAGTCAGAAAGCTGGTCATTTCCAGCCTCCGGGGAGGTGGGGAAGGCTGTTTTCATCCTGCCCAGGCTCCAAGAAAGCCTCTGGAGCCTGGGAAGGGTGAAAAACAGGCCTACCGGGCCCACCAGTAACCTTTTTGCCGTCATGTGCCAAAAGCGGAGGAATCACAGGGGGGGGGGCCACACGCACATGCACAGGGGGAGGGGCGCGGAGGGCATTGAATTATGGGTGTGGGCACACACGTGCATGACCCCCCCGCACTCCCCCCAGTTTTGGCACACGATGGCAAAAAGGTTAACCATCACTGGCTTAGCCTATTCTGTAAATTTAGTTCTGGGGACAAGTTGTCTGGAGGAAAGGATCCCAAAAGACAAGATGGCGGCCATGCCCATGTCTGCAGTTCCAAGATCCCTCTGGCAGTTACTCCTCCTCTCCAACAAGGGATGTTGTAGGGCTTCTGAAGGTAACAAAACACTATCTGGTGGATCTGTAAGGAGGTCAAGGCATTTTGGATAAAGATTTGATGGGTAATGCAAAATATTTTGAAAAAAAGGTTGGAATTTACACCACAATTGTTTTTATTGGGCATTATAAATGAATGTACATTATCGGAGAATAAGTTGATTTTAAATTTAATAACAGCAGCTAGATTGTTGGTGGCACAATACTGGAAAAAAGACTCTTTGCCCACTGTAGAAGAATGGATTGTAAAAGTAATGAACTTAGCTGAGATGGCCAAAATCTCAGCATATTTGAAAGACCGTACCGAAGAAAAATTCATTTTAGAGTGGAAGAAATGGATTGACTATATTCGGAATAGATATCATATAAGAAGACATCAAATTGCGTATGAATGAAGAAGAACTACAGAGTTGTTAATTATTTTTTTATTATTATTATTATATTGGAGTTAAGATTTTGATAGTGTTTGTAAACTAGAAATTGGATAGGTTAATGATTGGTTTATCTTTTTTGTCGAAGAAGAAAAACCCTGTATTTCACTCTAGGAAGTCGGGGGGGAGGGGGGTTGAAGGGGGGGAGGGATGGGGGGGGTTGAAGGGGGGAGGGGCGGTTTATATATCTGTATTTTTATAAAACTTTCAATTAAAAAAAAAGAAGGTAACAAAACACTAACCCCCAGTCGAAGGGTGGGGGAGGGGGCTAGCCTTGGCCCCTCTAATAATAGACCAAGTCAGGGACCACAATGGGCACCAAGCAGAAAAATGAGTAAGGCAGAAAGTCATGCACAAAGGCATCTGCAGGAAAGAAATGATCAAGGAATAATGGATGGAAACTGACCCAGGAGAGATTCAATCAACCTGGAAAATAAGGAGGAATTTTCTGACGGTGGGAACAATCAACCGATGGAACAGAAGTTGCCTTCTGTTTGTGGGAAGTTGTGGGAGCTTCATCACTGGAAGCTCTCAAGAAGAGACTGGACTGCTACCTCTCAGAAATGGTGTAGGGTCTGCTTGGGGGTGGATGGGTTTGACATTAGATGACCTACAAGGTCCCTTCCTCCAACTCTGTTACTCTGTTAAAGTGAAGGCCGTGTGATCAAAGCCCTCCAGAACCAATTTCCCTGGACAGACTTACTGAAAAACCAATAATGACATTGCCTGACATTTTCAGGCACAAAACTCCTGGAAACTGTTGGATCAGCCAAAAATAGGCTTCTTTCTTAAATGCCAAGTGCTGAAAACTCTCTTCCCAAAAGGAAAGGGGGGGGGAGGGGGAGGCCGAGAAAGAGAAAGTGGTGTGGCCCCATAAATACTTTTGTTTCCACATGGAAACCACTTCTGAACTTCATGCTTGATGTGGAAAAGAATGAAACTCTGACTTTGCATTTTTACCAATAAGACTGATAGATCTTTATAGAAACAACTTGCAAACAGTTGTGATTTGATGTTAATGCCTTATTTTACTGTAACAGAGTCGGAAGTCAATTCTTCCTTTTCTTTTATTTATCTTTCCTCACTTCTCTTTCCCCTTTCCGCCCCCTGCCTTTCTATTTACTTTGTATTTCGTATTTTATAATACTTTATATAACTCAATAAAAATTTTGGCTGAAAAATTCTCTTCCTAAAAGGAAAAAAAAAGGGAGGGAGGAGGGAGAAAGAGAAAGTGGCATGGTCCTCATCCCTTTCTTTCTTTTTTTTAAAGTTTTTTATTTTTTTAGATAAACAAACATTTAATACTTCAGTTTTCTCTTCCCTGTGACATCTGGGTGTTATCTTCCAAAGTTCTTTCTTTTTCTCTATGGTTGTCATTACTTCTATCTTGTAAAAATATGTGTTGAGTTGAATATTATGTTAGTGATGAATTGATATAGTGGACTGGATAAGGATCAAGATAGAGATCTCCATCGCTTTCCATGGTTATTTGGATCCAAGCCTTGCTCCGGCCACCAGAAGCAAGGCAGACATGGAGCGACCCTCAAGTTGGGGGGGAGCGAATGGGGGGGGGGGTTCCTCCCAGCTGCGCGCTCCGTTTGCAAAGCGGGGCGAAGGTGCGTGAGAAGCAGACTGGCCCCCGGGGGGAGGGGTGCATTCCTCTCCTGCCTCTATTTCTACCGGGCAACCGGAGGAGGGGGCAGTGCCCCTCTTGCAGCTTGGGGGGGGGGGTCCCGTCCGCTGCTGCCTGCGGGGCTCTGCCCAGCGATGCCGACTGGCCCGCGGAGTCCGGGGCGTCCGGTCCCTTCGGGTGGGGGGTGCAGTTTCGGGAGTGGCAATTCCAGATTCTCCCCCCCGCCCCGCCACCGCGCATCGCAGCCTTGTAAACTCCGCCAAGAGCGGTAATTGTGGGGTCCGAGCGCGCCCCTCCCTGCGCCTTTCTTCGCCCGACAGCCTTTCAAGGGGAAAGTTTTTAATTACAGCCCGGGCGGCTCTTTCACGGCGCAGCTGGCCCCGAAGCCGCCCGGGCCGCGGGAGAGGCAGAGAAAGGGGGCTATTTATACTCACCTGAATGGAAAGGTGCAGCCTTTCAGCAGAGGAGAAGCGGGGCGAGGGCGGGGGGATTCGGTTTCCCCGCTTTTCTAAGGGAAACTCATCCGCGGTTGTCCTTGGCGGCGGGCCTGGGACTCGAACCGAAGCGGGCCAAGAGGGCGAGGAGGAGCCCAAGAGAACGAGGAGGCTGTGTTTATTTGTGTGTGTGTGTGTGTGTGGTGCTCCCTTGAGAATTGGGGAAGTCACTTGGCTGGGTCTCCCTTGCAAGAATGAAGGCTGTGAAGGCTGCAGCTTAGACCTACTTGGTTGAAAATCAGAATCAGCAGAGTTGAACTGTGAGCAGGTTGATTTGACTTGTTCATCGGTTTAGTGCTTCTTTATACACACATCCTCCTCCAAGAAGTAGGCTGGACCATGTGCATCCCAGCCAGGGCCACTGCCTTCTAGTTCAGGGGTCTCCAACCTTGGCAACTTTAAGCCTGGCAGACTTCAACTCCCAGAATTCCCCAGCCAGCAAAGCTTAAAGTTTGTCTCGGTGCATAGCTCTCAGTGTACATAAAAGAAAAGATGCATTCATTATGAATCATAAGGTACAACACTTAATGATAGTCATAGGGAACAAATAGGTTTTTGGGGTCTTCATTTGACTACTTGAAATGTTCCCCAAAGAATTGGTGATTGTGGTGGAACTCTTGGGATGCACAAGGGGGGGGGGCAGGGGGCATTGGTTGTACTGTGCACAGACGCACACTCACACCCACACTTTTGGAAAGCACACACACACACCTACAATTCATGGGAAGAATTGAATTGCTGAAGTAATTGTAATCACTGATATCAATTGGCTTAAAGAGATTTTCTTCTTTCTCCTTTTCCTCCCGATTTCAAGGACTCTCTTCTGACTTTTTCACAAGTATCAACCAGTGATCTGAAGATTGAAAGGGACCTTAGAGGTCTTCTAGTCCAACCCTCTGCTTTAGTACCATTTCAGACAAATAGCTGTCCAATCTCTTCTTAAGAGCAGCCACAACTTCTGGAGGCCAGCTGTTCCACTGACTTAATTGTTCTGTCAGGAAATTTCTCCTGAGTTCTAGATTGCTTCTCTCCTTGATTAGTTTCCATCCATTGATTCTTGTCTTGCCTTCTGGGGCTTTGGAAAATAAGCAGACCCTCCTCTTTAAGTTGACACCCTGGGCTGGGGTGAAAGTCCCAGGGGGCATCAGATGGCTGCTGGGAGGTGGGTGGGCTGAACCTGCTTCTCCTTGGCTACACTTTAACTCCCTCAGACTCACTCTCTATTAATCAGGTCATTTTAAAAAATAGTTCTGAAGTGGGGGAAAAGCGATCCTGTTTGGTTTTCAGACAGCTCAGATGGTGACTTAGAAAGGATTTTTTTCCTATTTGCGTTTAAGTTTCTTTTAAAAGGGTGTTTGGTTCTGCAATTTTCCCTAACCAAAAACAATTAACTTTTTAAAAGTATATTAATAGACTGATAAGAAAATGTCATTAAAATCAGTTCAGAATGCTGAAAAATTCCAGCCCTAACTGAAGTCATAGCTAACTGTATCCTGCTTTAACGCTCCCACTCAGGATTAGAGTAACAAAGAGGCGGTTTTGGGGGAGGCAGGATGAGAGAAAACACCAGTCTTACCTGTTGAGGGGTTCATGGGGCAGGAAATCAACCCCTCTCACCTGGTGGCAGGTAGAGTTTGGCTCTGTGACCCAAAACAGCCAGCTGGGAGGGAGGGAGGGAGGGAGGATGGGCCAAGTAGAACTCTGTCCAGAAAAAATGCACTCTACTTATTTGTGAAATATAATTTTTCAATTCTAAATGTCCAACATGACAGACACAGACTTCAGAGAATAATTAGAACTGCAGAAAAAACAATGGCTACCAACCTGCCTTCCATTGAGGACCTGTATACTGCACGAGTCAAAAAGAGGGCTGGGAAAATACTTACAGACCCCTCACATCCTGGACATAAACTGTTTCAACTCCTACCCTCAAAACGAGGCTATAGAGCACTGCACACCAGAACAACTAGACACAAGGACAATTTTTTCCCAAACGCCATCACTCTGCTAAACAACTAATTCCCTCAACACTGTCAAATTATTATGCACTACTATTAATCTTCTCATTGTTCCTATCACCCATCTCCTCCCACTTATGATTGTATGACTGTAACCTTGTTGCTGGTATCCTTACGATTTATATTGACTGTTTCCTAATATGATTTGATTGCTTATTTGTTCCCTATGACTATCATTAAGTGTTGTACCTTATGATTCTTGACGAATGTATCTTTTATGTACACTGCGAGCGTATGCACCAAAGACAAATCCCTTGTGTGTCCAATCACTTGGCCAATAAAAAATTCTATGCTATGCTATGCTATTCAAATGCTTTGCAAGTCTGATGAGTGCTAAGCAATCCATTTTTATATGCCGCTTAAATAGAAGTTATTTAAGCTTTTAGAAAGTGAATCTTAACAGGTAAGATTGACAGTGGAGTAGAAGATCCCCAAGAATGAACTATTTGCCATCCTTGGTTCATGGTGAGCCCGATTTTGATTGATCAAAACAGGTGTAAAATGGGGGAGAGGAGGAGGAGGAGTAAGATTCCGTCATTTTTACTGGACCAATTTTCTCCCTCCAATTCCAAAAGGTTCTTTAAATCATTTGCTTGGATCACCGCCCAAGATTTCAGCAAATTTGGGACCAGGCAAGAAAACTGAATTATTTATTATCAATTAGAACTTTTCAGGGCCCTTGACACGGTGTACAGAGCTAGTATTGTTTGCAATCTGTATTTAAGGCTCCTACAGATAAAAGGATGAAATTATTACTTTGGAAGGCTTTTATTCCAGGCCGGTTTAAGAAATGGCTTTTTTGCATATTTGGCAAACTCTGACTCTACTTCAGTTTGTTAATGCTACATCTTGTGGCAGGCTGTAAGGGGAGGAATAAATTTAGAATCACAGACATGTTGAGCTGCATCTGAAGACCATCGACCCCCCCCCCCCACCCCCTCTTGGGCCTTTCCACAGCAGGCTGACTGGGAAATAATGAGAGTTATAATGCCCCATGTCTGGAAAGACTGAGAAGCATCAGAGGTGGAAGGGTTATGGGAAGAGCCACCACAACAAGAATGGCATCATAGACATAGTTCATATACAAATAGATGATAGATAGGTGTGTGTGTGTGTGTGTGTGTGAGGGAGAGAGAGAGAGAGGGAGAGGGAGAGGGAGAGGGAGAGGAAGAGAGGGAGGGAGAGAGAGAGAGAGAGGATGAATATAGGCAGAACAGGAGCAGAGCAGAGGCCGAATAGCATCATGGGTCATAATTCAAATGGAAATGTTTGAGCCTGGTTGTCTCCTCAGCCAGAAGTTGGAGGTTTTCAAGAAGAGATTGGACAGCAGTATGTCTCGAATGGTATAAGGGCAGAGGTGTCAAACTCAAGGCCCTTGGGCCGGATCCAGCCTGCGGAGTGGTTATATCTGGCCCATGGAGCCAGCCTGGAAACAGCAAAGAACGGGTCCCGCAGTGCCTCTGCCAGTGAGAAGGGAGCTTGGGGGCCCTGCATGAGAAATGTTTCCCCTTTTGCATTTGAGCATCCAAGAAGGGACAAGAAAGGAGAAAGGGAAAGAGGAAAGACAAAGAAGAAAAAGATGGGAAGAGAGCAAGGAAAGAAAAATAAGGAAAGAGGGGAAGGAAGAAGAAAGGAGAATGAAGATGGAAGGAAAAGGAAGGACGGAAGGAAGGAAGGAAGGAAGGAAGGAAGGAAAGAAGGAAGGAAGGAAGGAAGGAAGGAAGGAAGGAAGGAAGGTTATAATGAGAGTGAAGGTGGGTCTCAGGCAAGTCCTGCCTTAGCTCTTGGCCCCACAGGTGCCCCCGATACAAGTAATGTTGAACTCGTGTTGAGTTCACACCCACCACCACCACCACCACCCTGGCTCTCCGAGGTCAAACACAACCCTGATGTGGCCATCAATGAAATTGAGTTTGACACCCCTGGAATAGAGTCTCCTGTTTGAGCAGGAGATGGGCTAGAAAAACTCCAAGGTCCCTTCCAACCCTTTTATTCTAATCTCTGCTCTATGTTCTAGAACAATGTTTCTCAACCTTGGAAGCTTGAAGATGGGTGGACTTCAACTCCCAGAATCCCCCAGCCAGCAGCGCTGGCTGGGGGATTCTGGGAGTTGAAGTCCACCCATCTTCAAGCTTCAAGGTTGAGAAACACTGTTCTAGAAGGAAGAAATGGAGGTCAACATTCAGAAGGGGCCGATCCACCCCTTTGCAGCTCCCCAAATCATCTGCCTTGAAATAACATCTGTTTCAATGGCAAAGGGCCTACCGGCTCCTTCTGATTTGAGGCAAAACCACAGACCACCACAGCACAGTCTCTACAGCAGGGAGGAGACCTGCTATAGTGACCACACATCCTTTGTGCTAAGGCCCAGGGCTTTATTCCAGAAGCCTCCCTTTCTATTTGTTTGTTTTTCAGAAGCCCACTCTCATCTTTTCCTTTGGTCATTTAATTGCTACCCTGCAACTTAATACGCAGTTCTTCCACCGTCATGTGAAAAATATGGAAAATGGAATTGTATTTTTAAAATATATTTACATGCAGGCTGTTTGAATTGAGATGTTTTTATCAGGATATGTGTCCTTGTAAAGCTTTTCTTAGTTTTGCTCTTGCATTTTAGTTTGTAAACAAAGTTATAGACATAAACTTTAAAGTTATAGACGGTTTATCCTGCAGAACCTTCTTCAAAGTTGCCTCTTTTCCAAGCTTGCCCTATGTTTTCTTCAGGAAAAACGGTCACCGTAAAGTGTTTGGACGTCATGGACCTGATCCACAGACCTTCGCTTTCCTCTGCCACACTAGCAAGAGAAACTTAGGGCCACCCAGGGGCAGCCTTCCTCCTACCAATGGGAGGAAAGACATGCAGAAAATTATCCAGTCTCTCACTCCTACATTCCCTTGGAGTTTGCCCACCTTGCCTCCCCCTGACTTTCTTTTTTCTAATGTTCTTTCTTCTTTAACGATTTGGAGAAAATTGCTTTATAAGAATGGCACAGACCAGATTCACTTGGGATGCCAGATTCAGTCTGCCAAAACTTGGATGGACACCAGATGCCCCCCCAAACCCTGCCAAAAGATTTACCCTCTGCTACCTCCTAGTGGCTGTTTGAATCTTTGCAGCCCAGGTCCAGCCCTGGTTCCATTGGCATTCAGATGACCTGCCCTGAAAAAAAATGAAAAAAGAGAGCTGGGGTCCAGGAAAACATTTTGGTGGTGATGGGGGCCACCCCAGAGATTTCCTTCAGTCAGTGGGTGTTTTGGGATTGCAAAACAAGGGCAGCCATTTTAGAGTTAGAATAGACCACACCTAGAATCCTGCATCCAGTTTTGGTCACCACACTATTAAAATAGAGGTTGAAACTCTAGAAAGAGTGCAGAGAAGAGCAACCAGGATAATTCGGGGACTGGAGGCTAAAACATACGATGAATGGTTGCAGGAACTGGGCCTGGCTAGGATCTCCCCTGGTCCTTCTAACATCTTCCAATATTTGAGGGGCTGCCACAGAGAGGAAGGGGTCAAACTATTTTCCAAGGCACCTGAAGGCCAGACAAGGAACAATGGATAGAAACTGATCAAGGAGAGATTCAACCTAGAAATGAGGAGGAACTTTCTGACAGTGAGAACAATCAATCAATGGAACAGAAATTGCCTTTAGAAGTTCTGGGAGCTTAGTAGGAACAACTCTGGTTTAAATTCAGTACGTTGCTGTGTCATTTCTTCCAGCCAGATTTTAATCTTTACCAGTAATTTTTTGCTTCAGGACAAGTCCACCACATATGGTAATAAGATCCTGGTGTTTGATGACATTTCCAGCAGTTAGCTGCATATCTTTCCAGAAAAAATTAGTAAGGAAAATGTATATTTGATTATACATATAATAACAGCTGCAAGAATTGTGTATGCTCAAAATTGGAAATCAGAAAAAATACCTTTGGAAGAAGAAGTAATAAAAAATTTTTTAGACTGTGCAGAAATGAATAGATTAACTTTGATGATTAAAGATAAGGAGGAATCAGAATATTTTAAAACATGGAATTATTTTTATAGTTGGTTGGAAAAGAGATATAAATGACTGATACTATAATTACATACAAATGATGATTATTTTATTTATTTATTTATTTATTTATTATTATTATACATTATAATAATAATTTATAATATTGACTTAGAAATGAAATGTTAGAACAGTTTGGATGAATATGAAGATAGAAGAAACTTATGGAAGATGGAGAAGCCTAGAAGATAACACCAAGACGTCACAGGGAAGGGAGGATTGATGTATTAAATGTTTGTTTGTCTTAAAAAATAAAAAAAAATACTTAAAAAAAGAAATTGTGGGGGCCTTCACCATTGGAGGCCTTCAAGAAGAGACTTGACAGCCATCTGTCAGAAATGGCGTAGGGTCTTCTGCTTGGGTGGGGGGGCTGGACTAGATGACCTACAAGGTCCCTTCTAACTCTGTTAATCTGTGGAATAGATGATCCCTTCCCCCAGCAGACAATTCTGAGAATGCTCCTCACCTCCATCATACATCTTGACCTGCCTGATTCAGTGATGGGGATAAACTGCTCCAAACCCTAATTGTGAGTTTGTCTTTGCTTTGGGTTTGTCTCCATTATTGGGTTAACTTTCAACAAGTGGCCGAAGCCTCCATGATGGGCTCCTTCTTTAGGCCTTTTCTGGCCACAGCCCCTTATGAGTGGCAAGTGGTTGCGGCTGCCATTTTATTCCCCCAAAGGGCCCTTCAGGCCACGTGGCAGAAAGGCAGGATGGAAAACTGAAAGGGCCACTTCTGTCCCCAGGGTTAGGGTCACACGTCTCCTTCAGATCTGCAGGGACCACCCAGGCTGAAGATTTTGCAGCAGCAGCTCCTGGCTGTGGGTGGCAGACTCGGTCAAACCAGGGTCCAGCTCTGCTTCACCGATGATGGTGGAGATGGAGAAGGGCATCCCGGGACTGACCAAAGGCAGAAAGCGGGGGAGGCCTCAGGCAGAGGGTGGGGTGGGACTCACTTCTGTGGCTGCCCACATTTCGCAGCAAAACACAGAGCATGGCTGGGGGGCAATCCTGTTTTTGGTATGTAAAGAGTTGCATTCATCCTTTGATGCACCTATTTTATAAAGCCTTTCCAAGCCCCCTAAGATAAAAGAGGGCATCAAAAACCCCAGCTTGGTTTGCCTGTTGCGGGAACTCAGCCATCCCCCCCTCCCGTCTGCAATTAGGCACATGGAAGCCCCTCACAGCCCCCCCAAGTACCCCACTCTGGTTCACCATCATCCCCACAAGAGCCAAACTCCTTTGCCAGCAACTGCATTTGGCATAATTGTCATTTGAAGTGAAACAGTTCTTCACTTCCCTCCCTCCCTCCTTCCTCCCTCCTCTCCTTCCTCTCTCCCTCCCTTCCCTTCCCTCCCTCCCTCTCCTCCCTCCCTCTCCTTCCTTCTCCCTCTCCCTCCTCTCCTTCCTTCCTTCCTTCCTTCCTTCCTTCCTTCCTTCCTCCCTCTCCTTCCTTCTCTCTCACACACACTCTCTCCCAGGTCAGTAATGAAGGGTCCAAGTTGCTGCTCCTTTCTGTGTGTGTGTGTGGGAGGGGGAAGGATGTGCCATTCTTTGGGCACAAGCCGGGAGGCCTGGATGAGCACAGATGGCCTTAGGGGTTGCCCCCCTTTCTGAGGATGACAAAAGACCTTCATTTCATTGGGGAGGGGGGCCTCTCACTCTGCTCCCCCCCCCGCCCTGAGATCAGCCTCCCCAGGGCCAGAGTTGTCACCAGCCCCACAAAGCGGGTGATCAATGAAAGGGAGGCAGCCGGCCCTTCCCAGCCCCTGTTTGCTCGGCTGTCTCCCCCTCCCATTGAGCAGGCATGCAGAAACATTCCCCCTCCGGGACACCCATTGTTGCCACCCGGTTGCCAGGCTGCGTGGCGGCTTGAATAGCTCTGCTGATCTGGGCTGCTCCCAGACCCTGCCATCCGGTGCTTGGGGGGGATGGGGGGGAGCACAGATAGGGCTTGTCCTCCCTCCACCGGGCCCCTTTCCATCTTTTGGGAGGGCCTGGATCTCGCTGGAAGCCTGGTGGGGCAGGAGCAGAGGGCGTGAGAAGCAGGCGACACCCCCTCCCCAGAAGGCTCCCAGGTCTGCGGCTGCTGCTACCCAGGATTACAGGTGGTGGGCTCTCCTGCAGATGTGGGGTCACTAGAGACACAAACATCTGCCAGGAGAGGGCTGGCACGGAGCTTTTCTGACAGGCACGCGAGGGCAGTTGTGTTGCTTTCATTTTAAGGGAGATTTTTACACCCAGGGAGGCACCTGAAAGGTATGCTCACTGCAGTTGATTCTAAAATGTTCTAGGACCCAGCTGCAGGCTTTGGACCGGCCAGATCTGAATCAAGGGGGTGGAACATGAGTAGAACCTAGAACATAGGTGGAAAGATCTCAGGAAGAGCAGAGCCCACCGGGGGCTCTGGGCCAGCGATGCCCAGGGTGGCAGCAGCATTCCCTGCCTTTCCTTGAGAAGGACGGCAGACTTTCCCCTGGAGCACAGCGACAACAACAAAAACCCAAGACAGCAGGTTCAATCCCAAGGTTGCAACTGCCATCTTGGCTTCTTTGACACCCCCCTCCCCAAGAGAAGGGAGGGGGAAACAATCCCAGCAGAATGATGTGTGGCACCAAGCCGTGGCAGTGACACCACCGGTCCACAACCGTTCCCTGCAGAAGAAGCTCTTGGTGGTGGGTTTACTTCATGCCTGATCTGAATTCCCAGTTCCCCCAGTTATGAAACCGGCCCTGGCCTGGTACAACCTCCTGTCTTCCTGAATGAAAACTCACAAAGCTGTGAACAGAAAGCGTTTTCTCTCTATTGTGCTGTTTTAATACTTTACCCTGAACTCTTCAAACTAATTTTAATTGGGCTGTGATTATTGCTGACTCTCAACTTTTGTAAAGCAGCACATAAATGCAATAGATTTTTTGGGCGGCATGTAAATGCTATGATTTTTTAAAATAAATGTTCACCTGTATTTTTTTTTAAATTAGATTTGTATGCCACCCTTTTCCGGAGACTCAGGGCGGCTTACAATGCCTTAAGCAATAGCCTTCATACTTTTGTATATTTATATAAAGTCAGCTTATTGCCCCCACAAAGTGGGTCCTCAATTGACCTACCTTAGAAAGGATGGAAGACTGAGTCGACCTTGAGCCTCGAACCTTGCAATAATTGCAGACAGCTGGATCTTGATAACAGGCTATTAGCCTGTTGAGCTATCTGAGGCTCTGTATGTGGTGCTTGATTGGCTCCTCACTGCTGTTGGAACTGTGGGGCAGTTTTGCCTCCAGAAGTTGGGGGCACTCCATCTTTGGGGTTTTTTAAAGAAAAGACTGGACAGCCCCTTGCCTGAAATGGTTGAGGGTCTCTAACTTGAGCTTGGATTAGAAGACCTCCAAGGTCTTTTCCAACTCTGTTCCACTGTTACTGTACAGATGTTGGAAGGGAATCAAATTGCAGTGGTTTCACTCTGCCCAGCTCTCCCAAGCTACATAACTCTCTAGAACGGTACAATAGGTCAGCGCCTCCCAATCTTTTGGGCACCAGGGACCACTTCTGTGGAAAGGGGTTTTCCCATGGACCAGAGTGGGCATGGTTTTGTCTGCTGCCTGCTTGTTTATGCAATCCAATTTCTGGCATGCTGCGGCCCAGTGCCAGTCCACGGACCAGGGTTTGGAAACCCTGCAATAATGGATCTGGAGGGGACTATAATGGTTACTTAGTCCCAGCCCCTCTAATATGCTGGAACACCAAATGACCATCCATGAGAGTTGACTACCCAGGTTCTCCTTAAACTCGTCAGCAGATGGAGAATCCACAATCTTTATTTTGTTATGGAGTCCTTGATGGTCTCTGAGGATGGCCATTTTATTGTAGATATTTCATGACCCAAGTACCCAGGGGTCTCCAACCTTGGCAACTTTAAGACTTGTGGATTTCAATTGAAGACTTGTGAATTGAAATTGAAGTCCACAAGTCTTAAAGTTGCCAAGGTTGGAGATCCCTCCCAGAGATGAGTAATGAAACGTCTACGTAAGAAAACCACCAAGCTCAAAGAGCACCAAGGACTCTGTAGTTCAAAGATTCTCTTCTGTTGAGACTCTTATATGGATCTCACCAAAGAGCAGTTTTTCCTTTCAAACAACATTCCAAAATAGCTGCAACTTATACCTGGCTTGTTGCTGTGGTCATGGACTATAAAGGAATAAAGTTGCTGTAGTCATGGACCTATCATGGTTCCTATAAAGGAGAATATTTGTAGCTCAGGGTTGAAATCAGGTTGAAATGTCAACATTCATTCCCAGCCATCAACCCTGGAGTTTCCCTTGGCTATCCTGTCCTAATGTGGCTATCTCCCGTCAGGGATCTTCCCCCCCCCAAACTGAGCATCCCAAGTCCCTGCAACCTGTTCCCAAAGGACACGTCCTCAAATCCCTGAATCATCTTTCTCACCCTGCTCTGAGCCCATTGATATTCCTCTGGAAGTGGGCCCAGAATCCAATAAACTCCAGGTGTGGTCTTGCTAAGTAGAAGGGAATCAAGGCTTCCCATGTTTCTTCTCCTGATGCAGCCACAACTGGATTAGGCCTTCTAGCCAGTCGTGTCCCCGCCCCCGCTGACTCACCCTCAGCCTCTTATCCCTGAATATGCTGCTCAGTTCTTCTCAGATGTAGAACTTCCAAGCCACGAATTCCCCCAACCCATCTTGTATTTGCGTCTTGCATTCCTCCCCCCACCCCTTAAGCTTCTCCTGCTTGTGAAACGTCTTCGTCTTCCAGGCTGTTGGTGAGATTGCAGTCTTGTTCTCCATGCTGAGTGATGGCCAGAACTCCCCATTTCTTGTCATCCACAGAGGTGTGGTGAAGGTCAGTTTTATTTTGTCCGTTGTTGGGCTACATCTGCACGCTGTGATGCACTACATTATCCTCAAGGGAGATGTTTAGGAAACCATTTCAAGTGTAAAGTTATCACTTTTCTTGCACTGCAGAAATTCTCCCAGTTTGTTTTTGTTTTCTGGAACACCTGCTGAAAGTGCACAACTCTGACCAAAAGAAGGTCGATTTTGACCGGTTGGAGGTACAGTAGTAAGAGCTGCATTTCCACAGACGTCTTCCATAAAAACTTCTGTCTGGTGCAGCAAAGCCCTCTCCTTTGGTCCATTCTTCACCAAAAGAGCCGGTTCGGGGTCATTTATTTCAAAAGATCCTGCCTGAGCTGCCTTCTCTGGCTTTGTGCACAGGGTACAACCCTGAAATCGCCCCCCTGTGGTTTTGGCTGCAGAGCCTTTAAGAGCCACAGGGCGAGCAATGCTTTCTGCTCTGCTCTGCAACGGAGATGCTGGAAAATACTAAAGCATCTTTCAAGGGCCGAAACTGAAATGTGCAACTGACAGCTGACTTCAGGGAAAGCAGACAGACAGAGAGGCTGATATATCTTGCCTCCCAACAGCCCCTCCTGCTCCCTCTGTGAGCCAGAAGCAGGCTGGAGTGCAGCTTTGGGGTGATTAGCATAACAATCCGTACAGATCCGGCTTCCTCCTGAGCTCAGGACTTGCTCAATCCAATTTGCAGGCTCTGCTCTTTGTTTAGAAGCCTAATTCCTGCCACCAGGATAGTGAAATGACCTTCTTAAGGAGACACAGCACTGCCTCACCCCACCCCCACCCCCTCTTGGAACTTGCAGCCTCCTTAGCACAAACAGGTGGTGGAATTTCCTAGAAGGTTGTGCATTCCAGGTGTATTTAACTGTGGTTGGTGTACCTTGACAAACCCACCAGGGTGAGAAAGCTTGCAAAAGGGACATAAATATCCCTTTGTTTTGCAAGCCAATTCCCCAAAGGTCGCAAATATAAAGACAGTGCTGGTACATAATTCCAACACTTTTCCAAATGCTTCTTATAAATATGAGTTAATATTATGATAGCACAAAGAGGGATCTTTAAGGAAACAGAACCTGATTTGTTCTTATATCCTGGGAACAATTTTATTTCCAGAAATTGGCCAATGAAGCTTGTCATAGCACAGGAAACAACATCACAGCGAAGTGATATAAAAACTATAGATGCAGAAGGCAATAACCGGGTGATCGGTGTGGGAAGAAATATCCATCTGGTTCAGTTCCAAGCCAGGAGGAAGACACTGGAAACATGGAAGCTGATTGGAAAGAAGGTTTAATGATGAACCAAGCACATGGTTCTGGTGTAGCTGACCAGATGGAGCTGAGAGTGGGTGGCTTTTATACCTTCTCTTGGGCTTTGCAGTTGAGCTTCCTGTTCCTGTGTAAGGACATGTATTCTATTGGATGTTATAGTGGTTATGTAGGAGTCATAGCTGGCTCTATAGGCAAAGTATAAATCCTAGGTGTTTGTCTGAGCTAGGTTTGGTTGAAGTTTGGACTGCTGATGCAATGAAAGGGCTTTTGTTCTGAAAGGGTTTGGACAATTCCTATTGTGGCTTAACAGCTTTGTCCTGGTTTGGATCTTCAGTGTGGGCTAATCCTACCATTTTGTCTTTATTTCAAAATATCCTGTCTTGAATGGATTACCAAATCTGCATTTCTAAAAGTCACCTATAGAATCTGCTGGGGCTATTAAGAAAGCATGTTTCTCCATTTCTCCTTTAGGGAAATATAATATAATATTTCCTAAAATATTTCATTCTCCTAGGAGAGGGGTGGGGGTGCTAACTTTCTACATCAGCAAACCTACTTCCAAGAATTCTGCCAAAAAGGCTGATGTTATTGTCCCCATATTCGCAGGCAGTACCTGGCTGACCTTATAGAGAATTGGAAACTAAGTGGAATCAATCAGAATAGAGCTGGAATCATCCAAGTTAGTACCTGGATAATTGAAAATCAGGGAATTCAAGGGCTGCTGGAGTGGGAAGTGGAAAAAACATTCTGGAAAGTGGCCAAGGCAAAGCTTTCTTCTCTTTTGCTGCCCAGCAAAGGAATCTCTCTAAATGTACATGAAGGTGATCTCCACCCAACTTTTCAACTAACAGAATAGCAATAGCAATAGCACTTATATGCAGCTTCATAGTGCTTTACAGCCCCTCTTTAAGCAGTTTACAGAGTCAGCCTCTTGCCCCCAACAACCTGCATCCTCATTTTACCCACCTCAGAAGGATGGAAGGCCAAGTCATGGCCTTGAGCCGGTCAGGATTGAACTGCTGACAGTCAGCAGAATTAGCCTGCAATACTGCAGTCTAACCATTGCTCAAGGAAGGAAAAGAAGGGAGGGAGTGAGGGAGTGAGAGTGGGAGGGAGGGAAGGAAGGAAGGAAGGAAGGAAGGGGAAAAGGTAGAGCACTAGGACTAATCCTTAGACTTATATACTGCTTCACAGTGCTAGAGAGGACTATAAAAGCACTGTGAAGTGGTATATAAGTCAAAGTGCTATTGCTATTTACAGTCCTCTCTAAGCAGTTTACAGAGTTAGCATTTTGCCCCCAACAATCTGGGTCCTCATTTTAAGGATAGAAGGCTGAGTCAACCTTGATTGAGCTAGTCGGGATCAGACTCCTGGCAGTGAAGAATGAGTTAGCCTGCAGTGCTGCATTCTAACCACTGTGCCACCACAGCATCCCTTAAGTTGTTCCGTGTTGTCTGTTTGGCCTCGAGAATCACAGTCTTGCCTCTGTCAAGGGGATAGTTTTGGTCAGGATACACACAGGGAGTTTTTGGTAAGAAGGTGGGGATCATTGTGGTTTTCTTTTAAAAACTCTGTTTTAAGATTGCCAGCTGCTAAAACTACTGTTGCTCCCATGGTCTATGCAACAATGAAACCAGTGAAATATTTCCATTACTTTATGAGCCACGGTGGTGCAGTGGTTAGAGTGCAGTACTGCAGGGTACTTCTGCAGACTGCTGGCTGCCTGCAATTTGGCAGTTCAAATCTCACCAGGCTCAAGATTGACTTAGCCTTCCTTCCATCCTTCTGAGGTGGGTAAAAACCCAGATTGTTGGGAGCAAGAGGCTGACTCTGTAAACCACTTAGAGAGGACTGTAAAGCACTGTGAAGCAGTATATATGTATAAGTGCTATTGCTATTGCTCTTCCTTTTTCCTTTCCCCTTCCTTCCTTCCTTCCTTCCTTCTTTCCTTCCTGCCTTCCTTCCTTCCATGGTTCACAGCGGTTAGAGTGAGTATTGCAGGCAAACTCTGCCCACTACCAACAGTTCAATTCTGATTGACTCAAGGTTGACTCAGCCTTCCATCCTTCCGAGGTGAGTAAAATGAGGAGCCAGATTGTTGGTGGCCAGAGGCTGACTCTGTAAACTGCTTAGAGAGGGCTGTAAAAGCACTGTAAAGCCGTATATAAGTCTAAGTGCTATTGCTATTTACAGTCTCCCAAAGAAAACATTGAATGAAGCCATGATCTATTTTAACCATGGTTTGCTATATATGCCATGATTACAGGGTCAAACCTAAAAGGAAATTGGGGGCCAAACCAAATAAAGCAAATTATGATTAGCATAATGTGGGCAACCAATTTGTGTCTCACTACCAAGAAGATAAAGGTATCAACTGATGAAAATAAACTCTCCCTGCATTTGATGGTTGCATAGATGATTTTGTAGCTTGCTACTATCTTCTCTGGGGGTATTTTTTATTCACTTCCCTGTCTAGCTTATCTGGAGATTTCCTGGTGGTCTTCCATCCACATACAAACGCAATCCCAGGATTATCTGTCCAACTACAGGTAGTCCTTGTCTAATGACTGTTCATGGTTACCAAGGTGATGAAAACTAATTTTGTGACCGACCCTCAGGCTTTTTTTTTTTTAATTGGATTTATATGCTGCCCTTCCCTGGAGACTCAGGGCGTTAAGCAATAGCCTTCATACTTTTGTATATTTTATACAAAGTCAGCTTATTGCCCCCACAAACTGGGTCCTCAATTTACCTACCTTAGAAAGGATGGGAGGCTGAGTCAACCTTGAGCCTGGGGAGACCCGAACTGGTGCAATTGCAGACAGCTGGATGTTAATAACAGGCTTTAGTCTGCTTATTAGCCTGTTGAGCTATCCAGGCTCTTCAACCTTCAGTTCACAGCTCTGTAAATCAAAGAAGATCACAAGCCCAGTCATGGTTCCATTTATCAACCGCTTTGCTTAATGACCAAGTTGCCAGTCCCAATTGTAATAACTAAACAAGGTCCAGCTGTAAATGAATGGGGAGGCTGCCTGTGGTGCCAAGTTTCAAGTCAAAATAAAATACAAAAATGCTAATGTTTTGGTGGAATGAGGGTACTGATTGCATGGTGCACCTTGAAAGTCTAGTTGTTGTGAGAGAAAAGGGCTGTCACCGCCAGATTCCACCCTAGTTGGCAGTTTCAAGATCAGCCAAGGTCACCTTGAAGCTGTCATCTGTTGATCAAAGGCTGTCCTGTGTCTGCTTTCATGGACACATCTATGTTGTTTTCTTCCTGTCAACCGCAGGCGGGGATTGTTATTGCTCTCTAATCTTTGCTGAAGTGGTTTTATTTTTCTAGCCTCCCAGAGTAGACTACACTTCTGGGATTCCTGGTAGCCTGCCGTCAAAGTGCAAACCAGATTTGACTTTCTTTCGCTTCGCCTGAGATCCATCCAGGTCATTTCCCTTTGCTTTTTCTCCAGATTCTAATGGCCTCCTGATTTGGTAGGATTCCAACTTACTTCTGAAAGGGCAAATGCAATTCTGGAGCAGAGCCACCTTTGTCTCCTGCACCAGGCAGAGGTGTCTGCGGTGTGTGGTCAAAACAAGTTAAGATGGGTGGTTGCAACAGTGCAATCTCAGTTTGTTTTAGTCTGTAGAGATTCTCAGTCATCCAGGTCATGGTTATCCCAAAGGTGCTTTTTCAGGAGGCAACTGGACTTTCTAGCACTACTCAGGTGACCCTGAGGACCCAGGTAAACCTCCAGGTGCTTCAAGGACCCTCTCAAAGGATGCAAATGACCAGCTGTCTGCAAAGTGTAAAAATCCTTCCATTCCCCACCATCCAGTAAGAGCCGAAGAAGCTTCTTGGATGAGAAGCAAAGCGTCTCCAAAGAAAAAACAAGAAAGTCGAGTTGCCTCCTGAAAAAGCACCTCTGGGACTCAGTTTGTTTTGCATCATCCTGGCTCCATGGGGACATTGTGACCACTCTACATGGACAGTCTTCTCAGGACTGCTCCCAACTTGGGCACCTGGGATGATACCACATTAACCTTCTTGACCTGACTGGAAGAAAGCAGAGGCAATGCGCTATTGTGGACCCACAGCAGATGTTTCTGCAATTTCTGGAGAAACGGAATTCTACTCCGTCTATGGAAAACCTCTTCTTCGGTCTTACTTGAGTAGGACAAAGGCCAAAAGGGATTTGGGAACACCTTTCCAGCCTAAGAAATGTTATTAAAAGGCATCAGCCTGTGTGAGCTGCAGTCCCTTTCATCCTAGACATGGACAGCTAAACACCATCCAATGCAACAAGCTTGCATTCAACCCATGAAGTGAGCTGCAGCTGGCACAAACTGATACCTTTTAATAACATTGGTTCCTTTGAAAAGATGCTACATGGTGCATTCTGATGTTTGGCTCTCATAGGCTGTTGGAAGAAATACCATATTTTTCGGAGTATAAGACGCACTCCCCCCCCCCCCCCAAAAGTGAAAAATTCGATGCATCTTATAAACCGAATACAGGGCTGTTTTTGGACTCCCGAACCCTCCATGCATCATGTTTTTGCCGTCCCCAGTCCCCAGAAGCACTCTGCAGTGCTCCACCCGTGCAGACATCGTGACCTCCTTTTTTGTGATGATTTTTAGCCTCTGAGCACGTGCAGAAGCCTCTGCGTATGTGGAGTGCGCACATTTGCAAACCGGTAGGGAAGGTAAGTGAATTTCACCCCTGCTCCACACATCCTGTTTTTGCAAAAAATGGGCCCATTTTCAGCTCTGCATGTCGCGTTTTCGCCCTTCTGCACCCCAGAAACACTCTGCAGGCCAAAAAGGGGTGCGTTTTTGGTGAAAACGGGATGTGCAGAGCAATGCAGAGTGCTTCTGGCAGCCGGGGAGGGCAGAAACGCAATGCACGGAAGCCAAAAACTATTTTTTTTTCTTGTTTTCCTCCTGTAAATCTAGGTGCAAAAAATATGGTATTCATCTGGTTCAGTTCCAAGCCAGGAAAAAGGCACTGGAGACAAAATGGAGGCTGGAGGCTGATTGGGAAGATGGTTTAATGATGAAGCAGAACCACATGGGTGGTTCTGGTGCAGCTGACCACATGGAGCTGAGAGTTGGGGTTATTTATACCTTCTCTTGGGCTTTGCACTTGAGCTTCCTGTTCCTATGCAAGAACAGGCATTCTATTGGCTATTATCAACCACTTTCTTCAGTCCATTGTTCCTGGCTTGTAACCCTCCTTGGAGGGGGTTCCTGTAGGAGTGCCTCCCTGTGGCCCCCCTGGGCTCCCATCTGGGTGGAGGGCCATCCCCCAAAGGATGACCTTGGGGGAGCCCCTCAGCCATGGAAGAAGAAGGCAGCTCTGGAGCTGCTTTGTGCGGGAGGAAGGTTGTGGCTGGCAGACCTGCAGTTTCAGCAAACTGAAGGGTACCACGAATGAGGCAGGAAGCATCATGAGTAGGTTGTGGTCCAAAATAATGAGATGGCAGCCACAACTGTGTTTTTTATGTAGGTTGCTTTGATTGTATATTATGGTTGTGGCTGCCACCTTGATGTTTTTGACTACATCTGGCCTAGGAGTCATGGCCTGTGACCTCCAGATAACTTCTGGATACTTCTGGAGCTTTGGGTACCACATTCCAAGCTTTTCAGAGAAGATGACCAGAGCGTAAAATAAAAGCAGAACAGAATAGAGGTGGAAGGGACCTTGTGGGTCATCTAGTCCAGCCCCCCACCCAAGCAGGAGACCCTACACCAGTGATGGCTTAACCTTTTTGCTGTTGCATGCCAAAAGCGGGGGTCGTGTGGGGCGGCGGGGTCGCTCGCATGTGTGCCCACGCCCATAATTCAGTATGCTTCACCCCCACCACGCCCTGCGTGTGCAACTCCCCCTGCACTCCCCACACTTTTGGCACATGATGGCACAGTGGACCCAGTAGGCCTGTTTTTCGCTCTCCCCAGACTCCAGAGGCTTTCTTGGAGCCTGGGGAGGGCGAAGAAGATCTCCCCACCCCACCCCCAGAGGCTCTCCGGAGGCCAGAAACAGCCTTTTTCCCAACTTCCAGTAGGCCCGGAAGGGCTGAAAATCAGGTGGCCAGTGCGCACATGCATGCTGGAACTGAACTAGGGCAATGCTCACGTGCCCACAGATACGGCTCCGCGTGCCATTTGTGGTACGTGTGCCATAGGTTCGTCATCACGGCCCTACAAATGGGCCAGTCTCTTCTTAAAAGCCTCCAGTGATGAAGCTCCCACAACTTCTGAAGGCAACTTCTGTTCCATTGGTTGATTGTTCTCAGTGTCAGAAAATTTCTCCTTATTTCTAGGTTGAATCTCTCCTTGATCAGTTTCCATCCATTATTCCTTCTCTGGCCTTCGGGTGCTTTGGAAAATAGTTTGATCCCCTTCCTCCTCTCTGTGGCAGCCCCTCAGAAATTGGAAGATGGCTATCATGTCTCCCCTGGTCCTTCTCTTCACTAGGCTAGCCAGGTCCAGTTCCTGCAACCATTCATTGTACGTTTTAGCCTCCAGTCCCCTAATCATCCTGATTGTTGTTCTCTGCACTTTTTCTGGAGTCTCAACATCTTTTTTATAATGTAGTGACCAAAACTGGATGCAGGACTCTAGGTGTGGTCTTACTAGGGCTTTATAGAGGAGTGGTATTAGTACCTCCCTTGATCTTGATTGTATCCCTCTGTTAATGCAATTTAGGATTGCATTGGCTTTTTTAGCTGCCACTGCACACTGCTGGCTCCTATTTAACTAGTCCAGTAAGACTCCAAGATCCCTCTCACAGTTACTGCTATTAAGCAGAGGAAGGAAATAATTCATTATATAATAAGAGTGTGCAGTGAATTAAAATTAGATTCAGCTGAGCAAATTAAGTTTTCTCCCAGCTGTACCCCTGGCGGGGACCCCAGAGCACCCCATGCTCCTGCCCCAGAACATGGAACCCTTTGCAGAGATTTCTTGGTAAAGAGGGAGGGGGCACCCCAAACCAGCATTCAGGCAGCCTTTCTGCACTTAGCTATCACTATCCTCAATTCCTTTCCTGCTCCCCAAAGCCCCTGGGCCTTTTCCTGCATCAGGGACTGCTCCCCCCACCACTTCCTGGATTGCTTTGCCTTTGATGGCAGCATGAAAGGCAGGCCTGAGAGGGGGGAGATTGGGGGAACCCCATCCCTGTGCTGCAGAAAAGCTGCCTCTGGACAGTCTGAAGGTGGGACAGAGTTGCAGTAGGGCAGAGAGGCCCAGATACAGATGTTCATCTGCAGAAATGGGGGGGGGTGAGGGAGGGAGGAGGCAAAGGGACCTCAAGGGGAGGCTTTTGCCCTGGGTGGGTCAGAGAGCCCCATTCTCATCTCTTGCAGAAGTTGGCAGTTTCTTTTCTGTCGCTTTGAGTTGGGGGATGCCCAGCGATGGATAGACTTTCCTCCTCGTCCCTTTGTGAGACCCTCATCCCTGCTCCCCTAATCTTCTTCCTCCACCCCTACTTTCAGCTCCTCCGGAGGGGCCCCCCTCCCCAGTGTGAGGTGGGTGTGAGAGGGTCTCTTTAAGGAATCCCTCCCCATGCCAAGCCCCCTCTCCTCCCCCACCTGAGAACCAATTAAAACTCAATGAATTCCAAGGGGGGGGAGAGGAGGCTTTTGTGCTTCCCATGCGGTGGGCTGACAAAGGCTCTCGGGCAGGAATAAAAGCGGCTATTCAGCCGCTCCACTTGTTCTCATTCAAATCACTTCCACTCCAGCCTCCCCTCCCTGCTGCTCTGTGCTGAGTTCCCAGGCCGGCTCCCAGCCTGGATGCACCGCCCCAGCCTTCCACCCACCCACCCACCCACCCCTGCAACCCCCAATCTGCCCTGCCTCCCTCCCTGCCCCCAATCGCAGAAGAGGGGTTTGGCTGGGAATCCAAAGCCTGAGATAGGCAGAGCCTCCCTGGAAGCTGTCTGGCCAAATTGGGGAGACATGCTTCCAGACGGACTGGGCACACAGAAGTAGGCTGGAGAGATGGTTTCCCAGGCACGGTTGTCAGTTATTTAACAGATAATAGATTAACAGAATCGGAAGGGGTCGTTAGGTCATCTAGTCCAACCCCCCACCCAAGCAGGAGACCCTATACCATTTCTGACAAATGGCAGTCCAGTCTCTTCATGTCTCCCCTGGTCCTTCTCTTCACTAGACCAGCCATGCCCAGTTCCTGCAACCTTTCATTGTATGTTTTAGCCTCCAGTCCCCTCATCATCCTGGTTGCTCTTCTCTGCACTTTTTCTAGAGGGTCCACATCGTTTTTATAGCCTAGTGACCAAAACTGGATGCAGGATTCTAGGTGTGGTCTTACTAAGGCTTTATAGAGGAGTGGTATTAGTACCTCTCTTGATCTTGATTGTATCCCTCTGTTAATGCAATTTAGGATTGTGTTGGCTTTTCTGGCTGTTGCTGCACATATTTAGCTGGTTGTCCACTAAGACTCCAAGATCCCTCTCACAGTCACTGCTATGAAGGCTGGTTTCCCCCAGTTTATACGTGTACTTTCGGCTTTTCTTGCCCTGGGTTTAGGATTTAGGTTGCCCTGAAGATAAAACATCTCTAATTCTGCATTTTCACACCAAGGCAGGGAGTCCTCGATTTACGACAGTTCCTTTAGCGAGCGTTTTAAGTTACAACAGGACTGAAAAAAGTAACCAATGAACGTTTGTCACCCTTACTATTGTAGCAGCCTCCTCGCGGTCACCTCAGGGGGGAAATGCTACTGGCTCTCTCCAGTTCAGGCGAACTGGTAGTGATAAAAACTACCAGTTTGGGTGAACTGATAGGTAAAAAAAAGCTACCAGTTCAGTCAAAATAAATAAATTTCTGACAATCAGCTGTGCCGCGCGGTTTAACTTCGCTAGAAAGCAGGACGTCGTGTTTTCTAGCGAAGCTAAATCTCGCAGCACAGCTGTTCCCCACCCCACTGTTCTACTTACCTAGTAAAGTCTTCTTTTTCCACCCGAAGCGTGCTTTTGGCATGTGTTGCGCATGCGTGTGTGCAGTGTGCTTTTAGTGTGTGATGCATGTGCACGTGCATTGCGTGTTTTTGGCTCATTGTGCATGCATGCACACATGATTTCAGCATGCATTGCACATGAGCAGGTAGCAAACCAATGGCGATCTGAGGAGGATTTCACCCCTGGGTCACGTGATCAAAATCCGGACATTTGGCAACAGGCATGGATTGATGACGGTTGCAGTGTGTCATCTTTTGCGACCATCTACCAGGCCACGTCAGTGGGGAAGTCAGATTCACTCAACACAATAACTGCAACAATCCAGTTAACAGCTGAGGGAAAGGAAGGTTGTAAAATGGGAGAAAACTCACTTACTGAGCGTTTCGCTTAGCAAGAGAAATTTTGGGCCCAGTTTTGGTCGTAAGTTGAGGACTGCCTTTACAGAAGCTCTTATGCAGTTATCCGTAAAAAGCCACACTTCTCCAAATTTTGCATTGCTATTTGCCATTTCTTTTTTAAAAAAGGGTGGGAAATAGCCTAAAAATGCATTATTTTAAAATGAAAACAGTTTGCGTAAAACTGCATTAGGCAGAACTTCCAACAGAAGGGCAGAAATATGGTGCAAACTGACTCAATATGTTTGGGGAAACATTAAAAAAAATTGTTATGTTTCTCCAACTAAGTGCCAGATAAAGTAAAAAAAAAATGGCAAAATGTTCACTAATTTTCAGTTCCACCCAGAGGAAGAAAAGGGCTCAACTTCCCTGAAAATAATATAGGTGGTCCTCGACTTATGACCCCAACTGAGCCCAGAGTTTATGTTACTAAGTGAAACAGTTAAATTGTTAAGTAAGTTTTGCCCCATTTTACGACTATTACAACCACCCTGGTGCACGGCCCCACCTCATCTCTTGTGCCGTCCTGGAATGAATCTTCTCAACTGAAGGGAGTGAATTGAGTCATTCCAGGGACTGAGGGTGGGCGAACTTCAGCAGGCCATCTTGACCAAGCCTGGCAGCCCTGATTCTCAGAGGGGGGCGGGGTCTGTGCAAGCCATTCAGAAGCTCCCCAAAGGTCCCAGCCAGCCCCCCAGGGTCAAGGTCTGGCATGGAGGAGCCAAGCAGGGGTAGGACCATCTACTAGGACAGGGGTCAGCAACCTGTGGCTCTGGAGCCGCATGTGGCTCTTTCACCCCTCTGCTGCAGCTCCGTGTCACTCAAAATATGCGTCACAACCACCAATGTGTGACACCCACCGGCACACGATTTATTGAGCTTTCCAACCCCCGGTAGGCCAACCACGGATAAATCCAAGAAAAGAAAGGTTTCAGAAGAAAACAGAATGTTTAATTTGACTACTTATGCTAATTTTGTGGCCGCTCAAGAAATAGTCAGGCACGGGAAGGGTTTTGTGGCTCCCGGAGTTTCCTTTTCTGTGGGAAATGGATCCAAATGGCTCTTTGAGTGTTTAAGGTTGCAGACCCCTATACTAGGATGATCCCTGGAGCAAACGTTCCAGCCAATTGTGTACTGGGGGCCTCAGCTGTGTATCCTCCTGGGATGTCCATGGAGCTTCTCCATCATCCAAATCGTGGTTGTCCCAAAAGGCAACTGGACTTCCAAGAAGCTGAAGAACTGAAGAAGAACTGAAGACCTTTCTTGGGTGAGAAGCCAAATGTTTTCAAGATAAGGAAACCCAAGAAAGTCCAGTTGCCTTTTGAAAAAGCACCTTTGGGTACACCTGAGATTGTTGTTCAGCCACTAAATCATGTCCGGCTCTTTGCAATCCCATGGATCATAGCATACCAGGCCCCCACTCCCATCCTCCACTGTCTCCTGGAGTTTGCTCAAATTCATGTTTGTTGCCTCTGAGATGCCTTCTAGCATCTCTGGAAGACCAAAGCCTGTAAGACTAGAGATGCTAGAAGCAGTGGTGGAAATCAATTTTTTTTACTTCCGGTTCTGTGGGCGTGGCAGGGGAAAGATACTGCAAAATCTCCATTCCCACCCCACTCTGGGGCCAGCCAGAGGTGGTATTTGCTGGTTGTCCGAACTACTCAAAATTTCTGCTTCCGGTTCTCCAGAATCTGTCAGAACCTGCTGGATTTCGCCCCTGGCTAGAAAGCATCTCAGTTGCTTCTCTTCTACTTTTAATGCTAATTCTTCTCCTTTTTCCTTAACAGGAAGAGTTCACTACTGGACTAACTTCGATGCCTCTGTTTATTCCCCTTTTTCACTGCAAGGGTTTTGGGTTTTTTTACTCTGGGGATATTTCAGATTGAAGATGAGACTGGCATGCAGAACTTTGGCTCCTGGGGAGATGGTACCCACTTTGACTTTCTTGGCCTGAGGTCTCCCATAGCATTGGACTGCAGCTGCCGTCTTTCCCAGAAAGCATGGGGGTTTGGACGAAGGCTGAGGGGTGCTGCGGCTATTTCGGGTGCAGTCCGGCTGTGCTCAGCCGCCATGCCCTGGGTCCTCCAGGGCCCCTCTTGAAGGAAACACGGTGCCCTTTGTGCCTCCTCTCCTCCTCCCCTCCTCGGCCTGGTGGAACACGTTGACCTTTGGCTCCGGCTGTCCTCCTCACAGGCCGGCTGTTTCTCATCAGGAAGAGAATCGGATGCCGCCAATCTTTTCCTTGTGTGGCCTCCATCCTGCCTGGGAGAGGAGCGTTCTGCTCTCGGCTCCAATATCAGACCTCCAGAGCCCGTGGGGCCAGGCCCACCACCAGGGCTGGCCAGTAGCCACATTGAAGCTACACTTTGGCCGAGACAGTTGAGGAGGGTGGCCAAGTCAATTCCATCAGAAGCAGCCTCTGGGTGCAACAGGATCATGGCCCCACAGCTGGTGACTCGGGACAGGATATCAACAAGCCACCCCCGCTTGGGCTCCCCCAGATGACCTGGGCTGCAGGTCCCACAAATGCCTGAGAATTGGGAGATTTGGACTCCAAGGGCATCTTTTGGTTTGCAATGACCACCAGGGGATAACAGGAATTTTTCTGCACCCCCTCCCCAAATGATGGCATGCAGGCCAGGGATTTTCTGAGACCCTCCCACCCCCAATTTCCTCTGCCTCTCCCCCTCAAAAGCAGTCTTTCTCAACCCTGGCAAAATCTAATTCAGGATTTCTCAGTCGCAGCTTTAAGCTGTATGGATGCTGGTTGGGGAATTCTGGGAATTGAAGTCCACACAGCTTAGAGCTGGCAAGACTGAGAAGGGCTGCTCCAGAGAAAAGTGGACTGAACAGGTTAGGGGCCGTGCAAAGGAAGGTGTGAAGGGATGGGCAAAAAAATCAAGATGGTAGTTGCACAGTAAATACAGCCCCCTTTCTATGTGTGTGCAACACAGATAAAAAGGTGACGGCCTTTGCACAGTCCCAATTCTCATCTTGATTTTTTGACATGCCTCCCCTTCCGAATGTGCATGAAATGATTTATTTCCCAGTTCCTGTTTTGACAGACAGCCTGAAAAGTTCCCAAAAGCAACAAAGAGAAGATCCTTAAATATAATCTGGACCACATAAAGGTAATTTGTAGGGGAGACTGGAGTCAACCCAATTCCCGTGAATAGTAAACCATGGTTTATGGTCTAGTGTATAACACTGACTCATCAATTTAGTTGTGTGTTTTTCAGATTTAATGTATTATGGCCCTAAGGCCAGATACAATCAAACAAAATATTGAACAAAAGAAGTATCACATTCTTCTATACGCAGAGAAAAACACTAAATTTAAGGGAATCTAAAAATAATTAAGAACATAGTTACTAAAACAAATCCAAATAAAATACAATTGCAAGGAGGCCCAATCCTAAGTAATGATACAGTGTATCGCACAAATGGCAGCACAGAACCTGGGGCAACTTGTCCATGTTTTCAAATTTGGCAACTTTAAGATGTGTTGACTTTCCCACTGGCTGGGGAATTGTGGGAGTTGAAGTTTACACATCTTTAAGTTGCCAAATTTGAAACACTGATTTAGTTGGTACAGTAAACCATTGTTTTTTTTTAAAAAAAAATAATTCTGACTTTGGCAACCTGTGAAATCTTCCAGTAAATAATGTTTACTGAATACTGAGGACTAATGAACACGGAATCAAGTAGCAACCCAATTTTTGTCTTCATTGAAATTAACATGTAGCTTATAGAAAAATTCAGGTAAACAGCATTCTGGTTGGTTGTGAAATTGGATGTGATCAATATACACTGATACCTATGAGGTCTTTGGGATCCAATTCTTTTTTTTTTTAACATTAAAATGTAGTTTTAAATAGCAAAATGGAGTCTTTTCTCACAACTGCTTCCATCTTTGGGGAAAAAAAGACCCCTAGACTGAATTTCTGGTAACTGACCCACTGTTATTTCACAGAGGTAGTGAGTCCCGCCGTGAACTTGGGCAGGATCTGCTGAAGCAGCTCAGAGAGAAGCTGTCTTTGAAGATCTCTGAGGGGATCCTAAGAGGCAGCCCATTCAACTGGTTGACAGCTCCTCTCTGTAGGAATTTCCTCCTTGTATCCAACCTGAATCTGCTTCCTTGTAGTTTCCATCTCTTCATTCTGACCCTGCTCTCTTGGGTATCAAAGGAGAAGCCCAGCCCATTCCTCTCATGGAAACCCTGTGGAGATCTAAAGACTGGCTATCATACCTCTGCCAGCCTTCTCTTCTGCACGCTAAACATACCAACTTTCTTGGAGGCTTCATTGCATGAATAGTTGTCTTCACCTCCTCCAGTGTAAAATTAATTTCTGGGATCTGGACTGCCCACTCTTGCTGATAGATACCAAAATAACATTTGCCTTTGTGGTGCTGCCTGGTTCATGTTTAATTTGTGATCAACAAAGACAACCAGGTCCTACTATCTAGCCAGGTCTTCCCCATCGTTCTTCCATTACGTGTTCTTCTTCCCCTGATACAGGACCTCACGTTTCTCCCCACATTTGTCTTGGTCCCCACATTTGTCTTGGTCAAGCCTAGATCTTTCTGAATGGTTGTTTTCGTGTAGTTTTGAGACACTTGCAATTTGGTAACTATTGGTTATTATTGAATATTGGTTGATGCCTTGGAAACCAACCCAAAGGGGCTGAAAAGGCTGAACCTATGCACTCCATGGGTGCTCTGCTTGTCCAAGACCCATCAAATTTATTCATTTATTTTTTTATACTTATATGCCGCCCTTCTCCCAAAGGACTCGGGGCGGCTCACAGAAATTAAAAATGATGAAAACAATAAAAATAGCTACTAAAACAATCAATTAAAATCTCGCCATTAAAATCACCCATCAGATCAGTAAATTGGTTGCAAAAGCCATGTCTTCAATGTCATGGCGGAAGGAGCGGAGGTCGGGGGCCGTCCAGAGCCCTGTGGGTAACCAGAGGGTCGGTGCGCCCACAGAGAATGCCCTCATCCTGGGTGCCACCAGCCCACATTGTCTGGCCGATGGGACCCGGAGGAGGCAGTCCTATGTGAGCGCAGAGGCCAGTGGAAGGCAGGCAGAAGGTGGTCCTGCAGGTACTCTGGGCCCATGCCATGTAGGGCTTTATAGGCAAGTACCAGCACCTTGAAGCTGATCCGAAGGACCACCGGTAACCAGTGCAGCTTGCTCAGGAGAGGTGTAACATGGGAGTA
The DNA here is from genome assembly GCA_030761175.1 of Masticophis lateralis. NCBI lineage: Eukaryota > Metazoa > Chordata > Lepidosauria > Squamata > Colubridae > Masticophis > Masticophis lateralis. Next base: position 2,266,614 of record JAUDYJ010000014.1, read on the forward strand.
ACAGGAAGCTCCCATAACAACCCGCGTGGCCGCATTCTGGACCAGCTGGAACCTCTGGGTACACCCCAAGGACAGCCCCATGTACAGGGCATTGCAGTAGTCCAAACAAGAGCTTGGGTGACTGTACGGAGGGTATCCCTGTCTAGGAAAGGGTGTAACTGGCACACCAGGCAAACTTGTGCAAAAGCCCCCCTGGTCATGGCCGTCAGATGGTTCACTAAGGACGGCCGTGAATCCAGGAGGACGCCTTGATTGCGAGCCCTTTCAGAGGGAGTAAGCAACTCCCCTCTCATCAAGAGTGATGGGGCCGCTAGACCATGAGATGCCGGCAACCACAGCCATTCCGTCTTGGAAGGGTTGAGTCTGAGCCTGTTCCTACCCATCCAGACCCGTACCGCCTCCAGGCACTTAGACATCACGGAAAGGGCATCTCTGGGTTTGTCCGGGGTGGAGATGTAAAGCTGGGTATCATCAGCATACTGATGATACCTCACCCCAAAACTGTGAATGATCTCACCCAGCGGCTTCATATAGGTGTTAAAGAGCAAGGGGGAGAGAACTGACCCGAGGCACCCCACAAATGAGAGGCTTCGGGGAGGATCTCTGTCCCCCCACCCAGACAAACTGCTTGCGACCTGAGAGGTAGGAGGAGAACCACTGCAAAACAGTGCCCCCCACCAACCCCCCAAGTCGTCGCAGTAGGATACCATGGTCGATGGTATCAAAAGCCGTTGAGAGGTCAATAGGACCAGAATGGAGGAATAACCCCCATCCCAGGCCTGCCAGAGATCATTCACCAGAGCAACCAATGCCATTTCCATGCTATGTCCGTGCCTGAAGCCCAATCGGTACTTTCAGGAATTGTGGAAGTTGGTATGCCACCACGGACTCAACAGCCTTCACTATAAAGCGAAGATTGGAGACGGGACGAAAGTTGTTCAAGGAGGCCGGATCCAGGGCAGGTTTCTTGAGAAGGGGTCGAACCACCGTCTCCTTAAGGGTGGCGTGGAAGACCCCATCCCTCAGCGAAGCGTTGACAATTGCCTGAATTCAGTCTCTGGTCACCTCTCTGGTTGCAGCAACAAGCCAGGAGGGACACGGGTCCAACAAACAAGTGGAGGCCCCCAATCTACCAACAATCCTGTCCACTTCATCTACGGATACAGGGTCAAAGTCAACCCAGATGTTGCCTTCAAGACTTGCTCCTGTCTCCTCGTCAGACCCTGCCCAGTCAGAGTCTAAACCCATCCGGATCTGAGTGATTTTGTCTTGTAGAAATTGAGCAAAATCCTCAGCACTGCCCTGCAAGGGGTCCTCCCTCGCTCCCTGATTAAGAAGAGAGCGGGTCACTCGAAACAAGGCTGCTGGGCGATTCTCTGCAGACGCAATGAGAGTGGTGAAATAGTCACATTTCGCCACTTCCATCGCCACAAGATAAGACCTAATATAGGTTCTTAACTGTGTTCGATCAGACTCGGAATGGGAAAATCTCCAACAGCCCTCTAAGCATCTCTTCTGACGCTTCATCTCCCTGAGCTCCATGGAGAACCATGGAGCTACCCGGGATCCCTGTCAGAGGAGAGGCGCAAGGGGGCGATTTGATCTAATGCCCCGGCGACAGCCTGTTCCCAGGCATCCACCAGGGCCTCTGGCGAATTGGGGGATAGGGATGTGGGAAATGAATGTTCAGGTGTCCTACACTTTGTGAACCCTCCTTTCAAGAAACTCTAGTGTTCTCCAGAGAATGAGGAATGTCCATAAAGCAATGAAAGTCCTGGGTTAGAAGCTGAACGAGATACTCAGGAGTCAAAATTGACTTGATGGACCATAACAACAGCCATCTCAAGCACAAGCTTCTCTACTTGCTTAAGTACGTATTGGGAATACAAGTCCCAGCTTGTCCCAGCAAGAGATTCTGGGAATTCATTCCTGATCCACCTGGCTGGGACAAACGCTAGAGTTCAGAGGTCCCCAGCAAAAGTGCTGGAAGCCTCTATCAGCTGAGATCACAGCAAAGCTGGCTGGGGAATTCTGGGAGTTGAAGTCTTCCAGGCTTAAAGTCACCAAGATTGGAGACCCTGGTCTATACCAACTGGGGATTTTAGAAGCTGGAGGCAGACACATGGAGGCACCCTTCGGTCAAGGTTGCCCTGCATTAAAAGCAACAATCTCTGGATTGTGAACCACTTCTTGAAAGTTGAGGTGAGCAGAGGAATGTCCTTTTGAGACTGGCTGAAGAATCCTTTGCACACAGGGCCTTTTCTGTATTTCGGAAGATGGGAAAGAATGGCTCCTTGAAAGTTCTCATCCTGATGAGGAATGTCTGAAAGTCCAGAGAAAATCTCCCAGCCTTACCAAAACTTCTCTCAACATTCCTCAGATGTTTGAACGAAGAACCTCAAGATTTTAGACAAAACGCAGGGATGGCTCTATAGAAGGGAGACTCAAATCCTTTCTCCTTCGAAATGAAATTTCTCCTTGAAATATTTTGCGATATTAAATTTCTCATATGTTACACCCCAAATCAGATTTTAATTCCTCGGGTCTACTTGCAGTGCTGTTGGCAGGTCTCCAAAGCTTTTGGGCACCAAGACTCTCCCAATTCTGTCTGGTGATGCTAAGGCTTGTGGAGCTCTACCATCAAGAAGGAACCTTACACAGATTTTGAAATGTTACCAGCTATTCTAATCCTTCTTTGCACAACTTTCTGGAAAATATTTGTGTTATTACTAAACAGGTCACTCCTTGCTGCAAAGGCTCTTTAGCAAAGTTTTTCTGCATAATCCGGACTGGTAATGAGAACACCAGATTGCAGAACAGGGTGGCCCAAGTTTGAATCAGGTGTTGTCAAGAAGGCGTATCCTTGAACCTGGGTGTCAAGAAGGCCCTTTCGCTCCCCAGGACTCCCCAGGACGTTGAAGTGTGAGGGACGTGATGCAAAGCACACACCCCAGGACCCCCTGGACTCAGGCTGCGGTTCTCAGGAATGGAAATGTTACCATTCCTAGTTTATAACATACAATCCATCAGGGCCGTGAACTTCCCTGTATTGGCCAAGGCAGGTGGATCAAGGCTAAGCACCATTTCGGAGGGAGGGGGCTGCTGTGTTTTGCATTTGAATTTGTAGCTTGCAATTCCAACATGTTTTTCTAAGGCCTGGACATTGGACACTTTGGAGGGGGGCAGGTGGAAGTGCTGTGAAGTTCTGGATCAGTTGAAGAACTCTCTTTTGAAGGATTCTGCCTGTCTGAATGGAAAAAGGAGCACTCCCATCTGTCTGGCTAAGGCTGTGTGGATGCCTACAGGCCCTTTGAAGGTGCCATTAAAGACAAGATGGCACCTCTGCGACCCCAGAAAGATCTAAGCCTGGGCAGAAGTGATGCCCCTCAGACAGAGGCTCAGTGCGCTGCCTTTCCTAGTGATGGAAGGCCAGGAGGGGCATCCTTTGGACAACGCTTTGGTGGGGTTCACACATCAGGCAACTATTATGTGGCTTGCTTGGCTTCAGCCGAGGGTGGCCTGCAAAGCCAGCCACTGTGACTTGGGCTTACAGCGATGTGTGAATCCAGCAATGGTAGCTTATCAGTCACTTGGTGCCCTCAGACTGACCTTGAACCAACTCAAGCTTGTGGCTGGGGCACTGGAGGGAGACAATCCAAGGGTTAGGGGCCCTGGGACTAATTTGGGGGTGGGGTGGGGAAGTGGATTTGTAGGAACAGGCGGCTGACTGCTCTTCCCAAGGCTGTTAAACAGGCCCCCACTCAGGCCGCTGCTGTTGTATCCTGGGCCACCTTCAAAATCCAAGGCCAGAAGGCAAAGGCCCATGTGGGAAAAGGGAAAGGAAGGAAGGAAGAAGTGGGGCCTCAGCCCGTGGAAAGCTCTGCCTGGCGACCAGGTCAGGCTTTGGGCCTCCCTCACAGGGACCTGGCTAATGGAGCTCCTCTGACCTCAGGCACTGGAGGGGCCTGCATCTCATGCGCGGAAGTCCCAACTCTTGGTCTCAAGGTGGACCTGGCCACCTTGGGGACCAAGGTCGAGTCCCTCATGCGCCACTCGCAGCGGCTCGCCCAGGAACACCCCCCCCCCGCCCCGCCAGCCCTTCATCCCGGGCGTCCTGCAGGCGGGCCCGTTCCGCCGGCCGGTGCGACGCCTGGCCTCGAGCCAGATGCCGGGCACGGAACGCGCGGCGCAGGCCTCGCTGAGCAAAGCCTCGGGATGGGGCCGGCCTGGGTCGACTTCGTGGGGGAGGGGGAGGGAGCGGGCTTCTGGGGTCAGCAGCGGGAAGGTGGCCGGGCCAGGTTGGTGCCCTTCTCCTCCCCGCCAGAGCCCGCCAGCCCGCGCTCCCCAGCCGCGCTCGCCGAGTCACATGCTGGTCCTTGTTACCGGCTGGATGGGCTTTAACTCTTCGCGGCCCGGCCTCCTCCCCGCCCCCCCCTTAGTTCCAGCGAGCAACAGTAATGAAGTGCCGGGCAGGCCCGGGAAGAGCAGGGAGCCCCCCCTCCCGCCGCCCTTGACTATGGAGGCCTCGTCCCGCAGGTAGAGAACAAAGCGGGGAGGCGGCCTGCTGGCCACGCTTCGCCCGGCATCGCAGCTGCCACAGCCTGAATTGGCGCCTGGCCCGGCCCAGTTCGGGCCGCCGCGCTCCGCTCAGCCCCGCTTCCAAGCGGCGGCGGTGGGAGGCAGGAGCCGGCGGCGCGGGGAACCCTTCGGCGGGAGCCTTTGTCTCCCGGCGCACCCGAGGACCGGAGCTTCTCCCGCGTGGCTGACCGGGAAGGGGCGGGGGGGGGGAGGCTGGCGTGGCGAGCGGGCCGCCGGCGGGCAGAAAGGAAGCCGGCTGGCCGCGACCCCGCGCGCATGGCCGCCTCGCGCGCCCCGCCACCCGCCTCGCCCGGGCGCAGCCACCTTCTGCGCGCTCGCCGGCGGGCCGGCTTTTATGCTCACGCCGGCCACCCGCCTGCCGGGGGTGGGAGGAGCCGGGCAGGTTGTCCCCGCCGGGCCCGTCCCTCCCTTCCCCTCCCCGCCCGGCTGCGAGGGGTCGGGGGAGGGGGCAGCATGGCCTGGCCGTCCGGCCCCTTTTCCAGCGCTCAGCTGCCCCGGGAGTGTGGCGCTGGTCCTCGCCGGGAGAAGTAGCCCGAATGGAGACCGAAGCCAGCCAGCCCGGCCTCGCCTCTCCGGACTCGCCTCACGATCCCTGGTACTCGGCCCGGCCGGCCTCCGCCGCGCGCTCGCCCGCTCGCCCGCCTCCCTCCACTCGGGGAGCCGCCGGCGTCCCCGCCTCCCGCGATGCCCGGAGCTCGTGGCTGGGGAAGCGGCCGGCCGGCCGGCCGGGGGAGCCGCCAACATGGCCGATGCCCGCGCCGCGCTCCTAGCCGCTCCGCTCGCCCGCGCGACGCCGCCGGCAGCGCCTCCTTCTTGGCCGGCAGGCGAGGCTGGCAGCCCGCCCCCGCCGCATCTCGGGGCGCCCCGGCCGCCTCCCGCGCTCCCCGCCCGGCGCCCCGCGCGCTCCGGAGCCGCGCCCCCCCCTCGCCGGAGTTGCGGGCTCGGCTTCGGCGGCGGCTTCCCGAGGCTCCCTGCGCGGAGCCCCCGGCCCAGCCCGGTCCCGGAGCGGGGCGTCCCTCGGCCGCGGCTCGCGGCTCCCCGGTGCTGCCGACGCCCGCCTGACTCGGCTCTCTTTCTTCCCTCGCTAGCAAAATGTTCATCGGGGGACTCAGCTGGCAAACGACGCAAGGTGAGCGGCGCGGGCGGGGAGGGGGTCCCGGGTGCGGGTCTCGCCCAGCGGCACCTGCCGCCCCAAACTTCGCAGCTCCTCCCCCAGACCCTGCCGCCCGCCCGCCCGCCCGCCGCCCGCCGCCGCCCCCCGCACGAGAAGGGGGCCGCGGACCGGACCGGGGCTTGGCGGGCTTTGTGGTCGGCTGCGGGGGAAGCCGGCTCGCCCGCCCTTCCGCCGGCTGCCGGCCCGGGAAGGTGGAGATCGCGCGGCCGAGCCGGTGGGAGCGCTGCTCCGAAAAGGGGCCGGTGGGCCGGGAGGGCTCCCCCCCCGCTGTCCTGGGTCGGCGGGCCGGAGGCTGCGCGGCGGCATCGCCTCGGACCCGCCGCCGCCGTTTCCCGCCTGGGAGCCCCACGGTGGCCTTGTGTTGTGCTTGCAGAAGGCTTGCGGGAGTACTTCAGCCAGTTTGGCGAGGTGAAGGAGTGCCTGGTCATGAGGGACCCGCTGACCAAGCGATCCAGGTGAGGCTCCCCGCTGCCTTGGGCACTGGGGGGGGGGGAGGGAGGCGCCTGCTGCTCCCCCCCCCTTCCTCCTAACCGAGTTTCTCCCTTTCTCGGCTGCCTCCCTCCCGGCCCTCCATCCCGCGCAGGGGCTTCGGCTTCGTCACATTCATGGACCAGGCCGGGGTGGACAAGGTGCTGGCCCAATCCAGGCACGAGCTGGACTCCAAAACGGTGAGTTGCTTCCCTGGGGCTCTTGGGCGCTTTGTGTGGGTAAAACATCCCTTAGATCCAGCCTTTCATCTGCACTTGGGCTCTGCAACCCATGAGGAAGGTACTGGGATTGGTTGGTTGGTTGGACTGGCGGCCGCTGGGAGAGGCAAAACTTTCTCTTGTTTGCTGGAGCAAAGTTGAAACGGCTTTTTGAGTCAAGTCTGGCTGGTTCGCAAAAGTCTTGAGATTTGCCATCTTTCGGTTCCCATCCTAACTAGGAATCCTGGGAGTTGTAGTCTCCCTTGTTTTCAGGACGCCAACTCAAGGGATGGGTGTAATCAAAATGGGAACCTCACAGGTGACTGGACCTAGGTCAAAGGATGGGGACGTGCGTGTGTGGTTATGGGGCCAAGAACAGGCTACCAAGAAGGAGGCTTAGAGGCACTGGGACCAGTGTGGGGCTTTTCATTTGAGGATGAGTAGAAATGACTGGGGAGAGGGGTGGGGTACGGTCTGGGCCTTGTTTTGGGGATACTGTCCCTTTGGCAGGCCATTGCAGCCGCCAAATGTGATCTGTAGGCCTTCCCCTTGGGCACCCAAACTGAAGTACTTCCAGTGCTTCCTCTTCCCCTATGTCACCCCAAAGGGAGGAAAAGGGGCTTTTCCCAGAAAGAGTTTATTGTGCTGAGACGCATCTTTATCTGCTCCACAGAAAGTGGCCTTCTCAGCTCATTCTGGGCTCAGATCCAGAGATGGCTGTTGGGTTCTCCATATCTGTTTCCAGTGTTGGGGGCCCACCAGATGTTCTGGGGGCTTGGCTGACTGGTTAGACTGCCTCTCGTCATCCCAATAAAGCAGCTCATTCATGTCCCCATTTTGCTCCCACTTGGAAAGGCTCAGCCTGCCTGTTCCAGCCTTCCCCAGACACCCTATGCCAGCAATATGGGGATACCCCACCCATCATCCTCTCCAGATTGGCCATGCGGTGCCCGGGCTTCCAGTTGACATTCTTTTGCGCCATTTTGGGTCAGGAGAGAGGAAAGTGAGAGGGAGGAATGTGAAAATCTGCCAGCTTTCCATCCCTTTGAAGGTAACAAACTGCCCCTGAAGAGTTTTTTTGTGTGTGTCCTCCGTCTCTCCATTCTCCCCTCAAGCCTATTTACAGGTTTAGCAAGCAGAATCTTTATTCTCAGGAGGTGAGAAAAGCAGCTTAATCTGCCCAAGCAACAGGGGTGGGGCTTGGGTGTTAGGATGGGCAAGGACAGGATCCATATTCTTGGTATTAATAACAGGGCCCAATTCAGCCCTTCTGGTGGTTTTAAGATCCAAGGCGCCTGAAAAATCAAGTCCAACTTCACTCTTGCCAAATTTTATTTGGAATCATAACTTGTAATTTGCCACCTCAGAATCCTAAAATGTCTAACCCGCGTCTAAGAAGACCTGGAGGTTTAGTGGTTACATCTCATGGACCTTTATTTTAGAGACTTTGGGTATGAGATTATGAGATTATAAATGGTTTCAATGTTTTATAGTATCAACTGTTGTTTTATTCCTGGTAGTAATGAGCCCATGGTAAATAAAAATAGTACCAGTACTAAGGTGGCTGAGTAGGGATTTCAATCCAAATCTCGAAAGAGGCCGTAGGTGTAGTCCTTCCTTGATTAATTTGTGGACTAGTATGTTTGTTATTCTTCTGCATAGCTCAGATGTGGGAATATGTATGTATAACTGGGATCACAATTCCATTAAACCAGATTTGTTTGAACGACAATTGTTGAGCAAGTATCAAGTTAATCAAACATTAAGTATGGTTTGCAAATCTCAGTGGGTTAGGTGCATGATGTGTGTACTCATCCTTGGTGTAATACTGTGTAGGTGTGTTGTCTTCCTCAGCGCGGATTTCTTGTGAATACTTTTGGACACTTTGAACTGGCTGAAATCTTTAGGCTCAAGGCTTGGGCTAGAAAAAGGAACAATGTTTGTTTTTAACATGTTTTCTCTCCAGCGAATGGCTATTAAGGAACAATGCTCCTAAAAATTCTCTTGCATGATTCTCATAAAAAGCAGGAGAGCTGAGCAGCTCCTCCCTCTTTAGATGGGGCTGATGCCCGGTTACAATTCCCTTCCCTGCCTGTTTCTGCTCAAATCCAATTCCTTGTTTTAAAGTAGAGAAACAAGAAAGTAGATCGTTCTCTCCACTGCCTGATCTGTATGAATCCAGGACCTTGTGATTCTGGTGTTGAATAAAACCTGAGTGCAACAAAAAACATTACCCTAAAAGTTAGGCACTTTCTTTGATTAAATTCAGCTTTTTGGTTTAGTTTCTTTATAACTTCTCAGGCTATGGTTGGCATCAGCAAACAAGCTCTAGATTGTCCTTGCGATGGTCCTGGCCCTTTGGGGCGTTTTTCCAGCAAGCGATGGGGGGGGGATTCCCTTCCTCTAGACTTTTTGCTATGGAGCAAAGGAAAGTCTGTCATGGGTTTTGGCGAAGGGGGTCTGTTTCAGTGATATGGAAGGGGGCCTCTGCAGTTGGCCTAATCTCACAGACCCCTCAGATGAAAGTCCGCTGATCCCTATTCTTCTGTGCTGCTGCTCTCTCCCCGGCCTTTGAAAACAGGGCTGAGGGCCTCCTTGCAAGGCGGAGCAGGTGGGGGGAGGGGCTGAGTGGACCCAAGGAGAACAGAAGGGGTCTAGAGTGAGACAGAAGGCGATGGGAGTGGGCTGCCATGGCAGTCCCCAATGCGTCTGATTGGCGGGGTGGGTGGAGGGAGGAAGCAAGAGGTGGCGATGGCAAAACCTGCGCCCAGAAGGACTTATTTCTCTTTGTTGGTGCTTAAACAATTTCCCGCCTTCTTCTCCTCCTCCTCGCTCTGTCCCCTCTGGACTTTCGGGGGGCTGATGCAGAAGGTCTACATGGCATCTCCCCGCTACCTGCTGTACCAAGGTTTAGTTCTCATGGGGCATAATCTCCTGGGAGTGTCAGGAAAAAGTACCTTCTTTGGCTTGAGTGCTGGGAGAAGCTGACTCTGCATCCTTTGCCACTTTTAATGGCATCTCAGACTGTCCCCTCCCTAGAGCAGCCTTTCAGGATCCTTCCTGGTTTGTTTATTTACCTGCCAATCGGAAGGGGAGGGGACCTCAGGGTGGGCATCTGAGGGCTGCTTTGCGGACTCCTCCGGGGCCCAGGAAAGCCAGGAACACAAAATGCTCATTCAATGCCGTTATGTAGAGCCAGCAGAAGCATCCTTTCAAGGCCTGCCTGATAGCTGTGGCTGTGTTACAGGAAACCCCTCTGCATAGCCTGGTGGCACAATTGGTGAGATGCAGTGGTCTAGAGGCAAGTTTCACCTTTGGGGAGGACCCAAAGAAGGGCTTGCTCAACCGGAGAGGGACATTGCGCCGTTTAGCCAGGGAGGATTTAGAGAAGTTTCCTGGGTCAGAGCTCCCAAAGAAGGCTTGGACCGTCTGCCTTCCGCTTGGACTTTCCAGGTCTTTTCTCTCGTAAAATGGAGCAATTCTCTTTGGCTTCCTATTCTAGAGAGCTCTATTCCTTCCAGGGGTGGTTACCAACTTTTGCTAATTTGTAGAATGGGCCCCAGAGGACAAGTCTCAAGTGATGCTTTGGTGGCAGAGGACCTGGGGGGGGAGACACTGTGGCCTGTTTTGGTCTCCCCGGGATTGGAAAGACCGCACCGTGTCACTGTGCTGTACTGGCCTTGTAAAGTTTTAGGCAGGAAACATTTCTCTTTATCACTTCGGTGCTTGACCTTGACTGGACCAACTGAGATTTCCTTATTAGCCAACCTCAGTTCACACGTGCAGTTTTCTTTAGCTGGAACGCTGAGCTGAGCACAGGAACTGAACCTGTAGGGAATTTGTGTCTTGAGAGCAGAAACAGACATGTTGCTTCCCTGTTCCACTTGTGATGTTGCATTCAGACGTGTCTCCATCTGCTGGCTTCGGCGATGGGGTAAAAGGCTGCAGGGGCTGGGTGATTCCCTCCCCTGGAGAGAGCAAAAGAATTCCTTCCTCCACCCAAGAACGGGCTTTTTTGAGAACACTCTTCGTTTGTAAGGGAGATAACTGCAGGCTGCACTTTGTTTATGGAAATGTAAGTTTAATAGATACCTTGGCTGGACTGTAACATTTCAAAGGCTGGGGAGACTGCTGTAGTCGGAGGTGTTTGTTTTTCTTCCCAGGTGGCAGGGGTGGGGGTGGGGGGTTGGAGGGGCGGGGGCAGAGTGGGCCCTTCAGTTTCAGGATGGAGTAATTTGGCTCTTAGCTTCACCAGGAATCTGCCAGCATGTCCCCTTACACAGTGTTGTTCTGGGGAGGGGGGTCCACATTCTCGACTCCAAAGTCTGTTGTACAATCCAAGAGTTCCCAGACAACTCTTGTGAATTGTGGGTGCTGGGATGGTGATCTTTGGATCCGTTCAGTGTGGTGCCAGCGGGCTTTGGCATTGTGGCGACGGGTTGGAGCAAAGGCTGTGAATCAAAGTGGACTCAAAGAGCAAAGTGGTGACAGGAGGAGGAAGTGTTGCATGATCTTTAGGAGACACAACCTCCTCATCCACAGACAATTTAGATAGTCTTCGATTTACACCCATTTTAAGTTACGATGGTGCTGAAAAAAGCGGTTTATGATGACCTCGTATTTATGACTGTCACAACTTTCCTGCCGTCACGTGATCAAAATCCAGGTGCTTGGTAACTGGCATGTATTTTTGACGGTTGCAGCATTCCGTAGTCAGAGGATTCCCATTTATCACTTTCCCAGGGCCCAAAGGTGCTTTTTTCAAGAGTCATAACTGGACTTTCTGGTTTTTCTTTGAAGACGTTTCGCTTCTCATCTAAGAAGCTTCTTCAGTTCTGAATTCTTTTCCTTCAGCTTCTTGGATGAGAAACCTTCGAAGAACCTTCTGGTCTTCGAAGAAAAACCAGAAAATCTGGTTGCCTCTTGAAAAAAAAGCACCTTTGGGACAACCATGACCTGGAGGACTGAGAGTCTCCGTAGACACCTTCCCAGGTGTCTTCTGGCAAAGTCACTGGGGAAAACTGGGTTTGCTTAACAATTCCATGATTAACAACTACAGCAAAAAGGTCCTAAAACTGGGTGCTGCTCACTTAACAATCGCATTGCTTAGCAACAGAAGTCATGGTCCCTGTTGTGGTCGTACATTGAGGAGACACCCTGTGTATCGTAGTTCAAGACCTAGAAAGGAGCCTGATGGCCATGCTGTCTGGGGAAAGGAGGGGTTAGGTAACTCCATTTTGTTTCTCCAGTTTATAGCCTGCCTCAATTGTCCCAGCCACTCTAGAGCAGGGGTCTCTAACCTTGGCAACTTTAAGACTTGTGGACTTCAACTCCCAGAATTCCTTAGCCAGCAAGCTTGGCAACTTTAAGACTTGTGGATTTCAACTTCCAGAATTCCTCAGCCAGCAAAGCTGGCTGTGGAATTCTGGGAGTTGAAGTCCACAAGTCTTAAAGATGCCAAGGTTAGAGACCCCTGCTCTAGAGTTCCCCAACCTTGCCGGTTTGGCAGACTGGCCAGGGGGAAAGGAGGAGGACAGGGGATGGTTCCATCTGAGTAGTGAGCAAGTGCACAAATGGAGCGTGTTCACACACTGCTCACACAAGGGGGGATACATGTTCGTGTGCTCTACCGCCGTACTAGAAAAACAGATGTTGAGACCTTGGAAAAAGTTCAGAGAAGAGCAACTCAGATGCTCAAAGGCCTGGAGACTAAAACATATGAAGAACGGCTGCAGGATTTGTGTTTGGCCAGTCTAGAGAAAAGAAAAATTAGGGGAGACATGATAGCAGTATTTCAGTGTTTGGGGGGCTGCCACAAAGAGGAGGGGGTCAACTTACTCTCCAAAGCACCACAGGGCAGGAGAAGAAACAATGGATGGAAACTAATCAAGGAGAGAAGCAACCTGGAATTAAGGAGAAACTTCCTAACAGTGAGGACAATTAACCAGTAGAACAGCTGGCCTCCAGAAATGGTGGGTGCTCCATCACTGGAGGTTTTTAAGAAGAGATTATACAGTCGCTTGCCTGAAATGGTATAGGTTCTCCTGCTGGAGCTAGGGACTGGACCGGCTCTATTCTATTCTAGGCCACTTTGGCAGCCGGTTCCGAACGACTCAAGGTCTGGTAATGAACTGCAGCCCGGGGGTTGGGGAGCCCTGCTGTAGATGAGTCAAGGAAGGCTGGACTAAAAGTGTATCTGATAAATGCTGGTTTGGTCTGAAGCATGACGTGGCTTCTTCTCTATCATCCCAACTGCTTTCAACGGTGCAGTTCGTTTCAAAGCCAAAGGGCCTTGGGGAGCAATGGCTCCTATCAGCCCTTGAAGGTGGACCAGCAATGCCACTTTAGAGTTGCAAGACGTGGCGACAGGATCTTGGAACCTGTTAACATTTCTCCCTGCTGGTTCTTGTGCCAAACACAAATTCAGGGTGGAGTTTTTTGGGGTTCTTTTTCCATGTTTGTCCCTTCTTTCCCCAAAGTCAGCTCTAAGTTTCTTTACTATTCTTCCTCACTAGCAAAGTTGGCTGGGGAATTCTGGGAGTTGAAGTCCACCAGGCTTAAAGTTGCCAAGGTTGGGCACCCCTGGTCTATGGGAATGTTTTAATTTGGATTCTTGCAGTGAGCATGGGGTTGGTCTTGATGACCTCAAGGTTCCCTTCCAATTTTACAGTTGACCTTGGTTACCCTCCCTCTATTTTGTGGAGGGGATAATGGGGATGCACTTAGGCAGTTTTAGACTCTGGATTTAAGAAGCGGAGGGTGACATTTATAAATTGCAATAAAAGCTAGTTCCATTGCAAGGCATGCGTTTTGCATGTGTTTTGATACAAATTGCCGTCGACTTAACAATTGGTCACCTAACAACCTTTGAAGTTATGATGGACCCCCCCCCCTCAAAGGGACTTGCAATTCAGAATTTCTGATTCAGAAGCAACTCTCTCGTGGTCACATGATCGCATGTTGGGTGCTCTGTACCTGGCTTACCTTTACGGGTGTTTGCAACATCCTATAGTAAGGTGACCATGATTTCCGATATTTTCTTTTGGTTTCCAGCAAAACACACCCATTGGATAAATCAGACTTGCTTAACAACTGCTGTGAGAAAGCTCATAAAAATCAGGTGTGGTCACATGGTGACCCACTTAACGGCTGCAGTGACTTACGACCATAACTCTGGGCTCTATTAGGGTTGTAAGTTGAGGGCCTCATTGAATTTTCTGTTCAATTTATTTGGTGCGTGGCAGTAACCAAGTGTCATCACGTGCCACTTCTGCATCATTTGCACTGCCCTGGTATCCCTTAACTTTTCCTTGCCCTGCCACTTTTGGAGTCCAAGCCCACCCTCTCCAAGCTGGTGCCCTCCAGAGGCTTGGGGATGGAGGGAGGTGCCCATATCCCCTTTCTGTGTTGGCAAAGAAAAAAATGTGGGAAGGCTTGGACATTTCTCCTGAATGTTTTGTTGTGCCAAAAGATTCCCCCCCCCCCCCCAACTCTTCTGGTAAAGCAGCTGGATTTCAGTTTGCAGGACTGGAAAGGAAATGTGGTTGTCAGAAGGATGCAGGCCATCGAGGCAGGGACCTGGAACACTAACTCTGAATCCTTGTCTGTCCCTTTGGAATAATAATAATAATAATTGGCTGAGTTCCCACAACATGCTGAACTCTTTATTTGAGTTATCCAAACAGACCGGCTGTGTTCATACAAGATGCTGCGCCCAAATCAATAAAGCCTTTAATGGGCCAATGGGATGATAGCCTGATTCACAGGACACGGAAGGTGTTGGCGGAGTTCCTACAATAACATGGAGCCACCAATCTCCTGGCTGCCCTTCAGCCCAGCATGGCAAGCGAGACCAGTCGGGAGGGAGAGTCTCCTTGCAGAGGCTCCCAGCCTTCCCCATGCTGGGAATCTGTCCAGTTCCTTTTAAATTTGGTTATGCAGATCCCAGGCCATGAGTTGGCTTGGTTGGTTCCTTAATAAAAATAGCCGGAGGGACATTATGGGGTTTGTTTGTTGGATCTCGGTCTTGCCTTTTGTATGGAAGCTCAAGACACCATATCTATAGTGCTCTTTTTTCCTATTTGTTCTCATCACAACAGCCCTACGAGGTAGGATAGGCTGCGAGAGAGCAACTAGCCGAATGCCCTAAGGAGCTTCTGGGCTGGGGATGGGTGGGGATCAGAAGCTGCATTTCTTGATGCAGCCCTAGGTTGCATCAACAGCAGGGTAGTATCAAGACCATGCGAAGTATTAGTACTACTTTGGTAAGTAAATCTGGGGATCCTTCGGGGAGTAGGGCGGTATATCAATCTGAATAAACTCAAAAAAGTAAGACCACACTTGGAATATTGCATCCAGTTTTGGTCACTAGAATATAAAAAAGAGGCTGAGACTCTGGAAAGAGTACAGAGAAGAATGACGAAGATGATTAGGGGGCTGGAGGCTAAAACATAGGAAGAACAGTTGCAGGAATTGGATATGTCTAGTTTAATGAAAAGAAGGACATGATGGCAGTCTTACAATATTTGAGCGGCTCCTACAAAGATGAGGGAGTCAAACTATTCTCCAAAGCACCTGAAGGCAGGACAAGAAGCAACGGATGGAAACTAATCAAGGAGAGAAGCAACCTGCAATTAAGAAGGAATTTCACAACAGTGAGAACAATTAATCAGTGGAACAGCTTGCCTCCAGAAGTTGTGGGTGTGCCATCGCTGGAGGTATTTAAGAAAACTGAAAAGGTACAGGGTCTCCTGCTTGAGTAAGGGTTGGACTAGAAGACCTCCAAGGTTCCAATTCTGCTATTCTATATTCTGGTGCCAATCCTATCCTCTTGTCTCCTACTTCACATTTGTGATTGAGGAGATCCGGGTTCAAGTTGCCCTTCGCCCAGTGACTTTGGATAAGTGACTGTCTCTCAGATCCAACTACCTCCACAGGGTTGTGGTTAGAAAAATAGCAGATAAATAAAATAAAAAGCATATGTTTCTCCATTAACCGTACAGAAAGAACTATAGGATGGCATTGGGACGGGAGGCTTTTCCAAAAATCGGGTACAAGAGAACGCAAATCAACAGAGTCGCCTTTGGAGGGTTTCCATAAATGGGAATTATTTATGAAATGGGAGGAGGGCTTTGTCAGCTTGCAGGTGAGAATTTCCAGAATTGGGTGCTCCTTCCTATTCAAATATAATATCTGCCTCTGGAAAGCTAGGATGTCAGGAAAGAGCAGGCTGGATTCCTAGACTCTGATTTTTTTTTCTGTGCTGAGGGTCATTGGGCGAAGGAGCAAACCATCCTGAAAGGAGGAAGGGATGAAAGGAGCACACCATCCTTTAGACTAGAATATGTGTGGACTTCAGTCCCCAGAATTCTTTGCAGGCTAGGGAATTCTGGGAATTGAGGTCCACACATCTTCACGGTTGAGAAACCCTGCACAGCAGTCACAAACAGATGTGTCCCACAATGTGTCTATCTCTGAAACGCACCAAAGCCCAGATATGCTTTTTGGCTCTTCCCAGCCTCTGCCCAAGGTGGTAAGGCTGTCATCCTGGGCCCCTTTTTATCCCCTGAGGAGCCACAGGCCCCAAGCGAGAGAGCAAAATAATAAAACAATACATGTGAGGGTTAGGGAGTCCTGAATTGAAAGACACAAACTCACTGGGAGCCTGAGGGAATCCCCATGAAGTGGGGCAGAAAATCCTTCATTCTTGTATTTTTCCATGGGAAAAAAATTGCCATTTAAAAAAAATAAAATCATTTTTCTCCCAGAAATTAATTAGCGGCATAATGAGTGGATACAAAGATTGCTCAGATTGGATAGCACGGAAGTTATAATTAGCTTTTCTTTTCTTTTCTTTTTTTTAAAAGAGAAAGGTGATTATCTGTAGAAAGCAACCATGCATATGTAATAGAGCTCATTGGGGCATGCCAAAAAGGGTACACGAATAATTTCATCCTCTCTTATTATATTCCCCTTAAAATGTAAACAGGACCAGCAGGTGTCTGGCATTGCTATGGAGGGGCTATAGTTGCAGGTATGCTGATCTTAAAGGCCTTCCAATAAAGCTTGGAATCGGAAAAAAACCCACACACATTCCAATAAAAGATATTTTGAACCTTGCCTTCAGGCTGCTGGAACAGGGCCATGCCAGAGTCAGTTGTGAGAGCGGATGGAAGTTCCACAGCGAGAGAGGGGGGCAAAACACAGACCCAGAAAATCTGCAAATGGGAGAGAAGCCCCCACTGGCCCCCAGGATTCATTCTGATGGTCTGATCAGGCTTTCAGCTCCCTCCATGTAAGGTCAGCCAATAAACTACCCATGTTTTCCCAAAAATAAGACCGGGTCTTATATTAATTTCTGCTCCAAAAGACGCATTACGGCTTATTTTCTGTTTAGATCTTATTTTGGGGGAAATACGGTACTAAATGCATCCATCTGGCTGAGAATCTTAACGGGGACTTATTTGGGGGGGGGGGTAGGGCTTACATTACGAGCATCCTGAAAAATCATGCTAGGACTTATTTTCCAGTTGGGTCTTATTTTCAGGGAAACAGGGTAGATGATGGTTGATGATGGCACTTTCCACACAATCGCAGCACAGCACACAGTGCAAAGGGCACAAGGGTCTGCTGGTAGCAAAGACATCGTGCCCAGATGCCCAGAATTTCTTGCTCTTAGGTTTCTTAGGATCTGGCCAAGAGCAGAACTCCGAAAGCTTGGAGTGGGGGTACCTTGGTCAGCCAGCATCCCGGAAGAAGCCGGTGTGTGTGCGTAAGAGATGGGGGGGAGATTGCTTGTTACAAAGAAACCCCCAGGCTCCCTGGGGCCAATTTGGGCTTCTTGTAAGCATTTGGGGTACTGCATTGCAAGGAAAGGAAGCTGGATGCCATGTAGGAGGAAGGTCACCAGATGCTCCTGATAAGAATGATGGGACACCAGTAGCATTTCCTCCATGGAAGACACACACACACACACACGGTCAGGAATTTTTTTTGGACAAAGTGTCTGTGTTTGTGTTTTAACTCTTGACAACTGCCTGGACAAATTCCCTGCAATTTTTGTGGCGAGATTAAGAGTGCATGCATTGAAGGGAGTTTTTGGGGTAAAAATAATAGTTTTATTGCTGTCAGGGAAATTTTGAAAAATAAGTGGGGTCATAAGATACAAGATACAAAGAAAATGCACCTGTTGTTTTCCCAGGGTGCCAGAAAACAGTGAGAAAGTTCTTTTCATTTCATTCCCATTAATTAAAATGTAAATGGACACAATATAAATGTGACAATTACTTGTATTTCACCATTTCCTTTCCTGTCACATGACAAATTAAATTTGGTAACCGCTTCAAGGTCTGCTGAAATCCTATTTTCCAACTTTAGGGAGATCCCATTTGCCTCTGGAACGTGTGTCTGGTCGCCTGAATTTGGGAAATAATTTTTAGAAGGAAGTTCACTAAAGATTTAAGGACATGGGCTAAGGCTTCAAGGCTTGCCAGACTGACCTGGGCACCTACTCCACCCAAAAGGCTCTGCCCCAGTAAGAGTTTTGTGCCAGGCATGCCAACCTGCTTAATGGGAAATCCTTGGTCAAGTGTGATGTGCAAATTGAAGTTGCCACTTCTGGTTTACAAAGCCAGAATGGAAAACTGGCTATTTGCTGCTACGCCATCATGGTAGCATGATGGCTTGGTAGGATTGAATAGAGTAGAATAGAATGACAGAGTTGGAAGGGACCTTGGAGGTCTTCTAGTCCAACCACCTGCCCAGGCAGGAAACTCTACACCACTTCAGACAAATGGTTATCCAACCTCTTCTTAAAAATTTCCAGTGTTGGAGCATTCACAACTTCTGCAGGCAAGTTGTTTCACTCATTAATTGTTCTCACTGTCAGGAAATTTCTCCTTAGATCTAAATTGCTTCTCTCCTTGATTAGTTTCCACCCATTGTTTCTTGTCCTACCCTCAGGTGCTTTGGAGAATAGTTTGACTCCCCCTTCTTTGTGGCAGCCCTTGGGAGATTGGAAGACTGCTACCATGTCTCCCCTGGTCCTTCTTTTCTTTAAACTAGACACACCCAGTTCCTGCAACTGTTCTTCATATGTTTTAGCCTCCAGTCCCCTAATCCTCTTGGTTGCTCTTCTCTGCACTCTTTCTAGAGTCTCCACATCTTTTTTACATTGTGGCGACCAAAGCTGGATGCAGGATTCCAAGTGTGGCTTTATCAAGGCATTATAAAGTGGTATTCTATCCCTCTGTTTATGCAGCCCAGAACTGTGTTGGCTTTTTTGGCAGCTGCTGCACGCTGCTGGTTCATATCTAAATGGTTGTCCACTAGGACTCCAAGATCCCCCCACAGTTACTATTATTGAGCAAGGTACCGTTGATTGGTTGCGTTGAACCAAGAAGGCAGCACTGAACTCCGTCTCCTGACTGCTTGATGACCTGCAACAGTAATTCAGGTCCCCTAGGAGGGAAGTACACCACGTTTAGGGCCATATTGCAAATTTTCTGGGGGTTAAGGATGAAATAGACCTGTTAATAGCACTATCCCCATTGTGACTTCCGTCAGTTTGGTGCTGAATTTTGGTGGCATGTTCTTGAGATCTTTCAGGGGCCATAAACAGGCTCACCTGAGCTTAATCACCCACAGTGTTTGATGCATTCATACCACTTGTAAAGGGTCAATGGATCTGCGAAGGGCCTTCTCTACTGCCTTTTAATTTCAAGGATGTTATTAGGATTTTGCATGGTTTTAGCCCCTCTGCGCATATGCAGCATTTCCAAAACCTCTTGGCCAATGGCCAGGGAACCTTGAGCAAGATTGGTCTGCTTAAATGTACTTTTTGTGTTTCCCCCTAAGTCAGCTCAAATGTTTTTGGTAGTCTGGGAGGTACTTATCCAGCATATAAAGTCATTCTTCCTCAGGTCCATGCTCCCTGGATCATAAATTGAATAAATATGCTAGAACAGAAAAACATATGGTTCAGGAAATTCTGTTGGTTCAAGTTTTGTAAAAATCTATGTTGTTAGGGAAGGCAGTGTCTTTTGCATTCAGCTGGCAAAAAATGAACAAAATGACACCAGGACTGTGGCCTATCCAGTCCAAGACAACAGTTCCCATTGCTGAGCATGGGGAGAATGATATGGGCCATAGCAATTGTAATCCAGAGAATCCCACATTGGAGGTGTTCGGTTTAACCGAGTGTAACAATCTGGAAGTCTACCTGGAGTTAAAAATCCTGGTTGTATTCAATGAAATTTGCTCACAATTGAAGTCTCTGCCTTCCTTCACATCTCCTATGATGTTTCTGCTTGTTTTATCAACTATATCATATTCCATTTCATGCAGTGCCCTGCCTTGAAATCTGATATGATAGAAACTGATGTATAAAGTAAAATTTGAATTAAATACACGAAAGCCACTCACCATAGTGCAAAATGCCAGCTATCTAGATAGATTGTCAGGATGAGTGAAGGCAATAGGTAAACTTTTCTCGATGGGTCTTTTGGGCGGGGGGGGGGATTCGAGAAAAAGGCATGGTCCACCTTTGGGACAGTGGGACAGTTGGAGGCCCAGATTCTTCACAATAAATGAAAAAAAAAGGAGGAGCCAACCCATCAGTGAATAGAATAGAATAGAATAGAATAGAATAGAATAGAATAGAATAGAATAGAATAGAATAGAATAGAATAGAATAGAATAGAATAGAATAGAATAGAATAGAATAGAATAGAATTCTCTATTGGCCAAGTGTGATTGGACACATAAGGAATTTGTCTTGGTGCATAAGCTCTCAATGTACATAAAATAAAAGATACGTTCATCAAGAATCATAAGGTACAACACGATGATAGTCATAGGGAACAAATAAGCAATCAGGAAACAATATCAATATAAATCGTTGTTGATACCAGCAACAAAGTTACAGTCATAAAGTCATAAGTGGAAGGAGATGGCTGATGGGAATGATGAGAAGATTAATAGTAATGCAGACTTAGTGAATAGTTTGACAGTGTTCAGGGAATTATTTATTTAGCAGAGTGATGGCAGTCGGGAAAAAACTGTCCTTGTGTCTAGTTGTTCTGGTGTGCAGTGCTCTATAGCATCATTTTGAGGGTAGGAGTTGAAACAGTTTAAGTCCAGGATGTGAGGGGTCTGTAAATGTTTTCACAGCCCTCTTTTTGACTTATGCAGCATACAGGTCCTCCATGGAAGGCAGGTTGGTAGCCACCTGCCTTCCATGGAGTTCTAATTATCTAACTTTTTCTGCAGTTCTAATTATCCTCTGAAGTCCATCTCTGTCTCTCTCGTTGGGTTGCAGAAAGGAGCAAGAATGGGAAAAGCAGGCAGCTCTGCCTGCTGGCCAGCTCAGAAAACAGGGGAACCTTGCTGTGTTGCATGCAGCTGGAAAGGGCTTCCAAAGCCCGGTCTTTGCTGGCTCTCTGCCCTGCAGAGGACAACCTCTGCTTTCCTGGGATGGAAAGTTGATGAAGTGAGGGAGCTGCTGATGTGATGCCCTCTCAGCAAACTGAGGACACCAGAAGGAATTCCTTCACCAGGGCTTGTGTGGCAGGAACGCATGGACCTTCAGCAGCCTCATTGAAAGAGAACATAGGACCTAGAATAACAAGACCAGAAGGGGCCTTGGAGGTCATCTAGTCCTACCCCCTGTATTTTCAAACTTTCCAAATTTGCATTTGAAATGTTTTTCAAAAGAAGAGAATCCTTGAGGGGTGGGAGAGGATATTCTTGAAGGCATTTAGTGGCCAAGGACTTGACTGTGGGTGTGAATATCTAGTCTTGGATGGTATAGTCCAGGGGTCCTCAGCTTCTCTGGCTCCCCAGCCTTCCATTCCACCCAAGGGACACCCTGAGAGGGGACGTCTGCGGTATCCTTAACAAACATAGGGTCCTTGGGAGGGTTTCAAAAGGAAGCTGGATGGATGGCTTAGGTGGTTTTGCTCCCCGTGGCAGAGGGAGAGACTAGATGATCTTCATGGTCCCAAAAGATTCCATAATTTTGGCCCCCAAGTGCCTGCGTCACACCAAGCAAATTCTGAAGCCGTGGTTTTTGTTGTTACAGTATCATTGCATCTGTGGGGCCGTGCTCCCCCTCTCCCTGCTGCCCATTCCTTTCTCCATAAAGATGTTGTGACCAGGGAGGTGGGTAGCCTTGCCCCAGAGAAATGGGGGTGGGGAGGGAAATTCTCCTGCCTCAGAGTAAGCATCCACCTAACTGGTCCACTTGCACATTTGATGGGGAATTTGGCCCGTTCCAGTTGGTGTATTATTAACCCTGGTGGGTGGATGGAGTCTCCCATATGGAGAGGAGGTAAGGCCACAGAATCCAGTTCAGCCTCTCGAGAGCCGTGCCTTCTGGGCACCTGGCACATCTTGGGAAAGGTGGAGCCGCCCCAAGCTGGCACACCTGAGGGCAGATGCTTCCAGGTCTCGACTTTCCCCGCATGGCAGGGAGGGCTCCTGTCTCTCTCTGCCAAACGCTCTTTATGCTGGGTGGGTGGAGGGGGGGGCGTCTCCCTGTACCCCTCCCCCCCAGCCTGTAATGGCTCTAATGACCCAGCTCTTAGCATCAACCACAGCAGAGACTCCCTTCTCACTGGCTGACATGCCTCCCCCTCCTCAATAAAGCAGCAGTAGGCTCCCTTCTCAGGTGAGCTGTTTGAAAGACAACATGGCCTCCACAGGAGTGGGATTTTAATCCCTTCAGGCCTCCCAGGCCAGGAATGCAAATTGAGACATCCGGGACAGACAGCTGTTCACCTCCAGATGTTGAGATCCCCTCTGAGGCTGATTTTGTTGCCAAATGGCTTGTTCTGGAAGGAGAAGGTTTTCCTGCTGCCCTGCTGCACCCTGCCTCTTGCTAACTTAAACCCCTTATTCCGTCGCCTGCGCTCCAAAACGGGCCTTGAGCTTTTGCTCCGTGAAGCCTTTTCACTTTTTGGAAGGTTGCCCTCCTGGTACCTTTTGGTCACCATCATACTACAAAAAAGATGTGGAGACTTTGGAAAAAGTTTGGAGAAGAGCAACTAAGTTGATTAAAGCCCTGGAGACTAAAACATCACGAATGGCTGCAGGTTTGAGGCAACCTTGAGCTGGTCAGGATCAAACTCCTGGCTGTGGGGCAGAGTTAGCCTATAATACTGAATGGGTGGGTGGATGGATGGATGGATGGAAGGAAGGAAGGAAGGAAGGAAGGAAGGAAGGAAGGAAGGAAGGAAGGACGGACAGACACTAGCAATATCTCTTATCCTTATATACTGCTTCCCGGTGCTTTCCAGCCCTCTCTAATAGGTTTACAGTCAATGAAGAACAGTTGCAGGATTTGGGGTTGGCTAGTCTAAAGAAAAGACAAATTGGGGGGACATGATGGCAGTCTTCCAGTATTTGAGGGGGGACAAATTATTCTCCAAAGCACCAGAAGGTAGGACAAGAAGCAACGGGTGGAAACTAATCATGGAGAGAAGCAATCTAGAACTAAGGAGAGATTTTCTAAAGAGAGGACAATTAACCACTGGAACAGAAGTTGCCACCAGAAGTTGTGGGTGCTTTATCACTGGAGCTTTTTAAGAAGAGACTGGACAGTCACTTGACTGAAATGAGATAGGTTCTCCTGCTTGAGCAATGGGTTGGATAGAAGACCTCCAAGGTCCCTTCCAGATTCCTATTCCTATTCTTGTCCCTATCCCTATCTCTATCTCTATTCTCTGAGTGATATCTGATCAATGCAAGTAGTCCCTGATTTGTTACAGCTGGTTGCTTAACAACAATTCAAAGTTATGATGGCCACAGAGCAGGTGCTTATAACCCCCCAGTCATTGTAAATGATTGTGCCACGAGACCCCCTGCAGTCACGTGATCGCATGTCATTCGGGTACCACCAGTTGCGGCATTTCGTGGGCAATTTGTGGTCGTTTCTTGCCATTGTTTTTTTTTTTTTTTTTTGCTGGTTTCTGGCGGTAAACGGCCATTTAAATCAGAGGTCTTCAAACTTGGCAGCTTTAAGACTTGTGGACTTCAACTCCCAGAATTCTCCAGGCAGCTGCCTGGAGAATTCTGGGAGTTGAAGTCCACAAGTCTTAAAGCTGTCAAGTTTGAAGACCTCTGATTTAAATGGATGATGGTTCATATAACGACTGCTGCAAACACGGCCATAAAATTATTTCTAGTCATGTAGGTGCCCCGATTTATGACCATTGACTTATGACCTGATTTTTGGTTGTAATGGAACTATTACTGGTACTTTCCGTGATTTGAAATGCCATACTTCCAAATGATTCCCTTGTCTTTTTGGCTGCCATGCTAAATGATCGATTAGGGTTCAAAATCCTTGCCTCACCTGTGGGTTTGATTTTTTTGAATTCCTAAATGAAGACTTCTTCACTGGTTTCTATTTAAACTTCATCCATTCTTTTCTCTTCTGCCCCCCTCTGTAATTTCCAAGATTCTTTTGAATAGTTAACATCTACCAGGAAATCCTGCCAGGTTCTACTTTCGTGAAGGGGATCTCTGGATTGCACCCCAGTTTTTAATTGTTACACCCAGCAAATTGTCATATTCTTCATCATGCATGTTCTTTTATGCTGCTGTGTTATTTTTCTGTATACGATGCTGGAGAATATTTGGTCCCCAGGAAAAACTGTATATACACCAACCTGATTGGAAAACAAAAATCATATTTCTCTTTCAGATTGACCCAAAGGTCGCCTTCCCTCGCAGAGCTCAGCCCAAGGTAGGTACACTTAATTCATCTGATTGTTACATTTTTATTTTAAAGAAAAACTAGTACCGTATGTTGGTCTTCAGAACAAAAGCAAAACGAAACCGTGGCAAAAAGTAAGCTAAAAAGGAAATGTAAAACAGAGCACCAAGATGCAAAACGTAAGCCACAAGAGTTTCTAGGCAGCAGAAATGAAAATGACAAAATCCGAAGGAGTTTCAGGCTGATGGCTGCATTACAGAGAATCCATAGACAGTTTCAGCTCCCACCTGAACTGATATGTTTGGCCATCATGCTCAGTTATGGTCTGGTAGCTTGTATCCTTATTTTGATCTTTGTTCCTCTGTTAGTTTTTGAGTCCCCAATGGATGGTTATGACTCAGAAAACCATCAGCCAAGCTTTGCAAGCCACAGCTCCTGGGTTTGTGCGTTTTGTGCAAAACGCCACTTTGAGTGACTTAATAAAGGAGGGATCTAATAGACTTTGATATAAATAAAACTAACACTTAATAAACCTTGTTTATTAAGCATGGACTCTTTGGGTTCCATGGAAAGCCATCCTGTTGACCTGGGGTGCTTTAAGGGCCAGTTAAAAGCTGAGCCAATCAGTAGAGCCACCAGCTCTCTCCAAGACAGAAATGGTGAGGATACTTCACTGGTGTAAATCTGTTTGGGTTGAACCACGGGAGCGCCAAGTCTATTTTGAGCTGTGGCGATACCAGCTGACAATTATAGAAATAGCACTAGCACCTAGACCCGAGATGGCGAACCTATGGCACATGCGCCTGAAGTGGCACGGCGAGCCATGTTGCCTGGCACGTGCGGCATCACCCTTTCCTCTTTTGGGGTTCTGGCATGCATGCATGGGCAACAATCAGCTGTCCTTTTTGCATGCGACAGCACCGGAAACTTGAAGAGCTGGTCTTCCGTTTTCCTGCATGAGCATGCACACCGGCCAGCTGATTGTCGCGTGTCCATGCGCACCAGAAACCCAGAAGACTAGCTGGCTGAAATTGGAGGTTCAGTAGCTGAAACTGGAAGTTTGTTTTTGGCCGCACGCATGCGCCCTGGGCAGCTCCTACTCCAGGTTGCAGCCCAGACATGCATGCACTCCCATTTTGGCATTCAGTGACGAAAAGGTTTGTCATCCCTGACCTAGACTTCTATACCACTTCATAATGCTTTCCAGCCCTCTCTAAGCAGTTTACAGAGTCAGCATCTTTTCCCCAACAATCTGGGCCCTCATTTTACCCACCTCGGAAGGATGTAAAGATGAGTCAAACTTGAGCCAGTCAGGATCGAACTGCTGGCAGTGGGCAGAGTTATGGAAGGAAGGGAGGGAGGGAGGAAGAAAGGCAATATCAATAGCAATTAGGTTTATATATCACTTTCCAGTGCTTTCCGGCCTTCTCTGAGCAGTTTACAGAGTCAGCCTCTTGCTCCCAACAATCTGGGTCCCCATTTTACCCACTTGGAAGGATGGGAGGCTGAGTCAACCTTGCGCTGATCAGAATTGAACTCCTAGCTGTGGGCAGAGTCAGCCTGCAATACTGCATTCTAACCATTGTGCACCATGGATGGATGGATGGATGGATGGACGGATGGACGGACGGACGGGTGGATGGATGGAAGGAAGGGAGAGAGGGAGGGGAAAAGGAAGAGCAATAGCACTTAGATTTATATACCGCTTCACAGTGCTTCACAGCCCTCTCTAAGCGATTTACAGAGTCAGCATCCTGCCCACCCCAACAATCTGAGTCCTCATTTTAACAACCTTGGAAGGATGGAAGGCTGAGTCCACTTTGAGCCAGTCGGGATCAAGCTGCTGGCAGTGGAAAGAGTCAGCCTATGATGCTGCATTCTAACCACTGCTCCACCACGGCCACGAAATGGTGGTCTTATACAGGTAGTCCTCAACTTATGACCACATTTAGGACCAGCACATTTTGGGCAGACCTTTGCAGACCCAGAGGCTGCAGTTCAGTCTCTCATCATTCCAGCATTTTGGGGGAGCCACCCAAGGATGTTGGGTGTCAGAAAAGGGGCAGGGCCAATTTTTTCTCCTCCTTTTTGGCTTGGAGGGTGGGTTAAGATTAGACTTTCAAGGCCTTTCAGACAAGAAGCAGAAGAAATTCTAGCTCTCTTTATTGTAAGGTTAAATGAACAGAATCTTGCAAGTCTGAAAGCCCCCCCCTCTTTTCCTTTTACTCCCTAGGAAGCTAGGGAGGGTCCCTTCTGAAACGCTTCCCACGCCCCCTTTCCTTCCTTCCGTGAAACGGGAGAACTTCTGCGTGATTGTTTAGTCTGCGGCTCTTCCTGTGTCTCTCAAGGTCATTCCCACATCTGAGAGTAGGATTTTATTTCTTCCTCATTAGATTTATATCCTGCTTTTATTTTATAGGACTCAAGGCCAGTGGTGGGTTTCACTTATTTTTACCACTGGTTCGCCACGTGGACACTCGCTTCGCACATGTGTGCATCTTCTGTGCATGCACCTGGCCTCAACAACGTGGCTAAATAGGACGGCATAGCTCCGGGGTGGGGAGGGGGGCGGGCTCACCCGTGATCTCCGCTACTAGTTTGCCCGAATACCGGCTGAATACACCTCTGCTCAAGGCGCTGTAAATAATGCTCCTGCCTCCTCTTTGCCCCACAACAACCAACCTATCAGTGGGTTGGACTGAGAGAGACTCTGGCTTCTATGCTAGCCCAGCGCTATAACCACGGCATCAGATTCCCTTTCACAAATGGGAGCAACTCTGGGAAACCAACCCTACTCACCACAGTCCTTAAAATCCCTAACCCCTCCTTTCCCCCCCCCG
Organism: Masticophis lateralis; assembly: GCA_030761175.1. Lineage (NCBI taxonomy): Eukaryota > Metazoa > Chordata > Lepidosauria > Squamata > Colubridae > Masticophis > Masticophis lateralis. The sequence continues at coordinate 2,293,629 of JAUDYJ010000014.1, forward strand.
CCCCCCATGCCAGCAGCAGGATTTGCCTTGTGTGCAACCTGTCAGCTTTCCCTTGTTTCAAATTAAAATAATTGTTATTGTTGTTATTGTTATTATTATTAGCATATGCCATTGTTACATTAGCCAGGAGACCACAATGCTATTGCGGAGTAGTACAAGTAGTTCTCGACTTACAACAGTTTGTTTAGTGACCATTCAAAGTTACAGCCAACGGCACTGAAAAAAGTGATGTATGACCATTTTTCACACTTAATGACTATTGCGGCATCCCCATGGTCATGTGATTTACGTTCAGATGTTTGACAGTTGGTTCATATTTATGACGGTTGCTGTGTCCCGGGGTCACTTCATCTCCTTTTACGACCTTCTGACAAGCAAAACTAATGGGGAAACTAGATTCACTGAACAGCTAATTTAACAACTGCAGTGATTCACTTAACGAATGTGGTGGGAAAAGTCGTAAAATGGGGCAAGGCTCAACATATTTCTCACTTAGCAACAGAAATTTTGGACTCAGTTGTGGTCGTATGTTGAGGATTACTTTTAATAAGACTGCCAGCTCTGTTAGATATCAATAGCACTTAAACTTCTATACCACTTCATGGTGCTTTACTCCCTTCTTTAAGTGGTTTACAGAGCCAGCCTCTTGCCCCCAACAATCCGGGTCCTCATTTTACCCACCTCGGAAGGAGGGAAGGCTGAGTCAACCTTGAGCCTGGTGAGATTGCCAAATTGCAGGCAGCCAGCAGTCAGCAGATATAGCCTGCAGTACTGCACTCTAACCACTGCGCCACTATGGCTGATATGTTAGATACATGCTTGCGGGCTTCCCAAGGTGTGCCACAAGATTAAGAATAATTATTGAAAAAGACAAAACTGGATGAGACCAGGCATCCTGGTGGCACCAAAAAGACCCAAAATGTTCCTAGCCACAAAGGCCACGTTCCTCTGTTAGATGGAGCCCTCATCCTGGAACATCACCATCTAACATTGAGAAAGGAAAACTGTAGGAAAAGGGTGGGATCCATATGCAGAAGTTCACCTGGGGAGCATTGCGTTTGGATGCTCTCCTTTCCCATCAAGGGTTCTCTGCTGAGCTCTTCTGATACTCCCTCCCCCACCAGTTATGCCCAAGAGGCTGCTGGGCTCCTTGTGCCAAGGGTGCTGTGGGCAGGTGGCCGAGCAGATCAGGTAGTCCAAGGAACAGCTCTGCGGCTCAGGGCTGGAACTGGGTTAATTCCATTAAGCAGTTTGGTGACAGAAGGTATTTTGCTTGGGGGATGGAGGGCAACGGAGGGCTTTCAAGACTGAGAATTGCAGTGGATTAACTCTGCGCTCTGTTGAGTCATTCGAGGCAGATTCTTCTTGCAAAGTGAAGGCGTCAGGCCGAGGTGGTGGCAAGATCCTTCAAAATTAAGGTGTTCTGGAGCTGGAAATTGGGTGTCCTCCCATGGTCTCTTCTGAAATGCACTTTGGCGTGTTGTGTCATTTCTCGTTCTCTCCCTCCCGTCTCTTCCCACGTTTAGTTTGCTTTCCATTGAAGTGGAAGCCGAATATTCTGAAATAAATCCAGTTCTGTGAAAGTATACATAATCCGAAAGTTAGAGGAATACAGAACAGAGCAATACAGAATACGGTGCCAAATTGATCCATGCTACATTACAAACAGCAAAAGCATAAAGAGAGAGCCACAGCCATGAAAGCAAAAATTGGCAAAATGAGTTGGCAGGGGATGTTTGGCCCAAACTTTCTGTTTGCTGGCAATGCTGAAAAGCACACAAATTCCACAACTTTGCACCGTTTATTAAATGGGAAGACCTTATCTATCCTAGCATAACATGCCCATAATACCATGTTGCCCCGAAAATAAGACCCTTATATTTTTTTGAACCCTGAAATAAGCGCTTGGCCTTATTGCCATGCGCTCAAAAGCCCGATTGGGCTTATTATTAGGGGATGTCTTATTTTGGGGGAAACAGGGTAGTAATAGCACTTATACTTATATACCGCTTTACAGTGCTTTTACAGCCCTCTCTAAGTGGTTTACAGAGTCAGCCTATTGCTCCCAACAATCTGGGTCCTCATTTTACCGACCTCAGAAGGACAGAAGGCTGAGTCAACCTTGAGCCTGGTGAGATTCGAACTGCCAAATTGCAGTCAGCCGGCAGTCAGCAGAAATAGCCTGCAGTGCTGCATTCTAACCACTGCGCCACTGAAGTTCATAATAGTCCCCATAGGCCACAGCTTGGCCCCTGTTGGGCTCTTCCTAAGAAGCCTTCTGGCATGTGAATGAAGAGAAGCTCCAGGTGGAAAGAGGGCAGGAAGGAGGCAATCCTTCAAAAACCCAACGTCAGAAATGACCTTGCTGACTGGAGATCCGAGTATTTTGAGATAGTGCCAGTTTGTGATGTTCACAAAATGTTGCCAATCTCCTTGGGGCAGAAGAAGCTGTGGCTGGTTGGTTCTTTTGTGATTGCAATCCAGGCTGTTTGAAGGCAAGCTGCCCAATGTGGGAGCACTTAGGTTACAGCACAAGCTCTCCACTCCTGGACATCTTTTGGCAGAGCAGGACGCCTTCTGCTTGGGACCTCTGCAGAACATGGGTCAGCTTTGTTCCCAGCTCAGCCTGCCTTGGGACCTTCTCTTGCAAAAGCTTTTATTATTATTATTTACTTCATTCATTAAACATGAAACTCAGTCAACTGAACATTCAAAAATGTGTCACAAATACCACTGACTGGTGCTAATGGTTGACACAGGTTGCTGCCAGCGTCCTAGGTATCAACCAAGTATTGGTTAAGATGTATGATGTTCCAAGTAGTGCAGTTTTTTGCACTTCTGCTGGTGTTATTGCAGGAAGTTGCAATTTGCTGATGTATGTTATAAAATTCTTGGACATGGTATCAAGTGCCCTGATGACAATGGGTATCATGGTTACATTTCATCCATAGCCATGTAGTTCCGATGGCCAGGTTGTGATATTTCATGATTTTTTCCAGTTCTTTTATTTTATTATTATTTATTGTTGTTGTTATTATTACTATTATTATTAACGACTCTGAATCTTGCACTGCAGCCTCTTTCTCCTTCTGTTTTCTAGATGGTAACACGGACTAAGAAAATATTTGTAGGCGGCCTGTCTGTGAACACCACCGTGGAGGATGTCAAACAATATTTTGAGCAGTTTGGGAAGGTAAGCGCTTCGGATTAGAGCGGGAATGAACTCTCCAATCCTTCAGTGTTTCAAGACTCGCCCTGTTTCCTCCAGGTGTTAGTCAGAGGTTGGGAGCGCCTGCAAGGGCTCAGCATCCTGTCAAACTGCAGTTCTTAGGTTTCTGTGTTGAGGACGCTCGAAAAAAGAGCACTGATCCTAAAACTCCTAAATCCTAAAACATCATCTATTAGAAATTTACCTATTTTATCATACTCGCAGAAGCTAATATAAAGTCACCATTCTATCCAGGTTGTTCCGAACGTGCTTTTTTCAAGAGGCAATGGGAATTTCTGGTTTTTCTTTGAAGACATTTCGCTTCTCATCCAAGAAGCTTCTTCAGCTCTGAAGAAGGTGAAGAGCTGAAGAAGCTTCTTAGATGAGAAGCGAAACATCTTCAAAGAAAAACCAGAAAGTCCAGTTGTCTTCTGAAAAAAGCACCTTTGGGTCAACCATGACCTGGATGACTGAGAATCTCCGTAGACATTCTATTCAGGGACTCTCTGGCGGTGTGTTTGTGTGTGTGTGTGTGTGTGTGTGTGTGTGTTTGTGTGTGCGCAAAGCCTAAAGATGGCAGCCATCGTTTGATTCAACCCTGTCTTCCCACGACACTCTGGATTATAACTTCAGCACCCGGTGCAATTCATTGCAAAATATAATTAGGAGTCGAGTAGGTCTGGGGCTGATCAAAAGTTGAGCTATGAATTAACCAGCATTCCCCCACCCCCTCCGTCCTGGCTGCTTCTCTGCTTTTTGGGGGGGCAGAGTTTGACGGGGATAATAACTCAGAGGGGGAAGGGTATGTTTCTTTCTCTCTCACACCCAGGAATATAAGTGCTGCAGCCTGTAATTACTGTGGTGACAACCACAGATTGTTCTAAAAGTCATAACTGGTGTTTGTTGCCACCTGAAAGTTTGGTGGCTCCAACCTTTGAGGATGTTTTGAAAGGCCTCCTGTCAATCATGTGCTTTGGCCATCCAGATTTTTGCAACTCAGCCTGTGGTTTCCTGACTTCAAGGCACCTACGGCTTATGTCCAGTTGATGCCCTTTAGATAGGTCAAACTTCAGCTACCGTACCCCAAAGGTGCTTTTTCAAGAGGCAACTGGATCTTTGAAGATGTTTCACTTTTCATCTGACAAGCTTCTTCAGCTCTGACTGGGTGGGTGGGTGGGGGGTGGAAACGGAATATAAATCCTTCCATTCCCCACCATCCAGTCAGAGCTGAAGAAGCTTTTTGGATGAGAAGCGAAATGTCCTCAAAGAAAAGCCAATAAGTCCAGTTGTCTCTTGAAAAAGCACCTTTGGGACAACCAGGACCTGGATCACAGAGAAGCTCCATAGACATTCAGCTACCATAATTCCCCTTTCCCATTTTTCTCTCCTCTCTGCTCATTTCAAACTTTGCAGCCTGGCACAAAACTTTAGGGATCCTGGCTGGAAAGACCAAATGGCACATTGGTAGCAGTCAGCATTTTTGCAAAAGCCAACACTTCTGCTGGCAATGCCATGGCATTGCTGGAAGGCCAGAGCCAACGATTTGGGAATTCCTTGATTTTCTTGGGTCGTTTTAAGGATTATGCCTAAAATTCCCAAAAGGCCTGCCAGCTCTAAGTTGCTCAAGGGCTTCCAATGGGCTTCTGGGAGTTATGTGTGTGTCCCACAGCCAAAAGTTGTCCATCTTAAGAAGTTCTTGGCCTGTGCAAGACGATTTCCTGGAAAACCGAATTCTGTCATTGGTCTTGTTCCCTCTGCCTGCCCTCCTTTCACGATGCCTATATAATTTTCTGCCTGATTTTGGGGGGTGGGAATTTTCTGCTCCCCTTTCTTTCTGACTCCTGCAAGATCACCTGGTGACTGCAAGGAGTTTCAAGGGTTTCATTTTGAGTTTTCATTGTTCCACAACCCCCCTCCGACTCCTTGCATGGTTGGAGGCTTTGAACATTTTTGTTCTTGGCATTTTATTTTATCCATTGCTCTTGTTTTTAAAAGGATGGATAAAATGAAAGCACCAATATACGGATATTTGCAACAATGTACTAGAAAAGCCAGGCAATCATAAAAAGGAACCGTTCGCAAGAATAAAGCCACGGATTAAAATGGTAGCATTAAACCCATTTTTTAAAAGTTTAGAAAGTGAGTCAGTCAAGGTCTTTTGGAGCCAAAACTATTATGAAGCCTTTCAGGGATGAGGGGGAACTATTTCCCTAGTGATGGCCTGCCTCCGTTCAAACACTAAAGAAACGTCTCCAAAGACATTTGATAGGTGGATTCCACCTGGAGTCCTGCTTTGAAGTCAAGTCCTTATTCTTTGCATCATGCGTACAACCAAGCAGTTCCAGTTAACAGCCTGGTAAGCTGCATTTTCAGACGATGTGGTGGGCCACCCACTTGCAATGCCAACCTAGGGAATTGGCAAGCTGTTTTCTTGATGAAAGCCACCTTCTTTCTTTCTGAAAGGGGAGCCAGGCCTTGACGGACTTCAAGCTGGGTTAGCGTGAGCCCCCGTCCTGGGTCAAAGAGTGGGGTTTGAGCTGGAAGCTGCTGAAAGACAGACCTTGACTGAATACAATGGGAAGAGTGCTTGGCTGGAATTGTCTAATGGGGTTTTTATTTTGTGAGAGAGGAGTAAGGACAAGGAAGTGTCAGGATGATGGAACCCTTCCTCCCCCAAGGGGTCTCCTCCATCCATTTTATAATCTTCAATATACCTGTTTGGAAATAACATTACTTTCAAGTAAGCGTTGCAAAGATCCTTGTGCCATATGTGAAAGACAGAGGAAGTTCTTAAGAGCTGCCCTTTCGGAGTTTTTCTCTTTGCTTCTGTGCCCCTGCTGCATTTTATACATCTGTGGGTGTGAATTAAGACTGGGGTATTTTTTGGCCTCCTCCTGCCAAAGGAAGAACACTAAAAATGGCAAAAAAATAAAACCCAAAGGCAAATGAAATTTTGTCTGTATTCTGGTGTTGCATGAAGCCCTAACCTGATGCATTCGGTTCTGCTTTGGCAGGATGGGTTTTCCCAGCCATTGTGCTAAATAAATCAAGGTTTCTAGCTTAGTGTTCTATGAGGACCATCGTGGCTTGGTCTATAGGTGCTCAATTGACTTGAAGATCCAGGTCAAGATTTTGAAAGGCGAGAAGGGCCAGCTAGTGACCAAGAGCGGAGGTCTTCTTCTCCGTGGTGGGCCTAGTCCATTCAAATACCTCACTGGGAAAGTTTGTTGAGGAGAAAGTTTGCCCTAGAGCTGATGCCTGGCCAACTGCTAATGGGGATGATCTTTTATTATATGTGGTGCCTGGCACCTTCAGGTTCTCCTGGAATGAAGTTCTCTTGAGCATTGGCTGAATGCTGCTGGGCCCCCCGACCTTCTTCTCGGCCAAAGCAGTCGCTCCCTTGCAGTGCAGGACACCCAGGATTCAGGGGCTAAATTCTCTTCTGTGACATTGCTTCCACAGAGCTCCTCCTTCTGTGGCCGTGGATGCCCTATGGTCAGTAGTTGGCACTGAAGGGGCACTTTCGTGTCCCAGCACCCCATAGATCAAAGGTACAAGTACAGTGTGTAGCTCCCCCCTCCCCCCTTCTGTCTTCCAACTCAGGAATCACAAAACCAGCCTCATCCCTTCTTTACTCTCTTCACGTAGAGCGCCCAAATACTTTTGTAGATCGATTCTCATTATGTGTATAGTTAGACTTAGATTTTAAAAAAAAATACATCTCAGTTTTTTTATTTTTCTTTTTTCATCCTTCCCCTCCACTGTTGTGCTAATTTTTTGTTTGTAGCTTTGAAAATCACAACGTAGATTGCAGTACCCATATTTAGCAGCTGTCTTATCTGCATACTTCCAAATTATAATAGTCCTGTTGAATTAATGTATAAATACGTTGAGTGGGGAAAAAAAAGCAGCTTGCGTATATTTCTCCTTTCCCTCCAGAAGATTCCAGGTTTGTTGCTGCCAGAAAGTTTCAGGAATCTTAAGAACCTGTTCAGCCTTTTTCCACCAATTGTTTCTAGTCCTGAGTGATGCACAAGGCATTAGGAAGCCACAAATCCAACCTCAAGATGGCTCTTTAGATATCTGCCCCCTCCAGCCTTGAGGCTTGCACCCCCCACTCCCCACATTCCAGCTATTCTACCAGCCTGGCCCAAAAACTCTTCCTAAAGGCAATCTCAGCTACTCTTCCTCAGTTCATAAGAGTTGGAGATGAGAAACTGGGACTGAGTGAATCCTGATGGGCGGTTTAGCTGCAGAGTTCACAGCTGGCTGCAGAGCTTCAGAGGTAACAGGCCTCTTTGCTGTCACCTGGATTTTTTCAGTCTTCAGTCATTTCCTCCTCTTAAAGAATGTACCAACGGAGCTGATCTTGCAGTGCCCCCCCACGGGGAGCCTGTCTGTCGGCTGTTGGGACATTTTGATTTAATTTCCTCAGAGTAGCATTCTTCAACCTTGGCAGTTTAAAGGTGTGTGGACTTAGCTCCCGGAATTCATCGCCGTCTGGAGAATTCTGGGAGTTGAAGTCCACATACCTTCCAGCTGCCAAGAGTTGAGAAACTTTGCCCTAGGGCAGGGGTCTCCAACCTTGGCAACTTTAAGACTTGTGGACTTCAACTCCCAGAGTTCCTCAGCCGCTTTGCACATCCCCTCGATTGGAGCAATGGATCTCAGAAACCAGCATCTAGAAATAAGGGCTTCTGCTCCCTCTGCAAAACCAAACCACACGAAACAAGCAAAGGGTGCATTTTCCAAAAGGCAGCCGGACTTCCTTGGCCTTTTCCCTTTGGAAAGGTTTCGCTTCTCATGCAAGAAGTTTTTCCAGTTGAACCGAAGAAGCTCCTTGAATGAGAAGTGAAACTTTTTTTTTTAAAGGCCAGTTGCCTTTTGGAAAAAGCACTTTGGGACAATCATAACCTGGATGACTGAGAATCACCTTGACGAAATAAGCAGAAGTTTCAGCCATCTTAGATATTAACTTGATTATATGATGCTTTATTTATTTATGAGCCACGGTGGCCCAGTGGTTAGAGTGCAGTACTGCAGGCTACTCCTGCTGCCTGCTGGCTGCCTGCAATTTGGCCGTTCGAATCTCACCAGGCTCAAGGTTGACTCAGCCTTCCGTCCTTTTGGTAAAATGAGGACCCAGATTGTTGGGGCCAAGAGGCTGACTCTGGAAACTGCTTAGAGAGGGCTGTTAAATCACTGTGAAGCGGTATATAAGGCTATTGTTATTGCTGTTTGTTGGATTTACCTCCCACCCTTTCTCTGGGAGGTCAAGAGTACTGAGGACAGTGATGGCGAACCTATGGCACGTGTGCCGGAAGTGGCACGCAGAACCATCTCTCCGGGCACACCAGCCATCACCCGTTGTTCTTCCGGGTTCTGGCGTGCACATGTGCGCCAGCCAGCTGGTCTTCACATGCCCAGAAGCGCCAGAAACCGGAAGAACAGCTCCCTGGTGTGCATGTGTGTGCTGGCCAGCTGGTCTTCGCTCGTGTATGTGTGCCAGAAGCCGGAAGTCCAGGTGACCGGTGCGCATGTGCACGCTGGAAACCAGAAAGTCAGCTTCCTGGTGTGCATGCGCACAGGGGAATGGCTCTTCCGGTTCCCGGCGCTCCCCCACGCGCATGTTGGCAAACCTTTTCGGCACCGAGAGCCAAAACGGGAGCTGTTTCGACACTCGGTGCTGAAAAGGTACACCAACACTGACCTAGGGGTTCCTTCCTTCCACAGGCCCTGCAGTTCTCCTGAGCCACAGAGCCTCCTCAGCATAACCCAGCAAAGACATGTTTCAGGAAGAGCCCCGTTGAGGTGGGGCTGACCCCTCTGGGGCGGGAGAGGCTAAAACGTCAGCAGACGTCCTTAAGGAGTGAAGCCAAAAAGGTCTACAACTGCGTATCTTTTTAGCAAAAGTACAGGTCGCCCTCAGCTTACAACTGCTGGTTTAGTGACTGTTCAGAGTTACAACAGCATGGGAAAAAAAGGGGCTTGTGACTAATCCTTGCACTTAAAACCCTTGCAGTATCCCAGGATCACATAATCACCAGTTGTGACTTCCCCAGCTGGCTTCCAACAAGCAGGCAGTGGGAGGGCAGGGCGGGGGGACTGGATTTGCTTAACGACCACACGATTCACTTACCAGCTGCATGCTTAGCAACAGCTACTCTGATCCCAATTGTGGTGGTCAGGTGAGGTCTACCTGTAGTACAAGGAACCTGCACCTTGGAGCAGGTGCTTTCCATCTCCTGTGCTCGGAGTCCTCTGACCGTGCTCCTCTTCGCCCTCCCGACTGGCAGCACTGAGGCCGGCTGGCAAATCCAGCCAGGCATTCAGGAGTAGGTGCCCCCCTGTGCACTGCTTGGTCAACTGAGGAGAGGATCCCGCTGTTGCTGGCCCAATTCAAGCCCTGGAGTCCATCCAATGGCAAGACCTGGAGCCGGCTGAGCGCAGGATGGCCCACGAGGAGGTGGCCCCTTTGCCTGGCTTTGGCAGCTGGTCCAGCGAGGAGAGCCTGGTCTGCGCTGAAGGTCAGACCTATAAAGGGCCTTTGTTGCTGGCCTCCCTCATCCTAGAAGAAAGGTCCCTCGGTGTGTGTCGTCCCCCCCGAAAGGCTCATTAAGCTCGGAGAGGGACTCTGGCCGATTGAGCGGACTTTCTGTTCCTTTCTGCTGGCATCAGGACATCCCCTCCCGTACCTTCCGCTTTGGGGATTTTTGAAAAAGCTGCAATTGTAAAATCTCCTTTGAGGCGAACTCGGCTCTGACTGACAGCATGAAACATATCCATGGAGTTTTCTTGGCAGCCATGACAAAGCGCTTTGCGATTGCCAGTTCTTCTGCGATTCTTTTTTTTCCTTTTCAACTTTGCCATGTAACTTCGGTTCTCAAATTTCCTGGTGGTCTCCTTTCAAAGTCGGCAGATCCAGCTTTTCGAGATCAGCCAAGGTCTGTCATCTAGAAAAAAAACAACACACCAAACCAATGAGACTGGGCAAGGCTCGGCTGGAGCTGTTGCCTGGCTGCTGGCGTTCTGTATACAGGGACCTATTTTGCACAGATATTATGGGCAATCCAGTCTGAAGCCTATGCAGCCACAGAAATTTTGCTTCACCCGTTGTTAGTGAGCTCTGAGTTTTGGGCGGGTTGATGGGAGGTGGTGTTTTGAATTTGCATACTTGTCGGTGGCTGATGGGATTACGGTTCAGAAGAGCTGGGAAGGCGATCATCTAATCCAGGGGTCTTTGCTGGCTGAGGAGGGGCAGGGAGTTGAAGTCCACAAGTCTTAAAGTTACCAAGGTTGGAGACCCCTGATCTAGTCCACCTCTGCTCAGTTCAAGAACACAAGTGGCTTCCACCCCTGTTTGAAAGCCTCCAGCAAAGAGAGCCCACTGGGCTGACCACACTTCCCGTCGGAAAGTGGTTCTCCTCAGGTTCCCAGAGAACAGGGTCACTCTGTCATTCAGGAGAAGATGCTGACTCTGTAACCTGCTTAGAGAGGGCTGTAAAGCACTGTAAAGCGGTATATAAGTCTAAGCGCTATTGCTATTGCTAAGATCCTTCTTCACCATTTCCCCCTTTTTCTTGCAAGCAGCTGCTGCTTCCTTGGCTAAGTCTTCTTGTTTTTAGGTGAGACATTCACTCCGGGTTACTCCGGACTTCTGGTTGGCTCATGCCTTGAAGATGCCCACTTGTTTCCCCAGCCTGCCTTCCTGTCCTGTTAGGGCTCCTTCCAAGCAAGGTGAAGTGAAGGCTGATGGAAATCAATCTGCAATTAACTACAAAGGCAAGAGATTCTCTGCAGGTCCCTGGTGGATGGTGGTGCGTGTCCCTTGAAGGGCTGATCCGCGGGGAGAGGAGAGGCAGCTCCTAGAAACCCCTATCTGGCACAGCCAGCAGATCTCATCTGCAAAACTACAGACGGCCACCAGAAGGCGTCTTCTGTGTATCTTTGTAGCCCTGAGCCCCCCAGATGTGGCCCAGGTCTCTTGGCCCCCAACCCAGACAACAGGCAGGCTATCTCCGCGAGCTGCCAGGGAGGCAGCCTCGTTCCCTTTGCGCGTTTTAAAAATAAAACCCCATCTGATGCTTCTTTCTGAGTCCACCTCCAGAGAGGATGTCTGAAGGCAGAACGGAAATGCGCCAAGGAGAGCTGCTATTTATACCTCCTGTCTGTAAACTCTGGATCTGCCCATCCCACACGCTCAAGGGCATCTCCTGCTCAGCGCCGTTTCCAGCAGGACGCCAAGAGATGGATTATTTGGGAAAGAGGAGACGCTGGAGGGCCCCTCCCGCTCCCCCTCCTCCTCCCTGGGACGGTTACGTCATCTAATAACAGGGCGGGCTGGGCGGTTCAAGCTTCCCCAGAAGGGCTCCTTCTCTGGACAGACTGGCTGCTATCTGAGGAGATCAGCTCCTTCCTGGCTGGGCATCACTGACTCGCGCCACACGTGTGCTCAAGGTGGCCCTTTGAGTGGACTCGGCCTCCTCGGAGGAAGCCATCCGGAGACGATGTGAGCTCAGCCAGGTAGAGGATGGAGGGTCTCTTGGTTCTCATTGCCATGACCCACCAGTAATCTACCACCCCTTACATGGCAGGGGGAAATAAAAAGCAGCAGAGAGGCAGGCTGCTCTCTGGATTTCTAGAAGAGCCACTGGAGACAAGAGCAGAATAAGTGGGTTATCTTCAGGGGCAAAACAGTTCTTACGGATATCTCGTTAGAGAATAGCAGGAAAGGACCTTGGAGGGCTCCAAGCCTCTGCTCAGACAGGAGACCCTATGGTACTCGTGCCAGAGGTGGCACGCAGAGCCCTCTCTGTGGGCACATGTGCCATCGCCAGATGCTCTTCCGGGTTCCATCACGCACATGAGTGCTGGACAGTTGCTCCCTTCTGGGTTCCGGCACTTGAGCGCACTCCAGTTTCGGCACTCGGTGCCGAAAAGGTTAGCCGACACTGCCCTATGCCGTTTCAGACAAATGGTTTTCCTCTTCTTGAAAACTTCCAGTGTTGGTGCATCCACAACTTCTGGAGGCAAACTGTTCCATTGATTAATAGTTGTAACAGGAAGTTTCTCCTTAGTTCTAGGTTGGTTCTCTCCTTGGTTAGTTTCCCTCCATTGCTGCTTGTCCTGCCTTCAGGTTCCTGCAGAATGGGAGTGTTGCTTCATTGGTTTATGGCAGTTTGATGCCCTCTGGTTTCTTCCTAAATTTCTCTTCGATGGAACAGGCAGCTCCTCTTAGCTTTACCACAATCAGTGAAATGGCCGAACAGGCTGTGGTTGCCCACAGGGCTGGCTGGTGCCCCGAAAGTGGTAGTCGGTTTTTGGATTCCAAGAGATTACTGTTGCATACAGATTGGCCTCCCTTTGGGTTGTGAATCTAGGTGAGGTTTCTATTCCTGCAAAGGGTCTGTTTTGGGGTTGGGGAACATCTGTGTGGAAGCCCCTCTATATGGAATGGGGCTCAACCCCTGTAAGCAATAGGTAGCCTTGCAGTTTAAGATTAAGATTAAATAACAGAAATGTAAAATTTGTATCTGTGGTATGACTTTTGTAAGGTAGGATTAAGTATTATAGGAATATATAGGGTCAGATCGAGGGTATATGAGGTCAGATAGATAGATAGATAGATAGATAGATAGATAGATAGATAGATAGATAGATAGATAGATAGATAGGGTCAGGTAGAGGGATGCGGTGGCTAAGATGCTGAGCTTGTCGATCCGGAAGTTCAGCGGTTCGAATCCCTAGTGCCACATGATGGGATGAGCTCCTGTTACTTGTCCCAGCTTCTGCCAACCTAGCAGTTCGAAAGTGTAAAAACGTGCAAGTAGAAAAATGGGGACCATCTTTGGTGGGAAGGTGACAGCGTTCCATGCGCCTTTGGCATTGAGTCATGCCGGCCACATGACCATGGAGACGTCTTCGGACAGCGCTGGCTCTCCAGCTTTGAAACGGAGATGAGCACCGCCCCCTAGAGTCGGAAACGAGTAGCACATATGTGTGAGGGGAACCTTTACCTTTACCTTTACCTTTACTTTACCTATAGAGTCAGGTCAGGGAGTTTGCCTCATGGGTCAAAAAAGTCAAGATACCAGGAGAATGCAACTACTATAAAAAGAGGCAGAAATTCAATTGCATTCTCCAAAGTTGTCTTAACATTTCTGACCGCACTTTGCAGACATCCCTGGGTCTGGCAATGTATGGATGTTGTCTCCATTTATGAGTGACAAGTCTGTAAGATCTGACTGGTGTTTTTCTTTGATTTCTGCTTCCTGCTGTAGCAGAAACAAAGGCTGTTAGACCAGTTGCATGGCCTCTGCCCTTAGACACTGATCCCCATTTCAAAATTTGGAAATTTGGTGAGCTGATCTGGGGCAGTTGAGCCACCCTTACTGTTCCGACTGGACCACTGCCCCCCCGACCTCTGGCTGGTTCTGAAAGGGCCACTAAATGCCCACCGCTTGCAAAGCATGTGACCTCCAGGGCCAGATCCTCCATCAGTCTTCTCAAAGGGGGGGACCAATGCAGGATACTTGGGGAGGGAAGGTACAAAGGCCCAGGCTGCATAGGGGAAACTGACTCAGAAAGTCCCAACTGCCGCAGCAGGTCGGGGGGCACGGTGGTCTTCCACCTAGGCCCTCTGGTGAGGGAAAAGGCGCCTCTGTCATGGTTCCCCCAGCCTTCGTGCCCTGTCAGCACCGCTTTGCGAAGAAGGCATCGGAGCTGGCGCTAATCGGATCCAGCAGCTGGGATTGGAGGGCAGGGTTGCCACAGCAACCGGCCCTGGGAGAAGCCATCCCCGACAGACTCTTTTGTCTAGGCCTCTCTCGGGCGTTGGCACGGCCGGCCAGCGCCGCCCCTGGAGAAGAAAGGCTCCGGAGGACGATGAAGGGAGGACGATGAGCTGGGAGCTTCAGGGCGCCGAGAGGGGCCGGGCCAGCGGGGCGCCTGGCGAGCAGCTGCCACAATAGCCCCCACCAGGGGCTGCCACTCATGCTTAGTGCTCGGACGCCTGAGCTCGGCAGCCGGGACGCTAATCCTTCCTCCCGGCCCTGAGTTTCCATGGACACGGGAGCCGGCTAGGACAGAGAGGCTCTCTGGAAGAGGAAGAGGCCTCAGCTGTCCTCAGGGCAGGCCTGGGGACTCCGTTGGCTGGGCTACCATCCGCCACATCCCGGCCCTCACCTCTTCCCTGCTGCCTTTCCCGAAATGCCCTTTGCCTGGTCTCGGTGGTGCAGTCCTTGTGGCTGGTGTGTCTTTTCTCTGTCACCCCACGCTGGCCAGAGTTTGCTTTGGAAAACAGCTTGACCCCTCTGTGGCAGCCCCTCAAATACTGCAGTACTGCTCTCATGTCTCCCCTGGTCCTTCTCTTCACTAGACTAGCCAGGCCCAGTTAAAAAAGGGGGCTCAGAGAGTTGGTTGTGGGCCTGAATTCCAAACTTTGGGCCCTCATAGCCTCCTGAGACCAGAACCTTGCTGAGTTGCTCGTGGGAAAGCTGCAGCCGAAATGTTCATCCCAAGGGCACCCTTGTATGAAAGGCTGCCAGTCCAGCATTCCTGGGTCTGCAACAAAGCAGTTTGGTGCCTGAGGAGTGCCAGTCCCTGCCACACACAAGGCCTGGCATTAGATGCTCTGAGCTATTAAAAGTTTCCCTCCTGCCAGCAGAGATTTTTGCCCCCCCAAGGTGCCTGCTGGTAAACTGGATAATCTTCTTTGCTGCTTTCCCGTCGTTCGGTGCCCAGTGCCCAACAGCCTCAGAAGCTTCTAAGCCTGGTTTTGCTTGGCCTGGCTGTTGACTCCAGGCCTGATCCAAACAGAAGGTCCATTGTCTGCCTTCCACCTCCCCTCACCCCAGCCGGCCGGCCTGCGTCATTCAAGAGAGCCGTTCGGATGTTCTGTGTGAGAGTCAGGCAGGGGCAGATTAAAGAATCCACACTCCTGACTTGTCTGCTGTCATCCAAGACCCAAGTTTTTAACTTCCCGAGATGCCTTTCGTGGACGGCTTGGTGGCCAAGCAGCTATGGAGTTGCCCCAGTGGACCCTTGCAGGATCCTGGCCAGAATTGCCAGCCTTTTAATGGTTACAGTAGCTCCCTGGCTCCAGACTTTAAATTCTCCCTTCCACTCAAATCCTGCTTATGTCAGTCAATTGAAAATCTAGCAGCTCATTTATACCATGTAGTCAGTTTGGCTACTGGTGGTTCTTGTTTGTTCTCTCTCCCAGCATATTGTTCAAACTCAACCCATTTAGTTAGTTTGTGATTCAGTGTATTGTGCCAAACTAAAACTGGGTTAATTCGCTACCCACGTTAAGTGGATTGTGTATTTACAGAAATAGGAATATGACCTATTTAAGTCCAAGATTAAGGGTGGGATGGGGGGACAAAAAAGAAAAAGGAGTTTTCTCACTCAGTACAGCACCTACTTTGTCTCTCACTTCCCAACTAGTACTCTCAAGTTGCATTAACTGTGGTAGTTGGGAATTCTGAAATTAGGCCCAAATATTTGGTTGGTTTGTTGCATTTCCGTCCTCCGTGGCTGCACCTATCTTACCTTAGCCGGTTTCCAAAGAGCTAAGGAGAAATAGACCAGGTTAGTGTTTGGATGGGAGACCACCAGGAAATCCCAGGGCTGTAACATCAAGTCAAAAAAATGTTCTGGAAGAAAACAGCCAATTCACCTCGTTGCCAAGAAAACTATACACATAAGTCAGAATTCAGCTTGACACCTCTTATCTTTGTGGTCTCCTCAAGTGGGAAAGATGGATGGTCACTCAGCAACCCTGCAAGGTGGTTGAGCTAATCCCAAAGTCATTAGCTCTGTGACAAATAGTGGAACTGAATAAGGCTGGGAACTGATCGATTGCGTGCCCCCTTAGAGCGAGATGGCCAGGCAGCTTCCTGCCTTCAGTTCATTGCTAAAAAGGCTCGATGGTGCTGCATCGTTTTGAAATAAGGTCAATAGCTCAGATTCAGGGTGGTGGGAAGGCACTCCTACCACCAGCCCTTTAGGATGGTCTTTCTTCCAGTTGCAGGTTCTGTCATGGGTGGGTACCAGCCTGGGCTACTACCTGAGAAGCTGCCCCTTTGGCTGTAGCTGGGTGGCCACCTGAGGAGAGCCAGGAGACTCCTGTCCTGGAAGGAAGCCGCCATGGCCATCTCCAAATATCTCCCAGGTGGCCAGACAGCCATTTCACACCTTTGGTTGTGCACATGGCTTGTACGGTTAATTTATGGGTCGGTGTATGGTGAAAATTCAGAAAACCGGGTTAATTGAGTAAATTATGGCTCAGTTACCAACGTTAACTGCTTTATGCCATCACAGGTAATGAAATTTGGCATGAAGAATAGCTGACTTGGGCTGTGTAAAGTATGAACATCGATACAGCTTGCCTGATTTTTCTTTTAGCTTCTGACTGGCAGCCCCTTGTCAGGTTATCCCAGTTCATCTGTCCTGGGAACAGGAGCAGCCCACCTCAGCCTGCATCCTTCTGTTGTAACCTCCCGCAGCCTTGACTGTTGTCCATGTTGGATGAGCATGATGGGAACTGCAGTCCCAAACACCGGGATGGGCTTCAGTGAGGGAAGGCTGAATCAATCCACGTTTGTATCCTGGGGAGTCTCTTGCCACTTGCCCAACCAAGAGCCAAAGTTCTCTTGTGTTGATGGGCTTTAGGTCTCTTTGAACCAAGCGAAACTTCCCAGGAGCCGATACTACACATAGCCAGCATTTTATTACATTTGGAATCCCCGATTCCCAAGGCTGTGTGATCTCACACCAGAGAATTCGTTCTGCCTTCAACCTGCTAGCAATCTTGCAATCATCAGATATAATTTACCCCCAGCTGCTTCCTGCCTGACAAAGGCAGGCCATCTTTTATCACCTTTCCTGCTGTGGCTGGATTTTTCACACATGCACAGAATAGTGAGTAGAATCTCCTTTCCTTAAAAGGTTTAGCACCTTCTTAGGCTTGGAAGATGAAACGGTTGGTAGCTCTGAAGCTTTCCTTGTCAAGGGATGGACTGAAATCCAGGGCTTCCTGCCAGCTCTGGATTTAGGTGATACAGATGACTGGTGAGGTTCCTGGATCTCTGCAGACGGGGCTGAGGAGCTCGCTACTCTTGGTTTTCTAGGAACATCTCCAGATGTTCAAGACCTGTTGGCATTGCAGGGAAAACTCTTCCTGTCTGCTCTTCCTCCGCTTGTGCTTAAAACTGTAATAGGTAATTAAATAGCTTTATCACTGTCTACTTTCTACTAATGCCCCAAATATGTTATCTAATAGATTATCTTAGCCTAACATTGAAGTTATTCCTTTTGGTTTTTATTTCACCCTTCTGCCCCCAACAGCCACTCATTTGACCTCACCTACCCTGATTATTTTGTTTCTTGCAGGTGGATGATGCCATGCTGATGTTTGACAAGACAACTAATCGGCACCGAGGTGAGAGAGACTCAGAGCTTGGATCTGGGGGGCTGCCCAGCTGTGTGGCCCCTTCCAGCACCTCCCATCCCCAATCAAGAGCTTTCACCCACTGTGGGGGCCCTCAGGTGATGCAAACAAGCAAAGAGGGTCCCTTCTTTTCTTGCCTGAGATCAGCGGGGCTCCCACGTTCCCTGTTAACTCTCAGAGCCGAGGAAGAGTAACAGGAAAGCACAGAGGGGGGGCTGCCTCACCTGGGGTCTTTTCCCGATTTCCCTCTAGGGGTGTTTAGTTACAAAGAGGGGGTTCTCAGAGGTCCTCTAGTCTGACCACCTGCAGGATCTGTTGAAGTGGTTTTGGGCAGCCCTTTTGAAGACCTCCAGGGAAGACGAGACCTGCAGCCTTTCTCACTCTTGACAGCTTTGGAAAATCCTTGAAATCTTTAGGTCTTCTTCTCAGTAGCTTCAACCTATTGGTTCTGGTCCTGCCGTCAGGGACAGCAGAGAAGAACTCAAGTTAGCGAAGTCTGACAATCATCCAGATAGTTAAGATCGCTGCATCTTTTTTTTTTTGCAGACTATTCATACCCAGATGCTTTAACGGTTCCTCAGAGGTTTCCTCCACATCTTGGCAGGCCTCCTCTGGCCTTGCTCCAGTTTGTCACAGTCCTATTTTGTCCCAGAACCAAATCAGACCCTGGCCTGATCAGGACAGAATGGACGGAGCCATTATTTTCCTGGATCTGGCCTCTCTACCTCCGTCAGTGCATCTCAAGATAGCATATTTGCCCATTCAGCAGCTGCATCAGACCTGCTGAATCACCTGGGATTATGAGAATGCCCAGATCCTTTGTCCCAGGCACGACTGCCAAGCCAAATGTTCTCCATCCTGCCCTTGTGGCTTACGTTTTTGTGACCCAGGTGTACATTTCTTCCTGTTGAATTTCATTATTTTAGTTTTGACCCACCCTGCAAGCCTCTAAGCCAGGGGTGTCAAACTCAATTTTATTGAGGGCCGCATCAGGGTTGTGTTTGATCTTGTTGGGGGAGGGGGAGATGGCCAGTTTGACATCACTTGTGTTGGGGCCACCTGTGCTGACCCGAGCACTCAGCCAGGGAAAACAGGCTCCCGAGCTCCGTTTTCGGCTGCGATGGCCTCCTGCAACCCTCTGCCAGTAAAAACGGAGTTTGGGCGGGCCACACACGGCCCTCCCAAGTTCTGTTTTTGCTGACAGAGGCAATGCGGGCTGGTCCTTCTCTGTTTCCAGGGAGGCCCCCTGGGCAAGATATAAGTACCCCGTGGGCCGGCCCCTGGGCCTTGAGTTTGACAACTTGCTCTAAGCTCCTCCTCCTCCTCCTCCTCCTCTTCTTCCTCTCCCTCTCCCTCTCTCTCTCCCTCTCCCTCTCCTTCTCCTTCTCTTTCTCCTTCTCCTTCTCCTTCTTCTTCTTCTTCTTCTTCTTCTTCCATAGTGGCCAGGATCATCCCTTTGGCAATCCACCTGGTGCTAATTTCTGGATGCTCTGCAGTCATTTATGAGGGTCATTTACCCAGTTATGAATAGTTGGCTTATGACCACCATTGAGCCCAAAATTGTTGTTGTTAAGTGAGACATTTGTTAACTGAGTTTTGCCCCATTTTATGACCTTCCTTGCTGAGTTGCTAAGTTAATAACCCGGTTGTTAAGTGAATCTGGCTTCCCCATTGACTGTGCCTGTCAGAAGGTCACAAAAGCGATCACATGACCCTGGGACACTGCAACCGTCATATGTATGAACCAGTTACCAAGCATCCAAATGTGAATTACATGGCCGTGGGGATGCTAAATGTGAAAAATGGTCCTAAGTCATTTTTTTCAGTGCCGTTGTAACTTTGAACAGTCACTAAATGAACTGTTGTAAGTGGAGGACTCCCTGTACTTTCAACAGCTCTGTCAGCCAGCCCATATTTTATCATTTCACTCACAAGGATACGGTGGGTTTGTGTGAATGATTTGCCCAGGTCAAAGTACATTTATTTCCAATGGATTCTCCCCAGTCAATTAAGCTAGTAACCCTATCAAGAAAGGTGATATTAGTTGCCTGGTGCATCCTGTGCAGGGCTTACAAGCACCCACGAGGCCCTTGTCCAGGGTAAACTTCAAGCTGACCGGTTTGTAATTGCCTGAGTCTTCCTCTTCCTCCCCCGGTTCGAAGTGGCACACGGAGCCATGTTGCCTGGCACTTGCTGCATCACCCGTTCCTCTTCCGGGTTTATGGCACCCATGCGCATGCAACGATCAGCTGGCCTTTTTGCATGCGGCAGTTCCGGAAACTAGAAGAGCTGGTCTTCCGTTTTCCTGAGTGAGCATGTGTGCCAGGAACCGGGAAGAGCAGCTGGCTCAAACCGGAAGTTCAGTAGCTGAAACCGGAAGTTCATTTTTGGGGGCGCGCGTGCATCCTTGGCAGCTCCTCTTCTGGGTTGCGGCCCAAATGTGTGTGTGCCATCACTGTCCTAGGATATAATTCATTTGGCCCCGAGAATTGGCGTTAGGTGTTCTTTATCCTTGGTTTGTCCTGAGCTGCAGCTCCCTTTCCACCACCGGCACCACGATGGTCATCTCTGGCTGTGTCTCCCTTCTGCCGAGGGGAAACAATCTGCCTTCTCGCCATCGCTTGTCATAGAATAGATTCATCCCATTCGCCTTGCAACAGGCCCACTGCCTCTCCGTGACCTGGATGACTGAGCATCTCCATAGACATATAGACCTATTGCCTCTTTATCGAGCTGAAAACTCCTGCTTAGTACTTTAGGGCATTTCTCACAAGACCAACCTCATTCTGAGCTTCAGCCCTTCCTTCCATTCTCTACACATTTCCCTCTTTTTTTTTAGAAAACTCTGCATGTATCTACGCTGGTCTCTTTCGATGCCTCCCATTTTTCCTTCCAGCAGGAAAAATGCTCGCCTCCCATTTGGAAGGTTGAGAGTTCAATAGTGTAGTGGCTCCTAGAGCATAAAGAAAAAAAATATTGCTGTGAACTCCACATGGCATCAGGAAGGGCATCTGGCCAGTAAACGCTCAGCTCCATCCAGTCACTCTGACTCTTCCCCTGAATTAAGGGATTAGAGAGTTGTAAAAAGGGAGTTTTTAAGCAGAACTTGCCATAGCGTGGGAATAACTCTAGGAATAATAATAATAATAATAAATAATTTCATTTTGCAGTTGCATGTTCAGTATTCTATTTCACAGGCTTTCTTCTCCTCCTCAGACGCTTTTCTTCTTCAGGTTTAGCAAACCAGCTTTTCTGAAGTCCATATAGTATACAAGTCCCATTCTTCTCTCTTCCTCTGTCCCCTGAAATCATGAACTCTCCCAAGGTTTCAATCATCAACAAATTCTACTTAGGTAAGGTTTAAGACCACCCTGACATGAAATTGACAGGGAGAGAGAGAGAGAGAGAGAGAGGACAAGAACTGGCTTGATCTGATTTTACCACCTTTTCTGACATGTTCGTTAAGCAAACCTGGTTTTCCATCTTGACTCTGCTCATCAGAAGTTGGGAGAAAAGAGCCTGGGGCCCTGCATCTGTCACCAACCCAAGTGCTGCCAAGTGCTCAAATTCTGATCATGTGACTATGGGGATGTAGCAATGGTTGTGTGAGCACCTCTTGTAAATCATTTTTTTCAGTGCCATTTTAAACTTCAAATGGTCATCAACCAAATGATTGTAAGTCGAGGACTTCCTGCTTTTGTTTCCTTGTATTCTTTACCCAGATGGTCTTGACCGAACTTCTAACCTGAAATTTTGGTTCTTTGCACATCTATGGACTTCCCTCACTCATAATGCTCTTCCTTCTCCCTTTTCATGCGATCTTTTCCTTTTGCGTAAGTTCTGCCGTTCGGTCCTTCCTTGCCTTCCACCCTTGAGTTTTTCTCTAAGTCTTTTTTTTAAAATAGTTTATACATTTTCCCTTTACATACATAAGTTGTTTGTGAACAGCGTATTGCCTGGATCAATTTGATTCCATAATAGTACTTTTCCAGTTCCTAATTTCTACCTCTATTATCCAACCATTGATAAAACAAGTCCCATGTTTGAAAATACTCTGTGTCTTCTTTTTCTTTTATCTTTATATCAATCTGTCCATTTCTGCATAGTCGAGTACTTTTTTAATTACATCTTCTGTAAGTGTTTCTTCATTTTTCCAGTGCTGGGCAAATATAATTCTTGCTGCTGTCAAAACATGTAATGTTAAGTATATATTCCCTTGATCATACTTTTCTGGTACTATACCTAACCAAACCATTTCTGGTTTATAATCTTTATGCCGCTTTACAGTGGTGGGTTGCTACCGGTTCACACCGGATCGGGTGAAGAGGTAGCGGCGGTGGCAGGAGGCTCCGCCCACCCACCTGGGTGCACAAGTTCTGCGCCAGCGCACGAGCCTGCACATATGCACAAGCAAACAGGTAGCAACGGGATTTGCTTTACCATTTTTTGTCCAATTTTTTTTCCCTTTTGCACATGTCCACCACATATGGGAAATAGGTGCCTGGTATCTGAGCCTCCACTAAGTCTTATTCGGCTTCCTGCATTAAAGCTGCCAGTTGTCCTTTCTCCCATATTCTGTGCATTTATACAGAGAACTGGAATCCAGGAGCCACAGAACATGAAGGAGCTTCTCATTGGGGCCTTTGCATCCCAAGCATCTCTGTCCATGCCCATTGCTTGTGATGCTTGGTTTTCTGGACTCCCTCCTGCCTTAGACACAGTTTCCAATCTATAGCATCTGGCTCAGGTTTGCAAGGTGACTTTCCTGGATATTCTTCCACCTCTCGTCAGGATCTCGGAAATGAGGGCTATTATGGAAGAAGAGTCCACGCTGTTCACAGTTGGGACCATCTTCGCAGCCAGTTGCTCTTTTCTTTCCTCTCGTCTTCCTTGGATAGAAATGATAAAGAAAAGACCCCCAGCTCCTTCCTGGATCCTTCTGCCCAGCAATTTGTAGTCCCTTCATGGTTATCTCTGGTGAGGCCACTGTTCTCATGCGGTGGGAAGGAAAGGATATTTGTGTCAGTGCGCTTAAAAAGATGTTGTGAATCTTTCTGACCCGTCCTGAATGTGTAATCCAAAAAGGCAACGCACACGGACAGACAACAGAGAGTCCATTTGCTTCCATCTTTTCAGGGCAGAAGCAGGAACTCTACAGCTTCTGGAGGCCTCTTACTCAGGCCAAAATCTTATGTCAGCTGTTCTTTGTCCAAGGCTTTAGAGACCTGGAAGCCATTTTTTACCTTTGAGTCTTCAGGCCTGCCACAAATCCTACTCAATTCTACTGAAGCCTCAGAGTTTGATTTCGTTGGGGGTGTTAACTTGGAACCCTGACTTTCTCTTTGACAGGCCCTGGAATCTTCTGCAGCCCCAGAGAATACACCTCCTTCCTCTCAAGGGCTTTGTTTCTTGGTGCCATTTTGCCTCTACAAGGGCTTTTCTGTGCCCAGCCCAAGAATTCTTCATGTCACGTTTGCCTCTGGCGCTTTCCCCTTCTCTTCTAGGTGGGCAACCAGCCTACTCTTGCAGCATGTATAGTATATTTCTTGCAGTCTTCAGACAGGAAAATAAACCCACCACATTCCCTGCAGGTCACAAGAGCAGATCTCTCTGTCCACAATCATCTTTCAACAGCAAGCAACAACACCACCACTTGCCTCATTGCATTTTTTTCCTGGCCCTCCTTTTTCATTTGCTCTGTGACCTGGTGCTCCGGGCAGCTGCTTCCTTATATGTCCACTGAAGCTGGCCCAACGAGGTCAGCAGCAAGCAACGCTCCAATCAGTTAGAAGCTCTTGGGGAAGAATCAACAGCAGCTGTCAGTCAGCAGTCAGTCTCCCTTCTTGGCTCTCCTTCTTCCCTTTTGTGCCTCTTCCTTCTCCTCAGTTGAACTCCTGTGCCAAACTCCCAGTCACTTGCTCATTTCTCTAGTTTTAAGTTGTACAAATGGGATGCATGAAGCCTCTGCACCCTCCTGATGCTTGGAAGAACTGAAACATCGTAGACCTGCCTTCCTCTAAGCCGGGGGTCTCCAACCTTGACAACTTTAAGCCTGGAGGACTTCAACTCCCAGAATTCTGAGAATTGAAGTCCACCAGGCTTGAAGTTGCCAAGGTTGGAGACTCCTGCTCTAAGCCACTGCCGAATTTTCCTCACCTGGACTGGTGGCTGCAGGATTTGGGTTTGGCTAGTCTAAAGAAAAGAAGGATTAGGGGTGACATGATAGCAGTATTCCAGTATTTGAGGGGCTGCCACAAAGAGGAGGGGGTCAGTTCATTCTCCAAAGCACTGGAGGGCAGGAGAAGAAACAATGGATGGAAACTAATCAAGGAGAGAAGCAACCTAGAATTAAGGAGAAACTTCCTAACAGTGAGGACAATTAACCAGTAGAACAGCTGGCCTCCAGAAATGGTGGGCGTTCCATCACTGGAGGTTTTTAAGAAGAGATTATACAATCATTTGCCTGAAATGGTATAGGTTCTCCTGCTTGAACAGGGGGCTGGACTAGAAGACCTCTAAGGTCCCTTCCAGCTCATTCTACTCTAAATTCAGGCCCCATGCCTCCAAATCCTGCTGCCGTAAGCAAAGATGTAGCATTTTCTTTTTATAGCGTTTCTGCCTGCAGATGTTCTCTTAGCTTTTATGCCTACCCCTTGCTCATTCATCGACCATGATAGGTATTATGTAATGTCATGTATTGTATAAATTGCACAAATAAATAGGTAACTGGAACAGGGCAGTTTGTATTGCAGGCCAGAACCTGCTACCCCTCCTTTCTGCTGCCCAGTCTCCCTCAATCACGCTCTGGTTTAACCAGAGAAATGCAGCTCTGGCTTTTCTCCCCCTGGGGGAGTGGGGGGAACGGGACCCCCTTGGCCCACTTTCTAGGCTTCTTCCGCACTCTGTTCTCCCTTCCTGGCTCCTCATCCTTTCTTTGGTACCTGGCTTCCTGGCTGCCATCCACCAGGGCTTAAGGAAATCTGAGCCGCTGCTGTTATTTGCAGCCAGGATTTTTAAAAGCAACTTAACTTTGCCATAGTAACTGGGGGGGGGGGGCAGCTGAGGCCTGCTGTGAAATGCTGACCGGCCCTGCTCTGTCTTGCCCACGGAGGAGCTGCAGAATGTAAGCCTCGGCTGGAGGGGGAGGGGGATGTGAGCCAACAGGGCAGAGAGTGGGTGATGCCTCCCGCTTGCCAACTCATTCTTCTGCAAGGGGAGCCTTTGAAATGATAGGGGTGGGTAGGAAGAGCTTGGAAGAGTAGATAGCAGAAAGATTATGGACCGCCAATGTCCATGTTCCTCGGCTCTTTTCCAGTCACAGCTTGTAGAAATGGTGTTTGCCTCTGCTGGCCAGTCCTACTTCAGGTTGGCCACCCTTCCAGGTCAAAAACACGGAGATCGCTTACTTGAATAGGATAATGTTCCTTTTGCCAGCCTGTTGGCTGTTTTAATCTCATGATAGATTGTGAAAGGGACAATCCATCAGGTAGAGGCAGCTATTTCTCTCTCTGGGCACACTGAGAATATATCTGCTGAACAAAGCTCCACAGTGGTGACAGGAAGGGCATCTGGCCAGTAAACACCCAGCTCCATTCAGTTGCCCAGGCTCCACCCGGCAAATGATTATGGGGTGGTTAAAAGAAGATGATAGATTGTGAAAGGGACAGAAGGCTTGAGCTGGAACCCTGGAGAGCTTCCTGGGGGCTTCTTGACTTGACTGAGGGTTTTGTGTGTGTGTGTGTGTGTGTTTCTCTTTCAGGGTTTGGGTTTGTCACCTTTGAAAGCGAAGATATCGTGGAGAAAGTCTGCGAGATCCACTTTCATGAGATCAACAACAAAATGGTTAGAGCAAAGAAAGTTGGATTGGGGGGGGAGGGGGTGTCAGTGGGTTTGAGTTGATGGGATGGTGCCCCTTGCTGCTAAGCCTTCCTTCCCACTGGATTTGAGGGTCAGGCATCCATGGCCTTTGCAACCCCAAAGGTGCTTTTTTCAAGAGGCAACTGGACTTTCTTGTTTTCTTCTTTTGAAGACATTTTACTTCTCATCAGAGAAGCTTCTTCAGTTCTGACTGGATGGTTGGGAATGGAAGGGTTTATATACTCCTTGCAAACAGCTGGTCCTTTGCATCCTTTTGGAGGGTCGTTGAGGCCACTTGGAGGTTTACCTGTGTCCTCAGGGTCACCTGAGTGATGCAAATGGGTGTGGAGCCTTCTTGGAGCCTCCAGGTGACCTCTTGAAAAAGCACCTTTGGGACAACCATGACCTGGATGACTGAGAATCTCCATAGACATGGCCTTCACAAGTTGACCCCTGAACCTCTGTGGTGGTTTCACAATCTTAACTGGACAGTTTGGCCAAGTTTCGCCTTAAAGAATGGGGTCCCCACTCAGAGGGACATTGAGTGACAACACTTATCAGGACATTCTTCTGCTGCCTTTAAATCAGATTTCTCCAGTCAAATATTCTCCAAACATGTGGAATTCAATGCCCAGATTTTTTTTTATCAATATGGTCTATACACCTGGAAGTGCAAAGCTGAAAGTTAATTTTTTTCCAATCCTGTGCAGCATTTCTGAGGCAAAGGGCAGAGGGAGATGGCGAGGCTCAGATGCTTCCTCCATAGTATCTACCCAGCTGGTTTGATCTGGCAGGGTTGGCACGCTCTGGGTTCCATCAATTAAGCAATGCCACCTATCACACCCTCGAAGTGAATTTTCTCTGTAGCATCTCCTGCCCTCTGGAATCAGGTTCCTTCTGAGATTCAAGCGGCCCTCACCCTCCCTGGTATTTCGAAGCCCTGAAAATGTGGCTCTTCACCCAGGTCAGGTGATTGATGCCCCTTTCTTTCTTTTCCTTGTGCCCATCTGGGTTTGCTCATCTCTGCTCTTTTGGTCTGCCTTGTTTTTCTGGTTTTGCATTGTTCTTAATTTTAAGTGTTCTTAAAATCCCAATCCCTGGGAGTGAGGTGGCATATAAATTTAATAAATTACTATTAATAGAAGAATGTGACGTGATTAGGTGAGAATTGTGTGTTTTATTTTAAGGCAGGGGTCTCCAACTTTGGCAACTTTTGAGACTTGTGGACTTCAACTCCGAGAACTCTGGGAGTTGAAGTCCACAAGTCTTAAAGTTGCAAGGTTGGAGACCCCTGTTGTAAGGGGCCCACAGTTGTTGTCCAGAAGCAAAGTTCAGGGGAGTGCCCTGCAGTAGCAATAAAATTTAGCACCCCCTTTGATAGGATTATTTTAGCCTGACCTCCTGTTGTGTCTGGTGCCAGGTGGAATGTAAAAAAGCGCAGCCAAAGGAAGTGATGTCGCCCACTGGCTCTGCAAGGGGACGCTCCCGGGTGATGCCTTATGGAATGGATGCCTTCATGTTGGGCATTGGCATGTTAGGTAAGGATGGGAAAGCGGCTGTTCATCACGCAGCGCCCTCTTCTGGAAGAACCAGAGGACTGCAGGCATGTTGCGGAGAAAGGACCGCACGCCCCATCCTCTGTGCTCCCAAATGAAAATTGGATGTAGATGGAAGGAGGTGGGGGGGGGGGAGCAGGAGGATTTTTTTTATGGGGCCTTCTGATCTTCTTCTCTCTTTGAGAATAGGGTACCCAGGTTTCCAGGCGGCCACCTACACAAGCCGGAGCTACACCAGCATCGCACCTGGCTATACCTACCAGTTTCCCGGTAGGTCCTCCTTCCTCTAATTTTTGTGTTGCTTTTGTTGTCCCAGAGGTGGAATCTTGTTGCGTGGTCAGACATCTCAACCGTTCTTTGCAAATTGTCCTTCTTCCCACAGGGAGGATGTGAAAGGCCTCCCCCAAAGCCAAGGTGAAATAGGAAAGGAATTCTATTTTTCTTTTCTTTTCTGGTTGAATTCTCAAGAGTCCTACAGTGGCTCTCATAGGTCATCTACTTCAGGGTTTCTCAACTTCAGCCACTTTTAAGATTCATAGACTCCACCCCCCAGAATTCCCCAGCCAGCCATGCCAATGAACTTTAAGGCGTGTGGATTTCAACCCATCATTTAGTAACTGAGATTTAGAAACACTGATTTAATTCAACCTTGCTACAAAATTTACTAAAGCAATTGGATTTTCTTTTCCGGTTGAATTCTCAAGAGTCCTAGAGTGGCCTTCCTTTATTTTTAATTGACACCCTCAGACTCATCCAAAAGATGCCCACTTTTGGAGTTTCTCCTTCTACAACTGCTTATACCCTCAGCCTAGAAGCATTTTTTCCAGAGTCACTTCCTTTCAAAAAAAAATGGAGCATTTTACAAAGGTTAAAGTGCCAGAGGTGTGAGAGGAAGTCGGGTGGGACCCAAACCCTCTGAATAAACCAGAGATTGTGAAGCACTTTACACACTCCCTTCTGCCCACAATTTTCTCTAAAGTGTGCATTTTGGCATTCATGTTTTTAAAGGTCAGTGTTTGCCTTTTGGGGTGCATTTCTGAACAAAGAGACGCGTGAAAGCCACAGGAGAACAATGTTCTGGCTTGTGTATTATTTTCTCTTTGAATGACATCCATATCCTGCCCTCTCCAGCCTTAAACTCAGTCTGATGCATGGGCACATTAAGTCGGCCAATATATTTGTGTTAAATTTATATTTACTGACAAAGAAATAATGCCTGCGAAGGCTCCTGGATCGGGGCTGAAAGGTGAAAGCGGAAGCAATATGCTGCGTCCCATATCTGGGTAGACCAGGTTGCCCTGATAAAAAACACTTAGTAGACCGATAGTTTTCACTTGCACAGACCATCAGAAAGAGCCGTGAGGTGTGTCTTCTGGGTTCCTCTAATACAGGTGGGGCAAAAGCTGACGGCATCACTTGATAACTTTTAGCAAGGCCACCTTGGAAGCTGCTGGTGGGCGTTCCTCCTCCAGCTGTTTTCGGGCAGTCTCTCTGAGGATTTCCATTTCCTGTGCTTGGCTTTGCACTCCTTCCTCTTCCTCCTCCTCCACCCTTGCCTCTGCTGGCTCCACTGTCCCAGAGCGGACCTGAAGGAGCATCCTAAGTTGTCTTGCCTTTCCTTTTTAGAATTCCGGGTAGAGCGGACCCCCCTCCCGAGTGCCCCTGTCCTCCCTGAGCTCACAGGTCAGTCCCACCGGTTTTCTCCTTGCAAGAGTTGGAAGTGAAGGGTGGGTGGGCGGGTGGGTGATACTGTCCCTGTGTATCCCTGTCCCTGTCCACTTTGGAGGCCGGGAGTTGCTGGTGGGCAGGCAGGCTTGTCCTGGTCTAAGGTCTCTGGCTTTAGCATCAGGATGGGCTTCTGGGGAGTCAAGCTGCTGATAGAGAGGAACGGATGGACGCTGGGACATTTGCTCCCCACTTCACAGTGGCTCCCTGATGGGGGGAGAGGGGAAGCATTCTCACACCCTTAAATAAAAGGAGGAACCCGAGTTCTCCATCTCCAAATCATCCACTGTTTTCTGCTCTTTACCCTCTGTTAAAACCACCGATTAGGCCGATTGGGTAGCTATGTTGCCTGCTATGCCATCCTTCCAGGGCAGCTGGTTCTGCAGGGGAGAACCACCGAAGGGAGCCTGGAAGCCATGGCAAACAAATACATCAGAAAAGGACGTTGGCTCTCCAGATGTGGCCATTGTAAGAGGAGAGCCAGATTAGTCTTGGCCAATGGCAAAAAAATCTGATAGCATCTTTTCCAACATTTTGATGAAAAGGCATAACTCAAGTTTTTTAGTCAGATGTGATTAGGAATCCTTGGGAATTGCAGCTTCAAAATACCCAGAAGGTCAACTTTTCCTTCAGAGGATTGTGCAAAACATTATTTTTCCAAACAATTTTGAATGTGAAACTTCACAAAGCTTCCTGCTTCGAGTGCAAAACAGTTTGCTTTGAATATTGGATTAGCCCTGTTCCTCCGCCTTGTGTTCTGAACCCCAAACATTTTCCAGCATGCTCATGTTCCATTTTGCACTCAGACAATATTTTGGAGGTTGCACAAAGCTCCCCGCTTGAAACGGTTACACCCCACTCGTCCACAGGCATGTATTTCACAGGCTGCCTTTCAAAGGCTTCTTCGGAGGAATTGGTGATTTTTAAAACTGCCTGTGTGAGATCCATCCCAAACATCTGGAAGGGAGAAGCTAAGATTTAGTGGTGACCTTTTTTTTTTTCACTTCTTAGCAACTGGACTCAAAAGGAAAATATTGTTGTTCTGAATCATCTAAGCCAGAGGTCTCCAAACTTGGCAACTTTAAGACTTGTGGATTTCAACTCTTTGCTGGCTGTGGAATTCTGGGAGTTTGGCAACCACTTGTCCGGAATAGTATAGGTCGGGTCTCCTGCCATGGACAGGAGGTTGGTCTAGAAGATCTCAGTGGTCTCTTCCAGCCTAGGATTCTATGACTCTCTTGCATCCTGAGGTGGCAAACAACAGAAGTTCATCCTACTGACCATGAAGGAGTTTCTTATTCTCTCCTAAGATGCCTCAGGCTTGTTGGGATGCTGTTGAGTCTCTGTTGCTGGGAGCCAGAGGACTCTACCAGTTCTCCAGGCTCTTTTTGGTGTCACAACTCCAGAAACCTAAGTAACTGTATTAGGAGGCCGACTCATCCTCATCTGTAAAAGTGGCCTTCAATTTAACATGGTTTGCTGAGAATTAGGCCATGCAAAACCAGAGCAAAAGGCTTCAGCAGGGGATCCTGGTTGGGTGTCTTTCATCGCATCCCTGCCAATCAGGCTGGAGCCGCTGATCAAACGTTCCACGTTGTAGAGAAGAGAAACAGCATGTACAAACATAGCACAAAATGGAGAAGGCAAAATGGAGGAGGGAGAAGCTACTACCCTCAAGCTTATACACAGAACAGTTAAGCCACACCCAGGCTCCAAACTGTCTCATGGCCCCGTACAACAAACAGTTACCAAACAGTCCCCCATTGGCTGACCAGTTGCTATGCCTATTCCAGTTCATGGATATATTTAAACTGACATGGAGGCATTTTGATTGTTGCTAAATAAGAACCAAGAACTGGCTGCCCACCAATTCTTGACTGAAGCAGAAGTCAGGGCTTGAGACCCACTCCTCCTTTCCCTTTTCAAGTCAACCCCAAAGTTGTCTGGTGGGAGAGCCCAATCCTGATCAACGTCATCAGATCCTTGCCAACTTATTTTGCCATGCTGATGAAAAAGGTCCTCTCGCACCTAATTCGCCAGCTAAGGCCCAGAGATGGAATGGATTGGGCTGAAACTTCGATGCCTGTCATCATCTGCTTCAAACTATGGTTACATGCTCCAGTTATGCAAAAGAATTGTTATCAAAACAGTTTTAGGAGACGGGCAGGAAGATGGGTCACCTGAGCCATAAGTGAGACAGCCCTCACACTGACGGGGTGCAGCTGTTGTGTATATTTGCCTTCTCTGCAATGGCAAAATGGATCAAAGGAGAGCGGGAAGAATATGGCGTGCCCAGATTTTTTAGAAGTCAGCATGGCACGAAAGAACTTCACTGCTTCCTGTGGATGCCAGCATTATTTGATAAGGTCACGTGACTAATCACTGAACAAACTAGTATATGCCAATAAGGAGCTGAGCCCAGTCACTGAGATCCTGGACAACTTAAATTCCTTCCTTCCTTCCTTCCTTCCTTCCTTCCTTCCTTCCTTCCTTCCTTCCTTCCTTCCTTCCTTCCTTCCTTCCTTCCTTCCTTCCTTCCTTCTCCTTCTCTCTTTTCTTTTTCTCCTTCCTTCCTTCCTTCCTTCCATTTTTGAAGTTCCTTCTTGCTGTTGCCATCCCTTCAAGGCTTCGTAAAGGTGGTTTTGGCCTGTGCTTCTGCTTCTGAACTGATAGCCCAACTGCTTCCATGCACCCTCCCATTCTCTTGCGACCTCCTTTGCGTTCCTCTGAGCTTTGGACTGCAAGGAAGTGGGGTGGGGGGGGAGGACCCCATGCTCCAGTATAAGACTGTGGATGCCTTTAGTGGCTGTCCCAGAGAGAGGGGTTAAAACCTTGTTCCCCATCTCCTCTCCCATCTCCATTTTTCTCAGAGCAGGATGGGGATGAATGGGTCCTCCAGACATCCATCCCCCAAATTTGTATCAAATCAGTGGCGTGGCATGACTGTCCCATGCAGATGCGTATCTGCAGTGGGCATTGGCTGGGTATCATTGGGTTCCCTGCCCGGCCAATCTCTAACTCTGCTTCTTTCTCCCACAGCCATACCCCTCACTGCTTATGGACCAATGGCAGCGGCGGCGGCAGCAGCAGCCGTGGTGCGAGGGACAGGTAACTGCCGCACCTCTTCCCAGAGGTCTCTGGGGATCATTTCTGCAGGGCTGGGGGTGGGGTGGGGGGGCCAGGGTGCCATTGTAGCATCTCGACTGGCTAGTGTTGCTTCCTCCGGTAGGTTCCACCCCGAGCCGCACCGGCGGCTTCCTGGGCACCACCAGCCCCGGGCCCATGGCCGAGCTTTATGGAGCAGCCAATCAGGATTCAGGAGTCAGTAGCTACATCAGTGCGGCGAGTCCCGCCCCCAGCACCGGCTTTGGCCACAGCCTAGGGGTGAGTGCTATGAGGGGAGGGGCTCCATGGACAGAGCAAGAGCCAGAGAGGAGAAGGAGGGTCCTGGCCAGCTCCTGGCCTTGGGAGAGAGGTGTTTTCTTGGATCAGGGCAGCTGCTGTGGATGACAAGCAAAGATTTTTGTGCTGAGGGCGTATGGAAACTTGGTCAATTCTCGTGAGCTGAAGGAGTCTGGGTTTCTTCTGAGCCATTAACGTTGTGTTGGTTGAGTTGCAACTCCAGCTCTTCTGTACACAAGGAGTCTCTCTCACATGAGAGTCAGTTATAAGATACCCCTGAACCTCACCTGGCCACTCCCGCATGGCCGAAGCCAAGTGTCCATGGGACAGAGCGGACACTTCTCAGAGGGGGAGCCAAGCCAGTTAGAGAGATGGTGTTGTGGACTGTTGGCCGCTGGCCCCTCCAGCAGCCGAATCAAAGGAGGAAGCATGGGAGTTGGGGTCAGCATCAAGGCAGCCTGGGAGCTCTGAGGGGGAAGAGGGAATGGAGCTGGCAGAAAGAGAGAGACAGAGGCGGAGCCTGGGCCGTCTGTCAGCCCTCAGATGGAGAGTCAACAGCCCCCAGGTCTGGAGGTGGCTGATGAGGAAGAGGAGGAACAGCTGGGTCCAGTGCCTGACACGAAGAGGTGCAGAAGGCAGAGGAGAGGAGAGCAATGGAAATCCATGGGCTGATCCTTGGGAAGGAAGAGCCACTGCTGCTAGTGAAGCACCACCATAGCTCTGGGGATAAAAAGCAGGGGGTGGAGATGAATAGATGTGGCAGACAACTACATCTTCCAGCCAGCCAGACTTGTTAGCCTGCGGTGAGAGAGAAACTTTTTGCTGTGGCTGCCAGCGCTCCAAATTAAAGGAATCTTCACTTCAGAGTGTTTGTTGTGTTTGGACAGCTGGGTCAGGTGGGCTAATATGAGCATCTTCTTTCCCCTCGCAAAATTCTGGCAACTGAAGCTTAACTTTACCTAAGGCTGCCTGTCCTTTGTCAATCACTGCGGTTCCAGTGAATAACATGCAGTTTTTTTTTGCAGGGGCCTTTGATTGCAACGGCATTTACTAACGGTTATCATTGAAGCTGAGGACCAAGAAAACAGATGGTAAGTGGGCCTTTGAGGGCAGGAGGAGGAGAAAAGCCTCAGCTTGACTTTGGTTGAGGAAAAACTCCTGGGCCTGCCCTGGAACACTTTGTCTCTCCATTGGGAGGGTTCAGCTGGGGCAGGAGTCTCCAATCTTGGCAACTTGAAGACTTGTGGACTTCAACTCCCAGAATTTGCTTTGCTGGCTGAGGAATTCTGGGAGTTGAAGTCCACAAGTCTTCAAGTTGCCAAGATTGGAGACCCCTGATCTGGGGCGATCCTAGGAGACCACCAGGGTCCCCTCCAGCTCTGTTCTGTTGTAGATTCTAAACTCCTCCCAGTCGGTCACAGTGCGGAGACCTTCTTAGTTCATCCAGTTGACCCATCCGCCTAACCATCTCCTGGATGAGAGTCGGAGAGAAAAGCAAAAATGTGGAACAACGGAAGGTGCTTCTATGCTCTAAAATCACAGGAGGACATTTTGGCTTTTCAAGTCCCTTGCTATGGTGGCTGAGCCATATCTCCTGCTGCTGCCCCCGTGGGCAGAATGAAGGCCCCTCCCCAAGGCACCATCTCAGGAGGAAGACCCCAAAGGGTGAACTCCTGGCCCATTTACAGGCAGCTTCTCCTTCCACAACCCTTCGCTCACTGACTATTTAGATTTAACACAGAGCTGCAAGTGAGTAGTACTTGTAACTGGTCCTCCCAAGTGCCAGCTCTAACCACGATCTGGGCACTCGGCAGACAGACAGGATTTCCAACGTTTGCAGGATCCCACAGTCACACGATTGCAACGTGCAGGTAGCTGTTTCTCAGAAACAAAGCCATCGAGGAAGCTAATAGGCAGTCAGAAGCTGTGATCAACCTTGTAGGGGAACCAGGAACCTCTTAGGATTGCCAACCTCAGGCAATGTGAACATGTGACGTTGGGCTTTACGACAGTGGTGGAATCCAAATTTTTTTACTACCGGTTCTGTGGGCGTGGCTTAGTGGGCATGGTGTGGCTTGGGGAAGAATACTGCAAAATAAAGAGCCTCAGATAGCTCAACTGGCTAATAGCCTGTTATTAACATTCAGCTGTCTGCAATTATTGCAAGGTTCGAGGCTCAAGGTTGACTCAGCCTTCCATCCTTTCTAAGGTGGGTCAATTGAGGACCCAGTTTGTGGGGGCAATAAGCTGACTTTGTATAAATATACAAAAGTATGAAGACTATTGCTTAACGCATTGTAAGCCGCCCTGAGTCTCCGGAGAAGGGCGGCATAGAAATCTAATTTTAAAAAAAAAATCCCCATTCCCTCCCTATTCCAGAGGAAGGATACTGCAAAATCTTCATTCCCTCCCCACTCCTGGGGGAAGGATATTGCAAAATCCCTATTTCCACCCCACTCTGAGGCCAGCCAAAGGTGGTATTTGCCGGTTCTCCAAACTACTCAAAATTTCCGCTACCGATTCTCCAGAACCTGTCAGAACCTGCTGGATTTCACCCCTGCTTTATGACCACATCACTTGGCGTTGGGAAATTCGGGTCCCAATTTCCATTAAGTGAGGACTTCTTCTTGGTCATTTAATGACCCTATAATCCCTTGCGGGATGGAGTCTGGGCAACTGAATGGAGCTGAGTGTTTACTGGCCGGATGCCCTTCCTGTCGCCAATGCGGAGTTCTATTCAGCAGATATATTCTCATTGTGCCCAGAGAGAGAAATACCTGCCTTTACCTAGGATCGAACTCACAGCCTCCTGATTATGAGGCGAGAGCTCCACCTCTAGGCCACCACACTACTTGCCATTAAGTGAGGACTTCCTGTAATCTAATTCAGCGGTCTTGAGCTGTGGCCCACTACTGAGCCTTTGAGCCGTTTGGAGCCAGGCTGTGGAAGTGGCGGGCCAGCCCATGCGTGCTTGACCGCCACTTGCACGGAACCATCCCTTCTCCCCTCCCCACCCCCGCCACTCCGCAAAGCCAGAAAGGTTGGGGGTCTCTGGTCTTAACTGCATGCTGGCAAGGAGACCCCATGTGCTGAGCTATGGCGGCTCAGTGGTTAGAGTGCAGCACTGCAGGCTTCTGCTGCTGCCTGCTGGCTGCCTGCAATTTGGCCGTTCTAATCTCTCAAGGTTGATTCAGCCTTCCGTCCTTCCAAGGTCAGTAAAATGAGGACCCCGATTGATGGGAGCAATAGGTTGACTCTGTAAACCGCTTAGAGGGGGCTGTAAAGCACTGTGAAGCGGAACAGAAGTCTTAAGTGCTATTGCTGGGGGAGGTTGCTCGGGAGCACAGCACAAGGGGGTGACGCATATCAGTAGTTTGGAGGGGGTTTCCCAACCTGTCAAGTCGGGGCTGGTTCTAGAATAGTCAATCCAACCCTCGCTCCGCCCCAGGGCCACCAGACTGGAGAAGACGGCTTCCCCCGAGCAAGACTGGGTCCATACAGGTGGGTACCAAGTCTTTGGACAGGAAGATAGGTGGCATATAAATGTGTGCCGTGCACCCCTCAGTGGGCTGCAGACCAATGACAAATGGGGCAACGATGACCTTGGCTGCTCTGACTTTCCCTCTGCTCCCTGCAGATCCCCCAGTGAGCACCCCAGGAGAGCGAGCTGGAGGACTCAGCAGACCCGGAGGGATGAGCCAAGATTTCATTTTCGTTCAAAAACTGCACACTTGTGGCTGTTAGCTGGGCTCCGGCCAGCCCCCCCTCCCGCTGGCCAGAAAGCACTGGATTGGGAGGCCAGGAGGAGAACTCCTCGTCTCCTCTGCTACTAACCACAGACCGTTTACACTTCTCCCAAGCCTCTGACCCATGCTTCTACTTTTATTTATTTTCTTAGCCTGTTAGTTCTTTTTTTAAATTTTTTTTTTGGGGGGGTGGAGGGGTTGGGGAGGGAACGACCGAGATCAGCACTCTCATTTTCACAGTGGTTCTTTCGCTCTTTTTCGGAGCCGCTGGAAGAACCATTTATTTTATTTTTATTTTTTTTTTGGTGACTGTGTGTAGGTAGTTTTTATCAAGGAATATTTTTATTTGGCTTTGAAATCTTTTGTTTGTTTGTTTTAGATATATATATATAAATATATATATATTTTGAGATGGGGAAAAGTATGGACTCGGTCACAAAAGAACAAAAGACGTTTTTAAAGGACCGGTTGATAGACAACTAAAGCAATTTCCGAAGGAGAGAGAGAGAGAGAGAGAGAGAGAGAGAGAGAACTGAGAGGCTGATGCATTTAAATGGTTTATCTGTCTCTCTTTTTTAAAACAAGGAATGTTTTTTTCCATCAATGTGAGGCTTTTGAGACATACAGAATTAACAGGATGTGAACACTTGGGGCGTTGCTGTGGAACAAATACAAACTGTATATTTTGCTAAGTGAGGAAAAAACACTATTCCTTATTTCTGATTTTTTTTTTCTCCCTGGTTTTTAGATTTTAGGCTACTATGAATTTGTTATTCCTGTATTTTTCCCTTCCTCTTTCTGTATCATATGTAAATTGTGCAAGGCTCTTTGGCCTTGTCTACACAACAGAGGAACCTTGGATCTATCTGTCTTTCTTTCTTTCTTTCTTTCTTTCTTTCTTTCTTTCTTTCTTTCTTTCTTTCTTTCTTTCTTTCATCTTTTTCTTCCTTCCTTCCTTCCTTCCTTCCTTCCTTCCTTCC
Organism: Masticophis lateralis; assembly: GCA_030761175.1. Lineage (NCBI taxonomy): Eukaryota > Metazoa > Chordata > Lepidosauria > Squamata > Colubridae > Masticophis > Masticophis lateralis. The sequence goes on from JAUDYJ010000014.1 coordinate 2,330,555, forward strand.
TTCCTTCCTTCCTTCCTTTCTTTTTCCTCTTTCGGGCTTTGAAGCCACCAATGTGAGCAATATTCTCTGTTTGGACCACGACAAACCTCCTTTCTTTTTATACCTTTTGCTGTAAGCTTTTATGACTTCTGATGAGATGGAAGGGGGTGGGTGGGATGGGCAGGGATGGGATGGGCAGGGGGAGGGCCGGGGAGGAAGCCGAGGTGGGCGAGAGACAGGGTGGGGAGGGCTGGGTGGGAGCCATGTAACCAGCAGGGCCTGTTTGGCTGAGCAAAATGAACTGGCCACGTCGCCACTCGCTCATGTGGCCTAAGCTCACAGAGTACTTTGGCCCGGCGGCTGGTCTCCGTTGATGCTTGGGACAAGGGACGACTCTCCCAATATTTGCCACTTTCTGACAAGGGGGTCGTGGCCTGCAAAGGGTCTGAGGGTGTCTTGAGGACAGGCATCTGTCCATCTCTGGCAAAGGAGTCAAGGAGTGGAGTTAAGGGGTCTCGGAAGGAGAGGCAAAACCCATCACACACACACCCCCAACGGCAGATTTTTTCCCCCCTCTGTGCATGTCACCCCTTTTCGTTGCAACCAGGTACAGCTGAGGTGCAGCAACAATTATTATTATTATTATTTATTTAATTTCTATACCACCCTTCTCCCGAAGGACTCAGGGTGGTGCACAGCCAACAATAAAACAAACCCAATACAAAATTTAAAAGCAATTTTAAAAACATATTAAACAATTTGGCCCTAATCGTTAAAAAATAAAGCCCAATTAAAAATCATGTTTAGCTGTTTGAGCTTGACTGTATCAGAAGATCGATTTTCCAGTGCCTGTGTCATTTGAGGCTGTCACCCCCGAGAGCAGCTGCCCTTTCTTTGCACTGCATTCACGTTGTGGGTGGAAGGGAACAGGGCTGTCCTCTGTCGTTTTGGGTGGGTGGTGGGTGGGGGGGGTTGAGGGTCTTTTGCCACACAGCATCAGGGTCCATTTAGAACCCAAATGAGTCAAATTTGTATCTGCCAAAAGTCTCAACAATTGTGCTGATACAAAAATCAAATGGACAAACAGATTTTGTCCAGGTGCCACAAGAGGGTGCAGCTCTTTGCTTTGTCCCGGGGCCTGTCCAGATGCTGGCCAGCTCTGGTTATTTGCATAATGGAGGCTCATTTTTCCTACCCAAGACTTTCTAAATGCAATGGTTTCCAACCTTGGCAACTTTAAGACTTGTGGACTTCAACTCCTAGGAGTTGAAGTCCACAAGTCTTAAAGTTGCCAAGGTTGGAGTGCCCTGTTCTAGATGCAGTGGTCATGCAAACGAGGAATTCGGCACATGGCAAATCAAACAAGGCATGCCAACACTGGGTATCAGGATAAACCAAGCAGGAAACACACAAGGAGATGAAGTTGACCAAATTGTGAGTCTGAAGAGTCTCACTGAGAGTCTTGCAGGTTGGAAGGCACAGACTTCCTATCACTTTAAATGCTTGTTCAATTAAGGTGGGTCTTAAGTGATGGGGTTGGTGGTGGTTTCCTGCCTCTCTTCTCCAGTTGCTTCCCAGGCAGCCAAGATCAAGGCCATTCCCTCAGGCATTGCACTGGGCTGGGGAAGGGAGCTGAGGTTATGGCTTTTACTCAGTGTGGGGAGGGCAAAAGGTTAATGCAGCAAACATCCCACCTGCCTCGCTTTCAGTAGATGGTGACAGTGAAGATGGTCCAGGACAAGGTTTTCCTTCCCCAACTTGGCCACAGCCAAGGATCGCTTGGGGGTTGGGGGAAGAGGGATTTGGGGTCTGCAATTAGCAGTGTCAAACTTTTTTGAGGGTCTCTCCAGTGTCAGATTGAGGGAGCAAGGGAAGGAGAAACACCCCGCATGAAGAAAATGACATCCTTATGAATCTTATTCCCTGCATGTGAGTTTCCTGCCTGCCAGTTAGTTGAAAGTTTGTTTTAATTCAAGCTTTTAGCCTGTTGGGTTTTGCCTCTCGCTTAAATCCTAGGAAAAGCTTTTGGGATTTAGCTTTTCCTTGCAGATCTTTTGCCTCTTTCCTTCACCTTCCTCCTTTCCCACCGTGTGGGCCCTAGACCCTCACTGGTAGAATCCCCCCCCCCTTAAGCGACACGAAAAATATTGGGAGAGTTTCCTCGATGGCAGAAGAAGAGAGGGAAACTCAGCTAATTAATACTGGAAACACAAAGCAATAATTTTTGTTACTCAGATGAGTGTGTTTGTCTGGTTTTTTTTCTAAAGAAGAAATAAAAAAGCAGCCACAATCTATCACAGCCCCCCAAAACTGACGCCCCTCTTCCCTGCCAGCAGGGTGGTGTGGGCTCCAGGTTGGGGGATGTCTGATGGAAGGGGTTTATTTTTATTCTAGTCTTTGGCGGGGGGTGGGTCAGAAGACGTGACTGTCAAGTGGCACTCTTGTACCTCCTCCTTGGCACACATGCTGGGCTACTTCTATGCCAACCTTCTTTTTTAAACGAAAATAAAGCTGTGTTTTTTATTAAGCCGGTTTTATTATATGTCAATGTTTGTTCTCGCCATACCTGTAATCCCTCCCCCCACTTTTTTTCCAGATTTTCTGTTTTAAATTCCTAATAAATTATTTGAAAACAACTCTGGCTATGTGATCTGCAAAAGGTGAGGATGTCAAGATGTGGGATGGGGGGGCTCTTCCATGGTGGGCCTCAAGGATGGGCATGCAGGTCTGTGGCTTTTGATTGCAAAGGTTTGAGCGGCTGCACGTTGCCAGGAGAGCTAAAAGTCAAAATAGGGGCACCTCTGGAGAGTGCTGCATACCATACGTGGGATCTCCCAAGCAAAAGTAGGCAGAGTAATCTCACCTTAACACTAAGGGTATATTTGGGGCACGATCCAGGGGTGCTAATGGATTCCCAGCAGCAGCCTGACAGATTCACCCCTCAAGGACCTGGAGCTCAAAGCCCTGGGCAAGGTCACCAGATGGGAACGGGCTCAAGGCACACTTCATGTCATGGTCAAGCGTTGGCGCAGCCACTATTGACCAGAAGCGCCTGAGCAGACACAACAAACCAGGTGTCCTTAGGGGAGGAGCAGCCACATGGGATAGGGAGTTCTTAGACTTCTCTACCTCGGCGTAAATTGCTGTGCTTTGTGTGATGCTATGGAGTCTCCGAAACGCTTCAAATGCTGAGCCATTGGATTTATGTTCCTGGTGCATGAGCATTTCCACAAAGCAGCTTGCCCAAATGTGGGGTGAGTGAGGGCACTGATGGAGAGCTAATTCTCACACTCATTAATGGCTGGGGCTCCTCCAGCCATCAGCAACCACTCCTGGTGCCTTAAATGCTGCATGAGGAATGAAGGCAAGGAATGAAACTCAAGTTTTCATGCATTGATGTAAATGTAGTCAAAAGTAAATAAAGCTTTACAGGGATGTCGAATAGAAAGATTAGATTAGATTAGATTAGATAAATATAGATACGCTGGTTGGTAGATGATAAATAGACGATTGATGGAGATAGAAAGATGGATAAATAGATATAGATGATAGAAAAAGAATACATAGATGATAGAAAAAGATGACATACATACACGATAGAAAAATTTTGGATAGATATTTATGTATATATTGTATGAACCAAATATTGCAAAAAAAGCAGCAAAGCTTTTTGTGTTCATCTGCCTTTTAATGGAACTTTTTCATGAAGCATTCATTGATGTTTACAGTATTTTCCAGGGTCATATTTAGGATGGATTCCCCTTCTCCCTTTGGCAAAGTCCATCCTTTTTCTTTGCCAGCAGAAAGATCTCCAAAGCCCTCCCCCTCCCACTTCCCAGATCGACAGTCTTGGTCTCTATACCGCAAACTTCAGATGCAGCATGAAATTGTATGTATTTCCTCCAGATGGTGTAAAAAGTTCACTACTAAAAAGATCTCTGGATTTCAGATGAGAAAAGGCTCTACATGCTAAAGATACTGCGAAGCCACCAGAAGGCAAAACTTGATCAAAACTCAAAAAGTGCTGACTGGAGAATTCTGGGAGTTGAAGTCCACACATCTTAAAGTGGCCAAGATTGAGAAATAATCTCTTAATGCTGGATTATGGGAGCTGCAGTTCAAAAATGCCTTTTAATTAAATCTGGTAGAAAAGATCCTTCCAAATTCCCCCTCTGAATGGAGCACTACTGCCCTGATGAGACGCACTTAGAGATTAGAATGAATGAGCTGGAAGGGACCTTGGAGGTCTTCAAGTCCAACCCCCTGCTCAAGCATTTACCACTGTACCATTTACCACTGTTAGGAAGTTTCTCCTGAATTCCAGGTTGCTTCTTTCCTTAACTAGTTTCCAATAGAATGCAGGTAGTCCTTAACTTAAAACAGTTCATTTAGTGACCATTCAGTGAAAAGAGTGAGTTATGACCCCTTTTCACACTTAACAACTGTTGCAGCATCTCCCCCCCCCCTCCCGTTATATGAGCAGATGCTTGGAAACTGACCCGTGTTTATGACAGCTGCAGTGTCCTCAGGTCATGGGATCACCTATTGTGAACTTCTGACAAGGAAAGTCAAATGGGGAAATCAGATTCACTTAACAACCCTGTTACTAACTTAACAACTGCAGTGATTCACTTAACAACAATAGCATGGAAAGTCGTAAAATGGAGCAAAATTCACTTAACAATGGAAATTTTGGGCTCAATTGTGGTCTTAAGTTGAGGACTACTTGTACTGTTTCCAGTTTTGGTCTCTGTTGTTCAGTCACTAATTTGTGTTTTCACGACCCAACTGATTGCAGCATGCCAGGCCCTGTGCCCTCCACTGTCTCCTGGAGTCTGTCCAATAGCACTTAGCAATAGCACCTAGACTTATATACTGCTTTACAGGTCTCTCTAAGCGGTTTAGAGAGTCAACCTATCACCCCCAACAAACTGAGTGCTCATTTTACCGAGCTCAGAAGGATGGAAGGTTCAGTCAACCTTGAACCAGTCAGGATTGAACTCATAGCAGTGGGCAAAGCTTGCCTGCAATACTGCATTCTAACCACTGTGCACCACGGAAGGAAGGAAGGAAGGAAGGAAGGAAGGGAGGGAGGGAGGGAGGGAGGGAGGGAGGAAGGAAGGAAGGAATAGGAATAAGAATAGGAATAGCACTTAGACTTATATATCACTTCAGTGCTTTCCAGCCCTCTCTAAGCAGTTTACAGAGTCAACATATGCTCCCAACAATCTGGGTCCTCATTTTACCGACCTCGGAAAGTTGGAAGGCTGAGTCAACCTTGAGCTGGTCAGTATCGAACTGCCAAATTGCAGGCAGTCGGCAAGCAGCAGAATTCGCCTCAGTACTGCATTCAAACAACTGAGCCACCATGGCTCAAACTCACACCCCCACTGTGTCCCTGACACTATCTAACCATCTCATCATCCTTTGGCCTTCCAACTTTCCCAGCGTTGGGGGTCTTCTCCAAGGAGTCCTCTCTTGTCATTAGGTGGCCAAAGTATTTGAGCTTCACCTTCAGGAACTGTCCATCCAAAGGACAATCAGGGTTAATTTCCTTTCAAAGACTGCTTGGATCTCACTGCAGCCCAGGGGGCTTTGATTCCAGGGTCTTCTGCAACACCACAATTTGAAAGCATCCGGTGTTGATCACCACAATATCAAAAAAGAGGTTGAGACTCTGGAAAGAGTGCAGAGAAGAGCAACCAAGATGTTGAGGAGATGATGAAGATGATGAAGACGATGAAGAGCAGCCAAGTTTGCAGACGAACAGTTGCAGGAACTGAGTATCTTTAGTCTGACCAAGAGAAGGACTAGGGCTGATAGGACAATCAATAGGGGAGGCCGGATTCGCTTAACAACCCCCTGACTCTCTCACTGTCAAGATGGTAGCCCAGTCTAATGATGCGAGCAAAGAGCCTAAAGCTAGGAAACGGGGCCCCCCGCCGCCGCCGCCTCCCTCCCGGGCTGCCAACGGTGCGGAGGGGATGCCCACTGCCAGCCTACGCCGGGCGGGAGGGTGCGGACCGCGGGGAGAGCAGAGCCCCCCCCCCTCCCGCCGCTGCGTGTCACAATGTAGCCGCCCGTCGGCTGAGCGGCGGCAGCGGAGCCCGGAGCCCAGCAGCGCCTCGAACCCGCCGGGCACCAGCCGCGCCAGCTGTTCTCGGGGACAGGCAAGCCACGCCCCTCGGCGCGGAAACGCCCCTCCCGGCCAGCCCCCGCGGGCGCCGCGTTGGAGCACCGGCGGAGGGGTTCTTGGAGTGCCGGGAGGGAGAGTTGCCCCCTCCCCGGTTTAGGGGGCTTCGGGGAGGAGGGTGGCTCAATAGCCAGGGGCAAGAAGCCGTCTAGAGCAGGGGTCTCCAACCTTGGCAACTTTAAGCCTGGCGGACTTCAACTCCCAGAATTCCCCAGCCAGCAAAGCTGGCTGGGGAATTCTGGGAGTTGAAGTCCGCCAGGCTTAAAGTTGCCAAGGTTGGAGACCCCTGGTCTTAAGGGACTGTTCTAGTGGGTACAGATCTAAAAGCCCCTCCTTGGGCAGGAAAGTGAATAAACGAGCAAATAAGTAGCCAGGAACGGGGAGCATTATCCTCCCGCCCCCTCCGTTGGACCCTTACTCAATTCTCCACCCAGAGCCCCGTCGGCCTGAATTCTGGAAGTTGAAGTCCTCCAGGCTTAAAGTTGGAGACCCCAGATGTAGGGCACGCTGAGGGGCCGGCTGCAAAACATTGTCCCGGGGGTGGTGGTGGTGGAACTGAACTATCACTCCCAACATCTCTTTGGGAGCATGAACCATAGCAAAGGGTGTTGGGAGTTGTATTCTCAGATCTGTAGCTGCCACAAAGAAGAGGGGGTCAAATTATTCTCCAAAGCACCGGAGGACAGGACAAGAAACAATGGGTGGAAACTAATCCTGGAGAGAAACAACCTGGAATTAAAGAGAAACTTCCTAACAGTGAGGACAATTAACCAGGGGAACAGCTTGCCACCAGAAATCGTGGGCGCTCTATCACTGGAGGTTTTAAAGAACAAATTAAACAGCCACTAATTTGATATGGTATAGTTTCTGCTTGAGTTGGGACCTGGGCTAGAAGCTCAATTCTATTCTGTCTAGAGAGGCAGAGGTTGTGCCTCTGCCTGTAGGATCTGCGCCCCTTCTGGGGTCTGAAAACCTCAGAAGTGGCGGTCTTGCCATGCTTTACTGCCTCCCCCCCACCCCCCACTGTTTTTTGCCTTTTGAGAGCACTGCCCTCTCAACATGCTCAGAGGTAACCTTCCCTGCCTTACCAGTGGATGGGATGGGTGAGGGTGGTTTGAATTCCTCTGTGCCTGACTCTTCCCCTCCCTTCTGGCCGAGGTGCGCAGGATGGAGACCCTGGAGGAATTCGACAGCGAGTACCCGCTTGTCCTGTCCTTCTGCGAGCGGATCTCCCCCCAGGATTACGAGGGCCAAGGCCTGAGCTACACCCAGAAGTCCCTGCAGGAGCTTTTCACCCAGATGGAGCGGAAGCCCAGCATCTGCGAGCGGGTGGTGCGGAAGAGGAAGCAGGCCGAGAACGAGAGGGGCAGCCTGGGGCAGTACCTCAAGGTGAGGCTGCAGCTGGCCAAGGGGAGTGGAAGGGACCCTGGGATGGGCAGAGGGGTGCCATCCCCATCTGGTCGGGATGCAGCAGAGGTTTTGGCCCAGGGCTATCTGCAGGGCAGGGTCAAAAAGTCAGCCCAGTGGTCTCAAGGGTGCAAGCAATGCGCCTTCAAAACAGAGAGAGTGGTTATCACACGTCCTGGCTGCCATCTTGACTTTTTTGACCCTGCTCGACTATTACCTAGCTTTTTATCCCTTTTGAGAAGCTGTTTGTGGCTCAGGCATCCTTCATAGTAGCTCTGCTTGCAGGAGAGCCTGGTGCTTCACTCTGCCCAGCTGGAACAGTGCCCGACCCAAAGGCCCTGAGCCCCACTCGGACTCAGCTCTTCTGCCCCAGAGAGAGAGAAAGACGTTGCTGGGCTCAGATCTGGATCCTGGGTGCTCTGGATGAAGGATAAGCCATCTGGAGACCCTGGACACCCCCAGGTCTCAGGCTGTGTCCAATAAGGTGGTCTGTGCTGGTTCACTGCTCCAGTGCTGAAATCCAAATTTTTTTAATACCAGTTCTGTGGGCATGGCTTGGTGGGCATGGCAGGAGAAGGATATTGCAAAATCTCCATTCCCTCCCCACTCTGGGACCAGCCCGAGGTGGTATTTGCTGGTTTTCTGAACTGCTCAAAATTTCCACTACCAGTTCTCCAGAACCTGCTGGATTTCACCCCTGCACTGCTCCCACAATCACCAGCCAGCATGATGGGAGTTATGGTCCAAGCAGCCCCAGGCTGTGCCCTTGACTGCTCTTGTCCTGACAGGCTGGGTCCTGCAGTGTCCTTTCAGCTCATTGATTGATGGTCCCTCGGAAATTCAGATCCAATAGCAGATATCAGCTGATCCGCCTGGAGAGGAGGGGCTGCAGCAGGGGTGAAATGTAACATTTGTTACTACAAATTTTCTGTGGGTATGGCTTGGTGGGGGGGGGGTAATGTGGCTGGGTGGGCATGGCCAACTTTTTTTTTTTTTAACATTTCAAAGCATTTTTTCTAATGCTTTGAAAAGCCTCTGCTGATCAGGCAGCTCAGTTGGGATCGTCAGAGACTTTTCAAAGCATTTTTACTGGTTTGGTTTACTTCTTCGGCCAAGAGGTTGCAGAAAAAAATGCTTTGAAAAGCTTCTGAGGATCCCAGCTGAGCTGCGCGATCATTAGAGGCTTTTTTTTTACTTTTAAAAGCATTTTTTCATTGGAAGAGGTTGTAGCCTCTGATGATCATGCAGCTCAACTGGGCATGGGGGAGGGGGGCACGCAGGGATTTGTGCTACCGGTTCTCCAAACCACCCACCGCCATCGCTACCGGATCGGGTGATCCGGTCCGAACCGGGAGCATTTCATCCCTGGGCTGCAGCCTCTTGTCTTAAAGTGTCTATTCCCTTTGGGTGGAAATCTAGCCCAGCAGGGAGGAGACAGATAGAACAGCCTTTGAATTTGCTCTTCCACTTTTCTACTTGCTGGAAATTTTGTCTTTTGAGCAACTCTACTTGGCAGCCCTTCGCCTTCTTTGCTCCTGGAGATCCCTTCGGCTGGCCTATTCCTGGTTTTCCCTCACACCATTTGCCCCAAGAGCCAGTGGTTAGAATGCAGCATTGCAGGTTAATTCTGCTGACTGCCAACTGCCAGCAGTTTGACGATTCAATCTTGACCGGCTCAAGGTTGACTCAGCCTTCCATCCTTCTGAGGTCAGTAACTGAGAACCCAGATTGTTGGGGGCAAGAGGCTGACTCTGTAAACCACTTAGGGAAGGCTTTAAAGCACTATGAAGCAGTGTATAACTTCTATTCCTATTGCTTTGCTTTTCCCTTTCCCTTTCTTTCTTTCCTTCCTTACTTCCTGCCTGCCTGCCTTGGTGTGCAGTGGTTAGAATGCAGTATTGCAGGTTAGCTCTGTCCCCTGCCAGAAGTTCGATTCTGACCAACTCAAGGTTGACTGAACCTTCCATCCTTACGGTGTGGGTAAACGAGGACCCAGATTGTTGGGGGCAACAGGCTGGCTTTCTAAACCGCTTAGAGAGGGGCTGTAAAGCACTGTGAAGCGGTATATAAGTCTAAGTGCTCTTGCTGTTGCTTTCCTCTCTTCCAGGCCAAATTCTTTGCCCTACTGCAGGGCGATGTGAATTACGACAACACTCTGGGGGAAATGGAGATGGAGGAAAAAGTTGAGCAACTCAAGCGGGAGATGGAGAAGGCCAACGATTATGCCCGCGGTAACTCTGCCTTGCCTTTCCTCTCACTTGCACCGTGTGTTTGTGTTTTCCTGCTCATTCCCACACCCTCCCCTGGACACCTCGAATAGTTGCGGCACCCAAGGGAGCCATGATGCTGACCAGAGGGGCCACCTTCTGGATTGCTCTTCCTGAGACCATCCCCACAACATCACTGGCTGCATTCACACATGGCAGGGGGGTTCAGGCTTTCTCCGGCCGAAGAACGTGTTCATTGAGAAAATTCTAAAGTTCAAGGAACCCTGGCCAAGCTCCTGGGTTAGGAAATTGGGACTGAGCGAAATTCTTTTTTTCTTTGCCTCTCCTGGAACCCTTACAAAGGCAAGACTTGAACACCCCCCCCCCCCACCATCTCCTGCACTGTCAGGCCTCTGCATCAGGACTACAATCCACTGACTGGCAAAAGGCAGCAAAGCGATACAAACAAAGCCACACACTTTGGGCTCCCCTCCAGTGACTGCATGTTGCAGCCCACAGCTGGTAGCAGCCCAAAAGTGGTGAGAAGTCAGTTGTTGTTTTAGCATATGGTATGAACTAATCTGGCACCGTGCCCCGGTGATGTGCAGAGCATGAGTGTTTTGTGAATGTAACGGTGTTTTTAGAATAGAAATAGAAATAGAAATAATAGAAATAGAAATAATAATAATAGAAATAGAAATAGAAATAGGAACAGAACAGAACAGAATAAAATAACAGAGTTGGAAGGGACCTTGGAGGTCTTCTAGTCCAACCCCCTGCCCAGGCAGGAAACCCTACACCACTTCAGACAAAGGGTTATCCAGTCTCTTCTTAAAAACCTCCAGTGTTGGAGCATTCACAACTTCTGGAGGCAACTTGTTCCACCGATTAATTGTTCTCACTGTCAGGAAATTTCTCCTTAATTCCAGGTTGCTTCTCTCCTTGAATAGCTTCCACCCGTTGCTTCTTGTCCTGCCCTCGGGTGCTTTGGAGATAAGCTTGACTCGCTCTTCTTTGTAGCAGCCCCTGAGATATTGGAAGACGGCTATCATGAAGTAATATTCATGAGGAGAAAGCCACAATGCTGGCACCCAGCTGGTTATTAAGCTTCAGGTTGAGAGTTGCAGGAGTTTCCTTTGAATCCTGAAGTGATCACATTGTTTTTGCAGGAGACTTCTGTTGTCTTCCTGCCAGGCTGCCCAGTTGCTCTGGTCAAGCCAGACTCCCTGAGCATCTTTCCATGGCCTCCAGCTCCACCAGTGGAAATCTGGAACAGCCAAAACCAGAACTTCATCCAAAGGTGCTTTTTCAGGAGGCAACGGGACTTTCTTGGTTTTCCTTGAGGATGTTTCGCTTCTCATCCAAGAAGCTTCTTCAGCTCTGACTTGGATGATGGGGAATGGAAGGATTTATATTTCTTGCAGACAGCTGGTCCTTTGCATCCTTTTAGAGCAGTGTTTCTCAACCTTGGAAGCTTGAAGATGGGTGGACTTCAACTCCCAGAAACCCCCAGCCAGGCTGGGGGATTCTGGGAGTTGAAGTCCACCCATCTTCAAGCTTCGAAGGTTGAGAAACACTGTTTTAGAGGGTCTCTGTGGCCACTTGGAGGTTTCTCTGTGTCCTCAGGGTCACCTGAGTGGTGCAAATGGGGGTGGAGCCTTCTTGGAACTGTTGAAAGGACTGTGTTGTGGAGCTGCCCATCCTTCCATTCTTCCCCAAATGTCCTCAAGGAAAAACCAAGCGAGTCCAGTTGCCTCTTGAAAAAAAAAAAGCACCTTTGGAACAACCATGACCTGGAGGACTGAGAATCTCCACAAACATTTAGAACTGCATCCACATCACCTACTCAGGCACTCCGGGCCCTGGGTGAACGCAACTGTTTGAAAACCGGGATTGGCAGCCCCATTTATGGCCCCGAAATAGAGACGGAGGGAGCTCAAGGCTTGAGCATTCCTGGTTGTCTTTTTCCTTGCCAAGTGCACCTGCCAGGTTTATTTTGAAAGAGTTGCATTCCAGATTTAGGAAATAAAAATTGGGTAAAGATATAAGAGCCTTGGTGGTGCAGCGGACTAAAGTGCTGTTAAGTAGCATTTAGTTGCCAGCTGCCTGCAATTACTGCAAGTTCGAATCTCCCCAGGCTCAAGGTTGACTCAGACTTCCTTCCTTCTGAGGTAGGTAAAATGAGGACCCGGATTGTGGGGGCAATAAACTGACTTTGTATAAAAAAGAACACCACTTGGGGGGGGCAGTCTGGGGTGGGGTGGAGGTTTAAGAAAGTCAAGATGGTGACCACAACCATGCAAAGAAAGTCCTGCCCCTTTTTATGCATTAGAACAGGGGTCTCCAAACGTGGCCACTTTAAGACTTGTGGACTTCAACTCCCAGAATTCCTCAGCCAATAAAGTTGGCTGAGGAATTCTGGGAGTAGAAGTCCACCTGCCTTAAAGTGGCCACGTTTGGAGACCCTTGCCTTAGAAGAATCACATGCTTCTAATGTGACAAAATGACAACCACTGTGGTTGTGGTTGTCATTTTGACTCTCTTGTCTCTCCTGCAGAAGAGGATTGCAGTCTGATGGGAGCCATTGGCAAACCAGGTTCCAATATGGCTTAGCTCCCACGCCCTTAACCTTTCCAAACGTGGGCACAGGTGGGGGGCAGAAGTGGCAGAGAGTGAAACTTTGCTCCTTTTCAGCTGCCAAGACCTCATCCTGGAGGCTGGCTGAGAGGAGGGTCCGGAGGCCTATACTGATGGGAGGATTCAGCCCGCCAGAGGCCAAGCTCTGGGACTCGGGTCTTCCAGCCATGCCCAAAATCTTCGGTTCTTTCCCAAAGCAGGTAAGAGCTTCTCGTCGCTGCAAACTCTTGCCTTTCCAGATGTTGGCCCTCTGCATTGGGGGAGGGGAGGGGAAGCATTAGTTACAAACAAAGGGACTTTCTTGGTGGTGGCCCCCACAGAGTGGGCTGGACCAGAGGTGGGTTCTACTTACCTTTACTATCAATTCGCAACGGGATCTGTGGCTTTTTTTTATTACTGGGATTTTATGCTGGGTTTACTGCTCCTGCTTCTAATTTTTAACTGGTTATCTTCCTCCATTTTCTTTTAAAAGCCTCTAGTGATGGGACACCCACAACTTGGGTATTTCTAGTCTAGTGAAGAGAAGGACCAGGGGAGACATGATAAAAGTCTTCCAATATTTGACGGGCTGCCACAGAGAGGAGGGGGTCACCTTGTTTTCCAAAGCACCCGAAGGCCAGACAAGGAATAATGGATGGAAACTGACCAAGGAGAGATTCAACCTGGAAATAAGGAGACATTTTCTGACAGTGACAGCAATCAACCCATTGAACAGAAGTTGCCTTCGGAAGTTGTGGGAGCTTCATCACTGGATGAAGAAGAGACTGGACTGCCACCTGTCAGAAATGGTGTAGGCAGGTTACCCGCTTGGTCAGTGGGTTGGACTAGATGACCTAAAAGATCCCTTCCAACCAGTGGTGGGTTTCAAATTTTTTTACTACCGGTTCTATGGATGTGGCTTGGTGGACATGGCAGGAGAAGAATACTGCAAAATCCCCATTTCATCCCGATCAGCTGGGTGTCGGGAGGCAGAGAATAGATGAGGGCGGGGCCAGCCAGAATTTTTACTACCAGTTCTTGGAACTACTCAAAATTTCCTCTACTGGTTCTCCAGGACTGGTCAGAACCTGCTAAAACCCACCTCTGCTTCCAACCAGTAACCTTTCCCCTGCCATGCCCACCAAGCCATACCCACCAAGCCATGCTCACAGAACCAGTAGTAAAAAAATTTGAAACCCACCACTGCTTCCGACTCTGTTAATCTGTAATCTGTAAATTTCTGAAGGCAAGCCATTCCACCGATTAATTGTTCTCAATGCCAGGACATTTCTCCTTAATTGTAAATTGCTTCTCTCCTTGATCAGTTTCCAACCATTGTTTCTTTCTTGCCTTCTGGTGCTTTGGAGACTAGTTTGACCCGCTCCCCTCTGTGGCAGTCCCTCAAATATTGAAACACTGCTATCATGTCCCGCAGTCCTTCTTTTCTCTAGACTAGACATAGCCAATTCCTGCAACCGTTCTTGAATGTTTTAACCTTCCTTCTCATCCTGGTTGCTCTTCTCTGCACTCTTTCAAACATTGTCTTCTTCTCAGGGAGAGTGGTCTTTGCACAATGCCTGCCTTGAGAATGTATATTCATAAGTAAACATCAAACAGCCCAAGCAAACTTCTTATTTCTAGGATTGACTCTGGCTTGTTCAGGAAACCCAGTGGCTGGTTGAATGTACTTTAACAGAGTTGGTCATCTAATCCATTCCTGACAAATGGCCGTCCAGTCTCTTCTTGAAAAGCTCCAGTGATGAAGCTCCCACAACTTCTGAAGGCAACTTTTGTTCCATGGGTTGATGGTTCTCACTGTCAGAAAATTCCTCCTTATTTTCAGGTTGAATCTCTCCTTGATCAGTTTCCATCCATTATTCCTTCTCTGGCCTTCGGGTGCTTTGGAAAACAGGGTGACCCCCTCCTCTGTGTGGCAGCCCCTCAAATATTGGAAGATGCTATTCTGTCTCCCCTGGTCCTTCTCTTCACTAGACTAGCCAGGCCCAGTTCCTGCAACTGTTCATCGTCTGTTTTAGCCTCCAGTCCCCTCATCATCCTGGTTGCTCTTCCCTGCACTCTTTCTAGAGTCTCCACATCTTTTTATAGTGTGGTGACCAAAACTGGATGCAGGACTCTAGGTGTGGCCTTACTAAGGCTTTATAGAATGGCATGAGTACCTCCCTTGATCTTGATTGTATCCCTCTGTTAATGCAATTTAGGATTGCATTGGCTTTTTTGGCTGCCACCGCCACACACCGCTGGCTCCTATTTAACTGGTTGTCCACTAAGACTCCAAGATCCCTCTCACAGTGACTGTTATTAAGCCTGATTTCACCCAGTCTATATGTGTACTTTTGCGCATAAGACTTTACTTTTCTCTAAATTGAATTTTGTTTTGTTAAATGTGTTAATATATTGTGCTTTTCATTTACTTGGACTTGTTAAAGAGAGAGGATTTTCTCTAGGCGTAGCAACTTCTGCATAATTCCCCCAAAACATCATTACTTGTATTGAATATAATCTGCTGCTCTTTACTCCGATAGATGGAGAGAAACAATCCAGACTTGAAGCAGCTTTGGGCCGGCATGTCACCTGTCAATCAAAAGAGGTCAGAAGCCAGAGAGGGAGGTGGAAGCTGTATAGAAATGAGGTAGAATTGTCACCTTCACAGACCTCCCTGAGCCACCTGTGGGCTTGAAGTGTTTCTCAACCTCAGCAAATTGTAAGATACTTGGTCTTTGACACCAAAAGTCCCTAGAAAGCAAGGAATTCTGGGAACTGAATATGTGTCCCAAGATAATGTTGCAGGATCCAGTCTGGGTCGTCAACAGGACCAGAAGTTCACGTTCTGGTGAGGGAGAAGTTCCCCGAGGATGGGCTCCAGCCAGGGGTGGGTTCTACTTACCTTTACTACTGGTCCACAATGGGACCGCATGCGCAGAAGCTTCCTGATGACGTCCGGGTCGGTGGGCGGAGCCTCCCGCCTGTGTTACTGTCGGTTCTTGTGAACCAGTCCGAACTGGGGGCAACCCACCACTGGCTCCAGTATGAGTCCAAAAGCTCAGAAGACAAAACCTCTGGTCCTGGTGACTGACCCAGATTGGATCCTGAAGTCCATGCATCTTTTTAATTTTTTTTTTAAATTAGATTTATATGCTGCCCTTCCCCAGAGACTCAGGGCGGCTTACAATGCGTTAAGCAGTAGCCTTCATACTTTTGTATATTTTATACAAAGTCAGCTTATTGCCCCCACAACTGGGTCCTCAATTTACCTACCTTAGAAAGGATGGAAGGCTGAGTCAACCTTGAGCCTGGTGAGACCCGAGCTGGTGCAATTGCAGACAGCTGGATGTTAATAACAGGCTTTAGTCTGCTTATTAGCCTGTTGAGCTATCCAAGGCTCTTTACTTATTATTATAAATTACTTATTATTTTATTGATTTTTAAAAATAATAACAAAAAAATCACAACAAAAGACAAAATTAGAAATGCAGAAATGGAAAAATTGGATGGAAGTGGGAATATTGACTTTGGATCTGCTGATTGAGATATTGATGGTGAATTCTTAACATGTATTGTGTTAAGATATAATTCTCATCTGTAATTCAGTGGCAATATTTACCACTGCAACATTTGCTAACCACATTGTATGGACCACCAGTATTTTCAGCTTCTGAGACATCCGAAATATTAGAACAACTTGTTAAATCTTTTGAAACTAAAAATACCACTCTACATTTTAAAGATACTTGTTATCAATAAATCAGTTTGGTGTGCTTATGCTAAGAAATGGGTAGGATAGGGTAGGGTAGGGTAGGGTAGGGTAGGGTAGGGTAGGGTAGGGTAGAGTAGAGTAGAGTAGAGTAGAGTAGAGTAGAGTAGAGTAGAGTAGAGTAGAGTAGAATAGAATAGAATAGAATAGAATAGAATAGAATAGAATAGAATAGAACAGAATAGAATTCTTTATTGGCAAAGCGTGATTGGACACACACAAAATTAGAAATTCCTCTATTGCCTAGACAATGAGAGTTTGAGTGTCACTGGGCCTCAGCTTCCTTGAAACACATGTTTTTACAATATCATACATTTACTTAAGTTTTGGGAGAAAAACATTGGAAAATTAAATATATGGCCGCTTTTACTCATCAGATTGAAGAGCTGACTACACTTGCAATCCATCTATTGCCTACAAATGTATGGACAAATATAATGAAATATGCAAGTCAGTTTTACAAAGTATATAGTAGACTAAAAACATGGAAATTATATAAATACAAAAAATATATTTCTACTCGAATAATAACTCCATTAGATAACTATATATATAGAATAATAATGATTTATTGCTAAAATGATAAGTCCTTTGTTGTAGCTTTTCGCTATATAAAAAAGTACTTTCTACATGTATTTATTTTTTCGATAAAGTCTTAAAGTTGCTGAGGTTGAGAAATGCTGACTGGAGCTTCCCTCTTGAACAGGAGTCTCCAACCTTGGCAATGTTAAGTCTAGAGGACTTCAACTCCCAGAATTCCTCAACCAGCTGGCTGGGGAATTCTGGGAGTTGAAGTCCTCTAGACTTAACATTGCCAAGGTTGGAGAGACCCCTGCTCTGGAAAACCAACCCCACAGGACCAGCTTATGCTTCAGGTGGTCATGTGAATCCAAGCAGTTGGGCCAACTTAACCAAGTTCTGCCAGGGCAAAGTACCCAAAGTTAAGGGTACTTAAAGAGTATTGCATGCTGTGGTTCCAGTGGTGGAATTCAATTTTTTTTACTACTGGTTCTGTGGGCGTGGCTTGGGTGTGGTGTGGCTTGGCTTGGCTTGGTAGGTGTGGCAGGGGAAGAATACTGCAAAATCTCCCTTCCCACCCCACTCCAGGAGAAGGATATTGAAAAATCCCCATTCCCACCCCACTCCTGTGGGAAGGGATATTGCAAAATCTCCATTCCCACCCCACTCTGGGGCCAGCCAGAGGTGGTATTTGCTAGTTGTCTGAACTACTCAAAATTTCCACTACCAATTCTCCAGAACCTGCTGAATAGCACCTCAGTGTGGTTCCTCCCGGCTGGTTTTCTAGTATAAATCGGCTACAAGAAAGGGGAGTGGGAGGGAAGAGGTAATTCAACCAGCATTGAGTTGACCAGTTAGGAAGGCAGTGGGAGGGACTGAGCTAGGGGCCACTGAAAGGCCCCTGAAATGGAGGAACACTTGACTGATGGGGGGAAGTGAAGAGATGGAGGATGAGTCGCCTCCCTCCAATCATCCTACGGAAGGAAGGAGGTGCAAAGCAGGTGCCAGGGTGATCCAAGGGAATCTGGCATCTGTGGGGCTGCCACGGATCCTTGTGGTGGGAAGGGGGCGGGGGCAGAAAGGACCTGGTCTCCCTCAAAAGAGCAATACCCAGGGGAGAGTAAGGGAAGGCCAGGTGCTGAAGTATCCGTAGTCTCTGGGGCACATTCTCTGTAGGACTCCTCTTTCCTTTTTCCCGTCCTTCACAGCATGGTTGACCTACGCCCTCTAATGCTGAATCCTGGTGGATTTCGTCCCTCGTATCTCACAAGCAACTCCGTCCACCGGCTGAAATACACTTTCCCAAGGTACATTTGCCTTCATTCATACTTCCGTTGCTTTTCCTTGGACCTTTTCTTCCCCTCTTTTAAAGGGGCGGACCTGGCAGTGGGTCCAACGAGATGAGTTTCAGACACATCTGGGAACGTCAACTCTTGGCCCTTCCTAGGAAGGAAGGCTGAGGGCTCAACCCGATGGTCTGGTACTGCAGGCCCTTCTTCCGGAGGAGGGGCTCGGGGGAGCCAGCCTTGACTGCAGACGTGGGTTTCTTCCAGGGTTCCCGCCAGCAGCTCCCCCACCTCACCTTCCCAAAGTTCTGGCCCTTCCAGCACTACTTCCGTTTTCAACACACCTGTGCTGGCCAGGTTCAGAGGCAACAAGGAGGACGAGACGGACAAGGGAAGCCCAGGCCCCGATACAAACTCTGCAGGGGCCTAAATGCCTTTTCATGTATGGGAAGATGCTACGTGAATAAAAAGTTTGGTGCACGCTCCTCAGGGCAGGTGTGGTTCTGGGTCTCTGCCTCTCTGCCTCTGTGGGTGTGCCTGGTGCTCTGCTGCTCAGCTAACCCCAGTGCAACAGGAAGTAAACAGAACGTCTGTTTTGTTGAGTGAAAAGGAGATGGCCAAGCACATTGAAGTGTCCTTCCTTTCCTCTCTTTCCTTCCTCCCTCCCTCCCTTCCTCTCCTTCCTTCCATCCATCCTCACTCTTTCTCCTTCCTTCCATCCTCCCTCTCACCTTCTCCTTCCTTCCATCCTCCCTCCCTCTCCTTTCTTCCATCCTCCCTCTCTCCATCTCCTCTCTCTCCTTCCTTTCTTCCTTCTCCTTCCCTTCCTTCCTCCCTCCTTCCATATCTCTCCTTCTTCCTCCTCTCAAAGCCCATCTTCTAAGCTGAGCTGTTCCTACTTGCAGATGGTCCTCAACTTGCAACCATTTGTTTAGTGATTGAAGCTACCCTGAAAAAAGGGACTCATGGCCATTTTTCACCCTAAGGACCATTGCCGCATCCCTCTGGTCACATGATCTAAATTCAGACACTTGCCCACTGGCATGTACTTATGACGGTTGGAGTGTCCCGGGCTCAGCTGAGCCCCTTTTGCGACATTCTGACAAGCAAAATCAATGTGGGAGCCAGATGCACTTCACAACTTCCATCAACTGCAGTGACTCACTTAACAACTGTGGCAAAAAAGGTCATAAAATGGGGCAAAGCTCACTGAACAATCACCTTACTTAGCAGTGGAAATTTTGGGGTCAGTTGTGGTTGTAAATTGAGGACTGCCTATATACGTTTGATCACAATAGGTAAAACCCTTAGGAAAGATGAGCAACTGGGCATCCAGTCACATTCCACCCCCCTCCCACTTCCTTTCCAATGACAGCTTTTTTGGAGGGGGGCATTTTAGGGTCTCAGCTCCCAGAGGGAATGCCATCTTGGTATTTGATCCCTTTCTGAGGGGCCCTCCATCCATCGGGAGGCAGAGAATAGATGGGGGAGGGGCCAGTCAGAGGTGGTATTTACCAGTTCTCCGAACTACTCAAAATTTCCGCTACCGATTCTCCAAAACTAGTCAGAATTTGCTGAAACCCACCTCTGGGCCGATGCTGACTGAGTCTGAGCCTCAAATCAGCCATTCTGGGCTGCAAAACTAGCGATTTATGGGTATGGTGATAGTAGCAGAAGAGGCTTCTGTTGGCTTTGTCACTAAAAAAATAAATAAATGTGCAGCTCAGGGTAGCACGTCCAGTTGGGATAATTTTGATTTACGGAACACTACATGAGAAGTTCAGTTTTCTGGGCTTGTCCAGCACCGTGTTCCCCTAATTGAGTAGATGGTTTGCACCGCCTGTGTCCAACAGGGATTGGCTACGATGCGGTTTGATGTGTCGTGTGAATCCAGCTTTTGCATTAAATGGGTGCGCTGCATCGATCTATTTGCCTTGACCTTTGACCCAGGAAATACGGCACGCGGTTTTACATTAATAATCATACCTATGATAGATTGGTGCAGTGGTGAAATCCAATTTTTTTTTACTACCGGTTCTGTGGGTGTGGCTTGGTGGGCGTGGCTTGGTGGGCGTGGCAGGGAAAGGATACTGTAAAATCCCCATTCCCTCCCCACTCCTGGGGGAAGGATACTGCAAAATCTCCATTCCCACCCCACCCTGGGGCCAGCCAGAGGTGGTATTTGCAGGTTCTCCAAACTACTCAAAATTTCCACTATCGGTTCTCCAGAACCTGTCAGAACCTGCTGGATTTCACCCCTGGATTGGTGGCTAAAATAGTATGAATGGTCTTGTTTTCTTTTCCCCTGTTTAGTCCAGGTTACTAAGAGGATGTTGCACCATTTCCACTGTGGTGTGACTTCCTTTACTAAATACATACGGGTATGTAATATACATACTATACTTATCTCTGCAATGATCACAGTTTTTAGGTTCAGTAAGTATTTAGTTCCAGATTCCCCGACAGGGCTTGAAAAATTGGGCACCTGAGAAGCGTTTGATTGACTGCTGGGTTTTACACAATGCAACAGCTGCATCGGATAACAGGCCAGGACTCCAAATCCTGCACCAGAGTAAAGGTGAGTTTAGGAAAGGAGGAAATGGCGCCATTTTATCATGGCTCTCCTTCCTACAGGGGTGGGGGCTTTAGTTCTTCCTTGCATTCGGCGCAAACGCTGTAGGTGTAACTAGCGAGCAGTCCTGATCGTTGGGAGACACGTATGGCGATGCTGGGTAGTCCTTTGAGTTTTAGAGGATGTTCTCCACTCTGTAGCCGTAGCCTACGACTTGGTCCAAGAGGTTTGGCAGCAACTCTTTGTAGATCAGGGTGGGCCTCAGGGCCCAGTAAGGATAGAAGACCTCGCGGTAACGCAACACTCCGCCCCTCACAATCTGCCGGGCACAATCTTCTTTAGGGCTCGGCCTCTGGGTGATTTTGTTTCCCACGGACTTCAGGGCCGTTTCTGCAGAAAGGAGCAAAAAGATGGGTGGCCGGCCCGAGAGGAGGGGGCTGGGTTTGGGCAAGGGCGGGTTTCAACGCGTCACTCACCGGTGTCGATGTAGCCCAGCACAGCCACAGTGATGGGCAGATCCATGTTCCGCAGACGCAGCTCGGTACGTAGTGAGGTGAAGAATCCTTCCACGGCGAACTTGGCTGCTGAGTAGGAGACGCTGAAGGGGCTCGGAACACGTCCTGGGAGGGAGAGAGAGAGATTGGCACGGATGGATGGAACATTCCTATTCCAGCAGGCTGGTCTGGCCTAACCTCCCTTTTAAATTGCTTTTAAATTTGTTTTATAAATTGGGGTGTTTTAAATTTTTGGGCCAAAGTATTTAATGTATTTTTAAATGGTTTTTTAACATTTCTACTATGTGTATTTTATCTTTTGGCTGTTCATCGCCCTGAGTCCTTCGGGAGTAGGGCAGTATATAAATTTTAATAATAATAATAATAATAATAATAATAATAATAATAATAATAATAATAATAATAATAATAATAATAATGGCTTTTTCCATCTCCCACTTCTCTCAATCTCTTCCCGCAATCGTATGCTCTTCCATGTCCAGTTTAATACAGCTAGTCCTTGACTTAGGACCAGGGGTGGGTTCTAAATTTGTTTACTACCAGTTCTGTGGGTGTGGCTTATTTTGTGGGCAAGGCTTGATGGTCATGTGACAATTATTTAGGATTTAGCAGAGGTACTAGTCTACCAGGCTTTTAACTGCTTGCAGAGCTGTACCGGTCTACCCATTTGTTTTTTGCAGGCACTGATCTACTCATGTATTTTTGCAGGCACCGGTCTACTCATTTGTTTTCTTTTAACACTGATCAGCTGTAGGGCGGCCCTTTGAAGCCCCACTGCAAGAGTTTAAACAGTTTTTTTCCCTCTAGCTATCAGCTGGGACTAAGGAAGGCAGCAATAGATTGGGGGTGGGGCCAAATAAAAGGTAAGAATAACAGGGGGGTGGAACCGGTTCGGTGATGTCATATCTATGTATTGATATGTTTTTTATTCTTGGCTGTGCACCGCCCTGAGTCCAATAGGAGAAGGGCGGTATACAAATTGAATTAATAATAATAATAATAATAATAATAATAATAATAATAATAATAATAATAATAATAATAATAGTATTGTCACCGCTACTGGCTCGAGAGAACCGGGCCAAACCGGGAGGAACCCACCACTGCTTAGGACCATCATGGAGCCTGCCCACTATGGCTGTATATCACAACAGTTGATTTTGCATTTATTTATTTTTTTTGCAGCAGTCATTAAGCAAATACTGCAGTCATTCAGTGAACCAACACTCTGCTACGGGCATGGTTTTGGAGAAACCCAGAAGTGCCAGTTTTGGGCAAAACCATTGTCAAAGGCAGTCGGGATTGTGGGATGCTGCAAACAGCCATAAATGTGGCTGTGTGGCCGAGTGCTCCAACTTTGGTCATGTGTCCATGAAGGTGGGGTGGGGGGGGACGAGACCATTGGAACTTTGAATCCAAGTGGTAACTGGCTTCAAGGTAGGTCTACTGTAACAGTCGCTAAATGACCAGTACCTGTCACTCTGACTTGGCAGTGATGTGTGGGTAGAGCATAGCTAATGGCTTGTTTATGAGCTGATTGCATCTCTACATTGCAAAGAAACCCAGCTCCAAGGCTGAGGTGCAGCCAATTAAAGCCTGCCCCACTGCGGGATCCATCCATGTGCCACCCTGTGAGGATTGCGGTGCCTACCACTCATGGAGGAGACAGCTACGATGTTCCCCTTAGATTCCAGCAGTAGATCCATGGCAGAAATGGTCAACTGGACGTAGCTGAAGAAGTTCACAGTCATCGACTTGATCACAGGCTCAATGGTTCCTTTGAATGGACCAAAGGAGGTGCCTCCAACGTGGTTCAGAACTAGTTGGTCAAGGCCTCCTGGGGGAGCGAAGGACAGAGAGGCATTCAGGGCCTACACGCATAAAAGGCAAGCTGCATTTTTCTGGCGCTGGCTTGTTGCCACCCTCGGAGGGTGTCTTCCAGCATGGAGTCCCAGGCAGGGCAGCTGGACATGTAGAGGTCTACAGAGGGGCTGGATCCTGACATCACAGGTCAGCACTGGAGGGATCTTAGCACAGGCGAAGGTCGGTCAGCCAGGCCAGCACAGGGCGAGGCATTGAGATATCTAGGGACTTAAAGCCTTTGCAAGGCCAGGAGCCAACATGGTTGAACCTCTGGGACAGGATTGAGCATGCCCCCCGCCCCCATTGCTGGCCATCCTCACTTTTCCTGCTCACTTTCCTGTGTTATTAAATCCAGCCCTTTGGACTGCAAGGAGCCCTAATGGCCCAGTGGTTAGAATGCAACGTTGCAAACAAACTCTACCTACTTTTTGAAGTTTGATCCTGACCAGCTCAAAGTTGACTCAGCCTTCCATCCAGATACCTGGGAGCAATATTTATTTATTCATTTATTTATTGGTTCGATTTATATGCTGCCCTTCTCTGGAGACTCAGGGCAGCTTACAATGCATTTAAGCAATAGCCTTCATACTTTTGTATATACCTGCTTAGTAGGGCTTTTGCCCCCCCCCCCAAAGCGGTATTCTTTTTAATACAAAGTCAGCTTATTGCCCCCACAATCCGGGTCCTCATTTTACCTACCTCGAAAAGATGGAAGGCTGAGTCAACCTTGAGCCTGGTGAGATTCGAACTTGCAGTAATTGCAGGCTGCTGGCAGCTAAGTGCTACTTTAACAGCACTTAGTCCACTGCGCCACTAGGCTCAGATCATGCTGACATTGAATGCTGTAAAGGATTATGGGGCAGTGTAGAAGTAAGCCCTGTTGCTATTGCTATTGAGCAGGGGGTTGGGCTAGAAGATCTCCAAGATCCCTTCCCACTTGTGTGTTATTATGTTATTCATATTGCCCAACATCAGTGGCCAAGTCTGGATTCTAAGGGCCACGAGTGATGCAGAGCACATGAAGCCCCTCTCACAAACACCCGAGACCAAACATGTCTCTATGCCCCAAAGTCCAGAAAAAGTGTCCTCACAGGTGGACCACAAAGATTTGAATGGCTTGTTGCCTTTCAAAGAGGTTGCCTCCCCCACCCCATTATTCTTTGATGTTTCATGACCCCATAATCCCTTGTCGGGTAGAGTCTGGGCAACTGAATGGAGCTGAGTGTTTACTGGCCGGATGCCCTTCCTGTTGCCAATGCAGAGTTTTGTTCAGCAGATATATTCTCATTGTGCCCAGAGAGAGAAATATCTGCCTCTACCTAGGATCGAACTCACAGCCTCCTGATTGTAAGGTAAGAGATCTACCTCTAGGCCACTGTACCTCCCCCACCCCATTTGCTGCATGGATTCTCCCATTCTGGAGGAGCCATGGAAATATGATCTTGGGTGCTCTTCTCCATGCAGGAAAGGAGGGGGCAGCAAAGTCCTGGAAGGGGGGACGAAGACTTCTATAGAGAGGGATAGATGGGAAGGGCGGGGATGGCTGTGATAGGTAAGGGAAGCTGAATACAGCCTTACCTGCATACACACAGAACAGCCAATTCCTCAGTCTCCCCACCCCCAACCCCAAGGAGGCACAAGGGTTGGTCCAGGGTGAAATGGAAAAGGTCATCTTTACCCAACTTGGCCTTAGTTTCTTCCACCACCTCCTGGGCAGCGGTCAGGTTGCCCATGTCTGCAACCACATAGTGGGCAGAACTGGCGCCCAGGTCTTGGCACTTCTTCACCACCTGAAGAGGAAAAAGAGGGCAAAGGGTTGGAAAGGATCAGGGGTAAAATGCTCCCAGTTTGGACTGGATTGGGCAATCCGGTAGCAATTGTGGCAGGTGGTTCGGAGAACCGGTAGTGATGGTGGTGCAAGGCTCCTCCCACCCACCTGGGTGTCATTACTTCCTGGTTTTAACCAGGAAGTAATGTGTTTTTTACCCTCTGTATATGTGCAGGTTTTGTGTATGCGCAGAGGGTCTATACGCACAAATGATGCGTGTTCTTCTGAACTGGTAGATTTCACCCGTGGAAACGATTCACAAGAACCAGCGGTCAAAAAAGTCAAAATGGTAGCCATGACACTTGAATCTCTGCCAATCTTACTATTAGGATGAAACTGGAATAATTTTGTTGGGGTTTTATGGATAATGAATTGGAAAATGAGTATTGGAAATTATTATGCCACATTGCTAATATATGATAACTGCATCGAGATTATTGCATGCACAAAGATGGAGGAATAATGAAATGAAACGGGAAATATGACTTGTAATATTGATGAGAAAACGTGTGGAAAAAAATGAAACTGACTAGTTTGGTCAAGGAAAGGCTTTTTTGAAAGACGGGAAGCCTTATATGGGCATTTGTTGAAAGACAAAGACTAAATTGATGGTGTATGGATTGGGGATTAAAAAAGGTAATTTAAACAGGAAGGTGAAAGAATTTAGATGGCACCTACTTGATAGAACGAAGGACAGGAATCATGATTCTATTTTTTAATTTTAATTTAATTTTTTTTCTTGTTTTTAAAAATCTTTTAATTTTGCATGGTTTTATTGCATTGAAAAATTCTAACAGAAAAAATAAAAGAAAAATAAAAGAGGCTCTATACCAATCTTTAACAACAACAAAAAGTCAAGATGCATGGCTGCCCTCTTTTTTTAAAAAAAAAATCACCTTGTGGACTCAAGAACAGCTGATGAGATCAGGATTGGCTTTCATGCTTATTTTGAGCCCCCACCCACCTCCACCCCGCCTGTTTCCTGAAACCGAGGTTAGTTGTTGCTCAGAGCTCCCTCCAGACTGGCTGGGGTGGGGGCGGCGGCATCGGGGTACTCCAGCAAGCAGGAAGGGAGCTGCCGCGACTCTGATAAGCCGAGGAGCTGCATTCGCACCCGGCACCCGTTTGAGACTGAAGCTAGAGAGGGAATCTATGGAGATTCTCTGCCATCCACGTCATGGTTGTCCCAAAAATGCTTTTTTCAACAAGCAACTGGACTTTGACTGGATGGTGGGGAGAGTCAGAACTGAAGAAGCTTCTTGGATGAGAAGCGAAACGTCTTCCGAGAAAATCCAGAAAGTCCAGTTGCCTCTTGAAAAAAGCACTTTTGGGATACCGAGAGAATCTCTCGCCAGTGTCAAACGTTTCTTTCTTTTGCGCGTGGGAAAGCGGTCCAGTTTTTTTGCTGAAGACCGAGCGGGGCAGTGGCACATGGGTTGAGAGGAAGAGGAGGCTGCGATCCGTTGCAGGGCTGGCCCTCTTCAGACGATCGTGGGGTTCTCGCCCGCTTACCTTCCGCAGTTGCTCCTCCCTCCTGGCGGTCAGCATGAGGTGGGCGCCCATCCGTGCAAACTCGTAGGCCATTTGCTCCCCGATGCCCGAACTCGAACCCGTCACCAACACGCGCATTCCCCGCACCATCTCTGCAGGCAAGAAGAGGAGACGGCCCGTGGATTTCGTTGCCCGGCTGGAGACACGTGGCCTCTGGGCAGGCCAGGAAAAAGATGCTGGCCGCAGGTCTTTAGCTAAGGGAAGAGGAGGTCCATGGCCCCACGCGTGGACCTTCTGCCTTGAGCAACGGGGGTGGACTAGAGGACCTCCGAGGACCCTTCCAGGCCTATTTTATTGCTCTGTGTTCCCTTCTGTGAATTTTCTCTATTCCTTCAACCTTTACTGTTTCGGACTCTTAATTAGAACCAGTTTATATTTCATCTTTTTATTAAATTTGTGTGTCATCTAAAGTAGGGATCTCCAACCTTGGCAACTTTAAGCCTGGCGGACTTAAAGTTTCTGAATCCGCCAGGCTTAAAGTTGCCAAGGTTGGAGATCCCTGGTCTTAAGGGACTGTTCTAGTGGGTACAGATCTGAAAACCCCTCCTTGGGCAGGAAAGTGAATAAACGAGCAAATAAGTAATCGGGGAGGGGTGACAGCATTATCCTCCCTCCCTCCGTTGGACTCTTACTCAATTCCCCACCCAGAGCCCCATCGGCTCACCTCTCTGCTCCCTCTCTGGGCAAATTCCAATGAAAGGCTTCGCTTTCAAGAGCCCCCCCCTTCCCTTCGCTCCACCCCCCCACTTCACTGGGGACACAGGTCGTTCGGGACATGCCAGCGGTCTGCTGACCCCACCCCACCCCCCCTTGCCAACCCACATCGAAGTGAGGCAGCAGCCAAGAGTCCAGTAGAGCATTCACCTCCGAAGCTCTGTGGGTTGGCCAGAGAAGTGGGGGGGGGGCATTTTGGCATGGAGAAAAGCCAAACTCTCCCACCCCGAAAGAGAACAAAAAGTCCTCCATTCATCGAGGGGGGGAGAGATCCTCAGTTGCCAAATGCCAATAGGAGCAGGGCAGCCCCCCCCCCCCCCACTTCTTAACCTAATCACTTGTGCAACCAGCTGATGGCAGAGTTTTCCTCGGTGGGATTTGATGGGGCTTTTCAGGTTTCAGTGGAGAAAGCGGGATTGTCTGGTTCTCCCCATTTTGGTTACCTCTTCTTCCCTTCTTTTAGGCTACTTGCATCTTTATTGGCCCCAAATTCTACCCTCCCCCCCCCCTTCCCCCCAGGTTCTGAGCTGGCTGAATTTCCCAGCCCAGGCAATTTTAAGATCTATGGACTTCAGCTCCCAGGATTCCCCAGCACCAATTTCTGCAGTTCGCTCCTCCACGGGCCAGAATTCCTCAACTTCAATGACTTGGACTTCAGCTCCCAGAATTCCCCCGGCCAGTGCATTGCCCACTTCACCATGGGCTTTTCTACACTCTCCTAGCTCTCTCTATTCAAAACTGGAATATGACTGGCCATCAGCTACACTTACGAATCAGGGATGCTCAACCTCCCACCACGTGAGCGAGAATTGCAGGTAGGGATTGCAGAGCTGCCAAGGTGCCCTGCAGCCACTTCAAACTGCTCTTTGAGATGGGTGGATGGGGATTCACCCAGGTGCCCTGGGGTTGGGCTGAAGTCCACTCAACCTAAAGCCCCCAAAGCAGCTCCCTGTCTCTTCCTCTGATGTGACCCACCCAGGTATCTGATATGCCCCAGCCCTGGGCAACAGATTCCGTCTGTTGAAGGGCACCACAATCTGTTTTTTTTTTTTTAAAGTGGATTCCTGCTCCCGCAGCCAATCCGTGTGAGCAGAGAATCCAGTGTGTGGCCCTTTTGGCCACGCGGGGCTCTGATGGAGCTGAAACGCAAAACAACGGATGCTTCCAGATCTTTGGCCAGCCTTCCTGGCCTCCATCCTGCCCTTTTCTGCTTCTTGAAACCCCGCCTTCAGATTAAGAGAGTTGGAAGGGACCTTAGAGGTCATCTAGTCCATCAGTCAGGCAATGGTCTTAAGGAGATGGATGACGGCTGCCACACTTGCCAGTGCTAAGCTGGATTGTGTGTGTGAGTTGTACGACCTCAACCCATTTCTTTAGCGTGAAGGTCCAAGCACATTGTGAGAAGATCACAAAGGGGCCGCCCTCCTGGTGAGACCAAAACCGGCTAACCTTTCGTGCAAGAGCTTCGCCCACATTTTCCCCTCTCCAGGGGAAGCCTGTCCTTCTCCGTTCGTTAAACGGAAAAAAGAATAATTTAAATAATTTAAAATAATTAATTAAATAATTAAAAAAGGAAAAAAGCAGAAACACAGCCTTGGCCTGGCATCCCCGTGAGGGAAATCTACCCTCCTTACCTGCAGAGAAAGTTTCCTGTGGGTAGTAATAATAAGCGCCGAACCCGATCAGGAGAGGGACGATGATCTTGAGGAGCGCCATGGCCAACTACTGAGCTCTGTCATTAAGCTTCACAGGCTTTTTCTTTGCAAGCTCATCGCAAGGCTCAGAAATGCAGTTCTTCCAGCTCTGATGAAAGGCAGGAGGCCACCGTAGCACCCAATCAGGGCATGGCCCAGGTGGGTTGGTGGAGGTGGCGCATCAATTGCTGACTCAGGTTCTCTCCAGGACAGAGAGATTGGCAGCCATCCAAGATAAATACTACAGTGGTTTCAAAAATTGTCTGGGGAGACTTTGGCCCGAGGGATTTTTGGCCACGGATTTACAACCCTGCGTGTAGAAAGCATGAGCGCCACAGCAATCCCGATACCAGCGTTTCACATGAATTCAGATTTAGATTTACAGATTAACAGAGTTAGGAGGGACCTTGGAGGTCATCTAGTCGAATCCCCCGCTCAAGCAGAAGACCCTACACCATTTCTGACAGATGGGAGTCCGGTCTCTTCTTGAAAGCTTCCAGTGATGAAGCTCTCACAATTTCTGAAGGCAACTTCTCTTCCATGGGTTGATTGCTTTCATTGTCAGAAAATTTATCCTTATTTCCAGGTTGAATCTCTCTTTGTTCAGCTTCCATCCATTATTCCTTCTCTGGCCTTCAGGTGCCTTGGAGAATAACTTGACCCCCTTCCTCCTCTCTGTGGCAGCCCCTCAGATATTGGAAGACTGCTATCCTGTCTCCCCTGGTCCTTCTCTTCACTAAACTAGCCAGGTCCAGTTCCTGCAAAAGTTCATTGTATGTTTTAGCCTCCAGTCCCCTCAGCATCCTGGTTGCTCTTCTCTGCACTTTTTCTAGTGCGCATGTCCACTCCCTGGTTCTACTTCAGAGGAAGAGGAAAGTTTCTGGGCCTGGATCAGTGGGCAAAAATTATTTGGTTTGATTGGATATAACTCCCAGAGACTTTTGTAGAATAATAAATTCTGAATTTCAATTTTGGTCTTAATGGCCACAATTGAAACACAAAATGTTATGTTGCTAAGGGAGACAGTTGCTAAAGTGAGTTTTGCCTCATTTTGTGACCTTTTTTGCCAGTTATTAAGTGAGTCACTTAAATTGACAACTTAAGCTAGTAGACACAGTTACAAAGTGAATCTGGCTTCCCCATTGCCTGATTGTCAGGTCACACGTTGACCCCCAGGGACACTGCGACTGTCATAAATGTGACTCCGTTGTCAAACATCTGAATTTTGATCATGTGACCACGGGGATGCTGCCATGGTCGTAAGTGTGAAAAACGGTCATCAGTCACTTTTTTCAGTACCGTGGTAACTTCGAAGAGTCACTAAATGAACTGTTGTAATTTGAGGACTGCCTGTACAATTCCTGCCTTCAGTGTCCCAACATAAAAGGAAGCTTAGATGAGGAGGGAGAAGGAAAACGTGAGAATTGAGGCTCCCACCCTAAATGATTCATGCTGGGATGGAGTTCAATATTTGGGAGGATCAACTGAAACCTGGAAGTGGAAAAGCCGGTCTTGTGGCAATCAGTTCCGATGGCAAGAGGTTCAGGTTTTCCCGCTGCCTTGTGTGTAAGGCTTAATGTTAAACACTTTGTTCCTTTATTTTTGAATTCCTCTCCCACCCTTCATCTGAGGCGGGACAGCATCTCTGGTTTTATCTTACACTCCTGGGAAGTAGGCCCAGAGTGGGGCCAAACTGAACCCAAGACCCGCCCCTCCAAGTCCAAACCCACCACCATCTCCCTGGAGAGGTCAATCTGAGCAGGCCAGATGCTCCGATCAGTCCCCAAATCTGGGCTCCTCTCCAAGGAAGGCCAGTGCCACCACTTACAACAAGGGGTGAAATGTAAAATTTGTTACTATCGGTTCTGTGGGCGTGGCTTGGTGGGGGTGGTAGTAATGTGACTGGGTGGGCTTGGCCAACCTTTTTTTAAAAAAAACTTTTCAAAGTATTTTTTCTAATGCTTTGAAAAGCCTCTGCCGAACAGGCAACTCACCTGGGATCGTCAGAGAAGCATTTTTTTAAAAGCCTTTTTGACGATCCCACTGAGTTGCCTGATCGGCAGAGAGGTATTTTAAAAAATGCCTCTCTGCTGATTAGACAACTCAACTGGGATCGTCAGAGACTTTTCAAAGCATTTTTTTTACCATGTCTTCGGCCAAGAGGTTGCAGAAAAAAATGCTTTGAAAAGCCTGTAACGATCAGGCAACTCAGCTGGGGTCGTCAGAAGCTTTTAAAAGCATTTTTTTCTACAACCTCTTTGGCTGAAGAGGTTGCAGAAAAAAATGCTTTGAAAAGCCTCTGATGATCCCACCTGAGCCGCGCGATCATCAGAGGCTTTTTTTTTTTACTTTTAAAAGCATTTTTTCGTCAGAAGAGGTTGTAGAAAAAATGCTTTTAAAAGTAAAAAAAAAAAAGCCTCTGATGATCATGCAGCTCAGCTGGGCATGGGGGGGGGCGCAGGGATTTTTGCTACCGGTTCTCTGAACCACCCACCACCATCGCTACCGGATGGGGCGATCTGGTCCGAACTCGGGCATTTCACCCCTGCTTATAACCAGCATCGAGGCATTGCACCCCTTTCGGTCCCTGGCAACCGGGGTGGCTGTCAGATGCAGAGCAAAAGCCGGTGTGGGAAGAACAAGCCATGGCCATAAAACCTTCCCCAGCTGCACAAAAGCCGAAAGGAAAAACAGAGGTCAGGCAATGCGCAAATAGGAAACCCTGTATTTGACGATCACTGATTGTCAAGTCTTTTGCACGAAAAGATCTGCTCAGCCACCAAGGCCCATCAGCAACTCCCTCCCTTCTCCTTCTGCCTCTTCCACCAAACCTTTTCAAACAGGGAAAAGCCGTAGCTGCATTTTGTACCTTTTGATTCCTAAAAGCAAGAAAAACTGAAGTTTACAGAAATGTCAGATGGCTGTAATTGCGCACCAACCCTCTTACTGTGCAATCGTTCTGGTTTCTCTGTGTGGGCCCTGCTGTGTGTGTATGTCCAAGGACTGGGGAGGGGAGGGGGAAATTAGATCAAAGGTCCTGAAATAATCCAGCAGGGATTTCTTCATCTTGTGCTATTACACAACTGAATTACTTAAAAAGAGGGAAGTCACTCTGTGTGCTCAATTGCTTTTAAAATCGCCAAATCTATGAACTGTAACAATAGAGCTTAGCATGGCGTTTTCACAGGTAGCCGCATCCTGTGACTTTTCTATGCTCTTCAGGAAGGAAGACAAGATTTCTCTGAAACAGGTGCCTTTATTCCTCCCCTTCTTAAAACACCACAGTGGAGCTGGTGCGCAGGAGAGGCACAGTTCAATGTCGTGGACATCCGAAGGCTGCAGGAGGCCCTTTGAGGGGTGGGTTTGAGGGAGCTCACAGGCCCACTTGACTATATATTTCCAGTACTAAAAAGGCAAAATGCTTTGCCATTGAACAATGAGCCGAGAGTCTACGTGGCCTGCTGGCTTAATGGCCAAGGTGAGACGAGACAAGATCTAGATTTTTCCTTGGCTGAGTCCAGCTTGGATTACCGCTTGATTTCACAAGCTGCTGGTTGGTTGGGAGAGATCAAAGCTCTCTTAAGAGTGAGATTCTTTTATCTCCATTGGCTTTAAACCACGATACTAAGATGGTGAGTTAAGATAACAGCTGGAACGTAAGAGAAGGATGGAAAAAGAGTTTTGAGGGAAGAGGACAGCGGGAGGGTTTCCATGGAGAATCTCTTCTAGAAGATGATACCTCTTGGCATTTCGGCCAATGAAACGGCTTCTTGAACAGACAACACATCAGTTGAAGTCCACCAGGCATAAAAGTTGCCAATGTTGGAGACCCCTGCTCTAAGATCCCTTCCGATCCTAGACATCTATGTTCTACAAAGTTCTTTCTAAGCCGTGGATCACTTTATTCAGTCCTCCTGGCTATCTTTGTGGTATTTGACTCAGCCCCCTGGACCTCAAATCAGGCCACTTCAACAGCATTCCCACAATTACTCTTGAATCTTTACTGGTCTGGATGCCCATCAGGTCACTCAAAGAAGAATCAAAGGCAGCAA
This sequence comes from Masticophis lateralis, assembly GCA_030761175.1. Classification (NCBI taxonomy): domain Eukaryota; kingdom Metazoa; phylum Chordata; class Lepidosauria; order Squamata; family Colubridae; genus Masticophis; species Masticophis lateralis. Next base: position 2,363,323 of record JAUDYJ010000014.1, read on the forward strand.
TGCCCCACAGCGGGAATTCAGCTTTAGAGAAGCCAAGGAATCGGCCCGCGTGGGGCCAATGTTAACAATGGCAATCGGCAACTTCCTGTCCCGGGCAGCAAGCGCAAATTTGTAAGCTGAGAAGACCTGCCAGACACAAAACAAACATTCGTTAGATGAAGTGAAGCATATGGCTGACAAGCTCTCCCTACCTAACTGGATGCCCTCTGGATGTGCTGACACACAACACCAAGACTCTCAGCCTTGGGCCGATTCTGCTTACAGATTAGTAAAGGCTAGGGTTCCCCTCGCACATATGTGCTAGTCATTCTCGACTCTTGGGGGCGGTGCTCATCTCCATTTCAAAGCCGAAGAGCCAGCGCTGTCCGAAGACGTCTCTGTGGTCATGTGGCTGGTATGACTCAATGCCAAAGGTGCACGGAACGCTATTACCTTCCCACCAAAGGCGGTCCCTGTTTTTCTACTTGCATTTTTTACGTGCTCTCGAACTGCTAGGTTGGCAGAAGCTGGGACAAGGTAAGGGAGCTCACCCCGTTACGTGGCACTAGGGATTCGAACCGCTAAACTGCTGACCTTTTGATCAACAAGCTCAGCATCTTAGCCACTGAGCCACCACATCCCTGCTTATGGATTAGGCAGGATTTTCTCAACCTTAAGGTGTGTGGACTACAAAAAGACCTTGAAAAAAAGGTCTTTTTTGCTTAACGCATTGTAAGCCGCTCTGAGTCTTCGGAGAAGGGCGGCATATCAATCTAATTAAAAAAAAAAAAGTCTTCTGCAGTCACAACATAAGCCTAAAACTGAAAATGAGGCTTCTCAGATGCTACATCTTTTCTATCCTACTCCACCTCAGAGGCAGATTCGCACACATACCTGCAAGGAAGACCCGGCCACAAGGACCGCATCGGACTCCTCGAGACGCTGGTACACAAAATCCACTTTCTCCTTGCACACATTGTCCCCAAAGAAAATCACATCTGGCTTGAGGACCCCGCCACATTTGCTGCACGATGGGACATGGAAATGGCGCACCTGCTCTTCCGGCAGAAAGACATCGCCGTCAGGGGCCACGCCATGGGATTCGGCTGTCCACGTGGGGTTCAAGGCCTCAAAATGTTCCTGGAGATGCTCGCGGGAGATCTGGGCCCCACAGCTGAGGCACACGACCCTGTGGAGGAAGAGGCTTTCAAGGGTCACCGGAGAGAGGGATTTCTAAGCTCGGAGAGAAGGAAGGCACTATCTCGCGATTCCTAGCAGCTAAATCCCACCCCCCACATTAGAAAATAAGAAAATAAAATAAGAAAATAGAAAAGTAGTTGAGGTCAATGCTTCAGGTTTTAGATTAGATTAACAGAGTTGGAAGGGACTTGTAGGTCATCTAGTCCAACCCCCCCCGTCCAAGCAGGAGACCCTCCACCATTTCTGACAGATGGCAGTCTAGTCTCTTGTTGAAAGCCTCCAGTGATGAAGCTCCCATAACTTCTGAAGGCAACTTCTCTTCCACTGATTGATTGTTCTCGCTGTCAGAAAATTCCTCATTTCCAGGTTGAATCTCTCCTTGGTCACTTTCCATCCATTATTCCTTGTCTGGCCTTCAGGTGCCTAGGAAAACAGGTTGTCCCCCCTCCTCTCTGTGGCAGCCCCTCAAATATTGGAGCACTGCTATCTTGTCTCCCCTGAACCTTTTGTTGATTAAAGTCAGCTTAAAGTCATCTTAACAGAGTTGGAAGGGAATTTGGGGTCATCTAGCCCCCCATCCAAGCGGACCCTACACCATTTCTGACAGCAGTCCAGTCTCTTCTTGAAAGCCTCCAGTGATGAAGCTCCCACCACTTCTGAAGGCAACTTCTGTTCCATGGGTTGATTGCTCTCACTGTCAGGAATTTTCTCCTTGCTTCCAGGTTGAATCTCTCCTTGTTCAGTTTCCATCCATTATTCCTTGTCTGCCCTTCAGGTGCTTTGGAAAGTAGCTTGACCCCCCTCCTCTCTGTGGCAGCCCCTCAAGTATTGGAAGACTGCTCTCCTGTCTCCCCTGGTCCTTCGCTTCATTAGACCAGCCAGGCCCAGTTCCTGCAACCATTCATCATAGGTTTTTGCCTCCAGTCTCCTCATCATCCTGGTTGCTCTTCTCTGCACTCTTTCTAGTCTCAACGTCTTTTTTATAGTGTGGTGACCAAAACCGGATGCAGGATTCTAGGTGTGGTCTACTAAGGCTTTATACAGAGTTGTATCATTACCTCACTTGATCTTGATTGAATCCCTTTGTTAATGCAATTTAGGATTGCATTGGCTTTTTTTGGCTGCCGCCGCACACTGTTGGCTCATATTTAATTGGTTGTCCACTAAGACTCCAAGATCCCTCTCACAGTTACTGCTATTAAGCCTGGTTTCACCCAGTCTATATGTATACTTTTGGTTTTTCTTGCCTAAGTGTAAGACTTTACTTTTCTCTGAGAGATTTGGCCCAGAGAAAATGGTATTATTCTCCACCCCCCCCACTCCACTGCGAACGCTTTCTGGGAACTAACATGCCTGGGGTGGGGGGGTGAGTGTTAACATTGTCTGGCTCCCCCCAGACAGCAAAAGGCTTAGGGCTCTGCCAGGGAGGGACACAATCAGACACCCCCCCACTCCTCTGGCATCTGCGCAGAAGGCGCCTCTGAACTGCTGGCTTCAAAGATGCTGCTGGACCATTTTCTTCGCAGGAGCACCGATGGGTTTGCCTTGCTGCCTACTGCCTTGCTCCAAGGCTCTTTTCAACTTGGTAGCCTAGCTAAAATTCGCTCCTGGTCTCCCTCCAAGTCAGGATCAGACCTGACTCCACTTAGTTTTCAAGCCCAGAGAAGGTCAGCCAGAGGCTGTTATCCACTGATTGAAAATGAAGGAATGGAGGAGATTTCACACACAAACTGCAAAATAAAGAAGCTTTATGGTTTATGACGGTTCCCACAACACCTTAAGTCTAGATCAGAGGTCTCCAACCTTGGCCACTTTAAGACTTGTGGACTTCAACTCCCAGAATTTGCTGGCTGAGGAATTCTGGGAGTAGAAATCCACAAGGCTTAAAATTACCAAGGTTGGAGACCCCTGGTCTACAGCACCAAACGTCCATTAGCTCAAAGAAGATCTGGTGGGATCCTGAGGCCCCACTTGCAAAGGACTGGGGGAGGGGCCAGGGGGTGCTTGAGGGGAAACCTCCCAATGCATGGAAGCCTTTGACCCAGATCCTTCAAGAGCTGGAGAAAGAAGGTCCATATCTCTGCTTTACAGACCATAATTTAGTTGGGTCATAAATCTTGGTTTACGGGCCACAAGAAGAGGTTGGATTCACATCACATGCGAAGCTGAATTTGAATCAAATCAAATTGGGTCATTGGGTGTATAGTAGATGCCAGTATATACCCAATGACCCAATTTCTTAGATGAGATATGGGCATCGCAACAGTTGCCAGCTCAGAGGTGTCCCCTCCATCACTCCTTTTCTATAGCGGTACCACCCTAGGTCCTCGCTGCTCAAAATACATTTAATACTATCCTTATTTGATGGGGGCTGTGAAGGACTCTTCTGAAGAAAGGCCTCTGCCATCATCCCTGCCTGGCAACCATGGAAGTCCCTCTCTGCTAAGTCTGGAGGACAGCAGGCAGGGATCAAAGATCTCTAGCCCCCCCCCCTTCAGTTGCAGATTCACCCCTTGCTTACTGCTGGCCCCACAGCTTCTCCCACAAACCCCAAAACCCGTTTTCTTCCTGGCCTTGCTTTGCAGCTTCTTGACTTTGGTCTTTTTTCCGTTATGAGAGTCATAGCCAAAATCCAGTCTGTTCAACTGAAGGAAGGACGGTCCGGAGCAAAGGGACATAAACAAATCATAAATGAACGGATTCTACTCAAACGGTCTTAGCATGTGATGGCTGCCAAACAGTTATGCCGTTTTTCCCATATTACAAGGCAGCGCGAAGCACCCTTCTTCTTTTTCTAACATTGGGAATATTATTCCCAATACAATTTAAAACTCTGCCACCTATGAGCAGAATTAAATCCTCCTTTCGTTTGATTAGTTTTGTATCACATCACACAAAAAAGAAAATACTCCTGCTAGCAATTTTCTTTTTGGCAAAGGGATCTGCGGGGTGAGCAGGACCCGTCTGCTCAGGCTGGCAAGACAACGCTTGTTCCTTGCAGACCTGCACACTCCACGGATATTATAATAAATTGCTAGCGGCTGCAGCTACGTGCAGGAGGATCGTGTCCTCTGCCACCCAGGAAGGCAGCAGGGAGCTCCCAACCTCCAGCAGAAAAAATTGGCAGGGGGCTCAGGAGGGCAAGCTGCTGCCCACACCGGCTGCCTCTGCCTTATAGCAGGCAGAGATGCTGGAGAGATGCTCCTGGCCACTCACAACCCTCAAAGGCCCACTAAACTCACTTGATCGCTCATCCTAAATGCTGCCCTGTTTCTTAAGAATTCCAATCATTTTTATTTTTATCATATAAAATTTAAAGAAGAAAAGAAAATAGGAAATTAAGGGAGGGAAAGGGAAGGGGGGAGGGGGAGGGGGTGTGAAATAGGAGGGGGAAGAGAAAAAGAAAGAAAAGGGGGCATTGACTTCCAACTTTTCCTAGCTTGGTACAAGATAAACACACTTCAAGCTCAACTTTTTGCTTTTGCACATTAATATATAACTGGCCATTCCTATAACACCAAATCTTTCTAATCAACAAAACCACGATCAAAGTTTCATTTTTTTCCTTCATGAGCACAAATTCCAGAAGTGATATCCAAATAAGAACATATTTTCCTCTTCAAATAAAGTAATCAAATTAGTCATTCCTGCTTTATCTTCCTTGCTATGGAAATAAGGTGTATTTCTATTTGCACCTAGTAATCTTTGTGACCTGTCACCATTTTTATTTACAAAATCTATTGTATTCTTTCAAATTCTTTGGCCTTATTGAAAGAAAGAGAAAAAAAGGGGTGAACCCTTTCTCTTCTTTTTCACCCTCTTCTTTCCTTCAAAGTACTAAACTTTTAAAAAATGCACAAAGAAGCACTTTTTTAAAAAAAAATCAAAACTTTCTAATACATCTTATTCTTTGACTTCTTAATATATAGGCTTTAAACTTCAACATTGCATTTAGCTCCCTCCCTCCAAACTACCCTTATAGAATAATATTTTTTTATAAAACAAAAAAACATTATTCTAAATGCCGCCCCATTTCAAGTGGGGCCATTCAGAAGCTGCAGTGATTTTCAGCCCAAGGGAAGTCATGCCCCCCCACTCCCAGCTGCATTTGGACCCAGAGCCACAGGGCCGGGCCAGGCCAGTGTTGGGACCTGAAACGCAGGCAGCAGATGTGCTGGGCACTTGCAATGTCAGGCACCTTCCCTGTCAGGCTTGGCACCCCCTTCCCTTCCCCACCTGTGTGTGCAGCCATGCAGCTCAGTCATGCGCCGACTGCCAGCCTTGGCATGTAGGGCATCCACGTTCTGAGTCACCAGCCAGTGCAGCTTCCCCTGCTGTTCCCAGCTGCTCAGAGCCCGGTGTGCCACATTGGGTTGGTGGGAGGAAAACTGGGGCCACCCCACAAAGTTCCTGGCCCAGTACTTCTGCCGGGCTGCGGCACTGCGGAGAAACTCGGCGTGGTGGACGGGCCGCCGGTCAGACCGGGCATAGAGGCCCACACCTTCAGAGCGGTAGTCTGGGATGCCGGATTCGGTGGAGATTCCTGCTCCGGTCAAGACAAAGAGCCGCTGGCAGCGGAGAACAAACATCTGGAGTTTCTCTATTGCCTCAGCGTCCAGAGGAGGGCTGGCTGGAACGAATGCCAGGGAGGGGGCAGCCTGGGGCACAGAGGCGTTGGAGACCCAACGGTGGATTCCAGGAACCAGCCATTCTCCCCAGCTTTTCAGGACTGGAAGAAACTTCATCTGGGGAAGGCAGAAGAGGAGAAAACCAGATTTCCAAACTATTCAAGGAGACATTTTTTTTGCCCCAGACATTTTGGTGGGGCAGGAAAACTTCCTTTTTCTTAGTGAAAGGAATGCAGAGTTTAAATACACATAGTGATGAGCCATGGTTAACCAAAGTGCACTTAGATGTCTAGATAGTTCCAAGATATAAATGCGGCTTGTGAAACACAGTGATGACGTTTATACAGTGTGCAAAACCACACTGAGGCAAGCACACATAGTGAGCCAGTTTTGTCTCGTGGCTACGGCAACAAGCTAGAAACCAGGATGAAAGCTAGTTGGCTAGGTGACTGGACCAGTCCTTTTTGCTCAGCCCAGCCCACCTCACAAGGTTGTTAGGGGGAAAACAGGAGGAACATTGGGTAAGTTAGCAACTTTGAGTTATTAATGAAAATGACAAAGGCAAGAAAGATGATCTACGTATCCATCTGTGTCTATCAGAGAGAGAGAGAGAAGAGATCCTGGGGCAGGCTTTTGTCTTATGAAGTTAGAATGGAATGGAATAGAGCTGGAAGGGACCTTGGGGGTCTTCTTGTCCAGCCCCCTGCTCAAGCAGGAGAACCTATACCCTACAGACAGGTGGCAGCCCAGTCTCATCTTTAAAACCTCCAGTGATGAAGCACCCAAAATTTCTGGAGGCCAGCTGTTCCCCTGGTTAATTGTCCTCACTGTTAGGAAGTTTCTCCTTAATTCAAGGTTGCTTCTCTCTTTGATTAGTTTCCATCCGTTGCTTTTTGCCTTCTGGAGCTTTGGTGGAAAATTTGACCCCCTCTTCTTTGTAGCAGCCCCTCAAATACTGGAGGACTGCTATCATGTCACCGCCAATTCTTTCTTTTCTTTAGAGTTCAGAATATGAATACTACACTACATATCATTGCCATTTTAACTAGGATTTGGGGAGCACCTTTCTCCATATACCTGGAGGACAAATTTTGGGGGAGGCTGGTGAGGAGATGTTGCTTGGGACAGAGCGTCCATGTAGACCTTGATTTAAAACTACAATAGAGGCCATAAGTGCAGAGAAGAGCAACTAAGATGATCAAAGGCCTGGAGACTAAAACCACGTGAAAAATGGCTGCAGGGTTTGGGTCTGGCTAGTCTAAAGAAAAGAAGAATTAGGGGGGGACATGATAGCAGCAACCAAAGATTTGAGGGGCTGCCATGAAGATGAGGGGGCCAACTTATTCTCCAAAGCACCTGAAGGCAGGACAAGAAAGTAACCGAAGAGAGAAGCAACCTGGAATTCAGGAGAAACTTCCTAATAGTGAGGACAATTAACCAGTGGAACTGAAGTTGCCTCCAGAAGTGGTGGGTGCTTCATCCCTGCAGGTTTTTAAGCAGAGACTGGGCAGCCACTTGTCTGAAATGGGAAAGGGTCTCCAGCTTGAGTAGGGGGCTGGATTAGAAGACCTCCAGCTCTATTCTATTCTAAAATAAGCCGAGGACTACCTGTAATAATCCTGGCCTGTTGCTTGCCCATCCCTGGCAGGACTCAGAAAGGAGCCAGCTGGCAGGGGGAGCGGGAGGGGGAGGGAGGGCTGGCGAGGACAAGGTCAGTCCGGCTCAGAGGCACTTTCCCAGGCCCGGGGGGCGGGGGAGGCGGGCGACGGGCAGCTCAACTCAACTCAACTCAACTCAACTCAATCCTTTATTGTCAGAGTCCAACATGTGTACAGTGAGATTGGCTGAGCGACCCTTCGTCTAACCTCCTCCCCCAACCCAATACAATACAAGTTTCTGCTGAGATTTTGCAAAGCGAGCCTATAGCCCGGAGGGCGCCGGTTGGGGAAAGCCGTCCACTGCGCCCGATCCTTCTGCCCCGCTCTCTCTCTCTCTCACACACACACAAACATACTGATGCGCGTGCACCGGCTGCGCGCGCCCCCCTCGGAAGGGGTGGGGGGCTGGGAGGCGCGTGCATAATCCTGCAGGCGCTGGGCGACCCCGCTGACGGGTCCGGGCCGTTCAGGGGAGCCCCCCCAACCCCCAACCCCCTCCCCAAAACCCCGACCCGGGCACGCTCACCTCTCCTCCCCCGCCGGGCACGCGAGCGAGCGGCGGCGGCGGCCTCGAGAAGGGCAGCCTGCCTGCCGGGAGGGGGAAGCTCGGCCCGGAAAAACTACAACCCCCACAATCCACCGCGGGAGAGCCGCTGCCCCCCCCAACCCCTCCCTTCCCTTCCTCCCCTCCCCCGGCGTGCCAGCCTCTGCGCTGCGGGCGCTTTGTGAGCTCAGGATCGGCCGGGCGAGGGAGGAGGCTGCCCCGCTCGGCTCTGGGAAGGTGGTCAGGGGCTCCTCGAGGGCCAGAGCGGCTCGAGGAGCGTAGCGAGGGGGGCACCCCGAGGTCATCCTTCCCAGCCCCGTCCGAGCGGGGCATTCAGGAGGAGAGCGGCCGGAGGAGCAGCAGCAGCTGCTGTGAACTGTCTGCCAGCCGGTGCGAGGCGATCGCCCAAGTTGGAGGGAATCCTTTGCAGCTTGGTTCCCTCCAGGGAAATCCCGGGGTCCCCCCCCCCCGAGGCCAGGCTCCCCTGCCCTCCCCCCTCTGACCTCCGTGTGGTTGGGCAGCTACCGGTGCCATGGGGCGTTTGCTCCCGAGGAGGCTTCGGGGGTTTCCCAGAAGTTGGCGTTTCTGCCCGCCTCCCCACTTTTCAGGGCCCTTGTCACATTTCCGACAGTTTCTTCTCCGGATGGATCTTTCTGGGGGGGGGGGGGTGCGGGGTTGTGCAGTGAGGATGGCAACTCCCAGGGCTTGAAGATCTGCTGCAGCCCAGGAGGGTGGGCAATAGGACAAGCTAGCTTCCCCCCACCCCCAGGTGCAAGTACTTCCATGGCCTGAGGTCTGGAAACTAGCACTGACCCCCTGATGCCTTGTCCTATAATTCCCATCATCCTCAGCCAGCATTGGCTATGCTGGTCTAGGAAATGGAGCTGCCTTAATAACCAGGTCAGTCAAGCTTAGCTTGAATGATAGAATTGGAAGGGATCCACGAGGCCATTTAGCCCAACCCACTGCTCAGTGCAGGAATCCAAATTCAAGTGCCACTAACAGATGGCTTTCTCAGCAAGGTGCCCAAAAAAGAATTTGGGGAAGGGGAACTATTACTTCCCTTTATGGTTAAATTGGATTCTTTTTCCTGGCACTGAACTGAGTTTTTTCTTCTGTAGTTTGAATGCATGTTCCCATTTCCCGGGATCAGAAAACAGGTCTAGTTAAAAAACAAAATTGTTTGAATGCAGAGGGTCATCATATCTCCTCTCAAAGGCGGCTCTCAAAGGCATCTCTATTTAGATGGGGCAGTTTCTAGCTCCCTGATCTTCTCCCCACCTCCTTCTCTGTTTGGATTTTTTCTGAGCCTTTTGGGCCCTGCAACCCAAACTGGATTTACAGTGAAGCCTTAAGGCAGAATGATTATAAATCATAGCCTGTTAAATAAACCAGAATGAAACAAAGTGGAATGAATGGAATAACCATTGTCCTGGTAGTCAGGGGGAGGCTTGAGGGCCACAAAGTACTGCACTTATTGTACCTGTCAGCTGGAGGGCTTTGTGTGTGTGTGTGTGTGTGTGTGTGTGTGTGTGTGTGTGTGTGTGAGAGAGAGAGAGAGAGAGAGAGAGAGTTTGAGAAGTTAATTTTTTTAAAAAAGTATGTTTTAGAACTAACAATTTTCATAGGCTTCCCATGTGCCAATGGCAGCCAAATTTGTACCCAGGTTTTAGCAATGTTAATCTCTGTGGGCTCCAAGAATTTGGGGTGTGTGTGGGGATTTAATCTTCCCTGGCATAACATCCCCCCCATCTAAATAGCTGATTTTGTATGTTGCTTAAAATTAAAGCGAGGAAAGCTAATTGCAAATCAGGACCTTTTTAAAAAAAGGAATCCAAACAGTTTCATTTGCATTCTGGAAAAATTGAGCCATTTAGTGGCTCTTGCGCACCAATGCCTGGGCTTGTCTGCCTTGAGGGTGCCCTATCCAGGTGGCAATATCAGGGCTTCAGGATCTGCCCAGAGACAACCCTGGAAGCCCCAATCTGAGGAATGAAAGCTTGGTGTGCGCCCGCACAAACACACACACACATAGACACATGAAAAGTTGAAAAGGCCTGAAAGTTAGGGGAGGGGGGGAGGAAAGGAGAGGATGGAGCGACCCAGCTCAGCTCAGCCGCCTCTGCCTGGCAGCGAGCGCAGGTCTCGCCTTGACTTTCTCCCGGCCCCTGAAAGCCTCCGGGCTCAGATGCTCATGGGGCGGGGGGGCATTGAAAGCGGAGTAACCTGCGCTGGGCGGGGGGAGCACAGCAGCCCCCCCAGCCGCCTTCGGGCTGGAGACTCCAAGCGGCGGTAGCAGCAGAAGCAGGTCAAGGAGCCCGAAGGCGGGGTTTCGCGCGAGTCCCCCTGGATCCCCCTTGCGCGGGGGGCTGCTGCGTCCGATCCCCCGGCAGAAGTCCAGGCTGCTGGCAGGAGAGCCTCCCGGGTCTTGAGCCGGCCTGGGGGAGGGAGGGTTCGGGGGAGGGGGGCTGCCTTCGCGCCACGCGGAATTCGGGGCGCGAGAAGAGCCCCCCACACGGGGGGGGGTCTCGTGTCGGGCGCAGCGCAGAAGCCAACCCGGGGCGCCCCCTGAAGCGGGAGCCAGGGGGTCAGTGCGGACCCCCGAGCCTTGGGCAGCCAAGGCGGAGGAGCGCGGGGCGGGCGCGGGGGCGGCGCCAGGCGGCGGGCAGGTGCGCCGGGAAGTGACCGGCCGGCCGGCAGCGCAGAAGCCGCGGCGTCGCCGAGCCCGAAGTTTGGGGGCTGCTGGCCAGCCCGGAGCGGGGACGGGCGGGGCCACCGGAAGGAGGCCCGGAGCCGCTGGCCAAGTCGCCTGCCTGGCCGCCGCCCCCGAGACCCCCGCCGGGCCGCCGCTCCGGAGCTGCGGCTCTTCAGCTGGCCCGGTAAGAAGCGGGGAAGAAGGCGGGGGGGGGTGTCGGCTGGTCCTTGGCGTTTCTGCACCCCGCCCGGTGCAATTGCAGCCCTTCGGGGCAGCAGAGCCGCTGCTGGCATCTGCGGAGGGAGCCGTCCGTCGGCCGGCGAGGTTGGGCCAGCGCTGCAGATGCTCCTTGCCCGGGGCTGCAGTGCTCCCCCCCCCGCCCGGGCTCCATCCTGCCAGCGGCTCTGCCGAAGAGTTGCGGTCCCCGCGAAGCCCCCTCCGGTCTTCTCTGCTCTTTCGTTGCGGCTTGGCTGGGGGGCCCGACTGAACAGCGCTCCCCCCCCCCGAGGAAGTGAGTGCGGGAGGGGGCAAAGTTGCGTGCGGGAGGGGCGGGGAGGGTAAGTGGTTTTTCAAATGCCCCCCCTCCTTTCCCCTCCTGGCCATCGCGCGTCCTGCGGGCAGCCCCAGAACCGGGCGCTTCTTCGGGGAAGAGCCACCGGTGCCCTCCTGGGCAGCCAAACCCCAGGCGTGCGACTGGCAGCCTAGAAGCCCTTCTTGTGCCAGCGCAGGAGAAAAAGGGGAATTTCTGGCTCATTAAAATCGGGGTAATGCTATCCTCGACTCGACCCGTTGGAGAAATGAGGCAACCCTTGGGGGAGAAAAATTGGGGAAAAACTCAGTTCGGGCCCTGAGTTCGAATCCTCCTGCCGCCGCCGCCACGAGCAGGCATTCAGGAAAGCCTCTTCTGGTCTCCAGGTATCAAAATAGAAATATATTTTGCAGCCCGTTTACAGATTCTGGGAATTCTGTCGGGTAATCCAAGTGCTTTCTTGGAAGAAAACAGTTTAAAACGTTGAACTCTTTTTTTTTTTCTGGAGTCTTCTAAAAGAGCAATGGGGGGGGGGGGTTGTCCATTTCTTTTTAGCTACTTGACCCACTGTCAATCAGGTGTGCATAATTTGTAGGGCCAGGGGTAGGGGGCACGTGCAGCACTCCCCATCTCCCAAGGTTTTCATTTTGGAAGTTAAAAAAAACCCCTGAGGTCTGGTAGCATCTTTTCAGATTTAAAAGTTTTTCGAATTAAATCCATTTTAAATGTGCTTCCTATTTTTTTTTAAATTAGATTTATATGCCGTCCTTCTCCGGAGACTCAGGGCGGCTTACAATGCGTTAAGCAATAGCCTTCATACTTTTGTATATTTTTTATACAAAGTCAGCTTATTGCCCCCACAAACTGGGTCCTCAATTTACCTACCTTAGAAAGGATGGAAGGCTGAGTCAACCTTGAGTCTGGAGAGATTCTTGCCCATTTTTGCCCATCACCATGGATTAAAACAATGTCTACATTTTGGAAGGAGAAAATGGCAAACAGCAATGATGCTATTAATTGTGCTTATTTTAATTGGAGCAAGATGTAGATGAAATAAAAGTAAATGAAGTTAAATGAAACCAAAGTCATCATTGCAATTCCGCAAATAAACCCTTCGCTATTTTTTCTGTCCTACATCCCACTCCAGATATCTTTGCATGAGGTTAAATGAAACTTTGAACCACTTAGAGGTTGCACTGAAGTTTTGTACTATTTCTTTTCTTCTTTTTCCCTTCTTAATATCTTTAACTGTAAAGCCCATCTCCTGCCCCCCTTCTCCCCAGGTTCAGGCTGAAAATCCCAGGAGTCCCAGTCAGCCAGCCAAAGATCCCTCTGTGACCCTCAGCCCCCCCTTCCTGGATCCCTACCCTTAGCAGGTGAGAGAGGGGAAGTGAGGAAGAGGCAGCCTGACTATGAGAAGGCAGGCTCAGAGAAAACTGCAGAAGAAACAGAAAGAGAAGAGTAGATTACTGGAAAAGTTACTTGACAAGAGAACTCTTCCAACCGGAAGAGCCTTTTAACTACTTTCACAGATTATGACATCCCTTCTTTCCAGGAAAACCTTAGGGATCATTCATGCAACTCACTGGATTAGGTAAAAATTGTGGTTCAGTGCATCTTAGCATATGGGATGAAACTGACAATCTCTTCCAAGCATTATAGACCTTATTGATTGACGCAAGCTCACCCCCCCCCAATAAAAAAATATCTTTTGCTATTTCAGGTTTAATATGTTGTGAAGAGGGGTCATCAGGGCACAGTGGGGGAAAAAACCCCTCAGATGGTTTCCCATTCAATTTCTAATCAGGTCCAATCTTGCTTAAATTCAGCCAAGGCTGAACATATTTTTCACCTCTTCTACAGCAGTGGGAAATCGGGCCATTCAAACGAGGCTCATGCATATTTTGAAGCTGTCTCTTATATAATGTTGTGCCGCAACACATCCATACATTTTAGCTCAATAAGTCTCCCCCCCCCCGCCCCCCAAAAAGAGACAGAACTCGCTGTTCCAGCTTTCAAAAGTCTTGCAATGTCTCAGCATTTATTTGCTTTGTAAATTCATTTTCATTCAGTGGAGAGGCATTAACATACCGGCTTCCAGACATCTTACTAAATGGTTGAAGCTGCACATTTTAAATTGACAGGGCTGTGATCTGACGTAGAAGAAGCCTGAATCATGAACATTTGAATGCATTGAAAATGATGTGGCAGATTTGTGCCCTGCAGGGCTGATTGTGCGCTGGCTCAGGGAAGCTCATTTCCCAGAGAGCAGCAGGCAACTTGGCTGATGCCCCTTCCTAGGGGGGCTCCTGCCCTGCCCTCTTAAAAGCAACCCACCTTCTGACAATATTGATCTCAGCAGGGGGTGGGCCCTGTTTGGGCTCCCCTTTCTCTGGAACATCTCCCCCCCCCCCCGAGATTAGACTGCCCCTCCCCCCCACTCTAGCATTCTTCTGGAAAGTGCTGAAGACCAGGTTCTGGGCCTGGGGAACCCGGAGCAGGATGGAGCCCATTAAATGGCTCGTATGATCTGTTGTTGCCAGGGTGGGGCGGGTGGGTGATTTTATTCTTCTTTTTCTTCTTGTGCCATATCCATCATTGGACGTTGGCGATCATGTTAGCCATCCTATTTTTGTCAACAGCCGTATGAAAAAGTGCTGTTGAATTTTGTCCAAACCGGTCCCTTAGGTTTTGAAGCTATGGGCCTCCTTTGCCTTCAATTTTTCCCTGGAGGATTAGGCGAAGGATGCTGTATTTTTCCAGGTGTCGGATCACATGTCCAAAATATTCTAACTTTCACTTTTTAATGGTTTTGATGATTTCCCTTGGCTTTCCCAGGCGGCTTATAACCTCCTCATTTGTGATTTTTGTTAACCCAGTTTAACACCCACATGTTTTAAATGTGATTTTATTATTTAAATTTATTATGTGACTCTTCTTTTATTATTTTTATTGTTTTTATATGGAATTTTATGTTCTGTAAACTGTCTGGAGTCGCCATGTGCAAATAGGCAGAAAAATAAAATAAAATAAAATAAAATAAAATAATAAAATAAAATAAAATAAAATAAAATAAATAAAATAAAATAAAATAATAAAATAAAATAAAATAATAAAATAAAATAAAATAAAATAAAATAAAATAAAATAAAATAAATAAAATAAAATAAATAAAATAAAATAAAATAAAATAAAATAAAATAAAATAAAATAAAATAAAATAAAATGCAAGCAAGCAGGGTTGGGTCTGCTAAAGATGGGATGGGATGGGATGGGAGACCAACTCAGAGAAGTGCAGAAAGAAATGCTGGAAGAAAACAGAGTAAATCCTTTTGTGTCCCTAATCAAGAATACCATCTGGACGTATCTCTGAAGCAGGCCATGGGGTAGCAAGAGGGCCAGGCTGATGGGAGAAGTGTGAAGCATCTTGTTTATGTGTGTGCAATGGCACCTGCACTCTGAAAGGGGCAGAGATGCTGTGGGATGCTCAGATGCTGTTTCCCTCATCCAGAGGGGAGCTTTGCTCTTGCCTTGTGGGCAGCCTGGTATTGGGGAGTCCCCACAAAAGACCCCCCACTTCTGTTGGATGGCTGAGCAGGACGGCCTCTGGACTGTGGAACAGGCCAGATTCCCAGGCATCATCTCGGGGCGGGGGGGGGGGGGGAATCTGCAGTGGAGAAGGAGGAAGCCTGCAGGAGGAGCCTTCCTATGTATTCCCATGTGCCTCCCCTGGGGTGTCGGCCCTTTGAAGCACACGGAAGAGTGAAGAGCATTGAATTATTGAGTTGCTTTTGGCATAGCAGCTCTTCTCCAGAGGGGGGGGGGGCTTCTGGGAACAATGGATGCAGGCTGGATGGCAAAACACCCTGAGAGGTGAGGTGGCAATGATCCGTGTGATGATATGTAAGACTGAAGTGTCTGTGGACACTCTCTGTCTCCAGGTCATGAGTGTCCCAAAGGTGCTTTTTCAGGAGGCAACTAGACTTTCTGGTTTTTCTTTGAAGGTGTTTTGCTTCTCATCCAAGAAGCTTCCTCAGCTTTTCACCTTCATCAGAGCTGAGGAAGCTTCTTGGATGAGAAGCAAAACGTCTTTGAGGAAAAACCAAGAAAGTCCAGTTGCCTCTTGAAAAAGCACCTTTGGGACAAGACTGAAGTGAAGTGAAGGGCAGGGAGCACCAGACCTTGAGAAGCCTTTGGTAAGCCTTTTGGCTGCCTCGTGAGGAACCCAGGGATAGTTTCCCATCCATGGGGGCCGCAACTGTAAAGGCTCTGCATTCTGCATGGTGGGAGCAGAGGGGTCCCTGGGCGCTGTGGCACCTGGACAGGAGGTGCTTCCCAACAAGAAGGCAATTTGAGGAGGGGTCACTGCCGAGGGGAGGGGAGGGGCACCTATGCAGAGGCAAAGATCTGGATGGAGAGGCCAGAGAGGGGCTCTGGCTGGGGTGCCTGTTTTGCTGCAATTCTGGGGAAGGGGATATTCTCAGGGCACCTAAATGATCTCTGGGTTCCCCCTTGTCTGAAACCAGCTGAGCCATAGAAGTTTATGAACATCCTCTGACTGCTTGCCGCTGGCACAGGTATTTGGGCAAGAGGAGCCCTTGGTTCCCCCGCCCCCCATGGTCACTGGGGATGATGGGAGTTTGTACCCAACATTATATCTGGAGGGTAATAGCTGTGGAAAGGACGGCTTACTTTGTATTGTGCCTTTGGTAGAAATCTGAATTTTGGTATATGGAGAGAAAAACATTCTCACCTCCATCTTTGCTTTTTATATGTCTTTGTCATGGTTTCCTCCCTCCCTCCCTCCCGCCCTCCCTTTCCTCCCTCCCTCCCTCCCTCCCTCTCTACCTCCCTCCTTCCTTCCTTCTCTTCCTCCCCCTCTCCCTCCCTCCCTCCTTTCTTTCTCCCTTCCCTCCCTCCCTTCCTTTTCTCCCTTCTTTCTCTTCCTTCCTTCCTTCTCTTCCTCCCCCTCTCCCTCCCTCCCTCCTTTCTTTCTCCCTTCCCTCCCTCCCTTCCTTTTCTCCCTTCTTTCTCTTCCTTCCTTCCTTCTCTCCCTCCCTCCCTCCCTTCCTTTTCTCCCTTCTTTCTCTTCCTTCCTTCCTTCTCTCCCTCCCTCCCTCCCTCCCTCCCTCCTTTCTTTCTCTTCCTTCTTTCTCTTTCTTCCTTCCTTCTCTCCCTCCCTCCCTCCCTCCCACCCTTCCTTTTCTCCCTTCTTTCTCTTCCTTCCTTCCTTCTCTCCCTCCCTCCCTCCCTCCCTCCCTTCCTTTTCTCCCTTCTTTCTCTTCCTTCCTTCCTTCTCTTCCTCCCCCTCAGCTGAGAAATTTTCTCAGCCCTTGAGGAATTAATCAGCATTTTATTGATGCACCTTTGAAATCTTCATTGTACCTCTTGCTTAATGATTAATTTGGGACGGCTGTTGGTCTTCCCCTCGGAAAGAGCACATTCAGGAGTTCCCCTGCCAGGCTTCCCGTTCAGCAGATCTAATCTGGAGACCAATTTGCTGAAGCAGCAGCCAGAAGCAGCAGAAGCAGCGGGAGGCAGCCCGGGGCTGGAGGGCAAGGGTTGCTCCGGGCCCTTCTGGTAGCTGCTCTTGAGTCTGCGGATGAAGGAAAGCTAAAATGGGTGGCCCTTCCTCCTCTCGGGGTAGGGGTGGGGGGAAGCACTCCTCACCTGAAGGGGCAGCTCTGCAGGAGAACTTCCTGGGAGAACTTCTGATGGGCCTGAGCTTGTAATCTACCCTTCCTTTACTTCAATCTCCCTAACACACCCCAAAATGTATTTCCAGCCAATTTGACTGAGCTTTCTTTCTCTGTTTTTGTGTCTTCACCTGATGGCCAGGGCACAACTATCTTGTCTTCATTTGGGTCCTCAGAGTCATGGGGGACCTATTTCCCAGGGCTGGATCTGGTTTTGGGGTGGTCAATGGGGGCCCTCCTCCTGCTCTTGGCTGGGATCACCCCCCTGCTGGTCCTCCCCAGCCTGAGAAGAAGTTTTCTCTGAGCTGACCACCAACAGAAACACCAACTCATTTCCAGACCATACACACAGATTAGTGGCTTGTGGTGTTGCGGGATCCTGGCTCGTGGTGTTGCGGGATCCTGAGTTTAATGCAACCAGTTCTGGTTAAAGAAACAATGTTTTGCCTGATTGACCAACTGAGCTTTGATTTCTTCCAGGGAAGACTTGGTCTTCCCTGGGTTTGTCAGGAAAAGTCAGGGAAGACTTCACAATTTTATCTGGAAGCCTTTGAGGTGCCTTTCCCTAGCCAGGAAGCTGCCTTAATTGAGGAATTCCTCTTAGCAACTGGAAGAGAGGCAGAATGGTTAGAATTGAAGTTCAGCGGCGATTAGAGGTTCATTGAGTTGGACCTGAGCCCCACCTCATTCTCATGAACCTGGAGCACAAGTGACCTTCCAGAATTCGTTCCGAATCTTTGGAGGGCGAAACTGGATTTTCCTAAGGATCTCCAGGGAAAGGAGCCATGCCCCAACTGTTCTTCAAGGACAAGCTTTTCCCCTAGAAGTGGCAGCTACTCAACTTCCACCTTCCCAGGAGGGTCCCTCTTTGGTGTTTTCCCTGGGGATTGAGCAGAAGCGCACAAAGGCTGCCAAGAGAGAGAGAACCGGTCACCAAAACGAAGGCTCTTCACTTCATGCTTTAGTACCGTGTTTCTCAATCATGTCAACTTGAAGATGTGTGGACTTCAGCTTCCAGCATTCTTGGCTGGCTGGGGATTTCTGGGAGTTGAAGTCCAAGATGATGAGGGGACTGGAGGCTAAAACATACAATGAGCAGTTGCATGGCTACTCTAGGGAAGAGAAGGATCAGGGGAGACAGGGATAGCAGTCTTTCAATATTTGAGAGGCTGCCACAGAGTGGAAGAGGTCAAGCTATTTTCCAAAGCACCTGAAGGCCAGACAAGGAATAATGGATGGAAACTGACCAAGGAGAGATTCAATCTGGAAATAAGGAGGAATTTTCTAACAATGGGAACAATCAACCAGTGGAACAGAAGTTGCCTTCAGAAGTTGTGGGAGCTTCATCATTGGAGGCTTTCAAGAAGAGACTGGGTGCCACCTGTCAGAAATGGTGTAGGGCTGTGATGGTGGATCTATGGCATGCATGCCAGAGGTGGCACGCAGAGCCCTCTCTGTGGGCACGTGCATCATTGCTAGCTGCTCTTCTGGTTTCTGGCACACACATCTGTGTGCCAGAAACCAGCAGCGCTGGCTGGGGGATTCTGGGAGTTGAAGTCCACCCATCTTCGAGCTTCCAAGGTTGAGAAACATTGCTTTAGGGGAAAGGCAGGTCTACCCATCTCATTACAGAACTCCAGGGAACTTTCAAAGAATCTTCCTTTTCTTTCAGTTTGGTTTTTGGGAACGGATAAATGTAACCTGACTAATCCAAATGGTGTTACCTTTTGCCCTCCGAAGGCTGGGTCAATGACATGGCAAACCTCACACAGCCTTCCCCTCCCCCCTTCCTTTCCTGCTCAAGGTTTATGTTACCTTTTCCATTTGCTTCTTGTAAAGATAAGGAAGGAAATGAGGTACATCGGAAGATTGCTGAGGGTGGAATGACCCAGGGCTTAAGCCAAGCATGCACCACAGCAACTGGCCCAAAGGCCTCTGAAGGGCAATTTCGGGGGAAGAGCCAGGCCCAGCGGAGCTTCAGGGCTGCTCCTCTTATCTTATTTAAAATACAATAATATCTTTATTGGCCAAGTGTGATTGGACACATGAGGGATTTGTCTTTGGTGCATACGCTCTCAGTGTACATAAAAAGAAAAGATACATTCGTCAAGAATCATAAGCCATGTATGACTTAATGATAGTCCTAGGGTGCAAGTAAGCAATCAAATCATAGGGGAAACAATCAATATAAATCATAAGGAAACAAGCAACAAAGTTAGAGTCATGCAGTCATAAGTGGGAGGAGATGGGCGACAGGATGAGAAGACTAATAATAATAGTGCAGACTTGTAAATAGTTTGACAGTGTTGAGGGAATTATTTGTTTAGCAGAGTGATGGCATTTGGGAAAAAAAACTGTCCTTGTGTCTAGTTGTTCTGGTGTGCAGTGCTCTATAACATCATTCTGAGGGTAGAGGTTGAAACAGTTTATGTCCAGGATGCGAGGAGTCTGTAGATATTTCCTCAGCCCGCTTTTTGACTTGTGCAGTATACAGGTCCTCAATGGAAGGCAGGTTGGTAGTCATTGTTTTTTCCACAATTCTAATTATCCTCTGAAGTCTGTGTCTGTCTTGTTGGGTTGCAGAACCAAACCAGACAGTTATGGAGGTGCAGATGACAGACTCAATAATTCCTCTGTAGAACTGGATCAGCAGCTCCTTGGACAATTTGATCTTTCTGAGTTGGCGCAAGAAGAACATTCTTTGTTGTGCTTTTTTGATGACTTTTTTGATGTCATCAAAAAAGCATTTTTGGCCGGAGATATGGTAGAACCTAGAAATTTGAAGGTCTCTATTATTGATACTGTGTTGTCTAGTATTGTAAGAGGTGGTAGTATGGGAGGGTTTCTCCTAAAGTCCACCACCATTTCTATGGTTTTGAGTGTGTTTAGTTAAAGATTGTTCCGGTCACACCACAAGGCTAGATATCTTCAGGCTCTTTAGATACTTAGATGACTTCTTGGAAGGTGGGGAGGTTTCCTCCCTCCCCCCCCCCTCTCTCTGCCTCTTCTTGGTTTTGGTTGCAATAGCAGAAAAAGAAACAAGCAGGGACTTAGCCCAGTTCAGAAGGACAGGAGCAGGCATCAGGCAGCCAAACATGAGTTGCTTGTCGGTGAAATGGGCAGCGTATACATGTAATAAACAAACAAACAATGGTTTGTAAACCACTGGGTTATGTGAAGGTAGCAGAGAAAATATGTTACCCTGTTAAATTCAGAGGGTATCTCAGGATATGGTCAAAAATGCCAAAATGGCAGCCAGAGTCAGTCTGGGTGGTGAGATGGGTGGCATGTCAATTAAATAAATAAATAAATTGAAGCTCTGACTGTTTTTTGTGTGCCTCACAATGCCCTTAAAATGGAAAAAGAATAGAATTGGAGGTCTTCTAGTCCAACCCCCTGCTTAGGCAGGAAATCCTACACCACTTCAGACCAATGGTTATCCAATCTCTTCTTTAAAACATCCAGTGTTGGAGCATTCACAACTTCTGGAGGCAAGTTCTTCCACTGGCTAATTGAGAGAGCCTTCTCTGTGGGAGCCCCTGCCCTTTGGAACGCATTGTCCCCGGAAATACGTATAATCCCCGACCTTTGTGTCTTTCGCCGGGCCCTGAAGACCCTATTATTTCAGCAAGCTGGTCTGACGGTCTGATGAATTTTAATGGGTTTTTTTTTTTAGTCTTGGGGTATTAATATTTGGCCAAAACTTTGAATCAGTTTTAAATTGTTTTTAACTTTTGTACTGATGTTTTTTATTATTGGTTGCACACCGCCCTGAGTCCCTCGGGAGAAGGGTGGTATAAAAGTTTGAAAAATAAATAAATAAATCAACCACAAAGGAGGGCAAAGTGTCTCTGTGAGGGGGGTGGGAAGCAGAGTTTAGCCCTCGTCCTGGCTGGGGTTTCTTTCTGGATTGCATTTCCCCGTAGATGTTTGTCTGTGGGGAGAAAAGCTCTCCCAGAACCAAACTCTGAACTGGGATGTGTGTTACATTGATTCCTTTCCTGAGAAGAGATGGAAGTTCAGAATAACAAGAGTTAGAAGGTCCTCAGAGGTCATCTAGTCCAACCCCCTGCTCAAGCAGATGACCCAACAAATTTCAGAAGAATGACTGTCCTGTCTCTTCTTGAAAACCTCCACCCACAATGTCTGAAGGCAAGGCCTTCCACTGATTTTCTTATTAACAGGATTTTTTTCCTTAGTTCTAGGTTGGTCATCTTGATTCGTTTCCATCCGTTGCTTTTTGTCCTGCCCTCAGGTGCTTTGGAGAATAGGTTGACCCCTCTTCTTTGTGGTAGCCCCTCAAATATTGGAAGACTGCCTTCATGTCATCCCTGGTCCTTCTATTTGTTAGACTAGATGTACCCAGTTCTTACAACTCCTCATCCTATGGTTTCGCCTCCAGTTTCCTAATCATCTTTGTTGCTTTTCTCTGCACACTTCCTGGTGTCTCAGCATCTTTTCTGTATGGTGGTGACCAAATTCTGAGCGTGATCTTACCTCACACTTGATGAATCTGTCTCTCTCTCTTTTCCCTTTTGCAAGACAGCTATTTTCATATGAGTGTTTCACAGGAATCTATAAATAAAGCCATGACTGAAAAATAATTGAGAAGGTCGTGCGTTCTTTTCAGGTGGGACTTCCTGAGCTCCCTGCTGTTCTTAGGGAACAAAGTGGATATCTGGGGTTTAAATATCAAGAGGACTTCACAGGGATTGTGCAAGCTGTGGCCATCATTTTACCTTTGGCGTCTCCCCCTCTACCACCCAACGTCCACAAACACTTCACAAGCAATATGTTTTTTAATAACTTTCTCCAGCCTGGGTCTTTCTTGGTGGTCTCAAAGTCAGAGACAACCTGTCTTCTCCAAGTGGGGGCATCTTGGTGGAAGTGCCCATCCCTGGCCATGTCTAGGGGCTTTCCTTGGCTTCCCAATCTAGCCTCAGCCCTGGTGGTCTCCCAAATTCTAAGGAGGATGGTTCCTGTCTTGGGGCTGGTCACAGTTGCCCAGTTGTTGCCCAGCTGATGCCCTTGACTGTAGGACAGAGGCACTGCCCTCCTCTACACTCTGGGAGCCTGACCGGTGGCTGAGACAGCATTTGAGCAAGGCTGGCAGGTTACAGAGACTGGCATTAGGAGTTTCTGTAGAACTACAGCGTGACAGTTCTGCAGGCCCAAAATCCTGGTTGTGCAAAAAAGGGACTGTCAGACCTGCCCCAGTCTGATCTCCTAAGAAAGTAAAACTCTCGACTCCATTTGGTTGCAGTGAAAATGCACTTTTACTAAGAGATCCTGATTGCAGGAGAATCAGGTGGAATCTGAAGTTCCCATGCAACAATACACAACTAACCGCTTGGTTTCCCCTAGCCCTCCCCCCATGGTCCCTCTGTGTGCAACCAATCCGGCACTGCCGAGATGTTTTGGGAAACGCTAAGGTGTTTAGGCTGGTGACATCCCACTCTCAGAGCAAACGGCCTTGAAGATGCCAGCACGAATCAGATTCCCCACCACTCTGATCTTCCTCAACCCATGGAACAGAAGTTGCCTTCGGAAGTTGTGAGAGCTTCATCACTGGAAGCTTTCAAAAAGAGACTGGATTGTCATCGGTCAGGAATGGTGTAGGGTCTCCTGCTCGGGTGGGGGGTTGGGCTAGATTTTATTTATTTATTTATTTATTTATTTATTTATTTATTTGTTTGTTTGTTTGTTTGTTTGTTTGTTTGTTCAACTTGTATGCCACCTTTCTCCAAAGACTCAAGGCGGCTTACAATGCATTTAAAAACCATATATAAAAACATTAAAAATTAAAACATTAAAAACAATTAAAACCCATACAAACATTCATGGCCGGATCTCGCCAGATCGCAGCAGCGAGATCAATGGCCCCAGGACTGCTGGAAAATCCAGGTCTTCACCACTTTTCGGAAGGCCAATAAGATGGGGATGGTCCAGATCTCAGGAGGTAACTGGTTCCAGAGAGCTGGGGCAGCCACAGAGAAGGCCCTCCCCTGCGGGCCCACCAGCCGGCACTGTTTAGCTGACGGGACCGGACTGACCTACAAGGTCCCTTCCAACTCTGTTCATCTGTTAAAAACTCTCAATTCCCCCTCCCAATTTCCCATCATAAAGGTATACAGCTTTATTGGCCATTTGTCGTCCCCGCCCCCGCCATGGTTGATAGCGGAATGCCAGCAAGGCGCCAAGCTGAAGGTGGTGAATCTGACAGGGTCAAGATTTCAAATTGACTTTACTTGGTGGTTACAACTCATTGCATTTTTTATCCCACGCAGGTCACCCAAGAAGCCACATGATGACCAAAGTAGCAAGAAGAAGCCCGGTTTTGCGGAAAACCATTCAGCAGCGGCCACCATGGTGACTTTCCCCGGCTCCCGTCGCTTGTTGGCTGGCTTGGAGATCCTCACCGCCCAGAGGCTGGCCTGAAGGTGTCGCTTCCTCCCTCTCGCCTTCCCTTGCCGGACGGCTTCTGTTGCTTGACTCGCCATGGGAGGATGCTTCTCCAAACCCAAACCAGGTGAGCTTCTTTCCGCAAAGCTTCTTGCCTCCGTGGCCCAAACGTGGCCTCTTTTGTGCAGAGCCATGATTAAACTAGGTCAGGCATGCTGGAGGCCTTTCTGCCAAGAGAGTCAGTGGAGAATTTCAACGTGGCGGGATTGTTAAAGCGATTGGCTAATCCCTTGGAAACTTCATTTCATGCAAGCATAATTCTTTAATAGAAGATTAAGAACCTTTCCTGGAAGGCTGCGGGGAGCAAAGGCGGTGTGTGGGGGGAGTGTCTTTCTGGAGGAGCAGTCGGAGATCAGGTCTCTTGAGAAAGAGAGGCCAAAACTGGGGGAAAGTAAAGCCCTTGTAAAGTTGGCACTTGGACTTCAATTAGGGCTGATTGTCAGTGCAGGGAAACTTTAGACCGAAGCAGGTGGCACTTCCCAAACACAGTGAATTAGGCAAAGGAATTTCTCTGCAAACCTGTTGCATGTCGAGTGAACCATAAGATGTGAGCTTTAAGAGTCCACTCAACTATTAAAGCCAGGCCCTGAGTGGTGGCTCTCCAACACTCCACTTGTCTGTAGAGATTCTCCGTCATCCAGGCCACGATTGTCCCAAAGATGCTTTTTCAAAAGACAACCGGACTTTCTTGTTTTTCCTTGAAGACGTTTCGCTTCTCATCCAAGCAGCTGCTTCCGTTCCACTTGAACTCCCCACTTTTCCCACTGTTTGTCCTGCCAACCAACTAATCTAGCCTTCAAAGATATTTTTTTAGCATGGAACCTGTTTTCCTGTAGCTTAAATAACAGATAACAGATCACCGTGTTTCCCTGAAAATAAGACCTCGTCTTATATTTTTTTGAACCCTGAAATAAGCGCTTGGCCTTATTGCCATGTACTCAAAAGCCTGATTGGGCTTATTATCAGGGGATGTCTTATTTTGGGGGAAACAGGGTAATAGAATTGGAAGGGACCTTGTAGGTCATCTAGTCCAACTCGCCGCCCAAGTAGGAGACTCTACACCATTTCTGGCAGATGGCCGTCCAGTCTCTTCTTGAAAGCCTCCAGTGATGAAGCTCCCACAACTTCTGAAGGCAACTTCTGTTCCATCGGTTGATTGTTCTCACTGTCAGGAAATTCCTCCTTATTTCCTGGTTGAATCTCTCCTTGGTCAGTTTCCATTCATTATTCCTTGTTTGGCCTTGGAAAATAGCTTGACTCCTTCCACCGCTCTGTGGCAGCCCCTCAAATATTGGAAGACTGCTATCCTGTCTCCCCTGGTCCTTCTCTTCACTAAACTAGCCATGCCCAGTTCCCGCAACTGTTCATCGTATGTTTCAGCCTCCAGTCCCCTCATCCTCTTGCTTGTTCTGTGATTCCTTGTCCTGCACTCTAGAGGGGGAGGGGAGTCATTGGGCAACCCCCCCTGCCAGCTTTTTGGACCGTCCAGTCCTTCTTCAGTCTTCTCAGGGCTCTGCAGTCACAGCTTTTGCAGGACAGCCATTTTAGAGTCCTGACCAACTTTTTTGCCCTTCACTGCCCTTCTAGGTTCTGTTAAGTTTATTTAGTTTTAAGCTGAGTTAGATGTTTCTATGTGTCTTGTGTAAATTCAGCTTATTTAGTTAGTTATTTTTTAAAAACAATCTACTTATTTGCTAACACTCCTATCTTACCCAGTTACAAAAGTTCCTGACAGCTAACATCAGATTTAACATATTAAGTGAAAATCATCATCATAATATAAAAATACCTGTAAATGACAGCATCAAATAAGTAATAGCAGAGTAGAAGCATTTTATTTATTTTAAGTTTACTTTAGATATTTTAAATGATTGGGAGGGATGGAACATATGAAAAAGAATCCACCCTGGTTGGGAAGGGGAGCCCAGAGCATCTCATGAGCAGGAAAGGTAGATCATCTTGGGAGGGGATCCTGTCAGTTGCTTGTAGCTAAGGCACCTAAGCTTTTGTAGGCAATAACTAGCCCTTTAAACTCCACCTGGAAATAAATCAGTAACCAATAAAGCTGGGCTTTGTACTCTCTTAAATTTCCAAACAGTCTTCCAGAGCAGTCCCCCAAAGAAGATGTTGCAGTAGTCCAGCTGTGAAGTAATAAAAGCATGAGTGGCTGTTGCTAAGGCATCCTGGTTTAAAAATGACTGCAGCTTGGGAGTATACCATGCTGAGGTGGATAAGGGCTTAAATCAGCTGGATCCAGGGTGGGATTCAAATATTTTAGCAACTGGTTCTTTGTCTGGTTGCTGGGTGGGCGTGGCCTACTCGGCCTCCTGCACTATGGCAGGGGCAGGGGGGTAGTTTTCGCGAGCAAAGTCTATGGGGAAGCTGGATTCATTTAACAACTGTATTACTAGCTTCACAACTGCAGTGCCTCCCTTAACCACCGTGGCTGGAAAGGTTGTAAGATGGGACAAAACTCGCTTAACAAATGTTTCGCTTAGCAACGGAAATTTGGGGCTCAATTGTGGTCATAGGTCAAGGACTCCCTGTAGCTGAAGGAAGGAATTCCAAGAAGGCATTGAGGTTGAGAGCCAGATTGGGGAGCTGCACAAACATCTGGGGGGGGGGTGGAAAGGCAGCGTGCAACCCTGTTTTGATGTGGTCAGGAAAACAACCTGAGTTTGGTTGGCACACTTTCTGGTGATGGTTCCTGGTGCACCAGGCTGAGGCTGGCATTGGGCAGGAGGCAAATCGTCCGCCCAGTTTCGCCTCTGTCAGGTCCTCTTGGCAGCCAGGCTGATTCTGCTCTTTTGAGCCATCGGCTCCGTTTATCAGGGTGGTGGTGTTTCTTGTGTTGCCAGCCTTCAAAGATAATAAAACGAGGAGTAAGACGAGAGGTCGTAAAGTTGCTTACTTCATGGGACTAATGGAAAAGTTCCCGGAGAGAATTCATGGGAATTGCTTTTCCTACTCCAAAGTTGTCATTTAAATGCTAATCATTACAACCTTACGGTGCAGTAATCATTCCTGTTGCAAAGGGCCGTGCAGGGTTATTTAGAAACAATTAGAAAGCCCTCATGTTTATTAAATTCCTTGCGGAGGAAAATCTGCCAACTCAGCGAGACTTCAGGAAGGTATGAAATCTCTCTCCGTTCCCAGCTTTTCGTTCTGCCAACACGGCTCTTGTGGGTCTTCTGATCTTGACTGGCCTGGGGTGGGGGGGCAGGGCTGTTTGGGGGCGGGGGGGGAGGGGAGGGGGCGGGACAGGAGGAAAAACTGTCAAGAAGGTATCCAAGTCTGATCAAAGGAAATTCACTCTCTTTGGCCCTGCTGAAAGGACTACAGTATCCCTTCTGAGCCAACTCCAGCTCCACCAGTTGAGCAGTCATTTGGCATTTTTTATCCACCTATCTGGTCCTTTCCAAGGACCTGGGATCTGGATGTCTGATGCTGTTAAAGATATCTTCGCGGGATGTAAGCTGTTCCAAGTAAAGCTGCCTTCTGCAATTGACTGATGGTGAATTTGTCAACGCCGATTAGTTTTCAAGTGGTGTTTCAGTTGCTTTGGGATTGTACCCAAGGTGCCTATTACGATTGGTACTATCTTTATTTCCTTACCCTTAACTGGCATTAGGGTGTCAGAACTAGCCTTTTGCCTTTTTGACACCTACATGGTTAGAAGAGCCCCCTGGTGGCCTTATCCAGAAGTGCTGAAGCCTGGAGGGAGCCAATAAGGTGTGTAGCAGCATCAGCAAAGCTCCAGGTGTGTTGAATTGACACAGGCTTCAAAAGGCTCATCTCAGCCTTTGGTCTCCCTGCCTGTGCCTGGCGGCATAGGGGAGCTGCAAAGGAAGAACGGTTGCAGGAACTGGGTATATCTAGTTTAATGAAAAGAAGGACCAGTGGAGACAGTGTTCCACTATCTCAGGGACTGCCACAAAGAAGAGAGAAGCACCTGAGGGCAGGAGAAGAAGCAATGGGTGGAAACTAATCAAGGAGAGAAGTAACTTAGAACTCAGTGGGAATTTCCTAACGGTGAGGACAATTAACTACTGGAACAACTTGCCCCCAGAAGTTGTGAATGCTCCAACACTGGGAGTTTATAAGAAGAGATTGTACACCCATTTGTTGCAGGGAGTTGGACCAGAAGACCTCCGAGATCTTTTCCAGCTCTGTTATTCTATTAAATGATACTTGACACTGATGGAGGCACAGAGAGGGAGGGAGAGAGACAGCATGAACAGGGCCACCTGTGGCTCTGACCAGGAACGCGGGCACAGGAGGGCATCAGAATCAACCAGATGCAACACAGGTAGTGCTCGACTTATGATCACAATCAGAAGTCCATTGCCAAGCAAGGTGGTTGTTAAACGAGACATACCTTATGACCTTTTTGTGAAAGTTTTTAAATGAATCACAATAGCTGTTTAAGCCAGGAGTCTCCACCCTTGGCAACTTTAAGTCTGGAGGACTTCAGTTTCCAGAATTCCCCAGCCAGCTTTGGTTGGTCAATTGTCAGTGGTTGATGTCTCCTTATTTCTAGATTGAATCTCTCCTTGCTCAGTTTCCATCCATTATTCCTTCTCTGGCCTTCAGGTACTTTGGAAAATAGCTTGATCCCTTCCTCTCTGTGGCAGCCCCTCAGATATTGGAAGATGTTAGAAGGACCAGGGGAGATCCTGTCTCCCCTGGTCCTTCTCTTCACTAGACTAGCCAGGCCCAGTTCCTGCAACCATTCATCGTATGTTTTAGCCTCCAGTCCCCAAATCATCCTGGTTGCTCTTCTCTGCACTCTTTCTTGAGTCTCAACATCTTTTTTCGTAGTGTGGTGACCAAAACTGGATGCAGGATTCTAGGTGTGGCCTTCCTAAGGCTTTATACACAATTGTATTATTACCTCACTTGATCTTGATTGAATCGCTCTGTTAATGCAGTTTAAGATCACATTGACTTTTTTGGCTGCCGCCGCACACTGTTGGCTCATATTTAATTGGTTGTCCACTAAGTAATTAGTTGTTCCCTAATTATTTATTATTTATCCACTAACACTATTTACCTGGTTGTGCCTGAAGCCCGGGTGTCAAAGACGCTCCCCTGTCCTTCTCACCTCCCTCCCTTGGCTCTCTTTGCTCCTGCAGTGGAAGTGAAAATCGAGGTGGTGCTGCCAGAGAAGGAACGCATCAAAGAGGAGACGTCGCCCAACGGGAAGGCCAGCCCCATCGTTTACAAGGCCAATGGCACCTCACGGCATTACCAGCTGGAGGAGCACCCAGTCGCCCCCAACCCCTACCGGAACGTGAAGGATGTGGTGGAGGCCTCTGTTTGCCACGTGAAGGACCTGGACAATGGACAGTCAGTGGGGGCCCAGGGCTTTTTCTTGGGTGTTAAAACTGTCTCTCAACCTCAGCCACTTCAAGATGTGCGGACTTCAACTCCCAGAATCCCCCAGCCAGCAGAGCTTCTGGGAGTTGAAGTCCACATAACTTCAAATGGCTGAAACACTGCTTTAGTCAAAATGAAGTGGGGGGAGGCCTGCTCTCTGTAAACGCTGCCTGTCCCACAAAAGATTACTTTGCTCTCTGAGAATGGCATCTAATCAACATCAGAAGGGACCCAAGGATCCAAAACTCCAGGCCCCTAAGAGTGGGAGAGCTACACACTGACATAATTCCACTTTTCTTCTGGGAAGATATTCCCCCTGCAGCAACCCTGGGAGGTAGGTTTAGCTGGAGACAGGGTGAACCCCAGAAAGGGAACTCTGAGGCTCTGTCAGGAATCAAGCCGAGAGCCCCTTCCTCTCATCCCCCTCCTGAACTCGACACAAGGATGACACTCGGGCATCACTTCCCCAGAGGGGCAACATTCTGAGTTTGGGCATTTTAACTTTTAAATATGTTTAATAGGTGAGTCGAGTTAATCAGTGGCTGGACAGAGTTCCTGAAATATGCTGAAAATTGCAAGAAGGGTCAGGTGGGGTGCCGGCACCTTTGGGACCCTGTGAGGACCCTGTGAGGAACATGATAAACTGCCCCCTCCTGTATTATTGGGCTGTAAATAGATGTTGATTTCTTTGTTGCTTGCAAAAGAGCCAGAAGACACATTAAGGTATCTTCCTTGGTGCTCTGTGAGTTTGGTAGTTTTCTTCCAGATGTTTCATTCTCAAACAAGGTAACATCATCAATGTTAGAAGGGAGTGGGGTTTGCAGAGAGGAGGAGGAGGAGGAGGAGAAGAACTACAGAGTCCTTGGTGCTCTCTGAGCTGTGTTGTTTACTTCCAGACATTTCATTATCCAATTAATTAACATCATCAATGCTAGACTAGCACCAATGATGTTATCTAGTTTGGTAATGAAACTTCTATAAGAAAGCTCAGAGAGCACCAAGGACCCTGCAGTCCTGCTCCTCCTCATAAACCCCACTCCCTTCTAGCACTGATGATGTTACCTTGTTTGTTAATGAAACATCTTCAAGAAAACTACCAATCTCAGAGAGCACCAAGAGCCCCACAGTTCAAGCTTTAAGTGACAAATATTCTCTTCTATCTGTACATTGTTTATTTCTGACCAGTATATTTGCATAGTGTCATTCTGGCCATTGCCTCTTGCTGGTCGAAACAGGATCCAGTTTTTGTGATTTGCAGGACACCCGTATAGCTCATCCAGAGCGAAGTTTGCTGAGAGCTGGCCGGATAGTTCTGGCCTCTCGCTTAAGCCCACTTCCTTCCATGTGGATCCCATCACGGGCTGTTCTTGTTCTGCCACGCTTCTGGCAAACTCAGGTCTGTGTGGAAAAGATGTTTATCAACTGGCAATGCTCCTTCTTGTTCTCCCTAGGATGCGAGAAGTCGATCTGGGCTGTGGGAAGGCTCTGCTGGTGAAAGAAAACGGAGAGTTTTACGCCATGGGTCACAAGTGTCCTCACTACGGCGCCCCACTGGTGAAAGGTGTGTTTTATCCCACCCGCCCCAGAGCGTTAGCTAGAACAGCGGTCACCAACTGGTGGTCTGTGAGAAAGTTTTGGTGGTCTGCAGAAAAATTATTTGGATTTTTTATATTACACTAAATCAGGGGTCCTCAAACTATGACCCCCGGGTTGCAATGAGCATGCAATGAACATTTGTGTTGCTGCAGAGAGTCTCCCCCTTCGAGGTCTTTTTGTGTAGGTCAGAGAGGGGCAGAAATTCCAACTTGGGTCTGCTTCGGTCTCCTGGTGCAGGGCTTTGAACAAAGGCTGGAGGGAAGTGCCGTTGGTGGCAAGGAGCCGGAGGGCCTTGTTCCAGTGGGACTGTATCATGGCCTGGAACTGGCTGACAATCTCAGTCCGCTGAGCCTCCAGGTGCTGGTACCTGGCCCTGCACCCCTGTAGGTCTTCCCTCTGTTTGGAAAGCCTATGCTCCTAGTCCTCAGTGAGGTGCTTCTACTGAGCCTCCTTCTGAGTCAGATCCAATTTGAACTGAGCTGTTTTGCCAACTCTTTCTCGTGGTGGCTGCTTAGCTCCAACAACTGCTTCCTGTTGGGGCCTTAAGGAGCCCGTGTGGGGAGGCGAGCAGGGGCTGGCAGGAGAGGGGCGAGTAGAGGCTGGCAAGGCGCCCCTCAATGTGAATGACATTGAGTTGACCACGCCCACCCAGTCACCTGTCCATCTAGCCACGCCCACCCAGTCGGTCATTAGACAGATCATATTAGTGGTCCGCGGAATTTAAAATTATGAATTTAGTGGTCCCTGGGGTCCGAAAGGTTGGGGACCCCTGAGCTAGAAGAGGTCTGTGCAAGGCTGGCTTGAAAAGGCTGAGGGACGTTGTGACAATTGTTTGCCCAAAGAAGACGCCTGCAAGGCTCTGGAAATAGTAAACTCTTAATGGCAGCTGACATTGATGCTAGAAGATTCTGTCACTCTTGGTTTGACCCCACGTTGCTTTGTCTGCTTCTCAGTCACCTCATGTTTTAAATCTTTCCTGTCGTCACTGCAAAAGGGCTGTTTTTTCCTTCATTAATCCACCCCAGAGCCATGGTGTCTAGGTTTTATTCCTCTCCTTCCCCCTTCCAGATGGGTGAGCAAAACCGCTCTAGATTGTAATTGCTCCTTGGTGGATTCCTGGTGAAATGTCTACAAGGACCTTGAAAAATTATCTCCCCAACATGAAGGCTATCCATTTATAGCCAGCATATGATACAGATACAGGTGAACAGAGTTGGAAGGGACCTTGGAGGTCATCTAGTCCAATCTCACTGCCCAAGCAGGAGACCCTACACCATTTCTGACAAATGGCCGTCCTGACTCTTCTTGAAAGCTTCCAGGGATGAAGGGCTGTTCAGTTTTGACATAAATGGCCTCTTTGACCCCTTTTTCAAACCAATGGTCTTCTCTGTCCAAAGTTCACAGAGAACGAAGAGCCCTCCCCACAGAGTGGGAGAGGGATACGGCATTGTAAAAGCCTTGGTGGCGCAGCTGACTAAAGTGTTGTTAAGTAGCACTTAAGTAGCACCTAGCTGCCAGCTGCCTGCAATTACTGCAAGTTCAAATCTCACCCGGCCTTCCATCCTTCCGAGGTAGGTAAAATGAGGACCTGGATTGTGGGGGCAATAAGCTGACTTTGTATAAAAAAGAACACCGCTTGAGGGGGGCAAAAGCCCTACTAAGCAGGTATATACAAAAGTATGAAGGCTGTTGCTTAATGCATTGTAAGCCGCCCTGAGTCTCTGGAAGAGGGCGGCATATAAATCAAACTAATAAATAAATAATAAATAAATAAATAAATATCTATCTCCAGTCTACAACACAATCCTTTCAGCAGTTCCAAGAAGGCTCCACACCCATTTGCACCACTCAGGTGACCCTGAGGACACAGATAAACCTCCAAGTGGCCTCAAAGACCCTCTAAAACAGTGTTTCTCAACCTTGGAAGCTTGAAGATGGGTGGACTTCAACTCCCAGAATCCCCCAGCCAGCAGCGCTGCTGGCTGGGGGATTCTGGGAGTTGAAGTCCACCCATCTTCAAGCTTCCAAGGTTGAGAAACACTGCTCTAAAAGGACACAAAGGACCAGCTCTCTGCAAGGAGTATAAATCCTTCCATTCCCCACCATCCAGTCAGAGCTGAAGAAGCTTCTCGGATGAGAAGCAAAACGTCTTCAAGGAAAAACCAGAAAGTCCAGTTATGCCTCTTGAAAAAAAGCACCTTGGGGAGTTTAAGTGGAGGAACTGCTTGTGGTCAGCCAGTCCCAAAACGAAGTTACTGTTTTCTCTTCTGGTGCCTTAAGCATCACTGGTAAATTGAAATAATAACATTGAACACGTTCCAGCCTTGATGTCATTTTTCCAAGCTCCCAGAACCTTTGGCAGCTCCGTCTCTGCCAAAGTTAGCAATCGTGCCAAGGTAATTATGAGTTTACCACATTAAAGAGGATGGACACTCACCAGCCACCATCAAGATTTTTTAAGTGTATGTCAGCAGTGCTCAGACAAGGACCTGGGTGTGATTAAAAGACCTTAGATATTGTTCAAGTGTGTGTTCTACATCCACAAGCACACTTGTTCTGTTCTCCTTCTGCTTCTCAAATAGCTTAATTTGCGTAGAAGCCAGAATGATTCCTTTGCAGAACAGAGCTCTCTTTGCTAATCTTTTGGCAGGGGTCTCCAGCCTTGGCAACTTTAAGATTTGTGGACTTCAACTCTCAGAACTGAAGTCTTACAAGTCTTAAAGTTGCCAAGATTGAAGACCCCTGCCCTGCTCCAGTGGATCCCACTTTTAAATCTGAAGAGCTGAAATTTTAGTCCACTTTTGTTTTTGCAGTCTCTCTGTTCTCTACTTCATTTACAGCAGTTTGGCAATTTTAGGATATATGGACTTCAGCTCCCAGAGTTCACCAGGAATCCACGCATGCTGGTTGGGGAATTTTGGGAAGTCCTGACATCTTGACAAAGATTAGATTAGATTAGATTAGATTAGATTAGATTAGATTAGATTAGATTAGATTAACAGAGTTGGAAGGGATCTTGTATGTCACCTATTCCAACCCCCTGCCCAAGCAGGAGACCCTATACCATTTTTGACAGATGGCAGTCCAGTCTCTTCTTAAAAGCCTCCAGTGATGAAGCTCCCACAACTTCCGAAGGCAACTTCTGTCCGATCGGTTGATTGTTCTCACTGTCAGAAAAATTCTCCTTATTTCTAGGTTGAATCTCTCCTTGATCAGTTTCCATCCATTATTCCTTGTCTGGCCTTCAGGAGCTTTGGAAAATAGCTTGATCCCTTCCTCTCTGTGGCAACCCCTCAAATATTGGAAGACTGCTATCATGTCTCCCCTGGTCCTTCTCTTCACTAGACTAGCCATGCCAGTTCTTCAAGTTGCTAAGGTTGAGAGACACTGCTATAGAATTAACCCAGCTCTCCTCCTGCAGTGTTTAACTCATGGCAAACCTTACTTTCTGGTCAGCTACCTCTTTTTGTTTCAAAGCAGCAAAAGTCCAAAGTTTGACTACTTCCAACCAAGAGAGGGACTAATTTTGCTGTTGATTTCTTGGGGTCCTCCTGCAGGAGTCTTGTCCAAAGGCCGGATCCGTTGCCCCTGGCACGGGGCTTGCTTCAACATCGGCACTGGCGACATCGAAGACTTCCCAGGCCTGGATAGTCTGCCCAAATTCCAGGTGAGGAGTCTGCAGTTTAACAGCAAGCCAGTAGCCGGTCATTTGAGGGAAAGACCCTGTGATTTCCACCCAGTTCGTGCCACTGGGAATCAGCAGCAGCCTATCCCCTTCCCCTTCCCCTCTGCACATGACCAGACAAATTGCCTCCTTCTGTCTATTGACCTGGTTCCTGGCAAATGTCCCAGCAAGCCACTCCCTTTAATCCCTAGATCAGAAATTCTCAACCTTGGCCCCTTGAAGATACGTGGACTTCAATTCCCAGAATTCCCCAGGCAGCATGAAATCCATATATCTTCAAGCGGCCAAGATAGAGAAACCTTGAAAAGTTTACAGACTGGGACCCTTTGAACTGGGGGCTGTCAAGGACCTTTGAGGGGAGGGGGTTCCCCTGACACACCTGGACAGGTCAACTGAGGTTCCAAGGTGAAGAAAGGATGAGCAAGAAGGAGGCAGTTTGGGACCCAAATGGTATTTCAATAGCCCAGCTCTGCCCTGTCAGTCCTCCAGGTCATAGAGAGGAATTATAGAGGGGCTGAAAGGCGATGGCAGTCTACACAAAACACACACACTCACACTCACACACCCTCCTTAGTAGTGGCCATGGACATAATGGCGCATAAGGAACGCTGTCTGGAATAGCAGCCGATGCTGTCCCACAAATGCCTAACCAATTCTTGGCTCTGAGACCCTTTCTTTGGTTTTACTCATACAATCCCAGGGTTGGATGGGAACTCAGAGGTCATGTAGCCAAACCTAGGCTGGATCCCCTGGAGCAGCTCTGACTGGTGATGATCCAGCACCTGTTAAAGATTTCCAAGGGAAGCTGAAGTCACTATGTGTTCAGAGGTGGTATTTAGCCGGTTCTGACCGGTTCTGACAAACCGGTAGTGGAAATTTTGAGTAATTCAGAGAACTGGCAAATACTACCTCTGGCTGGGCCCGCCCCCATCTATTCATTGCCTCTCAAGCAGGGGTGGGTTCTAAAATTTTTTACTACCGGTTCTGTGGGTGTGGCTTATTTTGTGGCATGGCTTGATGGTCATGTGACAATTCTTTAGGATTTAGCATAGGTACTGGTCTACCAGGCTTTTAACTGCTTGCAGAGCTGTACTGGTCTACTCATTTATTTTTGCAGGCATCGGTCTACTCATTTCACTGGTCTACTCAATTGTTTTTGGAGGCTCCAGTCTACCACCACACTGCCTTTTAACACTGATCACCTGTAGGGCGGCCCTTTGAAGCCCCGCGGCAAGAGTTTAAACAGTTTTTTTTCCTTCTAGCCTATTAGCTGGGACTCAGGAGGCAGCAATAGATTGGGGGTGGAACCAAATAAAAGGTAAGAATAATGCGGGTGGGGGGGGGGTAAAACTGGTTCGGTGACGTCATATCGTCACCACTACTGGCTCGGCTGAACCGGGAGGAACCCACCACTGCTCCTGAGTCCCAGTTGATTCGAGTCCCAGCTGATCGTCTGGGTCTTCTTTTGTTGCCCTGCATAGGAGAACGGAGCTGGAAAGCAGATTAGTGGGGTGTGGTGGGAATGTTTACAGTATCCTTCCCCTGGAGTGGGGTGGGAATGGAGAATTTGCAGTATCCTTCCCGTGCCACACCCACCAAGCCACACCACAGAACTGTAATAAAAATTTTTGAATCCCACCACTTCAAGGTGGGATCCTCCACCTTGAAGTGGTGGGACAACATCCTCCAAGGTTGGGGATGACCTTGGATCCTTGGTCTGGGAGGACTTTGGAGGTGATCTGAGCCTCTGCTCGGTCAGCCTGGGCATTCTACTCTACTGTCTGCTTGATAGCGATTCCCCCTGAAGACAGGCTGTCTTGTTTTTCATTGGTGGGTGGGAGCAGCTGGGTTAGGCTTATATGATGATCAAACACTTATTTTAACGAGGGTGAAAGTTGCATCATGAAACATGAAGGCATTCTTTTTGGTTCTAGGTGAAAATTGAGAAGGAAAAGGTGTACATCCGAGCAAGCAAACAGGTGAGTTGTAAGGTCTACCATCTCACCCCCACCCCACTCAAACCCCTGGCCATTTATTTTTCAGGGCAGCTTCCAGGGGTGAAATGCTACTGGTTCAGGCAGGTTTGCCCAAACCAGTAGTAAAAAAAAAGTTCCGAAGATCAGCTGAGCGATGCGCAATCCTCGGAACTTTTTTAAAAAACTTTTTAAAGCATTTTAAAAAAATGCTTAAAAAGTAAAAAAAATGCTTAAAAATTAAAAAAAAGTTCCTACGATCATATGTCACTCAGGTGATCTTCAGAACTTTTTTTTTTTTTACTTTTTAAGCATTTTTTACTACCGGTTCCGGAGAACTTTGATACTTTATATATACTTTAAATACTTTAAAGTATTTATAAAATACTTTATAAATACTTTTAAAAAGTAAAAAAAAAGGTTCCGAGGATCGCACGCCACAGCTGTGCTCGTCAGAATCCTTTTTTACCTTTTTAAAGCATTTTTTACTACCGGTTCTGGAGAATCGGTAGTAAAAATGCTTTAAAAAAGTTTTTTCAAAGGCTCCCAAGCTCACGCGCCACAGCTGATTCCCCCCAGCTGTTCTATTTACCTTCCAAAGCCTCCTTTGGTGTGTACTTTGCATGTGGGCGCACAGCGCATGCTTGGTGCACAGCGGGCATGCGCAGCCAGCGAACTGGTGGCAAACCGATTCAGATTTCCCCACTGGTAGCTTCCCTGTGGCAGCCAGGGGAGTTTGCAGGACCAGGAGGCTGGTGGCTCTGGGTAGGACTGCCGAAAGGCCCAGGCAAGCACTGGCCACTGGTAGTGGAGCCCTCGAGGAACAGGCTGTTCCTCCTTGGTGGCACTTTTTCCAGGTGAACATCTTTGCTTAAAAGGCTGACTTTTTGTGAGCTGCGTTCCCTGAGCCCTGGTGCCTTTCACCGACATTGATTTGATGGACAGGATGCTAGCAGGTTCCTTGCGATTGATCATAGGAGTTGGAGCTAGGTTCATGCTGTCTGCTAACCCTAAACCAGGTTTTACAAATCGCAATCGGTGGGTTGTTGCCCACAGTTTTTGCGCTCAGTGCAATTCACAAGTTTGTTATGTCCAACGCCAAGTCTGGAATGGTTTACAGAAAGAGCATTCCCATCTGCCTACACCGGAAGTCAACAAATTTTAAGACTTGTGGACTTCAACTCCTAGAATTTTGCAGCCAGCACAGGTAGTTTAGGGGAGAGGTCTCCAACCCTGGCAACTTTAAGCCTGGTGGACTTCAACTCCCAGCAGGCTGGGGAATTCTGTGAATTGAAGTCCACCGGCTTAAAGTTGCCAAGGTTGGAGACCCCTGGTTTAGGGTGCTGCCGTGATTAATCTGCATTTTGTTATCTTCCTGTCCTATTGACCTGGCAGGAGGGGCATGCTCCAGGTACCCAAGAGAGCCTATTCTGCCAGGGCACCCACCCACTGAACCATCATCCCCTCTAAG
Organism: Masticophis lateralis; assembly: GCA_030761175.1. Classification (NCBI taxonomy): domain Eukaryota; kingdom Metazoa; phylum Chordata; class Lepidosauria; order Squamata; family Colubridae; genus Masticophis; species Masticophis lateralis. The sequence goes on from JAUDYJ010000014.1 coordinate 2,400,818, forward strand.
ATTAGACTGGCCCCATCCCTGTTGGCCTTTTGCAAGGCCTTGAAAACTGAGCGTTGTGCCTCAAAAGGCATGGGATCATAGAGCCCACCTCCTGGCTCTCTGAGTGACTGGTTAGTCAATGCCCGGGTGCTATTTAATTTTTACTTTCTATTTTTTCTGTCGTGTATTTTAATTATTTGATTGTAAGCCACCTACAGTCACATAAAAGGGACATGGGTAGCCATATAACACTAACTAACTAGCTAACTAGCTAACTAACTAACTAAATAACTAGCTAACTAATTAACTAACAGGAGCCATGGTGGCACAGTGGTTAAAATGCCGTACTGCAGGCTAACTCAATGCTGACTCCAGGAGTTCAATCCTAAACAGCTCAAGGTTTGACTCAGCCTTCTGTCCTTCCAAAGTCAGTAAAATGAGGACCCAGATTGTTGGGGGCAAGAGGCTGACTCTGTAAACCGCTTAGTAAGGGCTGTATGAAGCGGTATAGAAGTCTATTGCCCTTCTTTCCTTCCTTCCTTCCTTCCTTCCTTCCTTCCTTCCTTCCTTCCTTCCTTCCTTCCTTCCTTCCTTCCTTCCTTCCCTTCCTTCCTTCCTTCCTTCCTTCCTTCCTTCCTTCCTTCCATGGTGCGCAGTGGTTAGAATGCAGTATTGCAAGCAAACTCTGCCCACTGCTAGGAGTTCAATCCTGACTGACTCAAGGTTAACTCAGCCTCCCAACCTTCTGAGGTCCGTAAAAGGAGGATTCAGATTGCTGGGGGCAATAGGCTGACTTTGTAAACAGCTTAGAGAGAGCTATAAAGGACTGTGAAGTGGTATATAAGTCTAAGTGCTGTTGCTAACTAACTAACTAACTAACTAACTAACTAACTAACTAACTAACTAACTAAAGGCTGTGTGTAGAGCAGCCTTTCCCAGCCTGAGTGCCTTCAAATTCCATATTTTCCCCACTAGCATGAGAATTCTGGGTGTTGAAGTCCATCTCTCTGGTTGGGTCCTGGTTGGAGGAGAATTGGGATTGGGGATGTTGGATTGGGATGCTGCATGCTTCAGTTCGGGACTGAGTTGACATGGCCCCTTCTTGCACCCCAGGCTCTTCAAGCCCAGAAGCGGACGAAGGTGATGGCGAAATGCATCTCGCTGAGCAACTACAGCATCAGCAGCACCAATGTACTCATCATTGGGGCAGGTACCGGCTGGTGGAGAGAGGTGGTGCCCAAGGGTTGAGGTCTCAGCTTGGTGGGGTGGTCAGAGCCCTGCTTGGATGAGTGACCTCCTGGAGACTCCACTGTGGGGTTCAAGCAGCAGGGATGTCCACCCATCCCTTCAGACGCCCAAAACAAATCTGGCTTTGCCCAGACTGTCAGGGAATTGTGGGAAAAACTCACAAGAACATCCCATCGTGGAAGCCCCTATTCGGTTATTCAGATCGGCTTTCTCGTTCATTCTGGAGAGTCCATTCGGTCTCGGGTTTCTGTTTTTGGATCAAACCTCCAAATCAAATAGTTGCCCAGCCCAGTTGGTGCCTCTGTGCTGGAGCGACACTGTTCCCACTTCCTGGGAGCCTTGGGTGGATTTGGCAGTTCGAATCTCATCAGGCTCATGGTTGACTCAGCCTTCCATCCTTCCGAGGTGGGTAAAATGAGGACCCAGATGGTTGAGGGTCTATAGGCTGATTCTGTAAACTGCTTAGAAAGGGCTGTAAAGCAGGGGCCTCCAACCTTGGCAACTTGGCTGGGGAATTCTGGGAGTTGAAGTCCGCCAGGCTTAAAGTTGCCAAGGTTGGAGACCCCTGCTATAAAACACTGTGAAGCGGTATATAAGTCTAAGGGCTATTGCTGTTGCTACTCTGGGAGGAAGATGGAGAAGACATAATGGGGAATTCTCAGCCGCAAAAGCACAGCTGCTTCCACCAACAGTCACTTCCTCTGGCAGGTCCGGCTGGGCTGGTGTGTGCAGAGACTCTCCGCCAAGAGGGCTTCTCGGACAGGATTGTGATGTGCACCATCGATCGACATTTGCCCTACGACAGGCCCAAGCTCAGCAAGGTTGGTGCCTACCCAGGAATTTCTCCAAGACTTCCTCGAGGGCAATGGGTGGGGTGGTCCACTTTTCCATCCTATCCCTTGAGAGTTGTGATGCTGTCTTGGAAATGAAACACGGTTCCTTTTCGTGCAGTTCGTGGGTGTAACTTGTCAATCATGGATATAAGGACAGAGTTAATACTGAAACTCTGCTCTTTCTCCTACAAGTGACTCAAATTAATATAGAAGCTACCACCATCTCTAGTGGTTGTGGCCAGGGATGGGTTCTACTTACCTTTACTACCAGTTCTCAACAGGAGCACCCGTGTGCGCTTTCGCTTCTGCGCATGCACAGATAGTCCATGATGATGTCTGGGTGGGTGGGCGGAGCCTCCCTCCCGCCACTGGCACCATGGCAGGGCAGTGGTGTTTTTGCCCTCCCCAGGCTCCGGAAGCTTTTCCTGAGCCCCAGGGAGGGCAAAAACAGCCTCCCCAGGCTGTGGAGGCCCACTCTGCCCTTACCGAACTTCCGGTAGGCCCATTTTTCGCCCTCCCCGAGCCTCTGCGTGCACCCTGCACTTACCTGCATCCAAAATGGGCCACAGGGGACTCCTGGGAAGGGTGGGGTGAGATTTGGGGGTTCTCAGAACTGCACAGAATCTTAGCTAGAGGTTCTCCCGAACCCCTGTGGATGGGTTCCCAGCAGCCCACCCCTGGGTTTTTCTCTCTGCAAGGCTCACTCAGCTCCAGGAAGACTGAAGAAGAGTCTCAGGTTGTCCTCAAGCAGTCTTCCCAATGGTATGATGGGATGCCCTTGGGAGACAGGAAGAAGAGCTACAGACTAGACGACAATCATATAAGAGGCAGCTGAATCCGCAGAAGAAATGAGGGCATGGAAAATGTCTCAGAAGGGACCCTCCCTAGTTTCTTGGGATGTAAAGGTGAGGGGTAGAGAGATACATTTTCAGATTCTGTTAATGTGACCTTACAATAAAGTTAAGAGCTAGTACTTCTGGTTGTGCTTCTTGCCTGGACTACCTCACAAGGCTAACAACCATCTTACAAGCCTGAAAGCACATATCTCCCTCCTCACTTTTACAGTCCAAGAAACTTGGGAGGGTCCCTTCTGAGATGTCTTTCATGCCCTCATTTCTTCTGCAGGTTCAGCTGCCTTTTGTTGTAGTCTGGCGGCAGCCTGAGGAGCTGGCAGCAGAGCTGGACAGTGAGGAGGTTGGAGAGGAACGTGGGCCAGTCCTGGAGTGTGGGGAAGGCTCGGACGAGGGCTCTGCATCAGTGGTGGGTTGCCCCCAGTTCGGACTGGTTCACAAGAACCGGTAGTAAACCAGCGGGAGGCTCTGCCCACTGACCTGGACGTCATCATAGGTGATCTGAAGAGCAGAAGAGTTTGTGTGCACATGAGCACGATGCGAAGTGGTAGTAAAGGGAAGTAGAACCCACCCCTGCTCTTCGTCAGAGGCAGAGATGGGGCCATCTGGGAGGTACGTGCTTCCTCCAGAGCCTCCAGAGTTGGACCTCAGTGAGGCAGAGGAAGAGGGGGAGCCTGTTCCCAGTGTGCACATGTGCAGAACTGCCAGAAGGCAAGAACAGTTAAAAGAAAAGAGACGACTCGGGAATAGGGCTAGGAGATGATTGGTCCCTCCCATAAGACGTAAAAGAGGAGCAAAGGCACATGGGCTTTTGCAGGAAGCAACGTCATTAATTTTGTTCAGTTTAAAGTCTGAAGCTCTGTTTGATTCTGGACTCCGTGTGGCTTTGCCAATCAGGTCTTCGGCAGTGTGTCAAGGGAGTGATTGGGGGGTGATTATCAGCCTTATCCCAAAGGACTCTACAACTATTTGGAACTCATCTGTGAATGAATGCATCATGCCCCACTAGTGGGCCACAGCTCAGAGATTAGGGATCCCTGGGAAATGAGACAGTGGGAATTAAGTGTTCAACAGAGTGATGGCATGGGAGAAAAAACTGTCATTATGTCTAACTGTTTTGGCGTGCAGTGCCCTATAGCTACATCCTGAAGGAAGAAGTTGAATGTCAGCACTAGGATAACTGTATCTTGACGTGCTGACATTGAAATAGTTTATGTCCAAAATGTGAGATACTTTCTCAGCCCTCTTACCTGATCGTTCCCTAGTTTGTGGCTCTTCCAAAGGTCTCCAAAGGTCATTCTCATAGACCAGGGGTGTCAAATCTGCATCATCATGGTGTCGTCACTTGACGTATCGTGACTTTTTCCCCCTTCGCTAAACTGGGCATGGCCAGCATGTGACGCATCCGGCCCATGGGCTGCGAGTTTGACAGCCTTGTCATAGACCTTTACACCTCCTTAGTGAAATCCTCCAGGTATATGTAGGATTACAACTCTCAACTCCTGGCACACCTCTGGAAGGCTTTTAAGGAGTATCTAAGAACAAAATTTACTTCTGCTTTCAGTCAATGGATTCCCACGCTGATCAGATCGCTCTGCGTCCGAAAGAATTCTTCCGCACGAATGACATTGAGGTCCTGACTGAAATGCAGGTGAGGGCAGGGGTGAAATGTAAAATGTGTGACTACCGGTTCTGTGGGCGTGGCTTGGTGGGGGGTGGGGTAATGTGACTGGGTGGGAGTGGCCAACTTTTTTTTTTAACTTTTCAAAGCATTTTTTTACCACCTCTTCGACCAAGAGGCAACTCAGCTGGGATCGTCAGAGACTTTTTTTTTTTTTTTTTTATTGAAAAAGTTTTACATTACATTTTATAATATAAAAACCCCCCCTTCCCCCTCCCTTTCCCCCCCCCCATCCTATCCCTTCTATCCCTCCCCCCTCCCTTGACTTCCGCTATTTGACAAACATTAATCTTATCATATTCAACATTCTTTAAAGGCGAGATCCCTTTGCAAAGAAATTAACTATTAACACTTCACTAACATTCACATACTTATAAATCTAAACATATTAGATTAAGACAATTTAGCTAAATAAGCTTAATACATTCTCTTTAAAATTAAATCTATACCTCAGTTATATACTCTTCATTTTAATAATAATAATTAACCATATAACTATACCTTTCATACAATTATTTAAGTATACTAACATTTAGTGATCTTAAATTTTAAACTCTACATCTATTATAAATTCTTCAGTTTAATAATAATAATAAACCACGTAACTATCCATACATTTACTTAAATACATTCTAACTCTAATTCAACTGAGCACTATTTGAAATTTCTTGCTTTGATATTTCTTCTTCATATAATCAACCCATTTCCTCCATTCCTTGACAAAAGCTTCATGGGTCCTTTCCTTTAGGTATGCAGAAATTTTTGCCATCTCTGCCAGATTAGACATCTTCAATATCCATTCCTCTATGGTAGGCACTTTGTCTTTCTTCCAATATTGACCTATCAGTAATCTGGCTGCAGAAATCATATACAATATTAACCTAGTATCAATTACTGAAAAACCCTTGACTATTCCCAACAAAAAGAACTGAGGAGAAAACTCCAACTTCTTCTTCAAAATGTTCTGCATCACCCACCAAAGTTTAATCCAAAATGGTTTCAACTTCCTGCATGTCCACCAAATATGAAAATATGTTGCATCCAAACAATCACACCTCCAACATTTAGGTTGAACATTTGGATACATACATGATAATTTTTTGGGATCTAAATGCCATCTATAGAACATTTTATAAAAATTTTCCCTTAGGTTCTGTGCTTGCGTAAATTTAACGTTCTGGACCCAGATCTTTTCCCATGTTTCTAACATTACTGGTTGATCAAAATTCTGTGCCCATTTAATCATGCAGTCTTTAACTAACTCCCCCTCTGAATCTCTCTCCAACAGTAAATTGTACAATCGTTTAATATGCATCGGTCCTTTACATTTTATCTGAGTCATCAAGTCCTCTTCATGTAGCATTAATCCAATTTTCTGATCTTCTCTCCATCTCGCTTGAAGTTGAAAGTACTGCAACCAAGTTAAATTGACTCCATCTTCCAACAGAGTATTCCAAGACTTCAAACACCAACTGCCCCCATCAATAAAAAGTATCTCTTTGTACAACAACCCCCCGAGTGACTTTATTTTTGGCAAAATATGCCCAAGATCCAACCACAAAGGTATTTTATAATCCAATTGAAACTGGTGCTTCTTCCAAACTCTCAGCAAAGCGTGTCTTAAAATATGCCTATTAAATACACTGTCTCTCTTATCTTCATAAAGTAGATATGCATGCCATCCAAATTGCAAATCATGGCCTTCTATATTCAAAATATCTCTTTTGGTTATTCCAATCCAATCTCCGACCTGTATCAATGCTGCTGCTTCATAATATAAACGTAGATTTGGAACTTTAAGGCCACCACGTTCACGTACATCTTGCATAATCTTAAATTTAACTCTTGGTTTTTTCCCACTCCAAATAAATTTATTTAAGCCTGCTTGCCAGTCCATCAGATATTTATCATTTTTAAGCACCGGAATCATTTGAAACAGAAACAGAAATCTAGGTAGAACATTCATCTTAACAGCTGCAATTCTACCAAGCAGAGAAAGTTGCAGTTTTTTCCATGTATCAAGATCTTTTTGAATCTTATGCCAAAGTTCTTCGTAATTATTTTGAAAAAGTTTTTTATTAGATGCTGCCACTTGAACCCCTAAATATTTCACCTTTGTAGCTATTTCAAAGCCTGCCACCCTTTCAAGCTCTTTCCTTTGTGGTTCCAACATGTTTTTAACTATCATCTTAGTCTTTTTCTGGTTCAGGCTAAAACCTGAAACCAGACCGTATTCCTCTATAATATTTTTCATCTGTATGATAGATTCCAAAGGTCGTGTTAGGGTAACAATCAGATCATCTGCAAATGCCTTTGTTCTGTAATCTATTTGCCTTACAACTATTCCACTCATTTTGTCCGAGTCCCGTAGAGCATTCGGCAGCACTTCTAGCGTCAAAATAAACAATAGTGGAGATAATGGGCAGCCTTGTCTTGTCCCTTTCTGTATATTAAAATTAGTAGTCAAACTGCCATTAATAATAATCTGTGCTGTCTGTTCTTGATAAATTGCCGAGATTGCTTGTATAAACTGATCTCCAAAATTCATCTTATGCAAAATCTTTTTTAGAAAATCCCAGTTGACTCGATCAAAGGCTTTCTCCGCATCCAAAAACACCAGCACCGCAGAGATCTGTTTCTTTTCATCAAGATATTCCAACAAATCTATGAGTTGCCTGACATTGTCTTTCATGTATCTGCCTTCTATAAAACCAGCTTGGTCTTCATAAATCACATCTTGAATAACTGGCATCAATCTGTTGGCTAATACTTTAGCAAAAATTTTATAGTCCGTGTTCAGGAGAGATATTGGTCTAAAATTTTCAGGTATAGCAGAGTCTTCTTCTTTAGGTATCAGTGATATAAAAGCTGTCTTCCACGAGGGAGGTATTTTTCCCCCCTGTTGAATATTACAAAACAAGTCTTTAAGAGGCTCTATCAGTTCCTCTTGCAAGGTCTTGTAAAAAACTGCTGTCAAACCATCTGTCCCAGGAGCTTTAGATAATTTCAATTGTTTTATTGCATATGAAATCTCTTCCAATGTTATAGGTCGCTCCAGTCTGTCACTTTGTGTGCTAGAAATTTTTGTAACTCTCTTCTTCTGCAAATATTCATCGATAAGATCTTCTTTAACTTTATCGGCTTGATACAATTTCGAATAATAGGTTAAAAAAGCTTGATGTATTAAGTTTTGCTGATGTATTCGTTTCCCTTTATACTCAATAGCATTTATCATACGTGAATTTTGCTGTTTCCTCAAAGTATAAGCCAACCATCTGCCAGGTTTATTAGCGTTACAAAAAGTATTATGTTTAGCATACTGCAGATTAGTTGCTGTTTGTTCAGCCATCAGCATTTGAAATTGATCTTTCAGGAGTTTTATAGTTAACAATACCTTTTCGTCAGTCGGATTCTTAATGAGCAATTGTTCTTTATCCTTTATCTCCGTCTCCAAGTCCAATCTCGACTTCTGTCGAATTATTTTATGTCTAGAATTCATATGTATCAGTGCACCCCTCATATAGGCCTTACATGCATCCCAAACTATCTCGATGGGTGTACCTTTATTCAAATTAATATAAAAAAATTCTTTAATTTGTTCCTTTAACTCCTTAATATACTTTTCATGTCTGAAGATATTCTCATTCATACGCCAAGATCTCCTTTCTCTCTTGCCTGGGTTCATCTCAATCCAGACTGGGCTGTGATCTGTTAAAGTTCTAGGAAGAATTTTTGTTTTTGTCACTACATTAAGTAAATCAGTAGTAGCCAGCATAAAATCAATTCTCGAGAAAGATTTATGTCTATCTGAAAAGAAAGTAAAATCCAATTCATCTGGATGATGAATTCTCCAAACATCCTTCAACTCTAATTCTTCTTTCATAGCAAAAAAAGTCTGTGGTAACTTATTCCCTTTCTTGGCAGATGTCTTTTTATCCAATGTTACATCAATCACCCCGTTCCAATCTCCCATGATCAAGAAAGATTTGTAATTCCACTGCAAAATTTTCTCATTCAACATTTTATAAAAACTTTCCTGTTGCTGGTTCGGGGCGTAGATGCCAATTAGAAGCACTTCAACATTCTGTACAGTTATTACGACAGCAACATATCTCCCCTCATCATCCGCTTCTATAAGTTTAGCTGGTATTCTTTTAGCAATGTAAAAGACAAGTCCATTTCTTTTGGCCCCACTAGAAGATATAAATTGTAATCCAATTTTTGAGATTAAAAGCTTCTGGTCCTGGGTTCTTATATGAGTTTCCTGTAAGCAGACAACATCATTATTATATTGTTTTAGATAGTGAAATATTTTTCTTCTTTTCTGCGGTGAATTCAAACCATTCACATTCCAAGATAAAATTTTAAGTATCATTTTGACGATGGCTGAAGCTCTCGAAGCAATTCGCGAAGAGTTCCCGCAACCGCCGACGTCTTCGGTCTTGCTCCTCCCACAGCTTCTGAGTATAACTTTTTCCCATTCGCTTCCTTCACCTCCTGTGGTGTCTTCTCCCGATATGTTTCCAATCGTTGTTTCCCTGCCGCTCTGGTTATACGTTGGTTCTGGGGTTCTTGCATCAGTAAATCCAAATCCGGTTCCACCTCTCTTGTGGCTCTGGATTGCTTTGGTTTCACCTCAGGGATATCTATTAATGAGTCTTCTAATACACCTCCTACTGCACCTAGAATTTCCTCCCTTGGGGCTTCTTGACCTTCCTTTAGCAGTCCCTGTTGAAAAACCTGCTCAACTGAGATATCTTCAATAGGTATAAGTGTAGAAGAGCGAGGTGAAGGAACTTTTTTCAACACATTGTTATAGAACTGTTCCGCCTTCTCCACCGAATTGATACGATATCTCACATCTTCAAATCTTAAAACAATACCAACAGGGACATCCCACCTAAATGGAATCTGACGCCGCTTCAACTCATTCACAAGGAAACCAAAGTCTTTCCGGTCTCTTAACATCTTTGGTGGTAATTCTTTGAAAACCCCAATTTGATTGCCACCATGTAGAAGCGTAGACTGAAAAGAGTATTGCAAAATGTCATTTCTCAATTTCCTCTCAGTAAAGTAAATTACAACATCTCTTGGCAAATTTCTCTGTTTTGCAATGCGTGAGTTGGCTCTATACAGCTTGTCTATTCTATTATCCACCACCTCTGGTTCAACTTTCAAAATCTTCGCCAACACCTCCACACAGGTTGCCCTCAGGTTTTCACGATTATTTTCTCTTAGGCCTCTTAATCTTAGAGCAAATTCCATATTTCGAAATTGTAGCATGGTAATCTCCTCTTCAAACCTCTGGCTCTGCACCCCCACCTTAAACATCTGTTCTTTTACTTCCTTTTTGTTTGCTTCAACTTCAAGATTTAAGTCCTCCACTTTTTTCTCAATCACCAGTAAAGCATCAGTAAGAACCGTGGCTACTTTAGTTACACTCTGCTGTAATCCTTCAGTTTTTTCTTCCACCAGCTCCTTAACTTCCCCCACCACTGTTTTCATTTCTTTTTGATTTTTATTCAACCTTTCATCCAATTTACTCATTTGGCCAGAGAGTTCTCCCATATATTTCTGTATGAATGCTTTCAAATCTTCTATATCACAATCCTGTGTCTGTTTTAACTGCTTTGAAGCTGACACTGGCTTTTCCTTTGTTTGGTGTGTGGGGGAATCCCCCCCTGCTCTCTTTGAAGTCATGCCTGTACAGAGCTTAAATCCAGGCAAAAAAGAAAAGAATCTTCTTCCTTTTCCTGATCTCCCCAGGTTTACAAAAGAGGAGCAAGTTCCATTAACTTTTATGAGGAAAAGATACTTTAAAGAACTATTATTGTAAAGAACTTGTAAAACTTGTGAATAAACAAAGTCCAATTACAGCCAAACACACTTTCGCTTTCTTGTTTCACTTTCTCCTTCCGCTTTCACTGACTCTGCTTTGATCAAGCGCCATTTTCACACACTTTAACTTCAAACAGCTTGCTTTCCAAATTTAAAAAAAAAAACTCATTAAGAACTTTATATTCATCAAAGGATCTCACCAAGCTAGTTGTTTTTCACTTGGGAAATACCTCTGCTGATCAGGCAAACTCAGCTGGGATGAGACTTTTCAAAGCATTTTTTTACCACCTCTTCGGCCAAGAGGTTGCAGAAAAAAATGCTTTGAAAAGCCTCTGAGGATCCCAGCTGAGCCGCAGGATCATCAGAGACTTTTTTTAAAAAACTTTTAAAAGCATTTTTTCGTCGGAAGAGGTTGTAGAAAAAGTGCTTTTAAAAGTAAAAAAAAAGCCTCTGATGATCGTGCGACTCAGCTGAGCATGGGTGGGTGGGGCCTGCAGGAATGTTTGCTACTGGTTCTCCGAACCACCCGCCTCCATCACTACCGGATCGGGCGATCTGGTCTGAACTGGGAGCATTTCACCCCTGGGTGAGGGTCTGTCTTTGTGGGGGGTGGGGGGAGTTTCAAAGAAGGCCTGGCTCTCTTTGTGGGATGTGTGAAGGGAGAGACCGTGTGTACTGTAAAAAGGACTTGGTTATTAATCCAGAGATGGTTTGGTTTAACCCACCCTTTCAAGAGCTGCTCTACCAAACAAGGACCTGTGGAGGGAAGTCACATCACCTGGTCTGGTTTCATCTCCTAAAATGGTTCAGGATGGGTGTGGTTGACTCCCTGAAGCCTGTCCCTATGTGGACTCTTGTTCTGACCCAGAACACGACAAACCATCTGAAGTGAACTCAAAGATTCCTTTATTAGGCGCGCCAGCAGCCCTGGCAAAAAGTTTCTCTCTCACCACAGGCTGTCCGGCTGGGAGATGAATAGTTGTCTGCCACATCTATTCATCTCTGCCCCCTGCTTTGTATCCCCAGAGCTAGGATGGGGCTTTGCTAGCAGCGGTGGCTCTTCCGTCCTAAGGACCAGCCCATAGATTTCCACTGCTCTCCTCTGCCTTCTGTGCGTCCACATGTCAGGCACTGAACCCAGCTGTTCCTCCTCTTCCTCATCAGCCACCTCCAGACCTGGGGGCTGTTGACTCTTTATCTGACAGCTGATGGATGACCCAGGCTCTCCCTCTGTCTCTCTCTCTCTCTCTGCC